>JAWIIS010000011.1:4504892-9304892 GCA_033682625.1 Helicoverpa zea x Helicoverpa armigera
TAAAGAGAATATGGAAATTAGCTGATTTGGGTAAGCAGTACAACGCTCTTAGCGATTATGAATTTCGCTTTTTCACCACAAGAGATTATAAAAATTGGAACAAATAAGATACAATTCGCTTATTATATGAATAGATTTTAAATATCAAAGTACCTATGTATTCAGTTAAAAAAAAATTATAAGCATCCATATACTACTGGATCAAATATTGAGATAATGATGATGTGGTATTAAAATTTCTCGATCATATTCAGGACGTTAATCAGCAAATAAACTACATGCGTGAATACTTAATTAGAATTAGGCAAGTTAATCCAAACAATATTGCGTTCACAGTGGAGCTAATAGCAGCCCTTAAGCCGGATCAGTACTGTGTAAGTCCTAACTACAGGACACTTGAACCTGTTCCAATACTAAGGGCCGCCGTACACGGACTGCTCGAGCAGTTAGCGGCTGAGTGAAATACACGGACCGCTCGAGCGGTCGGCGTCGACTGCTTGAGCTGTCGGTTGTTGACTGCTCGAGCTACGACCCAACTGCTTGAGCAGTTGATTTTCTACCACAGTCGAGTCATGGATAAGTTCTTGCGTTTTAATTGCGCTAATAAGGGCATCACTATCGCACACGCCCTCCATGTTCAAAAAACAGTCGGCAAATGAGAAAACAGAGGCCGCGAGGCCGCAAAGGGCGGGGGGAGAGGGAAGTCGGAGAGCTGTCGACTGCTCTAGCGCAGTCAACGGCTCGAGCAGTCGGTGTATGCCTCGCAACCGCTCGCGAGCGGTCGACGGCACGATGGAATTTCATCATGCAGTTGACGGCTTGAAGCGGTCGCGACTGCTCGAGCAGTCGTGTGTACGGCAGCGAATGAATGACTATAGTTCACTGCGCGGTCGCGGCTTTAAGCAGTCGGTCTCAACTGCTTGAAGCAGTCCGTGTACGGCGGCTCTTAGTGCACAGAAAAACATAGCACTTTATCTAGACCATAATGTATGGGAATTATTCCAACCATGGAATTAAAGTTTATAAGTTTAAATGCATTCAAAATTAAGAAATGTTTAAGTACATTTTCCATTTATGTTATCTCTGAACGTCATATAAAATTAAAGGCAAGATAGCGGCGAGCCACAAGGCGACTAATGTTTTTCTTTTTATAAGTAAACCCATTACGTGTTTTGAGTTTAAATGTTCCTCCGTCAACATCAAGTCTTTGTTTACCTACGTTTTTGGATGCACGTCGCAAAATTGTGTGAACTCCGAGTGAGTATTGACGCATCAGTCTATCACCGAACAGTATGGCATCCTTACTACCCTATTCTGTTGCCGCCCGTAGACGACATTAATTTGAGTCGGCCTGAAGAAAAAACAGCGCTCTGAATCACTAGACCATAAATGACGGGTGGATTCGCATACATTACTTTTAAGGTAGAATTCCGTGGGTCGCGGCTTACGCAGCCGCGCGCGGCTTACGACAGTCGTCGGCCGCGCGCGACAATAGTCAACCTATGAAAATGTATGGCGCCGCTGCCGAGGCTCGCGACAGTCGCGCGCGGCCGACGAATTTCGTAAGCCGCGCGCGGCATTGTGTTGAAATTAGTAGATTTTGTTCGTCCGTTCCCTCTAGTCGAAGTGCTAATTGATATCCTTGAAGAAGAAGAGGATGACGTATTGCTGTGGCTGTATTATGAAAATAGATTACCAATCGACCCTATTTTTAAAAAGTAGAAATGATGAAGGATACTACTCAATCCTGATTCAAAAGCATTTGTATTGTAATGAAAACAAAAGGAACTTTTGCCGACTAAATAAAAAACAATTCAATTCTGGTTTTACTAAAATTATATAGATGTTACTAAGCGCTACACCATGTTGAGATGCATACGGCCGCGCGCGGCTTACGAAATTCGTCGGCCGCGCGCGACTGTCGCGGACCTCGGCAACGGTGCCATACATTTTCATAGGTTGACTATTGTCGCGCGCGGCCGACGACTGTCGTAAGCCGCGCGCGGTTGTCGTAGCCGCTATCCACGGAATTCTACCTTTAACGACAGACGAACGCAAGACAATGTGTTATTAGCGATTCATTGTCTAGCCAGGTGAATATCCTAGACGGACGGAAGTCCAGATTTCCTGTGCCATACATACGCGTCGAGTGCGGAGTGTATGGTGATCCGGGGCAACGGCTTCGAGCCAAACAATACCAAGTATAGGGGACTCAATGCCGTTCACTACGTGGCTAGACGGTTTTTTGTACGAAGGAAAAAATACCAATCACAATCATGAGGTGATGGATAAATTTTCTTTATTAGGACCGAGCTGCACAGTTGCATGCATGTGCGCATTTTGAGTGTGAAACAACGCCGTGGTCACGACACAGCGTAAATATGATGTTCTTTCTTTTATCGGATTCAGTTGGCGTCCTTTTGCATTTATTGTATGCGAGAATCAATTCAGCACAAGTTATTCAAATTGTTTTTATTTTCATTTCTGGCATGTATGTTATTTGGAATTTTTTGAAACCAACATGCAACCAGACTGCACAAGATCAGTTCCATGGCTCTGTTTCGTAATTGGGAAAGCTGTAGGTGAAAAACTCTTAAGATTCAAGTCCTTAACTCATTTCCACAACCGCTTCCAAGACATAGCATTCAAATACGAGTGTTGGCAACATTACCCGGCTTTCTAAGTCATTAGAGAGAGTACCCATAACACATTAGACGCATACCAGCATCCAAGAAAGTGACCGCAGTAACCCGATCAGGGGTACGTCTGCGGCGAGCCTAGCCGGGGCTATCCCACGCGACAATGTTGCCACCAAGTAGGGCTGCCATCTCGAATTTCCCCAAACCCGGACAAACATTCAAAAAACCCGGACATTTGGCGAAAATCGAATTTTTCGCCGGACGAGTCCGAAAAAAAATTACCTATAAACAAAACGAGGCCCAATTTTTACTTACTTACTTACTTAAATTCAATGAGGTGCTTGCTTACATGAAGTGTCCTTGTTTTCCCCGGACACTCCTTGAAACCCCGGACGGTACTAGGAAATATCCGGGGTAACCCGGACGGATGGCAGCCCTACTCGCAAGTATGTAGCCGATGATATCGCACGATCTCATTCACCGATCACTATTTATGCTGACGGTATTACGTATAATGTATGGGCGGGGATATAGTGTGGACAAGTGGCCAGAGCACCAGTAATAGTAATTACAATTTACATCTTTTTATTGTGATTACTGTCGTTTTCAACGCATACATAGCTGCAGGGCCTCGCCTATATGTATTTAGAAATATATGTAAATGCATAATAAAAAATATACATATGCAGTTCACCAATGGAAAGTGTTTGTACTAAATTAAATTATGTCACGTGAGTCAGAACGTCGTGAACTAAATATAGAACAAACTAAACAATTATGGCATAAAGCACACTAAAAAATCCGGAAATACCGCCAAAAAGAACTCGCTCGAAATTCTACGAAAGTGGAATAATGGAGGGGACACGTTTGTGATTCAGATGTCAGACCTGCCGCATATCATATTGCGACGCGCAATAAAATAATTTAAGATCTTCATAATATTGTGAATGTGCATAATTTAGAGTTGGCGGTTGTCTTAATATGGGCATTAAAGACAATTACGTTGGCTGCGTGCGGTAACGCGGTGCATATGCGGCGTGCGCGGGCGCAGCGGATCCGATGCAGTTTAGATAGCCGCCGCACTAACGTAGGTTTGAGCAATTTAGCTGGCCAAAAGTCTTTTTTTTTTAAATAAAGGTTATCATCAAATTGTGGGTAAAATGGAAAGAGGAATACCCCAGCAATAAGAATTTACCACGTCTACCTACCAAACATGCGATATGCGCTTGCACCAGGAGTTAGAACTTGACCTTGGTGCAAATTTTACGTTATACGTTTTTAGAGATCTCGGTAGACGGTATTAAAGAAAAATTATTTTTGTGCTATCTAATTCATATTAAGCAACTATTATGATGGATTCGAGTTGTGTAGGTAACAGTTATTATATTTTAATATATTTTAAGTGTGATTACTTAATTTTTTATAGTATTATTTCAATTTTTAAAGAGGGTGTGTAAGCAAAATATTTTTTTAGTAATTTTCTTGTTTAAACACAATTTTGTTATATTATCGCGTTCGACCGCGTAACATTTTTTTTAGTTTTAGATATTTGACATATTAAACTAGCTTACGACATATTTTTTGGCTGCGGATAGCTGCGGATGTCCGACTTACAGGCTTTTTAAGATTTGAAGCTCATACAAAAATAAAATACTTTTTTCTTTAAAATGTCACAAAGTGCATTTTTTTTTGTGTTGGGTACCTCTGGCGTAAAAATAGTGACCCTACGTTATATTTACAATAAAATACAATAGCAAGATTTGACTAATTTGGAAGAAAAACTAAATTACCTAGGAAACTAACTTTTGACCTATTAGGGTGACACACCTGATAATATAAGCAGTTTTAAACAAAGATTTGCATATTTTCAAATAGCTACGAAAGTAAGAAACTGAAACTGTAAAAAAAATCCTTAAAACTAATGAGAATTGGTTAAGCAGAACATTTGAACGCCCGACAAGTGTTGGAAATCGACCGGGGCGGCCATCTAAATCACTTAAAGATTGTAGTGAGAGGACTAAACGAAGGAAATACGAAACTGAAGAAATGTGACCAACAAAAAAAAACATCAAAGCAAGATTATTTTGCCCTGAAACAATAAAATATGCTACTACTAGCTGAATCAAACAGAGTCTGATATATCAGAGGCAGAAAGTGAGGAATAAAAAAAGATATTAATTATTTTTTGACTACATTACATATTATTTTGAAATACATATAATAAAAAATATCATAACTACTTTTAAAATTAAAATATATGATAGTCTACATTTTTTTTTTATTTATTTACGGTTTTTTTCAATAAAACATGCTTATTATCAAAATACAATGCTTAAATAAAATAAATAATAAAATAATGATAAAACAAAGATAGAAAAAACGAAATACATTGTAAAATATTTTTGGCCGCCTAAATTGGTCAAATCTACGTACGTGCGCCGACGACCACTGACGCACTGACGGCTCCGAGACCGACGCTTTTGTTGCAGCTCTCGACGAAAACTGTTATTGTCGTATTGTTGCTAATATTTAATGCGACCTACTCTAACGTAGCCAAATATAGCATTCTGACAATAGGTTAGTTGTTGAAACATGATATTTTTCTATCTAAACTGAGGATCTAAAAATATGATATTGAGTGGGACACCGCAACAGAAGCACTGGCAGGAAGAATTATAAGATAGGTATAGATTCAACTAATCTTAGATTAGGAACCTGATCCTAATTTGGAGTATAGAATGAACTACTTCGAATTACCAGCTACATGAATTAGACCACGCTATTGATAGCGGTAACATAGTCGATGTTGCAATGTAAATAGGAATATGCAGATGAAGCGAAATATGTATCCAGCTTTGATAAGGCGTGTCATTTTCCATATCTACGCAATTACGTAGCAAGAGGCCTGTGTGGCGATCTTGACGGAAATTTATGTATTTGGGATACTTAATACTTATGGAACTTGCAACTTTGTGTCAAAGTTACATACACTTCTACCACTAGTAAAAGAAACCGCCCTCTTTCGATGATTTTTGATTCAAATGAAAATACCTACAGTTTTGCTTCATATGGGTTTTAAATTAAGGTAATGCTTGGGTCTAGTTCGACAGTTTTTGTACAACATGACCTATTTAACAATAAAACTGATACACGCTTCAGATACGCCGATGTACGCAGAGCAATTTAAATTAGATACCGTGGCTCTGTGGGAATACTTATTTTCAGGCCGATGATATCTTTGGAGTTATCGTGCGAAACATCCGAGTGTCTCGATGCACCTATTTAGCATACTTGGTGTGTCAAGGCTGGTACCGTGCCAACCGTATGTCATTACCTGCAAACACTTATTGTAAATTGTGCTAAGAATTCTTATGCGTCGTGAATCAGTATCTCTCGCCCTTTGTATGAAATCGGCGAGTCAATTTGAACGCAGAGATTTGATGGCGAAGAGCGACGTTGATAATATCTGAGATTTTCAGATCACCTCATGAGATAACTGTTTATGCTTTTAGCTTCAAGAACGAAATTGAAATGGCCAGGGATAATAAAGTTTTCGAAGAATGTAAAAGTAAATTATAATTCTACGGACAGTTTGGAGTACATTTGTGGCGGTTTAAAATGCCAGTCCACAATACAATTTAAATAAAATATTAAAATCCAGCAATAATGCGTTTCATTGCTATCGTCAAAATTGACACAACTCTGCAACTAGCGAAGTCGGGATATAACATATTCGTAGTACAAAAGAAAATAGCTTACCTATGTAGTATTCAAATGAGTTCTATATCAATATACTATTATTTATAAGCGACAAGGCTACGCTAGGTTAGCGAGTAAGTATGTGAACTAAATGTTCCCACGTCTAAGACCGATCGTGCACCAAGATACGCAGTCGCTGTCATGCAACTAATCTACCTAAATCATGACGAGACTTATTTGAATAAAATTACTATTATCATAAAAACAAACGATCCTGTAACCTAATCCCAAGTATTTGAGGCGAAATAATTGATCAGTATGTTTGCACTGTGTTCCAAACCATTACTGTCAGAGCGAACTTTTTATGGGTCATCATATCGAATATAAGACTATGTGTGGAGATAAAATCTTAAACGTGTTTTAGATTCCTTGGTAGTTAGGAAATATTGCTATGGAAATGACATTTACAGTGATATTTGTATGCTCTACCTGTTTCTGCTATTGCCATTAGAAAGTTCATAGTCTCAGTGTAATGACAATAAGTACCGACTTAACACACCGATGTTGTTCTATCTTATTAGACTTCACTGACAAACTCGATCTAACTATAGTATTAATTGAAACGTCTCTAAGACCTCTACTACGATTCTGTAGAAGACATCGTCATCGCCTTCTTTTACATATCCTTTTTCAGGTCTTACCATCATGACATTATTTACATGAAACAATTCAGTTTCTAGACAAACAATGCCAGCTTTATTATTATCATTCATAAAAAGAACGATAAATCTTCGCGTAAGTATTACGTGCAGGTGACGCTAATATGTGTGCGCATACATTGAAGGGATTACTAGTTTCAATGTCAAGTAAATAAGTCTTCCATAGCTGGGGTTCGTGTAGTTTCCACATCTGCATACGAATTGCGGGACTTCAAGCTTGCGTCGTTTATGAGCGAGGTGCACACGAACCGCCGCCGGTGACGGACATGCAAATACTGCACACCCACTGATTACGCCCGCGCCCTGCATCTGCATACTTTTTAACCAGAACGACACCTCCGCCGACAAATTTGATGCGGAGCAATAAACTATCATCAGTATGCAACGCACTTTACTTAATCCCAAACAATTGACACAAAGTATACGATTTTAAAACACGTCGTGACACCTCAAAATGGAAAGGACACTCATAAAAAATATTCCGTTGAAAAATAAAAAGCTAGATAAGCTGTAAACGACGCGTGTCCCTCCATTGGTACAGTGTATCGTTATGTTTTCACATTTAAGCATACAATCGTATCGATAAAGACAACCGTAAAGTTTCGATTTAAGTGTCTCGAGCCTACATTCAGCTCATTTCAGACGGCGGCCTTCGTCCGCTTACGAGTGGCGAACGTGCTAAAAGGCGTACTAAATAGGTCCCTACCGAGTAGTCACACATTTAAAAACGTAAAATACATTCGTACTAAAACGATAATGGTGTCTGATCTGATAATGTTTCGATTTTACGCGTCTCATAAGAAATGCGAAGGCGACATAATAGACTGTGCGCGTATGAGTATCAGCTCGGCGTGGACCTTATTTCTCGGGTTATGTACGCGCTGCTGTCATTGTTAATTCTAACTTAAACGAGCCCTCGGGCCAGGGCCGCGGCTCCTTGCCCACTACGCCTAGAATAGGATATCAGCTTATGCTTGTTTACGACCGACTTATTGAGTCGCCGTACTTATTTCCTTAGATTCAAAATCATCTAATTTAAGGATGACATTAAAACGAACGACAGGACTTAAGTTTACCTGGGCTTATGAGCGGTGCAATGACCTGTGGTAATGAAATAAAATTCGTTTGTAAACGGTACGAAATAATTAAACAGTGCAGTGGTTGTGTGCAGTGCAAGCGAGCAGCGGGTGTGGTCGGCGAGCGCGGCCAATTTGCATTGTGTCTGGAGTGTGGCGAGCTGGCCGGACCTCCCCCCGCCCGCGTCAACGTAATGCTCCTTGTATTTTAATTAATTTTGATTTTAAATTTCGATGAACGCACGAGCTCAATTAATCTTCAATTAAATTTAAGTTAACCCTGTAGGTATTCATGACGCGTCATTTTACGAAAATTATGTTTTTTGTACAGACCCGCAGCAATTTAAATTGATTATTAATGTAAGGACAGCCAGTTACACAGTGATTATGGTAAATAATTTTGGTGTTTTCGAGAACTGTACAAATGAATACGACAGTGGGGATTGTAATGGCATGAATAGTGGAGTTATTTCGAGCCTTGAAGCTTGGTCAATTTTAGTTGGGTTCGTTATTAAAGCATGTTTGACAGGTGAATTATGGTATCCTATTAAAGTGTACAAACAAGTGTGCAGCACGAGGTAGGATAGTTGGTGCTCGTGTAAAAGATTGCGCGCGGCGAGCGGGGGCCGGGGCGATTTGTAATACGCCAGGAGCGCTACATTGTTGCAAGTCTGCCAGTGCAAGCTATTAGTGCAGCGCGTTATCCGAACCAAATCCGCTCCACTGCTAATTCTGCACTTTGCACGCTTTGTATACACAGCTTTATTCACGTGCAAGCCATCGCGTGTCAGATTGACATTGACGACTGAACTTTGAAAGAGTTTTAATTCTGAGTGTTGATTTTTTTCTGATTTTTAAATAAGTATGGTTACGTTTCTGTTAGCATTTTTTCTACTATGTTTATTCAGCTACGCTAAAAATAAATAAGGAATCCTCACTATCAAATTAGATATCCCTTCAGAATTTGTCAAATGTGAACATGTATTCTTGTTTACTTAACTACAACTTAACGAATTTCTCTATGGCTAACAAACTTCAAAGATAATATATTATTTGCAGCCCCATCGTATTTTGTAATATGTAAACGGTATTAATCTAAACAGTTGGTAGGTACTGAAATTAATCGGTGCGTATGCATTACGATTCGCAACCCCCTATATCATCTGAGTACCAGTGCTAAAAGCTATACAGCGTTGAGCGCAGAAGTATTATTGTACCCGGTTAGAGTCTGCACCACATTTCATAAGCGTTGACAGACCTATGGAGCAGGGAATCAGTTAGTGTGAATACTTCACTACATTATATATAATGAGGCTGTCGCGACTATGCCTAGGAGATAAATCAACAGGCACCATATTTTCAGTTCCGTACATAGATAAATATTTGCAGGCATTCATTTAAATTGTTGGGGACAGCATTACTTTACAAATAACGGACGCAAAGGCAATAGATATCCATTTTCCTGGCTGTATAATGTCTTAAACATTGAAAATTACATGACAACCATATCACTGGATTACTCGAAACTTCCATCGCAAAACAAATCGAATACCATCATCCTCGGCATAAAATATATGTCTGTCTCTAAATGAACCGTGGGCAGATGTCAAGTGAATAAACTAGAAACTATACAACCTAACACTGATCCGAAATTATCCTCTATTTCATGCAATCAAGTGTCGGAAATACAACAAATAACATTGTGGCGAAGATTGGGGCCACGTTCTGATCAGTTTCTGTTAAAGCTGTAATGCTCTTATTACCTGGGGCCTGATTCTCCTAATTTTACTTTACAACATACGATACACGTTCGACCTCGATTCGACTGAGATCCGATTCCCGACTCGATTACGATTGAAACGTACGTGGCATTCCCGCTATTTTTTCTTGGGAAATAAACGTTTTTAATCCTTTTTCTGTCATTCAATAATGAATCATTTTGTCTGCAAATGATTACGATTGCAAAATGATTTTTACAGCAAACTACCGTATAGACCAAAGTCACCAAAATA
Organism: Helicoverpa zea x Helicoverpa armigera; assembly: GCA_033682625.1. Classification (NCBI taxonomy): domain Eukaryota; kingdom Metazoa; phylum Arthropoda; class Insecta; order Lepidoptera; family Noctuidae; genus Helicoverpa; species Helicoverpa zea x Helicoverpa armigera. Next base: position 4,515,038 of record JAWIIS010000011.1, read on the forward strand.
GCAGACCAATCGCAGACCTATCGAATGTCACTGGGAATACGGTCTTATATTAGTAGCAGAATTGCCCGATAAGGTTAAAACTGCTATTGCGATCATATTGCGATTCAATTTCTATTCGATTTTGACAATATATAATAACTTAGGAGAATCGGGCCCCTGTAATGCTCCTTATTACCTGTACTATGACAACCGTGCTGATTGTACCCACGGGAATTGTCATTTAAATGTCGACCGGATAAATGGCGTCTGAGCGGGCCATTCTTAGGGCCAGCGAAATATTTTCGCATGATTTATGGAGGGCTAAATGCGATATTGGAACTTGAGTTGCTCTTTCGATACTTGCCAAGGAAACTATTTTGAGTGTATGTTGTTGCGAAATAGCTTGTCTAACATTTGTATCAACATGGACAACCTTTAGAAATGTGGTTGATTTAAAATATGTACAACGCATGGAATGAATGAGTGATACCTACTTGGATGATGATTTATCGTCTCTTTAAACAGTTCACATTTTAGAGCTAATTATTTCAAGAGACCAACAGTTACCTATATAGGTTAAAAAATAAGGCCATAATATAACCACATCAAATCCATTGAACCGCAACGTCAAGAATAACCCTCCAGGGTGAATACGAATGCAACATTGTTGCAGTACCATCAACAAATAGAGCAACAGTCTACTGCCGTGTAATGGCCAGGGTACAGAGAAATAGCTAACACAATTACTGGCAACAACTGACATATGCCTGACGATATGCAGATAATTTGTACCTAGTACTGCTATCTATGGCCTCTTGTTACGGGGCAGAATCAAGGGAATGGAGGAAATTATATAGACGATTTGTAGGTAAATTAATATGGATGAGATTAGTATAGGTACGAGTTTTCCGATTTAAGCCACATTCATTCAATAGGTAACTTAAAGCTAACTATTGCACTTAAACATTTCTAGAGGTTTTCTGAGACGCCATTAGTAAGTTCTTTTTTCAGTTATTAAATTAGAAAAATGTATCTTGTGATCCCTTCCAATCCCTCCATGCGAAACAAATGCTTAAGAGAAAGCATTGATTAGTCAGACGGTGGGTGGTGATAACAACCCATTTCACTCTAGGCTTAAAGGAATGGTGATAGACCATCAGAAAAGACTATCTAAGCATACCTAACCTGATCTAAACTTATCAAACATTTGAGTATTATGGTAGAATGCAATGTGAAAGCCACAATTATCACTTGGGCCCCACATCCGCTGTGCCAGATTGATGTGTTAACATTTACTCAAACTTTATCTTTTCATTTTTGTGCCTTTCCGACCGGTTGAGAGGCGGTTTCAGTAAAAGTAAAAAAGGGTGGATTTTTAAGACATCGCATTTTGGAGTCCCAAAATAAAGTTTATTGTCAGCGTGCGTGGGCTGTGTGGCCCTTTATTTTGTAAATAAAAGAGTTCCCTTTCCGAAGTGCACGTCCACTTTTCATATTAAGAGAGAATTTCATATCGGACGCATTGGCTGCAACATTGTATGAAGTTATTCGTAAATGCAGCGGCGAATATTAATGATATGCGATTTAACTAATTTAAATAATTTTTCACTGAAGCGCAATTTATTGATATTAAAACATGCATTCAGGTTACTGTTTAATGCCATTCGTATTTTTAATTTGTTTCTGGATATTAATTTAGCTTAATGAATTGGAATTATTGTACTTATAAATATTCAAGTTTATTTGAGCAGGCAAAACCGTTGAATTCATAACGAGACCTTTAGCAGGAATATACTAAATAGGTCGCCTTTATCAAATTTTCTGATTCTGGGAGACGTTGAAGAGATAAATCTATAAAGATGTAGCGGAAGTCAAGATTAGCTACTGAGATCTGTTTTATCTGTTTTCGATGGAGATTAGAGGTTTTATCAGACGATTAAACCTACACTTCAGTAAGCTAGGAAAAGACAACGAGGTACGTAAAGACTCATACATATGATAATCACTGGAATTACATTTACATGTAAAAAGTCACGTCATTTCAATGTCCTACAGTCTCAAGTGATGTGACAGACAGTAATATTTTAACGCTGTTTTACTGTTTCCAATTTGACTATAACATTGTCAACGAGATTTCTCATTGAATAGGTCGTAACTCCTGTACCTTACGTTTAAAGTGTATGGTTCAAACCACCTCGCGACGGTAGCTACAAAATGTTAGTAAATTTTTAGATTTGTATGTAAGTACTTCGGACGGGCGTGTGGAATAGGGTTGTATCTACAAAACCGGCAATAAGCAGATAGACGTAGATGGAACGAGGGAAAAAGATAGGCCCTGCCCTGAGTGCGATGTGGGCTAGAAGATAAAATTCGTAATTTATTAAAAGTAAGTTAGTTACAAGAGACGACGTCTCCAGTCTAAACTACTTACAGAGAAATCAAATGTAAATATAATATTATTAGAGAAGGGAACGATGAAAAGAGCTTGCGAATACAGCGGTCGCTTATTTTCAGTAACTAATATATGGGCCAAAGACTATATAGGCTAAAACATTGAGTATATTCGAGCTTTTGAAACCCTTAGTTTCACTAGAGAACATACGTCTCAGGTAGCTTCTTTCAAGCCTAGGTACTAAGGAAGTGAAAAGGTCTCAGCACACCAATTGGCAATCTTTGGCACATGTTTTAAACACATTAGTCCGACAGTGCGAAGACACGAAGGCACTCGTCGTGTTGACACAGCACTCGGCGCAGCCATGCACCGCGAGCGCCGAGCCCCGAGCCGGACAGATGTGCAAACTCATCAAGGACATGCCAATATGCATGAGGCGACGCGCGCTGACGCCACCAAACCACATTTCAATATTACCTTAAGCAAATCTAAAAGCAAAACATGACAGACGTACTCTTACAATTCAACCAACCTTTGTCTGGGTATCGTGTAAATCCATCATACGACTATTGCAAGATTGCAAGTTTACAAATCGAAATATTGTACCGCTAAAACGAAAATAGTATTTACTATATGCGTTAAACTGCATTAGCATACTCACTGAGTACACGGCAATAAATTTACTCAATCTGTTAACTGAAATCGAATCTGTAGGAAGGCTTCTGAATCATAACACACTTCTCTTAGATCGTCAAGACATAGATCACTTTGCAAGCCGCCCATTAAATCATGCTACAAACACAACCATTATTTGCTTAATAAAACTTGCATACACCGCAAACCTACACTTAGGTTTAGATTGAAAAACATATGATGCCATTTAATATCGCATCCATCGTCCTCAAGTTGTAATCATCGCAGGGAAATCTGTAATCTAGGTAATTGTGATATGCGATATAAATTGCTTGTATTCAGTATTATACGTTAATAGGTAGGCTAATCACCGGCGGCTCATTGAGTACATAATATACGACGTGTGGAGGTTGCAACAATGTAAGGAGCGGCGCGCGGGGGGGACAGGCGCGGACGGCGAGACGGCCCACGGCAGACACCCGACAAATGACTAAATTGCCTCGGAACCAATAACGGTAAGATATTTTATGTGAGATAGTGTTACGTGTCGGGTGACCATGGTTCCCAACTGTTTGACTGGTGGGCTGCACCTTTATCCTGATGAAAAATCGGACGCTTGAAATGGGAGTGAAAAGCAATGGAACGTTGCAGATTTATGCGTCCAAATTATCATATTACCAAACAACATGTTTTGACGCCACATACGAAAATTGGCAATGCAATGAATTAAACACAATATTGCCACTTAAAGATACTGAACAAAGGACTCCTCACAAAACTAAATGATCATAACTGTATAGCAAACGCGATTGCCAGCGATTTCATCACGTAGGCGTTTTCTATTTACAATTAACTGTGATGTCCTCTTTACATATGTCCCTTTCATAATGATATTCATGGTACACAAGTATTGTGTCGATGCCAGCAAAGCGATTGTTGTGGAGTAAATACTTCGATAGAGGTCTCGACGAGGGGTTTTCGTTTTCTGTTTGTTTCGGTAGATAATATTTATTTTGAAATATAAAGGCATTATTTTTGGCATCGATATACCACTGTGTCCTTTTACTTTTACTTACACGATCAATTGTTTGCGCAAATTATCTTTTTTTGTGTGACAGCCTCAAAGTTCATTTTGCTATATTGCAAAACAGCAATTGTTTTTCTAATCACGCATTGTAACTACAATATACTGAGTATAGCAGGACGTAGTGTTTATGTAAATCCCGTATAATATTACTGTGCGCAGGTCAGGTGTTACGATAATTAATGGTACACACACGCCCTGAGCATTGCACACCTCAGAAATCATACACTTAGCATCTACGCAGCACTTTATATTGTAAGACTGGCTGGCTACAATTTTCATTATTCCTGCTTATAAAATTAAACAAAAAAAATCGCAAGTATGAAGGTTCGTATGTATATAAAAAAAAGAGAATGCACATAAAGAAGTGCATTGTATTATATTCAAAGTTAGTGCGAATGTCGACGAATGAAAAGGGCCTTTATTACCGCGGGCCCTTGTATAAATGATTGATGACATACGCCTCCCAAGCTCACAGGTATCGGTGGAAACTACTTAAATAATGAGTCACACTGCCATCTGGCTTCTAAAGGACAGATTTCCCGACTGTGCTATGACTATTCATGAGCAATAGAATCCTAATAGAATGTTCGACATTTGGTTAAATGTTTAAACAATCACTTATTACGCAGTTGGCGTTAAGAATTGTATGCACTTTTAAGTTTATGTGAAGTATCTTGCAAAATAGCCAATATCTTCTCTCTGGTGCAATCGGTTAAAATTCAGAGGAGACTTTTTATGATATTGCTTTTTATTACTTTTTCTCCAACAAAAATGTGGAAATAAGTGACATCAAATACAGAAAAGCCTCCGCAATACTGATCCTGGTATTACCGCAAAGTTTATGGGATTATATTTACGTATTCTCATAAATTGTGGCTTTTTGATACAAATCATGGTTTACTAGCACATCCCACCGTGATGCTGAGTGATCTGTGGACACGCTGCACTTACGTGCCTCGTTTATTTGCTTCAAAATAGCCTGCCCTTGCGACGTCTAAATGCACCAATAATTGCATCGTGACGCGACGCTTACGACGGTCTAATAAGCTGCATACGTTAGTCATGTTTGTATCGAAATCTTAGTTATTTTTAGAAGACTTCAAAGTGAGAAAAACTACAATTTGACAAGTTCTTAATCTTTGACCACAGCTCAATATTTGACCAATTTGAAAAATAAATAAAACACCTACACACAGCCAGGACTGATCTGATTTTCTGTTTCGCTCTACAAATAAAGCAACACTTTGGTAAATACGTGCATATACATACGGTTATTTATAATTTAGGTTAAAACTACATAGTAACTCAGGACACCTTCCATTTCTGGGCGCTTTGGTTTATCTTCACTTCATCTCCCGAAATTACTTCACTCATCTGAATCTACTCAATCTATCGACAGGTTGATATTATCAAACGTTTCAATAAATATCTCATCTCTTCTCTATACTTTATTTTGGGGGACGGTTCCTTTAGTTTTGTTTTGGCGCCTCTAACGATATTAGTCGCCCTATTTAACCAATCTGTCTTTTGAATAAAAGCAGTTCTCTACCTTTCATGTGTGTATTTAAATACATACTTACACGTCTCCAAATACAGTATATATTTATGTACCCAATTTCACATCTGTATTATTTCCATAGAATGTGAACAAAGGGTTAATAGAGATAGATAGATATATTCTTTATTATGCACACCAATTAAAAATCAACAAGAATAGAACAAAAATTTTGAAGTTGGTGACACAATGGGCGGGTCTTGATTTAAACCATACAGGGTTACAGGTATCAGGCAACTATGGCCTGATATACGCCTATGTCTATGGAGTTATAGTATTACACACATAGAATGCATTAATAACAATGCAGGACGTAAACGTCAAAAGTGCACGAGTTGAATGGCAGGCCATCAGCGTAGCTCTAATGCGTTGCGATGCCAAGATAAAACGAGCGCGCAAATTGTTTTAAATGGCCAGGTAGGCTCATGCCCGCCTGACCTACAGACAGGCCTTATTGCCAAAAACGATGTAAAAATATTTTTAGAGTACCGTGGGATGGAGCAAAACGATGTTTGAGATTGTTTAGAGAGAATTGCCTAATGGCGGCAATTTTAAAATAGTATTTAATTAAATTAATATTAAACATACCTATTTTTTTTTAGAGAGATCTCAACTCAACGTATTGAACTCACAGTCCAATCAAGTTTATTTTGTAGTGGATTACGACTTACTCAAAAGTTTTTAGCTTAATTTTTAATTAATGCTTTTTCCATTTTTATTTTATACTGATCACTATAATTGACTTGCCTAAATAATATAAAACGTTTGAATGCAGTTTCATTGAATTGGTATTCAATAAAGATATCAATTGAGTCAGAAAACAAGGTGCTAAATTTTTACGGACCATACCTTTGCTTAGGCAAAAATAAACCAGAGACAAGATTTAATGACATAACCTCTTTGGACACTTAAATTGTCAAACGAACGAAAAAAGAAAAAAAACACATAAATTTGAAGAACCAAAGAGGTAATAATTAAATGTTGGTTCGTAAATACCGACTCGCACTTAGGCCACAGCCCTGCAGGGTTTTACGATTCCGTAGCAAGAGCAAGGTTAAAGATATTATTTGGCCTGAACTAATTAGTCACGTCAAAAGCGAAAATGGAGTTATAATTCATTTTACTCGACGCAAGATAATGGAACGCTTTATTTTTTCTCTAAACCTTTACGACCCACATTCTTTTGTAATATTAGTTTCGACAGGTTGCATTCTTTAGAATGTTTAGCATATTGATTTTCCTTGTTGGATACGCTTATGCCATAACTATGCCTAATAGGTTGCCAAAGTTCAGATCATAAGTAAGATCCGCCAAAAAGGCTCGTACTCACCCCAACACAAACAAAATATAACATTTGAACTTGCAAACATTATGCTAATAATCAAAACAAAGTTTTACAAAATTGTGGGTCAAAGGAGGAACGCAAAAGAAGTAGTACGAAGGCGTCAATTCAGAATGGCGTCGCGTCGTTACACGAGCACGTTCATCAATCATAGATTGCTCTTATTATCCATTGGGCACTGTGGTCTTTTGCCTAGGGTCCCGAATCCACCATTTTCGTTAGTGACCAGGTTCTCCAACAAGGTAAAAACGGTCCTGCATTAGATTCTCTCAGTAAAATGATAGTGGACTTACCGGCTCCGTTTCTCCCTGACTCTCCTTGCCGAGTCCCTCGCCCTTGCTCCATCCCATCTTCTCTAACATCTTGAAGCCTTTGTTTCTCTGGTGCTATAGACCTGGCATACAATATTTATATTTTAGGAGTGTCTTGATAACCCTCTAGAATATCCAAATAAATGCTAACTAGGAACACTACTGGGGCAAAAGCGTGCCGGGATTATCCGAAAGAAGGAACATAGTGGGTTTTAGTCAGTAAGAGTACTACACTCCCTCAGGCTGCACAGCATATGGGCCATTTGATGATTTCTCAAAAAAAAAAACTTGATGTGGCTTCTTACATACACTCTAGCTAGCGAAACAGCGAAGTTGATAATTTTGGATCTTTTCGATAAGAACATAAGGTTGAAAATTCATTGAGCATTAACTTTCTCAAGCGTAATTCGGATAGATAGATGAAACACGGTCCTGAAATGCCACGTTGTTTGAAATCTATCTACTTATTACCTAACTCTTTTAGATTACAAACTGTACGTGGGTGAAATAATACAAACTAAAACTTTACCGACCTTTCAAGAAATTCTACTTACGTATTGATATCCGTGCTCTGCGTCTTTTCCGAATGATGCGACGGACCCACAGTCTCCCTCCGCGCCTGCGCTCTATCGTTATACGCCGTCTCCTCTATAGCGAGCGGCTTCGGAGCATATTTGTTCTTCAACCGGGCTAATTCTAGCTGGTGCTGCTTCTGAAACATTGCAGGTACGCGTGTAAGCGACTTTCTTCCTCTTTTTCTATGGCTGTAGGGTTGAATATTGTTTAATGATTTGTATGGTAAAATATATTACGGTGGTATTTGGAGAGTTCCGCAATGTTTGAAAATCTTGACAGTGACATTTTGATAAATTGTGGAATCAAAAGTACTTTGCGGAAATCTATGACATGAAGACAATAAATTGAGACTTGGATTCCAGATGTAATCCTACTCTCAAGCATATGCACACGCAGCAAAGGAACATGTTTTGGTAAGATTAGTGAGGAGTCTGTGATCAGTAGTGAGACATTAAATGGTTAGGAAAATAAAGATATTCAACAGCTTCTGTCAAAAAATTTGTAAAAGATAGATTATTTTACCTTCCATAAGTAGTCCAGGTTCGCAATGCCCACACGTGTCATTGCCTGGATGGATATGACATAAACAACTTCGTCTCGCCTAATTGTAAGGTGCTACCATGTACTATCTGCAACAGACAAAAATATAGGCTTATTAATACAACAGTGAGTGAAACTTTAGCAATAGCATTTTTTTATTTATTTAAAAGTGCTATTTAGAAGCGAGTTGCCGACTGCAACAGCCATAAAATTAGTCGCACTGGCGTCGGCAAAGGCGTCTGCGTGGCGATCGGAAGCCATTGCATTTAATCTATATTAATAAGATAAAGCTGAAGAGTTTGTTTGTTTGTTTGAACGCGCTAATCTCAGGAACTACTGGTCCGATTCGAAAATTTATTTCAGTGTTAGATAGCCCATTTATCGAGTAGGCTATAGGCTACTTTTTATCCCGGTACGGGAAGTAGTTCCCACGGGATGCGGGTGAAACCGCTGGCAGGAGCTAGTATGTTATATATCGGTGGTGCAGCTGCAGTCAACAGCTAGCTTTCCAAACAGCAGCTTAATTACAATAAGGGTAGACTTTAAAAGTAAATTGAAGAACAAATTATTACCTCCATAGGCAGGCTCATGATTTGGCTCTCAGACATACGAGTGCCGTTCAGTATCGTTCCATTCTTAGGATCCGAGATCCGTCGCCATGTATAAGTTGCGAGAAGCATCGAATTGGATGTCCAGATGATTCTGAAAATAAAAAAACTATATTTCAAGAAATACTGCTTTTTTATAATAAAAATAATACTTTTAGTATCTGTTCCCCAATATTCTGTCTATATTGTTTTACTTATCAAAGATACGAATTTAACGTTTACTTGAATGGGGCTAATATCAAAATTGTTAAGTAAATAAATGTCTGCTAAATTGCTATAGTGGGCAATGCTAAATGAAACCTGTAAGGGTTGATTTATATTAGGCGAGGCCGTGCCGTGCCGTGTCCGGGCTTTTACGAAATTTTTAAGACGATCGTCCCGGGCGGGCCCGGACGGGCCACGGATCATGCACAGTGTAATATAGACTGCTTCATACAAATGTAAGTAACGTTTTCACATCCGTGGCCCGTACGAGCCACGTACACGGCACGCCCCGGACACGTCCCGGCTAAATATAATCATCCCTAAGCCAGGCAAGTGTCTGTTTAAAATTTCTGATAATGTAGTATAGCTCAAAGGCTTATAGTTCAAGTCAGTATTTTATTCCAAGCCTTCCAATATAATTTTTTGTCTTCATTGTACAAACTTACCCTAGAAACATTATGATCTCTAAGCAGTATAGTGTGTTGTTCTCCCTCCCTGCCGACAGTGCCGCCATCTTTGGTGACGATGAACAAGCTGCCCACGCGCAGCTTCGGTAGCGTCGTCTCGCGCACTATCACGCGCATGCATGGCGGGTGATGCTTAGCCACGGATTTCTAGACAAAGTAAATAAGGGTTATTTATAAATCGTATAAACAATGGTTTAAGGCAAACCTAATTATAACTAAATAATTTTATATCGAAAAATATTTTTTCGTTTACTTCTTTAACTTGCATACCAATAAACATAAGCATGGATTTTGCTGCAACTTGTCTAGATATAGGTCTGTATCAAGACCTAGTAGTTCCTGAGATTATAATTTTCAAGCAAGCAAAAAAGAATCAAACCGCTTTTTGTCTATGAAGGACAAAATCGTTTTAGTAAATACACAGAAAAGTACATCACAGCTTTGTTAACATAATTTACCATCATCACTAGCAGTAGAAGTGCTAATGTTTGACTTTTTATCTTCTTCATCAGCCTCATTTTCAGTGCTTGTGTCGCTGCATTCTCTCCATCTTCCAATTCTTCTGTCACAACTGCATCACCATTTGATACTTTCTATCTTCTCTTTTTCAACTTCAGGAGCTGTTTCTTCATCTTGATCTACTTTTTCTTTCAAATCTTCTTTCTTACTCTCATCTGAAGAGTCATTCTTCTTCACTCTTTTTGAGTGATTCTTCTTTTGTTTAGGTTTCTTTTTGTCATCCTTAACTTCCGCTGGTTTATCCTGTAATATAACATTTAGAATGTTGGTATGGGTGTAACCATTCATCATAGTATTTACCTAAGGCTGTTTTGCCTCGGAGTGAAACCTGAGATAAGTTTTTCGTCAGGTTATCTATATCTTCTTCTGTTTTTCTTTCCTGAAAACATAACACAGCTTTTAATATATTTGATAATTTTTCATACATTCTTCCACCATTCTTTTTTGGTAGTAAAAAAGTTACCATTTTATGTTTTTTAGCTTTCTCTTCTCTGTGGGCCAACAAGGGCTGCATTGGAGGCACTCCGGTCTGGGATAGGAGTGAAACACAAATGTCTTCTTTTCATCTGAGTAGTAGTAGTAACATTCTGTGTCCGTGTGGTAGTACAGACCAAGTTCCTGAAATAAAGTTTTGAACAAAGCTGTATTTACTTAATTTTATTAGTACTGTGAAGGTAGAAAATGGGATATGCACTGATTTTGTATCTATTTATATTAATTTCATTCCAAGTGTTCCACATGCTATGGCCTTTTCTAGGCTTGAGGGTAGCTATCTGTTTACCATACTTAATTTACAGCTCGACAGACAGACAGAATTAGTTTGGCATTGATAATATAAGAAAAGATTTTACTAAGTAGTAGTATATTTACCGAATTATAATAATATCCAGTCTTATAATCGTAGTACATTCCAGCAGACTCAACATACACCATTCCGGTCTCCTTCAAAGCATCTTGTGCGACCTCTGCCACTTGCTCAGCTATGCTCTTCGATTCTTTATTATCATTTACATTCCAGCCAGCATCTTCTATTTCACCTTCTTTTGAGTTTTTAACCTTTTTGCTATCAATATTTTCATCAGTTGTTTGTGTAGATTGGTTTCTACATTTTGTAGATTGTGGTACTTCATTTGTTTTTAAAGTGTCTTTGGAAGCTTCTAGATGATTTGTTTGTTCCTGTTCTGAAGTGAGTTCTGTGTTGGCATTGGTTTTGAGTATTTACAGATTTGGAATCGGAACTAGGATTAATTTCCTGTAAGATAAAGTAGTATTATTAACTACAAAATTCGACTACTAAATATGTATTGAGCAGGAACACAGGAATATGTAAAGTATCTATCTGCTATTCATTAAGTAGAGTAACTTAGTTTTCAAATACCTATATAAAAATTTTAGGTTAGTTCTTGTTTATTTACCATTTCTTTAATCCGATGTTTAAGTTTTGTTATAATATGATTTTTCTTCTTAATACACTGCCTCATTTTAAGTATCAGTCTTAATATTTCTGGTCGATATTTCAAAGAAAGGCGAAGAGTCCTCAAATTAAAACTATTTTTGGTCTTCTTGCTACGTGATTCAGTCATCTTGATGTTAAGGTAAGCACAATAAAAAATAAATATATTCCACCGCAGTTGTATTTATATTGAATTAAAGTATTCTGAATACTTTTATTAATCTATAAAATCTAAATTTTATATTATTTACTGTTTGACTTGGCTGACAATGACAAGTCGCTGCAATCTCAATGACAGTGACAATCGATGACGACTGACATAACAAACAGAATGACAGTGACAATTGAGTTAACGTCAAAATTTTTGTTCCAGACATTTCCAGAAAGCATAGACAAAACCTCCTTTCTTGCAAGGGGATGAGTTGGCCATTTTGATGATGCCACGAACAGTTAGCATAGTGGTTAGCATGAAGATGTCCTACTAGCCGATTGTCAGCCACGGCGGCTGGGGCCCGATTCTCCTAATTTTACTTAAGCAACGTACGATTCACGTTCGACTGCGATCCAATCCCGACTCGATTACGACTGAAACGTATGTGGCATTCCGCTATTTTTCTTTGAAATAAACGTGTTTATCCTTTTTTGTCATTCAATAATGTATCATTTTGTCTGCAAATGATTTACGATTGCAAAATGATTGTACAGCAAACTACCGTGTAGACCAAATTCACCAAAATTGCAGACCAATCGCACACCAATCAAATGTCAATCGAATACGATTGGTCTTTTATCAGTAGCAGAATGCCCGATATGGTTAAAACTGCTATTGCGATCATATTGCGATTCGATTTTGACATTATTAACTTAGGAAAATCGGAGGAGTCAACTGCGCAGGACATATTATGGTGCACAGTTGGCATAGTCATAGAAGTAGATTGTGGTTTGTGGTAGGGATCACACAGTACGCAGATGATGCAGTATTATTTCGAGTTTTCCTACCAGGAAAAAATTATATGTTACCAGGGGCCCGATTCTCCTAATTTTACTTAAGCGTCATACGATTCACGTTCGACTCGATTCGACTGAGATCCGATCCCGACTCGATTACGATTGAAGCGTATGTGGCATTCCGCTATTTTTTCTTTGAAATAAACGTTTTTATCCTTTTCTGTCATTCAATAATGAATCATTTTGTCTGCAAATGATTAACTATTGCAATATGATTGTAGAGGAAACTACCGTATAGACCAAAATCACCAAAATAGCAGACCAATCGCAAACCAATCGAATGTCGTTGGAAAAAGATTGGTCTTATATTAGTAGCAGAATGCCCGATATGGTTTAAAACGGCTATTGCGATCATATTGCGATTCGATTTCTATTCGATTTTGACATTATTAACTTAGGGTCAATTCCCACTGAAAGAGCAGCGGCCGGCAGCGGCCGTAAGAGCACGGAAAATGTAAGAGCGCGGCGCGGTGCGGCGCCGCGCGGCGCCGCGCGGCCCGCCGCGCTCGCGCTCAATCCCTTGCAATTACGGCCGCTGCTCTTTCAGTGGGAATTGACCCTTAGGAGAATCGGGCCCCAGTTAATCCCTCTCAAAAATCAATGGTTAGCGGTCTGTCGCTGCACAGCACTCATCGATCCAACAGTTTTAGTTTCCGAAGAGGAAATTCAGTAAAAAGTAGTCAATGATTCGAGAAAATGAAACATCAGAACTAGACCAATTTTTATTTATTTAAAATAAAAAGCTCATTAATTACATAAATTATGTGCGTTTATAATTAGAATGTTTTAAAGAAAATGAAATAGCTACTATGGATAAGTATGAAACAATGAAATTAATTAGGTATGGTCTTAAATGGACTTTTAAGTACTCCTATTACACAACTTGAGAAACAAATATAGGAAAATGAAAGCTTGAATGTTGCTGGCCTATAAAATTGTATATTAATAACACTAAAAAGATCTATAAATGCAAAACTCTAAATGAGTATACAGTAGAAAAAAATACATCCAAAGGAAAAGTTATCATTATAGCTCATTTCGTTCAAGTCCCTAAGTTTACACAATTTGTTAACCTTACAACTATGGTAATATTAGACAAGTACAAAATGATATTCCATCCTTAAAAATATCTATTCGTAGCCTATAACTAGAGTCAGTTGTATATTCATTACAATAGTATGTTAATTGTAATTCAGTTTACACACCAGCTAATCTTGATCAACCATGCATTATAAACAGCGATTCGTTAAAATGGCGGTCAGACTGTGACGTCATCGGCGCCTACTCAACAGTTACCTCAAATGTACTTCACACACACACGCACTACCTATAAATATAACGTGTATGGAAGATCTACGCTAAAGGCTAAAATGTTACACTTTCGATATGTTTTATTTTAAATTACATTAAATAACAACTGTGAAACAATGGCACATTTTTAGCCAAACACTTTGATTACTGTTGTTTTGGTACTTTAGCAAATAAATAAGTTGTAGTATAGGTAATTGACAATGTGTCAACGTAAATCCTTCCGATCAAATAATGATTATTGTTGCTTAGATCACGAATATAAAGAGCATTTATTTCACAATGTTCAATAGTATTCGTGTTGGTCACATAATTCTCTCTGTTTGCCATTTGTAAATGATTTAAAATGTATACGAAACCATTCACACATTCGATTGAACTTCGGCTTATTCTAAGAGCTAATGTAACATCATCTACTTCAACAATAACACTAGTTAATTTTTGTGAAGTCTCCAGTTTTTACATAATTGAAAAAATCGACATCACGTCCAACCCTCTAGTTCTCAGGTATATTTCGTGACGTACTTACATTATTATAAGAAATTCGTAGTCACATTAAACTGTGCACAATTCCTTGTTTTGTCGACTTTGGGTTATTCCCCTAACTAATTTATAAATGCATCTCATTTTAAGTGCGTAAATGCTGCCGAATAGTTTTCATATTAGAGGACAGCTCGCGAGAGTTAGATAATAAATAAATCGAAGAAAATAACTGCTTGTGCTCGCGTCGACTAGTTTTAACAATATCGCAGTTTTTTAATAATAATAATCGAAAGTTTTCGTAAATGTTTACTTCACTATGGTGACAGTTACTACAACCCCCAGAGTAGCGGCGTCACAAGCAAGATTGAAGTCGGATCGTGTACACAGTAGGCGGGCGGGGGGTGAGCGGAGTGGAGGACTTAAGGGGGCACGTATGGGGGAGGTTTGCGGTAGGTGGGCGTGGCCTTGGGTCTCGGAGGGGTGCGGGAGGCGGCGAAGGGCGGCGGCGGGCGGTAGGGCGCGTCGTCGTGCGCGCGGTAGTCGGGCGCGGGCGGCAGCAGCGGCGGCTTCTCCTCGCGCATGATGACGGGGCTCTTGTGCACGGGCTCGGCGTCGCCGCGCTCCTCCAGCTCGTCCTGGAAGATGACGGGGATGCCCTTCGACCGGAACGCCTGCCGCTCCTCTTCGTCTCCCACGCTCATTTTACCTGGAAATACATATTATTACGTTCGGCATTAGGAGAACGATACATCAAAAGCGAGCGCTTACTGCGTCCTGTGCTAATTTTGTTTGAGCCGATATGATAAGTGTGCTATGAATTTGTGAATGTTCTTATTATTTTGAACAGAGTATCTTACGATGGTGGACCGTGTAAGGACATTAATTTCTTGTCAGAATCTTTTATATTTACATATCTTTTATAGCAGTGAAACAAGCATTCATTAGTTAAATCCTTGGTGTGTTCTGGCAAAGGCAAGCGATACTGTGGGATTATTGTTATACGATATTAGCGCACAATTTTGACCGTTTTTCCAATACGTGAAAGCAATGAACTTTAATCAGAATAATGTGGAACACTAATATTGTTTTGTATCTTTTTGAATCACCTTATTATTCAAGCATTGTCACCTCCTACAGAATTAAACTAGATGTTAGTTATCCCTTGTTCTATCTATTAATTATTTACATCTTTAAACCAGTCCTTATAAGCAGGGGCAGATCCACCCTCAAAATAAGGTCTGTCCGATATAGTTGAAAATTGTCATTCAAGTGATAGATGAAGAATTATGTAGAGAGATAAGGGCAATACATCAAGAGTTTTTGGGGGACTAAATAAATAAAAACTAGAAACAAGTATCAAGATACAAGAAAATTTGGGTTGTGGGCATTTTCACCGTACCACTGTGCCTACTACTACGGTAGATCCGCCCCTGCTTGTTAGGTTACATAGATTTCTTTATCAACTATCCTAAAATAAATTCTAGACTTATTTACCTGTTCTCCTTCGCCTATACAGCACACAAGCGACGATAGAAGCCAGCAGTATCATACACACGATCACAACAGCCGGTATTATGAACGTCACCAAATAATTGGGATCGGCCGCATTGCTAGCCTTATTGTTCTGAGAGCTCGAAGACCCAGGATGCACTTGTATTGTCGTCTTAGGTATCTTAGTATTTTGTTCCGCACAAAGACCGAGAGGAATCAACCTTATAGACATGACTTTAAGGTCTTTGTCGAACACGTGGTCGACGTTTTCTTTGAGAGCTCCGCCCATGGAGCCTCGCTCGTCAACTATGATCATTTTGCGTAGTTCCTCGATCTCTTTTTTGGGACATCTGTCCATTGGTAGACTTGTGTTGTACCTGAAAGGGAGACAGGGATAGAGATTAATATTAACTTATTTAGTGATCACAAAGTTAATTTGAAGTGTCCAAATACTTATAAATTACGGAAGGACCACAACCTAAATATGTGAAGGGGCTTAAGGACCAAATTATCAAAATAACTGAATTAAATCATGCCTGCGTGGATAGCCAACATAAATGGTATTTTGATAGTGCATACTTATTTTGGATTTTAGATATTGCGTATATCTTTTGTCTAGTAACAACTTTAAATATTTTGAATAATTTATATCTTCAACTCACCATATAATAGTAGTAGGATTATTAGTGATGCTTTGTATCCTGATATTATCAGTCTCCTTCTGTCCGAACAGTGCTGCCAACTTCTCGACGACCTTGCGTTTGTTGTTGGCATCGTAAGCAAGCATGGGGAATGGGTACTCCATGGTCATTTGGAACTCCACGGTCGGTCTGATGGTGGGGGCCTTCGCTACCTCTACTATTAAACTGTCGTATGCGCTCTTCTTGCTTGAGTCTTCCGCGATCTGGAAAGGAAGTTGATAAAATGTTAGTGATAAGGTTTTCTCATAGCAAATTTAGTGTTCTATGACCTCTTTTTGCTTTTTTCACACATAATTATGTAATGTGGTAACGTTTGTTTTCTCAAATAAAATAAAATAAAGATCAAGTACCGGTTATCGATAACCATTTCAATAGTTGCTTGTGTAAGTATAAACGGCACTATAAATTCACAAGTACGTAATGCATTAGTAACTTATCCATATGGAGAAACTAGAACATAGAATTTTTTTAACCGACTTGTCAAGAACGTAGCAGGTTCTCAATGTTTGTATATTTTGTTTGTTTGCGTATAACTACATTGTTTTTCTTTCAATATCTACTCACACACATCACACATCACATTCAGTGTTCTGACAGAACACATTTTTCAGTACACAAACAAAAATGTGTAGGTAAATCTACTCACCAACTGATAAGACACACTGCCCTCATCACTAGGAGCAGGCAGACCATAGAACTCCTGGTTCTTGGCGTCGAACTGCAGCCAGTGTCCCGCCGGCAGTTCCGTGCGGTCGCTGTACCGGAGCGAGAGAGCTAAGTTACGGGTACCACCGTCTTCGGGGTCGAAGAATGTGTCCTGGAAATAAGAAGTGCTTTTTGTAATAGTTGTTTATCAGAGATTATAGATATGCAGAGCTTTTCATCGAGATTCTAATTTTACATTAAATTAAAACACAGTGTTTCTGAGGTATAATTTAACAATTTGAGTCCCTTGATTTGAACAAATATAATTGTCCATTATTTGAACAAAAATAAATGATAATCCTGATTGATAAAGCCTTTCTGGATAAATAGGTTTTAAATTATATTTATTTATAACACAAGGGCGCGTCTAGGCGGGCTACATTTTTGTGTAATATGATTCTGTAACACAGAGGGCGGGCAACATTGCAAACAATGGCAGAAATACACACACACACATGGCTCAGCCATAAAACTCTCGGACGCCAGTGTTCGTAAAATAGCAATAGGCAATTTATGTCAAATTGGAGCCACATATTGCACAAAAATGTAGCCCCTTCTAATTACTACGATTAGATACCAATTACGGTAACTATTAAAAAACACAATATCAGACCAGTAGATTTGAGATAAGCGCGTTCAAGCAACAACCAAATAAATTGTTAAGCTAATATGTTATAGGTATATTTAATATTTAGCATATAGTGTTATTTACCTCCGGCACCTTATAGACGAGCAGATGTCCGACGGTAGCAGTGAGGTGATCGACCTGGTTGCGCGTGACGGGCGGGTACGTGTCGGGCGCACGGGTCGCCGGGGTTGCCGCACACGGTCCGCGGCCCCGCCAGGATACACCACCGGCTTTTAGTTCTGGCTGCATGGCCCGGACTAGGCCGGCTGAGGGACCGCCGGGGTCCGTGTCTGATTCCATGATCTGGAAGATAAAATGGTTATAATCATGGAGAACGAAATTACTAGTCACGTCACAACGAAAACTCTCCTAAGAAACTACAGTCGCGTTAGCCAAAATGGAAGAAGGAACAAACGGAGCAGTTATTTAAAAAATATTGGGCACAGCTTTGTTAAACGTATACCCATGAAAAACATGGGCATCGTGTATACTTTTATGGCAGTGAAAGCCTTGATACTTGAACTTTAATACATTACTATCAAAATATCGGGTGTGTCGTTCATAATCACATTAAATTCTATCACATGTACTTCATGATATTCTATAGCGAATTGTAAAAAAAATAACATAATCCATTCAGTGGTTTAGCCACAGGACTCATTTTTCGTTTTCATAATTAACAACATCATGTGTAAAGCAGAGATAAAGTTAGGAGTATCAAATGTTTTGATCAGTTGACAGCTGTCAGTTTTCAAGGGAGAATTTCAGCTGTTTGTAATGACTGACTTCTATATGGTGTTCTAATTTTCGCACATTTTTATTCTATTTACTTTGTTTGAAAAATGCATTTTTTTATTTTCACGTATTTTTCTTTTTTCTTGGTGTTAATCGACATTATATTAACCAGTATATTAACGCATTTCATTTGATGTGATTATGAACGACACACCCGATATATGTAAATCAAATTAAAAATTGAACAAATTAAGTTTTTTTAATCAACATTCCTATACCTTTCATACCTATCTAAAATTTCGAATGAATCTTACCTTCATCAACCTCTTAATATCATCCATAGGGCAAGCAGGGTCCTTCGGGAGCGTATCATTAGTCCACACGAATTCACACATATCTCCATTCTGAGTCGTATTGAGCACAGTCAGGTGATCCATATCGGTATCTCGGAAGAGATTCACAATTCCTTCTAAAGCTCGTATTTGCCAATCAATGGCGTTGTTATACTCCTTGATAAGCTTGAACTCCATGACGAACTGGTGGTTGATGGTGCGGCCGCTCTTGTGTTGCTGCACCGTGATGTCTAAGGGGCCGCGAGCTACCAGTCCTTCGCTGTCTTGAGCTTCGACTATGAAGTTCCAGCGAGATACATGGGCTTCTAACGGCCTGGAAGAAACGAAATTAGGATTTATCAGAATTCGAAGGATGGAACTCGTAAGATCGCTAGAATCTTCCACCATGATGATTTAAAGTGTGCTCTCATCAGAAAAAAAATAATTAAAAAACTGTATATCTTTCATCTCTTACTTCGTTTTATATTGAAAAGTGAAATAGACATCCAATCTCCTCTCATCCCTATACATAATGAAGAATTATTATTAAGACAAAAACATGTCTGTACTCACAATCCATAAACTTCGCGCGCGGCAGGGATGAACTGTATCCAGGAGTTATTGCTGAGCGGCACATTCTCCGCCTCGTACATCGTGAACGTCAAGTTGCTGCCCTCCTCCGGGTCCGTGAATAGGTCCGCCGGGATTATGTACCTGAGACACAATTAGGGCGGATAAGTCAATTCCTTTGTTCGATTTATTTTGGCAAAAGGTGGCAATGGTTTGCCAGAGGTCTTTATAGAGATGAATTTAGGCAAAGCATTGCGGGTTGTAAACCGAGATCCTGGATACTCAAAGGGCCCCAGGGAGAACTCGTGTGGATTTTAAGCAAGTCAGGGAAGGGGGGATTTGATGATCACCCCTTGTGAAACATTGTTATATGGGTTGCCCGGGTAAGTGGGTTGAGGGTGAGAAAGTCAGTCAGTTCTTGTAAAACACCAGTTCTCAGCTGCGTTCGGGTAGACGAGTTACCGACCCCAACATAGTTTGGTTGGAATAAGGTAGGCAGATGATGAGGTGTATTACACAAGTAACTTAGGTTTTTATAAATCTTACCTGAAAGCTTTTCCAGCAGTGATAGCCAGTTTCTTCATGTGGTGCTTGAGCGTGGGCGGCTGGTTGATCGGCAGAGCCCACGTTACTGTTTCTGTCGTCACGCCGCTTATCGTGCTCTTACCCTCGGTGGGGTTCGGTTCCTGTATGATCGGCCAATTTGTCAGAAATCATCGAAGGATTTAATCAAATTTCAAATTTTTTATACAGACAAACATTTACATATTTTTTGCAATTATAGAAGAATTTACAGTTGACTTTTCCAAACCAAGAAAATAATTTGGGAAGATGGAAATGGTAGAATATACACTACACTGAATATAATTTAGACAATAAAGAGATAGAATACCAGATTATTTTTTTAAGTTTTAGTTTGTTCATACCATAGAGCCAATTAATGATTTTAATGTTTAATGAAACCCAAAGACCGCCAATCACAAACTGAACTAAACTTTCACACACATTCCTAGTAGTTAGTCTTGTACTAAGTGAATGAACTACACCTGTGGGCTTATTCGCTAGCTCCATTGACAGTTATCATACATTCGTAAAGTGTACATCGGTAAACTGTCAAACAGTTTCGTATGCGCTTACGCCAGTTGCCAAATGCGACGACGCCATGAGCACCGATTACGGCTGATATCCACCGTGACTCATTTTGAATTATTTTTGTTTAAATGTCGCACCTGGGAAGTCGTGATGGCCTAGTGGGCAAAGAACCAACCTCTCGAGTATGAGGGCGCGGGTTCGATTCCAGGTCAGGCAAGTACCAATGCAACTTTTCTAAGTTTGTATCTACTTTCTAAGTATATCTTAGACGCCAATGACTGTGTTTCGGATGGCACGTTAAACTGTAGGTCCCGGCTGTCATTGAACATCCTTGACAGTCGTTACGGGTAGTCAGAAGCCAGTAAGTCTGACACCAGTCTAACCAAGGGGTATTGGGTTGCCCAGGTAACTGGGTTGAGGGGGTCAGATAGGGCAGTCGCTCCTTGTAAAGCACTGGTACTCAGCTACATCCGGTTAGACTGGAAGCCAACCCCAACGTAGTTTGGGAAAAAGGCTCGGAGGATGATGAAATGTCGCACCTGGGACCTCAAGTTCGGCAATGCCGTATGGTGACCATTGCGCCATCGATGTCTCAAATCATCGAGGTCAAAGTTTTGCTGATGAGTATGAAACATATTGTTTAATGTTCATTTTTTTTTCTTTTGTATGAAATGTAATACCTATCTATTGTAGTTTTTTTTTAATAATATTGTTACATCCTATGGAGGCCCATCACATGATTTATTTGTATGGAACCAATGCAGCATTTAATTGTATCCAGAAGGATTGGAAAGAAATGGAGAGCATTCTTGATTATAGGTTATATAATATTTTGGTTTGAATTTGTCAAGTATTTTAAAATATAACAAGTATTTTACTTATATTATTTAAATTTCAGATGATTCTGGATATACACAACACTCTTGGATGATGACACCTATAGAGCCTACTCTCGGTTCAACAAAGAAACATTACACCAAACTGCAATGCAAAGTTCGCAATACTGTTGAGCGTTGCACAGGTATTGAAGAATCGTTGGCGTTGTTTATTAGCACATAGAGTTCTTCAGTATTTTTTAACGTCCCACTGCTGGGCAGAGGCCTCCTCTCACACGGATTTAGCATTAATCACCACGCTTGCTCAATGCGGGTTGGTGATTTCGAGGTTCTCCAGGTTTCCTCAAGATATTTTCCTTCACCTTTTTATCAGCCATTGATGTCCAAGATATACTAAGAAAGTACATACAAACTTAGAAAAGTTGCATTGGTACTTGCCTGACCTGCAATCCTTGGAACTGTGCAACTAGCTTGACGTTTCTCGAGAGCTTGTTACTTGTGAACTTTTATAGGCATATTTTAAACTAAAAATATTTAATTTGATTTTGAATTACGGTTAGTCGAAAACTAGAAAATCTGACAACCAGTCTTACCAAGGGGTTTTGTGTTGACCAGGTAACTGGTTTGATAGGTAAGATAAGCAGTCGCTCCAAGTAAAACGATGCAAAATCCGATTAAACTGGAAGCGACCTCGATATACCTCGTTGGGGAATGCTAAGCAGATGATTAGTGTTACGTTTTATTGGTGCCGTATTATCTTAGTTATTTTTTCTGTTTTTATTCAGAAAAAGAAAACTAAGACCTCATTAAGACGCCAATGGCGACTTTAATGATGTGTACTGTATTTTTCTATGGGCGTTAAAGATGCCTGAATTAAATAAAAAAAAATATAAAAATAATAAGGAACCTAAAATAAAACTAGTTCAGACTTATAAACGCTGTTTATTCATAGAACCTACCTTTAATACAAGATTATTTAAAACTAGCTTCTGCCAGCGGTTTCACCCGCATCCCATGGGAACCTTTACACTAACCCGAATAAAAAGTAGCCTATAAGTAGCCTTCTTCGATAAATGGGCTATCTAACACTGAAAGAATTTTTCAAATCGGACTAGAACTTCCTGAGATTATAGATTTAAATTAAATCAAAACTTGACAGACCTTTTTAATATAAAAAACTAATTAACAATCACTGATCAATCACAAAACTGATAATTTGGCAGGTTCCTTATATGATGAAGACATCCACTAAGAACGGATTTCACGAAACTCAATCATTGCGGGTGATCCCACGAGTCACGGGTGAAACCGTTGAAAATATTGTTCGACACACGAAATTTCAGACATAGAAAGTTCACACAATCAATCATTTTTTTCACACAGACTAGAAAATTAATACTCAATTTTATCTATTAACCTAACCTAACACCACAAATTATTATTATATGTATAACACGCTAAAAATAAAACGTTCTCTCAAACGTTTTAATGTACCTAATGCTAAAAAGGTCTTTCCACCTTTGCAGTATAAAAGTCGATAAAAATAGAGTTGTCAAGTGTTACTATACCTACTACTTATAGTCATCGTTGTTTTTGCCTTAGCAACCGTAAAACGATTTCCACTTTATACAATACAGAATACCAATGTATGACGTTGTCGGTTGACAATCCGAAAGTTAGCGAATAAGCCCACTGGATGAATGAGACAGGGTGTGATGATACTGTATGCTACAGGGGTATACGTACTTACTTATAAGCATCGAGCTTATTTGCATTGACAAAGTACTATATTTCCAATTTGAGTTTTACATCCCATTTGTTTCGAAGACAGTTAGGATGTTACTTTTTTACTTCGCACGTTTAAAATCGTTCAATAACGTGCATCCGATGAAGCGCAGCCCAGAGCACGAGTTCATATCGTGCTAAAAATGAGTTCCAAATTCTAATTGTAATACGGACCTGATGAGTGAGTTCGTCCAAAATGGACTCGGGCGTGGTCATCGTAGGGGGCAATGGCGCCATCAATGTCGTAGTTCTAGAAGTGGTCGGCATTTGTGTAGTTGTCGATGTCGAAGTGGTTGCGGAGGCAGTAGTCGGCACGGTAGTCGGCGTCGGACTAGTGGTGGGGGGTGGGGGCGGCGTGGTCGGCGCCTCGGGCTGCGGCGACGGGGACGGTGACGTCACCAGCTCCGTCGATGACGACAGCTCGTGTAGTTCCGTAGACTCACGGATTATTACGGTTTGCTGAAAGTGCCATGCGGACGCTCACACGATGTGTTGTGAAATATAGACGTTAAGACAACGTTCATAGAGACCAGATTTGTTTGTACAGAAATGTATAGTTGAAATGTATTTACAAAGAATTAGTTTTTGAAAGATAGAATAAAGACCCCAATGCATTTTAGTGTATTATGCAGAACCAAACTATACATAACTTAAATTTAATATCCATACAACTAAAGCAATAGATTCGTTGTCTACACGTCACAGATTAGTCGAGAACATATTTACAGACAAGTTACTCTAATGGGTATGAATCGTGAAACCCTTCAAACCCGATGTTAAATCAAATCAACTCGCACACGATTAGTTTAATTTTGGGTGGGTTAGAATGATAGACATGTGGTGAATACTTACCAATTCCGGTTCTAGGGTTGTGGTTTCTTCTTGTAATATGACGGGGGCGAAGGAGTCTACTCCCATGCGTCGTGGGCTGACAGGCAGTAGTGTCGGGGGGACCGACATGTTAACATTGTTGTTGTCGGACGGGGAGGCCGACAGTGCGGTAATGCCCACTTCGTTATGCTGTAGGAAAGATATAAGGTGAGTATGTGTGAGTGTGAAAGGTGTGGTTGTGTGAAGTGTACAGTTGAAACTATGTGCTGTTAGTCACTGTCTGTGTGTGACTTGGTAGTCGCCTACTATGAAATAGGGAACTGAGGTTTTGAAGTAAGAGTAGATGTATCTAATTGTCTTATAAAAGGTCATTTTAGAGGTATCTAGTCTTCATAGTAGGCGATCAGTAATTGCATGTATCTATTAATTAATTAGTCAAAAAAGAGGTATCTGTTAAAGTACAGTTTTTAAATTCAATCACAGTCATGCTAACGGTTTACAAACACAGTCTAATTTTCACTACAGATGCACTAAAGAATAAATCTCAGTTTCAAAATGCATTGTCGATAACTCGAGTCATACAACAGTACTAAACATTACTAAGATAGACATTCCAAAACTAACTAAAATATCTTCACATAAAACTAAACAATAATGGGTACATTCTGTTAGAATAGCTGAAACACAATATCGTTAAAATATATACATTTTAAGAACATACGTTTTCTGTTTAAATAAAACAAAACATTTAACAAATGTATACCTACCGACTAGAGGGGTTAGCGTTTTCTTAGAGGAATGATAAGTAACTTGCACAACTGTTATTTGGATAAATACAGTATTGTGTGACAATGTGGAATAAGACATAACGCCTGCTTCACCAAGGAATTTAAGAGATCTGTAAGTGCAGTTGTGCAGGCAACTCCAGATTAACTCCTTCAGAGTCAATACCAGCAGTAATAATTCACTTCTAACATAGATAAATAGTAATACAAAGGTAGAGCAGTACACGTAGCATGCGACGAGTAAGGACACAACACGCACATGCATGACACGTAAACTCGACAGCGGGGTACGACAAACCTCCGTGGTATACGAATAAGTTGTGAACTCAGGAGTGGTCTCCTCGCGGGCTTCCTCCGTGCTAGTGGGCGGGGCACTCGGCGGAGGGGGCGGGGCCGGTGTGTCGGGCGCGGGGGTGGGGTCGGGGGGCGGGGAGGCAGGGACGGGGGGCGGGGTGGCGGGGGTCGGCTCGGGGGCGGCGCTCTCGGTCTGAAACGTGTCGGTGCTGGTGTGTGGCGCGCCGGGGGCGGGGCCGTCGCCGTGGTGGTGGCGGTGCGGGTGGGGGGCGGGGGTCAGGGGGTCCACCTGGCGCAGCCGCGGGACACGCACGTTAGTACTGCCACCCTTACACGTAGCCAACAGCGCTGTCTGTGGTTATTGCCGATGCCGACATGGACGAGGATACTAAAGCTGCGACCTCCACTACCTTTCTTTTATATGTCAGACCATCAAAGGGACGACCCTCGACTTTAGCTAACACAGCAATAAACTGTGTAATTGACAGCGTATCTAGTGATACCGTTGCTTTGAGAATTTATCAGCTTACAATTAAACCATCGAGTCAACATTGCCTCGATGGCATCGTTATGGCATCGTAGCCGTCAATGCACAATAGACTCTAAATTAACATTTCAGTATCATACTTTGAAGAAAATTAATTTACTAATTAATTGGCACGCATTCACGTGTAAAGTGCATTTGAGGAGTTGCAGTGCTTATTATAAATATTGTTAATAGTGCATCAGCATATCCTTAGTGTAGGTGGCCTCTAAGCTTTCCATAAAATTGAGTGAGAGTAAAATGCAGTACCTAGGTATGGTAAGTTCTGTGTTTTGTAGGTATTTATTATGGCAATATCAATTTTAGTGTATTTTTGAACGATAGAGAGCGCAATGACAATGGAAGCGCATCCTTAATATTCCCAGTCCATGCGTAACACAAATACGCTTTAGCATCGATTAATATGCTCCAGTTAGTCTGTTTATATACATTATACAGCGATGTTCAAGCATTGTAAAGCGTTGTTATATAACCACACACAAAGCTCACAATATGTTTCATATAATTATAATAAAAACTTAATTATGTTTCAGTTGTCGCCATGAAGTGAATTTGGATGTCAAATGAATGTTGGTTTATATGAGTTGTATTGTTAAAACAAAATGGAACTTTGGACGTAAAGTGTAACTAAATTGGGTGAAATGAAAATGTTGGTATATTTGAGGTGATCAAATGGTACTTCATTCAACATTCCATGCTATGTGGTCCTAGTTCGAACGCCGCTATAATGTGGTGACAGTCAAGTGCAAGATATGCATTCCGTAGTATATGTGGGATGACTAAGCTTACTCCTTGGGAAATACGTGGCTATTTAACAAACAACTGTGCACAGCTGCGGCGTATAATTTACATAAATTGATTAAATATTTGCTATTTCAATGAAACATTTTAGTATATTTCCCAATGAATAAAACGAATGATGCATAAGTACTAAGAAACAGAATGTATGACAGTTCCACACTAAATTAAATATGACTTGCATTGGTAATATAAATGATTCATAGTCATGTTTCAAATGATGCTATTTATGTTTGAATTCCGCGAAAATAATGTAAATGCTATATGGTTACCTCGTCCCAACATTTCCCATTAAATTTAAATGTTAAAATGGAATGAATGAAGCAATTAGTTTCGCACCGAGACTAATATTTACGAAATAGGAAATGTTTATTATATCTACAATTCCTAGAACGTATTGACCAACTAAAAGTACACTATGTCCGAAATAACTTGGCTAGTACGAAGTCGGCCGACCACCTGCGCAGTAGATAATTTTATTCTTAAAAATTTGAAGTACTGCACAGTTCAAGCTAACTTTCTCTGTCAATATATTTCGAACATAGTGTACATACAACCCAATTTTAATGTTCATACCTTATTTTGATAGAAGTTGCTAACTCCTCAATTCCCGTAATAATTTTGATAAAGAAACATTAATTGCATTGACGAGCCAAACATTAGGGTGATGTTAGAATGATGGCTCATAACATAATTAATACGGCGATACAATACACATCACAACATTTAAAGGCTTGTTTCTGCAGCGTTTGGTAATGTCACATTCTTTGATGTCTACTGAATGTAAACTTTGTATGAAATAGGTATTATAAAGAAAAAGGAAACCGATGTATTCAACATGGATTTTACGCCAGAGAAGGCACATTTCTTTCTTTAAATATTATTTAAAATTCTTGGCGCGTCACAATCTACCGCCTAGCCCTTTCCCATGAGGGTCTGCTTCTAAACCGACTACTTGTGGTCTAAAATGACCTCGTCAACCCTTTTATACCAGGACAACACGATACCCCATTCTTGGCGTATTATAACCAAACATTGTATGAATAGCACGCTAACCAATAAGAACGTGACATTACCGCTCACTGCCGAACTTAGCCGAGCACAGCCGAACACCCCCGAGCGTACTCACCACGTCAGCGCCGACGTCGTGATTAGCGAAGCCGTCTTCATCGTCAATGCCGTCATCGTAGCCGCTGTAGTCGGCGTCTGCGTCTGCGTCGTCGTCTTCGTTGTCGTATTCCGCGTCGTAACTGTTGCCGCCTGAGCCTTCCAGCTGGAATAGGGAGGGACAGTTTTTTTTAAGTTGGCTGGTATAGTTAGAGTAAAAGTTTGCTTCAACATAGTTGGCTTATAGTGACGGCCAATATACGAAAGCATGAAATGACAGAGGACTGGGTAAAAGTTATTTTCAATTTAACTGAAAGACCAATATAAAGACAGTTCATGTTGAAGTGTTAAAATGTATTATTTCGATCCTTTTTATGACAGACAGTATCCATTAATGAAGTCAATACTTAACAAAACAAAGCGACTTGTTCAACGTAAAAT
The DNA here is from genome assembly GCA_033682625.1 of Helicoverpa zea x Helicoverpa armigera. Classification (NCBI taxonomy): domain Eukaryota; kingdom Metazoa; phylum Arthropoda; class Insecta; order Lepidoptera; family Noctuidae; genus Helicoverpa; species Helicoverpa zea x Helicoverpa armigera. Next base: position 4,543,178 of record JAWIIS010000011.1, read on the forward strand.
TCACCCACATCGATATAGGAAACCTTATGAGATATTCGTTTAATTTAAGACAAGGATAACTTTACCAGCTCATCATAAACACTCTTCACATAAGTTTTCCTAAAAATCTTATTGGAGAAAATGTAAAACGTGCCCTAATTTTGCTCAATATTCCACTTACCTAAAACGATCGCCATTTATTATTCCCCACCAGACTTTAACAGAGACGCAACTCTACTACTAAAGAAATAAAGTACAAATTCACCTGTCGTTTGATCCTAGGAGCGGGTTGTACAGCTAGTAGCCGCCAGCCGATGACGGGCAGCCTCACTACATGCGCGAGAGTACCGTCCCTCGCCTGTTCTCGGAGACCAGCCACTAACACTTTGTGATGATTCCATATACGATTCCCCAACAAAGTTTATAAGATTCAACCTTATTGCCTAAGCAATAAAGTACAAAATCACCTGTCGCTTGATCCTAGGCGCGGGTTGTACGGCCAGTAGCCGCCAGCCGATGACAGGCAGCCGAACTACGTGTGCGAGAGTACCGTCCCTCGCCTGTTCTCAAAGACCCGCTACTAACACTTTGTGGTGATTCCATATACGATACCCCACCAAAGTTTTGAAGTCTCAACCTAATTATCAAAGTGATAAAGTACAAATTCACCTGTCGTTTGATCCTAGGTGCGGGTTGTACGGCCAGTAGCCGCCAGCCGATGACAGGCAGCCGAACTACGTGCGCGAGAGTACCGTCTCTCGCCTGCTCTCGGAGACCCGCTACTAACACTTTGTGGTGATTCCATAGCTTGTTGCCGCAACCAACCTGGAAAATGTAAGAATATAGACACTGTTATATTGAGTGCAGTTTTGTATTTTTAAGAATACTTTATTTATTTGTGTAATTCGTGTAGAAAGACGATGTGAGCGAAGAATAGAATAAGTGGAAGGCTATTTTGATGCTGTCTCAATAACAGCCAATCTAATTTCCCGCAGCAACATTTTCTAAGGTTTTAAGAATACTAGGTTCTCATCATGATTAAAGTATTTGAGACGGACATATATGATCGACCGATAAAAATCATGAATAAAAGATGGTTGGGCTAAATTAAATCAATATATTTTCTTTTCCAAAATGTAACTTAGTAGCTCATCCCAAGGGAACGATTCCCGCACATGGATAAAGGTATCATCAAAAACATTCTAATCATCATACATCCTTGCAAACATTTGTATTCAAAATATCAATGGTATATGTTATCAGTACACATTATGCTGATCGCGGTTGAACGAAAAGATAACTTGTTTGCGTGTGTTTAGGTCGTATGTGACCCACAGGTCACATTGAAAATCGTTTAATATTTATAACTTCATATTTTGTTTCCAAAATAGTTTTAATGAAGTAGACATGGAGAATACATATAAGTAGGTAGTATTTGTGTTATCAAGAAGACACGAATACCTATGTGGTACATAGCACACAATTTTGGCATACAATTTTGGATCAAAGAGGAAAAAGGGTTTATTCTCATGGTTGTAGGTATGTTCATAAATTCTATAGAATAACAAGAAAACTAGTGTTGGATCCCACAATCAGATCATCTGAATCAAAACAAGAAAACAATGTGTAGGTGCAATAATGAAAATAAACCAATCACTAAGCATCGGCTTATACCCCTTGCCCAATTCCTGCACCCGCTGATACCTACCTTAAAGTTCCGTGATCAAAAAAAGTTTGAACAAAACATGTTTTTTTTACATTACCAGAACATAAATCGATATTATTCGTCAGATATTCGTAGTACACTTACGTTAAGATAGATGGCAGTGGTGGCGTCTCCGTGCCTGCGCTGCGAGGAGCCGGCGCCGCTCATGATGGTCTCCGCGTGAGGTTCCGCCTTGTACGGCTCCATCCAGAACTCGTCCTGCAAATGTACACCGTAACTAATGAACTTAGGGATTGAATTGCTCTGACAGTTGAAAAGTACAGTAGAACTTCAGTTTCTTACAGTGCATCAAAAGCAATTAAATTTTTTAAACGAAAAAGTTTTGAATTCTTTAGTTGGTACAACTATGTTATCTAAGTCATTGTAGCTTGGTACTCTAAAAGCGAGCCAGGAGTAATCGCTCCTGAGAGACAGCCAGGAAAGCAGGAGAAGCCAGGAATTCTGACAAGCAATGTAGCAAGGGGGATCAGATTGCTCCGGTAGCTTCTTGAAGGTCAGGTAGTTGAGGCGGTAGCTTCATGTATCACTGTTACTCAGCTCCACTACAAGGTAGATAGAGAGAAAAGGCTATTCGTAAGTCATCTGCTGAATTATTCGAAAGGGACATTGAGGCCCTGGTACGCCAAGAGCTAAACGGTAGATTTTAGTCAGAAGTCTCCCTCCCTCTTTAGTCCTCCCGTTGTACCCTAGGAGGAAGGGATCATCTGAAGATTTCCTCTACCTAAAACTTCAATGTTTCTAAATAACATCTTACGCCATCAAGGGCCATGAAGCTGGCGAGCTGCATGAGCGCGCGCGTCCTCTGCCGCGGCGACACGCGGTGGAAGGAGCCGTCCAGCATGATGACCAGCACCAGCCGGCTCTCCTCGCCGACACATGACCCGTACTTGGAATGAGGCCTGTCTTGGGCTTTCTTCACCTGGAAGTAAGGGCACAGAATATTAGTTCGATGAAACATTCGATGACAATAAATGCTCTACCCTAAGAAGCGTTCTTTTTCGCTGAATATTTTTTTCAGCCCTCAAGCAAGATCGCTAATAATATGGAAAAGTTACAATTATCGACGGAATGCCTACCTCTTGGAAAATTAGATGTACATAAAAATTATACACACACATCCTCCTTAACTGTTACTAAAATGAAAAAATCAATAAAAAATAATTTCCGCGCCATCCTAACTCCCAACATTACAATGACAGTCGCAAATGAAAGTGCTGTCGTTGTGAAATAAAATTCATTTATAACACCGCACCCCCGCTGGTTAATGTAATGCCAATAATATAATTGAATGGCCACATGGACAAGCCAGCTGTCGCTAACTTTATAGGCCACCGCCCCACACTAAAACATTCTTAAATATTCAGTACACATATCAACATTGTACCTACACGAATAGTTTAATTTTTATAGCTGTGGTAATGTATAACTGTCGCCGATGAATCAAACGATTGATTTATGTATTTCAATTTAAGTAAAGCGACGACATGTATCAAAGCTATAAACAGGTCATTTACTGGTAATTGAGTGCCTTCATGTTCCTGAATATTTAGACAGCTATCTTGATGCAAAGTATACAATCATAATTAATTTCTGACTTGTAGCGCTAAAACTATCAATTACAACAATGTACACGATACACATCGCTATAAATTATTGTGTACTATCATAATTCAGTAGCACGAACTGTAATTTATAAAATCTGTTGTCATCGGACACAATTCACGGAACGCTAGTGTATACGGGAAGTAGAATTCATGAGGAAGTGCATTCTTGAGGCGGCGTAGTACTCACTTCCACTACTTCAATAGTAAAGGAAGCGGGAAGGCATTTTGCCATGACGTCACGCTCGAGCCTTAACACACAGGAACACGAACTTCACAGGACGCGCTTGTTCCTATGATGTCACTGTACGCGGTATAGTTTTAATGTATTCTGCTACTTAAGACGTACTTTCAACTAGTTGAGGACTCTTCGACTACATCAAAAATATCTGGTATCGTGGACTAACCTCAACAGTGAAGGAGTCGGTAGCAGTGAGACCGCGCGTGCTACCGTGCGCGGTGACAGTGAAGGTGTGCGTGCCTAGATCCTGCTTCTGGGGCACGCCACTGATCAGACCGTGCCTCGAGTCCACGGCCAGCCAGCTTGGCATGCGCCGACCGCCTTCACTTCGAACCTGGATATCAAATAAGTGAACATTTAAACCAATTTCATAGTATTTCAAACATGTCTATAGCATCATGAGGCCAGGATGTCACCAAGCGTATTGCACGGTATAAAGTTCATAAGCCCTCCACACTAAAGCCCCAGTTTGCCTTTACAGCGTCAGCGGCGCGAGATAGTGGACTCTTAGCGTTCAGCCGAGCGAATGGAATCTAAGTGCCTGCAGACGTCTTGTTGTGTACGATTCCAAGGACAGAAATGTAGGATACGATACGTGTTCTTATGTTGCAACGCATACCCGCTATTTGATCCTCAAATACGAACCTTGACTCCTTTACGGGCTGCTAATCGATTTGTTTTCTGGGTCTAGAATTAAGTAGATGATAACACTTATAGCAAATACTTCTAACTACAATTTGCGAATCAAATTGTTAGTCTACTCTTCACATACCTTATAAGCTAGTACTTTTCCCGAAAAAGCTTCTTTTGGGATTTCCATTCGGAACAGATGTCCCACATAGGCCGATGTGTCGGGCACGCCCCATAACCTTCTTAGGCCATTTTTGGCTATTTCTGAGTGGTTTGCTGTTAATTCAACCTGAAAGGTCAACCATAAAACTTTACGCTTCTATTGCTTAATCGCTAAGCGAGGTAGGAGGAAGTTTATGATTTGTCGACGTATTTTGACTGAAAATCACTTAAGTAGGTATTCTACTACAGTGTATTAGACATATGTACATACGAATGTTTGTTATGACAGGAAGTGTAACATGATGAGAGTGTACTGACCAGAAATTCTTCACTGTTGTCAAATGCGAAGTCGTCATCGTGCCTCGTGAGCGCGAGTGGACACAGCATGAGCAGAGCGCACGCGATATACCTCGCCCGCCCCATCTCGCCTCCCCACCACTACTACACTCATAAACACATCTTGATCATCTGTAAACAAACAAATAATATTTTAATACATCATCATATACGTGTGTATACCAATGTTTATAAACACGTGCAATTGCATGAAAATTGATTGTTGGCTGCATACTATTAGTTGTAAACTGATAGGTGACAAGGTCAATAAGCTGTTAATAGGTACTACATTGCTGATCAATTGATGACACGTGATAGTGCACACGAAGGCACCGCTGCATTTGGAACATTTGAAAATATTAAATGTTAAATGCTTCATGAAATAAAAAATAGTGATGGTGTACTATCCAAAGAAACTCGATGACTTGGCCAAAAATACCTAAGTGTAAGAGACTAAAGAGAGCGGTCAAAGAATCCGGTAGGCTTTTGTCCGACGACACTTGCCAGCATAAAGAAAACTGAAGGTTTCAATAGATACAGCGGTGATACGCTCAAGGCTTTGTGTTTCATACATATCATAGATACAATCAGAAATATGTGACAAAATAAAATAAAAAGTGTTGCCCGGACATTGAGCGTTACAATTTAGACATTGTTTAGCCTATTATGGTGCATTTAAAAATAGACAAATTTTCGTTAAATATGGTGTACAAATGACTTGGTAATAAAGAAGAAAGAGAGGGGAGGGCAAACGGAAACGACTCGGGTACTGTTACACAGTTAAAGGCGCGTGTTGGCGCATAATGATTGGACACAAATAGAATGAGCTTTTGAACGCTCCCCGCCTTGCTTAGCATGCTGTCGCGAAACCACTTCAGGGAATACTTTTATATCCCTTTTAAAATAATATGGCCTTTAAAACCACTCGAGACGAGAGCCAATACCGTAAGAGCAACATTTAATTCCAAATATACTTTTAATGAGTTCCAAGTTAATTGTGTTGTTATAATTAAGACCGCAGAAAATTCGGCTTTGTGAAAAACTCCCGAGATAACAAAGCTTAGGCGTGGTCGTTAGTTCTCGAGACGCGGTAATCTGGAAGGCAAATACTAATGTACGCAAGATCCCACGGGGAAAACGAGCCCAAATTATGTACATACTATGTAAATGTTTTAACTTACAGAAACACAGAAAGTAACGGAGCGTATTATTATGTATATTTAGGAAAATAATATTCTACACCATTTTATTTAATATAAACAGACTCGTTAAAAATGATTTATGACGACTTCTGAAATTCTGGACATAACTCGACCACTCCAATTATTTTCAAGAAGAGCGCGAAAAGCGGAAACGTTTCGGAATGAACGTGCTCAGCGATAAACGTTAAGTAGAAATGGTACTTTATGTTGAGTACATTGCAGTGAGTTTTAACAATATTAACTCAACTATATTGACCTCTTTGCTGCCCAGGAAGTCTCTGAATGATACACTTTTTTTGCGGTAATCCAAGGAAGAGGAAAAATCCCGAGGCAAATGCGGATACAGGGGTCGGTCAATCGGCTTCGATCGGAAAGTTTTATATCAAGACGGCACTATAAAGATGAGAGGAAACGGGAGGAGTTTCCTACAAAGTGCTTTCACGCAGCCGTGTAATGCAGTGCAGAACATAAAGTTAAATGTGAAATGAAAAGTTACGTTGAAATCAAACTAAAATAGCTAGCGCATAAAACTGCTGTTTGAATACAACGACAAACTGAATGTTACTATACGACAGTTGACGGAATTCGCGGAATATGGGGAAGCTTTATCAAATTGTAGGCAATTGTTTCATGAGAGTGAAATACTCCGAATCGTTCTACGCCTTTTCGTTTAATAATATGCTTGGTACAAATAACATATGATGCAAAGATACGAGTAATATGTTTTGAGGGCCTAGCATATCTGTATATTTGGCACTTAGTAATGAGCTGACTTGATGAATCGATTGTTTATACTAGACTGCTTAGTTCGCCATTAAAGTAGATGCTGATGTAGCATTATAACATTGCTGCTGAAATAGACAAGATCAGGTAACATTTAACACAAAGCGGATAATAATTACTTCATATACGAATCTTTTGATTATAGCAAAACCAAATACTTACTTAATACAAGAAATTAATTGGAATAATACTTAAAAGAAATGATAATCTTTCTATTAGAAGAAAGTAGGTAACTCCGAAAACTCTTTAAACGGTAACGCCAAAGGAAAATTGTAAAATTTGTCCCAGTTTGGAAGCAATTTCCTTAAAACATTTGCTGATCTAAAACTTTCTACACTTGGAATATTTTTTGTGAGTTTTGAATTATTCTCGGTCCTTTGTTTGCTGCCTAACAAACATTTTGTGAACTGAGTACAACAACCAAATAAATCCGCAATGTTTTTAGACACATTCTATTTGAAGTTTCGCCAGCACGTTAAAGGCAGGCAAACTCTCTAGCAGCTTACCCTTGGGTTGTGAGGGGACCGAACACTAAGAGGGTTACCACAATGGATCCTTCCCCCGACAAAATCGAGTCTGTGCTTATGTACGATGTATGTACACTCGTGTTCAATAACGCTGTAGACTTAAGCCGACGACATGTACGAAATAATTACTTGATTCGCGGTGTACGTGGTAACAATCAAACTCATACAAGCAACTAAAATTGCAGAGTTATCAACGAGCGACAATATTTACTCAATTCATATCAATATTTGGTTTGTAATCACTGTTTCTACTGGTGACTCAGTAACTGCACCACTTTCGTCAAAATAAGGAAAGAAAATTGAAAGAATAAGCCCCCGCCTGGGGCAAGTGCAAGGGATCGAAAATCATTCAATCTCGAGACCCCTTACTTTTCGAGATTGGGGTGCAAGTAAATAGCATTATCATCATAATAACTTTTGTTTTTTAATACGTAAACGTTCTGTGGGCTACTTAGTCGTAAATACAGTCGCAAGAGGGACGAAGAGTAACTTGAGATAAGAAGTCAATGTGGTTACTGTGTCGGAATTCTAATGGGAAGTATTTGAAGTGGTAAGTATTAAATAACTGTTCTATTCCATAACTTTCCTTCTTTTGGGATTGCAATAGTAAACTTGATACACAACTTTTTCATAACTATGCAAACCTTTCAGGTAAAGCATACGTTATTTGAAGGATGTTATAGTTCCGTGTGTGGAATACGATTCAACTCCGCGGAGTCGCCTGGGGTACGAGTGTAGCACTACATTCCGCATCGCGTATTTAGGTCAGCTGGTAATAAGGCTCGTCATAACGTGAATAATTCACCCTATCAGATTGAATTTACTTCTGAAATGTTCTTTGCGTGCACGATGCTATCTGTTCGCAACTCCAACTTGGCTCAAACACGACCCTTTTTTAATGATTATGAGTGTAATAAATATTGGGAGAGTGTTTTTGGTCTGAATGAATTGCATAACATTCGTCGTTTTAAATGCCTAGCTGAAAACCAGCTCAAATTGTAGTAGATAAAACTAGCATGCTCTTGTTATTTTATTATACGACCGAGAAATGAAGAGACTTCGAAGAATCGATTTAAAGGGTCTTCGCTGGAATCGTCGAGCTTCGTAAAATCCGCACTCCCAAGCTTTTCCGAGGCGTAATTTTTAGGATTCAGGAAAAGCGAACAGGAAACAATAAAATTGTCTACCATAATAAAGGAATGTTGCTATGTATGTCGTGATGCCAGTACGTTGAGTAAGAAAATTATAGGTGGTATAAGCTTTCGTTAACCTCTTTTCTATTTTAGTGTTGGCTTCCAGCCTAGGTTGAAAGCTGCGATTATTCCTAGGGAATGTATTGTACCTAGTTTTATTCGAAGGTCGTCACTTCGTTCAATTTGTAGATTTGAATAGCTGTAGTAAAAAGGCTTTTGATTTATTTGGTTTGCGTTAGGCTTTATCCACTAGGCCACCACGACTTTTTATGTTAGAGATAGCTAGCAAGACAGATCACCCAAGTCGACACCCCTATGGCCTACATACCTACATAGGTAAAAATTCTCGGAACAAAATCATCTTTAGGTTGAAAACATCGGACGCTGCGTCAGTCTATTTCGACAGCGGAAGTCACGTGGTGCACTTGTGCGTGTGTGCATCATAATGTCAAAGTTCTCAGTATCCAGCCGCTATAAATATGCATGTGTCTCTGCGTTCGTGTGTTTATAGTTCCACGTTCACGTCGACCGCTAGCCATCGATAGGAGCCCACCCAAGCGACTATTGTGTGTAATCGCAAAGGGCAAAAAGGGGTATTGTTTCCAGTCGTATGGGGTGCAAAAACTGTGCAGGTGACGTGATAAATTACCTACTTCAAAAAAAAACTCGAATCCTTTTTTATAATGTTGCTTTAAGTTTTTTGTTAAACTGGTCGACGAACAAAATTATGGAAGTTAAATTCCAGTGCAAAATCAATAGTTATCAGTCAGCTGAAGCATAGTTCAGTGGTTCGTCTAATAAATTGGCGGTTAGAAGGCAGGAGGAAGTCGAGGTCGGGCGTTTTACGAGTCGACTTAATTGAGTTTTCGAAAGAGGCTGTCACTCGCGACGTTAATTATTAGGAGTATGCTTACGATAGGTTTCCAAACAACTGTTAAATGCGTCCGCAAATATTTTAACCCAGGTTAGATAGTCACCTTTGGTTTTATGACAATATTAAAATGGCAAATCTATTTTCAGAACGCTGCTTTATAGCCAGCTCGTAAATTATCGCCGCCGCGCCTATGCCTTCATTTTATGACAGATCGTTTAAATATATTGTTGGCACATGTATAGGTACACAAATATTTACACTGGCTTCTTTTAATCAAATTTATTTATAATGAAACCGTGGAGGTGAGGCAACATTCATTAATAGAACTAGTTTAAGCTGCGCTACAATGAGGAATTAATTACCGACAGCAGACTCCATTCAGGTTCTGAATAAATTTAAAACAACTGGAGCAAAAAGCGGTTCGCATCTCAGATCATAACACAATGGAAGTATAACTTTTCTACATTTCAAATGCGAAGATGGACCAATAAAATAATTTTTAATTTTAATTTCAACGAAGCTTTTTTTTAAGCACTGAACAAGAAAGCATTGGTTTACCACACAGCTAGAAAATCTGGATGTTTAAAACATAAATCTACAAAAGTTTCCCAGCACCGCTTCGCCCTGTCTCCGAGAAACTGCCGTTTTATAGCCCCGACGTATCTACTAGCCGTTTTATGGTTGGGAAAAGGAGATAGATTTTAAAAGACGAATAGCTTTTTGAAGAAGGAGAGAAAAGGAAACCTCGCGAATGAAGTGTTTATGGCATTTACCTAAGTAAGTACTCAAAAGCAAACGCTACAAAATATGCATCGAAGCATTTTACAAAAAGCAGTTCGTACAGAAACAACCGTCATATTATTTCAACAAACGCTATATTGCTTCGGTATGTCACGCTGTGCAAGTGACGAGCGAAGAGCACAAAGTTTCAACACAAAGACTTCTTTAGTCTTCAGTAAATTAGAGACAAAGAGATTAAACTTCCTAAATAAGACAAAATGTAAGGAAATTCTCGCGAAGGATGTGGATTGTGAATACACTTCGTACAGTGCCATTACGTCGAAAACAAAACGCGAGGGGACGGGCTTTGAATTATAAGATGATTTGGATTCTTTGAATAATCTTAAAACGAGTTCTTGAGTTCCAGATTTATCCTATCAGTAAAAGAAGCATGGAAATAAGAGAACATTTATTTACGAAGCACAGTTTTAGCAAACTGTGCACTTGTTTATGCAAGTATAAAGAATCAAACGACATCAAATGTAGGTCAATCAAATATGTATAGGTACGTTTGAAACCAATTGCACTACTAGCGTAGTCCATCTGAAACTCCATTTGATACGGCAGCACTCAAAAAAGCATTAGTGTGTATAGCGTCAATTTTCCACGTTTCTTGACTCATTCGAATCGTACGATTTTATTAAAGCCCCATTGGCTCCCCTGAAAGCTTACATTTAAAAGCATCATTCAGTTTTTGCAAATACTTGAAGAGTACTGTAGTGTTCTACGTAAAATAAAGAGTTGCATTTTTCTAAGATATGCTTTCACATCAGACGTTATGGTAGCATAAAATGAAACTGGAGCATCGTATACTTGAGTCGTCATAATAGGCAACATTGTCTTTCGGGTGTACGGTAGGTACGCTTGACGTTTAAGCCAGGCAAATCTGCAATATTGTCGCCATGTGTACGCAGGGGCGGGCCGCATGGCTGCACCAGACTGTGATTTACACGACACTGGCCCCAAAACACCTCTCCCTTTATGGCCAGACATTTCGGGGAACGGCAATTTATTTGTCTGGCTGTAGATAGATGGTTATCAACCAGCATTCAAGTTTTATTTGCGTCAAAAATACATACTCGTACATCTGATCATTCATTCGAGTCAGATATTATTTGGATGACATGATAAAGCCCGTGTAAAGTCTACTTATGAATCGAAAATGAAGCGTTCACGTGAAAACAATAAATTAAATTGCTTTTATGGGAATCGCGATAAAACGGTCGCGACCGTGGTTTATCAAGTTACTGATCTAAAGCATGCCTTTGAATAAAGTTTAGAAATAAATAACAGGTCGAAAAATTGGATTAACTTTCGGGGTAAGCTACTTTTATTGTACGGAGCTACAATGTTTACGCCGTCGCGTCGACTGTGCTTATAATAACGCAAGGCTTTACCAAGAATACAAGTCAACATTTCAATGTCAAAGTAAATAACTCATAATGTGTAATACATTAGTGTGCAAATTGGGGAGGCATTTATGTTTGCCAGCACAAAGCCTGTCTAGACGAGGCACTGAACCCGACGTAACCTACCACCGCCTCTGATTTACATATAGATATTGGGATCGTTTGGGATTCCGGGACACATGTAGCAAAATCCTTTGAGATTACGCTTTGTTAAAAATAAGCATTTTTTTATGAATATCATAAATAAATATTGAGTGTTCTTACGAGAAATTGGTAGTAAGACCTGAATACATATGAGAGATCAAAGCCAGACAAAAAATCTACCTAAAACTATAACGTTTAAAATCGACAGGTGTCGCGTTTTCCTTTTACGATTATTGAATATTTATTTAAAATTAAGTGCCTCTAGAATACCGACTATGTTTGCATATCCTGTGTGCGTAGGATTTCATACTTGAGACTATTCTGAATGTCCAACTTCCATGCCTACCGTATCTCGGCTTGCTCAGAAAATCGTGACGTTGCAAAGCGTGTACAGTCAGTTTATTGTATCACTCCAATGGATTGCAAAATAATAATTCACTTCAACGTCAGCATGCTAAAGCGCAATCCATTATGATCAACACATATGATACTGAATTATCGAACTGCCATTTCAATTAACATTGAAATAAATTTTCAAAATATTTCTTGGTAATATTTTCATAACACGGCAACGCCAGTATTATTCGTGGAAGGCCGCTCGAGAATCCGAGCTGCATTTTGCACATTACAGGGATATTGCAACGATACTGGACATTATAGTCAGACGCCGTTAAACTGATTTACGATAGTCTTTATTAAACGAAATCCAACATTTATGTTCTGGAATCATAAGCACTGGGTTTAATGCCCTTTTTTTTAGCAGCGGCGAAAAAACATCATAACTTTGTTGCATTTTCCAGATTAAAATGTTTTCCTAATAGCTATTGCGTTTACACTCGGAAGGGTGAGGATTTAATTTTGTTGAAGTTTATCTTTCATGAGATACACAATTCAAAAATGTTCGTTCAGAATATGAATTTTGGAACAATGCAAACAGATTCGTGCTAGAGCATGCATGATAGATGTTATTGATGCAGTTGCGGTCTTGCACATGAAAAATATAGGTAGTATGAAAGCAATGGGCTTGCCAATCTGACGCTATTTATGTTCCATTGTGGCCCATATTAAAATGGAGCACACAGATGTGCGTAGTTAGTTTCAATTGATGCCCACGAGGCTAAAGTTGCCAATGATTTTATGAGGTTACAATAGTGAAAACATTATTGCTTGCACTGTTTATGAAATCCAACGAAACACTTGTTATCGATACATTGTAATCACTGTTAAAATTGTGTGTTACTTTCAGTCTTAATAAAGCATTCGAAAAACTTATTAAAGTACAAAGACATGTACTAAGATAATCTAACTCCTCTGTTATATCGATCCCGTAGAAATACTGTCTAGTTTACGTGACATTTATTTAGGGTCTCTTAATGAAAGTTCCCGTTTTACCCCTCTCATTTCCTTCGAAGCTTGTACTGTTCTATAATGGGTAAGTATATTTGCTAAAACCAAAGGCAAACGAGGGGCAACGAAGGGAAAAAGAAACTAACCAACTAATCTATTTCGTGGGAGAATAACTCTGAGCGATTGGGACACTCTGCTTTCAGATAGCCATTACGATTATATTCGCCTTGGTATTCATGTACAAATTTAACAAAAGAGTATCGTCCAATAACACTTACTTGTTTAAATTAAAGCCGCAATGGACGGCGTTACAGGAACTTTTTTGACCTGAAAAGATAAAGAAAACGACATTATGTAAGTAAATGAGCTCTTTTTAGAAATTAACACGAAAATTTATAGCCGCCTTTGAATGGAATTAATCTTGAGGTACCCTTAATTTTAATTTATATTACAGAGAATGTTCAACATCACGTTCATGAATACTCGAAACTTGGATATCTCGGTGCTTCAGGAGAACTTTTAAGGATTTTGCGGGTCCAAAATGGAACTAGTCTTGTTAGAGACTTCAAATTCTGAGGTACCAGCATAATAAATTGGGTTTTCATATTTGAAGAGGTTCAACAATCCGGTTTCTTTTTCTAGGATTCACAAACAAGTGTATTGTCATAGTACATAGGTACCGCCAGTGTGTTCGCAGTTTAACAAAACAAACCTTTGTTCAACACTGCAAATAGCATTTAGCGCTGGTCCGTGGCTTTATTACAAGTTTGTTGGACAGCCGACTTCTCGACGCTACATCCGTTGCCTGCCAACTTTACCCCGAGCCTGACTCAATCCTGACCCAGTTTGGGATACAACAGTTACACTATGAATAAAATCATTGGAATATTGTTTGATTTATGTGTTTGCTTTGTTAGGATACAAGTTTTGTTTCTCTTAGTAACAAGACAATATTTGAATTGCATTATTTGCAGGCTACGCTGCGTTGAGTAAAAGCTCGTGTTATTCATTTGTTATGTCATGAAGCCAGTGCGACGTGAAGGTACTGTCAGCTCCCCCAAGTTAACCTTTAGCAGTTGCGCGGGACGTTGAGCAACTGGTTTACTCTACTTTTTGTCGACTTGGGCATGTTATGAAAGCAGGTGACTCCGAAGTCATAAATGCATATAGTATTAACGATCGACCGACGCGATCTCACAAAGACATAATGCACCTAATAATCCTCACGCCCCATGAACTGAGTCTATAAGGTGCTCAAAGCAGTAATATTATTACTTATGTCAATTGGCAAACAATCAAGTAAAGCGAAGATTGGAGGTAATAATGGATTCAGGGCAGGCTCCCGTAGAACTGCTATCGCCTTTCCTCGTAAGGGACAAAGAGAATAAAGATTCAGATCGTACATTATAATAGTCATTGGTGCAGTCAAGGGACTGGCGATGAACTCATTTGTATTCAATTCGATATGAATAATAAAAGCGATCCATATAACTTTTATAGCTTAACTCCAATTTAAGCCAACGAAGTCAACGAATGATGATGTCATCTGAACATATAGGGTGAGAAATAGATAGTAGCATTAGTTATGAGTTCCACACTATTTAGCATCGGCGATGCAGAGCGGTTGTGTCAATATTGATATTATACCGACACACCCGTTTTGTATTGACTTATGTGAAGCCAATTATTCTAATTGGCAATTCACTTTTCAAAGGGACGTATGTTATTTGGTTTTACGAGGATCCACTTTTAGAAAACTTTCAAGATTTCCAGAGTAACGGTTACTTCATAAGCTTATCTAGAAGATTCTTCTTCTATAGTGAAGATTCCAATTTAATTTCGGCATCGAAATGCAAAGTGAACTGAAAACAACAGGATCCCAATTGAAACAATTCTATTGGAAATGTAAAAGGAGAAATAAGTTAATATCGGGTGTCATAAACAGGCGGTTATAACAAATTAACAGCGTGCAGCCGAGTGCATGTGCAAAACGATTCGTGTGTAACCGGCCGCTTATCGGCACCACCCGCAGCTCCTACCATTTAAAACCTCCTCGCATATTCATTCTGAAAACTTTCGCAATTCCCTTTGGTTTGCAGCGACTCTAAATTTATGTAAAGCGCTTTTTGCTACTACGTTTACTGTAAACAGCCGTTATGCACCCGTTTGGACGAGTTAATTGCAAAATATATTTTTACTGTGCTTTCGCTTTAGAGGTCTGAAGTGTAAGAATTTAACTCAATGTTTGTTAAACCTTGAGATATGTTTAATTCAAGGTTTAATGATTCAGTATGAGCTCATGTCAGTAAGCATGTGAGTGAATCATTATTTGTTTAACTACGCAATGGTACCCCCTCAAGTTGTGGCTTTCGAGTTTTCTAAACAACTCGAACTTCTTCAGTTTGCGTGAAGTGTCATCCTTATTTATAAACTTCTGTATACTTATTGACCCACATCTATTTCTCAAATTATAAAAGTTTCATAACTCGCATACCACCTGGTTCATATTATTTAGAAGAAATGACAGATAATGTTGATTTCATGGTTCAAGAACCCAAGTAGGTATGCCAAAAACTAATTTATCGATATTTTTTTTAAAGATTTATGTTTGCCGACTTAATTCAAAGCTCCAAAAGAGCCAATCTAACGTTTTGTCCCGGTTAGTTGGGCTTTTTACAATTAATCAAAAAAGTTGACCGTCGGCGGCGTCAATTTAACAAAGTGTCACCAAATATTTGATACAATTACAATTTACGAGTGAACCGATAAATCCTTACAACGTTTTAATTGCCTCGTAAATCGATAGCAGCTGTTACTGAAATAAGTATAAGGGCCAATTTAACAGAAATTGATAATAGGGGTACTGCCAGTATGTGTAAACGGTCGTTTAGATTCAATTTTATTGGTACTTCATACTAATTAAAGTATGTATGACTCAATTAAATTCTGGTGATACGTACTATTATGAACCGCCTTTAGAGCAAATTTTATGACCACTGTAACCAATATTAACTCTGTAATTGGTGTCACGGAGTATAAGCACAACGAGTTTCACTCATCAGTTCCTGAATACCAGTTTTACTTTCAAAATATGTACACCAATTTAAGTATAAAACTTACAACTTAATATCACTATATAAAATGAGAACTATCATTTATTTACATCAATGAAGAAAAACGGTAATGCCGGCACTGTTATAAAACAAGTTCAACAGACCGTAGATAATTACAAATGGACGGCCCAAATTAATATATTACCGATGGGAGTTGCGACACCGCTGAGCGTCGATACTATGACACTGCGCAGAGATGGTGAGCAGCCGGGAGGCTGGCCAGTGATGTCATCTGGGCCGCAGGGCAATTGTCGCCGTGCCATGCTTGCGCAACACTACTGGGCTCGTTTTATGGTTTTGTAAATTATCCAGTGCCGGTGATAATGATGCTGTGTAAACGCTACATTTCTATAAAAGTATCCAAATATTTGTGTTCGTAGGCTTGTGTTAAATTGTAGGTACGGATAAGCTATAGAGATAAACGGGTATTGGTAGCTACGAATGAATGATGTAAACATTACTACGGTACGTCTGCGTAACCGCCCACGATATAATTCGGATCACGAGCTAGAGCAAGCAACAAAAAATGTTACTGCTTCGTCAGGTCGGAGGATTCAGGAGGTTGATCCCTGCTTATCGGTTGGCTATTGACACCGAATATATCTCACTGTCAGATAACGTACAATTTATGTGTAATGTCTGTGAATCGGTACGTTCAACCTCGTATATTTCGCATAGCGAAACTTCGCACAAGTTTGATATATGAGATTTTCGTCAGTGTCGACGGCGCACACTAGCTCAAGTAACAAGATCTCAGCGTAAAATTACGTGCGAGTTGATTGTCGGCTTGATTGACACAATGAGAATGAACGCCAGGGAAATAGTGCTGCGTTGTTGTAGTGAAATTGAGACAGAGACTCTTTTGAAGTTACTTCGCTCCGTCTGCAAAAACTGGCATTAGCAGTAGCTGTAATTTGAGACTATATGCAATATTGAATTTCATAATCAAAGGTAAATGAATGACCGCATTGAAAAGTTATGCTCTATTTACAGCACTGAAACGTCACATGAACGTAACGTGGTAATCGAAACGTTAAATCAACTAGACTGTCAATCACTCGTATTGAGGAGGAGGCGCATGACAATAAATGTGTTTCAATCAAAGAAACTCAATTACGTGTGTACGCTACAAGGCCGTCGTCATGTCGGAGTCTAAGTGTGTAGCTAATCCTGTCTTGCCAGGCGGTCTGTGGGCGCGGCTCCACGCGCCGCTGCTTCCTGGCAAATTAATCGGTGTGACTGAACTGTCATGCACTCGAGTCGGCTCGCGATTCGTCATATGCACCGCACTAACCCGACAGCCCGTACATTACTCGTGCTACAACCTCTTTCGGTTGCATGCTTTGTTAAAAGTTAACGTGAACCCGATTCGATAGGGTAATTGCAGTTAATCTGTTTGCTCTTTGATCGTGAGTCGTGTCGGAACTAATACTTTAAAGGTTATTTTAATTCTGTCCTTTGTGCTAAATATCTACGTTCCTAGCGAATTATGTATGGCCATTGCAACCTTTAATTCAGAAAGCTTTTAATGATCACGACGGGGGAAACTCAGTAAGGTTGCACGAACACTAAGACAAGAAACTTTGTAGTAACGAGGGCGAGATAACAAATGTTGTTTTCTCTTGTTCAAGGGGATAAAGTTTTTATTTAATATTCATTGTTTCTGCTGGTGCTTATGATAATTCTTACAGGGGAGTAGCTGTTTAACAGCTTCAATACTTTATACGGGATTCTTTGAAATTAATTCTTGATTGATGTTTATAAAAGCTCCTGAAAACGGCGAGAAAAAGCATCTGGTTTTTGATGTCATTTAACCAATTAAGCTTTAAGAAACGGGGCTATTTGTAAGTGACAGATATACTTTGATCTTATTTGTCTCTATAGGTACTTCTTTAACCATAACATCGCTTTAGATTTGGCCTAATATTACGAAACTTCCGAATCAGCTTATTAACGAGGACCTTTTTTTATTGTGGGAAATGCTTTTGTCAGAATTATATGCTTATTTGAGACACCAAGGTCCTAATGAGTACTTAAACGCTGATATTACAATATGAATCTTAAGTAAACAAAAGACAGCTCAATTTTCCATCAATACTACCGTGACATGATACCGGAATGTAGTTCACGAGTTCACATAACATAGATCATGTAGTGTAGGTACCTACTATTAGTTCGAACGTGGCACGGCAACGGCCGATTAACACTCATTACTAAGACTATTACTAAAGTGCATAGCGAATGCTATACTATACGGAGCTATATTAGATAATGGTGCTACGGGTTCACTCGGGTTAATAGGATTAGTACGTGCTATTTTCCATTGTATGTTTCAATGAATTAGTTGACTTAATTTATTGTTGGTTTATGGATATTGATCTGACCACTTTCATGATATGCTGGCTTCTAACATGACCATAATTTTCATACAGGTATGTAGTTAATTTTAGGTAACAAGTGCATAATAGGGATAGTCAAAGATAGTGGGATTTTCGTATTTATAGATCGTATCGTATCCGATCTTGAGAGTTACTTGTAAATATAGCATACGAAAGGGAGGTTACGTCTAGAAAATATGATACATTGTACGAGTCTTAGTGCGATAGTATCAGGGACCGGGCTAAACATCTCAACAATTTGATTAACTAGACCCCTAAATCCAGTTTGAGTTAATTAAATTCCATAAAACTTGAAGACCTTACTGACCCATACTTGACAGGGGTATACTATTCCGTATTAATTTAGAATACCCTAGAAGTTATGTGATATTACTAATAATATTTGGCACGGAATCAAATGTTTATAAAAACGATTCCTTTATTTATTCACGAGTTGTTGAAAGCTTTGATTTATTGTTGATTAATGTATAATAGATCATTTTATAAAATAAAATTAATCAAAGTTGTCGACTAGCACACGCAACTGATTCCGATCATCGATTAGCTTAGTGGTTCCATTCAGAGTAAGTAAAAAGTTGTAACATCGCATGCGTGTTCGTGTTACGTTGAAAATGGACACAAACGAATGGACATAAATTATTAACAAGGTACCAATGTCCCTGGATAACGACTTGTTCTTTGAAGTTATCAGCATAACGAGAGGTGACTGACATACGCCCCTGCGATCAACGTGGGGGAACAACACTATTTCAGCGTCAGACCGGGGCCAATTACAAGCGAAATCTTTTCATACGAGAGTTTTGCATGTCCTCTGTCGGATTATTCAGTCTAGAATTGTCTGGGGATACGAAAAAAGACGTAAAAGGTCAACGCACAGTTTGCTTAACAGTCAGACCTTAATTTTCTTGGAGATTTAAAACTCAAAGTCATTGGAGCTCGAAGTCTCTTATATATATAGTAGCTTGAGTTAAGACTAGAACAAGACAGTGTAACTCTCCTTTGAACAAGTTGTTAAGGCACTAAGCCGAGAATTTCAGGACAAGTAATTAGTATGTTGGACCCATTCAAGCCGCTTTAATATACTTTAAGCGCTAACTAAATTGCCGGAGGATAAGAAGAGGACACTGTACACAATACAGGCGTATTAATTAAAACTCTTCATAACAATATATGTCTGTAGCTAAGGGCGTTTGAAACTCCGAAATATATAAAGATTTTTGTTCTTTGAAAATTTTGCACAGTGAAATAATTTTCCTTTGTTAAAAGTCAGCATTGTAGTGGCTAACGAAACAACCAATTAAAATAATAAACACGGCTCAATTAAATCGTTGTTACGGACGCTGGTTGCTGACGCAGATAGAAATGCTTTTGATAAGTGCTAAACTCGAACGGTTTGTTTGTAAAAAGAATCTTTAAAATACAACAGTGAAATTAATCGATACTTTTAACAGAGTAATTATAATATCATCCGCATAATAAAGGCATGTATACAGTTTGCAATTAGCAACAATTTAAGTATAGATAGATTATTTAAAACTGTATAATTCTTGCTACTCGTAGACTAGTCGCCTGTTTAATGAAACTTTAAGCTCATCTATAGAAATGGGTCGATAGTTGTAACACGAGCGACCCTTTTTTGCATCGAAATCTGGATACTTGAACCTGTCATAATGCGGCCCTTGAGCCGGGTCCGATCCCGCAACCGGGGCAACCGGGCATTATAGTGTTGTTGTGTTAGTAGTCAGTCGAAACAGCCCTGGGGCCCTATCGTGAAATGTCAGAATCGTCATAAACCCAATAAGAAAAAGCATATGAAATTATTTACAGACACGAAGCCATTTTTGTTTTGTCTAAACAAACGCTACTCGGAAATCCTGCCTACTACTTAGTACGCGCGAATAATCATAGCATAGATAAGAGAAGGTATGCGTATCGCCGCATTGTATGAATCTTTAATTCTACGTATAGCCGTAATACGTCAGAACGGCTTCCGATAACCATCTAAATCATTCTCGATAAACAGATTGGAACGAAGAAATCGTGGAAGTCTTTACACCATGTTTAGACCATGAATAAACAAACAAGGCCACCTGCTCCGAAATAAAGTAGGATATGCCGGTCACAATCGATAAACAGATAGAAGGTGCGTACCACGTTCTGCTCGCAGTTCGTGATCTCAGCGAATGCTATCGATTTCATTCCCAGACTGATTGACTTAACGTGACGTTTGCAGAAAAAACATGCTCGACCGGCATAGGGTCACAACTGTCAATTTCTTGCGACACTTGAATGATTGCCCCAATTGGGTGACGAAGGCTTTTTAGGAAAATCCGATTTTTGCTTTATTTGTTTGAGGCAGCTACGAAAGCACTGTGAAAATTGGATAGTCGGCACATTTCATTGTGTTCAGATAGATAATAATCTTACGCCAAAACTACAAACAAGATGATAATGCAATACGTAAGCAAATAATCAAATTTGGAGCATTATCGTTATTTGATCAGAGTTTCCTTTCATCGAATGTCTATAACTCCGCAAGCCGCCCCTGGCTAAAGGCTACGGGGGAGGATTGTTGAAATTGGATAACACGCTTTGTTGCTTTATGACAAAGGTTCGCTAAATCTCATTCGATTTTTCAAAGTATTATTTATATTTTAAAACAGATCCCTAAAAGCGTTATCGAGTCTTGTTCAAAAGCGCTTCGAGAGGAATGTTTGTGATCGATAAGTGAAAACAGCTATCGAAAATAATTTATGGTTCTTTTTCTAACGAATCACTGGTTAATAACAGTTGTCACGGTTAATTTACAATTCAGAGACAAAGTGTAGATAATGATAAGAACTAACTGCCCGGAACGTTGATTCGTGAATGTTGATAGCGAAAGAAGAGGAACTTCATCCATAAATAAGAATATAATTGCTCCAATAGTGTCGCTAAAGAATGTAGATAAATGAGTGGTAATGCGTTACGCTTGATGCTTTCCTACTTCTTGATTCACCTGACTCAAAAACATTAACTTGTAATCGAATTAAACATTTATAGAAAGTCATCAATATCTATGATTCAAAATATTTGTCGCCTGATACTTAATTTGTTTACTTACAGTATTTTGTTTATACCATCAGCAAAACACCGAGGAATATTTAACAAGGTATTAAGGTGGCAAGGGTGAAAATGTTCATCACGTAATTGTTATGAGACTGTAAAATTGAAAAGGGGATTGAGGCTTTCGAAACACCCTAATGAAATTGGAATGGATTGAATACAGTGCATTTGAGTGAACACGAACTGATTGAGACTAGATTACTAGTAGACATGAATAATAATTCAGAGAAACTTTGTAGGTATCTTTGTAAATCAATGAAGAATTACTTACTGGCTTTGTGTAGCTTAAGGCCTAAACAAATGCAAAGACAATGATTGTTGCAAATTACTCTAAGGATGTTAACACGTAACACAGTCACAGCCACAACTTTAGCTGTATCTGTGTCAAAAAAGTAATCATAACAATTACACAAAAGATAAAAGATTGTGGAAGCTTATAGCACGTGCTTGGCGTAGTTGTTTGTTAATCCGCCACAGGAAGTTTGTGCTCAGCAGATTCTCCCTAAAATTTGGTGGTCTTAACCCGGATTAACATAGAGATTACTTTAGAAATTCACGTAGATAAACCTCGGCTAAACGCTGATACAGCAGAATATCAAGCTGGTAAATTGTATAGAGAAATTCGCGTAGAAGATTGTTGCAAAAGTCTTTAGTGTCAACTGCGACATAATAAAGATTTGAAGGCGTTTAGCAGGAATTGTGGCTGAGCGTTCAAGTCGGCTGTGCGTGACGGAGTTGCGTGCCTTCTGCACGTCGTCATAGCAACCAACAGTTTCTAACTACCAAGAAATCTACTAGCCGACGCCGGATGGACTTCAAGAGGGCAGTAAACTACATGTAACATACGTTAACCTATAGTATAAATATCGTAGTTAAGTCACGCTCCGCATAATTATTGCAGTTTCATAGGCGAGGAGTAAGTTATGTGTACTTAATGTGACATAATCATGCCAGGGTGATCGTAAGACGAGGATAATGAGAAAAGGGGATGTGTTACGGTGTGTATTTGCTTAAAGGTTTCATATATTACATTTATTGATTATAATTCCATGGATTTACTTTAAAATACAAAATTTTCTTTAAGGAAATATTGGCCCTAGTTATATTTATAAATAGCACGCTTTGAATTGACTGATCTTAATCCAAAGAGAACCCGAGGTGAATGAGCGTTCCCTCTCAATGTATGAAATAGGGCCGCTCTCAATACGCGAATTTTATTAGGGTTGCGAATCAATAGCCCTCCACACATATTTCAACCCCTTTTTAAATGTTTATGATGCCAATAAATACTGTTACGTTAATAACGTAGCGTGTGATTGAAAAACGTTCAATTATGTCAAAATATTCAAATGCATCTAAATTGTTTCCATACTCCAAAGTACATACAATATCGTAACATGCTACTAAAAAGGGAATTTTAATAAAATCTGTTCTCAATGTAGTAGGTAGATAATGCCGTTGCACAATTTATCAATGAAAGATAAGATAAATTGCAGCCGCAGCTAATATAGTATGTGGGAGGTAACCTGAAAGTTTTACCTTGAACCGGTGTGCAACTTAGTTCCAAATGCAGTAAACGCACCACGATGAGTTAAAATTTAACTGTTTGCGTTCACTTAGCACAGTAACGTTCACACAAAAAATTATTGACAGAAGACACTGTTTCTAACACTTTAATTCAACTGTACCGAGTTATTTGAGATGAAAATAAGAGAGCCGGGGCGACGACCGGCGTCAACGACGCGAGACAACTGACTGAGTACACTGAGTACCAAACTACTGACTGCACGGACCGCGGATTGTCAGTCAGTGTAATCCCGCCCCTCGCCCCAAACACACATCGACTCAGCTGTGTATACCTTATCACAGATAATAGTCTACCGCGACGATTTTATCTCAAATATTGGAAAGCAAACATCAGTCTTAGTCATCCTTGTCACCATTTCTCGCTATTCTATCAATACAGTCCTCATTAGCTGTTTCTAAATAAATCCTAATGATCTAGAATTTTTGAACAGTAATTACGGAGTCGTCAGTCCCAAAAACAATTAGGTACTAGGCGGGATAAAGTGAACGAGTTAGTTTTAACGTATTAGCCAGATGTTTAAAAAACAAGAAAAAGCTGATACCTACAGTAAATGGTAAAAGATTTTTTAGTCCACATGTTCCGCTTTTATGAATGAATGTTTATACAAAAGAAGATAGAATAACAATAAGACTGTACTCGGCTGTACTGTCTGTCTTCATTCACTTGCACAATGTTCAAATGTTTGGTCAGGAGGTTTTTTGTCTCCACGTTATTTGGTTCAGTCCGCACTATTTTCGGATCTTCCTTTTGGAATGTCATCAATCACTGACAAACGAAGGAACTCGGACCTTTGCATAAAAAACGTATTCGATGTCGTTATGGATTTACTTTTATTTTGAGTGCGGTAAAAATTCATGTTAAAATGGAGTTCTTGCTCGATATAGTCATGTAACCCTGAAGGCAAATACTGTAAATACGAAGTACTTAATGATCTGTTGTAGGTAGGCATTATGAGAGGGTTATTTAGTTGTATTTGTCTTTATACTATATGTTTTCTGTAGGTTCATATTACTTTCACATACCTATAATATTTTTATTTCATGCATATTTTTATCTGTACTTGAGAATTCATTCAATATATTTACGCGTCAATAAAAATATAGGCTAAGCAATTAATTAAGTAATTACTTTGTTAGAACCAGCAATGTAATTATATTGAACAAGATGCCGAGGGAGAAATTAAACCCAAAACGAGCAATAAAGCAATTTGAACAAAGAGTACAATGTAAAATTAATTTATGAAAATTAAACAAACCACATTTTCCCTTTCGAAATATTTTTGCCCGAAAACGTCCTCATGAAACCTTGAAATATAACGACGTCTATATCACCTTTCTTTGAATAGGAATTCAAAACAACACGCGACTGTAAGCGACCATCCAAATAATTGACGCTATAATAAGCACTGTAAATGACTACTAATTTACAGACGATACCACGAATCGATTAGCAGCAAAGAAAATACCTTTTGTTACATGATTTCAATTTACATTCAGACAACAAAGAAAGAGTACGTGTCAATGTGAACAGAACATGGTAAAAAGTACCACAGGCAGGGTAATTAGCTGGACAGATCGATACACACGGGGAGGTAATAGCTAGTAACGCAGACTAACGCATCAAGGGAAGGGCCTAGCGTATAATATATTCTGTGCTTGTGATTACAGAAAATAACAAACGGGCCTCCGAGCAAGCTTTGAAGTGAAATTACACGGCGAGCGGGGCGACGGAGCTTTTTCATTAACAACTTGGAAAATTTAGGCCAGAGGAGACAACGCAAACAAGACGTAGATACGGATGGTAATGCCGGCAGACGTCTTTGTGAACTGAATGATGTATATTAAGACTGGCAACAATATAACGAAGAATGATACAGTGTATGTCGTGTCTCATAAAACCTTTATTAAAGTACTCTTTTCTTCAACAGTATGTAGTTTTACCAAGAAAGCTGTATAAAGACGACATGTATTTCCTGGTTCCATCCATTTTAGCCGTGGATGGTTGACACTTGTGGAAGTTGTTGGCTCCGTATTTCCCACTAAGAGCCCACAATATCAGGAATATACAATGAGCGGAACCACTGCTAAGACTTTCCGCAAGGCTTGCGACAAAGACAGGCAGGTACCTATTTACTAATTTAGTGTTTTATTAGGGGAGCAACAGGTCGTAAATGTTGCGGTCACAACTGAAATTACATCGCTTTGTTGTCTTAATACGTAATCCAATAGTGTTCGGTCGGGACACGGAGGTAGTGCTCGACATGCAATGGTGGCGTGGCCATAATGCGCTTTTATTGCAAGTACGTAATTGTTACTGTGGAGACACACACATTCAGTTCAAATTAGAATAAGGATGGATAAAGTTGAAGGAATCTATTGTCTGGTCAGACAGCCATGAAAAGATGTGTGATGAAAGATGTTTTCTATTCAGAAAAAATATGTAAGAAATTAACACTATGTTAGACTAATATAAAATCAAACCTAAATAAGCAAGGGCATCACCGATCTGAATGCGGTAACATTCCACCACTCTTTTGTTTTATAATAATCGAAATGTCATGTAGAATACGGTAGCAAGATTTGTGACTGGAAAACAGAAGCAAGGAAAATACTGCATAACATGATGAATAATTGAAAAGTACCAACTTCTCTTACGTTTTACATAATGTGCACAGATTAGGATACAGGCGGTGAGTGCATATTGTTCGCTGGCTGACCGCAGTAACCGAATCCAGTACCTGTTTACTGAGCTAAGTACTAACAAGTTTCGTAATATCAAGTTAATCGGCCAGCTTCAACAAACTCCAGCTGCGTACTTTTGTATGCAATGTCATTATGCAATTAAGTTGTAGTTCGTTGAAACTTTTATGTTTTTTGTAAACTAAGTCGTGTTTAGTATACTGCAACTAGAACTGTATAATATTTAAACAACAAGTTTTAACTTTAAAGTGTAACTAGCTTAGTCAAACTCGTTGAATATTCCTAGTGTAAATAAAAGACAAACGCTAGCTAGAAATAAAATAAGCTTCAAAAAGCTAAGTCAACAATGTCGTCGTTGTCTAGGTGGTCGAGTAAATAGATAATTTCAGGAGGTCACTGGGAATGGAGTCTCGAGAGTTTGCCGTTGAAATTAAATTATTCTCGTCGATATGATATATACGGAGCCAGACTGTTGAAATTCAGGAAATCCTACGGCACGGAACACTCCAACGATGAGATTCGATTATGTGAATAATATTCAAGTTGACACGTCCGACAGAGGTCTGCAATCAACGAATATGGTAATGGATAACCATAAATTGTTCAAAATTGGTAAGGATTTAAATTCTACATTTCACTCGCCTACTACTACACATCAAAGCAATTAACGTTTCTGTATATCCCTTACATCAAAAGCCACGTTGAATATTTTTATTAATTCATTGTTTATGACTTCAAAGAATTTATAAACTTCAATCGTGGGTACGCAAATGGTTTACAGTTCCTACTTTTTGGATAAAACCAAAGTAACTCGCAACCAAAGCAGATATTTGTAGAAAATTAAATTCACGACTAATTAAGCATTGTTTCAAAAACTTTCTCTATTAGACGGTAGACGTTCGAGAACTTTATCAATTATCTACACATAATTAAGGACTAAGTACACACTTCCAGTAGCTATTGATTTTCTATTCGTCTGTGTTCGTTTAATTACCACTAACCGTCTATGTTATTGTTATTAAAGTTTGAGTATACTTTGTATTAATAACAGAAAGTTCTTTGCCGCAGGGTAAATCAATACTCGTGCGGGAACGAAAAGCGGACGGCTCTACGTTTCAAAGTAAGAATCCGAGGCCTCCCAAAATATTGTTGGTTTATGTTGAACATATTTAAATCTACGTCTACACTTCTAGGAATCGCTAGTTTAAAATCATTACAGTTTGATATGAAAACAAACAATAGTTCAGTGGTTCAGCGGTGTTGTTTTGTTATTTTACGGTTATAGCAGCTCCCAATTTCCTATTCTACTCGTATGTACGAGCGAGACGGATTTGAATAAAAATCATGGTCCAAAAGTGTATGCCATAAATTGTTCCGAACAATTGCAGATGGGGCTCATTGTAGTCAAACAATAGACAAACATGGACTCAGCCTGCGACCCTTGGCGGGATGAAACTGATTTATTATACGGCTGTCACGTTTGAAGGTAATGACGTCGGTAATATGAATGACCACATTTTTAACGGTGACAGTATACTTACGCAATATTGTATAAAATTGTCCATGCGACCGTTGTATGAAGCCTTGTAATAAAGCATTTCAAAAACGATGAATGCATCTCCAAATGCAGATACGAACAGGTCAACGTCTCGAAACCAAAATAGCTCGGTGCGGTCGGGCAGCCCCTGGTCCATGTCTTTCATCGCGCTTACTTAGCAATTCATTCCGACATCTCGTTAATATGTCAACAAGGTTATCGATAAACAATATCTATGGTATGGTCTCCCACTACTGTTCACTTCAAATATATTAAAATAGGTTTATAATGAAGTTGTGTGTACTACCTATCGGGTCGGGCATAATAGGAGGCGTAGGTCGTCAACCGAACAATGGCGACCTATTTTTTTACAAATGGCCACTAACAATCGAGTCGTCAACTCATTTGCCTCCAACAATATCTCGTTCACTTCACATTCCTTTCATAACTCCTCTGAAAGTCCATTTGTGAAATGAGACGTGGCCTACTGATGAAATTAATTTCAATTCAAGATGATATGAATAGTGAGTATCCTCGTTAGTTTTCTTTTTATAGCTTTATCAGATTGATTGTCTTGTGTGGGCTAAGTTTAGCAATATTAATTTTAATAAATATACATATGTACTTCCTATTCGACTAGTGCCTGATCATTGACAATAATTTTAAATTGTGTTTAGAAACCGTTTCTAATATAATTAATTAGTTTGCGGAAAATTCTTTTAGCAGAACACTCGTAACTCTTTGTTTAATAATTTCCTTTTAAACATTAAAGTCCACATCTGTCACCATTAAAATTGTTTTGTCGTTTCGTGTGAACAAGTGTTAAATCTTGTTACAAAACGTGTAATTCAGCGCTTTCACTTACGTAATTTACACATGTTATACCATATGTTAAGTTAATATGTCGAGGTAAGCAAATATTAAGTTGGCTTAACGGGATTCTGTACAGAGACTGTGCAGACGTATTAGCAGATTGAACCGCTCGTGTAACGTACGATTTCCCTAGAGAGTATAGATGAGACACGATACACGACGCATGGAGATCCTACATATGTCGCGAGTTTAAATCGAGACAATGCTGTGAGCGCAATCCCTTTAGGGGAGCGCCGAAGCTCGTAAGTATTGAAGTTTAACGTTCACTTTTTACGAGCTTTCGCATAGAAAAACATCGGATTGCACTGCAGTAAAGTATGATCGTTTTTAAAAGTCAGTTTAGTTTATTTTTTTTTTAATCCAAAGGTGAGTTCGTTTTTGTTCCGCATTTTTTCATAATTAAAGCAAGAAGTGTTCGAAGAATTAGGACGGAACAATATTTCAATGAAAATGTTTCCTTTGTTTAACGAGGCTGTAAATAGGTAATAATTAACCTGAGATTTACCCCTAGTGGTCTGAGCTAAATTGTGAGAGTTCGTCACTGTTTAATGAGACTACTATTGTTAGCGTCTGTTGTGTTACTGAAGCGTCCTATTGAGGTGCCCTGAGGAGACTTGATGCGAGCACTAGTATACCATATTATGTAGGTGTATAAGTTGTACCAAGACTAGCTACGTGACATTTCGGAATGTCACTATTAGTTTAAAGAGATAACGGAACGGTTTGTATGCTTACTAATGATTCGTATAGGCAAGAATGTTGGAAGAAAAATTTGTAATGGCCATGACATATTTTTCTAGATGAGGTTAATCGGCGAATGGTCCTTCAAGTATTGAGAGCAATTTAATTACTATGCTATGTTATGGTGTATTTAAGGTGTAATAAATTAGGCTTATCTAGACAGTGTGTCTATATGGTTGCCATACATCACTGTCTCACCACACGGGGACTGTTGGCGAGCATTAGCGAAAGTGAATTGATTGTCTGCGAGACGATCATTATCAAGTTAATTGCGTTATCGAGTGCCACATGAGATTACTGCACTTATGTGAATCAGACACGTGATTCATATGTTTAGCTTTAAAAATCAGACTACTCGTATGGAATAAGCTGTTTTACTATAAAACAATGCACATAGAAATATATGACATATATTTTCTTTATTGCATAAACAAGGTTCAATTTAGTAGCTGTAATCATGAGAAAGTAGAACGAACATCAAGTAATGTAAGACCTGGCAGTGAGCCGGGAATATGCTAGGATGAAGGACCATTCGTCGTAAATTACCGATGCTAAACTAGTCCCAATGAATCAACAGTTAAATGTACAGAGTAAAACGCCTCTCACCACTCACACTTTAAAATATACGCTAGAGAGTAACTGCTTTAACTATGGTTTACGGACGTTTCCTCATGAGGGAGACAAAACACAGGGATACAGAATTTTCGGTGATAAGGGCCAAAGTAACAATGAGAACAATGGTCTAAGAAACAAACTTAAGTAATCCAGTTCTCATATAAACATACATTTCTTCTTCAGATGGCTTCGGGGACTTCTGAACAACTGTAGTGAAATATTTAAGGAAGTAATATACTTCTCCAGGGAGCATTGCTCGGTGTTCTATCGTTTATTGTTGGAGAGAAAAGCCATTTGTTTGATATTTTTAGCTCACTCATTTTTATTAGCCATAAAATTATTGCAGAAATTGATGGGGGTTATGTTTCAGTAAATGAAATGTGTTTCTCCTTTCATTACAAAATATTTTACATTGTGAATCAGGCCACCCAGTTATACATTTTACCTCGCCAGAATTCAAAATCTCCACATACAGACCTCGCTTAATTAAATTATAAAAGGAAATAGTTGTTTGGTTCAATTTGGGGCAGAATCGCAGCTCAATGCGGGCTTAATTGCTGTGCGAATATTGCATACGTTTATATCGTTTATTACTTCACACACAATAAAATGAAACGCGAGACACATCCAGTCGTAGGGCACCACGAAATAGCGGCATTGTGACTCACAATGTGCTATTACAGCAGCATGTTTAAGCTCTTTGATAATACCTACGTGCTCGTTAATTAATACCGAATATGTTTCTGTATCTGTTACTCCTTTTGCATTAGATAGAAAACCGGTTAGAGATTTTACGTGACCTTTAGCGAGACAATGTATTTTTTTGCTAAAGTCATAACAATCCATAAACATTGGCGGAGATAAAACATTGTTTTACAAACGGGTTTTAAAAGCTTCAACCCGAAAAAGTAACAAAGAGGAAATCAATTTGGCTGTCTGTCTCAGCAAATTAAATTCTTTCTTTCCGGCGGCAAAGCTTTCGTTTGGGAGCACAATGTGTGGGAAATTGTCACGTGACTTAAGTAAAATGCGTAATTCCTACGAATACGGAGGGAGCGTGACACGTCCTGCGCCGTTCACAACCGCCTATTGTATGCAAATTAAAGTCGGGACATTTTTCAAAACGATGACTCCTGGATTAGTATTCGCTGTTTCGCATTCGCATAACGTTAGTTGCTTCTATTTGGTTTAGGCAGCAAACGGTATTTCGCGAGTCACTACCCGTTATAGGTCCGTTTCATAAAAACCAAAGTTACGTCATAAAAGTTCATTCATTCATATGTTCATGGAACAAAAAGTTTTGTGTGGTAGAAACCTGATCGAACTGATTACAAAGCAGTAACATTCATGATACTGTTCCAATTATGTCAATGTAAAATCTCTACCAAATAATAATATCTTATTAAAGTTAAGCTACTCGTGAAAATAGATTGGGATGGGACGTGTATCAAGACAAAAGGCCGTTGATGAGTGGGACAGAGCATTGTTGCTGGGAATCTGGGCGTTGGAGCAATCACCGCGACCCAAATACCGGGCTCGGACCATTTTATGTTCCAGACCGTCATAGATCATCTCGACACCAATCAAAAGGATTACTTACGCTGAGTACTGTATAACTAATTAATGCAACTGTAGCATATAACGTTAGCAACTACGTAACAAGAAACGCTAGCTGAATGTCAATGACCCCCGGCTCTGTTGCTCGCGATCAAATTGATTAAGCGATATTATGATACAAGTCTTCCACGCGTGTCGATGCTCTTTAATTGGCTGTAATTGTTAACCATCGCGCAGAACCTTAGAACAGCACGTGCATTGTGTTTGTCAAAACACAGAAATTATTGTTCTAACACACTACAGCGTGCGCAGTATGACAAATTATTGGTTACCGTTTAATTTATCAAACGATCATAATGCTGCTATTGAGACATAACAATCTACGCCTTTATACAATACCACTGGAAATAGCTAATGAGTCAGTCATTACCCACAAGTTCATTAAAGGATCAACGGTGAAAATAACTTTGTTTCGCTCTGTTTCTGGATCAAAGTGGCATTGTGAACTAGAAATAGACGCTTAGTCACTTGTTTGCTATTGCAGTAACTCTCAACTTGAATAATAGTTTAGGAGACAGGCGGCGGTATAATAAAATGATAACAGGTAGTTTTTATACACAATCATAAATATTGGAATAGGTTTGTTTCCTTCTTGGGGCGACTGTCCACAGGCGCCGACGACTCCATAAATGGACTGAGCAAGGGCTTTAACGAGTGAGCAAGTCGCTCTCAGGAGCTAGTCCCTTACTAATAAATACACATACGGCTTCGGTCCGTCTCCCTCTAACTTCAGCTGGCGTAAATGAGGAAATGAGAAGTCAGACTTTTAAAGCTACGGCTAGTTTACTAACAATGATTGCCGAAGGACCTACAGTTTAGCCATAATTTGATTAAATAATATAGTTCGCGCACGTAGTTCCGTCCCAGTAGTTTGAGAGTAAGTGTAATAAAATTAACGGAGTGTGACTAGCCTAACAGTTTTTGCTGTGAAATTCTCCAGCACCTCTAATAAAGCTTCAAGGCCATTTTTAAATGGTAATTAGTTGCAGAAACCAGTATTTTATCTGGCTTATTTATAGCTAAGTGGCACGCACTGCTGTCCTTATCGGGCTGGACGAGTGCGGGTCGTAAGGAGTTGACTCAACGTATCAATGTCAAGCCTTGCTGCTACTTATCTTGATGCAATGACAATGATCTTCCGACTCTTCATTACAATTTGTTTAGTTGATCTTATCCTTGTTTCTATAGGCTAGAGAAGTACATACATAACGGTATTCGTATGCGCAAGACTCGTTGAACCGTACGTATTTTTATGGCTCCCTAGACTGTCTCAATATTCGTGCGGACTATGGGACATGGACATCGATAAATTTTTATTATAATAACTTCCTTAAAATTGGGTTCCATTGTTACAATGTAAACGGACAAGTTTAATGTATGCACGATGTAGTCATAGTCGTAGTACAATGCTTTCATACATTTCTAATATTGTATGTGATGACTGTATAATAATCTACACACGCGTCTGTTTAACAAATTAAGGATTTGTATCGAAAATAAATTTTAATTTGCTTCGAATTCAGTATCTCTTTCCGGCACGAACGAAGACGGACATTGATGGATTGACGTTAGTGGATCGAACTTTTGAATGGGCAGCGCGTGCGCCGATACTCTCGCATCCGGCGTCAAAGCGGCGCTCCTCTTGTTTGGCGAGGCCGGATGCCGCGGAATAATATTCCTGTACTTGTACAATATTTGTTCTACGTTTAAGAGGAAATGTAAATAATGAAGAATTATTTTTAGCAATTTTTTTCAAAGAAATACACACTCGGAAATAATGAATTACCTAAACAAAGTATATGAGCAACGCTAATGTTATTTTTTAAGTTTTCCTCAAGCGTCGGGTAGGGCTTAAGTCTACGCAAGTGTCCAGCTATGATGAATGACGCAATATACTTCATACAAATTTCTAAGAAAGGTTTCCATGGCCAGCACGTCCTTGTGAGGCAATTCACCTAATAATTATAAAATTGATTGATCACCTAGCAAAATTCTAGAAAAACAGCGGTCAGTTTAGCATCTATGTATAAGTAGGTAAAGCGATATTATTACTTTCATAGAAATAATGGAATACGAAGGCCGTATGTAGAGGTATAGGTTAAAAAGAATAAAGAAAAGCACTTCATAAAACTTATTAGGAAAGTAGCTGTATTGTAGACAACAATAGGTTATTCGGGGCGATATAATGTGGATACAAAGGTGATTGAGGAGCTTATTTTCACAGTATTGATGGGGTCGACCCTTTGTTCTATTGCCTGTGTTCGAGATTCTATTCAGAAATATCCATTTCGGATACATGGAATCGTAAATATTTTATCGATTCCTGTAAAGTTATGATATTGAATTTATAGCAACGTAAAGTCGCGAGCACACTTTATTTTTCATTTTCTACATTTTCTATCAGCTCAGAAGAGCACTGATTCATTTAACAATTTGATCTATGTATGTATAGTATAGAAGATAGAAAGATAAACCCGATCCTTGAATAAAGTTATGTAATACGGTCCCGCTACGAGCATCTAAAAGAATTGAAATATTTCGAGATGTTGTTCTTCATAACTCAGAATTAAATTATGAACCTGAAAAATAGAGTTCGTGCGACCATCTGAGGATAGTTTTCCCAACTTTGAAGTGAGGGTAACAAAGCTCGTTGTCAATTTATCCCAAATGGAAATCTTGGAGTTTGGCCTCCATAAGGATAAAGTCAGATGTTGAAGAGCACGCGTTCAAGACTTAAGACTTTCCAAAATTCGCTAGTAAAAGCTTTGAAAGTTCAAACTACAAACTTCAGTTTAAGTATACCCGATTTGTTTGGATTTTTTGCGTAGAGAAAAATTGGCGTGTAAAATTTTATGATCAAAGTTGGAAACTCCTTTTGTAAACTTACCGGCCTGGTCTCTCTCCTGTTTGGCCTTCCGTTGCAAAATCTGTGCATTAAATATGAACGGGAGTTTTAATCGGATAAGTTTTAAGGCTAAACATATTTAAGAATTCATAAACCGGTTCTTTGTTCATGACTTTGTGCCTTTGGCCCAGAATAACTTTAACTTTGGAACACCTTATGAGATCTTTGGAAGTTAACGTGAACAAAGGTTGTTATTGTTACGAGTAAGTATGTTAGAAGAAAAGTTATTGGAAATGACATGATTTTATCAGTAGGGGTTTTTGATTATCTAATGGAAAGTGTTATTGGTAACTTTAAATCGATGTAATTGTTGCTTATCTTTCAGATACAGTTAAACAAGTAATTTGCAATAGGTATGCTAAGGAATTTTGTAGCTAATTAACTATCATTTACATTTAAACATTCAACTTAAAACTAAAGCTTGTAAACTATAGTTTATAGAGGGAAATATCCATGAATAAATAGTATTTAGATAGCCTAACTAAATAACTGCCTCGTTGGTCTAGTGGTCGCAAGTGCGGCTGCTGAGCACGAGGTCTCGGGTTCGATTCCCGAGTCGGGCCGAAATCGCTTTGTGGGTTTTAGAAGACTTTCACAAAGCAGCCCGGAGCCTGGAAGCTGGTGATTGATTCACCCGTGCATCGGAGAGCACGTAAATGTCGGTCCTGCGCCTGATCTCTCTCCGGTCGTGTCGGATTACCGTCCCATCGGACTATGAGAGTGAAGGAATAGGGAGTGCACTTGTGTCTGCGCAAATGCTCGTGCACTATAATATGTCCTGCGTAGTTGGCTAATCTCCTTACATGAGAACAGCCGCCGTAGCCGATAATCGGCTAGGAGGACATCATCATCATTTAGATAGTATTTAAACTATAACGGAACTTTGAGTTCGAGACAAATATGCGCTAATGAGAAACTAACTTTGATTGAAACCGTTCTAATTAATTCTATAGTTACTAGAAAGTTCGATCTTCGGATTCGTTGTAACAGCACAAACTGATACTAAAACTTGAAGTAACAAAAAGAAAAATAATAAATGCGACAATTACTCAAGATTATCGTTACATTTTCATTAACAGCCTACTGCGTAAAGCCTTGAGATTAACTCAGAAGCATTAATGGTACTTTTATTTTTTACTTAATAGCAGGTATTCGATGGCACAACCATAAATATAAATAAATTCCTTCCTATAATTTCCCAAATGGATATTAAAGTAACAGTTTATTTAAAAAAATGTCAGTAAGAACTCTGCCTCTGTTCGGAGATGAAATTGACAAAAGCTTCATTTTGAAATTACTGCCCGCTACTGTTCCCAAATATGCGTTCAGTTCAGGCAGGTAAATTACCAAATTAGCAAACATTGTTCTACGCACTACGCGCAGGGTACTAGTGGGATTTCGAAGGTAAACCTTGTGGTTTCGTTAAAACTTTAGACCTATACTATGAACAAGCAAATTACCGCTAGGGACCTTGTTACATCAGGTAGGAATAAATGGAATTCGGAGGTGATATGGGAAGCCGTCAGATAGTGACAGTCGTGTGTACCGGAATATTACGGATCCTTTTGCTCTTGTCTCCGGCGATCAGTTCGGAACAATAGCGAGCGCTTCGCAGATATCAGAAGGGTATAACTTGGATATCCCCGGCATTTCATTCACGTTGATGTTATACAATATTCCCCGTGACGTTTCCGGACACTACATTTCTGATATTGACGTTTTCGATTTGATTGGGGAAAACGATCATTCTGGGATTCTATCTGTAATATTGTCGAGACTCCGGCATATAGTCTATTTATTTTGTTGTTACTACCATTCGGCAAGTTGAAGGGTCCTGTCACACAGAAAATTAAATCAGCAGACATTATGTTCGCTATAACCGCAGCAATATACATAATTTATTCAAAGTTTCGTGTATATTTGTTACGTGCACACAATCGCTAAGTATAACGTCTGGCTTCTAATGATGATTGATGAAATATTTATAAGCGACGCCTTTGTAACGCATTCTTTGAGTTGCGCCCTTAATACTCGTATAACATTAATTGCTATACCGGACTGCAGGGGTTCATGGAAAATACTTTGTTAACTTCATGTTGTTAGAAATGTGTTAAACATTTTTTGTGATTACTGAACACATCAATCTTCAAGTGTACCTGTACGATAATTAGTATTGCAAAATCGTTATTTATATTCTTCTAGTTTTGTTAAAATATTCTGGATAGTGAAATATTGACCTACATTGCCTACGACCCGTAAATGTGCGTAAGCACAAACAAACGTGCTCGAATCAATTTACAATTTAAAATACAATAGTTAAGTACAGTCGAACAACGCATAAACAGATATTAACGTCCTCAAAATTCATCATTGACACCGCGTGCGAGTAATAACACGACACTGAAACATGTTACATGGGCCTCACGTAACATGCGATTCATTTTCATAGCCAACTGTACGGTCAACGTCAAAAGTAGCTGAGCAATTTTTCAAAAGTAGGTACCTGAGAGCGCAAAAGGTCATAATTTCTTAACACAAAATTTAGTTAACCACTTCACTGTCCACGATTTAAGTAGACACGACAGTGAAACAATCAGTGAGTATCACATAATATGACTAATGGGACTGGGAAGTTATTAACATCCTAAACATTAAAAAGAAGATCAATGCTCTGTGGTATGGCGACAAGGTTTTAAGCAGTTTTGAATATCTAGATTTGTTCAGCTCGTTTTGAAGCCGACTGTACCTACACGGTGATTATAACGCGAATCCGACGAGAGATTAAAATATACATTTGGAGCCGGAGCTTTTGCGCTCAAATTGTGAATTGTTCCTTGTGAGTCAGATACTGTGTTGTGTGAAATGTAATTTGATTTTTAAGTTAAAGAAAGTGAAAAGTTATGGCTACATTAAGTAATTCGATTTACTTGAGTTTTATAAGACAATCCTATCAAAACTTAAATATGTATAATCAGAGCCGTGTTAAAGAACTTAACCAAGTTCTGAATAGAAAATCCTGTAGTTTTTTTAGGTAAGTAAGTATTCAATTTCTATCACCGTCAATAAAAAAACTCAAAATATTAATTTAACCTATTTGCTAGCTAATGTATTTTTGTGAACTTTTATTAATTTAAAATGTAGTTGTTACCATACTTAAGTATATGTATAAGTAAATGTTAACAAATTAAACATGTAATTATTTCTATAAACAAACTTTCCCATATTTAACCTAAATAAATACTTACTCCTTTGATACACCCGTACTATGCATGTCAATATGTGGGTGGAAATTCCTATTACCACTATGTTTTAGAGTTCCTACCCAATTAGTTAGAAATTGATGATATCACTTAAGGAAATAACACAGCAATATACAATAATGTTTGAAATATGCATAAGCGATGTTTACTTAAGTATCTGCCTAAGTTTAGGTAATTTATTCTTTTGTTTATTTATATGTTCATCTTTAGCGTTAGCAGTCATGTTCAAAAATACAAAATGATTCATCATTTTGCGGTGGCGTTGATGCATTTTTTTATCTCGGTTAAGAGCTACAAGAGACTGTCCACAATACTTATTAAATCATTTCCATATTGAACGAATCGAATCATAAATATTACGAAGTATAGTGAGTGCATTGAAGAGGTTAGTAATAAAATGTGAGCTTACCTTAAATCAATGGAATGGCAGCCTCGTTCATCAGACTAGCTCGATGCGTAATTGACCTGAAAAGATAACACAACTTTAGTTTTATATTAATCGAGTCTACTAAAACGAAGTACGTACTTATGTGGGACGCTTATTTCCTCTTATTCTATGATCCTGCCCGTGTATCGCTAATTCTATCAAAGCAATTGGGGATGCTCTATTTTCTTTATCGCAAAGACCTCGAAAACCCCAGTACAGACGTCTGTTTATTTCCTAGTAGGTACAACGTGTCTATGTCTCATGTAAACTAAGTGCATGGAACACCATTCCTTCCTACTTTCTTCCTCTTTCACATGAAAGCATAATTAAATACAACATGAATTGCGTATGTGGCGCCAACCTTCATCACTCTAGCAGACTGCGACGCCGACGCCCCTCATTCATATTCCCTGGCTGTATGAAGATTGTACACAAAATATTTTCATATTTAGATTAACCTTACGTATCCTGTGTTGTTTCAGTATAATAAGTTTTTGCAACAAACTCGAACAGCCTCGTATAATGTACTGAAGTCATAGACCACGTATGTATTATTTCTATAAGTCACTAGGGTACATAAATATGTATGCTCTAGCTTCTATCCATATTTTTATATGGAGGCGTAAACAGTGACATCAGTTTTATGGATACCAAAAATGAAGAATACTAGCCCTGCCTAAGTTAGTATATGAGCACAATATATTGTAATAATGTTTCATAAAAGAGTCTACGTTATGTCACTGGAGAGGAATTTGCACAATGTAGGTATATATTGTCAGTCAGAATAAAGCTCTGGATGCGTTACAGTGATTCCAGAGTGAAAATGGGACATATTTTCCTGCATATCTCTGTCACTGCATATTTTGGGAAAACATCATAGCGCATAACCGAGCTATAAAAT
The DNA here is from genome assembly GCA_033682625.1 of Helicoverpa zea x Helicoverpa armigera. Classification (NCBI taxonomy): domain Eukaryota; kingdom Metazoa; phylum Arthropoda; class Insecta; order Lepidoptera; family Noctuidae; genus Helicoverpa; species Helicoverpa zea x Helicoverpa armigera. The sequence goes on from JAWIIS010000011.1 coordinate 4,581,892, forward strand.
AAAATAGTATTTTAATAATGTCAAAAGGTTATCGCATGCCATTTCCAATACCTCAAATGAGGCAATCGAGTTTTATAGAACTTTGTTTATCAGTAATATTTTGGCATATAAAAATAAGACCTACATTATTTCGGTGTCGTAATCGTAGTTTATGTGAAGGTTATAAACTCCTAACGAGCTTTGTTTACAGTAAACGTTAACAATAATACCGCACGACGGACGATACACAACATTGCTTTTAGGAGTATTTGAAAAAATATTCCCTTGGTAATATTTGATCCGTATATGTATGAGTTACGTGACCGTAAAAACACTCTCGTATTTAAAACGCCTGACGTGAAAGCTATATCTACAAAATATATTTTACTTTTTCAAGTTTATTTTTCAGCAGTCCAAGCTAAGTTGCCGTGGCTTATTCAACGAATATTTTCCTAAATAAATTAGCTTAAGCTTTAAGCGAACATCCACAATCTGTGCGCAATCTTGAAATATTTTCCAACCGAACGATTTTCTCGATTTTTTTTAAATTGGCACAAATTGCGTTCCAATAACGCAATTGCTTGAACTCACTGCAGGCACGGGACCGACATCCCAGACTTATTTTAATCAAACGAAGCCCGGGAATTTCATTACAAGTCCTGTAACTTATTGCCTGCGTTTGTTTTAACCTAAATGAAAACAGTGTTGGATTCGATATTTTACACTTAGGAAATGTGTGATTAATCGTTTATCGACATTGGTGATTTATATGTTTAGATATCTTTATAAACGTGTTCAATAAATGAAGGAAAGGGATCATCAATTTGATGGTACCTCTGAAACAGCCATTATGATTCAGCCGCGGAAAGACCTTCAGCATTCACGAGTGACCCCACACGCACGCCCAACGATTCGCTAATAAAAGTTATATTGGATCTATACCCGAGAATAGAATAACGGCACAGGAGCGCAAAATTACGGCCTTACGAAAGCAAGCCGCAGAAACTAAAACTCAACTAATGCACGAACTGTTCGTCGCTTAGACGAGCCAGGTCACACATTTCAGCATATGTTTCGTGAAAAGTTAGAATTCAAAGACACGAATCGCACAAAAGCCTCTCACGTAAATGTTTTCCTCCACTTTTCCCGCATCAAGGCGAGTGCTAGGCAAGGTGCGAAGTTAAAGTGTTCGTTGGAGGAGTTATGATTATAAATGATGCAGAGGGTCGAAGCAAAGAAAGCCGGTAGTCGTTTACTACATCCCTGCGGATGAAAATGGAAGTGCGCGCCACAGCCTAGAGACATCAACTCGAGTAATCTTACATTACACTGTGATCCACTGAATATTTGATCGAGTACGCGAGGTTTGAATTAAAGTCACCTTGGTATAACGCATAAAGGTGTTTGTCTGTCACAATTTCGGCACCTAAAGCAGCCTACGCTAAACATATTTGAGACCAATCAGTTCACTTCTCAATAAATTGCAAAGTAAAATTGGGTCGTTATAATTATGAGATTGCTCTGATCCCTACTGAGGATAAGAGGCTGAGGTTCATAATTGCGTCCCTCATTAGGCGGCAGTCGCGTTTTGCAAAATTAGATTTTATTTATGAAATTCCATTGGGTATGACCTGGATCAACTTCAGGACACGGGACGCGATTATGTTTAACTTTTCATACTGAAATTTCCGCTGAATATAAATGGGCCAAGTTTTTTCATTTTAGAATTCATTCAAGCGGCGTGTGAAGGTACTTACTTGATAGATGTGATGTAATTAAGAGGGAAAGTCTTTTTGTTTGTTTATGTGGAACTGGTGCCGTGCTGACGAGATAGCACCATCTATCTTTACGCCTATCTACCTCTATGTGGGCCACACGGCATTGTTTGTGCACGCGATGGAATTAACTTGACGAGTAATCTTTATAATGCTGCTGAATATGTGAAAGATAAATATCTAAAGACGTGCCTACGAGCAAAGCCGTGAAAATGTTACAGAAAAATAATATAATAGATTATTACGAATCTGAGCTTTCTGAGAATTCATTAAACATGATAATATTTTTTACGATGCTGTGTTACATTTTCATGAAAGCGGTTCCTCATTATATGAAACGTAGGATACATCATTAAGGATACGATTGAGAAGAAACAGGACACATCATTCAATAGAAAAAACGCTGATTAACTTGCTATCGCTCATACCAGTCATTTCTTAGCATTTTACTGTACTGAAAAAAATGGCGTGCGTGCTATTGACACGACAAGAGACGAAGATACTATCTGATGCGACAGCGTTTATCAAGCCGTTCAGGTTGATAACCTTAGCTGCAGTAGAATTTCTCTTAATTGTTACATTAATTTGCTTTGTTTTATCGATAATTGCGGAGCAAAACAAGCTACTTTAAAGCGCTATCCTATCGCTACAGAGTGATAGAAGACAAGATTCTAATCCAATTAAATTCCAAAATCTTATAGAAGCTCTTGATTACCTACTCACAATTAAGCGAGAACCTAAAGTTCGCATGTACCACAAACAATATTTTCTATCGGGTTAATATAGCACTAAGCGATTTGATCGCGACGCGACATAAAAAATGTAGTTGTGGCCAACACGCCATGTTTCTTTGTAATATGAACATTATTTCAAGGTTTTTGAATGGTACCTTTTATAACCTGACATGGGTAATGTAACGTTACTTTTTGCATAGGTGGCTTAATATTTTATTACTTTCAGAAATGGGTATGAAAAATGGAGTTATTCAACATAATCATAGTACAATAAAGACTAGACGAGAGAAGGCAAGGCATGAAGGGAAGGGTGGTCTTAAAGATCTTGAGAATATTTTAAAGCCCACGCTAGATTAGCATATCGAATCTAGCAAACTAGGCAAAGAATATCAAGCTTGCTAGAGAATGTAAAGTAATCGGAAATGGTGGGCAGCAAAAGGGATAAAACCCGCTAGTTCCGTGCATGAATGTGATCACTAAAGCCAAATAAGAAATACGATAATATAAAAATAATTTAAACGATTCAAAAATACTCAATACCGTTAGTAGTGATGACAATCTGATTCTATAGATACTTCGTTACAATATCTATTTTTATTATCACTATTAAAAGGGTTGAGGAGGTTATTTGGAAAAGATTCCTAGCAGTAAGATATAATGTTGTCTTCAAAAGCATCCTTGATAAACATTATCCACGTGCAAGATGATGGACAGTGAATCACGCGCTGCGTGTGGTCTCAAAGTTTGTTTAAGATCCAAACTTCTTTCTAAAATAACATAAAAACTTAAGGGCATGGTTTACAAAACTGATTGTTTATGTAAAAAATATTTACAGCAACGTTGGTTGTTTGTATTGTTTTAGTACAGATTATTGAGATATTCTGTGGTTGATACTTTAAGCATCTAGCGATATTAGCGTGCGAGCAGATGGTAACCGCATATCCCGAGTCTTAAAATGCAATAAAGATTTATCTTCGAAGCAAGTTTTGTAATAGCAAGGGTAATTTCGATTCTAATCTAGATATACCTACTTACTTAATATTCTATCTGAATTTAAGCGACAAATTTTAATTACTTGGCATATTTTAGTGACACATTCATCAAATCTTGTGACAAATGCATGTGATAAAAAGATTATTAAAAAGGTGTCATACATGTGCTAACTAAAGAGCATAAGTATGAGAGGTTTTTAGCGCCTCGTTAATTTGAATATCTTTGTGAGAGAACTACAGTTTGATTCTATACTGGATATCTTTCGTAAGTAGATCAGACGAAACTAAACCAAATAAAGAATGCTACGTATGTATCAGCTAAATCGAACATTGTGCAATGTAAATAGTCGAACAATGAAAATAGCTGTTTCAACATTTTATGCTAAAATTTCATCAGACCAGTAGGTATGCTTTTCTGTAACCACCATATTTATAACAACCGCTGTTTTGTATTTGTTTTTCTAATAAAGCTACTACGTTCGTATAAAATAAACAATAACGTGAGTAGGTACTCTATTTACGTAGGATTTCTGACCTATCAAGGTGCAGACGATGGCAATCCTGCAAAATCAAATTCAACAGACTGTTGAACGATCTATCATTCGATATTGATCCATAAGGACTTGGTCTGTTTACTACCGCAATAAACCATCAATCAATCTTGATCGAGCAACATTTACACAGCCTAAACAAATGCAAATTGAAAGTATCTCAACACGTTTAGAATTCAACTACGCTTAGAAATCTAAGAAGAAATGAAGCTCCACCCTAGTAGAAAAGAGAAAATTCATTAGTAATTGAATGCCTTCATTACCTAAACGTAGATGCTATTATTTGGTAAATTGTTTACTGTTATACAATCTCTTATACAAGTTCTCATGTTTATGAATAAACAATGGGTTTGTTTTCATGTTTCCTTCGATTCAGATGTAAATTGTGATACAATTGAACACAAAGTAATAAATAGACCAGAACTAGTTTTCTTAGGTTGATTGAAATCAATTGTAAGTAGCCACTAGTTGTATGCAAATACAACAGGCAACGGTAACAGGGCTCGACCAGTGAATTTAGGTGATCAAAACCTGTACAACAATTGGTATTAATTCCTAAAACCGATTAAGCATTTTGGCTGAATACTAATAATGAAACAGTCAATGAACTCTAAATACTCTGGTAACTCATCCTGCGGACCAAGATTATGATCTCCTTCAGCAACTTGACGAGCAAGTGTTAATGCACACTTAACGCTAAGGTCAATAGTGTGAATGCTCTCATTGTTTCATAAACAATAATAATTTTAGAGCCGTGAGAATACATCGACGAAACTTCGCGATATTGAGGGAGATATGTATATTCTTACATGAGACTACCCAGACGTATGCTTATTGCAAGAAAAACTGCTAAACTTGAGGATTCTATACTTAGAGTCAAACCGTTTTCAACCGTGACAAACGAATTCACTGCCGCGAGATTGACTCATATTGAACAAATAACGTATTCAAACAGTCATCTTTGTCACGAAGCAACATAACTGCAAGTCTGAGCAGTGACATCACGAAAGGCGGAATATTAGCGATTCCTTCCGCCACGTACTGACGTTCCGCCCGAACGCCTGTTTTATGATCAGACACCTCGCTTAGAAGCGTGTCTCGCGTTGCTATCATAGCTTCGGGGAAATTTTGTACACCTCGCCGCTTCGCACTTGATATTAGCATCTGATGATACATACCTTTGCTGCTAGGTACGACTTTGTTATTAGGATTATGACATATGCACCCCGTAAGTTGTTATAGAAGGGGTCTCCCAAAATTCTCTTCCTTACATTGCGTTCCATGTTCTTACATTCCTATGAGTTACGTTCAAACCTTCTGCGTCCATAATGGTATAACTATTAATTCAGTATTGTGTTTATTAGACACAAGTGCTTCAATAGTATTTTCAATGGGATCCTTTACATTGTATTTGTACATTTACTAGTCAAGTTATTTAGTACCAGGCCAAACCGCACTTTAATTATGATTCCGTCATCACTATTTTAGCAGTTAAGCCTACCATCCCGTACTGTGTGTGTGTAAAGAGTTCAACTTCCAGAGCGTGAGTGAGAATAGCTACTTCAATCCATCCAAGCTAGTGCATATTATATCCTATTTTTAGGCGAATAAAACCCTAATGAAGGCCAATCAGGGTATTATGATAAAATTAGATTGAATCGATCTCAGTATTCTTAGCTTGGGCATCAGGTAATTTTTGTACCAGGTTCACTGCACTGATGACATCATAATATTCATAATGCGAAGACCTGGGAGAGTATACAAATAACTCAAAATATCGTTTTAGATTTGCCGTGATCTGGCTTGTTCCATTATTAATAAAATAAGATTAACTGGTACAGCAGAAAAGACACGAAATAAGCTTTGAAACACTGCATCGATTTTCTTATAGGAAAAACTATCGAAAAACTTTCCATATAGAGTTGTTAAAAATTATATCTTTCCACATACCATTGACGACATACTCGATTCTAAACCTCAAGCACTTTAATCAATTTTTATGTTACCTATTCTGTACCTCAGTTGAGTAACTCCAATCATTTTTATAATATGCGAGTATTGCTTACTATGCGCAACATATGCGTACCAATTGAAAACTTTATCAATAAATTTTTTTTATCAATTCAATTTTATTTTATTTTTTATTAAAAAAAAATACAATATTATTGCAAACTGTCTTTTCCTACTTCGAGTTGCAATATGTTCAGACAAAGGAATTTCTGCAACCAAGTTAGAGGAGGACAAGGAATCATTTAATGCTTCTTACTACTTAAAAAGATGATTTAATTAAAATTGAATGTATTTATTTGATTATTTTTCCGACCCAAATATCGACCAATAGAATTGCACCATTCGACGTCACGTGGTACAACCTACATGGTATTATACTGATAATTTTTTGAATATTTTCTCTGGTCGTTGCTATGTCAAACTGACGGGTTGTGGCCGACATTTGGGACGGAAAAATAATCCCCCGAATACCACACGAGCTTCAAAATTCTCTGGCATTTCCCTCAAGGTTCCCTGCAAACAAATAAATTTTTTTTCAACGAACCTATCGGGAAATACCCGATAATTTTGAAGCTCTTGTGGTATTATAAGTGAAAATTACATAATCCGCGTGACTAATGGGAAAATATTTCAATATTTTTATGTCTCTAATATTGTGGTGACTGATGCCACATGTCGACGCACTGACAAATTGGGTTCACCTTAAAATATACGACTTCGTTCGTTCTCGACAGCTTTATTACGCTACAGTGTTAAGACTACTCCAAATGGGGTGCGTTAAATTAAAACTAAATAATGATTGATACCTTTTACGGTGACAGAGACTAAATGAGAAAAGGAAAAGTAAGCCTAGAGATAAATTAAACTTGTTGTGTTTACATGCTCAGCTGTGACGCAATCGCATATCTTCACGTTGATTGTAGAGGAGAGAAAAACTAGACAGTTTTTATCCACGTTATCTTTTTCTTTTAACTGTTAAGCACTTGCTTCCTTGTTTATCTGGGAATAACAATAAAAAGTTTGTAACACCTGCATTCTTGCGCTGGAGTTGTGAAACTAAAGAAAGATAAAAGTTGCCAGTTGCACGTAGATGCAGTTAGACAATGAGCTTCTTCGAACATGCCTAAGGGTTTTATATTCTTCGCTACCTACCACGATACTATCCAACTATATCCTATCGAACCTTATATAATATTTTTTTTCGCAAAATTCTACCAACACAAAATTTTATTGATATGGGATATTTTTATGTGGCGTCCTTCAACGATATCGAGTCACATTGAGCTATCACATGGGAACTGCTCCGGTTTTAGAGGTTAAAATGATATCAAAGTCAAACCGATGTCAAAAATATTCGAAAAATATGTGTTTAAAATATATTATTATCTGGATACACGTGACATAATCCGTTTCACAGGAAATGCAGTCCGTTACCGATAACAAATGGTTTTTGAATATTAAAATGATATTATGTGTTTCCAAGCAAACATTTTCGCTATTTTAATGTAAATGACAGGAAGATATGGTACGATAAGTTTCATTTTTGGGATTAGTTTAGCAAGTCATGGCTCACTCCACTAACCCCTATTCGAGTGATTATTAAATTGGTCTGATGCGAATAGAAAAAGTACAAGAGAGGCTCCTTCTAGATTTGTGAAAAGTATTTGATTTGTCCACACTCTTATTTTTCTGTATTGAAGAACCAGTGACTTTGCTTATGGACTTGTTCAAAAAATCTACACACTTCTGTCGCCGTAAAACAGTCTGCGGAACATTTTAATAATGATTGACCCAATTTCTGGATCGGCTTCTTATGAGAGTTTAAAAAATCGAAGAATTTAAGCCTGGCTTTAATTTTCTCCGGACAATCAATCAACATTAAATCGTGTACCTAATCACATTGATTATATTTCCCTGTGCTAGAAAGCCGAAGGGATATTAAATGAAACAACTATATCTTATAACCAGTTGCGTAGAAATCTTGTTCGTGTGGGCGTCGACGGAGTTGCTTCACCGGTAGATAACTTCGTGAATGGGATCGCATACGGGATAAATAGGTATAAGACAAAACTAAATTGGGTATTACCGGACTTTTTCTTTTAGCCGACCACTTTGAGTGAGGCTAGCATTGAAAGGGACTGTATTACTCAGAGATAGAAGAGGATGCATTGTCTATTTATGACTCTTAAATTGGAATCTGGAGGTTCCACGTGGCCTTATTGGCAAGTTATTATGCTGACTTCGCAACAAGTGCTTTTCAAGGATAAGTTATTCCAAATCCTTGTAATCTGTAAGATGATACAACTGGCCCTAAAAGTAATATTTCACACATTAAACCAGTAATAAATTCTCCTTTAAACATATCATCGGTTCATTGAATCCGATTAGCGATCCCATATGGTGTAATCATATTTTTTGTGTTCTCATTGCGGGGCTTCGTGATGTCGAATCTCTGCTTATTGATATTCTTGGGCAATGCTATGCCAGATGTTACCCAGTGTTCTCAGAAAAGAACCAATACTAGCAAACCGCAAAGATTCAGATACATCCTTAGTTTTCTTTGGAAAGTTGTATCAGCAACGTACTCAATGCCAATACAAGCGGATATTTACAGCCACTCAATACTGGTTAGTGTAGTACAATGTTCATTACTAATGCAATACAATAATACTTGTATCCGTCAAGTGAGTTTCTCTTTACGATCGTCGCACGCGTCAACTGCTCAGTATATCCGAAGCCCTTAGAAAGTTCATTGCACCCATTCGACGGACTCAGATAACTAATGTGAGAAAACACATTCCCCGAATGGAACTTATGACAGTTATGATAATATTTAACCGCTCCACTAATTAGAATTACGTTGAGGATCACTTGAGAACTTTTCATACAAGAATTATTATCATAAGAGAAAGTTATATTCTTAGGAGTCATGATATTTGTAAATGGAAATATAGCTGAGGAAGTTTTCAATGGAACTTCGTTAGCACCGCATTCTGTATCAAGTGAACCCTTGAACTGAGGCTATAAATTAACCGGAGTTACTATCACGTCATAATTTATATCCAGATTCCAGATTGGGGAAGTACAAGACAATATAATTACAGATAACATTTTCAATATGTAGGTAACCTTCCTTCCTTAAAAACATCTTCAGACATCAGTATTTATCCCATTTTGGTAAATAACTTTATCACCCGGGTCCTGTCAATAGTATGTAAGTAATGATCGGTTTTGTTTTGCGTGCTAAGGACTGGCCCAGACAATATATAAATAACCACTACTTATTTATTACAACAAATATCAGTACAGTTTATTTTAAATGCACTGAATCATATTAAAAGCGAGTTGTTTGGATAGATAACCCTTTCTTTCGAGGTCGATGAAAGTATTATTGAAGTTTATAGTAGATAGTCGGCCTCTACTTTATAACTCCGTTTACATTTCGAATGGGTATGAATCTAGAAATGAGATCTATTGCAACGATCTAACCAATCATTGCGTTCAATATTGAAGCTATCATATCCATAAAGTAACCAATTCTGTCGGCAATTGACCGACGCGGCAAGATGGTGCAACCGGCCAGGGTGGCAACACTGACCTTAATTCGAAATAGATCGGCGGAATACATTTATGGGCTGAATTAATCACTTTATTGGCCACAATGACCGGCATTGATGACAATGCGAGTGGGTTGGCCCCAGGATCGGCGGGGCTCAATCGCTTCGAAAGTAGAGCGTATGTTGACCCATACATTGTATTAAACTAAATTACTTGCCGCAGATTCAAAATAGAGTCGTTATTAGAATGATAATGGGCCATATAAGACATTAGCGGCACATTATATTGCGATATGTGCCGCTAATGTCTTATATATAATGTGGCAAAGTGCCCAATACGATACGAGCCTACAATTCCGAAGGAATTAGGTCTTCATTAGTAGTGTATACAGCCTAATTAAAATCACAAACTCGTGAGATTTTGATTTTCGATGCAAAGCAATATAGAGCACATTGTGAGCTAATTGTGGCGAGCGATCAAGGCTTAGTAATGGGGTTTGATGACATCACTTTTGGTCGTAACCGATCCGGAATGTCACACATTCAAACAATGAGCGATCCATTTCGATGGGTTTGCCGGACCATCGCTTCGCTTTGTTTGACGTTAAAAAAGCTTCGAAAAACAAATGTTCGGCTAATGTTTTTGAGATGTTTGCCGACGTAATTGAGATGTAACGTATAGGTCCGTTGTTATTAAGCGACAAGTTGGTTTTAATGTTGGTGCTTATTTGACCTCAGTTAATACAATATGCGATGCAATAGTCTGTACATCTCCGCCAACAGTGTGAGTCACAGACTCACAAGACAGAACAGACTATTGTGATGATTCAATCGCGCTATTCTTGCGACGCGGTACGGTTAGCTAGTGACAGCTTTATGTTGGAACATGTTGTAACTAACTAAATTGTATCATAGCCAAGCACTAATAAATAGGCCAGCAAAATACATGTTGAACTCAGGTGTGAAGAAATCTTACGTGGAATTGCGTGCCCCACGCTAGACTGTGGTTAGATTAACTTAAATTGACTGCTACCTTTGTAGTTCCAAATAGGACAAAAAAGTAGTTAAAAGCAGCAACATAGATAAAATAAGAACTTCTAGTCACAATATTTTTTAAGGAGTTTTTTTAGTCGAAATGTAGGTGAAATAAATGGTCCATAACTTTTGTCCGACAAGCGGTCACGACGATGCGATGGCTCGTCTAGATTGCGGCAAAACAAAACATCAACAAAAAATAAGCCGCTATTCCACGTAGTGTGCAAAAAACGTCTATGAATATGAACGACCTATGCACAGATGGTATAATAAATTAGTCATTGTCCGATATGTATGGCAATGGCGCCCGAAGGTATCGTGACAACACGAGCGCCAGCATCTGTTGCAATAGTGAAACGATATCTTCAGCACGCGTATAATAACGTCTCGATACTAATTATGAACTTGCAGTAGCTATAAAACGTAGCAAATTTTAAGAATGCATAGCTTTGTTACGAACGAAAAGAGTATTCAGAAAATGCTCGTTTCATGAACGCTAAAAATTATAGCTCCGAGACAGGCAGCTACAGTTTTTATAATAAAAGGAATCTGAATAATGGCAATGTGATTTTTTGCCATTATTTGATAGCATTTGGAGGTCTTTGTTGTCTGCTTTATTTCCAAACAGTTTATGCAAACAAGACAATAAAACATTAATAGCAGCTGAAACTTTTATAATTTTATCTTAGCATGAGTACAAACTTTATTCGTTTTCTTGGTATTTGCGTGTTGCTAATTAGATTTTTTATATTACCCTCATCGACATAACGTGATTCAACTGTTCCCACTCATTAAATCGGTCTCGGTTACAAAATGGATACGAATGGCAACTTAAAACTAGCTGCAGCGTGATCGATTCTATTCAAGCCGTAAAGCACTTTGGGTGATCGACAAACATCAATTCCGACCCACCTCTTTGCCCAAACATGAGATATGAATTCCATTCCGAAACACTCCGTCCACTTGAACTGGGCCACCTAAAAATACGTTCAGATAGATAGAGGGCGTGATTCAATCGAGTATTTCATGTTAGGCAAGAAAATCCTAAATAGGTAGCAAAACGCAAATGAGTGGAACTAGGTCAAGCAGGTTCCGAGACGAGAGTCAGACAAACGATAACCAATCTTTACTGGCCGACAGTTAAAATGTAAATCAGCAGTTAGTTCACTAATGGAAACTGTTTTAACGATCTACAACGGGGAAAAGTTTAGGTGGAAAATGGGTTGTCGTAAGTGGAAGCAATTTTGTTATGTAGTCTATTATGTGGCCTGGTGCCTCCCTTCCGAAGGTGTCGTGTAAAGATAGGGATCAGACGATTTTTCGCAACAGCCAAGTGAACGTTACGAAAGTTTGGAGGCATCCTGCAAGGAAAAATCTTACGTAGGTATGTATGTGTTGATTGTTTCCCTTACACATTGGGGGTAAATGGCGTACCAGTCTTAAATATGTATTCAAATATGATGCCTTCGTGTAGTCCATAAATACATTGATGTCATATTTATTTCAAGTTAATGATGCGCGACTACTTATTGTTTTATTCTGATTGATTAAAATGTGCAACGTGACCGCAACGCATATTTTATCTTAAAACGTCAACAATGAAGCGAGTGACTGCCTATAAAAGTGTAGTAGGTACCTAATGCTACGGGATAACGTTAAAGTAAACATAGTCTTCTTTAAAGCAAGTTACTATTTATTAAATAACTCTACAGTTAATAATTCCATCTGCCACAACCTAAGCTCTCGAAATACCTCTTAAGTCCTGCTTCATACCGTTTGGACTATCTCTAACAAACTATCCTTTTACTGAATAGAATTTCAGAATGCCATAATCACTTAAATCATACTTTCTCTAACATAAACTTGTCAGTGGAAACAGTTTTTACGCAACGGTAAAATTCGCGAGCTAACTGATCTATCGCAATACCATCGCTGGTGGATTTTTCTTGGTCACGAGATTTAGAAACATTGTCACGAAGATGGGTTTGCTGCCAAGAAAAACTTCAAAACATTCAGTCTGAATGATACTCGTATACAATAGTAAATAAAAACTATCTATTTAAATTATGAATAGCATTTTTTTTCATCTATTCGGTTCATCGTGTTTTGTCGTTCCCCGGCACGATTTTACCCAAACTTTGTTTTAGAAATACGCTACGTATGTGGTCCTGGCTAACACGAAACACTAGTTTTCGTTCAGAGCTTTATTTGCATCAAAATTGCCGAGCGGTATCGAGAACGAAGTCAATTCTAGGAATAAACTATTTTATTTGTTCCGGACTGCAATTTTCAATACCTACTAGGAACAGTTTCATGGTGCATCGATCTGGTAGTTTTCTCGTCCTGATACTACCTACCTACAATTTATACAGTTATTACATTTGTTAAATTCTTGCGAAAGAGTTACGTATGAAATTAAATCCAGAATTTTATTATTCCTAGAATCCCCATTCATTATCAACTCCATAAACCTTCTGTTTCCTGCCAGACCGGCACAAAAAACACTGCGTACAACTAAAAAATGTTTTACAGCAAAAGTAATTTTGCAAATTGCCAGAATGCTTTTAAAAACACAACTGTGTCAGAACTTCATAACATGTTACTCACGAACTCCTCGGAAAATTGTGCTTGATTTTCTTTTGATATTCAGTCGCTATTTTCAATGTTTGAAGGCAACTAGAATATTTTTATGCATGCGACCCATTTCCGAGCACTGACATTTAAACAACACATGGCGCGCAATATGTATTCAGATATTTCAGGTGAGGTCAGCGACCGCAGGATATAGTTGTGACGAGGTGACGACGCAATCCCAACTAGCGCGCTATGCTCACGACTGTACACGCGAATTAGACTATGCACGTATGAATTTGGAATCCGTGTTCTCAAATTACCTATAGATCACCTAGGTATTAGATGTTTTCCGCTATTATTTAATTGTGATGTATTTAAGGTGTGCTTCAAAACCTCTGTAATTTCACACTAAAACTATAAAAACTAATTTCCGCCGACCGCCATCGATTTACATTATTTTAATTTTCGCTAACAGTAGCCTACCGCCTTCTTCGGTAAATGGGCCATCTAAGAATTGTTGAAATCAGTTTAGTAGTTTCTAAATTAGAGGACTAAACTAACTTTAAGATTTTGAATTTTACACTCAAGGAACGTGACTTCCTATTTGGGTTTGTAATATTTTAAGGTATTGTTCATATATTAGAGATAAGTAAACTTGACTAACTATAATTATATTATATTGGCTATGATTTACATGATCTTAAACACTTATTGAAGGTAGTCAGAAGCCAGAAAGTCTGACAACCAGTCTTAACAGGGGGCATCGGGTTACTGTATCTATTACTGGTATCGGATAAATGGGTTGAGGAGGTAAGACAGGCAGTTTTGTTTTGTTTTCAAACCTTAGCTTACCTTCCCACCCAAATGGTCACACTGTCATCAGATCCAGGATATATGATGGAAACATATTAGGTAAAAAATAATCTGATGATGGAGACAAAAAAGTTGAGGGACCTCTTTTTCGGTTTAATCTCTTGGTTTTTGTTTTCTTAACTTGTAATGTCATTAAGCAAATAAGAGTCCCCATTATTTTTTAATTTAGACCAAAAAAGTATTTTATATTTATTAAGTCTGTAATCAATTTTTAGCCGGCAGTGTCTAAGTTTGAATATTTTAATAAGAAAATAATATTTTAATTGAAAACAATTTATGTATGCCATTTGTTATAAATAATTTTTTAAATTAATTAAAGGTTGAGGAAAATGGTTACATTTTTCCTTGGATTTGATCGTCTGAATGGTTTCCTGTTGCGGTAAACTGAATTATTACTTCCTCTTAAGACTCAGATAATTTTTGTACCTAAATAATATTTGGTAGGTTAAGGTAACAGGAAGTACTTACTAAAAACTGTGAGAACAGTGATAAGTATGCTCAGACGAATAAAGAGAAGTTAAAATTAATTAATAATAACATCCTCTAAGAGACTGTAGGTAAAATAAGAATTTACATAATGTTAAGTAATTGTACACAGGTAATATGACAGAGCATTGAATACTTAGATAAGTATTCTTAGTCATAGTTTTTTTTAAGTGTACTTAAGTATGTCTTAAGGTACTTTCTTACTATGTACTAACTTATTACCTAAGACATCATCATCCTCCGAGCCTTTTCCCAATCAAGTTGGGGTCGGCTTCCAGTCTAACCGGATTCAGCTGAGTACCAGTGCTTTTACAAGAAGCGACTGCCTATCTGACCTCCTCAACCCAGTTACCCGGGCAACCCGATACCCCTTGGTTAGACTGGTGTCAGAGTTACTGGCTTCTGACTACCCGTAACGACTGTCAAGGATGTTCAATGACAGCCGGGACCTACAGTTTAACGTGCCATCCGAAACACAGCCAATGGTGTCTAAGATATACTTAGAAAGTACATACAAACTTAGAAAAGTTGCATTGGTACTTGCCTGACCTGGGATCGAACCCGCGCCCTCATACTTAAGAGGTTGGTCCTTTACCCACTAGGCCACCACGACTCATTATTTACCTAAGACATTGACATAATATTCTAAACTTTAAGCTAGGACTTAAAATATCAAAAGCCTTGGCTTGCTTAGTGTTTGACTTGGGACATACTTTTAAAACTAAGTATTTACCTTTTTACGATTAAAAAACATTAACGAAACTTTGTACTCAGAGAACTTATGCATTTCATAATGTGTAAATAGAACACAGATACTTCAGTAGGTACTTATCCTATCTCAAAATTGATTCGAGATTTGGGGCGATCTTTTAAGTGCACGAAGTTGAAAGACAGGTTATAGATAAGTTTACTTAACTGTAAATACGCGTGTTCTTGTCACACAAACTAACTGGGGATCTATCTCAATAATACAGTCCCGTACGACAAGGCGAAACTATGAATCTCATTTTATTGAAGAATCACAAGCTATCTATGCCAGTAACTGTTTGCAAGATAAGATTTTGCAAGGATATGACTCTATTAAAGCTGTTTTTTGAAGAACGGTTGTGTAAAGAAGTTATGGTGCCAGTCATTGAAGATTAAAGCGAGGCCATCCAGGGGCTTTTACACCCAAACACTTTATTATCCCTTAGTGAAGTTACGATTGTCTTAGAAGAAAATCTGAAAGATTTGGGTGACCATAAAAATGTTAAAAGACCTCACTTACCTTCAACTTCGTTTGCTTCGACGGCAAAAAATAAAATAAACAATATTTTAATTCATAAACAAAACACTACATAAATCGACAGTCACACACCAAACCACAGTACAATCAACTCCACAAATCTCAAACTTGACCCATCCCGAGTCCCGGGGAGGGATCCTTGCCGAAAAAAATATATCACTGTTCTTACCAGTCAATAAAATTAATATTTTAAAACAAAACTTCGATTGCAATAAATTGATATAATCTTTTACATCAATTGCAAATGGTTAGGCTTATTTTAATTGAAGAAAACTTTAAATTAATCACGAGGAATATTTTAAATGTTGTAAGAATGTCACGATATTCTGGTGGTAATGGTAACACTGTTTGCTACACTACTGCCATCTGTTGAATGTTATCAGATTTTTTCAACTTTAAATAAGCGCCATCTTTTGTGGCAATTAAATATATGGATCAGTGACATCTGGCAGCGAGTAGCGCTTACTATTTAGAAAGTGACATCTACCCGTGAGTAGCAAGACTATGCCTAACTTTTAAAATTCTCGATAGATGGCAGGAAGAAAGTACCTTTCTTCGTGACCAAAAGATGACGCATATAAAAGGATTTTATCATGAATGTATCAAACAGTATCAATGTACAAACAAATCGCTTAAAAAATTGAATAGCAATTTAGTATCGCATAATATGAGAGGCAGATATAGATTTCAAAAGGTTATTAATTCATAAAGGATTCTTACGTTTCTTAGATACAGAACCCAATAATTGACAAATATTGCAAATAAGTCTCAGATATCAACTAAAATAATATCTACAGTTGTTTTTTCTGTAACCTATTTACCTACTATAGTAAAAACTAGCAAATTAACAAAATAGGTAGGTACCTAATAATTTATATAAAACTAGAAAACTCTAGTCTTACTTAGTTACCAATGTTCCGAAATACTTGAGTGGTCTAAAGAATCCTTCATCTCCATTTTCTTAATCTTTCTACCAAAAATCACAAAAAAATATTTACATAAACAAATGTCACCACAAAATGATTTCATAAAAACAAAAGTTAATATTCCAAACAATAAGTGAATTCCCATTTGATGAGGAGCTCCTAGCAGCATATGCTGATATTCCCAGCACTGGGCGCGTCCTGTAACGAGCTGCCACATATTTCTGACAACTGGCGACGTTGACGGCTTATCTCAGGGCTTTATCTATTTCAACGAGAGCCCTCGCTGGTAACCATTGCCACCCGTTATTTTTGTTTCGAGATTTTAATCTAAGATCTGTCCTTTTTCGAGTTTTAATATCAGTGAAATGTGGTGTGCAGTTTGTGTGAATATTTTCTTTTATTAATAATGGTTATGGGTAGACTCTTTGGTATGGGCTCATTTGTTTCGCTTTGTATTTTTTTGTAGCTTAACGAAATCGATTTCGTAACGAGTACTTAAGCACATAGATACATAGGTAGCCTCTAATTAAAGGTATTCTTGCTCGCTTATTAAAATTTCCTATCCTACTTTATATTCGACGTATGTAATACTGATTGCTTAATTACGGTCAGAACTCAACTTTGAAGAATCAAGAAAACCTTATAGCTGAAAAAAGCTTGTAATGTCGAAATGTTGAGTAGTTACCACATCGGAGTGAGGTGCATGCTGGGTGCGCCACGTGAGCTGGCCTCGTGACCCATGGCCACCGGGCACCCGCCACCCTCCTCCCCAGCCTTTATAAATTCAGCTTTTGTCATAATTTTCCCTTTAAAAACTTCCCGCTATTGTCTACGCAAAACTCCCGAAGTACACGCAGAAGTTGAGGTAAAACAATCTACTTTATATGGACTCCCTTTTATTTATAACGAGAATGAAATTGTGCGCGCAAATAAACTGCCATGAATTTCACTATCCGCCTTAAACGTTTTGACAAGCGTATACATTTGCATTAAGTCGTCGTCCGCTCATCGAGGCAGAAAACTTACAATTAATATTAAAACATGCGCAATAAAATAAAGCCAAGCAGTCGGAAAGTATTCGCGTCACTCGAGCACTGCTTTTGACATGGCTATTATTTTAATGGAACGTGAAAATGTTCTAAGTGCTCAGACACTGCGTTAGAACTTTCCACCTTATGCGAAACAGTTTACAGGTACGAATCGATTGAGTATAGTAAAGTGTAAGCCTGTAAAATGTTTGTGCGTTCATCACTATCGTGGACTATACGAACAGTGATGCAAATGATATAGTTCAGGATATTGTTCTTCGTACCATAGACACAGTTTCTCGATACCGGCAAGAAAATCGATATAACGTGCGCATAAACTAACAAACATTGATTAGAATAAAACAATATTTAGTATTTGTTTACCTGTATAATACAATGCCCCGGGGTATGACCAAACTTCAGCTAATGTAGCTACCTACATACATACATGCTATTGTTTCCATGTATTCCAATTTAGTCGGCATTTTGCATTAATGTATAAGTTAGTTACGGCAAGTCACGTGTAAGATATTTCCTAATCAGCTATAAATTCGATTACTTCCGTTTATTTCAGCAAGTAATAAGAATCATTATAAGCCACTCGTACCTATACCTACGCTTTGGAATCCTGTTAAGTTTGGATGAAGTTGGCGGAGCTTAGTAATTTAGGTCGAACAAGGATTACAAGGTGTTTATTGTTAGTCCGATACCTAGCCTAAAAGGCCGCAATATCTAGGCCTTTTCACATGAAGCAGGCATTCAGACTATAACATCCAATTTCTCAAATCTATCTGAGATCACAATTTCAGTTTTGACTGCAAAATATTTAAGGGCACTACATTTATTCTTATCAAAAGTATGACATGTGCTGAATACTGTTGGATATTTCAGGATTATTTCGGTGTAATTTTCTTCTCAAATTCTCAACCCTCTCGTCGTGTAGAACAAAATGGCAGCCGAGCGTGCTTACCGCTCGGTATAGCGATGATCAGCATTTGACCCGCAATCAACGGGAGTGCACCAGCACATGTAGGTACCTCCGTATGTAAATACACACCCGATGGAGTAAGATTTCTAATGTAATTGACAGCGAAAAGATTGTTTCGGACTTAAGATCCCCCGATGAAGTAGCCATTGAATTTAAATAATGTTTCTGTATCAGTTACTGCAGTTTTTATAGGGACTTCTTCGTGATTTTATATTCCGAATGCCTGAATTTATGTATTAATGCTTTAGAAAAGGCCTTGTAATATTGGTATACCACCTATGTTTCAAAGTCATAATGTAAG
Source organism: Helicoverpa zea x Helicoverpa armigera (assembly GCA_033682625.1). Classification (NCBI taxonomy): domain Eukaryota; kingdom Metazoa; phylum Arthropoda; class Insecta; order Lepidoptera; family Noctuidae; genus Helicoverpa; species Helicoverpa zea x Helicoverpa armigera. The sequence goes on from JAWIIS010000011.1 coordinate 4,600,986, forward strand.
AACGTCCACCGCCTCAGCTTGTTTTTAATCTTGAATAAGACTTTTCCCAATTTGTGTACAAAATGTGTAGTAGTGTATGTATTGTGTTTAACAAAATGATAAAAAAGCAACTAAAAAATTCCAATTAGAACTAGCCTTGAAAGAGTCTCAGAGCTCCTAAGTTACGTATACGTATCGAGTTCTCGATCGCCATTTCATTTGAGGAGTTCTCCTCAAGTGGAAGGACATGGGCGGCGGTCCTCCCGAGATTTAGTTCCATTCCATCGTATTAGCAGATTGGATCGCCGTCAGCCACTATAAAAACCCGCCCCTGAAGCATTCCCACCACTTCATTGAACAACACTTTTTGTTTTATTTAAATTTTGTTTACTTGCTCGCCGTCAGAATTAACTCGTATTGGCAGCTTTACATCTGCGAGCCGTAAGAGCATGATATAAAATGGAAAAGGATATTGTATTTAACTTGCCCCTTAGTTCCTATGAAGTCCAACCATTGCTTGCCACTGAAACGAACGGTAGATAACGCCATAAAACAGGGCAAACATCCACATACAGATGACAATGTTGAATTGTTCACACAATAAAACATTTATTGTTATATTTAATGTTAATTGTGTAATTCACGCATTAGTTGGAACAATGGCGCGTGGGGTGACACGAGTGTCAGCGCGTTACATCGCGCACGCGGAAGGGTGAAGCTAGCCCTCACTCACTTTATTACTACAATGACTTGACATTTATTATCAGTTATGAAAATAAATTTCTCGTCGTCAAAAAGGGAAAAATAAATTAAACTCAGTCGTACGCAAAGGAAAAGTATTCAAAGCTTAATTGCGTAATATATTTGACGTTAGGGCTGCCTGTTTGTTGCACTTTTATTATAATATTTTAATCATTTGTGTCATCGCTCCAGTTGTGCGTTTCTTATGGCGACCCTTAGACGGGAAATCGTTGCGCTTAACGGTTTGTTTTATTGTCGTCAAAATTTGATGTTAATGTACTGCGTACCTACTTCATAGACAGCCATTAGGAAACTTCATTCTCGTCACTGGGGTGAGAGTTCCGTCAATTTTGTTCCTGATGAAGTGCAATTTTGTAAATATTCATCTGTGGATTCTGTGTACGTGACGGTTTACTGTTAAAAAAATTGGATAATGGTTAGAATCGGAGTTATTTTTTACAGTGAGCTCGTGTGCTTGTGTTCCGTGACTGCGCCCAGTTTGTAGGGTTTAGCACCTTGTAAATCTCCACATAAAATATACAATGTTGTTCGTCACTCACTATTGTTTCGGCGCGTGCCCTTACATTCTTGCTTTTTAGTTTTGATTTAAATTAACCACCAACAAATATGTTTTATGAACTTTTCCTGTATTTGGGAATATTTTCCTGACTGCTATTGTGTTTGGTTTGGACTGAGTTACATTGTGAATTTTGTAAGGTTAGAACTAACATCGACAAAGTCATACATTTATTCGATCTTTCTTTTCTTTAAATTTTGCATTGATAGGATTCTTTAAAACATAACTTTTCTCGGAAAATGCTGAACGCTCTTATAAACATGCTAAGTCGTAGGAGGTTCTATTTTAAAGTCCAGAGTGAGGCCATTAAGAGGCAGTTTGAACAAGCCAGCAACCGTTTGAGGTCAGCGGTCCGATTTACGGCAGCTGTGTCGGATGAAGATTGACTCGGTACTGCTAACAGTTTTTTTGTGTAGGTGTAAATCTTAAGGCACGTTTACGACGCCTTATGATATGGCGTAAATGATGAGAGTTCGCGGTCACTGCACGGCCCGAAATAACTTAGGCCTATATGAATGCTCACGTTCAATTTTCTAAATAAAAAGTTTTTCGATGAACTTGCGCCTTAATCAATTTACTAGTATAATGTTAATAATATGATATAATTAAGTTCTAGTGTATAGTACTTTTACCTTGGTGACAAATGCACAATATCTATTGTGATAGGAGAAAAGGAGGAAAAAAAGGCTGCTTGCGTTACAATGTGCCTACTACAAGTACCCATGCACATTCTATGTAAACAGATATTTTTGATTATTTTATGAACGTTAAAGAACTGCAACCGACCTTTTTGGAAAACATCATCAATCTTTTTTAATTAGAAAATCTTTAATTTTCAAAGTATTTTTATATCATAAGGTCGTCGATGACTTAATGGCTGACGTATGGTACTTGGGCCATGGTGTTACGACCAGACCTTTGCTATAACAATAAGGAACAGTAAAACAACACTTTTAGAGGGGTCGTGAAATTTTTAATGTCCCACTGGTCGCGATTTAGAGAACCATATAGTGCTCGCGAAATATCTTAAGCATTATTGCTGTTTAAAAATAAAGTAATGATGCGTTGTGTACCAAGAATGTGGCATAGTAGTGCTTACTAACGGATGGCATAATGCACATATTTTTTAGAAAAAAATATTACAGGATCAGTAATTAGGTAATAAATCTTGCAGGCCTAAGCTTCGTAATTTTGATTAGGTACGTAAAATTGGTTTGTCAACGCCGCTGGCACTGATTTTATCAACCGAATCCGTTCAGGAATTTTATCAAAAAATTATGTAGCTACCGAAAATAGACGTAAATAGCCATATAGGTACCTTTCCAATTTTTCAGAACTAATGGTCTCGATTCCATTGCTACGCCATTCACAATTTCCATAACTGTATTTTTATAATGCATTCAATAAAATCAGCGAAAAGCAATAACTATTATACTTTGGGTTTAAAGTTATTTTAAGTAGTTTCATAGTTTCAGAAGGTGTAGCGTATTGATTTCATGCATGAAAATCGTTTACTTATCAAAACAACTGGTAGTTGAGAAATGCTCAAACTCCTAGGAATAGTTACCGTTTTGTATGTGTGTTACCATGAAATTGATGCAGGTATATATTAATGACAATATTCTGTTACTTTGTTAATGTATTCAGGTACGATTCAATTTCTAATTCTTATTCAGGTACGACGGCGGTTTCATCCGCGTCTTGTGGAAACTGCAGTGCTACAAACTACACTACAAACTACACAAGTAAATAGCAGCCTTTAATAAGTTATTAAAGTACTTTCCTCGATAAATAGGCTACCTAAAATTGTTCTTTTTTCAAACAAACAAACAATTAGCTTGGTTGCATTTGTTTCTTTCTTTCTTTCATCTTTGTATGTATCTACCTACGTATTCCATATTACAATAACAGGTTGGCCTTATATCCAACAAACCATGGAGTTTGGTGGAAAAACAGAAAAACATTATTTTTAATAAAATATTTTTCCGTCACTATACAAAATTATTGTAATTTCATTTCGTGAATATTTTTTCAACATCGATCTAGGAATAAACAACGTATTTCGTACGTATTATATGTAAATTATTGTGAAAATTTAAACTGGCTGGAACCTGGTAGGTATTTTCTATATTAGTGTAGGTATACCCAAATAAAAAATAAAGAACATAATAATTGAAATAAATGACTTGATATTCTTTCAGCGGCAGACAAATTAGAGTTTTGGTACGTATTCATTTGTTAATTGGTTTAGGGCCGATTTTTTAATTATCAGTTTATTTCTATCTGATAAATATTACCTAGACGACTTGTTAAGAAAAGATCTTGAAATTCGATAATCTTGAAACGGGTTAACTTTTGCATAGTGTATTCCATGGTCAAAATTTGTCCGTATTGACCTATTATACTATCACCTCATGAAAGGATGCACACTACTTACAAGTAACCCTGTAAGTAATTCTGAAGATAAGTTATCAGACGATTGAGAAATCGACCCTTTATGAAAATTGGAGTCTATGAATGGTAAATGATTAAGATGTATATTTTGTATTTAGGGTGCCAACAACACCTGCTAGAAGATTCCACAGAAAGAGACCCGTTTCTTCCGAAAGCAACAGTCGCATACGCTTGCGAGCGAAACACATACATGAAAAGTAAACACTATTTAATATAACTATAGATTTTATGTATATTTAAGTAATAGGCATAGCTAATATAATAACGTATATCCGTCTTACCACAAAAACTTTTAAACGTCAGTTTATGCCTTGTCTAAAAAAATGGCAAATTATGACGTTGACATATGGTTCATTTTGCAGCCAAAATTTTATTAGACAAGTGTAAAACAGGGTTTAAAGTTTTTGTAGTAAGGCCCTATAAGTTTAAAATAATAAAAGTAATACTCTATATAATAATATAGTCATATAAAATACTCTATGTAATAATCTGTTCGTTTTTAAAGTTGGAAAAATAGGTACTGTAATTATAATAAGATTCAACTTTTGGTGATGGTACTACTTATTTGAACAATTTTACACATACGTTTTATACTGTTTATTCTATTAGGTATCTTAAGTTTACTCAAAACTAGATCTTGTTTAGTTTGCGCATAGGACATCCCAGTTAATCTTATGTACTAAACCTACATAATTATAAATAGGCAAACAAATCAGAATGTATTGTTGATAGTATGAAAAAATGATTTTAAAAAGCTATCCGGGGGTAGGTCTATACCCAGTAGAGGAGAATCACAGGCTGAATAATCAGATGATGATGATGATTTCTTTGGACCAGGTCTACAGAGGGGATTCAATCGAATGAACAGGAGATAGAACCTAGGCATGACATGGAAACTGATTCGAAACGTTCCGCTCATAAAACTAATGAGAATAAAAGTCACAATAAGCATGATGTTAAGAAGCACAATAATGCGGTTACTGATAGGAAACCTAACAATAAGAAACCTGAAAGTAAAGAAAGAAAACATAAGAATCATGAAACTGAGAAAAATAAATTACATAAAACGGAAGATAGCCATACGAAAAGCAAAAAACACAAAGAAGAAGACCATAAGAATGAAAAAACCAAACATGATACGGAAAAAAAGAACAAAGAAAAGAAAACTGATTCGAAACATTCTAAGCAAAATAAACCAGAAACTGATGATGTACAAATAAAACACAAGTCCAAGGCTCAAATAAGGGAAGATCGTACAAATTCTGCTAAGGATGACCACAGGGTGGGAGGACCCTTGAGAATGAAGAAGCACCACCGAGAAATGAAGCAAGGCAGAGAGCCTGACAGGTCACACTCACACGTGCGAGAGCGAAAAACGAATCATAAAAAAGATGAACATGCTCATATAAGGTCTAACAAAAATATTTTAAGTATTTCTAAGTTGAGACTTTAAAACTAACATTAGAGGTAGGGTTGTCATTATTATTAGAAAATGAGAATAGTAACGGTTTAATCAAAGAAAAACAATAAAAAAAACTCATGTCAGTCATAGATGGTTAGTTCAGTTCAATAATATATATCCTGAAGGAAGAGGTTCTTTATAATTTGATTTAGATTAACGTAGAAATAGAAGTATCGCCATTTTTGGGGGTCAGTTTGAGAGTTAAATAATAAAAAATATATTTAGTGATCGGTTAGTTAGTAAACTGCAGCTATTGATTTCAAAAGCTTTATTCTAAAATGTGTATTAAAATGAAAATTATAAACGTTTAAATATTTTTTAGATCAACGAGACTAGTTCCACTTTCACTGATGCAGCAAGAAGAGTAAGTAAAAATACGTTTTTATGTTCTATCTATTAAATTAAAATCTTAATATAAGTATTATAAAACTATTATAAAAATGTTTTCATCGTTCATCATTAGGATTGAATGTTTGCTGCCAGTTTTAAAACTTGGTTGATTTTGATGATTGATATTAAGGCTTTATGTTCTCGTTCTTCTAGCGATCCGGGTGCTGCAGGGGCGGGAGGAGACGCGGGAGGGGCGGGAGGGGGTGGTCACAGACCTCCAGCACAAGACCATCGTCCATCCTTGCTCAGTCCGTATTCCGTGAGTATTCATGATGTTTACAATCTACGCAAGTCTGAAATTGCCTTGAATTGATTAATGCTGATTACTTATCTATATGAGAATAGATGTGAAAAGAGCAAGGTACAGGCTGTAAGACTGCAAAAGCTTGATGGTGATGACCATCTTGGCATTTGGTTGGCAAGACGACTAAGTTTAAGCCAAAGACTTTTGTAAAAATGATTTCTAAATTACCTATAATTACATATAAAATACCTGGGCACAAAAAAAAAAAACTGTTTTACATACATGTTTATCATCAATCATATTGCGCCCAATAGTTTCCTTAGGTTGCGGTTATTACCATGGGGTACAACTTGACTATACAAACTTAAAGTTAGTAATTTTGTCTTTCCGCCAGGTAATGAGCCAATTGAAACAAATATTCGATGAGTTTCCTTCAGCCAACGCAACGTTCGAGACCGTAGGTCGAACTGCAGAATACAATGATATAGTCATTATTAAAATCAGCCAAACAAAACGCGATTCTGATACATATTTCCGAGCCGAGGAAAGTAAGTACATCGACGAGGTTCCGGAAAAAAAGATACTTTTCATAGTTCACGGCCTGGTCGTGATGGGAATAAGAAACACGCCGGCTCTGGTTGAAGTGGAGAAATTTACAACGCTCCTGGGTTATTATTTGAAACATTTAGACAAGTTCGACATATTCTTAATACCTATGGCGAATCCTGACGGGTATTCCCATAGTCATGCTGTAAGTATTTAACATTACATTTTGACACTTACATAGTTTGATTTGCTTCTGATTGTCTGTTTTTTGCTACCTTTAGATATTCATTTATTTGTGATTAAGTTCATTTAGAGTGACGCACACTGGCTGAACATCAAGCTTATTTAGTAACAACATTTTTCCAGTTGCTGTTTTTGCAGCCGGCACTTTTAATGTGTTTATTTTATGTACTAGTCTCATCCTCTGTACCAAGCTTCGCATGGGATGTGGAACAAAAACATGTCTCCCCAAGAAGCTTGTCCTGGGGTCGCGTTAGACCGTAATTTCGACGTGGCTTGGAATGCGACGCGGCTGGTCAGCTCATGCAGTCCGTTATACCCTGGCCCCTCGCCCTTCTCCGAGGTTGAATCGAAAGCCATTCGGGACATCTTCCACTACTTCGGACATAAGATTTTGGCGTATATCCACGTGCATGCTAGCAGCTATAGTGGAAGCGTTTTTAAAGTAATACTTTTTTTCAACTCTTACCTACGATTTACTTTATTTACAATTTTACAGTTTTTTGTCTTCAAATAATGACCAATCTTTTTTACCCCCAATAACTTACGCCATTGTGGCCTAATACTAAGCAGCATTATGATTTGACGAATTTGTTATTTAAAATATAATTGGGGCAAATAGCATGTGGGTGTATAGAAGATGTAAAGTTAGAACGTATTTGTATTTACATTTCACTATATGAATATCATCGACCAAGCCAATTGTAAACTTGCAGGGTGATGCCATATTGTTTCCGAGAGGCTACACAGAACAGCAGTCAGATGACGACAAGTACATCGACTTGCGCGGAGAGATTGACGAAGCGATGAAAAACGGCAGTTTCCAAGTAATGTCTGTAGCAGTTGAGACTCTGTACAACTGGTACGGGAAGGTGACAGGATCAAGTGTCGACTACGCATCTACGGTAAGAAGTTAACAGCGAAAATCAAATCTTTTCAAAGTTAACAATATCATTCTCCGGATCATTCTCCTTCAATACCTACTTCCCTATTTGACTTAATATTTCCATAAGCTCTAAGCAAGCGTTAATCATATGTCCCATATCTGCTCTACAGAAGAGACATGTGTCACTAACGATAATTATTGAAATTCCAGGTGTATGGGATCCCCTTCGCCTTAGAATTCGCAATACAACCGTACGCCGACTCGGACCGGTATATGAACAACCTCGCACTTACAAGAATATGGAGTAGAGTTATAGACACCACCTTCAACTTTATCCACAAGAGCTTACATTCCAATGATGTAAGAAGAAAATGACCTGATTATATGTAGCTGAACCCTTGTTTTAATAATTACGAATTATAATTTAATCTAGCATAAATTACTGAATGTGCTTCAGGGATTTATTTCGCATAGCCTTTTCTCCATCCTATAATAGGAAGGTATGAAAATCTTTAAAAAATGTGCAAGTCAGACCCGTACTCGAACGATTCCGTACCATTATTTATAAAACGAGCGTAAACATCACTTTTCAGTTAGCAGTAACAGAACTGCACAATTTACTTTCAGGATTTTTAGGATAGCAAAGTTAGGATCCAGTTTTACCCCCTGAGTACGCGTCTACGCGACTCTTAAAATATCGTATAGAAATCTTTCTCTGTTGTACCTTAGGTTGGAGGTGGAGTACAATTTCGCCGTTCAACTGGTTACCGTCATCTTTTTAAACTCGTGAACCAACAATCGATTATGTGATTAGTCGAATCAATCGTTTTAGGAAAACAACTTACAAATCTAATCCTCTACTTTGAGTTTTAATTTATGATAAACATCTGCTTTCCTAAATAGGAAGTTTGTATTGGTTGTGACAGTATGCCTATTTTATTAGATGCAATAGACTCTCGGCTGTCACAAAACACGTTAAAGATTACTATTTGAAGTAAATAAATATTATTTAATTCAGTTAATTGAATGTCACCGATGTAACAAGATGTCGTTGGAGTTTGGAGTTAATAGAGAATAATTGCACCCGCTGCGGGGGGTTGAGACAACACTAGTAATAAAAGATACGGCTTCATTCATTGGGGATTGGTGTCTGCACGAAAAGAAATTAGTAGGGTGACGCTTCAATGAATTGGACTTTGTTTATATCAGTGAATTTTTCAATGTACATGTTCATACTGTTCAAGTTATGCTGCGAGTCATGAAGTTCCTTGATTCATGGTAGGTAAGTGATGCGACAACAGCTCGGGAGTTCAGGGGTAATGTACATAAAGGGCTTAAGAAGGAATGGTGGGTTTTAGTCAGTAAGAGTCTGACACTCACGCTGCACCCAAAGCGGGACGTGTCATTTGATGATATTCCATCGAAAAAAGGGATTCAGGAATAATAGGAGTACGCATGTACGAATTTAATAAATTATGAAAATGTAATTAAGTACGTAAGTCTAACAAAGGGGTATCGGGTTGCCCGGGTAACCGGGTTGAGGAGGTCAGATAGGCAGTCGCTTCTTGTAAAGCACTGGTACTCCGCATCTGGAATCCGGTTAGACTGGAAGCCGACCCCAACATGATTGGGAAAAGGCTCGGAGGATGATGATGATGAATTAAGTACGTAAGTATCGCTAGTTGTTGGTATGGACGATAACTTAACAGTAAGCTTCTATCTCATAGGTATGACGGGAAATGTCAAAAGCAGGTTACTATTCAATGAATGTTTACCAACTCTAACTTACGAGTGCTCTACTACATTGTAGCGAAATCTATATTCCATTACTTCTGCATGTTACTGCTACAGCCTTTTTATCGTCCCACTGCTGGGCAGAGGCCTCCTCTCACACGGAGAAGGATGATGATGTCCTTCCTACCTCTGCATGTACATACCAAAAATTAGGACATTTATTAAGAAAGTCGTAAGGACGAGTTAAAAGTCCAAGACTGCTTTCCCAAGCCAGCACGTGACGTTAAATACATAGTTTTTATTACCAATCCCAATCAAACAAACACGATATTTGTTCAGCAAATAATGACGACTGTAATAATGACTGACACTTTCTCTCGCTTAGGTATAACCTATGTGTCATCGATTACCGTGTCAAAATATTTAGCTCAACGAGTCGACCTTACCATTACAAGCATTCCATTGCTGGTTATATATGTAAGCAAGGATAGTAGTGTTGTGTATGTGTCCATCAATGTATGTCAAAGTTATCGATATCTACTATGGTTGTAAGTGTGTCGACCCGTTGTCTCTGGAACTGGTTCTGCATACAAAAACGCTCATGAGAAACGAAGAAAGTGAACGTGCCGTTTTGGTGGATTTTAAACGATCATGTTTTAATGTTATACGTTTTGTTTAATGCCATCCAGGTTTGCCGTTATTCGGGGCGCTCGTGACGCACGTGTTTGGCTTCCATACATTTGAAATTGATTCTTGTTTGTTTGTTTGGTTGAGTGTTATGCAAAAACTGCTTAAATTGTAGTGTAAGTGGAGTTCGTTGAATTTTTTTCAAGCTTATTTGACTTGATTTGAATTGTTAGATAAATCATCTAATTGTAAGTAGTAAAATGATAAATTCAGTTCATTCTGTATCGAGCATTGTTTGTAGGTATTCAAATCTTAAAGCAACTTGATATGTCATTTTCTTTTGCAAGTTAAATACCTACATGCGAAAGCTCAATGCACTCTTGACACTGCGAGTGTGATAAATTATATTTATTCAGCGGTTTAGCTTCACAAAGAGGTTCATCTCGGTTCGTTGAAGATGCTCTTTATATACATACGTATGCACTGACTCATGCAGTAAGTACCTACCTATGTAGTATATAAATATGTAGTACCTACTGCGACTACGAAAGCTTTTTGCATAAGCTAAATAAACCTTAGAAACTGTTAGAGTTTTGCTGGTTACCTACACAATATGTATTAAGATTTAATGATAAGGAGACATTTAACGTACATTTGAAAACGATAGATTTTTGCCAGTTTAATTACTTAAATAATCTAAAAGAATGTTAGGTACATCCATATTGTTTGGGAAGCCCATCCTGTTACCACAATATATCTGCATTATCATCATCATCCTACTGCCCTTATCCCAATTTTATTTCAAGCCATCATCTTACAAGTAATACAGTCATTATCATACGTTATATTTTTTATGCAACCAGTTATCTGATGCTTGCTCAGGAGTGACCGTGGTCGGCCATGACATGACAATGGCCTGATACTTCGTAGGCGGTACTTAAACGGTACTCGACACACGCCAGTAAATCAAAGCGTTGATTAATTCGCTCATTCTTTTGCGAACGGTACCGCATTGTTAGTTCAATGTGCCAGTTTGAAGGAAAACATGTCTTGCTTTGTCATTTGTTTTTAGGATTTAAGGCTCGAGCAGACCGGATGCGTATGCGTAACCACGCGCGTAGTCACGCGCGTAGTTACGGCGTAACCATGAGTTGTAATGTATGGAAATGAATGAAATGGAAACGACGCGCGTGTCTACGTTACGCAAGCGGTGTGGCCTGTCTCATACATTTCCATACATTACAACTCATGGTTACGCCGTAACTACGCGCGTGACTACGCGCGTGGTTACGCATACGCATCCGGTCTGCTGGAGCCTTTAGTGTTATAGAATCATATGTGTACTGCGTATACTTGGGTATATTGAGATAACTTCGTCACGCCCCAAGGTATAAAGCAACCTAAGGGTTTACATCTAGCTAATAAGATGTTCAAAAACGATAGTCAGTAGTCGTGTAGTCGGAATACTATATACAACGCTCTTTCCTTCTCTGTATGAAGAGAGGCCTGTACTGTACCCAGCCATGGCGGTACTGGGGCCGCTCTTGTGGAACATCGGCTACGACTGGGTGCTGCGCGCCGACCTCCCTAGCGGCGTCAGCGTGGTTTGCTACGCTGACGACACGCTGGTACTGGCACAAGGGAGGTCGCACCAGGAGGCAGCCGACATAATGGCGCGCGGGGTTGCGATAGTCGTTGAGAGGATCCAGCTGCTGGGACTGGAGGTGGCATTGCACAAGTCCGAGGCCATGTGCTTTCATGGGCTTCGGAACGCGCCACCTTCAGGTTCCCAAATTACGGTGGGAGGGGTTACCATCGGCGTCGAGGGGGCGATGAAGTACCTAGGACTCGTCCTCGACGGCCGGTGGAACTTCGTCGAACATTTCCGACGTTTGGGCCCCAAACTGGAGAAGACAGGTGCTGCCTTCAAGCGGCTCCTGCCCAACCTGGGAGGCCCAAACGCCCCCTGCCGTAAACTCTACGCGGGAGTCTTGCGGTCCATGGCCCTTTACGGGGCCCCGGTATGGGCACGTTCGGTACGGCCGCGAGCTGTACACTACCTGAACGTGCCCCAAAGGGTGATAGCCATTAGGCTAATCCGGGGGTACCGCACGATCTCCCGCGAAGCAGCTGGCCTACTAGCCGGACTACCACCGTGGGATCTGGAGGCGAGAGTCTTCTTGCGCCTGTACGACTGGCGCGAGGAGGCTCTGCGCCGGGGGGAAACCCCGTTGCCGCGACAAGTTGTCGCGCAGCGGGCAGAGCTCCGGCGGGATGTCATGGTGGCCTGGAGGGAGCGACTGTCGCAACCCAGTGCAGGGCACGCCACCATAGTGGCGGTAAGTCCCCTCTTTGAGGAGTGGCTCGGGAGGAGTCACGGCGCCCTCACGTACCGCATGACGCAGGTCCTCACCGGACACGGTTGTTTCGGGAGGTATCTGCATCGAATCGGTCGTGAGGAGGCGCCCGGGTGTCACCACTGTGCGGATAGCCCCGAGGACACGGTGGACCACACAGTCCAGGAGTGCCCTGCGTGGGAAGGGCACCGCCGGGTCCTCGTCGAGGCTGTGGGCGGCGGCGACCTCTCGCGTCCGGCCCTGGTTCAAGCCATGGTCCGGGGCGAAAGGGAATGGGATGCCGTCGCCTCCTTCTGCGAAGCAGTCATGCTCGAGAAGGAGGCGGCGGAACGTCAGAGAGTTCGCACCTCTCATCCCGGCCGCCGCGCTGGAGCAGGTAGACACCACGGGCGCCGGGTGTCGCGAGACGACTTCCGGCCACCGTAGGCGTGGGTCTGTGGGCGGTGAGTTCGGGTGGCTCATCGCTCATGTCTGTTTTTAGACAACAGACCCGTGTCGGCGGCGCGCGTTGTTCCACGCGCTCCTCAAAGAGATGTCAGCAACCCAGAGGGGCCCAGCAGGGCCAAGGCCTGCCGGGGCTGCGGGTTGTTCGAAAGAGGTACCGCGGCCCTAGCACATAAGGCCTACGACGGAACACGACGGCTTTTAGTCAGTAAGAGTCTGACACTCCCTCACCGCTGCTAACCCACAGCGGGAGGGGTCATTTGATGATTTTTTACGTCGTTAAAAAAAAAAAAAAAAAAGCCATGGAGCAATAAAAAATTTGCATCAGTACCTATTGCTATGCTACTGATAAATCTCGGTGGTAATGGTATTTCGCAACTTTTATATGCATTAAGATTTTTTAAGTTTTATGGAACCTACAATTCTAAACACGAATAGCTCGAAACCATAGTTAGACAAATTGACGGATTACTTTAGAGGAATTAGTTATATTGCAGCTTTCATTCTAAACGATCCATCATCGGGCAGTTATCAAACTAAAAGCCTTGCCTGAATTTAGGTCTAGCTATGACCTAGATAGCTCTGCCTGTGTAGCAGTTATCGATTTCCGAATCCTAACATATTTGTATCAAATAAACACTAAATGTTATTACAATAAAGTTCAATTTAGTGTGCACTTTGGCTCTAAACAAATTACCCTATAGATGAGGGACGCGCATAATTCTACGAATTAAATTTTCAGTCAGTCCGTTTGACAAGGTGATACATAAATTATTTTATGTCAACACATTTACGTAGAATTTTATTGCTTAGCAAATCTTATTAGTGATCACAAAAATGTGACCGACATTACAAAAAGCTGTCAGTTCCTGTACCTACCCTAGTTCATTATCAGCCTAGCCATCTTCCAACTATGTTGGGGTGGTTTCCAGTCTTTTGTTACCTAGTTCAGTTAGGAATTGTATGGGTGAAAAACCTTGCTTAAATTGAAGTTTAGGCTAACCACTTAACTTGTAACATTAACTTCAGTTTACTGTACAGATGTAAATGATTAGCATTTCACGTAACAAAGCGTGTAATTAATGCGATATCGCTCACGTTTGCCGATAGGAAGTTAACGCAACGGAAAAAAGATGAAGAGGAAATTATGAAATAAAGAAAAAGAACGAAAGGTCTACTGCTAGATTTCATATATTTAGTTATCAAAAGCAGAGCTGTACATATTTTGTATGATAGTATTTGAAACTTATAACACTGTAGGCTTGAGGGTTGAGGGACTCGAGTTTTCGAGGGAGTGCTTTCCAGTTGATACAAGTAATTTGGTTACGTAATAAGCACAACGACCACTTAATGAAGACGTATAAAAGTACTAGAAAAATCACAATTGCTTTACCTAATGTGATTGGTACTTAAAATTCGAGCTCACGTTTTCACTAATTATTTAATGAAAGTATTTTACGATCTTTCTTTCATGGCAATTTTACGATACAATGCGTCCTTGGTGTTTTGTAATTATTAGGGTTGTTGTTTACCGTTACGGTCGTAAGATTCCCTCGTGGCCTGGATCCGAGACGTGCGCAGACGCAGCGAGCGCAGTGCGCGAGATCACACGGCGACGCGTACACGCGCCTACAGACTACAAACACCTTTTTAAAATTCGTTTTTAATCGAAAGTTCGTAGTCTCGCGAATATTTGAATAAAGTGTACAGTTATGGCGTACAGTTATTTATTAATTGTTTTTGGTGAGTGTTTGCGTTTAAAGAAAGTTCGGTTTTAGAGAAGAAAGGAGTCTGCTAACTGCTTGTTTGGCAATTGGGTTGATTATACATTTTATTTGTCTGTCGAACAATTAGTGCGTATGTGTGAGGTAGATACACGCTACCGTGGTCGTCATGCTCCTCTTCCTTTTGGGATGAACAGCGGATACTTCTCTATCTAATTTAACATTCGCTTTGTAATTATAAAATTAAAGTCACACCTGTTTTCACTTTAAAAAAAACCAGTAGTCCAGTTTATTAATTGGCTAGTTATACTTGTAAAATTAATTCCATTAATATGCACTTTTAGCAAGGTGCCAAACTGAAAAAACAAAAAATAGTATGTTTGGATTCTTTTCAGTCCCCTGAATTCCATACAAGAAAATGTAAAGCCTTGATGTTGTAAGGAATATGCTAAGTCACATGACGAATTATTTTATGATTTTTCCATCATTTGAACAATTGATATATTTTATTGACCGCGTCATTTCTCTTTGATGTCATTAGTAATGGTTTATTCTAATTAACTATGGTACATAACGGTAGCAAAACATTTTATCTATGGTTTATTTAAAAATAAAAATAAATAACTGCAGCGAGCAATTTTACTAGTAGTGCCTAGTAATGAGAAAAACTGTTCAAGTAGTTTTCTGAAATGCAAATGATTTTCTTATCGTACTTTTTAGTCAGTTGACTGCTATTTCAGTTTTAATGGTACTTTTTCTTCAGAAATATTATGTGCGTCAGAAGTTATTTTAGTGCAGAAGAATTTGGTTTAAACGAGGATCACGTAGTAATGAATGATTTTGAATGATGTATGGGGATGGATATGGTGGGAGATGGCCAATGAAACAATTGATAGGTCATGTCAAAATAGTGAGGTCAATGTTAAGGTTAGGTCCTATCAGTAGAAAACTCTTAGGGACGTAATTTCGATCGTCTATTGTGGTATCCATTTTTTATTTTTTTAATAAGTAAATATAGAACATTAGCTTTCAACATTTTAGATTATATTAAGAGTCTTAATCTTACCGTGTCAATCCTTTTGTCAAGCTTATTCGTTATATGAAATAATGTAGATTTATAAAAAAATAGGCTTACTATTTTATTGAGTTTATGTATCGGACATATTACATACTGTATTGTTTCACAAAGTAAAAGTATTACGGTTTCTGTAAAATCAAAGTGAGTGGAAAAATTTCAAAAAAATATACAATTAATACATAAACAATGTATGACCTCCTGTTGATTTGAAATGTAATTGCCATATATTTTTTAAGGCCAACCCCAAAGGTATAGGTAGGTTGACGTAGGGAAAGCAGTTTAATATATTGACCGAAGTTTCAAAAAGCATAGTCAAGTAAGTAATCCTACTTGGTATAGAATTTATAAATCTGGTCTTAATTTTTTTTTAATTTATTCTGTATTACTATTTATTATATATATACATTTACATATTCACATATAAAAAATATTTGTTCTTAAAAGAATTCGTACTTGTCTAAAAAAATACTCCTATCCATGTTCTGTTTTGCGGAATCCATCATTATGCAATTTGTAGGTAATTAAGTCCAGTGGTTTGTATTTATAACAATATTTGTATAAAAAGTATTTCCAGTACATTACTGCGTGGTTGACCAAGCTTTTATTCCTGTAAAATGCTCCATTAACAGTCTACTTTAAGCTTTAAGTGGTCATTACACAACTCTGACGTCATTATATCTACGTAAATAGAGCAGTAAATTGTGTTAACCTGAACCAAAATAATTATGAAGGACAAATACATACAAAATATCATTAAAGTAAAAAATAATGATTAAAATCCTAGCTAAAGCTATCAAAAGTAGGTATTAGATAGATGCGACATCACAATGCCAGTCCTTTTGAAAATCATTGGGGAACCGGGAACGCTTATGGTCCGTCGAAAATAGTATGATTCGAATTATTTTTCTAGATACATTAGGTGGTACGTGTTCTATTAAGTTTAATCATGTTGCCTATATAAAATATTAATAAAGTGCATATTTGAATAATAGTATTTTTGCCGGGTGGACCATAATCTCAAGTGAGCTGTGACAATGACGACGATCTATGGTAGAAAAGATAATGACGATGATGATAATACGTAATGTAAGAAATTCAAGACCAAGAAAATCAACGATACTGATTACATTATATCATCATTATAAAATTTTTCACGTGCAATCGATAAGCTTGAATCTCTAATTTCACTATTTATCTTAAAGTAAACATATTAATAAGAAGTAGAACACCTTCATATACACACTATTATTAAAACGTAACTGCGATGGAATAAACCCAATTTTATATTAAAAATACGAACATAAAATCTCTAATTATCGTCACAAATCTACTTCCACACATTTCAGAAATTAAATTACAAAGTCCTAAATCTATCATGCCATAAAAGTGTTCCCAATAATTTCAATAATACTTTTTATTCCGTCGACTTTAAATTACCTTCCCACGAACTAATATCAGATCAAAGAGCCCTCTTCAACTTTAATTTCATAGCTACCAATGCAGCTAATTTCAATAGGAAATGTTACGATTTTATTAAATTAAAATCATCGGGGATTCTCGATCAAAGGGCCCGTAATGATGTCAATTGCTTCGAAATTGGTCTTAGAGCTGAAGCCGGATCACATCTCTGTAAAGAGAGCTCAATTACTTGAAGCCAAAGAAACACGATAAATGTCGCCACAAATTAAAGAATCGTTCGACGTAAATAAGCCCTCTGAGAGTCGTGACACAAATATTAGGACCAGCCCTTAGGGTGAACATACACTTCTTAGCTTTAAAACAGCAAAGATAAACATGAAAAAAAGATGAGTGTACATACATAAACTAGGTACCTACTAGCATGCATACATGCAAATAGCATTGTGTAGTCGTGATTCTTTAACGAATACTTAGAATATTATATTCAGTGCTAGGATATTATTAACTCAATGTCACAGCGACATAATTTTTTTCAAATGCCTTATTCAAAATCTAAAAAATATAGTAATTATTTTCCAGTAGGATATTCCAATTAACCGACATACATTTTAACTTACGCTTTGGCAAAATTATTCTTGTAATCAATAAACAAATGAATCATTTGATAATATAATTTTTTGAGGAAATATATGCAAATAAAAGTCAGCAATAAGGGCAGCAGCTTAAGGGTTATATATGTGTATATAACCCTTAAGAAAGTCTTATTCAAGGAACCAGTGACTCGCTGCGGTCAAAGAGAAAGTATTTTAGCTCATTTCTTAGAACCTACTAGAATATTTAACGTTAAAATTAAATACTATTAAATTGCTTGATTGGCTAGAAAGTAAACTTAAGTTTTATCTCCAATTTGTAAGTATGTTAATAAATGTCATAAGTTTTATGTTTATTGGACATCCTACTATAGTAAGGTTTAAAATCATCGGACTTGCATTACAAAGCTACAAAATGGTATATTTAATAGGCAGGTGCAATTAATATTAAATTAACCGTTTGCTTATTAATTACGACACAGATAGGCGCTAACTTCTCTTATCCATTTAGAATTTTATTTCAGAAAAGTGGACTGACAATTCAAATTATTTAACTCAAACAAAAATATATTTAATGTTTGCAATGTCTTAATTACCATATTTTTTCTAGATAATCAAAAGAGCCACTTCACAATCTACTTATATGTTTATTGTATTATTTTATGTATAAAGCCCCAGCCTAATCTATTTGTGTATATGTTTTTACAATGCAGTTTCCTCGGACATCCGACTGTCATGAACATTTTATGACAAGGACCTATGTCAAAGGCGAAATAATAACATCTGTAATCATTTATTCTTTGTTGACAGGTATTTTTGGTCTCATATTACAAGTACAATGCAGCCAATATGACAAGTGAGTACACTCGTATTTATATTCAATCAAAATTTTATTTAAAACCGATTGTTCTATACATTCATACGTCTATTAATTGGTGAAATCCACATTAACGCTTAATAGTTATTGAAATTCTCACGAACAGGCAAACAGTCTTTGCACCCGAGGACTTTGTTATAAAATGAATGTTAGTGATACATTTTGCTATTAATATTCAACTAGGCGTTTATTTTCGCAGCCATACTCTCATACGTCTGTACCCATGGAATCTTGATCAACTACATTCAGCGGCAAAGTTTGAAGACCCAGCAGGGGAGGTGGAAATTTTGAAAGTGAGCCGTGGGGTCAATGACTCTCTGGATGTGTTAGTACCGCCTAACAAAGTGCAGTTTGTGCGGGACTACGCTGACTCTAAAGGATTGCATTATGAAGTGAAGCAGCAGAATTATGGCAGGTAATATTATTTGTACGTTTATATACCTATGTTAAATATGGCTTCAGTGTCACTCGTATCATAAGGACGTTTTTCGAGCTCTACAGGATTGAATTTTAAGTAGGTAATGCGGAAAAAAAGCTGGTGGTTCAGAATTAATAACAGAACATATCTGCATCATCAGTACCTAATTTTTTTTTTTAATTTTTTCTTCCCTAAAATCAGCAAAATGTGGACACTTACCGTGCATACTACGCCGACAGTGACCATACAATCGGTTACAAAATGAACATCTTTCTTTATAAGTAACTAAGTATTTTTTTTGTACTCAAACTTATTTCCCTATAAGTTGACAAAGGTAGCGCACAGAATAAAATGCATTCGTGTATATAAAAGGCTAGAAAGTATAGAATTCACACTTCAAGTAGAGCTTTTTCACAAACAAACACTTATCAAAGTAATAAATAATTTCACGTCGGGCGTTTGAAATGTTATACATAAAATGTTTAATAATTATTTTGTCTATAAGGACCCTGGAGGATACACCTGACCGTCTTCCAAGAAGGAGAGTTTTGAGCAGTTTCAACATATATAGATATAATTCTTTCGCTAATGTAAGTGTACAATACTTATAGACCATAATAAAAATCACTTGGCTACTTAGAATGCGTTTTTAGTTCCATGCTAGACCTAATAAAAATATTTTTTATCCAGATGCAAGAATTCATAGAGGTAGCTGCAAAGAAGAACCCAAGTTTGGTGCAACTCCAGGACCTCGGCAAGAGTTTCCAGGGTCGCAGAATGAAGCTCGTCAAGATATCCTCACGCCCCGCCGCTGGCAACCCCATCATATTTATTGACGCTGGCAAGTGTTCTTTTACTAAATGCAAAATGACCACCATAAAAAAAGTCATGGTGGCCTAGTGGGTAAAGAACGAACCTCTCGAGTATGAGGGTGTGGGTTCGATTAAAGTTCAGGCAACTACCAATGCAACTTTTCTTAGTTTGTATGTACTTTCTGAGTAATCTTCGACACCAATGGCTGATAAAAAGGTGAAGGAAAACATCTTGAGGAAACCTGGACTATATAGTCTGAAATGACCAACCCTCATTGAGCAAGCTTGGTGATTAATGCTCAATCCTTCTCCGTGTGAGAGGAGGCCTGTGCCCAGCAGTGGGACGATAAAAAGGCTGTTACAGTAACAGTGTTGAAATATCGGTCATTAAGTCAGTCAGCTTCGACTTCTAAATAATTATATTGTCTTTTAGGTATTCATGCCCGTGAGTGGGTAGCACCGGCCATGGCTCTGTACCTGATCCACAGGCTGACTTCGGACCCTGAAGCTCTGAAGGCGGGAGGACCACTGGACGGCGTGGATTGGTACATCCTGCCTCTTGTCAACCCTGACGGCTACGAGTTCACCAGATCCAGCAGAAACGTTAGTTATTGAGTATTTATATTATACTAAACTTGCTCGCGGGAGGACTTAATGAGCGCATCCGGCCGTGCTCTCGCTGTGGCGGCATATTGGGCTGACTAGTGTAGTCTCAATATATGACATGTCATCGACACGAAAGAAGAAGAAGCTGATTCTAAGACCCCGTAGCCTATGTCGTTTCTAAGGCTACATGTGTACCAAATTTCATTTTTAAATCGGTTCAATAATTTTGGCATTTAATTGTAACAGACAAATAGAGTCCCTTACGCATTTATAATATTAATAGGTAAGGATTGATCGTTCAAACTTTTTACTTTATTTATAATACCTATATTATTCATTGCAATAACATTTAATTTTTATTTTGCTTCAGAATCGCATGTGGAGAAAGACCAGATCAAAGCACCAAGGAAGTCAATGTCTTGGCGTAGATGGCAACCGAAACTATGGCTTCAAGTGGGCTGTGAGCGGAGTATCCAATGATCCATGCCATAAGGAGACCTTCGCCGGCCCTCAGCCCTTCTCAGAGCCCGAGACACAAATGGTTCGGAATATCATGATGGACAATTCAAAACGCATCAAGTTATACGTGTCTTTGCATTCGTATGGACAATATTTGGTGTATCCTTGGGGATACACAGGAGACATTCTCCCGCAAGAGTGGAAGAAACTAGATGATATGGCAAGAGCCGTATCGTCCGCCGTTCAGCAAGCTGGAGGATCGCCTTTCAAAGTAATGAGCGCGGGCAAATGGTACCCGGCGGCCGGCGGTAGTGATGATTTCGCCTTCGGAGCAGCGGGGGTTCCCTACTCCTATACGATGGAATTAACTGACGGATTCGAATTCACTTTCCCAGAAAGCCGTCTCAGTACAGTGTTACCACAGTTTTATGAAGGTTTCAAAATGTTTGGATCACGGATTCGCAACGAATTTGGACGCTTAAGAAAAAAAAGAGACGTAGCTGAAGTCTAGTGATTCGTGGAAGACTGATATCATGAAATAGGCCTTTATAGAAAATATGAAAATTTGAAACGATTTTGTTTTATTGATTTCCCTATAGTTTATGGTTATTGCAACATAATATTGCCTTTTCAGTGTTCGTAAAAAATATGTAAGCACGAAAAGTCACGCAGATATTTTATACAAAAAGACATGAATTTAATAGGATTTTTCTTAATCGCGTGTGCAGTTGGTGCGTCAGTTTTCAATACAATAATACTAACTCATTACGTTACAATATTTAAATCGCTCAAGGCGCTAAAATAAGTTCTTTAGGCGCTACGTAATAATTCTATGAATTCAGCTCATTGTCTTAAGTAAAGAGTTTTGTTGAAGCACTGGCTTTATTTGTTTTTTTTCAATGCTGATTAATATGAACATTTATTTTAGTTGATATTCGGAAAAACGATGTTTCTGCTTCTAGATGTGGGTAAGTACTAGATATGTTATAAAATTGCTTTAGCAGTCCTAGTTTTCCTTCATGTCAAATTAATTTCTATAATACTAGCGGTTTTTCCACTCCGGAGACTCTCCCGTACCTGGATATATAGCTAGGAGCTAGTATAGTTTCCCACCAGTGAGAAAAATTGTAAATTGGTTCAGTAGTTTTGGAGTACAGAGAAAGAGACTTTATTTTATACTATGTAGAGATTATTAAGTATTATAACTACACTACTATATATACTATAACTAAACTAGTATAATAAAAGATATATTATAACTATGTAAAGATATATTGTAACTGTGCAGTTGCAAGCAAATGCGGGTTTGTTACGAAGACATGTTGCGGACTCTGGTCGACAGAGATGAAGCTTCCTGCATAGAAGATGCTGCGATAGGCGCTAGTACTGTAAGAACTAACTTTATTTACATTAACATAGACACACACATTTATAGGTATTTTTCTATTTCACCTGCATTTAATCATCATTATCTCCCGAGCCTTTTCCCAACTATGTTACTGTCGGTTTCCAATCTAACCAGATTCAGCCGAGTACCAGAGTTTTACAAGGAGCGACTGCCTATCTGACCTCCTAAACCCAGTTACCCGGGCAACTCGAAACTCCTTGGTTAGACTGGCGTCAGACTTACTGGCTTCTGACTACCCGTAAGCCTGCCAAGGATGTTCAATGACAGTCGGGACCTACAGTTTAACGTGCCATCCGAAACACAGTCATTGGTGTAAAAGATATACTTAGAAAGTACACACAAACTTAGAATAGTTGCATTGGTACTTGCCTGACCTGGAAGCGAACCCACGCTCTCATACTCGAGTGGTTGGCTCTTTACTCACTTAGCCACCACGACATTTTTTTCACCTGCATTTAATAATTTCACATAAGATCACATGCTGTATACTGGCTTTTTCGCGGGTCCATTTGAAAGTAGGTACTACCCCAAAGAAACAAAAAATACATCTCTTTATAATATGAAGATAGTATAGAATCTATACTAAAGTTGGTAAATCTGTAGTTTAGTCTAAATATGTCATTGTTCACAGGTGACAATATTTCTGAAAGCTGTGAGACAGTACTGCAGTGACGTAATAAATGTTATTAACGAACACATGACTTATGAAGGCAGACATCTCTACGAGGTGATTTCAATTTTCCATTTGATTAACATTGTTGTTTTTATAGACGAATTGTCACATTACGGCTACCCGTTTACAATAAACAAGGCCGTTTGGAAATGCGGCAGTTCAAATACATAATAGACTGATTGAATGCAGCTGAATAAAAAACCACCCGAATGCCAAAATATTAGCCATCATATTCAAAACGACTAGAAGAGTACCATGCGGCTAAACGTGGCCCGTCTTATTGAAGAACTTATCTCAATGATTCATAGTAACATTTGAAAGTTATGTGTCTGTTTTTGAAGTCAAAGTAATCATTTACCTGTCTACGGTATTCTAATATTTAGGTTATATTGAACGCTCATTCACCACAAGAAAAGACTGACGAACAAGCGTCGAAGCCGGTAGTGATCATCGAGGCGGGACAGCAAGGAGGCACGGAGTCAGTGGGCTTGGCGCTGTTCCTCATAGAACAGCTGGTGGCCTGCCGGGAGTACGGCGCTATGCTGGAGCAGATCACCTGGGTTATATTACCCTGCACCAACCCGGATGGCCAGGAGTATTCCAGATATGTGAGCTATCCAACTAATTTATGGGTTCTTGTTTCGGTACAGTAAAACTCGTCAGTGTACTAACACTGTCAGTATCACGGTACTACACGGAGTCAGTTATTTCTTGTGCAATAATGTATGATTCCTGCTTGCTCAATATTAATTTAATGACAACTGTTTTTGGTTTACAGAGCCAAGTACCCTGGAAAAAGAATTTAAAACCCTCTGAAGATTCGTTAAGCTACGGCGTAGATATTACAAGAAACTTTGACAACCAGTTCAGCTCATGCCCCAGAGTAGAATCTGGATTCTCTCCCATTTTTCCCGGCCCCGGGCCGGCTTCAGAAAATGAGACTGTTTTTATCAAAAGCATTATTGCAAAGTATAAGAAGGATGCAAAAGTTTATTTGTCAATCAGACGTGACGGTCATTCGATTCATTATCCGTATGGGTACACGAAGAACACGCCCGCGAACCCGACCATGCTGCACCGCGTGGCGGGCGAGATGGCGGCGCGGATCAACCAGCGCGCGGCCGGCGTGCACTTGTTCATCAACAACAGCGTGTTCGAGTCGGAGGGCAAGCCGCACTGCGGACACAGCGTCGACTACGCGTATGACAGCGGCATCCCTTTGTCTTACGAGATGCGCGTTTTTCTCGGCGCCGACAACAAAATTCTGACCAAGTTCCAAACCCTGCCCCGAGGCTATGAGAACTCTTTGAGAAACGGCTACTTCAGCGGTATACGAGAATTGTACAACATAATCATAAACGAGAAGAAGTACGGTAGAATTGTATAATAAACCTTATTTTTATAAAACGTTGAGTCGACTTTTAATCGTTTCTACTAGAAAATTGTCCGTGTGTATACGGGGCGTACATGGGAAGTATATAAGACGTGAAAACGCAATTCGGCTCGAGATAACTATTCAGATTCCCTCAAATTACATGCTCCAAATCGAGCATAAAAAATCTTCAACTGGGTCAAAATTATGTACTGGGATCGGCATCTATTGCGATACAATATTTATTTAGTACATAATGGTGTATCTACGTTGGAGGAGTCACTTTTCCACTTTTCGGTAGGATGTCGGTCATGCGCGCTGGGGCGCCTGAAACGCGCCTGCGCTAGGGGTGGGGCCCGTGGCCGTTCAGCCCGCTACCACTCTGTAGTCAGCCGCGGCGGCGGCACCGCGCCTTGCTCACTAGCTCTCCCAGTACCATCCATAGTCTCTCTCGACGACAACTCGAACTTACTCTGCCGCCGCGAGCGCTTCTAATACAAACATTTTTATTCATTCGTTTATTTTCACATTACGAATTTAATTTCTAGTTGACGATTGATTTGTAGTGTTTTTATATTTTTTGAGTTGGTTATAAATAAAATTATAAAAAGACATCAAGACAAAAAAATCGTTCGATTGTTTTTTTGTAGTTGATTACTTTTGTGTTGCAAAAAAAAAAAAACGAAATTGGGGCCATCGGGTTCTTCTCGTCGATGGTAAGTTATACTAAGGACAATTTTTTCAGGTTCGGCTTAGAGTTAAGTCTGAGGGTAAAAGTAGTAGTAGAGTAAGAGGAAACTCGTCGTTTCGAATGGGGCGGAAGGCGGTCCCGTCGGCAACAGGTTGGCGGCGAGCGACGGGCGTCGGGCGCTCACGGAACCGTCGCTTGCTGACTTCGGCTATTCTATTAACTGTTCATAAACACCCCAGATAGCAGCCTTTAGCGCTAATTACCGACGAGGGGCTTAAAATATTAAATTTCTTGCTATTCTCGTTGAAAACTCAGCTAAAATATTACTTTTCTGCAATATGAACCGGGGAAAATTTATGATACGATCTGTGTCGTCTTCTTAGCACATTTATTTAGACACAGTAGGGGTAATTATTGCAAAAAGTCGCAGGATACCGTTAGGAATTATTTAGAAAACGTATTTTAAACCTTGTATGTTGTAACTAGTCGTATATCTCGGGTTATGGGTGTATATTAGATGTTGTATCGTCGGTTAAATTCAAATCAAACTGATCGCGGTAAAAGATATCGTAATTATTTACTTGCAAAGGTAATACTGAAGAAAATAACTGAAAAAATCACTCACGGCTGTATCGAGGGTTATTTATTAATATCTATATGATATTTGGCCCACAAAACAGACGCAAATAAAATTTCTGATTCTTATTAACTGAATTGACGTTGAGTATTTTTCTAAAGTTGTATATTCACATTTATTAGAGAATAAAGTATTACGGAATATTTGGAATATTAAAAAGTGTTCAGTTTTTCTAGTTTTTCGTGAGACTGAATTTAAACCGTCCTAACCGTTATCAAAACTTTTTAAAATATCAAAGTAGACTTAAAATAAGAATGTTTCTTTAAATTAAATTCTCATGAAATAGAACATTTCGATATAGAGATGTAAATCATGGCTATAAGGCAGTTGCAGCCTTAACGTCCCACTGCTGGGCACAGGCCTCCTCTCACAAGGAGAAGGATTGAGCATTAATCCTTCTAATTAATTGTCTATAAGGCAATGATTTAAATATATATTTGAAGAAATAATTGTTAAGTCTTACACCAATTCATCCGATGAGTCGTAAATAACTTTAAATTACTCGGTTCTTTGTTTTCTTTCATTTAAAAAATACTTAACGGGAAGAACAGTCAATGCAATACTAAAAAGTAAAAATTAACTAAACCTATTTCGGTGATATTTTTGGTACCTAATTTATAGTTATTCTACATCGCAATTATACTCTTTTAAATACATTTAAGAGGAATTCTTTTAAACGAAGTATCTATGTATTAAGTATAATGCGTTATACAAACTGTTTAAAACTAGTATGATTTAACTACGTATAATATTGAACGGGGAATAATTCAGTTTGTAGATAAATTTATTATTTGGAATTGTGCTTATTTCGAAAATGATTAAGAACATAATTTTGTGTTTAGGGTTCCATTTATAAATAATGTAGTGTTCATTGTCTTCCTACCTGAATTAGGCTTACAAAAGTCTTTAAAACTTTAAATAACGCAAAAATGGGGCATTTTTTGGTCTCCCGTACAACTGACGAGTGAAGATTAAGCCGAGCATTCATCATTAGTTATTTTATATAACTAATAACTTAGAATTCAACCAATTTTAATAAAAAAAATATGATTGTAATATTATTTCCTGGCCAGTAGAGTGTATTTTAGTGGAGAAGATTGACATACAGTCACGATCCTCAGCATTGAGGGAACGACCAGAAAGAGAGAGAGAGAGTGTATTTTATAAAACTGTAATTCATCCAATTTTATCAAAAAATATTATCGCGTCAATAGAATTTCCTGGCCAATATAGTTCAGTAGAATTTCTCAGGGGCGTACCTTCCTATAACAATTAGACCGGCTATCTGATACAGGTAAAACGGGCTAAACAGAGGGGACATTACTTTCATAACTAAAGTTTGGAGTGTTGATAAGAACCGGCGTGTATCGATCGGTGTCATTAGGCAGTCGGGCCGCGTATCGCGATAAGACATGCGGGTGTTTAGCGCAAAACATTACTCGCCCACATGCTGGTTTTACGTGCATTGTATGTACTATTGCCCGTTATAGTTTCAGTTTTAAGGTATTTTTAACCAGTCCATGAAAATATTGGGAAATATTTTAACTCCGTCTCTCTTTCTTTCCTGCTATGTATCTTACATAGACGTGGGGTCAGCTTTTCTAATTTGTCTTCTCCACTTCGCTCTATCTATGACATCGTTTTCGGACACTTGGCACTCCTTCCAGTTTTTCGGCTCTACATCCCGTCATCTAGTTTTGGGGCGGCTTCTAGATCTTTGGCCGAGAATGCAAACTTGCAATGCCAAATTTTCCACGGGGAAATATTTTAACGCAGCGCCTAATATTATATTTAAAGCAGTTAAAACATTTTATCTGCTTAAAGTCAGTCGGATGAGTATTCTTCTGGCTAAAATTTGGGTACCTACTGTCTATTCAGTAATAGGAGGATAATTTGTTGGCCTAAAATATTTACTATCCGTATCTTTTGCTTAAAGTACTGTGTTAAAATTCAGCTTTCTGAAATAATACCTGTTTTCCTGAGTAAAAATTAAGGTATATATATCTGGGATTCGTTTTGCCGTTTAGAAGAAGGTACCTATAGGAGAGTCACATTCTGTGCCGACCCCATATGAAATTGGGATAAGGGCAGGAGGGTGACGACATAATTAACCGCGAAATAACTCGTTATCATGTGACAGCAATATCGATTTAGCCAGTATTGAAACTAGGCTAATTGTTTGAAGAGAAAATTGAATATAAAGCGCTTGCTTTTGTGAGTGCTAAGTATATTTTTTAAGGCGTTAAGTGAAATGATTTATAATGTTCATTGATCCGAATATTTTTGGGTATTTTATAGCCGAGAGAAATACATTTTGACTTCTGCTAAAACTGACAATGAAAATAGCAAATGTCTGTGACCTACATTATTAGTCAGGGATCTATAATTTTCTGCATTTTTTTCCGAGACAGTTAAATTATTTAAGTGATCATTTTAAGTGTACCTATATTTTGCTATTCAGCTAAGTTTCGTGTATTTTATCGATTTGCTAGTGGTTTCATATTCATAGAAATCCTTGGATTTATACTTTAACATGGTAATGAGCTTTATAATTGTTTTAAGTTCTAAATTACGGTATTTGAAAATCACACATACTTCAAGTATTTATAATGAAGATTACGGTCATCCTTGATCGAGTTATTAGCATTGATCGTTTTCTGTCACACTTAGAAAATCAAATGTAACATTTTAAGAGACAAATTAAATCTTCTGCACTATTCCTGAATGAAAATAATAATTGGTTATTTAAGCATTGATCTGAAGTCACATTTTATTTATAGTTTTAAGATAGAAACTGTTACTTACGAAAATTAAATTAGAAATACCAATAGACCCAGTTGGGCGCCACTTCATCAAATGGCGCCCAACAAAATAATCAATTTTCTATATTTGATAAAAAGACTAACATTTTCTTTTTATTGTCGACTTATTTATATGGATAGGTAGTCGATTAAAAATTCAATTCACTAAAACTTCATATTTGCACTCTACGATGTCTAAATATTTTTTTTTATTATGTACCTTGTTACATACATATTATTCATACATACATCCATTATTACCTATATCTGAATAGTGACGTCCTCGGTTGGCTTAGGAATTTAATTCGAGAAGTTACAATAGGTTAGCAGTCGACCCTTTCCCTACAGTCGCACTTCAAAGGCCCGCACAGACTGATATTTAATATTTATTGGGTCGAACCCAAAAGAGTTGAATTCAAGTTTTCTACATTCATACCGTATAGTGTAAATTGATCCTTAGGATACACAAAGCGCGGGATGAATTTCAAAAGATTCTATCCACTATTCTAATATTTATGTAACTTAATATGAAAACCTCGGATTTAACGAAATAGTGAAACTAATTATTAATTTCGAGATACTTTAATGAAGGGAATAATAAAGCTGCAGTTTTGAAAATGAAATTTAAGTTATCGAATTCTTAATTACTATCAGACAGAGTAGTCATAATTTGCAAAAATATTGAAAAACTAAGTCTTTGAAAAATTATTGAGCTAATCACTATTCCGTTATAAAAAGGCAGTCACAACAACCTACAAAAACATATTTAAGTACTTTCCTCACGTTTAATTATTTTCTACCAAAACTCGAGTTTGCGGTGAAATGTTCGCAAACACATACCGAAGTATCACAAAGACAATTTAAAAGCCACGCAAACCGGAGGCAGAGTTCATTTAAAGCAACTTACAGAGGATATTGGATTTCTAACTCTGTCGGTACCTATGAATTCCATACGGCCAATTTAGTATTAAACCTTGTCCGCGGCGAACCGTGCAGAGCAGTATTAAAATTTGAAGCGTTCAAACTTGCCTCCTTTTAGTGTTCATTACGTCGGAAAGTTGGTGAAAATTCATACAAGTCTAAGTTCTAATGAACACCGGTCGGCGAAGTTGGTCCGCTGTAGCGATCGCTCATCACAACTCACACGCGCGCCTTTTTGTCGGCCGCGCCGCAGAATGCCTTTGTTACTCATATTTAAGTAATTAACGCGAGCATGCAGCCACCACCCATCGATTTTTCGCGTTTCATGTATATCGTATGACAATTTAAAGTTCAATTAGACTTAAAACTTTAGAGCCAAAGTTGAATGGGTTGAAGGAGTATGTAGCGTTCCTCTAAAACGCCTCGCACCCCAGGGATATCAACAACTTGTGAACTCGGAACTGCTCAAAACTAATTCCTCTCAAAATTTCAAACGTACGAGTATATCGTATTCGTTAAACACCGCGTTTAATAAAACTTTGCAAAGGGGATTTTAGAGCGTATTTCTACCTTTGAGATTATTTTAATTAATTACAGATAAACAGCATTAAATAATTATGAAATGTGTTCCAATGATGCACGGCGGTGTAGGTGAAGGACTGAAATATGTACAGTCTGTCTCTACATGTCTCAAATATACTAATAGGAATAATTCTAACAGTTATTTTTGTAACCACCCAAAAGCAAATCTCCAAATATATTACAATTGCAGCAATATTCTCGGTAGCTACAACTTGTAATAAATTGGCACGAAATCCCTGCGACACGAGACAATAAGAAACGCCGAGATCCTGCGGGGGAGCATTAGCCCTGTTGTTATTTTAAGTGGATTAAGGCCAGCGCATTTCAGATCTGGTTAATCTGGAATCCAACATTAAGTCTGACAGAAAGCTTACAACCGATGGTTGCACTCCGTGCCCTCTACTCACGAAACTTGTTTTCATTTGTTTTGCTACCTTAAATAAATGAACGAAGTGCACCGCTCGTCTTTTATTGTCCTTGAAATTAGTTTGAAAGTATTTTCTGCCGAGACTTGCAGTTACGGCTGGTGTTCAGGTTGTGAGCATTTAATGCTGCCGTGAAACTGCGTCACTTTTAGTTCGTCGTTTTAATACAGGTATTAGGTGTGGGTATTATTGAGTGTAATTTTATCTGGTATAAGAAACAGATTTTAACTAATTCTAGTTCTTCGTTTTTTGAGGGTATAAAATTGCAAGGGTTTGTAATTACAGGTATATACATGTTTACAAAGCCCGTATAAAATATAATATGAGATAGGTACATGATCTCTAAGTTAAAAAAGCTGAAATTTGGCATACACGTGTAGGCCATAAAGTACCTTCCATATGACCTTTACAAAATAAATATCTAAACTTTAATACGATCGTAAAGTTTCAACCACATACTTTCTGATATTCAATAAAGTACGTAATATTATTAGAGCGATCATACTCGTTTCCGAGCGATTAATTCATCAAGACGTGTCGAAGTGCGACCCGGCCGGCAAACAGGGGGGCATTCGGAACTCATTAGATAAATGAAAGAGTTCAGCCAATGATCGGTCGGGCTCGGCCGATGATTGATCGACTTTACACAAGTAAGGGGGAGTCTCCGAAGTTGTTCGAAGAAATATCGGCCGCTGGTGTCGAATTACCCATTTATTCACTTACGTGGAGTGTGTGTTTGAGTTGTGACGCGATATGTCGGTACTCGCTAGACGCCTACTTGCTGAGAGCAATAAATGAGTCGCTGACTTGTTGTGTCGGTGTCGCGTTGCGTGCAATTTGAATGTTAGCCGTGTTTTGTTTTATGGGGTGGTTTTTAAGTATTGGAATCTTTGGAGAATTTGGAGTTTTTATTCAGTTGTTTTTATAGGGCCGCCTTTTTTAATCTGGAATCGTACAAGAACATTATTACGTCTACAATTATTTTAGGGTTTTCACTTGACCAGATAAAGGTTTCAAGAATCCTAATTTTATATTTCACTAACTTTGGGATATATTTATGCCATGTAGGTACTTAAAATATCAAACTCCAAAACTCTAAATAGCTCTCATCGCTAATAAAAGGTAGGGTACCCAATTACTAGCAGTACAAAATAATAAACTATACTAGCCAGTAAACCAAAGCCTCTTAAACAAGAAGAATGTTCGTCCAATAAGGCTTGTATTTCGGCCATTCATTTTTTCGAGTGGGGTAAACTATCCCTCACACAATATAACGTGAACTACTCGAAAACAAAGTCAACAGCCCAGAGATCAGTTTCTCCATGTATCCTTGCAATATTTTGGGGTCCCCCGACTTCCCTCGCGGGGTATAAGTACACCTAAGTATAAGATGCATGGTTATCCGTATTTTTGTCATATTTTCATGTCTATTAGGAGTCCATTCAGGGGATGTTATAAGAATAGGGTCGTCTAAAAATGTCATGTTAACTATAGGATGCGGGTTCTATAGGATATTCTATCTTTAGTACATTTTCCTAAAGACCAAAAATGAAATAAAGAACTAAATCTATTTTTACTCGATATGTGTTTTCCCAAAAGAAGGTGTATCTAGTTTAGCATAAAAAACGAAGCACACTTGAGCTTACTAATATCCATACTTTTATAGAAGTACCAGGATCGCATAACACGCAAAGAGTACAAACCCATCACCCATCAAAATGACGCTCAACATATCGCGTCACATTTCCCTACAATTAGGCCGTTGGAAATACAAAACCAAGGACACACCGTATCGAGGAGGTCGGAAATGGAGTCCAAGCGAACGGAAATAGCTCGCCGGTGGGAAGCCGAACGGGCGACAGACAACCTGCGACGCCAAATAACACGCTTTCTCGAATATCGAACGTTGTGTATGAACTAGGCTTTATTTGATTCCATGGAGAGATGCGTCAAAAATTCAAAATTCTTTTGTTTAAAAATAGAACGACACGATCGATATTTGTTAGAATTTACGACCAATCGTTATTTCTGGGGCTATTGGCAAATTATTTTGGGTATATTTGCTTTATTTATAACTATGTACCTACATCTTTGTGAGGTACAAATGTATGATTGTTCTCTGGTAGATCTAACTTTTGAACATGTTATCGAATTTGTCGTTTTTCCTTCTGTATGATCTTCGACAATTCACAATCAAATAAAAGTTTAAATTTTTAAACTAACAGATCATAGCAAAATCATTCTTAAATCAATCGACGCCTTAAAACCAAAACCCACCACCAAATAAACACAAGACATAAACCGTACAATCTGCACTCACAGCTTGTTTAAAAACCGTGAAATAATTCAAAAGTGTTCTCGTTAAAATGCAGCAGGAATTTAGTAACGTTCGCTTTATCACCTGCGCTGTTCACAGTTTATGGAGGACCCGCGGTCCCGGCGTCATAAACTCGCAGTTCATAAACGCGCACTTTCGCTGACATGGAAAATAGTTTACAGGCTGTCTACGCCTTACACACTCTGTTTATCTCCTTTACTGCAAGATATAGTCCTCTAATCTCAAGAATAAAACTTTATTCCCCATTTTTAGGGGACGGTTTATGGCAACACTTTGTAGACGGAATTAAAGATTAAATGGTTAATGAGTTGTTTGTGAACCGTTTCAAAGTTTTTTAACTGTTTTCGGTTTAGTTAGCTCGATTTTATTTGGTTGGTCCTGGTTGACTAATTAAAAATTTAGCTGAGCTGCAGTTACCGCTGTATAATCCTGCTCTAACAGTTGGCATTAAAACTAATCAAATTGTTTTAAAGAAATGCAGATTACATTAGCATAGATACCTCAATTCACCCTAAGCTTCATTTCGTATCGTAATACAATCTCGTTACAACCCCTCTGTCTTTATTTTCCAATATTTCATAACAACTCATATGACTTGATCATGTAACCACTCAATATAAATATATTGCAGGTACATTCGTGGAGGAACGTAATAATCGCAGTTTCTAAGTCACTTAACGTGAACGAGTCGCAGTCGGGGTTGCGGTTCCAAACTCTGAACTCTAGACGATCTAAAACACAATGCCCCAATGTCGGCTTAACGATTGCTCGCTCCACTCATTTCTACGGCGACATTTAAAGATTTTATATCAAAAACAAATGGGGAGCGAAGTCTTGATTCGCTTTCTCATTTCTCGCTCATCTTCTTACATAGCGTCACCCCAATCATCCGATATAAGCAATATCAGACCGTTTTCGTTCCCCTGTCGACGGAACAACTCTTATTGTACAATAAAAATGTTATGAGGTAACTCTATTCAATGAACTCTTCTGTTATTGAAATCGGCATTTTGCTGAAAGTAGCTTTCTTATGGAGCGATGAAAATAAACAGCGGTTTGGTCTGAACCGTACCCTTTGTTAGAGTCTGATTTGCCTTTTTTAAATCATTTACAATAGGCAGTAGGGAGGTGGATTGTTGTTAAAATATTCCGGTTTTTGATACTGCTTCCTACTTTTTGCATTAGTTACCCATATATTAATTAGTGATACTTAGTCCAAATGCAAGTAATAACTTATCTTCTTCAACTGTAAGTTTTATTTGCATTGCGCGTTTAGCTACACAAGTCCATATTTTATGAAGCACAACCATGGGATCACGTTCCATCAATATCGAAGAGCAATAAGCTAAAACCGAAAAGCGCCGAACACAACAGTATCGCCAAGTATCGGTGCAATTCCCGAAAGGATGCGTGCCGCTATTTCCCCGTCTGTGGGCGAAGTCAATATGTCGTCGGAGATGAGTTATTTTTCCATAATTCTGAGTTGTCGGCTCCGCCGGTCGGGCGTCGGAGCCCCGAGAATTCCCAAATAAATAATAAATACGTCAACCCACATAAGCAGACATGTGCTTCACAGAGCAATGCAAACTTCGCCATATTTGTTTTTCGAATTTAATATGCAGTGAGATGGCTTAGTTGCGTTCCAAATGGCTTCTAAAGTTCACGTTTGTTTTCTACTAAAATGCGATTTCATTTGAATGTGTTTAATAGTTAAGTGGCTTTAAAATAAGTGATTAGTTTAAACAAAGTGCTTCGCGCACATCATTTTAATGCTCTCTGGAATTGCATTTATCGGTGACACCCGCATGAGTAATTTAATTGCTTTAATGCTTCGTCAACACAAAACTATACAACTTATAGCTACCCATTCATAAAAACTTATATAACAAAATAACATACAAACGGAAATAACATAAGAGAAAAATAAATACAAATAATATCGGGCATCAGTTGTGATCGTGACGTGGTCTGTGCAACTGTTGTTTATCGGAGCTCAAGGGATGCCACGGAATAACTTCCGACGAAACTAGTTGCACCCTCCTCGTGCCCCACCATCTACAGGGACTTATGCTCTGCTCAAAAACTTTCACATTTTAAGACATTATTTAGTTTCCGTGCGGTACCCCAAGGACTGCTGGTAAATTATTAAATTTACCAAACTTGAGTGTTTAATATTAAAGTGACTGACTTGACTTTTGTTGGATTCAATTGAAAGTTTTTTGCCTTAATTCTGATTCGGATTTCCTGTTAATATTATTTTATACAATTCACATTTTATTTCAGCTACATAGGCATCCTGCATAAACGCAGATAATTGCTGTATATTTTGTTCGCAGTTTTCCGACGATCGGTAAAGTGCGCTCGGCTCACTGAAGCGAACGAAGCTTTTAATTTTTTACAAATTATTAAATTACGCGCTGACGTAAATAAATTAGTCTACCAACACATCACTTTGCAAAAATAATTGGGGCTGTAATTTTGATCCGGGAATGGCGAGAATTGATTTTCGCTATTAATTTTCGTAGTGAAATGATGGCATCACTAGTGCTCATCACATACGCTGGCTACAAATTCGTAATCCCATAACAAAGGTGAATTTTGGCGAATAGACACGTAGGTATAGCGCGTATGGGGTGCATGCCACTGGTGGACCGTTCACGTGGTCGCGCCAAAGCCCCATTGTGCCGCTAAGCTGCTATATCCGGGCTAATGGCCGCTGCCCTTTGTGATTCGGTTTTCATTTCTATTGCAGCATCCGACGCACATGCTGCGCTAAATAATACGTGTTTCATGCCTTCCCTTGTTCCACTGTTTTGATTATAAGTGTGGGCGGAACTGTTTCAGTGAAGAGTTATTATGATCAGTTTTTGTGTAGCACCTATAGCTAGACTGATTTCTCGGAGCGTTTACTGAATTTGCAAAGACTTTTCTTGAAAAGAAAAATGCTTTTCTGCTGTTTAAAAAAAGCCATTTCTTTCTCAGCTTAAATAAATAAACAAGCACAATGCAATAGACGAACTAAAGTAATAGAGTAAATACGAGAGCGGCCATTAATGACCTGAGATCTGACCTACATAGCACAAAGAGCAATTTCTCTCAGTCGAGTCTCACCGGCAATGTACAAATTACAGCGTCCCATTTGGCTGTAATTCGGGTTTTGTCCGTCTACCCTCATAGGCGCAGGCTACAATTTACGCCGGACGCGGCCAGTTGTGAACGAGCTGTCGTCACGGCGCCACGTGTATTTTACTGCAGCCTGCGTTTTATATGACATTATTAGCCTAGTTGCCGGTTAACAGATATTTGGGGGACGTTGGCTGCATGCAGATCGGTGCTCTGTACCCGACTGTGCTACCATAACGTGTATTGGCAAAGAGGAAAAAAAAAGATGGTAGCTTTTATCTTTTTTGGAGGACATGTAAAGAAAATAAAGTCAATCCAAATATTAGCTTCTGAAACTTGAAAACGTTTATTACAAACAGTACCTAAAACATTACTTGCTCAACATAAGTTTAGAACAAGAACTTAACAAATTATTTCATAATCTCCCTCGCAATCCGCAGCGATAATTAGGTAACATTTTAATAATACTAAAGTATTAGCATTAAACAATAGACAAATGAGGGTTGTTTCTTAAAGGGAGATTTCATTTTTATGAAGAGATGGTTATCTGACGAGCGCTGAGCGACGAGGCGAGCGAATTAAAGATTGTCAACAGATTTATTACTCGGTCCGGTGAACCCACCCCGCGGGGAGACGTTGCTTACCTATTTATTCTCTTCGCAAGATTCTAGCTTATTTGTTTTACATTTTTGGGGGATCCACCAATTAGGGTGGAAGTTTATTACGTCATGACTTTTGGTGACGTAGATACAATTTGAGTGTCACTGCTCCGCTTTATTCCTAACCTAATTTCAGCTTCTTCATTGATAAGAGTATTAATGCTTCTAAGCTGCAAAAGATTCATTTTAAGGGAACGTCAGTCATATTTATAACTCTACCCAACAAGTTATATTAATTTCAAAACTAAAACAATATGCAAACACTACCTGACACAAATCAATAAGCAGACACTCAAAAATTAACGCGGAGTAAGTCAACTAGTCTGATACAGTATGTTTGTCGGTCGTGTACGCCACTAATAGGGTATTATGAACTTCGGCTAAGAACTCAAGGGCTGGAGGGTGCTGGAGGGCAGCCGCGGGGGTGAGGCCCGCGGGGAGGGCGCGGGAGATATTTGAGGTATGTAGTAGGCCTTCGCAGTAGGCAACGGGGGCGAGATTACAGATGGCAAGATAAGCCTCGAATTAGATACAACGAATTTTGTATGATGTTGTAAAGGTATTAAACGTCTTGCGCATCTTTGCTTTGAGAATAAAATATAAGGTTTATTTTACAAAAACCTTTTAAGCAGGCATTATAGTATTAATGCATCTATACACGGTTTGATGTGTTCAAAAATTTATTTCATAAATTATTACATGAAAATGTTTGGTGTTCAAAATTTTGCCGTAACGTACTGATAAAGTTTCCGGAATTCGCACATTGCCTGAGGGAATTAATGAGCTTGACAATGGAAAAAATGTTTTTGTAAATCTGTTATTAGGAGCCCTATTAAGCAATAAACTTACTTTCGGTATTTTTCTAATGTTTCTTGTATTACAATAGGAAATGAGATAATTTACGAAAAAAGGCCTTGGGCAAAATAACTGTTCAAAAAACGTTTTATTTTAATTGCTGTTTAACCTTTCATTGAAAACGTAAAACGTGCAGTATTAAAAAAGTTCATGAATAAAAGCGTGTGAAAACTTGACGTCATGATCGCATTTTACTTCAGAAACTCCGCTAAAGCATTCCAAGTCAGAAAAAAGGCCGGATTACAAAGCGCTTTCCTTCGAAATACGCATTCACAATAAGTCACTTAACATTTAATTAGGCAGGCTAAAAGTGGCTCCGCGCGCAAACATCTGAATTATAAAAGGCAAAACGGATACCTACATAGCTACGTTACCTTCTTAGAGGAGAAGGAGGACCGGAGGCTTAGAGGGAGCGTCTTGCCGCGGGCTGCATCCGAACACAAAAACATCCCGCCCCAGAGCTGTTCTTAAATCTCAATTAAGGTTAAAACCGTGTCTCGGGCGCACGTACACTGAATTAAATTAATGGCCCCACATATTGCACTGCCGTGGCGTCCTCGATTAATTGCGTATTTTTTCGGTGTTCTTTTGTTCAGGTTAAATGTTTTATTAGATACTCGTTTGTTTATTTACAGGTGCGTGGGTAACGGAATTGCTCTTTGTATTAATTATTGGGCTTACTGGCTTACGATACGTCTTTTGTAAAGACTTAAAGTGTGCGCTGAAGAGATTTTACAGCGAAGTCAGAAATCAAAACATAAAGCTTAATATATTTTTCATGTATCTGTTTTGAAAATAGGACAAAAACAGTCTATAGGAAATAGTAAGGTTCACTGAAGGTGATAAATATATTAACTCAACAATCACATAGATTTCAAAGAATTACTGCTACCTACATGTAAGCACAGGCTTGAAAAAATTTGCCACTTTGATAAAGAGGTGCTAAAATAATGACTTAAAATTTTAATATAAGCCCGCCACCCTGATCCTAACATACTTAGCTAATAACTGATGTAACACAAGTAGCGACGCCATGCATAGCGGCGGCGTCTAAATCAAGTTGGCAACTCCACCGCTGACATTACACGAAAATGACTTTATAACGCAATATTGTGTAACAACAACCTCGCAAACTTAAACTATTTACCTAGTGAACAAGTTTGGCGTGCCGTCCGGATGCCTGAAGCGTGTTCCCTACATTAAAATACGGGATAATCTGTATGCTGTGCGTCGTATTTTCGGCAAATCTGGCGTTGCCATGACGACGGGCCCTTGAAGTAAAACCCCGCAGTGAAGAGTCAAAGCGTCGAGATAATGACGTACGACGGAGTACGTGAGAACACTATACAACGTGCTCTAAAAATATATTTTTGTGCGCCTTTGTGTGTTTGTTTATGGAATCCGATCTTGGCTGTAAAGTTGGCTCAGTGAGACAGGATCAAAATAAATATGTCTTACGACTAAGCTCTACTACTATAAAAGTATTAAAGACTAAAGTTACTAAAGAATTTACCCGAACAATACTTTATTGTAATTACCTCCTTCCAAATTAAACTAATTGAGATAAATTATTCAATCTAGCTGAGCACTTAAACCTAATTAGAACCTTAGCTGGTACGATCAACTAGGATATCAGTTTCGAACACAATAATACACCCTGCTTAGAATGGAACGAACATAATACAATAATTACCCTGTCTTGTAAACGTCATACACAATGCATCGAATATCGCCTTTGATCTGGGAGTCCAGCACACACACAGACACAGTAGGTAATATAATTGTACATTTACGCACACCCTTACGCATTGTAATATAGGTAATCAGAGATCTCATTACAAATGTGTAGTAAACTATTGCTTGTATTAGCCTGTAGTTAATTAAGTAGGCTAGTCATTTAGACCAAGATTAAGTTACTCTTACCGCGGTTGACCATAGTATAGATGGTGGCTTTCTTAAAATAAAAAACTCATTTTTCAAAGAAGCTGGTCCTGATTTCTCCGCAGGCGTTTGCGCATATATAACTTTAACCTCACATACATTTTGGCATTTTTCAACAACCGGGATTGCGGGGAACCAAACTAGAAACAGATGTCCCATAAGTCAATAGTAATTTGAGACAAAAATATCAATCAAATTCAGAATCATACTTTCATCAAATGACAGCAAATGTACAATCCATTTCCATCCCACAGTAGCATAGATAGAAATATTAATAGGATTAGGTGATACATACCACATTTCGTTCTCATATATACTGTCGAATTCAAATGCATTGCGATGCGGTCATGGCATTCCAGCGTATAATATGATAGATGTACACCGAGGCTTCATTAGCCGACAATCTGTTTGTGCCGTGTTTACGTATTTACCTGATTAAATTGATACAGCTGTCATTTTGTAGTTCAGAGCTTTGTAAAGCCTGTGTAAATTGTACGATTTGTGATGGCTTTTTGTGATGATTAGAAGATTTAGGTTAGTGATAATAGTTTCCTAGCGAGAGCTATATACATACACATACATTTACGCGGGTTATGTATATGATATACATTTACACAGTCGTACTAAAAGAAAAAAAGTGACGACAAATTGAGAAGTGACGTCTTCTTGGGAAGGCAGTCGAAAACAAAAGTGAATCAACATTTTATTTTATGCAAAAGCTGGTTTTAACAACTGCTCATAAAAGTAAAACATGTGTGTATTCACAAGTTCCCACACTACTGCCACTACAAGGAAAGAGGGGACAACTCTATTATTTTTAACGAGCAAATAAATATTCGGTATTCGTTTACATTTTCATAACGAATGGGCGCATTTTAAAAGCCTTATTACGGTGTGTCACGCCTTGACGTACGACCTACGGGTTCCCGATAATAACTTATCGATTATTCAGTATTTCGGGAAATTAATACCTTTATTATTTCAATGATGATGACGTTGAAGGAGGCCGAGATGGTAACCGAGTATTTTTCTTTTGAACCAAGTTTATATTCGGGTAAATACGGTTTACTTCCAAAAATCTGTCAAACATTCATGATGTCTACCTTCAACTCGTGTAATTTATATGCAATACGCTTTCGTGGAAGATAAATTTAATATTCGAAGTCATAACGTATTTCATCGAATTTATCTTCATTCATTTTCATTATTTACAGTAAAACAAGTGACGTCCGTTAAATAAGTATGAGTTTTCCATTAACTACGAACGAATTCTCCAATAACTTGCGCCGGATCAATATGCTATTTACTTTTTTAACTACTAATTGAATTGGGCTCGTACTTATACAGTCCCGTTCAAATTAATTGAACTCGTTCAACAGGGAGCCACTCGCAATACGCGGCATTCACTTTTATAGGTGATAAAAATCTTCTTCTCTAAATACACCATATCTCCGACAATAATGCTCCTTAAATTTTATTTGACAAAGTACATTAAAATATGTAGTGATTGTTCGGGGTTTATTAGCAACGCTTTATTGTTCGTGTTCGTCGTACACACGCGGGGGAGAGGAGCCCGTACAGATATTGTTGCTTGTGACAATAAATAAGACGTAAAATTTTATTTTACAGCGGTAAACGAAAGAAGCTAACGAAATTACATTCAATTACGGCAGTGTGCCCGCGGCATTCCACCGTCGCAATAAAGGCCGCAGAGTAACGTTCCTCGCGTAAATTTTTCGGACATAAAACTCTGTAAAAGTGAAGTTAGTGAGATGTAGAGCGACAATAAATGTTTATAGAGGTTGGAGCCAGCCGGAGCCGCGACCACGCCGCGCCGAGCCGCGTCGCGTCGCGTCTAGTCGCGGCTCTCCTCTCCCCACTCAATTAAGTTTACGCAGAAGAAAAATAAAAATTCACCGTAGCAAAGGTTCCTCATTCGCAGAGCAAACACGAATGAGGCAAATTAAGTGAGCAAAATAACGTGCCCTTAAATTAGGTCACGCAACCAAAGTGAGACTTGGAGGGCCCTTGCATCTCGTTACAGAAATGAAGTATCGCCGCCGCCGCGCCGCCGCGGTTAATGTAATCAAATTTTTAATTTTTAACTTTTTTCGTTTCTTTGATATTCTCGGA
Source organism: Helicoverpa zea x Helicoverpa armigera (assembly GCA_033682625.1). NCBI lineage: Eukaryota > Metazoa > Arthropoda > Insecta > Lepidoptera > Noctuidae > Helicoverpa > Helicoverpa zea x Helicoverpa armigera. The sequence goes on from JAWIIS010000011.1 coordinate 4,642,209, forward strand.
AAGCTTTTCTTTGTGCGTAATTCAGTTAAACGCAGAAATGTAAAGCTTTTAGTTAGTTTGGAAATAAACTCAGCAATTTTCTTCTTTATTTATTTTTACAGTTTTCTGGTCGGCTGAGCTCTTAATTGTCAGTTTTCCGCTGTGCGAGATACAATAACAGGAATGAAAATTGGATGTTCCTCGCTAAATGTTTCGTGTTTTTAAAACTTCTGTGAAATGTACAAATTGATTCCTAGAATTACTTATATAACATTTCACACAGGCTGATAAAAAGTAACGAATAACACAAAATGTATCTGTTGTAGAGTGCATTGAAAAATAATGTTATAAGATTTTTGGGAAACTACAAACAGAATCTACCTTCTATTTCCACATGCACCTAGGAGCCCAAATACATAAAAATAAACTGTACAAAAAATAGACTTCTTTTCAATAAAACGAAATGGTTACGGACTTACACTCGTAGTGTTTTAGTTAAAGCACTTTTATGGGATTCTGAATGAGGGGGTCGGCGCCCCACCATGGACCAACACGCATCGACACAGCTCTCCTATGGAACCGTTAACATGTAGAAATGTCTGTACATACATAGAAGACCTTTTTTAAGACTTATTGGTAGAGGTATTTTTTAAAAACCTTGAAACAATTTGAAGATGTTACAATTTTAATTTGCTAAGTAAAAACACATAGTTATTCCACAGTCTTGATATAATTTACGCCGCACCCTGTATGTCGGTCGATAGTGACTTCGCGCCGTACGTGCTAATTAGATGACCCCAATTAGGGAAATAAGATACATACGTACGGCTATGTTAGGGCTTTCCTATAGATAATAGTTTTGTCTCAAACAATGAACTGTGGTAACATATACCTAAATTGGACATTGATTTAAGTATGAAATACTCAATTACGTAATCAACACTGAAATGCTAAAAGCAATTATAATGCATGACGTAACAAACCAATAATAAGTTTCGACTTGTGAATAAAGTTCTAAGTGTAATGACTTACGTTACAAGTTCACAACACAGCATCAAATCCTCGGATTAATCCGCAGACACATAATTCACGTTTATCTCGGTAGCCGAAATTACCCACCCACTAACGTAACCAATTTTCTTACCTTTGACAAAATCACGGCTCTTACCTATTACGTAACATTACCCAAAGGGCGCACGCGGCGCGAATACGGCACTAAACACATGTCCGACCATTCATGCGTTTTTGAGACGTATTAATAAGTGTTAGGGTTTATTTTACTGTGGTGCTTGATGCTGTCAAAAGGCAAGCGTGGAGCGATGTATAAGACACTCTGGGAGGGCGACGGTAGGCCTATAATGGGTTCTTGCGAGGAGGGCTCCGGGACCGCATGTGTTCGTGCCTGCGGTTCCCGCTCGCAACACTGAGAGAACAAATTAGAAAATCTTTTGGGGAATAATTTAAGAAGTAGGCTCGCGGTTGCCGAGTTAACTTTGTTTCGACGTCTCACTGGGTACGCGCCGATCAAAGCTTTACAAGTGTTCATTTAAAGTCGTATCGGGCGAAGATTACTCGATAAAGTTTCGCAAATTGACATTTCACGGCTTCACGCCGATGTTATTGGCTTCTTGTTATGAATAATTTTGTCGTGATTTAACTATATTATTTTCAACACTAATCGATATTTGAAGTTAATGGAAATAGTAGCTTCGTAGAGCTGATGAATGGGAAAGCCTAAATACACCTAAAAATAGACTATGTAAATATGAAAGGATACTCAATAGCTAGAGAACTTATTAGCTACGATGAATAAAGTACCTACTTACAGAAAATTTTCGATGAATTGCAGGTCTTCACGTACACAACAGCCTGTAATGTATTTAATTAGCACGGCTATAGGATGTTCTCCACGCGTACCGCTACAGGGTGCTCTCATTGCGTACCGCTACAAAACATGAGGAAATCGCGCTTTTCCTTCAGAAACGCTTGTAATTGAGATGCCATGTTATTAAGATTTTAATGAACGTACCTCACATTTGCATGCGTGAGGGATGGAAGTTTTTAAGAAAAATAATGTTGCTACGATGTAGGAATTTATGACTGTTCAAACGGTATCTATATTCTCTACGAGGAACTAAAATATTTAATAAAATGGGCAGAACATGTACCTACCACTCAATACCGAAGTAATTAAATGAATTAATTCCACATAAAATATATCCGGGTACAGTGAGCGCACATTGAAGTATCGCCACTCGTACAGGGCATAATAACGCACTCCAAATATTATTGTTCCTGTCCCTATACTAACAGATACTGTTATTTAACTCAATATATAAACGAGTTGAAAGTATGGAATTTAAATGTACTTGAAGGCCACGTGTTCAAGATTGTGTGTGCTCTTCATATCAAGCTACCCAAACATGGAGAAACTTTCTCCGCCCAACTTTATCCGAACGCGATCATATTTTCGTATTTTTCTTCACTGAGATGCGAACCGTGAATGGTTGAAATGTATTCCATAAATTAGGGTACACTTACGAATTTCGAACAAGAGGGCGCAACAAAAATACTTACTTAACAATTTGTTGAGAAATTCGTTGGAACGATTAACAAATGTGTTCGCTTAACATTACGTCTTAAATGAATAAAGTTTGCGATGGCGCGGTGGCGGGATGATGTCGCGGAGTGCGCTGGTACTCGAGCCGTATCCTAGTACAATATTGACACAAATCCCTTAACTTATAAAATCGTGCTTCCGTCCCCGATGTAGGCAATATGGGATTTCCGTCGTCATTTTGATGTGGAGCCCGGGGCTGGGCGAGGGTGAGTGTTTGCGCGGGGGACACCTGGCTACTCTGCCCGCCCGCTGTTTGCTGATCGATATGTGCCTACTTTTGTGGATGACACACCGCTAATGTAACACTATCATATATTTTTTTCACTGGTGACCCGAATACGATGAAAAGTATCTCAATATATTTTTCTTACATTTTCAAGCTATACCTACAGCAAGACCTACAGAAAAGCCAATGCAAATACTTTAACTGTATGAAAACGTTCAGTTCATTAGTATCGTAATCTCTGAACATTGTGCAGAAGGCTGCTTGCATTAGTAGACACTCATTGCGCCAGTTCGCCACACACGATTTGCCAATAAGTACGTATTTGCAGCAATAACCGACAAAACAAAGCATCCGGCTTGCACGCTCCTAATCCTCGATTTGGGGAGGGTCTGCGTGGAAATGGAAAAATATTTGTCTGGCAACACTCGGCAAATGTACCGACAGCCGATATCACGTAGCGTTTTATTTTACTCTAAGACAACTACAGGTTGTCGACTTCGCGTGTAGACGGGTTTATTTTTCTGTGCTGGTAACACGTTCACTGTTTTACAGCGCGGTTCGTTCAGGTGTTTGGAGGTGAGGTGTAAAACTATCTTTGATTTTTATGCTAGAATTCTTGGGGATTCTGTTAGGTACAGAAGTATTAACTAGGAGTGGTAGAGTCTGATGTTAAGTGAATAGAAATATTTTTATCTCGCTACTCAATTTAACTAAATATAAAGTATCCCTTTCTAACGAATATAAATAAATAAGAACAACCCTCAATATTTATTAAATACTGATTGCACTATAGAACGCAAAAATAATAATAGACTACACATAGAAAATTATTTATCTAGGTAAACCTAGATAACATTCCAAATTCAACTCAAAACCAGAACATAAAAATTAGAATTCAAATTCTAAATTCAAATGAACTTCTAAAAGTGTAGCTGGTTAAAAACATACACGATGCTCGCATTCGAAGTACAAACATGTAAGTATAGTAAGCTCATGACATCGTTGGCAGTGCAGTCACTTTGCAACTTTTCAAATATCTGCTAAACCCCTCAGTTGCCCGTATGACGGTGTTATGACCGAAAAGGATCATATTATTATTGGAACATCGAAAGTTGAACTGCATGCCGTTCAAAAGTTATCCCCAATATTTGGATGGAATTTTGTAAGAGTTTCAAGGTGAATGTTTTAAAATTGCTTATGTTGTTTTTGTGGGGTTGAAATATTTGACGTACTTAAATTAGTTTTATAATGAAATCATTATTGCAGTCGAGGGTAACACATATGTACTTACATATGTAGTAAAAGTTTTTGTTCATCATGAATCTCTTAGCTGCTTTTTATGAATCTCTCATTTAGAACCTTACATAGCTAGAGTAGATAAAACCAAAGCAAGAACGCAATAACTGTACTTCCCATCAATAAATAAAATTCCCACAAATATCAGTAGATACTTATTACTTTTATGGAGTACTGAATATGATGTTCTCCATTTTGGTGTCCGTTTGTGTCATGTCGCGAGGCGTCCAGACGCCCCGACTTTCTCATTTTATGCGTCTTTTACGCGCTGTAGCCAGATTGCGAACGTCCCGCTATTTAAACTGGCTCGCTTTCAGGATCGCTTTACACTCTTCAGGACCTTAATAGAGCTGTTCGCTTTTATGCCGTAATGACCGCGTAAAATGCTCAGCGTTTGTTTGGCCGTTATTAACCGGTGAGTGATGCAGCTGGCTTGTTTGAAATGTTATTATATTTACGAGGTCCGCGGTGATTTTATGACATGATTTAATGCGGTTTTAAGGGATCTTTTAAAAGGTGTCTAACTGATTTAGAGATTCATAATACTACTGCAAAACGTCAGATGTATAAAGCACCATCAAATTCAGAACTTACCCACATTGACAACTCTAGAGAATTCAATACTTTTGTTTGAAGCACAAAACTTGTGAGAAACAAAAGTTACTCTTTTATAGAGAAATGTCGTCAGTTTCCGGTCACGGTTCGAGTATTATAACTTATAAAGCACGGATTTATAGTAGCTCAATGGGGAAGTTATTGAAAAACAAAACAAGAAAGACTACCGAAACGCAAAAGTTGGACTTGTTGCACTGAAGAAAACTAATAAATGTTTCCCGCGGCGAATATAAGAGCGAGTCGGTGGCAGAGCGTGACATTAAACTTGGGTATAAAGTGAGCGTGCAATATCGAGTTAGCGAGTTTCACAGACCAAACAAGACGGCATCGGACTTCCTGGCGTAAACTACTTAAATCTTGACGCGTCTTGCCTCGCTGTCCGCTGCGGGCGAGAATAAACTTGCCTCGCCGTTTATGTGCGACATAGCTGCGGTATGTGGCGGCTGTTCACGGCACTCTGATCTCTGTGCAGACTGGATAATAGCTAGAATCGCTTGGTGTGAGAGGCAGCGGTGGCCGGTTCGCCGGGATTACAGAGCGATGTAGTCCGCGTACTTTCGACAGATAACGCACAGCCGGAGTGGAGTGGCTTTCCCGCTTGATTGACACTGGCTCAGTGGCTTTTAGTTGGCAAACGTAGCCATTACAGGCGCTGAAGTGTTCCGACTCACACATGTTGGAGTACACTTTGAGCGTCATTTCGGGACGTGTGCGGAACATTTTGGGTATATTTTGTTGATGGGTGTGTCGGATAGAGCTGTCTTGTTTGTGTTGAGCTGTTTCGTGTATTGTTGAGTATGTTAGCCGGTAATGTTATGTTACTTTCAGCAGGAGGGTGTATAAAACTGATATACTAAATATCATTTAACTATAGCTTCTACGTTATAAAATATGCTGTTATTACTTTTGCAGCACTTGTTATTACAAAATGGGGATTTATAGAGAAAATTATTGAAATTATTGATCAAAGAAGCACAAAGATAAATAATTTGCCTATCGTCTTTATTTATATTAGCAAGCCAGAAAGTTTGCGAAAGAAAAAAAGAACACAAACGTGCAAAAGGTTTTTTACAGCCACTTAAGATCCGTGTCCGATCTAAATGAAGACACCATGATTACAGCGACCAACAAAAACGCAAGCAAACGCCAATTACATCGGAATTGCTAAAAGGACCCACCTGTTGACTGCCGCAGACGAGAATGTTCTCGAAAAAGATTTTATTGGTGGAAAATGTTGGCTTTCCACGACAGATGTTCTGCGGGATTTGCTCTCTCCTCGGAAAACTTGTGTTTGAGAACGCTTTTCAACTTTGAATACTGTTTAGTGCAGAACTCTTTAGCTTATTTTTTGTGAACGTTTTACTTTATCTCTGAAATGCTTTTACCTGTGACTCTTTTAGAGAATATCTTCTGCCTGATGTTAAAGGGATAAAACACTTGTTTACTCGTGTATTCTCAAGCAATATTTTAGTTTTTAAGATGATACTTGTTAATAAAGTACTGGGTATGTTTATCAACGTCTGTGTTTGCATAATATGCAGTATTTTAAATAAATAATAACACATAAAACAAAGAAACCCACACCGCAATATCGCAACGAAGTCAAATTCATTAGCACATTATAATGAAGTTAGGAAAGTTCAAAAAGCACGATATTCGGGTGAAATTGATAGGAGAAAATTCAACAAAAACTGGTGGGCCATAAGCTTCGGCGAGGAACGCCACACACGGAGCAATTATCTAAAACACACAAGCGTTTAACCTCAAATTTCACTAATGAAAATTTCCGTGTGTTGGTGGCGAAGGGCGCACCTTATCGGTTATCTGTGGGATTGCTTGCGCCGACACTAATTATCGTATGGTGTTTCTGTGTTCGACAAATAGCTCGCGCCATTTTAAGCTTTCTGGTGTGCTAACAAATATGTGACTTGATTTTTTATTGCTTTGTAGGTTACATTTTATTTTCCCTAATAAGAGTATAAACAAACAATAATTTATATTTTTCTATAATGATTAAATGGCTTGTTCTATAGCTATGATAAGATAAAAACGATTTTACAACAGAAGTTTACAATTCCAATCCAATTTAATTTGCATCGCGATTAAAAAAGGGAATTCAATTAAGATTACTTAATGAACTGGCAGACAATAAAATGTTCTTATTAGTTATTATAAAGGGTCCTTTACAGAGTAACAAAGTGGCTTTATTACACGAGCGGTGGTACAATAACTAAAATTAAATGAACCCACAAACAAACGCAGGGGTCGCTGGATGCACGACACAATTTATGTCGCCATTTCCCACCGGCCGCCTGTATCGATGTCGTTTGCATCTGAAATCTTTGGAAGCCACGACTATATTAGAGAGGGGAATTGGCTGGGATCTTAATTTATCGAAGTTTTTATGGTTTAATTAACGGAATTCACTTAGGCGAGGGTCGTGCGCGGCGGCAGCGCTGCGACTCGACGTCGCCGCGGTTTGCGCTTTATTTTATACTAATAGATGTCCCTGGGCCGCGCTATAATTAGCGCCAGGACGCCATTGAAAGTTTTAATTGAAAAGCCTTTGTGCAGTTTTATAGTCCGTTAACAATTTTAGACTGTATTTTCATGCAGTCCCCATCGTGCCCGACGCGGACGCCGCTTAATCTCGACACCTCCGCTCTTGAGCAGCGTCGCGCCTACGCTTTTCACATTGTTGTCCCAAAGTAATACCAGAACCACCAGTTTTGTGTAGTAGGCTAATTTATTTACTTCGATCTCTTTTGTGATACGTTCCTATTTACAGAAAAGTTTTTCTTATAGGTACTATTCAGTGATTCGGAAGTCGTTTGGGGCTGTTCGCAAACTTTTGTAAATTAAATATGGCGACAGGCAGGTACATGGTAAACGAAACCTATCAAAGTGTATAAAGTGCGGGGCGCACGCGGCGAAACTTTTCATCGTATTATTACAACATTGTTCTTGAAATACGTACCATCCAAATTAATTCACCCTTCCGAAATTTGGAATTCAAAACTGTAAATTTGTAGCCTCTTGCCCCAATTATTATAACATTTATTCTTTATGGGGTAAACAGATCCCTATTTATTAGGGTTCATTATTCGAATTAATTTGTTTGTGTTATGTTGCGGGCGCGGGCGGTAGATAGAGGTTGGCTAACCGCGCGTAAAGAGGCTGTTTTGATATTTAAATGAGGGTAAGGCTTGATTGTGGCCATTGAGTCGGACCGCGGGAGGCCGGGCCCGTGCCCCGAGCCGCTCGCCCGCCGCGACCCTGCCCGCAAATGGACTCGGATACTTTTGTGTGTTAATTATTTCATAGCCGTTGTCATTGCTGTCAAAATCATGTGAACAAACAATACTTTTTTTTCATAGGTACATACCAGAATGGACATAAGAACAAGACTCTTTACAAAACTCAAAAGCATTTTTATAACTTTTTCTAAATAACTTCCAAGGCCTCAAAAACCCGACACACCTAATAAAAATAAAACCAGTTCAAATTATGAACTTCATTAACGGCCAGTTGAGGTAACAATAGAATCGCTAATTTTCAATTAGGGTTCCGCAGTGGCGCGGGATCGCCGGGTTCCGATTACAAAGCTAATTACAAGTGTCGCTTTCGGGGAACCCGAGTGGTACCGGAGTGGTACCCCAGTGGTACAACTTGGGCGACGAGCTTTTTATCGCTGTTGGCATCTTGTACCAAATGTTGTTGACTGCTGTTTAAAGGAGTTGAGACTGAAGATTGTTAGTTTATGACTTTGATAATTATGTTGATGGTATTCATGATTGTGTTTGGCCTATATTGTTTTTTTGGAAACTTCCTCGACACATCTTTTAATTACATGAAGAGAAAGTAACATAAATTGTACTTGTTTTATTAAGCCTACATAATATTCAATGTGAAAAACACAAAAGTTCACAAAAATAAGTTGTCTATTCCATGGATCCCTTGCACCAATAAAAGCAAAAGCACAGTCGATATTGTGCGGAAACACAAATCTCTATTTGCGGGAACGAAATCACATATTCAAACAGACGTCAAGCTTTCGACAAGCGGAAGAATGAATGAATGCAAATCTTCACGATTCCAGGCTCGTTTCACACTGAATACATTTCACGAGGACATATTGTCGACAACACTAAGTGAGCCCCGTTCCTTATATATAATAAATATTTTTTGCTTGTAAAAATATAAACGAAAAGGTAGGACCCACGTCTGCCGTAAGGCGAAGGATCGTTCTCAACTCGACAACTTTTTAATAAAAGGAAGATTAGGTAATCGGCTCGTCGCTTACATTTATAGTAGATGTGAAGAATGTCATATAAGGCGTAACGCGCTCGGATACATTTCACACGTCGCTTGACGCTTTCCCTAAATCTGTTGTCATTTGGGCGCGATCCCGTGGAAATAGGGGCAGGAATCCCTCGGATAGTCGCCAGATATTCGGAGCTATTTCTCACACGAGTAACCCCCCGCCGCCCGCGCCTCCGTCAGCTATGCCAACTTCTCCTTTTAAATATTTTAGCGTGTAAAAAGTGAAGTCGTGTTGCCTTGTTACTGTACCTGATTTTTCAACGTTCTTAAAAATTTATTTCGGCATTTATTTGACAAATATTTCGTTTTTCCTTAATATGAAGTGTGATATGATTGGAAGAAGCTATGTTATTTGTTAATGCAATCATAATTTAGGCATTTTCTCTGTAATTTGTAAGCTTTTGTTGTCACTCAACATATTTTTATCGGATTAATATTTTATTGAACAATTTATGTAGAATTTTTCCTGTTAAGTTTTTAAAAAGTCCTTTTCAACTTTTTACGAGTGTAGGTAGGTACAGTGAATTCAGTTTGGAATGTGATGCACGCCAACTTACCTTTTATTTAATTAAATAATGTATACAGTAACTCGTATATATTAAAAAGCCTTTTTCGGGAATTAATTTATGCTCAAGTTGTCACATCAAAACAATGGAAGAAAACCCATTTGCTAAAAGAGGAATTAATTTCATTATAACAGGTATATTTGCGATACGACAGAGGCCTCATTTTACCACCTTAGAAAAATGAGTATGCGTATGTAAATGCGGCATTGTGTTGACAAGCGGCGGTGAATGAGACGGTCCGAGCGACCGCGGCTATCGTTTACATCCACGTTCTATTAACAGACAGCTTAACTCGGCTCCGCGCCATTTGTGTTTTTCCGTGCAGACAAATCGGTAACAATAAAACGAGGCCCTCCTTCACAATGCCCGCACGCATGGCCTGCTTTTAATTTGCCGAACGTATATATCGGATCGTGCGCTCCGCCGGGGATCGCTTAAAAATACTACCCGGAAAATCCCGCCGGTCTGCCCTCCGCTTAAGGCTCTTGTCTGTTTTTAATACCTCTATTTTTATTGCGTGTGTAAATTTCCTCATTCAACCTTTTTTATTTGTTGTACAAACAAATCGAAGCGTCCGCAATTAGGGGCCGATCGATTACTCATCAAATCTCATCGGATTTTGAGATGATACGCCAAAGAGAGTAGAAAGTAATTAGAGGCGCGTACTCTCTCAGGCGTACGATGTTTTGTTGATAATTCAATAATCCGGCCCGAGGCGGATCTCTTTTCACGACGCCTCTTGTCATCCCCCCAGCGGCGCCCCTCGTCCTCCACTCGATTCTGATAGCATTCTTATGTAATCAGTTATCTTGTTTTTTCATTTCCTACACCATATTTAAGGACGATAAAGTACTCGCAAAAAGTTATTTAAGTTCCGAGTATTGCTCGATACAAATAAAGTTAAATTGGCAAAGTTGTCCAAGAAAAGAGGGATCGGAGGCACAGGTGACATCCATTAGGTACGATTCTCAAAAATATTTTGTAGATATAAATTAGTTTGGGAAATCGAATTCTGGCGTCAATTAATATTTTTTGCGTCGTAAACAGAGCAATAGGTGAGCCAATTTGTGTAGTCCGCGTGTAAGTGGAATATATGGCTGTTGGTGAGTTGCAGGCGAGGGCGGGGGTCGGGGCGCGGGGCGAGGCGGGGTGCGTGTTTGCACCTTATATAGGGAAATGGAACAATTAATTAAATTAGCACTTAAATGTATGGTCGCGGTAAGGACGGGCGTGCCGCGGCCCACAACACTTTTATTAAAACTATACGTCTTTCAAATTGTTTGCGGGCTCAGAGGTAATGCGTTTTATGCTTGCTCGCCCATTAGAACTGCGTTTTCCTGGTTATGCATGAACATTATGAGAATTAATATAACCATAACTAATTAACACGATTTAAAATTATGGAAGTATTTATTAGTCTACCTTGAAGATGAAGAGCTCAAAACCGAACGGTTATGAAGAAAACTCGACCACGAAGCGTCCAGTTCGTGGCTAATCCACTTACTGAATTCGATTCGGAGCCACACCTCCCATTTATCATAGGACCGACTGCTCCATTCATTAACGGTATCATCACTATCTAATTTACACCTTATAGTGTTGACAATAAAGTGGTATTGCTTTAACAATGTACGAATTACAAGTCCACTTTCCTAATGTGATAATGGACGCGTTCTCCAGGAGTTTATGGTCAGCCACGTCGACACATTAGGCGATTGCCGTTTTTCCGTTAAATTAATTACGGTGAGTTGACGTTTTTATGTTTTAATGAATGAATTTAGGTTCTAGATTAACGATGGAGTCTAGTTTTGTTGGACTATAAAGTTTTTTTGGTAATTAATTAGTCATTGTTTGGATAATATTTGAGTAGAGACCTACATAAAATACTAAGTATTTTCGCAAGAAAATTATAATTGTGGTCTACATTCTACACAACTATAATATTCCTGCGAAAATGAATTCGAACTCAATAGATGTATTATTTAAATATTTCTAGGAAATTACTCCGGGGATTTATAGCAACATAAATATCCATTATGTCTGCTTTAAAAATATTATTTTGGAAACTTCTCAGGTCTCAAAATACACGAGGAATAGGCGATTTCCCGTATCTCTGTTTTACTCTAAAAACTTGAAAAAAACGTTTACCAAACCCAAAAATCGTACAAACATTCGTTCTACACACTTATAACAAATGTAACCTCAGTTCGGGGTCCGCCCTAGTCTAGGGGCCCTATCCCGGCTCAATCATGCACTTGAGACATTTCCGTTGTCTGTGGCCGGGCGATTACTTTCCGCGGTCGGTTCTACGAGGGGGGACATTACGCTGCCTATCGAACTGAGTTAAATGCCTCTCGAATTTACGAACATTGATTTTTTTTGGTTGGAAATTGTGGTATGCAATTTTGTGTGAAAGAAATCGGGACAATATGTAAGTACTATTTTGTTTTCATTGCGTATCTCAAGAAGTTTAGAAAGATATACACCCAATATAATAATATAATGATGATAAAATAAGTTATAGTTATTTATTACTCATATATAACTCGGACCTCTTGTACTATACTGGTAACTTTCTGTGTGTATATACAGAGAGAGAACTAATAAAAGATATGAACTACATATATCTATATGTTGGGAAAATATACACATTTTGATACTGTTTTTGTTTCAATGTAGGTATTCAAATAGGAAACGTTCCTATCGTAATGTTACTGTTATTTATCATTGACATAAATCATTAAATGATTCACATATTCAATAATTCAGCAAGGGAACGCGGTCAAAATACTTTTGGTAAATTAAATTACTAATTTTGCAGTAACAGGGTTGCAATATTTATGACAATACCAGAAATATTCATAAAGGCCAATTAAAACCGGATTACAACCAATTTTCAATTGAATTGCACTTCACAACGTAATACCGAGAATAAGCAAAATAATAGCAATATCAATTGCCTGAAATACCTACAATTGTAATGAAACCATACTTTATATTATAAATGCGAAAGTAACTTTGTCTGTCTGTCCGGTCTTCACGAAAAAACTACGAAAACGATTTAAGTGATTTGCAGTAGACAGATAGCCATAGATCCTGTGAAAGGATATAAGCTACTTGTAAATTGGGCCCAGGGAGTAGTTCCTAGGGGAACAGCTAATAATTAAATCATAATGATTCGCGTCAAAATATAAAAAGAGTTGTTAGTCAGTTTTCATTCTTCCAAAAGACAGTCAAAATAAACAAGAACACCAAAATAGATTTTGGAAGTAAATACTAAAAAATATGAGAATGCCAATGAGATTAATACCCGCTCCGATTTTCGTATTTTCGTATAACCTAGCGAAGAGAGCTTTCATTCAATATAAATACCTAGCTATCATTGGAATGAATATTAGATTTCACTATCGCCACAGCGAAATCTGTGGACTCGAACTGCTATTTATAAGTACTTGAAATATTTGCTACGAACTACTGGAATTTGAGTTTAATATTTATTGAGAAAGCTTGGGTAAATGTTTTGTAGAACTTGTTGAAAATATATTGAAATAGCATAAAATAAAAAGATGTTCATAAGAATTATTTAGAATTTAATATTGTAACGTTAGAACGTTTTAACACATTAAAGTTCATAATAAAACTTTTTCACAGAAATAATATGAGTTTAACAACACACAATCTTGTATCTTAGCATAAACCTAACCGATTATTCGACGTTAGCGTCTCACCAGATTTTCCTATCCGATATTTAGGGGCGTCGAGTCTCCCCTATTGATTACCCAAAAAGCGGAAAATAAAATTGTGTACCTCTAGGCCCCGGCGAAACACAATACTGTGGCCGATGGGCCCCTAGAATTTATCGCAAAACATACTAAGCCTGCCCCTCGGATACGACCACTTAAATGAATTAAATCTCACTTTTTGTAATACAATTTTATTTTTATGACATTTTTGTTTCATAATGAATTACTTTTAATCCAGAGCTTGATTCGGTAAGCTAAGATGAAACATCGCGATGTCGAAAGTTGAAGCAATTTGTACCTACTATAAGAACTCATTATGGACTCGAAAGTAAATTACTGTTGTTGCTTGTAGTGATTGATTTGTGAAAAGTGTACCTACACTACACGTACAATGTTTTTTTGACAATGTGTTGCTAAAGAGTAGGTAAAACCAACAGATATGTAGTGTATGCAATTGAAAAAATATATAAGTATCCACATATTTCCACAGCATAATCGTTAAGTGTCCTTAATGAAAAAACTTAAGATCGTTAATGCTCGCATAAAAAACTTTCAATTAGGCCACACAATGGCTGAGCGTGATATTCGACAACTAGTGGTAAAGTGCGCCGTTCTCGCTGCCGACAAAGTTCTCCGTCGCGGCTTCCTCTCCGCAATCTTTATCGAATAAAGCAGTTTAGTAAACCGCAGCCGAACTCCCGCCACCCTTTATTATCTATTTATGAACAAATTTAAATAGACCAGCGCCCCACGAGACTAACATTCGTTTAGTTTACAACCTTACGCGGCAGGTAAACAGCTTTTTCGGATCATATTTTATGCATATGGCTGAGATTTTAATGTAGCTACCTATTCAACGTTTTTTGCTGAATTTTATATTTTTATTACGTTTTTGGGTGTTAGGATAGTTTATGAGCATCATCTTCAATGTGGTACGCTTTTGAAACTTTTCACTGAAATCTGGAAACACCCTAGGCAATACCTACTAACCAAATGAAAAAAAGCTAAATATATTTTTTTTTATTTTTTTTTTAAATTTCATTATCGAAATTAAATATACGTAACTGAAACGTATTTGAAAGGAACATAAAATTGATTCTTAGCCTAAATACTAATCTGTAATTTCCGCAAACAAATTTTCCTTTCCAAATCAGAATTCCCAAAATCTAGCAACAGTATGAAGATCATTATTTTTATAAAGCAAAAAAAAAATCTCGTCAAACTTATCCGTGTAGGTAGCGGAAAACCGTGAAGTAATATTTTGATGTTCATAATAATAATAGAAGGAGCGACACAGGGGAGGAGGGCTCGGATTTATTTGTATTTTATTACTTTTTTACGGGAGCCGTAGTCGCGGCCTAGCATCTCGCAACGTTACGACCCGCCATATTGTACCAGATATAGCACCTTTATTAGTGTTATTAGTATTTATAAGTTAAAAATGGGGCCTATGTGTGTAGGATGTACGGAGGGTTGCGGGAAGACTTTTTGCAGTACCTCTAATTTTCTCAGTTTAATACGGGGCAGGTCCTTAGGAGCTGTGTTGGTGTAACCACATTTTTAAAGCAGACAAGAATAGATCTCTATTCTAAAAATAGAAAATTTTTCAATTTGGTCGAATATCCAAGCAGAAAGTTGTGGCTTATCTTGTTTTATGTAACATATTTAAGTGAAGTAACCCTTGCAATAAAACCTCACTATCGACGTTAGAAACCAAAGGAGTGTAAGAAACGTCGATTTAATCCAAAACATTGTATCTGAGCGTGGAGATGTGAGAGAATAAAAAAAATAATAGCACTCGTGTTCGGGCCCAATGGCCGGAACGAGCCGCGAGTGTTTGCATTTGATAAGACGATACCCTCCGCGCGAGGGGCCGATACGCTACATACAACACCCAATGTTTCAGACGCCTTTTGTTTTTATTTAAAATGTTCCTCTCATATTCCTCCTCCACAAACACGATGTGATTTTTACGGTCACTGTAAAAAACCGCCTCATCTGTGACTGTGCAGTCAAACAAAGTTATTTTGTCCATACTGTAAAATAAATGAACCTCTGAACTGGCTGTCCCGAGTTAGCCTCACGTACAGTGTACACAAACAAATAAAATATGAGCTGACAAACGCGGGATTTTCCGCCACCAAACGGAGTTGGTGCACTACAAATATTAACCCCCGTTATTAATGCAGAACATTGCGACCGGCCAAAGGACAGCGCTCCACAAAAAGACCAAAACCGAAACACAATTTAAAAGAGAATTCTTAAAGAGCGAAGACGCTGCCCGGCAAAAAGATAATTTGGAGCGTCTGGCCCGGGGGCGCGGGTGCACGCGGGTGCGGGTGCAAGGGGGTGCGGCTTGCGTTTGTCTTTGCTATTGTGAACTTTTATTTCGCTCACTTTTATGAATTATTTTCAGTTGTTTTTATCACCGGCAAATTCAAATGGAAGCTCCAGGCGAGTTCTTTTAGTCCCAACCGCAATGTTTGAAATGTTGAGTTTAATTCAGCCTTTTGTTTAAATATTTAGCTAAGTTTGAAACAGGTGCCGCGGCCGCGTGGAATACCGCGGCGACACTTATTTGAATAATTTTGATACAGAACATAAATTGTCGCTGGAAAAATAAGCTCGTATTCATGATGTATTGCATTCAAATTAGTCTGAATGTATCCACAAAATGAAATATGTTCGCAGTAATACCTTTTAGTCGTGACAGTTGAAATTAGCGGAGTCTGTTTGTCGCGGCGTCATAGATGGCTTGTTAGCTCGCCTTGTCATGTTAATACATGTTGTGTGAGCTCGCGACTTAAATTACAGAACAGTTGGGGTTATTAGTAGCTCGTATCATTGACGCGGGTAATTGGTACGTGAATGCGAGGAAACCAGTAATTGCATAATTATTCGGAAACCGTCTCATGTACTTGCGTTGTGTGTATTGATATGTGCCAGCGAGTAATTTGGTAACACGATATATTCCTGCATTTCGATACCGCCTGATTGATGGATTAGTTCCGACATATAGAACGTACACGTGACGTGATAGGCGTAGCTTATTATAGCACTACATAAGTATTGCTAAATTGGTAATTAATTAATTTGATCTAAGTACTGAACAAAGCGAAAGTTCATAAACGTCCACGTTGAAAGTAAAGTGGACAACTTTATTGAACACGAACAAGCAAAAAATATGTTAACTTCTAGCAAACATGCAATATAGAAACACGTACAAGTAAAACCTCATCAAAGAGCCATAAGATGCAACAAACAGACAGTTGCAAACAGCGAATACTTAAATAAAAGAAATGGACGCAGTGAAAAATAAAAGGAATATTACGAAGCTTAACAATTTACACGCATAGTGAGTGTGCGCCCGCCCGAGAGGAATTCTCGTCTTGTGCAAAACAGGCGAAAACATGGACAAACAATATACAGTGGAGTTGACGAAACGAATGAAAAAGAAGAGCCTTAGCAGTCTCAAATCCAACAAACGTAAAAGAGATTACCCACGCTCCAACTGCTCTCAACTTGTATAAACAAAAAAAGCTCAATTTGCCCGTTTTAAAACAAGGCGGAATTGCCATACAACGGCAAAGACTGCCGGGAATATTAAAAACGCTTTTAAAACAACTGAATGCGAGTGCAAATTATTTGAATTTTTATTGTGACAATTGACGGCGGGAGTTGTCGTGAATTTTGGGATTGATTTGGTTAAATGGATTTTTGATTCTACATGTATAAAATTGTAACAGTTATGTTTATTTTTTAACTTGTTTCATAAAATATTATTGAAACAGATAGTTTCGACTGTCTAGCTGAAAAAACATTTTTGCAAAATTTTCTTTCACTTCAAACCCATCTAAAGCTTACCACCCACGAATCGAAACTTAAATCGATAATCCCAAATACACTGTATTCAAACACTACAACGCTGTCATCATCCCCTGCTAGTGAGTAATTACAAGTCCCCATCTTCCCGAAAGTCTCATTTCCATAGCTAACGCTAAGCGATCAACTTACAGCGCAATATAAAGCGAGCGCGTATTTTTGTGTTAACCCCCTCTGATTACACACAAATTGAAATAAATTGAATTTTAAACCTAACCGCCTTGCCCGAATCTGCGGAACAAGAGCCTAGCAGGAAGGGTTATTTGTTAACTTTAAGGATGGCAGGATTGCTTTCTTGTGTTTCGAGACAATTTGTGGTGTGTTTAGTGGTATGTTTTGTCAATATTGGGTTCTGTATAACCCCGTTTTAGTTCTCGATGGGATCCTTATAATTAAGTTTTAAAATCAATTTTATGTCTAATCGAAAGCATACATTTTAACTCATGCTTTGTGTCCTAAATGGAAAATATTTTAAAATATATTTTGAAAAATGTTTGTAAACAGGCAACCCTGTAAACATTAAAGTCAGTATAATAGCCGCGATGATTTCTTGGCTCAAAACAATCTCATAACGAGCGGCTGCTACCCTCGTCACTCACAGTTAACTTTGTTTTCACTTATAAGCCCCGTTTTATCGTACCACCTATCATTCAATTTTGAGTGCTTTTAACTTAAAGTATGTCAATCGTAGTCATATGGGAACCACTGTCTTGTCTTAGGAATTTCTATTAAGTGTCAAGTTAGCTGAAGTGAAACATTTCAAAGTTGTTTGATACCAAAAATACAGCATAAATACAAAAAGTGTAACTACTGACTAGCAATAAATCAAAATAAATAGTAATAAATATGTGATTAAATTATATTTTATTAAATACATACAAGTGCAAGTTTTAAAAGATTTCATTAAATCAGTACAAATAACTGCAACGCAAGATAGAGACGGGTTGCTTACCATTTGGTGTAAATTAGCGGTATAGTTTAGCGTGGACCAGCGGTTCTATTGCATTACTGCGGGGAGCCAGCCTTTATTGCTCAATTTGACTTTATTTAACGCAATTCGCAGGCGGAGGGGGCCGCCCCACGCCTCGCCTGACGGCGAACAGATGAGGTCCCACTCCAATCCACTTAGCACGCGGCAAGCCACTAGGTGATCGCAATCTACAGACTAAGACGCCCGAACGCTTTCCACTATATTTCTTTGCGGCGTCCTCAACGAGAATTCAATCGAGTGTTGCGAAATGAGCAAATGTATTCCCGACACAAGGAGACGCGCACCTAAGAAATGACCGCGTCGAGAACAGTCTGAGCGCTACTTATGTCCAACTTTATGCAGTACCAAACTAATGTCGCCGCCACAAATTACTGTAACATTCATACATCTCCGTCAGCGGGAAGCCGTGTCTACATTTTGTGCACGTGCATGCAAACTTGCGACTCAACTTTGGGACTATCCAAATTTAATTTAGCCGCCGCAACATCACGAGCTCGCTCCGCGTTTATTTTGGTTAATTTGTGAACAAGTTTGTGCCATAGAGTGATCTCCTTAACCATCATGTTTATTATCCGAGATACGGTATCGAGTCGGCCCTTATAATCTGGAGGCTCGAGGGGAGTGGGGGAGGGCGTGAAGGGTGTCATTTTCACGCTGGCATATTGCTCGCCACCGAACCATAATTGAATAATAAAATTGTTGCGAATTTCGGCACAGAGTCCTTTGATTCGTTGCATTTGATGGGGGACACCGCTCATTTTTATGTAAGACGGATTTACTGAGATCCCTGTTCATAAAAATGTCGGTACGACGAGATTCAGTAACGATTCGGGAAGATGTAATTTGTATTACGTGATTATTTGTCGAGATCTTATTCACTGTCAGTTATTTATCATGAAATTAGGGAGTTGGGTGTGTTTGATAAAGATTTATGCATGAAGGATTTTCTCATAATAAAACCTGTGTTCGTACAGATATTTGGCACACGTGTGGCACACTCCAGGTGCGAGTACCTACATATGCGGTGCACACGGCTTGGCTGTCATACGTATTCTGAGAGACAGCCTCTCCCACCTAATTTCACCACGCTGCATACTAAACAAAAATTTCCATTAACCAGGCGGTGTTTACAGTGAAATTCTTTTTTCATCAAACGAGATTTATTCCCTCAAAAATATGTAAAGTTGGGTGTGCGAGACACCTCGGATAGCGGCCGATGGGGGCTGGAATTAAAATAATATCTCAGCATTCGAGTCACGCGAAACATTAAGTTGGCTCCGCAATAAACCGCGCCCTTAAAGAGCTTCATTCAGAATTAAAATTTGCCGCCTGATCTCTTCGCGACGTTTGATGGATCACCAACGCGGATATTTTGTTTAATTTGGGATGAGGTTCAGTTGCCGCGCGAGGTGTCAACTGTTCTCGCCGTCACTCAACTCCGACACTTGGAAATTATGCGAAAACAAATAAAAAGTTTATTTAAACACGATAACATGCCTGTTTCAGCGATCTAATAAATTGTAATTAATTTTACCTGTTTCCAAAAGTTTTCACGTTTGGTGACGGAAGCTTAACATTTAAGTAATTTAACAACAGCTTTTAAATATTTGATTTGTAATCAAACTAAGCGAACGCTAAGACACCAAAATTTTTAGATTCAATTACTGTCGTAGCTCGTAGCAAAGTGCTACGGCGTAGCACTAAATCGTAACCGCTTGAGTCGTACCTACAAGAAAATGACTGTGTATAACAATATTTGAACTTGTTTAATAAAGCAGTAATAGCATTACAGTAGGTAGACACAAACTACAGCGTAATATGATTGCTGAGTATTAAATACGTCGTAAAAGCGCGCGGGTAGCGGTAAAATAATGAATATAAAATGCAGTAAACGAGTTAGAGGGCGTCGGACCGGGGAAGACGTTTTTTAAAATCATTTGTAGTTAGTCGGTGTGGCCCACTTGGTATTCAAGATGGCGGGCCGTGGCGGCATCGCACATATTTTATATTTATTACCGCCAACAAGGGCGCGATGTGTCGTGAAATTGCACCGTCTTCAATATGCACGCACGCACACGTTTTACTTAATACCGCTTACGAGCCTGATAACGCCCTGATCATATTGTCAGCATCCGACAACCGCAGCCCACCAACAACTGAACACAGTATATAGGTTCTATAGATTCCGTGTTGCACTTTCTCAAGTTTTGAGTCACACATGTATTTATTAACCGAGAAATATCGGAGCCTACAAAGAAATCACATTATTGACCAATAATAATTGTTTGTAAATATAATTAGGAGGAAAACGCGATCACAGAGAACATCTTAATGAACGACTGATGGAATCAATCATCCTATAATGAGATAATCAAACAATGACCCTCGATAATATCCCGATGCCGGCGTGTTGGCACAAGAAATTTGTCGGAGCAATATCGCGGGAATCCCTCCGAGGGAATCGCCAATTTTAGGGGAAATCGACGAAGATAATTATGTTTGAAGTTAGTTATTGAGTAGAGTCAACATGCGAGGAGATTAGCCGCCCGCCGCCCGGGCCCGTCGGCCGGCCGGCGCTCGGCACACACTTACGTTCGGGACGAGAGCCTCAATACTTAATTATCAACATGTCATTTATTATTAGTTCATTCTCTCTACCTTCTATATATACACGTTATTGGACTTTACTGAACTTGTTCATAATCAATACGCCGAAATATTAACGGATTTTGAATAAGTTAGAACAGTTGGGGTTTTTTATGTTCGCTATGCTAATAGAGTAATTTTAGGAAGCCTCCACCGAATACAGGAAACAAAATATTGATAAAAAATCAAATAATGTTCATAGAAAAATGTATCCGTATTTTTCTTTAATTTTCCGTTCGGCATATTTTCAGCATAACACGGTATCATATATCCATTCGCGTATTATTGTTTCTACTGGTGATGACGTAACAACTCATTTTTAGATATATGCTCCTCTTTGAGTGGAACGCTATTACAGATAATTACATAATCACGTTTGAGTTCAAGCTTCTTATTAAGCAGCGCGTTTTATGACTTCATTAATTATTAACCGAAACATACGAATTATGAAATTGGGTTAAACATCACCTCGGCTCGTCAGGGACCGCCCTAATCACGCGCGGGTTTGCTTACATATAAATAATTTTGACGCGATATTACTAAAAGCGAGTAAGCCGATAGACGGCTGAGGCCCTACGAGTGGCTTTAATTTTGTTGATAGGTAATTTGTGCGCTGTTCCCTGGGGTGTATTTCTTAGCGAATCAACACTAGTGTAATTAACGAATTCATTTAAAGTTATCGTAGGGATTATTTCGGCTTAACCCTCTTTCGCGGAGCTCTTTGATGTGTCGGTGTCTCGACGAGGCGAGGCGAGGCGGCGTGGCGCGACCCGTGACCGCGGACTCACTCGACTTGTGTTTGCAGCTTCAACTCACATGTCACCGCATAATTTAAATCAAGTTAGTTTGATTAATGACGGAAGCAAATTGTCTGGGAGTTGATACCGGTTCATGAACTCGTGTTGGGACTATATTCTACCTACGTGTGAATTATATAATAAGGTGTGAATTGAGCTGAGATGTTTGAATAATACTGGCTTTTCTTTTACAGATTCCTGCAACAAGACATGGACAATATCAAATTCTGCGTTGACAAGACTATGACCGAAAAATCGAATCTCACCTAATTAAGTAGCCACAATAGTAGTTTGTGGCAACGTAAGTAAGTAAATATCAGAAACATAAAATAAATACTAACAATGAAGCTAGTTAAAACACAAAACTATTTCTTTGCCGTCATCCACAATATCGAACAGAAACTTAAATAAAAAAGTTATTATCTCATAAGACCGCGATAACTAAAGAACATCGGGCTATCTTCCGCAGCGTTCCAGAGCCGCAAATTAGATATCTTGAGCATCCACAGACTAAACGCTGGCGTTGCGTCTCTCGCTTCATTAGCATTTTAATTAGCTGTCGGTCCCGCGACCTGCCACCTGCGAACCCTTTGCTCACTCATTTTTGTTTCACTATTAGATATTATGCATATTTTTTGCTTTAAGATTTGAATGAGAAGTTGGTTTTTGAGGTTGACAATAATTTTTAAAGTATGCAACTTTAATAAGGTGAGCACGGTGGTATTTTATTTCAAATTTCTTGAGCCAGACCGCCTTAGATAATTTTCACCTGGATCGAAAAACTCCCTCTACAGCCTCTTATAACGGATTCTCTATCTAAAACTGCATTAAAATTATTTATCCGCAAAAGACAAGGAAGTCTATTAAAATATTTTATCTACCACCTGCTAAAATGCGCCAACGAAAACAATCTAGACACGCTAAAGTAGTTTAAAAAACAAAACACTGCCGCTTGCATAAAGCTGATTTATTAAAGTAGGTACCCTAATAGTTCCGCTCGCCTCCTTTGTTCCAAGTCGGGATTGGCAGTTCGATTATCCTTAGCTCTTGCAAAAAGGCATATAAAAATTAGTCTATAATGTCCCAGACTCCTTAAGTACACCGCGGGGAGCGAGCGCGCTACGTTAAATTAAAACGTCTGAAATATGAGACGCTGTTCAACTGAGAAAAACTAAGGTGCCTCCTAATACCTACTGCGCTCACAATTTGTTAATTAATTTTTTGATGGTTTCACGTCTTGTTGGAGTTGGATGATTTGGTGGGTTCTAACTTTTTATTTGAGAGGACTTTTGCTTTTTAAATGTAGAAATAAGTTTCCGTTTATAAGACCAGACAACAAAATGAAGAACTGTCAACGATTTAAATTATTGGAGTTTAACACAATTACTTAAATAACTTGTCTTCATTCTAGAACAGAAAATGAACAAAAGCAACAAAAACAATAATGGCTCATTACGGAATTAATCCAAACAAAACAAATAAAAGGTAAAATAAAATGGCAAAAAATTGCTAAGCACTCGTAGTCGAAATTACCCAGAAGCCTTTTAAAAATCAGGTTTACAAAAACATGATGGAGTACAAAGAAACAATATAAACATAGGATTGTCCCCGGCGCGGCTCGCATTTACGTCCGCTTTATTATTTTTAAGTCGTTTCGAGTGCTCTCTCGTTTGGAACTTTCACCTTTTCCCCCAGACACCCACTGAAAGTTAATTTCTTTTGGTGTATTTTAAAATTAATTTTGCTTTTGTGGCGACCGCGACCGCACGCCCCGGGACGAATTGTAAGCAGCCAAGTGGTAAAGCTCTCGGTTATAATAGCGCGGAAAATGCTCGCAAACATTTTAATGCTTATGAACAATCGCGTGATCGGACTCCCTCTGCGAATATATTTTTCGCTAAAATATGTTACAATTTTCTTTTTGTTCTCTAATGTAATACCATTTATAATGCTTGTGTCTAAATACCCGTCAGTCAAAGAGATAATCCTAATAACAGAATTTTCCTAGTCTGCGTTTTGATGGATGTTTTTATCTAAAATCTAGTTGGTTCCAATCTAATAAAGAGCAATATTTTGGAATTCAGATTTCAGAAAACAATACGACAATAAAAGCAAACATTTTTGTTTAAATAAAAGGTAGTTTTATGTGCAATGTGAACATGCTGTTAGTTGTCATAATATTTTAGTTGGGACAATAAAAGCGGATAAATGAACGACACTGTAATCGGCAGGCGGCGCGACTGCCGTAAAATACGAAAGGATTGTGGATTGTGCAGCTAGTTGTGCCGCTGTGCCATTTTAAACTTTATTGATGGATAGTTTTGTGGTTAGTGATCGTTTACTGAGAAAATTATTGCACAAGACACGAGGACTATGACGAGGTACGATGGCATAGCATGGCTAGATAGGCAAGCTAAAATGTATAACTCATTTTCATGGACAAATCAGGGTTACGCAAGAGTATTTTTTTAGTTTTGATAATGTTATGCTAAGTAATTCATACCAGAAAAAAAGATCTACCATCTAAAACTGCACTGAAAGTATAAAAATTATCTCTCTCGCTGCATCCAACAGGTGGGAAGCAGACGCTGGCTAATTTCCTTTAAAATTTATGAGACTATGGCTTTCTCGCTTTATCTTACAGTCAGGTTTATTTATTAAATAACTTTATACTCATGACCTCGTGTGGTTTCCCAGCGCTCAGTTTAAAAGGCTCGCTACTGAAACCGACCATTACATTAATTAAATTAATTGTTACCGGGAAATATTTAAGCGGAAAGTAATAACCTGATGTAATTCAGTCGCCAATTTCGAGAGCAATTTGATACTATAAATATTTCCTTATAAATTTTATTTAAGAGCTTTGACCAGGAATATTTTCAGTACCTACATATCTTTTCAACAGAAGCTATGAATGATGTCAATTGGCTGTACCAAATTGTTACACAATGGTACAGAAATATAAATATCTTCAAACTTCATTACATATTGTAATAGTTAATAACGATGTCATCCCGGTGTATCTTCTTAAATAACCTTAATCGTCTATGCAGGTTACACGGCGGCGCGCAGCAGGAGCGGTGCGGCACAAAGGGCGCGTGCGACTTCAAAGCGAGCCGCACGGATCAAAGGGCCCGCCCTCAGATAACAGAGGCCAGATAAAACCTCCGCTATCGGGCCAGCGCCGTTTGATATCTGATTGTCGGTTAAAGATCGCGTCAACCAACATCGAATAAAAAGGTGTTACAAATTTTTCTATTGCAAACTTCGTACAAGTCTTTTGTGTCAATTTTCTTTTAAGGCGATCAAAAGAGCTTAAAGCGTTATGAATGAAAAGAAAAATCTTTACATTTAGTCCATTCATACAGCACTTCGCACAAAGAAGTTCAAAGATCAAATATTAGAAGTTAGAGGTTGCCAGATAACGTAAGAGAAAATATTCTTAGAACTTTAGTATAAAGGTACCTAAGTTATTTCTATTGAATCTAAAATTAGAATACTTAAATAGAAAAGCTTTATCAACACCTCCACAAATGAGCATCTAAAAACTTGAACAGTCTCGATAAACGGCACCTAGATTATTCGCCAAACAATGGTAAATCTCTCTAAAACGTGGTCCGGTGCGGGCTTTAATCTCGACAATCAGCTGTGTGTCTGTTTCGTCCGGCAGTAAATCCGCCGGGCCGCGCCGGCTCCGGTACGTGTGCCGCCGGATTACCGGCTGTGTGTGCCGGCGAGCCGGTTCGTGCCGACGCACCGCGACCCGCGATTAGTCCCACTGCCCTTCTTGTCGGAAAATTCGACCCGGGTCATAACCCGGATAAGACACAGATAAGTACAAATAAATATTGATTGTGTCATTGTTTCGATTTTTGTCTCTTTTTCATGATGTTGGTCGAAAGTTGTGATGTATTGTGATGATGTCTACCTGTGAATGTAATTGTAGAAATAGGTATGTTCTATCTGGTCTTATAAGAGTCATATCTAAGTATAATGTAAGTTACAGTAACACAAGGTATAAGTCATCAATACGTTTCGAGATAAATCCTGTAAAAAGTTTTTAATTTTGTGTACCAACGCTGAAAATATTGAAAAAAATATGCGTGAGCGGTTTGGTTGTGGTAGTTTAATATCATTGTGGAAATGTTAAATTAGTGTGTAGTCACTTATTATAGGTACTACCAATATAGATATTGAGAAATCCAAAAGAAATTCTTTTGAATTATGTAATAACTTGTAGAATATATAACTTACCTTAACATAAGTCGTGGAGTCCGGCCAGGCGACTGAAGGCACGCAGCACGTCGATCTTGCTTGGAGGTCACGCGTATTCTTGGGGAATTAACACACATTACGAGATGTTATTGCTTGAGAATACACGTAGCTGACAAGGAGAAATTCAACGGAGGAAAACTGCTGTCCATGAAGACGAAAATATCTTTTACATCTGTAATATAAAAATGAATCGCAAAATGTGTTGGTAAGCGCATAACTCAACAACGCCTGGACCAATTTGGCTAATTCTTTTTTTGTTGTGTTCGTTAGGTATTGTCAGGAGAAGGTTCTTATGAAAAAAAATAGGGTAAAGTAGAGAAGTCAGTTGACGGGAGCGAAGCCGCGGGCAAAAGCTAGTTTTCTTATAATTATATGTTCTTTATTTAAGTAGGTATCAAGCACGATCTACCCACGACGCACATAGGGGTATTTTGCATTTTTAGCCGGGCGAAACTAGTAAAAACAAACTTTCACATAAAAGAAAAAAAATATATTTATTAAATTATTATAGTTAGAACCCCTTGGTATGCCTAAAACAATAAAAAATAAAACATTGACTAGTTTGCTTGAAAATTATGATTAATGGTTTTTAGCTAACACTAGCAGAAAAGTCTAAGTATTGTCGAAAGTAGCAAAAAGTAGCACCCAATGTGTGCCATGTAATATCTATCACCTGACAGATTTTGTAATACGTTACAACAGAAATCGTTACCCGGAAACACTCGGAAGGATAACTTTAATCCCTGAGAATAGTAGAATTCATACAAAAAAACGTTTAAAAATTTTGAACTTTAAAAATTGATTTTGGATCTTAAAAATACACGTAAACATTAGTAAATCATAACAAATAAAACTGTTCTTACCTGTATTATGATAATCCATAGTAGTTTTGGTTATCTAACTCACAATAAAAAAAACTCTGAGGTATCAAACACGGCACGTTTTTAATGTAGCCAGTAACTGACGTGAGTGCATGTGACAACGATCAAGTTCTGACAGATTTGTGGGTAGCTGGCATGTGGGTAGGTGTCCAAAAAAGCTCAGATTTCGTTCAGTAGTTACCTGGCTGGCTAACAAGTATTTTTTTTTTATTTTATGCGAAAGTTTGTTTTTACTAGTTTCGCCCGGCTAAAAATGCAAAATACCCCTATGTGCGACGCCCCAATTTCATTTAAAAAGATAGTTAATAGAAAACTGTTTTTATAATTTGAATGATTTCATAAATAGTTATTAGGACCTGGTCCCTAGTCACATACTTACATCAATTTACTTTCGGGACAGGTGTAGGCAAAACATGCAATGACGTGCTAAGTTTTAAACAAAAACGGTAACTACGCAATTGCCATAGTAAAATAACTTGTAAATTGTAAATATTGAAAGTCAAATATTTTATTTGTTAATGTACCTAACGAATTATTATCTACATAATACTTACATGTATCATTAAGTACATAAATCACTGGTGGCTTTTGGTAAATTCACCGATCAATTGCTAGATCGATTTAGTTTCGAATTCTGGTCCTTCTAGCGATAGACCAGTGAACCTTAAAAGGCAACCAGTCTACAACACTAAGTAACTGTATGTATGAGAACTACACTTAGGTTTTGGAATGATGCACTATGCACACTCGGATAAAAAGTAAACTGTAGCCTTTCTCGATAAATGGTCTAGTTAATACTGAAATATATTTTGTGTATTGATTTCTGACACTTACGCGAATATTAGACATTTATATAAAACTACTTTTACGGATTTTATCGCGGTTATATTATATTATTTAATCCCGACGTTTCGGATCCTTTACAGCATCCATGGTCACGGGCAGACTAAGGTGTTGGTCGTCTTGATATATTAGTTATAAACAGCTACCCTACATTTTGTTAATTATTATTGACAATCCGATTCACGCAAAACGAGCTCACTGTATCCTTAGGTCGAGCAGTTGTAGGCTTGGATTTTGATTTAATAGTTTCTATGATGGGATTCCAAGCAGGTGGTATGACCCAGCCATCTTCTCTATTGAAATTTGGATGTTTTTTAATTTCAATAGCCTCGCGAATCATCCTAGGTAGGAATCGGTTTTCTTTTGCAAGGACTTGTGGTTTATCAAATCTGATGTAATGCTGGGCCTTGTCTAGTGTGTGTTCACAAACTGCTGACTGTCTGGAACGGCGGTGTTTGACATCGGCGATGTGTTCTTTTACGCGGGTCCCTATGCTTCTTTTAGTTTGGCCTATGTAAGAGAGACCACAATCACATTCAAGCTTGTATACACCCGCATCTTGTAGAGGTATGTGACACTTGACAGGTGGTAAGAATTGACTAATCTTCTTCAGCGGCTTGAAGTAGGTTTTGATTGAAGCTCGCTTCAAGATGTAGCCAATCTTGTCTGTGACTCCTCTTATGTATGGAAGAACAGCAGGTAGACGCTCAACTGTGGCTGGTTTCACGCGGGTTCTGCGACGAGGGCGCGGAACTCGGAGCTTGTTGTCGTGCAGTACTTGCTTAACATGTTGAAGCTCAGCACCCAGGTGTTGTTCATCACAGATCCCACGTGCTCTCTGAAACAATGATTTACCAACGGTAGATAACTGTGTTGGGTGGTGGTGGGACTCACCATGAAGGTATTTGTCTGTATGGGTTTTCTTCCGATACACAGTGTGACTCAAGGTGTTATTAGGGTTACGGATAACAAAAACATCTAAGAAAGCTAAGGAGTTGTTTGCCTCTGACTCCTTAGTGAATAGAATTTTGGGGTTTATGGAGTTAAGATGATTTAAAAATGCTGTAACTTTGTCAGATGGTAGTATTGTGAAATGGTTGCTTTTCGGTCGGATTGTCAATAATAATTAACAAAATGTAGGGTAGCTGTTTGTAACTAATATATCAAGACGACCAACACCTTAGTCTGCCCGTGACCATGGATGCTGTAAAGGATCCGAAACGTCGGGATTAAATAATATAATATAACCGCGATAAAATCCGTAAAAGTAGTTTTATTTAAATATATTTTGTGTAATAATTTTCTATGTATAATGAAATAAGTTTCTACGTGTCTGTTAGTAAAATTGTAGGTACCTAACTGTGAAAAAATTGTGAACAATATTTTCGATATTGCTATAAGATTAAGGAAAACTATCTACATATATAACGATGTTATTAAAACTTTTTGAATGTATGAATAAAGGTGTTCTGTAACTGTCGTGAATCTTCATAGTAAAGTAGTTATTCTGTGATTGTTTTGTTAACCTTTTTGTTCGGTGTTCGCAGATGAGGAATGCAACGAGTCTTCCCAACTTCCTAGCCAGCCAGGCGCAGTATCGATGTATCGTGGTCAGGAGAGGCGCATCAAAAGAGTCTCATTTTGTAAACTTTTCCAATGAAATTGTGTTCACTTCTCATGTATCCTATAAGTATTAAACATGTTATATACCAACTCAAATAAAACATTGTTTTATTTTATAATCCTATATGAAAATTTATTTTCAACGTCAGCACGAAAAAAAATTACCTACACACAGAGACAATAAATGATCTTTAAATGAATGCACAGGCTTAAAAATCTTCCTGCATAAGAATTTGGTATTCGAAAATAAATCTGGTCCTAATGAATATCTTCTTATTGTTTGAAATACAGAATTATCAAAGAAAGTTATCAGTACGAGTATTTCAATTCATTTTTTACCAACATGTTAAGAGTCATGTTACTTGAATAAATAAACTTTCTATTCTATTCTAATACACTTATCTCACACCAGACACGAGCTCCTTTTAGAACAGTAATAGTCTATTACACTGTTAACTCTTACAATAGTTCGACCAATCTACTAGATTTGAAAAATATTCAAGAGCCAGAAAGTCTGACAACTAGTCTTACCAAGAAGAGATAATATTATAATATTATTACCCAGTAACTAGGTTGTGTGGAGATCAGATAGTCGATTCAAGTAATACACTGGTCTTCAGCTACATTTGATTAGACTAAAACATAGTTGTGAAAATGTTAAGCAGTTGCGGACTTAACGGATAAGACATCAAATATAAATACATTGAACCCCAAAAGAGATGTGTTGCTGAAGCCATCACTTTTCTACTTAATCCTCAGATTGAACAGTTTTCAAACGACAAAACGAACGACTACATGATGCAACTAAATGGATATTCTGCTTAAAACTTTACTGCCACTGGCTGACCTTAAGATCGAACCCAAGAATCTACAGATTAATAGTTAGTAACAGTAAGTGCACCGATAAATTGTGCTAATTGATTATCTTAGTATAATTGGAAAAGGTTCAGGTTGAGATAACTAAATATGCTTCGAAATAATACACAGTTTTGAACAAAAATATTTAATTGCTATTAACTAAATCACTGAATAGAGTATGCCAACCTCCAGCGCCAACCTCTAAGCACAATCAAAGTAACACGTTATTTCAATAACACAAAACTCTAATACATTACATATTAGATTACCATAAATATTTACAGATTTGCTTCAGGTAATGGCAGAATACTTCTTACACTACAATCACCTTTGTATCATACCATAAATTAAGATTTCCTTCTTTAAAAAATAAGAACATTGTGAACATGTTTGATCAATATATTTACTAAAGATTCATCCGATATATTGTGACTTATTTGATCTTATTCGAAGACAAAATTCTCTAATAAGTTCTTGAGACAGTATCATCTACCAGACATTATATAAACAGTATCGTTACGGCAACATCTTTACTTGTTCACAAAAGCGGTTACGATTAATCGGAACTAACACATAGATATTATTGTGAAATGACCTCTGAATAAGTTACGTTAATCTAATTCGTCAGCCTCCGGGGAGGCTCGGGGAGCCAGTCTGTCAGTCTTCGCTGGCGAACTGCTCTGGACCAAGGGCGGGTCGTCACTATTGTCAACGATACTGTCTTTTCGTCTACGATCTAAAGTCGAAGTCTCATCTTTGACGTCTGTCACAATAGTGGAATTACCGTTAGTTCCACCAGGCAAGACTGCATGATCAGTCTCGTTGGCAACAGAGTTACTGTTACCAACATTGATTTTGCTGTAAGATTCCCTTTTCCTAGCAATTTCTTCTATCTTGATGTCGGCGTCACCGCCGGGAGTGACGGAGTTATCTTTGTCATTATTCCTTATATCGACAGTTGGACGCGTGGCAAGAGAGCTCTCCTGTGTGTCGCCGCCCGAGTTAGTATTGGTCTCCACCGCGGTGTCGGACGGTCTGGTGGTCACCACATCGCCAGTGTGAGTGGTGTTGGTTTGCGCGGTGGAGACGGACGGTGATGTTTGCGTGGTAGACTGCGCGGTGTTCTGAACTGTCTGCGTAGTGGACTGGGTAGTCGGGGGAGTAGCCTGTGTGCCGGTGCCCGGAGCGTCGTGGTAGGCCGCACCGCTCGCCAGAGCGGCGATACCTGCCAGTCCCATCACGCCAGCCATGCCGCGGTGAGTGCGGAGAAGCAACTGTTGCAGCTGCGCCTGCTGTAGTATGACTGGCAACTCGTAGTGATGGAAGAAGTACAACATGGAGTGCTAGAACAAAAACATAGTGTCATAAAATATTCTAGAATACTTTGAAATCTCCCTATTTGTAAAATTCGATTCAAATGCTTCCTATTTGTGATTTAAGGGGAAATGTAGCAATAAATAAACGGTAAAGAGATAAGCTGGCAATAGTTGCGGCGGAGATGGCGCCCGGCTAGGCGACGGAGACGCGCTTAGCTGGCGCTCAGATAGATGTGAGTGCAGATTATGAGGCACGTCCGTCGAACTGAGCAAAACTCCTTTAGACAAATAAATGAGCGACTCGTGACGGTGTCCTCACTCCTCCCCAGTCTTTATTTATTTATTTCTGGGTCAAAGTTCCCTCCCCTCGCGTCGTCCGACGTAAGTTTTAATTAAGAAACTTGTGACCGCGCCTGACTCAACTTTTATTTGAAATTATATTTTCTGATCCCCTCATTTTGATTTTTTCCAAGTGGCGGTGTAACGGGTTACCGGCGCCGACAAGTTGCGGCACCTTTGTGATTTATTATTTGCGGCGTGTGCTCCTTGACAGATAATTGAATGAATTTTATGTCATTTTTTACATTGAAGTTGTATCCCCCTCGGTTTTACGAGAACGGTGACAAACTCAGAGGGCACTACAGAATCGGATTATATTTGAGTGACACACATTTGCGAGCAGGACGATAGGTCAGTGGAACACGGGTTACATTTCACAAGCTTAATTAACACCATCCGTTCGTGCCCCAATCTGTTCGCGGATCATCGCTACAGCAGCAAATATAAAAAAGGATCAAACGTTTAAAAGGTATTTAATGGACAGAGATGACGCCCTTTTATACGTCCATTAAAATCGGCCGCTTTGAGATTTACCGCCCGCCCTGTTAGATAGATACGTGAATAAAAAACGAGGCCATTTTTATCAATTTTCAGATCGTTTGTAACAGATTACGTTGGCAGCGTATAGACGCACGAACTTTCCTAAGGGCTTGGCTGTTTGAAAATTTATCTAACATCAACAGTTTAGTCAACTTCATAATGATAGCGAATATACCTTATTACAAATTGTTATTCTAATATATTAAAGAGAAAAGTAACATACACTATTGACAAATACATGGTAAGCCCACTTCATAAACCTACTAGTACATATGTAGGTAAGTAACAATTTTTGATCCTTCAAAGAACAACACGAATTCTTTGTGTTGATAAATTTTGAGCCACAAAATTGTCTTAAACACTTTGCTTGCAGCGTTGATTATGCCAAGACGGTGGAAATCTCTGACAAAAATAAAGTTATTTTGATTTAAAATGCAAAGAAAAAACAGTGAACGGAGCGAAAGGAGCGCCGCCCTCGCCGGACGAGACATTTTTTATAAATCCCTTTTCATTTTACAAATCCTTGGACGAGCATAGGATGACTACGTTAAAGAGTCGACATTCTGAAACAACGCCTTTTATTAATAAATAGGAGATGCACTGAAGGTCCTGTCGACTGGCGCCCTAAAGGTATGCGTAATATAATTATGTACGCCACAAAGTAAGCCGCTGAGAGTGTTTGACTTAAGTTTAACTATAATTTGCAAGAGATCTGCAAGATTACAACACTTTACACTGTTCCATGATGGCGGGCCTTTTCTGTTGATTTAGGACTTGACAGAAATTAACTGAAGCACGCCTATTAAACCTCCACAATAATAGGGGTGAGTTAGTCTTCAGCGACCGCTCAGTCGGACAATATTGAGTCGCGCAGAAAAATTCCCAGCTAATAGAAAGTTAGGTAATTATTAATTGAATGGTAAATTCTCTTTGAGCCTGTTGTCAACAAGCTGTTTCGACTGTTAAAATTAATGTAAGGAGGATCGCACGTCGGTGACAATATTATGCGCGGCGCGTCGCGCTGGCCCGACCTCATGAAATATGATTTTTAATAATAAGTTGACACGCTCGATGATTATAAGATAAGACCCCACTTTGCATTCCGAAGGGGCTTCTTGTTTTTCGTCGTCGCCCTCGCGCTGTAATCCGGCAGAGCCTACGCCCCGCGAACTGAGACGCTTGAGCTGGCTCGAGGCGCGCCTAATATTATCTCCATACTCAATTATAACTGCGCTTTTGTTGTCGCCTTACATGTTCACAACATCGCAGATTATGGGATCATTGCGAAATTAAAAACTTGAATAAATCCTTCAATTAGACGAGCTGTTTTGGTAAAATAAAATAAGCGGATTGAGGGTCACTTTAATTAAATATATCGAAATTAAAGTAGTTAGATTTGAAAAGGATCAAACTAAACATTACGAGAACTTGATGTTTTTACATGTTGTTTTGATAAATTCGCAAAGGAATTATTATTTATTTTATGTTACAAACACAATACCTAAGTAAAGTAAGTAATTTAGTTCGAGCATTTTAATTTCTAGTAAGTATGTGAAAACTCAGTTCCTTGTTTCTACTCGTAAATAATCAAATCAAATCAAATCAAATCAAATCATCTTTATTCTCAGGCATCAAAGGCCCATAGATAAATACCTTAAAACTAGCATACATAATATGATATACAAAACTGTTAGTAAATAAAAACTTAAAACTATGTTAGTATCACTTCACTTAAGCACTATGTCACTGTGCGGTCCTGTGGCACTTGTCCGCGGAAGCGACGGAACACCACGTCCTGTGGCCAGAAGTTCTCGTCCAACACGAGGTGCAGGAAGCACGTCGGCACTCGCACCACGAACGCCTTGAAGTTGGCGTTATGGCGCGACTCCAGCAGCTGCACTCTCGGGGCGTACTTCAGCTTCTGGCGCACGTACTCCGCGATGTCCTCCGCCTTAGTGGTGTAGTGTAGGCGGGAGATGTACACCGGGGTGTTCGGCTTGGCGGCACGAATTTTGATGTTTGGCTCAATAGGAGCCGTGCCGCAACGATTCTTGTTGGTACGCTGACGGCGCTTCCTCCTTTGCACCGTAACGAACCCCTCATCGTCAGCCCGATTCTGTCCCTTTACGGGCACGGGCTTCTTCGTAGCATCAATTTTGCTACCGGTGACGCTAGCATAGTCTCGACGTACTTTTTTATGTTCCGTCGACGCTGCAGAAACGAGCAGCTGATCGAGCGGTCGAGCGGCGGCGAGCGGAGGAGCCGCAGGGACGGGAGCGGGGCAGCGGGGCGCACGAGGCGCGCACTGTGCCGACTCAGCATTCGGCGGTGACAGCGGCGATGGTGACAAAACTGCTGACGCGAAACTTGCACCCGATACATCGAGGCACGCTCCGCGCCGCATGTTTACGTTCGATGCACCCACAGGTGACCCAGTTACAGTCACCGATTTACGCAACTCGTTAAGTTCGCTGCGCAAATCGGCGACTGTAATTTGGGATGCATCTAACTTCTTCTGTACATCCGCAAGACTTGCCTTTAGAAAGACGATGTCTTTCAGCAGGCTCGTAACGTCGACGTGGTCGAAGGTGACGGGCGGAAGCTTATTCAGATCCTTGGCCACAAACGTCGGCACGTCGTCTGGATCGGTCTCCTTTAGCAGCGTGATGACATCTTGAATGCTCTTCTTTGTCCCGTCACGCCGGCGGGACACCATCTGGTCGCTCTTGTTGAGCAACCGATACAGCAGCTGCTTTGCAGCAGCGACGTCCTCCTCGCTGAAGTTCGACGCGCAGATCTGGATAGCGGACACCTCGTCCATCACGTCCAGCTTCTGCTGCAGGAACGCCAGCAGCTCATTCGCCACGAGTTGTTCACTCATAGCGATTAAAAACTAGCAACGGCTTGCGCCGCGCTAAATTCTAATTTTTAATAAACAAATATACGCGTCAGCAGCACGACCGCATCGATTCGCAGCTAGTACGAGACTACTGAGATAATACTGCGTGTCTACTTGGGTATGTATGTTTCTATAAATACCTATAGAAGCGGTGGTAATATGCGGCAGTCCAATCTAAGACGTAACGCACTATCACTGTGCTATCACCGTCAAAGACCACAATTTAGATAGCTTGGTCACTATTAACACAGTACACACACATGTGTACACAGATCACCGCTACACAAGTGTGTACCTGTGTGTTGTGTAGTACCGGCGGGAGGCCGAAGTCCGTTCGGCGTGTTATTAACTTCCGTGCAGCATAGCGACCGGAAATCGACGCCGGAGTAGATCCGCTCAAGACACACAGTCTATACCGCCCCTAACGTACACGGATCAACTATATTACGCTATTGTCGAACAGTGAGTCCCAATCTTAATAGCCAAGCATGTTCACGAGTAATTATCATGATCACTTCAATGTTATCATATGGACAGCGCCAAAATATACAGGAATCGAATTAAATGTTCCGCTTATTTGAATTTGGGGAAAAGTAAATGTTTGATTTTCGGGTTATTGATAAAATTTGTTTTAGCTCGCCGATATTAATATAAATGGCCGTTTTTGTATAAAATTTATAAATTATTCTGACATTAACGTGCGTCCAGGCGAATCAATTACCACGTATGTTAATATTTGTCGTATCTATTGGACTGCTAAACTTGTTTGGAGTTGTTTTTTAATTTATAAGTTTCGCGAATTTTGAAACATTTAAGCGTCTGTCGGTCAATCACAAGTTAGTGTTTGTGTCCACAAATCACTTGAAGGTAATGTGTCACCGGCTTGTCCCTCGGGCCGGCAAAAAGTATTACACGCACAGCCGTCATTTGAATCGTCCCGGGAAACATTTGACAAAACTTTGACGCCACAAGGGTTCGGAACGCTCTTCCTTATAAAGGATGTGTCCATTTGTATCATGACATGGTTATTAGGTCAAGCACTTAATGAAACTATGAATAGAACTACAGTAATCCATTAAAAGAATACAATTTAATATGGAAATATAAGGGGAGATTGAAACAAAGCTGCAAAGTTTGTATAATCCTGGAACCATTGAAACAAATCTCCGAGTATAAACCCAAACCATGATGCTGTACAAATTGATAACTATCATAGGAAAACGACATTTTATATCTGAGAAAATATAGGCGAATTTTCCGTGACATCTAGGGGATAGGTACGGTACAATCACAAAAACGTATGGGGACGTGATTTGTTGACAAATGCTCGCGACCCGACCCCTGTAAAGGAGCTTTCTCTTTTAGTTTTAAAAATAATAATAATTCCCAAGTTTGTGTGCACCTATGGCACTGCGTGTGGGTGAAACGTGAATGTATGTGAGTCCCCGAGGCGTCCCCGAAGCCCCGTGACCCGTCAGCTATTGTAACGTTGTCATGACATACATACTTATTTTAATAATAAGACGTTATTTTTCTGCTATTCAACTGGGACTTAAATACATATTAGTGGGTCTTTTGGTGTTAAATCTGACAGCTGGGCTCTGATTCTACTTATTTAGAAACCCAGACATTGTCCATAACATTTCCAATTGTGAGTTTTAGCAGTGCATATCGTAGATATGTATTTTTCAAGAGGTCATGCCATGCTAGAGCCATGACCTTTATTTGAATGGTTTTGCACATCTGTTCACAAATGGTCGTACACGTTATTATTTATTGATAATGTAGTGCTAAAATTGCTCTTTTGTGAGAAATTATGACTGTATCATATTATGTGTATAGTTTATTTTTAAAATATTATGATAGATATTTTACGCTATAGTGGACTACACTTACTGAAAAATCTAGACTTATAAAAAGTAGACGATATTTCGCTGCCAAAATTTCAAAATGTCCATAAGGTTTGCCGAACAAATTACGTCGCGTTTAACACGAGGGAAGTATCACTAGGAAGTATAGCAATAACAGTGGGGAGCAAAGCTAATATCGCTTTAGACAAACAGTTGATCTATAGAGCGTGATGCGCTCTGCGTGGCGAGTGCGTGGCGCCTGCGGCCTGACCGACATCAAAGTGCTTTGAACAAACATCACTGCACTTGGTAAATAGGCTAGTTGCAAATGATCATGTCATATTAGAATAAGGACAGCGATATGCTACATGTATTGCGGTTTGAAAGGGAAGAATTTCGTTTGTTTTTGGGGGTGATTCTTTGCCATTGAAAATGTGTAAGGGGCAATATTGAATAGGTATACGACCGCAGTGTATTCTGTTACTGCTGCATGTGGTTACGCACTCATATTTGTCCATTGACATTGCTCATTTAATTTATGAATTACACCTTGCCTCAAATTATTCGGACGAATTATTTTACAAAAATATTCTTGTGTATCTCTGGAAAAATACCAAGGATCTAAAGCAACTTTTGTCATCGACAGCTGAAGAAGGCTTGAAAGTACTCAAACCTCTTTTGGTATTTACACTAGTATTTATGATACTCGCCTGTATGAAGAGCCAGGACGTGACGAGCGCGAGGCTGCTGTACTGTCCGTTAAACCGGTAGTGGTACGCGTAGAACGAGAAGTGGTACAGGTAGAAGAATCTGTGGACAAAGAAAAAATATTCTGTTATTACTTTTGCTTATGGACACAAATGTCAAATTCTAGCAAAGTTAGGTGGACTTAATATTTCAAAGGTTTATATCACATTACTGAGAGAATGCCATGAGAACACGCAGCTAAAGCATCACGACTGCTCACTTTTTTTGCCTCAGCCATTATCAATTCTTTATAAACAATTTTACTTTTTATTTCATTTTATGTACCAAATCTATTAATTTAATAAAACGCATTTCTCTCGAATACTGAAAAAACTTTTCTGCCATAAGTATGTTAGCCAATTTTACATATTCACCGTAGATATGTACTAAGAATATATAAAAGACGTTGAATTGAATATCCATTACTGGAGTACTAGAGGACGATGGCCAGCGTGTAGTAGCAACCATCACATAAACTGTATTCTAGTGTTATCTCATTATGGACAATGTCTTAAAAAGAAATACAAGATTCAGAAGGTTCACGACATCTTATATTTGAAAAAGATGAAGAAGAAGATTTCGTTTTAAATTGTAGTAAAATAAATAGGAAACATTAGGTGGGTTTTAAAGTTGAAATTGAATGTGGATGACTTGTTTTAAGAAAATTCTGTTCAATTAAATTTCACACCTACATGTAGATGAATTGAGACCAAGTTTCATTGAAAGACGAGGTAAGAAAAAGAAGACAGCACTTATAAAAACAACGATAGTATAATTTACCGACAATACACTCTGTAAATGCAGTAATAAACATGTAGGTATTACAATTTCCTTTCCATCGTTCAGAAGCATATTACTGCCTTTGTTTACTTGGCCTTCTGCCAAGCCAGCCATGGCTGCTTGGCGTCGAGTCAAGCAACAAGTATACGTGAAGCAACGGCGCGACGTCGCAGTGGGCGGACATCATTAGTAGCTTATTGAAACACAAGACGCCATGTTTGATTAATTATAAGTACCTAGATATGATCGGCGATACGATTCATTTTTGTTTCGGGTTTTTTGAGACAGTGAAAAGTTACTTGTATGTTTAGTGACAGTGACAAAAAATGTTTTGACTTGTTTTTACATGGTTAGTAAAAATAATAGAAGTTGACATTATAATCACATGTTCCCACGTGAAATTAATTAATTTTTCACTCTTGCAAGACCATCATTATCTGGCTTCATATAGCAAAGCTTCCTAGTTAGTTCTAAAAAACCTAAAAATCAATTAGCTTAGAAGATATGTAGGTTGAGGCACTACCGAGTAAAAAAATTTAAAAATAAGTCCAATTATACACTTATTTTTAGGCATTCCTGTAAAACGGTCTACTAAAGAAGAATGCAACTCAACCCGTCACTGACACTTAGCACAAGCGGCTCGAGCCAATCGTATATTTCCCATGTAGAGACACCATTAGATTCGTTATCTGCTTATTTCGGTGGATAAATTCCCAATGTACGACAAGGGCGACAAACGGGCCCGGAAAAGGGGGAAATGTCACCTCGTTATCTGAAAAGGTTGCAATTTTATTTGAAATCGATATTCACTGAGATATACATTTTTCTTGTGCTGTTGTGTTCAGAGTGTGAAGAAATGGCTACACACACGATGCTCTCTGGCGTTTGCCGGTTTTACAATGCCTTGTGATGCTACTTGGTAAATGATACAAATGTAGCGAAAGTAAAAATGATTAACTAATTAATTTTAATTAATTAATAATATATGTTTCTCTGAGATTAATAGACGCTAATTAATATGCAATAGGTAAAGTATAGATCCTGACACGCTTATGCATTAGACTAATCAATACAGTATAGTTAGACAAGGGCGAGAATACGGCTAATATGGTAATATGAGCGTGAGCTACTAATTAGTAGCTTGTGGTAAATCGAGACCAAAGCGCCGTGAAACATGCTAACCTTAATTCTATCATCTCATCAAGTCTGGGCAAGTACCCTTATTATTAGCATTACGTTGAAATCTAAATAGTATTCTCGGAATTATTTTCAGTAGTAGAATTATGTTACTTCATATTCAAACCTAGACTACATAGTTGGATTGGGTGATACTAATCTGATCATAATCCATATTTTAATCTAACTTTAAATTCCCTCAAAGTATTGCGGCTTAAGTTAGTATGACTACAAGGTAAGTCACTTAATATTATACTTTTATATAATGCAAGTAATAACTACTCCCGTTACATAACACCAGCTACTTAATGTTCAGCATTAATCATTAAATGTTCAGCATTAGTATTCAGCATTATCCATCAAATTATAACAGCTAAAACAAAACGAAACACAAATTGAAACCAATTTAAAATCAGAGGTAAAAAGCACACAAAAAGAAGGAGACAATAAAATTGGAATTCAATAAAATGTTGTTTGAAAAAACATCTGTTTCGCAGACAAAGAGCAAGGCGTCGATTAAGTTCTTAAGTAACAATTTCAGAGACAGATCGTTCTCGGAATAATTTAAGGAGGGGCAGGGCTGGTCTTCGGCAGAGTCCAGCTAAGCTCCGTAGGCGTCGGCTCTTTGAGCGACATCAAACGACGCGAGATTACCAACGCATTAAACATACATGTTAGAAGAAACAAGCGGCGTTTTCTTAATGTTATTTCGTCCATAAATATTTTATCGCCTCTGTAATGGAAAATGTAAATGACGTCCTGGCTGTGGTGCGTGTGACTTTTTTGTTCAGTTTGCAACTGATGATTTTGGGTGCACCACATTGATTCGTATTGAGTAAGTAAATGTATGAATATATCGCACCGTTTTCGCACCACAATTAAATATCATCACACTCGTTTCGTTGTACAGCGGGTCGTCTCGGTGTCGACTGATAGCTCGTATAAAATATCGCGCTTCGAATGCCCATTTACAATTTTCCTTATTACACGAAAATTATTCAGAAGCCCGATAGGAGCAGGGGCGAAACTGAATCTTGTTGAACTAACTCAGTGCGAAATCACTTTCGCCTCGGCCTTTGATCTCGACTGCGCCAAAGGAATGTTATTCAGTAAAAACATGCAAATTCGATAAGGTATAACACAATATTATGGAGAGCGGCTGCCGGCGCGACGCTCTCTTTACAATACTTGGCGAGCATCGGGAAATGCTTTGAATATTATTTATCAGATCAGGAATCTTTGGGATCCGATTAATAATCTTACGTTAATTTTGGTTGCCGTATCGATAGCATTACGTATCATTATTAAATACATACTAAAACTGACTCTCACACACACTGAATGTGTTTCCAGTCATAATGTATGGTTACACGCATATCAAAAGGCAGTGTAAATCCCAAATTATGTGCAAACGAAATGTCATGGTTTGTTTTTAATAGAATATCACATACAAGAATAAACAACCACCGCCGCAGGACAAGGCAAGTAAATATTAAAAATATACTTTTGTATAAAAATTATGCTGTTTTTTGAATATTTCATCACTGAAGCTCAACTTCTAATGGCGCTTTGAAAAAATATAAAAGGATGCTCCCAATAAGGTTACCCTGTGCCTTTTAACGCAAATTGCCTTATCTCAATCTTAAATCAATGTTCTGCTTGTATATTATGATAATAGCATTTTAACGTGTTTTAATGCTCACTGGGTAAAATGTAATAAGACCGTTTGTAGTTAAATAAATAAAATAAATAAATTGTTTATTACTTCACTTTGTACATAATTTTAAAATATTTTGTTGAATTTATATATAGAAAGTCGTGTTAGTTACACATTTTATAACTCCAGAATGGCTGAACCGTTTAAGCTGAAAATTAGAGGGAGGTAGCTTAGATCCTGGAGAAGGACGTAGGATTTTAGTCACCATCCGGGACGCGGGACAAACCGCGGGCAGAAGCTAGTTCTAAAAAAGTGCAGACGATGTATGATTTGCCTGAACTAGGTAAAAACCTGTGTCTTAGGGAAAAGTGGAAAATGCAGTGAAGGTTAGACGATGTTATGATGACAATTTAGTTCATACAGTTCAGAGTGAACGAATGTACAAGGGCGACGGCGCGGGGTCGCGGGTTGACCGCCGGAATCCGCAACCCCGGCAGGGTGCGCCACTAACGAAATGAAATTCCGCTGGCATTCCACGCCACGGCTGCGTTCGCGACTATGACCACTGCTGACAATACCAACTATCCAATAATTCCATGCCGATAGGAAAAAGGGCGCCAAGTTTATTAATAACGAGGATCAACATATGCCGCGCTCATTGTTAAGTACCTGATATACTCAGTTTATTATATTGCACCTTTTGTCCGAACTACACTTGTGTTTTCATTTTAGAATATTTTCAGAGAGTTACTCATAATTAAATATACTCCGTCTTACCACAAAAACTTTTAAACGTCAGTTTAAGACTTGTCTAAAAAAATGTCAGATTATGAAGTTGACATATGGTTCATTTTGCAGCCACAATTTTTTTTGACAAGTGTAAAACAGACGTTCAAGTTTTTGTAGTAAAAACATACAATATCCTATGGTGCCACAGTATTACAAACAACGGTGAATAGCGCATACTTATATTATGTTCTACAATACAGCATGGAATTTCTATCTGCAGTAACAGTTACATAGCAGTAATTAACTTAATAGGCTATGATAATATTTATACATTTAACAAACGAGGAATGTCGCGTGCTATCCGCTAGAATGCAGACGTAAGTGACACTTCAACGTTTAACCAAATTGTTTATATAAACAATTCAGTATTTAGAAGGTACAGTTCTTGCCAAATAAGTTTGTTATTCAGTACCTACTCACTACGAAGCCATTTGACTTTTTTACTTTGTTTGCCTGAAGTATGCTACTATTACATTGACTACACAATAGTCATAAAAATATGAACCAAACACACAACGAGGCCAGAAGTGGCTAAGTTCAGAATCGCAAAATTATTTGGGGCCAACTGTAACTGTTGGCTTCTAACGGCCAGTTTCTTCATCAAAAGTTAAAGTTAAAGTAATGTCTAAAGTAAAAGTAACGGTCAAATTCGTTTTTTCAAGGCTAAAGTGACAGCAAAACTAATAGAAAAATTGAATTTAACCGTTACTTTTACTTTAGACATTACTTTGACTTTTACTTTGGCTTTAACTTTTGATGAAGAAACTGGCTGTTAGTCTGAATATGTAGTATGAAATTAGAACGTCGATGGAGCAAGTTGGTGTCGATGCTAATCGCGAGCACAAGTTGCGATGGCCCGACAATATACCACTTCAATCTATTATCCAATAATTACAAGACTGTCTCAACTTAAAAACACGACCCAATTTTACAAAACGGTTCATCCTATCAAAAACTTAACACATTCTACACAATCTAAACCCAGCTTAATCTGAAATAAGGCAAGTCTACACAGCCAGTTAAAGTCTGAAAATGTAGTATGAAATTAGAACGTCGATGGAGTAAGTTGGTGTCGATGCTAATCGCGGGCACAAGTAGGGATGACTCGACAATATACCACTTTCAATCTATAATCCAAAAATTACAACATTGTCTCAACTTAAAAACACGACCCAATTTTGCAAAACGGTTCATCCTAAAAAAACTTTGCATACAATCTACACCCAGCTTTATCAGAAATCTCAGCGTGGTCTACATAGCCAGTTAAAGTCTGAATATGTAGTATGAAATTAGAACGTCGATGGAGCAAGTTGGTGTCGATGCTAATCGCGGGCACAAGTTGCGATGGCTCGACAATATACCACTTATTAATCTATTATCCAAAAATTATAACACTGTCTCAAGTTAGCAACATAACCCAATTTTACAAAACGGTTCATCCTAAAAAAAGCTTTCTATATTACTAAACCCAGCTTTATTTGAAATAAGGCAAGTCTACACAGCCAGTTTAAGTCTGAATATGTAGTATGAAATTAGAACGTCGATGGAGCAAGTTGGTGTCGATGCTAATCGCGAGCACAAGTTGCGATGGCTCGACAAATGCGGTTCAACACACAAACTTGCTCCAGTTGCCAGTTCGAGATGTCTGATACTTGTGTCTTGTGAGAATGCTTTAATAGACCCGTTTGGGAGGAGGCTACAGGCTAATTTTATTAGACTACTGATAGGTTAAGTTATATA
The DNA here is from genome assembly GCA_033682625.1 of Helicoverpa zea x Helicoverpa armigera. Classification (NCBI taxonomy): domain Eukaryota; kingdom Metazoa; phylum Arthropoda; class Insecta; order Lepidoptera; family Noctuidae; genus Helicoverpa; species Helicoverpa zea x Helicoverpa armigera. Next base: position 4,686,206 of record JAWIIS010000011.1, read on the forward strand.
ATGTAACAATAAATATTAGGTAAATACACATGAGGACAAAATATCGTCACATAGAAGTCACTCACGCTATTTTATTGTTTATCGTGTTCTAAGATACATTCCAGAACAATAAACCAATTCATTTGCAACAATCACACTATTCGTTATCAATCCAATTCAGTACAGATGTTTTAATGTATTTATAAATCTTTTATAATAATCAAGTACCTAATTATGATATCATGTCTAACTTATACCAGACTCCAGCTGATTTATAACACCCTAAACCAGACGATTGATCAATCATCTACTGCAGAGTTCGGCAAGCCGAGTGTGAGGCATGTCAACAGAGGCAGGATGGCTCAATTCGTCGAGGAAACCTCACCAATACATACCCGCCGACTTGAACGCCAAGTACCCACTCCCAGTCAAGTTTCGTAAGGCACAACTTTCACCAGCCAATTCAGAATTGCTAGGGGTTGCCAACTCCCAACATATTGTACAATTCACCCGTATTTCTAAGTCTTTTTATAAATAGGAACTTGGGTTATTGTTCTAAAAATGTTTTTTAAACAACATTTTTTTTACGATGTAAAGTTTAGCAATTTGCAAAGGGGTTATTGCGTAGTTTATTAACTTTAACAAACTTATTTTTGTATTGCTTCGTTTTGAAAAATGGTGTTTTAAAATGTCGCACAACGTGAGTCCGAAGTCGATATTAAAATAGAATTTATGAAGTATTTACTGTAGTTACGTTAATTACAATTTTTTTCGCACACCATGTTCATATAATTATTAATAAACCAAACATCAAATAAATATAATATCTATCAAAAATAATGTGCTACAATTTGTATCGTAGTCAGTCGACGTAGCACCGTAGCGTCGTAGCCGCGCAGTAGGTCCGTAGAGGTCTCGTAGCGCTTGGTCACGTGCCCGGCGATCACGAAACGTTTTTACCGCATTTCCGCTTTTTTAACTGCTCACGTGGCAATCGCGTCGCAAATTTTAAAGCGACGCTTTTAAAATCGGAATTTTGAAATATTGTAGAATTGAAAAAAGCTCTTGGAAAAAAATACAAGGATTTTAAGGTTGAAAGAGATTATGAAAATGACAGTGTCAGCTGCGCCTGATATTCGACAGAGATCGAATATGCTCACATTGGGGTTACGAGTTCAGCGGGAGTGGACTGTTTGTTCGCCGTGAGACGTGTGTCGGCGATGTTATTAAATTCCCGTCTTTTTTCCCTAATCTCGTTGTCGACACGGCCCGCGGGCCCTCATCGGAAATGGCATTATTTCCCGAAGCCCGGAGCGACCCAGTACGGACACCGGATACACCCCGCTGCCGATTCCGTACGAAGCAGTATGCCAACAACCCCCAAAACGTCCGTTGTTTGAGAGAAATTTCATCTATTTCCTCTGGCATCCGTTTTAACATTACTTTGTCTTCGACGCTTTGAGTTTTAAACTTAACGTCACTGAGCCTCGGTCATTGATGTCTACTTGAGTTTTAATGACTTTATTGTACTTCAGCGTATTTAGATAAATATTTATAGATTCAAATTAATGTTTGCATGTCTGTCCGCTACAGGTTCCAAAATCATGATTAAGCTTTTTATGGATTCTTGTGTGCATTCCGAAAGTCCTTGATAAGAAAATGAAGGAGAATATATTTCAGTAGACTTACGGTTTCACAGACCATTTTCGAAGGTGTATTCATGTTCGTCTTATTTGTATAATGATCTCGTATATGGTTTATTGTACTTAAGGCACCACATGTTTAAAAACAAAACAATCCTCTTACATACAAACAAAATCTCAAATAAACAATCCTTAGCACATAAATTAATCTTATTACGAACTGATTAGGGACATACATAAGTCACTCATAACGAAACGTAAGCGAGTACCTCTCGGTAACCGGGCAGCGGTTATCATAATATTGTGTATAGCCCTCGGTATTTCGGTTACACAAACATTCGATATTACTGGAAATAAAAACAAATCCTAAGGTAGATCTATATTAAATGAATAAGGTAAACAACATAGCTTCGGTATCGTATGTATGTTTGTTCGTAACGTGTGCTGGTAATAACAATGGCTGATCATGGACAGGTTTCGATTTCACCCTGCTGGCTATTTTTCTGTTTTCTCTTGCTATAAGAATAAACGAAAATATCTTATTGTTTGCTCGTTGTTATGATATTTCTGTTAATTATGACCAGACTAGACAGGGATCAATTTCATTTATAAAAACGTTAATACTTTTAATAACAAGAATAATAACTTAATAGCGTTTTATATTTCTCTATTTACAATTTATTTTAAATGGAGAAAAGTCCCCTTTTTGTAACATATCATTCCATCTTCAGCGAATCAAATCTATTTATATCAATTCCCTTACATTATTTCCTGCGTACACAATCGAACAATTGATAAACCTCCAATGACATAACAACAGCCAATAAAACAATCAGAGGTCTTACAAAACTCCGACACAAAACGCGGTATTAAATGTTCTTACAAATAAATATAAAAGAAGTGGAGTTGTCTCGGGGTTCTCACGTCCCCGATATTTGTCGCGTGTCGCCTGGCGACGCCATTGTATGGAAAGGAGGCGACACCTGTGAAGGCTTATAAGGACTCTGGACCGCTCCTATTGTGCCGCGACATATAACTTTTTCTAGCTCGCATTGTGCTCCACGCTTATCTGTTTCAAATTTTGTAAGTAGCAAACTGCCTTCGATATTTTTCGAACAAGAATACTATTCCCTCCTTACAGTATCAGAACAAGTTGTATTCAAACTTTCAATGTAAAGTACTTTATTATTTGTGTGAAGTAGTTTATTTAATTTAATATTGAACAAGACACCCACATTCTGAAAAAGCAATTTGTAATATGAGTGCAACGACTGCGCTTTATTCTCAAGAATATTGCACTTCTTACGATGATGATGAAGCATTGCTTACGCTGTTCTATTTCACAACTATAGTGCTTTCGTCGAGCGGTGCATTGTTATTTCTTAGTAAAGTGCTGAAATATTGCGGCGGCGCGGTTCCGAAGCGGAACAATGGCGCAACGAAACTGATCTTTACCGCAACCACTTTAAAGGAGACCGAGAAACTCTCGTTTAGGGTATACTTTTTGGCTGAGTGGGCGGTGCTATTGTAAAACAAACCTTACACTATTCTAAATAGAGTTGGGTTTGTGGTTGTGGATGAGGTAGCCGCAGGTGCTGGCAATCCCGCAGCTACGGTTTGAATCACGCCTGTTGCACAGCGCCGCATATATCTTAGCTCACTCAGCGCGTCACACCTTGTTGCTCTTTTTATACACTTAGTACTTCGTACAATGTTACTTTAAAAATATTATTTCAAGTGCTCGCGTGTCTTTGTTATGGACACCTAGACACATAATCAATACACTGGTTATTAAAGGATATCTTGTCGATCTATTTACGCGTATATGGAGAAAACAAAGACTGGCTTCACCGAGACATGAAGTGTGACAGTCCATTATGTTCTCATTGTCACACACCGACGGAGAATGGACGTCAAAAAGCTTGATGCTTTGTTTTCTAGTAACACGACACTGATCAACCGAAGAGAAGGTAAATAGCTAATGGTGTGTTGACATTCAATGCGTAGGTTCAAAGTGCAACTTTAACAACTAAGAAACGTCTGACGCTACTTTAATGAGGTACCCAACAGTTCCTAGAAAATGTTTATTGAACAAGTCGGCACATAGATGCAAACGGCGTGTAACTAGCGTCATATATCACGTAGAGAGCTTTCAGAAGCATCTGAGGTAAAAGACGGCATCTCAAAGTAACTGCACTCAATTCGATTTGGCTGCGACTTGTTTAAACATCTCGACGGAAAGCGCCAAACATATCAGTTACCGAGACTAGGCTGCGCACCTCCGCGTCTTATTTGTGCCGCAAATACGAGGGAGGAAGGGTAAAGTAAAAAATGGAGAAACGCGTCCCGAATAAACACAAGAGAAATAATGACATCAAACAATAATTGAAATCATAGGTTGCGGCGCGAGTCGCGGAGTCTCGCATGCGTGCCGACATATTACCCTGAGAAATTGCACATGGCTATTATCTTTATATTAAATTGCTTACTTTTTTTAAGCCAAAAAGATCATTATTTTATTTTCGTTGAAGCGATAAACAAGTTTGTCTATAAAATTAGCAAATCTGAGAAAGAAATCTCTTAATCTTATTAAACAGCTGGTAAACAAGTTTTTCGTTAAAATTAGTATCCGATCCATCAATTTCTTGAGATATAATCTTGAATTTAATCTGGTTCGTTAGTAATAGTTTAAGCTCATCTAATATTTCCAAGAACTAATTTGTTATTAGAGAACTTGTTTACAAAACACGATGTCTGCTGAAATAGCGGACATTTCGCGGCATATACACATCGTGGCTATTAATCTCGACAAATCAAATAAAAAGGTTAATAGAGGCTCGCCGGGGAGGGGCAGGAAAGATTGCCTCTGTCCTCAATGGAGAGGCGAGCCCTCTGCAGCCGCGATACCATTATTAGTGAGTTAACTCAATTTGCGGCATATTGTTTGAGAGGAGCTTAATAACAGAGGCGAGAGGACCTGAGACATCGTCATGACTACCCTTGATCCCCGTCTGCCATGCCCCTCGTATCACTCGTTACATGTTTGTGACAAAACTAGGACCATCATTTTGTGGTGCCATAAGATTGATGTAATAGTACGTTCAGATACTCTTCTTAACAGCAAAATAAGATCCATAACACAATTTGTGTTCACGAAAATTATGAATACTATCAGATCACTGATAAATCTGAATACATAATTATGAAGCCTGATATTCGCGGCCTTTTAATTGACACTACACAGAATTACTTGAAAGTTCCGTTGAGTAATAATATAATTACAGGCCAAATTAATCTCATTAAATAAACAAGTGGATCCTACCGAGGCTATTTTGAAAGCGATACTGCTCCGGCTTCGGAAGCTGATACAAATGCCGTTGAGAACCGAAAATAATTTGTCCATTGAGGGTTATTTAACAGTTCTCGGTTGTTTATTTGCCACGGGGTGCTCCTACAAAAACTACCAAAGTAAACTCGGTCACAAAATTAAAAGGCACCCGTTACGTTCTGGACTCTATAGCAATGTCGTAAAGTTGATAATTAAAATTGTATGCTCGGCAATTACGAGCTAGTCGATACAAGTCGGGGTAAATTATTAAAACGAGCTGTCGAACAAGTGAAATTAATCGAAAGTATTCCGTTTGAATTTGAAACGAAGTCGGTGGAACAGTGTCTTGTAGTTCATTAGTTAGGAAGCCAGTTGTAAGGTTAGTCGACTGTCTATGTAAAGTTGTATGAAAACTTTTCCGCTTTGCAAAATATGAAAATAATACAGCAAAATTTTCGGAAGATTAAACTGACCAAAAGATTCCGAGAATTTTGCTCCAAACATTAAAAGTGGTGAGATATTCAAAATTGTTCTCCCGTGAAGGATGAAGCATCTTATGAGGTATAAACATCCTAGATTTCATATAAAGCCAATTTCCTATTTATCAGAGGGAATCGAATAAATCATCTGTAAAAACGGTACCGGGATGGTATTAAAGGCCCATAACGGCGGCAAAAACCGTGTCGACAAGTCATTTAGCAAGCGTTCGAGCATATCGTTGAATAGCATTAACGGAACAATATTTTATGCAGTGTTGGGCGCGCGAGGGGGGCGGGGCGGGGTGAATGGCGGGGACAGCACGGCAGGGCGCCGGATGTCATGGAAAAATTGCTACTTCCGAGCCGGAGCCCGCACAAAAGGGCCCGTCTGCGATTTTATTATCAAGTGTAGTGACCTCCACGGTGCTCTGTTACAAGCAGTCTATCAAAAAATATGACAGTTCTTTTAGTGAATAGCAGTCGCGTTGTATCAACCGAGGGATATTGTTTTCTCCGTAGTTTCTTGCAAGATTGTTTGGAGTGTATCTTTTTTGTTGGCATGCTGGTATTTAGATTTCCGTAAGAAGGTAACGAACCTTAAGTCAAAGAGTTTTTTCTTTTGGACTTTCATGTAACTTTATTTCTGTACCCAAGAAAACATTAAAGCGCTGAGCACAAGACGACCGCGTACACAATTTCGGAGCATCGCACATAATCCGAGAGGCTCGAGGGCGGCCACGATTGTTACAAGTTGATACGTTTTCAATTGCAGACGGCTGTCAGTGTGCCAATTTCGCGGCATTCACAACAAATTACGTATTAAAGCGAGTGGAAGCGCAAACAAAACGGTCGGTGTTCGTGACGTGAATTGAGCTCGTTGTACGTGCACCGCGACCAGATGCGGACAGTGTGGAGCGAACAGCGGACGAACATATATTTACTGCAAATATGCAACACAATAGTGACAAAATTTCAAATTATACAGCAAAAACTGCTAAATAATCTATTGTTCTTTTAAATACAATTTTAGGTGACCTAAAATATATTTGGAGAAAAAACATTCGGATTGTATGTGGACTAGCCGCATTCGAACCTCACATACGGAATGCTAATTTTTAAATGAAATAAAAAAGGCGCACAATCTGTGCACATTTGTTTGGGGTTTCATCACGTATGCTATAATCAGCTGGGATTTCATCCACACACATTTGTTCGGGTTAACATAATTTTATTTAAAAATATTTCAGTAAGTATATTTTCCTACAGTTGCAATAACAACAGCTTATTAACTCATCACTTTAAAGGACGAACACAGAAAAATCTTTTACAAATTCACCGAAAACACGACCGTCAAACCGAATACCCGCTGTTCCAATCACAATGGCCCAACCCAAAGTGGTACACGTTTAATTTAATTACTCATGTGCCAGACAGTGGCCCGGCCTTAGAAACACGTGACAGCGTTTCAAGGGCCTCAAATGTACGACAAGGCCCAAATTGGACTACAGTTTATTGTGTTCAATAATAGTTGGCCAACTAATTTCATTGTGTTTGTATGAGAAAGAGTTTGTGTCGGGAAGTTGTAGTGTATCGAGTTTGGTGTAGAAACTTTTTTAGTAAGTTACAAGTTTGGGAACATTGTTTCAAGTGTATTGAAATGTACTGAAAGAAAGATTTTGTTCATAACTTTCGTTTTTTTATTGGAATATAATAAATAATAATCATTAAGGGGTCATGTTTTGTCTTCTTTTTTTTGCAATTGATAAGTAGGTATATGCTTACAATTACAAATTAAAATGGCGTATTTTCTTATTATTTATTTGGAGTCATAAACATCGCTCTTTATCTAAAGGAAAATATACCTATTTATATTTTTCAATCAATTTTCAATGAAAGACAATAAAATGTTCTTCATATTTTTATTTTTTTTATAATAATGTATAATCAACAAGTCTTCATAGGAATTTGGCAATACACGTGTATATTTCTTATTTCTAATAAAAAATAGAAAAAAAAGCTGCTTCATCACAAGAGGTATTAGATACTCACTAATGGGTATGATTTAAGCTGTCACCAATTTAATTCATTTTGTGTTTCTTAAATAATAGGGTTTGCCCTCAAAATAGTAGATTTGTCACCAAATGTAGTCACCAAACAATATAAAATCAATTCCACAATAAATTACCGAAAATCATGGAGATATGGGGTCAAGTACCAAATAAATGGTTTTGTATGTATTATAATAGGTTTGTCCTAATAGTATTTAAGCAAACTAATTTAAAGAGATCACCAATAAATCATATATTATATCACTAGAAAATTTCATTAAGGTCTAAAAATGTAGGGTGGTCGTCATCATCCTTTCAACCAAAAGAGTCTACTACTTAACTGGCCATGTGCCTCCCCCAAGAGTCTTAATTTCCATAGGTAGTATAAATATATTCAAATTAAATTTCTAGCTGAATATTAAATAAAACATTTAATTAAAGTCAAAATAATAAATATTTATTGTAAAAAATAACAATCACTGAATAATCAGCGCTGGTTTTGAAGGATTTTGAAGGGCGCCCCCTTTTTCTTTTCTGGCCGATACGTAAATTTTTTGCCTCTGGTGGGGGGTTGGCCAGCTTTAAGCGTATGGCTAATCCGATAATATGCTTGCACATATAATTTTTCACATCGCGCATCGTATGATCGTACCTACAACCCATTAGTTGAAGCCCGAAAGCGCGCCAATTTGTCTACCTTCCCTTCCTCTTCCCTTTGAACATATTTTCATTAAAATCATAAACTGATGTATTAAATTGGTAACGAATACATTATTTTAATAACTGAACGAAATAAAATGTAACTACTGTATTGGTGACAAAATAACAAATAAAAAGGAGTCGTAGTCAGGGATCGATTAATCGATTTATTTGGTGACAGATCTACCATTTTGAGCACCAAGCTATTATTTAAGTAATAAAACTATTATTATAAGAACGAAGTTTATATTCATGTAATGCACTACAATTTTATTGGTAATCCATCTCATATTTTACACATTATATTAACAATAATTTGGTAATTCATACCTGGGAACACTCTTTGTTTTCTGAGAACGAAAATATTTCGTGGTGATAGATCTATTTATTAGGTGATACAACTTGATGACAAATATAAATTTTGGTGACAAAAAATATAGTTCCCCTCACTAATTAGTTACGGCAAGGTAAACAAGTCCTCGATAAGATAAACAACCAGCTTAAGATTGTTTTCATCATTATTTTTATCATAAAAATACATTTTTTCTTGTAGGTATAAAGTATCAGAAATACTCAAGCGAATGTTTATGAAAGCGTATACTTATTTTTATTGTTGGAAAGCAATATTTTGCTCGGGTACAAATAGCCCTGCCCACTTCAGAATATATTGGTATGTATTTCACGTGGGATGACTCCAACATAATATGACAAAGAACCAAACAAACATAAGAAAAATCCAAACTAATATTATAAATGCGAAAGTAACTCTGTCTGTCTGTCTGTCTGTCTTTCTGTCTGTCTGTCTGTCTTTTCTTCACGCCTAAACTACTGAACCGATTTGTGTGAAATTTGGTACAGACATAGTTTGAAACTTGAGAAAGGACATAGGATGGTTTTTATTACAAAAAAAATAAAAATAAAATTATTCCGGACATATAGCGCCATCTATTGGTCAAATCAAAAATCTGCTGGTAGTCACTATTCCACGCGAACGAAGTTGCGGGCAAAAGCTAGTACTCTATAAAGATCCAGTAAGGTCTACAATAAATGGCTAGTTTAGTTTTTGCAATGACCTCAAAAACTGCATCGAATCTTCAAGAACATAACGCATCTGTATGACTAAACCGTGAGGCATACGCATCTGAATAGTTGTCACAGCACTAAACAGCCGAGTTTATTCTAGCAGACACAATTACAAGTTCCGTTGCTTGCAGCGTCGGCTCGATATCGGAAAGAGATGTTGTTATCTAGAACACGAGCACTCTCGCGTAATCTCTTTAATTATTAGCAAAGCAAGACGAAATGACACCCTCCACAGAACGACGACTCTCGTAGAACAGGTATTTAAATTAGTTTATGGTTCCGATGTCCTTTGTAAGCGCTACAAGTCCTCTTGCTCACATCAAATGCACTTTAGAGGCTCTTAAGTGAGTAATTCATTAATTCAAGTGTGAAAAGCTCGCAAGATATTTCAGCAGATATTTGCAGCGTATGTAAATTGAAATGACGGTAGTGATGTGTGTAAGGAAATAAAAGGCATCTGAATGAAATTAACGGGACGCATTCAAAGCAGACAACCGGTCTAGTCGGCGACAAAGCCGCGCAGACAGCCCGCAGCGCGAGCGACTCGTCGTGAATGCCTAATTACGACGCTGAGTAAATAACTTTTCTATTTGCCTCGGGTCGGGTCGCGTTCGGTAAAACATTAATCATGATTGAGCTAAGTGGCTTAATACGGGAGGGATAATGGCGAGCAATGATCGCCGGCAGGGGGTGGCGCCGTACGGTCGCGCTGTTGGACGTCCACGGTGCGTCACCGCGACGACGCCCATCTGTACGCCGTCACACACGATACCATCGTACCCCATTCATTGCTATTGCTATTACAGACCTAGCCTAATGACACGTCACTTTTGGTGATTATTGACGTAACAGAAACTTGCAATTTAAATGCTTCTGAAGTCAGAGGTAATTCAGAAATCAATTTTCTGTTTCATCCAGGAACTACTAGTTTTTCCGCTGCCATAGTTCTATCTGGTTAATAACCAAAAGCGAAAACTATCGGGTCCCGGCCTCTAAGTACAGAAATGAAGCCGCGATGGCTCCTAAATGGAAAACACAAACATGGGGGTGGTGTGCCGCGGGCGCTCCGCACTGTTATTGTTTGTACACCGAAACTAAAGCCAGCAGAGGAAGCCCTACACGGGAACAAACGGGAAACTTTAAAAGAAACCATCAAGATAAATGTGAAGCTGGAGTAGTGCCGCACACATTTTGATATTGAAGCATCAATTAGCGCTGCTGCTTGGAAAATATATTTTAAGTTTTCCGTTGAAAATACTTCGAAATAAGTCTTTATGATATTCTGCGAAATTCAACAGCAAAATTTCGATAGCTTTTTTGTATTGATACCTATTAATAGATATTTCGCTGAATATTCTTCGAGGTACAAGGGCTTTCACCAGAAAATGGCTCTTATAAAGAAAAATGTAATTGCAATATGATCAGGTGTAGTGTATGCGGACATAAGGTGGAGAGGTGCAATATCGATATCGGGTCTCGACGAGAGTGGGCAGTATAGCGCACCGCAGGCGACGTCAGGGGGCGCGCGCCTCGCCCAGAGAGCTTTTCCTTGTCACCGGGCATAACACTAAACGATAATATTGCGATCGACTTCCGATCCTTAAACGGCAACAATTGTCGTATGTAACGTTAATGGAACCGCTCTCCGTCGGCTTGCGAGCCGCTCTCGTTTTATGCATATTGACGTCTATCGAGATTTAACGCCGATAGCAAACCATTAGTGAACGAGTATGATGTAGGTTAGATTTTATATGAGTGAAGCCGTCATTTCGACATATTTACCATTAAAATAGACGGAAATAAATATACGAAAAAATAAAAGTAAGCCATTACAGAACGCTTCAAAGTATTTTTCGCTATTCCTACAGGCAATTCCATATGTCTACCAATTACCACAAAAATAATTGCAAACACTGACTGCCAAAAAATCCAAACAAAGTTGTAAAGGCGACGAAAAGGAGCGCGCTGCAAGGATTCTTTCCAATTGCGCTTTGATAAGGATTCACCTTTTAGCGTGGTAGCGTGGGTGGCACAACAATATCAAACATTTCCTACTAGCCTTGGGCTGGCTTCTTCGATACAACCGTTCAGATTTATAACTACAGGTTACTGGGTAATGCAGGGCGAATATTTAATTTCTGACGGACTTGATTGCAATTGAAGTATTTCTGGCAACAGCGGAATCAAAATAATTGTACCAGGAAACTGACGAAAGTATTAATATATTTTGAGATGTTCGAAAAATTAACCGTTCAATCAGACATGGGAAGGGAATATAATTTTACGTAGGTAAACGTTTTCCCTCTTATAAACAAGTCTAGATTTAAAATAACTTCGACAGACATTCGATACGTTCTCCCACAGGCGTTCTATAGGATCTCCCACTAAGGTTCTATTTCAGGCAAGTTTTGTCTACTTTCAGTCAACATTCACTCCAAGAATATAAGAATGGAGGGCGTTAAAAGGCCAATTAGTAGAGAAAAATATAACATGGTGATATCATCGGCCGAAAATAAACCTTTTTTATGACCAACCTAAGATATTTAAACATTTTTCGAACCTCCTGTTGGGAAGTCGTTTAAAATATCTCTAAAAACAAAAGCAGCTCTAATACTACCTTCAATTAATAGTAATAATCTTATTAATTATCTTAAGGATGTAGTAGTAGTGCGTTCCTGGCGTGATGAGCGCGATAATTGGCAGCATACGGAAACTATCGCTTGCGGCTCATTGGCGCGCACAGCCCTATCCGCGACAGCTCACAATTATTTGTTGAACCAATTAATTTCTTATTTCCTTCGCTTTTATTGCTCGTGTGCTTTTATTTAGTAATTAACAACAGAAATCATATTTGATGTTGTCATTATAAAGGCTTATTTTCAGAGGAGGTGCTATATGCGTATCAGGTATTACATTGTACCTACATAATTGGGTACACTCGAAATATCAAAATTCTTATTTCCTGGAAATTCACAAATATAATAAATAACACGAGCGCGAAAATATTTTCATTGCAATATGAAATTATTGTACCTCTAAAATCATGTTTCGTAAAATGCTGTTACCAAAATGCATTTTCGGATTGGCAGACTTCAATCCAGGTATATTAAATTCATGTCAAGTGGATTTCATATGAAAAATATCTTTCGCTTGACTGCACCACCATAACGCTACAACATACAGGTACAAGTACCTACGTAATACGACGAAGCACGAGATTTCTCAGAACGAAATTAATATTAACTCGCAGCATCGTATTCAATATCGAATATCAGGAAATATTCGATATTTCAGAAATTTTTTGAATCATTTTAGTGCTTTAAAAAAAATCGGTAAAAAAACTTTTAAGTCAAACGGTTTTATCTTATGTGCACTGAAAACTAGAAAATAAAAAAATAGTTACTTACCTGTCAACCTACGTAGGTGGTCTTGGTCATATTAGACTAAAATAAAAACGTGGGGCCCATTAAATGTTGCTGTAGTACTTTCTTCTAGAGGTATAATAGGTGTGGATTGCATCGACTTACTATAACCGTAACTGGAGATTTTGACAATCAATAATCAGCCGTAGCGGCTTCACCAGCGAACGCCGAGCTCATGATCTACCAAAGTATAAAGATATGCTTTGCCATAGGTAGGATTTCAGAGGGGCCCCACGTTTTTATTTTAGTCTAATATGACCAAGACCACCTACGTAGGTTGACAGGTAAGTAACTATTTTTTTATTTTCTAGTTTTCAGTGCACATAAGATAAAACCGTTTGACTTAAAAGTTTTTTTACCGATTTTTTATTTTCTAGTTTTTAGTATTTAATGAAAATGCCTACCGAATATTCCTCATTCTATCTAATTCATTTAGTGCATCATTATTAATTATTACACGGTCTCTTATCTGATAATTTATTACAATCTAATTTTTTTAAAAGTCAATTTTTTTAACGACGCCAAAAATCATCAAGTGACCCCTCCCTGGGTCAGAAGCGGTAAGGGAGTGCCAGACTCTTACTGACTAAAAATACTTATGTTTCGTCGTAGGCCTTTTATGTACCAGGGCCACGGTAACTCTTTCGAACAATCCCGCAGCCCAGGCAGGCTTTGGCCCTGTTGGGCCCCGCTGGGGTTGCTGACAGTATTCTACTTGTGTAGCCCTTTCATTTGATACCCATATTGAGGGGGTTGTGGAAAAATATGTAATCCGCCATTTTGTGCCGGCGGCCATGTTAGATTTACAATGTTATTGATATTTCTATATTGTATTGTCATCGTAATAAAAGGTGTATACAAAATTTCAGATTAATCGGTTGACAGGAAGAGGGTGAAATTTGAATTACTAAATTTGACCTAAGAATAAAACAAACGGGATGAGCTAAATAAAACCGTTTAAAAATTGTTATCAGCCATTTGGTAGCGGCGGCCATCTTAGATTTAAATTTTTCATAGTAAATTGTATTCTACTTGTTGAGACCTTTCATTTGATACACATGTTGATGGGATTGATAAAACCTAAGTTATCCGCCATGTTGTAGAGGCCGCCATCTTGGATTTGAATTTTATATAGTACATTGTATTCTACTGGTTGAGCACTTTCATTTGATACCCACATTGACGGGATTGATAAAACCTACGTTATCCGCCATTTTGTACCGGCGGCCATCTTGGATTTGCAATGTTATTGATATTACTATATTGTATTGTCATCGGAAATAAAGGTGTGTACCAAATTTCAGATCAATCTGACAACAGGAAGGCACTGAAATTTCAATTTCTAAATTTGACCCAAGAATGAATAAATAAAACAAACGGGGTGAGCTAAATAAAACCGTTTAAAAAAAGGAAAGCATCGAGCATTTAATAGCATAAAAATCTTCGTAACTCAACAATAAACAGCATCCGAAAACGAAACCAAACAAAATTCGCTTTAGATAGTGCGCGGGACTGTGGGGTTTGGGCGAAGCACGAGGGTGGAGGGGCGGAGGGGGCGTAGTGTTGCCGGCTCACAATGCTGATTGAAAGCAAATAATGAAATCATAGGGAATGGAACCCCGGCCGCACCCGCAAATACTGTGAAAAATTGCACTCGAGCTCTCACAACAATGAATGCACAAAATACAATACAGAAACCTGGCCAAATATCGCCGCTGTTCGTGTTTGACGCCGCCGAACTACGCCGATGTGCTCGCAAAAATATTTACACAATAAATCGTTACTGTTTGGTTTCAATACCCATCAGTCGCAATATAATAATTATTTTCGTAAACTAAAATATTAATAGAATATCTACGAATGCGAATATACCTATAAATAAATAGAAAATATATTTTCTTTACATTCATCAGAATATTTGTGAAAATGTTTAGACCCTACAAATATAACAAAATGGGTTTTATTATAATGGCTGTTAACTTTTGTTATCTTGCAAAATACAATATGTTTTGTGTTCGTAATGATTCGCACGTGTAAAAGATTAACATATAAAAACATGTAGGAAAGTGGAATATTTCCACAGACGTATTATTCTGCCAAAATAGACACAATTCTATTGAAATGATTCAAGCAGGAACATTTAACGTAAAGTGGAATTTGGAAAAAAAAAACTTCCTTTTGTACATACATGAATTTTGAGTGTTGTGAAAACTGTTTTATTTATAAAAGCACGAATTAACGACCACATTCATTACATAGTACTAAAATGTTTCAGTATAACAATAAATTCAATACTTAACAAAGAATTACTGTCATAAAATTGAAGGGCTGGAATATTTGGGCCTCACAAGCACAACCTATTTTTAATGTTATATTATCAAATTATATTTGTTTCATCAAAGAAACAGTACCTACCTCTTCATCGAATATACTGTTTCTTTGCCAGCTGCAATGTTAAACACAAGCATTCACCCTCGCTCCTCCTCCTCCTCGATCGTTCCCTCAATGCTGAGGATCGTTCACCCTCGCTATTTACACCATAATTCACGAAAAGCTGCACAAAAAGGTGTGTTGTTCCAGTTTTGAAATACACTGGACTTAGTATCGCGGCAAGGCGATGGCCGATCATAAAGAAGGCGGTCAAACACTGGCGACAAACATAGGAGCGTCTGGCCGCGCCTTAGTTCAAACACCACTTGACCGATCATCCTTACCGCGACCATATTTTACCAAGCCAAGGATATATTGCCGTGTTTCATATTGATGTTTTGTTGGTATATTTAATTGAAATATATTTAGGGGTTCGGGCCGCAGACATTTACGAATATGTCCTTGCTTTCAGTAACCTTTACAGGCAACGAACTCAACATTTTCATTTCATTGTCACGTTCTATTCAAAAGTAGTAACATCACAAACAAATCTAAGATCTACCACGACCTAACAGATAAAATAATTTCCATGAACCGACAATTCAGTTCGTATTTGTCCCCCATTGTTTAGTCGTCCATCGATGGTGGCGATTATGAAAATTACATGTCAGAGTTGTCACGACGCCAGCCGAGACATGTACCGTGATGCTAATGATATACAAATGAAGCGAGACAGACTGCCACCGCACTTGGTAAAAATAAAACCTTCTTGTTAAAATGCATGTTAGACAGTGTGTGGAGTTTTGTCAATTATGATAGTGGAAAAGAGCATAGAAATAAAAGCAAATTTTGCGTAAAGTACAAGTGTCCCGATGTTGCCGTCTGAAAGAATTTAAGACTGGTGTTTAATATAGGAATTTAAGAATACGTTATCATTAAAAATAATGGCATAGAAGACTTTTTAATGATTTAATTTCTCTGATGACAAAAACAATTTGTCACGAGTGCAATAATTTTCATGAGCCCCAGTCATTTCACTTAACAACTGTGTCGCATCCCACTAATAGTAAAGTCCATTGCGTATTAACCGTAATGAGATTTTAATTGAGGCATCGCGGTGATCTGTCCTCGGATACGGTTAACTTCATTAGGACGGCCGCCGATTAACTTGCGTAATGTAATTGTGATGTTAAACTATTTATCACGAGCATATGTTTTTTCGGATAAAACCTTTAAAAATATACTGAGCGCATAAGATGGAAGTACCTACCATTAAAAAATGATCCTTCGCAGCGGACTGATAAATATAAGCCACTCAATATGTTTAGATTTCATCTAATGTTACTGTATTACTCATCTGGAAAATTAGCAGTGTTTATTGTTCTATTCAGGGGTATTTATTAACTTTAACACCTACTTGACTTGACATCCATTTGACTACTCCTATATTTAGCAATTAGGTTAGTGTTAGTAGAGCTTAGTATCTAAAACAGTCGCGTACAAATTGAATATTACTTAGTACACCACATTCGGCATACAATCCGACGTAACGAACAACGCACGCTTCATTACCTCGCTTGTACGACAAACATCAATATGAAAATAAGAGTAATCAGTTCAAATAGAACATGTATTCCTAGAGCTGAAATTAACTTGATAGAGGTGTGAATGTTGGCTTTAATTGAGTTTTAACTAAGTTACCAGATTCGTGCCACTGACACGTCATGTTATATTATAAGCCCAACTTTAAGTTGGGACCGCGTGGGCAGTTAAGGGTTTAAATTTTGTATGATGCTGTAATTAGACTAATAGGGCTATTTATGTACCTAACTGATACGGAAATTAAGTCCTAACTAAACATAGTATGTGACTATAAATAAACTCATAAATACGGAAGAAATTAAACTTACGCGGTGTCCTGCGTGAGCGACGAACGCGACGCGACGCGACGCTGCGAACGCGACGAACGCGATCAACTCAAAGGAATTCCCTACATGCGGCCTATGTGACAGTCTGCGGCGAGACGCGACGTAACGCGTACTTGTTTTGAGGGCGACCAGACGCGACACCGCGAACTATTCAGAAGCGTTGATTGTTGTGGGACAAAAAAAACATAAATATTAAAGAAATCGTTTATTAGTACAAACAAGTTGGAAGATTGTTGCTGTCTGTACTTTAAATATGAACTTTAAAGCAAAATTGTAACACAACTTCTCCATGATTTGAGAAGTAATGACCAAAATCACGTAGGACATCTGTCGCGTATAGCATCGCGTCGCATTACGTCGCGTCGTGTTGCGTCGCGTCGCGTCGCGTTCGTCGCTCACGCAGGACACCGCGTTACATTTCTCAAATTTATTAACACACACCAGAGACGATTCAGATTTCTATCAGACTTCCCAAAAATACATGAATACTTTCACAAGCTACATTCACTGTTTATGCATGTGCCCAGTTAGTTTTGATTTGTAAATTATTGATATCTGGTTCAAATAATTCAAACTTTTTCTTAATGTACTGTCTAAGATTCCAATGCTGTATTTCGCTGCATTTTCACATTATTCGAGAACGGCTTGGCACTATGTTCGTGACAATTTCGAGGGAACCATCAGTGTTCAAGTTGTCATCTGTGTGGAGATGCAAATGAGAGGGCGGCGTCAAGCGTGGCGCCGCACTGTGTGCCCATTAATACAGTCTAGCTGGACAAAATGTCTTTTAGACGTTTCAGCTAAAATTGTTCTGAAAAGGACGTCATAAAATTCACGAATAGTGATGAAACCTGTGTCATATTGTACTTTTTTATCATGGCGATCTTATAAACAGATTAAGACATATTTGCATACTTTATCTACATCTATCCTTTGAAGGTGAGGGAACTGTGGAAACGAAATAGGGAGAGCAACTAGCTATCTGAGGGACAGTACAGGATAAAAACTTGCATGGCTGTTCGGCAGAAGGAAAATAGCTGAATACTCGCTGTAAATACTGAAAATAATTTTACCCAAGTATTAAAATATAATCACAGCATGTCGCCGTAAAATGATTCAGTGGAGATTAAACCATATCATTCCATATTTTGACCAGGATAGTTTAATGAGAGCACTGTGCACCGCCCGGGGCGCCAATCTGACGGCCGCGACTAATCGCCTCTACGACATACGCCGATCGCACTCATTTGCGATTTAATTGTGGATTATTTTGATTTATGTAAACAATTTGTAAAGTTATCACTGGTCGGTAATCTAGTCGTGGTCATTCTCATTGTTCTATTGTGTCTTAAATTTTGCATGAAATGCTATACGCGAGAAATGAGACTATGAATATATTCGTTTTAGTTTTGCAAGAGCAAGCATGTCCTTTTTTTTCTCTATTTACCGTACCTATAGTTAACCATTTTGTTCTTAGATTTTATTGCATACTAGCTGGTGCCCGCGACTTCGTCTGCGCAGGTTTAGTATTTCGAACAATATGTTTACAAATTGTAGCCTATGTGTTATTCTGATGTATAAGCTATATTATTGTAAAGTTTCATTTAAATCCATTCAGGAGTTTTTGCGTGAAAGAGTAACAAACATCCATACATCCATACATACAAACTTTCGCGTTTATAATATTAGTAGGATTAGTAGGATAAAGTGTTGTTCTAAAAACGGGTTAAGACACTGGCTCCACACAGGTCTTACTTACCTCAGGAGCCAGGGCTTCCAATATAATTGTACCTTATTTTTATGCCAATATTACTATTTTATTAGTTTTTTGCATTTTTATGTCGGTTTACAGCGGATTCAAAGTAGGTACCAAGGCTTGTCAAGCGACCTTTTAAGAATATTCTGAACGCGAAGAAAAATACCGCTAAGCTTTTGTAAGACCACGAAATGTTTTCCGACATCAGTTTACAAGGATCTATTAGGGACAGTTGGGAGTGTTTTCGGCATACGTTGTTCGGTGAGGCGTAATTAACGCTGGCTGCCAGCCGTCATCACGCATTCGAGACACGGTTGAGCGCGCACGACCCACGGCGACAACGGCCTAGTGTCACAGGACCAAAACACTGCTCATAAACCGCATTTAGAAATAAGGGTGCCAAATAAAATAAAAGGTATTCAATGAAAATATGTTGTGAATGCTTCAATTATGTGTCCACTACTAAAGTTTTACTTCATAAATATTTCGTCCTGATTTTACTGAAGTTACAACCGTATTTGTGTTTATGATTCGTACTTAGATAAGGTCAATTAGCCAAATGAAAACGGCCAAAACGGATATTCTTTCTTGAACAAGAAAATATATGAAAAAATAAAATGAGTGAAATCTCCAGAATGCTTTATCGGGGTTTAAAGCAAGCAAATCCTACATCTTACATAAATAAAAACAGTCATCTATAAAACGGACATTACCGCTCACATTTTACAGCGAACACGTCCAATTAACACAGTTGTCGTAGCATTGCGTGGCGCGGACGTAAAACTATAACAGCCGCAACGAGGCGGAACGTTAAACCGCTGCAAACTTGAGACAAGCAGGTTTACTGCCGCACCAGACACGATGCGTTTATTGTGGACCACGATGTCGCATTTATTTGGCACCTGCACTCATGTGAGGTGTCTTGGAAAAAGAAATTCAGAAGCAAAGATAATATTTTTATTCAGTCTTTCATATAGCAATTTTACGTAACATATAAGTTTTTGTAATATGCAAGCCACAGATCTTTTATCTTTTAAGTGCACAACCTAATTAGATTAGCATTTAATAATTACATCGATTCAACGCCCTCGACATCGCAAGGAGCTACTTTTGATCTCAAATTATGAGGCACTCCCTGTTATTACATAATACTGCACACGGAACGCATCAAAGCTTTGACGTCACCGTCGAGATTATTAACGCGTTATTTTCGTAGCCCTCATAATAAATGCGGCCATATTACGGCGTCGTTCGTATAAGAAAACTGACCTCGGCCGAGTGAATAAAGCTCTGATCGAAGGCGCGGGGGCGCGCCACGGTCCCGGGGCATAAATCAGACTCCCCTCGCGATAACGCTGGAGCCTTCAATTTGGCACATCCTTAAAATGACACACGAGAAGCACACCCCTAACGACGCCCGCGTCAACTCTCACACCACGCTTATAAATAAAATCGCACACATATTACCGCATTATATGTCATTGGCCCAGTGGTAACGAGCAATGCTTTCAACCGCTTTGTGTAGTCGTGGATTTGATCCCCAGTTCTGCGAAGAATACTTTTGATGAACTAAGTTTATTTTTCAAAAGCATATGATTGTATACTTATCACAAATATACTTTCATTCAAGCAAAAGCTAGCTTTAGAATTCAATAAGTACAATGAATGATCAGTTATTTTGTCTGTTTTAATTGCATTCCAGTACTTACATCGCTGACCTATTAAGGTATTAATCACTCGTTACACCAAATCGTTCCGCTTTTTCTCAAACATGGAAAAGAAACGTCACAAAAACCAATAAACGTTTACGTATTGTTAGGTGTACAAATAAAGGGTTATCGATCTGACAAGGGCACGGGGTAGTTATTAATGGGAACAGGGGTGCACTCAATGTCAGAAGTCAAATTCGTAATTGAATGCAAGAAGGGAGTTGCGACAGTATAACAAATGTATGTAACTTTTTCACGGTAAGATTGTTTTGTGACTTTGAATAATTTTGGGAACTTTTAAGTCTACGTGATTGAAACACATCGAATAAAATGAAGTTCGCAGTGTTAGTGATGACAAATGGTGATCAGAATCTTACAAAAAAATGCCGGTTTAATTTAAACCGGAGTATCACCGCTTGAATTTCGAGGCATTTTCAATGTTATTGGCGCCGTATATTCGTCAATTTAAGAGTTGTTCCGCACACATACGGAGAGGCTGGCCGTGTCGCAGTGAAAGCAATCAGGGCGGCGTCGTAGACAAACTGTCGGGGCGGGCCTTAATTGGCGGTCGCGGAGATTTATGCGGGGAGCCGATCGTCACGCGGTCGCCGGCCGCAGGGCCCCGGCCACGTAACACGACCGCGTCCGCGACAAGTCGAGGGCTAACCCTTCGCAAACACTGGCCACACACTTATTAACACGTTGCATACGAACTGACACGGAATCGTTTTGTAAACCGCAATTGGGACACTAATTAGAAGTGTGAACATTTTGAGGGCTTGAGAAGGCATGGGAAAATTGCGATTATATAAATTGAAAACTTAAAGGAGAGGCGGAGATGGCTGAAGTGGAGACGAAAAGATTTCAATAACTGAATGTCAATTCACAATCTGATACTAGCCAAGACAGTAAAAAGAATCATGCGACTGCACCTTATAAATCTTCTATCAAACCAAACATTCCATCGAATAGCATACAATGGAATTTTCAATGTAAGTAACATGTTAAACTTTAAAATAATTAAAATATCCATTCTTATTACTGAAATTGAGAAATCCGCAACAATATGAAAACTGCATGGTTTCAAAATATGCATGTCGGTAATTACTCGCCGGAATTGACTAGTTAATTAAAATTGCTCGTGGTTAATTAAATTACGCATTGTTTTTAACATCCCAGACAAACCAGGGTTGCTTGCCTTTTCTTGATATTGCACCTGATGCGGTTTTTTTAGCTGAAAAGTGTTAAAATAATATCTGATACCAGATCTGCGACTTATTGCAAAATACAAAATAGATATATGTAATATGATACAACTGTTTAGTTTCGTAAACGTACTTTATTTTACGGGAGACAACGCTATGCACATACATATACTTATTTCTTTTAAGTACCTACTTATTACCATTCATATCGACAACACTTTTAGCTAATATGTCACTTTGATGACCACAATTTTTCTATTTTATACATTTTCCCTTTATGTCATTAAGTAACGTTACATTTTATATTACGACATGAACTTTTTACCCTTGACTGAAGCTTCACACAGGCCGCCAGAGGAAAATTGCAATATTTTTTAAATATTTTTATTACATCACAGTTAATATGATGGGATACATAGAGCAGAAGAGCACTTTAATGTATAAAGTAAAGCGAGCACGGGAAATTAAATTGACAAAGAACTGGCTAGAACAGTTAAAGTATCTTATTTTGCTTTGTTCTGAAAAGCGTTCCATTTTTTATTTTATTGTGTTTTAGAGCAGCTTATATTAAAATTAATTTGTTATTAGCCCCTAGCCTTCTTTGTGAGACTTTATCATTTTGCATGTTAAAATAAGTATAATGTGTAGAGCTCTCGAGTGTAACGAGCAAAACAGACATGTATCGAGTCGTGTAACGGTACACGTATCGATAGTTCTCGAGATATATGTGGCAGTTAGATGAAGCAAGAGGTTTCTCCAGACGACAGTACGTTGTTTTTGCGGGGTGCCCGAGGACGCGGGGCCGGTACTACTAGCCCTCTCCAAGGGGGGAAGCGGTGCCGTTTTCAATTTGCTTTATTTGCGCTTGTTTTAATAGCGCTCACTCCTTATTGCCCGCGCGGACGGCCAGCCAAATTGCTTCGTGCCCGGACGCCTTTTGATTAAGGAGAAACACGCGCGACAGAAGTAGGCGTAAAAACAAAGTGCCCGAACAAACAGAACTGTACAATTGATATCTGTGTCTAGAATAGTTCAAGATATGATTGAAATGATCTGTCTACATTGTTGTTGAGCGTGTCTGTCGGAAAACATGTTGAATTAATTGAAACACATGGACGTTTTTTACTCATGTAGGTATTGATCAGAAGATATACGTCTTCAAACAATTAATTAAACACCACCCCAATAAATATTTATGCAACTCAACATTTCCGTTTTCCACGCAAGACTGTCAAAAGGAACCTACATAGGGGGACCATAAAATCAGAAAATATGCTTGAATATGAAATACGCGCTTGTTAGACATCAATCGTACATTAAGTAAATACTTAGCCGCATAACAGTCGTCAACCGAGCAATATGTCGATATGTACACAAGCATACAAGTGACACAAAATAATGAGCCCAGTACAAATATGGAGCATATATAAACAAACAATTACAGTGTCTTTACATTTATTTTACTGAGCTTTTTAAGGTTTGAAGTTAGTCAACATTTATTTGCACCTGCTTTCAAATTGTAATATAGCACCTAAGTTCATGTGTATGATATAAAAACAGCATCAGAAAAGCAATGTAGGTACTACAGAAGCATGAAGCGAGGAATTTAGAGGTTTGTTTGATGATTAACGGAGCTCATAACTAGAAATATAACAATTTATGTGCCAATTACGCAGTACAAATCGAATTACAGCTAAATATTTGGCTCGGACATAGTTTGTCCTCATTAACGAATTCCATGAACTCAACATTTGATGTAGGTATTGTGAATAATTGAATATGTTCGTTTAACGTGACCGAGCATTCCAATAGAAGTGTTCAACAATATGGTATGTCTCGATGGACGTCATAATATATATTAATTTTATTATAATAACACTTCGCCACATCAAGCTTCCAAAACACGTTTTATTTTATTAAAATACAATGAATCGGAAGCATAATGTTAAAAGTGGTTAAGTACCTTGCCTTTGTATTCACTGAAAGGGCAAGCAGACCCCAAATATTGCAACTTCCTAACGAGGTTGTAAAATTATTCATTCCCTATTAATTGCTACAGCGACAAAAATTGCAAAACTTAGGGTTAGTGACATTAATAGTCGTTTCGGTTTCTGAGAAACCGGTCATAAGAGTCCGAAAAGATGACACAAGAATCATCACACGAAGACTGTTCCTACAAGCACATTAAAAAGGAACGCAAAAAAGTATTCTTCCAAAAATTGCATAACCTAAGCAATCTCAATCTTGTATAATCGCAAGCTTCGGACCAACCCTAAAATAAATTAGATTATTATATTCCAATGAGAAGACTTCACTTACCTGAGCCAGTGTCGTTTAGCGATGGCGGTATGACAGCAGATTGCGTCGTACTGGTCTGCGATCCATACTATCAGTATGATGTAGAACGCCGTCGTCGTGTCGTTGAAGAATTCCGACATAATCGCCTCCATACCTGCGAACAAGACATACAAAGATTACAAATGTTGTTTTAGCATACATACCCTAGTTAGTAGAGGGGTTTTGGGTAACTTAAAAGATGGGTACACATGACGCAAGATTTTGGTGATTGAAAAGTATTTCTAAGAATGTCACTTTGCATTGTAACTCCTTTTTAAGAACCTGCGCAGTGGTAAAGCCACAAAAAGATCCATTTGCCTGATCAAAGTCTTAAAAATATACTACACAGAATCAGTTACAGAAATCTTACTAAATATGACTCGAAGCCTTATATCATTGCCTTTACCCCAACCCAAGGTATTCCATCTTCAAAATCAAATTTATGATATACAAAAGCGAGTTAATAAAGCATCTCAACCGCATCGCAAGTACATCGGCGTCGGTCGAGGTGGCGATGTCGCGCCGCGTTAAATATCGCGGGTCATGTGTGAGCTCGACACCGGAGCTTCGCGCTCCAGTGTCGGGACTAATTAGGTGTCGACAATTACGCGCTAACGACCGAAATCCGACCAGCCAGCCAGGAGCTTATTAAACGACTGCATACTGCTACACCCCGAACGATTCATTCCTGTATCTTTCACACGAAGACGTTGCATGTATTGAGTTTATAAGCTTCTCTGCTCGTGTCTTTGGTACACGTTTGAATGCGCTTCGGTGTCTTATTATGATTAAGTCCTATACAAAAGTCTTATATGTAAGCTATGTGCTAACGACATGTTACTGACGCCGACTAGACAACTGACTCATTATGACTCTTGATTAAGATTTGTTTATAATTAGATCTAAGAGTCATCCAAGTCTTAGTTTCATAAATAAAAGAACCAAAAAACCATAAGCACATTCATCAAAATAATTGAAAGCGAACAACGCTGGCAGACACAATACGGTCGAAACAAGGGAACATAGAGGACCGGAATGTAGTGAGGATTATAACTCAATACAGCACCGACAAC
Organism: Helicoverpa zea x Helicoverpa armigera; assembly: GCA_033682625.1. Taxonomy (NCBI): domain Eukaryota; kingdom Metazoa; phylum Arthropoda; class Insecta; order Lepidoptera; family Noctuidae; genus Helicoverpa; species Helicoverpa zea x Helicoverpa armigera. Next base: position 4,711,265 of record JAWIIS010000011.1, read on the forward strand.
TGTCCGGCGCCGCGGCCTGGGCGAGCCTTATTTGCATTTTGATGAGCCTCGACACTGATACAATAAACACAGGCGGGTGCGATCGGAAGTCCGCCGGCAACCGCCCGACACTCGACCCGGCTCCGGCGACGTTTAGCCGTAGCATTCATAACCGTGTTCGGTCAATTAACTCCGGCTTTGAATTATATACGTGCCACGTCTGCGCTCTAAACTTGGCGATATTGTTAATGAAATTCCATGTACGGGATTTGTTCCAATTTGGAGAGCTTTTGTCGTTAAATATGTGTCGCGATCGATGTCAGGGAAAACTGCTGTGTTATTATATCTGGTTTGTTGTATTAATTTGATCAAAAACGATTTATATCAGGAGTTATTTACTAATTAGTCGATTGAATTATCCGAATGACTATAAATAAATCTAAATACCACAGCAATACCATTTTTAAACCCTCCAAACCTGAAACGAACATAAAAAGAAAAGCAAAAGCTCAAGCTCGCCAAAAGTTATTAAAACGATAAAAAATCATTAACAGAGCCAAGTGGAGGTTGACTGATACTTATGAAAAGTCACCGGGAGTTACCTATTCAACGGAGCATGCGACGTAATCCTGAGCGAGACGAGTAAACAAATTACTGGGACCGGGTCGGACCTACCGCGACGTGCCTTCGCCCGTCCGCTATTAATTTTAATTCCGGCGCTACGCGAAGATCGCCCGAGATGGGAGCGAAGCACGCGCGACAGACGTCGACACGAATCTGTGTAAAATTATCGAAACACGAATCGAACTTCGTGTATGATACGAGAAACAAACTACTATATTTTTACTAAGGAAAGGCAAACAAAAATAAAATAGTACATAAAAAAACCTCTTGTTTAATGTTCGAGAAAAGCTGATTGAAACGTGGCAACCCAATATATGCAAAAACTTTACAGAGCACAAAGGGTATTTTAATAACTATGAAAAACAGGCTTTAAAAAATACAGCGTTGAATTACGCGTTAGCAGGCAGGCTTCGGCTACCGACAGGCATCGATACGTTTACGTAGGCTCGTGTCACTGGCAGGGCCTGGACTGCAGGCGGTCGCGTCGCCCTCGTCAGCTCGCCACGACACATATACATGTTTGTGCGACGTGTCGGAATACCCAAACGTACATGATCGACGTACGCATTATAATTATTTTTAATCACGTTTTAATCCGGTTAGCAAAATGAGTTGAGGGCTCTATAAACTGGATAAAAGTACATCCCAGCACTTTATCTCCAGCATAATTAAGAATAAATGACACAACTTACAAGCAATCTCAACAAACCGCAAGCAATCATAACTGAAACAAAATTGTGCTAAACTTTCGTTTAGTTAACATCTTCAAGAAGTCTCTTTCAAAAACAAAGTAATAAAAGTTATGAAATTCTAAGGTAAAATGGAATCTAGTAAGCTGAAGTGCAATTCAGGAGCTAGTGTATAAACCGGTGGGGAATGCAGGAATGCACACAAATTGTTAGTTCTTACTTCCCGGGGTTTAATCAAGGGGGACACCCGCCGCGTCTGCCGGCGTGCCGCGTCCGCGCTTGCTTCAACTTGGCGCAAATTGAGAATAATGGATCCACTGTGCCGGTTTAGGGTTCTTTCTACAAAAAATCTGTTACTTTTGATTGTTCCTTTTAGAAGCTGGAGGCGTAGGTTGAACAACGACTTTTGCCAAGAAGTTTACTTCAGTATTTTACAGTAGGTCTATATTTGGAAAGTAGGTAATACGAAATGAACGCTTCATAAAATCCGTTCCGTATCTGGCGGCACTCATATATCAAGTGTAGCCTACCCGCGGCGCTTATGTTTCGGCTAAGCCGTGCATTGGAGATCCGTCTTTACGATCTCGTTAGTGCCGGTAATCGCGACGTTGCACGATCCGGATTACGTCTGTGCATTATTAGTGTTTTTATTGATTCACTCGGCTGCCGTCGTAAACTGAGATTATTATTCGCGACGCAGCCCGCGCCCCGCGCCTCCCCGCGGCGCCCTCCAGCCAAGTTGTTTTGTTACTTAATCGCGACGATAACAACATTTAACGACGGCTAGGTGACTGGCGAAATTCCGCTTCGATGTTTAGTGCTCATTCTATTTTCATTAACCATTTACCCACTTAATGATCCAGATCCTAAGGGAGTGATTCAATGACTTGGACCCATAAAATTAAACCTTAGCGTGACCTGTACACTGTAATTAATAGTTGTTACAAGAGATGCTTTACTGTCTGTGCCGTTTGAGACGACTTTCATTGGCAGCACCTCGAAATTGATTTTTGTTGGTTTTAAAGAGTACAAAGTTAGCCAGGATGAGCTGAATATAAAATCAGTGCGTTTAAAATCAATTAATTTATGTGTAAAAAGAGGTCGCTTTGACAAAATCAGTTTAATAATGTAGATATGTGCAAAACTACGCGAAAATGGGACACTGGCGACCTTTTTTGCAAAGTAGATTCTATGAGTACTCACACTTACGTTTGCCATCAAATAAAAATTTAAGCTACTAGTATTGGTCCAACAGTTTTATAAAATAAAGTTCTACTTTTTGCATGTAGAACTGGAATTATGGAGTTTGTCTTCATACTAAACTTTATTAGCAAATCAAACATGCCCATTATTATCAAATTAGAGTAGATACTTTATGAAACAAAGTTTAATATTTAAATGTTTTAGGTTCCGGTATAATATTTGAAGAAGAATATTTCAAATTACACAACTAAAACTATTGAATAAATTCCTTTCCATAACATTCCATTTACTAATTAAATTGGCCGTCCACAAACTCAAATAGGCACTTTAATGGTAAATATTCAAAATCATACATCAAACTGAAATTAATTTTAACTCAAACGTATGGAATTTAATTCCGATAACTACGTACATACACCCGCGTATTGGAATAGTTATAAATACAGGGTTACAACATTTCAAACGTACCGACAACAAGAACACACCTATATACAATAAAAAATACAAATTCTAAATAGCCTATGTTCCAGTTTACAACTGTTACAGCCTTTTTATCGTCCCACTGCTGGGCACAGGCCTCCTCTCACATGGAGAAGGATTGAGCATTAATCACCACGCTTGCTCAATGCGGGTTGGTGATTTCAGACTTTATAGTCCAGGTTTCCTCAAGATGTTTTCCTTCACCTTTTTATCAGCCATTGGTGTCTAAGTATACTTAGAAAGTACATACAAACTTAGAAAAGTTGCATTGGTACTTGCCTGACCCTGGAATCGAACCCACACCCTCATACTCGAAAGGTTGGTTCTTTACCCACTAGGCCACCACGACTTCTACAACGCTAGAACATTATTATACGCTAGAAGCAGCTCACCACGTCGGAGCCTCATCGCCAATTTGTATCGAACGGGACGCATGCATGCTAATAACGCCTATTGTAGTCCCGTGCCCGTACGAGATTAGGCCCCGATTGCAACAACCTAATATAGAAAGCCTTTATGAACAGTTCACAATGGAAAGATTTGCAAATTGATTCCTGTAAAACTAGACACGTTTAGGTTTATAGGACACCTTTGGATAAACTGATTTCATTGAAAGCTAATTTTATTTTTTACAATACTGATTGAGCTAATTTGATGGGGCTTGACTAAAACCAAGAAATGCCTATTGCATCTTATTAAGAGCAAAAAGACTTTAGTTACTTTGCAATTGTTTTTATTTTCCCAAAAATTTCATTCACTATTAAAACAAATTGAGTAGCTAAAGCAACATATTTAAAAGGCGAAGTTATGCTTTACTTGTAAGTGGGTATTATCAGCGATTGTACCGGTTGAGAGGAACCCCTGGCACTCGAGTGGAAAAGTCGATCATTAGAGCCGTTGAAGAGGTTAATTTCGATAATCCGCTTTGCCACTCGCCTGAAATCTGCTGCCTGACTCCCTCCAGCCAACATTGAGCTGATTATTGTTATGCGTACACGCTACTCGTGATTCTTGATTTTTTCGAATTATCTATGAGACTTTCATATTATTATTCGCTGCTTCAAAACGGTGAAAAGAAAATATTTTCAATCTGTATATTCAACCTTAGGTAAAAAGATGGTTGAACAATATTATGGAAGCAATTTTAAATAGACTGTTAATTAAACCTTACAATTGAAGAATGTATTGAAAAATCGTATAATAGGACCACTTTTAAGACTTACAGCATTAGCTTAATTAAAATTACGTTCAACAAGGACACAATTTTACCACGAGCTTTGTGTGATGCTCCTAAGCGATCCATACCAATGGTAGAACATAATTAAGCCTATTAAACGGGCTGTCAATACTGAAACAACCGTACAATAATAGTTGGAAATCCATTTGAGAATCGGTTACGTGTTTGGATGTGCGTATTTTAATTAAGGCGTAGTATTTTAGGTGAGGTGAAAGTGGATCAGTGAGTCGTGCGCATGATGGCGCGACCTGGAGGGTTGCGGGTTGGCGGGTTGGCGGGTTGGCCACCACTAGCGGACATGCCCCGCGGTCGAATCAACATTTGCCGACGGATCGAATTACCGCACCGCCGCGTCAACGTAACATAATTGATTCATCGTCCGACGGGCGCCGCCACGCCTTTTTGTCTCACAGTCAGGAAAAAAATGCAAAATCCGCCACTAATTCAATATCCTCACACTTTGCCAACGTTTTAAGCAGTGAAGCGATTTTTTGCCTAAAAATGTAAAGGATTTTCCCGGGGTTTCACATGGATACTGGTTAGCGATGTGCACCCGATGCTACTGGAACTAACTACTTTACGGTTACTAGATTACGGTGCCGTTAATCTAATAATATATTAACTTCATATATTTTGAAACAATTTCCCCGTATTTTGTCCCCCTTTTTAATTTAAGTGTGATAGCTAATGCCGAATAAAAAGAAAATCTTTACTATGAGACTTTACTATGAAACTAAACAGGTAGGTATATAAGAATCCAATCACCCGATGACTACATCATGTCTTGCATTTGTAAAGCATCCCCGATATGTGGAACATTTTGTACTGGAATACCTACGAGTATCAGTCATATAAAGCGCATTGAACGGCAGCGGGGTCCATTCCGACCCGAGTGCAATTCGGCTCCGTGCAATTGAACACCATGCGACTTGGAAACTGATACAACGAACGCTCTCGAATACCTAGGAAAACGCCATCTTGAAGAATCGTACCTATGATAAGTTAGTTCGTATTTATATAGTTGAAATAATCTGTATGATACCTGGAAAGTGAATTATTGTTAAAAAAATGTAATTTCTAACTGTAATATTACTGTTTCATTTTTACAGCCCAACAAATAAACACATACGTGTATCTTTATTAACTTCAATTGTATTGGAATCGATATAGAAACTCGTAGAAATATCAAACTAGATAACCTAATGCATATTGTATCGCTTGAACTAATCCAATGGCAACAACAACACTAATAAAGCGAAAGCCGACATATCGATGTCACAGTAATAAAGTTTATATTAGTTTCATAAAAGAATCACAGCATTGTAGTGTATGCATTGCGAAATGAAAATGAAAATCAACCAGGTGGATTCACCTGGGAGGGCCGCGCAAGCAATATTGCGGGATTCGATTTAAAACTACGATAGCTCTGTATTAACACGGCCAACCTATAAAAGTGCGGTGAAAAACTAAATATGAGCAATATTGACTCTCCCACATGACTGACTGAACAATGTTTTATAACGAAGGTATATTTATAGTAGATGGATTTTGTTGTATTACTACTTTGTAGTCTATGTTCTGAATAACCTATAAACAAATAGCAAGAAGAGAAGACGGCAATGTGTATCACTTACTTCGTTATTACAATCATATTATTTTGTCAATACAGTAGCCATAACTGAATCAAACCTCCTAATTTAAAAACGTGACATAAATTCAAATAAGATGCCTAGCCGATCGCGGCATGGATGCGGCAACGTATAAGTAATCAAAAGTTGCACAGCCGAGGCGGCCTCCCTGCAGCTTCCGGTACACGCCGGATGTTACCAATTTACACAAACTGACTTAATTCTTCAATACAGGCAACCCATTTACTCAGGCTTTGATCCGTAAATAGGCCGCTTCAGAGCACCGCTCCATACCGCCAATATTAAAACGCCCAACGACAATATTATACAACGTTGCAACAGAATTTGACTGAAAACATCCGCTCTATTCCGACTACCAAACTAAACCTGTTTTTAGTTTTTATTTACCATGAAATGCAATACGGACGGGGACGGCAGCAAATATATTTATTGTAGTACAAATACAATTTGAAATTCGGATTCAACGTTTGTCCCGGCGGTGGCATGAAATGAATCCTGACTTTGAATTTATTTCTTTGGTTGATAATGAAGTCGGTCGGCGAGAGGACTAGTGTGCATGCAGTCGCATATGCGTCGATATCCGTGTTTTGTTTGACTTTTACCCGTCCGTCGGACCGGGCCGCGCCCGGCAGCCGATCACGAAACTAATTATACCTCGAGGCGAGCACGGCGTCGCGTCCGTTCTTCGCAAACTTCGAAATGAATCACTAAACTCATGTGTGGGCCGTTGTGCGGTAAAAGCGTCGCAAACACCGCACTGTTTTTCACAAAACTTGAAGAACTAAAGGGGAGGTACTGAGAACCGCATATATCAGACACCGTGAGGTATTTTCATAATCTGATGAAAATATAAAGGATATTTCAACCATCCGGCCGGATTGACTTTCTGATCCTACTTGAATGTTCAAATACCCTCTACCAAGCACTCCTTATCTTTACAGCCAATTAGGTCTACGCGAGCGTCAAATAGCGGAAGTAAGTCTGTTGATTTTCGTTACCATTTTCTTCGCGTTTTTCAAGAGACTTTCCGTACAGCGTCTCATCTGTATACTTGCTCGGGGGAACGAATGCTCTATCTAATTAACTTTATCATAAAGCGTGGGTTATTGCCTTGTCGGCCGTCCGACGGTTTAATCGAAAACTCGCTACAGTATTATAACGTGAGATTTTTCGTTCAGGGATTAGTGTTACAGCGGTTGTCGGTATTATAAGTTACTCGGTCGACTGTCATCGGAGTCACTACATTTATTACCAACGGATGTTTTTAAAGATTGAAGAGATTGAGAAGGTCATTGGGCAAAGCACACATGACTAAAAATTCTAAGCCTCAAACTAACCATCAGCCAAAACCCTAACCCATCGATGCAACAAACATCATAATAATCATACACCATAAGCAGCGTCACATCTAGCGTCAAAGTGGCAGTTTTCATGAGATTACGTCGGATTTCGTCGGGGTAATTCACTTGGCAGATTGGTGCTCGCACTGACTCGTCCGGCTCACTTTACGTTCGGCGCCCGGTTACGAGAGTACGTTGCGATACCGCTGTTCCATCATCGATTTCGACACCGCCGATAACCGCAAGGAGACATCTATTCCTGACGTGGAAGGGTACAAATAGTTTGTGATCTTGTGTTCCTGAGAAGAGTGTCTTTCGGTGTCTTGAAATTAAGATTGACAATAAATCTTTAAAAAAATACAAGTGTAACAACGCATAAGGTTGTTCAGAATTAGATATACTAACAAATTATGAGTATGTTACTAACTAGAAGTTAGAAGACAGTTGTTAGTAATTGGAAACGCTATTTTAATACAATTTATTTACAACATTTAATTATATTAGCATTATGATAAAAATAATCAACAATTTAATTGACTCTTGTCAATTTGAAATCCACCCTTTGACACACGGAAGTGTATCAAATAAATAAACACAAAAACCAATTTAATAAAAGTTATTTTAAATTTCAACACACTGGTGACATTTACCTGCGTTATACACATTGTTGTTCAACTGTGATTACTTTACAGTTGACACACATTGTATTTCCATAAATAATTATTTCCATTACAAGACAAAATGTGTATCAAATGAACTGATTTTATTTAATGAGGCACATATCAAAGCGCTGTGACGGTCCGACAAATATTGTGCCGTAATTAAATTTTCTGACGTACTCTTTGATAAAATTGAACAAGTTTTGTTTGTCTGTCACGTTTGTATGTATTACACGAACACAGAGGTGGAAATTATTTCGTAGTACCAAATTATTTCCATAATTATATTCATGGAATTGAAGCAGTACGAAATGTGCATGTGAAAAATTCGGTTATTTAATTCCATGAGCGAAAGGAACGTGGCGAAGGTACCGACAGAGTAATTCACTTAGTAAGATTAAGCCCGACGCTATCGGGGTTTACACCTCGGAACGTGAGTCCACTAAGCATTACCAACACTTTAATGTGTTGTGCGAAGCTTTGTTTTTTATATATTTTGTGAAAATACTCGGGTTGCAATCAGCTCTAAAGCGTTGATTCAATTTAAAGAGTTTAGCTTCGTGTGTATTTTCTAAGTTAATTAGGGAAAGGATTATAGTTCTGAAACTAAATCGATGCTACGCCAAATACCTACTACTTTGAAGCTAAATACTAAGACATTATGGTTCAGTTTAAAAGTAGATACGAATCATCATCAACAACAACGCTTGCTACCAACTACTACGCAACGATGCTACGTCGCTACGGCGTAGCAAAACGTATGTAGCGTAGTATAACTTTTTGTTATCATAAGCTTTTAGTTTAGGCAGTGTTGCTTTTTTTTCTGAACAGAAATGTTAACCACCAATTAGATTCCTAAAGAGAATTCTGTGCTGCAAGGAATAAAGGTTACAACATAGCCAAGGCACAAACTAATCTCTTAAATTGTTCCCGAGCAAAAATAAAGTTTTCTCAATTAAATGCAAAGGAAAGAACGTACGGGCAAAGTTTCAGCTTTCATCTGAGATAAAACTGAGCGTCTGGCCGAGATCCTATCGAGTGTGGATTAATAATAAAGGAGATAAGCATTGGCTCCTATTTCAGTTCATTTCAAAGTTATTATCGATAGCGGAGTTAGGTGCGCGGCAATTTTCGATAGATCTCGTGCAAATCAAATGTGGCACTGATGTGATTATGCCGATACCCGCTGGGACTGTTCGTGGGGCGTGATTTCAGTTAATGCGGTCAACGAGGTAAGCCCGAAAACTGTTAATAAATGTTAATTACTGGTAGCAGTTAGATTAAGAACTGATTGATTCGATATCGATGGAGTTGAGCTGTTTAAATGCATGATTGAAATGACAACCTTGTTTATTCTTCATTATAGCCTTTTTCGCCTCGCAAATCATACTCAGTATTACTGGAGCGTTACCTTTAAATTATGACAAGGTTTCGTATTTTCACACTTGTTAGATACACTTGTAACATACTGACGTCGAGAAAGGGTACGTGAATAAATCTAACTTGTGCATTGCGAAGGCTTATCAATTATACTAATTCGTTTCAGTGAGCATCGCTGGAGTTTACAGCCGGCAATCTAGATACGATGTGAACTGGGTCGAAGGAGATGCTACACCTATGTGAACAAATCTTAGGTTTATAGAAATATATGGCATTTTATTTACCATTGTCACTGAAACTTTTTATATACCTCACCTAGTAAAATACTGGTTATACACACAATACCCTAATTTTTATCGAAATTAGGTGACTTAACGCTAATAGGCGCACAATAGAATAAAATACAAATATTTATAGAAAACTTCCCTCTCAAGAAATAGTAGATAGCGCAACAGAAATAAACAATAAATTCCATTATCGTAAACAAGTTGGAAACTTGATTGCACTAAGTCCATAAGGAAATAATAAAAGTATCAGTGGCACTCGTTGCTGGGACCGAAGTATCGGCTCACGACGATAGAAGAATCAAACAAACGGGGCGAAACTTCTTAAAACTCCAACTGGCGAGTTGTTTCCACCAGACACTAACTCTTATTACAAACTTGCGCCCACCTCGTCTCGCCGTACCGATAGACAACTTATAACTAGCGAAGATATCGTATTACAAATTACTTAAGATATGAAAACATTGTACATTAATGACGTCATGGAAACTTTTTCGCCGCCTCTCGCTTCACTTCGCGGTTTGAACGTGTGTTGATGAACACTAATTGGCAGCGAAGTTGCAATTTTCATTATCCACGCATCGGAATTGTTCATAACATTATTTTTACACTACCGTTGTAAGATAATGAAGTCAAGAACTTAAGAAAATCTGCAATTATGAATACTTTCTGTGTTTGACTTTTTATTTAATTTCAACTTAGATTTAAATAAAAATACAATCTAGAAGTGTACAGATATTTAAAACGCAAACGTCTAAAGAATTCCACGAAACATTATAACGTAGCAGGTTTAAATGTAATAAAAAAGCACTCCGGCTAATTTTCCAGTTGTGTTGAACAAACAAGCCGGACTGAATCCGCCATAAAGACAGTGCTCGCGGCCAAACGAGGCTCTGCCGGGAACAACGAGACAAATTATTGAGATAATCACATCGCCAGCAATTGCGGTAAGAAATAAAAATTCTAAGAACCGGCGTTTATTAGAACAACAAGCCACTGTTAAAATATTAGCTGTCAAGAGATGAACAAAGTGTATTTGTAATTGGTTTCTTTATCTTCCAATTTCTATTTCTATTATAATGTTATTCTTATAAATATAACAAGCTTCAACGTTTTATTGAATTGTAAGAGCTTACTGGCTGGTATTATTCAAACAAGTTGCGTAAGGGTTTATGGATTGAACTAACAGAATTCTAGACGACCGGGTCATGACAGATTCCCATCATCGATTCATGCGGAGCGGTGAATTCGAGAAGCTCCGAAATGCATCTCTGTCCAAACAGACGTGACAGATGAACCAGCGTCGGATAGCTAGCCTTATATGAATCTACGTATGACACTTTGACTATGGCAAACAAAGCGTGTATCTTTAGACGGATTTGTGTTCCCAATATCATCCACAGTAAGAAAGGGAGCTGCCTGCATACTACACATTTTGATCGTCCAATAATCGATAGCAGATTTTTACGTTAACATTTGCACGAGCCAATTTCATCGGCTATCGGACAGCCGAAAACTCGTGGAGCATTATAATAAAACTGCACTCTATAGGATGTGATGACAGTAAATTGAATGAGTCGGGCGCGGCGTGGTGTGTTTGCGGCGCTCATCAATCATCCCCGTATGGATTTCATTTTAATGCGACGTCATCGGCGTCTCGTATGGCCGCCCCGTCATGCTACCCGAGCTCACGGTCTATTGTTTTACGCGACCGACACCCAAAGCCTAACTGAATATTTAGTCGTATAATCATCTGCGTTTATTCCTTGACATAAACCTAGTGTATATTTTGAAACCATAATAAACAAATGGGCAGGCAGGCGCAAATGAATTCTCCCGACTCTTTAAAACATCCTGATAGGTTAGCCGTATTTCATTAGTATCTTGAGTGCAGTGGACATGAGTGAGGCGATGGGGAGGCAAACAAATTTCCGGCTATTGTATTTACGGATACGGCAAATTAAATCCCCATTTGTAGGAGCAGGACACCTAAGGGGGGCAGTAATCCAACCATACCGTAGTCGCCTCCATTGTCGACCGGCCTGCGCTAGTAACGGGCTTAAGAGCTTCGGCACGAATCGAAAATCTACGAACATTTTGCAAATTAATAACCGGTCTCACCGATACTCGACAATATTTCATACTGAACGGAGATTTAATCGATACGACGCGCTCGATAGCTTATACTGGTTTTACTGGAATTTTGACATGTAAAATTATTTATATTGAAACATTACAGTATACTAACATTCCAATTCATCTGCCAGTTCAAAAGACCATTTTGTTAGAACTGCGCCTCTAAAGAGACACTACGAAATTCGTGGAATATACGGGAATCCCAAAAAAGGCTAAAAATGAAAACAACAATCAAATTCAGTGAGCGGCTCTGTATCCGTAACCGTGTGGTGCAACGTACAAACAATGCCGATTCATGCTCCACGTCGATGCACTGGGATTACGGCTCCGAAGCAGATTATAATTCGTCACGCGCGTTCCACAAGCCTTATTATGCAATACGGCCGAAACCATTGCCCAATCCAATAATACCTGGACTAAAAATACCCGATATTCCGATTTTTGTTTTTCATGTAGAATATCATGAATATGGCGAGCACTCACATTACAATGGCCTATCGGATATGGATTGACAAAACATTTGTTCATCAAATAGTTTTGAACAAAATCTAACAAGCAATATAATAACAGGGTGGGCGCGCGAAAGGAGAGCAGGCGCACTCCATTTGATTGGGCATTGTTTCGGACGGCCGGGCGTTAATACCATGTGCAGTGTATGCGATGCGAATCCAATTTTCGGACGCGCGACCTGTGCGGCGTCTATCCGCTGCTATCCATTAGTATTCAGCGTGCGCGTCGGTACGTGCTCGCGGAAAACGTGATGCGATGCGCGAGCAAACAAAAACACGAGCGCAGCTGAAATAGGCTCGCCCTCACTGCCTCACCTTTGCTTCCACGTTATTGTTTTCCGCGTTCGAATACATTGACCAGATTTTATTTCATTTTTTTAGAAGATTCGACAAGGATAATTCAATAAATGTGAAAGTGACAAGACAAGCTTATCTGACGGACAAAGTCTAAGAAGTACACAATCTGAACCGGGTGTAATTGAAACGTCTGCTCCTCGCGGACAAGAGTGATGTAGATAATGGAGCTTATTAAATATGCCGAACATCTCGGTGGCTGCCGAGAACGGATTGAAAATAATCTCTTAGGTAGTCATTTTTCAGAGTTCAAGAGTACCGACCCGGAGACGAGCGGCGCAAGATAGCATCGTCGGGGACAGATTGAAATTTAAAATGCGTAAGTCTCCCGAAATGACTACTAAAAAGAACCTCAAAGAGATGGGGATCGGAAAAGATGACATATTTTATGGACTTTTATTAGTTGGAAGACTTCTTATATTTTTGGATTTCCTTATTTAGATTCTGGGATAGGATCGATTTTCCACGAAAGTGTAAAGCCAATTTTGGTTTAGGTAACCAATATATGGAAATTGTATTATAGTATCTCACCTAAATCTTTGCATTCAACTGTACTCAGTATAAGGTCGCAGTGCACGATATGCGGTAGAATTTGAAAGTTGTCGCAACCCATACGACGGACAGACGAGCAGACGGACTATATTAATCAGACGATATGCAATACTGGGGTACACGTGGCTAACTTCAAGATTAGAAATCCTGTGCAAGCTCATAAGATAAATTGAGTTAGATATAACAGAGAAGAGACTAGTCTTGTATATTGAACTGCGCATAATTCGACGGCATTTTTGCTTTTTAGAATCAAAATAAACTAGGTCCTAATGCCTTCTATGCCTTTATTTACCTTCAGGGATAGCTTTTCGCCGTTTTGGTTGTTAATCACTCGATATGTCTTTTAGCGTTGTGGGTATTTTATATAAGCTTGTCATTCTTCGGTGTGCTTCGAAATATGTACTGATTTAAGAGCTTTACTTTAGCTGCTACTTCCTTTTCAAAAGCTTCTATATCGACGATACGGTCAAATTCTTCGTCGTGGCGACTCCCAGACACGTACTTTGGAGGCCGAATATTTCGAAACGCTCACGACGGATAGTCATGTAGTTCCTTGTGTAATGTTCTAGTGGCAAATTTGAGACAAATTGGCTGCAGAAAATATTAACCAGAACATAGGAGACGTTCATTGGCAATACATCCCTACTGTGATACGTTCTGGCTTTATTAAAAGATATTTTTTTGGAAAAGAGGACACAAATGTTGAACTTTACGATAGCGGTAATTATTTAAGTTTATGTAATTAGTTTTTTTTTATGTAGGCAGACCAAATCTTTGTGATCATTTGTAAATTCAATTCAATTTGAAAATTCAAGAAATGACACTTTTCTTGCTCTTTTGGACATATCTATAACTTTTAACTTGATGGACCAACTAACCGAAATCCTGTACTCTTGGTACAAAGGACATTGAACCATAATATCAAAGCGGTAAGATTAACAATCAGTTTCATTATCGGTGTCGAAAATATAGCATTATAAAGTACACAGTGGGGCTAATCAATCGTTCATTAGCAGCAACTTCACGGAGCTTTCGGCTTTGCTTTTGTTATTGTTTACCAAGTACAAGAAGCCCTTGCTTGTTTATTGTTGAATAAATTCGGACCTGGAATTGCTCAAGAGCAAATTGAATAAGAATAAGTTGTTCACTTCGACTTAGTTGACTTGGATAAGTCAACTGGAATATTCTAGAAGTTCTTTATTGCATTATTTGGAAATATGTATAATTCAGAACATGATTAGATAGAGCCAGTTTTGTAAGTTTTTCATATTTTACCAGAAATCTTCCTTGAGAATCTGACACAGTTGTGCAGGAAAGCTATTTGGTTCTAGTAACCTGGTCAGGTTAATAGGTATTATGAATAGTTAAATGGAAAACCTGTAACTCTAAAGTATTTTTCTATACCTAGCAGAGAGCTTTTTTCATTGAAGTTTCTTTTAGACCCCTCAAGAAAACTCGTAGGACACGTACATGATAAAGCAAAAAGATGCGAGAATATTACCAGCGGAAAAGGGAACATCTTAAACCCTCACTACATACAATAGATCAAAATAAATTATTAAAATCGCACCCAAACTTGACGGCATCCGCTTATTTCGAATCGTAAACATCACCATTCGACTATTCAAGTCGAGCCCGTTTCTCCGAGCCCCATATCGGGTTATCGCCTTCCGAATGTACGATCATGTAGAAGTGGGTCAAAAGTATCTCCATTATGGGCAAAGCACAGGCGTTACGTGGTGGGCGGTTGAGGCGTCTGCGAGGCGCAACAGGCGCCCCGCCCCCGCCCGCCGCGCGCAACAGGCGCCGGGCCCGACTTACTTGTTGAATCGACCGACCTACTAACGTGCCAAGACACTCGACACACCAAATTCTCGAACACAAGGAAAAAGGAAAAAATGGTATGGCTACGAAAGGTAAACATTGGTAGGGGCAAGTGGCGCCCAACGTGGGACCATCACGTACTGACTACCCGATCGTCACAGGTATATGTCGATGACGTCACGAGTAACATGTTATTTCATCAACGGAATTGTATAAGACACCTTTCTTCTATCTGATGCAATAGCAACATTCTGCTTGAGAACAACAAAGTTTTTATAAACTCGAAATCTTAAAATCATGCTAAGTCTTCGTCTTCCTTTAATAAGAAGAAGGTCATCAACTTCAGCAGAGCCAAACTCAATCCGAACCATCATCCAAACTGAGTAATCTTAGTTCATGCGGAAGATATCATAACTTGAATATTAGCACCTACAAGGAAGTAGACAAAATCATCGAGTAAGAAACCACCACCAATTCACTTGAAATTAACACAGCACCTTCAGTGAACTTTTTCATCAAGCAGCAACGTCATATTTCCTTCATCAGACATATTTCTGCGTACCCTTCACAGTATCGCCTAATAGTGTAGCCTAGCAGTGCCAATAAGCATGTCTTCACTTCAAAAAGATAGCAGCACCTTTACAAAGCTACAAACGTCAAAGAGCAGTGCTTTGCTTGGAACGTGAGCATTCCATGTGATATTGCAGGAAGGAGCTGCTTATATTCTAAGTAGCATCCGTGCTATAATAATGTATTCGTAACTTACAGGGCGTTATGAAAATCTATGTTCACTTTGGCAGGAATCACTTCACATTATTTTATGAAGATGTATCATGACATGACATAGGTAGATAACAGTTATTTCTAGACACACGGCAGTGTGTCCGCCAAGTTCGAGCAAAAAAAGCGACACACCGGCCGTGGGTTATATTACACGAACCATTTCGGGCCAAATTCGACCCCCCTATAACTCAAAATCTATTTTATTTACGCATACCAAATTTCTAGTATCTGTTGAGACCCCCTCACTTATCTAAAATACAAAATTTCATTAATATACCTATTGTAGGTCTTGAGATATTGACGTCAGAAAATCGCTATTTTTACTATACACTCACTGACTGACTCACTCACTCATCAAAAACCTAGACCACTTCCAGTGGTCGTATTGACTTGAAATTTGGCATGAAGGTAGGTCTTTATGTCAAGGTAAAGGGAAAAATCTGAAAATGGCCAAGTGTGAGTCGGTTTCAAAATAATGAAGGTGTAAATTTATACCCGGTGTAAAATACCCCTAAGGAACTAAAACGAACTTTTATATAATATATCTTCGAATGGTCGTACCGATCTGAAATTCGTTACAAAGGTTTGTATTTAGTCAAAGTAAGAATCTGAAAACGGCCAAGTGTGAGTCACTTTCGAAAATAACGAATGTGTAACTTTGATCCACGAACATAATATATGATAACATGTCATGTCAGTCAGTTGGTAAATCTAGTACGTTTAGTTAATCTAGTTCATTTCTTTGTAAGAAGCATAGTGCATATTCAAAAATCTGAAAGATAGTATAAATGAGACATTTCCTTAACTAACTTAATCATAAGAAAAAAATAAAATAAACAACCTTACAAAAATAAATGAAATCCCACCCAAAACAAAAATGTGAAAGACTGCCAAGTTCAATAATATGGGAATGCTTCGCATATAAAAGAAGTGAGATCTGAATAAGTACGGTAGACCGCACATCAGTGGTAACTGTCATGCACCTTAACTCAATAATAATAAGTACGATTTTCCAATGAAACTGTTACCACTGACCTGACGTTGACTGTACCAAGTTCAATACACATACCTCAGTTAAAAATAGTTACTTTTTAATTATGTTACTTGGCAAGTTTTAATAGAAAATTAAATACTTGATTCATTGCATTTAGTAGGTTTATAACAAGGTATGTGAAAACTTGCCAAGTAACATAATTAAAAAGTAACTATTTTTAACTGAGGTATGTGTATTGAACTTGGTACAGTCAACGTCAGGTCAGTGGTAACAGTTTCATTGGAAAATCGTACTTATTATTATTGAGTTAAGGTGCATGACAGTTACCACTGATGTGCGGTCTACCGTACTTATTCAGATCTCACTTCTTTTATATGCGAAGCATTCCCATATTATTGAACTTGGCAGTCTTTCACATTTTTGTTTTGGGTGGGATTTAAATATACGAAACTACACTTCTAGATAGATTTTGAAATTCTACTTTCATATAGATGTACACATATAGAAGCGTACACTTGCATTAGTTGCCAAAACTGCAGATAACAAAATCTACCACATTTCCTAAATTACCTCCAGTAAGTTTCATATCACCAAATTGATAAAGGTTATTGTTAATTTCTATACACCCTGTGAATACGCCGCGTGTTTGTACGGCATACTTAGCCGCATGTACCGAAGTTCCCCTGAGCCTGACGATGTCGCAACTATTAATTTGTTGGCTCGAAAAGCATCTTGAGTTATTCACGTGTCTCTTGGAGCACTAATTTGCCTGAACATAATAGGGTGCAAAGCTGTCTCGCGTCAACACTAGTGATGTAAAATGAAAAAAAACGATTTGTTTTTTTTCACTTTATTGAAAAAAAACATGAAAAAAAACTTTGCATCGTTGTTTTTTTTCTAAATTTGGTTTTTTTTCTAGCCTACTTTTTAGTTCAATTTTCAAAATTTCCCTTTCGTTGAGTTAATATAAATGAATGTTGCCAATATTTTTATGAAATTTGGTTCTGTTTTATCAGAAAAGTACCGTAGATTCAAGAATAAACCTAAGACTCTATTATGTAACCTTAAGTTTTAATCTTTAACGGTAAATGCCCTAACAATTTAAGAGTTATTATACTCTTGAAAAAAACAAGGCCCAGAAAAAAAACTGTTTTTTATCTGGTTTTTTTTCAAGGTTTTTTTTCACACTAGAAAAAAAACGGTTTTTTTTGCAACACTAGTCAACACCTCTTAACTGCATACTGAATTTCGGGTGCAACGAGAATGTTTGAACACATAACAAGATTGGAGTAAGAAAGTTGTAAGCTGACAAAACTCATATCATCTTTGACATAGTGAGGCTTTGAGAACTACAAATCGGGGTTACGTCTCAGCAAGCGTTGTTATTGTAAAAAAATACTACCACCTTAAAACAATTACCTACAATAGAAAAACAGTTCGATAAGCAATTTTTTAAAAGTCTGTTCCCCAATAACCCAGCAACCAATTGTCTTTAATTTGATTCACTTACCAACTAGCGCCAATATAACCGTGAGGAGCGGTGCAGCCGGGAAAGATACCGTCACGTTGAACTCTAGCATCTGCAGTAAGTCCACTAAAACAAAATTATTTGCCATTATTAAACAAAATCGCGCAATAACAGTCACTATTTTTTAAATAGATTTTATTTGCGCATACGAAGAACTGTATAATTAATTAAATCACTGATATCATTCGATTATCCGTTTAAATATTTTCAATTTTAACGTATAACTCTGGATAAATTTTAAAGTGATGCAATTATTTTACAGCAGTGCTGTGATTCTATGAAAAACTACTTCACAATTGTTTTTCATTATAATTGTTTTCAATGGCTTCCAGCTATTTTATGTATTTTCGAAAAATAATTCCGTGAGTACTCTATGATACTATTTTTTGCTTAACATTTTAACTTTTAGCAAATATGAAATATTATTTTTCTATTAGATAAACAATAGAATGAACTTTGCAAGCAATAGTATTAAAAGTATTAAAGTCAGTTGTACACTGGCACTTTTTTCAATGTTTAACCAAAATAACCTCGTTACGGCTGGAAAGACGCCCAACGCATGCACTTTAGTACCTTTCCGTATCGATATTTCATAAAATAACAACCGCTATTATATATTTTACAGTGAAATTATGAATAAGTGTTATAGTGCACATTTAAAACAAGCATATGAGAGCGCGGCGTGCCATAAGCCGCGCTTAGCGCCCCCTGGAGGCGTGCGCGCGCGACGACGCCGCACGTTAACGCGATCAAACGGCTGCTATATGAATTTTTCATGTGCCACGAGAAGTAATGGTGTCGCCCGAGACGTCGGATCATTCTTTACGAGCCGACAACGGAAACCTTTAAAAATATACGATTTATCTATCGCCGTACCGTATATGTTGCACCACACACCAGACACTGCACTCAGACTTTTGAAATCAAATCCAAAGTTTCGAAAAAAGTTCCACTAAATAGATTAACCGCTTCCGAAAACTGCCGGTAAAAATTCACCTAAATAGGATCGGGTTCAAAGTGACGCACCATGTCACGGGTTTGGGGAGAGTAGATCCGTAATAAGATAAAGGTTTTATCGTCTTTTCGTTAGCATAGTTCTCGTGTGCTCTCAGTTTGTCTGAGCTTTGTGGACGGTTGTTTGCTTAAGGTGGGATAATCCCGGTACAGTTTCCGTATCGAATATATACGCCTTTGTCCCCTCTGTCACGTCTTTTGATGTTGTCTACCGAAAGGGTTTGATATGACGAATCTTAGGAGATATTCTATGAAAGGTCGTTCTCAGTAAATGTTAAGACCAGAGAAGGTTCCTTATTACTGAAAAATAATGTTAAAGACATTCCGAGTATTTCGTCTTATTAGCATATCGCGTATTGCGAAGTTCAACATTAGTCTTTAAGATGCCTTTTAAATAAAGAAACTCATGTGATCATAACGTAATCTAATCACCTATTACAGAAAATTCGTTGCACGAAAGACACTTATTGATATTTTTAATGAAAAAAAAAAATGAAAATTGCAACGTCATCGTTCATCATTCATCATGTGAAATTAATTTCGCCGTCGTTTCCCCCGTTCGCGTTTCGTTGCGTACTTTCTACGATTTACTGCGCGGATTCATATTACCGTAAAGTATTGGTAGCAAAGGAAGACGACGATATTAAATATTGTGCAATATGCGATCTAGGAGTAATATTTCAAATTCCGTTTAGAACGTAAATTCTTGTTTTTTAAATGAAAAATGTGTTAAAGACAATTAATTGAAGTGTATACGCGAACTAGTGGAACAAT
The DNA here is from genome assembly GCA_033682625.1 of Helicoverpa zea x Helicoverpa armigera. NCBI lineage: Eukaryota > Metazoa > Arthropoda > Insecta > Lepidoptera > Noctuidae > Helicoverpa > Helicoverpa zea x Helicoverpa armigera. The sequence goes on from JAWIIS010000011.1 coordinate 4,731,257, forward strand.
CTCTTGACGCGGCGGAATGGTGGAGGTCGGGCGGAGATACTTGACGCTCGGAACATTGGAGCGAGCAGGTAATTGGCATTAAACCGTGCTTGAAACGGTTGTTAGTGCAAGCCCGGGCTACGAAAGGGCGGCGCCTCTCCAATACCGCTTGCCCTAATTAGGTAGAAATACGAGAAATAAGAGGAAAAATGATATTGTCCCAGAGCTATCGTTAACACGAAGCGCCTTACTTTTCGTGACATGTACCTTTTTCTTCTCAGCGTTATACGTATCTGCTATTCGAAGTACAATAATGTTGCGAAAAAATGTGCATATGTCGCTAAGTTAGTACAAACTAGACATTACATCGCATCAAAATTATGATGTAAAATAAAGTTAAAAACAGGGAAGCCAACATGAAATTCAAACAAAAACAAAATGAATTTCTGTGGAGCGTTGAGCGAGCGGAGAAAATACGTCAGATTTTATTGACGTAGGCACATCATTATTATCTGCTTATTTTCGTTTTCGCCCCGATACCTTCTAATACCTTATTGCTATGGAAAATTACGTTCAATTTGAGAGCTTAATAATTGGGCAAATTACATCTCAAATCGGCTTATAGAAGGAAAAATTTGCAAATTAGATACTTAAAGGATTTTCAAACCTACGTTGAGCGGCAAAAAATATTTTCGGGGTCCACAGATACCAACAAGTTAAAATATACCAGCGCTGCAAAAAATACGAATTCAAATATAGAAGAAGGATAATTCGAAAATCAAATAAAGCATGTTGCGCTGTGTCAGAAAAAAAACTATAATAAGAAATAGTACGGAACCTCACTAAGTCACTACAATTGTAAAACTTCAGATGAATAAACAAAAATCACCATATTTTATCAGAAACTATATTTGAATACCTCTTTTCCAATCAACATTTTCATAGAAATCTATTTCTGTAACACATAAGTGGGCCCTCGCTTCGCTATACATTTGAGTATCATAATTTCCTCAAAATACTTGATGAAGAAATAGAGAAGCTAAAGACTCTCGATCAAAGCTTATAAAAACAAGAGCTTGCTCATTTCCAGCAGAAATATGTAACAATTTGTCTAGCATTAAAACCTACTTGCACTGATTTTGCGAGTACTTAAATACAACATGTGCTTACTTCCACGTGTAAGGATTCATACAGCATTATCGTGTAACCTTGGTAAATAACTACTGCTAACTCCGATAACTAGGATTAGATTTCATTTGTTTACTAATTTTCGGCTAATTAGTTTGGCAACTGTATACATTGCGCACATGGTACAAGCACTGCGGATCGAAAGACCAATATTGTTATTGGGTAAAATCTGTTCGATTATTGAAATTCACGACTACTATTTGTAAATCGAGATATACTTAATATTAAACACAATGATATTAAAGTACCTACAAATCTGAACCACCCAAAAGTCCTAACCTACCTCTATGATATACAATGGCCGATATTCTCCAGAACACTACCAATAGGCATATAAAAAACCGACTGATATTTCCTTAACATTTCAAATATGTACATGAGAAGCAGAATACATCACGACCTTAAGGTACGTAATTACCAAGAAGTTTATTCAAGGAAATATACATTTCTGTGCATTGACAGAGATTGCATCGCGAAGGTAGCAATAGTAAGTTTATCGCCAAAGGAGCAAGTGAAGCAATTTGCTGTGTGAAGCGGAGCAAGCCAAGCCGAGCGGGTGAAGCCCTGCAAACGAGCACGTCTCGAAAACACCAATTGGAAATTACTAGTTGCACTCGGTGAAGTTTCGTATATAAATACGACATTTACATAGGTATAACTGTTGAGTTCAATATGAAATTGAAGGAGTTTTAGGTACAGGTGACGATGTAGTTAACCAAAAATACAGGCATTATAAAAGAAGGATGGTTATAATTTTTCCTCTGCACTGGAATATATCTTGAATGTTCGAGCGATAGGAAGTAAGAAAAGATTACCCATATAAAAATAATGTTATAATATTGGAAAAATCTAGCACATAAAAAAGAGCCATGACAGTGCGACCACAGGCACAGTCCGTACACGTAGGTAGGTATAACATACAAGGGAAGATATTATCGAGAAGTTCTCGGAAATGCCGGAGTGTTAAACCTCGTTAAGCCGTTCTAATAAGAACTCTTGTGATACAAATAAAAAAGTAACATAAGACTGTTTTCCGCAACCAGCTTAATATAACCTACCATTGAGCAAAAAATAAAACGTGAAACATGTATGAAACTTCAGCGGAATTACAGGTTCAAGTAAGTCGAGCTTACCAGTCATAAATTAACCTCAATCTTTCACAAAATGCTCTTCCAAAACCCTACACGGAGGCTTCGTTTAGTCTCATTTCCATTTAATTATTAAAACAAGCTCGTGGTTACGTACCCCACTATATTTTCATTGCGAACAAACCATTTTTGTTCATTAAAATCAGACTAAACAACGTTTGTTGTATAATCCTAAAATACGGTTGTTTTTCTTACCATCCATTAGCAGCGGGGCGGCTAAGGAAAATGTTTAAGCTTTGGAGAATTACAAACATCTAAAATACCTGAAAATAGCGAATAAAAGATTGATAAAAATATCCGGTGACTCCTTTATAGAACACTTAATTATCTCGTCGGGATCGTGGAGTTCATTCCGATATTTAATTATGCAAATGTTCAAGCCTTTTTCCCGTTACTGATCTGATCCCGTCGCATTAATTGGAGTGAGTCAATCAGATTTCAAGAAGCAGGAAACCACGGTGTTTCTATAATTTATGACATTGTTAATTACTGCACTTAAAACCGAAGACTTATATAAAGAAAACTGACTGTAGGTCCTTCCGAAAAGGGGCTTTCCTAAAACCTATACAGTAAACGTAGAAGTGAGTCGCACGGTTAATTTAAAACATTCCCTACGCGTGACAGCAAAGTGAACGAAGAAAAGCTATTACAATATCAAAATCAACACATTCCACGGCTTAAAACAGCCAACACAATCGCAATTCCAATAATGACCAACTTCATTAAACGTATACCCATCAACAATTAAATTAGGTGCGGCAAACAGCGGTCAGCCATCGCATACCGCGCAGTGTGGTTCTTTTGTACGAAACATCGACATAACAATATGTCGCGTCAATACTAATTATAATCATACCGGTCTAGTGATGCGATATACCGCACTGCATGGTATTAGCGTCAATTTAATAGCAATCCTTTGTCGGCCCTATGCCATAATGATCGGGATATCAAACAGTTGCTCTGTTGTTGAACCGCAACGATCATAATGGGTGTTCTGATTTATTGTACGTTTGAGTGTTGAATGCATTAGGTACTTTATTTAATTTCTTTCTCAAAACTACTCGTTTTTGATACCATTCCGACTTCAGGAAATGTTAAGGTACGATTTCTATGAAAATGTAGCCACATATACAACGATATATTATTTACGACAATAGCACTCGGAAAATCCTGCAGCACAAAGCAAAAACATTGTGATATTCTTTTATAAACAGCGTAGAATTTTAAAATATATTTCAATATGGTAACCCCGTAAGGGCTTCCAACACAGGATAGAATACGTTTGTGACGTGGCGCGGGGTGTAATCCTCTAAGCGGCGGCCGTGTGTGTCCGATCGTCCACTACGGATCTACGACCTAAAAATATATTTTTATTCATCCGATAAGCTGCTTGAAGAGTAGTCCAGTTTGTGCTCTGTGTTAAAACCTCCTTTGTTGTAACTTAAACTCTTGTATTCATGCTGGCCAGTGTGAGACGGATCTATTGTGAAAATTCTTCAAATGTATCGTAGCGATAAGCTTTTTGTGTGACTGTTTGTATGTGTGCAATGTTCTGTTTAATTTCGTTATTTTCAAAATGATAGATGCGCGATTAAATTGTACCGTAGGTACTCCCCAAAATCGTAAGATAATTCCAAAATAGATGTGTTTAAAAATTCAATAAGGTCCTCAGATCATTGGGTGTTGTATGTCAATAAATTAAACGCGTACTGAAACCTAAATCGGGAGCTCTAATACATCCGAACGAAGAGTTATTTATTTTTCAATTCTTATATGCAGCTAATCTATAAAGATAATCGACAACAAGTTAAAGGAATTGCCAGCTGTAGTCCACCTTTTAATTTCACAGAACACAAGAAACGCTTTACACCGATGATACAAACGAGACTTTTAAAAAACTGTAAGTAAAAACAGGAATTTCAAAGCGGTTTTCGAAGGCAGAACATCTCTACCGACGGTACACGGGGATGAGTCGTCATAGAGACCAACTGGATCCCATTGAACAGATTTACCCTTATCTGATATTGTGAGTTGAATAGTTTATTCTACAAACTCGAGCTAAGAGCTCCTTTAGATATAAATCTTATTTTACTGTTGGGGTTCTATACAAAAATGATAAAAGGTGTCCCTTGAAGGAAGTACGGATGTCTCGTTTGTCGCGTCTCGCTCAATGTGTATCCTAGACCCAAAAATTATATTTTTTGACAAAGAAAAGTTTTTCAGGCATACCTTCAAAGGGAATATCTTTTCACATTAAGATAGTTACATCATTATTGAGATGCTTAATTAAATCGAAACGGTGTATCCTAAAATATATTTTTTAATACCAAATGTGTCACTTATTAGACAAGAATTACAAAGAACCGTCCCAGCAATGCGTACAATAATAAATAAATAATTATGGAATCATCTACACATGAATCCTGAATAACGCTAACGAACGACAAACGTTATTAAGATACCTTATTAATACGGCCAAGTGATTCTGTTTCCGGTACAAAAGCCCTCTTGTTTTTATTTATACACTTCATAAAATAAATGTACAAATGCAAGAAAATAATCCGAGTTTATCTGACATCCGCCACGGTGAATTTAATAACAAACAAAAGCGATGGTCGGAGAAAATTGAGAATTTTCATTTCCAAGAAAAAGAGAATTTAAAAAAGATTTAAAACAATCATCGTATTGAAACACTACGGCAAGTGGCGGTGAGTGGAATACGGAAAGAAACAAATTATCTCTATCTGGCTAATTGTCGACAGATCAAAGTGGAGGAGGGGCTTGGCTAGGTAAATCCGAGTCGGTATTTTTTTACAGTAGAGGGGAGGGCTCCACTGTAAAAAAATACCGACTCGGATTTCGCGGCCGCGGGCGCTATTCGCAATTATTGTTATTACAAAGAGTTCTCTTGAGCCGGCTCACGACTAGAGATTTTTTCTGAATACATCCTAACAACATCTAATTGCAACGCAAGTGTAGCTTTGTGACTTCAAGGCATCCGCCGTTACGTAATCAAGATTCATTAGTCACATGTGGGATACATAAGCCACTCATGTTTCAGTATCGCAAAACCACAGCTAAAAGAAGCTCGTGTTTGCTCAAAGGACGTCAAAAATAAAGTAAATATTATTAATTAAGGCTTACCGATGAAAACGAAGATCTGATGGTGAGCGTAGCGCAGCAGCATAGATATGGACACCGTCTGTAACAAGCAAAAATAAATGAAAAATTGTTTGATTAGTACTGAGAAATGTTGCTTTATGAGTTGCCTCGTGAAAGGAAATCATATTACTAACAGGATGTTATTGTGAATTATAAATATAAGTGATAATATGTAGAGATATTTTTATATATGTAGAGATTTAATTTGCAATAAAGTTAAGTAAAGGTGATACTATATCGCAGTTTTACACATAAACCTATACACTACAACACTATACATAGTTTTTTATGACTTCCAAGCTTCAACTTCCCAATTTTTAGCACATACTATGAGAACGTCAGTAAATGTCCCACAAAGCTCGTCCCAACAAAGTACCATGTTCAAGCCACAAAATGTACGCTGTTAATAAAACGTAACATAAAATTGAAAATTCCTGTAGCTTTCAATCGTATACAATGTTACTGCATAAGGGTACATTTAGGAGGGCCGATTCTACTCTTACTTAAATGGATTCAATCTGTACTAAGCGTTTCGTTAATGAAATTCAATCGCGGCGAGGCGGAGCGGGGAGCAAATGATGTGGCGAAAAGATTGATAGCGGCCTCAGGGACGGGACCAACTACCTTTAGGTACGTGTAGTGCGACTTCTACTGCTCGTACGGTCAGCTCGCTCGCTCTCGAATCAACATTCGATTAGTGATGCACCGTAAAAACGTTAGGTTAAAGATTTTTAATTTCATCTATTTCTCTCATTTCATTTATCTTTCAGTATCTTTGTATGAATCTTTGTGATACAACACATATCGGTAGCAAAAAGCTACATTACATTTCAGAATAGTTGTTCTGCATGACGCTTCAAGGCAGCTGACGAGGCACTGTGCCGAATGAACACCAAATTAGAGTTTGGAAGGGACCTGCTATAGACAAGCAAGCTTCATCGCTATCGATTAGTTAATGCTCAAACCGAAGCCTATCCAAACTAAAAATATTTAGTAAGAGTGAGGTTTATTGAGAGACGCGAACTATTTTCGTCGAGGTCCGGCCGGGGTGCAGTGTGACGGCGCGCCGGACCGTGCGCTCGCCACAACGCAATGGGCCGGACGTAATCCTCCCACCGAGCTGTTAGTTTTAACGGCACCGTAAACTAAAGAGCGGCTCACATCGATCGTCTACCACAGTTAATATTAAAAGGCATAGTGGTTAATGCTCCGGCTTCTGCTTTTATTATAGGTCCCAACAGTGATCGATCAAACGGGAGTTCCGACAAACGGCTTATTGTTCCTGCTCCCAAGTTCGGTTGTGGAATTGTTACGATTCGGATTTACCTTGATGAAGCACTAGTAACGATACAACTTTAGCATGTACCAAATGAAACGTGTTCACTATACACTGTGGGTTGTACAGTTCAGTAACTTATTGAAATAAGTTTAGTTTACAAACATGACTCGTGTGGTGGTTAGGAAAATTTATGATTACTTTTAGATGACTCGCGTGCGATATCCTTTAAACATTAGGTACTACCTATGTTATTTGCATTTTTTGTAAATTTATTTACCAAATGCCTGCAGGAATTCAAGTATTGAAATGATTATATCAGACAAAAGTTACTATCCACCACTTGCCCTGATACTATAAAGAATCTCTAAAACAACCAGTTCCCCTAACTCGAATTAGGTCGTCCACACACTCGGCAACTGTTCCATTGAATCAATTCCGCACAAATTCGATTCAACACGCCCAGAAATGCAGCAAATGGAATAAACAAAATCTTTTCAACGTCCAGAACCGTACGAAACACCGACAGACATTAATAGATATCTCGTATGCAGAATTCCCAATCCACTTTGGAGCTTTGACAACGCATAGTACGTGAAACCAGATATATGTTAGGCAATACGTGGGCCGTTTGACAATTGATTAATGCAATTTCTCTGACTACTGACGTCGGCCGTGGAATTAGTTCCTGTAACGTATATTGCATGTAGCCTGTCAGACACAATGTCGATGGAACGTTGGGTCATGCATGATACGCGCATTGACAAATAATGGAAATCAATATTAATATGATATTGTTATACTGGTCATTAATAAGCGTGCTATGGTATGGCAAATAGTCTTTTAAATAACATTAGATGGGCAGTTATGTAGATCTAAATGTCAAGAAAAAGCAAAAACCAAAACCAAAGCACGAAGCCAGAAAACATTTTTGGAACGAACTTGCTTTGTAGCTGTAGGTTATTTGAAATGAAAATTTCTCAAACCCTTTTCAAATAAAGTTTTTTTAAACACCTTTCGTGCTTCAGGCGTAACAGACAACCTGACTTTTTAGAGTTAAAAATAACATTTATACTCTTGACAAATAAAGATTCAAAGATGAATTAGAAAAATTATTTTGAATTCACGAAAGCGTAACCATATGCTTCGTTTCAAACCTCAATACGCGTTTTTGTTACGTATTGTTTCAAATTGTTGTAGTGTATCCGAGTACAAATAGGCCTTCCTTTATCATCATCTACCTTTAAGAATCATGCAGTAAGTCATAACCCAGTCAGAAATGAACTAAGAACAGAAAACTTGCCCTCATACAACATGATTCATTTAGGAACATTAAAAACTAAAGAACAATTTAAAGTAAGTAGGTTTTATCCGTTTTAATGCAATAACATCTTCTGGCCGTTTAGTTCGCATAACTTGTGGAAGTAATCTGAGAAAAATGTACTGCTAAGGCTTGCCCGAGTGTTTGGTTACGAACTACACAGCTGAAGTGTGCCATCCTACCCTTACAATTTATTTCTGCACTATAATTTTTCAATTGAAGGAAAAAGAAAACTCTGTAGTACTTGAGCTTAGTTGCTTTCTGTTTCTATTGATTTAAGACCACTATTTCATCTTTATAAAAGTTCCCGTTGCACGTTCCAGCGTCCCACATTTTTTAGGTCAAGCGTGGTTTATACCTACATATACCGTGCAGTTGTATACGACTGTACTTCAAAATATTACGACAGAAGTGTCCAACACTTGAACAACAATTCCTGGTGAAGGTAAATGCACCCAAAACTTCTGACATCACACAAGTTTCAAAACACAGAAGTGGCTATTCACGTGGGGAGTTTTGTAAAACAAACATAAGGCAGGTCGGTGTAGTACGCCCGTCAGAATTTGGCACCGTAATAAAGTTTGAAAGGGCTATAAAAGAGCAATAGCTGTAACTCCGCGAGTGAGTCTGATTTTAGTGGCGTGGGGACCGCACCTCGCGATAACCTATTAATTGATCTGTAATGTCTTTGTGAAATGCAACACGCTTTTAAGACACGTAATTCTTTGATGAGGAGATATTTATATTTAACTTACAATATCGAATTATAATAGACTTTTAAGTTGAAAGAGGAAAATACTGACTTACGTCGATTGGCCCCTTGGGCTGGTATGACAGTGGCTAAACTAGAATAGTAGGTACCTTATTCAAAATAATGACCACGGGATGATTTTTAGGTATCATAATGGTCTATAACTCAATTACCTATTAAGTTTCAGTTTAATTAATTTCTTACATAATTTATACAGCGACCGTATATACAACGATATCGAAATATGAAGATAAATTATGCTTTATACATATGAAGTTTATATAAAGACTTTCCTATGGATATCAATAGGATACCTATACCTAGGACCTAAAGAATGTTGAATAGTCTCTCTCTCCCTTCATTTAATATAGATCTCTCTAAGCGTACGAAATCGATTATGTAAGAAAGACTTTTTTATATGACAATTACAATTTCAACCCTTATTTATGTGAGTATCCCTGCTTAAATACTGAATTGTGATAAAATATAAAATTTAATAAAAGTATTCTATACAAAAAAGTATAAGCGCCATCTGATATTTTCCTTCTGCACTACTAAAACAGTTTGGCTTGAACTACGGTTGAAATGTTCGGCCATTCGACGCTAGAGGATTGAGTGAACCACGGCCACGACAGACCGAAATGGTGGAAGCCGAAAGTGATTTTACTAAGGGAGCGCTACTCTACGCTAGATGGCGCTCAGAGCGTTCCAAACAAAAAAAATTACACGACATATATTCTACTAGAATGCAAAAATAATTTTAAAAGAAGGCTAAGATATCATTTAAATTGATTATTTACTGTACTTATTTAAATATAAAACCAGATGTGACGAAGAACAAGAATCAGGTAAAAATCACTAGGTACGATTTCTTTCAATCGTCTCAAAATCAGTGACTCATTTCACATCAAATAAATAAGGTGAAACCCCACTTAAACGTACAAAGCCGTGTACTTTTTTTTGATAATTATTGTGCAAACTATTTAATGTTTATTTTAGGTTGCGCATTTACTTAATTTGCTGGACGCTACAATCCTTTTAACACATGCGGCCTAGGTCTTTCCCATATATCTGATCTCTTTTCAGAAAATACCTATTGATGAACTTTAGATGATAAATCATCACTCATACCCAGTGGGGCTGAGCTGCACACGTAGCGCGAGTGACTGTCAATCTTCTACCTACAGAATAACACCCACATATATTCCTTCTGAAGATTATCTAAGCAAATAAAACATAAATGAAAATACTTACAAAGACAAGCATTATGAAGAAAGCAGCTATGTACGAGCTGCGCGCCGTCACCAATGACACGAAACGGTAATGTTCGCCCGTGATCACGTTTCTGCAACAAAACAAACATTTTGTGTGTACAATTTACATATGAGTATGCTGTATGTATGTAGGTATATAAATACTGAGCTGTTTTGTTATAGTTTCATTGTATTCTTTACGTCCGTTTAGTCCACTGCATGATGTTGCCGAATGGATTAGAATTGATCGTGTGAAAGTGTATTGCCTGACATAATTGCCATGTCATACCAATATCACTGATTTAATCCGCAACATCATACCGTTTTGGGCCATAGAAAGCCTGCCAATCAAAAATGTGATCTTTTTATTCTCATCAAATACTTTTGCATTATCAAATTAGACACATGGTTCTCATGGTGTCCCAGAAATAACTGAAGATTTTTTTTGTGTAGACTCGTCACGTCAGCCGGCGCTCGAATAACTATTTAGATTATATATTTTTTGTTGATGGTTAGTTATTAAATGTAAATACCTCAAATAACCCTTATTATCTTCCTGTTCAGCCAAAGTCTTGATAGATGCCATGAGCAGATCATCATAGCCGAGGAATTCGTCAAGCACGAACCGCGAGAAAGGGTCGCCGAAGCACTCATCACGTTGAGGATCTAAAGTGACTATTTTGACTGGAATTTTGAGTCGCAGTCGGGCACTCGGCGACAGTCGAAGGAAACCATACTCTAAGGAGTATTCAAGTATGTAGTCTTCATCTGAAAAAATAAAAAAGGGCCTTTTTAAATTAAGAACATTGTATTCCATCAGAAAAAAAAAACTATTTGATTCGAATTTAGAACGAATGTTGGTAAAATCACATTTAAGCAGAGAGATGCAGAAACATTCAAATAAAATAACAATGTTAAAACTTTTGTTGACACCGTTTCTATAATCGATACCTTTAAGGTCAAAGGTAGTAGAAATATATAATTAATTATTAACTTTCTTCAATAATAGTCTCGCACTTCAAGATATGTTTCACGTGGTTTTTCTATATTACTTTATTATTATTCATATTCATATTGACGCAAAAGAGTATTTTGAATTAATATGTCATACGAGTAGTATTATAATAAGCTTATTAGTTTTTACGTCAACTGAAGCCTTTTCAATGCTCTCTTTTACTTCAAATTCTGACGTTTCCACTTTATCACGAATAAAAATGGTCCCACTGTTTACAAACACGGAATCTTAGAATACAATCTTCATGTCAGATAGTAATCATATACATACACAAATGTTCAGTGTTTACATACAAATGTTAGTCGAATCCATGTGACTATCAAAATTACTGGCGACCTTTCATATCTTGGACATTGACATTGTAATTAAGAATCTCTGATTTCTTTGCGTATTTACTAACATAGGTATATAAAAACTTCCTTACAATACCTATGAGTTTTTGCTAAATGTTCTCATAAAATATGCAAGTCATTGATGTTCGTTATGTAATAAATTCATGTCTTATGTGTAAGGAATAACTGAATACACAATTATTTTATGATGTACGCACCTTTTGAAGAGTCGTTAGAAGCTGACTCGTCCAGAGATTCCTGAAAGAAAACATACAATTTTATTCATAGGGATTTTTAATTTAATTTGATCAAAAAATTATTTGTTTATACAATTTACAAAATCTCGTGAACACCGAGCTAAGCGCGATAAAAACAAAATACAGTCATTGAGTACCTAAAATTACATTTTAAATATATTATTATCAGTTTTATGCTGAAAATAACCAAATCACACAGTTACTATGCAGTGACTATAGGTAATATTTAAAAAATGCTAATTATTGATGACTTTCGTTTTCATTGGTTATCTTTAGAATGACCTTAAATATGGCCTTTTAGAGAGCGGTAGAGGTTCTAGCTTATTTATAGCAAAACTACAATTCTGTATTGATTCGACGAGCCCTGGCGACCCCAAACAGACTTCTTTCAAATTATAATGTTGTTAACTTTTTTCAATATTTTTTATTAACTTGTAAGGCATCTCGTAGTATTTCTAGGTTACAAGATCCATGCGTGCAATATTGATCGACAGAACAACCGCGGCCCTGATACACAAAAGGCTCCAGAAGGAACAAAGGTGGGTTTTAGTGAGTAAAGGAATGCTCTCCCATTGCATCCATAGCGGCATATATAGTTAAAATTTGATGATTTTCCAAAACAAAACATAAAAGGTTATACGATCCACATCGTAAATTCTTATATACTTTCTGCTAAAACCTATGATTGTCTATGTATGTACTACTCTCTACTCAGCTAATGTAACTATAAACATCTGCCATAGCCCATAGGGCATTATGAGAATGGGACTAACTGTTTGAGCGGTATAAAATACTGTTAATAACTGTTTCGTGGGAGGTCTACGCGACAGAGGGCCAAGTATGCCAAAGCCGACTACAGTCATAAAAAATATTTAGATTTGAATAATTTAACATAGGAAAGCTCAGGTTAACTGTAAATGAAACCTAATATGGATTATGTTCCGCTCATTAAATACTATAATTCTGTTAGTTGGAGGATATGTTTATTTGCTTGAACGCGTTAATTACACGACTTACAAGTTCGAATTGGAATTGTTAGATAGAGTAATTATTGAGGAAAGTAATAGGCTATTATTTTTATAACAGTGCGCCGGGATATTTTATACATATAAGTTAGTAGAAGTAAATTAATAGGAAATAATACGATACATTTGTTTGTTTAGATGCGCTTATCTATGAAACTAAAAAGTTGAAAGGCAAGGTCAAACAGTCTTGGAAACCAGGAGTTATAGCCACAATTACTATTAAATAACTATTAAATCATCCTAAACCCTTAATAGCATAAACGTGCATGTTTTTATTACGATGCATGCAGCTTATTATGAACACGCAGCATTGTTCCTATACTAACATTAAATGTTTATCTAATTTAATATGGAAACTGCAATTATCGAGTTAATGGATTCATATTAGGCTCTCCAATTGTGGTTGATGAAGATTTATGCCCAAGTTCACCGACAATAAACGTGAAATAAATGCATTCTTCTTAAAACAAGTATTTACTGTGATAATTGAACTAGAAAGTTAATAGCAAACTGTTCATTTAAGCTATGTGACGTTTAATTTGTCGATGGAATTAGGCCAAAGTATAAGCTAATAATACCTGTAGGTACTCATCAAAAGGTCAGTAACATTTGGTAGGCAATGGAATATTGTCTATGTTTAACATATAAACTGTTTTATAAATGTAAAAATTGGACGGTTTTGTATAATTATGGTCTAAGAATTTTAACTTTATGTGTGATTTATTCTCCCTCTTTTATTATTGTTAATGTTGGCTTTCTTCTGTTCGCATTTATTATTTATATGAAACTATCGACCCGCTATGGCTTCGCACGGGATAACAGTATTCCCCTGCTATTTAATGTATGTTATTATACATATAAACCTTCCTCTTTAATCACTCTATCTATTAAAAAAACCGCATGAAAATCGGTTGCGTAGTTTTAAAAATTTAAGCGTACAAAGGGACATAGGGACAGAAAATGTGACTTGCTTTATACTATGTAGTGATATTACAAAATCGTAGACTTAGGTGGATTCACTAAATCAAACTTAGAAGTGGGTCACTGTATATTACTGGCATGATAAGATTACAGGACAGTAACATTAATATTCCTTCAATATTTACTAGAATTATAAGACCCAAGCAAAATTATGTCAATAAACCAATAATATGATAAACGAAATACATTCAATTAATTAAACAGTTATCACCTAGAATAACAATGGTAATTAATTTTTTTATTCACCTTTATATTGTAGGTAAGTCATATTGTGATATTGTAAGATTTGTTTCTATAAACGCTGCCAGTTTATGAGCAAGACTAAATAATAAAGGACTAGCTTCCACCAGTGGTAGCTCGCCTATTAAGGGATTTACTTTCCGGACGTGGATAAAAAGTTGCCAATATCTTATTCTGATATAGAAGCTAGATTACAGCTAAGTTTCACAGTGTAAAAAGAACAAACATCCATATGTACAAACTATCACATTTATAATATTAGCTAGAGTTATATATATAGTATAATCGATTACTGATACTACGTTATTGAATATAGAGTAGTTTTCGCTGTTATCCACATGAGTGTAAGCAGATGAGAAAGCTCAGGAATTACCTACTCAAAATTAAGTGAAGTTTGATAATTCGCAAAAATTACTTGTCATTTGGGATATGTATTTGTGATTCTCGGTTTGTTTACCAAATAATTTAAACACGCCGACCGTAACACGGAAGAAACTATTAAAACATTGTTTACATTATCATAATACATAATTATCATAGTATGTAACACATAGGTATTATGTAATGTTCTCTATATCTATCCACATTATTACGTCTGACCCTGCATATCACATGAGGAAAGTTTATTTTTTTATAAAAAAAACAGCTCTCTTTGCAATGTCTGTAATGAGTCAATTGTATCATACTTAAGGTACGATTTACTGCCTGTTATCGATCACCGTAACTACCATTAATATGAATAAACAATCCCACCAATTTCTGCTAATATTATAAAAGCGTTTATAAGTTTCTTTTTCACGCAAATACTGGACGGATTTTGATGAAACTTGGCGGTAATAAACAATTTATCCAGGTACAGGAAAAAATTAAGGCAATATGTTGCCAGAAAAAAAGGAGTATGTATACTCACATCCACCAATTTAGAATCTCTATCAATATCCTCAACCAGTCCCATTATTCCTTCCCAAATAGACGAAGAAGGTTCGACATCTTCTCCCGACACTATGGTAGCATTGAGATCCGTTTCCTCACTCGTCCCTCCATCCCCTCCCGTGTTCACGTATGAAGTTTCTATGACTTTATCAGTGGCGGGAACTTCTGAATCGTCGTGAACTCTAGTAATGTTGCCATAGTCAGTGCCATCGCGAATGTAGTCATCGTCATCTATATCTTCACTTGTCGATGACTCTATGTTGATAAACCTGGAAATGTCATATAGTAGAATGAATAAGAGTAGCCGTCATCGAAGGAGGACCTCTTTTTATTTATAAGACTTCAGGACTGTTACAGTTTACGGAAAACCCCGCTTGCATATTTAGCTATTAATGTTGAGTTAAAAATAAACTTGTAAACTTGAATAAAGAACAATCAGTTTGCTGTAGTTTTTATTGCACATAAATAATAATGTGCAGTTAGATGTTTCTAAATGCAAATGTTTTGCACAGCATTCTCGATTACCAAACATTTGAAGCTACAAAAATAAATTAAGATTAGACCAAAATAACGCTTGTTTGAAAGACCTATCAAATACAGTATCTTAAAACGTATATTTCATTTTTAAAGTCTAATTCATTTTTATGGTTCTTGTTTTAACTGAGACATGAGTCAATGAACTTGTTGGAATCCAGATAAGTTTATTGACTGAGTAAACTGTCTGAGACTAACAAAAAAAAACTCAATACATACATACATATTTTTATTTTGTCTACTGCATAAAGCAATTTGTTATTCTGCTTACTAGAGACAGGATTAGCACATAACTTCTATGGGGCTAATGTCATCAATCCTTTCTCCAGTAAATCAGTGAGACATGAGTCAGATAGGGCAGTTGCTCCTTGTAAAACACTGGTACTCAGCTACATCCAGTTAGACTGGAAGCCAACCCCAACATAGTTGGGAAAAGGCTTGGAAGATGATGAGTGAGTAAATTAAAAGACAGATAAAATATACGAAACAGCCATTAGCACTTGTATCTATGACAAAGACAATGCATCTAAGATTTCCTGTGCATGTTTTAGTTTTGTTTCATTATTTTTTTATTTTATGCTTTTATTCTCACAAGGTTTGCTTTGTGAACATAATTTACATACCTATGTACAAAGGTTTGTATCAGTTAGAAGATTTTTTTGCTATTGCAAGAATTTTTCTGTGATCATGAAAGTTGTATAAAAGAAAAATCTCACTATACTAGTATTTTTGAATATTGATAATTAAGATTCCAAGTAATCTATAAATAAATAAAATACTAAATAAAGTAACAGAACAAAACACCAATTTTTAAACACCATTTCAATATAAACAATGTATAATGTCTGCAATAAAAGACATTGTTCATAAATTGTTGTTTTCATTAACATACTAAACAATTTGCATTAATTACCAAAACACAATAAATACTCGTGTACGCAGGTACTGTGGAATTTCAGTGGCTCAAATAAATCTCATAAAAAGTCCATTCTCAGACCCATTAAAAAGAAAATTATCAAAAAAAATAATTTTGATTAACCTTTGTATTTAAGTTGATTTTCAGATAGCAATTTAATCTTATCTAAAATAAATTGAATTAATGAGTTCCTGCTCACTACAAGCAATTAGACATTTAAAATACTTAATTGGCCTCCATTCTCAGTTTTAAACATTGGATTAACCTAAAATGCTTGTCATTGTCTGTGTCAGAATAGAGTATTTAATTATAATAATTTTACTGAACAACTTACCCTTCTGTAGCTAACATCCCTAACATAGAATTGAGCTCTTCTTTATCCTTTTTTAATTTCCTCTCCTTTGCATAACTTTGCTCAATAGTGTAGTCCTGTGCAGGGTTCCTCAGAATCTCAACCCTCAGTATGCCATCCCTTGGCCAAGTCTCTTTCACATGGTTCAAACATGTTGTAGGAGTCCTCGAAAATGCTATATGAATATATGCAAGGACAAAAAATGCCACTAGAGCTTTCAACAGTACGAGGAACTCAAAGAATCTCCGCACTGGCCTCGGGAATGTCCGGGCATAAGCTAACGCAAACTTAAAAAACAATGCATGAAATAACCTCTCTCTCATATTAAAGAGAGGATTCTGGTTATTATTCCTATTTCTATTCATTGTAGGATTTATGATAGGGCCTCCAGGCAACAAGTTGTTGTCCACATTGACTCCTGGTGGCAAGTTGTTCATTATCTGTGGCCCACCAGCACTCATAGCTTTGTTATTGTTTGTCTGCTTGAGAAAATTTTCGTCTATTATTCGTTATAGCAACGACATTCTAATTACCTGCAAGTGAAAGTTTTACTAAAATTAAAAACGAGTATTTAACCTCTAGTATAATGTCAAAGTTAGAGGACACAGATACAAGTGATGCCAAATACTAACTGAATCAGAGAATAGTGACATTAAATAAATAATAAATGGGCCAGCATTCGCATGAATTATTAATCCAACTCCTAATTCTCACTCGAAACCACTATCACAAGCGACATATGGTACGACAAACTCAGATACAAATAAACATTGCAACCTAATAATGCAGAAAAACAATTGCTGCAATATGGTCGATTAGCAATAAATAACAAGCATTAATGATCAAGTGAATGAGTTCAGTATCCAATAATTTTAGGCCAAAGAGTAAAAGTAAGTGGGTAACATGTTAACATACATACCCCTGAACTTAGGTCAAAACCTTCATAAACACTGGTTGACCAGTATTTTTAATGTATCTTACGTGGTTTTTTACCATCAATTATTCTATAAGTTTTAGCTTAAACTCGCAATTCACTTTCTATTTGATAATTATGAGATAAATAAAAAGGAAAACTGTCAAATTCTTGACATAACAACTTGTCACTTGACGTAGGAAGCGACAGCCACAGATTAATCTCGGCAAAACCATTCGTTCTACCAAATAGTGCGCTCAGAGTTTCTATTTTGCTTGTGGTCAATCAGGACCAGAGAAACTTCAGGAAAAATTAACACATCAATCAAAATTAACTTCAATCAGGTAAGCTAAGATATTGTTAGATGCTTAATTCATAGCTTTTTGTTACATAGTTACAAAATAAAGTATAATTCTGAGGTAGGGTTTGCCTGTTGTCGTTCAGTTACTGCCCACAAGATGGCGCTACATTTGATGAGTTACAAAAAATATAAGTTTTATTATTTTTGTTTACATAAACGGTCTAATCGATTTGGATGAAATTAAGTTCATAAATAGTTACAGAGATTTTAGGTATAAAGAGTTATGGGAGTATGAAGATGGATACTTTAATTACGGTACCTATGGGAAATAGTTCCCTTGAAACGCGGGAAACCGCTATCATACATCTACATGTCTCTTCAGTAGTCAAAATGTAGTTCTTTACTAAAACGTAGAAAAACACTGTGGGACAATACAGACATTGCTAACACATATACAGCTGTTGTTAATAAATGGGTATTTCAAGGCATAAGATATTCAGAAGGTTCTAGTCTTCATGTTATTTCTTCTTCCCGCTGGAGGTAGCTACCTTGTGCACCTACCTCAGTCATCTCCCTTTTTTATTCTCTGCAGGCCTATCTAATGTTGGCCTGCTGTTTCTAACCATACAGCTTCTGTAGTTGCTATCCAAAAGATACAAAACGAGCAACGTCACGCCTATTTTCATGGTAATAATCTATGCCATTATCTTACCTAAGACTATAGCTGCAATATCTAAACGCAATGAATGCGTTCACATAAAGAAGCAGCAATAATTTAACGGATCATTTGCAGCACAAAGCTTGGGATTTACAACTCCAGACATGCAGAGAGCATGAATCGTGAAAAGACGCACTGTGACTTGGGAACAAAGCCCATGGAATTATAACAAAACCTACCATTACCTTTACAGAAACTGTGATTGACGTTCAAATTGTACACGAGACTTGTAAAAGGATTTTTTGTAATAAATGTCATCTATTCAAAGATTTAATAAGGAAAGACTGAATGATAGATGCAATAAAAAATCTATTGAAATGTCGATCGGTTGAACCTTCTACCTGAGCACGTCACGTGTGGTGTGAAACGGGATTAATGACCAGAAAATAATGTTGTTTGTTATGCTTTTCCAAGTTTCACGAACGTCTCAAGTTACAGATGGTGTTATTAAATACTAGCGTATACTTACAACCTGAATTTTAGGAATAGGCACTAAGTTCCTAATGAAAATATCATAGCTTAACTAGGAACTGAATCTAAATCTAAACAAGATTTCGTTAACATTTCACCTTTGCCAAGAACGTAGGCCATTATAGAGCCCCTTAATACAAGTACAAGTCGAATGTCGAGTTAGATAAAGGCACCAAGATAACGAGAGGTAAACTTAAATTACGATCCGTTCACGTTATAAATATTCAAAAAGCGGTCCGGCCCGGTCTCTGCTTAGAAAAAATTGACGTCTCAATTATCGAACGCTCGGCTCGGGACGAGGCTGTACCGCTTAATTTATATTATTCTCACGACTTTTATTTCCTGTTGGCAGCTATAGTTAATATCGCACAGTTTGTCGGCTTGGGATCATCTCGAGAATCGTAGGTATACATTATACATTTGTATGCTTTTTTGTTTCTATGGTTAATGTTTTAAAGTTCTACGGACACGTTTTATCACTTCTGGGTAGGGACTTTCTAATTCTGTATTGGGAACTCAATTGTATTGTGATTAGGCTCTTAGTAATTTTAACAATTTGATTCAGGTTGATAAAAACAACAAAAATGTGAGTAGAATCGTCAAAAGCGATTAGGTAATAAACCCAAAAAATTGGGAAATCTAGTACCTACTTACATAGGTAGGTATGTACAACTCAAGGATTAATACTGGGCACCGATTCTCCTAATTTGACTTAAGCACCATTCGATTGACGTTCGACTCGATTCGACTGAAATCCAATCCCGACTCGATTACGATTGAAGCGTATGTGGCATTCCGCTATTTTTTCTTTGAAATAAACGTTTTTATCCTTTTCTGTCATTCAATAATGAATCATTTTGTCTGCAAATGATTTACGATTGCAAAATGATTGTTCACCAAACTACCGTATAGACCAAAATCATCAAAATAGCAGACCAATCGCACACCAATCAAATGTCAATCGAATACGATTGGTCTTTTATTAGTAGCAGAATGCCCGATATGGTTAAAACTGCTATTACGATCATATTGCGATTCGATTTCTATTCGATTTTCACATTATTAACTTAGGAGAATCGGGGCCCAGTTCAACATTGTGTTAAAAGTTGGTCGAAGAAAATTGGCCAACATTTCGATCTGGCCTGAAAATGTCAGGCACATCGTTAAGATCCCACACCCGAACCACTGTCATTATAACCATTACTTCAATACCTTCTTTGTAAAAAACATATGAAACATATGAAAATGGAGTCGGTTTCGACAGCTTAATGCACTTGATGTTGCCAAAATAAGTTATAAATGTCCGTAGCGGTGTGAATACTTATCTGAACAACTTACTGTGAAAGAAAAAGCTTTGGGCAGGACATAAAAAACGGATACCGTGCATATGCGTGCATTTGTGCGACTTTTTAAACTGAGAAACAAACCCAATTTACCGGGTGCCATGTATATTCCGTTACGGCAATATGACACGGCACATATATATTTTTATTTTATTTTACACCGCTTCCCCGAAAGATTTTTATCACCTTATGAATATTTTATTGGCTCGAAATCGTATGCAGTACCATAAATTATTGTGTTAGATAAAGTAAATGTTAAGAACACAATTTATTTGGAAGATTTTACGAATGCTGGTTTGGTCGTAAACTTCACTGATTTAGTTCGCGGTTAGAAATCTCGGAAAGGAATTAAACAATCTTATAAGTATAGACCAGTCATCATTTTATCACCCAGTGCTTCTTGTTGATGTAGAAAGAAAAAATAGAATATTCAAATCAACCGTTTGCGCGCACGCAAGACAAATAGGTCAGGTGCAAAATTAATATTTTAAAACTAAACTCTGTAATAGAAGTTATTTGATGTTGGTTCCAGTTTAAGGAGTCCTATGATAACATCCAAAATCGAAGCTTTAGGCTATTTAACTCTTTTTGGCTTCTTTTTTTGAACAACGCAAACTGCTAAAGCTACCTAGCTATGCAGATAATAGAAAATGATCTATAACACTACTGGTGTGAACATTTAATTGAATTTAGGACCCAAAAGTCTTGGTGCACATTGTATTTTGCTCAGGATAGACAGAAGCTCAGGAGAAACGTGTTCTTCATTCGTCATGTTACAACTAAACTTGGTTCGACAACCTCTGGACAATCTTCTCAATTAAGAAGCATCATTGTTTGCAGATGACAATTTGTCTGCTCTTACAATGGGCGTTCGCACCGCCTACTCGTTCACTTTGACTTGTGAGCAAACAAAACAATTATGGATTAACCTTTTCGAATGAGCACTGAGCCTTCAAGCCGTGTTTCAAGAATTAGCTGGAACCAATTGCTTTACTTATCTTAGTCGCAATTCAGCTGGAAGAAAGGTAAAGACAATTAAACTTTTCATACTTCTTATTTTAAAACTAGCCATTCATAGAGAAGGATAACATTATTAAGCGTAGGTATAGTTACCTCAACTTTATTACAATTCACTGCAATTATGTATCGTACCTACTTACTGCAATAAAAGAGTTGTCTTAAAATCCTGATGAAGTGATAACACTTACTATTTTAAAACTCAATTTATTAGTTTGGCTTTCGAGGTTTTTTTCTGTGGTTATGAAAGTTCAACGGCGCCGCAGGTGAAATAAACAAAAAAGTTTTCTTACACTCATGTTTCTATCCCGATACTGTATGATGATAAGTCTCAGTCAATGATTAATCGCCTCACCCTGCTCGGTTATAGCCACTCAAAAAAAGCAATTTGTTCTTTATTTTAGGAATGGCTGAGATTGTGGTCATGCTTTTTTTGCCCTATCAATTTATTGGTTGACGTTCGATCATGTCGTTTTTTTGTGTTTGTCACAAATACACAGATTTTAGATTCGAATAGTTGTTTTGGAATTAAAAATATTCGTTGTCGGTTGTCGGTAACTTCTAGGAAAATCGATCGACGCTAATTTATTCGAATCACGAAATGCATACAACAAAAAATAAGGAAAGATTCAGAAGATAAGTAAGAAACTACTACTTTATATCTTCATTTTTGTATTAATGCAGCGTGATATCGAGGTAGGTTTCTACCAGGTGAAAGTTTATGAGACCTAGGTAGCAGGCGACGACACAACCTTTATACTTACAAATAATTTGGCATTAGTAACGAACTTTGAACGATTTACCCTAGCAGTTTTTCCATCATTTGTTTACACTACCTACTGAACTTTAAAAGCTGCATTTCTTACACAACCCTTCGAAAGACAACAGAACAACATAGGTAAGTACATAAAAAATAGAACATAATGTCAAAAGCAGTCCACATTGTACAACAAACAATTCCTAGATCAAGTTATTTCCGTCTCAAGCGCCTTGTGAATAAGATAATCCGCTAGTTTCAACATTACTCAGATTACTCCACTGTTTGACTCCCACTTCACAAATATTTACACAGAGCTCTGTAAACTAAACTTATACCTTCACAAAAATAACTTTTCCATCTACTTTTATACCACAAACCAAAAAAAGACGCTATTGTAATCTAAATAAGGTTTTAAGTTGAACGGTGTTGTCTATGGTAAGTGTAAAAAGGTTTCTTTACTTGCACAGGTTGACAGCTCCCGTTTTGGTAGTATTTCTTTGTTTTTCTCAGTAAGTCGCTAATCTGTATTTATTTTTTATGTTAGTTTAGTTGACGTTACTTATTCGAATATGCTACTTATCGTGAAGACATGATTCTGATGTGTTTGCTTGCTACCGTTGGAGTTGCTACGTTTAAGGATTCCTCAATTATTTAATTTTATTTGTCATGTTTTTCTGTGCGTCTACTTTAGACATTCATCAAATAATTTTAAGCCTAATAATTAATTCGATGCTCTTTCCCAATTGACCCATTTTATGCGCGTCACTGCCCATAACAAGCACGTCAATAGACAATTTATCAATTCCAATTATGAAATCAACTCACAAGCCAATACTCATCTTTGAGCTTCAAATAAAAACGTACAAAGTACACATAAACTTTCTTCTTTCGATTGAAAACGAAGAAATAAACATATTTATTTGTAACTGCAGGAACTCGACAGAAATAAATAAAGCCTTCGACAAAAAAACCTTACAAACCTTCGTAAAGCTTTCCTACAGAGAAAGAAAGAGAGAGGTAGATAAGGGTGGGTGTAAGTAAGAGTGGGATGGGTGTAGTGGGACCACGTGACACCTGCCGACCGCCAAATGAAGATATCGCAGCTGGATGCGAGAGGATCATGGACAGGTTTCCTCAACATTTTGAAAAAGTAATATTTTTTTGTATTGCTACGCATTAGTGTTTCATTTATTTTTGTTCTTTAGCAATGTTACATAGATATATTTTTCAAAGATTTGAAATAATGTCTGTGTTACTATCTTAATACTCTCTTACTTTGTCGGTAACATTAACAAGCAAACAACTAACAAACCATGTTTTTCAGTGTCCACAGTAAAACAAAAATTAAGTAATGAAACAAAACTAACAAACAAAATTAATAAATAAACCAAAAATTAAGTAAATTACTGGGTAAGACATGTTTCTGTTGTTAGTTAATTAATTACCTATGGCTCAAGTAAGAATCTGTAGTATGTGGATCTTTAGGAAAAAACAACCTTTGAATGTAAGAAGGCATATCAAAAAAATCAACCAAAGGTTCTGAATCTGCGCGTGAGCAACACGAAGACGTATACAGATGCTGCCACGGCTAAGGCTGCGGTGTTACCGGGACTTATACAACGAACACAATAGCGCAGGATATTGCTTCAAATATATATATTCGTTTTATTGTACGGACATTGTCGCTTCAGAACGATTTACTAGTACTTTTAAAGATGTTTCAAAATCTCCAAAAATATATTTTTGAAGTCATAGCAGAAGCCATGATTACGATTATCAAGAACAGGAACATACTTTTTATATAAGCCTTAATAATATTTAAAATACTTCATGAAGCTGAAGGTTATGAGTCAATTATTAGGTTATTCTAATGAGGGTTTTTGAAATTTTTTCTGCCACCGGGTGGCGCCACGTATGCGTCTGGTCCAAACAGCTGTCAAATAGTATGGAATTGTAGGTGCCGAACTTATTGTTTATTGAAATTCTGTTATATTGGAAGTGTTATTGATTTTATTATGGACTACGGTCAGAATAAGGTTTCCGAACTAAAAATTGAGCTAAGAGAGAAGGTGCAAAAGTCACTGGTACTAAGGAAAAGCTTGTTGAAAAATTTGTTAACACAATATGATTTAGTTTTTTTTATTTACTCAACCGCAATAGTAAAACAATAATGCAGTGCTTTAATTATAAAATAAAAAAAAACACTAAAATCGTTCACTATTCATAGTAAAGATAAGCACTTTGACAGTTATTGGACCTGACGACTCGGTGCTGCCACCTCGTGGATTGCCATTTTAGAAAACCCTCATTGTAATAAAATCAGCACCCTAATAAAATAATTTAACATAATATTTTATATCCTTTGGAAAAGACATCAACGACTTCAGAAAGTAATATTTACTTCATAGTTTATTATTATGATCACTTTCGATATACGTACACGATTAAAAATATCTGAATTAAAGCCATTTACTATTTCACTTTGAATATTTTGTAAAAAAACATATCTATATATAATCGAACTCAAGAAACCCATAGTATCCATTTATTAGTATGGACAATCGACTCTGGTTGTAAAAGGCATCCTACCATTTGCTGGTATAAAATGATTAAGTTATCAAATTTTATTGGACTCTGCAGAGGAACTTATTATACTGTATATTTTATTGAAAGTTTAAACCTAATTATCTAAAATTCAACCTTATGTGCATTACTGCAGAACTCAAAATCACTCGGATTATAGTCACGTCATATAATTAAAGAAAGCTTCTATGAAATTGTCGTTTTATGGGTAACATAAATGTTGTTTTGCCGTCATTTATCGCTTCACCAGTTAATGAGCATAGTCATTAAAAAGTTTGTTCTTATGCGCTGAAAATAAAACTCCCTACATGTCTCCAAATTAAATTATTTTACACTTCTAGTTTCCGCTTAAACTTTTAACTAATAGCTAATTCTAGCGGAAGATAAAAAAAAAATACTGACACGTTGATCAGATAAATTGAAGGTACCTACTTTTGTGATCAAACTTTGATCAACAACTACATGACAAGCAATTACTTACTTTAAATTCCTTCATTATCGACCAAACGTGTCACGTAGGTAGATGTGAACAAAACAAAACAATTGAAAATCATTAAAAGTCAAGTAATAAGTAAGACTCCCATGATAATTCAAGGAAGGAAATACCAAAGAAGGTCAAACCTGTTTATCAACAAATTACATTATTTATGTTTTTACTCCATAGTTAATGGACTAATTTATGAGGATATTTACTTTGCAGTTTATTACATTCAGACTTTTTTCTGCGCTAATTGTAGGTCGAAGAACTGGTCCCCTCATTACTTGTCTATGGTTGTGCTGTAAGGTGGGGCCGATAGGGCTGAATCACTGAACCGACCGAAGCGACACTTTTTTACCCGACTACGCAATGCATAGTGGGGTAATATGATTATCAGCCAATGTGGGCTTGTAACTTTTTGACACTATTTAGACCAAACGCGTGTATCAATTTATCATCTTGAAAGCATAAACTATGGAAAATTCAAAATGGCTGATTTCGGGTGTCCATCAGAATCGCTGTCACTCCTCATGTTTTCTCAAAAAACACAATACAAAGAGAGTACAAAGAGAGTTGCCATCTAATTGCTACCAGTTGCCATTAATGCGCACACAGGTGCGGCTCAGCCCTGGCCGATAGTAATTATTGCATACTTTGTCGCATAGGTAATAAGTGCATGGTTACTTTAATGTAACTGTTTATTCACTGTACTCTTGCAGATAGTAAAAAATGCAAGTTATCATTTTTTGATGCAATGTCCAAGATATTTTCTACTGATAAGTACTGGAAGAAAAATGGCGTTTTATTCTTTAAATATCCTTTTCTAGATTGCCGTTCGGAATTGGCTTATTTTTTTGGATATCATAAGAACCGAAGGGCTATTGCTTATTTCTTAGCAGCCACAGGTTCTCTCAGGACGCGGGTAAAACCGCCCGCCGGCGAAATCTAACATTACGTACCTATAGGTAATACTCATAAAGAAATCCTCAGTAATCGTAGAAACTACTTTCAAATGAAAAACAGAATGAAAAATTACAGCTTTATATTATTCTAGCGTATTTTCTTTTTTCTCGCCGTGTCTATGTAGATAAGATGGCGATGGAACTGGTATTCGCTCGTTAGCGCGAATGAAGTTGTTACACGACACCTAGCGACTACTATATCACCTAGCTATTTAACTAAAACCTGCCTACATAGAACATAATGGCTCACTTCTAAGAAATAGAGGTCTTATTAATAAATCCTGTTATAAGGCGTGTTAGGAATGTAGATTTAGATTTGTTGTTTCAAGGCTTTTAATATGTAAAAGGCTAGTAATTAGAGAGATACTTTTGATTGTTTGCTCCAATTTCAGTTTCATACATATTTAATATTATCATCCTGATAATAAAAGAACTAGGGCGATACTTTTGTTCAAACATCACCTTAACTTCAACACATATACATAAGCATAAATACATCCGTCTATGTTGACCCATTTGATACTCATTTCCTATTGAACTATAACGCCACTATATTTTTTCTCCATGGTACAAATAAAAGGTTTAAGTTCACCGAACCGACTAGCAAAAGCATTAATTACACAGCCACCTTAATGAGAAAGCTGGACATTTTTTTTCACCATAGAGGTCGCACGATAAGGCGGGAATTGCAGCGACTTTAAGTTTAGAACGTGAACGAGTCGTTCGCGCCAATGAAGTTGTTATAGTCTGTGGCTCGCGCCTGCTTTTTGTTCTGAACCCTGTTTTTGTTAGCTAAGATCAGGTAAGGACGAGTGCAATGAGGGTTTTCTAAAATGGCGTCCACCAGGTGGCGCACTGAGTCGTCAGGTCCAGGTAACTGTCAAAGTGCTTATCTTTACTATGAATAGTGAACGATTTTAGTGGTTTTTTTATTTTATAATTAAAGCACTGCATTATTGTTTTACTATTGAGGTTGAGTAAATAAAAAAAACTAAATCATATTGTGTTAACAAATTTTTCAACAAGCTTTTCCTTAGTACCAGTGACTTTTGCACCCTCTCTCTTAGCTCAATTTTTAGTTCGGAAACCTTATTCTGACCGTAGTCCATAATAAAATCAATAACACTACCAATATAACAGAATTTCAATAAACAATAAGTTCGGCACCTACAATTCCATACTATTTGACAGCTGTTTGGACCAGACGCATACGTGGCGCCACCCGGTGGCAGAAAAAATTTCAAAAACCCTCATTATACATGGTTGCTGAGGCTGGAAATTACAGCCGAGATATGTTGCCCAATTGTTGTTGTCGAGAAAATTGTAAGGGACACTAAAATTTACTCCGCTTTTGCACCCCCCCTATAAATAATTATTAGCTAGACATGCAAGTATGTTGTTCTTTATATATGTAGTAATAAAATGTTACACGGCCTTTTCCGTATTTTGAAAATTAGCAAGTAGCAGTACTTGTAGCTCCATAACTTTTTTGCGAGTAATTGAACTTCAATGTATCGAAACATGCTATTGCTCTCATATTATGATACTTAATTTCTTCCGCAACGGTTTATAGCCATCGGTCTCCTTGTAATAACTTCGTGGAATTAAACTACCTTGGTTTATATACATTTTGAAAACGCGTGTGGATCACGTCTGATTTTTATGACTGCAGAGACCGAATGGTCAATTTGGAGCACAATTATTGGCACCATAACTAACCATGCAAACAGCAATTATTCGTCCCAAAATAATTGTTCTTAATAATCTACTTTGGCAAAAATATATTTTGGAAATCACATGCTAACTTTCTGGCAATACTTTTTTTTATTTTTTTATTTATGCTCAATATTTTCATTTATTTAAATTTATATGTACAACTTAAAACTAATACATTGCATCAAAAAATTGCTCCTCATCGCTGTCACCGGGTAATACTTAGTTATAGAATCTTTCTGCTTATACACAGCTTAAAGAAATATATATGAGTCCTAAATCTGACTCCCAAATCTCTCTCCCTGTTCTGAGGAGAGCGGCAGACAAGAACCTTTAATTTTAAACTTTCTTGGCAACTGAAAATCTTTAACTCTATAGAAGTAAATCTGAGACAAAGTTTTCATGTTGGGCCCAAAAACACAAACAAATGCACAGTCGTTACTCACGCCATGTTCCTAGCACTAGAATTAGCATAGTCTGTAATAATTTATAGGTCTGTCAAGCAATAAATTCCTCCTGCATCTTCAATCAGCTAATTTATCATACGAAACACAATAGACTGCAATGACGTATGGAACGCGTAATAATATGTCCCTTTATAAGGCATAGATACGTAGAAGTTTGCTTCAAAAAGGTCCCAATCCAAAAAATATTTAATTAATTTATAGAATTCTTTGTCTTTATTTTTGCAGTGGGCTTACATACTTTACCTTTTGGGTTTACACAAACAATAGTCGTCTTCGTTTTTATTACTTTACAAAAGTTAAAGGAAAGAATACATGCATAAATATAGAAACAGGAAAATTATAACAATGTAGAGTCCAATGCTAATTTTGCAACAGTGTTGAATAAGTAGGGCGGGTCTGAAAACGGCGCCTACACATAAGTTCATGGTTCAACTTATTCTTAACTTTGTAATTGAGATGTGTAACTTATGTTCTGCTGTGTGAAAGCAATTTGTTACCTTATTAGTACTCAAGCTATTACTAACATTTCTGTGTGTTTGAATAATGTAATTCTGAAGATGTAAACTGCCTTTTAACGACGACTTAATGCTGAATACCAAATATGCTGTTTTACAACATCATTCTTAGAACTTATCTGACAAAAGCTTTTGATGACTGTTTTTATGTCACAAACCTTTTCAAAGCCGCTATATTTATTTAGAGCAATTTATATTCCTTAACTACTTAATACCTTAATCCAAATTCAAAGTGGGTGATAAACCTAAAAGCGGGGAAGTGTCTCGACACGACTGTGATGCGTGAACGACAAAAAGCCATCAAAACGAACAACAATATACATAATATTCTACATATGAATTGGGGGATACATCCGGCACACGTGTGGAGGTACCTACCTACCTCATCTACCTACGTAGGTTGTGTCCACCCACACTTATCCCCTTTCGGATAGGCGCAGGCGCCGCCAAGCCTCAACTTAAACATAGACGATTTAAACGCAATTGTATTTTAATTAGCCTTCAAGAGAATGTAGGCCTTATCCTTTTGGAACAATCAACGGTATAATTTTGTATACTAATTCTATGTGAGGCTATAGGATAGTTGTGTTAATAAGTGCAGTGACCTCATATTTTATATAACTATGCTACATTGAAATAAAATACTAAAGAGTTAGTTTAGTTAAAGGTGCCAATTATGCTACTATATAAATAGCACACATAAATTATGATTTAGTGAAACCTATCAAATGAATAAAAGATGCGTTATGATTACTTTCATTCAGAAGAGTTATGGACTGAGTCAACAACTTAATATCACCCCAGACAGACTACAAAGCATAGCCATTGTAAATGGAACAATAAGCACTAAAAAACCAACCTTAAACCCTACATAAGTACATAACAATGTTTAAAACAATAACAAAACACGAACGCGTTTATATTTTGTTGAATAAGTCATACGCGAAGTTTAGTTTCTGAGCGCAGTCTATAGGAAGCGTAAAAAAGGCTTGCCTCGAGCTAAGGCAGGAAGAAAATGATATACATTATGGTTGGAGGCAAGAGGTCTCTCCCCGCAAACCACGCTGCGCCCGCGCCGCGCCCAGCTCGACGAGTTAATCAGCCAGTCGACTACGGTGCTCAAAGTTGTATTTTATAGGTATATTTTTGTGCAAAGAGTATGCTGTTATATTATGATCAAGAGAATTTATCTTGAAAAATACGAAGTTTTTGGTATTTTTATTTATGTGGGTTTGACTGTTACAAAAGTACCTGCCGTCCGTTACCATAAAAAATATGTATTTCCTTCTTCCAATACATATTGACTATCCTATGGAAAGTCAAGCTAGTTAAGTAGGTACACATTTGTGTTCATAGGAACTTGTATTAGGGCTATTTGAAATAAATAATGTTTCTTTGACTTTGGCTAATAATCAACACTTTCCAAAGAATGTTTGTAGTTGATGAAGTTTGAGAAACGGTGCAGAATAATGGAACATAATGACTCTATCGGCGGCGGCGAGGCGGCCTGCGCTCGCGGTCCGGCCTTACCTTTTTCTACTACCAGTGAGTAAGTGCTTATTCTCGGAATAATGTGTGCCTGCCTCTCCAACATATCCAGACTTCTGAATAGTGCGCACGCAACACGTAGCCATGTTGCATACCTGCCAAGCAAGCCGATGTTTTTATAACAACCGAAGTTGTTTATCGAATGCAATTACGGCCAACGGACTCGTCAAACATCACACCATACAAAAAGAAGAATTAACCAATTTAACACGCTTACCAAAATTACCTAGAATAATCACGCACCCCACGGTCATTATAAGAACATTCAAGCAATTATCTAAACGTCAAATACAATAATACGAAGCAATCAAACACGTTACCGAACGACAGATCAAAGCTGAGCTTTTTTAATGAAGCCTTCAATAGGCGCGCGCGCATGCGGCTTTACAAAGACATGAGGGGCTTTGATGTCGCCGACGCGCCGTGCTGTGGCGACAGCGGAGGCGATGATGCCTTTATAAAAACCCAATGATTTATTCTGACTTTCCGACCATTGGGCCGTTTGACGAGTCTATCAACGAGTGTATACTCCACCCGTGCAAGCGCATCCCCCGACTATAAATTATAATAAGCTTATGGCCGCAATCGCGACTTAATGGCTGAAGTTCGTTTAACTGCTCAAATGGGTCGAGGTGTAAAATTTATAGCTTTACTAATAAAATTTAAATGAGTGCCACAGATGCTGCTTCCTTCTGTGAAATCGTTAGCTAGTAGTCATATAGTTCCAAGACAAAAAAAACATGTTATTCGATCACAACCAACCTACACAACTAGGCATATGATAAAAAACCCCCTTTTTTTCATACTAGGTACAGCGTTTCTCTGATCTACAATTGCTGCTTGCACATTTTTTTACCTAATAATGTACCCAAGTCACAAGTCACTTAGCATTCAACTTAATTCTGTAAGTGTAAACAGAATTAATGTCAAAAGCTGTCTGCATGTTGCATTATAGTGTGACTGCGTAATGTCGCCCGCGATTCATTGGCATGCATGAACACGCAGCTTTGTATAACACAACCACGCTTTACTTAAATCACTTGTGAGATTTTACACTTTGGTTGGAATTTTGCAGATTTAGCGGCACTTTTTAAACACTATTCATATTTGCAGAATAATTCAAATAAATTTGTTTCAAATAAGTTTTTTGTGTGTATTGTAACTACAATCAGTTAAACTTTTCTAAGAATATCAATATATTCCTCATATTCAACGATGATCAGCAAAAAAGTCATAAGCACATTTATAGAACAAACTATTTACACTCCACCTGAAAGCTTATGTAATAACAATTTCCAAGTTCAAAATGATAATCCCAAAGAACTTACCAGTATAGAAAACATGACCATTCTTCATCAGCACTGGCATACGCGTACCCACTCCACTCATTGTTTATTTTCTATTGTTATTAGTGATTCTCGGAAGGGTAACAAGAGTAATAATAACAAACTTCCAGTGGCCCCTTATCTCTACAATAATACAGACGCAAGTCCGTTTGTTTGTAAACTATCATCGGTATAAAGTGTACCATATTGCTTAGGTAGGACTGAGATAAGTGAGAGTTTAAGTAAGCAGTTAAAGAGAAATACTTTATAGAAATATGAAACTCAGAGATAAACGTAATAACTTATTTCATTGTTCACCTCAACTTCTCTGAAATCTCAACAAACAAAACACATCTTCGATTAAAGCAAAAGTTGTACTTAAGTACCCACTCAAAAAATGCTACTGAGGATTAGGTGCTCGCCTTACCAAAAAAGGGTAAACTTAAAATTCACAATGCTAAATACCCCATAGTTAGGGATTGTTACACAAAAAGCTTTCGCAAGCAAATTGTCGGTCAGTTCCAAAATACAATAAATTAGGACGATATTCTAAGATTAGACGATAATCTTTAGAAACCGGCGACCGATGTTGAAATAAGCAGGAAACGTACAATACTAATAACCGAGCTTTAGTGACAATAAAAAGCATAAACCTCTTTTAGCCGACGCGACGGCGATGGTTTAGAAGTAACGCCGGTAGCGGATTCAGGTCGGAACCCTTAAGAACTTATTCAAAATTTATTGTTCCAAGATTATAGCCGTGAAGATGACATAAACGAAATAAATTTTAAAAGTTTTATGATCAGGAAATGTATTATTTTCTTTATGGTCGTTAAGTTATTCTTACGCATGTATCTTGAGTATGTCCGTGAGTTACATAACGTCTGATCTGATAATTATCATCTCTGAATATGAATCTACATCTAGCAGGCGTGGACCTGAATAAATGTGACTTTTCAGATTCTTCCTAGTACCAACAACGTGGATGTCTATCTTGCTCTTTCCTTGTTACCTTTCCTATAGGGTGCATGTCATAAACCATTTTGTCAAAGAAAAAAAAATACAAACATCGGAATTGTAAGTGTCCCCTTTTTGGGAAGTCGGTTAAAAGTCCGATCCGCATACGCAATTTACAAACATATACATACATAGATTCACGCACAAAAATGATGAAGCAAGTACTAAGTCACTTCAACCTCATAAACAACATCACAATCAAAGTCAACTGAACTCAATCTTTATGGAATGTGGTACCAAACAACTAAGAGCAACTTTCATCAATATGCTAATATCAAACAAACATGGTGATAATGACGAAACAAGCGACGAACTACATCTCAATCTATTATTCTTGTTTTTCGATTACACAGCTCTCACGCTTGACATCCATATCTTAGAGGCGGCAACACTCCATCACAAACCCGTTATAATATAACCAAATAAAGGGGAACTCGTGATTTTAGGTTGAGCAACTACTCTGATACCTGAATCCTAAAGTAACTGTATGGTAACATTTGCCTGAACTTCTTGCTTCCTTGTATATGGGCTTTCACCTCTTAAGGCACATAAGGAACACTTTCTGCAGTGCCTACATTTATCCCAATCCTTAGGAAAATCGCAGGAATTTCACGTGTCATCATGACTGTACCTACAGGGCATAGTTCTTTACCTTCGTGCACATTGATTCATCTGGTCACGCAAGCGCTCTGGTTGCTAGTTTTACTGGTTCTAACTGTAGCTAATTAATAATTGCACTTGATCTCGAGTAGGTATGCTGTGTCCCGTTTATACGGCTTGCAGTAGTTCTGTAGATGTTTTAGTTCTGCCTCTCCTAATGTGTTAGGAATCATTGCCTTATTGCCTGCATCATTAATCATATATTAAATAAAATTACTCACTAAAACTTTGAGTTTTATACAGAACGAATAACAATCGTACCCAATTTACAATGAATTCAATGTCTTCATTGATTCGTATTACAGAACATCACTTTGGTGGGCTTCGGGCCACACTGGGATCTATTGCGAATCTTCTTCAATCATCTAATCTTTTCACAACTATTCTTTCAAAATTTTCTTCAACCATTCTCGCTTGCCACAATCAAAATTTACCGCTTTTAGCTAGTGGTGAGTATTTCGCTTGTGTAGTAAAATGTAAGCCACACCATTCGTAAGTATCACTTTTAGCCAGTAAAACGTAGCATTCCTGTTATGTAACGGTACAGCTATGTAGTGTAGAGGTAAGAACTCGGCTCAAATATTTATTGCGTCACTAAACGCTGGATGGATACTGTCGACTACGATAACTATGGCAAGAATCCACTGTGAAGAAATTGGTTTAAGGCGAGTTTACTCGCTTAGTAGAATTGGCAAGAACATAACACTAAGAAAAAACGTACTAAATACGTACTTACAGTCGATCACTAGGTTTTCAATTTTAACACGCTATGTACGT
This sequence comes from Helicoverpa zea x Helicoverpa armigera, assembly GCA_033682625.1. NCBI lineage: Eukaryota > Metazoa > Arthropoda > Insecta > Lepidoptera > Noctuidae > Helicoverpa > Helicoverpa zea x Helicoverpa armigera. The sequence goes on from JAWIIS010000011.1 coordinate 4,765,488, forward strand.
ACATTGTGATGGATAGGAATTAAGTAGCTTATCCAGTAATTCAAAGAATATCTACATATACCTATATTGTCCTATAAAAATCTATCTTGACCCCTTGGACAGTTGTAAAATTCTAATGAAACTTTTTGCTCCCACCTTTTCCTAAGGCTGAATCCGCCTTTGAAAAACCTTTATATTCCTCACCAAACCACACACTGGTAGTTTGGTGATGTTTGGAAGTGGTACACTTCTTCTTCAGTAAATATGAATGACATGAACGCCACACACGCAGCTAGCCTCTCGCAACAATGATGGAACTATTCGGCTGCGGCATAATTGCTGAGAGCATCATCAGACATCATTACGTGTTACGAAGTCGAGTAATGTTTGGTGACTGACGACCACCCACTGATCTTACAATTGTTCATGGAACGAATCATTGAGACTAACATTCATTTTCTTTAAAAAATACAAACACCTGAATTGAGAACCTCCTCCTTCCCTTCCTCCTCCTGTTTGAGAAGTCGGTTAAAAAGTGGATGTTGTGTGTGATGCAATTTTTTGAGTGACACACGAAAAAAATACCGCGGAACTTTCATAGAACTAAGTACAAGCTGTATGTACGAATTATATTTAATGTATGAGTTTCTGCCAATTTAAAATACCCTCAAGGGTTTCCTGTCCCCTGTGTACCTTACGACCAAAGACTATAAAACCATTGGGTGGTGGTTATTTACTTTATGCTTACGACTTAGTCTGATATTCGTAGAACTTTTTTAACTAAGTACCTCACAGAGCTATTTTTGCAAACGATGCGCAATAAGCTGTCAACGTGTGAGATAGATTAATTGGTATCACGGCGTACAAGCCACTTTATGTGTTGCAAGCTAATCTAAGAATATCCTATCTCGACTATGAGTAATATGTAAATTAATTAAAGTGAGCTAAAAATATATGGCCCAATTAAGCTTGTGGAATTATGCGTCGTCCTCGAACTTCATGGAATCATAGCCACTGGTGGTCTAAAGATATTTTTTTTAGCAACTCTGTTGACATTCTGTTGGGAAATGAAGACTTCCCTGCATACTCAAGTAAATATTTTTCATTCATATTTAGTGACACTGAAATGAGAAAATAAAACGGTATGACTGAGTTGAAATTGACTGTAATGAAATTTTAAAGGCTGCAAAAGTAGAAAGATTATCCTTAAAATAAAACTGGCTTAAAACCACCACTTGATCTGCTTGCAAAGATCACCAGTATGTTGTTGGAATAAGAATATTTTTTACGGCCTAAATTCACAACCTAAAGTAAATACATCATAAAACTGCGTTTTATAAAGAACTTACTACGTACAGTAGACTGCACATCAGTGGTAACTGTCATGCACCTTAACTCAATAGTAATAAATACGATTTTCCTATAAAACTGTTACAACTGACCTGAAGTTGACTGTACTAACAATCATTCCCAGTTAACAATCATTTCAGTGTCGTGTCTTCATTGATACATTTTACAACACATCGTTGGGGTGGGCTTCGGCCCACACTCGGGTCTATTGCGAATCTTCCAATTCACCTTCGATTGACCATTAAATTTACTATAGTTTTTGCACACTAGACTGAAAGGACATCGAATTGGTCATTGAGCAGACTATTTCAACAAATGCCTGGGGAAGTATCCACAGATACTATTGTCAGACTAAATTGTCCAAGTAAGTAATGCCCATAAATGGCGGACAGTTTCAAAACGTATGTTAGAAACGTGTGAAAGAATATATTTCAAGTAAATTGTATGAAAAGCCATGAAAACACGGAAATTGCTTTAGAACTCTGAACGTCGTCGTCTTTTGTTTGTTAGAGTTTTGTTTGATGTTATAGCATAGCTGTGTGTGGCAGTTCCCAGTTCATTTCGACTGTCCAATCCCATAAAAAATGTTTATTACTTAATTTATTTTTATTCTCGGTTGGCACAACTTAATTAATATTTACGAACACTAGAAAATTTTACTAAATAATGTATTATACTTACGAACACTATCAGTATGAACGTGTTAACTTGCAATTTTAAAATCATGGGTCATCATGAATCTGGATTGAAATTGTAAACAATCCTTAGAGACACACATCTTGGACGTGGTCCTCATTCAGACAATTAGTCAGTCAGCAATTTCTTCAGTTTCTTTTATATGTTAAATTGCCTTTACCTTAAAAACCTTCAAAATTACCACTTAAACGTACCAAATTACGCACTTCACAGAATCTAGACTTGCATCCGAACACAACATTGTGTCACCACATTCATAGAGTCCACAGGACACAATAAAGCTATTACATACGACAGTCGTTCCCATGGTTACAGGAAGCCGTAAAATGTGGATGCTGGACTCTGAAGGAAACGACAAAATAATTGAGATTACAAGATAAACACGCCAAACTTGTTTTAACATAAGTAAACGATTTTTTTTATGAATTCATTAAATCATGCGTAGGTTTATGATATAAGCAAAAAAAATATTATCAAGCATTTAATTAGGTACCTACATATTTCATATTTTTCCTCATAGATGTATCATGTGACATAACGGAATATTTCTATAATCATGGTAGGTATGAGTACATAAGTAGGTATATATTTTATTTACTGGGTATTGAGTAATGATTTTAATTAAGCCTGAGTCATCCAAAGCAATCAGAAGATGTGGTAGGTAATCTTAATTAAGCATTTTAATTATTTCTCATTTTCATCAAATGATATACCTAGTCATTCAGATTTTTATAAAAGTTCATGAAAGCGTATTTTGCATCTACCTACGAGCAATTTTTATTTATGTATTTATTAACCTGCTGCTTAGTTAGCTCATCAAAATACCTCGGTAAAAGTGATTTCTCTTCAGATTTCAATATTCTAAACTCCACTTAAGTTAAGCTCCAAAACTTAAACATGGAACTCGATTAAGCTTATCGCTTAATACTTTTCCATCCCAAGTTATGAACATCTAAACATGTAAACGTCGTGTCGTGCATTGCGCAAGAGACGCGGATTAGAGGCGTGGAGCGTCGTGCGCGCGCGCACGCTAGCGCGGTGGTCCGCCGACGACGACTTCATTGCACCACATTTTAATCTCGCTGATGATTCACTGCCTCCTAAAAACTTTGATAGACACACTGTTATTATTACAGAAAAATAAACAAATAATTTAAATTTATAATTGCACCCATAAATTGGTGTTTTAATTGCTCACAATGATTCTAGCTACTTTAAAGACCTAAATTATTAGGTACTCATCTTCTTACGCACCTTGATTATTCTGGTTAAACTTTTTATAGAAGTAGGATATAACCGATATACCCGAAAATAATTGAGTATTACCATATAGGTATATTTATAATTTTTTCACCAGTAATCACCTGACCATGATGAAGCAATTACTTTAAATTACATATCGACATTAATTTATTATTACTATGATGATGACCATAAATAGTTTGCTGATTAAGTTGTTGTTGGAAACGCATTAAATAAAGCTGCGGTGTTCTAAAGAAACGTAGATAACGGATGCCGTGACCGACAGATCTACGGAGCCAATTTAGGAATTCCGGCGGGCTACCTAATCATTATATTTCATAGAACACGAACAATTTCGGTTAGTTTTTTGTCTACCGCGTTTCGTTCTACACAAATGGTCAACTTTACTTGAAGTGGTAATAATTAGGGGTACATAAGTCGTACGTGGAAGGCTTGCTACATGTAATTGGGACCACCCGCGGAGCCCTGGGGCCGCGCTGCCGGCTCGCCGGGTAAAACAATGCATTATGCGAATTTAGAGCGCGATCTGATTAGATAATATCGTCATAACCAATAACTGTTTCTTTTGAACTGCAATTGAGCAATTTTCTGCGGTCTCCGGCCATGCAGCTGCCGACTGGATCGTATTTCTTTTAAATCAACATTTATTACAATGTTAGCATTTTTTAGTGATACTGATTACTTTTAGATTAGCAATAACTTCTTTCAGAAGGACGCAAACGTACCTATAGTTTTAAGTACGCGTTCTACTACTACGAGTCCTCTGGTTTTCCATTTGACGAATTAACGATAAAATAGGAAATTTGAAATACTGTTTGGAATATTGGTTTGCATCACATCCATTCTTTTACACAGGGCATACAAATAGCAGATGCAGATGTAGGGAAGAACGAAGGTAGTAGACATTAAGGGCTCTAAAAACTAAAATTGTAGACAAATGTAGGAAGTACTTATACTATAAAATAGGTACTTAACCGTTTTTCCATTTCACACCACATGTTCCTAATTACATTTTTTCGAACACATTTCTACACGCAGCACCTGTACAAAAAGTATGGTGACCACAAAACCGCAGTCTGTCCAACTTTGAGCCGCGCTTGACTTTGGTAAGGTAATTGACTTGAAACGAAATAACCGCAAGACAAAAAAATGTATCGGGAATATTGCTTCGAATAACTTGAAATTAGGAAATGCAGAAAAGGAATTACTGGGACAGTGCCTGCTCGTTCATATAAGCAGACAAGAAAACGTACCTCTATTAAATAAGTACATATCTATACTTACTTAGTGAAAAACATAGAGTAGGCACATACATATAGTTCTGCTGAAATATCTGGAAAAGCGAATGAGGTGCAGTAATTTGCCATTATATTCTCTAAATATTTTCTTCAAATATTTAAAACAATATATGTCCTTGTCATAATACTCTTATGAATTATGTTGCTTTTTTGGAAATGGGATCTACCTAACACGACAATCATAGCACGTAGATGACAATTCACACTAGGTGGTATACTTACAACCTGCATTGTCCATAAGTTCGTAGGTGGCAACTAAATGATACCTCATGCAATGAGTTTTTAATTATGTTACCTCAATAATGATGACAACGTTGTGTAGCGTAGGAGTGGACCACCCAACCTCCCGTAGGTGTTGTTAACGGCAAAAATAAACTCAATAAATAAATCTGAACTAGTTTTGCTGTATCAAATTCTTCTATTTGTGTAGATTTTTGGTGTCCAATTAGGTAAGCTAATCAGTTGATTAAAATACTTCCAAAAAGCGAGATTTCAAATCAGATTTGAAATCATGGTAATTTTTGCTCACTAAAGCAGCTGCAGGTAAACTGCATGCAATAAGATAATGTATTAAGGTAATAATAAATATACGCAAAGCTCAAAGCTTACATTACATTCACAAAGTGCTATGATCAAAAACCCCACTAATTAAGACCAGCCGCTTCTGTAGCAAAATTCTTCCTTACCCGCCACATTTTCACACGCTTCTCAAAGCAACGGACGTAGCTCTCAGGATATGCGCCGTCGAGTGCTAATCCTCGAGCACCTCTCAACGGTCCCTGAGTTAAGTGGCTCCGTGGTTCCGTGGCTACACGGCTCCATGGCTCAGTGGCTCAGTGGCTCTTACTCCTAAGTACGCGAACGTGATCTTTTCGCGAGAACGGATTTGCGAACCCTGGGAAAGGAAGTGCTGAGTTGCGTAACACGGTTGGGGGTAAATGCAAAAAAATGTTTCCGCTGCTTATTAAGGAATTTGGTACTTTAGTCCACTGGGGAGGTACTTATAATCATAAAATCCCAGGTGGTGTTTTCATTACATACTCATGGGAAAAAGGTTGTAAGTACCTAATTCTACATTCAAGATTATTCCTTTCTGTGCGAAAAAATCTGAGAAGCAGGATATAATGTTTCAAAGTTCTGTATAGATCGGTATTTCTACGTAAGCACCATATACTACATAGATACTGTTTTTATCTAATTATTTTCTAGCTATTATATTTTTACGTAACTATAAGCGACACACGTAAGCAGAAGATTTTGATTTTCCGGATTTAGATGAAAACTCTAGGCACTAATCGTATAATACTTACTATATCTTAAAGCGAACTTTCAGATAACTTAATAATTTCTTAGGACTCACCAGCTATTGACCATGGAATCCAATAAAACATTTAGTCAGACCAGCTGCACGTATAGCCTATATATTCTTTAGGAATATATTCCCGAAGAATTGGTTTCCCATTCAACTACAATGTAGATAATGTAGATCTATAATGCTGACACCGGTTTTTTTGACCTGCAGTGTAAACATGTTGCATGTTGTCAAGTAGATAGTATTGCACACCTGCCTAGGTTAGCTGTATATTGTACCTACTTATCTAGTAGCAAGTAGCTACTTAGTTACGTTACAGTCGTATCGTATAAGGTTGTAACTGCTAATGTTAACGGGGGTTGGTACATACCTACTTGCTTGTTGGTATAATATATACTTTACAAACATTTACCGTCTTACTACAAAAACTTTTAAACGTCAGTTTATGCCTTGTCTAAAAAAATGTCAAATTATGAAGTTGAGATATGGTTCATTTTGCAGCCAAAATTTTATTAGACAAGTGTAAAACAGGGTTTAAAGTTTTTGTAGTAAGGCCCTTAATGTTTTGTTTCAGTGTTCTAGAGAAAATATGGTTGATTGTACTGACTGACAGCAAAACTACACCAAAAATCGGTCATTTGGTGGTCATTCATACCTATGTTTCTACTGACAGAAGGGTCCACAGTCTAGTCTAGAGAAATGTAGGTTTTCATTCAGCCTTAATTTTTTACCCGACTGAAAAGAAGACATTTTTAGATTACTCATTGGAATGAAATCGGGAACCGATTTAGCAATAGGTAGACATTCTTTAAAGAAAACAGAGTTTAGAAAACAGAAAATTTATTGCAATTTTGTAAAATAAATACAATTAAAATCCTTAAAATAATTGTACAAAACGAAACAAAATACAACAATACTTATGAACTAAGATTTTTTATGTAATTCAATAAATTATTCGTTTTTATTCTAAAATACTTTGTACGAATTTCCATAGTTATTAAAACAATGCAATACACTAAAACTAAGTTATGAACTAAAGCTATTTACAATTCTTGTACTAAGTCTAATAATCTCACTTTGGTAAACTGTGGTTAATGAGTTTCTTCTCTTACAGTAAAACCTATTATAAGTAATTATTTACCTACTTATTCTAAAGAAAAACTGGAAAATTGTGCGCAAATATCAAATGCTGGGCCAAAACAAATCAATTGAAAATTAAAATTAAATCAAAAATAGCGTTTGTAGAACAAGCTCTTGAACTTTACACTCAGAATGAAACACATACAAACTCACACACACACAAGCATATATTAATAACAGGCTAATGAACACATACAAACATGTATATCTGAGGTATGTTATATACTGATGTGAATTATAAATTAAGTTAAATTATTACATACGAATACGGAATTTCCAAACAATCACCATTTTGAAGCACACAGTTCTATGTATGCCGTATTATTAGATTGATTTAGAAATATAGGTACAAATGACAGCTGATCGATGGTTTCAAATGAAACAAAAAGAACTGTTATCTATAAAACCCTAAGAACAGCACATGATCAACTGTTGACACAAAACACGCAAACAACTTACGCAAATAATTAAACTGGCAAGTCATACTTCGCAAATTTGCAATGCCTTGTAACTCAATTACTAACAAAGCCATGTAAACGTTTACAAGAACAATCTACAAACATGTGAACGATTTCTTGAAGGTAAGTAAACTAGGTATGGACTTAGGCTGCGGCTCCACTGAGGCGGAGACGAGCGGAGCTGAGAGGAGCAGAGCTGTGAAAAGAGGTACGTGATTCCACTGAGGCAACGAGCGGAGCGCTTGACTATTTCCATCGGCATTGAAGCGGAGCGGAGACGTGATGTGGATTTTATCTAATATGATTGGTCGATCCCCACACGTCTTCTCTCCGCTCCGCTCGTCTCCGCTTGACTGTTTCCATTGAAGCGGAGCGGAGACAAGATGTGGATTTTATGTAATATGATTGGTCGATCCCCACACGTCTCCTCTCCGCTCCGCTCGTCTCCGCCCCAGCGGAGCCACAGCCTAACGGAGTTAAAATCAACATTAAGATCAGAACCGATTAGTATTCTGCTCAGAAACAACTGTTGCATTAAACATTAGAACATGATTCGGGTGACGAGACACTACTTTGACGTCTGCGGGATGCATACAAAGTTACATGTCACTTGTGTGAGGAGATATATGGGCGAGTCGTGACGTCACTGCGCCCGCGCAAGGCCTTAGATGCTCTATGCAAACTGCGCACTTGATGGCCGATACACAGCTGTCGCATACGCATCTTATTAAAATTATATGTTTTGGTTTGTTGGTATAAAGTGGTATTGGGAAAATTTTGTATGGGATTTTAATACCTGTATTGAGTATGAACGATTTTATTACAGGCTCATAGAATTTATACTGAATTGCAAAAATAACTGGGAAACTATTGAAACAACGTCATAATGACCAGGAGTTCTGAGATTTTACGCAATAGTTCAAAGGCCGTTTTAGAAAAACAACGAAAGAAAAGAAATTGAATTCGACAGTCGGAATTCTACAGGAAAAAATTATATGACATTTTTAGAACACAAACCAAGAGACATTATGACATTTGCACTAACTTGATAAGACATGAGTAATGCAATGACTAATGATGCTTAAAAATCCGGGTCAGCTTCAAAAATCTGTTATTTTGCTTTAAGTTCAAAGGCTATTTCTGATAGAGGCAATTCCTAGAAATCTTAAAGAACTTACAAAAAGCAAAAGTTATATTTTTTTATCTGCTTCAGGTATTTTATGGTTAAAATTTTCCTCCTAAAACCCATAAAGCTATTTCATTCACGTTGCTCTGATTTGATCTCATGTAGCCTGACGGGACCGGTTCTTCTTCATTACTGAGCAGACGCACGTTACTGAGAAACGTACCAACAATACGCACATTCGTTTGCCTTGGTACTACTTTACGAGCCCATGTAGGTACGCTCTTAACATTTTAAATGATATACTTCGAAAAAAATCAACGATTTCGCGGAAAGACAGATATCTCAATCTTCGTTTAATGTGGGAATCGAACGAGGAAAAAACATGTTTGAGTATGTGCTGCAATTTTGGTGACCGATGTGTAATAAAACTGATTTTGTAATGACCAATTTTAAAAGATAATTATGATCTTGCTCCCTATGAACCTAGAAATAGATCGACAACTCACTCGATCATTACTGACATACCCCTCTAATTTCTCACACTAGAGCTGACATTCATCTCTCAAAAGCACACTCCCACTTAAAAAATAAAACGGATGTCAAAGAAAAGTATCAAAAGACGTTCTGAAAAAATCTGGCATCCCATACCGCATATTTGTAAAACGTTAACCAACGCCCTACATCAGTGGGAACGATTAGTGCCGCCTAACGGATTTAGCCGCGACTGTGTCATTAGATCAGCCACTTCCCTAATCCATGCTACACATCTCATACTCAGCTCAGCTGACACTATCCTCTTCACATCTGTCGACAAAGAAAGAGACACAAGAGTTTCTCTTTGACGTAAATATGTGAGGATGATGGTGTTACCGGAACAGTCGTTAGATCAATCGGCGTGGCGCTACATCGGGAACAGACCAGCATTTGTCACCGGACCACCGGCGCCGCCGTATTTATAGCGACGCCTGCGCAGCCCGTGGGCGGCGACACATCCACTCTCATATTAAGCCAATAGTTAAAATATAAACAACAATCTACATAATTACCCTTGATTCCCTCACGATAGCCTTAAACTAACTAATACTGTTTTTACAAAATGTACACTAAATTGTATTGTACTTCAACGTCTAAGCTTAAATTATTTCTATCTAGAAACACTACAGAATTTATCTAACGTATAGTCTCTTCTATGGCAGTGTCCTTACTATAATGTTCGTATTGTACACTTTCAGCTATTAGAAGTACTTCACCATGTATCACGTAATGAAGGTGTAACTGGACACGCATAGGAGCGCGATGATCGCGGACACTCGCACAAAGTTCGCGGCACTGACTTGCACTACTTCCTCTACAGGGGGCTTCTTGTGTTTCTCCCCATGTCTATCATGGTTCTTTGTATGATTCTTCATCTTATGGTAGCATAGCCTCGCGAGGTTATTCTGCATTCTTGGACAATCATAATCATTGCCGTCGCATTGGCAGGCTGTTAACGCTGCCGCTTTCTCCTGCTTTCTTAAGATTTCTATGGAGTTTAGGCACTTGTTGGAGCACTTTCTGCCGCGGAACATGGAGCGACAGAGTCGGTGGTAGTACTGTAGTGCAGTGGCGCACTGTGCGTCGGCGAGGCAGATGAGTTGGGAGAGGCTACACGAAGAAGTCGCGTTGGCTGCTCCCTTCATCACTTGCGGTCGACAGATGTCGATGCGTTGCTTCGCCTCCAAACAGTATTCGTCCTCACATTCACACTGCAACAAAAGAAATCGTGTTAAATATATTTCTGTTTTTAAATGATTGATAAATGTAAACTTGATAAGAGAAAAAAAATTAAAATGTCCTATTGAAATAAATCGATTTATGGCAGTAATAAAGAAAACTACCTATTGTAAAGTAAATGTCTGTCATTACTGCCATCAGTTTTTCCTTTCAGAAATGTAATAACCGTTTACTTTTTAATTTAGGTGCATCTTATTTTGGTATATCAGACCGGTATAATATGAAGTAGGCGTTCCTTATCAAATGCTACAACCTACATGACCATATCCAACGCTCTCTATCCACAAACTGCATTCAAGACTATAAAAGAACACGTGATACACGAGAAATCTATTAATAATTCAATGTAATAAAGTTTTAGGGAAACTCGTAAATCGTCGCGGTCCATGGCGCATAATAATAACATTCAACGAACGTAAACTACAGTTTACGACACCAAATATTCCGGAATCTATCCACTATCAAAACATGGCGTGATTTAAGAAATTTATAAAGACACGCTCACGAGTACAATAATATTAAATTCCGTCTAAAAGATCGCTCATTATCATAAGCTCAATGAAATCATTAAGATGAAGAAGATTATCTGATGCTTTAAAAACAAACGGCCATACGCCTTAATGACTTGCATTAACACGACAATTTACAACGGCAAACGGAGGATCACAGAGCACATAAGAATGCACTCATGAATGGCTAATACCGTATAAAATTGCAGTCTCGCTCGGAACGACGCGGAACGACCTCGGAAATTGGCAGTTGCTTCGTTAAGATGCAACAATCGGTTACGCTCTCAAATTTAAGGTCAATTTACCGGATATCTAGCTCGGATTAATGAAGACACGGCCGCCCGTCTTACGCTTAGTTTTTGTGAGAAGGCAACACCTGCGCAAGAGTCGACGCTGCGGTAGGTCCCGATCAAGACGTCAAATCTCAAGGCTGAACGCGGCCGCTCCTTTGCTCTGCCTTTCGATATACATTGCCCAACGTAGTACTCGTAATCACACTCGCTACTACGATATAATTAAAGGTTTGACCGGTTTGAGTTCAAACTGCTGCCTTATCTATGCGTGTAGTGTACACTAACCATGTACGGAATAATGTAAACGATAATGCGTACAAATGCGCACCTGCTTTACGTAAAAGCAAAAATTAATGGATATTTAAATCGATAGTATGAAAGTAGTACTTAAAAATCGTTAAATTACAAGTGTGCAAGATGCAAAGAAATTCGAATATGGTGTAATGTTTTCTGTAATTTAGTGCGAGGTGAGCACCTGCGCCGCTGGGGGGTCCGAAGCGCCAGATAGGAAGGCCCTTTGTTGATACAACTGCCAATACTGATACAATTTCATTACTACGTTGACAGAAATATTTAGCGCAAAGTGCTGCTGTCAAATGGAGCTCGGAAAGTTTATATTTATTTTATTGATGGCAAAAATGTGTTCATTCGACCTTTGCAATTAATTTCGTAGTTACGATATTAAAAGTTATTTTAATCTCCAGGAAAAAATACGCAAATACGATTCAATGTACGCTTCTTATTCTTTAAATTACTACCGGACGGAAATTAGCTCTACTATAGAATCAAGTGGTTAACAACTTATTTACATTGTAACATTAAACAAAGCAGAGATAATAAGGATTACAAAAACTGTGTGCTTATAATAAAACTATTGTCTGTTCTCAGATAATTTGCTTACAGTCAGTACAGGCTGATTGCCTGAAAATCGTTTTACAGCCGGTAAATTACGATAACGTGCAGTTTGTGTCAATAAAATTATTTAATTGGGTGTAGGACGTTTCAGTTGTTCGTACTAAATGACTTCTAATTTATGTATTTATATGTATAACTATATATTTATACATTTTATATGTATAACTTTAAGGGTTTTTAAAGTCATGTTATAGCATTTCAGATTATTTTCATGCATGATATAAAAGTTAAGAGTAGACGCTATGTCTGAATCAATATAAGCATTTCGGGAAAAACATACAATAAAAGCGACATATCCAGACGTTATTAAGCCAGCTCTTTACAGGAATATCAACTGCAAGCCACACGACTGTGTCCAAGCTCTCGTGTGCATTAGCACCACTTGAGACCACATGTAGCCGTCACGTGTTAATAGAAAGATCAAAATTGTGCATAAACAGAACCATGTTGGCCCGCCTACGATACACGATGAAATAATGTCGATGCAAACACCGAAATAGCATTTTGATTCCAATACTAATGAGAGTTGTTTTTGAAATCAAAGAAAGATAACATTTCCATTTACTTAGAAATGTTTTCTTAAGAATTCTAAACATTTCTTTGTTTTACATATTTATTATGGAACTGCACCCATAAATATGAGAAAGTATTGATCATAGTTTTCACGCGATTTACATAAGCATCTGTTTCTACAATAATGAAAAAGGTGCAACAAGCGCTACCACAAACAACTGCCCATTGCTGCTCAGTCTAGTAGGTATACAAACAATCAATAAAGCTCATGGAAACAATAACAAAGCCAAAATACTCCGTTAATCACGTGCAACAAACACGTGAAATGATTCGCCCGAATTCTTCTCGCTTTTCTTCCCAATTTAGATTCATGAAATCTTTATAGCCCGAAAGATGGAGATGTGAACAAAACACTGCATGCTAAAATGGTAGTGAAGTATTCATACATATGGTTCGGTCGATGTTAAATAAATCTTAATTAAAAGGAACATGTTTTTTAAAAGTTCGAAATCCTAATAATTTCATACTAAAGGTGCTGACAGAAAACAATCAGGTTAAACACGGTGTTAAACATTCCCACAAGATTAAGCATGAAATAGCAACATGTACACAACACAATCACGCTTGTTTGACGGACGAGGCTAGCACACAAGTGAACTACGTCCAACATGCTAGGTACCAAGTTAGTCCAACGAGGTCGTCAACCGCGACCCTCGACGTTCCTTCGTGTCGGACAAATCTGCCCACAACGTCTAAATTAGATTTTATTGCGGGGCGTCTGCTACATGCACCTTTACATAACCAAGTAAGCAAGACCCCTGTACCCCTAATTTACTTTACGAACTAAAGGTTATAACTTACTGGTCGTATACCCAATTGAGTGAGGCGTAAGCTGTAAACAGCTGTTATGAGGAGTAATTGTGACAAGTCTGAACTTTGAATAATCAATCTGAATGGATTCACACTGCAGTTTATAAATAGATGATGATTGGACTCTACAAGTGCTCATTTAGATGATAGGGTTTAATAAATAGGCTTGATGGCGAAGAGTTCAACTTTAAGTAGAGGGCATAACACTTTATAAGTTTGAAGACATTTATGATTCTATCAAGCGAACTAAAAGCAATGATGGAATATCATATGGTGAAATGTCATAAAGTTCTATTCATGATGGTTTAGAAAATAAAATGTATAACAAAATACCCTTTTCACATGTAATACAGAATGATATTGGTTCACCTTCTAATACAATTTCAGTGCAACGAGTAGATAAAGATATTCTTCGAAACAATGGTCCATTACTGGGCGCAATGAATATTATTAGTTTGCAAATAGCTGAACATATTCACGTGCAATACCAGCAAGAACTACAACTTCCTTACGGTGTTTTAGAAGCCTAAGAAAATAATTATAAGGCACTTTAATGAAAGTATCTAATAGACGAAGTACTATTTTTAATTTCCTAAATAGCTCAAAGTATGTAAACCATTCAAATGCACAATAAGATGGAATCAAACTTTGAACCATTTGGAAATTACCATAATTTTGGACTTCATTGAATTCTCACCATATCGTAATGCCTAGTTTATCATAAATATCTGGAATGAGACTTGAGAGCCTCTCTAAGGCATATAACTTTCTAATCTTGATGTTCAAGCTTATAATAATAGTTTGTTTACATCCGCCGGACAGCTAACTTGTCACTACATAATCGTTAAATCCTACAATGTTAATGTTGGACATCCGCCAACAATCTCGAGGAATCTCTTGTTAATCCAATTTTCTTAAGATGTATCTTGTTTTGTAAATGAATACCAGTATTCAACATTCTGAATATTATTTTTATAACACTCATGAAATTAGAGAAGCGATTCTTCAAATTGTATCAGTGATCTTTTTGTTTATAATTTTGAAGAGTCTTTGAGCAAAATCCGATTTCGCTTATTCTGGCAATCATCATAGATTTCTGACATTGAGAAAAGATCAAACAAAACTCACATTCATCAGTTCCTTCCCCTCTTCAGTGGAAGTCAAGGCGATAAGAGCGTTTCCACACTCTCTAGGACAGGAGCTAGTAGCCGAGGATTCAGACAGGACAGCTTCACACATCATCATGTAGTTGCCGAGCGCCGCGCCGCAGCCCGTGCGGTAGGCACAGCGCGTGCGCGCCTCGTTGCAAGACATCGTGCTGCAGACCGCAGCGCACGCGGCCAGGAGTGCCGCTAGCAGCCACATCACCTGGAAAATAATTTGAATTTAGAACAAGTTCTGGAGCTAGAAAAAAGTCTTGAAATAGAGCGTAAAGAGCTATTGAATACGATTGGAGTTGGGCGGATTAGAATCTCTGTTTAAAAGATCTATATTTGGTTGACTAATAAAAGGACTTATTTGGAAAGACCTTAAGCCCTTTGAATTGATGCTTTTCAAGTGTTTAAAGTGGTAAATGTAGAGCTGGTGGTTCATGATGAGACAGAGTCTCTGAAGTCAAATAATAACATGGTTTGGTTTATGGTAACTGCCAGTCAGAAAAGACAGTTACACAAGTTTATTGCGCAAACGACTTCATTGCTTACAATAAAACAAAAAATGTAGTTGTGCCCATTGGTCAAGTCGCTGTGAAAATGCAAATTCCGCTTTACAAAGTATCGACTACAATGTATCCATAATGAAGCTGTACGTGAAATCGTTTGTACGGGTTGCATGTGTCAGCAAGTTTCGGCTTCTCTCGGGCACTCTCGGCAACCCTCGGGAACTCTCGCGCTTACTTGGTCTTGTTCTCGGAAGGAGGCCGGCCGCTTCGTAAACAAACAAAATCACGTCACGTCCACTCGTCACTCGCTACTAACTTACACGTTTACCGTAACATTGGGATAGGGTTGGCTGTTGTTAGTTTGTCTATTGCCGGTTTAAAATCTATATGGTCATCTTTTGGTACGAGACTACTTACGTCGTTGTTATGAACAGGTGATATTGCATGAAAATATTCTTTAAAGAAAAACACAAGAGACATTTGAAGAAGTTTTTAAATGAAAATTTAACATAGGTAGAGACAAGGATTTTCCCAGATGCACCTCTTCAAAACCAAAATTAAAATGACAAAGAACTAAATTGAACTTCTGAATATGATCCACCAATAAGAAGGTTTTCATGACAACCCTAACAGTAAAAGCAAGAGCATAAAGGTCGTCGTACGCCGAAGAGTCCCCAATGCAAAAAGAAAACAAACTGACAACTTAAGATGTCCACCACTCACGGCGCAGGAGCCAGTGTTACATTACAATAACAATTGTTACCTGCATTTAAACATAACCCTTATTTACATACAGATAAAGACTACGCCGCAGTGGACAGATAAGCAGCGCGTCCTACGTGAGCTGTTTGCTTTAGTAATTCAATTACATAATAGAATTACAATCAACTCCAATATTTGACTAGTGCTTATATAGCATGTATTTTTTGTGTTGGGGCGCATCTGACTACGTCTAATTAAAACAATATTTCTTCTGCCCACGATTCTCTGAAGTTATTCTTTTGTATGATCACGTATTCTTGGCGCAGCAAGAATCCACGTCGGTCGTAAACTTTTCGTATCACACTATTTCATTGTGTCAATGTTTATGCAACGGCTCAAACCAGCTCGGCCGGAGACCAGTATGAAAGTGTCGTTGCCATAATAGTATCATTATAGTACGTGATTCGTGCAGTTGGTACTAGAAGGCGCATTCCGAAACCCAGGTCAATTCTAGGTAAGAGATTGTGTACGTGAGATGACGAGAACTAATGGACCGGCCACGGCGAGATAAAATCAAACGTCAATATTACACAAACGGAGTCGTGTAGCTGACGGTCGTGACGACTAACCCAACACAATATCTTTGGCACCATACCCGGAGCCGTGGTAAACATTATCTAAATCAAAATCCGAGAAAGGCATCGCTGCGACATTTCAACAGTCGTAATCCAAACGGCGAGCGGTTAGCGTGCAGGTGTGAAAAGCGTTAGTAATTGCCTGCACACAAGCCTGACCGGCATAGCGACACACTTGAAAAATGTTTCAACATCGCTCTACAACCATGCCACAAAGCTTGGATTTGAACCAGGCTTTTGAAGACTACAAATAGGAAAGACTTTTGGACCGTCTATATTTTCAACTACAAGTAACTGAAAATAGACTTAAAATTCCTGAAAATAGTGCACAATTTTCCGCAACGTTCAAAACTCAGACTATTATAAAATCTTAAATCAAACATAACTAATGTTAAAGTACATTCTAAGACGTTTTAGCATAAACGTAGCATGATATAGTGCGGCTGCGGCTGCGCGCTCTAACCAGAAACACAAACAAGTCGTGTTCCCGCTCAGCTCATTATTGCATGTCGTTAGGCGCCAACTACGAGGACAAATAGCTACCGAACATGTTCACAGACCATGCTTCCAATACCAGTTTACGAGGAATTCCATAAAGCGCTAATTTTGTTATGCAAACAGACCAGACCATTTTTGCGTCGTTTGAGCAGTAAACATTCTATCTGACAGATTAAGGCCTGTATTTTCTGCGAGCGGTATTACCTTTAGTAGGCTATAACTTCGACTCGTGTACGTTCTGTTGGCTCTATTTATGGCCTGTTAAAAACCTATTCGGTCCTGTTCAATACAACTTTTCCCTAGAAGTTACTTACATAGCCAACACGCAGAGATATAGGCACTAAACATTTAAATCCCGCCTATACCTGAGTATTTAAGTTAAGCCAAAGGCCAAAGCTATTAAAATAATTACGCAGCTTCCGTAATCCCCAGCTCTATCAGCCAGGCTTCCAAGTTCAACAGACAGTTAGACACCATACTTTACCGGTAGATGTTAAGTAGGTACATACAATTGATTTATTATCTCTTACACTATAACTAATGATGCGGAGTATATTCCTCTTAACAAATGTCTGTAGTGCTGATTTACGATCCACGTTTTTATGGAGTCGGCTATAGAAGTATAAAGTCGTCTCAGGACACATTAACTTCGAATATAAATGATCGTATTAAACCGCTTTCTAAAACTTGTACAGCTGGTATTGAATTATACTCCGAGTTTATTTGAACAAATACTGATTGAAGAGATAAAGGTGGTTATGGTTCAATTGGGCAAGAAATGTTGCTGTGACCAGATTTTCCGCACCCAATTAAATAATCTCATTGCAGATAGATAGACGTTTGTACAGAAACGTAACACTTACGTACATTGTTATCATATCAAATACAAAGACCTAATAAACACCTGGTCTTTTATATTATGGCAAATGTACAACATACGACTTTTTTCGCAATGAAAAAGAGGCATCTCCAAACATCGTGATATGATTTTCTCATCACGCTAAAATATTTGTTTACTCACTTAGATTCACACTCCGCAAATACATTTTGAAGGCGCTGATGAGCATAAAAACCTATTTATAGAATCGTATTAACCGTATAATAACTGCGATAGCAAGTTGTAAATCACACATTGTTTTACGATCATTTCATTATTAAATCAATCAACACCCAGCTCGGTGCATCGTCCGTTATAACTAATTGAATACTACAACATTAATTGAACACGTCACTATCGTTATTTGTCCCATTAATACTAAATCAAACTAAACAAACTTGCGTAACTATAATGGACTAATTACAAGAAAACAAGTGATTTAGATAAGCTATCTGGTGTTTCCGATGTCTGCATTGCGTTATCAGAACGACCAATATTGTTAGACCTATTAATTGACCCGCGCGAAATTATCTTATAATGAATAATAGGACACTTGAAGTGTCAATCGGTTTTGGTATTGCTTGTTGAGATTGTGTGCAACTGTTGATGATATTCTTTTATTTAACCAGTTTCCTTATACAGCAGATTTCAAAACTTAGCTTGAAATAAACCTCTTTGGAGTGTTACTTTAAAAATAAATAGTGCAATGAAAAAAATAAACCTGCTCTCATTTTCTTGAAACAAAAATGTAATGTCGAATCTAATTATGTTTTTGCCACCACATAAATATTTCAACTGAACATTTTGGTATGTGTACACGTTACATTTTCAGTACGAACAAGCTAGTAGCCAGCAGTGTATTAAAATTAGTACTTCTCAGAATCTGTATTGGCCTACATTTAAACAAGGATCTATTCTTATTGAAACTGTGGGTTTCCGGCAACAGACACCGAAATAGACTCAAAATGTACTCTGACTTTATATCTAGATACTTTAGTTCTTTTTTTCTTAAAAATGAATTGATTTGACCCGTTGTATGTCATAGAGCAGATCCTATATGCGAAACACAATTGATTTTCTTTTTTATTTAAAATACTTAGCGACATATAAAAGGTTAATAGCATGAAAGGGTTCAGCGTGCATAATCTTTTATTCTGTAGTTTCCAAGCAAAGATGAATGTTATCTGAAATTCAGCGCGTTCGTCCAATGTCACAGTTCTGTATACTCTTTGGCAACACTTTAATGAGGTTATCACTAATTGTTTGTCACCCGATTAACGCTATTGTTGGCCTCGGAGATAAGGGATGTGAAGATACCGACACTTTTTAACTATTACTCAGAAATATTGCGAATTGATAGATAATAACTGAATTTTGATTAATTAGGTAGGTACCGATATAAAATTTTGTTACTTATTTTATTTTGTTCAAAACCTGACAAATGAAGAAAAAAATGGTAACCGGGGTTCGATTAAGCCTGCCAGAAGATCTGTCGTCTTAAGCCAGAAAAATATTGTAAAGAAAATCGGAATGTCGACTCTTGCATTCACGCAACAAAGTGCAAAATTGTTTAATCCACAAAATCCGTTACAAAAATATCTTATATTGCATATTAATAATCGGTAACGACAGTTCTTAGTAGTCAAGGTAAATTCTCGTGAAATGCTACTAGGTAGCCGTTTCAGAGAACGCCTGGCAACAAGACACCAACACATATGAGATGCACGAACACGCATGCAAGATGCAAGAGCATGATGCACCTATGTTTATTGCATTTTTAAGTACTTCCCTGCATTCATATGATCTTATGGCTTTCTTAGTAGCAGCAGGTTTTAAGTCATGTAGAGGCGAAGATGATGTATAAAAATTTTGTTGAAAATCATACTAGTTCATACACATACATTTCTGAACCTTACTATTTCTGACAAAGTCTACCGTAGAAATGAACTCATGTTCACCAAAACTGCAGATCTACTGATTAGCTAAAAATGAAGACTGGGGGACACTGCCAATTACGAAAACTATTAATAACAATCACTATAATGCTGGCGATAATGATATTAATATAGCACTTAATGTCAATTGATGGCACATAATGTATTAAGCTTCTTAGTTTAAGACATATTAGGTATTTATTTAAAAAGTTACATTATCATCGAACGATTTCTTGCTTGGTAAAGATTAAAATCTATTTTATTTCCAGCCATAAATAATAAAGAACTTTTAGAATATTTTAAAATCTTTAGAACCAAAAAGGTTTCTTTTGTTAACGCAGTCTTATTTCAGCTTTCCGAAGTGGCAGCTTATGCGGGCAACACTAAAGATGTTTGCTTTCACACAAATCTCGAGTTACCAGTATAATAAATCATACAAATCAATGGGGCTCTCAACGAGGCGTAATCCTAAGCTGGGTCTGAATATATTTGTAGGATTCAGGTCTTGTTACTTAGAGGGGTTGATGACTCAGGAGCTAATGCTGGATTGGATTTGAAGAGCGAATGCACGATGAGCCGAGTCAATGTGGCTGTTTACAATCACATAAATTGAGAGCATTCTAAAAGGATAACCTAATATTTCTGAAAATCAATGATACTCGTCTTGTGGAGTACCTAATTGAAAAAATATGGTGGTATTTCTCAAACCATGTGAATTTAATATTACTGACAGTTTTAGATGGGATATAGAAATCACAGATCTTTCTGGCTTTAGGATAAAAACAGGACGGATACATCAAAAATGAAGGCCTAAATTAAGAGAGCAAACGATGTCCCCAATATTGAATCAGTTGGAAGAAACTCATATTGTTTGTAACTCCACGAACGGAAGCAAACTGATTGGCTCCAATCCAAAGGACGTCCGGCTCAACACCACTCGAGCGCTTTGTTTTTGCAGAGCAGTCCCACGAAAAACGAATCAAGTACCATATACTTGAGAGTTTCAACCACCCATTGAAATGGAATTATCAAAAAAGTTTCAACATTGAACATGACATTAGTCGTGGCGAAAAAAACTTTTCTTGACTTGCATAACCTTTAACAATAAAAGAACATCTTAATTCTTATTTCACGCAGGTAACATTGCTTGATCTCCTCGACAGGACAAGGTAAAAATAGAAATAAAAAAATGAACAGTAGCAAGTAAAAAAGGACAAGTCAAAAGGGCCGCAGGTAGCAACTCTTAACACTTTATTATAATTGTCTAGTTGTGCGTTCAAATAGAACACATTAGCCACTATTTCGAGAGATGAAGAGATCAGTTTTATTGTTCCTTCCTTGGCAAACTAAGTACCCGAAAGTAATAAAGAAAGATTTAAGATGTCCCGATAAATATTGCTAGAGAAAAGGAGAACTGAACAGAGCCATCTAATGATAGATAATACTTACAACAACCTCTTGCTATTTATGAATTGAGTGATAAACGAATATTCCTGCCATAGGTACACACTTAAATATAGAAAAGTCAGTTTCAAGTCTTCCTCGGAATCTACAAATTCATGGGTTCATATGTAAGGACACGACATGTTCCCAGTCATAAATCATTAAAAAGGTCGGTTTGGGAGACAAATTAAGACATGTGGCTTGCAGCTGCAAGGGTCAGAATAGTAATGCGTCGACCACATTTTTTGTTTCTAAACATCGAAATGAATGTTGTTCTAAATCAAGTTCGGATATCATTCGCACGCGTGACCAAAACGAAAACAAAGTTTGAATATATCGCGATCGGTTTTGGTAACGAAGCCGATAAAACGGTCGTAACCGCTCAGACGTGTTACCGTTTCGCAACAAGACACCTCGTAAACGTTTTTTTATTCTTTTAAATTAAATAAAGTTATTTTTTCGAACAATTTAATTTGGGAACAATGTCTTAAATATAAAACATTATAAAGGGCCAGACCCAAATATAACAAAAATATATACCCATTATGTGCTACTTAAACTGGCGAAGCGCTTAAAATAAAATACGGGGGCATTTTTTCATTTCCTTTAGTTATTACAGCGTCTATTAAAGAAAGCCTTACACAAACAAACGATCGTATAACTTTCATACAATCACGTGCATTAAAGTGTTGGCTCACGTGATATCATGTCACTATCAAATCATATAAAGCTTATGCAAACAAGGCGAGGAGAAACGTATTGTGAACCAACAATCCCAGATAACGCACGCCCGGTAACATAATATTCTTGAAGAATACTCATCTACTGTTAATTACGAAGGTAAACATAATTCAGAGACAACTGACTCTGCTGAAGCTATCCAATTTCTCGCTTCGTGAAAGCAAAATAAACATTTCGGAAGAAAGCGTTTTCAAAGCTCGACAATTCCCGGTTGATTTGTTTTGTTTGTACACTCGGGTGCAAAACAAAGTTCTTGGCAAATATCAGCTTTCAACGTAGAATCATCCGACTCTGATAAGATTCATTCAATTTACTGTAACACCTAATTTTGAAATTGATATACCTACCTATCATATAATTTGCATTTAGATGAAAATCGTATCTATCTACCTACTACCTTATCGATTTGTGATTTTCCAAATGACTTATTATTATTTTTCTTTTAATTCTGTCCGATTTGTTTGATCTTTCAACAGTCTCGTATTTATGCTATCCTAAGTTATTCCGACATTTGGCATTCGTCTATTGTCGGATACCAAAAACGAAATTATCATAATTTTCCGCTCGCCACTCGTTCTGCGAAACTCTCGAGACGTTTCGGTCGTTAAATAAAATGCCATTTTAAAATGTCGACAGTTTGCTCTGACATTTTGTGTTTTGTACATTTTAAAAGGGTCTAAGTTGCTCACTTGTACTTGTGTTGCGTTACAAATTGCGTCTTATTGAAGTTTTACAACCACTTCACGACTCCTTGGAAAACTCTTCAGGCTAATTATCGCCTAATTACATACTTTGTCAGAATAGCTGAAAAACTAGAAAACGAAATGTTGCAATCCTTTGGAAACCATGCCAATAGTTACCAACTCCAAAAACAAAAGACGAGTGGTTCCTTATCTATCAGTAGAGCATGGAAGTAAAAAAAACTCATTTGTTGTTTGTTATTTTGTCCTTGAAGGTACCTTACAGGTAAGAAGGGAAGATATAAACATTAACTATGGACAGCGCACGGCAGATGGCAATAAATCAATCGAGGCGCTGAATACAATTTTATGTGCGGAACGTGCGTCCGTCTAGATTAGAAAATTGACATGTAATGACTAATTCATACATCGACGACGCTCTGACACATTCAGTGTTAACTGACAGGATTTAGAAGAACTTAGATGTGAGCTGCTTATTAACCGCCATTATAAAGTTTACGAAACTAGAATTTGAAGTTAATTTGGATTTAAGACCACTGTTTTTTGGAGAGCAAGCATCTTTTAATGCATTTCAGCAAGAAAAAGTTAATGTTGAAGCGAACTGTCTGGAATACAATTTCAAAATGCTAATTTCTGCCATTCCACTTCGAAAATAGAACTTTGTCGCGCCGGTATCATTACCATTCTATGTCCGTCCTCACAAATTCCGCATAAAACTTCGCTTAACTACTTGTAGAGCGATATATTTACGTCAAACATTTAATAGACCATCTCATTAGTTCAATACACGTTCGCTACAGCTAAGGACACGGGAAAGGCGAGGACACTACTGTTCGCCTCCAGTACTTACTTGACCAATTGAGTTATTTATATGCAATATCACGAATATGCAAATGTGTTTTACTATGCGATGAATTAACTTGCGATCCTTGTTATTGGAGCTACGTACCGCATTCATTGTATAAGTCATGACATGCGTGACCTTAAATCTTACGGTAAATAATCGATTCATTACATTTAGTTGGTCTACAATGTAGTGATATGACTTCATTCATATCTCGCTGCTTGTTTAGGTATCTTTAAATGCCGCAGTTGGCTATTTAAACGGAGTGATACTGTTGCGTTGGTAACTCGCAAAAGCCCACAGAAGTGATATCGGCCCGACCCAGGACACGATCCCGGGACCCCGTTAACAGCAGTCGCCTATGCGACCACTGGACCAACGGGACAGGTTTTAGTTAACAAACATAGTTAAGATTTTTTAGTTCTTATTTAAATAGAGATCGTGTCCGACATTAATTTTTTGGTAAATAATTAAGACTAGCTACTGAAGCTGATGATAGTGTTAGAAGCCAAGAAACCAGCTAGGTCTTAAAACTAATAAGTGAACAAGCTGAATTCCTTCGTCCAGTCTATTATTAGAAACGTTACAATAAAGTTAAAATAAGATAAATGCACGTACAAATCTTGCTTCGCCGCTCTCGCCGTAGTCACATGGCTCGTGTTCATTGGAAAGTTTAGAACTCCTGTTTTTGTTAAACTTTTACGATCTCCCACAAAAATATCACTGTTGAACAACGTCACTAAGAACCATCACTTTATTCATGAATATCCACGTAAAGTTTTATTTACGAACTCCGATTTTCAGTTAGAGTTTATACGATAACTTGTGTTGTATTTGTTTGCGTTCTGTTTATGGTGGGCGCAAGGCCGGGTACGTGCGGATACGTTCGCAGGGGCCGCGCGCGCGCCTCCGATTGAGTTGTGTTACTTGTGTTTAGAGCCCGAGCCCCGCCACACCGCCAGATGACAGCTTCATATCTTCTTCCCTTCCCGACCCCACTCCCAGCCTCTTAAGTCTCTTCGGAATAAACGCTCACTGAACGAAATAGACTTGTTGCATTTTTATTTTATTTTTTTATTCTACTGGCACCGACCCGACAAGTCCGAATGAACTGTCTTCGGCTCTGTCGGATCTGTAGGATTAAGATGAATTATTAAAGGCTTTCATAAAATCTATTTGTTGAAAGACTCAAGCGTAAGTTATTCACTCGCATGGAAACAGGAGTTAGCGAATCTAAATGATTATTCTGAATGGCAGATCAATAAAAAACACCTCTTTGCATATTTTAAATAAAATATCACGGTTGATTCGAACAAAAAAAGTTTGATGTCTCACTTAGTAGGTAGTATTATTAAGATCTTAATCCTGAGATATTTCTTTTAATTTAATTCATACGGTTCAAAATCGCTTGGTTTCGAAAACCTGTACATACGACTCTACACGATGTCCATATGTAACAAGTTCTCGAGAAAGTCATTATTAAGACCTTCGCCGGGAATATTTTTTGTTCAAGGCGGCCAGTGTTTGTACGGGATAAAAAAAAGTTTATTTTAAAATTGCGTTGATTGAGTTGTTATGGGTCGGCTTCGAGTATCGGAGTGATTTCATGCTTGCAGCGTCGCTTTATAAACAACTGATTACGTGTTGATTCGGATGAAATAATTGTGGCGGTAATCTGTGTCGGAAATTTCTTCTGGAATGCTTTTAGTAAGACATTAACTGTAATTACGATTTGTGAAGTAGACAGTGATTGTATTTTGTTTTAGTATGAGACGACTTTTATCGATTTTGATTTGGAAAGCTATTGCAAGTTGGTAGATAATAGGTATTTGCAATTTCATCTTTTTTTTAGATTTCGGTAATGCTTTCGATACTGTTGTTTACTTTACCTATTTATTTTTTCCACTATGTTATTCATTCGACAACTTGAAGTGTGTTAAGATGGTATATACCTAAATATAGGCACTTAGGTAGCAAAACTACGATACTCAGAACCTATCTTGGCAGATAGTTAATTTAGGTTTCGTTAAAAAATTACGACCTGGTGTCCCACAAGGTAACATTTTGTCTCCCTCATTTATTTAAATGTAGTTACTTTTAATTCGTCACTTCACAAGTCGTTTTTTAAATCTCCTTTTCAAGATAACTTGATGGGATTACCATTTCTAATCACACGATAGAGTGAAGAGTTAAAACGTAGTTTTTAATGGTTAATCCGTAGGTTAAACACTCGACTCCAAAATTGTAGAAATAAAACGTTGTACTAGTGCTGCTATTAGTACATTATATTAACTTGATGACTAGGATAACGTCTGATATTCAAACATTTACCTAATTTTTTTTTTCATGATAATGAGCAACGCTAAAGTTGACCCTGGTAGGATTAAGTATGTAATTTTATTAAGGAACCTAACAACCTACCGAAAGAATCACTTGTACTATTAATTTTTATCTGACCTATAATTATTTTAAAATAATTAACCATCCGGTTTCAAGTACTTAAATACTTTACAACCTACCAGTAATCCCCCCTTTAGGTATCACTAAACCTTCCCGTCATAGCATAGTGGACAATGTCAGTCTTAAAAGAGAGACCGATGAAATAAGATTTTTACACAAATAAAGTACCTATCTTGTATCTTGTAGTTTCTGAGATTTCGTGAAGAATCAGAGAATCAGTGACCCTTCGATTTTAGAACTCGCAGGTGGAATACCTATAGTTGAATAGGCACTTATACAATGTTTGTATACATATTGTTTTCGAATCAACCGCCATAAAAGGAAGTTGAAGGAAGTAGCAAAGTAAAAAAAACTATTGGCAGTTTTGACATGGTGCAACACTAATCGACGGTGTCAACAATATATTGTCAATGAATGTCAATGTCAACTGTCAGTCAGACAAAAACTCTAAAAATGTCAAAAAGTTTTTGACTTTTTGACATTTAAAAGTTTGTTTTGGCCCCGGCTTTCCAATGATTTCTATTTAATTGTAACTTAAATATTTGCTATAATATAATGGCTTTAAATCCTCGCAAATACTTAGTAAAAGATTTAGTTAATAAGCCTACACCGCTAGATGTGTGGATACAGGGAACGATAGAACAAACTGTTGGTGCCGATATTTTAATAGTTTCTGACTCCACTGGACGCGCGAAAATAACAAAATGTGAGACAGCTCATGGTATCATAGATAAAACCGCATTGCGAAAAGGTATGCGTTTAATAATAAACTCTTTTGCAAAAAAAGCGGGCACTTATGCGAAATCTTAGTTTTACGGACTTTACGTGTATTTCAAAGGGTTTTAATGATTGAAGTATGTTTCTAGCATCAAAAAAGTTAGCCGAGCATGCGTGAGAGTGTATTCTAAATTTGAATTTTGTACAATTGCTAAGAAATTGGTTAGACCTTGTTTTGGACTAATTGCTGGCAGAAAGTTCGTCGGTGTTTCGAAAAGTTTTTGAAGTGATTTTCAGGAAAATGATAATGCAGTTTTAATTAATGATTAATGTACTTTTTGGTTAGATCAAAACATTTTTGAAAAACTATGCGCATTTGATAAAATTTTCACCTGCTCTAAATGGGCTATACTGATGGTTGAAGGCAATGTGAAGAGTTTCGGTATTTTAGTGTAAAGAGTTCTATTGTTTAGATATTGTACCCACGTGTTTTAAAACATCGCTTTTTCATAATTAAACACTATTTAGAAGAGTATCAGTACCTTCGGCTGCGACAAAACCAATTTAAAGTAAGCAGTGCCGATCACAACTCGTCTCCTATCGGACTTTGACATTTTTAAAAGTCTTGAAATTCTACAAAATACAGAAAATAATGCATAGACTGTGAGCACGAGGTCTTAAGGTCTCGTAATCACAGATTTTGAAACAACCTCGTCTCTTGGGAAACTCCGTAGACCACTGAAGATCTATGAGTCTGAGCGTTCAAATAGCGTGTTTTCATCCCATGGACATTTTATTAAATAAACTTGCCTACAATGAGATTTTCTGGCATCTACAGCACTTTCCTGTTTAAATCAAAACAATAATTGGCTATCTGCTCATTTCTTAAGAAACATACGTTTGGCCAATAATTTTGAATTCTTGACGCCTTTCAGCTAAATTGCCGTTTAGTAACCCGATACCTATGGAGTTATCGAGAGCTTCAACGCGGCAATAATTTGACGTTTCAGATAGCTTTAACCCTCCTCATCATTTTACATGTGGTTAATTTAAACATTTATCACAAAATTTCGTATTTTTTAAATGTCAAAGTCCGATAGGAGACGAGTTGTGATCGGCATTGCTTACTTTAAATTGGTTTTGTCGCAGCCGAAGGTACTGATACTCTTCTAAATAGTGTTTAATTATGAAAAAGCGATATTTTAAAACACGTGGGTACAATATCTAAACAATAGAACTCTTTACACTAAAATACCAATACTCTTAACATTGCCATCAATCATCAGTATAGCCCATTTAGAGCAGGTGAAAATGTTATCAAATATGCATAGTTTTTCAAAAATGTTTTGATCTAACAAAAAAGTACATTAATCATTAATTAAAACTGCATTATCATTTTCCTGAAAATCACTTCAAAAACTTTTTGAAACACCGACGAACTTTCTGCCAGCAATTAGTCCAAAACAAGGTTTAACCAATTTCTTAGCAATTGTACAAAATTCAAATTTAGAATACACACTCACGCATGCTCGGCTAACTTTTTTGATGCTAGAAACATACTACAATCATTAAAACCCTTTGAAATACACGTAAAGTCCTTAAAACTAAGATTTCGCATAGGTGCCCGTTTTTATTGCAAAAGAGTGTATAATAACTCCACATTCTGAGAATATAATTTTGCTTTAGCTTCTGCTTTTATCGTTGCTTGTTTGCCTTTTTTATATTTCCTACCAAATTATCTAAAATATGTGAACATTAGAGCAACTACCAAGATTAACAATATCAATGAATAATGATTTTATTACGAAACTTTAGCAGGCCCTCACCATACTTGTACCAATAAGAATCAAGCTTTAACTGTTGCTGTTTTGCTTATCCTTACTTTTATTGTAATTGGCACTGATATAGGTACCAATATTCTATTTATTTCGATTCACTATTATAGGTACATACTGCTGCATAATAGGTTCCGCAGTAAGAACAAAAGGATTGCCTGAAATTCTAGCAAGCAAATTCATTGATTTGACGTCCCAGCCTCACATGAAAATAGCTTGGGAAACTGAAGTTAAAGAAGCCAACTTATTTTTGGAGGGAAAATTGGTACCAACCATCTCATCTGCCTAACCTTTTTAGGGTTCCGTAGCCAAAATGGCAAAAACGGAACCCTTATAGTTTCGTCATGTCCGTCTGTCCGTCTGTCCGTCTGTCCGTCTGTCCGTCTGTCCGTCTGTCACAGCCGATTTACTCGGAAACTATAAGTACTACAGTGATGAAATTTGATGGGAATATGTGTTGTATGAACCGCTACAAAAATATGACACTAAATAGTAAAAAAAAGAATTGGGGGTGGGGCCCCCCATACATGTAACTGAGGGATGAAATTTTTTTTTTCGATGTACATACCCGTGTGGGGTATCAATGGAAAGGTCTTTTAAAATGATATAAAGTTTTCTAAAAAACATTTTTCTTAAAGTGAACGGTTTTTGAGATATCAGCTCTCAAAGTCGTAAAAAGTATGTCCCCCCCCCCCTCTATTTTTATAACTACGGGGTATAAAATTCTAAAAAAAATAGAGGTGATGCATGCTAATTAACTCTTTCAACGATTTTTGGTTTGATCAAAGTATCTCTTATAGTTTTTGAGATAGGTTGATTTAACTGTAATTTACGGAACCCTTCGTGCACGAGTCCGACTCGCACTTGGCCGGTTTTTGCTACTATGTTGGGGTTGGCTTCTACTCTAACAGGATGTAACTGAGTAGCCGTGTTTTACAAGGAGCAACTGCCTGTCTGACCTCCTCAACTCAGTTACCCGGGGAAACAAATACCCCAAGGAAAGACTGGTTGTCAGACTAACTGGCTTCTGACTACCCGTAATGACTGCCAAAGATGGCACATGACAGTTGTGACCAACAGTTTGATGAAATAAAAAATGATTTTATAAAAGTGGTGTTTAATTCCTTCACCATACAAAATAATATACATTCTTCACTTGATTGTAATGTAACAAAGTAGATGAGCCAGAAATTGCCCACCAATGGAATTATTCTGTCTTCATATCACAGTTTATAGATAATAGTGCATTTCACAAATCACATTTACAACATAAATGCAATTTCTGGCTTGAAATAAGAAGCCTCTATAACAGGAATAAAATAATATTTCATTTGATAATTTAATTATTGCTTACATTATTGACATCTTATGCTTATTTCTGGCTGTATACATATTGCAATTATTTATTACAAGTTGTAAATAATTAAAATTAGTCATAACCATTTCCATAAAAATTTTAACTTTAACTTATAGCTTGGCGTTGGACTTGAGAAGTGGGCCCAACTTTTGTGCGAGCATGATATTTCCGGAAATCTTGAGCTTTCCCTTCATGTAAGCCACTTGTGGGCTGAGTGTGCCTGCTGCGATGTCTACCATGTCACCATCAGAAACAGTCAGGGTAGTGTCAGCCTTACCACTCTTTGGTCCACCTTCATGGACAGCTGGGGTCTTGAGGTCCAAAGCTATAAAGAAAAATATTTATTAGTTATCTGCTAAAGGCATTATCATTTCAGTAAACACTGGCTGTACCACTGCTGGACAAAGGCCTCCCCATTTTCTCTCCACACATCTCAATACTTTGAAAGTTCCACCAATTAGGCATCATGAGTTATCTTAGCAGCTTGTGTTTCATTTATTTAAAACTCAATATATTGCTGAGCTACTCTTTTTGAATAAAACGTGCAAACAAGGGGCAAGTTAAACGGGATGCTCTTCAAAAACCTCATACTCACTCCAAGATTTAACAGTCTTTCCACTCTCAGTGATATTATATAGGAACACGCCACCGATGCTCTTGGCCAAGTCCTTGTTCTTGCCAACCTCCTCTTGGATCTTGGCGAAGAGTGCATCAGACTTGAGGGCACCAGAGGGCGCTGCTGTCGCCGCGGGCCCTGAGGAAGCCTGGCCGGATACAACGTTCTTGAAATCAACGTATGCTCCTGAAAAATAAAGATTATGTTAAATCTTAAAAACTTACCAACTGCGAATTACACAATAATTATGCATATTTGAATTACATCATAACTGATGCATTCGTTGTTTTTCGATTTGAAATTGTGACATAATAAATGTCAAAATTAAATCTCCAATCGCAAAGGAAATTATCGATTGGTATTGTAATCCGCGTAAGATAACGCATTATAGTTCTAAAGTTAGCATAATAAGTAACGAGTTATGATAGAAAATCAAAAATATGTACTAAATAAATAAAATATGGTATATATTTACATCTATACTATCTTCTTACTTACAGTAACTTCTCAAATAGAGAAGCATATAGTATTTTTTGCTTTACGTACCAGCAATGACAGTGTTGCCAGTCTCCTTGACCTTGGTCTGGAAGAGCACACGCTTGCCCTCGACCCACATCTCGGTGACGAGGGTCTGGCCAGGCAGCACGGGCTTCACGAAGCGAGCCTTCAGGGCCTTGAAGTTTGCGGGGTCGTTGCCGCCGAACCTGTGTCATAGAAAATTAAAAATTAGGTCTATATCACCTCACAAAAGCTTATGCATCTCGTGACATAAAATGGCTGTCTCCCGCGGTTTCACCCGCGT
Source organism: Helicoverpa zea x Helicoverpa armigera (assembly GCA_033682625.1). Taxonomy (NCBI): domain Eukaryota; kingdom Metazoa; phylum Arthropoda; class Insecta; order Lepidoptera; family Noctuidae; genus Helicoverpa; species Helicoverpa zea x Helicoverpa armigera. The sequence continues at coordinate 4,796,805 of JAWIIS010000011.1, forward strand.
CCTCGGGGGACCTTTTAGTAGCCAGACAAAATATAGCTTATAATACTCTGGGATAGGGTATATAGCTCTCCAACGGTAAAAAGATTTTTCAAATCGATTCAGTAGTTTAGGAGTGTATTATGATAGTTTATGTAGATAGATTAAGATTTTCTTTTGCTAAATGCTAAATGTAACGTTAAAATAGTGATTATAAACTTACTTGGCTAATACATGTCTGGCAGAGAATCCAAGAGTGGCCATTCCATGGAGAATGGGCCTCGGGTGTCCGCTAGCGGCCGCCACATTGGGGTCAATGTGGAGTGGGTTCAAGTCACCGGATAACCTGGAAATATTTAAAGAAAACATAAGTGAAATCCTCAGGTTGACATATTTACCTCACTTCATAGGCCTCCTGCCCTTATCCTAATTTCATTTGGTCGGCGCAGCATGTGTTCTTTCATACTCTTTGATTTTCCGTCATCCCACAGGTGATAATAATATATACTTTCCTAACATGATGTTTAATTTAGTGAAGATTTAAAGTGAGTCATCATAAATTTTAGAAGGAAACCAAATCTAAAATCGCGTATCTAAATCTTCTATCCTTGATTGATGCATCAACCTTGATTAAATCACCACCAATTACGAGATAGAGCAGCTTGAAAACGAAGATACATTGTAAAAGGTAACCAAAACTGTAATCGCCTATTTAAATCTTTTGTCCTTTATGAACGCATCAACCTTGATTGAATCAACTGTCATCACCAATTGAGCAATTTTTTCCCTACCTACTAATATTTCATCACGAAATCCACAAGAAAAACATCCAAATTCTTTTTAAAATAAGCTATAGTTAACCTATAAAGCGAAGCCTGTCCTTCCGCAGTGCGTTGTTCAACGACAGCGTCGGGTGCTCTCTTAGGCGCCGGTTGTACCTCAACCGCTTGCTTGCTGTTACGGGGGCCGTTGAACCCGCCCTGTCCTAGCACGAAGATGTGTTGCTGTGTGCGTGCTACTAGCTGCTTGTTCTGGTAGATTTCACCTGAGAAGGGAATAAATAATGGTCAGTTTTATGCTGGAGTAAGTGGACCCACTAGAGAAAATATTAAAACTCACAAATTGGTCACTAGGTAATAATTATATTAAAAAAAAACGATGTATCAACGTGAGATCGTTAATTTTATGTTCAAAAACTTATACACGTTGGCGTAGCTTTATTTTCATATAAACTCTTTTGCAAAAAAAACGGGCACCTATGCGAAATCTTAGTTTTAAGGACTTTACGTGTATTTCAAAGGGTTTTAATGATTGTTGTATGTTTCTACCATCAAAAGAGTTAGCCAAGCATGCGTGAGAGTGTATTCTAAATTTGAATTTTGTACAATTGGTAAGAAATTGGTTAAACCTTGTTTTGGACAAATTGCTGGCAGAAAGTTCGTCGGTGTTTTTAAAAGTTTTTGAAGTGATTTTCAGGAAAATGATAATGCAGTTTTAATTAATGATTAATGTACTTTTTTGTTAGATCAAAACATTTTTGAAAAACTATGCGTATTTGATAAAATTTTCACCTGCTCTAAATGGGATATACTGATGAATGATGGCAATGTTAAGAGTTTCGGTATTTTAGTGTAAAGCGTTCTATTGTTTAGATATTGTACCCACGTATTTTAAAATATGGCTTTTTCATAAATAAACACTATTTAGAAGAGTATCAGTACCTTTGGCTGCGACAAAACAAAATTAAAGTAAGCAGTGCCGATCACAACCCGTCTCCTATCGGACTTTGACATTTAAAAAATACCAAATTTTGTGATAAATGTTAAAATGAACCACATGAAAAATGAGGAGGAGGGTTAAAGCTATCTAAAAAGTCAAATTATTGCCTCGTTGAAGCTCTCGATAACTCCATAGGTATCGGGTTACTAAACAACGATTTAGCTGAAAGGGAGTCAAGAATTCAAAATTATTGGCCAAACGTATGTTTCTTAAGAAATGAGCAGCTAGCCAATTATTGTTATGATTTAAGCAGGAAAGTGCTGCAGATGCCAGAAAATCTCGGTGTAGGCAAGTTTATTTAATAAAATATCCGTGGGATGAAAACACGCTATTTGAACGCTCAGACTCATAGATCTTCAGAGGTCTACTGAGTTTCCCAAGAGACGGGGTTGTTTAAAAATCAGTAATTACGAGACCTTAAGACCTCGTGCTCACAGTCTATGCGCTATTTTCTGTATTTTAAAGAATTTCAAGACTTTTAAAAATGTCAAAGTCCTATAGGAGACGAGTTGTGATGGGCACTGCTTACTTTAAATTGGTTTTATCGCAGCCAACGGTACTGATACTCTTCTAAATAGTGTTTATTTATGAAAAAGCCATATTTTAAAACACGTGGGTACAATATCTAAACAATAGAACGCTTTACACTAAAATACCGAAACTCTTAACATTGCAATCAATCATCAGTATAGCCCATTTAGAGCTGGTGAAAATTTTATCAAATACGCATAGTTTTTCAAAAATGTTTTGCTGTAATAAAAAAGTACATTAATCATTAATTAAAACTGCATTATCATTTTCCTGAAAATCACTTCAAAAACTTTTCAAAACACCGACGAACTTTCTGTCAGCAATTAGTCCAAAACAAGGTTCAACCAATTTCTTAGCAATTGTACAAAATTCAAATTTAGAATACACTCTCACGCATGCTCGGCTAACTCTTTTGATGCTAGAAACATACTACAATCATTAACACCCTTTGAAATACACGTAAAGTCCTTAAAACTAAGATTTCGCATAGGTGCCTGTTTTTTTTTGCAAAAGAGTGTACTATTGAACTACGTATATTTTTACTTGTCACTTGAATATGTCGTCCCTTCAGATCAATCGGCACTGGTCCTAAACATCATCAGTCTGTTGATTATACCATCACGAGATTATTTACAAATCCATGTGATAAAAATGTAGGTAATGATATAATGGTAAATATTTTTTTATAAGTATCAAATTGTACGCATCTTATCTAATTTTTATCATATCTGGCACCACATTTTATAATGTTTATCACTAAAATAATAAGATAAAAAATAACAAACAACACGTTTTATGTGGCTGTCATAAACAAAATAAAACCACTTTCATTGATAGAAAAGCCTGTACCTATCTTATACTAAAATGACAAATAACGCCAATTTTATTTTACCGTTTACGTGGCAGACTACTGAAGAATAAGTTAGAAATGTAGCTTATAAAATAAGTTCTTGATTGCTACTATCGTCACCAATGTAAGAAAACTCTTAAGCCCTAAAAATTATTGTCATTTTCTCTATGTATATGACTAGAGATTATTGACCTCAAGTGGTTTACATAAGCCCAAGATTATGCGTCACTAACTATCACCATGTACATTTAAACACGAAACTCACTGTTGACAATGGAAACGGCGCTTGATCCCTTGTCCAAGGTATCGACGACGTAACTGCGTACTTTGAAGTCTCCCTCAGTGCCGGGCAAATCTCCCACGAACTCGATAAATTGTTCACCGTGAAGAATCTAAAGGCGATAGAAAAAATAAGTAAAATTATAATTTCACAAGCACAGCATATGTATTCACTTGGCAAAATCTAATAGCGATTTTCCCTGTTATATTGACGTTTTCAGTGATAGAATATTTTAGCTACAATATTTCAAAATAGATTTCATACCTCGAACATACATTTCAGGAGGCAATGGCTTATAAGTTAATACATATTATTGCATGTGACTGTTCAATGTAATTAAATTTTAATCCCCATCTTGTCTACAAGAAGGTTTCAAAGAGATTAGAGGAAAATAACGGGTTTTTGAAGCATGCTATTGTAATAAGCCCTAGGTACAACTTTCTCATATATATAATAACTAAATCTATACTTACGTTAGTAAAATCAGCGTGTTTGCCCGGGGGCATAGAGTTAGCCACTAGCGGAGACTCGATGGCCATTCCCGGGAGGATGAAGTATGTGGGCAACGCCGCGAAGTTCTCGTGAGACTCGTACAAGAACTTCAGGTCGCTTTCGTTTTCTACTGATGCTCCGACTGCGAAAAAGATAGATTTTTGTGTAAATTTTTTATTTGGGATAAGAAAGTATTTTCAGGTTGTTCTAATTTTTTATTATTCTTTACAGAGAATACTAGAGACGTAACTTTATCAAATCTATGACAAATCTTTACCAAATCAAGGATATAAGTTTTTAAAGGCATGTTAACACAATATTGGTGTAAATGCCTGAAAAGGCCTTTTACATTTATAAGAACATCTGTAAAATAAAATACCTTACCAAGCGAATAAAAAATAGATTGTGTTTTAAATTGGACTCTTAAAAAAATTTGAGCGGTTCAATATGTTGTAATAATATTCTGTAAAGAGAACTTTTATAATCATACTTACTTCCGAGGGCATACAGTACGAGATCCTTAGAGTCATACTTGTAACTCGACCAGTAGGATTCACGGTCACCGTCCAATTTGCTGCGCTCTTCGAAGTCCTACAAAATAGAATAAATTATCATTGATAAGGACGAACAAATATACGCAATAATGAATCTTATTGAACTGGTTTTAGAGTCGAAAGTAAGTTGTGAATCAGACTGCAGTTTAGGCCGGTTCTGATTTGTAGGTCTATTATTTCTTTGACAAAAAGTGTTATTTATAATAGCCTAAAGTTGCTAACATTTTAAGTACCTACCTATTAATTTATTTGATTTGTACTTTGGTTTCGGAGGATTTTAAAATACCTGTTTGTACATAAGATATACTGGACTTTGAAACTATATTGACCTCGAGTTTTATTCCATAATATTACTTCGTTTTGTGAGAGGTTGTATTTTATAAAAAACTTCGATAAAAAGCCGTACATACCAGTTTTAATCGAACTATGAACAGGAATCTTAAATAGCTAATTATATTTTACTTAAGACTGGATGCGGTATTGAGTTTGAAACCTAAATTACATGATACTATACATGATGATAAGCCCGCCTCTGCTACTGGTACCTACAGCGAGAACCAACTTACTCGCCAAAGCACCCATAACCAGAGCCATCCGTATCGTAAACGATCTACATAGCAGCATTGATATTTTTACATGTTGTTTTGGTGAATTCGCAAAGGAATTATTATTTATTTTATGTTACAAATACAAACACAATATAATTTTTAGTGGATTACCAAGATTGTAAATAATTTAGTTTTTAAATACTTAGTTTTTAGTTCTTAGCTGTCGTATTAGGATAAGAGATCCTGTAAAGATAGTTTAAGGTGTTTTTAAATAAATAAATAAATGATGTAGATATTTGTTTGCTTGAAAAGAACACCCAAATAATTCTTCAAGATATCATGCTCATTAATCTATAATCAACTAATATAAAGATAAAGAAATAGTTACCTACTGCTAAATACCTACAAATAATCCTCTTACGATCTTTGTAGGTAAGTACCTATCCATTCTTCTGAGTACACCGACAGTTTATAATCTTTATATCTTAAAGAAGACAAGATTATTTGAATTATAGCGTCTTATTTCCATTTCTTTTCCTTAGAGACAAAATCTACAGATTACCGTACATAGACAAAAATGTGTTATTTTCCTTAATCCTGTATCTTTATCAGGTCAATGTACTAATACTGTTTCCAAGATTGTATTAGTATGACTATTGATAGGAAACGGAAACAGCTGATTGGTTGAATAATTATTAAACGAAGATTCATGAGGTACTATCGCAGACATTTTTACCAAACTACTTGCGAATTGAGCTTAGCCTCTGAGGCGGTATTAAAATAGAACCCTTTAAAATATCCAAATATTAGGAAAACGGAACACCATCCGTCTTACCACAAAAACTTTTAAACGTCAGTTTAAGACTTGTCTAAAATAATGTCAGATTATGACGTTGACATATGGTTCATTTTGCAGCCACAATTTTTTTAGACAAGTGTAAAACAGATGTTTAAGTTTTTGTAGTAAGGCCACATAAGTTTTATTTTATCTTTTAAAAGGCTAGCGACAGTAAACTCTATGATTTTTTTACTACTTCTGTAAAAAAAATATGTTAGTATGTAACATACCTGAATCTTCTCAACTAGATTGATAGTGGTGTCGGCAATCTTTTCAAGATGGATGGAGTCTTTCATGTTTGTCGCTTCGGGCCAGAACTCCTTGACAGACTCGATTGTGACTGGGTCTGAAGGCTTCTTCCTATAGGATAAATGGACATAGGTAGAGGATTTTAGTAACTGCAAGATATATTTAGATAACATTTTTTTGAGTTTGAAATTTTGTCAATTTTAGCAAAGTTTGAAATCTTTGAAACATTCTTCGTAACTTGTTAAAAATATCTATGTTTATTTGGGAAACTGTAGCCGTAAGATCTTAATATAGGTATCTAGACCTATTGTACTCACACATATCTGTTTGTAATGTCCTTGTCCATGTTTGGTGTACAATAAAGAATATTCTATCTACCTACCTATTCTATCTAGTTTGTTACTTAAAAAATGCACACATATTCGAAATGTCAAATAGTATAAAAAACAAAAAAACTGAATGATGTTGAAAGATCGCAATTTATAAACACAGCATTGTTTGTGAATTCAATAATAAACAATAACAATACTGACTGCCATACGACATTGAAGAATTTCCTTTTATTTAAACAAACAATAAATATCAAGAGTTACTGTCAATCATAAAGTTATGCTGTGATTTAAAATAAATTATTTATATGTACTAATAACCTTCTTATCATAATTAATAACTCGTTCTACATCTTTTTTTAAGTACCTACATAAAATTATATTGCTTTACAGGATTATTTTTACGAGATATTTATTCTAGTACTTACTTCAATATGGCTCCTTGTCCTCTAACATAGTGCATCTTTGTGGCATATCCGAGAGTTGAGTCAATGACCGCGCCCGAGTCAGGGAACGATTCGTGGCACATGTATGCCTGCAAAATATACATACATTTATAACTTGCAGTAGGTATAATTTTAATAATGATTTCTCTGAACCATTCTATTTCTCGTATAACGAGGAAATAACTACAATAAATACATATTTTTGTAGGATTTTTGGTGCCTTAATGTATTTACTAGATAGAAGTAGGCCAAGCTAATTTCCGAAGTTTCAGCCAAATTGTGATGGTAGGTATTTCTTTACTTAAGCTGACAAAGCGAATAGCTGCAAAAATGTCAAGCTTGTATTCCCCGGTATTCCCAATATAAGTTCTGGTCCACTCCCTTTAAGTAAATTCTGTAGGCCGTGTCCCCAGATCCACTCAAAAGCTTGGTGATAAGGACTTAAAAGAGCCCTGTGAAACTGCCCTAAAAAAGAAGCAATTTGCATCCAATATACTTACAACAACAGGAGCAATAAGCTCAGGCTTCATGGCCTCAAACATTTCTGGGGGCAGAATGTCTTCAGTGAGACGAGATGCAGCTGTGGGTACGATGGTGTTCACCTTAATGTTGTATTTCGAGCCTTCGATGGCAAGGGTGTTGGTCAAACCGACCAGACCCATCTTTGCGGCACTGGGAAAGAATAGAAGGGTTGAGTACACTCAAATATAGACTTTGTTGGCAGAATACAGAGTTCAAATTTCTAAAGCAGATGAGAAACTGCTATTCCTGTGTGAGTAGTTCTTCTTCTAGGCATTAAAGCAGGTCAGAAAGTGTTAGTCCTGTGTGTGAGTCTTTCTTGTCCAAGACATTGTCTTAGTTAACTGATGAAACTGACGTAAAAGAGAGTCATACAATAGTCGAAAAAGTTTTGGCAATACAAGTTCCTATTTGGGATGATGATACTTTTGTGTATTTTTTTTCAAAGACACATTGATTAGTGATTATCATTTCGGTATGTTAATCTTATCACCGCACCGCAACAATCCCTTGCACAAATTATATGCAAATTAGATATTTTACAGTATTTCGATAAGTCTTTGTTATTTTCTTAATACCTAACGCTCACTTATTCACAGTTTGCAGTTTAATTATAAACAGTCTTAATTATGAGTCGTTTTAATTGCGTCATTGTTTCGTTCTCATCATGATTAGTGATTTCATGTATAAGTAAGTTTGTATAACTTCAATACTTGAGTACATTTGGAGTTTGTGTGGAACAATAGGTACTTTATCCCTTGAAGCATGTCATTTAACATGCGTTTGTGTAGTAGATTAAAATATGTACAGTCAACTTCAGGTAGGTGATAACAGTTTTATAGGAAAATCGTACTTATTACTATTGAGTTAAGGTGCATGAGAGTTACCACTGATGTACGGTTTACCGTACTGCCTGGGGATAACAACTGCATGAAAGTACTATTAATTTACATTCAATATGTGAACTGACCTGTAGTTAGCCTGGCCGAAGTTTCCGAAGATTCCGGCATTACTTGAGGTCATAATGACGCGACCATACTTTTGTTTTCTGAAGTGTTCCCATGCGGCGTGTGTGGTTTTGTACGCACCTTTCAAGTGAACCAGGTGGATAAGGTCCCAATCCTATGAAAAAAACATATTCTTATTACATAGTCAGGACTTCTAAAATTATTACATAGTCAGGACTTCTAAAATTACTACACTAAAATATGTTCTAAAATCTGTTCATAACTATGTACAGCGGCTTCTGTAATTCTCTAATATTTATTTTTAGTTTTTTTTTTATTTATTCTGTAGTTGTGAACGTTACTTATGGGACATTTTGGAATTTTGCCTGAGTTCGTGAACTTTTGTTGTTGACTGTACTTTTCCCTACATAGTTAGACTAATCAAAAAATTCCATGGCAAAAAAGTAGGTACTGGTATATACAAAACGGATACATCAGTACAATTATTGAAAAGCCGATTATGATAAATTGATAGAGATATTATATATCATTACATAAGAGAAGAGAGATAACTGAACTATCTTGTCTTCTAGATAACGCAATATTCAAGTGCAGTAGGTATCTTGTCATAGCTTATCATTTTACATTACCTAGGTTTTATGACCGCTTATCAAATATCATACTTAGTTACTTAAAGATAAGGTTTAATCTTATAAAACAGTAAATATCTTACCTGATCGGACATTTTAGTGAAACTCTTATCACGCAGTATTCCCGCATTGTTGATAAGGATATCGATTCTGCCGAAGTTATCTAAGGCGGTTTGGATAATCTTCTCGCCCTCCACGACATTGTTATAATCAGCGACCGCGACACCACCTGTATTTATTAACATAATTATTACATCATCAGCCTTTTTATCGCCCCACTAATAGGCATAGGCCTTCTCTGACACAGAGAAGGATTGAGCTTTAAACTCTTGTATGCCACTGATTAGAGAACAATAGAAAATCCATTGTGTTTCGCGTGGATCTGCACACCAGCATACAAGGGGTTAATCACCACCAATGCGAGTTGGTGATTTCAGACTTAATAGTCCAGGTTTCCTCTAAATAATTTCTTTGATCTTTTAAGCAGTCATGGTGTCCAAGATATAGTTAGAAAGTACAATGAACTTAGAAAAGTTGCATTGGGATTTGCCTGACCTGGAATCAAACCAATACTTGAGAGGTTTTTTCTAAACCCACTAGGCTACCTACATAAGAAACTTAATTAATGTTTTAAAGGTTAATCAGGTCGAGACAATGTTTAGAATATATTATTTTATTTATACATTGATTTAAAATTCATGTACTGTACAAAGTCAAGGTTTTTTGTTATGTCTGTTATTATTAAATAAGAACTTGGTTAACTATTATTGTTCTGTTGTTTGCATTTCAGGGAGATCTTAAGATCCTGCACTTGGTATGTGTACTCTATTATTTTATTTTGATAGGTACATTACTGTAAGATGCACTAATAAAGATGTTCATGGACTGGTCACCAGTGTCATTCTATGTCCTTTCAGAAAACTGAAAACTATCAATGAGTCTGTGAAAGTAACTACTAATATATGAGAAAGTCATCATCAATAATTTAATTGCCAACAACATGTTTTTCTCTAAGATCCTAGTACTAGAGATATTATGTTTTTTTAGTAGACTGTTTTATGTACTTTTTAATACTAGTTCTTTTTCATGGGAAAAATAATTCCTTCAGGCAGTGAACATATGTAGCTGTTGGTTGGATATAACTTGATAATTAAAAGTGGTAAATTGGCAGTCACCAATGTAATAGTAGTGTCCATCTAACAACAAATAAATATGTTGTTAGTTAAAATGCATCTCACATGCAGATTGTTGTCCTTTTCTTTTTTTGTAATAATTTGTTTGGCTAAGTACCTACTCTGAATAATATTTTTATATTTGATTCTTGTCTTATTATTTTATAGCACTGATTTAAATGCTTATTAGATGAATTAAACAATGCCCTTTTATAATAAGAAAAAGAATGCTTACTGAATTTCATAAACACACACACGTTATTAAGAAATCTTTTGTTCTCTTTTGCATGTACTTATAAACTCTGTGTACAAAGGGGTTCAAAGGTTTTATATGCCTCAGTCCAAAATTGAATTGAGGAAATCTAGAGAAAAATTCAACTTCATTATCACATTAAGTAGTAAATCTTAGACCGCTCATGCAAATCTATTACTTACACACAACCAAACAATAACTAACAAGTCAAAAAGTTCAAAAACATAAATAAATAATGAGTTGAGTATGAATCTGCAATTTTACCTTTGTCCTTGATTTCCTTAACAACGGCGTCCGCAAAGTTTGATTTTCCACTGCCGTCGCGAGAGCCACCGAGGTCGTTCACCACTACTTTAGCGCCTCTTGAGCCCAGCAACAGAGCGTAGGCCCTGCCGAGCCCACCACCGGCGCCGGTCACCACCGCAACACGTCCGTCAAAGCGAAGCTGGTCCATTCTACACGACAAACCGAATGTAAATGAGAAAGGAATCGACTAACGAACTCAGAACCGGCGTAATTATCAGTGTCAAAGTCCAACTTAAACATTCGCTTTCGATAAACAAGTTATGTGCGTACGTTCCACTTATAAGATAAAGTTTGATAATATTGAACTTTTACTTGAATTGTTGTTGTAACTCAATGCTGATTACGTACCTTCGCCTTTTGCAATCAGATGTGACGTAACAAATTCCAATTTTCGTGTAAATTAATACAATAAAGTTCTGAGAACAACACAGGAACTCAGAATGAATAATTTAATAACAAGTTTTTTGTTCGACTCTCTTGCTTGTCACGTCACTGACAGTTTTGTATGACAACCAGCCAGCTGACACTGACAAGTATTTCATGATATTCTCGTTCTAACGAGTGATCGGTGATCAATTTTGTTTCGTGAAACAGAGCGTCTTAATAGACCAACCGTCACCGATCGCTTTGAATAGCTTTCAAAGTGTGTGCTGTTTGTTTTTTATTTAGATTGTAAATAAATAGAAGTGAATGCAATATAATGCATAGATACCGATCAGAAACTGCATGGCAGGGGGAAAATAATTCTAGCTCAAGATGTATCGTAACCGGTGACCCATTAGCCGGTAAGATATAATTATCGAGTGTTGTTCAATTATTACAAGTCCATTCGATGGTCTGCTCACCACAATATCTTGGATTTTTGCAGCAATTTACAATGAAGAGCTGTGGCGGATAAACAAAGTGTCTCCGCTATACAATTTACAGTACAGTGCAGTGAGATTAAAGCAATATGCGTCTAAAATAAGACAAGCGCTCGTGAGTGCAGTAACAGCTAGTTCGTCAACAAAATATGTTGTTCAAATCGAAGAACAAGTTAATTTAAAATATTCAGAAGATGATGCCAGTGCTTTGATTGTAAGTTGTCATCTCAAGATACCATTTTTCTTGTACTTCAGTAATAATCCCCTTTAGATACAGGCAAAGTTTAGCTGACAACAATAGCGCCAGATCTGTACTTACATTACTAGTTGCTCTACATTAAATACTCGATAATGAAGCTAATACTTTTCCAGATAAACGTATTATCATCAGGTCAAGAGAGAAACAGTAAAAGTAATGTGGCCTACTCAGCCATCCTTCTGTCTTGGGGGCTGAGCACTGCTTTAGAAAATGCCACCCATTTGCCATACATGCTGGAGAGAGGGGAACAGAGGGTCGGAACATCTGTGAAGGCAACTTTTCAGACTATCTTTGACTGCCAAATAAATCAGTTTTATTTTACTCAGGTAAGTTTACCAACAAAAGCATTGTTTACATCTATAAATTTTTGAAAATTCAGTGACATGAAGAGGAATGCAAACTACTTCATAGAAATAAAAAACTAACCATTTATAAGAATTTTTATTTCTCATGTTTTTTTTTTATAATTTGTTACACTCTAAACCTACTCAAATGAAGTATGGCTAATATATATGTACTTTGTTTACCAGAACTTTCTTTCATCGTCGTTCATCTGAATAATTCATTCTTCAATATATAGAATGACAAAACTCACTCCTTGTAAAACATTCATAAACAGTTGCATTCGGCTGGATTGGAAGTCAACCCTAACATAGTTGTTCAAAGGTTAGGCGGACTGAGATGATGACTTAATCTATAGAGGACTGCTCATCCCCTGAAGTTTATTAAATGTCTTAAAATTATGTTTCAGCTACAATTACTGTACTTTGCCTTTAAGTTTGTGGAGAATGACTCGGCCCGCAGCACTGATTCATTTACCTTTACATACAAAATACCACAAGTTGAACATAAAGAAAAGTTGAAAGTAAACTTTGAAGTTGGAGATATACAGATTATATGGAATGGGTATGTTTATTTTTATTACCTTCATAAGCAGAGATTCAAGAGGATTGAACTGATAGCCTATTGCCAGAGGATATTGTCCAGTAGTTGGTTGACTTACTGTTGAGGATGAGGCAAATCTACCACATTGGCCTAGTGTTCCCAGACACAACCGCTTTGGTTCCCAGACAGAGACCCATTACGATACCTTCCGAGATCAGTTGCAGTGGTTGAATATCAGTCTGAAGATCATAAATATATTTTTCATACACTATCATCCTACATTAGTTTCCAAATAACTAACTTGCAATTTATTGTTCCAGGATCCAAGATGAAGAAGCCAAGGTGACAGATTTAGTGACAGTAGCATACAAAATTCTACAGAACCAAATATTTGACAGTTTTGCCTTGGATGTCACTGTATTTGACCTATGTGAAGTAAAGTCACCTAGAGCAGAGGTAAAGGGCAGTGGCGCTGTGAAGATGAAGACTCCAGAAATTGTTAATTGTGTATTAACAATTTTGAATGAAATCAGTAATATTTAAGTGCCCATACGAAGATTCCAAAATTGGGTCTGAACCGATTTATTTTCTAATTGTAATTTAAATGATGAATAAAAGAACAATGATATTGTTTTTCAACATTTACTCTCATGAATTACACCTTACAAATGTGTCTGCATATTGTAACCTTACAAAATATTATATCATTACAATGTGCTAAACTTAAAAATAACCTATTTTGTAATCATGTCTTTCAGTACCTTGCAAGCAGTCCTTTTAATAAGAATTACAATTTCAACACTTCAAAACCATTCCAAAATTGGTATCTTGTGCATAACTATTTATACTAGGCCACCACCTAAAAGCATACTTGGTATTTTGATCTAAACGGTTGACAAATTGGTCTCCACTCTTCGATGCAAGGTATAGAAGGTACCAGAAATAAATCACAATTAGATGAATTTTAAAACTATACAATGTTTACACCTCGATTCACTTATCAGGATTAAATTTTTCCAATTTGTACAGATGAATCCTCATAAATAATAATGTTGACATAAATAATAAAATATTTTCCATTTCACTAATATTCCAATATAATATGTAAACCTAAATATATAACGTATGTACCTGTTAAACAATGTAGCTGATGCTACAAGATATATTACAAGTAAATGTTTCGACGCCTGCAGCTACATTCAGTCGTATCCTCACTAGGATGAGACTTAATTTTCACACTCCCCAAACAATTGCCTATATTGTTGCAGAATTCCATCCACTGAGTAACTCATACTCGTCCATTTCATTAAAAATCTTAGAAAAATTGCCAATATAGGTGATTGTATCAAAGAGGCAGCATTATACATAGATGCCCCATCTAACTACCACATTCGGCCAACACGACGATCATGAGACTATGAAGATAATACAACATATAACACGATGTTTGAAATAAATGCCAGATTACGAGATATTTGTGAAACTTTTATGACATTTGCAATTAAAATATACACAGAGTTACATACACACAAAATTACATAGAAGCTTAATTATTCGTATGAAGGATCTATTTAATTATTATGTATTACAAACGACTTAATTTCTCACATCTGGTCCATTCAGCGTAACCTTTATCTGCAATCTGTACTCGTTCGAAATAATCTTATGTTTACGGTATTATAGATGCCTATTAGATTAATTTTAAATTGCCACCAAGTCTAGAGGACCTAACAGTTATCGCAAAGGGAATGGGAAATGATTCGAATGCTAGAATTTGATCTGTCTGCAATGTTGTTCATATACATGAAGGATCTGATTTTGTCTTAACAATGATGGCATTAATGTAATGTAATTGAATATTTCTACTAAGTATAGAGGGTGCCTTAGTGGCATATCATATAATAACGTGAGTCAGACGCAAGCTATTCTGTAGCATATATAAAATAATTCTATGAATCCGGCATGCAATAAGTTTCGTACCAATGTTCGTTGCACACAGCTGCACCTCCTCCTATGGAAAAGAAAAACAGATACTTTGTTCATATTTTGTCAGCAACGAAATTCTACCGAATCGAATAATTCCCACTATTAAATAAATAACGTGTATTAAACCACTATTATATACCCACTATTAAATATAAGTAAATAACGTGTTTCTACGCTATGCAGATAAACCGGAATACTCGACCATACGGAATTATTATAAGGCAACATTATCAGATAGATAAAGATAAGCAATCATTTGCATGTTGATTGAATTGTTTCACAGGCTATGAAGTAATAGCTAGCTAGAATATGCATCCCTACTAATATTATAAATGCGAAAGTCACTCTGTTACGCTTTCACGTCTAAACCACTGAACTGATTTTAATAAAATTTGGTACAGAGATAGAGTTGACCTTGAGAAATTGCTCAATGCGGTTTGGTATTTCAGACTATAGTCCAGGTTTCCTCAAGATGTTCCTTCACCTTTTTATCAGCCATTGGTGTCTAAGATATATGTACTTAGAAAGTACATACAAACTTAGAAAAGTTGCATTGGTACTTGCCTGACCTGGAATCGAACCCAAGCAGTCATACTTGAGAGGTTGGTTCTTGACCCACTAGGCCACCACGACTCTTGTTGGAACTATATTTGTGTGCAAGTATAAGTAGGTACCTCATCAGCCCGGTGTAAAGGGCAGCGACCCCTCCTCAGTGTGTGCAGTGCAGTACCTAACAACAGCCGCCGCCCGCCGCACCGCCCGCGCCCGCGCCCCCCGCGCCGCTCGCGCCGCCCGCCGTCGAGTGCTGGGGACCGATCTTGATGCCGTTCGCCTGAGGGATCGATGCGGGATTTTCTTTATAAAATAAACTTTTATTTTCTCTTCCACAAAGGTTCTTAAAATAAGTTCACAGTTCAGAACAGTCCTTTGTGGGAGATTGATATGATTATATGATGTGTCAGATAATTTCAATTTAGTTGTTGTGACTGAAACCAAAACCATAGAGCGGGATGTTTGGGGTAAGATAACATAGGAACATAAAGAATTTTTGGATGATCTCATCCCAAAGCGATCTAATTCAATCAAAAAAGTAAACCCAGGATATGTCCGAATTGAAAGCTGCTTGAGTACTTATTAACTACAAAAATAGAAAGAAAATAGACAGACATTTTTAAACAAAGACCTACTGTTCGCCGCCCCTATACAATGTAATTCAATGTCAAATAATCGTGAACGACTATCGATTAGTAGATAAGCCCACTCACCTCATTGTTGATATCGAATACTCCTTCCTGTATTTTCTCGTAGATCTCTTTGGCAGTGTTGATGAAGGCTTCCTCGACGTTGGCAGCGGTTTTGGCTGAGGTCTCCATGAAGACCAGGCCGTGCTCGCGGGCGAAGGCCTCACCTTCCTCCTTCTTTACTTCACGTCGAGATTCCAAGTCACTAGAATTGATTTTTAGGCTTAGAAATTGAAAGTATCTAAATTATGACATTTGTGTGCAATCGTGGAGTTGTAGCCTGCTACACTGCTTATAACGCATTTGATTCTCCCACAAAATTATACATTTAAAGAAACAGAACTGTAATATTAAATACCTTCTCATTCCCCAAACAGTATAAACATAACCGTTAAACCTAATAACATTAATATACCTACCTACCTACCACTGGCGCTATAAATAACGCTTAGCAGAAAATCGGAGTCAAAATAAAAGTAAGTTAGGAAATAAAGGTACTCATTTGGACAACGATCATAAGAAAGATACATAATATTGTAGCGCTAGTGAAAGCGTAACATCCAAATTAAAGGCGACCAACCGTCTAAATAATGGAAGGCAACTAGGTACTGGTAAGTACCCAAGTTTGTATAACAATGACGTACCTACATTATCCGCTGGGAACAGTCGTGAACTTTAGCGTAACGGTAGACCAAACCACAATATACTTTACATATAAACTTAGTGACAAAAGATAACGGGATTGTGTTAATACAATGACAATGACTGTGGACGACATAATGTACGCTGTTCACAGCATATTACAGTGACTATTATGATGATTGAGATTTTAATATCTCAGTGTGAGTTACTGTTAAGAGATAAGAATCATGTTTCTATGTTGTTGTTGTAGCAGATTTCTTCGATTTATAATTCTAGTATTCTAATGTGATAAAGGAATACATAGTTCATCTTTAAGGTATTTATGTATGGGCCTTTGATGCCTGATAATAAAGATGATTTGATAGTTTGTTTGTACCGATTTCATAACTGCTAAAAGCTGAGGAGAATCGATTTGAGGGGGAGAAGATAGAGATTATAGATCCCTAAGTTCACTGAACAAAAACTTAAGCTTAGCTAAAATTAATGGCTACATAGTACATACAGCGGATTAGTAAAATTAAGCATGATACGGACTTTAACCACACTGCGAATCCACACTTTATCCATGACTCACAATAAGAGTTATATTTACTGATACTATTAAGAAGGTCGACAGAGCATCAAATGAGGTTCCATAAAGAGCTTATTTTTGCAATCCTATGTTTTTTTTTTTGTGCTACTGGCAGCAACAGGACTTTTTACCTAGTAGAACCCTATAAAAAAAATAAGAAGACATCAGCTCACCTCTTATTACCAATCAACATGATGACCATGTTGGAGTTGGAATGCTGACGCGCGTCCTCCAGCCAGGTGGTGAGATGGTTGAATGTGTCCCGTCTGGTGATGTCGTACACTAGCAGGGCGCCCGCCGCGCCCCTGTAGTACGACCGCGTGATTGATCTGGAAATAAAAACGTTGGTTATTTATGTAAACTAGTATCATCATGTTGGGGTCGGCTTGCAGTCTAACCGGATGCAGCTGAGTACCAGTGTTTTACAAGGAGCGACTGGCATGGCTGTCTGAGAAAGAAAATATGAACGAGACACTGTATGGGTTGCAAATCAAATTGGATTAAGAACACCAATGTTGACTGCCTCGTTGGTCTAGTGGTCGCAACCGCGGCTGCTGTGCCCGAGGTCTCAGGTTCGATTCGGTCCTGCGCCTGATCTCTTTCCGGTCGTGTCGGATTGCCGTCCCATCGGGCTTTAAGAGTGAAGGAATAGAGAGTGCACTTGTGTCTGCGCAAATGCTCGTGCAATATAATATGTCCTGTGCAGCTGGCTGATCTCCTGATATGAGAACAGCCGCCGTGGCCGAAATCGGACGTGGATGTAATTACATTTATAAGTCAATAGTCAATGTCATTATTTTATTATACCCTGAGAGAGAGAGACTAAGAAACAGAGCATTTCCTAACAAAAATCATATCTTCAAGTAAACATGTAAATCTAGTATGTAAAATAATTGATGAATATTAAAATTTGTTCATTACAAATGAAGACTTGCATGAACTACGAATACATGATTATTAAAAACTAGCTTCTGCCCGCGACTTCGTACGCGGATCCTGTCCCTTATGCCAGCGACTACAGGGTCAGCAAAATCAAAGATCTGAATCGTATGATATTGAATTTTAAGGGCCCATTGACTTGAAAACAACGGAATACGCATAACCATTAGAAACGTTCCATATATTTAATTTTTGAACTTAAACGGCAAAAGCACAGCAGACAAAACGCTGAGAACTGAAACGCAATAGGCGTGACCATAGGGATAAAAGTAGTGATTTTAATTAGTCCGCATTTAAGTTGTGTGTGGCAAAAATATTACACGTATTATTACGTAAAAAACATTAAATGTTACTGAGATAACAAAGTCGTGATGACTTAGTGGAATTCGTGGTGGTTTAGTGGGTAGAGAACCAATGTCTCAAGTATGAGCGTACGTCTTTGATTCCAGGTCTGGTAAGTACCTGCCAATGCAACTTTTCTAAGTTCGTATGCACTTTCTACGTATATTTTGGATACCAATGACCGTTATTTGGAGGGGATGTTAAACTGTAGGTTCCGGCTGACATTGAACATTCTTAGCAGTCGTTATGGGTAGTAAGAAGCCAGTAAGTCTGACCAGTTTTACCAAGGGGTGTTGGGTTGAGCGGGTAACCGGGAGAATGACGGGGAGTAGCGACTCTGCGGGAGATATACTGAGTTCTCCAGGGAGAGTATACTTTCCCCCATCTCCGGCCGGTCGGAGTGAACCATGACGGGGGTAGGTCTCACGCCTCTGGCTTGGCTTGCCGTCCAGAGTGGAGTCGCTAGAGCAGGGTTAGTAGCCTTGCTCGGAGGATAGGTGCCTTGTGGTAAGTGACCCACAGGGAGCGCGTAATCTGCGCTTAAAATCCGCCGAGGTATACTCACACTTCAGCCGCTCATGTCCCTGTTGCCCTCTTGTTGTTGCTATTCAGTGACTGATTCCCGGGGGCCCAGTAAGTGAGCTGGCGAGTCTCCACCTGCCCTTTTGTACATGTATCTAATACCTTGTCATCGGCAGGTGCCATAGTTCCCGTAGTTTCCCCATTCCTAGTCCATTAGCATCCCATCACAATAGCCCAAGTAGTATTCATCCACAGTTAGCAATGGTATAGCACAGAACCGGGGATTGTCTTTTTTTTTAACGACGTCCACCGGGGATTGTCCTCGGGTTCATTTCTACAGTGTATAAAGAGATAATCGTCGGTTTTGTGTCACCATTTCATTAAAGTTATTGTTTAATTTGGAACTCTGTAAAAGAAAAAATACGTGTCCAATATTTTAGGGTTATCTAAAAGACGGAATAATTACTTTTTTGATTCACTATACCCATTTCATAACATTCATTTCTATACATTTCGATTGAACCACTTTTGCTAAAACGTCATATCTTTATATGCTATAGTCTAGCTGGGCTCCTGGGGTTCCACATCAGGTGTTTTACATCTTCAGTTTTTGTAAGTCAACAGAGAGTGCTTATCAGAATGAACAACTTTTGCTAAAACGTCACATCCCTATATGCTATAGTCTAGCTGGGCCCCTGGAGTTCCACATCAGGTGTTTTAGATCTTCAATTTGTATAAGTCAATAGAAAGTTCTTATCAAATTGAACAACTTTTGCTAAAACGTCATACCTGTATATGGTACAGAGAAGCTGGGCTCTTGGGGTTCCACATCAGGTGTTCCAGATCTTTAAATTTATTATCTCAGCTGAAAATGCTCATCACACGAAACAATTTTTGCTATGGCACCATTTTTGTATCTCTTATAGTTTTGTTGGTCTGTTGGTGTTCTGCATCAGGTCTTCAAGTTTCGAAGATTAATTATAGCCTACATGTTGACCAGGCTTAATACTGATACAACAAAGAAAAAATCATTGAAATCCGTTCAGTAGTTTGGAAGATTAGCGTGTACAAACAAACAGACATACAGAATTACAGACATACAGACAAACAGACAGAATTTTTTTTTTGGATTTGTGCTCCATTACTGTTTCTAAACCCGACCCAATTATTATTTTTTAAATATATTCAATGTACAGACACAGTTTTTTTACAGATTTATTATATGTATATAGATCAAGGTCATTAGAAACAATGCAAATGGTTGAACTGAGTGAGTTAGTAACTGATAAAATATAACTGATATTATGTATTGAGCCAGTTATATTTGGACCAGTTTAAATTAAATAATGTTTGTAATAAAGATTAGATGTGACTTGTGTGTGATTGAACCGTTTAGTAACTAAACATTGTGCATTGACAAATTAGGTGCCAAACAAGATTTTAAGCAAAAGTCTCAACTTTCATGGCCATTCAAGCATGAAATTCGTCATAATTACGATACTTTACCAGCTCACAATTTAGGTTATTGGTACAATTTTTGTTTAAATTGCTCAATGTTTCGTTAACTGAACCAAGTGATTTGTATTCACTTGTTGCTGAACACTTGATCGCTTCATTAGCACTAATATAAACTGATTAATTAATCAATGTTGACTGAAAGAAGTATGCCAAACCTGGTTTTAAGTATAAACATATCAGATTTGTTTTGGTAAAGGTCATTGCAATTAGTATACAATTTTCATGAGTCTCAGATATGAATTGATGTAGAATTAGGCTCAAATTCACCAACAACATATACACATCTTTTTTCCTTAAAAGAACTTTGAAATTGAAGAAATTGAAAGTGACAATTCATAGTATACAGTTGTTTAGAGAAAAATGATGCTTATTTCGTTATGCAGACATGAATGCCCGAAGTCAAGGAGTCCTGGGAGTGATGGTGCATGATATAAACTCATGCCACCTTATTATAAAACGTGGTTACAAGACGTACCTGTTTTAGTATTAGCGTTGGTCCACTAATTTTGTTCGGGACGGTGATTTAAAGGTGGTACAAAAGCTGGTACTTTTTAAAAACCACGTTTTATAATAAGGTGGATATTGTCAAAACCCTCAGTCATGAGGTATTGAGGAAGAAGAATAATAACCGTCACAATAATAATCATCACAGAGTACATGCCTTCCCTACTCTAGTTAGTACTATTACAAATTGCAGTGGAATAAATTAATATATTGCTAATAATAACAAACAGGTGATCGCCAACAAGATTATAATGTTATGCAAACATGTAGGCAATCCTCTTACAACAAACTGTGTTTGTAATGGATTTTAGAATGTTTATATGATTCCAGACATAATTATGTATATGACAGTTTGAAAATAATATGGAGACAGTTTTTTCTCAACCTAAAATTCATTATGAAATCTGAATTGACATTTATTTTCTTGCTTGAGTTTAGAGAGAAGTCGAATAACGATAGTGGCCAATGTTACAAATGTATCTCTCATAACTGTGCATTTTGGCATGTTTTAGTTTTATTTGGTCTTAGATTTAATGAATGTCTATCCAATAGGTCAGAAAAAAGGCGTATTGTGTAATAAATTCAATAATTTCCTTTAAACAGCTTTCTCTCCTTCCTTATGATCTTCCGATATTATTTATATCAGAAGCTTTTTGTGGATAGTCTGGGCGGGACCTACCCTAGTCTTCATAATAATAGTTTTTTAATTAAATATCCTAATAAGATTCTAACCTGAAAGCTTCCTGTCCAGCAGTATCCCATATCTGGAGTTTGATCTGCTTGCCATCAATGGTGATCATGCGAGCGCCGAACTCTACTCCAATAGTGAGATCATGGACAGGCTGGAATCTTTTGTCCGTGAACTGGAGCAGTAAGCAGGACTTGCCTACACCTGCGAAAAAGTTAAACCATAGATTTGTATAATGCATAAACAATATAGCTGTTATGATTAAAACCTTATTTGTGAAATCATAATGTTATTTTTACATCATATTATGGTATGACGGTTTTATTTGTTTTTGTTGCAGTTGTAGCGAAAATATCAAGTTACTGTTTGCAATAATAAGTCCAGTTCCAAACATATAGGTGCTTACATGCTATTCTGAGTATATGTTACATTTTGAGGTCATGGAATAAAATGTAACAAAGGAAAACAGGTGATGTCTGTGTAAACAGATCTTTAACAAGACCAATAAGAGCTTTGAACTCTTATCTCTCACCAGCCAGTACCTATTTAGACTACAATGTTGTTTTACAAATTAATAATTATTGTACCAGTTTTGAACTAATGAGAATTTATTTGAAATGATTGGATTATGCAAATAGATAAGTATATTTTCTATGATTAACTAGTATTGACAACAAACAAAGAAAGTCCTTGAAATAGCCTCAAAACAACAGACATATAAACACATGTTGGTATCTGTATATTGATCCCTAATTACTTATTTACAGCTCAAAGAGCATTCACTGCACAACATCTAATGATATGCGCATTAGAGCCCTTACTCGACGTACTTACTACACAGACAGCGTAGGCGGAAAAATAGACTATCACAAAATATTACTCTTCACAACAATGAGATGAGATATCGATCGATGCTCAAGGAATGAATTGCTGCAACTAAAATATCAACATCCAACTCACAAAATATGATTAAAAACACTGCACTGTAACATAAAAAGACTAAATAAAATATCAGGAAATAAAATCAATACCTGTGTCGCCGATGATGATGTATTTGAACAAGTAGGCGTATGCCATCTTCTCCGCAGTTTTTTCTAACTATTGAAAATTACAATCAACAGCGATGGTAAACAAAGGTTTAGGGACAATTTGAATATATTACAAATAAGACGCAATTTTTAGAAATCTCACAGCTGGTTGAATCATGAATCAATTTGTCATTGTGTGAATGTATGAAAGAAAATTTGACAATCATAGCCAATAATATAAAGGCTGTTACACAGTGTATAGAATTTTATCTGTCATTCAGTCATTGTTTTTATTTTTGTGGCACTTATTAGGGTCAACTTCAGTTGAAAGAACAGAAATATATGTATTTATTTCAACACATGCAAATTTAAGTTATGTATGATTGTCTAAAATAAATAAAGCTAGTTGTTTATACAAAAAAGTTATACCAAACATAGAAATAGTTCGAATAGTTAGTTTAGTTTTTCGTGTGTTTATAACTTAATATCCATAAACAATAAGTGGAATTCGGTAGGCTTTTTACAAAAGTGTTACCAAACTCCTAAAAGGTAAACTTCGGAAGGAAGTGTTTCTTCTCTCTGTCTAACTGTCAAAGCTGTCATAAGTCATATGTCAAATTAGGATTTTGATCAGAATATTGCGAATTGGTTTGTTATTATTTCCTTTTACAGATTGTGTCCTAGTTATTCCGTGTTCAGTCTATTCCCTTTGGCATTGGTTTGTTATACGATTTAACTTTAGTTTAGTGCCTTTCTTATAGCCTCTATGTGTATCAACAAGCCGTTGGTAACCTTAAAAAATTAAGTGAACAATGCCGACTTTTACGATGTATTTGTAATAATGGATTCTTCTAAAGATTCTTCATCTATGAGGAATTCTGTACATCTTGATGGCGAAGGAGAAAAAAACAGAAATTTCAAGAGTACTCATAGTTTGTCTGGGCAAAGAGATAACACAGAAAATACGTTTACACCTACCGCAAATCCAAGTTCTAGCTTTGTTCCCTTGAATGGACCTCGGACGAATCACATGAATTCCTTAGCTGGCAATGAACCAGGTCCTCAATCTAGCAAGTGTAACGAAAGTCATTCTGAAACTAATAAAAATCTTTGTAATTCTACTCAATCACAAATGTGTAACAAGAAAGTGGGTAACTCAAACACTGATCAGGCGGATACTGCGGTTGCGGGTAACAGCAGGTCGATACCAACCTTGTATGACAATGGTACAGAGTCCAACCCAGACAAGCAGTCATGTCAGAGACACAAAGTGTGCTTGGACAAGGCAGGAAGCAGCAGTCTACCCTCAACCAGTGGAACAAGCAGAGCTAGTGACAACCCTGAGAGCAGTCAGTCCTTCAGAGAAAATAGAAAAAGGCCATCAAGTCTGAAGTTAAATAGGCCTAACTTAGATGATGAGAGTTCTAGTGACACTGGCAATGATGATTATTCATTAGGGTCAGAAGATGGGTGTATTTACACATACAGGGGTGGAGAACACTTGGCAGACTTGCCAAGTTCATTCTTCAGTTTAGACATGGGTTTGCCTTTAGACAAGCATTTACCCATGCCTAACTACGTTGGGCCTCAGCAGGGGGCTGCTGCAGTTAGGGAGCAGCCCTCAAGAGCATCTAGTCCTGACATGGATTTCTTGGAAATGGACTTTGATCCAGGACCTTCATGTGAGGTGGACACAGGTGACGAGTCTTCCCCTGATGCTGATTTAGAGTCTGCAAGTAATATGCCTGAGGAAAATGAGCCTGTGTTGAGAGGGACGTCTCCAGAATATGTGGCTCCTAGGAGCTTTCCTGCACCAGTGCCTGTCCTTGTGAATCCAGCGTTGGAGTCATATGGGAATGCTGACCTATATTCATACAGTGTGCCATCAACAAGTCGAGGAGTGACCGGTGGTCATGGTGATGCTCCGGAGAGTAGTAGCACACATGCAGACCAGAACTACAGTTTTGGTCCGTACATTACTCATGTGAATTCCAGGGGTGAGCAGCTTATTGTCAGAAGGACTATGTCACATGGGCCAATTAACTTTCCTGGCAGCGTGCATGTCACCAGTGGGGATTTGGTCTCACCAAGGGAGATTTTGAGCTGTAAGTCTGTTTTAGTATTTTTTCGAGGTTGAGAAATGAATGCTCTATATTTTACATTACATGAAGTCTTTTAAACTATAGAGAGGGTGATAGATATAACTAAGTTTAATGTTATTAAAGATTTGGTTCAAAATTCTATATATAAGTTTCTAATTTATTTATTTTATAATGTACACCATAGTTCTGTAACACAAGGTTATCTTAAGATCTTTGTGTTGTCCAAACAAGGCCCTATGTTGTACTTCCTGCTCACTACCTAATAGGGCCTCATTGCTTACTTTTTTATTGATTCATACATAAAACAAAGTAGTTACATATTATTAGGTACTATAATGTAAAATGTTGCAATGTAATGTTGAAGAAAGCAAAAAGTTTCATTGTTATATAGCTGTTTTCTCTGAATAAAAAGTAGCTGATGATTTAACACTAAAATAATTTTAAATTCAAAACTCCAAGTTCTTGAGACGCATTCAAACAAATTAATACAGAAAAAAATATAGTCAGAAAGAACTGAAAGTGTATGCATCTATTGGTATATTTTTGCTCCATTACAATAAAAAACATTTACAGATGATACGGAACATTTGGAAGGACCATTTGCATATCAAATCAACCAGGGTTCTTCAATAGATACAGCCAATCTGTCATCAGCATTATATCATGTAACTATGGCCAAGAAACTGATAGCTGAAAAGACTAAATTAGATGCTGAAAACCAGGCTGCTGCTAAGGTAAGACTTAAGTCCATTTGTTGTGAAACTGATCAACAAACTGATTGAATATATCCTACTAGGTGACCCACTGACCACTTGAAGATGATAAACAAGATTAAAGAATTTATCAAAATTAATCCACATCATGGTGCCAGGTTTTCACTTTGATCATTCTAACCAATGAGCCTTTACTAGGAAGTCAATAATGCAAAACGTTTATAAAACAATCAAGCATGTTCATAAAATGTTTATTTTTTTATACTAAAGTAGTTACGCTGTCGCCTTAGGTTTAAATCCTATAATAATGATAACTGTAAGTGTGTGAAAATTATTCATCTTCCCACCATCCCCCACCGAATATTATTCCCTTTCCACGGTCGGCTACCAGTTTAACTGGATGCAGCTGAGTACCAATATTTTATAAGGAGCGACTGCCTAACTGACTTCCTCAATCCTGGTTACACTGATTGTCTGATTGCCGGCTTTCTGACTACCCGTAACGACTGCCGCAGATGTTGAATGACAGCCGGGACCTTCCATTTAACGTGCCCTCCGAAAAGAAAGTACATACAAACTTAGAAAAGTTACATAAATGGTTAAATCTTACATACCTATAAAAATTCATTGCTGTTCGCTAGTCTGATTAAGACTCGAGAATGGCTGGACAGATTTGGCTTTTTCTGGTGTTAATATGTTTGTAGGGTCTAGGGAAGGTTCAATTAGTAAATACATAAATGTTCTATGTCCATAGGCGACGGAAGCGACGGCCAGCACGAGTTCAAGTAGTGCGGCGTGCGTGGAGCCCCCGCGGTGTATGATATGGTCGGAGTGCGAGGCCTGCGAGCGACAGGTCACTCAGATCAGCACCTCGGCCTGCGGGGCCACTGCTGTTGTTAATGTTTTTGTGAGTACCTCTTTGTTGTTAAAACTTTTAGGAAATAAGATTTTTTAAGATGGTCAATATGAAATTATTTTCAAAACGGTTGAAACAATAAACAGATGTCTTGGTTAGTACTTTGATGAAAACTTTTGTGTAATTGATTTTGGGACTTTTCACTTTTTTCTCTTTCTTATTTATATTATGTTGCAAGCTGTAGCTATCAGTGAACATGGACCATATAGCGTGTTTTTCGAATTTTGGATATTTAACATTAGAATTTGCCAATTTTTTAAAATTTTTGTTTTTTTAATGATAACATAACTTGTCTTCTTAAATTGCAGAATGCGCTGGGCGTGCCTGTGAATCTAGAGAAGATAAGTTCATCTGTCGGTACGAGACAAAGAGCTAATAATGCTCCATTACCTAGGTAAATACTTATGATCTTTTAGTCGTAGTTAAGTTACATAAAACTTATTACACTTCAAAAGTGTATATAAAAAAGATGCAAACAGGTTACTTTTACCTCTTCGTTAAAAAGTTTATAACATAATCATTTAAGTTGTTTTTTTTTTACATTTAATTAATTTTCCCATCAAACATGTAGTGTAATTATTATTTTTGATTGATGTGTTTCTTCTTCTAGATATTTATTATCTCGAGCCGTGGCTGGTTGTACGGCGGCGGATCTGGTCACTGGTATACATAGGGCTTCCGATGGGCTGGTCACCGCACGGTTCTTTCCAACGCACCCTGAACGAGTCATATCCTTGTCGCATTGGCTGGCTGACTGGATTACTCTTGGTAAGGCATTTGTGGATTGCACCAAGTAACTCTACATTCTAACGTTTTGTCCAAAGTTTGTGAAATAAATTGTGACCAATACACTAGATACATAGATAACTAGCCATTTTCCCGCGGTTTCACCCGCGTCCCGTGGGAGCTACTGTCCGCACCGGGATAAAATATAGCCAATGCTACTCGCAGATAATATAGCTTTCTAATGGTCAAAGAATATTTAAAATCGGTCCAGTAGTTTTTGAGTTTATCCATTACAACCAAACAAAGAAACAAAGTTTTCCTCTTTATAATATTAGTATAGATTGTCGCGAAAGTAAGCTGTGTTGCTGATGTGACTGCTTATCTAATAGAATACACATTCATTTAAAAAATATACTTGTCACTTATGTAGCCCCCTTAAAAGGCTTGCAGGTTACAATTTGAACGCAAGGTTACAGAATCATGACTGGGTATTTGCATAGGTGCCACATGGGACTGTTGACACAAAGAAGAATGCTACAGTAAATGCGTAGTATAAAATACAATAACAATGAAAAACAAACGAAGCCTAGACATAAATCATATAAGCAATGTTGTTATTTTGTATGCAAAGTAATGATCAGGACATTAACATACATTATGGAAATGCACGCAGTACTTTGATGGTAATTTTGTAAAATGCACCATTATGGCTGCCTTGCAAATCTGTACTATGTGTTTACCGAGCTAACATATTAGATTTGCGTAATGTAACTAGCTTATACATCCGTTCTTATAAATCCGAAAGGGAATATAAAATTTAGGTATGAATATAAAAGAGGCGGGGACCACGGAGATTATAACATACTTAGGTCCCTTTTCAACAATATTACTTCGAAAACTGAACGAAAAAAATCACAAATAGTTTTTTTAACTAAACTGACTTAGATTGTCGGTTAACTTGATCCTTAATCTTTTTATCTAGGGAAAAAGGTAGGAAAAAATTTTATGACATTAAGAAGATAATACTTGATCACTCTTTTGCACTCTAAATACTCTTTATTCAATACAGGTGCAGTACCAATCCTAACACTAAACCTCCAAGCTGGCTGCGACAACGACATCCCGGACGCTTGGCACCATCAAATGGTGTTCGGCGTGTCACCCCGCGGGGTCTACCTCTGTAACCCCGTGGAGTGCGTCCGCGAGGCGACTCTGTGGCCACATCTCACGTCACCCTCAGTATTACTGATAAAGACTAGAGATGTATTGTCGAGGTTCACTGCCGATACAGACTTGACACCCTTGATGGTCGTGCCAGATCGGAGATTCCATACTTTTAATGTTCTTGGTGAGTTGGTTTTTTGAGTATTTATGTATTTTTAACACGCTTGACTTGTAACTATGTAAGTATGTAAGAAAATCTTAGAATCTTAATTTGACCCACTTTCCTATCTTCGATTTGGTTGTAATTTTTAACAAGATCTGAGTTCTGATGACAAGAAATGACATGCGTGTTTTTTAGTTTTTAAACAATTTAAAAAAATAGATTTTTACTTTAAAACCTTCATTAAGTTCTGAACAGTAATTTGGTGTAAGTTTTTTTATAGTGCACCAGATTTTTTACTTAGGATAATTTGGCCTTCATTCCCAACTTGATTCCTTCTTAGTTAGGACTTAGTTACAGCCTTTTTATCATCTCACTGCTGGCTTCCTCTCATACGGAGAATGGCGTTAATCACCACGCTTGCTCAATGCGGATTGTTGATTTCAGACTTTAGAGTCCAGGTTTCCTCAAGATGTTTTCCTTTTTTTCAGCTATTGGTGTCCAAGATATACTTAGAAATTACATACAAACTTCCTTCATGAGCCCTAAATCTTATTCCAGGTCAAGTAATAAGCGTGATCCGGGAATGTCGGGCGATAGGATGGGGGGAGTACGGTACCCGGACTCGTCACATTCGCATCCCGGCGTCCTACCAAGCCGGGGTGACCGTCGCCGCGCTTACAGGCTCCGAGGCACATCGCCGGCTCATGGTAGCCCCCCAACTCCCTATAATCGACCCCGCATGAACAAGTGCGTATTTTATATTACCTTTTCAATAACATCAATAAGTGTATATAGAAATATGTAATGTTTGGAAGGTTAAGACCAGGTTTCGCTGGTGTATAATAAAGTGTCTGATATGCTGTCTGCTAGATAAAAGGCTGCTTAAAATTTCTGTCAGATAAGTTCCTGATTGGCTATCAGAGACTTTATAAGTAATCGGTGAAACTGGCCATAAATATAAGGTGAGCTGCGGCTGAGTATTTTGCCGCGCATTTTAAGTGTTCACTTAAGGATTGGTTGTTTTGTTCCGTACTGTCGGATATGTGATGTTACGGTATTACCTAATTAGATTGATTCGTGTGTCGATTATGTATGCACCCTATTCTAGACGGTGTTCAGTGAATTTTGTGTGTTCTAAAAGGTGATAGGTGGCTTAATCGCGCGACGATTTATTCAGCTAAATAGCACGTGAAATAATCGGTGAAAAAGTAATGTAATAATTATATTGACTGAATTGGTAGCACTACTCTAAAAGACGTTGAATTTTCACTCTAACCATTTCATGGTTATGATGTTAGAAAATTTTATTCCGTTCGTGACTGTTGTCTTGTTTGGTATTCAAAATGCCAATGTGTGCACGCCAAATAGCTGTAGATATTCTAATACTGATGTAGTGAATAGTTCTATAGGTACCTTATTTAGCATCGTAATATAAACGACGTATTCGTGAGAAAGTGAGACAGCGCTTAGGATAGTTGCTCGCTAAAAGAGAACAAAAATATATCTCGGTTACCGAGATCTGTCGCTTACACTATTTCCAATTTGTTTATTTTACTTTATACTCGTGTATAATACATAACCGCATGTGAATAACATTTAGAAAGTATCAAAACTAATTTCGAATAGTGGAAAATGTTCGCGGGTAACAGAAATTGTACCGTCGTAAGAATCAAAGCAACACTTTTTTGCGTGTAATGGAACACTTGATAGTTAACGAGGACCACCGAATTTAACATTGTATTAGAAATAACTCGATCTGATCACAAATAAATATTGATAACTGTCGGAAAAGATAGTCGCAGGCGCATCATTGAAGCCGAAAATTTACTTAGCATGTTTTAGCTATGTGCCATCTCTTTCTAACTTATGTTGTTCGACATTTGTAGGACAGAGATAGGTATATTGGATCTTAAAACGTACCATGTAATTTATTTTTATTTCGGCCCTATTTTTCTCTTTTCTGTATGATTTAGCAAGCTTTGTATTTTTATGTAAATATTTTCATTTAAATAATTATTTTTAATTCAAAATAGTTTGATTCTGTTTCAACTATTATATGTCGGTTGTCATAGTAACAGATTTTTAGCTAATGTAAAGACATTCGAGAACTTCAACCCGAGTCCGTATTTATCATATTATTACATGCTAGATTCAAAATAAAAAAATAATTGTACTTTAAACAGTGATGTATTTGGATGGAAAGTTTCATCCTAAATAACAATTCAATATAAACGAATATATAGGCTTGCTCACACTTAATTTATATTGCTTGCATTGTACGATATTGTATGAAAATTATATCTATGAAATTTCAACCTTATTTCAACGCAATAAAGATCACAATTGAATAATAATGGCGGTGTTGCCATCAACATAAGTTTAGCAATAACAATATTAAACGAGCATGTATGTTTAACCGTACAAACTTACTAACATATATTTTTAGTTACGGATATGCACAAATAACGTATTTTATTCAATAAATATTAGCTATTTTATTTTAACTGGGCTGCATTATCGTACGTCGCTCAAAAAAAAAACGATAATTTCACTGTGTATAATAGTTATCTACTTATTTAGTAACCGAACGTTTTCGTAAACTGAAGCTGTGTGATTGGCTAAATTTTATTAGCCAAATAAGATTGTACATAGATTTTGTAAGGGAAAATATTGTTAGTCAATTGGTGCTTACTAGTCAAAATTATATTAGCACGTACTAAAGTTTGCTATTCAAGTGGGGAACGCACCATTTTATGGCACTTCTTATTTCAAATAAATAACGGGATCGAAAATCGTTTTCATTTGTTTAGCTGCACTTACATACTTCTTGAATGTGAGTCGTTCGAACTAATATCAACTCTAAGTACTACACATAAGGTTCAATTTCAGTTGAATAGTCTGGTCCATAAAAAAGTTGTGTTTCACATTTGAACAGCAGAAGTCTTGTAGTCATTTCAACACGACAAATATACCTACACATGTAAACGTTATCGCACTTGATGCTAACGCTTAACTCTGTACTCTATTCGGTAATTAATTTAATATGTTACGAGGTTGTTACGAGGTGATGCCGAGTGTACCCGAACGTTTCCGAACGTTGCCGAATACTTCCGAATGTTTATTGTTGTTTTGGAGTGTTACTTAAAGTTTTCGACTGGCAACAATAACACTGTACTTATTCGCAGTGTGTTTATGTTATTTATTATTATAAATAGTTTAAATGTTAATATATTATAGTTCTATTTCGTAATAGGTTATATTATGTTGTCTACTCAAGGATTTCTCATTACTTATTCTATGCCTAAATTGTCCTGACCAAGATATGTAAAAAAAACGGGCAAAAGAACCCAAGCAGTTTT
This sequence comes from Helicoverpa zea x Helicoverpa armigera, assembly GCA_033682625.1. NCBI lineage: Eukaryota > Metazoa > Arthropoda > Insecta > Lepidoptera > Noctuidae > Helicoverpa > Helicoverpa zea x Helicoverpa armigera. Next base: position 4,828,655 of record JAWIIS010000011.1, read on the forward strand.
AGCGAGCGCAAATTCTGAGTTCCTAAAGTTATTTATTTATTATTCACAAAACAAAAAACTTACACGAACTTTTCTATAAATAAAACATTTAATGTGTAAATTAAAACAAAGGCCTTGAGTGGTAACAAATCGTTGTTTATTTATATAAAAATACTCTTACTACCACCTCGTAACAACTACTCAAAATGTCAGTAGTGTAGGTATAATATTTTGCAAAAGTGGTTAATTTAAAATTTCGCATTTTACTTTAAGTACCTACTGCTGTTTGTGAAGGGTCAGTTATACTACCCCTTGTACTCGATTATATAAAGCAATGTCATGTATAACATTATATTTTTGGAATATACTATGATAGAACCCAAATTCTAGTTTTTTAATTCACCTTATGAAGTGTTCAAAAACGTGTGGACGCAAAGTCCTTATTTGATATGAAATTAATAATGAGTTGTTCATGACTAAATTTAATACTCACTTATATGCAGTTTAAGAAGTCTTAACAATTTTTAAAGGAGTGCTTGAAGGTAGGTATGTTATACAATAAAAGCGGCTGAATAATCAAAACAATTTAATATAACAAAATATAATATAACGAAACACATCAATTCACCGATTTATAATTGTATAATTCATTACTACTGTGACACTTTATATCGATAACTTAATAATCTCTCAGTCGGCACGCCTCTAATATTTCCAAAAAGTATTGTATCTCTCCTTCAGTTGGCAACGCATAAATTCGACGTTTCATATTTTCATAAAAAGAACGTTCGAACTCATCGTACACTTTTTCCATTTGTAATTCATCATAAAGCTGCTTGATTTGCTTTACATGTTCGGGGTTTTTGCTGCCGTAGTATTCTTTGAAAATAGAACGTTGAGCTCCGTTGCAGCGCTCCAGCGCTGTCAGGGCAATCCAGGAGAGTTTACCTTCTTGAATATCTGTACCTTCTTTTCCAGAGGTAGCTGTGTCCCAGTAGACGTCTTTGTAGTCGTTCTTAAAAGAAACGTATTATTTTACGAGACAGGAAAACATACACAAGGGAGCACATTAAGTTATATACTGTTTTAAAAAAAATGCCTATTAACATTAAATCTTATTGATCAGAGATAAAGTTGGAAATCAATTAAAGAGATTTCGAAAGACTACTAAAAATAATCTGGGTTTCATACCTGAAATTGTAGAAGTTTACCAAATTCAAAGCAGATGTCGATGTGCTCTGTAAGATCTCTTTCTTTTCCGTTCTTCACTAAAAGCAGAGATACGAGTAGGGGCATTCTGAACGAGTAGTAAGCAGTTTTCTGTATGGCGATGGCATTGAATCGGTCCATGTTGAATTCTTCAAAGTTATTTTTTTCCTTGCTGTATCCTGATGTGTAATCTAAGTATTGACCCATGCCAGTGTACATGGCTGTCTGTAAAAAGTATTTCAATATTAGGAACATAATTGTTACGAAAAGTTTCAGAAAGAAGTCATTATGCCACCATATTAGCTGAGGAAACAGTGCCAATGAAAGACTTGTTCTAGGAGGGATGTTTAATATTTTCAAATAGGGACTATCTCATTAGGGTTTAACTGTTTCGTAAATATATTGTAGAGAAAAAAAATCCGTTTGCTTCTAATTTTTGTATAAGGCTCCTTTTCAGAATACTAAACATAATTAATCATTTTTGTAGTATTGGTATGGTAGGTATAAGATGTACTTACATCGTTAATTATTTTTATCAAATCCTTATAATAAGGTTCTTTCTCAAAGTTCATTTGCAGGACTTCTATCAGACAGAGATATATGAGCATGCAGTCGTTAGTCGCCGAAGTACCGACTTCTGGTCGCAGGTACCAGCAAGTCAGGCCACGGCGAGTCGTGGATGCGTCCAATATATCGTCTATAGACAGTAGCTTTGCCTGTAACTGTTTTAAAAAGTTTTGTTTTGAGTTTTGAATATCGTCATGGCCAGTGTTGTGTTGGTCAACTCTTCTATGAAGGCTTATGCTACACAGTACATAAAAGGTTCAACTGCAATAAGAATCGTATGAGTAAAATGGGACGGTCGTTTCTTCCACAAAGTTATTTCTATAGATTTTTGAGACCCTTATCTGAGCGGATGGTGGAGAGAATTAGGGTCAATTCCCACTGAAAGAGCAGCGGCCGGCAGCGGCCGACAGCGGCCGTAATTGCAAGGGATTGAGCGCGAGCGCGGCGCCGCGCTCTTACATTTTCCGTGCTCTTACGGCCGCTGCCGGCCGCTGCTCTTTCAGTGGGAATTGACCCTTACTGTCGATAGTTTTAAATCTGGATAAAGGATTGTTCGTACTTACAATTTCCAAGCACCATCCTAGAAACCGTGCTGTGTGCATTTTTTCTTCTATGAAGTATTTTGGATCTTCCATCATCTGATAGCCGAAGGGAACAGATAATCCTCTTCCACGTTTCCCTCCGTGCATTGTGTAATCTAACAACTGCGTAGATGAAGTTAAATAAGAATCAGATGGTGTGACTGACTCCTTGGAAGGCCAGCAAGGAGTTATAGGTATATCATATTTTTTGATTACACAACAAAAATACGACAATTTACTTAGCAGGTACTTAAAAAATAAGTCGTGGTGCGCGCAAAGGGCGCAGGTTCGATCCCAGGTCAGGCAAGTACCAATGCAACTTTTCTAAGTTTGTATGTATTTTCTAAGTAAATCTAAGACACCATTGACTGTGTTTCGGATGGGACGTTAAACTGTAGGTCCCGGCTGTCATTGAACATCCTTGGCAGTAGTTAAGTCAGACTTACTGGCTTCTGACTAACCGTAACTACTGCCAAGGATGTTATAGGGTTGCCCGGGTAACTGGGTTGAGGAGGTCAGATAGGCAGTCGCTTCTTGTAAAGCGCTGGAACTCAGCTGAATCCGGTTAGACTGGAAGCGGACCCCAACATGGTGGGGAAAAAGGCTCGGAGGATGACTTAGCAGATACTTAGTAAAAATTGATGGAAATGGGAAACAACATTTAATTGCGTTTTACCTAACTAAATAAAAAAAACTGCTCAAAAGTGATTCCTTGATCCACATGTTACACCACAATTATGATTACTCACCCCTTTAATCTTGGTACCAACTTCAGGCAATTGTTCCGTGAACTTAGGACTAGACATTAAGGATTCCATCACTTCGGGCCGAACTGCATCAAATTTCTTAAAATTTTCACCCGATTTGAAAGTTATTGGTGTACTTAATTTAACCGCTTTTTTGTGCAATGCCCTAATTTGGTTGAAAAATAATGTTTTACGGAGCAAAACAGCCATTTTGGCTTACTCGTTGGAGGTAAGGCGATGAATGAAAAATACTTGTTAAAATTGTCTATTTACTGCCTACATGTTTAGGTATGATTAAAATAAAATGATGTCTTAAATGGTGCCATTATAACAACCATAGTAAGTGGTAACAAACCATTTGTTAGGAGATTGCAATAACATCTCAATTGCTAGGCGTCAATTTATTTTTATGCGATGAGTGAGGTAGGAATACATTTTCAGAGGTCAACTACGTAACGCATGATTGGTTTTTATTTTTGGATTCTTCATTAATAGCAGAGCCATTAAACATAGTTGCTTCCTAGATGTAAGTACCTATATACACAATCGGAACCGAGCTCTTAGTTGGTACACGAACATGGTAGGCCCGTTTGCCTACTTATTGTGTGCTCCCGCTTTTATAAAAAGGTTTGCATTTTTTGCATCTTGGTATAGTTATAAGTTATTCAAATATTCTGTAATGCGGTCATTGTCAATGTGACTGTGTCCTATTAGATATTGCAATGGCATTGCTCGGGCGAAGTACGTTGTAGTGCAGCCAGTCGAGACGATTGCAAAAAAGTGCGGCGGCCATCAGTGTCCGTAGCTTTAATTTGAACGTGGGGAAGAGGACCTTTATGGATGTATTGCCAGAAGTCATAGACACTGTTTTGAAGGGGCCAAAGTTAACTGGTGTGCCTGATGTTCTCTTGTGTTTTCTTGATGGTTTAACAGGCTTTGTATTCTTATGTAAATCTTTTATTTAAATAATTATTTTTAATTCGAAATAGTTCGATTTTATTTGTATATCGGTCGTCATAGTAACAGATTTGTAGCTAATGTAAAGAAATTCGGGTACATGCCGGAACTGTATTTATCGATATTATTACATAGGTACTGCATACTTACCTCTACTTAGATGCAAAATAAAAATAAAATCTAAGTGTACTTTAAACAGTGATGTATTTGGATGGAAGGTTTAATCCTAAATAACAATTTCATATAACCGAATATATAGGTTATCTTAATTTATATTGCTTGCATTGTACGATATTATCTGAAACTTATATCAATGGAATTTCAACTTTATTTCATCGCAGTAGAGATCACATCTATTTCGCTGTGGCTGCTTATTGGGCTGACAAAGTGTAGAATCATTATATCTGACATTTGAAACACTAATGTCTTCTGGTACTACTGAGCTGGTATGCTGTTAGGGCACGAAGATAGGAGACGTAACTGAGAACTGCCTTTTAGTAAACCCATCGAGTTTGGGCTCGTTGAATTTGTCTTGACTAGTTCTCTTCATGTTTCTAACTGTCGATGACCTTATGCTGGAAATGGGATGTGTACCTACTACTATTTGTGACGGCTCAATAATACTACTCCTTATACTCGATTATGTAAAGCAATGCCATGTCATCATCCGAGCCTTTTTCCCAACTATGTTGGGGTCGGCTTCCAGACTCACCGGATTCAGCTGAGTACCAGTGCTTTTCAAGAAGCGACTGCCTATCTGACCTCCTCAACCCGGTTTCCCGGGCAACCCGATACCCCTTGGTTAGACTTGGTTAGAAAGCAATGTATAACATAATATTTTTGGAATATAGGTACCTACTATGATAGAACCCAAATTCTAGTTTTTAATTGATGAGAAATGTTCAAAAATATTGTTGTCCTACTTCCTAAATAACCATTTAAAGTTGTAACCATAACCATGTAACCTAATATAAAATGATTGTTTGGTTTTTATTGATTCTGCAGTACCTAAAAGGAATCTTAACCATATTTATAGGATGGCTTATGGGTGGTAAACTCAAATGACCTGCGTAATCAAAACAATTTATTTTAACATATGCATCAATTCACCGATTGTATTATTTACTATTTCTATATCGATAACCTAATAAAGTCTTCGTCGGCACACCTCTAATATTTCCAAAAAGTATTGTATCTCTCCTTTCGTAGGCAAAGTATGAATTCGACGTTTCATATTTTCATAAAAAGAATGTTCGAACTCAAGGTACACTTTATCCATTTGCAATTCATCGTATAGCTGCTTGATTTGCTTTACATGTTCGGGGTCTTTGCTGCCGTAGTATTCTTTGAAGATAGAACGTTGAGCTTCGTTGCAGCGCTCCAGCGCTGTTAGGGCAATCCAGGAGAGTTTACCTTCTTGAATATCTGTGCCGTCTTTTCCAGCGGTAGATTTGTCCCAGTATACGTCTTTGTAGTCGTTCTTAAAAAAAAACGTATTATTATTTTTCGAGACAGGACGTGTTTTTAGGAGATGTAAAATGGATCGCAAAAATATTATTGCACAGCAGTTATTGTTAAATAGATATAAAAGGAAAAGAAGATTCTTGTCTTGTCGCACGAGATAACCGTATTTCCCTACAATAGTAGTAAAGTAGTATTAAATATAATGTGTGTTATAAGGTATACGTATAAACCTTCCTCTATAATCAGTCTACCTATTAAAAAACGCATGAAAATCGGTTGCGTAGTTTTGAAGATCTAAGGGTTGCAATCGGAGCCAAACGTCTGCAAGACTTAGAACGGTCGAGCCGGTCGGCTCCTCTTATTATTTCACACCAAGCGCCTTCGAGCATTTTTTATGAGAAAAGCAGTGCACATGCAAAAATAAACCTTACTACAAATACTAACAACTCGGATTTCAAAGTATTAATTTGCTCTCCTCTCCGAGCCGGTCTGTCCGAACGGACCCTAAGCAAAGCCCTAAGCGTACAACGGGACGAAAAAAGCGACTTTGTGTTAAAAAAAATGACTTAAAATATTCTGGGTTTCATACCTGATATTGTAGAAATTTACCATATTCATAGCAGATGTTGATGTGCTCTGTAAGATCTCTTTCTTTTCCGTTCTTCACTAAAAGCAGAGATACGAGTAGGGGCATTCTGAACGAGAAATAGGAAGCTTTTTGTATAGCGATGGCATTGAATCGGTCCGTGTTGAATTCTTCAAAATTATTTTTTTCCTTACTGTAACTTGATGTGTAATCTAAATATTGTCCTATGCTAGTGTACATGGCTGTCTGTAAAAAGTTTTTAATGTTAGGAATTTTGGAAACAGTTCGCAATTAATAATTTTGTCTCTAGTAAAGACACAAGACTATAGGAAGGATTCTAAGGCCGGCAATACACGGACCGCTTGAAGCAGTCAGGAGCGGCAGCTTCAAGTTGTCGACTGCACAATGAACTGCATCGTTTTATGGACTCGGGCGGTCGACAGCTCTGCTTCAAGCGGTCCGTGTATTGCCGGCCTTATACCTTTTTTTTTTTTTTACGACGTAAAAAATCATCAAATGATCCCGCTGTGGGTTAGCAGCGGTGAGGGAGTGTCAGACTCTTACTGACTAAAAGCCGTCGTGTTCCGTCGTAGGCCTTCTTATGTGCTAGGGCCGCGGTACCTCTTTCGAACAACCCGCAGCCCCGGCAGGCCTTGGCCCTGCTGGGCCCCGCTGGGGGCCGGCCTTATACCTACATATAATACCTCTAAATAAAGGACTATGTAACTAATCATAGTCTTACTGTTTCAGGAATGAATTGAATAGAAATTAATTTCAGTTACATATTTTCGTATAAGGCTCCTTTTCCAAGTAGCATAATCTAAAAGAAAGGTACTTACATCATTAATAATCTTAATCAAATCCGCATAATAAGGTTCTTTTCCGAAGTTCATTTGCAGGACTTCAATCAGACAGAGACATATGAGCATGCAGTCATTAGTTGCCGACGTGCCAACCTCTGGTCGTAGGTACCAGCATGTCTGGCCATGTCGACTCGTTGATGCGTCTAATATGTCGTCCACAGACTGTAGACTTGCCTGTAACTGTTTATATTTTTTTTTGTCATTAGAATGTCATGATTACTATAAACAATTTTTTTTTACGTTTATGAGGTTGCAATAGCGTCATGGCCATTTCTATGTTGATCTACCTCAAAGTAAGTAGGTGTATAATGTAGGTACCTATTTTATTTGTGATCATTTTTATATTGCCATTTCCAGGATTCTTATCAATGAGGATAGTGGAGAAATTTGTGTCAATAGATGTTAGTGTAGAAATCCCTGACATGGACTATATTATTTTAAAAATAAAATCGTTAAAAGTTTATGGGAATGTCCGTACTTACAAATTCTAAGCACCATCCTAGAAATCGTGCTGTGTGCAGTTTTTCTTCTACGAAGTATTTTGGATCTTCCATTATCTGATAGCCGAAGGGAACAGATAATCCGGTGCCACGTTTTCCTCCGTGCATTGTGTAATCTAACATCTATGTTGATAAAGAAAATAAATCTACTTTGAGACATTTCAAAAGAAGGAGATGAGTATGACTGTCTTTTTGAAAGGCCAGCAAGGAGTTGGTATTTAAACTTTTGACAACAAAAAAGGTACAAAAAGTTGTCAGGAATGGGGAGCTACACCACACCTTTTAATTAAATAATTGAAATAAAAAATACGGCTCTAAAGTGTATCCCCCACCTACATATTATTACACCTGAATTATGATTACCTACTCACCTCTTTAATCCTGGTACCAACTTCAGGCAATTGTTTCGTGAACTTAGGACTAGACATTAAGGAGTTCATCACTTCGGGCCGGACTTCATTTAATTTCTTATAATTTGCATCCGATTTGAAAGTTATTGGTGTACTTAATTTAACCGATGTCTTATGTAATGTCCTTATTTGGTTGAAAAATAATGTTTTGCGGAGCAATAACGCCATTTTAGCTGACTCGTTGGAGGAAGGGCGATAAATGAGAAATACTTGTTAAAATTCTATATTTACAGCCTACATGTTTATCGTTTTATTAAAAAAAAATATTTAAAAATAAAATGATGTCTTAAATGGTGTCATTATAACAACCATAGTTGGGGGTGACAAACCATTTGTTAGGAGATAACATCTCAATAACATCTTAATTGGTAGGCATCAATATTTTTTTATGCGATGACTAGGGTTGCCAAAATTTCTTCAGCGAAATATAGTACCTATTTTCCAAAAAAGGTGTTAAAATATGGTACTTTGAACAAATATACATAGTATTTTATGGAAATGACAAAAAAACGAGCTTGCGAAATCTTGGTTTTAGGGACATTACGTGTATTTCAAAAGGTTTTAATGACTGATATATGTTACTCGCACCAATAGGGTTGGCTAAGTATGCGTAAGAGTGTATTTCAAATTTGAATTTTGGAGAATTGCTAAGAAAGTGGTTAAACCTTGTTTTGGACTATTTCCCGGCAGAAAATTCGTCGGCGTTTTGGGTGTGGTTTTCAAGAAATATATACCTAATGCAGTTTTCAGATTTATAACCATTTTTGCGAAAAAAATTCGTTGGGTGTACAATATGTGCTTGCGTTACTATCATAAGGATTCGTTCCTATCATTCCTACATACCCATCGTAACAGTTGAGAGTTACTGTAAGGACGCGTTCATAATTTTTAAATGAAGTGTTTGTTAGATTTCGGTGTTGAAAATATAGTATTTTTCCGTACCATATATTTTTTAAACAGTAGGTATATAGTACGCAGACTAAGAAATATAATACAATACTGTTTTGGGTGTTTCGTACCATATCACATGAAATCCTATCACATATACTTAAGTATATTCTATGGCGAATTGTAAATAAAATAACCTAATTCATTCAGTCTTTTGGCCACAGATTAAAATTAGATCAAATGTGTGACAGCTGTCAGTTTTCAAGGGAGAATTTTCGTTGTTTCGCGAGCTCGTTTTTTTTTTGTTTATTTCCATAAAATACTATGTAGTTTTTTAATGTAATATTTTTTTTTGGAAAATAATATATTTCGCTGAAGAAATTTTGGCAACCCTAGTCATCGCATAAAAAAATATTGATGCCTACCAATTAAGATGTTATTGAGATGTTATCTCCTAACAAATGGTTTGTCACCCCCAACTATGGTTGTTATAATGGCACCATTTAAGACGTCATTATATTTTAATCATACCTAAACATGAAGGCTGTAAATAGGCAATTTTAACATTTTTTTTTCATTTACCGTCCTACCTCCAACGAGTCAGCCAAATGGTGTTATTGTTCCACAAAACATTATTTTTCAACCAAATAAGGACATTATATAAGACACCGGTTAAATTAAGTACACCAATAATATTAAAATGGAATGAAGCAAAAATTTTGCATTTACAATTAGTACCTACTGCTGTTTGTGACGGGTCAGTAATACTAACCCTATACACGATTAAATAAAGCAATGTTATGTATAACATTATGTTTTTGGAATATACTATGATAGAACCTCAATTCTAGTTATTTAATTCACGTTGTGAAATGTTTTAAAACCTCATAGTTGTTAAATGTTTTATATCTAATCTAAAATGAATGTTTGGTTTTTAATGATTCTGCAGTTAAATTTATCTTAACCTTATTTATAGGATGCCTTAAGGGTGGTACACACAAATGAAATGCGTAGTCAAAACAATTTAATTTGACAAAATGCATCAATTCACCGATTGTATTATTCACTATTATTATATCGATAACTTAATAAGCTCTCTGTCGGCACACCTCTAATATTTGCAAAAAGTATTGTATCTCTCCTTCAGTTGGCAAAGTATGAATTCGCCGTTTCATATTTTCATAAAAAGAATGTTCGAACTCAGCGTACACTTTATCCATTTGCAATTCATCATAAAGCTGCTTGATTTGCTTTACATGTTCAGGGTCTCTGCTGCCGTAGTATTCTTTGAACATAGACCGTTGAGCTTCGTTGCAGCGCTCCAGCGCTGTTATGGCAATCCAGGAGAGTTTACCTTCTTGAATATCTGTGCCATCTTTTCCATAGGTAGCTTTGTCCCAGTAGACGTCTTTGAAGTCGTTCTTAAAAAAAAAAACCTATGATTTTACGAGACAGGGAAACCTACACAAGGGATTTATTTACCTAGGCACTTCAAGTTACTCCAATTTGTAAAATTTTACCACTTAACATTGAGCCTTAGCCCTTCAATAAACGGACCGCTTGAAGCTGTCAGGGGCCCGAATCAGTTGTTACTGCTCGAGCGGTTCGTGTATGTGCGTCCATAGAACTCTGCAGTTCACTGGGGTTACCATATGACAGGCGTTTGTGGATGGAGACATTACAGAAAAAATCTGCCAGTTTGTGTTCTCTATTTTGGCACACAATGCGAACGTAGAACGTACGTTTTCTCTCGTCTACGCCCAGTGGAGTAAAGATGAAAAAATTATATGAATAAATACAAAATTGAATTATGTGAAGATTTTGACGTTTAGGTATATCGGGTGTGTCGTACCTAATCACATTAAATTAAATACGTTAATATAATCGATTAGCGCAAATAAAAAAATAAAATACGTCAAAATATACTCGATACTCTTAACTATCTTTTCTTTTACACATGATGTAGTAATTTATGAAAACGAGAAATGACTCGGATGACATGGATTAGGTTATTTTTTTACATTTCGCCATAGAATATCATAAAGTATATATGATCGGATTTAATGTGATTAGGTACGACACACCCGATATAATATATTACAAGAGAAAAATATATATATAATATATCAGTAATAAATATCCTTCTTCATTATTATCTGTCGGCTTTTACTTATTGCCTACAGCGTTTTGCTTTAGACAGGCATTTTTGAGAAAATTCAAGTATTTGAGATACTATAGACAGGCCCTATATTTGCATATGGTAACCCTACCCCTAACTGCTTTATGTATTGCCGGCCTTATTGTTTCGAGATACAGTGAAAAACAATTAAACATATTTGTTTCTTGATTATTGCTAATTTATTTCAATTTAGGGCGCCCACACAAAATTGCGATGCAATGTGATTTTGTGCGGCAGCCCGTTTGGTACGGTAACTATACCTTCAAGCGTAATCAGCCATATGGAGCGTGTTTTTAGGTTCGATTCCTGATCAGGCAAGTGCCAATGCAACGTTTCTAAGTTTGTACCCATGTTCTTTTAAGTATATCTTGGACACTAATTACTCTGTTTCGGATGGCACGTTAAACTGTAGGTCCAGGCTGTCAGTGAACATCATCGGCAGTCGTTAAGGTAGTCAGAAGCCAGTGTCTGACAAAAAAGAAGCCAGTAAGTTTTGGGTTGCCCGTGTTACCGAGTTGAGGAGGTCAGATAGGGCAGTCGCTCCTTGTAAAACACTGATATTCAGCTGTACCCGGTAAGACTGGAAGCCGACCCCAACGTTGGAAAAAGGCCGGGAGATGATGATCGACATGCCCCATGCTCACAAAAACGATACACTTGAAGGTATGGTTACGGGTTGTCGGACAAAATAGCATCGCAGAAATTCATACGGGACCCTTTATGGCTTGATATGCTGGCGAAAGACTACTTAAAATATTCTGGGTTTCATACCTGATATTGTAGAAGTTTACCAACTTCAAAGCAGATGTTGATTTGCTCTGTAAGATCTCTTTCTTTTCCGTTCTTCACTAAAAGCAGAGATACGAGAAAGGGCATTGTGAAGAAGAAATAGGCACCTTTTTGTATAACGATGGTATTGAATCGGTCCATGTTGAATACTTCCAAATTATTTTTTTCCTTACTGTAACTTGATGAGTACTCTAAATATTGTCCTATTCCTGTGTACATGGCTGTCTGTAAAGGTTTTTTTTGTGTTAGTTTGTCTCAAATAATATCTTTAGGGGGGATTCTTATACATATAATACATAAAGGACTATCTAAGTTATCATAGTCTTACGGTTTCGGGAATGATTTTTTTATGAAGGCTCCTTTTCCAAGTACTTAGCATAATCTAATACAAAGGTACTTACATCGTGAATAATCTTAATCAAATCCACATAATAAGGTTCTTTCTCGAAGTTAATTTGCAGGACTTCCATCAAACATAGATATATGAGCATGCTGTCGTTAGTCGCCGAAGTACCGACTTCTGGTCGTAGGTACCAGCAAGTCAGGCCACGGCGAGTCGCGTTTGCGTCCAATATATCGTCTATAGTCAGTAGGTTTGCCTGTAACTATTTTAAAAAGTTTTGTTTTGAGTTTGGAATGTCGTCATGATGGCTAGAAACATTTTTTTTACATTTATGAGGTTGCAGTATCGTCATGGCCAGTTCTATCTGGTCTACTCCTATTTAGGTTAGGTACTGATAAATCTCTTTTTGTTTCACAGAAATTAAGTAAGACGCATCTGCAATAAGAGTCGTATGAGTTAATTGGGACGGTCATTTCTTCCTCAAAGTCAGTGATCATTTTTATATTGCCATTTTCAGGATTCGTATCAATGAGGATAGTAGAGAAATTTGTTGGTGTAGAAATCTTTGACATGGGCTATATATAAAAACAAATTCTTCAATTAATTATCATTAATTTAAAACTAGTTTGTGGGAATGTTCGTACTTACAATTTCTAAGCACCATCCTAGAAATCGTGCTGTGTGCAGTTTTTCCTCTACGAAGTACTTTGGATCTTCCATTATCTGATAGCCGAAGGGAACAGATAATCCGACGCTACGTTTTCCTCCGTGCATTGTGTAATCTAACATCTATGTTGATAAAGAAAAAAAATCGATTTAAGATATTTCAAAAGAAGAAGGCGATGAGTATGACTGTCTTCTCGAAAAGCCAGCAAGGAGTATTTAAACTTTTGACAACAAAAAAAGATACCTAAACGTATTTTACTAGGCAGCTAAATAATTTATTGGACAAAAACTTGACAGGAATTGGGAGCCACACCGAATCACTAGTCGGATTGCAGTCGAAATGCAGTCCGTCTGTCTAGAGCTTTAATACACCTGAATTATGATTACTCACCTCTTTAATCCTAGTACCAACTTCAGGCAATTGTTTCGTGAACTTAGGACTAGACATTAAGGATTTCATCACTTCGGGTCGGACTTCATCAAATTTCTTATAGTTTGCATCCGATTTGTAAGTTATTGGTGTACTTAATTTAACCGCTGTCTTATGTAATGTCCTTATTTGGTTGAAAAATAATGTTTTGTGGAGCAATAACGCCATTTTGGCTGACTCGTTGGAGGTAGGACGGTAAATGAAAAATACTCGTTAGAATTGTCTATTTACAGCCTACATATTTAGGTATGAAAAATAAAATGATGTCTTAAATGGTGCCATAGTTGGGGGTGACAAACTATTTGTTAGGAGATTGCAAAAACTTCGAAATTGCAAGGCGTCAATTATTTTTGTGCGATGACTAGGGTTGCCAAAAAGGCATAAAAAATATAGTACAATGAAAAAAATATAGTATTTTATGGAAATAGACAAAAAATACAAATATACATAACCTTTTGCAAAAATAATAAGGCTGTAAGGAGCAAGTTATTATAGATTATGTAAGTACATAGTTCTTAAAAAGATACAAAAAAACTAAATCGAACCTCTTTAGAATGTACATCGATTATAAAAAAGCATACGACTCGATTCCTGACTCTTGGCTTATATAAATAGAAATATATAAAATACACCCCACTTTATTCAGATTCCTAAAAACAACGATGACAACATGGACTACTGTACCTACTCAAGCTCGCAACTAAAACCGAAACACTCCACACTAACCCAATTAAAATTCAAAGGGGTCTTTCAAGGTGATGCACTAAGCCCATTATGGCTCTGTCTTGCTCTAAATCCGTTATCAAATATATTAAATTCAACTTCAGTAGGCACATCGATTAACGCTCAATCTTTCTCCGTGTGAGAGGAGGCCTATGCCCAGCGATAAAAAGTCTGTAATAGGTAACAGGCACATCATTAGGTGAAAGCACTACCGACGGGTAGACTTTATCACTACAAAACAATGTCCTGAGCCATTTGATGTATGTGGACGATATAAGGCTTTACGCAAACACCGTAAACGAACTACATCATTTGGCTAACCTCACAGAGAAATTCACCAACGACATAAAAATGGAATTCGAAATTCAGCGACTATACAGCACATTACAGGGGCATGTAAATCAATAGCTTAAACAGATTGTAAACACAGACACGACCAGGTACTTAGCCAATATTATTTTTAGGGATTTTACGTGTATTCCAAGAGGTTTTGATGACTGAAATATGTTACAAGCACCAATAGGATTGGCTAAGCATGCTTTAAATGCGTTTAAAATTTGAATTTTGAAGAATTGCTAAGAAAGTGGTTAAACCTTGTTCTCGCTAGACTATTTCCCGGCAGAAAATTCGTCGGCGTTTTCGATGTGGTTTTCAAGAAATTGTTAATGCAGGTTTAATAACTGATTGATAACCCTTTCTGCTAAATCATTTTATTTTTGAAAAATTATTCACATTTTAGTAAAATTGTTTTCTTTGTCCGTGCACGTTGGATGTACAATTTGCGCTTGCGTTCCTATCATAGTGATATCAAGTCACCACTTTGATGAGATTTGCGAACATACGCATCGTAACAGTTCAAAATTACTCTAGACTCTAAGGACGCGTTCATAATTTTACAATGAAGTGTGTGTTTGTTAGATTTCGGTGTTGAAAATATAGTACAATACTATACAATATTATACTACGGTTGGCAACCCTAGCGATGACTGAGGTAGGAATACATTTTTGAGAGTTCAACTACCTACCGCATGATTTTTTATATTTTTGGATTCTTCATTAATAGCAGAGTCATTAGTAGCTATCTATTTGTAAGCTGGACAAATTATGTGAGGTTTTATTTATCGCTATGGGGTTATAGTGTTCCATGTTGTAAAATGCTGTCCCATCGATGATTTTGAACAGAGCCTACCACAAATACAAGTAATGTCATCTACACTACACCGAGTAGATGTAGCAGGTGAGCCGCAGATACATACCTACAAAAAATTGTGTTGTTTGTGTAATTAAATGGTTTTTCTTTCTTTCTACACATGATATTTGTTAGACTCGGCTGATTCGACCATTACTCTGGCACATTCCATTGTTCTTAAGGGTGCATCTACATGGTGCACGGTGCAGCGACTCGCGAACGAATTACTTAATGTTGTGTGTTCCCACCTTTATTTAAAAGGATTAAATTTGTTTGTATCTAGGTATAGGTATAAGTAATTCAAGTATTCAGTACTGCGTCTATTAGTTACTGCAATGGCATCGTTGCTTCGGCATAGTAGCTTGTACTGCAGCCAGTCGAGACGATTGCAAAAAAATGCGGCGGCCATCAGTGTCCGTAGCTTGAATTTGAACGCGGAGAAGAAAGCCTTCCAGGCTGTATTGCCAGAAGTCATAGACACTGTTTTGAAGGGGCCCAAGTTAACTGATTTGCCTGATGTCAGAAAGTGGATAAGGCAGGTTAGTAGTTACTTTGTATTTCTCTAGTAACTTTACTTGAAGAGGTGAACAACAATTTATATCAAGCTTCTACAAGCTGTCTAAAGATAATGACTAAGACATGCCAGCGTAGTTTGTCTATTATTGTTTTAATTGATTGGTTATAGGTACTTTAGATATGCATTTACTTATGTTCTAGTTATTAGAATCCACAATATGTGGAGGAAAACTAGGCAGAGGACTCCTGGTTTCAGCTGGCTACCGAATGTTTGAGGAGCCATATAACTACTCAAAAGAAATGCAGCATTCAGCTCGTATTTTGGGGTGGTGTGTTGAAATGGTAAGTAACATTTTATACATCCCGTTCCCGTCCCGTACTAGCCGTTTTCCCGCAGTTGCACTCGCGTCCCGTGGGAGCTATTGCCCGCACCGGGATAAAATATAGCCTATGTTACTCGCAGATAATATAGCTTTTAATGGTGAAAGAATATTTAAAATCGGTCCTGTAGTTTTTGAGTTTATCCATTACAACCAAACAAACAAACAAACAAAGTTTTCCTCTTTATAATATTAGTAAGTATAGAAGATAAGTACCTAAGGGGTATTAAAACATCGTCCAACACCGATATGACCACGGACTGGTAATTTGCAGCGAAGAATGGCCACCAACGAGATGGTTAGACAATCTAACAACGATTTCAAGTAGGCACTGGAAGCTGGCAGCTTACAAACAGTTCTTTCCGAAATCAATCGGACTGGACTGTGTTCAGGAGTCCTTATAGAAGAAGAAAATAAGGCACATTTTTTATTTTCTCTGCCAGTTGCAGACATCATATCTGATAGCGGATGATGTCATTGACGGCGCAACAGTTCGGCGTGGCAAGCCATGCTGGCATCTGCGACCAAATGTCGGGATTTCTGCCGTAAAGGACGCCGTACTTATACAACAGTGCATTCTGGAAATACTGGACATGGTTTTCGGGAAGACCCCATTTTTTACGGACCTGTTAAGATATTTTAATGACGTAAGTAGTAGAGGTAAAAAAACTGAACAGATAGATTAAGAGTACTTACATAAGGACGGCCTAAGAGTAGTTACATAAGGATTATCGCTAATGATGAAAAATCGCTAATTCGCTAAATGAGTGTTTTTTACAGGCAATGTATAGATCAACACTGGGTGAACATCTCGATTGCTCGACAGCCTACAGCAAAGACAAGAATAACATCGATATGTTACACATGGACCACGTTGATGCTATCGCTATAAACAAATCAGCATACTATTCAATCAAATTGCCGATATTTGTTGCCCTACTCTTGGTGAAGAATGGAAAAGAAAAGGCTTCTAAAGAACTGCATGATATTTGTATAAATATCGGTAGATTTATGCAGTGTCAGGTAAAATGTTTTGCTTTAGATAGACAATTGAAATAAAACATTCGATTCTAAAAAGTAGGTATAGGTCGTTTGGACATTAAGTTAAACGGTACTATCAAAAGTGACTGTCTACGAATGCTAAAATTATTGATATTATTTTCCTTCAGGATGACTATATGGACGCCTACGGCAACGAAATCGTCACCGGAAAAACTGGCAGAGACATACAAGAAGGCAAATGTTCCTGGGTAGCAGTGACAGCGCTGCAGCACTGCAACGACGCACAACGTTCCATCTTCAAACAATACTACGGCAGCAACGACCCAGAGCACGTGAAGCGCATCAAGCGGCTTTATGATGAAGTGCACCTGCCTCAGCTGTATGAAGCGTGTGAACGAACCGCTCATGATGATATAGTGCGACAAATACGAGCTATTGAACATGAAGGAGCGAGGCAATTCCTCTTAGAAGTTTTAAATGTTGCTTATAAACGAATTTATTAATTTCGTTTTTTATTGCCATTATTACAAGGCAATGTCAGTTCACTCAAAGTTAGGTGGTTCTGGCCACGCTCAGAGTGGCGTTTTATGCCTTGGCTTATAGCATGAGGCCTGGATACTTTGTGACATCTCAGCTCTTATTTTGGCCATTTATCCGGTTTCATAAATCTGAATAATCAGTTCAGCTGTTTCACTTAACTGATTCAGTTTGGACTGGTTTTTTATGCTTATAAATAGACAGAAATTAAACACAACTTAGATCATAAATTATATTATTAAAAATAATGATCACAAGAACACTTACTTATAATAAAAATACTTTTAACAAAAATATATTGTTGCGTATTCTACATTAATGTCCACTTATTTACAATAATAATTTAGTGTGGTAAACTGTACAAAAGTCTACGATTTGAACAAAATTATTTTTATCGGAAACTCAACTATTGAAATATATTACTTAAATGTAGGTAAGACTTGCAAAGGAGGTAGCTTAAATTACAGAGTAGATAGTAGTTAGAAGACAAGGTGACATTTAATAATGACTAGATAGTCCTTCTAGATCGAATCGCTAAATATTCTCGCCACAATTCTCGATTGGACTTTACGCAGGGCACATAAACCGCCAGCGTAACGATTTGCAAACCCAGCGATATAGCACGCCAAAATGTTACAAATTTAAACATGACCCAAATCATAGAACTTAACATTACTGCGCTCGTCAATGCAAAGGTTACCACAACCATAGTCAGACGACGGCAACTTTCCAACCGTCTTTCTTTCTTAGTCATCACACCAACGCTTCTAACAAGAACCAAGTTCCACAGTACTTTAACAAAAATTAACAAGTTCACAGAAAAAGGCAAAATGTTGCAAGCAGCTAAAAGCCAGCCACCTTCCCTTCTTTCTGTCATGAATAACGTAGTTAAAATCAAAAATATTACAAAAGGCAGCACCCATCCAAACAACCAGCTTTTAAGATACTTTCTTTTAATATCATTTTGGAAAACTTTCACGACATTGACGTAAAATATGTAATTCATCACCAGCAACCAGTGGTTGTATGCCATTGTTAAGTACAGGAAGAAGCTGAAATAAATACGTACGAAAATAACGTTACGTGAATAAAAGTCCGTATTAACGTAAAGCATTATCATGCACACGAAAGTCAGTGTTAAACGGAAAATGTTCACTAATACTGCATTTAGGCACATAAAGTTTTTGAAGTTCCGAAATTTTCTGATGATTTTCCACGAAATGAGTCCGTAAATGAGAGTTAGTATGGACATGGTTAGCACAACACCGACTGAAACTGCGTACCAGAGTAACGGTGATCCCTCTAACCCGATTAGAATCTCGTCACTTCTATTAAACTTCATAATCAGTTATTTTATATTCTTGTATTATTCTACATATTTTGTCACCTCATGGCTTTCAGTCGGTAGGTTCACCGAAAGCTATCAACAGTCTGACATAGACTAATGTGATTAGAACAGATTTCGCCCATTTAACACGCAAATAGATTACCTTATCGTAACCGTTCTTAATGGAGCTGGTATCCAAAGGGCTTTTGATAAGGCTTTATCTATGTAATATCTAGGATGTAAGTCAACAGCATAGGCAGGGTTTCCGACCCAACGTAATTTATTAACAAACGGAAGCTCTTAAACTTTTCTGCATACTTTCAAGGACTATGCAAAATTGTTGAAAACAAAATTCATCATTTTGGGCCCATACATTCTCAGGTACCAAAAATCTATAAAGCAGAGAAGAACACGATATATAATAGGTATAGGTACCTACATACAAACTGTATTATTTTAATAGACTCGTTTATAAGTAACATTCAAAACTTCTAAGAGAAAATTCCTCACTCCTTCATGTTCAATCGCTTGTATTTGTCGCACTATATCATCATGAGCGGTTCGTTCACACGCTTCATACAGCTGAGGCAGGTGCACTTCATCATAAAGCCGCTTGATGCGCTTCACGTGCTCTGGATCGTTGCTGCCGTAGTATTGTTTGAAGATAGAGCGTTGTGCGTCGTTGCAGTGCTGCAGCGCTGTCACTGCTACCCAGGAACATTTGCCTTCTTGTATGTCTCTGCCAGTTTTGCCGGTGACAACTTCGTTGCCGTAGGCGTCCATGTAATCATCCTGAAGGAAAATAATAACAATAATTATTTTATACATTCGTAGGCAGTCATAACGCGGGTATCTTTTTATCTTAATAGTAACTTAGTAACTAACTTTTTTTTCAAAATATCTGTATACCGACAGCCAAAAACAAAAGATACTAATTCAATTTCATTACCTACACCGGCTCAAGTTTGAGGCGGGTTAATTGTAAATATGGCCTCCGCAATTAAGCCAACTAATTATTTATTTTTACCGTTTATCGAATACAAAATATCATATAGGTAGTAGATACAGGTTTGTAATTTTGAATTTGATTTGAATAGGCACTCAGCTAAAGGCAAATCTTGATAAAGCTTTTCACACAAATAAACTACAACTTATGGTTCAATAAAGTACCTAATTGCTTTTTTTATAAACAGAGTTTTCGAAAAATGCTTCGATCAAAAGATAAAAAAATCAAGATTTATCTTAAGTTTCTTTAATTTATCTTAAGTGCAAGCTCAAATACCTAGAGTTAAGTATTTTTTAAGTTTTTTATTTATTTTTGGGTACCTACAAGTTTCCGCCAGCGGTTTGATCAACTCTGAATGGGCTAAAACTGTTTTTTTTTTTTCAAATCGATCCAGTTGCTCCTGAGATTTGCGCGTACACTACTATTATTATTTATAAATGCAAAAGTAACTATGTCTGTCTGTCTGTTTCTCTGTCTGTCTGTTACGCTTTCACGTCTAAACCACTGAACTGATGTTAGTAAAATTTGGTACAGAGATAGAGTTGACCTTGAGAAATAACATAGGATAGTTTTTATCCGGGACTTTTGAAGAATTTTCTGGGAAAGGCGATATAACCGAACTCTACGCGGGCGAAGCCACTGGCGGAAGCTAGTAAATGTATAAAAAGGTTCCTACCTGATATTGCACCAGTCTGCCAAAATTGATACAAACATTAATTAGCTCTTCAGACGCTTTCTCCTCTCCATTCTTCACCAAAAGTAGTGCAACAAATATCGGCAATTTGAAGGAATAGTATGCTATTTTGTTTATAGCAATAGCATTAACGTGGTCCATATGTAACATATCTATGTTATTCTTTTCTTTGCTGTAGGCTGTCGAGCAATCTAGATGTTCGCCCAGTGTTGTTCTGTACATTGACTGAAAAAAAAAACAAAAAACGGTCATAAAATGATCTCTTTCCATTAAGGGCCGATGTCTCAATCATCAGTCAAGTTATTTATTTATATAAGAAAGGAACACCAACAGCTCCTGTGTACAAATTAACAAAATAGGAGGTTTTAAGTAGTAGGTAAAGGGCTTACACAGTCGCCAATTACAGATGAACCAACATTCACGTAGGTACAAGTTCTATTCAAGGTACTTATAGGTAAATATGTCGGTTTGACACATTTTTCAAGCAAATGATGATACATATGCAGACAACAAACATACTCTTCAGATTAAAGTCATCTGGCGATCGAAAAATTGTCTCTAAACGAATTACAATTTCCAAAGGAATCCTATAAGATATTCGGGTGAGCCTAAAGTAGGTAGGCACCCAAACAGATCTCGCTAATGTTCATCCTATCTTTACTCAACTGCAACTTACCTCATTAAAATATCGTAACAGGTCCAAATAAATGGGCGTCTTCCCAAAAACTGTGTCCAGCATTTCCATTATACACTGTTGTATAAGTACGAAGTCCTTTATAGCAGATATCCCGACATTTGGTCGCAGATGCCAGCAGGGCTTACTGCGGCGAACTGCTGCTCCGTCAATGACGTCATCCGCTATCAGATATGATGTCTGCAACTGTTAGAAGGATACATTACATAATTTTTTATAATCAATCGCAGTGGAAAAACTACCAAATAAATCTTTGTTTCCTAAGACAAGCCTATTGAAACTTAGTGAGTCAGTTGTGCCAAAAATCAGGTCATATTTTACAGTTAATATAATATTGAAGGCTATATTACCATTTCGATACACCACCCCAGAATACGAGCTGAATGCTGTGTTTCTTCCGAGAAGTACTCTGGCTTTTCAAACATTCGGTAACCAGCTGACACCATGAGTCCTCTGCCTAGTTTTCCTCCACATAATGTATATTCTAATAACTGTAACATATTAAGAAGATCTCATTATTTTAAACAGTTTAAATATATTCCAAATCTCAAACAAAGTGCAATTGCCAGGACAGCCATGATTTTGATCCTATGTTCACGAGTAGGTAGTTAGTGAGCCACTAACCTGTCTTATCCATCTTCTGACATCAGGCAAACCAGTTAATTTAGGTCCCCCTACAACAGTGTCTATGACTTCTGGCAATACATCCTTGAAGGCTTTCTTCTCTGCGTTCAAATTAAAGTTGGGAACACTAGGAACATTACTGGCCGCCGCACTTTTTTGCAATTGTCTCGACTGGCTGCAGTACAACGTACTACGCCGGAGCAATGACGCCATTATAGTAACTAATGGGCAACAGTCACGCACAAAATAATCGCATTATTGAAGATTTCAATTACTTATATACCTACAAAAAATGTGATCCTTTCGATAAAGGTGGGAGCACACTATATTAAGTGGGTAGGTAATTGATTTAGCTTCCTACGTATTCATTTAGGTACTTAAGGGCTTTACTCTCTTTAGGGCTTGTATATATTTAGCTAAAATACGGTTAAACTTGCATTAATTTACCTGAACAGCTCAACTATGTAAATGGGAGTAAAGCCAGCTACAAATATTATACATCCTATCGTGTACAGCCCGCTTAACATTAATCCATTTTCTTAGAAATCATGATTGAATGACGTTCTTGATTCGTGTAAATAAGACAATAGAAAACAATTATTGCCTCGTGTGCCAATCGGTTTTTGGCTGACAAAGGAAAAAAGAAAGAAAACCCTACAACTTGACTACTTAATTAAGGAAAAATAAATAAGTTTATTAATTCGCAAAGTATTGCAATTTAAAAAGGGTTTTACCACCAATTAGGTACCTACTCACTTAGCGTGATTTTTACAATCATTACCTTCTTTCATTTTTTGAAAACAAAACTCGATTTGTGGATGCTCTATAACACAAGGCATGTTTTCATAATTAATTTAATTACCATGCTGTAGAAAAATATTTACCTAATGTTAAATAAGAAAAACGATTCAAATGATAAATCATTTATTTATAAAACTCCCATGTACTTAACCTTGTATGCAAATAAGTGTACTTATATATTTCAGAAGAACAAAGATCCTTCACCGCTCATAGTTACAAAGGTCAATGAACCCTTTAATTAATATTTCAAATCACAACGACTTTAAGAGACATAAAGCAATCGCTGATATTAACCGATAAATTATTAAAATATAATTCACTACAATCACCAAAGGAAAATGTCCGTCCGTCTTTGAAATTAACAAAAATATTGCACACATATTTTTTATTTTCCGTAGAAAATATTAATATGTTTTGCTAATCATAAGACGGAATCATGTTTGGCCTTGAAAATGCAGTCAGTCAAGAGAGTGGTCTGCCAGTTTTAACAAAAAAAAAATATATGTACGATCCATAGTGGCAAAGGTTTACTTTTTTAATAGAGCTAAAAGGGGAATTTGAACTTGTTGTTTTATAACGTTTTAATAAATCATATACAAAGGGTAGTTCACATTTTTAGGCGACTGAACATAATATGTATAAAGAGTACATTGCCTGCATATAATTTTAATTACATACCTACTGATATAAGTCTTCTGTACTTTGACACCAAAGTCATAAATATAAAGCTTACTGAAAATATGAGCGATGAAGTTAAAATTACAATAATTACCGCACAACATAAATTATATATATGTCAAACAATAACATGCCCTTAAACCCGTTTACACAAAGTCACAAACAAAGATTTTAACATAATAAATATAATTCTTCAATCATTCAACACAGATTATAAAGGCGCCAAAAGTCTTTATTCGAGATTTAAAATATTTACACTGTAAAGGTACAGACGCAAGCACATCACGCTACCCGAATCTGTTAAATGTTACCGATCAAACATTAACCTTCCACTATTGTGATAAGGTTGAAAATCTATTGAAGATATTTGGCAGATTGAGGTAGGTTGATGTGCTGGACTCCGTACATCTCATAAACATTATACCTTGCATTCATAGCTAATTTCAAAGATAAATAAAAAATGCCCAATTTTATAAATAGCTTTATACGTTAAACCCTTAATAAAATAATATTTCCTATCTAGGACTTTATGGTTCTCTATACAGACCTCCTTTATTACAACATTACATGTATCATAAAAGCACCACAGGTAACGAGCTCGATTAATATTATGAATTTTATATTCATTCCAGCCGACCCCAACATAGTAGGGAAAAAGGCTCGGAGGATGATGATTCAAGATTTAGAATCGAATACAAGCTCTTTAAAGAACAGTAGTTTCTCACGTTCACAATTTTTGTATATAGAAAAACTTATCTCTTTCCGGTAAAAATCATATTCAATCCTAAACATACTCCACCTTATTATAAAACGTAGTTTAAAGAAGTACTCGCTTTAGGAATAGGTTTAGTCCACTTATTTTGTTCGGGACGGTGGTTTTAAAGTAGTACAAAACCTGGCCCTGTTTTAAAACCACGCTTTATAATAAGGTGGACTGAGTTTCCAGATGCACTCTTTTTTTTCTATGTATATTGTATTTGGCACATAAATCTAACAAGAGTACTGAATTGCCGTCTTTAATTTGCCATCTCATTCATACATTTATACACATGAACAAAAGACGGTAACGTTCATTATTAATCATTTCAGTTATTATATTACAATCAAAATTACATCCTCTCGACTGTTAACTATAACAAACTAAACCGATTTTCATCGACAATATAAATTATCATCGTTATCAAAGTAAACGTCCGTTTACTTGTGTTGTAAATAACTAAGATAAAAATTCCATATGCACATAACTTAATTTATTTTGTGACTCTTAAAATAATAATAAAATGAAAAATTAAGAATGCCCATTCATAACTCATATTCGATTAAAATAATCGAGCATAATCGTTAAAAAATATTATTGTCATGACATTAACCCGAAAATAAATAAACAATATTGGTATTACTTCACCGACGATTAAACAGTAAAAATATATTATGAAAATCTCTCGACAAATATCCATTTAGAGCCGAGCAAACTTTATCGACCATCGAATAGAAAAATTATCGATTAGAATATTGCATCAGAAATCGAATAAGCTCGCTCGGCGCTTGATTAATCGACTAAAAATTAATGTTTCCTCTTATAAATCCTGTCTATAAGCTTAAAGAAGAACGTAGGAGCGGTTTCAGAGGGCAACGCTCTCACTTTCGAAGTAATATCATTATGTAGTTCAGTCTCTTCTTGTAGGTAAATCTCTGGAAGTCTCAATTCACCGTAAAGCCGCTTGATAATATCAACGTGTTCTGGCTTATCGCTGCCATAGTGATTTGTGAAGAGTTCCCTTTGTGCATCGTTGCAGCGCTTTAAAGCGGTGACAGCTAACCAGGAGCACTTACCTTCTTGGATGTCGGTACCTGCTTTGCCGGTGACCGATTCGTCGCCGTAACAGTCTATGTAGTCGTCCTGAAAATAGAACATGAATTTATTCGATTGTATGCGAATCATAGAGTTATTGACATATTTAAAAGATCGGTTTAGGTAGACTTTTTACCCATTTTGTAACCATAAGAGATTTGAATCTTTGTGATTTATTTTAGTACTAGCGACTTTAAGGGTCAGCAGATATAAGATAGAGATTATCGAAGAGCATATTGCATTCAAACTGCACTGGGATTCACTGCATGAAACATAGTTTGGAATGGGGATTATAAATAACTCTTTTATACCTAACTTATTATAACTATATTTACCTGCATTTGAAACAGTCTGCCCAACTTGAAGCAGATATCATCAACATCCGCATACATTCTCTTATCGACATCTTGAACCTGTACGAGCCCCAATAGGACAGGCAACCTGAAGGTATAGCAACTAGTCTTGTACTTCACAATAGACTCGTAGCGGTCTATTGTGAAAAGACTGTAGTCTTTTTTGTGGTGGGCCGTCGTGAAGTCCAAGTGTTGCCCCATTGAGGTATAGAGTAGTGCCTGGAAATTGAAATGAGTACTTTGTAAATTCTTTCTTTGTAAATAAATAAATACTTCAATTAATTGAATGTAAACTGAAAAGAAATATGCAGTTTGATATGGAGGATTTCATTTGATACGGGCATTTTTGCACCATGTCAAGCTCTTCTATAGGTAAAATTTTAGATTTTATTATGTATGAGATTTTAAATGTGTTTTCTTTTGTTACAGTCTTTATTATTTTATTTCATTGGCATCGATACTCAATCCTTAATTACCAATGAATGCCAACCATAAATATTCAACCAAAATTTTATAGTACCTGACTGCAAACAATACCCAAGAGCCACGCGCCATAATAATTCAATACATATTCATCAAAATAAAACTATAAACACGTACCTCATTAAAAAGTCGAACAACATCTACATAATGTTCCGTGTTACCAAAGTACGTCTGTAGCGTTTCCATAATCGCACAATGTATGAGTATGGAGTCGTTTAAGGCGCCTAGACCAACGTTCGGCATCCGGTACCAGCATGGCATGCCTCGACGTGTTGTCGACCTGTCCATTATATCGTCTACTACTATGAAGTAGGCTTGTAGCTGGAACAATGAGGTTTTAATTTAGAGGTGTTGATTTAATTAGAATTATTTGGGTCCATTGTTCACTGAGAATTTTTATGCAGCAGGCTAAAGGATATTTCTATATTATTTTTTGTATGTCTCCACCAGGCGACGGGACTATAGTCCCGGGTTTTCGGAAAGCGCACGTGGGGCCGAAGCCTAAACGCTGAAGCATTTTTAAGACAACTATATTGAAGTGGTTTATAAATATCTCGACCAATATCATTACTTATTCCATGAATGACTGAGCCCGTTAAGTGCATTCCTAAGCAATAAGTATAGACTATAGACAAATCAAGGACCAATCAATATAATATAAACTGAGGATATGACTGAAGATATATAACACGTGCTTACGCTACACGTGATTAGCATTCATTTCGTGTTTACTAGCATAAAGGATGTACGAGCGCGGATTCTTAATCCTCAATTATTTACGCTAAATTATAACTACCTATTTTATAATAGATAAAGATGGAAACTCGCTGTGTAATTGTTACAAAACTATAGATGTACTAATGCAAGTATTAGCACTAACAGTTTGTTTTACTTTATTTATAAATAGTTTTTACGTCAGCAGCTTCCTACACCTCAGCTAACCTACACTAGTATGCTGCAGAATCTCAAGATAATTAATTACATAACATTTTTTCTTTGCTTCTTATCTAATGAATGAGTAAAAAAACAAAATCCGAAATAGTATAGTTCTTCCAGTCTTTTTATACTGAGATGTTTGATTGTCTTAAGAAGTACTCAGAATTCTCTATCCTTTAGGAGTGATTATTCAATATTTTTAGTATAAATTATTTTGACCTATTTAATTTTATCATATTTTTAAGTCTCATAAAGTTATTTACCATTTCTACACACCATCCGAGGACTCTAGCCAACTTGAGTTTCTCATCAGTAACTTTTTCAGGTGTTTCCAGCATCTCATATGAAAGCATTGTGATTATACCTCTTGAATGTTTGCCACCAGTCAAATTGTGTTCAAGCACCTGTAATTATAAAATAAAAAATATTTCAGAAAGGATTGTTTTGCTAGAAGAATTTCTTTATTATTTAAATAGCTTATTGTATTTAATATTGGAGGCTGAAGAAGCAAGCAAAGAAGGACCAATCTAAACTTACATATTATTAAGGTATAAAATGAATACCAGTCAAAATAAATTAAACAATCTGAACATTTTATGAAACACAAACAATTTGATACTACACAAACACAAACAAAAAGATCTTGAGGGGTAGGTATCTATCCTCTTTTCAAAGATAAAATTATTCTTAATTTAAAATATGTAGTGACTTACCTTCCTGACCCAGTTGCCCACTTCAGGGAGTTGTGATATCTTGGAACTAGCTTGCAGGTTGTCTATGATACCTGGCAGTGCATCGTGAAAAATCTCTTTTTCCTTCATTATTTGAGATATTGACACACTTGTCTGCATGTGTCTCTTCAAAGACTGTTGAAGAAATCTGAAAAAATATTTAAAGTAAACTTTGAAAATATGGTTATGCAACCTTTTTATACTTGACCTCAGGTCAGTAAGCTTATTATACTTTAGGGTCAAATTAGAAACTTAATGGGGAAGTCATCAAATTAAATGGTTTGGCTTTACATAAGAGTCTATGGTTCATAAGTAGGCCATGGTGAAGAAGAAAATTTAAGGCGTGTTAGGAATGCGCATTTGATATCAAACAATAATTTAGTATTTGTAAAGGTAGTTTTAATATTATACCTTTATTGCAGGTTTGACAATGATAAATTCAGTTTTACATTTTTATGTTATTATTAGAAAAAAATATGAGATGTTTTGACACTTCATAATTGGAATTTAATCGTGAACTTATTGGACTTTCTCCATAACTGCACCCTGAATCATTTAATGAGACAGCAATAAAATAAAAAGTTGGACATGACAGACAAATATTTTATCAGGAATGCAGTAAGCAGCTTGTCATTTATGATAAGACATATGAATCACTTGGGAATGGATTCTTGTCTCTACTGACATACATAAGTGTACCAGCTTAATGTTCTTTGTACAGCATATAGTTATCAGTAGGATAAAGGCATGAGTTGAACTGTACTTTTCTTTAGGTGCATTGTATATGCCTGTACTTAGCTACACTAGAGGAGGTGTTTACTCCTAATATTATACAGGGCCATATATAGGCCCCTAAACTAATGAACCAATTGTAAAAACGAATTCACTGTGGGTTGGGAAGCTGGATTACACTTGAGTAACAATGGGCATGTATTATAATATTGTATAATAGTAATATGTATTGTAATATAATATTGTCCAGATACAGGAAGAAGTTCCCCCGTGTCATGGGTGAAAGCTTGTAATGTAGTCAAAGGATAAAAGGACTATCAGGGGAAGAATTTCGCCATGAACGTAGGCAAAGAATAACGGCATAAGTGTCATTTGGGAATAATAAAAATTATGCACATAGGTACACAAACACTTTCTTTCCTGGATAAGTTTCTCAAGATTTGTTGACACAAAAATCTTATAAGATTTAAAGTTTCTGCCACTTTTACCGTTAGTTTGGATTACTTACCCCGGATGTTTGTTGTAGCCGCCACATAACGTCCGTGTTCTACTCACAAACCGAAGGAATTTTATGTTATTCATCTTTGATTAAATATTAGCTACGTGCTCACTTTCTCTGACCGAATTCCTGGCAAATACACTTTAAAATTAAATATGTTGAGTGTTTTGAACGAACAGTTTAAAACATGTACTATTTGTGTGATAGCATATTCCCTTACTGTTTATTTATGTGCTCTTACACTGAGAATAAATGCACACGTTTATTTATAAAACTGGCTTTGGCGGCCGCGACGTCCTCCAAAGTTAATGCTATTTTGACACTGACGTTAGCTTGATAACAACTTGACAGCTGACAGACCCCTCTGACAGAACGATCAGACTATAAATAAAGGGATTTCAAATATCGTCTGTGTTTGAGTATTCTATTTTTTTTGTCCGTGCTAGGAGATGCGTGATAGAAATAAAAGAACTTCTCAACTTATATGCATTATTTTATTAAATGTATATCCTCAAGTAAAACCAAACATAAAACTAATGTTTTCTCCCATAAGTATCGTGCAAGACTTGTAGGAACAATTCTCGTTCTGATTCTGAAGATACATCTTGTATTCTTTGTACAATTTTGTTGTAGATTTCATTTTCTTCCTCTTTGTAAAGCTGTGGAATCTTGAGCTGGTTGTAAAGTACCTTTATTCGTTCTATGTGTGCCGGCTCTTTGCTTCCGTAACAAACCGTGAATACGGCACGATGATTAGGCTTGCAGTGTTGAAGGGCTTTTACTGCTAACCATGAACATTTTCCTTCCTGGATATCGCTGCCCATTTTCCCGGTCATATTTTCATCTCCGTAACAGTCGATGTAATCGTCCTAATTTGGAAATGGTATTGACATTAGTTCCTTCCTCCTAATTTAAAAGTATTAAATCATACTTAATTTTACGTTTAGGCAAAAATTTACCTAACTTACCTGCATTTGAAATAGTCTCCCCAATTTCATAGAAATATCATCGACATCCTTATGAGTTTCTTTGTTATACCTGTTAGCCAACATAAATCCCAGTGATATAGGCAGCTTGTACGTATAGTAGGCAGATTTATGTTTGACTATAGCATCGTAGTGCTCCATAGTGAATAAACTGTAGTTCTTTTTAGTTAGCCCTGTCATTATATCTAGATATTGTCCGAGACTTGTGTAGAAGAGCGTCTGCAACATAGAAATCAAACTTTTAGTAGGCGCCTTAAATGCGAGTTGACTGGCACAGTTATTTGCATATTCATAACATACCTCGTTGAAATTATGAAAGTAACTAACATAATTAGGTGATTTCTCGAAGTTCGCTCGCAATATCTGCAGTAGACAATAGTGGATGAGCGTGGCATCGTTGACTGCATTTGCTATGCCGACGTCTTCTCGTCTATACCAACACGGCATGCCTCGGCGAGTGATGGAGCCGTCTGCGATATCGTCCAACACGAGGCAGTATGCTTGCAACTGTTGGATAAAAGTAAATTAGAAAGAACACTACCTATTGAAAAAAATACATTTTGATATTATATCGTCAATATATCAAGGATGGCGTTTCATTTAGCTCATCTAGCCCTTGGGCCTATAACTATTAAGTTATGTAGGTATCAAGTTGGCTACAAATTACAACAAGTTTTAAGAATCTTACAATTTCAGCACACCATCCCAAAGTCCTGGCCAATCGTAACGTCTCCTCCGTGATGTTTTCCGGTTTTTCAATCATTTTGTAAGACATTACCGTCGTTAACCCCCTCATGTTCTTACCGCCGATTATATTGCCATTAAGGACCTGTAATTTCGTAATTGGATTTTCATAACCATCCTTGTGGACCAGTGGTACCTAATCCAAACATTCCTGATAAGCATTCCTTTTACAACTTAGGTATATCGGGAATGTAAAGTCACAAGGGATCGGTATAGGGTCTGGATACCCCGTATTAGATATTGATAAAATTATCACTTCGTCTATATCCTGTTTACCAGCTGGGGTTGTATCTAAAACTTATAACACGTACTATTTATTAGCACTTACATAATAATAGTTATGGACATAAACAACACATTTATATTTGGTACAGCTTATACATATAGGAAATTTTGCACGGATTTCGTTGACAAGTTTAACGTAGTCTTTCTGGTGGTAGAACACTGAATAATTGTAAGGTTTCCATTAATATTCGGTTCATACCTGTCAGTTATTAATACTTATATTTTTTTTTTCACATACAAGTCTTCATAAGAACTAAGGAACATCGGGTCCGATACTCCGTGGGAGAAAAACCCTGCTATATCATTCTTTTAAGGAGTTTCACTTACATTTCTCATCCATTTATCAGCTTCAGGCATTTCTTGAAACTTTTGATGCTTAGCAAGGATATCGATGACTCCTGGCAGAGCGTTATGAAACTCCACTCTTTCCTTATTCAAATCAAACTTCGAGTTTATGGAACTATAAAGCCTCTGAAAGGTACTGAAAATAAAATGTCAAACATTAAGTTAAACGCCTGCAACTCATGAAATGCAAAGTGCCGTTCCGTGAAGGAATTTGAAGGTTTTATCAATTTAATAAGCGTAATACGTTCTGAAAACGCTTTTACTTTCTAGGAGGTAAAGGTACCTATATTGGAAACCAATTCACTAAGTAAAGGCGAGAAAAACCTCCAAAGGAAGTCAAGGTTACTAAAAGTATGAAATCGTCAACCGCTTTGAGATTTCGGAATTAGTATCGGGTGGTAACTAAATATGGTTTTCATCCAGATTTCGAAACACTAACGGTAAAAATCTTTACAGGTCCCAGATCACATACTATACAACATGTAACTTAATTAACGCACATCCTGAAATTAGTTTGTTCAGAATCGTTTACTGAATCGATTTATATCATTTTTAATATAGGTAATTTTTTTTCCTACTTTTATTAAAAGTACGGAAATTATTGTCATATTAACCCTGTATAGTCAAAACAAATTCAAATAGACCGTAACTCAAAGTAATAAGACTTCGTCGTCGACTTCGTTCGTCGGCTTTTTCCGTAGTTTCGTTATGTTGTGTCGAGTCGAGCTGCGCGCGGCGCGATATTTGCGTGCGTAGTAGTATGACCAAAAAGTTCTCCAAGAATTGGTATAACTAATTTAGTAAATAACAATGCATATACATGTTAAATTAAAAATTCAGTGTATGTTTTATTATTATAACACAATATTCTAATTGGGGTGTTTGAGGGTGTGCGTTAATTACGTTACATGTTGTATAGTCTGCGGGATTGTTTGTAAGAGTTACCGCGCCCTTGGTACATAAAGAGCTTAAGAAGGAACATAGTCAGTGAGGGTCTGATATTCCCTCATGCTGCACCCACAGCGTTAGGAGATCATTTGATGATTTCCCATAAAAAAAGATCACAGAAATAGTAGGTATTCACTATTAGCAAGTTAAATTCCTACCTGTCAAACAATTCCTTTGCCGCTCCATTGGCAATCCTTTTCCCAACAGCAGGCAAGCTGGAGGTGGTCAATTTTCTACAAATATTCATCACTAGATCGTTTCACTTGCAAGCTGAACGGATTTCGTCACGGGAGTGCTCCCGGCTTCCAACCACCGCGGTTTATAATAAGCGGATGTAGCATTTTATCTGATCCAGTCTGCCATTGTTGTTTAGGACATGTTGAAGAAAATAGACGTCTACTTTTCTTATTCTAATGCAGTTTTACATAACAAATGTGTAGCTGTAATTTAGGCGTATTGATGACGCAGTCTATCGGTTCTATAGAACTCGTAGACATTTTTTATATGCATTTGAAAGGGAGATAAACAACGACTACATAACATTTCTGTGATGTCATGACCCTATCCAGGTCAAAGCTCATTTTTTAGGAAGGAGGCATTGGTTTACCATATAGGATTAAAATTATGATTAGCTTGCCCTACCTAATTGTTAAATAGCATTATGTCTCAGTGGTTACATAAGGTGTCTTAATTAACAATATCTAATAATTGTATTTCAGTATTTTTTTCGTCATGAGTGCAACGACTTCTCAGCATACCTATCTACTTATTGCCTTTAGGTAGTCATTAGTATAGGTACTTTGTTTTATTTTTAATTAATTTATCTATACTTAAATGTTTATTTCTTCATTTCGCATCAGGAAATCTCATGAGTGTCGTCTACATTCTCGAAGAAAAACAATTCGTTTCCTCTGGGACGAGGACATTTCAATTGTTATTGTTGTAATTGATCACAATAATCTCCTTGTTACTATTGTTATGTAGTTTATTCATCTGATCTGCAGTGCCAAGGGAACTAAGGACACGTTAGTAAAAAAACAGAATTTCAAAGTTTTGCAATCAACGTTTTAATATCATCATCGAGAGAAATACGTACATGCTTAATTAGGCTCAGTTTAAAATCTTATCAAAACATCTTGTATAGTATAATTAATAAGAACATTATGTAAATAAAAGTATATCAAAGTTTTTATAATATAGGGGACAACCAGACGACTTAGCATAGAAAAGTTTATAAATCTAACAAGTTTAGGGTTACAATACAGATAGGTACTCTAATCGTCTACTATCCTCGTGTTCTCCCGATGTCTTCTTCCTTCCTCGACCTGAATCTTTTTGCAGGGCCCTCAGGTCTCACAAGTATTCTAGCCCTTATCTTTTAATATAAATTCTTAAATACAGTGCATTCACACCCAGCGCTCATGCATAAAATTCGACAGCACTTCCGATAACTTTATTTCTTCATAACGTGCGTCAATTTTATCGAGGACTTCAGTATACCTTACACAAATATACATCTACTAGGTTTTTGCACCTTCCTATGTCACTAACTTAACCGAAGATCTCATTGCTTGTTTAGACGCTTCGCCTGAAGATATTGTCAAGGATTTTGAAGAACAGTTCGTGGGGCAGGCCTCTTGTGACTTGCTGGATTTGAGTCCTAAGGAGATCGTAAGTAGCGTCTTCGAAGACAGAGTATGTGTGGGGCAGCTGCAGTTCCTCATACAAGTGCCTGATCTTGGCGACTGCTTCAGGGTCTGAGCTGCCATAGTTCTCTTCCATGAATTGCCTCTGTTTCGGTGTTGCCCTCTGCAAGGCGACGACTGCGAGCCAAGTGCATTTGCCGTCTTGAATGTCAGTTCCGTTCTTGCCTGTGACTGCTGGATCTCCGAAGCAATCTAAGAAGTCATCCTGAAGAAGAAATCGTTTATTTAGTGATTGACTAAAGGCATAATAAAGATTGAATAAAGTGAAAAGAAGATTGAATTGAAATCATGCTAGTATCACTTAAATTCTATTTTTGCAACACAGAAAAATCCAATTTGTGATAAAATCTAATTTCGAATCAAGAACGCGTGAAAATGAAAAGCGCCACTCATAATGAAGTTAAAAACAGCTCTCTATGTGACTGAACAAATATATGTATACGCAATCTTTACATAATTTCTATTTACTTAGGTAACTGCCACTTATAATTTTACGATAACCGTGCTGACGTCAAAGCGAATAAGTCCGTAAATCATAAGAAAACAAAGAGGTTGAATAACTCACTTGAATTTGGAAGAATTCGCCCATCTTAAGGAGGATTGTTTTGGCTTGTCTATGGGTTTCGGGGTCCTCTACGCCTGTCATGAGCAGAGCCAGGGTGACTGGCATCTGGAAGGTGTGGTATGAAGTCTTGTACTTCGTGATGGCTTCGTACTTCTCCATTGTGAACAGGGTAAGGTCGGGCTTATCCGTCTTAGCCATCTGGTTTTCTAGGAAATGGCCGATCGAGCATTTCAACAGCATCTGAAAAGAGGTTTATTGTTAGAAAACTGTTACTGGTGAACATTTTCGAAGTGCCCAAAAGACAAGGCTTTCCTTCATTGGTTCGACCTATCTAAAATTAAATATCGAACTCGCAAACAGTGGGGATGATCATAAAAGTGTGACTCTGCCTCCCTATGATGGATAAAGGCGCATATAATCTTACTTAAACACCGGAGTTAAAGAAAGTTCATGTTCAACAACAGAACCTGTTTGGCTTCGTCTTGGCATTACTCCATCAAAGTGTGTGTTTGTATGTAAATAAGGATTACGTAAATGTGTTGTCCTATTTGTATACTGAGCTGAATAAGGGTGAAAGTTTAAGACCTTTGGTCTATTACCTATGTACCTACGTAGCTACACATGGCTCAGTATTGCACTCGAAAATCAGATTAGATACCACGTTGTTTATTCAATAAAACGTGCCTTAATTAATTCGATAATGTCAGGATTCGGTAATCAAGGTATTTTTGCAATATGGATAAGAGATAACGTAATAAATTGGAAATTCTTTATTATGTATTAGATCCTGTTTACTGATCACTGCAATCAATGCTGGCCGAAAATAATAATCAATCATTTCAATTTACTGTTCATTCATTTTAGTATCGATACCCCATTCGTAATTTAAAATGTAATTACTTGCCAACTAATAATTAATGCGCGTTTAGTTTAATGCCAAAATTAGCAATTATGAATATCATTAAGTACCTACCTATATTTTAATAAGAAAGTTATATAACCTTTTTTCATATAGGTATTTCGTGTTAGAATATTAGGTAGCTACATAAATATAAGTGCCGTTTAAAACAATACATTGAATGAAGTCATACCTATGTTCGTACAAGCAAGCTATAAATCATAAAGATGCATTGTCTTTTGTTTGTTATCAACAACGCGGTAAGTGAAACTCATTGATAAAATAAGAAGTAACTACCAACGTGATGACACATTCGTTAAATATTTCCAATTAACACAGCTATTGTTTTAATGAGGTAAACTCGTTGAGTAGGTACCTAGTTTTGTTTCACGCGCAATTCAACTGCAAAAACACGTGTTTACATCGTGGTTGTAATAAACGCGGTCAGTTTATGTTATGATGAATTTGCGTGTTTTTGTAGGAAATGAAGACATGCATGTACAAAGTACAGTTGATGATGGATTCAGACGGAACGACTTGCCAAAAATAAAATGCGGCCTATTTAGCCTACTTTTGACAGCGTTATCTGTCAATTATCTTTTGAAATTATAGCGTCAACTTTTGGATTACGTTAATCTTTAATCTTGTATTTTGTTAAGATAAGCCACTGTTTAAACATGTGAATATTTTGAGTAATTCCAAATCATCAAATCATGAGGATTACAGAAAGATTAAACCTAAAGATTAAACACAATTCCAACAATAACAAAAAGGCTATCTGTCAAAGGCATTTTGAATTTCGAACAGCAGAAAAAAAAGCGTAGGCCATAAACAACAGATAGGATATCAACCAACCTCATTGAATGTTTCAAGGACGGTTCTGTAGTACGATTTGTTGTTGAAGTGACGTTTGAGGGTTGAGAACATGGCGGCCTGGACTAGGGCTGCATCGCTGATGCCTGTGAGACCGACTTCTGGGTGCTTGTACCAGCAGGGGGCACCGCGACGCATCTCTGTGCCTTCTACGATGTCATTCTGCAGTAACTGGTGAGTGTGGAACTGTGGGCAATGAATTTTCATTAAATAATGGCAATCGTATAGTTTAATCGGGTTGCTACGTCTATGGTAGCTTTCAGTAAAGCTGATTTAGACACAATTTATTTGAAGACATCTCTTTCAACTTAATTGTCAAATAAGTCGATGATTTAGAAGTAATCTGCAGAAAAGTACACATCACTTTTGCTAATAAATTAAACAAAAGACTATCTAGACTCTCGTTTATTTTTGAACGTCATTTTGTTTATAGAGTAGTTTACATTGTTCTCTAGGAAATAGGTACTTACCTATCACCTAAATATACGACTAAATCTCGTCATAAAGTGCAATGATACGTAGGGAGATCAATTTGGTTTATTGGTTTGTTTTCAGATAAATCTATTGCAAGTACCAGTGAGGTTAATAATAATTTTGAATTTATCTACAACTGATTTACACCTTCAGCAATAATATTTTACAACCAACTGATCATAAACTAGATTCCTGATGTCGATTGTTGAACAAACCTAAAGTGCTTTGTGCGTAGGAGAGTTATGGTACGAAACAGCCAAATTATGGAATACTTGATTAGCTTATAAGTTGACAGGTATTTCCTACATACTATATGTAGGTATAAACATTAATGGACACACTCGAAGATATGTACCTAATGGTTACTTAAGCCGTTCCTTATTGCTTAAGCATGTCTTAACTAACATTTAATCACTACTTAAGACTTAAGTAGTGATTAGTTAAAATGTTGCTTAGAAGGTGATTAGAGATTTTATAAGTAAGGGGGTTAGTTGATAAACTGAATTTTATAGGAGAGTTTGGTATATAGAACCAGCGCGGCCGATTATGATATTTTGAGCCTAGTAGGTATTATCATCTGACTAAAGTTAATTGACATTGACGACTTGAAACAAGCCATTCCAACTATGGCAGCTTAAAATAAATTGGCAAATAGAGTCAGAGCTAACACATTCAAGTTTCCAAATCTAGCTATGATCAATAGACTTGACGGACAACCGAATTTAATGCTAATATTCGTTTGTTCAATATTATTAGCTTTTAGTAGCTCCGGTGAATACTAATAAACGATTGTAAATAAATGCAAACGAATTTTCGAACACGTGAGCTGAGCTATCGATGAAAATAAATATTATTTCCGAATTATACCTATGTAGCTTTGGTTAGATAAGACTCCTACATACATGTATGCTATTATCATTTGCTATGTGCCAAACTTCCAAGGTTAACGCCATGTGGGAACTTGATAAACCTGTTTTTTTTGTTATGTTGTTAACTTATGTAAGAAGTCAAAACGCGGATTAGGTAGCCGGGCTTGTATATTTTGTTATCTTCAAAATAATAATAGTAAAAGGGTCGTTACGGTTATTGAATTTTAATGTTCATCTAACTTTTGATTTGGCCAGAATCTCTTTCTAATGACAGCACCGTCAAAATGAAGTTGATTGAGGTTTAGTTACATTATGACGATTTATTTCACAGTTTGTCTTATAAGTTTCATAAATATGTGGTTTCAGGTAATGCCTGTAACTAGGTATTGTATATTAAGAAAAAATATAGAACTTACCATTTCAACGCACCAGCCCATCATATTAGCCA
Source organism: Helicoverpa zea x Helicoverpa armigera (assembly GCA_033682625.1). Taxonomy (NCBI): domain Eukaryota; kingdom Metazoa; phylum Arthropoda; class Insecta; order Lepidoptera; family Noctuidae; genus Helicoverpa; species Helicoverpa zea x Helicoverpa armigera. The sequence continues at coordinate 4,866,710 of JAWIIS010000011.1, forward strand.
AGTGAATATTCTCAGGCGTCAAGTTTTCTTTCTTTTCCAGCATTTTGTAAGCCAGCACTGTCGCTAGACCTCGATTCTTTTTACCGTTCGGCACGTTGTATTGTAACAGCTGCAACAAACAATACAGTAAGTCTAAGGTAGGTATAAACACAGTTAAAAACGTAATGAGAAAGTTGAGCAGACTGTGCTTGTGCTTTGTATTGTTTGTTTTTATTTGATAGCATGATATCATCGTGGCTTTAAACGCAAGGTATATTGAATGTAAATACAGACTTAAGTAGGTGTCTACAGGACTTAATTTTTTCAATATAATATTCAATTGATTGCATAAATAGGTAGGTATATCAACATGATATCTTTTCAAAAATAGCTATGTCTAGATGTAAGTCAGCCTTGAAAATACAGCGCAGTTGAATATTATTAACACATTGAAACAAAAAATGTTAACACGATTATAGGTAATAAGTTCGCTTTGCTATGGTTAATATAGCGTGACCACATATCTTGATACTGCGTAGTTTTGGACTATTTTTTGGTCCAAGTTTTTGTTTTTGTCATATTAATTTTGCAGATAGGTAGGTAAGCTATGTTACATAATTTTGCACGTGTTATAAATTGATGCCTTACGTGCTGATTAAGTGCATTTAAACTCATCTAAATGGTGCTGCGTATCTATTTACGTTTGACGTCAAAGTGAACTCATTATTCTTGTTTATATTGCAATTATAATATAGAACATATATAATTAAAAATTGCAATTACGAGAATCTACACAATTTACAGAAGCAACGAATGAAATAGATGACTTAAAATAGAAACAACAAGATCAATTAAGATGTGGACATTTGGCTGTTATAAAAACTGCTAGAACTGAGCAAATTAGTAGCAATGGTTTATTTTGTCATTAAAGTAAGTACTGCAATTTATGACTAGGTCTAAAGTCCATCCAGACACAGCGGACGAGTTTCTAGTCAGTTTTTATAACAGGTTTGAACAACGCACTTCACTTACGACTGACCGTAGCGACATGTAACGTACCTTAGCCAACCACTTGCTGGCTTCTGGCACATCAATGTGCTTGCCAGTCTCAGTGAGGTCCCTCACGATGTCCGGGAAGCAAGCCATGAACTCCCGGGACTGGTCCTTCGACACGGCCAGTCCTCGGGTAGCCATCGGCATTTCCTGCGTTGTCAGGGTCGACAGGTATCTACACATCAAAAAATATTACGGTGACTAACTTTCAGCGACTGACTTACTAAAGAAATGACATAATGATAATGAAGAAAATTCAATCATCAGAATGATTAATTAGAATTCAGATTAAGTTATCTATGAGTTACTTAATAAATAATGAGCACTTTATTGATAAATCTTAATTAGGTGACGATAATATCTTCTTTGTTGCTATGGTATTTTAAGGGTATCGAGTATTTGAAAATACCTGCAGTCTAATGGTAATTTTATGAGCAGCGGAGTAACTTGAAGCGGTATCACGCACCTTTTGCATGGTACTTTATCATCGTATTGAATTCGTAATTTTAATCGTAATATTGTCATGCAATAGCTTTGTTTGAGTTATTTTTAGCGTTGTGCCCACATAATGATGTAAACTCAATGCATGATACGGCTTCAACGGTTACGCAAAGTTTATGTCGTGGAGTTCAAATGAGTTCACTGACCTGTGATATTTTTGCAGTTTCAAAAGCTTCTTGGGACCAGCTTCGTCGTTCTGCGGTGACTTGGTGGATGCCTGGTCCAGCCTTGGCACCATGGCGTCAGAGTTGGTGACACTGGTGGTCTTGCTGATTTGCCGACGCATCTCCTTCTTGTAGATCTGTAGGATCCTATCCAAACTTTTCTTCGTGGAGAACATCTTGAAAATCTTCTTGTATTCTCTTTTTTCCAAATAGATTTATTAGTTTAAGAACTTTTCTTAGTACTTTATTAAATGTTTAATTCAATAAAATATTTCTTTTAGCTTTAATAGGTGTAGCGTCTGTTCGCGTTGGGCTTGTAAAACCGACTGATTCTTTGTTGTGTTTTGCCTCCTTACGAGCTCCAGTGATACGCTAGCGACGTCTGTAATGTTTACATTACTTTTATCGATATCGACGCTTTAATCGCAAGTACTGTGTGAACACGTGTTAATTACATGATATGTCTTTCTTGGTTCAATAAAATAACTCAAAATATGAATCAACACGTGTTGATTTAACGTGCTTTTTACATACTTATCATCTGTTATGGACAATTTAATTCCACAACACCTATTTAGTCATAATCCACTTTTGATGATAATACTACAAAATATTTCAGAATTTAAATTCTCTCAAATTTTTCGACAAAAACAATGTCGGTAAAACGAAATTCCCAACACTACGATGCGCACTCAACAAAACAAACGGGCGCAGCTCCCCTCACCCCAAACCTCAACACGCGGGCCGCGTCACGTAGGCACCCGGCAACCGGAGCGAAAACACACCAAACAACGAGCACCGAAGGCCTACTTCTAACAGCGGCCGATAAGAAACACACAAATAAGTCCATGATAAGATTCAAGAAAAATGGGCTCCAATAGCTACAGCTGTCATAGGACATCATACCGACAGTCGTTTTTAGCTAAATCATTGCTCTAAGCTTTGTTCGGACTGACAGTTCCAGTTAGATATTAAGTAGATCTTCTGAGCCTGTTTACTGGCTGTACAAGCGCCGCTCCTCAACACCCATCGTACCGCCCGTGACCCAAAATATGCAGAACAACTTGTACAACGGCTTTCAGATCACGTACGACTCGAGTCACACGGCGAGAAGGTGATCAGCGTCCGAAAACAAAATCCTATAATGCAGTTTTCTGAATCGCCATTGGTTGTATAATGCAACTTTATATGGCAATCGATCAAGACTTCGGAAGAATGCTAGTCAAGATCTCGGTCAATGGTATGTTAAAGGATAATAGGGTGGTATGATGTAATTATTTATGCAAGTAGGTATTTTACTAGTCATGGTTGGCAAATAAAAGGTTCATTCATAAAAGAATTGTTTAACTTATATGCAAATGTCTGAGAATATTAAATGGCCAACAGACAAAACATATTAATTAGATGGCTATTAGTCATTCAAGCATTAACTAGTCCAGTGTTTCGTTTATTTTCATCCCTGTAACTATGCTGATAGATAACGGACTAATATGGATGGATGATGAAGTAAAAATATAAACACATGAATTAAAATTCCGATAAGGTAGTAATTTAATTGCTTTCTTTAAAAAAGACGAATTAGGTAGGCAATTAATCTTATTTATTTTTACAAAGATGAACAATGTACCTAATTGCTGACGATCATTAACATTTTACTAATAACAATTAAAAATGCACAGGAGAACGCATACATAATACACGAAGATACTCACTACTGTCAATTACCCGGATAAGAAAATTGGAACAAGGGCTAATAAAATTTCTTTTCGGTAATTAAAGGGAAACTCAAATGAAATTAAGTATTGGTTTCATAACGAATCAACTCGGATGGTGTTGCAACCGGTTGAGTGGCGTTTTCGCAAGTTCTGCGGTGCAGTGGAAATATCTCGAACATCAGATAGCGACTTGGAGTTAATGTTAGGATAGATTGGCTTCTTATAATAGTCGATAGGTTCAAAGTAGGAACATATAAGATCTATAGGGATATTTTGGGTCCACAGAAAACACCGTTTCTTTTTGTATATTTTTACCTGAAAGGGCAAGGACAATGCTTCTAGTGGAATAAAAAAAATAATCTACAGTCACCTAATTATTATTTTTCAAAAAAATCAGAAGACATGCAAGCAGATAACCTGTTTACTTCATCTCAACTATAATATAGCAAGCTAAAACTATTAATTTCAATAAAAATACAACTGAGAAGATATGCAAATATCTGTTCGCTTGAAATTAAACAAGAGCTGTGATAAAAAAAATCGAACCACGCGGCCACGAACATACGGCGTGCAAACATCCTCCAAGGTTAAGTTCAAGATTCAATACCAAACTAGGATCAAGATTGTTTACTAACGCTTTAAAGTTTGCCTACTTGCGAACAGTAGAATTTATAACCCATACATCGGTGGGTGTATTAGCAATAAATTGAAAATTTATTGTTTTAAGAAGCAATGTATTATTTGGCACGTATTTAATTAAGTTGGGATATCGCGAGCGTCGGCAATTGTTTAATTGTCTTCTCATATCTCGTTTAAACTTGGGACCGTATTGTTACTCTTACGTAACGGTATGACTGTTTTGCAAAGATCTTAATTCCACTGTTGACGAGAAAATCTTGATTAAATATTTGATGTGTAGATATTTACGTCTTGTTTGCATTTTATTTTCGCGTACATTAATAGAACAATGAAAATGTTTTCTTTTAGAGCACGACTCACAAGGCCAGCTTTGTTGCAGCATGCGAATGGTTCTTTTCATTCATTAGTTTACTCGGTAGTTCCGATTTTCTCTTTCTCGATATTGATCCTCGATATCTAGAACCATGTGGATTATATGTATATATATATTCTCCAATATATGATACCATACTATGTAGGTAATTACTACCTAATTTTGGAAGGGATATTATAAATTGCATATCAAATAAATAATCGCCTATCAATAAATACTCATCATTTATATTCTTTTTTACATCAAATAACTTACTTCACTACAAATAAACTAAATGTTTAACAAAACTCAAACTGCAGATAATTCGAAATGATACATCAATATGACATTGCTTTTTTTATTATAATGCAATACAGTTAAATTTATTCTTGTACAAAAATACTACATACATAGCATTAATACTGACTGCACAGCAAATTTTCCATATTTCATAGCAAAATAACTATCCCAGTCGCATATTAACCAGTAAGTACAACAAAACCTATTCATCATATTTGTCTTAATTTTCAAGAAGCCATGCTCGGCCAATTTAATGATTATTATAACAAAAAAATCCTGTCACATTGCATTATTTCTAAAACCAGAACAAATTAAATGAAAAGGTTCGCGGCTTCGCGCGCTTTTTCGTCACTGGAGTGCAGAGTGGCGCGAGCGAGTAAGATAGAGTTCAATTAAAAAACATTGTATTAAAAATTGAAGCTAGTAACGAAAACGAATCGCTGCAAAACCGACTCCACGTAGTCTTGTTTGCCTACCCCTAGAGTGCAATTCAAAACCGCGTAGGCGCGGAGGGGCTGCCGGCCAGTAAGCCGAAGCTGCGGTGGTGAGCGTGAAAATCATCTGCGACGATAAGCTCGCATGGGACCGCCGGAGCCCCGCAGCGCCGGAGCCGTGACAGAAGCCATGCTTGCTGCATGCCTGCTAGCATGCTTCAGGCTTGTTTGCATGCTTCTTACAGGAAAATAAAAATTCCAAAACTATGCCAAAAGATGATTCTGACTATAAACATTCTGAAATATGATATTATAGTAGTAGCCTTTTAATGACTACTTATATGAAACGTATGCTAAAAGGAAATACTGACAATGACTGACAATGCACCAGCCCCATTTTTTTTAAGAACTATAGTATGTATGTGCAAGCATATCATCGGACTTGCGATCCGACTCAAGTACGTGGCGCCACCTGCAGAAGCTAAAAATTTTCCTTTTTTGCCTATTGGGCAAAAAAGGAAGCGTGAACGCTTATAAATAATTCAATAAATTACAATTTTGTATTTAATTTTATATTTTTTTGCTGATCTCATTATGCCGTAATTAATAAATAATAAGATGACTGTGACTAATAAAAAGCTGTTTTATTCAGAAAAACTGCTGTAAATAATATAAAAATAGAAGCTATATTTAAAAGAAAAAGAGTTAACATGTATAATGTGCATTAAGATTATTAGCTGTGCATTGATGAAAAAGCTTTTGCTTTAGGAAAAATCGCTGTACGCTGCGTAAATAAATTGTAGTGTGTTTAGTGATATTTTGAGTTGAATATTTTGCTGTGCAATCAGTAATTTTGATGGGAATTCGGAATTTTATTGCATAGAAAAAGGATATTTTTTGATTTGCGTTTAAATACTACCCATTTTGGAATAGGAAGCATTAGCTATGCCTACTGAAAAAGTGAAACTCATAAACACCCGAGAAATAGAAACTATGATATCTAAACAAATTAGAAATAAAACTACTTAGCTATAAGGCAATGTTGCAAGTACATTACAACACAGATATGGCCGATTTAGTACAGGCCATTGCAGGTGCAACCTTAAACTATTTTCGATGGTTCTAGAATATTGCTCTATTGAAAAAACTTTTGCAACAGGTAGGTAACATTGGCCGCAAAAAAGTAACAATAGAACGTAATAACAAAGAAGTAAAAAGTGGATACTTTGTGTGTACGAACTCGGTACAGAGACAATTGTTATTTCTTGTACTAGAGTTGGACCTATTGGAATGGTTTCAATTTTGGCACAATGGAAGTAAGAGGTGTAAATGAAAAGTTATTATGAAGTTTTTCTTGTATTTGATTGATGGTTTTCCCTCTACATATAGCTCCGTAGTATTTACTCGCAGTTTAAACTATTTAGAGATATAGAATAGCTTGTAATTAACCTGAGCGCAGTTTTAACTTATTCTAGTTACCTACTCAAGGATTAATCGGAATATTAAAATAAGGGTCGAAGGAGCTACCTAGAGCAAACAAGGATTAATCGGAAAATTAAAATAATGGTTGTAGTTGTAGGAGCTATCTAGAGAAAACTGGAACGTTGCAGTTGTAAAATACCGAATAGTTTCTTACATGAACTTAAAATAACTTTATCTTCTGTGAGGATATACTAGAGTTCAATTGCATCCATAAACATGAAAAATTAAAAAACATGGCTTTTCTATGTTTTATCTGGGGTTTTACTAGGTACTGATGACATAATGAAACAAGGAAGAGCGAACACCATGACTAATTATTACCTCAACACATTGTAAAACAGAGGAAAATAAAAATGTTGACATTCCTTTCAAGGTTTTACTGCATGCTGCAGATAATTACAATGCCATAGATACACCATCGTGTTAAAAAATATAGTACAGTACTAAGTGCTGTGTAATCCAGCCCTTATCTAATCTGGCACCCCTTGTAATCCGACAGGGTCTATTTTTTACCGACTGAAAAAAAAGGTTGAGGTTCAAGTCGCCCGTTTTATTTATTATTTTTACCGAAAATTACCGGGGGTCCACTGTATATCTATGTGCAAAGTATCAATTCAGTCTTGTGTAATCGAATATTCATATTAAACCAGTAGTCGTTATTATAAAATCTACGAAATATTCCAATCACTGTAACTATACTCTAAAATTTTTACGGTCGGTTCGTGTGTAATAAACGTCGACAGTTAAGAATGTACAGAAATAGAAAATAATCATCCTTAGGTACTTGCATAAGGTAATGTTATTGGTCTTACACAATCGTTGTAATAATATTATAGTATGCAACCATGTAATTGTGGAGTGATTTTTGATGAGACACCGTTTCAGGAATTACCTATTTATATTATATGTACAATTTCTAGAAATTTTCAGTAAATCATTATATTCTCCTGACATTATTATCAAGCATCAGGCGATCATTATCATCTAAAAGTATGCTGGGGAGTTTGTTGCGCCACGTCTTCTTCCCACCAGAAACACATAGGAAGTGGTGCAGAGTGGGCCTTTTGGGGATTGTCTTGTGTAAATTTTGACGTTCAAAAAGTGCTGTATTGCAGCCGAATTTGAATAAATGATGTTAGTATGAGAGACCAGTGTTTTACTCAATGACATCTATACACAAAGGCAAAGGGTTTAGACACGTAACTTTGGAAGGCTTCATTGGCATAAAATTATGTACGGAAAAATGAGCAGTCTATCTGACCTGACATGACATTTGCAAAAAAAATGGTAGTTAGGCACTGTTATGATCAAGATATTGAATCAAAGTAGAAAATGTGTTTTAAATACATAATTGATTCTGTTTTCTTATCTTGTTATGACTATGGCATAAGTAAATTGTTTTCTCCTTTCTGACTATTTAAATCTTGTCAATGTTTGACTTCTTATCGCGTAGGTATTTAAGTAAATACATTTATATACTGTGACTACCTACATTATTTTATTACCTTTCAGCCTATTTTTAAATGCGTATTATGTTTATTGGTGCATATCCAATTGGTCTTTGTATAAAGAACGTTATTTTTAACATGGCGAATTGTAATAGTTTCCCAGTTTAACAAAAAGTTTTCATTCTTCTGTGTTTAGGTAGTTTTTAGGTTTTAGGAAATTGCCTATTCGTATAATGGCCACGTGCCTTATGCGAAACATTATGAATATTTTGTGTCGTTATGCCGACGGATTAAATCAACGTTTATCATAAAGTTATCATATCATACATCTATAGTAAGTAAGTTAGCTTTGTAGTTTCAATCCCTTTTCAATCCTTTTTCTATAGGGGATCAGTTCCAAACTTTGAACTCTGCCTGAATAAAATATTGTTGTAATCATATAATACTGTTTGTAATCATGAGTACCTAGATCTCGTTTACAGTTTCGGTTACAAATTTCCAGTCACTGTATAAGTATAATATTATCAATCACACCCTTCTCGGGAAATTACAAATGTGATTACTCATATTTACTATTGCTGACATAATATTTTAATAACTGCGCAGAAACTTACGATACAGGTGCTCTGATTACTAAGTAGTTTACACAAGGAGATGACAGTGGCTATTGTATCAAACCTTACATAATTGATTACTACATACAACTACATTCGTATTCCGTAATCCGCTTATTCATTAAAAAAATATGTGACGAGTTCTTGCACAGATTAAGATAACACGTTCCCAGGATTGACACTGATGATAAATACTAAAAACATGATGGTGAATCCGCCCACCATTATTGTACGTATTTTCGCCATTTTGTTAGTCCTCTGAACCATCATGGCGACCGGTAATCAGGATTTTGTATCAGCGATGATGTGTGATGACCGTGCGTTCGCTGCAAGGTCATGGAGTTAAACAATATTGTAATTAATTCGCTTTTGACTAGTATTGTGATGCGGTTATGTTCGCTAATGAGGTTTTAATAACCCTGGATGTTTTAAAATACCTTTATGAGGGGATTAACGAGACTGCGAGCGAAGAAGACTGCCTTCCAGTAGCTATTGTTCTATGTTCTTAATTCAAACTGTTCAATTGTTTCTGGTAGTTCTATGTCCTAAACTGCAATTTTACAATTCATCGTTCTAAAAGCTAAACCTTTTTGTTGATTGGAACTCGGCAGAACTAGATTTTTTAGCTGTACTTTAAACATGATAACGGTATCGATTATAACAAAACCGGTAAATTGGTCTCAAAGAGCTATTCACATAGGTACCGTTATTGATTGAATTTTGATCACTAGGATTTGAATAATTATAAAACTGTCATAAACTTTAATAACATTAGGTGATGATAATGCACACGTGTAGGTACCTACCTAATCCTTAATTCTTCAAAATTTCAATACAAAAATGCAGTGATATGTAGGCACAAAGGCTATTTTTGCCTGTATTCCTACATCATTACTCATGCAATGTTAACAAAAATACTTGAAGTTTTAAGTAATCGTAAACAATAATAGGTAGTGCCTTTCTTCAAATACAATAATATCAATTTGTAAATAATTATTTATTTTCTAAGTAAAATAACATCGGTCTAAATCAATTAAAGATACCTTTAACATATTTATTCCTATCAACAGCAGCTATTAATTAAAGACAGACATGCTTTAATTTATTAGTAATAGATGTACCTAAATCTCCGTGGCGCGCATGCGTGGAGTGACGCGTGATGGCGGATGGCGCGCGCCGTCGCCGCCATATTGGATGCCGTGCGCCCGCGCCGACGACTCATGCCATTGTACGTAGCTTCCGGAAAAGCGCACTCTTTGGGGTCACTGAATGTATGCGCGGTAAGTTTACTGTCTCATAGAATTTGTGGCAAATGTTGTGACTCAGCTACAAAGTCTACGAGTTGCTACGCGTCTACGAAGTTCTTACTAATGGTCTACGCAAGAAATAAAAAGTAAAGGAGGTTGTAAGCAGAGGATTGTGTTGCCATCGCTGCTTATAAGTATAGTATGTGAAACAGGCATGATACACCGGTGGCTAGACATGAACAGTTCGTGCTTAGGTATTAGTTTTAATGACCACACAGGTCGCTCGCACTGAATTTGTTAGTGTAACAATAGTCCACGCATGTCCACAAAGTATAACAATATTCGTTCGGCTACAAACACAACTAAATACGGATCTTTATGGAAAATTAGCGATGCGTAGCGATGGTGTGATTCGCTCACATCGATGCTCTCCCATTGTCGTCCCCCCCTTAATGTGATTTAACTGAATTATGGAGTAGAAATGGCCACAATTTGGTTTTGGCTGTCCAGTGGTTAGCCCGTGTTGTGATCCCGAGTGTTGAGTACTCGGCAACCGTGTGACGTGTTTGGACTGAGTGAGACTGAAGTGCTACGGCGCGGCTTGCTACGACTCGTAGAGGGCGTCTCGACGGAAAAGCTCGGGTAAGTTTCTTGGGCGTAGCGCGTAGTCTTCAAATTGTCTTGTTAATTATTTCAGTGTTCTTTAGAGTATGAATGGAACTTTTCTTTCAGTTTAGGTGTTGGTAATTTATATTGGAGCGTTTTAAGCAAAGTATACGAAATTTTCTGTTTGAAAAATGTCTGTTTACAAAAAGAACTGGGTACTTGTTAGATAAATCCGTCCTATGTTGCGAGATGTTATCTTAATCCGAAGTATTTGCAGAAGGTTTCAGCTTTGTACTCATAGCATATTCCTGCAAAAGTGTAGGTACCTACCTGTAATACGCACGTAGATAGTTTTTCAATTTCTTACGATGTTATAATTATAATCTACGTCATTACCATTGATCTTTTCTTCGTTATATCTTTAAATGCTTGTATTTTAAATATAATTTTAGTATGGAATGTTTCAGTTTATAATAACAGAAACGCATAGGGCGGCGCCGGCGCAGCGTTGTGTGACGTATTATGCAATATGTGCGTGTCCCGCACGTGCATTGTAGGGAACAATCGCTGATAGAAATAACATGTAAACTTTTAGGAACACTAGGTAAAATAAAAAAAAAAACACATTAAGTATATATTTATTTAAATGATGAACATTCTACATATTAATAATGAGTATTACTACTATCGTTATGAAATCAAAATAATGAGGTATGAAAGATACATATTTTTTATGTTACCGTTCCTAAAGTCCTGTCTCGTAAATACCCAAGGATATAAGTAATAAATCACCTATTTAATTTTGTTAATAAATATGTACCTAGGTTGTTTTTATGTGCTACAGTTCTCTCGCAATCTTGTCGTAAGAAGTAACCGAGCGCGATTCACACAAGAATAAAAGTATAGTAGAATGTCTGTACAATCATATAACACTTTTCTTCAGGTCCGTTTCAGCTACAGACGGAAAGATAGCACTTATATATGTACATAGACATACCGAAATTTATTGTCATAGATGGAATATCTATGATTTGATATTCACTTGGCAAGTTTTAATAGAAAATTATATACTTGATTCATTGCGTTCAGTAGGTTTATAACAAGGTGTGTGAACACTTGCCAAGTAACATCATTAAAAAGTTACTATTTTTAACCGAGGTATGTGTATGGAACTTGGTACTTATTCAGATCTCACTTCTTTTATAGGCAAAGCATTCCCATATTATCGAACTTGGCAGCTTTTTACATTTTTGTTTTGGGTGGGATTTCATACTTACACGAATTGAGCAATAGTTGACCAAAATTACATCAAATTAGAAACTTACTGAAATTCAACTACTTTCCCCGCGTTGTATCAGTCTCTTGAGTGCTTTTCAAATAAGTAATGTTGTACGCATGATTCATCGATTTGAAATGTCAGTTCCGTAAATATTTAACGTTTTTCTGCTAGCGTTTATGATATCTTCACTAAAGGCTAAGGGGACTGATAAGATAGTTAGCATCTATAAGAGCTTCCGCACACTGAAAACTTTTAGTTGGCCGATTGTTCGGGCACAAAAATCAGTACGAATAGAAATGAATGGTATTACTTTATACCTATATATTTTTCCAACCACCGAGCCTACTGTCGTCGGTCGACTGTTTAATCTGCAGTGTGTATAGTCTGTAACTTACTGTTAAAAGTTTCCCTTGACGATAAATATTATGGTACGATCGATATCAATTGTAAATAATCGGATATTGGATGTTATCTGAACAAAAATACAAATAGTTAAAGGTTAGTAGTGTGATAACTTGATGATACCGGTTTATTGTGTGTATGATGGCCGCGTGATCGTCTTACAATGTCTTCGAGAGGCTAGATAAAGAATCTATGACTATTTAATAGATTGGAAGACTATTTAATAGTTCCATCTGAAGCATGGGGATATGATGATTTTGGGATACTTCGACAGAAACGAAAAGCGATTTAGTACAACATTTTGACACTTAGGTTACTCTATATCTTGTAAATATGATGTGGATATCTATGAACTTCCATGCAAAAAATGGCATACTTTATAACTGAAATAAATGTGTCTGAATCTAAGGATACATTATTGAAAGGTCTGAATACTGCAAGCAGATTATGTTTTCTATTCCATAATAAAATATCCCACGCCAAAATATACATAGACTTGAAAAAAAATAGTATCTAAGTACACTTCCATCAATATCCCAATCTGGCAAGTTTAAGCATAATTAAGTATCCAATCGATTCACGCATGTTTTCAACTAACCCAATTAAGCTTTGTGTTTGTAGGTCGCCGTAATTGTTAACTAAAGTACTTACACAATTAGTTCTTGTTGAAGCAAAAATAGATTACTTTCCAAAGCCCTTGATGATAAGATGTTTATTTGTATGTATTGTCATACAAATAGGGATTCATCTTCAATTCGTGGCCAGGCATGACTGAATTAATTTTGACTCGGTATTTTCTTGTCTTTTAATTATTGTAATTTTATGTTCCATGGATGCATAATATGAATACCTGATCAACCTATATAAAATGCCATATACATTGCAATCTCGTATCTAAAATAATTTAGTTAATTTATGTTTAAAGCTTAGATACACTAAATGTAGGTGCCCATTACTAAGTAAGTAACAGCCTCACGGGTTGATTAATCATTAGGTTAAGCAACGCTTGGCCAGATCATTCATTTGATAGCTGATCCTCCATGTCACGATGAGGGTTACGGATCGTTAAATTAGCGAGTCCCGGCTGTCTTTGAATGGCTCGTCATCCCAAAAGTCTGACCTTTGCATGACTTACCTTACCTAAAAGGAGTCGATTCATGTAAAATACTGGTACTCAACTGCATGCGGACATACTGGAAGCATACCACAACATAGTTCGGAAAAGGCCAAGCAGAAGATGATGCATGCTTACATTAACTTGCACGAGAACTAGGCACAACAGTATAACGTTGAATTTAGTACTTTCTAAACTAGACATAACAAACTTTTTTACCTTCCAATAATAAATCTATCTATCAAGTATTCCCACAAGAAACATTCTTAGAACCTGTAATGAATATGTGCTTTTAACATTGACGTGGTACAGTTTTTTTCCCCAATTAAGTAGATGCGATCGCTTACCTTATAATGTCAAGGCGTGGTGGGACACATGAGGCCGAAGTTACCTATTTATTACCTATACTTGTGTAGATACTAAATACAGTAACTAAGACGCTAGACGGGTGCCAGGTCAACTGCGGAACAAGGACGACTGGCTTGAACGACGTAATAGTATTGAGAGTATACAGATGTTTAGTTTAGAGAATAATCTGGAAAAGGTCTTTAGATTAGATTAAGTGTAGATTTTGCATTATTTGATTATTCTATTCAAAATATATATTTTTTAATACATAACACAAAAGAACTTACATTAAAAATGTTATTTATTCAGATATGAAATCTTAAAATTTGATACAATACGAGCAGCATGGTCGTCGTGTAATCTAAGCTTGAGTTAATAGTGTGATGACTCATTTATTTAAAGTCGAGTCCAGGGAAAAAGACACAGAATTTATAATGGCGCAGCAATGCACAGCAAAATTATGCTAAGTAAGTACTTAGTAGGTATATCAAAGAAGCCTTTTCCAGATAATCGAGAGAATATAAACCAGCCCATTAAGCCGAAACTTAGCAAAAAGCTGCTGCAACTTAATTTACACAGATCTATGGCTTTAATAAGATGGTTAAAACTGATACCAAATTATGAAAATTCTCAGAAATTTTTGGTATATCTCACAAAAACGGGCTGGCGACAGCGCCGGCTCCAAGCACTGAAACACAAGAATGTGTGAAAATTCTAAGACATAACATCTGTAAGTATCCTATCTAAGTATTTAGAACGAAAAAAGCATAAGCTGTGAATAGAAATAGCCGCCAGCAGCCAAATACATATATTTGTTAAACATTTTAATGTCATCCTCTTCAGCCTTGAAAACGGACAAAGCGCGGAATTTTTCCCACGGAAAAAGCGTAGCCTACCTAAACAGTTCTGGTTTTATCCAGTTTCATTATTTGAATTTCGAAAGATTTCAAATTTCGATAGTGACGTTTGATCCATGGGTTTTATCATCCAGGAAGCTGGGTTGGTTCCCTTGCGTCAGGTTCCCACGAGCCCATCCTAGCCCAGCCTAGCCCATTCCAAGCCCTTCAATGGCATCCGAACATTTTTCACACCATTTCGTTGCGCGTGATTGGTTTCCGTGAAAAGTGAGCCGTATTGTTCGCTTTGAGTTTGAGTAATCGTTTATTGACAAAGCTTTTGACTTTCACTGAAATAGGTTAATTGATTTTGTATTATATATTTTCGGTGGAGGTGGACTGCTTTACTATGAGTTCCCAAACTGCAGTAAAGAGTGTTGAAGGATTTTAATGAATGTGATCATTATTTGGTACTAACTTTCTATGAAGTTAAAGAAGAGTAGCTGGGGGTTGCGAAGATTAAGTAAAGAAGCCTTAGCTTGTTTATCGCACGGAACATTGCGCATTTAGTAAAGTCATCTAAGCTTGCCTGCTCTAAAAAACGTTAACCTTTGCATGAATCACAAACAAATCGGTAAAAATACAAAATTGCGCCTAATAACGCGAACAAAAGACCGAAACTATTCAGAATCCATCGATCCCATTCTGCGAACAGCCAGACAGCGATTTCATGGTAAAGATAACTGTATCAAAATTTGGTAGCTACGTCATTCGTCCAATTGGCCTGGCGAGGACATCGCTCGGATCACAAAGAACCGGACGTCAGCATCCGCTTTCCATCGGCACAATTTTTGGAAACACCAAAATTTTCATAGTCCAAACCTTCGGCGAGGCATTGTCATGTAGATTTGAGGTTCATTATGCTGGCTGGGCTTGGTACATTTGATACTTGCGAATTTGTAGCTAGGGCTTGCTGTACTTATGTGTGGGAGAAAGCTGTGTGAAGTTACATGACCGAACACCCTGGAGTACCTCTCCTAATTTACTACTAGCTATGCTAGCACCAGCTAGCATATTGTGGAATGTGGGCAGCTAACACTACTTCCGCGTTATGGATCTGCCCTAACGCAGTAGTGTAATAGTTACACACGTTAGCAATTTTATATTCTTACTAAAGTGTGGTACAACCAAATAGCGAGTCTTCATTTGTTATTGAAACATTAATAAAGTACTAGGCGACCGGATGAACTACAGACAGGGACTTATCCCATAGTATTTTTAACACAGTCTACTTAACTGTCTACAATTACGCAGTTGTCGGTCCCTTATCTTGTTTTGCTCAAAACATGGATGCAGCACCTAAGTATTATTAACTTTGTTTACATCCACATCAACTCGTAACTTTTAATTACCTCTGGCCAGGAAGGAAAATGTGAAGAAAAATAATAAGTAATCGTGTGTAATTAAACTACAATAGAATCGATAATATGTAATGTCTGGACAATGTATGTACTTAAGGATGTTTGCTCACATTGTGTCAGTATTTCATAATAGTATTTCTATTAATAGTAAGAAGGAAAAGCCTGTGGAAGAAATAATTGGGTGGGTGAATATGCAGTCCTTTGCATCTTTTAATGTTTAAGAAATTGGAAGATTTCATCTTACGTGACGATAATGATGATAAATATTTAAGCAGCTCTTGTGTTTTATACACAACAATGTTTGGGAGAAGTATCAATAAACAGTTCATCGCTTGGGAAACAATAATGTTTTATATTTACTTAAAATCCAGAGGAATTCTCACGGAGAGGCGAGAATTTTGATGTTTAATGTGATAAAAGGTTTTGAATTTGAAAACAGGAATAGCCTTTAACCAATAGTATCACAGATGTAATATATGCTACCCCGATTTCTGATGGTATCTCTATGCCGTCTACCTATTGGCATTTCACAATAGTCAGCAATGCGACAATTACCTAAAACAGGTCAGTAACAAAATTCTGTACAAAAACATCAATAGAAAAATATTTCGCAACATTTTTATATATGAATACAATTAATTGCATCCATTTCACGGGTGTGCGCAAAATAACGGTGTCGATGTCAGTACCTATATATTTCAATATGGCAGCCATCGATAAAGCTAACAGTACTGTTATATTACAAAGAGTTGGACGTAGTGATGCATGGGTTTTGTGTATGACTAGTTATAGCCCAACACTTTGTGCTCCGATAGCTGCGAATGTTACAAATAAGCTCGTATTGTGTTTTAGTGCGGGTTTATGCTCGTTAGGGCTGTTGATGACCGACGAATGAGGTATGGGTTATCCATGATCGAATAGTTGAGGTTGTGGAATAACACAGAGCATAATAAAATCTTAAGGACAGCACCTAGTAGTAGTATTAGGATGCCTTTTGGCATTAACCCACATATAGGAAAGGTATAAGAGCCTTTTCCAGAAGAACAACCACTGAAATGATAAGCTCGTAGGGGGAGATCTGTGAGTCGTTTCCTTTCGACATAGTTAAACCTACAAAGCAGAAGTTGAAAATTGTTTTGTTTTTCAGGCCCTTTGCCTGCTGAAACCGTTAAAAATTCATGTCAAATCAATATAAAGCGATAAACGAGGATGCACGAAGAATAATCTGAACGCGGTCACAGAATCGCGGCCACAACAAATACCTGACGGATGATTTGATAATGTTGTTGAAAACATGTTGTTACGTTGAAAAATATTTGCTCAGAAGACGTATTGAGTAAATGTTGTCTTTGTCTCGATAAATACAAATAATGTAGACTCCTTTGTTGTTATTTACTTGATATAGTAACCCAAGTATTAAGAGCTCATTTAAGTCTTGTAAGAGGTGACTTTCAAGATGTAAACAACTTAAATCCATGAGATTATGAGCTTTATGAAGTTATGTGTCCTGTAGGGGCTCCATTTGATAAATAAGTAGGATAGGTAGGTACAGGAGGTAGGATTACCATCCGAGAGTCATTAGGCAACAAACAAACATACACATCGTCAATAAACATTTTAGCGAAGGTCCTACCAGAAAACTTTCGAAGAAATAGAAAGTCAAAAGATTAAGATACATACCAAGGTAAGAAATACAAACCAATGATTATGGTGAAGTATCATTAAATAGACAAGCCTGACAAAAGGATCCAAAATTAGTAACAGTCCCAGGCAACAAGTCTCGTAACATAGCACTTAACAGGCCATTGCTAATTACCTACGCCGTAATTAACAGACAAATAAAATGGACGCCAGTCTGCATTTATTGACATGATACACACACTCTATTTATGGCCAGAAACATCATAATTTAGATCTATGTACACTGCAATCATCACACGCACGGCCCCATGTAGACTTCCACAGTAATTTTCTAACCGAAGGCCGTCATTATATACTAAATGTTAAATACTATTGCTTTTTGTGTCTATGTAAATATTTGTTCAGTCTAACCTTGCTCTCGATTGTCTCGTATGAATATGTCATGCGATTATCGTTTTTGCGAAACGATGATCGGTTTCTGAGTGACTTGTCGAATGTACGAGAAGGTTTGTGCTAATTGTTTTAGCTTGTGAATGGATATGTTTATGATATTTCGTGTTTAAATCGTTCAATTGCGTGGCTACAATAGTCAAAGGGCAATTGCTGTTTACGAAAATTCTAAAGAACGGAAATCCTCCGGCAATCCTCCTTAAAATTAGAAAGAAACATTGCGCTAATGCGTTGTATAAAAATAAGATTCTACATACTTAGTACTTAAAATACCTTACGTATAAGATATCATATAACGAGCCTATTGATTATCAACATCAATATTATCAATCAGTTATTACAACAATCAATTTATTATTAACCCATCAAGTTAGATATGTCTAGAAACATCGAACCCAGAGGTTTCCACCAATATCACTGAATTTATAGATCATAATATCTATCCTGATCCTGATTCCGTGACCGTCCCGGATCAGAATAGGATCTCCTCATCTCTCTCCCATGGGTGTCGTAAGAGGCGACTGAGGGAGGTAAGGCCTAGTGCATTCCACCAGCACTTTGGGCTACCCGCAAGAAGGCGGACAATCCACCTCAATAGCATTCCCAAGGAGGGTTAGCATCAGGCAAGCGGCCGGCTGTAAAACTTATGCCAAAACAAATTGCAGTATGTTATGATAGAAAAGTATGGATAGAGAAAACATGCTGCGTCGACCCCAAATAAAATTGGTATAAGGGCAGGAGGATGATGATTAATGCTATCCTCATTTTAATACTGTTATTCTTACAGGTGACCATATGTGTGGTCGGTGACGCGGCACCAGCAGAGATAGAAGATGAAGCCCCGGGGGGCGAGTGTCATGCACGCCTTCACTGCGCTCACCATGCTCACCATGGCTAATGGTAACTTCTTATTACCACACTATTTTTAAAAAGGGGAACCATGCAGTTTTTTGACCATTCTTCTCTATAGAAAGCTACTTTTGGAATGGGCTTACTTTTGATTAGACTTTGACTAGCTTTATATTCTTCGTAAGTATATAAATGGCAGATTTTTCATATGTCAATGCCATATTTATTTCATAGATAAGATTCCTGATGATTGAAAAATCAGTCCTAAATTACGCACCAGTATTCAAAGTAAGCTGGGTGATAGAAATAATGTAAGTTTACTTCACCACGGTAAGTGGTGTTGTTATTGTATAATGTGTTCGGAAGTTGCTAATGCTCCTGCTACACCTGCGTTAGCGTTAACGTTAATGTCAATGGCCAACTACGCGTTACTTATTGCATTAAAAATGCGTGTTGGCTACACTTACGCAAAGAGTTAATCCCTCATGAAGTAACGCGTTAACATACATTAAAGAGATTAAACTCAGACACACAAAATAATTCTAAAAACTAAAGCTTTCTCATTTGACCATTCCATTACCGTGCTCGTAAAATGCAGTTACAACTTAAACAAAGTATCTACACTCGTCCTTGCATGCGTGCAATGAGATGGCATTAATGTAGCCAACATCACTTAGCGCTATAAGCTACGCACTAAAACCCTTTGATGCGTCCAAAAAACCGACACCCGAGTTATCGCTTAACGTTTAATGCTATTTATATTGCCATTAGTATAAATTGACATTAAAACGTTGGCCACATCTGCGTAATGCCAAAATTTAACGCGTTAAGACGCAGGTGGAGCAGTAGCATAAGAAAAGATTTAATTTTCTGTGAAAGAAAGTTAACTTTGGAGTATCTATCTACCTCCTTGCTTTTTGCAATGTCAGCTGAATCCGCCGAATAAAAAAAATCCTCGAACTTGTACATTAGGTACCTACATAAAGATTATCTTAAACACCCGTATAAACTAAACTATGCTACCCTCTTTAATTTTATTTCCTCTTCCGTATAACATGGTATCAGTTATTTTAAGTTGTTATTTAAGTACCTACTACTTGAGACTCACAACAACAATAAATACGGAAATCAGTCATTGATTAGAGAGGATTGTAAACAATAGATATTAGGTACTTTTGTAGACAATAAGTGATCTGTCGGTTACTGTTAATTAAATTGGTAATAAACGATGTAACTGCATTTTAGAATACACAGCTTATTATCAAATTAAATAATATGTAAGTAAATAATTGAAGCATAAAAGGGATATGCTGCGTGAATACAAGAGCTCTTTATTTCCATAATTAATTTTCCCCGAACATTCTAGCTGACTTCAAATAAAACATTTATCACAAAGTCAATGAAGATTACATCTCGGACTTAATTTGAAGACGCATGTTTATCTAACGTTAGATAACACGAACTCTGTGTTTAAACAGCCAGACAAACGGACGCATGATATTGAAGCGTGCGCTAAACTAAACTGCATTGTTCCCAGCTCAAACGACATGCAACCAAGGAATGGGACGGGTTATGTATGAGCGGCTGCCGAACCAACAGCTGCATGGATTTGATGATGACGTTGTAAGTATAAACAAAAAACAATTACAGGTCTATTGATTACGGTACTAACCTTCAAGGTAAGCGTTAGTTAAGCGTACGCGCCGCTTTTTTACCAAACATTACCTAACGCCGATGTTGACAAACAAATCCATCGTACGTACGATTACCTACGTCACTTTGACTCCAATTAAAACAGTCTAAGCAACATTTAATCTGCATTATTCGTTCCTCATTACCATAGGTCCGCGAGACGGCGCCACCTTTTCGCGTTTTGGAGAAATGCCAAGACTTATGCTTGCGCGATCGCTCTGGAAACAGCCTCGTAAGGACCTGCAACTCTATAGATTTTCAACCAGGAGCACGCATTGCTGCCTTCAGCCCTGAACCTGAATATGAGGAGTCGACATGTTACCTAACGCGAGAACAGGCCGCTCCTGAAGGCATCGGGACTCTAATGATTGTACCGAACAGCGTTCATTTTAATGAGATATGTTTAACATGTAAGTTGTTATGATCATTTTATCAAATTCGTTGTTTTTTCCTGTCACACAATGGGTATTGTTTTATCTTTGTTTTTAGCCAATCGTCCGGAGCGTGAGTGCCCATCTCGGCGGTATGTTTTTGAACGCCACGCTCGTAAAAGGCTTAAACTCCCACCTTCGGATCTCAAGGAAATTATGGTTGCTAACCGAACGGAATGTGAAGATAAATGCTTGGGAGAATTTAGTTTTGTATGCCGTTCTGCTACATATGACTCTGCTTTGAGAACTTGCTCTCTTAGTAGGTTCACAAGAAGAACTCACCCCGAGTTATTAGAAGATGATCACAATGCAGATTATTTGGAAAACACTTGTCTGAACGGTTAGTATTTCTGAATGAAGTTTCTATTCTCATGTACCTACTTATATAAACTAATTTACGCAGGGACCATCTAATAACTGCATGATATTTTTGCAGCGGAGAGAAGATGCGATGGTTTAGCAGTTTTTATCAAAGAAGAAAATAAGCGTCTCGGAGGACCGTTTGAAGCTGATGTTTTCTCGAACATGACTCTCGATGAATGTCAAGCCATGTGTGTTCGCGCAGAAAAGTGAGTCACAGTCATTATTTTACTAGGTAGGTACTTCGGTTAGTATGTAGGTTAATTTCAATTGCATGCGATGTATTTTCTAGATATTTCTGCCGCTCTATTGAACATGACGCGATGACCCGACAGTGTGTTCTCTCTGAAGAAGACTCCGTGTCTCAAAAAGACGACGTGACTGTTAGCGCATCCCCCACCCATCACTTCTACGACCTTGTTTGCCTGGATAATCGTAAGTAATATCGTGATCGTATGTTCGCCTTAGATAACAGCTGTTTCTAGTAACTTCGTTTAACCTTAAAAACGCTTTATCAAGTATTCAGTGAATGCTTGGCAATTAACATTTTGAAATTCCTGAATTAACAATGCATGAAACCACATTAAGGTTTTTCTCACGATTATGATCAGTCTCTCATCGGGTGACAGCTCGCGGCACGGAGTACCCGGACAACAGTGTGACGTCACACCTGTTCTCACCCGGCCGACGACCGGACACCGCCTTCCAGAGATACAGAAACAGTCGCATCACCGGAGAGTTCCATTCAGAGATAACCGGCCGCTCGCTCAGCGAGTGTTTGGATGAGTGTTTGAGGCAGACAAGCTTCCAGTGCAGGTAATGTAACGAATCATGTCAGTGTGCCGTTTGACCACGATTTCGACATGCGCATGACATCTCTTTACAATTGTCACCCATATATTTACATAACTTCTCGACCGTAAAAGGCCGTTTTGTAACTTCAGCCGATATTTTACTAACATTCAGCAGCTCAGTCCGCACTTTAAAATAAATATTCATGAGTACCACTCGTAATTGAGTATGCATTCGTGATCAAAACATACAATAAGTACTTTATCTCCTACGTAAACACTTCGATAACCAATCATAACAGAATCTGACCTACAAAAACAAAAGCATATCATTTGGGCTTCGGCATACGAAAAACAGTCCATAATAGTTTATCTGTTGCTTTGTGTGTCACAAGTACGAGTGCTGAGATAAGGTGTGACAAGTTCGTTGTACGATTGCGTGCGTGTGGGCTATTCACAACGTGAGCATTGTTCGCAGGTCGGCGGTATACAGCGACCGGGCCAGGACATGCCGACTGAGCAGATACAATCAGAAGGATGGCATGCGACTGCTTTACGATCCCGATTTCGATTATTATGAAAATTTGATGCGTGAGTATCGTTTGTTGCATTGTTGATGCTTAGTCGTTAGAATTGACGAAAAATCGATTCCAATTGAATTGGTATTGTTTGGCGTTCAAATTCGATGGAACGGTTCATTTTGTCTTTTGGGATATTTAATGCAATAGACAACATTCTCAACTATACAATTAGGTTGGTAGAACCTATAGAGTTGAAACTGCAGCAATAGAAAGAATAAAGTCCAAAGTCAATACTGTAAATAAAGACTCAATGAGTGCAGTCAAGGCAGTAAACCTAGAAAATCTAGGTCAGACGCAATTGCACATCACATGACAATGTTTAGACGACACATGACGTATTGCACTTGTGAAAGACTGGAAGGAAGAAACCAATAAACGTATCAGAACAAATTGGGATTAATAGAAGTGAACACGACGTAGGTCGTAGCATGTTTATTAATAGAAACTAGTAGGGCTGCGCTAGGATAGACAAAACATGGAATTAATAAGCTACAATGGATTTGTAAAATATAAAAGGCTAATTCTTCCTACCTGCCTACTTCATAATAAATAGAGCGTGTTTTTTCAAATGTTTGTGTTCATATTTATGCTTGAAAAGATATACTGTGTAAATATGTTTATATGTATATGTGCAAAATTATACGTACCTGTTTTCACAAAAAAAAATTGATAGATTGGGATGGAATTTAAATAGTAGGTGTTGCCTTTCTGCCTAATTTATCAGAGTTCCCAAATAAGGCATTTTTGTCTTAAGTTTGTTTAATATAATACAATAATTTAATATAGTGAAATGTTCGAGTAATTATTATCATATATCTATCTCGAACAGGCCCTTTACACATCCTTTAATAAGCAGTCAATTGGTACTACAACGCACGTTGAGAATCACCCGACATTGACCGTCCTGTGTCCACAAATAGCATCCCTTTATCTGCCTTATAAGTATGGATTTAAATCTAGAATAATATGAATATTTTCTCAAATAAATCAGACATATATAGGCATTACAAGTTAAGCAATATATAGGGATATTCAGATACTTCATTTAACTTCTAGGATAGATAAGAGGGATCCCATGCTTGTTAAGATAAATCTTTGCAAAAGTAAAATGCGTAAGCAACTGTAGTTTACATGAGCGAAAATTATCGGTTATGTAGAACTGAATAAATATATAGCATTGCTTACTACAAACACAAATGTAAAAAATCATAATGGCGTTAGATCCAAGTTGATCTTCAAAAAATTTCAAATTTTACCCACTCACAACTTATCGGAAGAAGAAGAAATATTGACAACTATGGTTTGGGTATTCAGATCAGCTAGTTGGCGGTGAGACCGAGGCTGGGACTCCGGGAACTGGTTCCCAGGGCAATTGGGGGGGACGCCCTGCCACATCCACAGGTTCGATGCATGATAGACAGGAGCTGGGACCAAGCAGTCTCTGGGATTGATGAACGTTTAAAAAAAGAACTAATATTTCCACTGTAGAATTAAGGGCCACGGTCACCAACAACATGAACGCCTGTTTTACTTTCAACTACTGCTGAAAGCATGAAAATTTTCTAGCAGTAACAGTTGTTTTAAAAACTGACGTTTGTATTGTTAGTGAACTTGGGCCTTAGTAAATAATGTTTTTAATAGTGGTTTATCTGTGTCCTTTAATAAAGGACGTTCGTCTGAAAGTCTGTGTGACTCATGAATCATCTTAACAGTTTTAGTACTGTTTATTAAATTCAGTGACTGATAACATTCATCAATCACCTGAGATGTCTGTAGTTGTAAATCATCGGTTTATTTAGTTTCTGTAGATTGTTGTTTTTTGAAGTCGTAGGTGCTTGCTATTTTTTATGGTAAGGTGAGTATTGTTGTATGTATGTTGTAGAATAGATATTATATTATACGTAAATTAAATAATGATGTAATTAATAGGCATGTAACTGTTGTTATTCCAATGAAGGAATAATAAGGTATCAGCATGCTAAATTAAGTAATCAAGGTTCCTAGTACTTACGTTTTTTTAAGTAGGTAGTTAACTTGTTAAGTAGGAATAGGTAGTAGCTTGAACGTAGTTAGAAGTAGTTTAGACATTTTTATTCGCATGTTGTAGTTCCTCATGTATCCATCATAGATGTACTAATTCCTAATCACAATCTTTCTTTTTGAAGGTGGTAGTAATGGAGGCGACCGGGACCGATACCCGCCAGGCGTAGACCGCTACCCGGATGACGACCGGTACCCTGACGATGACCGGTACGGCGACCGTCGACCGGATCGGTACCCCGACGACCGATATCCGTCCGGCCCCGACGATCGCTACCCCGACGACCGATACCCACCCGGCGTCGGATCAGACCGCTACCCGTCTGACAGATATCCCCCCGGTGTTGCAGACCGATACCCCTCAGATAGGTACCCACCAGGTATCGATCGGTACCCTGCAGGGGTTGATCGGTATCCTTCTGGCCCCGACCGCTACCCAGTTGGTATAGATCGCTACCCGGCCGGTGTAGACCGTTTCCCCGCTGGCGCTGACCGATACCCAGCAGGTGTAGACCGATATCCCGCAGCCGTTGATAGATACCCACCTGGAGTGGGACCTGGGGTTGACAGGTACCCCGCTGGCACTGGAAGATATCCCATCCCTAGTAGTGACCGCTACCCAATAGATGGTGGCCGGTATCCACTGTATGACTATCCCACTAACGAGCTTGGAAGATATCCAGTAGACAGATATCCTATTAGCCGATATCCTATCGACGTTTATCCAGAAAGGTATCCACAAGACAGGTACCCACAAGATAGATACCCAGTACGAGGCAGTGGTCGATACCCATCTAGACCGGGCTGGCTCCCTAGCCGCTATCCTGACCGGTTCGATCAGGACCGATACCCTGGAACTAACGATTGGGGACGATACCCGTTCAGCCAGTACCCGGTTGGTGTAAACCGAGACCCGGTGCCGCTGGGCGGGGCTCGTTACCCAGACATGTATAACAAATATCCGCCGACCGGATCTTCATACCCTGGTGAGCACGAAATATTATTGAAACATGTGTAGTTAGGTATATAATATGAATGTTGTTCATGATAACATGAGAGAGATTTTTACAGCAGGCTATGGACGTGGAGGTTATTATGGGCCTGATTAC
Source organism: Helicoverpa zea x Helicoverpa armigera (assembly GCA_033682625.1). Classification (NCBI taxonomy): domain Eukaryota; kingdom Metazoa; phylum Arthropoda; class Insecta; order Lepidoptera; family Noctuidae; genus Helicoverpa; species Helicoverpa zea x Helicoverpa armigera. Next base: position 4,892,588 of record JAWIIS010000011.1, read on the forward strand.
GCGGGACCTGAGCGTTTCCCAGACAGAGGAATTCGCCCTGGTACAGACAGGTAAATCAAATTATTTCTAAATTGTGTATTTGGTTATTTAGAAGTAGAAACATTTTATTTTTATTATCAAAACAGGTATCCCGTGGAGCCGAGACCGAGTTTCGGTATAAGACGACCGATTGAAAGACCTAATGGATATCGCGGATCTTATCCTCCAGCTGGGCCAGTAGAAAGACCAATAGGTATAAAATCTCAAGTGAATGAAATTAAAGGATTCAAATTACCAAAGGCTACTAAATATTTATTCTAATTAGGTGGTCCAGTGTACGGCGGCGCACCCGCATATGGCGGGTCACCTGTATATGAGCCCGATGGTCCAATAGGTCCTGTCGGACCTCCTGTTAACGGTCTTGGTGGCCCTATCAATGGCGGTCCAATAGGCGGCCCAATTGGAGGACCGATCGGCGGGCCAATCGGCAACGGTATAGGACCTCTTAGACCTCAGGTGGGACAAAGACCATGGCAGGGATCACGATGTGAAGAAGACAGCTTCAGACAAGTAGGAAGACAACGTATGCAAAGGCGATATGTCCGACGATTCACTACTGCTCAATCATTGGCGCACTGCCAACGCGAGTGCATAGAGGCCAGAGACTTCATCTGCCGGTCGTTCAACTATCGGTAACTAAACAAGTCATGATGTAACCATGCTAGTTGCGAGTACAGCGACAGTATTACTGACCCACATTTTGTTGACAGGGGCGTAGACGGCGCCTACGCTGGTGAACCTCGAGATAATTGTGAACTGAGCGATCGAGACACTCGGGAGCTGGATGCTGCTAATCCGGCACATTTTGATAATACGGCTAGTGAATATGATTTCTATGAACGTGCTCTTGGTAGGATGGCTGATGATTGTTTGGATGGTAAGATTATAATCAAACACGAACAAGGAAATTACCAGCATATTATGATTTCCTTGGGCTTATATGATCCTATGATTTGTTTTTACAGTATCTCAAGTATGCAACGAAGATGGCATGGAGTTCACTCTTCGACTCCCCGAAGGTTTCTATGGTAGAATGTATACCTACGGGTTCTACGATCGATGCTTCTTCCGCGGAAATGGCGGTGTGGTTAATGTATTGCGAATCACAGGAGCTCACGGGTATCCAGAATGTGGAACACAGCGGGTTTGTACAATTTATCATGGGTCCTTAGTCCCTACCTACATATTATTAGAAGACCAAGAACTACCTATCAATGAATGGTTCCTGCCTATGTTACTTGTAAATAATTTCCTCAATGATGATTGATCTTTCAGTACGGAGATACGATGACGAATATCGTAGTGGTTCAATTTAGCGACAACGTGCAAACTTCCCGCGACAAGCGGTTCAACCTCACGTGCCTGTTCAGGGGGCCCGCTGAAGCCGTGGTTACGTCCAATTATATCGGCGCCGGGTGAGAATTATGTTACAGACTCTTAATTTGTGTCTACTTGATAACAAAATACGTGTATTGTTTTATTACTACCAAGTTCATGGAACTGGTTAATTAGAACCTTTATCGCGTATGTTAGAGCTAGAAGTACATTACTTATTTTGGGATATTTTTTTATCAAGTAGACACAAATCTTTTTTCATTAACATTGTAACAGATTTTGCGTGTTTCGTGAGTTCGCTTCTGAAATTTTCCTTTACATTTGCATAAGTGTACGTGATTGTTTATTTTAGATGTTTCCTCAACATTTTTCATTCGCTGGAACATTTTGTTTTTATTGGTGGTGTATTTTGGGAGAGTTGTAGAATCATTATTAGATGTTGGGTTTTCCGAAGCGATGTGTTTGTTTGTGCAAGATTTTCCTTTATATTTTGCAGTTACTGGAATGTAGACATTAACCGTTTGGTTTATTTAGTTAGTTGAATGTTGGTTTTGAGTGCTGTTATAACTAACAGCTACTAACGGCAGACTTTGAAAGAATATGTCTATTTGATTCAATTTTATATTTTCCAAAACTTTATATTGACAAATTCATTCAAAGTCAGTAAAGCCAAACAAGAAAGTATGTCTTCGAATCTAACCGTAGTCTTGGATATGATTTGGTCGACAGGTCCGGTAGCCCCATACCCATCGAATATCTTCCTGAAGAAAGTTCATTGAACTCGAAGGTTCGTCTGATGATCCTGTATCAAGGAAGGCCGACAACTACCATTGCTGTTGGCGACCCACTTACGTTTAGACTGGAAGCTCAAGACGGGTACAATTACGCAACGGATATATTCGCTACGAATGTAATCGCGCGAGATCCTTATTCGGGACGTTCGGTGCAGTTGATTGATCGAGTTGGGTAAGTGGACGACCAAAGAGTTTTGCATCAATATTCTATGTAATTTGTACACTCGACTTCTAAAGAATAAAGTTTATACACTGTTTTTCTTCTTACAGTTGCCCCGTCGATCCTGATGTATTCCCTGAACTAGACAAAGGCCGTAACGGAGATTCTTTGGAAGCAAGATTCAATGCGTTCAAAATACCTGAGTCCAACTTCTTAGTTTTCGAGGCTACAGTGCGTACGTGCCGCGATGGATGTCAACCGGTCAGTACACACATTAAACTACCATTAAGAGATATGTATTACATAATCGAAGAAAATTAACAAATAGCTGTGTAGGTCTTTCTGAAGGTAGGTGTCGTGCAACAATTTGCCGATAAATTGCCTTAACAAGGCATGGGGCGCGGTAATGACTCTTCATTGATAAAAATTGTTTCAATAAAGGGCATAGTTACTCGATACACCGAAGATCGATCTGCCTATTGTCAATAATAGTCTGTACCGTACATATTCTACTATGGCTATGGTCTAAATGTTTGCAATTATGCCCTTTCTTTTATAAGTTTCCGACTCCATAATTAAATTAACCAACCAGATCATCATTATTAATAGGTAGCGAGCTGGTATAAGCACTTAATTATGACATAGAACCACATTAAATTTTACTACATTTTAGGGAGACTTTCAATTTTGCTTCAGTCTGTTATTGTCATCCTTATCAAAATGAACCTCTACCAGGCCATAACAGACCATTTCAATTACGTCAATGCTTTAAAAAAATACATTATCAAGCTCATTTAGTTACCGGGTTATCGCGTAACGATAAGTGTATCTGAAGATGTAGGGTCGTGCATAAAATATATGCTGTTTATGCAATTTAGCTAAGTCTGTAGGAACTCTTGACCTTTTTGCTTATCTGGTTGTATCACGTGAATAACAAATGGTAGTATGCGTTCGTTTTTCAATAGATAAATAGACGCTAGAAATTACTCAAGTTATGTAAGAGAAGTCGAGCTGTTTATATCTAATAGACCGCTTCGATGTTAAATCGATCTATAATTGGCAAGCGCTTAATCATATTTGTTTCTAATTAAGTATCTCCTTAGATAAAACCTGTAATAAGTGGATGTTTATCGATGTCTTGTTTGCTGCGGATGTTACCTATGACTTATGAAACAGAAAGATATTAATGGGTTAGCTAATTACGGATACTGCATCCTCATAGATAAAATTGCCCACTTATGAAGCTAACTCGAATGAATAGGTACTATACAATAGTATGTATGTATGTATGTTATGTGTTTTGCCCTCAAGGGCCAATGTGAGATATTCCATAACGTAATGTTCATCTTCAAATGGTGAATTATTGTATTATCAGTATGTTCTATTTTTAGGATGATCTTTCAGCTTTTCTGATGTAGGGACAGTCCCAGACTACAGAAATTCCTACATATCTACAAGTATCACCGTATTCTCTATTTTTCTGGAGTAGGTATTTATATTAGGTCGTTGTTTATTTTCCAGGCATACTGTCCAAGCCACACGGGCCGATCGGAGCCATCATTCGGCAGACGTCGAAGGGACGTGAATTCCACACTCGTCGCAGAAGGCAATGACACTGCCGAAGCTAAATCTGACAACAGCAACGACACAAAAACTGACAAACAAGACGACAAGAATGCAGGAACTGTTTACAAAGTCTCGTATGAAGAGGCGAAGGTCGATAAATATTTGAAGGATGAGGTTGAGACCCCAAGTCATGTGCGGAAGATGATCGAGGTAAGGGAATGGGCATTACCTATATAGGTACCTATTTCTCATCAATAGCAGGATATTATGGTAGGTGGGTAAATTAATGTGGGATGTACTACCAGATAAAACTATAACATTTCGTCTTTGACGGTCTTTGTTCATATTGTTTTGCTGAACATAATGGCTTACTATGAAATTAAACATGATGGAACTTCCTTTGATTGTTGTAGTATTGGATGAGATAGGTAATTTGTCACTTATTAGGTTGGGACTACCTATAAGTTAGAGGGTAGATTCCTTTTTTAGTTCATGGAGTTATTTGTTCAGTTACTAAATAAATAAAAAATAAGCAATACCTACCTAAGCACTCGAGTGGCAGTTGTTTTTGTAAAAAAATACACAAATATTAGAATTAAGTCATTATCAGCGTTATCTTTTGTTTCAACAAGCTAATAGTAATGAACTTTTATCAAAACACTGCTGATAAATGAGATAAAACTCGCCAAGGGGCTTATTCACGATGGGCAGCATAGCAACCCATTAAACCAGCCACAACATTCTTTTGTAGTTTTGTTCAACACCTAGGTAGCATCCTAGGTACCTATGTAAGTCTATGTGCCTACGACAGGGGTGTAGTTTCACCCGAATTCGTCTTTCCTGGAGGCAATACCAAATTCCCATTCTTTGAACAAATAATGGAGACAGTTCTATCTACTTGTAAGTAGGTAAACCTAATGACTTCGAAAATCCGTCATCTTTCCCCCAGGTCTTTGACAACCGCAACGAGCTGCTTGAAGAGAACGGCGAGAGTGACTCGTCACCCGTGGTGGCTGCTGCCGGTATCTGCGTGCCTCCGTACCACTACAGGGCTTTGCTGGTGGCCCTCTGTGTGCTCCTGTCATTGTTACTGGCTATGCTGACTGCTGCCTTGTATATCTACAGGTTTGTATGACTAGCGTTAACTTTAGGACAAAACTGTCTTCAAGCTTCTCAGACTACAAGACGTACCTAGGTAGACTAGTCTAGAATGTATACCTATCCGGTATTAGTTAGGTACTTAAGTAATTCTCCTCATCAAGGTTTTCACTAATAAAGGCTATTAGGAATTTTGGCATTTTCTCCAGCAGTTTAGGACTCCGTGGAATTTCTTTAATTTTTAGTATGAAGATTCTCTTTTGATCAGAAAAACTACAATATGTCATGTAATGTGAAAGGACTTAACAAATGGCTATTTAAGTCCTCCTTAAACGTCCTTTAACAGGTACCTGACCAATGTAATTAAATGCAGTGTGACGCATAAAACATAATACGGCGTTTATTTATAAACAGGGCTATATTTAAAACGTTCACACGCAGAGAACACGTGCTTGAAGCGTGCAGTTTTGTTTTTAACTAGCGACCCATCCTGGCTTTGCTCTGATGCATTTTTTTTCTTTTCGTTCTACAAATAAAAGTTAAATAACTGGCATATTTCTATAGCTGGTACGGTCTACTATCTGTGTCTATTATTTTCAATACTAAAATAGGTTCATAATTTCATCAGTGTCAAGTCTGGGGATTAGGAACTGAGTTGACTTGTCTCTACCTACTTACGTTCCTATCTATTTCTAGTTAGATTTAAATGATAGATAACAGTTGGCATTTTAAGGTTTAGTTGCTATGGTATAGTACCTGCCTCCCTGCTTATCTAGTTGCTAACACATAGGCGATAGTTATCATTGTTATCGTTTATTTAAGTTTAAGTAGGTAAAGTATCAATCTAATTGAGTAAACAGGCCCCCCAAGCCCTCTGTCTCCAACAAAACTTCCTCGATCTCAATTTAGACGGTGTTAAGTCTGATGCTATTTATTCTATATGCTGATTATAAATTATTCGGCTTGAATCATTCGCAAACCTTTAATAGGCTCCTATTATTTTAATTACCTCGTTATTACATATAAATATTAATATTTTCCTCAAACAGACGCTATTGGCGAGTGCTGCGTAAGAACATTCAGGCATCGTCACCTGCGCCGGCGCTGCGGCCAGTGACCCCGGGACCTAGGCCTACAAGACCCTCGCTTTTCTCCGCCTCACATCTGCATAAACCCTTCTCCTTGAGGTAATGAGAGAAAATATTAGTTTGCTTATGCATAACTATTGCAAAAGCATGCACTTCCAAATCAAGAGCCTTTAAAAGCCTTTAAAAATACATAAAGTTTGGTAATGGACTAATGGAGATTGAATGAACTGTTTGTCGCCTTAAACATACTGGTGCGAGTCCGTGCAAGGTACAAAGAGTTCACCGACTGCAGAATAAAGAACATTAAGTAGACAGGTGGCAATCATTCAGTCAAAGTTCAGCAGATAAGCAGAAATTGCGTCAATTGAAAATAAACATGCCAATAAAAGTGTAAATACTTTACACTTCGATAAGGACATTGATTAATGTTGACGGAAAAAGGCGTTCATCACATGATTCAGTCAAGGAAATGAATGTTACGTGAGAGACATTATTTATGATGTTCCCTGTAGTAATACATTCACTATAAGTGCCTACTAATTTAAGTTTACGCCTATTTCAGTGGTTTGGGACGGACTTTCGCCGAAGTGGGCGAAGAAGCAGGGTCCTCGGGGCGGTTGGCGAGTGCCTTCGACGACGGTAGCGAACCTATTTACACGGATCCTTCTCTGTTCGAGCGCTCTCGGTCCCTTCGCTCTCTGCACTCATTGGACATGAAGCCCGACAGACGTGACCACCGCGCGTAACTTCGACAAGTCAACGCATAACGCATCGTTTTATATCTAACTCTTAAATTAATAAATAAACATTTTTATAATGCGTCCCAACTTTCAACAGTCATCAATATAGGTTTTAATGCCATAAATGCTCAGTCTTATTCCGTCCAAATGATCTGTTAACATTAAAGTACAATATAATTTGTTTTAACATTTTTTTATATGTATTAATATGAATCTTACTGTAAGTTGCTACTAATAAATATTTTACAGTGACATTTTGTTTCTCTATTCCCCTTTCATGAAATAAAATGAAATTTCTAGCAAGATTATGTTAGTCTGATTTATTTTTTAATAATAATATTGTATAGAACTACATACTAAAATAAAGTTAATGTTTTACATGTGATAGGGTGCAGGTGTTGGTACACTCATGAGAGGAGAGTCCAAATATTCCATTTCACTAGTGCTAGCCACTGGCTCAGTCTGTGTCGTCATCTTCTGCTGTAATGTCTCATATAACTTATGCACAGACTCATTGTGCTGTGTGCCCGGCTGTAAGGCCTTCATCAAAGTCTGTATTCTTGTCTCCGGAAGCTTAGGGTGGATATACCACAGCAATTTTAGCAAATGTCTTGTTACATTATCCTTAGACAATCCAGCAAAAAAGAATTCATCAAATAATACTGTACTGAAGTCTTCACCTTGGAACTCATCAGGTAGTTGTACTAATAGTGCCACAAGGGCATGCAAGAATGGATCCTCGTAAGCCCTTCCATCTTTACAACTACCCAGGATGCTGAGAATACGTAGCAGTGCTCCTCTATCTCTTAACTTAGCTGCATGCAGTGTGTAGTACATAGCTAGCACTCCACATACTGAACTTTCCCTCATGTAAGCTTCACAAGCATCAGGCGGAGGTCCTGAATGTTCAATAGTTGTAATAGCTGATTCTCTCTCATCAGGAGGCAACTTATTATGCAAAGCTCTGACTTGATCATCAACCATCAGAGACATTAGAGCAGGTAAATATTTAGTAACAACTTGACTGTCAAGCTTTGGCTCTTTAAACTCCTGAGAGTCAATCATTACCCAAGCACTTAAGCCCAATGATAACATTCTCAATAACAATATTAATATTGTATTATCTCTTGGAAGTGCTTCTGTGTTTATTAAATGTTGCAATATTTTGATAGCAGAGGTTGCTAAGAAGTTTATAGCGTAAGGATCACAAAGGGTCATAGACAAATCACCCAGAACTTGCTCCTGGCCTCTTTTGATACTGTCCAAAAATCCTTGGAGTTCCCTGGATCTCTTTATGTCAACATTTCTTTCTCTAATGCATGCATCAAGGCACCAAGTGAACTTATGACAAGGGTCTACAGATATAATATCCTGAATTTCCAGATCATGCAATGCCATCAACAGCTCAGCTCGTAGAGTACAATAGTGAACATTTCTTGTCCTTAAGAACAATGTACGAAGGAACTGTAAGACCATGTCATACAGTTTGACACTGTTGCCAATCATATGGGCAAGTTTCTGGACTACAGCTCCTTGTCTCCTCACTTTAGGAGATGGAGAAAAGAATAGGTTTGTCAAGTTCTCTTGGTCAAATAGAACATTTTCCTTCTCTCTGATGTATTGACTGAGTAATGGTGATACTTCATCACCAAAGAGGGATTGATTATCTTGCCATATTTGTCGCTTCACCTCTGTCTCAGTGTCATTATACAGTTCACGATCCTTTACTAATACTTTGAGGAATTTGTCATCAATATGAGGAGTGTTTTTCAATATGCTCATAATAACTGGTCTCAGAGACTTAACTTTCACTACAGGAAAACTTTTAGTCAGCAATTCCTTCAGTTTTTTATCATGCTCTTTACCATCTTTAGAACCAAGTTCATTAATGTGTGCTATTAGTTTGTCTCTCAGTTCTTCCAACACAGATGTGTGGAAATCAAGCCGGCGTACTCCATGAAGGTCTAATAGAGGCAACATCGGCCTTAAAGAAGGTAATAATATACCATTTTCCAGTTGAAACTCTTCAATAGCTTTCAAGGGGTCGGTGCAGCTAGTGAGTGCATCACGAAGGTACGACTGTCCTGGGACCCCGACCTCTTCCAAACCCGTGCCGGGTAGTTTACTTGACGAAGCCATATTCTATGTATAGGCTATTATTCTTTCAACATTTATAAAAGGATATTTTTATCAAATAACACAATGTTTGATAAACAGTTACAACAAGCGTGACATTTTGACATTTGACGATGCTGACATTTACTTTTTTAATTGTCTGTGGTTATCTTTTGTGTACGGTTCCACCACTGATATTACATTTGACAAAAAAAAATATGCAAATCAATTATTCAATATCAAAATTGGAAATTCATAAAATTAAGCTCGAGCATAAAATTCGACATATAAATCAGGAAACATTCACTTTATTAAATGAGATATTATAAATAAAATTATAAAAAGAACTTGAATCTTGAATGTCTTTCTTTATTGTCATTGTCATTATGGTGTCAACGTCATTTTCTTTCAGCAGTCAGTTCATTTTCGTTTGTTGTACAACGAAACGAATTACTAATGAAAACAACCTAAAATAATTTTGAAAATAATTCACTTCAAGATGGATAAACAAAAAACGTAAGTAACCATTACCTACACAATACCTTACACCATGCAGCAACGCACCATGCGAATGAAATCCATTATTGTGGCTGTCCCGAATAGTCCCGATCGATAAAGAATAAGATGATTTTCCTATAACTTATGATGGTCTGAAATAGGCTACACATTAAAATTATTTTGTTAATTAACCTTTTATTTCAGACTAATATGTGGCGATGTAAATGGAAACTTCAATGCCTTGTTTTCCCGCGTTGAGACTATAGTCAAGAAGTCTGGACCTTTCGATGTCTTGTTATGTGCGGGAAACTTTTTTGGAGATGATAACTCACAATTAGATGCTTATAAAATGGGCTCTCGAAAAGGTAAGTCAGAGTTTAAATATAATTTTCATTTTATGCAGCAGCAACTTGCTATGGGAACATAGTTAGTTATCTTTTATATTGTTTCAGTGCCAGTAACTACATATGTTTTTGGGCCATCCAAAAGTGAACATGTCCCACTATATTGTGAAGAAGGATCAGAGATTGTTCCAAATGTTATCTACATGGGTAAGTCTCACCTTGAAGTTTTACATTTCTGTTTACTTTTGGTAATTATTTCTTTCCATAGAAATAACTTAGGATCAATATGCTGCTAACATATTATTATGGAATTCCAGGTAAAAGGGGTATATTTACGACCAGTGCTGATATTAGAATAGCTTACCTAACCGGTTTATCAAGACGAGAGCTCGGAAAAGAGGTTCCAATGTGCACATTTGAGCCCAGTGACTGCAGTGCGGTGAGGGATGCATGTTTTAGAGGCCAGAGTGAATATAGAGGAGTAGATCTACTTATAACTACTCTATGGCCAGCTGGGATACAGCAAGATGAAATTCAAAAGGTATGAAAAAAAGTATTGCTATGATATTGTTGGGTAAAATGAAGCAATTTCTTATTGTTTTAATGATTATTATCATATGCTTGTTTATTTTCAGGTAGATATAGAGCAGGAGAACTTATCTGACTTGCTGTCTTGGCTTGCCCTCCATATAAAACCTAGATATCATTTTGTACCATCTCCTGCAAAACATTATGAAAGACAGCCTTACAGGTAATTAATTTTGTCTCTTCATCAGTTTCAAATAATAAAAAGAAATGATTGAATTAATTTGATGTAGAAGAATTTGAATTAAGAATTTTAAGGCTTATTTTTTATATTTCTATGAAGTAGGACATAATATCATCCATGTGGCCAGTGTTTTTTAATTAAATACTTTTTGGTTCTAGAAACCTGTCCACCCACCAAGACTACAGGGAAGTAGCGACTAGATTCATAGCGTTAGCTCCAGTTGGTAACAAAGTTAAAGAGAAATGGATCTACGCTTGCTCTCTACAACCTATCTCTAAGATGAGGATCACAGATCTGTTACAAGGCACCACGGATGAGACGCAGTGTCCTTATGATCCTGAATTGCTGAAGCAACATCAACCTGGGAAAGTTGTGAAGGTATAATTATAATTATTGAGCTTTTTAATGGGTAGATAATAAAATCCCACTGCTGTACAAAGCTGTCTTTCTTTAAGACGCTTTATTATGGTCAAACTGTTAAAGGTATATGTAGAATACATACTAATTCTCTCATATTGATGTATTTCAGTTTAGTGGTAATGGCCAATACTTCTTCAATATGGATGGCCCAGAAGATGATCAAGGCAAGAGAAAAAGAAAGGGCAGAGATGATAACCAAGAAAGGAAAAAGAAAGAATTTGATCCAGGTACATAACACCATGCCCAATATACAATCCATTGGTTGATTTGCACACTTGACATAGTATTTTGACATAAGCCCCATATAAGTAATGTTAAAATCGTATTTCTAGTAACAAAAACTTAAATATTGAGGTCAGCAGTAATTTGAACTTCACTAGCAAGTAAGCCTTTCAAAAATTCTGTACATTGATATTATATTATTATTTCAGATACATGCTGGTTCTGCCTCTCATCCCCAACTGTGGAGAAGCATCTAGTAATAAGTGTGGGCACCCACTGTTACCTGGCGTTAGCCAAGGGTCCTCTGACACCTTACCATGTTCTTATTCTACCTATTGCACATCACCAAGCTAGTACTAGGGTGAGTATTCATGCATGGGAACAGGGGTGAATCCAGTGTTGTGTTCCGATATGGCCTGATAGGGAAAGTACATGAGGATTATTTAGGGAGAGTATATGAGGGAGTATGTAGGGAGGGTACACGAGGGAGTACATAGGGGTAGTAAAGAAGTGTACTTCCCTTTTATGTACAGGAGTTTCTAAGGAAGTACACTGGAGAGTAATCAGGGAGTAACTGAGAAGAAGATATAAGTGTGACGTCACAAGTAAAAACGGGTTGTGGAAATTATCTATATCAGTTACTACCCTTGCTGTGAGTAGATGCGAGTTTCAGACTACCAACTGCTTCTTGCCGTACCCAGACAAAATATAGCCTATGTTGCTCGGGAATAGTGAAGCTTTTATATGAAAGAATTGTTCAAATTGCTTCAGTAGTCTAGGGTTCAGGCATACAGACAAAAGTGGTTTGTTATTTATTTTTTCTATGTAACGTAATTTTCAGGTACCTGACGAGATAATAGAGGAAATAAAGAAATTTAAAAGCGCATTGAAGAAGTTCTACTTGTCCATGGGCATGCTGGTGGTGTTCTTCGAGCGCAACTACCGCACGTCGCACATGCAGATACAGAGCGTGCCCGTGCCCAGGGCATGTGAGCCGCAGCTGTTGGAAATCTTTCAGGTTAGTTTATTATAAAATTTTATATAGTAATTCTATCATAGTTAAGGTCTAGGTAAAAATGATTGAGTGCCGTTAAAATTGTGACTAGTTTTTGCCAGCGGTTTCACTCCCGTTTACACTTACACTTAAAACTTCCTGGTTACACTTCGAAGTACCTTATGGCTTTCCTTGACACATGCAATGCAAAAACAATGTGAACCAAAATGAAAAAAAAAATGATACCTTATTTTAACACTTTAAGGTGCATTTTTGTTTGTATGAGCTGGTTATAGAGAACCTACATCATAATGACTGTATAAATAATACATTGAAGTTTGTTCCAATTTTGCTTATTCAGATCATCATCATCCTCCTGCCCTTATCTCAAGTTTATTTCGAGTCGACGTAGCACGTTTTCTTCTACGATACTCTTCAGATATTTGTTGCTCAAAAAATATTAGTGCTCCATATCCTACTTACCTAGAACAGTCAGGGGAGGTCTTTCAACAGTGGACGGCAATTGGCTGATGTGATGATGATATCATCATCCTCCAAGCCCTTTTCCCAACTATGTTGGGGTTGGCTTCCAGTCTAACCGGATGTAGCTGAGTACCGATGAGTACCAGTGCATGATGATGATATAACAGTTTATTTCTTTTCCAGGATGAAGCCGGTATAAACAGCATACAAATGGAAGTGCTACCCCCCTACACAGACATCCGGCAGGTGACGCTGCCGGGGGCGCCGTACTTCCACGCCGAGCTGCCCTCCGGAGACCAGATATATGCTAAGACTAAGCAGCACTTCCCACTGCATTTTGGAAGGTATGTGAAAATGGCTTTGAGTTTACTGTAACATTATTTTTACATTTTAGGGGCTTGGTGATTACTAACAATTCATCATTATTATTCTTTCTCGACTCCTTCTCTGTCGTCTGACTACGAATTTTAAAGATTTGTTTTTAGAGGGTTATTTTTGGGAGGGGTTTAATTTCACAAAACATAGTTACCACTATTTACCGCATTTTTTCAAGCGTTAATTTGCTTCCGTCACCGTTTCCACCCGCGTTCAAAAGGAACTGCTTTCAGCACCCGGATAAAAGAAGTCTATGTAAAGGACATAGACTTCTTTCATCAAGCTCTAGAAGTCTATTGTGACTATTGTGTACCAAAATTTTAAGTCGATTCAGAAGTTTCGGCCCGAAAGCCGGGCAGAGTTAGTTTTATAATTACGATAGTAGTAAAAAATATTATCAATTTCTTTCCAGGGATGTTTTATCATGCCCACCGATCTTAAACTGCGAGGACAAAGCAGACTGGCGGCAATGCCAGCTATCGAGACAAGAGGAAGAAGAACATGTAAAGAACTTTCGAGAAAAGTTCCGACCCTTTGACTTTACTGCGGACGATGATAGTGACAGTGATTAAACTGTGTTCAGACAATATTCAACCTTACGTGCAGATAGATAGAACAGGTTTTTCATAGAGCATGAAACATGATTTTAAAAGCGTGTTTTATAGTTTTTTTCATAATGTGCAGACAATATTCAACCTTACTTGCATATACATAGAATAGGTTTTTCATGGAGCATGAAGCATGATTTTAAAAGCGTGTTTTATAGTTTTTTAAACTATTTTTATTAGTTTAAATTTATTACTATTTATGTATATCAGGATATATTCACTAATTTATTGATTTTTAGTAATATTGTAATTCTGTTTTTAAACGATGAAACTACATAGGTGTTATGAGATTTTAACAATAAATTGAATGTATTGATTTATTGAGCATAATCGCTCATGCATTGTACAAACCGATTAGTCTTAATTTAAATGTAAGGAAAATGAATAGAACAATTTCAAGTAAATGAATTTTTATTTTCGTTCACATCATACTGTCCTAATAACTCATTTGTTTGCATTATAAAAACATATCTGTAACAACATGATTAACTAACCCTTATAATATACTCGTGTATTCATTTATATTAACAAAATGTTTAAAAATGATATGGTACATTGACTAGAATTCAGAATGATAGTTAGAATAACGTCTTTTGCTCCTAAACTTGAGATAATGGAGTATAATAAATCATAAATACAATGTATATGTATAAAGTGGAGCTAAGGGACTTGCATGTATCATGTTCACCAAAAGACCTGCTTTGTATACTGGTTTAAAATTAATAGTAGTTGTAATTTATCGAGAAGTTCATAGTATATTTTGCAATGAATTTTCGCCATACCCAAACGTTTAAAATTCTAAGTATTGTTGCAAAATAAATACGACAACAATGAAAACATTAACATTGCCAAAATGATTACTTGTCGATTACTAAAAAAATCTACATTGTATTATTGACTAGCATTAGGAAATTGTGTCTAGATTATATAAAATAGATCTCAATTAAATATAGGGCAGTCTTCGTTGGAATTACTAAAGAGTGTCAACGTAAACAATTGTAAATCATTATAAATCCACACTTAAAAACATTGTTAGTTGAATACAAACGCAGCTTGTGTCAACACTCGTAAACTATGGCTACAACATGATACAGTTTATAATATACAAATTGTAACTTTCTGCCGTATTCACCAAACTATAGGTAAGTGTATTGTCATGTGTTACTGTTCACTGAGGATTGTATAATACTAACGTTTAATTTACATCGATTATAACACTCGCAATTGATGATTCGATCCCGTTGAAGGCGCACCTAACTGTAGTGCGATTTCAATGGTCTCTCGTATAAGTATTATAATACAATAGGTAGGTATCGATAAAGTTCCACATCATTGTCAACAGTACAAGAAGCAAGTATTCTCAAATTATAAAAGAAATCAACATTTCATTCAAATGTATCGTTATTCAAGCAGTCTCCGAAAAGTGAATGTAAAAGCTAAGTTGGGAAGTTCGGGGAAATTTCGTCATTAATTTAGTCTTACAATGTCTGTGTAACGTTGGCAATTTGTGTAAATGGTGTATTGTATACAATTAACAGTATATTTATGTATACATAACAGATTATGCGGTGATTTACTGTTGGCACTTCAACAAATGCTTATCATAATCCTAAGATATAAATAGTTACTTGAAAATTCATTTACACACTCCAAAACCTTAATGTTATAGACAATGATAAGATTTGCCAATGAAAACATTATTGTTTTCATAAACTTTACAACAATCAAACAATTCGTATTTAATTAAATATGGGATATAATTACACAATTACATCCGTAACTAGTTTTAAGACTTTTGGTCAATAAGGCATTAAGTTTAAAATATATATTTTTATTTTAATTATTGTTCTCCTTATTTTTTATATTCGATAGTCATTAATGTGTACTTAGCATTAATTACATTAATATTTACACAACGACCAGTGGTTTTTGAACCTACAACTTTAACGGCATTTGAAGCCGTTTGGTTTAAAATACTCGGTTTCGGAGTACAAAAAGGATTAATGAGTTTTACTATTATACGTGGCACTAAAGAATAAATATAATTATATTGGCTAAACCTACCTATCTACATTTTTATGTACACGTCTAGCAATATGGAAGTGTAACGGAGTTTGGCAACGTTTTGTAAAAATATTACATGCAAAATACCAACCAATGCATATGCAGTATTGACAACACTTGAAAATGGAAGATTACTTATACGTGGTATAGAAAAGTTGTGAGCCATACGTGTAGGGGCTGTGTTATGACATGATACTGAAATCCAACTGGTCAATGTAACCTTGTCATAATACGGTCCCAAAAATTATAACTAGTCACTTTAGCTAGAATAAATTGTTCCAAAGATTTCAAACTAGTCAAAACTCAAATACTGGTATGGCAGTGTTGTGTAGTACCGTTTTTATATTAGAAAATATTATAGAGAGATAATTAGATACATAATTTAATCCATCATTTTATATTAATAGTGCAGTTTTGTAAGAATAAATTAACCCAGATTGACCATGCCTTATCACCCACTCTCATAGAGTAACAAAACTTTTTCAAGTATCAACAGACAGACTACGATTTTGAGAATACGACTCAAAATCGTACATAGTCTTTTCAGTACATTTTGACATTGACAGCGCCTTCCAATGAGGTTTCATGTCACTTGATTGACTAGAAGGCCGCCATCTTTAATAGTGCCGTTCCACGTTTAATTTGAATGTTATTTTCAAACGTTTATTTGGAATGCTTCCCTAGTGACCTTAGGGTCGTGTGCGGGGTGCGAGGGATGCGGATGTGGCGCCCTCTTGCGTCGGTGATGTCCCTCGCATTCTGTGTCGTCGGAGAAGCGAGACGGCGGGTGAATGTGCTCGTTGAAAGACGGGTAGTTCGATATACTGCGAACGAATCGGTTTTAGTGGTAGTATCAAGTTGGTAAATTAATAAAATGTTAAAATTTTGTAAATATATTTTCAAACATCAACGCTATAGAAAGTTGCATATTATTACTTAAACAATTTTATTAAGCATCTTTATTGGGCAGTAAGGCCTTGCAACACCCATATGACTGAGTCAGTTCTCAAGATAATGTGGCACTCTGACTTGCCTCTCAGCCCATTTAGCTTTAGACAATTTTCTAAATTAATATTTGACTATTAACATCTATTGGACATATAATTAAAATCGTAGAGAAAGGTGCGTAATCCAAGCGATCTCAATTGTATCAGGTTTCTGGAACTATCTCATGAAGTACTTATGATTTTAACTGTATCAAGTTCTAACTATCTCATGAAATACTTATTTTTACAAACTTGTTTTGCCAAGTGTACCTCCAAACGCTCAATCCTTCTCCATGTGAGAGGAGGCCTGTGCCCATCAGTGGGACGATAGGCTGTAACGTACCCCTTGGACTATGCACCTTGCTCTATAACTAATCTATAAGGTAAGTAAACAATGTATCTACTGCTCACAGTGTCTACAGGTACCTGAAGGTGGTCTCGTCGTTGTGGCTGCTGTACCCCGAGGACGAGCGCACGTGGCGCTTGCCGAGCGCGGCCGCCTTGCCCTTGCGCGAGGGGAACGCCTTGCGGACCACGCCGCCTACTGAGTTCTCGGATGATGATGACGATTCCTCGCGTTCTACGCTTGGATCTGAGAGGGGAGTATTTCAATTGTTATGTTGATATGTCGCAGGATTTCATTGTATTTTAGATGTTTATTTCAGTCATATTAATTAACCCATGACCTAAAAATACCTAGAACCAAGGCAATCTGCCCCTTCAAAATGTGAAGCCGACGCTGGAAAATTGATACAGGTATTTTTTTGGGATAGATAATTAAGTTATCCTGAAGCCCAAGTTCACCGACAGCAAATGTAAACGTCGGTTTTTGGGGGTTTTCGGTAACTTGAGCTTTAGTCCAATAAGCTCCTATTTGAAACCATAAAAATCAGAACATTTATTAGAATTTTTTCGACAAAGACTTGTTATCATGACGAATAAACTGACATGAAGTGGGATGCGCGGGCCGCAGCCGTGCTTGCGGCTCGCTGTCGGAGTGCGGCGCGCTGGCGTCGTCGCTGGCGTCGTCTTCGTACTCTGTAATGGGCAGGTGCAGCGTTAGTATCTTCTTCACCTCCGAGTCCGTCGAGCCCAAGTTGTCCGACTCTGCAATGGTAACGGAATATCTCATGCGACGCTCCTTTAGTCTCGTAGCCGTGAACACGCCACGAATGGACGATACGAAAGTGGATGATTATGCATGAAACGATCTCTAAAGCTTTTGCACTTTCGTAGTTTTTTTTTGTTGACTTCGTGGCATCGTTCACAGCAAAGCACATGACATGAAGTGAATAAAACCATAAAACCCATGGCACAGATGTGTATATGACGATGACACGACACACTAGGGAGGGGACGCCAACACTCGGAAGCGGGAACGTTCACACTAGTCATGACAATGAGTGGAGTGCTACACAAACAAACAAGAACGGAAGGTATGTCACAATACATACTCTGTGCATGCTTACCTTTATAAATTACAACACCATTTACGCTCCCAAAGGTTGCATAAAAGGCGATCATTATGTCAAATTACAATTCAATTACTTAAACTTAAATGGGACAAAGTAAACTTAATTAATAGAAAGTGCAATCTACGTAAAATAAAAGTATATGTAGCTAACTACGTCATAGATACTTAAGCTGTTCTTGTACTGTTTGTGATCAAAGGAGGTTCGTACCTTGGCTCTCTGAGTGCGGGTCTCGGAGTCTGTTGCCTTTTCTTCTTACTTTTGTGTACTCAGGCTCTTTGCCCTGTGTCCCAAAAATAATTGTGTTAGTGAAAAGGTTTTCAGAATGTTGCCACAAACAGATACGCCAACGTAAATATTAGTCTAGTTGCCGAATAAAATTTTCCCGCTCAGGGTCTGCGATTTCGAACTGGATTTGCTTACGTTGTAAAAAGGCTTTATACGATAATTTTCACGGTGCAGCGGATTGTTATCTTCAATATTATATCCTATGAAACCAAACAGGTTGTATCTTCTAAGGTTGCATACCTTATACTTATCATTCTGCTTAAGGTCGTGATACACGAAGGAGCCTCTGACGGAGTGATAAGGGCCGCTGTACACGTTCCCGCTGTAGCTGCTCTCGCTGTACGCCGTCGGCTTCGTCAGTTGGAACGTCGCGTACGGACATATGTCTTCTATGTACTCTGAAAGGTGAGGAAATATTTAATAATAAGAATATTAGGACTTTCGGGCAGGAGCATTCAATAACTCCTCCGCAGTATGATATTTGGCCAATTGCTGTGCCCGCCCCGTCTCTTCTCTTAGCTTAGAAGTTTCTAGAAAGTAATGATTTGCAATATCAAATGCATGCATGAATAATATGAAGAGTGAAGACCTCATTATTCCACTCCAAGGGAGTGGAGAATGTGACTTCAAGTTCTCAGGACCATCTTAAGAGTCTTAGGTATATATTCTTTTCATTTAAAAAATTGTATTTGCTTTCTTCTATCATGGCTTTTTATATGGATTTTAATATGCTCAATTTTCTCCTTGTGTAAGACCGATCTCCACCTTCCAAAGTTGGCGAAATTGGATCTTATAAACATTATCATGCAGCAAATTTTTGGTTTAGGTACCTTAAGTACCCAATGATGTATATAAAGTTAACTCACCATTAGAAGCATGTTTATAATGATGCTGTGGCGCCGGGTGCTGCGCCCTCGCCGCTAAGTACTGCTGGTCGCGGTTGACCTTGTTCTGCAGCTGTGCTACTGACGGAGACTCGCCCACTCCACTTTCTGTCGCCACCGTCTCCGTTGCACCAGCTTCTGTCGACAGGTATGGTATGTTGGTTGAGGGGATTTTGAAGTTGGTACCAATGCTAATGTAGAGGTATATTAGATTGTTGGAGTCTGGAATTAGATGTCATCTCCCGAGCCTTTTCCCAACTATGTTGGGGTCGGTTTCCAGTCTAACCGGATTCAGCTGAGTACCTACCAGTGCCTTAAAAGGAGCGACTGCCTATCTGACCTCCTCAACCCAGTTAACCGGGATGTTCAATGACAGAATTGGATGTTATTTGATTGACCAATTGAGCTTGGAACCATTTGACGTTGGCTTACCTGCGCACTAATAACTATTTTAACAAGGAGGCTTATATTATAGAAGCTAGGGGATTATTTTTAATTTTAAGCTTTAAGACATCTGATTTTAGATTGTGTGCAAAAAAAGACTAAGTATTTTTCAAGTGCAGAGGGATCATTTATGCAAATTCAGAAGCAAAGGTAGGTGGATTCAAGTTAGGAGATCAATGGAATAAGGTTAGTATAAACGACTAAATTTTTAACAAATAGTACAGCTTGCGCTTGGTACTGCAGTATCATCATCATTATCATCATCATCAGCTTCCTTATATACTGGTGGTATATCTACAGATAGTATGTCGGTGTCTACCGCAGCGCGTGTACTGACTGTTGCGGCGCACGAGCAGCACGATGGCCAGCAGCGCTCCCAGCACCAGCAGCGCCAGCGCGGCCGGCAGCAGCACGCGCGCGCCGCCCAGCGCCCGCCCCGCCGGTGCCGCGCCCGACACCTCGCCTTCTACGCCTGGAACAACGTCAGCTTAGTTATTAAAAAAATGTTAAGCGTGGCTTATATCGGGTGTGTCGTACCTAATCACATGACATGGTAATTTTTTTAGAACTTTTAAAGGGAAATAATTCTGTCATACCTACATCATTTTTGCGAAACTAATAGTTTGCGCAGCGCACGCAGCAGTAGCTCTCAATAGAACAAAAAATCCCCCGAGTTTGAAACATTACTCATTACTGCTCTGCTCCTATTAGTCTTAGCGTGATGATATATAGCTTACTAGCTTTCCGCCCGCAGCTTCGCCCGCGTGGAATTCGGTTATATTGCGGTATAAATCACAACTATAAGAAAACTTCTCATTCCCACGGAAAAATCTAAGAAGCGCGATGTAACGCTGGATACGATTAGTTGTTAAACCAAAACTGAATGGTACACTATATTATACGTTTTCCCTTGTGGAGCAAAAACATGCAGATTTTGGGCACTGGAAACCCGGGAACACGCTACATAGAGCTGACCATGCGAAAAACAATGTTTTTCTAAGTGTACTCCAGCAACCCTTAGAGTTTGGCCTTGTGCTTTATTAATGGTCATTGCAAATGAAACCCTTATAGGAAATTGTAGTCTTTTAAATTGAAATGGGAGGTCTGTTGGAATAATCGGAATCCGAGGAATGAGTACACTTTCACCCTTTGCTGCGCCAGTTAAAATAGTGGCTGTAATGTTCCGCCCAAGCTGAGTGACACGCAGCCTGGTACCATTACACAGTCTAGGGGCATCGAGATTACGCATGAGCATCACCGGAACACCTACTTCATCCTACATTCCTCATTTTCGGGGATTCATTATCGTATCATTTAGCTTCTAAATTCTAAATTTACATGTTTATATTCGTTTGCAATATATTACCTTGTTTTAAACGACACACAGCGCCATCTACAATCCATCCATCAAGCAAACAATATTTTTGTTTTCCCTCGGGAATATCAATTTTTTTCGGGATAAAAAGTACCCTATTATTTAATCCGGACTTCTAACTTTACGTCTGCAAAATTTCAAAGCAATCGGTTCAGTAGTTACGGCGTGAAAGCGGAACAAACAAACAAACAAACAAACAAACTCACTTTCCGATTTATAATATTAGTAAGGATATCATTCTTCGATAAATGGGCTATCTAACACAGTAATAGTTCTTCAAATCGGACCAGTAGTTCCTGAGATTAGCGCGTTCAAACAAACAAACATACTCTTTAGCTTTATAATATTAGTATAGATTCTATGATTATCTAAACGCTCTAATAAATTATCTGCCTACTATAACAAGAACGTACACTCAAAACATCTTCTTAACGAAAAAAGAGTTTGCCAAAACAAAAAAACTTACTCCCGCTAAGAGAATGCGTAGTGAAGTTATAGAGCGCGACGGCATGTCCCGCGTTGTTGTGCGCGGTGATCCGCAGCTGGTAGTGTGTGGCCGGCGTCAGTCCCGGCACGCTGAACACTCGCTCCGTTGCTTGCACGCTGTTCGATACTAAACGCCACTGGAGAAAGCAAAAAAGATATGATAAATTAACTATTGAGGGAATGAGAAAAGAAACATGATTAAAAAAACCTTCTATCAAATTCGGTAACTGGTTTTATTAGTTTTTTTTACTTATTATTATTAGTTTTTTTACGGCCAGCATTAAACTATTATTTTAGACGACTGATGACATTAATTGGCACAGGTTTTTTCAAAATCACAAATACAAATTAGACTAAAAATCGGCACCTTTCATACACCAAAAGAAAATACAGACCCCATAACGCCCTCCCTTCACCAATACCCATGCATTTTTGCACAAAATAGATTTGGATCAACAACGTGTTGCAGTGTTATTTTTTGGAAAAGCGATTTATATGGATGACATTACAGTTTTCGACCAGGATTTACAAAATCCTACTAAGATTTCTTTAAACTTTTAACTGTTATTCGACATACCTGTGATTGACTGATTTCTCGGTACTCTATGACAAAGTATAGTATCCCGCAGCCGCCGTCACCCCACGAGTCTAGCCACACTGTCACCGTTGTCGTGTTCAGCGTTATCATTTGAGAATGCTTTGGTTTTACTGGAACTGAGATACGAAAAATGTTATCTGTTATATTTCTTCCAAAAATAAGTAGAGGAACATCTTATCATCTTGGTTGTTCCAATTTGGTTGTTTTTAGCCAATTTAACTATTTTCATTTATCGTTATTAAAATCATATGATATTTACAGACGATAGCACATCAACCTTACATCTGTCTAATTGCTCCAATAGATTTACATTTTGACAGATTCGGGTAGGTTGACCTTGGTTGTACTCCAAAATGGTGTTTGTCCAAAATATTATGATCATTTTGATAGTTCCTACCTGTGCCCTTAGTATACGCATGTACAATGTCACATGGCAAGCCAGTACCGATGCGGTTGAAGGCTGTAATATACAGCTGATACCGAGTCCCGCACCATAAGTTAGGAAGAACATGTTCTGATGTGCCAGCTTCCACTTGTAACTCTTCCCAGTCACCATGCTCACGCTTGTAGTTGATCACGTATCCTGGAATTTTAATGGGATTTGATCAGGTTTTTTCACACTGAACGAGTAAAAAACGTACTGGTTCTTCAACTGGTCCTCTTCCTTTTGCTGATGAGATTCAAGCCCCTATAGGCGTACACTTTCCAAATGCACAACACAAGAAAGTGTATATAGCATAGGACTCTGTTCCCCTACAGCAGTCTTTCCCAAAGTGGGCGATAACGCCCCCTTGTGGGCGCTGCAGGTCTCAAGGGGGGCGGTAAGAGACCCAGAAAGAAAATGGGGGCGTTGTGTAGAGGCCTGGGGAGTCATTTGTAATTTTATTTACTCTCAACAACAGCTTGTGAACATCAACTAATATGAATTAAAAGATTGCTAAAGATTAAAAGATTGTCGAACAAACACTACTTTTATGTCCCAAAACTCAAAAATATTCGCGCTCGCTTCGCTCGCGGTTTCTTTACTTAACACTTATTTTTTTTATCACATATAGCTACTTTTAATGTCCCATTACTAAAAAAATGCGCGCTTCCTTCGCTCGCGGCTGCTTCATTTCACAGTTGCCTTTTATTTTATATATTTAGGACTTTTAGAGATCCAAAACTCAACAATTTTCGGGTTTGCATCACTTTATAGTTGTTTTTATTTAAAAAAAAATGTTTAGTCTACCCTAGCAAAAAGGTAGCGTCGTTTTTAAGTCCTTTTATTAATAAGAAAGTAACTTCTAGTTTCCATTATGAACTTTCTTATTTACGATACTACTTTAAGTCCCAAAATTTTAATACATAGGCGCCAACACCAACAAAGAGTTATGTACGTTTGTGCTACATTTTAATTATTTTTTGTTTTGAGTTCTAAAATGTAACAAAAAATTTCACGCTCGCTTCGCTCGCGCAAGAAGAAGCTGTGTTCCCGTGTTTTTGCATTCACCAACCAGCAATAACTTATGTACGATTGGGCTACATTTTACGTAATTTTTGCTTTGACTTGTTAACTATAAAAAAAAATTCGCGCTCGCTTCGCTCGCGCATTCGCTAACTCCATATGTCTCCGTTTTTCGTATGGGTTTGAATTGCAGTTGGAGGGCGCCATAAAAATCTTGCCCAGGGCGCTGGTAGAATTAAAACCGGCACTGAATACATCATCTGTGAAAATTTCAACTCTCTAACCATCATGGTTCATGAGATACCGCCTGGTGACAGACGGACGGACGCACGGACGGACAGAGGAGTGAAAACAATAGGGTCCCGTTTTATCCCTTGGGTACGGAACCCTAAAATATGGGGGCGCTAAAAAAATATTTATTCTCAAAGTGGGCATTAGACAAAATAAGTTTGGGAACCACTGCCCTACAGTAATATAATTAATGCCAGTTATTTTAGTAAATGCTAATTACCTAATATTGGACTGCCACCATCACCCTGATCGCTCCACTGAAGATGTAGCGAGTCAGCATAGGAATCTACCACGGCCAACACAGGGGGTTGTGGAGGCACCTTCACTTCAACGCTGTAGGTCACCTCGTCTCGGCCGTGAACGTTTTCTACTGAGCACGTGTAGTTCCCGCTGTCCAAGTACTGCGTCATGCTGTGTCAATGGTGTTGAAAAAACAATTCGATATAACACAAGAATTATGGAATCAGGATGGAAATAGAAAAAAATATTTAAGTCTTAATTCTCTTGTCTTGAAGTTTGGTGTAAAGTAACTAGGAAAGATGTAAATGACACATAAAATTACTGTTGCCATTCCAAGATAAACAGTTACCTGATGATCAGAGAACCGTCGCTAGTCACGTTTTTCCTCAGAGTTGACTCCAAAGTAGCCCCATTCATGCTCCACGTGGTAGAAGGAGTGGGGACTCCAACCTTATTGCATGGCAACGATATGTTCTCTTTCCAAGGAGTCACGATGCTGCGGCTAAAGGACGTGATCCGAGCCGGCACTGTCAAGAAACGGGCTTTTTTTGAATAGAAGAATATGAACACCAGTGACCTAAACCAGCGTAGATAAGTTGAAGAACAAGAGAATCGCTTAATTTACCCATAATGTAAATATGAAAAAAATATTACAGGTACCCTAAGAAGTATGACAGATTATAGACTAACCTGATTCAGAAGGTAAAACTGTAACAACTCGGGTGGTTTCTCCTTCTCCAAGCCTTGTTGATGCTGATACCCAGAACTGGTGTGTTGCCCGCGGAGGTGAGCGCGAAGTTTCATGGGATAACGTGCTCGGAGACAGCATGCGCTTGTGGGTACCCTCCTAAATAAATAAGTGAGCAAAAACAATTAATAACTCTCATAATTAAAACTTTAAAATCTCCTAAATACTTCTATACGTAGAAAATATACTGACTCGATAAAAACATTACAGGGGCAACAACAATGTCAGATTAAAACAAATAAAATGCAGGCAAGACGATAACACGAACTGGTCAATATCTGCGAAATTCAAATTGTGCTGGTTTTCGGGGGTGGTGTAACGAAAGTGAATGCAGGATACAAAATGGGTGGTGCTTAGCATGCGGCTGGGTATCTACGGTAGAAAGGGTCGCGTCGGTTGTTTGTGGAGTTAAGCTTGTGGGTACCTCGTATACGAGTGAATGTTGACATTACAGCTTTGCAAGTATAATGAAGAATGGTGTTGAAATGTGTTCCTTGCGCAAGTCTGTGCAGTGGGTATAACTTTAATTACAGATTTAAAACAGTGGACAAAGAGAAAGACTGGTATGACAGAAAATAGAGTGACAGAAAAGAAAGTGTGCAGAGATCATCATGAGTGTCGTGTGGAGAGGTCGAATATAGGGCGAATACCAAAAGGAATTCATAGGGCTGATTGAATGCCCTAGCATGGTACACTAACCTTATTGGCGGTGTCCTTAAAATAGATCACTTGTGTAGTACTCGCAACCGGTTTGCATGTATGAAAAGATGAATGAATGTGGAAGAAGCAAAAGGGATCATAGCATGATGAGTTCTGTAGCATCTTCATATCTCAATGAGAGAATGGCATGTTGTATGTACACAGACGTTACAAACAGACGTACACAGCTTTGAATGGATAGGTTTCAACACTGCCTGTTCTGACCTACCCAAGTTATGCTAACATTTTGCGTGGGTAAAGCCTTCCTATAATTTGACGTGATGACCTACATGAAATTTTGCGTATGACGGAATGTGGTAGGCGAACACTCGACAAAAGCCACACAACATTAAACCAGATTTTGTAATAACAGATCATTAACTAAACCATGGCCAATGAGGTCTAATCGACCGGTCGAAGATGCACATGTAATGTAAATGTACGAACCTCCCGTCCATCTTCAATGACGCTCATATAGAGAGTGTATCCCACGAGAACTCCGTTCGGTGCAGCTGGTGGAAGCCATGATACTAAAATCTTGTTACGCGAAGATACGACTGCTTTGATGTCAGCGGGAGCAGAGGGTACTGTGAAAAGAAAGGCAATTTGCAATGAATACTGCATTTCATCGACAGAATCTGTAATTTGTGAAATGATAAGTCGTAAATATTATGTAAGAATTTTATGCTAAGTTAGCTTGTTTGTCAATGTTCTAGAAATGGAAAAGCCCTCAGAATAAGTATTAACTTACCATCCTCTTCAGTGTGGCAATAAACTGGAGCTGCTCTTACTCCGTCCCCAGCCGCAGTGAAGGCACATACAGTCACCGAATAGTTGGTGTACCGCCGAAGTCCCGATAACGTGGTATGCAACCCTGATATTTGCTTTGTAACTGCCTCTTCATTACCTGCAATAGAAGTTACTTCAGGATGCCGAAGTAAAGAAAAAAACTGAACTGAAATTGATTCTTGGAAAATGAAACTTAAAAACACTTAGTTAAAGTACAGTTTGGTACATGTGAATAGGATACATACCATACCAGTCGGTGACGGGTGCGTAAGTTACTCTGTATCCTTGTAGTACTCCGTTACGTCCTCTGAGGGGTGGTGGCTCCCATGCTACTCGGACTGATTGCGAACTTAGCGCTGTGCATTGCAGAGCTCCTGGAGGCAGGCTGGGAACTAATAGCGATAAAAACGAAATTAAAAACAAAGTAAATTATTCCATATCCAGGACTTTACAAATTTTCTAACTTTTTTAGGAACACTATCAATTTTTTTTACTCTGTATACTTCCTATTTTCTAACTCACCATCTTCCATAGTAGTGGCAGTAGTTGGAGGCGAGGCAGGGCCCGCTCCCCTACTATTATAAGCTTGCACAACTACTGCATACGCGGCGTGTTTCTGCAAGCCTGAGAGTGTGGTCCTCGCTCGAGCAGTACCGGCCCCTTCAACAGTGCGAACTGTGTAGGATGCTCCGCCCGGACCGCTTGCGCTTAGAACTGTGCTGTTGCTGTTTAGCTGGAAAATACAAAATGATTTTAGGTATGAAAATATAGGCAAAATATAGGCGTTACTACATAGGCATGACAGGGAAGATGGAAGAGTGTTCCCTAATTCTATGAGACAATAAATGAAATAAGTATCTTCCCTAAGGCGTAAAGTCCGCCGTTGTACAATATGGAAAAAGTACCTATTTATTTACTAAATAAATAAATTAATCAAGCAAATATAGGTGTAGCATGTGTGGCTTACCTCTTGAAATCCCACATAGTATCCAAGTATGTTCCCATTCCACAGATCTCTTTGCGGTGGCTCCCAGCTGACGATGAGTTCTGTAGAACTTTTCGCTTCTACCCTTACATCCAGTGGTGGGCCGCTTGGAACTAAGCAAAAGTAACAGTAAACCTTTGGGCACTTTATACTTAGACTTATGAATAGAACTTGGCTTTTTGCAAACATTTTAACTGCATATGTATTGAATTCGGGTCTTACTTTCTTCAGTCGTGGTGACTTGTATCAGTTGACTCGGTTCGCTTTGTCCCAATCTGTTCTCAGCGATTATCCTGAGATGATACGAGGTCGCTGGTTGTAGGTTCTGCACGCTCGCTGAAGTTACACTTCCCGGGACTATCACTTTTTGAGGTGTAGTTGGCCACGAATCTGTTAATCGGACATAGATTAAAGTTTCCCAAAAAGGAGGTTCTTAATTCGTCAGAATCTTAGGTCAGGTTTATTTATGTTCAGCGAATATGTTTTAAGCTTCTTCCTTAAGAGGATTATTTTTTTGTTGAGAACTACACAAACCTGGAGCCTCCTTATATTGAACGATGTAATTTATGATAGGACTGTTGCCAGCATATGGTTGCGTCCACGATATCTGTATCGCTCTTGACTGCTGATCGATTATCCTTATGTTTTTTGGCATTTCGGGGACCTGAAACGTAATAATATGTATTAGCAAGCTTTAGGATTTGGGCAAAAGGTGATTTTAAAAATTTTGTCTATGAAAGCAGTTGAGAATGTCAATGTTAACCTCTTGTACAACTAGATGTATGAGCATTTCATCTTGTCCGTATGCGTTGGATGCTCGACACGTCAGCGCTCCGGTGTCCTGTCTATATGTCTGAAGGATGCTTAATTCTGACACTAATCCATCGTCCAACACTTGTTCCCGAATTGTGTATCTGGAAAATTGGGTTTTAGTTAGAACTGCATTTCGATGAATTAACGAATTAAATTATTTTATTTTTTATTTTAGTTCTTGCATGGACGAGGAACAAACGTACAATATTACAAGCGTTTATAATTTTAGTAAGATTTAGTATATCTTGTGCACGTTATCCCAAACCTCTGATTCAATTCGCATATAGGTACCTTTGATCCAAATGGTGTGCGATAGTATGATGATGTGGGCTTCGCCAGCTGACTTCCAGAGGCGCGTCTCCCGATGCTGCACATTGCAGGTGAGCCGCCTCCCCAGCTGTCACCTGCACTGTCTTGCTCTTCATTGGAAACCTCGCTGGGGCTAAGTGAAGAGGGAAAATCTTGTGATTTTGAGGCTTTCAAAAGACCTATATACCTATATTTTGCTCAGTTTATGTTTTTTTTGTTAGCTAAACGTGATTGTCTGAGTAATAACGTGCAAAAATAATTTCTGCCTTTTAAAATAACACCTTTTTTAAATTAAATGTGACATATTTAATAAGAATCCAATCGTCTATTAAAATACACCCTAAAGCTTTATTCTACAAACAACAATAAAACTATTAAGCACATCAAACTTGATGAAACGGATCCACTAGTTAATTTTCTTTAAAGCAAATGTTTGTCTAAGCATTGAATCCGAACATTCCAGACGTAGGCCTCCTAATAAACTCGGAATATTAGATACCCAAAGCATGTACACAATCAACTAACCTAATCGAGCTCGATCGTGCTGTGTTTCAGAACTAGAAGTCTACCTAAATTAGAATTTGGCAGAAGAAAGCCTACTGTCTTCCATTGTACTTTCTACTGCAATAAGAAAACTGTTGACAATAGTTTTTCCATGTCCCCTACCGCTTAACTGAAGGTTAAAATACGACTAAACATGGGTAGTAAAGAAAATTTACGAGTAAATTGTACCAAAAGATTTCAATTTTAACTACGTATAACAATAGTTACAGCAAGAACCCATCAAGAAGCCATCCGATCGTCCACTGTTTGTTTTTGTTAGAACGTCTGTATTGCACCGTTTTCATATCGGCAAGAAATCAGAGTTTGTGGCCGGGCGCAGAGATTGCCTAACCCCACTCTACTCGATATTCCCTTTGAGTGCCGCACAAGTGTGGAAAAAATATTTTCATAAAGGCAACCTCGTTACGTCGTCCTTGTGTACGCCCAATGTTATTTATTGGAGAGTTCCTTGTTTACGAAACCCTCACATTTTTATGATTTAATGTTCGTTTTAAACATTACTGCCCCATTTACGACACAATGCCGAAAATCTGGTATTATTCTTCAGGGCAAGGACGCGAAACCGTTTGAAATCTATTTATTTAGGTTCAAGTGAACGTCGGCAAACTTTGCTCATGTGTAAATCCTGGCGAACCTTGTGTCAAACCGAAATAAACAAGCGGGAAATACGATTACGGCTCGAAGCGGAACTGTTTACAAACTGTTCGCGGACGTGACGGGTTTAGGAGCCGTCCGCCACAATCGAAGAAACTTTTACCGACGTTTGTACATTGTACCATTCGTTAACGGTTATATAAATAACAATCTTCGGGTGTTGCCGTGTTTACACTTCCAAAATTTGATTTCGACAATCATAAATAACAGCGGCCTTATAGGTAGGCGTCGTGATAGACGATATTTCATGATATTTGCTCCTCAACAAAAGCCAATATCGGAGAATACAAACACGTACACCGCGGACTTATTCTAGTGGAAGCCAACTGTCTCGTTTTCCAATAAAGAGAAGACGTATTGCGACGTACGGTCATTGAGTTTTCTGCACAGACGCGCTCGACTCGCGCTACCGACCGCCGACAATCGAATAAACTACAGATACATCGTCGCTTTTATTGTGTCTACTCAACGGACAAGTGGATGCTCTTTAATTATTACTCCTCGCTGGAGAAAATGTGCCAGACGCAAAAATAATACTTGATTGAATATTACCATATTAAACGAGCAATCACAGCTAAATAAATAGTCAGAAGTTTGTATTAGTCTTTACTTAGTAAGAACTACGGCGCTAATTGGAAAAGTAACTTTATTTACACTTGAAGTTTTCATAAAAGTTAGCAATAGAATGTAAGTCCAACCACAGGACGATCTAAATTGAGTTTAAAAGTACTGACAGAGCTGTAGCATCAGGGACTTAGCAAAGTGGTGCTAAAATGGACTTCCTTTAATTTATTATATAGAATCATAGATAGCTACAGTATGATGCTGGCAGCTCTGCAATTTGAGCGAGTTATCGGCGGGTCGCTTCGTGGAATTCTATGGAATTAAATAAAGTGACAGAGTTCGACGCGAAATTTATCGAAGTGCTCCATATTTTATTATTTTACTTGCGCTTTCTCAAAGAATTTTCCACCAAGTGTTAAAATTTGTCTGCTTTTAGAATGTAAATTGAACAAGGTAAATTGCAGTTATTATACAAATGATGTATTTATCACCTTTCTTTGAATTTTGTAATAAAAGGATTTCCAAACCTATTATTTCCAGTTAGGAAACAATGCGTTCCTAACATTTATTTTACTAAGAACAGCTCCATTTCTACGCAACAAAACAATAATGACGCAAAAGAATTTTCATTTGAGTACGGCCCGGCTTGTCCCGGCGAAACTCATCGCTGCGACGGATCCTCCATCAAGACATTCCACAACTTTTCACAGACCTTCGACAAAAAGATGCTTCCTTTCTTTTATATACCCTACGTATAGCTAGGGATATGATCCTTGCGGTAAAAATTCTATTTCCCTCCGCAAATTGACTGACCGAATTCGAAAAAGATTGGCATCTGCGAATTTTTTGGATCACACAATTTATCGGCTTGGAAATCTATAAAGTACTTATGAAAACGTGAAATGTCAAGTCTGATGTGACATTTTTGATAAGAAGTGTTTTAAAAATTGGTAAAAGTTTAGACTCAACTTACCGTTGACTTTTAAGAAGATGAGCTTGCTTAATCCGGCGCCTATGTCGTTCCTAGCTTCACAAAGATAATGTCCCTCGCTGTCTTTGGCCACTCGCTCGAATACGAGCGAGCCATTCTCCAGGACCCTTGAGCTCCCTTCAAACATGAAGTCTTTGTACTCGCCAGGCGTGTTACCTGTTTGAAATTTGACCCAGTTGTTATGTCAATCTTTCGTGGATGGCAAAAGTGGAAAGTGCTGAAGAAAATGTGTTAATATAGCTTTATAAAATTGGTAAACTTGTTTAGTCTAGCAAGAAAAAAGTAACAAAGTTTTCTGATAATAGAAGCCATATGATAATACTTTGTAAATATTTGTAAGTTTCCAGACAAGATAACTAATTCAGTCTACGTAGTTTATAACTTACCTACGGCTTTTTTCCACGTAATCGTCGGCTTCGGGTAGCCGTCAGCTTGGCATTGCAGGGTCACATCTTGGCCAGCTGCTACCGCTACATCGTTGGGTTCCAACCGCCATCGGGGTGGTACTAAAAAAGAATTTGTTATTTAATGATGAGCAGCATTCATTTTATATTGAGCAGAGTTATTTAAATGTCTCGTTACCATTAACTGTTAGTGGTATTGTGTATCTTTCTGAACCGGCAACATTTGAAGCGATGCACGTGTAGTTCCCACTGTGTAAAGACGTCACTTGCTCTATGACCAGCGAAGCGCTGTATTCATCCATTCTGCGGGTTATTATGCCACTAGGAGCGTAAGGCGATGACGTCACAGGCTGCCCGTTTTTCTCCCAACGAAATGCGACAGGCAAATCACCCTCTAAGATCTGGCAAGATATAGCCGCCCTCATACCTTCTCGTAATAAATTTGTTAGCGCCGGTATAGGCAAGATTTTCGGCTGAACTGCAAAAAAAATGTGTTGTTTAATTTTTTTGCGGTTGAAGCAGAATTTAAATTTATGTATGTATAAAAATATTCCGCGAAGTCAGGTTTTTGTATTAAAGTTTAAGTGTTTTTTTTTCCTACGAAGACAGAAAAATGCCTTCATTTCATGAATTGAAAATGTTTGCGTGAAATGTGAAAAAAAAAACTTTCTGACCCGTTAAAGGTTTATTGTTCACCTAATGCATGAAGGCTACCTTGGGAATTAGGCTGAACCGTTATTCACCCCGAGTTATTAAGGATTCAATTTTAACGCGCAATTTGGCCACGTAGGCACTTCATTTCACCATTTATTTGTGAGGTAGGTGCCCAACTGTTAATTAAAATGAAATCTTAAAAGCGGTTTCAGCCTTGATTTCGTGGACCTCATTTCGGAGGGCTGCTCGCTGAAGTTTCCATTATTTTTTTAATATTTTTTATTTTATTGCCCTATTAACCAGCGAAAGCTGAAGTTTAACGCCCCGTGGATGCCGCGGTAATGGTAAACGTGCTAACTTAAATGAATTACGGATGAGTAACTCCACCCCTCCTAAATTCGTGATTTTATAGCGCATTAAATCTTAGTACGGTAAATGAGAAAGTTTATGCTCTGATTTCTGTGCTAAGTAATGTAAAGGACGGATGAGAACGAGGATTAAAGACTAGCATCTGTTTAAACGAATTTTTGAGAACATTCAACAATTTTAATGTAATATTCTTATTTCCCTTTTCATTGCATAGCTTCATAAATATTTATTTTCACCACGTTTAAATGGCAGTTCTATTAGATTAGGCACACCATTTGTATTTCATAGTTCTCGAATCGATGGGTTTCCTAACCTAATATTTTCACTTCGGCGAAATTCTATCTAAAATGGTTGCCTGACACATTAGCTTTCAGAATTTGTATGAAGATCTATGTGCTGACGACTTGGCTTTATATTCAAAAGACTATTTCTACGAAGTAAAATGCACTTTAGTTTTATTATTACGGTAGAATTGATGGACTTCTGTGATTTCCCATGATAGTACCTAATTCAATCCACTTTTCATGTACCAATTCAGTCTTGTGTTTTAATTTCTGCATTTTGCGACTAAAGACATAACACGCTTAAGTTTAACTATTTCATGCATTGCATTATGTATAGTTCGTTTAGCTTTTGGCCTGGGGCGTTGGTTTTATTACGCTTATTTTCGGTTGGACTGAATTCTGATAATTTAATTAATAGTACTTACCTAATATTTGTACTTCAACGTCTCGTCTCGCAGCATGCCTTTGTCTGTTCGCTGCTTGACAGGTGTAGGTACCAGCGTCCTCACCTCGCTGTGTTTGTTCCACGATCAGAGTGCCGTTGGGAAACACCTTCTGTCTCCTATTTAGCGGGAGATTCTGCCCATCTGTACGAACAAAAAATATCTTGTCTAATGAAGTTTCCACAAAAACAATATTCTTATTCTTTATTGCACACTTAACAATAAATACACAAAAAGAATACAGACAATTTATGTACAATTTCACAATTATGAGATTAAAAATGATGTATGCCAAGATATTGTACAAGATTCATTAACTTCATAACTCCAGTATCATTTCAAAATGGAAATCATGAGTTTTGTAAACCATCTTCCTTCTGCTGTCATTACCGTAAAGTTTGTTAAAGTAATTTGAATTTATAATACTTTCAAGACTTGGGCAAATGAGTTGACCAGTTCTGTGGTAACATAAAGCCTTTGACTTACCACTTAAATAAGTTTTTCCCTGTGTAATTAGTTACCGATATTTATAGGAAAGAGTTTTGCTGGGTACGCTATGAATACCCGACCCTACTCCATCTTATGGGTATTGTTGGACAAGAATTAGGGATGTCATCAGGTGGTTTTAAGTGGATAACATTTATTCAAGAAATATTGTAGGAGCGTCTATTTTGAAATCAATGACAACTGAATGCCGGAATCAATTATAAAGCATTCTCGTTTGAAGGGTCGTATTGTTGGGATCCTATACGCTTTATAATACGTAATTGGACATTGACAAAGAGCGAACTTCTATGGTAGTGGGCTCTAGCCTCTTATATCTCCCGCTTATACTAAATTATGTGGTAGTTGAGCTATATAATGCACATACATCAACATTTCCCGTAGGTCTGAATAATTTTGTCTCAGTTCCTTTCATCGGAGTCGGTTCACTCGGACTATGTAAAACATATGGACTAGTTTTTCTCAAAGGTCAATTTAAAACATTTAGTTTACCTGAACCTAATGCTAAATTCAAACTTAAATCGGGGTTTGCAGAGAAATTTTCTAATTTAAAATAGTTGGGTGGAAGCCACGTCTGGTTACGCGAACTCGGTCGAGAGTTCGACGGTGACGCCACCAAATAAAATTCCAACAGTTGCTAGAGAGGCAAGTTTGGTGAAATGTGCACTGCCTTCGGATATGCCCAATTTTAAATTTAAATATCTGAATGCTGAAATAGGTCAACGTTTAGCGTGGCTAGTTAAAATTTTAGTGCAAGTTTCATGTATCCATGTTTATGTATATTCTACGAGTAAGTAGTCCTGGAATCTTAATGGTTGTAAATGTGCTAAAGTATATTATATTGAAACCAACTCTTGTGGCTACCTAACCAAAGGCTGGCTAAACATTTATTACCTTGCGAAATAAAAAAGGGATTTATATTATTCTCAGTGACCGCTAACCATAAGCAGCATAAGCTTTGAAAACATCATTATTGAAGAGGCAGCAAATTAATATGGAAGGCGAAGTAATCCCGTTTAATCCTTTGATACACGTGAAATACCCCTTTGATGCAGGTATCACAAATCGCAGGTCAGCGTAATGAGAATGCCCACTCTATGAAAAGATAAGGCCCGTTGTTGACAAGGGTCCGAAACGGAAAAGGGAAAATTACGAGGGAGTGACCGGAAAGTCTTAATTTGATCTTTCGAAGTAATACTGGTAAACGAGAGGCGGGTTTTATGGTCTTAACAATTTTATTTCGAGTGAAATTCATTGTGATCCTAAATGGGAAAGGCATGCCTGCCTTTGAAAAATGAACTCCAATTTACAGGGCATATAATTCGTTTTAGAATGAAGAACGGCACAGCCAACTTAAATATAGACCAGTTATGAAAAATAAAAAAGCACAAAAATCGCCTAGCAAAAAATTTTATTTTTGTTACATGTAATGGGTTGGTAGGTAGTACAGACATAAAATGTACAGGAGATGGTTTTACTATCAACGTTGTTTTAAAATGAAAGAACAGTAAAAAACGAAATTGTTCTGAGCTCTGGTAAAACAAAAAAGTCTTTAAAAGATTATTTTTCTTGTCTATTATTTTAAGTTTATGCCTCGGCATTCAAGAGCCTTTATTTCCCATAGAGTACAATGAACGAAGCAAGCCTTTTTATAACATCCTTGATGGAACTTTGACAGGAAATTAAAATAAGAATGCGAAATTATCCAGAGGGTGCTTTATTTTTCTTTAATCTGTCTGCAAACGGAAATTAAATTAGATTATTTTGATGGGCTATATTATCAATGTTGATAACCTATTGTTGAATCGCACAGCTTTCTGTGACATAAAAAAATATCTATTTAATATCCGTCCCCGACATGTTCGATGTTATTGTTAGCGGTAGCTAAGGAAAAACAAGAGAAGAAGAATAACTTAGATTTGCCCTTAATTGGATGTTGCGAAGGTGTCTAGTCTATTAGATTGTGGGACGCAATTTTCTCCCAGGCCAGGATATTACCAGAGAAGATATAACGTACATATTTCCGAGCTGACGTTTTTATACAGACTTTGCAAATAAACAACGTAAAGGTATTGTTAGATAGGTACGGCGGTACGGCAAAATAATCTGTTTACTTTTTATTTATTTTCGTTACCGTGATGACTTGAAAGAGACTTGAATAAAAAATGTGAAAAGACTTATTGAAACATCTTGCTGTATTAGAAACAATGCTATATAAGTATACCTATATTAATCACTTGACTTCATAGCCTCTTCTTCTAAGTCTACTAGGAGAGAAGGATTTGAAGTCAAGCAACATAGGATTATTTCGCTTTCAACTTGACGAGCTAAAATTACAATATTTTGCCCTAGAGTCTCATTCTATCTTACTCGCAGACAGTATTCCCCTTTGATCGGTAAGATATAATCCACTTATAGTTATTTAGTTTCACCTTCGCTTCGCAGAACCTGTTGCTAAAAGATATAGATACGCTACCTCCCCTCGGGGCTCTAATTCGACACTGTTTGACACAAGTGTCGTTCGTTTGGTCGTGAATGTCCTGTTTTATTTAGGAGACTGAGGATCTTATTTTTATTGGATCACGTCGATAAATAATTTCCGAAGCTTTGTCTTGAAGTTTAAACGCAAAGCGCTAGCAATACCTAAGTGCATTCAAATAGTGAAGTGCTCATGTTGATTTGCACGAAGTCCCAATTTTAGGGTTTGATATGGGGATTTTATTTCTCAATTATATAATACTTATATAAAATTCTGATGCTAAAAATTATATAAAAACACCAGGCTTAGAAGTTTGTGGATTTTAGAAATTTTTATATAGCTTCATTCCTAGAAATGCAACTAATTTGAAATCCGAATTACGTAGTGTTGTACATTTGGAGAATTGCTTTATCTAAAATGGAAGCTCTAAAGAAGCCACTTAAATTTTGTTCAGTTTTTTATAGAAAAGTACCTACACCACTAGGTAGTAAATATTTTATGTATGTTGTTACTCGACATCGAAAACTACTTAGGTCATAAAATAATTTATGTATGCGAAGATTTTCAATAAAGTTTTATCAATACCTAACTAGGTATATTATCTTCAAGCCAATAAATGTATTTTCTCATGAGAAAATATTCACGTCTATAAAAGATGTAATATCTCATATCTAATGTTATTATGAAATCGTTGATAAAAAGTGATATTAGGCCTTATGAGATTTAGATCTAGATATAAATGGAAGATCTTTTAATTTTGCCCTTTACTTTGCCTATTTGCGAAAAAAAATGCTATTAGCTTCTTAGAGGCACACAATAATATTTTTTATCATATTAATATTGTTAATCAATCAAGACAATTAAATTCATGTATGGAAATAAGTGGTAAATTTCTGATCCAGTACGAGTGACTAAAATATAACTGAAGTAGTTACGTGGGCATGAACTTAAAAAAGCCCTGTCGAAGACCTATCGTCAACTTTTTTTAAACAAATTCTACTGTCGACGATTTTCCGCCAGTATCTATCTCCGAAATCAGATTGTATAGATGTTCGTTAATAAATACTTAAGAAGAAAAAGAAAAGAGAAAATCATTTTGACAAAAGTCCCGGGGCGACAATTCAATTTCTGTACGTGAGGCACCGACGAAAATTATGTCAATTTCGTATCATTAGCGTGGCCAGGGGTGCTACCTTTCGTAACTAACCTATACGTACTTAGGAAGGTATGTATTATGAAAACGTTTTTCTAATTAAATTGATGAGGGGCGTGAATTTCACAGTCGTCATTAGTTATGAGTTAGTAGGTACTTATTGTTAGGTTAAATGAGCTGTTTGTCTTGGTAGATGTGTTGAGAATTTATCTGATAAATTGTTCAAATACATAGTACTTATAAGAATGATTATAAGAATGCTTCGTGTATTTAATTATAACGCAAAGGACACAAATAATTACAGATATAACTGTATGAATAAGTTGTCTGTCAACCCTGGACAATATTGAATCATTTAGAAGCACAAAACAAGAATTATAAGGTCATTGTCTTTTTAGTGCTTTTAATTTTCTATATTTGCTGCTACCGAGGGAAATATTCGTCTGGAAATAATAGTAATGAAGACCCAAATTGAATACTATATAGGTACCTAGCTACCTAATACTTCTTATTATTTTTTACAAGATGATTACTTTCAGCGTGTCCCCTATTTTGTAATTGCGAATTATATAATTTTATAATGCCATTTAAATAAGTCAATTTTGTAGGTATATTTGCTGAATCCATATACCTAGTACAATATGAAATCTATATTTCATGTATCCATGTTTTCCTTTTCCCAGTAGGCGTAATAAACACCAAAACGGCGAGATACTAAAGCAATTTTCCCATAAACGTTTTATTCAGATACACAGCAAACGGTATGAAATAAGGAAATCGTAGTAGTTCACTAAATAAAGCGCATCATCATCAAAATGCGGTGTCTTTGGAACGAGAGCGGGAGTGGTGCCAGAACGCGCGTTAAATCAACGGTATTTGGCAAAGAGTTGACGCAAAGCATGTTATACTCAGCTTGAATAACCTAATAAATGCTCCTATCATGTCTATTGGAAATGCTTTTGCTGCTAGAGGTGCCAGAGTTATGGTTTAATTAACGCCCAATGTCTAATTTATTCCTTCTAATATACCTACTTATGTAGATCTGTGAGAATTGGGCACAAACTCCCGCAAAAAGAGGGAAGCAACTGGTCCGTTAAACATTTGTATGCGAACAAGTTTAGTTAAGTTCTCAAAGTTACGCGTACTACGAACAAAGTTGCACCTTAGACTCGACCGAGTAAAAAACGGAAAGTTCATAAACTTTAAGCGAAGTTAACAATCTTGCACTTTGGAAAATCGTTTCATAACCCCGCCCTGTGTAAAACGAGCGGTGAATAAGTTAGGAGAGCTTACCTCTTTCCCACGTGATTGACTCGATGGGGTAGCCGGCGACCGGGCACTTGATATTCAGATCGCTGCCCGCCACGGCTGTGACTTTAGGCATCTCTCGGATGTAGGGAAGTCCGTATACGTTGACTCGGGCGGCATGGAGTGCCTTCCCAGCACTGTTGGAAGCCACGCAAGCGTATTCGCCGCCATCTTGTTCTGTCACGCGGCTGATGTTCAAGTGGCTCACCACGTCGTCTTGCAGGGTTACGTGTTGTCCGACTACGAACCTAAATGCGAGATTATGTTGGTGTCTGAATATAGAAAAGAGAAAATTTGCAACAGCCATTAAATGTGATAGTAGCTTCGATGACATACTACCAAAACTAACAACATGACAGCTCCTGTTTCCTAACATGATAACCCGCTTTGTTTTATATCTGACATTAAACAGTTTATTTGGAAGTTGCCTATATATAAATTCTAGTAAAATTCTGATCAAAACACATTAAAAACTTTATGACACGAATGTAAACAGCACGTGTTACTGATGGGTGAAGAAGTTTAGACAGTTAATCAAACTTTTATTGCTACATCATGTTTTGATTACTTTTGATATCGGGGAGAAAATTGGCAAATGAAAGTTTTTCGAAGCTGTCTTATAAATTGGCAAATTATTTTCAAAGACGATATTCATCTTATCTTGGATGAACCCGCACTTGTAGGTTTTCTCAAGCGAATTTTGCTTAAAATAACTTTCTTCACCTATATTCATATCATCTACTAAATACTCAAAATATAATATTCCAAGCAGTGACAGCGTAGCTAAATGTGCATATTATGTAAAATCTGTCAATCTACAAAATAGGTAAACACTATTTTAATTATTATTTACCTCGAATTAGTTGGAATAGGAAAGCCGTCAAGTAACCATGTAAACTGCGGAGGAGGATGTCCCATAGCCACACATTTTAATGACACACTAGGTCCTGGTTGAAGAGTCTGCTCCGAGAACCAATACACCAACTCAGGTTTCGATTCTGCAACAATAAAATCATATTTACCTTCCATATTTATTTTAATCTCTTCGTACAACTTACAATTTCACTAGAACTCTATTTCAAGCTAACTGGGTTATTCTTTAAAAATACAGAAAAGTTATCGAAGCGGTAGGTCGTATTTTATGAACACGATATAATATTTTCTGAACGACTAAAGTTTTAGAGAAACTAACTAAACGTATGATACGATATTTCGAACTTTTGTTTATATACCTACTTGAATTAATAGCTGAATCGATTGTTGAAGAACTTGGAGAACCTAAGTACCTAGGTATTGTTGTGGCTGTATCAAAGGAGACTTCATTTAAAATTAAGCATTTGCCAGAAATTTTCCTTGTTTCTCAAACAAACAACCCCATTAACTGGTGAGTATTAAAAACAAAGGCTAAGCTTATTATCTCGGGAGGAAGGGGAAAGAATAATAACCCCCTCGGTCTGCGTCAGAATAAACTGTGCAATGCAGTACCTAGGTGCACTGGGTTCCGTCTGATTAATATTCAACTCTTTAGACGATCTGGGTACTCTAGCGCTTAGACGTTCCTTTATCTAATATTGGTATAGAAAATAAACGACAATAAACGACAATTTTTTCATTTTCAATCCAATTTAGTTTTATGTTCGCTTCTTCGTCACTATTCCCATGACATCAGAGCTTCGTTAATTAATTCCTTTTAGGTACATAATTAAGTGATACAAAAATGGTATTAAGTAGTTCCTGGTCGTCATTTAACTCAAACTATCATGTTTCTCTTTGAATAAAGTATAAAGTTTCCATATCAAGTAAGCTGTATAAGTAGTTAAGGTCGGTATTACCGAGACAGACAGACGGGCGGACGGGCAAATCCGTCCGGCCGACTATACGGCACGCCCGCGCCTGGGTATAATTTTTCCACCTCGAATGATAAAGTAGGCAGCTTCAGTTGCGCTATATGAAACTTTTGCGATTGGATTAGATTATAAATGCTCAGATCCGAGCCTGTTAAGCCAAAAACTTTGTTTCGGATAACGGTTTGTGAAACAATATTGGTTTGTTGTTCTACGTTTATATAAATTTATTTGTTTTCAGGGCTTTGTTTTGAAATTGTTTTATGCAGGTGTAACAACCACGAATGCTTTAGTCTCATGTTTTCTCACGGACGTTGAGATGTTTCCTAACTTTCGGGTTAGAGAATCTTTATTTCTCAAACAAGAAACTACAGTTTCACTTAAATGAGAACAATTTTAAGTTAAATCTAAGTTAGGCTTAAAATTATTAGGTAAAAACTTTCTATGAATTACAAGTAATTTATTTCTTAAATCAATCAATCTTTCTTTTAACATTAATAATAATTTTACTCAACGTTCTTATTCTGAAATCAAAAAAGAATCAAAGCGATTCAGTTAGAGCGTTCCTCAAACAAAAAGGAAAACATCCCAAATGAATTGGCCGTTTCACGACGCGAGTTACCACAGATTAGTCTTTGAGTTTTACACGGAGTACAGAAGACTAGCGGAGATGCCCTAAAGCAGGTAGGTCACGCGCCTTCAGGTAGGTCAAATACGTCACGACTACGTCACAGCAGGCGTGGATGGACAACGCCCACATACCGTCCTTCACTTCAAATTGACATCTTGTCATCTAGTCGTATTTTACCACAATTTGAATATATTTTATTTTTTATTTGAAAAAAACGATGAAGTGTGCTGTTATAAATTGTAGAAATTGCTCAGGATCCAAACTCGGACATACTGATAGGATAACATTTCACGTGTAAGTAATATTTTAACTCTAAAACATATTTTTTTCTAGAGACATCTGTCGTCGAATAGCTGAATTTTTAGAAGTTTTTAGTGAATTTGTATTATTTTCGTATCAATGCATACTATTTTAGTGGTCGGTGTTAGTTTAGGGTTAGACCTTAATTGTCCTATTCCACGCTAGATGGATTTACAAAAAATGGGTGGCTTCCCATAAAAGGCGTATAAGGGTGGAGCACGGGTGGAGCCAGTAACGTTCCTCGTCCCCCGCTCACCCGAATTTTGGCGCGTTGCTTTGTTAGGAGATTTTACGTTAGGGCACCTCCGCTAGTCTTCTGTCCTCCGTGGAGTTTTACTTTTAAATTCACGCTTGTAAACACGCCTGCCATTAATTCTCCTGATTCTGTTCTATATTTAAAGACGAAACGAAATTCTTAATCCGTTTGTCCCTTTCGGAAAGGGACTGTGTAACTTAGGACGAACTTCCGGGTCCGTTGATGACGGTCGCTCGTGAAGACGGTACGTGAATACAAGATACTTATTAAACACAAAATTATCTGTAGCATACGGATATTTTTGCATCTTTTGAATAAAGCACTCTAAGTAAGGTGTCATAAATCACAACCAGTTTCACAATAGGCCTAGGATTCTTCACATAGGTACACCTGAGATAAGCTAACAAACCTACACCTCTAGCTAACACGTATTGCCTAAGATCTTCACTTACCTATTTATGAACAATCGTAAAATCTGCTCTCAGATCAGAGAGATATCAGTAACCTGAAAATGACCACCGCCTATTTCGATGAAAGTTTAGTAGATACGTTTGAGTAAGTCCCTCTAGTTGCAGAATACAAATAGGACTCGGTCAGTGATGCCGTCTGACAGGACGTATATCTTTAGTCAGGTAAACTGGGAAAACTATAGTTCGATATAAGCATAAGCATCTACTTATGTAGCACTTTTCCGTTGACGTCGGTTTAACGTAGGCGTGGTTCTTGCTGACGCATGACGATGGGTTTGCAGACGCAACCGTCGTCAGTGTGGGAGGATGGACAGGCTTCGAGCTTTTCAATTTAATTGGTAGTAGGAAGTAGGAATCTTTTGAGTAGGAAAAGTTACTATAAATCTGATTAAGTTGAAAATTTTTGTTAACGTAGAAACACTTGTTTCAATTATGTTTTTCGTAGCAACATAATTTTTGCAACTTTTGATTACAGGACACTTGGACCTTGGGCTTGTATGACAAGACAAGACACACAATGTTACCTTATTATCAATGAGAATGGGACTAATAGAGTTAGCGCAGTGCTCAAAGTACGTATGTTACCCAATTGCCAATAGCTGGATGATAAACAAAGAATATACATACTAGCTATACACATAATTTAAACATGAGATATTAGATTAGACTTCCATATTTACATTTCTTTGCATAATATTATTCAGAGCAGTACAAAGGAAAGCGTAGTATTAGTATTCTAATACGGTGGAATAAGTGTCTGCTTAGTTCCGGAATTTAAACTGGCTATTCAGTGGCTCCGAACTTAATGGTTTTGTATTTTATTCTGTTTGTACTGAAATTAGACGTGTTTTGTTTCTGGTTTTTGCCTTTTTAGATTCATTTGGAGCTTGAGGTCTTGGCTGAGTTAATGTTAGATAGAAATTCGTTGTGGTCTAAATTTGTGTTTACGGAAAGTAGGTTAGTGTAAATAATTAATATTATGACTCATTTATAATTATAAATCCTAAGTAAATAATCTGCTGGCTCACAATTTACCACTTTGTTATATATACCTACTTCTGTTAGTCGCCTATTATTTGCCAAATATGGCAATCTCTATTTCCTGACTTTTGCGTAACTTATCTATACTTAATATTATAAAGCTGAAGAGTTTGTTTCTAATTTCAGGAACTACTGGTCCGATTTGAAAATTTCTTTCATGTGTTAGATAGCCCATTTATCGAGGAAGGCTATAGGCTACTTTTTATCCCGGTACGGGAAGTAGTTCCCATGGGATGCGGGTGAAACCGCTGGCAGAAGCTAGTTGAGTATATTTTTTATTCTAAATCTCTCACAGAACAATATTCTTTGTTAGCTACCTATTTATAACAAGATAGATAATTCCCGGAGCAGCATACGGCAAACAAACTTCGAACGATCCATTCTCACAGTCCGCTGCACGCTACAAATTTATAATTAGACAAATATCTAAAGTGCTATTGTTTTAATACAAATTCGCATTGTTTCACCGCACAGCGGACAGTCCAGGCGTCCTTATAAATGACCCAATAAACTGTGGATTAAAATTATGTGTAGTTCG
Source organism: Helicoverpa zea x Helicoverpa armigera (assembly GCA_033682625.1). NCBI lineage: Eukaryota > Metazoa > Arthropoda > Insecta > Lepidoptera > Noctuidae > Helicoverpa > Helicoverpa zea x Helicoverpa armigera. The sequence goes on from JAWIIS010000011.1 coordinate 4,936,605, forward strand.
CGATACCTCTGGGTTCTGTGTAAAACGTAATAATGCAGAAGGGTTCCGTCCCTTCATTAGAGACCACATTCAATTGCGACATTTATTCGGTTACTGTTAGCCGTTTTGGGACCGGCCCTAATGGTTAGTTTTAAAAGGTACTTCGATTGTACGCGTAAACTACGGGGAAACGGTTATTTATGGGGCTTTGTTATCTACTGCTGCAATAAGGTATTTATTTTAAATTTTAATGTAGTGGACCCGTAATAAAATATATAGGCCGTTAAATGTGACCTTTTTGACTTATTTTGGTGGACAGTGTTAATTACTGCCTAGACCCCCAACACGCCCTGGAAAGCCTAAACTTGTTACTTCATTTAATACTTACTTTCGTACTTATTGCAAAGTGGTTAGAAACTATAGGTAAGTTTTTAAGATACCTGGTTTCTTAAATATAACTAGTGAATCTACGGTTACCTGCCTTGAAAAGTAAACAACATATTACGCTCACCATCTCCGTAAATAAGTATCGCAGGCACCGCACATTCAAAGCCATTTTCCCCGTACGCCGTAAACAAATCAATTACAGCGAAGTCACAACAATTCGCGCAAATTCTATTAGTCTGTGTTACACAAAGCGCCAGACGCGACACGTAGGCATGATTGTTAGCGCATAATAGTTTACCTGCCGTTAGACGCGTCTGTGAACTTGCCGGCCGCTATCAATAGATCGCAGATACGAGACCGCTTTGAATCTCGTACCATGAGTGTTATTAGGTAGATCGACTTATTGTGTAGTTGGAACCAAGCTGGTGGGTGCTATTATTTAGAGGAGAATTCGCAAATATTTAGAGGTATCAATGAATTTGACTGGGGCTCAAATATGCGGGTCAATAGGACGTTAATGACTATAAGATATCAAAACACGACTTTTTGTCAATTTATTGGATTTTTTAGACACTTTTAAGATCCTGTTTACTTATAAAAGCTGAAATAGCAATTCTCAATAAAGCAAGCGTTTCGTCTGGGCTCCTACGATTTACTAAAAATATTTTAATTAGACGCCATGTCTTACACCATGATACATTGGTTCTATTGATCAACCGATAGAGCAATATGAATAGGCAGACCTTTTCCATTAGCTACCAATATTATACGAGATGAGAGTATGCATACAATAGCTTGGTCACATTAGCTACGTCACTGGCTGACAGGAACGTTATCAATAGATAATAACATGAGATATGATGTAAGGACCTTTCAATATCGTATCTATGTATATCAGGTACATAATATGGAGTAAGTAATTAGGCACGTTTCGAAGATGTTCCAGATTGATCCAATGGAGTAACTGTGAAATGAGTTATAACTTCTTAGTATGTTATAAAAAGGCTTTAAAAGAAATCTATAAGTTGTCTTTATAAGTAGTTATAAAATCTAGCAAATTCTAACTTAAGTTTTTATCTTTCGCTCAGTGTGTCTCAGTGTCTCTAACATTATTTAATTTCGTGGCATTGTGCAGAAAAGGTGATAAATAGACTCAAAAAGGTTGTGTTATTCTGTTGTACTTCTTAGTCTTATGTTTGCGGAAAGTTACATTCAATTTTAAACTTCCTGTTGTATTTTATTAAGATACGTGATATCGACTCTGAGCTGTATTATAATCCTAATTATTCACAAAGATCTTAGCATTTATTTAAGTACCTACAATCCTAGAGTTTACTATATACAGGAATGAATTTTAAGCAGTGCACAAAAAATAACTGGTGGTTCAGAATCATTAACAGAACATATCTGCATCATCAGTAAAAAAAAAATTTTCATTCTTTTCTCCGCCCTAAAATCAGCAAAATATGGATACCAACTAGGGGAAAGTGGTATAAGATGGGGTCGTGGGGTAAGATGGGAATTGCGAAAAAAAGAATGTTCCAAACATGCTTTGAAATTACTACTAACGTCATCTAATGGCCTTTTGAGTAACTTATTCAGTGCCGCAAGTGTCACGGCAGAAAGTGCGTGCATTGAGATTTCTTAAGTAATTTATTGATTTTGACGCTTTTAATCTAATATTTCGATTAAGTGATCTTCCTTACTGTGTGAAATATGTGACAATAAGACAGACGAAGTATTTTTTTCGTAAAGCTGACATATTTTGCCAATTTATGAGCAATGTTTCAATCGATTAGCTTTGGTTCTCTAATCTCAAAAAAATAAAGTTTGGTAAATTGTCGTTTGGGGCATGATGGGGTACAAACTGCCATTCCTACGGAATCTCCATATAAAGCTGAACTAGAAGAAAGACAAAGACGTAAGAAACCGAAAACACAAAATAAGAAGACACAAAAGAAACCCTATAAAAAAGCCAGCCAAAAAAAAATGATGAATCTGAGAGTGACACTGAGGATACTGAATATTAATACTGTCAGGGTTTGTATTCTCAATCTACTGAAGGATGGATGACTCTTGTCAGTTGTGTGGAAGATGGGCGCATTGTCCATGTGCAGGAGTTGAAGACGATGATGATGAGGCGCTACATATTTGTCCAAATTGTGGTGACAGTGATTGATTTAATGTACCCCACAATCCCATCCCCATCTTGCCCCATAGACGGGGGCAAGATGGGGCAAAACACAGTTTTGAAAAAATATATATTTTCATAAGAAGATTTAAATTTTTGAGTTATTGTTGATTAGAATATAAGAGTACTAAGACTGATTGTTTTTTAATTAAAGTTTCTATGTTGTATAATATTTTTTTGTTTGTATTTCAGCAACTTTTCCTTAAAGGCCCCATCTTATACCACTTTCCCCTATTCTTAAGCGTTTGGAGTAGCGCTCGCGTCAGTAAACCGGTTTCGCGTTGCCTCCGTCACAGATTACTACAGATACTTCACTCAGTAGAAAATTTCCAATACCTATTACGATAATTGCCTACTCCTTCGCGTCAACAACCACTGTATGCTAAAATGCGCCTAAATGCTCAAGCGTATAGCAGTGATTGCTTCGCACCGCGCGATTCCACAGTTATCGCAGGGCTGTCTCTTCGGTAAAATTAAATTAACATAACTTTTTATCTATGTTATTGAGAACTGTGAATATGTTCTGACTTTTATGTGGCAGTGAAAAATTTTATCATTTATAAAATATTTAACGAACTTAAAAAAAAAGGAGGTGATCAAACATAGGTACAGGCCAAACTGAGAAGTTTGACTTGTATGGTTTGTAGGTATGTATGTTTGTGCGCGATAATCTCGCGTTTGGCTAAACCGATATCGATGCGGTTTTCAGAAAAGGATTTTTTACATTTAGGAGAACTTTTAAAATAAGTATAATACTTCTTAGTTTGATGATGATCTTCGGAGGTGTTCACTAGAAATGAAAAAAAAAGCCTTAAAAAAAGAGAACCGACTTCAAATAAGGCACTAAGCCGTAAGAAGTAATTTGTTTTTTTTTTTATGTTGGTGCTAACAGCTGATAATTATGTTGGTGCTAACAGCTGGTAATTAGGAATCGGAAAAGCACCGACATCAAAAAATAAATTATTTCTTACGGTTTAGTGTTTTGAAGTCGGTTCACTTTTTTTAAAGTTTGTTTTATTATATTTGTAAGTTTGTTTTGTTTTATATATTGGTGCTGACTGTAGAAGAAACCTAGATAAAACATAATTATATACGTGTGTGTGTAGTGTGTAGGTAAAATAAAAAAATCTTTAAAGTTACAGCACATAAGGCACCACACGGCATCGTAATGCGCGTACGAACGAACAGCACTATTAGAAGTCGGTTAAAAATTGAACGGCGGGCGTGCGCGCGCTTCGCTTGCGAAAACCGAACTGAACTTGATCCGCCGGCGGACCGAGACCGCTCGGCTGGGCGGTAGGCATTTATAGCGCACAAGTACATGGAGTGACGGAGGCCTGCCTCCGTGCCTACTATGACGACTGTGACCGTACAATCGGTTACACAATAAACATCTTTAGATATCAATTACTTTTCTTTTTTATACTAAAACACGACAAAATAAAAATATACGTATCTATAAAACTTATTTAACTATAAGTTAACAAAGTTTGCGCACTGGATAAAATTCATTCCTGTATATACTAACCACTTTTTTTAATCCCTCCTTCTAAAAGTATAACAAATAATGATAGACTGCATACTCTGTTTTTCAATCACAAAAAGGCTCCCGAGGTGTTTCGACTTCCCGACCATTTTAAAATGCAGCGCTTTATCAATGGTAGTGGTTGGTTCATTCCTCCCCGTCTGGCCGGGTTTACTTCGCGCCGGTAACAAATGAGGCTTGTTAACAGAAGGTCAGGTACACGGGTAATTTATAGATAGCCCCACTTGTGGTACTAACACTTCGGAATTGGTTCGGTTTTTGTTTCCAATCATTTTGATATGCTACCTGGTTATGAGTGTTATATTTTATCGGAGAAAATTGATCCGTTTGTTCAATCGTCACACCTTTTGAAAGGAAAATTCCAAGTGTGTTTGTTTGAGTTCGCTCATACGACTACTTAAAAAAAACGTTTTTTGTATAAATATTTACAATTGGGATATACGGTCCGGTTTAATTTTCACTCAATGCCATGTTCTATTTTCATGGAATGGGAATAGAAAACATAATTTACTTAAAGTTATTCTAGCAAATCCTACTTGAACTTTCAAGTTCGAAAGTTACTTAGGTACATAAATCAACGTTTACTTTACACAGGTAAATCTTCACCCACAAGCTTACTTATACATAAATCCATAATAATGAATCCACGTCATTAATTCTAACCACACGTGTCGGGTTGCCAAATCCATTACGCTCTTAGAAAAGAGATTTCTTGCACAAGGAAAACAAAATAATGAAAAAAAAAAATCGGCATAGAAATAAGTGGTCGGGTGTAACGTCACGGCCCTACTTATTCTGAACCCCTGAAGAGCAGGGACACCAAATAGCGGGGAACGAATTAATAATGAAACAAAGCGGCTTATATTTCGCGGCGGGGGCGGGGAAAACCGACCTTATGAGCTGCGAGATACGATCTTAATTGGTAGTACCGCGGTTAGCATTTAGTGCGGCGGTTGGATGCGCCCGCGGCAGCTGCCTGCGTCACTGAAGCTCTTTGTTTGAGCTGAAGAGCTGACTCTAATAGCTTGCACCGGATCCGCGCTTAAAAATGGACTTTTAAATATTTTATGAAGAAGTCGGGCGGACGGATAAAATGTTTAAAATTTACATATCTACCATGTGCATTCGTGTGTTAAAAATAATGTTGATACTAAACCTAAATATAGGACTAAGTCACCGTTTTTATTTAGGCGTTCATTCCGTATTGCTGGGATTGCAGCGGGTGGAAACTTCCTTTACTGAAAAAAGTGTCTCGCTCATAAAGTCTCGTATAAACTTTGGAGTTTACGTGAATGTCATTGAAATGTATGAAGGCATACAATTTAGGAATAAACGAGCATCATAACAACCATTTCTCTACGAACGGGGTCGCATTTTATATAAGAAATGTTATACTCTGTTGTTTTGTTAAAGGTAAGTATTTCCAGTGTACAGAAAACAGCTTCCAGTGGAAGATAAAGAGAACGCGGCTTGATTTCTGCAAGGAAAAACTTAGAGTATTCGAGAAATTAACGGCTAAGAATGAATTCAAAGGATCTGCGGGCGAAAGTTAATGTGCACGTTTGTGAAATGAGTTTAGTCAGACCGCAAAGGCACTAAGAAATTAAGTTTTATTTTCTTTAAAGAATTAATCTCTACCCGCCTGCATACAAAAATATTCAAGTTAGTATTTCAAGCATCAGAAAGCTCGGAAACTATACCTACATAGGAAATTTATTTAGGTAAGTATCCTACTTCTGTGAGAAAAAACAAGAAAGTTAGGTTTCAGTTCTAAGATGGTAAATAAAAGAACCTTGTAATACACTTAACCTGGCCAATTGTGAAACTTGGCAAAAAGTTTAGCAGTAAACAATTGTTTGGTATTTCTTTCCCCTGATATTATAAATGCGTGGCGTCCGAGCATTATGTAAATGCGGCTTTGTATAGCGGCCGCGTCAAAACTTTCAACTTTGTTACCTTCTGTTTATGATATGAAGTTCGGAGCTGACACCGGCAGTAAGTGGAAAAGTTATACGAGCCCTTGTTTATTTCAGATAGTTGTACGAGCGCACTAGATAATTTGTTGGGCAAATTACCACCTCGACGGCTCGTTGCTTTAATAAAATACGAGCTGTAACGCGAACTTTTTAAATTAATTGTTGCGGTGCAAAGTGGAAAATATCAACAACATTTAGGTATTATGTAACAACTGAAAAATACAGCATTGTTAGGTAAGTTTTCCTTGTGCTGAATTTATTAGCCGTGGCGAAGTCCACTTGTTAGAGAAATCTCAGCCAAGAAAATCTGGGATCTGTTTACTCAAGACCCGAGTCTGTACCTAAAATGCTAACGTTGGGGTTATTTGCTTACAAAACGGATGCTGGTTAACGAGTTGCTGTATATCAACTTTCTGGTTGATGTCGTGACTTTTAAATCAAGATAGTTTGTACAGTACATTCTGCACTGCGTACAAAAAATACTTTAAAGATATCCTAAGAAAAAGTATTCATATACCATGTTTACCAGTCGTACTTTTTATGTACGACTCGTTTGTTTTTAATACGTAAGTAATTTTTGGATATTTTTTGATAACCAACAATCACTTGCGTATAATGCATAATACTTAGCATCATTCAATACATTCACCACAATTTCTCTGCATCAGCAAGTATCAGTAACCGCACATAAATTTTACAATCCACATCCTGTTGCATGTCTGCAAGTTTAACCCTTAAAAGCTAAAATAACCTAAAATATTAAAGTGTACCTCTAGTGCCCGTGAAGTTCCAGTCAGTATCGTGTGTATGTGTGCTGCGAGCGAAGGGCGCTCGCCGCGAGCGGTTGCCGGGAGATCGCGACCGACCCTCGGACACTGCAAACATACAACCTTTTTACTCAACAAACTTCTTTCGACGAAAGTTGAAAGTCATGGCCTTTTTGGTTTTGTCATCTTTGAATGTATGTTCTATTTTTAAATTCGGAATTGGAGTAGATGTGTTCTTTTGTTTGGACAAAAGAAGATCTGATACAAAGCTTTGGCTTAGACGTTTGATTGGCAATATTTGTAGCTAGCTAAGCCATCACAGGTGTGATTCAGCAAAGTTATAGAAACAGTTGAGAACAATCAAAGAATAGTACTTTAGCTTTCATTTTTCCAGCAGAGTTCTTTGAAAGTTTGCGGGAACAATAAAAAAGTTCAAGGTATTTTTGTAAGAGAAAAGTTATCCAATCAATTTTTTAATTATAACTCTTTCAAGTTACAGAAACAGGGCTATGAAAGACGATTCTTTCCCTATTGTAATTTATTACAATGATTAAGAAAGAATATTTTTCAGGGCTTAAATATGATAATTAATTACCGGGTAAAAATTCTTACCATCTATTAAATATTCTGAAACTCCATAAGCCTGATCCTTGGTATTGCTGACAAAACACTGATAAACTCCTTGGTCGTCCTTCTGAGAATTTTTGATATGTAGTCTTAGGCCGTCTTCAGAAATCTTGAGTCTTTCATTCGGTTTAACGACTTTCGCGTCATGCACCCAGTAGACTAGCTCGATTGGATGCCCCGACACTTTGCATTCAAATGTAACGTCAGCATTCGTTTTCGTTCGCACCACTTCGGGCTTTATTCGGACGGAGATGGGTTCTGCAAAAGAAGAAAATGCCAAAAGAAGTAATATGTTATTTTGTGAGTAATAAAATTTTACGATTAGTCCAATTAGGAGAGTAATACGGAAGAAATCGGGCTCAGGAAAAGGAAACTGTTTACATAAATTAAGCGGATGTTTTCCTCACGTATTCTAGCTGGAGAGAACCGTGTTGTACGATGTGTTTTTGTTTGCCTTTGTTTCTCCACCGTATAATTAGATACAGTTACATAGTGGAACTTTTATATTGAAATTATGTATTCCGTATCCACCCAGATATTGTACGTTTATGATAACTGTTATTCCTGTTATAGATATTGAAATAGAGGCAATCTAGAGCGATAAACCGGTTGAGCACCGTTGTTACTGAAATATACGCCAATTGAAACGTATAATAACACTAACTGGAAATGCTGAACTGAAATCATAGTACCGGAGCATAGATATGAATTTATTTATTATATTCAATATTGAAATGTACGACTAACTATTGTAGGTAATTAATTTTCCAATTGCATAAAGTTCTAATAGGAAATTGATTTAATATTTTCTTCAGGAAAATAAAAGCTTAATGCCCAATTATCAAATCTCTGAAAATATTCACAGTTTACAGGGGCGTTTAATGACCCTTAATATAGTAATTCAGGAGAGTGCAATTTTTTCTCTTTTCATCCATGCTCCAGCTAACCAGGTCAAGTACCTATGCCAAATTAAGGTACGCCAGACATAAGAAAGGATAATACTTATTACTAGTAAAGAACTGCACTTTGTTCAGCGACTGTATAGTATCCCCTTATTGAAGTCACTATTGGCCTGACCCATCAGAATTTCACAGCATCTACAGTATCCAATCAATTCCCCTAAGAGCTACATACCTGTGACAATAAGTGTGAAGTGCATGGACTCGCCCCCCACGGTATTGTTGAGCCAGCACACGAAGCGGCCGGCGTCTTCACGCCGCACAGCTTGAAGAATCAGCAGGCCTTATATTACTAGTAACTGCACTTTCTTCGTGACCCTATTGGCTCGACCCATCAAAGAATTTGTGTGCATCTTTTCTTATATCAAATCCCCTAAGAGCAACATACCTGTGACAATAAGTGTGAAGTGCATGGACTCGCCCCCCACGGTAATCCGGCCGGCGTCTTCACGCCGCACGGCTTGGAGACTCAGCAGGACTTATATTACCAGTAACTGGACTTTGTTGACTATCCACCTCCATACAGTATCATCCTTGTTCGTGTCCCTATTGGGCTGACTCATCAAAGAATTTCTCAGCATCAAATCCCCCTAAGAGCAACATACCTGTGACAATAAGTGTGAAGTGCATGGACTCGCCCCCCACGGTAATCCGGCCGGCGTCTTCACGCCGCACGGCTTGGAGACTCAGCAGGACTTATATTACCAGTAACTGGACTTTGTTGACTATCCACCTCCATACAGTATCATCCTTGTTCGTGTCCCTATTGGGCTGACTCATCAAAGAATTTCTCAGCATCAAATCCCCCTAAGAGCAACATACCTGTGACGATAAGTGTGAAGTGCATGGACTCGCCCCCCACGGTAATCCGGCCGGCGTCTTCACGCCGCACGGCTTGGAGACTCAGCAGGACTTATATTACCAGTAACTGGACTTTGTTGACTATCCACCTCCATACAGTATCATCCTTGTTCGTGTCCCTATTGGGCTGACTCATCAAAGAATTTCTCAGCATCAAATCCCCCTAAGAGCAACATACCTGTGACAATAAGTGTGAAGTGCATGGACTCGCCCCCCACGGTAATCCGGCCGGCGTCTTCACGCCGCACGGCTTGGAGACTCAGCAGGACTTATATTACCAGTAACTGGACTTTGTTGACTATCCACCTCCATACAGTATCATCCTTGTTCGTGTCCCTATTGGGCTGACTCATCAAAGAATTTCTCAGCATCAAATCCCCCTAAGAGCAACATACCTGTGACGATAAGTGTGAAGTGCATGGACTCGCCCCCCACGGTAATCCGGCCGGCGTCTTCACGCCGCACGGCTTGGAGACTCAGCAGGACTTATATTACCAGTAACTGGACTTTGTTGACTATCCACCTCCATACAGTATCATCCTTGTTCGTGTCCCTATTGGGCTGACTCATCAAAGAATTTCTCAGCATCAAATCCCCCTAAGAGCAACATACCTGTGACGATAAGTGTGAAGTGCATGGACTCGCCCCCCACGGTAATCCGGCCGGCGTCTTCACGCCGCACGGCTTGGAGACTCAGCAGGACTTATATTACCAGTAACTGGACTTTGTTGACTATCCACCTCCATACAGTATCATCCTTGTTCGTGTCCCTATTGGGCTGACTCATCAAAGAATTTCTCAGCATCAAATCCCCTAAGACCAACGTACCTGTGACAATAAGTGTGAAGTGCATGGACTCGCCCCCCACGGTATTGTTGAGCCAGCACACGAAGCGGCCGGCGTCTTCACGGCGCACTGCTTGGAGACTCAGCAGGCCTTATATTACCTACTACTAACTGCATTTTGTTCAGCGACGATCCACCTCCGTGTAGTATCATCCTTGTTCGTGTCCCTATTAGCTCTCCCCGTCAAAGAACTTCTTAGCATGAAATCTCCTAAGACTAACATACCTGTGACAATAAGTGTGAAGTGCATGGACTCGCCCCCCACGGTATTGTTGAGCCAGCAGACGAAGCGGCCGGCGTCTTCACGTCGCACTGCTTGCAACCTCAGCAGGCCTTATATTACACTAGTAACTTCACTTTGCTCAATCACTGTCCTCCTCCGTAGACTGTCATCCTTGTCCCTATTGGCTCGACCCGTCAAAGAATTTCTCAGCTTTAAATCTCCTAAGACTAACATACCTGTGACAATAAGTGTGAAGTGCATGGACTCGCCCCCCACGGTATTGTTGAGCCAGCAGACGAAGCGGCTTGGAGACTCAGCAGTCCTTATACTACCTACTACTAACTGCATTTTGTTCAGCGACTATACACCTCCATATAGTGTCATCCTTGTACGTGTCCCTATTGGCTCGACCCGTCAAAGAATTTCTCAGCATCAAATCCCCTAAGACCAACGTACCTGTGACAATAAGTGTGAAGTGCATGGACTCGCCCCCCACGGTATTGTTGAGCCAGCACACGAAGCGGCCGGCGTCTTCACGGCGCACTGCTTGGAGACTCAGCAGGCCTTATATTACCTACTACTAACTGCATTTTGTTCAGCGACGATCCACCTCCGTGTAGTATCATCCTTGTTCGTGTCCCTATTAGCTCTCCCCGTCAAAGAACTTCTTAGCATGAAATCTCCTAAGACTAACATACCTGTGACAATAAGTGTGAAGTGCATGGACTCGCCCCCCACGGTATTGTTGAGCCAGCAGACGAAGCGGCCGGCGTCTTCACGTCGCACTGCTTGCAACCTCAGCAGGCCTTATATTACACTAGTAACTTCACTTTGCTCAATCACTGTCCTCCTCCGTAGACTGTCATCCTTGTCCCTATTGGCTCGACCCGTCAAAGAATTTCTCAGCTTTAAATCTCCTAAGACTAACATACCTGTGACAATAAGTGTGAAGTGCATGGACTCGCCCCCCACGGTATTGTTGAGCCAGCAGACGAAGCGGCTTGGAGACTCAGCAGTCCTTATACTACCTACTACTAACTGCATTTTGTTCAGCGACTATACACCTCCATATAGTGTCATCCTTGTACGTGTCCCTATTGGCTCGACCCGTCAAAGAATTTCTCAGCATGAAATCCCTTAAGAGCAATATACCTGTGACAATAAGTGTGAAGTGCATGGACTCGCCCCCCACGGTATTGTTGAGCCAGCACACGAAGCGGCCGGCGTCTTCACGCCGCACGGCTTGGAGACTCAGTAGACCGCTGCCGAGGAGCCGCGCTCTTGACCATAAAGAGGTCTTCTCTATGGGAATTAGTTCTTCGTGGTGTTCGCGAAACCACCTGTGGGAGAGATATTTTAATTATATTTTTGACCAACTTAACAAAAAGGAGGAGGTTATCAATTGGGATGTTTTGTATGCTATTGATATCTATAGATATCACTGTAAATTCGTATAAAAATGCTATGGGCAACGGACGGTGATGTTAAATCACTTCATAAATTCTCATATATTTTTAATGTCGGTAATATATCGCTGTATTCCTGTATTTTATACGAAACAACAAAATACAACTGAATATTTATCTCCTCTCAAAAATCAAGAGAAACCCAGTATAAAGTAGCCCGTAAAATTTAAGTTCAGCAGCCTCAAGCAAAAATCCCTTGGGAGATTTCGCTGAACCGCAAAGCTAGCAAAACAATAAAATATATGAGCCTATAATAGTGTTAAAAGGTCACATTCAACAAGCTAAAGACGGCAATAGTCAACAAGTTGTGACAAATGGTTCATTGTTACTACAACCATAATGACATGTTTCGCCCGGCCTTTCAACGTTATATCGATTTGTCATCCCATACAAATTGTTGCTAACGATACTTTTTTTTTTCTTCTATTCTATTCTGAAAATGAAAGTCCATAAAAATAGCAGCTAACTATTGTCAAACTCGTAAAAAACGTAATGAAAATGAATAATTTTAGTTATTGTCAAAAAGAAAACTCTATTATTTTTGCACTTAACGAAGGTGTTGATTATCAGATTGAAAAACGTTGCTTATTCAGTTATTTATAGAAACACATAGTTGAAATAAAATAAAACTCACGATTTGTTTTGTAAATACCTCCTAGGTCCCGTTTTCCAGATTATTTTTCCGACTGACAGTCCGTTTGCCGCTATTTTTTAGCCATGACCATAGACATCATGACAGAGTTTTATTTAGCCTATGTTTAAAATTTTTTTTTTTTTAATAAATAATCGCAGAACCAAACACTATATTACGGCTTTTTTACATTGGCGGATTTTTACTTATTACTGATTGATACTTTAACACATATTTTTATTGTCTTGTAGTACAACGCTTGTAATATAGGTAGTATATCATTTAATATACCTAAGGGAATGTGAATAACGAAGACCTATTAAATACCGTAAGTCCTTTTATGATCTGCGAATACATTTTTATAGGACGCAGTAATGGGAAATATTCCTAATGCCGTTTCAACTATTTAATAACCCTTGACATAGTTTATGTGGGAGGAAATTTGTTTGGGATTGAATTACGTAGTCGGGAGTTATGAAGTAGGTAACTTGTTTCGGGCTGTCCAGATAATGTTACGAGAAAGAGACCGCACATAGTTTCATCTTTCTCGTTCCAGCACTATAACATGATGACAAAAGCTTTGTGAATACGGTCTAATATCCTATGCGCAAATTTTCGGAAATGAAAATGGCTATGTGGCGCGAAATCTTCAATGTTCTCCAACTTAGGTTCCCTTTTAGAAATAGTTTGAAAGGAGTTGAAATGCACCGGGACATTTGCATTCTAAAAGGTTTCTACGAACTATGGCTGGATATGAAAGTTTATGGCGTATTCAGTAGCTCGCCGCGGTAATTCTTTGAAAACATAAAATGTTATCAGTTCACTGGTGAAGTTTGAGAACTTTTATGTAGTCTATAACTCTCAGACGTTTTGAAATCACCGCAGATTTTATTGTGGTTTACGTCTCATTTTCTCTGCATGTAAGTTCCTTTTGTAAGATGTCTTTGTAAACGGGAGTTTTGGGATCTGTTTATGGAAACTAGCCTGCTTAGCTTCTCCTAAAAGTTAGCCTTCGCTTACGGCCAAGCATTTAGGTAAGATCAATATGTGCCTGCCCATCCGAAACACGCGAATCATATAAAACCAGCTTCAAACGATCCCTCTACTAAAATACATGCAAAGCTATCGTTAGCTGGTATAGATATTAGGTAAAACCACGTACAAAAGACAAATACCGAGTAAAGGAAGTTTGGTGTGCGAGCCATCGACCCAGGAGGTCGGTTTGCACGGTTATTTGACTAGCCATGGCCAAGTTTGGCTGCCGAAACTTGGCAACATTTTCCCGTGTGTACTTACTTCTCAGGTACGTAATTGGAGCTGGGGTCCGAACGGAATATGTTTGCTTTGGCTTAGGTAAATTAGGTCAATCGTGTTTTTTATAAAGCCACTTATTCTTGTCATTATGAGATGTGTCCATTTTACATTACATTACCTAAATTAGGTACATTTTACACGTGGTTCCAAAATATGGATTTTTGTGAACAAGGAAGTCCATGGCTTCAAAACAGAATAGTGTTTACAAAGCAGATTTAAAATCGGTGACCTTTCGGGTCTCGCTACCAGGATCGAAACGGCAACGTAACAGCGGACGAAACGATAACATTATGAAAATCTATTTAAATTACACGCCATTTTGCCATCTAGAGACGAGCTAAGTACATGAGCTACATAGCTTGCTACATTTCCAAGGGTATAATGCAATTTACCGGGTTTTGCGGGCTAAATTGCTCCTTGGCAGTTAAAACGAATCACGTCGCAGGGGGATTATAAAATTGCGGTAAAATCTCGATGCGAGATCAAAACGCTTTTGATGGCGAAATAAACCGGCCAGTTTGACCGTCGCGTGTATCGCCAGATTTAAGGATGAATGCTGTGAATTTTAACACCTTGTTTTGCGTACTAATGCCAGACGCCTGTATAGAGGGTCTACGTGAATGGTAGGTATAGCTGCCCGGGTATAGATTTTGATATGAAAGAGAGCAGCATTTTAAAATGTAGTATGTATTAAAACTAGGTCTGTAAATATACCGTTTTTATTTTATGGCTTTGTACATAAATATGAGAATTATTATTTCCAAAAATAGGTCTCAGCGTTTTTACAAAAATGAAACAAATTAATTTTTATTGAAAGGTCACAAACAAATTCAGTCTGTATTGTGATTATAATTTCATAGAAATGGAATTCGCGCTTACATTGATTTAGAATAGGTAAATACATGTATTTGATTGAGTTAATCTTACACGACCACAATTGCTATTAATTAGTGGTAATGTTCAAACAACTGAATTAGGTGATAGCTGAGAATAAAATGGGTGACAAAACCACCAATCCAATATGATTTGTTTGACGTTATCATTTGACCGGTAATTCGTACTAAATTAATGTAATTAGATATTTGGAATAGTAAACTTTTTATACCCTGTAATTGCCATAGGTATCGTCAGTTCTTTTTATTATTTCTAACAGTATAGTGTAAATGTGATATGTTGACGAGTATGTTGGTAGCTAACGGGTGATTGACGATACTTCTTATGATACTTCGGTTTTTTTATGCCTAAGTTTCGTCAGAATAAATTACTTCATCGTCGGCTGTGTCTAAGGTAAACTTGGAAAGTAATTTGCAAACAAACATCGCTTGTAACAAATCGTGCTTGAAAACACAGTCTTTAACCTCCATACAACGATTAGTACTCGAAACCTTTTAAGCAAATCAGCAGTCGATGGCCATTACGCGTTCTAACACAAGACCTATTTCTGAGTAAAAACTAGGGCTTTAGCCTCTTTGCTCTGTGAGGCCTCTCCCCGAGTCTGTTGTTTGTTTACTGAAGCGATACCTTTTAGCGAGAGGATACAGCCGCATAAAATGTTCCTTCGTTTTTTTTATGTTAAAGTGTATGAAGGTCTGTAGACTTTTTGGTTGGTTGTGAAATGGGACGCGATGCCGGTGTAGTGGATTTGCTCAGATTTTTAAGGTAGGTAGGTTTTAAGAAGGTAGATATTTATAAATTTAGTGGATCTGCTTATGTATTGAAATCTTACTTTCATGTAAAATGTATTATTTATAAAAGAAAAAATAATTGGAATATGATGGACGGACATGATGGTTTTCAAATATGCAAGTCCTGACAGTATAATGGATTTCCTCTGACAAAACTTCTCTTCAAACTAAAAGAAAATAATCATAAACTTTTGCCTCTTTTTACCTTTAACCCACATCATCTTTTAAATAAAAATAATAATAGAGTTGCCGATGTAAACCTATTCTGCATTATACATATTTTTCTCACCTGTAACTAGGCACTGGCCACGCATGCGCGGCGCACGGCAGTCGGACATCTTGTCCGGCTTGAATGCGGCGCGTGCGCGGCTCCGTCGCCATCCGCGGCCTCACGCCGCCTTTGGGCTCTGTCACTATTATGTGACCTGGTGGAATGAAGAATAGGTTCCATGTAAGTACGACCATGACACTTGTGTTCCATTTTCACATTCATTTAACCAGACATCGCAAATAAAGAAAAATATAAAGGTATCTACCACATATTCATACAAAAGATGCTTCAAAGTTATTTTTTCTTATTTCAAATAGGCCTATAAAAGCTCTTTCGAAACAAGTTAAAGCTACATCAAGCTAGTTGCACGGTTCCAAAGAGTTCTCATGGAGAAGAACCGGTAAGAAACTCCATTGACAAACAGCAAGAAACTCCATGGACAACCGCCAATTAAGATACTTCATGGACACTTGTTAAAGTAATAAAGTTATATGCCCAAAATATGTTCGAATTAATTAGCAATTGTGGTCATAATATGGCGTAAGTATGGCGAATAATCGTGATATTGAGCTTAATTGAGAGCACCCATTAATTAGAATCAGTTATAATTACTTGTGGCAAAATTAGCTTGTTAAACCAAGCTACGAGTATATTGAGCATGATTGTCTGAAATTCGTTACTTATTTAATTAAAATTTAATATCTATGTCGAATACTGGAATACCATCTGCCCATAGTTCTTCCCAGTGTACCTTCTCTTTCAACATGATCTACATATAAGCAAAAACTTTCCACAAAATGAAAAATGAAAATTAGGTAGATTCTCCAAATAGTCATGTATTTTGAGACATTCAACTCTGGGGCTGGGTCTTTGCTATAACTGGCCACTTAAGTCTAAAAACATAACAATTTTAAAATTCGAACTTACCAAAATATAGGCTAGTATACAAGGTCCCGGTGATCCGGTCCCGTACACGACACCGGAACGCGTTGTGCCGGTCCCGAGGGCTGACCCCGCTTATGTACAACGACCCGTCGTCTAGACGCTGGTACTTAGATCCTGGACCAAACAGTATTGTTTTTATTTATTTATTTATCTACATACTTTATCATATTACAGGGTACTAAAGTGCGATAAATGCGCCTTAAATACACATTATAAATTATTTTTACTTAAAACTAATGTTAACTTCAGTACATGAGGGTTAAGTGAAAGGTATGGTTGAAGCACTCAAATCAAACTTCAGGTCAAGCAAGACTCAGGGCAAGCTAAGATGTATCTTAGAAATAAACAAATGTGCTCTAGCGTGCTAGATATGTTTCATTTTCAATCTGTTTTACACTTTTGTAGGACGGTAACATAGGCACTGATGATAGAGAGTGAGGTACTTAAAAATACCTTCAAATAAATTGATACATCTCTAAAAGATACCCTATTATTTTTCCATGTCGGTGTTCTATTAATACACATAGTCCGGTGATTGTACTTTTCCACGGTTAGGGATTTGGCTATTCTTGGTGGCCTAGTCTTGAAGTATAGGTACACCAAAAGAAGCGTTTCGATGAAAAATTGAACTGCACTTAAAGGATGCTCAAATAGATTGGACGATTTATATTTTTTCTGTGAAACAAGTTTTTTAATAACCATACCGTCGTATTACTCGCATGAAAAAAAAAATTATAAATGACGCTCGCAGCTTCTTTTTTAACACCTCAATTTATTTTACGTGGAAATAAGATTCCGGCTGAAAATGTAATTGCGTGTGTCGTCGCCTGACAAGTGTTTTGATGAGAAAAGCAACAATTTCCTCTTTGTACGATATTCTATGAAGATATCTTGGAATATTTTTTGGCCTTACACGGCCCATGAGTACCTTAGCTAATGCTCAGACTTTTTCATGAACTAAACGTTCCTGAAAATATGTAATTTAGACAACTGACAAAGTGTGCACCTAAAAATTTAATATACATAAGTTCATATTTCGTTCTGCAGAAAAAAGTTTCTTAAAATCGCTTTTTGAATTAAATTAAATTCAATTCAATTTCAATTAAAGACAACATTCTTTGCAGTTTGGTAAAATTATATGAGCAGATAAAAAGTTTGTTTCAACTTAAATTAAAGCAGTCTACATAAGAAAAAAAAAAGAAATATTTGATAAATTTATGCCAAAATATGTAACAATATGGCTCTTATAATATAGTTTTCCCACAGATAAAATGAAACGTCGTCGTAGGCAATAGCTTTCTAACATAAACGGACTGAATGGCCATTAAGTACGTGACTGTCATTATATTATTTCGTATAATTGACTATATAACATAATTTATCTTTCTGAATATCACGTAACTAATGTAAATCTTCTCTATTTCGATATCTCGAATAGCTATGTTATGGCGACGTATATCAAACTCGGTATAATAGTGGGATACTTACTTACTGTGTGCTCATTCAACTGATTAATGTCGGTCTTTGAATATTTTATCATTGCCAATTACAATCGGTATTATATTCGGTTTGTTTATTTGTTTCGCGATCAGTAATTTATACAATTAACGCGATTAGTATTGGGAGAGAATATGTGCAATTTAAATTTCACATTTTGGTCATTAAATTGTGTTGCACTAGAAATTCATTTGATTTATTAATTAAATAATAAATAAACTATTGTAAAGTTAGAATTTTCCAATTTGGCATAATATAGTATTTCGGTTTGAAAATTCTTTTTCCATTCTATTTGTGCAAATACTAGTTTTATTTACTCTACCTGAGTGACTCAAATAGTCCTAAGTAGGAAATCAAGCAACATAAGTACGTAGTTAAAACGGTCACCCACCCATACCCTGTCCTTTACAGTAGTACTGTTAGCAGTAGCACGGCATTGTGCCCTTCCTTTAGTAGCAAAAGCAGTAATAGTTCATTACCTAAATGATGCGGCACGTTGACCTGGTCATCAGTGAACCAGTCGGTGCTGCTGACTCGGTCGGCGCAGTGGGGAGGCACCACGCACCGCAGCACCACAGCATTGGGTCCTTCCTTACTTCAGTAGCAGCAGTAGCAGTAACAGGTCATTACCTAAATGATGCGGCACGTTGACCTGGTCATCAGTGAACCAGTCGGTGCTGCTGACTCGGTCGGCGCAGTGGGGAGGCACCACGCACCGCAGCACCACAGCATTGGGTCCTTCCTTACTTCAGTAGCAGCAGTAGCAGTAACAGGTCATTACCTAAATGATGCGGCACGTTGACCTGGTCATCAGTGAACCAGTCGGTGCTGCTGACTGGGTCGGCGCAGTGGGGAGGCACCACGCACCGCAGCACCACAGCATTGGGTCCTTCCTTACTTCAGTAGCAGCAGTAGCAGTAACAGGTCATTACCTAAATGATGCGGCACGTTGACCTGGTCATCAGTGAACCAGTCGGTGCTGCTGACTCGGTCGGCACAGTGAGGCGGCACCACGCACCGCAGCACCACAGCATTGGGCCCTCACTTACTCTAGTCACATAAGGCAGTTCTTTACCTAAATGATGCGGCACGTTGACCTGGTCATCAGTGAACCAGTCGGTGCTGCTGACTCGGTCGGCGCAGTGGGGCGGCACCACGCACCGCAGCACCACAGCATTGCCGGCCATCACGTACTCATCTGGCACGTGGATTTCCCACGGTATATTTAATGCTGAAAACAAAACGCTGATATAAAACACTGTGATTTTGAAGAAGAAAGAAAAAAAGTTAGGTAAGTACTTAGTGGGACTTATTAAACAGACTTTACAAAAAATACTGTCTCAGTTGCCAAGACTTTGTGAAAAAACAAACAAAACATTCGTAGGTACCCAAAGGTTCCTATTGGCAATTTAGCTAAACTATAAAGAACAAAAAATAAGGTTAATTAAAGTGTCTCAGAGTCTCAGATAAATCGCCTACTTGATACTCTCGTCTTGTTTAAGAAAAAAGGGAATTCACTACACTAGACTTTTACTTAACTGTCTAGTTCAATTTCGTGCTAGAAGTTCTTTAATTTAGTTAATAAACAACGTTATTTAATTTGCTTAAAATGTTTAGGTTATTTATAAACATGAGGGCAAAATTAAATATATTTGAAATAAGGTTGAGGTGCTATTTGTTAGAGCTCTTTTATACATCAATCATAATTAAATGAAATACACTGCACTGTTGGCGTAAGTACCTAACTGCAACAGGTATAGGTACCCAACCCACTTCTGTACAAACATTCAAAAACAAGCGTGATATTATAAAATAAAAAACGAATTCCATCGTAATTATCATAGGTCAGTCACATCTCAAGAGTAGGCCACAATTAAAAGAAAAACTGCTGACTACGTTTTATCTCTGTAATCCCTTTTAACACAAACGGCAAATTTCTTCACAGACCTCTAATTGCGGATTTGAAATCGCTTTCATCCACGCTTCATTTAGTTTATTTCCCATGAATTATAAACGGGGCTACGGGGCCTACATTTTATGGAAAGGACTCTCAATTAACGGTAGGCTCGTAATATTTTACCCACCTTTATTTCTATTAAAAACATTGTATACAGTGAAATGTTCTGAAAAGTTTCACCTTTGAATGTTTTTGTTTTTGAGATATAATTGTATTTAAACGTAGGCAAATAAGGCCTTTATATGTAGAAAACTAACTAAACAGTTTACAATTGTCAATTGCAATCCTCAAAACCGGAAAACAGTGTTTCAAAGGTTTTTATATAATTTTAATAACACATTCCTACAGCGTATAATTACAGAATAATATTAAAGCAGCAATTAATTAAACATTTCCAAACATAAATAGTAATAAACTATCACACCACAAACCAATATTCATATTTCACTCTAATTTCAAATTATCAATAGCTGTATGATCGGCTGCACATTTTTAGCCTATATTAATTCATACTGGTCATATTAATTACAGAGTGCAAATTAATTATAACTAGCTACATCCATTTAATGTCACAATATTCGAGGAAAATGGAGTATTTGATATGCAAATAGCAGTGCTTTTCCGCAATTAATTAGTCTGTGCTTCCAAGATGGCGTAGAGATGCAGTTACCGAGATTAGGATCTCAACTCACTTTGTGGTTAACTCAGATGCAAAACAAGTATTTCAGCCAGACTTTATATAGTTTATAATACGTCAGGGAGAGAAGCAGACTTCACCGTGGATACTGTTATTTCGTGAAGTAAACTTGAGACTTATTGAACTGTAGCCTCTCTGAGCCAATTTTCTGGTCAAGTGCAAGACGAACTCGCCGGTCGCCTAGAAACTTTTATGTTCAATTTATCTCTGTTACATTTTTTGTTCGTTGCGGAATTTAAGATTAATATTTCGAATTTTCCATGTATTTCGCAGTGCATCGCAAAGTTGAGCACTCTAGACTTTTATTGCTTTTTTAGTTCACTTAGCTTTAGTCACTTAGTTTTTTAGACGGTTTAAAATTTGTGGCAGGTCACTTTACGAACTTAAAATGTGGTTGTGTTAATATTTTATGCTGCAATGCGGGGTTATTGGACTTAGAGCCAAGGATTTACTTTGCTTATATACCTACTTACTTAGCTAAGGAATTGCTTGCTTGTACCCAACTAGGTACCTTTTTAATACACTTTACTAAATAACTTTTTGTATCTTACCCGCATGTACATGAATGTTCTTGGAGAGCACGGCAAACCCGCTTGCGATCCTCAGTCGGCAACGGTACGTGGTGGCGTGCACATCTCTCCTGAAGTGCTCCGCGGGGAAGGGGGGCAGTTCCAGAGAACCGTTGGCCAGCACCCTGCGAAGACCCGCTAAGGCACCGGCCACTGAGTTGTCTGGGAGTAGCCAGTCCAGCTGAAAGAAATATGACAAATTAGAGTTTGAAATTGGAATAGCAATTACTGGTTCTTTTAGAACAATTGAACAACGAAATTATTCGGTGCCATCTTGCCTTCTTTGGGCAGTTCATCGTTTCGCCCCACAAACGATTGGTACCGCGGTGTCAATCAGCTAAGTAAATTTTTTTAATGGGTCGTTTCGCACCGCAGTGCTAAACGACGAACTACCCATTTGCAATGAGTTGATTCGCCCCACAATATGCAATATGATACAGCGAAAGTTCAAAAAAACTAGCCAGTCTTTTTTGTAGGAGGTAATTGTAATAGCGCATAGCTTGCCATAAAATCAGTTTCTGATAGAAAAATCTACTTTGCTTCGCTCGACCTCCTACGTAACTACTAAGTACTAAGTTGCAAGTAAGTATACCTTCCTACACAGACAGTTATCTACACCTTCTTTTCTAAATAAGATTACCTAAGTAGTAACTTGCGATACATATTTAAATACAAGAAAATTATTTACTTAGAGCTCTGAATTTTAATACCGACGTTCAATTCGAATTTATTTTCAGTATTTCATAGTCAAAAGCATCACATTATTTGCTTTAGTTCAGGTTATAAAATGTATGTGTGATGCAAAGGAATAAACAGAGTCGATGAAGGAATAACAGATAAACTTCTTCGGCAATAATAACGAACGGTAGCTTTAAGCAACCTGGATATACGAAGAAACCACGCAGTAAGTCAAGATGAGCGGAGATGCCATAATGCAGGTAAATCAGGCACCTTCTTTTAGGTCAAATACGTACGGTGGGCATGACCAAAAGGACCAGTTACGAGTGAAGTAATAGAAGTAAAAGAAGAGTTCGTTTTCTTTGAGAAATCTGTCAACGATTTTTAGTGTTACAAACAATGATCGGGTCCAAAGCAGGCGTATAAGGGCGAAGACATTAACGTTCCTCGTTCCCTACACACTCGGAGGAGATTTTCCGTTATGGCACCTCCGCTTGCCATTTTGTTCTCCATGCGAGAAAACCTTTTTCTTACGATAAAGTTAATATAACGCTCGTTTACAAACTGCTACAGATTGGATGGTAGATAAAATGTCATGTCAAGAGAGATACGTTGATTAAATAAATATGAAATACGATATTAGTATACTGTCAAAGAAAGATAAGTATTGCGATTAAGGAAATCCGTTTCATATTTTCGTTTATTATTTGTATTTATAACATATTTTTCCTCATGTAAGTACTTATGTTTATTGTAAAAATACGTAAGTATAAAAATGCTGCTGTTTTATTACTCAGTTCACGAATTTTAATCACTTAAAATGTCAATCAATGTCTGTCACGCCACTGAGCTTGCAGCCTTGTGTGAACTTCAATCTTTTGCAAAACTGCGCACAAAAATTAAACAATTAATATTTAAATATCGACAACAACAGCTGTCTCGCCAGTTTTATACCAAAGTATTTTTATAAAACAATAAATAAAGAAGTATGAAATATTAAATGCTCATGAAAAATTTTAACTTTTCTTCATACATGTAGCGACAATGTCATGAAATTCAAAACTGGCGTATATATAAAAAGAAAGTTGTGTTTTTTGACAGTTAATACGATATAACTTGATATTTATACCTCTCGGGGGCACGTTGAGGATGGTAGTAACCAACGAAATCCCATCCCAGGAGTGTCTTTCACGTATCGCGCACTTTTTTGCATCTCCACTCGGGTTTTTTAAGTGTGAAGTATGTATGTAGGTGCTTTTGCTTAATGTTTTACGGTCTGTTTTTGTGTTATTTAGTATAAATATCTGCGAGGTAGATTTGCTGTCCGAAATAAAACATTGGTGTGGAATTAACCTATTATTTTGTTACGCCAAGTAGACATATCTTGATACTAGCTTCTGCCAGCGGTTTCACCCGCATCCCGTGGGAACTACTTCCCGTACCGGGATAAAAACTAGCCTATAGCCTTCCTCGATAAATGGGCTATCTAACACTGAAAGAAATTTTCAAATCGGACCAGTAATTCCTGAGATTAGCGCGTTTAAACAAACAAACAAACTCTTCAGCTTTATAATATTAGTATAGATCTGCAACTTCAATTATAAGTATACTTAATCCTAATCGTAACAAAAGTGTTACCTCAAGTAAATAATAGTTTAATTCTAATATTGTCAACTATGAAACCTTAAAAAAAACCTAACAAAATAAGAGATAACTAAATCAAATCCTCAAGTTGTTGAACGTCTTACGCAAGCTCAAACAATCTCGTGCCTAATCTACCGACGGCGAGCAGTATAAAATATGTACCGCGATAGTTTGCGGTGCGTTTCAGGCAAATTTGCATTTTTCCGCGCCATTACACGCGGCCCGTTCGCAAGCCGACGAACGTTCGCTGGTTAATTCACTGTTATTTCAATATAATTCAATGATTTCATGCTGACGTGAACAGTGATTGTGTTAAGAAAAATTACATTGATTTTGATTTTCTTTTGTTTGTGACATGTGGCTGGTGAAATTATGAGTTCTGGCAATGAGTTAGGCGAATTAGATGATGCTTAATAAGTATTTCGAAATGAATTATTTTAGTTTTATTGAATGGAAAAATCGAATCATAATTATCACTGACTTCGTCAATGTATTGATTGGCTAAAATCATCCAGCAGGTTTACAAATATTTTTTCATTTATAAAGCAAGAAGTTCTATTAGACAACAAATCCTTATTAAGACCTGCTCAATATCCTATCTCAACAAACGGCTAGTTAAAGCAAGCCACAACATCACAAAGAACCGGTTCCTATTTCAAAATTGTTCCGTTATTTCCTATGAAAAATGAGAGCTTCAAAGTTATTCTAGTTTCAAATATCTTTATAGCAAAGTCTGGTTTCCCGTTCAATACCTTGAGGCTGTTACAAGCCTTCAGTTACCTAACGTCGCTGTAGTTACCCTGTTACCCTGTTACCCATTACCTATAACCATTTTCTAACCGGAGTAGGTAACCGTAGATACTGGGTATGTTTTTCTGTCATTTATAGTGCAGGAACTTTTCTGTCTTCCTTGCGATATGAAAGTAGTACAAGCTTATTGGAAAAATAATGGCGTATGTTGATTACTAAGCAGAAGTGGTATTGAGAGTAAAATATGGAAAATTTTGTAATGTAAGTGTTAGATTAATTGCGGAAGTCATGTTTCTATAAAATAATAAATTATTCTCTCTCCTGAAACAAAGCAGAAACTTCTTAAAAAAAAACAATTTTCGTCATAATTATTTTTCTTTTTCTGTAATTTTCTGTACGGCCGAACTTGTCAAAAAATAAAATAACACGTGTAACGCTTTAAGCAAAAGCAAGTCTATAATTAAATGAAATGAAAAAAAAATCTTGCTCAGAAATAAAAAGGTTCCTTTAGAAAACAACAGATCAATGAGGCACTCCACAACGTTTTTACTTAGACCATTACATTCTTTCTTTCTAAAGAAGTTTAAACCTCATTTAATTAAAACCAAAGCTTTTATTCAAAGCACGTTTCATTAAATAAAAGACAAATTCTACGTAATTAATTAAATAATTTCTAGAGCGGAGTTTATTTTTAGCGCTTTTTTCTCTCCTAATGACATTTTGTGTACGGCTAGGCTTAGTTCACGGTGAGCCCGGCTGTGAATATTTTAGGAGGCTTCACGTTTGCCTAAATAACTGACATGTGAAATCTCTGAATATATTTTGTTTGTTAGTCTGACACCGAGCTCGGGTTTTTAGTGAAATCAGGTACCATTCATAAATCTAGACATTTCTGAATTCCTTACATCTTTTCTGATTACAACGAATGGGTAAAGTTAGAAGGCCACAATGAAAATTTTGCTGAAACCGTTCGCTCCATTTTTATGCTCCATGGCTCCATTACATAAGGTATCCATAGATAGATGTGACATCAATAAACTCACGTGTAACCAAGCTATTGTATTCTGCGGCTAAAACAAAACTGCAAAAGCCCAGAGTCTATTTAATCGGTGTCAAAATAAATCCATATTTCTTTTTTTATTCGCCAAAAATATCGGAGCACGTTTACACGAGGTGTTTGACGTTTTGACGTACAAATTTTATCTTCGACAACTATACAAAACGAAGGTATGGTTTCAGGAATATTTGGGTGTTTCTTTATTTAGTGTAAATCATAAAATTCATTGGAGTCACTCGGGCTGTGGGATTATTCGAAAGAGTTACCACGGCCCTGGTACATAAAGGGTTCCAGAAGGAACAATGGTAATAACCAATACCTAACAGTTTGAAACTCCTTCTTATAGCACCCACAGCACAAAAAAAAAGTTGAAGTAGTAAATATTATTATTTCGGAATTAAATGGATAAAACATTATCTAAAGTACATTTGAAGTACAATATGTTCCGTCTAAGTACTTTAAGATCGACATTTCCATCGTAAACACGTCATTACTCCCAGCTCTTCTCGATTTCAATGAGATCCCGATCTTTCTCCGCACACATCACTTGCCAGGGAATCCTTTTTCAATTTGTCTAAGAGGCGATACTTCGCTAACAGAGGCATCAGGGTGCTCTGTTCCGCACGAATAATCTAAGCTTACTTAACAAAAGATTTTTTATAAAGACATATACGATATATCCTCTTCGGTACATTATATGTGGAAGTGTGAAGCGTTTTTAATGTTGGAGTAAATTTTTTGAAGGGATGTTTTAGTGTTTGTTTTGACTTGTTTTGTACATATAAATCTGGTTCTTCAAACCTGATAGACAGACCTGTGTTCCCGAGCAGTTTGTTGCGTCATTTCTTCCCAGCAAAACACATAGGAAGTGGTGAAGGGTAGGCGTCTTTTGTTTTTGACGTTCAAAGAGTGCTGATTTATCAGCCTTAATTTTAATAACGTTTTTGAATTTAAACATCGCGGTAGAATTGCAAACTTATATAACTTATATGAAATTGTATACAATCCAGTTGAATTTTACTTAGCTTTATCATTTAGCAAAAGTTACATACCTATCGATTTAGTTAGAAATGTCATTTTAATCATGAAAATTTCGCTTAAGTTCGTAGAAATATAAATTCAATGGCGACTTCAATTTAGAAATTCCAATAGCGACAATTCATACGCATGAATCAATTTTAATATCTATTCCGAAATCACAGGCAGGTATTTAGTTTCTATTGCAATTACATATCGATGCAATTTCGTTCCATGAATTGAAATTACCACTCAAATATTTCGTGGAAACTGGACTACAAGTTCGTTCAAAATGCATTCATTAGAATATAGTAATAAAGACCAAATTACCAAAAGATTGTATACCTCCAATTGTTGCGGAATCAATATAGAAGTTTCTTCTTCTTTCACAAATGTAATCTTACAAGCGAAGCTTTTCGAACAAAGACATGTGGTCTCAGTGCAGTCGCTCCAGGTACACTCGTCGACAAGTTCCCAAGAACAATTGGCTTTTTGACTGTACATCCAAGAGGCGTGCACGAACTTCCGTACCCTCTTGTAAGATTACGTCCAATTCTAACTTCAGGTCAGGACTGTACATGAGTGTACCTGTCTTGGCTTCCATTACGATTTCGCGTGGATACTGTGTTTTCTATCTTTTCATGATTGAATAACAAGGTGGGGGAAAAACAAAGAGATTGCGTTGGAACTTTACCAATTGGGGATGTGAGATTGGTGACATGGTTTTTTCCGTACTCTATATATCCATGGGGGATTTCTATCAAGTGGTACTTAATATATCCGTAAATAAAAGGAAATAAAATGTTGGGATTTAGCATGTGTAATAATCATTTCATGAAAGAGCTAAAATGCCCAGCAGGTATAAAAGTTGATCAATTACGTATCTACCTTAGCTGTATTTGCTTGTTTTGCTACTGAATCTATATAATTCATCAACCCACTTAACTCATAAATGCCCCGACAAGAATACGCAATACAGACATTCCAATAAACCTCTATAAACATTTATCATCAGCCAACATGCCAAAACGAGCCCAAACCTCTATAATAAGATTTGTTTCTCTTAAGACATCCAACACAATTCATCATGGGTATTCCATTTCGGCGTAACAAAAAGAGAACATAAAGGGATCATCCCTTTGAAACTTACAAGTTTTATATTTTTCTTTGTACTTCCAGCTTTGATGGAAGTTCGGCTTTGTTTGGAGGGACTGGCCGGCCGTAAAGAGTTCAAGAAACCCGCCCTCGGCATTAGCCGGGGGAGGTTTTTCTTCCCTCCTACGAACCTCGCTAAACAACAAAACAAGAAATGACTTGCTGAATGGAGTCCTGATATCAATGGGACCTGCAACTTACTGGCTGAATGTGATGTCTTATATTTGCATGGAGATAGAAGAATGAATAATTTATGGGCGTTCTGTGCCTTCGTGGGTAATTGTTATGGCTATGGGGTTTTGAGTTTATGGAACTTTAACTGTTAGACGGGTATTTGTTTCGTGCAGAGAATGCAGATCATTGTTGAAATTAGTAAAAGGATAGTGTACCTAAGCTTTATAAGATTTAAAGAACCAAAATATGCTGTATAACCAAAATTCTTCAAAGAAACCAGGAGTTTTATTTTCACGCAGGAGTTTTATTACTTGGTAAGGAACGATAATCTGGCGTGGGTGCTATCTTCAAAGTCCTCGTAAGTTGCCAACGATACCAGTATTAATGCCATTAGTATCACCTTTGGTGTACCTACAATCTTGTTACGGTGGATTAGAAAGACCCACCGAGAACAAAATGATTAGCGGAGGTGCCATAACGGAAAATCGCCTAAGAAAGAAGCGCGTTAAAATGCGGGTGAACGAAGAACGTTACTATTTTCATACTTATACGCCTTTTTTGGACTCGAGAATTTTTTCTAATACCAAAAATCATTGAAAGATGTCTCAAAAAAACCGAACGCCTCGTTAGTTCACTCGTTACTGCTCGTGTTGGTTATGCGCAATGCACGAATTTGAGCTAAAAGAAGGCGTCTGATCTACCTGCATTATGGCATCTCCACTTATCTTTTCTTAATCCGTGGAACGACCCCACATCAAGGATATTAGTTTAAGATAATCTTTTGGTTCTGAACTCTCCACGTGGGTTGTACCAACGTGAATGGCATATAGTTATGTTTTACGAGTATAAATAACAGGTAAATCGATGTATATTTTCCGATAAATATTGGTTTGATTGTTCCTTTATAGTTATATCGGTATCTAAGGATAATAGACGGAAAAATAATTTTACGGAGCAAAGAGTTTCATTACCTTTTTCAGAAATATTTGGTAATAAATAGTATGGTCTCGCAAAGAAAACAAATTGTTACAATCAATTGCATGCACTAATTCATAATTTAATCTCATTTTTATGTATAAAAGAAATAAAGTATCCACCCATAATAAAGACACATCTAAAACAAATTATTAACATTACTGAACAAAATCAATTTAACGATTCAGTCGTAACAAGAAGTCAAATTCTACAAAAACAATATAAGATCAACCAAAGACATGTCCTATAACGCAAAAACTTCGACAATTTGACGTAGAAAAATTGAAATAAGTTCTATAATATTTGCATTAGGAGATTGCGATGCGGACCCTCGGCAAATAAGAGTTGAGAAAACTACTCGACCAATGATGTCCCCAATAAGTCCCCTCTCTCACTTCAGCCCCTATATTATCGAAGATCGTAGGAATATTGCCTCACTGTTCAATACTTCAGAATGGTCAATGCTTTTCATGTTTACCTGACCGAAATATGTTTGGGTATGAGGTATCAAGAACGTTCTGTTTGGGGACTGATCTTGATGGAATCATAGTGACTTATTCATGTATGTAGAAGAGGATATTCGTATTAAAGTTGTATGTGATAATAAGCACACGCTACCTTCGCATTCAAACTATATTTTGAAATTAGGTAAGTTATGTATGCTGGTGTAGGCATACTTCTTGAGGTATACCTAGTTACTTAGAACTACGTCAAATAGGTCACCTTATATTCTTTAGACGTTCGTAGTTTGCATAAATAACTAGTAAAAACTTTCACATTGATTTTACGTGCTTAACTTAAATGACAAATCTCACGTAATTTTGCGTAATTATTTAAAGACTAGCTGTTGCCCGCAACTTCGTCTGCGTGGGCAATATAGAATAGTCAAAATACTACTTATCCCGTAGGTGCATTCTTTCACGTGACAGTATAATTAGGATTAGCACTTAGGGTCAATTCACACTGAAAGAGCAGCGGCCGGCAGCGGCCGTAAGAGCACGGAAAATGTAAGAGCGCGGCGCCGCGCGGCCCAGCGCGGCGCCGCGCGGCCCGCCGCGCTCACGCTCAATCCCTTGCAATTACGGCCGCTGCCGGCCGCTGCCGGCCGCTGCTCTTTCAGTGTGAATTGACCCTTAGCAGTCGCATAGATTCATTGATCAAGGTTGTGTTGTGGATGTGACCATTTATCTAAACAAAAGAAGTAAAGTTTGTGACGTTGTGAATATCTCTGGATCTAGTCAGCCAATTTGGAAAATTATTACGTATAGTGCGTAAGTAATTTTCACAGGAAACAGTTATAATCTATGTCTATATGCTTTGATCTCAGTGGCGTGCACTTAGAGAGGCCTATGTCCAGCAGTGGACTGCGATAGGCTGATGATGATGATGATGATGATATGCTTTGAGTCTGACAAAGCTGTCATTTGTACATTTTCTGCAGCTGCTGCGACTAATCAGAAGCCAGAAAGTCTGTCAGTCTTACCATGGATATCGGCTTGTGTAGTTGACTGGATTGAAGATAGGTAGATAGGTAGTCGCTCCAAGCAAAATATTGGTACTCAAACAGATTCGGTGACTGGAAGCCAACACCAACATAGTTGAGGAATAGCCGGATGGATGATAAAATGAGTCATCATCATCAGCAGGCGCATAGGGTAGGATAGTTTCACTACTGGGGAGAAACACTTGTATGACGGGGATTTTCTGTGCACTTACTCACTATGGTAAACGCGACGTTCATGCAGCGTGCTCGCGACGCCCGCGCTACTCACACGCCCGAGGATCGCGCACGCCTAATGTGGGGGAGGCCTAAGCCGGGACTCCACCGAAATGTTTGCATTAGTTCACGAATAGGCAAAATGTACGTATCTGTGAGAGTCCACTTCATGTGTTCGTACTTGAAACCTGCAGTTTTGCCAAGATTTTCAAAATGTACGCTCTCAATTTGTCATTTCTTGGTGGAGCCAGCAAATCAAAAGAAACAGAAGTGTTGTATATTGGGCGTCACTACCGCACACCAGGAAAATTTCGCTCTTGCGTTTATATACCATATTTTGTGTCACACGTAAACAGGACGACAGTAAGTAAAAAAAGTCCACCGAAAAACTTTCAAAGATCTGATGAACGAACAAATCAGACCTGACTTGGTCAACTGGGGCCAATCAGAGCTCTATGAAGCGATCATATGCTTTGGCTCCTACTGTTATTGTGGTTTCTGAAAATGTATTCACCTCATTCAACGATTAATGTAATTCTGATGGTACTATTAAGAACACTTGCTTAGCGCAGAAGCTGACGTTGGCAGGTCGACTCTTTTGATTTCTCGAATAGGATACCATTGGTTTTTGTGCAATGCACACCTGCAATGCATGCTGGATTAGGATAGGATACAGGTGGATAGGATTTGCAACAGAAAACAATTCTGTCTTAGTGATTGAATGACATCAAACGTAGTTTTATATAAAAGGTGTTTTTTTAGACTTGGCTCGGGTCTTACTGAGACTGTTCGTAATCGTGACCAGTGTATTTGCGATCAGAAGTTGAAAGTAAGCATGTCTCTGGTATGCGACGCGCAATTTGTACGTTTTCAGACGCATAAAGCATTTTACGTGTGTATGGTATTAAATCGAGAAAGCTCCCATTTCTTATCTGCACTTTGTATCTGGGCTTGTTCTTAAAGCTACAGAATCCTACATTACCTACCTACCTCACGCTTAGCAGCACTTGCGAGAGACAGATACTCCTTTCTTCTAGGATTAAGTTTACATACTTTGCATCAGAAAAAATAATGAAGGTCTACTTAATACTATTCACTCAGTGGAAGAGAAGCTAAACTATGTTTATGAAAAAATCCTGATATAAACTCCATCTGTAACTTTAAATGATAATTAATTGTTATACTAAAGTCATCATTTTTGACATAATATTCAAAAAATAATTTAGATGGCACCGTTTTAAATTTGGCTGAGAACTATTATTTTCCTTTCATCAAGGTAATAATTATAATTGGATTTTGATGTGGCACGGCAAACTGACAAACACTATTGAAATGTCTATCGAAAAATTACACTACGTGTTAAAATATGGTGAATTACGGAAAATACACAACTCCATCTGTTGAAATAATAATCCTCTATAAAGAATGTATGGTGATTTATTGTCATTTACCACCTCGCTCCTTTGACAAATTTTATGTATTTTATTTAACACAGATTACCACAGATGGAGCTACTTTAACCTTGGCTAAACACAATTTTCATTTTTTTTTTCTTCCGAAGTTACTTATGAAGGTGTGATTTTCTGTGTAAAGGTTAATAATAGGCCGATCAACTAATATAAGTACAACATTCAAATGTACAGTTTTGAAAAACAGATTGCGTGTCGTAATATTTTACATCTTGAATTCACAAAATTAATCATATCTTTTGATAGAGTGAATCGATTTCGATGAAACAAAAACTAAGTAATACCCCAAGTTACGTAGAATTTTTGTATATAAGCATTGTCTGCATTGAATTCGTAGATTTTACGTGAATCCCGAACGAACAAACAGATAAACAGATAAACAGACAAACAGACAAAAATGACAAAAATGATGGAAATGGGTTCTGTTAGTTATCCTTTAACATGCTGGCTATTTTTTTTTGCCAATTTCTTCAATGTACAAAAATTACTTTTCTACAGATTTATTATATGTATAGATATCAAAAAGCTTTTAGTTTGAATACAAAGTTTTCTCCTTATTAAATAAGAGTTTTAGATTTCATTCAACAGTACCTAGGTATGTACATACCTACAGTACAAGTTTACTGGTTGGCGTCCTTTAATACTAAAGCCAGAATAGTGTTTAAACGTGCCTTGTATTTAAGTAGTAAAAATATTTCTTAGAATAAATGCACATACAACACATTTTTAACTTCTGTTGCAGTTTAGCTCGATAAAATGGGTATTTTGAAAAGTAAATACTTATTTGTTTCTGTAGCAGTGCTAGAAAATCTCTATGTAAATCTCTATGTACAAATACCTACTCGTTATTTCGAGTCTTAAAGTTCCATCATGGTTTCGGACACAGCACATTTCTAAAACGGTAGGTACATATTATTTAATATTGCCTCTAAGAACTCGTTTCATTGAAACTTATTATTGTATGTTTACAATCCTTTAAGAGCACTATTGAAGCCCAAACTCATATTTCACAGAATAAGTGTAGAATAAAATGGCGTACGATTTATTTCAGCGCCCCTTCAGTTGAGTGCAATGTTGCAGTTTTTAAGTCAGTCTGCTTCTGCAGAGGCACGTGACTTAGAGTTGAAACTACCTTCTTCTGGTAACGGCTGAACTACTGTATTTCTCGTAAATGTTAAGTGTTTACGACACAGCTTTCTTAGAGCTTGAACAACAAAAAACATTGAAATGTTGTCAAGAGTAAGATACAAATATTTGCTATTTAAATTAGTATTTTATTAAGGGTAATATTTTTCATGCCATCGTAATGTTTACGAACAGCTTCGCAACTTTAAGAAGTTAAATTACGCATATGGTTGCTTGTCTCTAGAAATTGTACAGCAACAAAATTGATAGGATCAATTCAACGCTTCAGATGGCTTGCCTCAAAACTTTAGCAATTACACTCGTCTGCGTCTCTACAATTAAACAATAAACTTTGATACATTCAGACCTCTTTATCTGCAGTAAAAAGTTTTGCAGAAATAAGCTTCTAATTACGTATATGTCTGGCAACATTCATTAATAGTATTTGCTGTAAGACTGAAGAGAAACAAGTTGTTAAACAAATAAGCCTTACGGGAAACTCGCTGAAAGCACTATCTCAAGTGTAAACATAAACTTCAGGCGTGTATTCGACGAAGTGGGAAATAAGTTTGTGTAACTAAGATATTGTACGACTGTTTCAAGTTTTCATATCATATGCTTTGTAGCTAAATGGTGTTTTAAAACTTGGCGGAAGTTCATGTGGGTACCCAAGTAATGAGTTTATGACGATCGATGTAAGCCGGTTTACCTATGCTGATATCATGATAGGTTAATATATCATGTATTTCATATATTCTATTACACTTTTATTTAGAAACTAGAATTTATTAAACATAAGTAGTAAGAATTTCAGAACAGGAGGGATCAATGACTCGTATTGCCCAGTAACTGAATTACGGTGAGAGTTGAATAATAATGATGAATATTGAATAATAATGATAATGCATGTATTGTTATACCACCCAAAACAAAAATGTGAAAGACTGCCAAGTTCGATATGGGAATGCTTCGCCTATAAAAGAAGTGAGATCTGAATAAGTACCAAGTTCCATACACATACCTCAATTAAAAATAGTTACTTTTTAATGATGTTACTTGGCAAGTTTTCACACACCTTGTTATAAACCTACTAAACGCAATGAATCAAGTATTTAATTTTCTATTAAAACTTGCCAAGTATCATCATTAAAAAGTACGAGTAAGACACACTGCCGTGTGTCTAGATTCCCGTGCTCAAATAGATTTAAATTTCATGGGATTATGTTACCAGGTCTGTGTCTTTCTTTCTTCAGTACGTTCTTTCCTCTGTCGTTTTTTCAGTATGTCATAGCATCCCCGTCACCAAACAGTATAAATATTTAATCGAGCTGGCTCTAAGATTCCAGACATGAATTTGCTTCATTCGCTTCATTCAAAACGTGATACACATGCCATGCACAATGCACATGCATTTCTGACAAGCCTTGTCGAGTATTCGTGTAATATTATCTGCATACGTCTCGTTTGTTCAAAATGTCATTTGCGTAATGAAGCTAAGGAAATATGAAAAGCGTCTGGGTTCCGCACCAATTTCAATTACAAAGGATTTGCGGAGCTAGGTATGTGCTGGTGAAATATTTTTATGTTCCGTTTGTGATTCCTTTTTGTGTAGCTACTATTATTATAATAACAGTGAGTGGCTGTTTATTTTTTAGTACTATCTGTGGTTTTTAAGAACCTGTAGCTAGTCGTAGGTATTTAGAGTTTTTTTTTTGACGAAAATACTACTTATGGATTTTTATGTTTAGTATAGTGCTGGCCCAGAAATTGGCTAAGTAAAAATAAGGGGACTTATAAATGAAAATGCCCATCTATCGAAAATCACCGTCCATAAATGATTAACTTGCCAAAGTCTTGGCCGTTAACGCATTGAAACTACCTTCAACTGGCCCTCGCCGTTATTTCGAACTAACCCACATCTGACAATTGCTGTATGAAATATTATCTAAACACCTATTGCAACGCTTGGAAGCTCATGCATTTGGAGATTACAATCGATTCCGTGGAACAATGACTAAAATATCGCTCTATTGGCTTTTGTCTGGAACTAGTATTATCGGAACTGTTATTTGAGTGGTAACAGTTCCATTTCTTAAAGCTCCATGGCGGTACTTCATTAGTTTTCCTGTGGCATCTGCGACCCGCATTCACGATTGTTCAGCTCGACTCATGCCCTCTATAGCCAGCTACGCTTTTACACCCTCTTCATTAATAAAGCAGTATTTTCTGATTTTACGGCTGCCATTTCGCTTCTGTTTTTTTTTCTCTAAAATTTCTTTGTTTCGTGGTCTGGTTTTAAGAAAATATTGATGGTCTACTTCGTTTTTATGGGACATGCTATAACGTTTTATGGCAATTTTTGACTTGATATAAAAGGCGAAGTGTGTATTGATCTAATCGATGTTTCCTCTCAAAGGCTTGGAAAAACAAACAAATATTGATTAAGTCCTCAATGATATAAGTAATAATTAATATCTGTTGTTTTCAGACTATCATGATGATGCCGGAAACATTTCACTCGGAACCCAAAAAGTTGTTGTTAATTAAAACTCCTAAGGTCCACGGGGACAGCATCAACTAAAGGTAACTATAATTTAAACTTAAAGGTATAGATCTCAAAGTGATCACATTAATTGTTTTGCACTGGCAGTGGCAAAGTGGCCATCAAATAATATTTACAATGAAAAGTTAGGGAATTAATTGTAGAATTCTGGCAGGCTCCACATTGAACAGGTAGCTAGCATCCCGGGGGAGCGTTCGCAGCCAAATTCCGGCAAACTCCACCAAACTCCGGCTGAATGTGAAAACTTTGCGGGAAATTCTCGCAACCGACAAGTTTTTGCTTTAATTCGTATAACTAAAGACCCGTAAAGATTCTTTGATTAAGAAGAATTGATAACAATTCTCATAGTTTTAATGAAATTTCCTTTTCCTTGACCGTATAGCTCTCAGCTTCAAAGAGTCGGCAATCGGTGCTAAGATTACGTTGTAATGCCTATAGTAGCCACTTACTTGGCATGTTTTCCTCGTTTACGGGGCAATCAATGTCAACACCTGATACCCCTAAAGCCACAATGTCATGCCATAACAATAGGGTGTTAAGTTTAATGTTTGCCTTGGAGAGTAATTGACGGAACAAACAATACCACCTCTGAAGGCTGTAAATATATATACGGAGATTTAAAATATTTCAGAAAATATATAGGTTGGTAATTAGGTATAGAAACTTTGTCTTTTTTCTCGACATTAAAATCTAATCAATAAACAGCCCTCATTAAATTAATGAGCAAACAAAAAAGTTACAAAGTACAAACCAAATCACGGAACGAAATGTTGAAACATTACGTATATCTTTATTTCCCTGTTGGGTCTGTGACCGTAAACTTCCAAACTCTGTCGAATGGAAAAACTTTATTTATATTTGAGTTGGGAGAGCGGGTTTGTGAATACTAAATCAGATTGGCGAGCGATGCGAAGCTACGCGTTATATTTCATCTATGATATGCGCTTCTTGGAAATACCTGGGAGGGAACAAAATAACAAGCTTTGGGCAAAGATTTGTGTGTGTGCTTACATGTTGGGAATAAAACACGTGCGGATTTATTAGCATGTCTTGGTAAATATGACAAATATGATGCGAGATGACTTGACTGGAGGCAAGATGCTCGTACAAGATAGTATTGTAGATTTTTTTTTACATAAATTGGGTCTTGAATTTCTGAAACTGGTTATAAATGAAAGTAAAATAAATTTATTTTTAAACGCGAAGTACATTTATGAAGATAGATTTTTGTAAAGTGTTAATAGTAAAAAAAATATACAGATATAAAATTAAACTGCATTTTTTCATGCGTCTCTTAAATATATTACACTACGAATTTTATCGAGACCATCCATCCCCAAACAAAAGCTATTCTGTCGAAAAACATCGCAGTAAAGCTGCGAGCTAAATTCAATTTATTAAAAGTGGAAAGTTTCGTTGGGTTTACCAGCGAGTGTAAAAAAATTGGTAACAAAAATAAGTGATGAAATCCATATATAAAGGCAAGCAATAAGTAAATGGGGTCAAGTTGACACGAATATCTCACGACGATAGAATATCCGGCCGAAAAGGATTTTGTTTATTCTTTTGCGAAAGAATTACGAGAGAGGGAACAAGTTGGGAAATATTCCGTTTAGGTCGGCCACTGTCTCCAATTTGTTATAGCGTCTCACTCCATTAGTTACAGCTCCTCGTTTGATTCCCTCACTACAAAGGAACGGTATTATGCAATATGAACTCTTACCCAATAAAATATAATACGAGACGAACTTTTGATCTTATTGTTTCAATCGCTTTAACCTTTATATTTATTCAGATGTTTTTCATGGTAAGTTGGAAGTTTTCCTTTGTTGACTGGGAATCAATTTCTTCATTATTTTCATCGATAAAAGCTAGGTATAAGACATACCTGACGATAAATGATGGGTGGAGGGATCAAAATGTTTTTGGGCTTTTTTGACAAGCTCTGGGACATTTTTGTTTATTTTAATTTGCATAATGGGATTAAGCGTGCGGTTAATGTTATTTTGTCTGCCGTTTCAAAGAGTTGGAATAAAATTGTATTAGGAGGGTTGCTTGTAGGTAAATACAATTTTGTCCATTTTAATTTCATAATATCATTTCGTTGTTAAATATAAATAACAAAGCTTTAAACTAAATTTGGAATCTCTTTATAATTTCTTGAAGAGTTTTATCAAAGTAAAATAGAACTAATTGTTGAAAATCTTCTGTTTGTATCGAATTGTAGGTATTTAAACAATGAGCAATAATTTTGATTTAAGTACTTAGCAAATTCGATGAGACTCTTATAGCCCTTTTTGCTGAATGGCAAGCATTTATTCGTTCTACTTTTTCTTAAAGCGAATTGAAGTCTTATTAAAACATTCGACTAATAAGTTAGTATCCAGCCTGCTCCCTCCAGTGCTGTCGGGTTGCTGTCAGATTGTCTATAAGAAAGAAGAAGTAGAGAGAGGCCCTGTGTAGGCGCAAATGCTTATACGCTCCAATACCCACGCTATAAGCGTCGGTCGCTGGCTGATCTCTCGATGTCATTATTCTCCTACAGTATTACGTACCTATATTATTTACATATTATCTTTGAGACATAGATCCTATCATAAACGGTTATTTATCCTAATGAACTATTTGTCTCTTACCTGATAGTCTCCCCGGGTGGCACAGCTGAGCAGTGCGCCGGTGTCGTTGGTGAAATACACGTGGCGCGGCGGCTCCAGTATACTCGGCGCGCGCCGCGGCTCCGGCGACGCTCGCACGGCTGAAGCAAACAGAAGACAACTGTTAGAACGCGTCGGTTGAGGATAGATTTAAACCTACCGTAGGTTGCGGTTACCGCGGCCCTGGTACATAAAAGGCCTACGAAGGAACACGATGGGTTTTAGCTAGTAAAAGTCTGAACACTTCCTCACCGCTGCTAACCCACAGTGGGAGGAGTCATTTGACGATTTACCATTAAAAAAATACCTCAAATATGCATTTATTCTTGTGGCTATAAAATCAAAGACGCAATAAATATAAACCTTACTCGAAAATCGTGCTAATTCACTAACCTGAGGTAAGGTAATAACAAGAGCGAGACCTTTGAATTTACAAATTGAATTCACCAAAACATTTCTCAATTTGTTCCTCTGAAGCAAACTACCAAAGTTTAACTAACCTAAGCTCAGTAAAGTACATTTGTAAAATGATAAAATCCGCTTAAACGACCCCGCATCTGATAGCGAGACTCGGCTTGCACTTAACTTATCGATTTTATCTATGCAAACTTAAACTAGTTCTTTGGCCGAGCACAATGGAGGCTTAAGGCGGTTTTGCACGCTGTCACGTAACGTGCGGTAGTGTCGTGTCGTCCCTAATAGAATAAGGTCCCAAACTTCGCATTAAAGCGGTGGCCATTGTGGCTCTCTCCACTCATTTGAGACCCCGAAAATTGTAATACCTCCCTCGGGCTGTATCTGTGAATGTGTGACGTGACAGTTGCTCCTGACAACTTTTCTGAAGCGTAGTTACGTAACGCTATTGCAAACATGAATCGGACATTTCATTAGTTCGAATCTGTCCACGAAAAAGTTGGGACAATTTATTAGGTGTACTACGTTCCATTTCATGAACTCAGTTTCAGCTTTCAGTGAGTTTCAGTTTCGGTCAGTTTACGAACATAATAAAAGCAGAGTTACACACTTTCAGTGGACAAATAGAACACTTAGTATCCAGTAATTTGACACCAATGTGAAATTATTAACCGACGCTAAAGTCTAGCGTAACGGGATTAATTGAAATTTGGATACATACCTAGTCCAGACTGGTAAGAGCAATTCAATTTGTTCGTTTTGTAATTTAGTCAAACATTAACTCGAAATTGAAATTCGGAAACAAAGTTTGGTCAATATTTGTTACGCCATGGATTTTGTTCATAAAATCTCTCTAGTCTCTGAATTCGGCTAACTTTTTATTAAATTCCAACAATAAATAAAGGTTCGTCATTTCTGCAGTCTTTCTGTTTTCAGATGAAGCCTTTGACGAATGTCTCAAAGGACGTGATGCTGGAGTTATTCTTGGTATATATTGTTAAGACCTTAAACGAATTAATGTTCTGTTTTATATTTAAAATACTCATAAATTGACCTGTCTCTGAAAGTAAGACCACACGTCTGAGCTTACATACTTCTACAAAAAAAAGTTAGGTATACCATCCATTCCATTCACCTTCTATCTACCTTTAAAGTAAAACCTTTTGAGATAAATCCCGATACTGCCGTGAACACAATAAGGTATTTACGTATAGACTCGTATACAATAGTCCTCACGACGCGGTCACAAGCCGCAACGTTCGATTTCCGTTTAATTTCGCGACAACCGCGGATGCCTGTCTGTCTGTCTGTCTGTCTGTCTTCATATATAGCTGTGGGCTTCTATTGGCGCGTCGCAGTTGACTAATCGTGTTATAATGAATGAATTGAAGCGGAATAGAGACGTCAGCGATTATGTGAGGATTCTGTGTTCGTCCGTTTGTTTGTGGGCGTTCGTGTTTTGTTTTCATTGGTTTAGTTGTAGTAAGAGGGCTGTTTTAATCTATTCCATTTATGTATAGTAAATCTGAGCCTGGTTTTTAGAATGTAGATGCATGAGCAGCTTTGCGTATCATGTACGATTTTTTAATTAAATTTTTTAAACCAGATATTCTGTAACCATATAGTTTTATCAATAAAGATTATTAAAATCATATCATAGATATTATAAAAATCAAACAACACAACATTATGTGCATTAAACTGAAACGATAATCATCGAACACAAACACAAGAACACTATACAATATAATACAGACACAAACAAGCCCGCACAACCAGTGTAGACGGAAGCTTCGCAGACAGGCCGTATCTACATCCGAGGGTACTTCAACCTGCATGGTGCATCTGGCTGCCTAGTCTACAATAAGGATGCAGCTTCAATCACCTGTGAAATGGTGTTGATATTATAAAGCGTTCGAGTTAGGAAGCTGAGATGTTGAGTATGAACGGTAAGGTAATGTTTAACATCTTGTGAGCTGTAGTGTAAGATAGCATAGCTACTCGCACTCGCTAATAGTACGAGTAAAAATGGTTAAAATAGTTTTTTTTTTTTTATATTATTTTCCAAAATTAATATTATGGCGGTATGATTGAGCTATGTATTGGCTGCATAATTGATCATTAATATCAAAAAGCTTAAACTTAGTCTCAAAAAATCTGGTATCGTTATTTTGTTGTCTTGGTATTTTATGTGTAAAATAAAAGATTTTATGAGACAGTAAATTAGGCTTTAGCGTATATTTTCTCACTATGGAAAACTACTATGCTCGTCACATTGCGTTAAAACAATGTTTGCAATCAACAATTTATAGTTTCCTAGAGAAGTGTTCTCTCTAAGTATGAATGTGGTAGAGAAGTGCTCTCTCTGTGCCTAGAGAAGTGCTCTCTCTGTGCTAAGTATGAATGTGGAGGGATGGAGAGGCAGAGGTAGACCGAGGAAAAGATGGATTGATTGCCTGAAAGAAGACATGAAGCAGAAAGGAGTGGATGTAAGTATGACGTCTGACAGAGAGGAATGGAAGAAAAAGACATGTTGCGCCGACCCCAAATGACTTGGGAACAGGGCAGGAAGATGATGATGAGAGAAGTGCTCTCTCTCTCCTAGCCACAATTTGTAAGCGCAATCAGTTTCAGTCTACTTTTTGCAATGCTAATTAATTGAAAGTGTTCGTCTCTTTAATTGCGGCATTTGTACAGCGGAGATCAGACCAGAGGGAAGAGCAAACGCATGTTGCTAGTTTTTTTTATACATTTATTTTGCTTCGTCATTAATTGTTCTATTCTGTTTCTGTAAATGCTCAGGAATTACTTTTGTTTTTATTAAAAGGTAGGCTTAGATAATGACAAATGCACAATATTACGAATTGTGTTATTGACCATATTGCGCAATGTTTTAGCGGTTAACATGTTTATTGCACAATATAATTTTTGCGCAACTTTATTTTTCGTCTAGGTGGCGCTCAAGAATGGTTTTCTTTAATTTTAATACTCTTGACGCTAAGAGTCAAAAGTAGGTATCGATTGATGAATGCTACAAATGCTTTAATTAACCTTCACAATTCCCAGTATTCTTTCTAACAATATAAACTCGAAAGTTTTCAAAGTTATACCATTCAAATCGTAAGACTTGGTACCTACAGAGGTTATTTGTTATTCATTCTTAGTAATTCATGAACAAAACCTAACTGCTGAAACTAAAACTTGGGTTTTCAGCGATAGATATTTGGTTTTTACGTAGAAATTTAAGATGTCTTAAACTATATAAAGAAGTAGCATACTTTGGTAAATAATGATAGTGGGAAATAATTAGCATTGTAACTTTAATAATATGTAGACGGTTGCATCAAGCGTCAAGTAGTATAGCTTTATGTATATCTATTCTATACTACTACTATAAAAAGGGAAACTTTGTTTGTTTGGTTGTAATGGATAAACTCAAAAACTACTGGACTGATTTTTAATATTCTTTCACCATTAGAAAGCTATATTATCTGCGAGTAACATAGGCTACATATATTTTATCCTGGTGCGGGCAGTAGCTCCCACGGGACGCGGGTGAAACCGCAGGAAAACGGCTAGTACTTGATACAGAAAGCTGTACTGATGATGATTTCACGTATCGACAGGAGGTTACTCTCTATGAAGCTATGTGGCTTGGACCATGTTCTTGAAGCCGGTGGGGCACAATGTTTTTTTTTAATTAGGATGTACATAAGTAGTTTGTTTTAAAAATGTTAAATAATAGGATCGAAAATAATGTTTACATTGTGTAAATATGCAAATGCTTATGGTCAGTTTGTCCGCATTGCCATAACTGTCACAATTTGCGGTTTGTATTCGTTATGTCATTGATGGATGACATACCGTTATCTGTGGTCATGGTTATCCATTGTAAAGCTTTAATCTATGTTTACAAATTCCCTTTTTGATAAATATTTTGTTGGTATTTTGAAATAGGTTAGCATTTTATGTAGGTAAATATAAGAAAAAATGTTCAGTTGTATTAGGTATGCACAATTGCACATGCATGAGTGCGGGAGTGTGGGATTGTACCCTGCGTCCAAGCATGGAGTTTCGTATCGCAGACTTAAAACTTTAAAAAATCCGCAAAGTTATTCCTGACCTATTAATATAGGTATTGGAATCAGGAATAACTACCCAGCACTATACTACTACTACTATTACTATGGGTATAATTACCCAGTATTCATTTTTATGAAAAAATATTTCAAAATAAATGACTAGGATTTTACCTCCTATACCTAAGTACAATATGTCATCTAAATGGGTTTATTCTTTTTACAAAGTATCACAACAAAAGTCACGTTCAGATTTCAATTAATAAGATAAGAGAAATAATATATTTCAATAAACAGCTGAAACACAGATTACACGCTCTGCTTCTTAAAGCTCACCTAATATATTTGCGAACTAACTTATTGCCTATTTCTTAGAATGTAAGTACCCAATTTGAAGAATATTACTTGCCACACTTTTCACATAAATTTATTACAAGACAGGTACAAATAACTTGAGCTGCTAAGGTATTCTAGATTTCAAAGGCTGCTGAAGAATTTCTCTGATGTCTAAACATGATAAGTTAAGGTGATCCTATTTTTAAGGCAAAAATTAGACGTTGCTGTAAGCCTTATGTACTCCATCTTTCTCTCGTTCTCATGTTTGGAATACTTTCATGTGTACATGTCTTTCACCTTATATGAAAGCTTAGTATGTCTCGAACTTATCAAAAACAATTGCTATCATGTCTTATGTATGTGCTATGTCATGCTTTATGTAAAGTTATTTTTTTGTTCAGTAGGTCTGATTTCGGCTAGTACCTGATTTTAGTAATGTGAGTACTACCATTTTATATAAAAACTGTTTTATGAGCCCAAACAAACTATCGGCCGACCCAAAGTATTCTGTGTGCGCTCTTAGGAAACATATACCTAGTTGATATTTCGTTGATTACCTAGTAACAACTCAAACGTTAGGTTGTCAGTGTCATTCAGTCAAAAACACCATCCAATTCGTTATCCAATACCATTGGAAAACCACATAAATCTATTCGGATTTGTAAGAGTTCCAAGCTCACCTTTTACAAAGGAACAGTATTATGTAAGGCACACTATAAAATGTCCTCATAAAATAGATACGACATAATTTATTGAGGTTTGAGCGAAGATTAAAATTATTGGCTGCTATTCATCATAGTAAGTACCTAGTGGATCAATAGAAGCTAATAATTCAATATAGCGGGGTATTTTATCTAGCGAAGTACAGTGGACAAAGATAAGTGCGTTCTTAGATAGGTCACGTTTTCAACAATAGGTACCTAAACCTGTATAAAGATGAATATATAGTTAGCTTTTAGTGTTTTCCAACCAAAATTCTAGAGTTGCATATAAAGATACTAATAAAAAGTCTTGCAATAACAAAAATCACTTTTACCGCAATTTTGCAAAATAGAAAAGTGGCCACAATAGAGACAGTAAGATGTAATAATTTTTACGTCTGATATAAGTGTATGTAAAAGCGTGCATAAAATATTATACCTAGTAAGAGTCCATTAATATGTCCTTGTAAAATAACTTTTTAGTGTGATTTAAGTAGGTTCCTCTGAAGAGGTCCCAGTTCGTAAAGTTGGCGTCATTATTATTCGCAATAGTTCCATTGCCCGACAGGTGGGTCTTATAAATTTATTCTAAAAGCGTATAAATGGCTGGAGCAAAATTTTCAGTAAAACTTGCTTCCATTATCTTTAAGTCGTAATAATTCTTGAAGGTTCAAGTTTACTTACCTACCTATTAAAATTAAATTTGGAACGTGAAGTAATTTCTTGAACGTCGGCAATATTAAATTAAAATACTTTTGTCTAATTTGTTCTGATATCTTTTATTTCATGTTT
The DNA here is from genome assembly GCA_033682625.1 of Helicoverpa zea x Helicoverpa armigera. NCBI lineage: Eukaryota > Metazoa > Arthropoda > Insecta > Lepidoptera > Noctuidae > Helicoverpa > Helicoverpa zea x Helicoverpa armigera. The sequence goes on from JAWIIS010000011.1 coordinate 4,981,298, forward strand.
CATTGTAATTATTTTAATTCTGTGACACAATGAACAGAAATCTTTTATTCATATGACGTATGATGATGAGGCCATTTATCACAGAGAAATAAGCATAAATATAATAATTATTATAACAGTTATGTTATCCATTATCCCGAAAAACAATAAATAAATTATGATAATCACAAGCGTCGAGGACAATTTCAGCATAAATCATTCATGTTTGTGGGAATTGAAATAAAATAGTGTGAGAATATCAGATGGGAGTAATTAGTGGTATATTGTCGCATATCCAGCTTATTGAAAAACCACGTTTTATAACAACAAAATGTTGCTCGTTTGTTTATGAGTGTACCTACTATTTTAAACTGAATACCACTGCATCTAGACTACCACTATTCTCGAAATACGTGAATATTTATAGTTTAGTGAATTTATCACTAAGTTGCCTCTCCTAGATGGACACCGAAGATCATGCGAAGAATCGGGAGGTGTGACAGCAAAATGAGGAAGCCTCTGCCCAGTAGAAGTGCCCAGACAGTGACAGACAAACGCGTTTGCAAGAGGTGCAAAAATCTTAACAACTCCTATCTTCTTTTTTTCTTTTCAATAAATTAAAACAAACCTAATGTATACCTAGTTAAGCAAAAAATATCTAAATGTATTGAAGTACTTTGAACACTTTACATAGAATTATTTATACATGTTAATATAAGCTTCGTATATCTTAGCGAACATGAGCTCTTTGAATAGAACTCAACTGTAGTTACTATAAGTACTAGTTTCTTAGTGTAGCGCTGCATTAAGCAAAATGTACGTCCGACTGTAATGCTTTAGCAATTCAGCGGATAATCCGTACAGTTACTTACTGTTGATCATCTTCATTCAAAGTTGGGATGATAAGTCGAATTACTCAAACGTCAGTTAACTTTAAGTCCTAGTCCTAGTTGTTAAAGCGACTGAGAAATATTTGAGCAGCCGATTTTCACCACTTCTTTTGTTTAAAAGCAGTGACTCCACAAGTGACTTCGATAAGATGCGATTCTTTGCTATAAAACCATCTACATTTGTCGGCTCATACCTAATTGCGTATTTACAGAAGCTAATATAATAAATAGGAAGCATTTTTTGTTTGTTCGTACCCTAAAAGCTTCGAAACTAACAGTAAAAAAATCTTTCACTGTTTGAAAGCTACACTCTTCCCGAGTTACATAGGCTATATTTTATCCCGTTAAGGGTAATACCACAGATCACTAAATACGGAACGCGGGTGAAACCGCGGGAAACGGCTAGTTATGAATATATGTATGTGCCTACTGCCTACATAGGTTATACAAAACATGAAAACAGTTAACAGTGCATTGTAAATACGTCTGCATGAAGCAGGAGTATACTTCATCCCTTCAGCGGCAACTGGCAGCCTGATTGCCTCCATTCAGCATTTCAGCTGGTTGTGATTCTCAACTTAAGCTCTTATAATCCGCCCATTTGACAGCAACGAAACATTTTTGCTGTTTCGTGTTTAATGTTTGTATTTTTTTAAGATTAATCAGTGCTTTAGTTTTAAATTATAAAAAGGACTTACCTGTAACACTACAAAGTGTGACTTTCTATAGTTAATGCGTAAAAATTTACCTGCACACATAAAGGTTTAGCCTGAAGTTCACACAGGCAAAACTATAATTTAAAAGAAATATATTAGTATACTTATGTAGTTTAATAGTGAGAAGTTACAACACACAAGAACAAATCAGATAGGTACTTATTGATCGTCAGGAGCCGAGTATTTAAAACTGAAGTTCCTCAACGCACATTTAAATATACTTCGATTAACATCCAATATCTTGCCAGATGTAATGTAAATACAAGAATATATCTATCCCCGTTTATAAATAAAATCTTATCTTCTCGGATACATACATGGCTTATTAAAGAAAAATACTCGCCGGAATCACGGTTTTCATAACACACACACATACGCATCAAGCATCCGTTTCCTCTTCTCAATTACATTATATTGTTTATTGATTTATGATATCAATTTATTGCGAAAACTCCCTTTGATATCTTTTAATACGAAATGTTCTCCATTTATTTTCTGAAGCGGGTAACTGATTAATGTGTTTTAGGTATCGCTTCAAGTAAATCGACTTGAATGTAAACAATCTAAGTATATGAAACCAGATTACAAAAATATCGATGTTTGGTTAATGTTTTATACCCATACTAGTTGTTTTCCCGCGGTGTCATCTGCGTCCAGTGTTAACTACTACCCATACTGGGATAAAATATAGCCTATGTTACTTGGGAAGAGTGTAGCTTTCCAATAGTCAAAGAATTTTTCAAATCAGTTCAGTAGTTTCAGAAACAAAAAAAATGTTTATTCTTTAGTATATTTCTCTAAGTATAGATGTATACTGTGTATGTTTCCTGATGCTTACAGTTGATGTACGATGCAGTTGTCGTGTTGCATCAATAAGGCCTGTGCCAAGAATTTATCGCAGCGATTGATTTTCAATTAGGTTAATATCTGTTTCACTGTTCGATAGCTTATCTCGTGAGTAACATCCTTGTAGCTATCGAGACAGCGCTGTAACTCTGGATATATTGGCTTCGAGATAGAATTATGCCTTTGTAGATATTTCCTCAGAGAGCATTGTAATATAGTCTAAAGTGATCTACTCAAACCATGGTACAAATTAGAAATGACATCGTGAAAATCAGCAGAACCATGCATAAACTATTTTGTAAATTAATTGGATACATTATTAGGGTCTTGCAATTTACTGCCTACTCAATAGACTCCGTCGTTAAATAAAAATGTTCTACTATACATAGTTAAAAGCTCTAGTTACTCACAGAACAAACTCAGGTCATTATCAATAGGACGAACTACACATACCTATAAAAACATCTATTTAAAGTTGTCTATACGCCATTGAAAGGGTAGAAATGCGTGAAGTGAGTCGCGGTGATTGCTCATTAGTGGCACAATAGATCGAGCTACAATACCCTATAAGTATACATAAGCACGGCTTATAAACGAACCCTTTTGCAGACGAAGCCGGGCGAACACTTATAAGCAACAATACAGACGAATTATTAGGAAGATCCTCATACAAATGCAACAATAAGATGGAAATTAGAATTGGGATTTTGACTCCATTGTGAAAAGCAATTAGATAAGGAATCCTATAGCCATCTTTCATGATTTGGAAACTTCATCTTTCAGCTTAGCGGCCGATGATGAAGATGAAAGTCATTTGTTTTATTAAATGCTATAATTTCCAAGCATAATTAATCAGCTTGTTTCGAGAATAACAATATCAAGTTAGGTGAATTTTCGTACAGTTATGAAATCTGTATTGCGATGTTCAATTGTTCAACTGCAAGACGAAACATAATAAATCGCTGGATAGTCAGCTACCCTGCCAGATATTTCAAATCATATCGAAAGGACCAACTATGGGACGTTTATTCTGGTTACCTCTTTAAGAAAAATATTCTATTTTTGGATTAAGACATCGAGTATTTTTATTAGTCCCATTGTCTATACCGATATACTTCTGCTATATTATCTAAACATCCTTTCAATAGAAAAATGAAATGAATACGCTTTTGCAAATCTAATTGAATTCAATGTACATTCGTTGACAGTTTGACAGATCGAACAGCAGAAAATTGTAACTAAGATTGTCAAATTAAATGAGATCTGTCTCGATATCGCTCACAAAAATAAGTTGAGTGAAAATACTCGAATTTGTTAGAAATAAATCAGTCTGAAATGTTATTATGTTAATACACAACGGAGGACACAACGGAAGGTAATATTGTATTCAGATAATATAATGTTTCGGACCCAAATTCAGTGATATTGCCTGCCGCATATCAAACGTGATTATATCGGATGAGTGGTTTAAGGCCATTTATGGCAATATTGGAATAAACCTTCAAATAATCTTTAGCATTGTTCGGAATATCGGCTTTGGTCGCATAGAAACTCGAGTTACTATGAAATGACGTGCCTATTCATAGTGTTAGGTGACCGAAAAATTTAATAAACTTATAGATTAGTTTGCAGCTATATAAAATTGAGTGGAGCCCGATCGAATAAAGCTCAGCTTATTTTTGGTTTGGATTATAAAGGTACTTGATTATTGGTATTCAGTTGATATTATTTTTGATGAAATTTTTAATACGATAAGTTGATAATATTCTATTTCACATATATTTTGTTTTTGTATATAAAATTGCTTTTGTTTTGGATACAGTTGTGAAAATGCTTATATCTAAGGTTTTGAATCTAACCTTCAGAAAACTAGTAATTGCTGAGCGAATTTGAAAAACATGGTACAAATTAAGTATATTTTAATTTATCACTCAACAAATTAACAAAGTGTGATTGCTAATTAAAGTTAGCTAACGTTTATGCTTTCATACAATTATTTTTCAGCTCAACTAGATTTTGAAGTTAATTTCGCAACTTTCAGTTTGGAACATTTAAGCTAAGGTTGGATCACGGCTCATGGCTTATAGGAGATTAAATTTTTCATTAACTTTCAAACTTTCATAGGAGTCACACAGACTACGTGTGCTTGTTCTGAAAAGATAACATAATATTACTCAGTAAAGTCAGGAGTTGTTACAAATTGTTAGAGATAAATAAATAACTTATTAAAGATGTTTTGAAGATATTAACGTTCTGCAGTACGACTAAAAAAATGAACGTTCTAAGTAGAAAATTAAAGTCCAGACTTACTCCTACATGATATCTAACGAGCAACAACAAATAACAATTTGATATCATATAGAAACCTAAGCCCTGAAGTGGTTAAACAATGTAGATTTCTGACATTTACGTGAATATTAGCCATTTAAATAAAACTACTTTTACGGATTTACGATCCAAAACGTCGGGATTAATATAACCGCGATAAAATGCATAAGAGTAGTTTTATTTAGTGGTTAATCAAGTTTGATACTATAAAAGTCTCATAGAAATAGTTGGAACATTTTTTTATAAAATTTTGCACCTAATAACGGTTGTAATGTATGGTATAGCTTGAAAGCAAAGAGGTCAGCCTCCAGGTAAGGAATGCCATCAGCGGGATATTGCGAAGCCGTCGGACGCCCGCTCTCGACTTTTCACATTTTTCCAATAACCTATAATATTTAATATTCTCTAAACTTAAGTACTAGGTGTATGTTATGTGAAGGATGGTATTTCAATAGTTTTACAAAGATGTCTTATGCAGTGACATGAGATCTCTACTCTAGGTATAAGAGAATTTTACCGACTGTATTGTAAATACAGCTTATATCCATTATTTTCAATATTTAATGTACGAGTATGTATGTGTGAGTGGGTGTGGGAAAAAATCGAATCCTGGTTGTGGATTATCTTTTCACAGGTAACTTTGACTTAAATAGGAACTAGGGTGACTACAGTTAACACTGTCCGCTCTATTGTAACTACTAATAGTTCCATTACGGACCAGTTTAACCCGATAAGGTAAAGTAACCAATTTGTGGCTACTTCTTCTTCCTACATTGTTATAAATAACTAGCTGGTGCCCGCGACTTCGTCTGCGCAGGTTTAGTATTTCGAACAATATGTTTACAAATTGTAGCCTATGTGTTATTCTGATGTATAAGCTATATTATTGTAAAGTTTCATTAAAATCCATTCAGTAGTTTTTGCGTGAAAGAGTAACAAACATCCATACATCCATACATACAAACTTTCGCGTTTATAATATTAGTAGGATTATGTCACTGTCGGGATTCTCTTTTATACTATTACGTATTTACCCACTCCCGCCATTTCTACATTTTTCCTATTTATAGTTCCATAACTGGGCTATTAATGTTAATAAAAAGAGCGTCTATAAGCCGGCACTCCCAGGGGTGGCCCACCATAGCCACGAGGCTATGAGTCACTTTATTAATATAGCTCATATCAATACGAAGGAGATTGAATACGTAAAAATATTATATTATGCCGTTGCAATATTTATGTCAAAATTCTTTAAGATTTTGCCGTCTTTATCCAAGTCAAAGTGCAAAGTAAAAGTTAAGTTGAAGTGCACTAAAATATGTATGTACTTGCCATCAGTTTTTTATGGCATTACTAGCCGTATGCTGCGTATGCGGTTTCATCTGCGAACGAGGATAAAATATAGCCTATGTACCTCTGGAAGAGGCTTTCGAACAGTGATAGAATTTTTTAAGTCGATCCAGCAGTTTTTGAGTCCATTACAAACTAACAAAAATACAAATCCTTCCTTTTTACAATGTCACAGTATAGATAATTTCACAGCAAAATCAACCTTACAACATAGCCCGACAGTTACAATTACAAGCCACCTCCAAAAACGCACGTCGCGAATTATGCAAAAAAATCATACAAAACAAACAACCATTACCGTATTTAAAAGGGTTGCGGAAACGCAAATAGATTCGCACATAAAAAAAAACTAGACCTGAATTTGCTTAATTGGCAAAGTAAATTACCTTCTGGGAGCTGGCAACACTTGCCAAAGTGAACCATAAAATCACTTTGCAACAAAAACAGGGAGTTCGATAGCTGTAATTACAACCGTTGTTTTTGTACGAATAGGTACTATGTTAAGAGATTTTTGTTTCTCTTTTGAAGCTTCAGAAATGTTTGGTTTTGGGGTAATTATGAATTCCTAGTATTTGCTGGTGAGCTTTTGTTTTACACTTAACATTATTCTGTGTAACCAATGACAACCATTATCGAATGGCACCTATAGGTGCGTACGGATTGCGCGTACCCAGGTACGCGTACTCTGTTTACGCGTATCCGGAACGCCTAGTCCATACCTGCAGCTACGCGTTCACTGTTGGGGTACGCGTACCGCGCGAGCCAACTCGCAGCGCGAGCCACCGTCTGTCGGTTTTTGGTCGCGCGTCAAAGAGGACGCACGCGGCCGGCTACGCTATATTTGGACGGCAAAATTAATAAACACGCGTGTTCTTGTCGGAGTCATGGCGAATGACTGGGGCTCGCGGAGCGCTCTGGATCGATTGACCTCGCGTACAGGTTCGCGGCGGTCCGTACAGGAGCTGTACGCGTATCCAATGTACGCGTGGACAGTGTTTCCCAACTACGCGTAACACAGGAACGCGCTATCCGTACGCACCTTATAAGTATTTAAAATTATTTTCACAACGTTTTCCTTTTCCAATATCAATTCACCAGTACAGGTATAGATAGAAACAGATTACTAAATAGTTACTATGTTATTATACGTTATATTATTTTATTCACCTCTAAATCTGTACATGATATTTTAAAATAAAATAAATCTATATTTACATTTAAAAACGATAAAAGAAAATGTATAGAGGTTAGTTATCCTTGGGATCATAAATAGGTACATTTTTTGTAGATTGAACCATTCGCCAACATAAAGTTAATTTCCCTTTTTTATCAATGAAAACCCACACTCAAACTGTAACGGTTCTCGTTACGGTAAGTTTTGGAACAAAGATTTGTGCGTACAACACAAAGTCGCACAGTCCATAGAGTTTGCGTAACGGCGCGGTATTGTTAACGTGCGAGCTGCTGTTTCAGCCTTATGACCGCCATTAGTTTATTTTGTCGACCAGTGGTGCCCGAAACAGGCCTATATTTCTAGGTATACAAGGATTTTGCAGTATAAGTACGTATACTGTCAAAGTTGTATGTATAAAGTTTCTTTAGGTACTTTAAATATTAGACGCGAGTGTAAGCACGGGCGGAAGCTAGCGCGTATACAATAAAATTCATTGCGATTATTACTAGAAATCGAATGCTTTTAATAAAATCATGGATTGCTCTAAGATCCATATACTTTTGACCTAGTACCACACACAAGACTACTTAAGAAACGTCTTAAAAGTCATAGTATTTGCATTTGCATACGAACTAGAAGCTGTATTCTGAACTTGCTTACCTTCATAACCAGTTAGTTAAGTATACAGTAACCACGCGGTACTGAACCGCAGTTAAATCACGCCGAGAGGTTACGTGGTTACAGAGTAATAAATCTCAAAAGAAACGTATTTACTTCCTCAATATATAATGTTAGCTTATTTTCTTCACATTCGAGACGTATAATGTAATGAATTTCAAGCTTAAATGTCTTGTGGCTGCCAACGGTGTAAATAAATGGATTTGCGAGTATCGTATATTTTTATTTGGGGGAACATTAACGCCCTTCATTTATAAAAATATATACTATGTATCTTTACTGGTAGTTATCGTGACATTATCGTGTTCTAGAAAAAAACTCTAGGTTTTAATACTAAGTAGTATAGATTTTTACAGCACATTGTTTTCGTTTATATTTTTACAATAAATGAATTGCCTTACTTTGTAGAAAAGTTCTACTTTTGGCTTCCGTAACTAAGATTGCTAGTATAAAGGTTGACGGCCGCAATTTCGGAACTTCGCTCTCGAAAATAAATCTCACTCGCCGTCTTAATTACTGCACTACAGAACTAAAGGAACTGCACTTTATGTAGCTACCCACTGCTGCATTCAAACTTGAAGTTCTTTAATGTAAAGTCAATTCAATCAACAACATAACCATGTTTGAGACACAGTAACGTGGAAGGGTGTAATTACTAGATCCAATAGTCGGCGTGGAATTTCCGTGTGTGCTAGGCTTGGAATTAACAATCAGTGCAGTGACCAGCCGCCGCGCCGCGCCGCGTCACGCCGCGCCGCGCCGCCTGCCCACTCAACCGTGAACCGCTTTCACTCGCCAAATTACTGCCGTCGCCGCTTTTTAGCCGTGAATTCCATAAAAATGCTTTCATGTCATCATTTTTCTACGTGATAACCCTAATAGATTGACGTCGTTTATGCAAAATGTTATACCTTTCCGTTTTGTTTTGTAACTTTACCGACAAAAGATTTAACCGAATAAGTTATTCCAAATGGTAACATCGAATCGCGGTGTAATATTGCTCACAAAACTGTATAACAGCGTAAAGCTAAATTATAACCACTTAAAAGTAAGGAACATTAAATCAAACTTTGAAAGTCAGTCTCAGGTGAATTAATGGGTCTTTGTCTTCATAAGTTAGCGAAAATTTACGAGATTTAATTAGGTAGATAGAACAGTTGTATAGAAGCCAAGATGAGGAATAATCCTGGTATTATAACTCAACTTTGCAGCTTAGCTATAGTGACTTCTTGAGAATATGAACACACGGCTAGAGGAATGGGCGCTAAAATGTTGCTGGCGCTGCCACGTACACAAACACATTTGATAAATAACCCTACTAGGTTTGGGAAATGTATTCAGGTCACAAAGTATTCGCAAATCTACGCAAATGTAAATTTCACGTGAAGGCAGGTAGATCAGCTACGTCGTAGCAGTTCGATGGCGTAGGCGCGCTACAATGTTACTACGCAGCACCTACTTAGCTAAGTAAAGTTTAGCTTTAAGTAAGTTAGTTAACCTTCTGCTGTTTTAGGTTGAATTTTAAGGTAATAACTTAGTAAACCTACATTATTTAAATATCTATGATCAAATCTGAGCAATGAAAATTAATTGTGAAACCGCATCTTTGGTTAAAACTTCTGTGAATGTAATTATTTCAGTTATCATTCGCATAAACCAAGGTAAAATGAACCGCATTACGTCAGAAGCGCCATTTTAGTCATCACGGGTAGTATGGACTCAGGTTCGCGGTTTCACTGTCGGCAATTCTGAGCTCCGACTCACGTACCTTAAATCTTAACAACATTCCAGCCAAAATTAATTCTCGGTGAAGATTATTCTGTCTTGAAGAATATAAGCGAAGAACGTGACTGTCTAATGGTGAAGAATTCTTATCTCGCTTATGATGTACTGTAGGATTTTGCAAGTTCCTTCTAAACAATTGCCGCTGAAGATATTTCGGGGTTTATGTTTCTACTTGTACGTTAATGTGAAAGAAAGGATTTGTGTGTCTGTATTCTATTTGCATTCTTATCAAGAACGTGGGAGGTTAATATTCAGTGACTGATTCACACACGTCTTTTTGTACCTACTGTACTTGTGAAATTAATAAGTGTATGTACATATTGTTGAGGAGTTTCCAATTTGACGACTATTACTGTTATTAATTAAAATAAATTACTTAGTCTTAAAATTGTATAATTATGTTCAGTCCGATTGGATAGCAACAAGAACTAAATGAAACTGGTGAGGCCGTTTCCCAAATGAAAAATCTTTTTGATTATATTTTAATTTACACTACAACAATGGAGCTTAATGATAGGCATTCATTTAAATTCCGTAAAACAAATGGTGTTTATTTATTTTGTTGTTTATTGTTGGAACTGGCTGAAGAGAAAATAAACATGAAAACTTTAACACAATTTTACGGCTTCAACTGCGGGAAGTTGGTGTTTTATTATTATGGAGAAGTACGTTATTTTTACTAGAATATTAACATCCAGGCCAGGCTTCCTTTGATATTTTAAGGCTACCTTCCTTTAAGTCTGAGTCAAGTATAGTTACATCATCAACGCTAGGCTCGTGTATTATTTCGGTTATGTAATAAGCAAACTTTATTCCCATAAAACAAACTCTTTGTAGACACTCAAAGTATGACTTAAAGCCAATGTTAACTTCAAATCGAGGAATCTTTTTAATATCTCCTCGTATGTAGCTAATTATAAAACAATAGAAAATAAATTGTGTCACGCGTATATACGACATACAATGGGCTAAATGCCAAACATATTAATAATTAAAAGGGATACTTATTTAATGAACCACATTATAATAAACCTAGCTGCTAATTTTACTTGAATCTGAGACGCTCTAAAAATAAAATACCTACTTACTATGTAAGCAAAAAGCAAGGTGAAGTTTTAAGGCTTAAGCTCGTGTAACATGCTCCAACAGCGTCCGTTGCCTAGCAACGTAAGCTAGAAGACCTGTGGCTACTGTCTTCTAGTTAAAGAGTAGTGCAATTAAGTGCGGATTTATTTTCATTTAGTTAAGTATATTTCTTATGTGTTAAGTGTACAATGCCATATTGTTGGTCTTTGTTAAGGTATTTATCGTTAATTTTGATAAAAATTACTGTGGTGCAAATCTACTGTGATAAAATTGCAGGGTTATATTATGATGTGATACCTAATATCTAGTCATTTAACAAATAAATGGAAATAATGAAATACTAAGGAAGGAATCTGATTATTACGAAGTCTAATTAATTTTATTCGTTAGTTAGTATTTATATTCAAAAGTATACTATATTAACTTGGAGTTTAAAATAGAGCCAGTCAGTTATATAATAGCTACGTAATAGTAAAGTTTTATGTATTTACGTAATTTAAACAAAAGGGAATCTCAAAGGGCACATTGTTAAATTCAATGTTCCGAGGGTTTTCGCTCAAGTTATGAAGTGTTTTTCTTTTAAATTTGCTATTACTTACTTTTAATTTCCTGGTCTTGTTTGCTTTCTCGACTCAAATTACTGTCGTAAAATATTTTTATGGCCATTTTTATGGACTTGAAGTTTTTGACTTTTTAAACAACGTTAAATTGGGAAGGAAAGAATTTAATGGAAACTTTCAAGCTAATAAAAGTTTATGCAAGCTTTTTGTTTCTGATCATTTTATTTGCTCTGAATTTTTTGAATTCTTCTCAAAATTCAGCTAGTCCGTCGCTTTGTATTTTCTTTCGACTGCTACCGGGAATTTTGATGAAATCTCAATGAAATTCCTGATGAAATATTTTCTAAGCCAATCGAAAAATGCACCTTTTGCTGATCAACACTGCTTGCGACAATCCTAAAACTGAGGCTATATGAACCCTGAGCAAAAGACCAACGTTGTATGTAACCTCTTTACAAAACTGCGAAAAGTTTACAATGGGCATGGTCACTAAAAATGTACCAACACTAAAATACTCCGTGGCCCGTGGGTCAACGTTAAAGAAACCCGTAAAAGTTAAATAGGAAATTGGTTCCGTATTGATTGCTTGCTCCGCTACTTTTTACGGTTGCCGTTTACACTTTATTGTGAATGGTCTTGACTGTATCAATCATTTTCATTGACACTAAAGTTCATGTTTGACATTCCCAATATACTATTTTGTTTTTTAAAGTTCTCGAAGTTTCGTTTCTAGGGAATGCTTGAAAAACAGCGCTTAATTGTCCATATGAAAGAAAGCCTTCAACAATTTACCGTGAAAGCTTGATAGGCAGAACGGAAGATAGGGCCATATTTTTAGGAAAGATATATAAAGCATAAAGACAGGGTCATGTTTCTAGGAAAGATAAAAAAAGAAACTATTAGTTGTTTCTCACGAGTCGTCCCGTGCCCGGTAGAAATATAGCTTATATTATGTTACTAAGGGAAAGCCTAGTTATTCAGCAGTGAAAGAATTTTTAGGAAACTTTAGGGTACAAACAAACAAAAAACATTCTTCCTCTTTATTATGTTAGTATAGATTGCACTACGTACTGTAAGTACTATGTACATATGTACAGTCTACAGTACATTTACCAGCTCGCGGTCGGCAGTTTTTAATTCCTGGTTCAGTTAATTCATCAAATTGAATGGCTATCGAAAAAATTGTATGTGCCAAATAAAATTGTACACAAAAGCTGCGCCTGTTCACGTTCACGTGTATAGGTATTCGATTTATTTGTAACGAACAAAATAAAGTGCAAATAGCGTGAAGTTGACGACAAACTATTCGCCAAATCAAATATAATTAATTTTTATATTTGTAAGGACCATTGGGCAACTAAACCTGTCATTTTTTGTAACACTTTTTGGTATAGGAAGGACTTAGGTAGGTGCCTACCACTATCTCAAACGTTCAGCCCTTTTCTCCAATGTCGTACTCTTGCCTAATCTAGCCCAGTTATATTACAAATAAATCTATGATGAACAAACCGAAACCTAGAATTATGTAAAAGATAATGACCTTACATAATATTCCGGACTAGAATAACTATATAATAGTATTTTACACCAATTTGTTACAGGTACCAATGTGTCCTACACATTAAGTATCGGGTACCAACGAATTCCGATACAATATTAAGGGCAATTTAAACGAAAACAAAATGCCTGCTTCAAAGCAAATACTTTAAAGAAAAGCAGCTTTAATTCAAGACCATCCGACAGTGTCCTGCTTAACGAAACGAACATCATTAATCATCTTCCAAGGCTTTGCAGACATAATAACGTATAATTACTCTGTAGTCAGTTTAAGCCTTCCGAATTTCTCTTCTCTACACGAAATGGATATCATTTGTCTGCCGTTTTGAGTCTGATCCTCAGCTTTGAGACGTTGTATCAATTTGCTCGTCATAAATTTCAATGTTTATTTTGTATTGTTTATACTGTAGTTATAATAACAATAAGACAGCGCAGTTGGCTAAATAATAATCGCCAAAGCATTTGGTATTCAAGACCCACTACTTACAATTTTGTCTGTGGCATATATATTTACCGAGTTCATACTAATGACGATTGCTGACTACGCCCACATCTAATCTTAAGAGTCTTCAATAAATTAGCTGCCATTTAGAAATAATAAGAAGCAATTTATGAAGGAATGAGCATTAAGAGGTACGATGCCATAGACGCACATGGCGGCCAAGCCGTAACATCGCTCTTTTATGTTAGTGTAAAAAATTTGAAGTTTCAAATGTATAGGTGCCTGCACTTCTGCTCAATCTATTAGGGAGAGCAAGTATAAGGAAAATGTATGCTATCATTACTTTTTTGCATTTCATAATACTACAAAGATGGTCGAGACATATTCCACTTTTTCCTGGAGTGTGATTCCCCTGATGTATGGAACGAAGATAAATGATAAAAGAGTCGTATAACTGTCTGAAGTCACTTCTCAGTTTTCTGACCCCCACGTCGGATACAAATTGTATACTATCAATTGAAGGTACTTATTATTCTGAGTTTTATAATTATAACAGGTCCAGTTGGTAATTAAAATAGATTTTTTAAGGAAAGTTACTTATTGTTGGTAAATATTACCATATTTTCCGTTGCGGAGCACGGAATTGTTATCTCGGTCACCATTTTCAGTAGATCGCCATATACGGCGATAAGTTTCAATAGTTTTTCTTCCTTGACTTCCTTATACCAAAATACCCCAGAGTTCACAAAAATACCTATTTATTACTACACATAGTTATTGTTGCTTTGTTAGTGGTATCAATAAGTGAAATACTAAATTACCAAAATAAGTCTGTCTCGATTTTTTCTAAGGCTAGCAATTTTATCGACTTTATCTATTTTGGGTTTTCCTTTCTTTGCTTGGTTTTCCTTCACAGGTTCTTCGAATTCGCAGCAGGTAATTTGGAAGATACGAGTATCAATACTTGTAATACGAAAAATTTAACAATTTTCAAGAATTCTACGAAGATTTTAGTTCAAATTTGGAGTCAGCTTTTTGAATTTTCCTTGTTTGTGCACTGTTATTGACAGTCTTTCTTCCTTCATGACATAAGATAAGTATCTTAGGAAATACAAGAAAATACATATAAAAATTGATTACAGTATTCGAATACCTACTTACAGGTATTACAATATATAAAAAGTAATTAATATGAGTCTGATTTATAAGTTTGGTTTCGAAATCGTATATTCGAATTTATTGATACCTATACTATTTAATAAAACCAAGAATTTTAAGCACAATTTCATGGAACATTTACCTAATACTTTATGTTTATAATTGTACGTTATTTATTAGTTATAGTATCCGTATCAATGATTAAAGTTTAACAAATAAAATCACAGAAATCATTATTAACTGTGTACAGGTAGTTTAGTAAGGTAAATAGTTTTTATTTTTCCAGTAATATTAAATGTTTTTGCACTGAAAAAAAAACTATTGTACCTACTTACAAAAACCAACCCTAAAACTCAGTGACCTTAAGCTTAACAAAACGATACCCTGTTACCTATTTTTCTTCGCGTTCCCAATTTCCTGGTATATCTATCATCATATAGGAAAATAAACCGTCGTATGATGCTTCGAAGGCCCTTCAATCCTGACCCAGTTTTTTTTGGGATTTTTCGCACTATTGATTATTTGCTAAGGATTACTATTATAAGAATGTGTTTTGATATGGAATTTGCCTTTGTGAAATATCTCCATTGGCCATTGTTATGTAGCAAAGAGTATTCAAGTATGTTTTCCTTGTATAGGCATTAAAGGAGATTGGGAATCTTGGAGGTGACAACATTTTTTTGGTGGGAAAAAGCTTTGTGGAGTGGATTACCTTTTTAAGTGATTATTATCATCTTTGCATAGCTACCTACAGTTAGGAACAGGTATGATCTTGTTTATATTATATAATAGAGTAGCATTCAAAATTATTTTAGATTTTTTTACGTTGGTTTTTAGTAAATAATTGCAGCCAAGCAATTAGTTTTCCAAATTGGCAGCGGTTATCCAACTTAATTACGCTATGTCGAGTTGCAAGCGTATTGATGTCATTTGATGCTTTATAAAAAAATATGAGTTTAGGCAACCGTGCAACTATGTCGTACTGTAGGTACAACTATGTACCTACAGCCTAATCAGACTTTTGTTTTGCAAAGAATATGGGGAGGATATAAAAGGAGTTCCAACATATTCTAAATTATGGCGTACAAAAAAAACGTATTACAGTTTTATTATATAGGTACAAACAACATTTAAAATCAATTGTGTTGCAATTAATTACACTTTATACTGTTTCACATAATCACTGTTTCTTATTAGAATGTTTTAAAACATTTACATGTTTGATTGTATAAAGTAAATTTTACACCTGGGCTGTTAAAACTTCAGTCACACGTTCGCACCGCAGATGGCCCGGAGATCTCTAAGGAATACGGAATCTATTTCACTAATGGTTGGTTAAGAGCGTTTAGTTTGTAAGTAAACTACCGTTATTTTGTACACATGCGACTTTGTTGCCTTATGGACTTTTCAAGATAGCGCTTGTCTGTGGTTTATGTCGTAAAAACTGAATAAACTGTTGGCAATGGACAACTTATGTACTCTTTGAACTATAACTACAATGAAATAAAACAAATTGATACAAAAAAAATCTTACCATTTTCATGAGTGTGGGCTTTATGACATGAGTACATCGCTTACTGCAAACCATGAGACAATATTGATGTTACAAAACAATTTAATCTTCTAACAATACCGGACCAAAACAATGCCGAATATACCTATCTATTTAAAAAAAAACAGCATCTTACCTTATCTACCGTATGCGGTAACCCTACGTTGTTTATGTAGGCTAAGCCTTGCTCGGTGACCGCAAGGATTATACACCGCGCTCTTCCTGCTAATTGGAGTTTTTCGTAATTAAAAGTGCCTCTTAATACGACCCCGGCATAAAGTTAAAAACATAACGATATTAAAAACGTGAGCATTATTTTTTATTTTATTGCGTCGACTTAATCTCCGACATAAATACGTTTCATTAATTAGTATAATGAGTTCAACAGTTCATTGTTAAGTGGGATTATTTTGGCTTACGTAATAAAGGTACGTTTAAGTACGATAAGCTGAGAAAGCTGTGGGTTCGGGTTGATACGGAAATATTTCCGTATTTTTGGCCCATGTGCGCTATGTATGTATGTGTTATAGTGATGTACGTAGTTATCGATATTAAAAAAAAAAAAACAATATACATATTACGAATTTAGGCTAAATTGACAATAAACAGATTAAGTGACTATAAACCTGAAACAACTGACGATTATCGAAACATTTAGTAGTAATGGCGTACGGATAGCAAGAAGGATTCAACTACGGATCGTTTTTACGAGTTCGCTTGTCGACGTTACGTTCTTTGGCGCACACTTTATCGACAAATCATAGTTTCGGCAAATCGAATTCCGATGAGACGTCTCGCCGGTTGAATGCTCGAATAGTTTATTAGCTAATTTGATTTCAATTGCGTCCATATGCTTTTTGATAGATTTTAGTCTGTAGGTTGAGTATTCCGTTTAAAGGAATCTTCTCGATTTTAAAAGAGGTTTAATGTTTATTCTGTATTTAATGAAGCAAGTTAAACTATAGCGTTCACCGAACAAGGCGGGCATTTCTACGTCTCTTCACGTAAGCCTATCAAAATGGTATACGGCTAAATTCACTACAAAAAATATGTTCTAAGTTCCTTTAACCTTCAATTAATTTTGCTCAACCAATCACAACTTCCAATAAATTATCTCAATTCACAAACTTTCAAAACTTTATCATTACTCTACAAACCTAAAAAAATCATGTTGAAGACGTCCAAAGTAAACGAAAACAAAGTTGTTTAGTAGTAAATAAGAAAGGCGGGCGGCGGCTAATGGGCCATTGCTGTCGAACTGTTCTTGTTTACTGTCGGCGTAGACGCAACTTTATTAAAGGTAGGACCAGCTGGCTCTTGGAGAATATGGCCAGTGTTTTGTTTGTGATGCCCAATTAAATAGGTTCGGGTAGTTGGTAGTACCGAGGCAGAATGGGAATCTGATAAAGTGCCAATCGAAGTTATTTTGTTGAGATTTCGTAAGTATTGAGTTATTGTTATGGGAGAAGAAAGATAGATAGGATATTTTTGGTAGATAGAGAAATGGATCTGTGTTGTCTTATGTGTTCGAGAAATTCTATTAGAAAATTAAAATAAGTTCCACTGATCAATCGATACAGTAAAACGGAAGGTAAAATACAGCAGTTCTAGCTAAATTATTGTGCACTACAATTATACGTAGCTATACTTTACAGGCCCCTGGCAATATTTAATTTAACACGAGACAATTACCATAAAAACTTCGCAAACATTTCGTCACTGACAATAACAAATTCAATCTCACCATCTAGCAATTTCCTTGCGACTCAATGGTTAACCCGCTAAAATAAAGAGCCAATCAAAATTCTAATATCCGCGAGTCTCATCCATGTCGTCCGCATCGCTTCGTATAAAAATCGTGCGCCTCTCCCGCGGTGCAGATTGAAATAACCGACAACAGAAATGGGTCAACGATCTCTTAAGTAATTGTTCGATGGAGGCTATTGGTTTCAGGCTTAACACTCAACCGCGTAAAATTCCTGTGAACCAAAAATATAAAAAGATTTTAAAGGAACTAAACATATTTTTACATGAAAATGTTACAGCGCATGGGTCGAGTTTTCTTATCCTTCGCTAACTAAAAACTAAAGTTTGTAACTACAAACACGAGCTAAGATTTCATGCTTATTCTACTCTTTGCAAAGCTTTGTCCAAACTTACAGTTGGCTCGGTTTTCTTCAAAAACCTATACATTTGCTGTAAGCACGTGCTACTCTTATGTATGAGCCGTCGCAAATTGGCGCCATTTCAAAGTTAAGACATGTGAAGACGTAATATATGGACGCGTCCACTTTCTGACTTGACTAAGACAATGCTGAAGATTGGAACATTTCCAGCCGATAACTCAAATGGGGTCAAACTCGTCTTAAGTTTTGCGTTTTTCTACATTTCGACTGACGTATTGAAATTTTTATGCTCATGAAAAATTTATGAACGTCTTATGGAACTTTAGATACAGAGCTTATAAAATAACATTTTCAAAACTATTCTATTGTCTTATCTGGATGCATATTATGAGACCTACTTAACATAACGTGCACTGTATTGCAATATTCGTGCCGTTACTGAACTGTGCTCCGCTGAAATTGCATACTACGTCATCATACAGTGCTCAAAAGTGACGCATCACAGACTTTGCAATCTTGCATTGCGCATTGTTTTAAAATCTTGAGGAGGGGAGGAAAACATGCTTTCGCTTGTAGGGAATAATGTTCTTTCTTTTATTTGAGAGTTGTGACTTTATAAAACTGTAATGTAGCTTTTGCAAGTAAATTAGTAAGTAGGTAAGTGTTCTATAGAATGGTTAGTGCGGTTTGAAGTAGCAGGTAGGCCTACGTTTAGTGAGGTAGGCTCGGCTGATGTCCTTACGAAATTACGTTATTAAAACTATACTTGCGGCCTTATTACGATAAATAGTCTCTGCTTCAAAACACTCATACATACCTGAAACAAATGAATAAAATTCGTTAATCATCAAACCAAGCTTCACAACAATGTTAAGATAAATTGAATCAGTAAATCCGTGGAAAAATAATTATACAAACAATCAGGCTCAATAATGGAATAGATAATATATCAGTGGTACAGTTTCCACAATTTGGCTGACGTCCGCATATTCGTTTGACCGCACTAATTTGCGATACAAATGGCATACCTTTGTCACCGTAGCTGACCCTACCCGCGATGAAAGGACCAAAAAATCCACGTCAGAATGTACCTGTTAAAGGTCCCAAGTTACAGCATTTAATAGAATTACGGAGAGAAGGACCATGTTTTATTTAAGCACAATTCTGAATTATATTTTTGGGTCTAAAGTTTGGTCTTCAAATATTTACGCTTAGTTGAGGCTGGTTTAAGTGGTGGGTTAAAAGTTAAGAATTTTTAAACATTTCATCATGGCACCTGAATTTCCCTTGGGGTAGGCAGAGGTTGAATTTGTATTTTACCAGCTTTTACAAATGGCGGATAAAGAGAACTAGGTACATGCCTACTTTCTGAGAAATCATGATTGAATATGGGGTAAAGAACCCGAGACCCATTGCCACCCTTAGGGTTGCGAGACCCAAACGGAAATTAAATAGTTCTTGTTACTTAAATTAGGTATAAATAATAAGGAATAGATTTACTGTCTTCTAAAAAAATTATAGCCTTTATGATAAACAGAACGAGTCCAAACTTTTCACACCTAAGGCAAATTGTTATAGAGGTATAATGTTATAAACAGTTTTTATTCAATAGGGTAAACCGTTTAATTTTATAGACTATACTTTACTTACACACAAAGATAACAAGCATTCCCTTAAAACCCATTGCCTCAGGCACATTGCTACCTTGGTTTTTATGGTACTTTTCCACAACAACATATTACCGTATTACAAGTGAGCAACCAAAAAACAAACTTCGGTATAATATAGGAACGTTTACGTTCGCCGGGTACCGCTTATAAGAAAACTTTTGGCCCTTGAATATTGCAAAGGGCAAAGCATTATAAATACAAGGAACAATTTAACTTGGAGTATGAAGCGGCCGCTCGATGATAATAATTATACGTAATTAGGAACATGGAGTAATTATGTAAACACAGAAGGTTCATGTAACAACGCCGAAGGCAGGATGATGGTACTATTAAAAGTTTTGACAGCCTTGTTCTTTTTGAGTATGTTAATATGCTGATCTGCTGAGGTAAAGAATAGTTAATAAATATTATAATTTAGACATAGTACACACGTTCCAGAAGGAGTGCTTCTCGAAGAGAGAGAGTAATAAAGTCGTGAGAGGGATCCTAATATAGACACTTATATTTAGCTATTTTTAGTTATTAGTTTTTTACTGATATTTAAGTTTATTATTCTTTCTATTTGCTCACACATGACACAAGAATAGAGCAATGGGGAAGCAGAAAGATTGAGTAATAAAATCGTGTGAAGAATTTTCCTTAGCGACAATGTTTACCTACTATCCTCAAAAGCCATATCAAGGAACATTTTTCCAAAAATAATAAATACCGAAAACATATTGTATTCCTCTTCTGTGTAATTTCATTTTATGTCAAAATAAACTCATTGGTGACACTAATTAATGTTAACTGTTCTTGTTTCTTGAAATCTGTTTGCAATTTATGTTGTTTTACAAACAGACCAAAACAGGCTTTTAGCGGTTGCTATGATATACAAAGTGTTAATTAAGTATTTTCTTGGTATTAAATATCGCTTTATTTTGATCGTTGAAAGTTTCATCTTACTTTTAGGTAGCACGTGCAAAGTGGTGTATTCTAGAAACTAAATCAATGTTTTTCAGAGTTATTGGTTTGTAATATGAGTTTCTTTTTTCGGCATTTATAATTTATCGGAATTAGACTATAATTGAAACTGGAAATTTAATTCCAAAGACTCATTTTACAATTTTAACAAAATCAATACTGCAGCAATAAGTTGAAAATTCTTCGTTTATCCGATCATCTATTTTTAAAACAGCGATCTCTATATTTATCTGTTATTCTCAACCAAAATAACCTAGCCAAAACACAGTCACACACACCTCACCATACTCAACTTACAATATCACATTAAACACAAAAACAGAAACGGAGCAATATCGAAACAAAAACAATTGCCGATCATAAAAACCTCAATAAACATTCCGAGATAAAAGAAAACATGACGAAAATAACTGTTCACGATAAACTTGATATAAACGTTACATTTGTTAAAAGGAAGATACTGAACTCGGAAAACAATGTCGGAAGAAAGAATACGAGTGTATTATCATTCATCGATATACGAAGTAGATTCTGTAGTTTGTTGAAATGAGAATATCGGGGTGTCTCCACTTCTCCAGTAAAGATTGCGTGGCTTTGACGCCTAGCTGTGATAACGCGAAGATTTATCTCCGGTGTTATTCGTCTTGTGTGTCTCATATTATTGTATGCTCCCGTTTTTTTCCGTTGTGACCGTGGATTTTCGAAGAAAAGGGTTTCTAGGTTCGCTTTTGTATTGGTTGAAAATGAGGACAACAAAAAAGAATATTTACTGTTCTTCTAATACTATAAAGAAATGCCTACTCTGTGGGGATTAACGAAGTATTATTAGGTGTCAAACGGCCTTGAGGAACTAAGCAGCAATTACGTACGATTAACTGATTTTATCTCCGTTTGCCAAAATAGATTAAACTCCTCTGAATAAGTTCCGATTGAATTTGATCCCAACGAAAATTATGCATTTACGTAATGCAATCCATTCCCTAAATGACTTTGTGACGTCGACCAAGTATAACACTTTCATCCCGCTCATTCATCTTCTATCCTTGCGCCATTCCAAGTCGTTACTTCACCTGCACACTGCTGTCACCCAAATATCTCTGTCTGCGAGTGTACAGGTACAGTCGCCGACAGATCTGGAGCACACTGTTTTATTTTTGCAACAGACATGACAAGATCTACAGCCAGGCGTGAACATTAAAATTCAGAAGTTGGCACCGTGGTTCCTACCTTAATTGAATGCAGACCAGGTAAACACAATAAATTAACACCCAACGCAGCTATGGAAATTTATAGACAGGTCGCCAGACACTTTTTCGTATCAATTATGCCTTTTTATTGAACAATTTTTTAACTGAAATACGTTTTATTAATTCTACTGAAGGGTCTTTTTGGGATAAGCTTAATTAATTTTTGGGCGTCGGATATTTGGACCGGGAATTTTAGGGTGCTTAAAAATAAGCTCCGCTTTCAATATCGCTACGAAAGTTTGAAATAAGAGTAAGTTGAGTAAAGGGAAAGAGAAAGAAGCTGGTAGATAACAATGCGGCTACAAATGCTTTGTTTGAACAGACTTAAGCAGCCACAGTAACAGTTTATATAAATAAACTTGTAAACTTCTCTGGCTCCTGACCTCCTGACGGTAAGACAACTCATGTGACTTAAATTATTAATTAAAACAAACAAAGCAGGGAAGAGTTGAAACAATCAGGACGCAAACAGAAGATAGAGTAGCGCTATCAGTTGCACGAAGCAACTTTGAGAAGTTCCTTTACGAGTCGCCAGCTGAACATTTCCTCTTCTTAATGAATTTAAGAAAGTGCTTGTGAAACGGAACGCCTTGTTTATTTCACTGAAAATTATAACTTGGATCGCACTCTTGCGTCTAATTTAAACATAACTGTTTCGTACAAGACTTTAGCTGCATCTTAAACAAGCGTTTCGTATTCTTTGTTGCGTATTTCAATGCTTTCTGGAAACTTCGACCTGATTATTAGCAGATTATGGAGCTTTAGCTTACAAATTATCCTTTCTAAATTGTTCTCCATGGTTACCCCTAAAAATACAGTAACAAAAAACAAAACAATGTATTCCTCGAAGCTAAACCAAAGAGAAAAACAAACATAATGGAAAATTTATTTGTTTCAATTTGGTTTTATTGGCTAATTCATTGGCGGTGGATAGCTGTCCCGGTTTTTAGGGGCTCCGGCGAAATATTTGGCAAATCCCTGACGTACGGCACCACGGCAACCGTACTAAGTCTTACTTCGCTTTTCAAAAGACATTTTATTACTTCGCGTTTTACATATAAATAGACTCCTGTGAGGAATTACTTCTTTATGAGCCATAAAGATTCGCGCGCCCTTTGATAAGGAAACTAACTTATCACTTATGGTAATATGTGTTTACGTCAACTATATTATACCTGAATATTCTGAGTAATCTGAAGAGAGAGAATTGAAGTTAAATCGTGCCTGTGTTATAATTCCTTTCTCAAAGTAAATAGAAGATTTTTTTACTTTATTGTGCTTGGTTTTTATAACGGAATTAAGCCGTTAGAGAATCGTAAACTTTTTGGATGAAAGCAGCCGGTCATTGTTCGTTTAAATCGTTTTGTATAAACTGAACGTAAAACAGATTAACTTTATATCTCTGAGGAAATTGGAGTGCTCAGTCATTTGTTTTCATTAATTCACGAGAAAAGAAGCTAGAGCGCTTTCTGAGAAATCAAACCTTTTAGATCAAATGTAGTGCATGTATAAATCCCATATGCCATTGTACTATAAAAGGACGCTAGGTTATTCGAAATTCGAATTCCCAAAGCTGTTAAATCCGTTAAATTATTCAAACAAATTAATAATACAAAACGCTCCCGTTAATATCGAAAGCTCACGAAAATATCCAGCCGAAACCAATTCACACCTAAAACTGGAACAATCGAAATCCCTAGAGGTATATTTACATTTACAAGCTCCTAACACCTTTTCTAATCAAGGTACGGTACAAAGGGTGTGGAGTACCGTAATTCATAGTTCGTGTAGGCCAACAATCAGAGTATTGTTTATACCGGCGAACTAATTAGTACTGCCACGGACCCATTGTGATCTTGAAATAACAACCAGGACCAAATGCCGCGTAATAGCTCGTTAGTTGATGCACCACATGGAGTAAGGAAAGATGAGAGATGACATAATGCAGGTAGGTCAGACCTTTTTCTCGGGCAAATTCATATGGTGGGCATGATCAAAACGATCAGTTACGAGTTCTTTGATCATTGATCAGTAACGAGGCATTCGAGTTCTTTGAGACATCTGACAACGATATTTCGTATTGCAAAAAAAACTGTCGGGTTACGGTCAGATACGGTCCTCATCTCCCGCTCACTTGCATTTTGGTACGCTACTTTCTTAGGCGATTTTCCGTTATGGCACCTCCACTGTTCATTTTGTTCTCCATGATGCAACCAATGCGTGAGTGAGATAGCAAATGAGGAGGGAAAGAGATGCAGCATGGTTAATATTTATCTGTGGTTGTGCAATCGAATGATTGCAATTGTAGTTCTGTTTATTTTGCTGTCCAATAAACCTATGGAGCTAGATTTGATCGATGTTTTTAAAACGTTTGAAATGTATTTTTAACTGGGTAGGTACTTTATGTAAAAACACTGGAATTCCATTAGACTCGAAACCAACCCCAACATAATTGGAAAAGCCAATGTAATGATGACGAAATGTATATTTCAAAGAAAATAAAGAAAAAAATATATATCGCTTCTGCCCCTTTACATATAAATAATCAAATTCAGTTTAGTATTTTAATTTTGAAAACATACCTACTAAGCGCGCGGACAGAGTGGGCTCATACTTTCACAATTACAATTTAAACTAATTAATTATTACAATTTAAATCAGCATACAATGTTCCATTAAAATTACATAACACTGTGAGTATTTTCATTTATTTGTGATAATAACAGATAATACCTGAATATTATTTTACAACTCTTGTCACGAATATAATGCTTAAAGTATTGTCCAATAACCCAAGGATTATTACACGGCAAAACTACATATAGCTACTTTATTTGTTGTATTGCCTATGTTGCGACTGTTGAGTATCGTCTGTGGTTTAGATAAGTTGTCATTCTTAAAATTGTGAATAAATCGCAAAGATGGATAACGTATTTTTATTCGCAATACCTCAGTATAGAGTCTGAAAAATGTGCGGGTAGTGTGTAGCTTCCTGAGGACATGGCTGGCACCGTGAGGAAAAACTGGTTAAAATTATACATACATACAAAGATCCACAGATTGCAGCTAGTAGCTTGTTTTATCCTAATTTATAAGGCGCCTTATTATTACACAGGTACTAGTGGTTCTCGAAGTACCTATACTAGTGACAGAAAGAATATTCTTAGGAAGAAACAGTGAGTGACATCTCATATTACATTCGACACTCGGTCTGAGTAAATACGACAATATGTTACGGAAAACTTTTGTAGTGAAACTTAATATTACTGGTGTCGAAAAATGTTAGTTGTTGGATCTGGGCCTGAGCGTAACAAGACTGCTGAGAAAATAATAAAAAATATTTTTCTTTAAATAAGCAAATATCACAGATTAGCAATAAATTTAGTAGCATATCACGCATTTAATATCTTCTGGTCCATAGGTCTAAAATCTGACGAATAAATAAGTAGCTCTTGAAAAATCCTCCCTAAAACGAGCTCAGTAAGCACAATTCGCATTTAAACATTATTTACATAATATTCATAAACGAGATGTACATTTTTCACGCATAAAACACATACTTTTTTAATAAATGCGAACCTCAACCGACACGTATCTAATTTTGGGCCGTATAATGGAGTTCTTTTTACGTGCAAACGCTTTTTATGTACACATGTTACGTGTGCCCTCGATTGCCCCGGCTACGTGCGTTCATCACTTGTTCAAACTTTAAACTCTTAAACACATGCCTTTTGTTTATCCACATTTTTGCATATTTATTTACATAGGTACTTATTTTTTCTTCATCAACTCCTCTTCCTCGAATCGTTTAAACGTTCCGTATTTACATACAGCAGAAACGTTTTTCGATATTTGTTCCGCAGAATATAAAAAAATATTGTTCCTTATTTTATGCTTCAATTTTTTCAGAGCGATTCATAAAAATAGTATTTTATCAGCACAATTAAACAATGGATATTTTTACAGTAAATTCGAATCATTTTATCGGGTAATAATTTTGCATACAACAGTTATTACTCATATAAAAATGGGCAAGTCTCTTTATTGAACATAAATTCATTTTGGATTAAATACGGTATCAT
Organism: Helicoverpa zea x Helicoverpa armigera; assembly: GCA_033682625.1. Lineage (NCBI taxonomy): Eukaryota > Metazoa > Arthropoda > Insecta > Lepidoptera > Noctuidae > Helicoverpa > Helicoverpa zea x Helicoverpa armigera. Next base: position 5,007,487 of record JAWIIS010000011.1, read on the forward strand.
TTTCATGTTATTATTGGCAACAACAATTTTAACGACGATTTATTTTAATCAAATAGGATTAATTGTTTTTTCATGCGCAACCGTTTAAATATTTGGTACATATTTAACATAGTAAACAAATTATTCACGGTCTGATAACAACAAAGTACCATATAAACATTGCTTTATTATAAAAGAAGTATCGACCATTTTCCGGGAATTGATTAGGGGTATGAAAAATATTACTTGATTTTTTTGTTATCATTAGGCAAACCAAGTTTTAACGATGCCAGAGAGCGTTGAGGGTGGCTCTTTGATAAAAATGTGCGCCATTTTTAATTACGGATCGGCGTCATTGTGGGCTCTCGACGTATTCTCGATGGAGCGTGATCGACGTCGGCCATGCTGCGAAATATTACTAGCTGCGACACAGACTGATTGATTGCAGTGTCTCGTAATGACAGCTTTTAATCTTTAATAGGCTTCTTTATGAGCCTTAGTTTAGATGAGTTGTAGTGCGAAAACAGACTGTTTTGTTTTGTACGATTGTGTAGTCTGAAATTGATTGAATAGCACTTCGGTAGGTAGATATATCTACTTAGATATATTATATTAGATATATTTTCTCTTTCTAGTCGTGTCGGATTGCCGTCCCATCGGGTTATGAGAGTGAAGGAATAGTGAGTGCACCTGTGTCTGCGCAAATGCTCGTGCACTATAATATGTCCTGCGCAGCTGGCTGATCTCCTTAAATGAGAACAGCCGCCGTGGCCGAAATCGGTTGTGGACGCCATTATATCTACTTAGGCCTAATAATAAGAAATAGAAGTAAGGCGTTGTATAATTAAAGAAACAATTAGCTTATAAAGCTGACTTCATAGATAATTAAACTTCTGAGGGTGTAGGATTTATTGATCCAAATATCATAAACACAAGTACATAGGTAATATGCAAGTTGTAATGAATTCTTTAAATAAAACCATATTAAGTTTCTAATTTTAAACAGCTATACGTATGAATTTAATGGGAAAAATCGCATATTCTAATTTCAGTAGCTTTTCTGTACAAAGTAAAAGTAGTTTAACTCTGATATATGGAGGTAATTTTCTAGAGTCCGCTAAGTCAGATGTTAAGCTTAATCCAAACGATTTATCTAGTGAGACAATTGAACGAACCTACCTACGTTTCTAAACCATTGTTTTTATTTCGTTAAGGAAATGGATGTTCAAATGTATGTATGCTGCGACAATTTAATGGCCATTAGTTTACGAGTAATATAGAGCGTTTTATCAGCATGCAGCAAATGAAAGTCTTCAACTATTTCAATAACAGTCAACTGATGTCATTCTCCCAACTATGGTGGGGTTGGCTAACTGTTTTACCAGATGCAGTTGAGTACCAGTAGCTTACAAAGAACTACTATAGAAAATAGAATAAATTACAGTACACAACATGCACCTCTTAACGTCAACACATTGCTATTCTATCGCATTAAACGCATTATGTATTCACCCCTCCAAGCTGCCACTCTTACATCCTTCCTCATTACCCACACTTTGAATAACAAGGAATAGGTACCTACACTTCCTACCTACTACATGACTAATAACAGGGAAGTAAAAGGAATATAAATGATCCTTAAAGCAGATATTTGTGGAAGATAGGCCGGGCGGCGCCACGGTACTGAGGTAGATAGGGCACGGTGAACCTCTTCACCTACCACTACTTGAGCTAAAGAGGAACTTGTATATATAGGAGTTCGCGATAAGTCGCACAAAGGACAGAAATTTAGCAGTTTTAGCTGGTTGAAAAATGAAAGGTTTTGATCTGTATCTCGGTGAATGGCAAAAAATGTACTATCAAGCGAAGGTATTTGCAATAATGCAAAAACAGTTGTGAAAATCATTAAATTGGCTAAGGCTGCGCCCTTACTATATTTATATATAGGCAATTTTAAACATAAAACATAAGGACGTACCTTCTCAATTATACAGTGCTAAAATTACATATCAACAAAATACTTAAGCTGTATGTTGATGACAGCTTAAACCTGCAAGGTCTAATCGGCACTTGAACCTGCAATGATCATCTAAGCGACCATATATTATAACTTAAATGCTGGCCCTTATTTACTTACAAAGCAGTCCGTTATTCACAAGCCATGCACGAGTAAATTACACCACACACAAGTTTCTTGCCGTCTGTATCTTGTGTGTATTTAGAACAAAAGCCAGTTTAGACAGACTAGCTCCTAACGTGCCCACAATGCATATAAGAGCTTAATTAACGAGGACCAAACAAGCTGGGAAATGGTTAACTTCAACAGTATATTAATGCTGTTTGAAAGTTTTTGAGAGGAGGATAAATAAGCTTTAGTTGTTTTTTTTTTCAGAATATTTTGAATTAAAACATTTGATAATTTGAAGTAGGTAAGTCGTTTCAAGAAAGCATAATAGACAATCCTTTTTACTGTAAAATATGTTTTATACAATATCTATAAGTTTCCGAAATAACCCTAATATACAAATGTAAAGATTTAGATTTGCGTGTTGTTATATAATACTGAACTAATTACCGTTCTGTAAGACTTTTTATGTAACCGTATTCATCTACAAATAAATTCTTTGACTTTAAGTTTGACTACGATATTTTTTAGTGAGCTCTGACCAACTGCATTACAAAAAATAACTATGTTAGTTATCCTTCCATGTTAGTAAATATAATCAGACATATTATATGTACGTTTCACTGGTTAAAGACTAGTTAGATATTAGACTCGATTCGTGTATGTTGTAGATAACTAGACATGTCGTGTCGAGCTTAAAAAGTTGTTAGTTTTTGCTGAAAACTGGGTACATATTCCAGCTGCTGTACTGCAGCTAATATCTAGCTAATGAGGCAAAACATTGCTATCGTTAGAAGTACATTTCAAATACGAGTAAAAACCAAGATATCCGAGATTAAAAATAAATTAGCTGATGCTTGTTTTTCTGGCTGATAAAGTGGTTGTAGTTGTTTATAGAAACCACATATAAACCTAGATAAATATAAATAAGTGGGTCTTATCCGTAATTCAATTTATATTCAATCTTGTTCAAATTAGTTCAGACAAACACCCGGAAATAGAGCCTTTCAAATTTCCATTATCATTCAGAGTAAATGTCGATTCAAAACAAGTTGCTATCAACCCTCGTCAAGCATTTATCATATCTGAAAGCTAACACAACAATCGCAGCAATAATTTGGGTTACAAACAATTAATTGTTGGTAGAACAGCTAAATTGAATGTCATTAGTTAGCAACAGTCGTTTGTGGGAAGCCTTAGGGCGGGTACACGTGCGAACTACAACTCAGGTGCTACTGGGCTTGGCGTATAGCACATTGTACCGACCCAGTTTCGGTTTTGAGATGTATTTGAACAAACGCCTTGACGGTATTGAATGGTCGGCTATTTTCAGGTCAATTCGGAAAGGTTTCCTTTTGTAACCTTTTTGATTTATAGGTTTCTTCCAGTTTATTATTTGTGTTAATATGAAATGGTTTGAAATATAATATTTCTTTTTGGCTTTTGATATAATTTAAGATGGCTGTAAAACATTGAATTGTATGTGTTTGCAGTTGTTTAATATCGTTATATCTTCTAGTTTTACTTAAAAGCTTTAACTAAAGAGTGTCTGGTGCACCTACTACAAAAACTATTGGTTTCATTATATACTACATATAACGTTTCCATTTCCTGTTGTACTCAATAAAAATAAAGCTTTCTTATCCTGCTCAGCGACAGTACATTCCTTCACCCTCTCAATATCGGTTTCCTATCTAAAACCTTTAACCGAAGCGGTGCTATTAATACCTCATTCCGACGTGCAGGATTTACCCTTATAGCCCACCAATTTAATACCCATTCGCGGCTAATACCGCCGACATTTCATTAGTTAGTTCCAACTATCCTTGGGTGTAACTCAACAAGTCGCCTCGTTGCCTCGTCTCGTCGCCTCGCCGTCGCCTCGTCCACGTCTCTTAGTCGTTTGTTACACAACACTTATTGAATTTCACGCCTCACTGTACCCGGGGTCCCTCGTGCTCAGAATTAATATCAGGTTTTTAAACGATCATTCTTCAAACATAATTGGCCGTCGAAGATGCCGTTTTATAGAAAGTATGTAAGTATTTTTGCTTCAACATTTTTTGCTCCTTTTGTTTGTTCGAATACAAATTGGAAAATAATTAATAGCGTCGCCTTTTTGTGGTTAGAGTTCGTTCAGACGCGAATACTTTAGGGACTTTTCAAAGGCCTTGTTTGGTTTGTTCTTGTCTTGTTTTGTTTCACCCGTCAGACAAAAGCAAAGGCTACATATCGAGGCGAAGGCATGTGTGTTTCGATTCCTAGGCGCATTGTCAATGCTTCGACAGAAAACTCGAAGGCGTCATGAATGAAACGTTTGATGTGCGGTTTTAGGTAAAACCATGGCGACCAATTAGAGAGTACATAATTGCATTCTGTTTTGGAGGTGGTGCCTTTGACTTGCTTTTGAATTTTAAGCTACTGTGGACTCATTCGTGAAATGTAAGTAGTTTTTAAATGTTTTTTTATTAAGGTCGACTGCTTAGATAATATGCTTAGGTACTTCTAATTGGATTTTTATAAAATTTACTGGAGCTTGTTGTCGAATGTCTTGGGGCCTTCGAATATAATTAAGATAAATGTGTTTTGCTTGTAAAGTTTTGATTACATAAACTTCAATAAATGTTAACATAACATTGTACAAATTATTATTTAATAGGCTCTAAGTTATGCTCTCAAAACAGTATTAATGTAGCTACAATTAAGGTAACAAAAGGTAGCCAATCCGTTTTAAACGGATCGTGTTCTATTCTAAATTACTGAGGTATAAAACAAACAGAGAAGTTATTCAGACAAAATATTTGCTGCCGAAGTTTAACAGAGTACCGGTAACGGAATAAAATGAAAATTTAAATCTACCCCTTTAGACTCGACTTAGTTTGTTAAAACCGTTAACAGTCACAGAACTTTTGTTTTATTTATATAAATGTTTGATAAACAATGTTCCTGTTAATGGAATTACGTGTTTAAAATTAACTGTAATTTGTTACTCCGCTTTAGGATGATCGGTTTATTGAATCAAACGAACGTTTAGAGTAGAAAAGTTTTCATCAAAATTCGTGACTCTCATAAAAGAGAAAATATCAAAAATATGAAGTGAGGAGTGTTACTACATGCAAATTAACTCGTCTGCTAGAGTTTAAATTGAACCGTCGAAATATGCATTTTATTTTTCAATAAAATAAAATTTTATGTTTTCTATCCCTTTCATGGAGATTGGTTTCACTTAATTTTATTTTTGCAGCGGCTAGATGAATTTTGTGAAGGTATCGTTTGCAGAATTTACATTTTGCGCCCATTAAAGCCATTAATTATTAAGCTTAACGGAGAAAATAAATACGGTATTGTGCGAAAATGAAAAATGTTGCATGCTATATTTTTCGTGGGAATGTCTCTACAAGTAAGTTATCACAATAAAATGGTTCGCTGCAACGTTATATAACGCTGGGGCTATTTTAACTGGCCAGTCTATGGTCGGATAAACTTTGGAAAAACCTTTCCGAAAATACAGAAGAACTGATATGAATCCTCGTCTTTCCACCACATAAATAATTCCAGGTGGAACATTTTTACACGCTGAGATTGCGTGCGGGTCTTAACTCTCTTAAAAACGACTTTTACCTCGTAAAAGGTGAGTAACGACCGTCGAAAGCTTCCTAAGTGTAAAATAAATTATTCCGCCAATAATTTGATTGCAGTTTTGAGCTGACAGGGAACTTTTACTATAAACCCACTCGGAGTCATGTCCCATGAAGCTCTTGGAAATGCTAATTGATTTTCGTCTTAGGCGGTATTTTTCCCGGCAACTTAATTAAAACGTGGTCCCTGACATCTACTTGAGACACCCTCGTGTATTGTAGGTGCAAGGTGGTGCAAGTCGACTGAGTCTGCTTTTTATGTACATGTTATAAACAACGAGATGAGTGGGCTTATTAGCGATATTTATAGGATGTTTCCAAATAGATCGGAGGATTTAAGGGGTTAATTACCTTTAGCGCAAAATCTTGCCTTATCTTTATAAAAATAATAATAGGTTATCGTCGTAGCTTTTTTTATTCTGTTGAAGTAGTGAGAGACCTGAAATTCTAACCTAGGTTGGTTGCGATAGGTAACTGCAAATATCGTAGATCTATCAAACAGGCGAATTACTTATCTCTTATCACAGGAACTACACAAACTATACTACAGACAGTCCAGCCATATCATTCCTAATGTTTGTTTAAAGGGACGCTCGTCAATTGTTCAGCCGACGCCGACGGGGTCATCGACCTCTGTAGCCCTCTAATGATCAGTTTAACGGATAAAGGAATAAAGGTGAGCCTTTGTCAATAAGCTATCGATATTTCCCAATTACTGGCACTTTTAGTATGTTTGTTCTAAGGGTGTAGATCAGGATATGGGCTGGTTGTTTAAGGTACCTATCCCTGGGAAATAACCTTTTTACACACATAGGTGTACATGTGTATATAGCTTGTTAATTAGAATGTTAATAGTTTCATCTGTGCAATTATAAATCGGCTTTACAGACATCAAAATTACTATCGCATTTTAATATTCAGGGTATTTTTTTGAAAAATGGAATAGTAGTAGTATGATCAAATATTTAATTTAAATATTAAAATATTTATTATTTTAGGAATTACTGCGCAACCATGATCAAAGCTATGGCTTCATACTCGTATTTACATAAGTCTTTTCCATTTACTTTAGAGGCATAAAATCGTAAAATTACCTATGTAATCATACAGTAAATGGTTCAATTACACGTTAAAATGATACGCAGATGAATTTAAAACGTTATTTCTCAAACATATTTCATTTAATTTCAAATACCCTAGAGCAAGACTCATTATTTCATTAGCTCTGTTTGCGTTTAAGTGAACTTCACACCATCTTAATAATATGTCAGAGAAAATACATTTAATACTGACTTAAAACAACCTCAAATATAAACACGCGTAGACCTAAAAATTATATAAAGGTATACCAAACTCTCAAGTACATATTACGGTACGAAACTACCCACAAATCACAGTGAGTAAACGAAAACACTTCCCCACACATACCATCTAAAAATCTAACGGGTCACAGTATAATAAAACGATATAACAAAACACGCTGTGCGTCAGTACCGGCGTAAGTGCAAAATGTATAAAAATATTCCTATTTGCATCGCGGAATGTTTCCGCGCAACCTATATCAGTAACCATGGAGAACAAAATGACTAGCGGAGGTGCCATGACGGAAAATCTCCTAAGAAACTATCGTGCCAAAATGAGGCTCGAGGAAAGTTACTGTCGTCGACATTACACGTCTTCTTTGAACCCGATATTTTTGTAAATACCAAAAATCGTTAACAGATGTCTCAAAGAACCCGAACGTCTCGTTAGTTCACTCGTAACTGATCCTTTTGGTCATTCCCAATGTATGTATTGGACCTAGAAGAAGGCGCGTATCCTACCTGCATTGTGACATCTCCACTCATCTTTCCTTATTCCGTGGCGGTAATGTATTCGAGCAGTTGCTCCGTGGCGCATAAAATATGTCTGCTCCTATTATCTCGGCCGTTTTATTGTATATTTTTGCTGAGAATAAATTAATGAGGTACGTTTTCCTGTAGATAATTGGGATTTGTCGAGTATTAGTGGGGTTGTGGTTAGCGGCGGGCGGCGCGCTTAATGTTCATTTGATTTTGAAAGAACGCGTTTGTAAAGATTTTGCATTTACGACCTTATGAAGTGAACGTCAATGTTTCTATAGAAGTGTTTTAAGAAACAGATAAAAAACAACTTGTAGTACTCAATTTACATTATGACACTTTTTATTAGTTTTTAGTGGAAATTAGACTTATACCGTCTTACCACAAAAACTTTTTAACGTCAGTTTATGCCTTGTCTAAAAAATGACAAATTATGACGTTGACATATGGTTCATTTTGCAGCCAAAATTTTATTAGACAAGTGTGTTTGATACGCATATATTCGTTTTCTTTAAATCGTTTATTAATCGTTTACAAGTTATTGAGACAAAATAAAATTGGGAAAAGAAAAAATTTCTTCCATGACAAAAGATGACAGAATGATGACAGCCTGAGTCCCGCGGCGCACGCAGCACGTTGCAGGTTTACATGCCGTCTCGTTTACATGGCGGCAACATGGCCCCGGCCTTGGAAACAGCCGGTTCCAACATTTTCAACATTTCGGATTAGCAGACACATCGTCTGCTATGGTGACACTGGCAGGGGGCATATTTTCGAGAATGCCCTACGTGTGATGCCCGATGACGTCAGTAGGTCGGCCACCCTTGAGATCCCATCGGTTCCAGGATACATTCGTATGATTCTCCCTAACTTCCATTTTAGTGGCGGCAGGTTGTCGTCTTTTATCAAAGCCAGTTGATTGATAGCAAGAGAATCTTGACGAGTTTTCCACTTAGTGCGCGTCTGCAACTCCGCCACATATTCCTTCGCCCATCGTTTCCAGAACATTTGCCTCATCTGCTCAATAACGTCGTAGCGCATTAATCGATGAATCGATATTTCAGTCAGATCTCTGCAGGCTGGAGCAGTCAATGGCCGGCCGATAAGGAAATGGGCTGGTGTGAGGGGTTGGAGGTCGTTAGGATCAGTGGACAGGGAGGTTAAGGGTCGGGAATTGAGGATGGCTTCAATTTGTGCCAATACCGTACTGAGTTCCTCGTAAGTGAGATTAGCTGAACCGATTACGCGTCGCAGGTGGTGCTTACACGATTTCACCCCTGCCTCCCACAAACCGCCAAAGTGAGGAGCATACGGAGGAATGAAACTAAATTTAATGTTGTTATTTGAAGTAAAATCATCAATATCGCTACTGTTACTCTCAATGAATGAAACAAATTCTCGTTCAGCACCTACAAAATTTGTTGCGTTATCCGACATAATTTCAGCTGGTTTACCCCTACGGGATATAAAACGTTTCAAAGCAAGTATATAATCTTTCGTTGATAGACTTGTAACTAGCTCAAGATGAATGGAACGGGTACATAAACAAACAAATAAGCATATGTAACTTTTAGTGAGACTTGCACCCCTCCCTCTTCGATTCAATATCATCACTGGACCCGCATAGTCTACCCACAACGCATAAAGGGGCACGTGTGTTACCGATGAACCTGAGTACATAGGCTGCCATTCGACGCAGCCGATTGAATGGAGAGAATCTATTAAAATCTACTAAGCAATCACTATTCTGATTACTACACACCATACTCGCATGTTGAACCTTCAATTCGGGCAATTTTTCATTATCTATGACAACATTATTTGACCATTCAATGTCATGGCTCTGTAAAAAGGCTGGCCCGTGCCACCACAGATCATTATCTTGGAGTTCGTTTAAGTGGAGGCCCCTCGACACAATATCTGCAGGATTATCTGTGCCTTTAATATGCAACCAAATCGCGTCTCCCGTAAGATCGTTTATTTGGGACACTCGATTTTGGACAAACGTTTTTAAATTATGAGGAGGCATTCTAATCCAGCCCATGACTATGGTGGAATCTGTCCAAAAGCAAACTTTTGTAAACGTAAGCCTTAACGAACTTAAAATTTTACGATATAGCCGCGCGCCGAGCAAAGCACCACAAAGTTCAAGCCGCGGAATAGTACACACTGTTTTTACGGGGGCCACTTTGCTCTTTGCACATAATAATTTGACTGATACCGATGATTGATCCGAGTACGTGCGTATGTACGCACAAGCCCCATACGCATTTTGTGACGCATCAGTGAAAATATGTAATTCGCAATTAAGTACATGTTCACTCATGACGTAACGAGGGACCCGGATGTTCTGTAAAGACGACAGGTTTTGAATAAATCGGTTCCACAAACATTCAATATCGGTTGGGACCGCATCATCCCAATCGATTTTACAAAGCCATAACTTCTGAAGCAATACTTTTGCTATAATAATTGTCGGCGCTAAAAGACCTAACGGATCATAGATTTGTGATATCACAGACATCATTGTTCGTTTAGTGACCTTTGACGTATTTTCTACGTTGGTGGTAAAATAAAGCATATCTTTATCCACTTGCCATCCTAAACCGAGTGTTTTATTCTGACAGTGTTCACCGCTCGATAACTCCTTAAATACTTCTTTGTTAACATTAAAATTGAATGTCCATTTTCGTAACGGAAAGCAAGCAGACTTTAAAATCTCTGACGTTTTTTCGCATATATTCAACAACACTTGAGGGTCGTCTTCTCCTGTTATTAAATCGTCGACGAAGAAATCCTCATTTATTACTCTGGCAATAATTTTATCATCCGTGTCTAGTGCTAGTTGACGCAAACAGCGCATACTTAAGTACGGAGCAGACGCCGTTCCGTATGTCACAGTATTAAGTCTATATACGCTTAATTCGTCTGATGCGGTTTCCCGCCATAAAATCAGTTGTAGGTCACGCTGATCAGGCTGAACAAGCACTTGCCTATACATCTTCTCCACGTCAGCACTGGCAACATATTTATACTGCCGAAAACGAAGTAAAATGGAAAAGATGTCGTTTAGGAGAGGAGGGCCTATCATCTGTATGTCATTTAACGACTTATTAGAGGTGGTTGCGGCACTAGCATCAAACACTACACGAAGTTTTGTTGTAGTGCTGTGCTCGCGGAATACCCCATGATGTGGTAGGAAATAATGCGGCCATGCGTATTCGTTTATTTTAGACATATGCCCTAGGTCATTATATTCCCGTAAAAAGTCACTGTATAACCTTTTATACGAAGGGGATTTATCTAATTTCCGCTCTAATGACAAGAAACGTGATTTTGCCCTCTCGTATGAATCACCAAGAGCATCAGCTGATTCCTTCAATGGTATTCGAACTGAGAACCTGCCACTATTATCTCGTGTAGTGGTTTTAATAAAATATTCCTCACACTGACGTTCTTCTTCGGTTAATACCGAACCCGAATTTACACCTTCTTCTTTTACGTAAGTGTGTATCAACATTCGACTGTTGTGTAAAATGACAATGAACCTTATTAGCGCGTAAATTGGTTGTAAATATAGGACCTGAAATTAGCCAACCCACCTTAGAGTTTTGTAGGTATGGACCGTTTGATAATCGAATTCTATCCGCTTCCAATAAATCCCCATAAACGTCAGCACCAATCAGCAAATCGATTTCTGATGGGATGTTGAACGTGGGGTCCGCGAGACATACGTTGTCCGGGATGAGGAGTGTGTCGCAATAAATATGAGATGCCGGCAAATTCGTTGTAATGCTCGGCAAAACATAACATTGCAATTGAATGTTAAAGTTACTCGTTTTTGATCGCATTTTAATATCGCATAATTTATTACAGTGTGAAACCGACTTTCCCACACCTGCAATTTGTATAGTGGACTGTATTAATGATACGTTTAAACGTTGGCAGAGCCTTTCCGAAATGAAAGAATTCTGACTACCACCGTCTATTAACGCGCGAGCCGTATAGTATTTGTTGTCACTACCAAGAACCTCAACTATCGCGGTCGACAATAACACTTGTGGTACTGAGACACAAGACGCATCTTCGATTGGCGAGGCACTGGTGTTGTCTACAAAATTCAAAGCACATGAGACGACAGAAACCGGCTCCCTATCAACACTCGCCGTTGAAGCTGCCGGCACCGATGCAATAACATGGCTTTTATCCTTATGTAGTAAAGTATTGTGTTTGTCCTTGCACTGCTTGCATGGCCCAAACAAACACTCTGAAATCGTGTGACCTGTACGTAAACAATTACGACACAAATCCCTCGTATTATCAACGAATTTAATTCTATCAGAAACTGTTAAATTAAGGAATTTAAAACATATAAACAATGCGTGCTTTTCACCGCACATAACACAAACATTCTTAGATTTTTCGGGTTTCATCGTATTGTTATTGTTACGCGTGGACACAAAACTATGTAACTGCGGTATATGGGCGGCACTAGTATGTTTTTTGACGGTTCGTCCAGAGATTTGAGCGCTCGCAAGTTGCGTAAAACTAAATCGATTAACTTTCTAATTAACAAAGGAGACTCTTTGTTAATAGATTGTGCAGTGAACAAAGATTTTACATGGTTGTGAATAAGCAACCGGTTATTATGGTACCTATTTTCCAAAAGCTCCCATGCGTGAGTATAATTGGCTGCAGTGAACTCCAATGCACTTATTATTTGGAGTGCGGAACCCGTAAGCGAAGACTTTAGGTAATGGAACTTCTGAATTGAATCTAAATCGGTCCGCTTATGTATCATAGATAAATATGAATTTTTATACTCGAGCCAGTGATCATACGAACCGTCGAATGAGGGGAGGATAATTTGAGGTAGTTTAATTGAACCTTTATTTGGCATAGACTGTAAATTATCGCATTTACCTGAAACTTTTGCAACATCGGTTAAACATTTGGCAATTGCCATAATACTAAAATATTGGTCCTCAAAAGCTTCTCTATACTCAACTTGTTTGTCTAACTCAACCTCATCTATTAATTGCTCGATTTTATCTTGAATTCTATTAAAAGACGTAAGCACGTTTGTAACCGATTCCATTCGTAAACTAAGTTCAGCTTGCTGTCGTTCGGATAATGTTACATTTTCGTACTTGCTAACATACTTTTCAAATAACGTTAATCGCCTTTTCAAAGAACCCCTTTGTTTTTTGAGATCACCTACATTTGAACAATTAGTTTCACCGTATTCCTCGTCACTCATCTTGGCGGTTCACAAAGAGACGGTTACTCACGTATAAACACCAACAGCGAAATACAAGTTGACAGGCACCACATACTGCACACCAACGTTTACGAGCTGCAATTCTGAAATACAGCACGATATTAGACACAAACGGAAAAGATAGGAAGAACAGGAACGACCGGCCTGACCGTTTCTTGCTGATTCGATGCTCGATTCGATGCGAGGCTTCATGTGGCTCGATGGTCCATGTTTGATACGCATATATTCGTTTTCTTTAAATCGTTTATTAATCGTTTACAAGTTATTGAGACAAAATAAAATTGGGAAAAGAAAAAATTTCTTCCATGACAAAAGATGACAGAATGATGACAGCCTGAGTCCCGCGGCGCACGCAGCACGTTGCAGGTTTACATGCCGTCTCGTTTACATGGCGGCAACAAAGTGTAAAACAGGGTTTAAAGTTTTTGTAGTAAGGCCCAAAGTTTCTAAGCTTATTTATTTAAAAGTAATCACAATTTTAAACAACTTCAATATTTATACTAAAATGAATATTAATTCCAACATACAAGCTATAACAGTGAACTCTCGCACGAATAACCGCTGGTAGTTACGTAACAGCTTCTAGAAACAGCTGCTTGATTCTGTTAGACGTTAAACCGTTTTATTCACGTCTGGATAAATATCAACCCTGTTTATCGTTAAAGCTTTCAATTATAATGTAAAATCTATTGAAATTTTATGCATGTACAACTCTGAAGTTTTGTTGTATTTATTTAATTTCTCGAAAATGTTGAAAAAAATATTCTGCCTCAACCACTTTTCTCTTAATCTATTTTGAATACGAGAGTAATAAGAATACATACCTATATATAGGTACTTAATTACCATACCTAGATACTTCTTACTTCTATATGACGAATGAAACAACAGGTACCGGAATCACAATATACAAAAGTACATAAAAAGCTCATTACACAACGCAATTCTATACTCGACCATAATTTCACGAACGTCCACCTAATAATAAGTATAATTTTGAAACAATACCAAGATCCTCATATAATACAGCCACCTAAGACCACGACCCTGACTCTTTAAGTAAAAGCGGCCTCAACTTGAAGCACTGGCTCAATAGGGTCCATAATTGTGCCAATTAGCTCCCATGCTAGGCCATTGTGGAAAAAGACCTTTGTCCAATGTCCATGCTCATTATTTGTAAGTGTTCAGACTTTTCTTACAAGTAGGTACGTGGATATTAAGTGAGTTAATTACTTTGCTGACTATAAATACGTATATTAAAATGAGAGTTAGGACATTATTAAACGAATAATATTTAATTTCATCATCAGATTTTATCGTTCCACTGCTGGGCACAGGCGTCTTCTCACACAACGAAGGATTATACGTATGCTCTATGCGGGTTGGTTATTTCAAACCTCATAGTCCAGGTTTCCTCGAGATATTTTCCCTCACATTCAGACAGCTATTGGTGTCTAAGATATTCTTAGAAAGTGCCTAAAAACTTGGAAAAGTTGCGTTGGTATCTACTTACCTGACCTGGAATCGAATCCACACATTCGTAAATAGAGGGATGGTGGCATTTCCCACTGGGCCACTGCGACTTCATTAAACTTAATATTAAACGATTTTCAATTGAATTAAATAAACATAAGAATGATTTTCAATATTAAAGATATCTAAACGATGTAGGTACTTACCCACTTATATAGCAGACATGAATAGGGAAAATATCATCATCTAAGCCAGTCCGAAGGGAATTATCGGAAAACTAGCTTTGCCAGCGAGTGGAATTGGAAAAATAAATGAATGCACGGTATTCACAATCATACCATCCCTAATGATAGTGGTTCTCTATAGAAATTCTTAGATAATATTTTATGTACATGCACATATGTGTGTGATTTTAATAATATTTACGTTTGAAAGAAATCTGATGATTCCTTTGAGCTTTTCCCGGTAGTATTAACCCGGACGTTAAAAATATATTGGCTTTAAGTGTAATTAATACCTACTTTATTTAGTTTTTAATACGTAGTAATATTATAAATGCGAACGTTATTTATCTATGGCGCTTCCATGCCAAATCTACTAAACCAATTTAAGATATAGGCTAGACTAGTGATGATTCCCTTATTTGCTTCAGTCATATTTTATGAACTTAATATAATTATTTTAGTTAAAGTTATCACAAAGCACAAAAACCTACCTAATTTAACCAACAATTAAATATGAAACCGATATCGATAACTTAAAACAACTTCATTCGCATTGGACAACAGAATGTTGACAGATGACATAACTTTAAACACAACTGACAGTATAACGGTTCGGAAACCAACACGAATGGAAACAGGCTAATGAAACGTCTGTCAAAAGCGTCGAGGGCAAATTTTAATTGAAAATTGCTTTTTGAACCCTTCACACCTAGTGTTGTTTCAAGTTAGATAGCAAGCTTGAACCCATTCTGCCAATTAATTTAGTTCAACACACAGAATAAGTTATTTCGACTTATTTGGATCGCTTTTGCAGACGCGAGATAAAGTAGGTACCTACTATTATTTTGCATAAAGTCTTTGAAAACATTTTGCTGGAGCTTAAAGAACTGAACATCAAATCGTTGAAAAAGTAATTCCCTCGCAGTCTACCTACATGAAAATGACTTCAATTCCCAATCGTTTTATGCTGGTTTGATATTCTCAATCGAATATTTGGGACTT
Source organism: Helicoverpa zea x Helicoverpa armigera (assembly GCA_033682625.1). Lineage (NCBI taxonomy): Eukaryota > Metazoa > Arthropoda > Insecta > Lepidoptera > Noctuidae > Helicoverpa > Helicoverpa zea x Helicoverpa armigera. The sequence continues at coordinate 5,023,050 of JAWIIS010000011.1, forward strand.
TTATTAAAATACTTCGGAGAGAACGGCGATTACGCCGCCCTCTACCATATTGAATCAATAAAAACTTTTTAAATATTGCGTGGAATTCCAAATTCGAACATTTGCAAATCCAAATACCTACGGAGGTTTTATATGAGTTAGCATCCCAGTCTATAGACATGCTTACGTTCTTTATTTGAAAAGTATTATATAAAATTAGGAGGCGAAAGCCGGTAATGGCCTTCCTGCCTTAAATAAGTTACTGCCATAAGTTATTCCGCCTTTATTAATGATGCAAACAGAGCAGCGATAAAAACCCAGAATTATAATGAAAGGGCAAAAAGTAAAACCAAGACTAAACGAACAGAATAACCTTAAAGGAAATTAAATTTTTCTTCGTGATGAGAAAACTTAGGGAGTGCAGACAAGAAACCGTGAAAAACCACTAGGAATCCAGCTAATGGAGTTATCTGGCGAGCTCAGGCGTATTAAAGAAAGAGCAAATTAAAGAGGAGGAACCAAATGAATAATTGTCTGCTTGTTAAAATATTTTCCGTCGTTTCCCTTAGCTGAAAACTGGCTAGGGAATTCGTGGAAAATGTTTATTAGTTTTACTTTTATTTCAGAATATTCCATTTACCTAAAACTCATTGGTTTAAAATACAAACTCTTTTGACTGACAACCTCAAACAAAACACCGAAAAATTATTCGAAATTTAAAAATACACTCTTTATAAAAACAAAAGAGGTTTTACCCAAAAATAAGCATCGCAGTGGCCAATGAGTGTTATTTTAGGAACGTCGATACTGTCTGAGCCGTAGTCTACTCGTCAGTAGGTACCCTAGACTAGGTACTATAGAGTACGTTGTATGTTGTAGGTCCAGTGACGACGTGGGAACATTCGAGTGGCGTGTTTCAACGATGGGTGACGCGTGACTAAGGGCCGCTGCTCACCCCACAGAGGATCCAGTTACTGGCTGTTTTTTATACTTATTATTTTTTTTTTGTTCATATATGACACTTGCAACCTTTTTGTTGTGCCTACTTGGGTGTTTTTACGCTGATGCTGAAATGTTGTTTGCGCTTTTTGCAGTGTTTACTGGGCTTGGGTTACAGTAGGTGTTTAGTAGGTTGTAGATATAGAAACATTTAGAAATAGACACCTAAATAACAGTTTTTTGGATCGTATTTCAACTGCATTAGGAATGGAAACGAAAAATTAGTTTTTGTGGATGTGACAACAAAAAAGTCACCCAAATTATGGTACAGATATAATGCCATAAATATATTTTCTAAAAACAATAACGAATCCGAAATACACACTCCCTAACAAGCTCCAAATAAAAAACCTAATAACAGAAATTCAATACACGTGTGAAGCATTGACACGTATTTCATGAAATAAAATTAAGGAGAAGATTCAATCAAGCAGCAGAGAAAATCACTCAAATGTTACTCTCGAGTATTTCGAGAACAAAGTCAGTTGATATTAGCATCTGCGCTCAAGTGCTCGAGGGCAATGACCTTACAAAGTTAAATGTAAATAAGCAATAAGTAACAATTCTACATGATTGTGTTTTAAGAACGAGTGTTTAAAATACTTTTTCAAGTTAATTCATAGTTTAGCTTTTCTCTCATCATTTCGTAAACGGAGTCATTGCTGTCCTCGATAAATTAAGATAGAACACAAATAATGCTTTCAGATTAAGCACATTGGTATTTGTGCTTGGTATGCTTGCTCTATTTTCAACGGGCTGTGGGTCTTTATATAATTGGGATTATAAAAGACTACGAAAGAAAGTTGGTAGGTATGCTCACCATAATTTACGAAGTTTGAAAACCGGATCAAACAAACGCAAGTGGATCCATCAGATATTTATATAGTGAAAATACGTAAAAAATACGTTTAAAAAAATATAAGCGCCTGTATATAAATCATTATTGGCCGCTATATATAAGACAGACTGCCAATTTTGTACTTTGCTGTGAAGGTATAATGAATACCTACGTATATTTAGCTGCAGGTACTCTTTTCTAGTATATTTAGGTACAGGTACTTTCAGGCATAAGAAAATGTTTATTTACACTCACATAAGACCCCTTTACAACCTGCCTACTTTAAGTACACAACATCTCACATATCTACCGACAAATGGAACGAGAACCGCAGCGGGTTACATCGGTACGCCATAGTGACGTGACAGCGACGTTGATGAACATCAGGCTCCGTGCCAAGGGACTCTAATCATAGTTTCCACACAAATCTTACGAAACGGTGGAAAATATCACCCATGTGAGCATCGATTTATTTTTCTCCAAACTTTTGTTTATAAAAAACTCTTTTGAAGTTTTTCTTAAATCATGAGAACATACATATATAAATGACATAAATTACTGCTCATGTTATGTGTCATATTCGTGTGTCAAAATTATCTATCCAGGACGGATATCCTTTGTCCTTTATGTTTCCGAACCACGGTAAACCTTTCGAAAACTTCGAAATTTAAAATTCCAAAATTAAATCGAAGGTTTTCAAATCTCGAACTGGCCAGTAATTTAGAACCATAGGTTAGAAATGATTTATATTTTTAAAGAAGTGCTAAATTCCAAAATCAAAAATTAAAAGGCAGGGTTTTGAAATTCGAACCGGCCAATAATTTCAAAAGAATCCATGTTTAACAAAACACGTGTGTGACGTGACAGCTACCGACGTTGATGATACACGGTGCGGCGTGCCAAGAGGCCTAATTACAGTTTTCAAACAAATCTTAAAAATATCACCTATCGATGCAGCAGAATAGTCAACATAGATTTATTTTTCTTTTAAAAAAGGTCCTCTTATAGAACTTCAATAGCTTGGGAAAATATCAAACAACTCCTCTCACTAAATAGCTGGTGTGTCATAATTACATAATTAAATCATAATAGGCTAGTTTCCTAAAAAATAATAATTAGTCCGTCTTGTAGATTGTCCAAAATTAAGCGATACGTATTTTTTCTTTTTTAAATTGGATCAGAACTTGTTAAGATATAGCGTGTTAAAGTTGAGTGTGACGTCACAAGTTGCTACAATTTTCAGGACACTGTGACGTAAAAGGCCCCCACTCCTTTTGAAGTGTATTATCTTTGTCATTTTATGTTTAATTAAAAAAAGAAAAAATACGTATCCAATATTTTTTGATTATCTAAAAAGCGGACTAAATATTATTTCATTATTTCGACCCTGGACACTACCCTATTACATAATCCATTCCTTCATTTGCTCTCTGTGCTCCAGGATCATGACCGAGGCAAACCTCTTGAAAAAATCTAAAAAAAAAACAGTTTTGAAATTCGAACCAGCCAATAATTTCGAACCGATCCATGTTTAAACAAAACACTAGCGGGTTCCACCAGTACGCAATAGTGACGTGACAGCTACCGACGTTGATGAACACGGTGCGGTGTGCCAAGAGGCCTAATTACAGCCTTCAAACAAATCTTACTTAACATTGAAAAAATATCACCTATCGGTGCAGCAGAATAGTCAACATTTATTTATTTTTCTTAAAAGGTCATCTTATAGAACTTCAATAGCTTGAGAAAATATCAAATTACTCCGTTCAGTATATCTGGTGTATCATAATTACATATCCATAATCCTTCATTGGCTCCCTGTGTTCCAGCACTAGAACCGAGGCAAACCTCTCGAAATAATTCGAAATTTAAAATAGAAAATCGATTGGTTTCAAATTTCGAACCGATCCATGTTTAAACAAAACACTAGCGGGTTCCTAGTACGCAATAGTGACGTGACAGCTACCGACGTTGATGAACACGCTGCGGCGTGCCAAGAGGCCTAATTACAGCCGGCGTTACGCCCCGCAATGTTTTCAAGACCGATGCCACACCGCTCATTTATTTGTGCTCTGTTTATGTGTGTGTGTGTGTGTGTGTGTGTATTGCTTTAATGTGATGGGGGGTTGGAAATTAGATGTGTAGGTGCCTAGGTGTAGGCAGGTATGTGGATGTCTATACGTTACTTGTAAACCTACACTCGCATTGTAGTTTCATTCGCGTGCTAAAGAATGTACTTTGAATGTTAAAGCTAATGGTTTGATAGGTGGTATAGATCTATACGCTAAATTTACTACCAGATAGATACTTAATGGTGGTACGTACTTAGGAGTTATAATAGTTATACCTTTTATTGAAAGTTAAGAACAAATGCATATTATAAAGCAGTGTAGTAAACTACTCGAAACTTTTTTTTGTGTAGACGAAGTCGCGCAGAAAGACCGCTACATGTCTAAAAGTGGAATTCTACCAACATGACGATAATAAGGTTCTAAAAACATTCCGTTCTACGCTTTAATCTCACACGACCCTCGAATCCGCCCAAATGAGAACTTCTTAGATTACATAGACTACTGCACCAAAATACAGACATTTAGGGAAATAATAGAGCAGTAACAGCGAAATGTACACACTTACACAGCACATCGCAAACTCGTAGTTTCAACATTTCAATGCATGCATTTTATATGTGTTTATCTAGTGCATACGAATGATGTAATATTAATGTTTATTTCCCTGTAAATTGAAATTTCAATAGCAATGCTTCATGGATTATGATTTGTGATCTATACCGGTATTAGCAGCTTTATTGAAATATCAAATGAAGTATTAACCTATGCCAGTTATATGAATTCATAATCGTCTAAAACGGATCGTTTTGAATTACTTATAATGTACCTGATGCTGTTAAGTGTGTAACCAAAGTCAAGAAATTATATGTAAATAACACCATATACGCATTTATTTTATAGTAAAGTTATTCTTCCTATGTGTATTTGATGCATTAACAACTAACGAGTAACTAAAAAGTTTTTAGTGCTTATATAACATAGTCACATTTTGAGCAAAGTCTCAAATTACAACAAGCAAACACTATAACAAGCAGTCTTAACAAAATCCTCACACAAACATCAACTTACAGCTTTAACTCGAAAGTTTACGAAATATTTCCATCAACAGCAAACTGTTCACTACAAGAACTCACGACACTGAAGTTCCAAAGGTGTTTTAAATGCAAAATATCTTGTGCATACGAGCAACAACGTTACAAACTTAGAGGTACATTTAACATTTTGACGGGCCATTTGGCACACGTACCAGGCCACAAAATATGACCATCCTTTATAAAATATTCTCTCAACCTTATCTATATTTAAAAAGTTTTAAAACTCATTTAATACTTACTGAGCTTCGTTTCGATTTCGATAGTTTTAAAGTTACCAGTTTCAGCTTGAAGTGATTTGTATCAAAAAGCGAGCAGTTCATGGAAATTGGAAAAGCTCTCAGTTTAATATTTAGATTTGATTAATTTTTGCTAGAAAAGAAATAAAACTTTTTGAATATTTTATTTCGTCAAATGTCTGTTAAATGCTAAAGGCTAAATTCAATAGAACGTCACGAGCCTATCCTATCTATTTATAACCATTTCTAGGGGCCTCATTTATCCTGAAAGTGATGTACGAACAAGGCTAATGTTTTTCAAATGAAATAAACAAAAAACGATCGACCCTTTTTTTTAAATCGGAACGTTCGGCATCCAATACTCGTTCACCCTTTCGCGGTGATAAATAGGTACCTCATAAATTATATTTATTAAATTCGTAAACGTAATGGCGTCGGTTGTCACCCGTTGATGAATGAGCTCATCAGTCGCAAGGAATACCGTTTGCGAGTACTAAATTCGTATCAATCATTCCCACGCATCGCTTCCTATGTAAATACGAGTTTTATGCGGCGACACGAAGCATTTCACTGGTAATGTGCGTAAACGTGATCCTATGGGACACAGGCCTAAGTGCCATGTTGTTCCCTACCTTCAATTCGCTAATACGTTGGGAAATATATGACTGTTTCGGTGTCAATGCTAAATTATTTAGATGGCTTTTTGTAAGGTAAGTGGTCTTAATAATAAATGGAAGACGAGTTGCCAATGTGCTTTTAGCTGTGATGTGCTAGTAGAAATCCCGATCTGATTTAAATATAGATTCCATTTCGATAGATATGTACCACCTCAAATTGGTACCTACAATTCAGCTCAAATATTTATTGATTTTGTTCCTACCTTACATAATCTATTTCAACAAAATTATAGCTATTTTACTGTTTAATATTTTTTCTGAATAAAAATTCAACTTCTTAAAAGTACGATTAAACCGTTCCTATACATTTACAAGAACTATTCTCTCGAAGCAGTCATCTGCAGCTACATTTACCGCCCATTTGCGAGAGGTTTTTGTTAAGAGTTCAACCGTAACAGCCAGATAAGAAACTAGTACTTTTATAGCACAACGAATGTTCTGGAATATCTTGCAACCTGGGCTAAACGGCTGAGGTAAGAGAGTGGCGAAATAAAAGAGTATGTTGCTAGACTTAATATGTTAAGACTGCTTGTAAACAGTTTTGTAAAATGGGTAGAGTGGTACCTACAAGAGTATTTTACTTTAATTTGCTTGGGCAATGAGCATAGAAATACTTTTCACTGGTCAAAAAGTTCTTAAGACACTATTACATCCACAAACAAATGAATGCTGCACGTATCTTTTATGTATTTTGTGTAATATTCTAATTGTAATTATAAAGTTCGTAACTTAATCCACGAAGTTTTGTTTATAGGTCCTAAATAAACCGAAATGTTGATAGTACAGCCAAAGTCTAGTCTTGAGCTAACCTATAGATTCAAGTAAGTACCTTTGGTATGAACTGAGAATAGCTGAAGGTAAGAATACTAATATTCTGAAGGGTAAGGTTAGGTAATAAAGACACTTGATATTTTTAAGCCCTGAAATTGAATCTCAAAGGGGTTCACAGGCGCGCAATGAATATAAAACAGACTCTTAGACTGTCATGTAAGATGATATTACAAGAGAAATTGAAAGCTAATTCTACTCATACCTTATGCCATAAATCTTATTCCAAGAGACGCGAGTTCCTAAACAAAACGCAGCAAATAAAAATCACAAAGTTCTTTATTAAAGCCTTTTATTATAAGTTATGCGAGTTAGGTAGATGTCCAGCCTTACTACCCCGGTCACGTTCACTTCGTATCGTCCCAAGTATATCCAACGCTAACTGAATATTTGGTACACAGCTTGAAATGTACCACGTTTTATTATATGACCAAACGTGAGCCGCTTTATTTACTTATTATATTATGTTAGTCTTGTTTATGTGGAGTTTATATGAGAACCTATTGCGATCCGCAACGGTTTCGGCGCGGCTTATCAACGGAGTCGTGTAATTTTGACACTACGAGTGCTCGTATAAAATAATGTTAGTATGTCTGTTGTATATTTTATTGTCTTTCGTGGGTCGGTTATTAAATCTGGTTCTGGATTTTCAATCTGGAATTATGGCTGTAGTTATAGCTTAGGGTATGTTCGTAAAGGGTTGTGTAAAATGTTTATTTAAAAATTCGTTTGGAGATTGGATTTAAGAAGTTGTATCAAATAATAGGATTCGATTTTGTATTAAATGAAAGTTAAATTACATACTTGTATACTTTTTATAACATTAGCAAAGTGAAGTTGTAGAAGACATTTACCCAATACTGTTTCTCTATTCTCAAAAAAAATTACCTTATGCAGAGATCTGTATCATGAAAATCACTTAACATTGTTTTGCGAGTTTAAGAAAATAATCGTTGTCACAATTAAATAAAAAAATAAATCCTGTTTATTCAAACTTAAGATTCCTAACTAAATCTGGGCCTAGAATATCTCCGCTGAAGTATATTTTATGTAAAGATAAAGAAAGCAGCCAAGTTTTACTCGAGGTACGGTTATAAAAACACAGTTAAAAAGAACTCATAGAGCAAAGTTAGTGAGCGTTAAACTATGTTATCTAGTTTAAAAACCCCTGGGCGTTTACGTTTCAGATTAACCTTGGTAGTAACTGTTGAGTTTAAACTTTAATACAAGGTGTGTTACAAAGATTAAGTTAACTAGTTTAAGATTTTATAAGATCTTGTTGTAGTGGTTTAGTTTTCTTATAGTCTTGTATGAGGCTATTTCTTGGGTTATTAGTTTTGCAATATGGTATGTAATGGATGTTTATTTTCACATATGAAATTGCTTTTGTATTGTTTACGTACATACTTTTATTTTTAAGAAGCCAAGCTCAAAATTGTAATTTTACGTTGTGTATGCATCGTGGTACCTATGGAACTATTTCCAAAAAATAATGGTACGGCTATAAAATCCAAATCACAGAGTTGCGTATAAAACAAACAAATCGCTATAGCATTAGAAATCGGTGTACCACAAAATAAAATAAAACCACCTGGCATAAAAATCGTTAAAATTCCAAACATTTCCAATGCCACGATATTTTTATAGGTATCTAAAAATTTGGGAACACTATCTGCATACAAATATTTGGAAAAAAAGCATCCCACGTTACAGCTGTCATTTTCCCTTTTGAATTCGATGAACGGGTATTTGCTCACAAAAACATTTTTAAAATAAAATATTTCATGTGATCTGATTTATAAAAGGGACCTCACCTATACCTTCCATACTTTTTCATTAAAACTTCAAAGGGACTCCCACATTCAATGTACACCAAAACGTCTATTTATGTTTGAAATGTATTTTAGTATATTATAAACGTATTTCGTGTTTCAATTTGAAGGTAATAAACCTTTTTATGTTCGTACAAACAAATATGAGGGTTTTATTGGTTATTCAAGTCGTGGAGATCATTTATCTCTTTACATCCTCCTACGGGAACGTGGAAAATCCCTTACAAGAACATGTCTAGACGACTGTGTCAAATCTACTTCTTTTTATATAAGGTTGATTGTAAGTTTTGCGATATACATTATGTGTGTATGATGCGGCGATGTATGTGACAATACCATATGTTTCTCCAAACTATTGCAATGATGAGCTAGGATTTTTTTTTAATCTCCTGTTGAAAACTTTGTTTCTATCCCAGCATTTTGTATTGAATGGAATACATGTGCGAATTTTACAAGAGGTATGATTTCATTAACCATCATTTTATTTATACCATGTATTTTCATAATTAAAAGAAAATTGTTATTTATTTTACTTATAATTAATATATTTGACAGGTTCCCTTATTTTATCAGAAAACAAACTCACACATTAACGGCCAAGATCACCGCGTAGATGACTTAGTGACCACATAGTGTAGTCCAAGCACGTCGGTACATTCTTTATCCCCGTCGTTTGGGAAGTATTATGGGGGTCAGCAGTATTCAACTAAATAATCTCACCATTATACGCGGTATTGTTAGGAATGCGACGCGTATAGATGCGGATTAACACATTCGAGAATAAACTTGGATAGGTACAATTTAGGTAGGCATGAAAATTTGAGATATTATTATGTTTGCAAAAACGATATCTGTTACCAAACGATAGGTTTCCTTTCGTTTCACCCGTATCCTGAGGGAATTGTTTCTTACACCAGGATAAAACATAGTATTTTATCAATTTAGTCTCTCTTGATAGAAGATAGATTCTTTTAAATACCTGTGTCTATTACCTCAATAAACTACGTTATATGTACAAAAAGACAAGAATTAATATTAGTCAGGATTAATTCAATACAGGATTTTCACACAATTTTATAGCAGTCGCTTTATTCTGCCACGATCTTAAAACATCAATTCGTTCTGCACCAGCCTACCTAGTAACTGAACATATGAACACTTCGCCCCCTTAAGGAATACAGCCGTGACTTGTGTCTGACATATTATGTAAATCCTAGCCGTAATGTATAATGTGCTGATTGAGTCTAGCATTTGATCTCGCGCCCCCGAGGAACGTTTTCGTGTAGTCTAGAATATTAATTTACCATCACCTTTTGTATATGCTCGCCTAGTAATACGTGTTTTATAAAAGCCTAGCCCTTTTCCCGCGGTCTCACCCGCGTCCTGTGGGAACTAATGTCTTTACCGGGGTAAATATAGCCTACGTTACTCGGGAAGAGTGTAGCTTTCCAACAGTAAAATAATTTTTTAAATCGTTTTTTTTTTTTTGAGTTTATCCATTACGTTAAAAAATATAAAAAAATACCCTTCTCTGCTATTTATAGTGTTATAGAGTATATAAAAAAGCTTTTGAAATAACCACCTAGGGAGTTCTTGTACCGACAAAGGTATGTCTCGGGGACCCTTGTAATTGTATTTGTCAAGTGAATCACGAATCGGAGTAGACTTATCTTATCCTTGCCGTAATTATATAAAAATAATTACTTAATTTCTTCAAGATGAATGTGCCACAGATTTAGTTATATTTTGATTAATACTACGTCTAGTAGTTTTGTGTATTCACTTATTTCTATGCTTTAGTAGATCAATGTTGATTGCATACGGTCGATCTTGGTACGTATGTATACCTATTACGCGTAGGAATGCAGTGTCTCGTAGCAATCGTAACGCTACGCGCTGTGGTCACGTGGCGTGACATTCGTAGCGCTACGCATAGCCGTCGTGTGACATAGAACTCATAACGCGTAGATAGGTGACAAGGTACCATAATGTATAAGAAAAAAATTATAACTGTGATATAAACATTGTACCCACCAAAATAATCATATTATTTTGTTAGAGTGTTTTCTAGGAAAACTATGTTTGAGTAGGTAACTGTTGAAACGTGGCTTTAAGTTTATGTATGGCAAGTTAGAAGGAGAACTTCGACTACTAATACATTTATCGCGTGTAATGTATCAACGTATTACGATGGAAGTTATCGATATAATGTTCTTAAAGAAAATACCTTTGATCATGATTACACAGAAGTCCATTGCCTATAATTTTTCTACCATGATAAATGCTTTTTAGTCTTTATTAAGTAACATTTGGCTAGATCGACTTTGTGACTATTACGTAACCAATTACAAGTAAGTACGACCTATCATAAATCAAAGAAAATAACATAGTAATAAGAACAAACAACATTGCCAATGGTCAATAATCAAGACATTAAAACAATAGAAACTTTCTGTATTACTGAAGAACAACATATTCGACTTTCAAACAACTAACAACTGTCACCGCTGACATCCAAGTTAGATCATTACATAAAAACTCCATAACACAGGTTGTGTAAGTGTACGTAATATCCACGCACGGTGGGTGATAAAGCGAGCTATTCCGCGTTTTCCCCATAATTCCGTGAACTCCGTATTCCGCGGGCTCCCCGCCATTCCGTGAACTTAGGGTTGCTATCCGTCCGGGTTTCCCCGGATTTGTCCCTAGTTTGGAGGCCGTCCGGGGGCCGTCAGGGCGAGGTTTCATGAAGTGACACTTTTCATGTAAGGAAGCACCTCATTGAATTTAAGTATATAGAAATAGTAAATGGATAAAAAAAATGGTCTTATTTTGTTTTCAATTGTTTTTCGGACTCGTCCGGGAAACCGGGTTTGGCGAAATTCGAGATGGCATCCCTACGCGCGGTCTCCGCTATTCCGCTCCCCGCCTTGCCATGCTTACCCCGCCTCTAATGGCGTACGCTGAATGACGAAAACGCGGCGTTTATGATAATCGCCGTATTTCACGACCACATAAAGCCGAGTGGTGCCGTGGATGGGATTTGCTAGATTATATACCCCTTAAAAATGTAGTTAGATGTACTCAGACTCCGATACATTGATTTTTAAGAGTACATACCTATAAAATGAACTATTGGAAAAGTTTTTATTTTATACTTCTCTAATTTCTGAACTCCATTCTGTACAATACTCAAGTCTATATAATACAACTACCATCTAGTACTTAGCTTCGAAATGAAATACACTCATTAATTTATTTTAATTGCTAGTAAGTCAGTCATTGTTCATTAATTAGGAGCACAAAACTTATACAATTAATTCCATCTTAATTAGAATGATAAGACACTATTAAAAGGCTTTAATTTGAACGTAGTGTGCAGTAAATTTTCATAAATTAAGATTAAATGTTTCACGCTCTCAAGAATTAGTTTTGTGCAAGAAAACTTCAAATTATAGAAGAGAGAAGAATTTGTTAAATTAAATAATTTTCTTATTAGTTTCATTTTAAACTACTTAAGTCACTTTAACAATTTCATTAGACATCGTTTAATTAAATGCTTCTCAAGTACTTCAGTAAGAACATATTTTACAATATGTTGATGATAGAAATAAGATTTTTTAAGAAGGTCCTTGAAGGATTCCAAGTAATTGCTAAACTCCGAAAAACAGTTTATTTTTTATCCAGATTTTATGAGACAATATTTTTATTAATACATGCTTTAGTGACTTTGATTTAAACCTGAAGAAAAGTACCTGAGAAACGAGAACAATATTCAGACTATCAATGTATTGAAAAACCTTGAAACCCTATTTATACAAAAAAAAAGTAAAAGCTTGCCAAAAATAATACGCGGAAATATTGAGAATATTGTTACATTGACAATAAAACTTAATAACCAATTAATAAAAAAACAATCACCTATAACCGGATAATGAAGCACAATCGTTCGGAAATTTCGCGGCCATTCAAAATTCCGTTTACAATAAGCCGCACAAATATTTCGTTCGCAAACTCCAATCTGCAACATTAACATAACAAAGTCGTAACTGACAGATTATGTGTTATTATTTGTATGTTGGTAACAAACAGGGGAAATTGGAGCAATTTCAACAAATCTCTTAGTTATTTTCTTTCGCGAGTCAAGAGTACGATTTTCCTTAAGCAATTGGATTACAGTCGTAATCGGCGTCACAGTCAACTGCTCCTGTTTTCTTTTAGGCAAAAACTAGATTTACTCTGTGAGTTTCTTTAATAAGCCTTATTGGAAGTGGCTTTAACTTAACTAATTGATTTGAGATCTTTTTACGCTTTGAGTCCGTTTCGCTTATTGGAATTGCTGCTGCTTGAGTGAAAATGGAATTAATTAATTACGAAGAATCGTCTAACACACCTTGTATATTGAACTTTCAATGCTCAGTGAATTCAATACTCATTGTACCTTTGTATATAAGTGAGTAAGTATTGTATAAGGAGAATATTGGCTATTCTTTACGTCATCAGTAAAAATGTTGCTTCGTGCCTGTATTTTTGTGCCGTTTGAAAAATTAAATAAAAACCTTGTCCTGTCTGAAACGAGAACGACGGGAACGTGTAATTTAAAAAAAAATATAATAATTGAGTTACCTCTTCAATCTAACCAACAAACCTCCGTCTATATTCTAATTCCTACACTAAACAGACATTAGCCTAGAAAGCTGCAATCTTATGAGGTGCTAAACCTACCAGTCAGGTTAAAACATTGTGCAGTAAAACGCAAATAACGGTAGCTCACATGTGCGCGAATTGAAGCAGAAACGGCCCGAGTATATCTGTCCTGTGCACCTAAATTATGGCCGAGTGCAACCGTGTAACAGACTAGTGTATCCTCTTGATTTTGCATTAAGTACTTGAGTTTTAATTACAGATTTTTTGGATATTTTTTGTGTTGGTCTTATGTCATCCTAGTATCCTCCAAGATAGCTTAATTTCTTACAGGTAATAGAAAATAGCTATCAATTGAAAGCTACTGATCCAACTACCGTCAGCGCAGGTGACTTTTTTTACTACCCCTAGGTATTTGTGATGGTTTCATATTTTAATATTTAATTTTCCAAATTTTTAATCAATGGAATCCAAGATGTAATTAGAAAATAATGTACGTATTACTTTATCCTATTATTTAAGTATTAAGTTTAAGAATTAGAAATAAGTTACTACAGGGTCATCTGTAAAAAAGTGTATGTTTGGTTTGAATAAATAAATAAATAATCATATTTTGTCATATTCGTACTATCGAGGTTTCTAGATATTAGTTATTTTGAAGGTTCAGTTTGCACGACTTCGTTGTAAATTGTTAAAAGCAATTTCATGGAAAACTATTTCCGACTACTTATTCAAAATAGATTTCTGTTGAAATATAGGAGCAGATACATATTCTCCGAATATATGGCTGGGGAATAATAACTAATCCTATTCGAGGAACGTTGGGTTACATGTAAGAATTTAAAGTAATATAATTATATCAGTGAGAAATAGGCCTAGTAACGAAACGTAAGTCTGTGATTTTTAATTCTTAAAAAATACTAAGCATTTTATTCAAATCACTTGGTTTGAGCATCGTTTCGATGACTTTGAGATTTTTACAGCAAGTTCAATAAGTCGCTCATGCATGAGTAAATGGCTGTGTTGCCAGAATTTCAATTCAATGGCAAACAATATTAAACAAAAAACAAAATCAAGGTTTTACATTAAAATTGTTTTTTTTTTTTATATACAACACTTTTGCATCGCAATAACTAGAAGTTGGTTTATTTACATTTCGCTTCCATTTCTTCGAACAAAGTGGAAATCGTTAAAACGTGAACTCCAAGTGTTGTCAGAGGAAATTGCCTTTTGATATGCCATTGTTGTACCGATGTACCATAACTGAAGATTACCACGAAATGTAGCAATCTACGCGAGCAAATGGTGGGTACATTGCAATAAACTTATATGTCTGACGGGTAATAAAAGAACGTTATGCCTACATAGACAGATTTTCAGATATCCCTAATGGTAGCAGCGAATATTTACTTTTTGAAGTAAATTATTCAATCAGAACGTAATTTCAATAGATTTTTTTATAAAAATCAACATCAATCCATTTGTGTACATTAGTATCTTTATTTAACCTATCCCTAAAAATCATATACTTACTTTGGTAATTACTGAATCCAAATACTTCACCTGTGTAGGTTACCTCTCACAAAAAGTATTTACTTTCATGAAATACATCTTAAATCAAAACACAATCTTATTTGAAGCTTACATAAAAAACATCAATTTTTTTTGCACATTGCTATCTTCATTTCATCCCTACAAATCACATAAGTACTGAATCCAAATTCCATTACAATACGACACGATCGCACCTCACAAGAGGTATCAGCACTCCAGAATTTAATATGTGCCGAGCTCACGAACTGGATCTAAAGCCCAAGAACGGGTGAGTTCAACTGTTAAGTGTAAATTTCGAGCCCAATTTCCGAAGCATGATCATTTCAATAGTGGAGCCGTAGCACCCTCCGATTTCGACCGGGCGGAAAATTTGCTAACAGACAGTAAATAAACTTGGTTCCGACTTAAATGACAGTCTGGCAAACACTCAAGGAAACTTATTTAACTCGCAAATGTCCTGTGTACACATAAATCTGTAAAGTCGGACGAATATACCAGGTGTTTCGCACTTCTATCAAACTTTCTGATTTATTTACGTGGATGTTACGTAAAATGCGAGTGAGAAAGTTACTGGAAACAAAATATGGTGGATAAGGTCCATAAAATCTGGTTTATTTAAATGTTTTATCACGCTAAATATTATTATAACAAAATACTTAAGGCTAATTTCAAAGCTCTAAAGGACTCGCGTCATTTGAATATCTACTATTATAAACTCAAATAAATTCCAATTTAACTAATGCACCGCGCTTAGAATTAGAAACAAACACACCTAAACTAAACAATACGAAATAATAACCAAAACATAATTAGTATCAAACTTTATGCAAAAGTTAGGAACAGAGCGGCATTACTGCGCCCGTCTGAATCCAGTATGAAGACCACAGTATAACAAAGTTAGTTCCCTAAGGCATGAAATGCATAACGGACTACAAACAAACTTGTGGCGTTGTGGCTGACATGTTCCCCTCCTGTGGCCCGTTATTGGCTTGTTCCTACCGAATAATACTTAATAGCGATTAATAGCTCACCATTTGAACTGCATGCTAAATAATGAGACAATTGCAACGGTTATTGCACGATGCGAATTAACATTATTGGTTTTGTATGCAAAGTCATGGTTTTGCGATCATTAAGCGTCGATATTTCAATTTTAGGAGCGATTTAGGCGATGTGTGCATTAGGAATGATTATACTAACTGCATTGTTATACCTACGAAACTATCTTTATTTCTAAAATGCCAAATAAGAATTAAATTAAAGTAGCTACGATATTTATTTTTAATCGCAATAGAATTTCAATTCAAAAGTAATTTCATTGTAAATGCCACACAAAGCCAGATGTTAAAACGAAGTGTAAAATGTAACAAGACGAAACTTGTCTTATCATAGGATTCAGAGATCAAAGTTTAATGGAACTAAAGGAATAGTACATTCCTAATTGGTTTAGAAACTTCGTTCGCTGCTGAAATCACGTTCAGAATGCTGCTTAGAGTACTTCGTTACGAAGTTTAATTGAAAGAATACAATGATAGAATATATCTGCAGAACTATGTCGGTTTGTGAGAGATTTCTAGAAAGTTATCGCTTTATATGGGTCACTTATTAATGTAGTTGGAATAAATGTTGGATAGGTATAACAAATAATAAAGTTAAAGTTTCTGGCCTGAAGTTACACGAAAGAAGAAGCAGCTTTTATGTAGCGTATATTTTGTCATGTAATCTAATCAATATTGTCAATAATGCGATTGCAACGATAATAATTCCTCTCTACGAAACTTTAACTCCCTAATTAGCTAAACATTAAACCAATTACGTTACATCCAGCTCAGCACACGCTCTGCATACATAGTTCGACTTGGCTCGTTTCATCCGCCGCAAAGGCAAAACTATGTTAGCATTATTCCTCTTCGATTTCCCACGGCATTCACATTCAGAACCACAGAGGTCAAAATTACTAGCAGAGGTGCTATAACGGAAAATCGCCTTAAAAAATAGCGCACCAAAATGCGGGTGAGCGGGACGTGAGCAAGGTTACTTTTTTCGCCCTATACGCCTTATGTGAACTCGACCATTGTTTGTAATGCCAAAAAATCGTTGACAGATGCCTCAAAGACCCCGATCGCGTCATTAGTTCACTCGTAACTGATCGCTTTGGTCATGCCCACCATACGAATTTAGACTCGATGAAGGCGCCTAACCTAGTTGCACTATGGCATCTCCGCATACCTTTCCTTACTCCTTGTTCAGGACTGATAAACAAAATAAGTAGAACCACAAGAATCAACCAGCTAGTGGCCAAAGTATTGAACTGCACGAAGTCACTGGGGTAGAAAATGTCCGCACGACATGTTTGCACTTGTTTTGTAACCACACTCGGGGGTAGTGAAGACTAGTGACTCCTTGCAGAGGTTTCTTGGTACCGAACTATGTTTTGGTTGTGAAGAAGAATCTTGGTCCAGAGTTTGATTATGTAGAGGTGGTCCGAACATGTTCTCTTGAGTTTTGAACTAGACTTCTGTTTATGGATGCTTTGGTTTTCGTTCAACGCGAAAGCATCACTTATTTGTGCAAGTTTGTGTCTTATAACTGTACTAACTGTACTTACTAGTATGTTATTTTGGTTAATAAGTAAATACTTCTAGAAAGTTCAACTACTACTTTGTTATTTTGTAGTACTCTGATTTCTCTCTCATTGGGTCTTTGAACATTAATATAACGAACTGACACGGTAACCATGAACCAAAAGTCATATTTTTTCCGCTGACATACATATTAAATTTTTTTCCAAGTTCCAAGTTATTTACAATCATTAAACTAGTGTAACTTGGATCGTTCACATTCAGGAAACTAAATTAATACAATAGAAATGCACTATGCAAGTCGGTAGCGAAACGACAGGAATTTTTCACCAACGCAATATGAACAAGAAATAAATAAGCCTAAAAATAAAAAGTACCTAATTGTTAGCAAAGAGCCTGATTAATGGCTCAGTCTAAGGCTAAGACTAAACAAATTAAGCTGAGGTCAAACGAGCCTATCTGACCGTTTCCCAGTAAATCACTTTATAATATACTACAGATGTTCTAGGAAAAAGGATAAGTTAGAAATAAAAATATAATACAGTTTTCGTTAGGTACAACAAAAACGGTCTATTTTTTCTACGAAAATTAATTTTAATTCTGCTTTATCTTTCACTGTAGTTTGTATGTTTACAGGTCGTCCTTTTAAAATTCAACGCAAACTGAATTATGTTACCTGCTTTTGGTAAAGGTTCCTTTATAATGTAGGGTACACATGAGTAGCATAAAGCCTAGATATATTTCTCTTTTGACAACGAAAGGATTACACAGTAATATAATGTAAAGTACATAAAAATCTAGATGAAAATAAAATGATTTGATAAAAATAGGATATGATAAAAATAGCCCATTTATGAACCGCGGGAGAGATAAACAGAGCATGATAAACGGTAATACATCTAAGACACATTCTTAATGGGTTTTTATACGCTACGTCCCATTCAACCATATTCTTTTGTAAGATATTGCCAGTGATATAATCCAATTTTCATCTATTTCATGCTATCTATTATTAGAAGGATTGTTCTGTTTACTTTGAGAAGTTATATTAAATTGTATGTTCAGAAACGTTTCGTAGTTGATTCAGACTCCCACGCTTTGTCCTGTTCTACAATTTACAGGTTAAATAGTTACGTTTACTTAAACACTGTTGGATCAATTGTATGAATGAACTTGGATTAGTCAATAAAATAAAGAGCTTATTAATATTTTACGTGCACAAAATGTAGTCGATACAAAATGAGATATGCCTTTTGGAAAGTCCCCACGTCGCGGATCCACCGGGGTCCAATGTTCGGTAAGTTACTTGTTCAAACTTGATCCAACTTTTAGCTAAGTGCCTTAAATTTTAAGTCAATTTCGTGTCCGTCGGGCGGTAGCGTCACTCTCCAGCGGATTTCAGATATTTAAATATGCTGCTAGGAATTCTGGGCTAGAAGGTAAATTTTCGTAAGAATTACACCGAAAGTAATTTTTCAACTTTATTCCGCGGGCGTCTCTTGAGCATAACAACTTTAAATGAAGCGTCACCGTTTTTTCTAGGAGTAGTGTTGGGAATTATTTTTCAGTGAGATAACAAAGGCGGTCATTAGGGTTTGTAAAGTGGCCTGATAAGTCGGGAAACTGGAGTTTGCGGAACACGTTTAGGGATGGTTGTCACAACTTGTTCAAGGTCCGCGTTCTTGTTAAGTAATTACCAAAGTCTGAAGAAAGTTGGGAATAATTTTTTGTTGGGTCTAACAAACCGTGGTGTGTTTGTTAAAGCTGGAAGTTTTTAAACGTAATCTTAAGTCTCTGAGGTATAAAGAAATTGCTGACAGAGATTGTACATAGAGTGTGGAGCGAGCCCAGTCGTTTTGGCAAATATTGTTCTAGTGTTTGCTAACATACAAGGGTACATTTTGTAGTTGGCTACATGTAAGGCAGATGTTGCAATATCTTGGCTGCTCGGCATTCAGGGCGCGTCGCGATAGTTCGGGAAACTCGTGCCAAACACGACGTGTGTGCTTCCCTTCTATTTGTTAATTACGATATTACGTTTAGTACGTTAGGGTATTCACTATCAAGCCAAATAGACTTAGTGCTGCTAACTTTATGATTTGTTTGGCGTTAATGACTTTAGAGGAGTTTGATTTAGTGTTCATTATGAAGTTTCGTTGTTTGCGTGGTGTTTTGATGTAAATTTTGCTGTTCAATGATTGAGTGTTTTTCCTAGGTATTCAAAACACATTTTTTAAATTGTGACAGATCTATCATTATTAGATAAGATCTTTACAATATTTAGATATATCATAGCGATATTGTATACGACAAAGAATAATTAATTATTTAGTTACCCTAAGTGTACCTACCTAAAAGTGAAAAATCGAATCTAAGATAAAAATATGGTATCATGCAACTACCCAAAAAATACAATTTACAAATGGAACATTGAATTTTCCACTCAATTTAAGCTGAATAAAGTCCACATTAAGGTTTTAATGCTGTGCGTGGTACAAAAGAGTGTACAAATTACATTGAGCACCTAATCTGCATGTTAAGTAATTAGCGAATAATGTCCCAAAAAAACTTGGACGCGCTCAGAATGAATGAGGGGCTAAAATAAATGAGATTCGCAGCCTTTTTGTAAAATAATTACTTTTACATTTACTGCGTTGATATGCTAAAAACATTATGTACGTACCTACATTGTACAGCCTGGAATGCAGCTTTTGGTTTTAAGTTTTGTACCTGCTATGTAGTAATTTTAGGGCATAGGGTGTCTGGCCTGCTGAAGACTGATTACAATAACATATAGTTATAATCATTAATCTTGTATCATCATCATCATCATCATCTCAGCCATAGGACGTCCACTGCTGAACATAGGCCTCCCCCTTTGATCTTCACAGATACTTACCTGTTGGAGGCGACGTGCATCCAGCGTCTTCCGGCGACCTTTATAAGGTCGTCTGTCCACCTCGTTGGTGGACGTCCTACGCTGCGCTTGCTAGATCCTAAAATCTTGTATATACCACAACAAGTTGTTTCCTATAGCATTCTCATTTCCTTTCACCAATCTTAACCTGTTTAAAATATCGATTCAATATACCATCAAAAACACCAAATCTACGATGTTTGTAAAACTACGAAGCAAACCATCCCGAGATTTATCGCCACTGATATGAAACTCCAGGACAAACCTCTAACATTCTGAATCGCAAAAGAATTGACCAAAAATTCTTTGATAACGACACAAACACGGCTATCTATCAGAATATTCCAGAATTTTGTGACTCATATCTAGATATTGTGGTGCGTAAATATACAAAGATAAATAAATAAGATGAAAAATGTGATATTATGAACGCCAATCTAAGTTAAACAGTTTTTCTCGATGAAAGCTAGCTAAGTTAGATCTTAATCTAAAACAAGTTAAGTATAACTTCAACATACGGTCGGTATTACATTCAGATAGGGATCAATTTCTTCTCTATTTTGTAAATCGTTTTATGGAATGTATTCTTTTATAAGACACTAGTTGTTTTCTTTTTCCCGTGCTCAGATAAGGCATAGTAATGTTACTCGAGCATAGTAACTTTCCAATAGGGAAAAAACTTTTCAAATTAATTAAATATTATCGAAGCTTTGAAGGTAAAAACAAAACTCAACATTATTTAGTACGCTAGATTAGTATAAAGTGTAAGAGGAAACAAATAAACGTATAGCTATTTACAGTACCAGTACCTAATCGAGCTAATATTTGCGTCCACTATATCTTCAGGCCCAATTTGAGTACTAATTACGGCGAGTTCATCCCTTGATTGGTTGGATCTAGGCCGAACATCTAATCCCCTCTCTATTTAGATAGATATAATCGGTTTAATTCGGTACCAAACCATTCAAACTGAATTATTTGTAGAACACCCACTGTCAAGCGAATTTCCCTTTCTATTTTCGTAGAAGCAACTACCCTTTATAATAATTTGTAATACATCGTGGGTGTTTGCGTTAATTAATAATGTAAATAAAGGGTTGTAGTCATGTGTGACCTTTGGTCTCAATAATATAATTAAAGGGAGTGTCTTCATAACCCAAAATTGTGTGCACAATGAAGTTAACAGTGGGTAATATTATAGTAGGTACCTCACTCAGAATAAACAGTTACATGCCCAGCAGTTTACAAAGTTAACAACTGCACTTACTATGGATACCATTAATTAGAAAACTGTTTTCTGCTGCGTTCCTAGCCACCAAACAGTTAAATTAACTCACTACAATATTTAAAAAAAACTGTAGTCTATAACTTTCTCCATAGGTACTCTTATATCATCTTAATAGACCACTTGTCTTACCAAGTCATTTACAAACGCATTTTCGAATGTACATACCTACATTACTTAGGTTTAGTATTGCGGCTCCCAAAGTTCCTACACAGATTCGTTCCTAAGTATGACAGCAAAGGAATTCAAAGCACTTTGTACATAACTTAGCTAACTACAGCATAAATTCTCTACTAACAAAACCAAACAAAGTATCTGTCAGTTCACCCGTACTGTTGCAAAACAGTTACGAAATGCGCTCAGTCGCAACCGTTGCAATAAGCCGGAGCACATTCTACAATTGATATAAAGGGGAGGCTACACAAATACACAATAAGATAAGGCTGATGTACACTCCTCAGACCCTTTGGTGTTCTGTCTCAAAGTCTACGTAACTGGGTTTCAACGATAGCCCCGGGTGGTGTGTTCCTTACCTAATCATTTTGTGGTTGCTTGTTTACAAACTTGGTTTCAGTTTAAAGTTTTGTGGGGTTTAATCTTGAACTCTAGTGAATGTGATGGAAAGTTGTGTTGTTGGGTATCTGACCAGATAAAAGTAAAAGTAGTGGATTGTTTTAGCTAATATGTACCCATCATCTTTTAGCTACCAATAGTGATAGCATTTCTGTAGATGTACCTAATTGGGAAATGCACAAAAATTAAGAAAAGAGTGTGCAATAACTACGGTGTTTCGAATAAGAAAATAAAAGTGTTTTTTGGTTTTGACGAAGAAATATTAATAGAACTTGCAATCCATCAAAACAGCAGTGGGCATTGCGAAAATATTTTGACACACAACTTTTTCCAATTACATTCTCATTCGTCCTACTTTGGAAACAAACTTCATTTGTTTGTTTTCCTTTACCGGCCACATTTCCTATTTACATTTGTTACATCATGTTAGATAGAAATAAATTATAAAAGGTGTTTTGACATTTAGGTAGGTATATAATTATAGTTTCTATATTTAAAATCAGAATTTTCGTTTCTTAAACCGTTGGTTGGTAACTTAATAAAAAATATATTTTGTATAAAGAGCGAGTGAAAGGGACTAGCAAATTTTAATTATAATTTGCTAATATTAAATATTTGCTAGTATAATTATTAAATATCTATTTATATTATCTAACTTAATTACCTACTTAGCCTACCTAAATATAACTTTTTACGCACGTTCCTATCAAAGTTTAGAACCTATCCATATCAAAATTTACATGTAAGATCCAGCAATAAATCAAAAACGTTGTGAAATTTATATGGGCACGTAAAAGGTACGTACTATGTACGTAGATTTAGCGATCTCTTAGGACCTCGTTCTCGAGCTCGCAAATTCAGTTCGACACTCCGCTTCCACAAAAATATGTCGAGAAAAGTGAATAATGTATCAAAGTGAATAAAACGAACGAAGTTATGTGGCACACTTCAACTTTAAGCTTGATTTAGCTTTACCTACCATAGCTCAGCTAGAAAATCGATCTGGGCCTGCAGTCTCGACATAAGATAGCGATTCGATCGCAAACTGACAGTCGCTAAATATTAACGAAAATATTCGCTTGCCATAACGACAGTAACGATAAACGCAAGTCTCGACAGCCGAGATAGCGGGCAACATCGCTAATTATCATGACATATTCGTGTCGGTACGATAGCGAAAACCGTATTCATAGTGCGGTGAATTTGTATTAAAATGTTGCATGTAAAAAAAATCCTTGTATTATAGGGAGAAATGGTAGACAAGATTTGCACAACCAATTTTGTTTCCTTTGACAATTATAAAGAAAATAGATGAACCTTATCATATTAAAACTTTTTGCATCGAACCGTGTAAGTAAAACATACCGTTTTTTAAGAAAACACATATTAAAGATCTTAATAGTTTGCGTACTTGCAATACAGACATAGAACATAAACAAACTGTCAATGTCAAGTTTGTTTGTGCACTTGAACATTGGTTTGATTTATAATAATAATAAAGGAGAACGGTGTATTCATTACTATTCATGGACGGTGAAGTCATTGAAACAGGCGCAGGCCTGCCGGGTGCCAGCAGCTTGAGCGTCAGGTAAGTACATCTACAACGAGAATTTTTTATTCCTATTCTTGGTACTTACTAAATTGAATACTTTGTATACATCCGAAGTATTCTGTGTTTACATAATGACTACTTTAATGTTTCAGGCGTAAGCGTCTGCGTAGCCCTCGTGTTACACCCGCTCAAATTGATGCACTACTATCAATATTAGAAGCGCGTCCATATTTGCACACGCGGAAATTTACCGGCTTGCAGGGCCGGGAAAATTTCGAAACGGGCTGGAGGGAGGTTGCCGAGGAGCTCAATAATCTCCCTAACGGGTCTAGAAAGACACCAGAGCAGTGGATGACGGTAAGTCTTTTTCAAAGATTGAATTGGTTTTAATTATAAGCATGTACATGCCACGTCAGTTTTTTTTTATTATTTACTTGAGTTAATTATTCTAATTGTAGGTTTGGAGAGACTTAAAAAGCCGCGCTTGCAGTAAGGCGGCAAAATTAAAAAAAGAACAAAAACGTACCGGCAACCGAGGCGTCAGCACTGCTCCCCTGACCGAGGCCGAGAGCCGGATAATTTCAATAGTTGGGGCAGATTATTCCTTTGGGACAGACTGCCCGGACGCTATGCCAGAGGAAGATGTAAGTTGTGATTATTGTATTCAATACAATTTAATATTCTCAATCTTTGAATGTTGATAACACTAAAAATACTTTTATTGTTATTTACAGTTATTACAACATGAGATGGAGGCTGGGGTGGTAATCTCTGAGGTTCTCACCTTACCTCATTCTCAGGGTAAGTTTTTAAATTAATAGGTACTCAATTCAAAATATAATTATTTTAATTTTAATGTTACTATTTATTTTATTACAGCTAGAGATTTTGTGGAATTGTTACCGACTGAAACAAGTAAGTTGGAGTTTTTAGTAACTAGTTGGTTACTGCTATAATATATTTTATTATGTGTATACATCTGTACACTAATGTTACCAAAATATTAATTAACAAAATATTTTAGCAATCAATGACAGCAGAGCAACGGCTGGTTCTTCACCACCACCCATCCAAGAACAAGTGCAAGATGCCCCTCAGTCGCCAGTACTACAAATGAGTAAGTTGCAGTTATTTTGCTCACCTATGTTTATTTTCATTGATTTTTATTTAATGTGTTATAATTGATAATTCCAGCAGTACGTGGCAGAAGGACAGAAACTGTTGCATCATCAACACCACCACTGCGACAGAGACCCAGAAGAAAGAGGAGTAAGCTTAAATTTTATTTATAATAAAAACATTAGTTCTGCAGGTGGGTCAGCCAATAATTCCTACAATACCAATAATTTTGGGTATTTTCAGATCTGAATCCTCGCCAAAGTGTTTCTGAGCAATATAGTGCAGCTCGACGAGAATTTCTAGCAGTTGCAGAAGCAAATGCTGCTACAATGAAGGTGTGTTATAGTGTAAATTTCCTCTTAATTATTATACACACTAGCATGCTAGAGAACATTAAGACACATTCAGTAAATCCAACGTTTTTTAGATGCTGGCAACTGCTGCTCAAGCGCAAGCAGATGCTGCCAAGATGCAGGCTGAGGCAGCCAAGGTACAAGCCGAGGCGACGCTGCAATTGGTAAAAGTCGGAAACAAAATAGCTGACGCAATAAATAATTACATAAATAAAAATAATAAATGATATAAAATGTTTTTTATTTGAAACAGTACATAAATGAAAAAAAGTATAATAATTATGTGAAACTAGTGTTAATTAGCCTTCTTCTTATGCGCTCTGCAACAGCTCGCCCAGAACCTGCATAACAAAAATAAAATGTATTGGTGTTAGGTATACATACATAGTAAAATAAAAAATCAGTTCATAAGTTACCTGTAACTTCTAACATATCATCATGGAATCTACTATTATCCACCAGCTGCATGGATGTGGTGGACTCTGGTTCCGGTAATTTATATGTTATCCGCATATTGTGGAGCACTGCACATGCGTTAATTATTAGGCCAGCCATATAGGGTTCGTACATTAACTGGCGTTGGTGTGATAGACATCTAAACACAGATTTTAGCACACCGAAGCATCTTTCTATGATGTTCCTAGCTGAGCAGTGTGCTTCGGTATATTTATATTCCGGTGTGCCAGGCTGTTGATGTTTTATGGGAGTCATTAACCACGGTTCCAGAGGATATCCATCATCACCTAAAAGATTAAAAATACAAAGTAATTTCAGAAGTCGAATGGGCAACCTCTTCGAGGCAGATTTATAATGTTCATTTATTTACCAAGCAGCCAAGCACGGCGGTCCCCATTTTCAAAATGTCGCTTCATTGTTGAGCGCACCGGTGAATTTGCCCATATGTGAGCATCATGTCTCGCTCCTGGCCATCGAGCATTAATATTTAAAATAATAAGATCAGGGTCACACACCTGTAATATATTAAATATGTAAGTACATATTTTTCAAACAATATTTTTAGATATTATAGAACTGAAGGTCAACTTACAGCTTGCACATTTAATGAATGGCCCTCATGGTGACCACTCACATAAGACTCCTCATTGGTCTTAGGAGCTAAAATTTTTATATGGGTGCAATCAATGGCTCCAATTACCCCTGGGAATGGCTGTGGGGCATTTCTAAATTTCTGTTTTGCCGCATGGCGTTCTCCTTGAGTCATTGGAAATTTAATATATTTTCTTAAAAGTTTTTCATTTATTGCCGAAGTTACAGCCCGGATGACTCGGCTAACAGATTTTTGGCTCATGCTACAACCCCACTGCAAGCCAACAGGTTGTTGGTAGCACCCACATGCGTAAAATCGGAGTGCCGTCAGTATCTAATAAGAAGAAAATTTAAAAAAAGTTCAACCTTAGTTATAAGAAAAAATATATTATAGAAATATTATTTATGCACGGTAGGTCGCAAAGACACTTACTTGGGACTCCACAGAAAGTCCGTAAGGCCGTCGTCTTTGGAGAGATGGACGCAGTTCACTTAGTAGCCTGTGAAACATTTCCTTTGAAATTCTATACATTTGAAGAAATTGGCCATCCTCCAAATCCAAGGGATTTTCATCGTTTCGCTTGTTTCGTGCTATTTGTCGACCCATAAGCACATCGCGTCTGTGCTCGAGCACAACTAAGTCCCATGCTAAATATTCAGAAGCCATTATTTATTAAATTACTATTTATTTAATATTTTCTGACGTAAAATAAACAAATATAGGAACGATATCGATAGTAGCTATCACTTAGCGGGCTGTCAAAAACTGTCGCAAGGAAATTCTATGACATAACGATAAATCGTTATCTTACCGAAAATATTCGGTAACTTTGCGATGACACTCGATAGTTTTGGCAGTAGAGACTACCAAAAATCGTTACGATCGGATCGTTAGGACTTATCGACCGAATTTTGTCGTTAAGCGATCGCTATCTTTGTCGAGACTGCAGGCCCTGTATTTTAAATTCCAACTGACAAATTGGCTAAATAGAATATCTTTTCATTTGTTCGATTCCAATTTCTAAATTCTGCAAAATGGAACGTGTTTATGTCGTTCGAATTGACATGTGTGGATTCTATATTTGAATAGAACAGTTAACACATTTGATATACATAGGTACCTACGTTGTGAATTATTGAAATTAGAAGGAACGTGCTTGAACAGGATATTAAAGTATTTTCGTGTTATAAAAAATAAATAAAAAAGTGAACTAAACCCTTATTGTTATTTGTTTTCTGTAACGAAGTTACACTCAATCACATTTTTTCCCACCTCTACACCGCGAATACTCGTGCAAAATAAACAAGAGTAAACTTACCTAAAAAACTCAGCAGCAAATACGTGCAGATCTTCATTTTCCCGGGATTCCTGCGAAAGAAAAAGAAAAAACCTTATTGTATCTTTTTCAAACTACATTAAGCTTGCTCGTTTTTAAAGAAATAGGTATCTTAAGCAAGTATTCTGTTGGAGGTGATGCCGTAAATTACTCTGTCAACATAAAAGATAAGTCGGTACATTTTTGTAACAAAGCACCTATTTCGCGACTAACTAAAATAAGAATATTTTTAAATTACACCAGCTTCACAATGTAATCTATGTTATTAATTTAAAAAATGGATACCTTTTGTGTACATATTTTTAGAATTTTTAGAAGTCACTCATTAAATTAAGCACAAAGTCACACGACACATTCTTCTCTGGATCAATTTAGTATTGTTTTGCATTTTGCGTAAATACTAACATATGATGATAAATATAAAGTTGCCCTCATGACCTCTATAGATATGACTGGCGTTATTAATAACTGCGACACAAGCGCCCGGTAACGAAGAGAGTTTGATTCAAAACATAAAAGCCAAACCATTTGCCTTTTCCTGGTTCTATTTTGGTATACAGTACCAAATTAGCAACAAAAGGAGAGTGTGTGTGATAACTCTAATACATATGTACATACTTCCAAAATGTGGCATATATTCCGTCTTAAATCTGTCTGTCTTTATTTTTTGTATATATATTTCTTTTTTCTCTTGCAAACCTTTTTTTTTGTTAATG
Organism: Helicoverpa zea x Helicoverpa armigera; assembly: GCA_033682625.1. Taxonomy (NCBI): domain Eukaryota; kingdom Metazoa; phylum Arthropoda; class Insecta; order Lepidoptera; family Noctuidae; genus Helicoverpa; species Helicoverpa zea x Helicoverpa armigera. Next base: position 5,051,284 of record JAWIIS010000011.1, read on the forward strand.
TGTTGATATATAACAACTGTTTTACTTAGTACTTATATAACAGTAAGGTATAGTCGATAATGCTGTATTTACCTATAATTATTTGTTACACTTACTTTAAAAACTGTCATGTATTTATTATATTGTACTGGTGTACACAAATGTTGGTAAATCTAAATAAATAAATAAAATAAAATAAATGTTTGATTGTGTGATTCGAACTAAGACATTGAAAGTACCTGACCGTATTCGGCCTATAGTTTATTTGGGATTTCTTAAAAAAAAAACCGCGCTAACTGTTGGTCGATTGCTTAGTCTACATTGTACGGGTACTCTTAGTTTACGACTTAAAAGTGAGTACAGTCTGATCAATAAAAATATTTTTCTGTAACACTCATAGAAATACCTCCACAAACTGTCTTACAAATAATCGCTTACAAGACTGGTCCTTTATCGCATCCGCTCGTTAGGAGTGACTATCGAATTGTAAGCCAGTGACCTGACTAAGTGCTAATACGAGAAGGGAAAGAGGATTCCGACGCTCCGGTCAAGCTGAGGTACAACCCCTTGCAACCCCTTACAATTTAGTTATTGAGTTATAACTTTATCTTGTTGAAGAAATTCTTGGTCCTTGCAGTCACAGAAAAATGGGATTTCGAAAGTTTGGTCCTTTTACATACTTAGTTTAAAATTATTTGATGTTGTATTGTGTAATATAGCCTAGTGATTTGAATGTCCAATGTGTTTAAAAAATAGATTTAGATTTTCGTGTGCAGTCGGCAATAATTTCCAATTCAGTGATTCGAATACGAAACTTAATTAATTGTAAATACTCGCAGCAGAGGTATTTAGATCGAAATCGTGGTAAATATGTATAATGTGTTAGCTACGTTTATGATACTAAATATGAAAGAATTTTGGTGTTAAATTTCGTGTTATATTATGAAGAACTGATTTACTTAATGGAATTATGAACAACCTTCGCGCTGCAAATTCTTCACCCAAATTTCCTCATTAATGCCCCTAATTTAATTAATCAACTACAGACTTAATGTGTACCGCAAACAGTACATTTTCGTTAAGCACGTACCGTGAGTTACGTCATTACAGTAATTGATATGAATCGATGCGCGACCAATGATCCCGTGCCGCGTAATTTGATTATGCAGACGTACACATGGAGTATATAACGAACCTAATTAATGGAGATACCGATCTTAATAGGTAACAGTTTATGGCCAAATACGTGATGGTTAATCAATCGAATTCCATGGTGTAACATTGTATTGGCTGGCAGTTGTGTGGAGTTTGCATTTTAATCATTTTTGTAGTGGTATGATGTTAATGATATAATGAAGGTACACAATTAATTTGAATTTTGAATTAGGTTTTCTCTCACTTGTCATTTGTTTCTATATAAGAGGACCTTTTCTTACAACAAATATCATGTTTGACTCATAAAATACCTTCCACCAAATTGTAAAGAAAATGCCATATAAAAACTACTTAGGTACATTTTCTAATAATAAACTGAAAAGAACTCTTGAACTATTTTAAATCTACGGGCTTTAAGCTTGTCTGAAAAGAAAACACACAAAGCTGCCCACTTTTATGTGGCTTTTGCAAAACTCTATTTTTTGTACCCACGTAAGTCTTTTAGTAAGTTCTTTTAATAACAAAGGCAGCAAACAGCTTAAATGGCCACCTGCTGCTACAAAGGTTTACTGCCGTAAGATTCCGTAAGACTTGGTTCCATAACATCTTGTACCGTAAGGACTGGTACAGACTTATCACTGCACAGCAGCGGTAATATTACGAGCGGTTTGTATGAAATACAGTTGCCACATTGCTATTCTAGTCAACTGCAGACGATACACATTTATGTAATTATCACAAAGCTTTGAAGCGGCGGCAAGTCCATTCTCGTAATACAAGCCGCTACCTGCCGGTTTTAAGTCTCTGCGATGAGGTGGCACGTGTGAATCGATCCTTGCACTTTTAACAGTTTGGTTTATGGAGAACAAAATTACTAGCGGAGATGACATAACGCAAAATCTCCTAAGAAATTAGCACGCCAAAATCCGCTTCTTTAGAACTCGCCTATAACATTCAAAATCAAAATCACTAATCAATCAAGACCAATTTGACATATTGGTTTTGATTTGACGAGGAACCCAAACACCACATTAGTGCTAGTAAGTGATCACGCTTACCGTGCCTTATATTGACCTACAAGCAGGCGCCTGACCTACTTTCCTTATGGCATCTCCGCTATCATTCCTTCCTCTGTGATTTGGTAAGGTAAGAGAGTTTTCTCAAACCTTTCACATGTTTGAGGACAGGCGAGCATTATACAGGGATAGAATATATGTAAGATGGATTGAAATATCAAATCTGCACCTGTTACTTTATTCGGCGACATTGACATATGTATGTCGCGCAAATATGTATGAGAATGGGAATTGGGAATACAAGTTGAATGCGTATTTATTTAGCTGGGAGGTACTAGAGATTTTTCTATTTTTAGTCTGTTTATACACTACGAAATACTAGTCTTATTTTTTGTCTATGTGTGTGTAAGTTAAGGTTTGTCATTTATGCTGTTGTTGACTTTTTGAGCAGCTATTTTTCATAAAAGATATTTGGTTGTTTTCTTGTTTTCCTATCTACCCTTTAGCTAATTTAAATAAATTATTACTTAACATCCAATCCATTGCTTCTGCGTAAACAAGTCCAAATTAATGAGTCTCATAATAACATCGATTCGATCGTAAATATAAACCTTTGTTACGAAAAGTGCTACTGCCTGTAGGAACGTTCGAAAAACGCTATAAAAGCCAATAAAAGAACATAAATTTTGCTCACAACACGGGCAAATATCTCAATTTATTGGTGTGCTCTCGAATGGGAGACTTGGGCCCCATTGCTGGTGTAATATGGGATCAATACCGGACCGCATTCATTATCATTACTGTTAATTTGAACGGAGTTTGGTAGGAAAGATTTGGCTACCTATTTGTATGTTGGTATATGGCGCTGTAGAAGGCTGAAAGATCCTTTAATTACACTGTAAAAAAGATAAGGAATTTTCATTTGGTGATTATGATGCAGGGGTAATTTATTGAGGTTTATATTGTAAATATATGAGCTAAGAATATAAGCTAGTGTAATTAATTTTACATCTCGTTTATAATTTATAACTTAAGTATAGACGACGTAACATCTTCACAGCAAAATCAATCAGGACAACAATAAGACGCCTTTCCAAAACAAGACAATACCATCACGTTAATTAACAGATCAAAACAGATAACATAACAAAACAAAATAGGCCCCATCAGTTTATGAAAAGTACCAAGCCGCGTGGTACCAACCCGGTTGGTACTAGACCGGGTGGTACCAGGTGCTTTCAAACGTTCGAACTTTTTTACCGCGGCGCGTAAATCTACCGGCAGTAAACGATTCCGCGGAACACCCATAATGTCCGCTAAAGTGATACAATAACACCAACAAAGCCGATGTTTACCTTACAATGGATTTACATGAAAATTCTGCATTAAAAGACCCCCATTTCGTTCACTATAGGATAAGAGTCCCTATGTGCAAACTGCAAACTTTTAGTCGGCCAATATTTTTTTTGGGCTCGAAATCAGTATGAAGATGGATGGTATGGTAGTACGTACATTACAAAGGTTAGGTATTTAGCCGGTATCAGACCGGCTGTAAACTTTGATTGAAATCAAGATTTTCTTTGTTAAAAATGTTTACGAACCAGCAGGTCAACTGTCGGCCGACTTTTAACTCTGCAGTATACGAGTACTCTAAATCTCTGCGATAAAGTGAAGTTAAAATTTTGGACGTAGGCGGGAGTAATATTCTAAGTGGTGCCAAGGTGTTTTGAGTAAAATATAAATAATGGAAGTTTGTGAGCATAAAAACCGACCCACCCTTCGCTAACGGTCAAAATAGTCATTTGTAATTCATTATAGGTAGTACTTCATTAGACTAAGAGTTTGTAAATACATGTGACTTGGTTCCATATAAAGACACTGTACTACTTTCCGTTGCAAGCTAATTTGTTAGACGTTTACTGCTTACAAAACTCGAAAGTTTCAAAGAGAAAATTATTTACACTGCTTCTGACGCTACTTGGTTGTCTAACGGTAATTTATTTGAATATATGACCCATCTTACGAAGTGATTACGAAGACCTATAGACCGTCCTTTATGGTAAGTACTAGTATTTGATTTTTCTATGATTTACTTCGTAAATGCAATCATAGAACAAGGCGAAATCTAGTTTGGATTTTCCTCCATATTGCAATCATCTGTGACGTCACAACGACATTGCTATACTGGGCATAACTGTTACGGCTAAGTATCACCCACTGGATACTGAGTCCTTCAAAGTGGAATTGAGTTTCATTTGTTTTGTTAATCCGAAACCAGATCAAAGTTAGAATTGTGCACGATTGGTTGCAATAGAGTCGCCCCGTAATGTGATACAATCAAAATGTAATAGGTGACATTATATCTACATTAATTTATTTACTTTATGCACACAAGGGTTCCACAGTTTCATAAATGGGGAAAGCTAGGCAGATGATGATGAACTAGCTAGTAGACCTTTTTAAAAACTATTCCAATTACATACATTGAACCCCAACTCACTTTATTACATAAGTGTATTTTATATTAGTTAAAAGGAAAAAGTGCAGTAAGAACGCGATGAAATCCAATCCATTGTGGTTGAGCGCGAAAATCCACTCATGTGAGCGCCTGAAGTAGAATTAATAGCCATTCATTTCTCATTTCAGGCGCACGTGCTGCCCGCGGATTTTGTTAATGGATAAGATTACTTATTACTATTGCACTTCCAACGTTATTGGAGAGAACTTTTATTTATTTAAGTGTAGTGCGAGCTAGTCTGTAGTGTAACATTAAGCGTGTGAATTAAAAATAGAATTACAATGATTAGGACACATAATATAAAATGATTCCTTTCAAGTTATTTGTCTTTGTGATTAGGCTGCACAACGACCCCAAAATAGTCGGGAAAAAGCTAAACAGATAATTTTACGTATGTTAAATCAAGAGATCCCTTTATACAAAATTTTACAAATTTTCAAGATGTTACACTACATTTTTTAAGAACAATAGAGGGAGAAAACATTGGAGGGGAAGTAAAGAAAATATTGCACAGGGGAAATGGTTTGAACAAGGCCCAGACTAAGTTAGGAATAATTTCGAAAGACCTAATTTCAAAGTTTTTTAAATTGCCTCCAAAATTATACCACAGAAAATACGCAATGAGTCGGTTTGTATTATTTACAACTTAAAGTTCCTTGAATTACTTTTTCTGTACTAAATGAGTTTATTTTTAAAAGAACTACAACAATTTTAAAATATGTTAAGCCTCTAATAAATATTGTATGTTGACCATATGTCTTTTAGGACGTATTAATCGTCTCAATTTATGAGGTTTAATTTTCAGAGTTGTTATACTTAATTTGATTGTGAGTTTATAAATTCTACAACTTAATACCTTAATAACCACAATTCGTAGTGCCTCCTGGTTCACTAGGCTAAACATTTATTACCTGTGGTTTGGAATACATTATATTAGCTACACAGCTGCCTTTGTAATGCGTTAATTAATTATATTAAATTGTTAATACACGAGAGGACCGCGATAGCTTTAAAATACACCTATTAACATTGTTTGTACAGAGGCTTTAATAGTTTGTACGTAGTATTTAGATAAATTGTTGGGAAATGAAAAATATAGTAACAAATAATCAAATAACTATTATAATAATACTAGTCGCTTTTCAGCGGTTTCACCCGCGTCCCGTAGAAACTTCTGTTCTGTGAATAAAATATAGCCTATGTTACTCGGAAAGACTGTAGCTTTCCAACTTCTTTATTATATTAGTATAGATTATTTAAATTAACATACCTACGTTCATAAATTCCGAAAGTACACACTAAACTAAATAGTTTTCTTCTTTTTATATTATCAACAGTCAATTTTATATAATGCAAATGTGAGATGGACTACTTACCAATACGTGACAATATCTATAGTTTTAAAACCAATAAATGCACATTTGTTAAATGAGTTTCCAAGCGACTATTTTCACTATTTCGTTACGATTTTCAAACTTGACCCACTGGCACAGGCCACTATATTCATGCAAAATTTTGAATATTTATCTAGGTCTTAAACAATAGCTGCAAACAATTCCCAGCACAGAAGTAGTAAAATATGGAAGCACCTTATGAGCATACCACGCGCATTCATCTAAATGTTTATGTTCTTTTTGTTTCAGCATGTTTTTCATAAAATAGCTAGACTGAATTAAATTCTGCAGTCGTTTTTAGAAATGTTTTTTATTTAAAAATAACCCGACAAAAATAGTAACAATAGCAACTAATAAATATTGTCATCTGCAATTTTATTGTCTCAGTACATTATCCCACTAAACGTACGTGACATACATACAGAGATGGAACGCAATAAACATACTTATTTAGTAGTTAATAACTTTATATATTTTATTGTTCATTTAAACAAACTGTTACTAAAATCCTAGAGTCATATTTTTGTGTGAGTACTTTATATCTTAAATCTTGGAACACTTAGTACGTACAAACTTAACTACGCACCAACTTACTCTCAGACCTTCTTGTAGGTTTATAAATATGTATTCACAGTTCATAATCATTTTACCACGTTGTACTTTTCTTCACTTTGATATGTATCAGCGAGGAATTTTCCAGACGTTTTGAAACGCAATAGGTAATTGTGTTACAAAACACTCCAACAGCTATTTTAAACCCTTCCAGGTTCATCTAATTATTTCATGCTTTTATCGAAGGAAAATTCCAAGGCATAGGCACTGTATGGTATTTTTATGTTAAATATCTAACGTCTAAAAATATACTATCAAGCTTTTAAAAACGTATCATGAACTAAACGTTTTTTTTACAGAAACTGTAATATTATTATAAAATCACCTTCAACGCTTTTTTTATTGGAAAATAACATAAATTCTAGATTACAACTTTGAGATTAGTTTTATTTTGTCTTTTCACCAACTAAAATGAAAATGAACGATTGTGTGTTTTGGACTACTCATAATCACTAAATGATATAAGCTCGCATGATACAGATTGCGATCGAATTTAACACCAATTCGTTCACTTGAAAAAGTTACTTTGGGACGAAAGCTGTCCTTAATAAATAAAGTAACATAATTCCCATGTCATAACAAAACGATCAGAAGCCATTAGTATGATGTAAAACCGACGCGTTATCAGGCTTCCAGTCGAACGCCTGCAAGCTTTGCACTTGCACTCGGTGACAGCCGTAATCCTCAGATTATTACTCGCATTTCTCATGCCTTCGTACCAACTGATCTTAAACATAGTATAACAGTTTTCAAATATCTTTGTTAGGTATTAAAATGGAACAATTTTTTGTTTGTTTGTAAAGGGCCCGAAACTACTGAACCGCACGTAAAAAATTCTTTTGCTGTAGATGAAGCTTAATTATTCCCGAGTAACATAGGCTATAATATACGTACGGGCAGTAGTTCCTACGGGTTGCGGGTGAAATCGCGAGAAAATTACTATATAAACAACATTACATAGTATTCCATTCTAATGTCAGTTCTCAATACATATGTAAATGGTTACCTTATGTAAGTAATAAAGAGTAAACTATAACACCCTAATCACCACTACAATGTTTCGTATCTAACCAAAAATTCCATTTTGTTGCAACAAGGTTAGAAAAAGAAGAATGTCTTGTGAAAAATAAACATTCTTTGTAAAATGGAGAACAGAATTCATGTACAGTAGAATCCGGATATAACGACTTTCAAGGGACCGACGATACTATGTCGTACTAACCGGACGACGCACAAAACGGACGGATTATTTCTTAAGTACATAACTTAACTTGTACATACATACATAACTTACGAATACATATTATTATCTTCTTCTTCTTATATATAAAAATGAATTGATGTTCGTTAGTCTCACTAAAACTCGAGAATGGCTGGACCGATTTGGCTTATTTTGGGTTTAAAATGTTCGGTCCAGGGAAGGTTTAAACGATACGAAGTTTGTTGGGTCAGCTAGTCTTCTTCTTCTTATATATAAAAATGAATTGCTGTTTGTTAGTGGAATGGCTGGACCGATTTGGCTTATTTTGGTTTTAGAATGTATGTAGAGGTCCAGGGAAGGTTTAAACGATACGAACGCGAGTGCGTAGGTAAACAAAACATTGCGCGTGTGTCGTTTTAACCGGACGTATTATAATAAATATTGGTCGCTATAAGCAGTTGGTCGCTTAAACCGGAGTCGCACTAAACGGTTATATTGCCTTAGTACCTATATACGAAACCTAACTTGAGTAAAGATTATCGTCGCTAAAACCGATTAGTCGTTATAAGCGAAGTCGTTATATATGAATTCTACTGTAGTTGGAAGTATGTCGGGTTTATGAAAAATACTAGGTACTGAATGAAAAATAATACGCTAAGGAATTCTCTTAGTTATAACTTGTAAGTTGAGAAAGCAGAACATGAATTCAAGCTTGTAGTTCCTTAGATAAATTATTAATTACACAAATGAAAAATATCCTTAGTTTAAGAGGGTACTCTACATACTTTAGACTAAACAGCCGGCCTACAGTTAGTCCGAGGTTCGCAATTTTTTGTAAAGAAAATTTGCTTATCAAAGTTTTCAGTGAGTCTGATAACAGCTAAGTACGTGATCTTTGTATTATACATACTACCATCTTCGTACCGATATATGAGCCCCAACAAACTATCGGCCGACCAAAAGTCTGCAGCGTGTGGGAACGCTAATGCTAAGATGGCAAAAATAGAAAGCGGTTTACTTCATTTAGACTTATTTATTAAAATTCTAGCCGAAATTATTATAAAGCGTAGGTGGACAAAGACAAGTTTTAAGACAAAAATAAATTATTTTTATTACTTCAAGGAAAGAGCTTTTGGTACAATCTTAAAAAAAGAATACAATTATACCAGATTTTGTGAACCACAAAATAAAGCTCCGTTAATGTTAAGTTATTTTTAAACAAAAACCGAGATCTAGCTAAATGACGTCACTGCTTCTGATAGTTCTCAAGCAGAGACTAATTAGTTTAGTTTCTCTAATTTATTATCCAGTTTAATCTCTACAGGATTGCTAAATGTTATATTTCGTAGCTAACTGCTTTATGTGCATATGTAGTCTTACAACCAATGACATTATTTTGGGAAACTATTAATCCTTAGTCGTTATTTTTATGCAAATGTAAAGGTTACGATGTTAATAAAAATCAAAACTTTTTGCATTTTAAAAACGTGGAAATATTGTGACTGGTCCTTTGATGCGCACTTATTATTTTCAGAATTGCAGTTAGGCACCGACAGCAAATGCCTTTGCATAAACAACCATAATTAAATCCTACCAACAATCAAATTACATAATTCTGAGAACACACACTGTTTCCCACATAAACTGTGAAATTTAATACAAGAGAAACATAATAAGCAGCTGCAATAAACAAGCTAGCAATATATTCAGCGCAGTAAGTTCTGCCGACACACTCGCGACTAACGCAACATGTTTAAAGTTGGCGAGTCCCGAGTGGCCGTGTCGTATGCAACGTGTGGGCTGAAGTAACGCAAGCCTACGTATTAGGAACTCGTACATAGTATACGGTACGGTACGGTATAGATACGGTACGGTAGAGTGTACGCTGTGTATGGGTAAATAACTCAGCACTTCGATGGTTTATTGGTCTAGAGTTTGGACCTGTTTGCGGGTTCTGGTAACTACGGCATGCTTTTCTCATGTAGTGATCGGAAGACAGTGATCAATTAGGTCTTCATCATTTTTTTTAAATGGAATAAAGTTTCCATTACTGGAATAAATGTTTTGTGGCTCCATACATACCTATGGTCCGCAGAAAAATAAGTAAAATGTACATAGCAGTAGTAAATAGATCTAATAGTTTTTGGTCTTTTGATACACAAATATAACAACTATATATTATAGCCTAATTTCCGAAACTATTTTTATATTTTCATGTTCGCCCCTTTTCTGAAAGTTATTAAGATTTAACTGAGTGTATCATATCACAGTTTTGGACCATTAACGTTTTGTCCTACGATATGGAACGTAGTTCGTGCAAAAGAGGGTACGATTTTATGGTAATTTTTAAATCCTCAATTTATGATCGCTGAAACCATGCCAAAAAAGTAGGTTTAATAACTATTATTTATATTGTTTTTTTTTTTAACCTTTACTTCATCAATTCATAATTTATATACAAAATAGTTTACTTTTTAAGTAATGAGAAAGAAAAAAATACGTTTCTTTACAAGAACATGATGTAAACAATACAAAATTAAGAAAACAGACAAAAATACGAACAGGGAACAAAAAGAGTAACAAAAGCGAGTTGATGAAAGACAAGAGATAAGGGGAAATATGTTTCACACCGACGTAAAACAGCCCTCACTCAGCATAATGCTGTGACCTAATGCAGCGAATAAAAATATTTTTTGAAACCGGCAATAAAGAGGTTTCACGTTTAATATTAACATACTGTTCGTACTGTAATAATAGCAACATACTATGTACAAATAAAACCACAAAGTTTTAAACTAAATTTATAACTCCATGTTCACTTTTACTTTCGCCATTTTGTGGTCCAAAAGTTATGCAGCAAACACCGACCATTTATACAAAGTCCTGTAATAAAAACTGCCCAAAAGTGTCTAACAGCTTGCTATTTATATATAATACGTACAAAATCTTTTGCTTTGTCTGTCTGTCTATCTCGCTGTTTCTGTTTTCTTGATTGCATTTTTTTACACACCTATACCTGAATTCATCAAGAAAAACCACGTTTATATTTCTTTAATATGACCTAAACCCAACTAACCCAAGTTTTTTCTGACCTAGCTACTTCAAGTTTTCCCTTCGCAACATCTCAGCACTTTGGGTATTTAAATATCGCAATAGAAAATCGACGTCAATTTCTAATTAATTCCTAAACTGTCAATGCCTACCCTTCGAATAAGCATGCCGACAAATATAAATCGATTTTTAATCGCGAATCGAGTGAGTCGGAACCTTGTCACTAATAATGATCGGGAGGGGCGTGACTCTAATACAGCCTGTGTACACATATGGCCGGATATTAATGAGGCAATCGACGCCACGGACCGACGGAACCCGCTCGCATTAGGGGCCCAAATCGCTCATCCATTATCAAAACCTTCATAGCAAAGTATTAACTTTTATAGTCTTTTATGATCGCGATATCGATGTAAATCATTGTATCGATAATATAGGCTATAGGTTCTATCGTATAACCCCAGCACTAAATTTGATTGATATGTTGTAATTAATGTTCGGCTAGTCGTAAAGGAATGGGGTCAACTTTAATAGTATGGTTCGTGCGAAATGGCCGAAATTAATTTAGAGAGTGTATGTTGGAGCGCTTTTGGAAATCCGCTTGCAGTGTCATGAATGTGACATAATATTGTAAAGTTGCTTTATGTATTAACAGTGACACGTTTCGTGTTAACTATAAGTAATTTATGTGTTAAAATAAAAGGTTGATACATATATTAATATTACAGAATACCAATTCTGTTCTTTTGCTTTATCATACGTACTGAAAGAGCAATACCTAAAACTAAATTCGTGTAGCCTTGGTGGTAGATACTAATCGACAGTTTCAAGGAGTACAAAATCGATGCATTACAGCATCAAGTATTCAAAACGTGCATACCAATAGCTCTAATGCACCGAAAGACCAACTCAAATTCTGAATTATTCAGTATTACTACTCGAGAATGGTCAGTCAAAGAAAGTCTGACAAATAACTTATAGTGCAGAATGTTGTAGCGTTACGTAGTCAACATTGTTGAACATACTACGGCGTAGCAATGCCGCAGCTACGCCGTAGCACGTCACGTAGCCACGCTTCGTCACTAAGCTTTAAATTTAATTCTGCAACGTTCAATGTGTGAACGGTACGCAACAAAAATTGCAATTGTGCAAATGCATGTATTGAATTATGATCGCAGAATGCAACGTGTTATTGGAATACCGAAATACTTAGTGAAGGAATTCGAAATATGAGTCCTCAAATATTATTATAAAGTCGGAAAACAATATCGGGTGTGTCGTACCTAATCACATTAAATCCTATCACATGTTCTTTATGAGATTCTATGGCAAAAAAATAACCTAATCCATTCAGTGGTTTAGCCACAGGATTCATTTTTCGTTTTCATTATATGGTGTTCTAATTCTCGCACATTTTTATACTATTTACTTTGTTTGAAAGAAACATTTTTTTTTATGTACTTTGTTTTAATCTTTTTGCCAATCGACATATACTAACCAGTATATAACGTATTTAATTTAATGTGATTAGGTACGACACACTCTGCATAATGTCTAACGTTGTCATTAGAAAAACAGACATCAAATGCCAAAACTAACTACAATTAAGCGAACCACGATATCACAGCATCCCAAATAGCCAGTCAAAACACCTCATGTATTCCGATAATGACGTCATTTGTTTCGACTGAGCATCAACAGTGGCGTTATTGAGCAAAAGCACACACTCATTAGCATAATGCGCTCCCGAATATCAGTTCTCGGTCCCAATCGGTATCGATATGAATCGATTTACCTATCGATATGGAAAGTGGTTAATTCATTGCTCTTTTAGTGGCGATTAAACCAATATACTGAAATTATCGTGGGATATGAGTTTATATTTAAAGGTTTATTATTTTTATGTTAAGGTGATGATATTTTACCAGAAGTGAGAGCTCTGTGTGACATAAAACTGTAGATGAAAATTGAACATAATGATGAAGACATTAAAATAGTCTAAAAATCTTCAAAAAATAATTAATAGTCCTATTTTGTAAATCACTTCTTATTCCTGGAATGCATTCCTAATTATTTTCCTGTTCAATTCATATTACATTAAATCTTCACTTTGGGGCTTTACCGACCATTTATGAAATACTCTTTTGACCTGACTGTGTTCTTAGAATTGTCAGTGGACGCTGAATAGAGAATCCTAGGAAATTCTAAATCAATATAATAAAGTGAATTCATATAAAGAACCTGATAGATTTTAAGGTCCTTTTGGTTTCTCTACTAAAGGAAACACGGTCTCCTAAGTGCATCTACGCTTAAACCTGAAGTCATATTATTCATATCATTATCATATCATATCATTATATCATGTCATATCATTATCAATAGTTTTATTTCTAAATATCAGTAAGTTAGCATTGAGGTTTCTATATTTTCTATTCTTTTTTTATTCTGATATTTTTGCATTACTTGTACGTATACAGGTAGGCGATAAAATGTAGGTACTATTATTTTAGTCCTACTTTCTCAACTAAAGATAGAATAGACAAATTGGGTAACCTTAGACGTTGAGACTCAGGCACATTCAGGTGAGTTATACTGGTGTCGTAGATTCTATTAAGTATTGATATCATATCATATACCTATTTTACTAATAGAATACGGTGTGATCGTTACTTCTAAACTAGCATTACAAAACTGAAAAGTTTGTGTGTTTGCTCATCGCTAATCGCTAAATAGTTAATCTTATGAACTACTATACCGATTTGAACCTATCCGGGCGCATCGACCTCGCTACCAAGGGAGACGGGTGAAACTGTGGGAAACAATTAGTACAAGAAAAAAAAACAACCTTTGCCCTTAGTCGTCTCAAAAATCCTGCGATTCAAATTTTTCTACTGAGCTACAAAGTATCACACTACACTGGACTACTCATTCTATATATACAAAACACAACATAGTACCACAATTAAAAAAAAAATATTCGCTAATAAAAAGCGTTTCGAGCGATATCTGCCAGTGTTACGAGATGGCCGGCCATTTCTCAGCCCGATGCATTGCGAGAGCGCGCGTGCCTCAGCAAGCGGACCGCTTATTAAACGAATTCATCATAGTTAGAACATAAACACTATATTGTATAGGCCACGGATATTCCGCCCCGCTAGTGTTTTTGTAATTAATTTTGTGCTATTAATTATGGCGCTATTTTTGCCTTATTTTAGTGGTGGTTCGTGGATTATTTTGTATTAAAAATAGTGGCAGTAATGAGGATACTTTTGTTGCGTATTTAAGGACCACAATGTGCGCTTTTTGTCTATTACTGTGTTACAATTAACTTAAGATATAATTACTATATCACTATTTCATGTATAGTTTATGGTTACAACTACATTTAAGGATCAAACAAGTTTTAATGTTAGAATTAATTTAAAGTAAGTACCTACGACAAAAATAATATGTGGAAAATACCAGATAAGAGTAATCAACATAACAAACGATAAAAATAATAAACAATCAACAAACACAATAAAATAAACCATACAATTACAGCATTGCGTGTTGCGTTTGCAACACAAACGCATTTCACACAAATTCTCATTCGCACAGATCAAAGCTTTCTTTGTCATTTGATTTATAAAGTACTCGCGAAGCCCTTTAAGTGGGGCTCTTCAGAAATTCTTTCTCTCACTGTTTTTTTTTTTTCCTTTTTATCCTCACTTACGTAGACATGGGTATTTTTAGAAGGTTCTGGTATCTGCAAGGGTTGTTTTTGATACCAGTTGAGAGAATTACTTGTTCGCTAGAAGACAGTAATTGGCTAACCACTTAGCATTTTAAAGAAATTCTCAGTAGAGCTTCTTAAATTGAGAACAAGCACGTCTGCAGTACTTTAAGTAAGTACTATAAATATATCTTCTGAGGAAAATGGTGGTTGGTTTTCCGTGAATTTCTAATTAAATCTACCTTTTATTGATTGTAAGAGAGAATGGTTTTGTTCTTAGGTTCTTAGTTTTACATCTCTGCCTAAAGTGATAACTTAATTTGCCGTAAAAAGAAAATAAATCACATACAAAACTATCGCAATAAAAACCATTTACAGGAGAACTAGAAAAACTCCTATAAATCTGCCTTTTAACAAATAAAACTCAATATAAGGTCGAGTTTATAACAAAAAGTTGTACCTGTCAGCGCCGAAATGTTTGGACTTTTTATTATTATATTATTCACTTTAACTTTTCCCTTTGGGAGTAAAACATCGTAGTATTTTAGGCTTTTACCTAGAAGTACCGTACATTATCGTATAAAGTATATTTGGCCCTATTTCATCCCTGATTTGTGACAAAACACTTGGTTGAGTTTTTTTGATTCTATTGGGAGTTATTTGAAGAAATATTTTCTGAAAATAGCCTACCGTATATTTTTATTTCATAAAGAACCACATTCATTTTCATATCTGATTATTTGCTACTTTTAAAAATAAACTTCCTTTAGCAAAAATATGCCACTAAAATACATCGCCTCTTTCCCTATTTTACGCTACCTAATAGCAACACAACAAAAACCGAACCCAATTTTAACCAATTCTATACTTTTCCTTCCAATTAATTAGGTCTTTTGAGAATATTTTGGTCCTTCACACTAAGATGCGCCCATCATAACTTACAATCGTGCTAGAAAATCTAGGTTCTTTTGAAAGCTCGGTCCTAGTTTTAAAAGTCCACTTAAACAAACTTCCAATTACCCGTTCTAATTAAACTTTTCAGTCAGTAGTCGACTTTGCTGAAAGCTTTTTGAAGGGAAACCGAATCACGTAAAATGTTCAACTGATTTCTACATGAATAAATAAGTAAGGAGTTCAATTACCTGAACTTTATTGCTGAATACTTTATTTACAGTTCTAACATTAGATGGATGTGAAAAAAGTATCTCCTTTTAGAACCTCCGCGATTTGTATACTGGGTTGTAAATAAATCGTGACTTAATCGCTTTAAGATACCTTCCGGAAAAAGAGAATGTCTTTCATATGTACTTAGGTACCAGGACCATTGAAGAAATCATTTAAATATGGGACAAAATTACATTTCATGTTTGAAATTACTTTGTATTACCTGGTAACAGAATCCAAGATCTAATTTTGAGCTCACTTGTGACCAAAGTCTTCTATAATAAGTTTAAACACCACTTAAGTTATAGTTTACGCTTCGCTTTACCGTAGTTTGAATTCCAAGTTATTGGTTTTCAATCGAAGGATTCACCGCGCTAGCTGCGGTTTTAATATAAATTATTGGAATATCCTCAACATTAAAACTTTGATTGCTTCTAATACCCAGATTATTTGGCTGATGGGCGAAATCAAATGATTTGTGGAGGCGTGTCGCTTAATATAGTTTTGAGCTCTTAGTGCAGAAGAGCATTTATTTCAACCACGATAAAG
The DNA here is from genome assembly GCA_033682625.1 of Helicoverpa zea x Helicoverpa armigera. Taxonomy (NCBI): domain Eukaryota; kingdom Metazoa; phylum Arthropoda; class Insecta; order Lepidoptera; family Noctuidae; genus Helicoverpa; species Helicoverpa zea x Helicoverpa armigera. Next base: position 5,067,638 of record JAWIIS010000011.1, read on the forward strand.
ATGTAAGCAGTTTCTGAGAGACTGAATTCGAATTATGAATTTGTAGATTGTTGATGAATTCCATGAGTATAAGTACTTTTAAAAAATAACAATTCTTTGATTTTGTTAAATGAAATTCTTAATTGAAATACTGTAGGCCTACGGTAGGTCAGTTCTTTTAGACACTAACAATTCTTTGATTTTGTTAAAGGCATACTCATAGGGTCATTGAGCATTTCTGTTTTGGCTCAGCTGCGGCTATTTTGGAATTGTGCCCTATTAACGGTAATAGAAGTTCCCTTATCGCATGGACTTAATACAAGCGTCATCTGTAGATCGTGCTATTTGTATATTTTTTGGAAGTACTAGGAGTCTATATAACCACCTTCACTTAAATACAAAAATACTTAAAAATTACAATTAGTGGTACTTTTCATCAAAATGAATACCTATATATAGTTCTGTGTTCCTTTACTTAGGTGCGCCATTTTTACAACACACAACATACTCAATGAAAGAGGATATTTCTTACCACGGGGTACTACCCAAACTTGAACCATTCACCTCAACTTCGAAGCAAAACCGCGGGCAACAGTTTCCATTCCACTTTCACCCGGGCTCTAAAACTACAACACGAATCAAACTTACCTACCATCTCCAAAATTAATCAAGCAAGCGGAACGGAATTTGCTAAACATTTCCCCAGGGTACAGACCAGATAGAAGTTGAATCATGAAGCTGTGTGTTCCCTCTTACTGCTCACAAGTTACTGGCTCGGCACAAGTAAATTTTGAATCGCTTTGGCAAGTTAAGCTTAGTGACATGTATGTATGGGCCGTTAAGATTAGATGTATCTCTATAACAGCTGATTGAACAGCTAGAATTAGTTATTAGAAGAACACTATGGTCATAGACATCGAGGAAAATTACATTAAATGAATATGGAAACCAACTGAACTTTAGACACAAGTTCGATTTCGAAACACCAAAGAGCCATCACAATATCATCATTACATTGAAGGAAAAAGTCTTCAGGAAACCTGTAGGTACTTTTAAGCTTGAAATCACTAATCCGTCTTTAGAAAGTGTGTATCTCAAACCTATTTGTAATTTGACCTGTGCCTAGCAGTGAGACAATAAAAGGCTAATGTTGACGTCAGTTAATATATTGGACATTATTGCAACAGATTCTAACCTCCAACCAAAAACTAGAAACCTGCCCAACCGGAACGCAGATAATATTTCTTCTCGTGTAAAGTGTGAGTGCAATATGCAGTAAGTACTGTATCCGACAGTTTGTTGAATAGAAAACCGCCGTACGGCCGCACGTAAGTTCGGTAGCCGGAGAATGGTCCACGCTAGGCTGCGGCGTGCGGTCGGCACATATGCGACCTGCCGAATATTATATCTGTTGCCTAGCAACGTATGTACATAAAAGTTTTGATGAAAATTGTTTGTTGTTTGCAAATAGTGAGAGTTTTGTTTTAGTAAATAAAATGTATGATCTTTTATGTGACGGTACGAGATAGATAGGTACTTGATACCGATGTTTGAGTACGAGATTGAAAGTTGATTCCTATTTCGTTTTAGGTACCTATACAAATAATGAAAAATACGAGTGGTGTAATTAAATGCCTGTATTGCTTTTTAGTAGTCTCTGTGTCGGCATACAACTATGCCAGAAATTAAGTAAGTTAAAAGCCTTTACTCCTATTATCTTCAGCACCAAATTAAGCTACACTGATGCTGTTTTGTCGGAGTCACTTATACAGACTAAGGACTTCAAAACTGAGTAAATTAAACTGTCGGAACCTATTTACGAAACATATTATTATGTCAGTCGCCTTGTATATAACACCGCAAAGTCAAATGTTGGCCACTGTTGACAGTAGAAGACCCTTAACTTACATCATGTTAAATTGAGTTTGAGTAATTGGTTACACGGGTCAAAATGTTACCAAGTACCAAGTACGGACCAGTTATATATTTAGTGATGTAACGAGGAACGAAGGTCCGACCACAGAGTAGTGAGTAAATGGAGTTACAATGTAAAGGCGTTTTGACAGGCGGCTGCACAAAAAGCTGTGCTTGTCATGTTGGCTTTTGTGCAACGTTGATGGTCAGTGAATGTAAAACGACAAGCCATTAAGCTTGTGGTATTCGTACAAAAAGCGCAAAGAATGTATGTTAGTATATGGCAGTTTAATTGTAGAATACAAACCTCTATGAAAAATTAAAAAACGAAAAAGTATTACACAGGCAGTCTGATAAACCAGCTGAATAATAATGTGTATGTGTAATTTGTATATTTTCAGCGAACAACTCATGATTCATTCCCATATTTGCGCACACTTTACTTCTAAGAAATTCTTTCTCAGATCTCCATTTGTTCTTACTCCGTGTTTTGAACCCTTTTGTATTATGTTTCGCAGATGTTATTGTGTTCCCCAGATAGACGATAGACGTTGCTAAGGTGACATCAACGAGGTGAGAAGGAAATTTAAAGCAATTGTCTGTTATATAACGTGACAGGCTTCTTCTTATAAATTCTGTTGTAACTTTGTATTGGCATATACATACGTAAGTACTATGTATACTTGAGTGTCTACCTACTTTATTTGAAGTGATTTTTGTGCCGAAATGCTTTTGGTCCTTACGTGATGGAGTCTCTATAGCCGTGTACTATATTATTCAGACGTAAAATTTGATTAAAAACAAATAGATCTACATCATTTCAAAACCCAAAATTTTCACCCAAAACTGTGTTAATAAAGACACAAATATGCAGAAACGACAAGTACTAACAGTACCTATAAAAAAATCAATGCAAATCTATTTTCGAATCTATTTATCGTCCAGAAATATGGCACAAATATTCTTCCATAAGTGCAAGCCGGCAGTTCGTGTAAGTAGGAGTGCGGTCCGCTACGTGCCGCCGCATCGCACTTTTATTACTTACATTTTTCACTGCACATACACTTCACACCACCTAGTGACGTGCTAAAACTTATAATTTTGCCACTCACTGTATGCACTTGAAATGTAAATTACACTTCTAAGTAAATGTACCATGAAATGTGTTAAAGTAATGCAAGTACATGCAACCTTAAGAACAACTCAGCCAATTGAATCAAGTAAATTAGATGGAATAGATTACCCACTTACAGGTAATTACTGAGATTTTTTGTGTTTTAGGCTGTTTGCCTGTAATTTGTTGCACATTTGGTTATAAGACTATCTGTACTTATTTTTAAGGCTTTGAATCAATTTATAACAATCGTTGGTAGGTTACTTACATAATGAATGAACAAAAAAAATTATGATAAAGGTTTTCGGCTCGGTCACTTGCTAAGAGTAGGTATATCATATAGGACCATTACTCATCTGTATTCATGCTATGCTTACAAACCTTTGGCTAGGGGAAGTAATATATCTATGACATACACTTCTATGCTCTCTACTACACAATACGCTGGGCTAAAATGATAGGCACCCTACCCTCAATACTTTAGGTATGCCTAGATTAAACCCGGTTCTTCACATTTCAGTCTTTTGTTCTACAATATCCCTAGGTGCAAAATATAATGAAGACGTCGATCGGAATTTCAATTGAAATTTTATAATAGAATTCCGGCCGTCTCGAGTATTTCAAGATTTTATATAATCGTAATTACGTATTCTTTTCTATAGTAACGCTGACATTTCCCTAATGGTGTCCTTTTGTTTTATTCGTCGACATTAACACGGAAAGGTTATGAAGTAAGTCCGAGCCCCCGCCGTCCCCTCCGAAAGGGGCAATTCCACCTCCCCCGGCAACGTCTTTCACGTCATATCAAATGTGCTATCTATTGTTTAGATGCGAATTTTATCTAAGCGCGTCCTATTCGATAAAATTTAACGTTTGTTTGAGCGTTTTGTAACAGAACGCGGCGGGTGTGGGGCAGCCCCGGGCTGTCAGCTTCGCCCTACAATATTCATTATTGACAATTTGAATGGAAGAGAAAAATGTCAGACCCGTGTTGTAGGTAATGTAAATATTTGATCAAAATAGAGCGCCAGCCCTACCCCGCTGCGCAGATGCGAGATATTTGACAGTTTTAAATTTACTATGTGAAATAGGGGCTTTCGGGGGCCGCGTATATTAATATATTATCCCACAGATAATACGCACATAAACCTGCCAGTTGTTTCAGAAAATAATCTGCCCGCCAGGCCTTAATTTGCAATTTTTCTGTGGGAGTTTTAAATTTAAATTGACTTTTATAAATGCGGACGCTGTGCCGGAATTTCGTTTTAGTATTTTGGGGTTTAATTTTATAAAAGTGAGGGCGTTTAAGTGATTCAATTGCTTAGTCGGCAGTACCCCGGTAACGGATGACATCTAGGGACGAAACAGTCAAATAAAGGTCTCAGAAGGGATCGTTTAGTAAAAATCATAAAGATTTAAATAGCTGCTAGAAACCTAACCCTTTCAAAATGTGTCGCAATCAGCTGAAACTGTTTTCTTCAAGTGACTAACGTTACACCGCGCCCTACCGCTAATGTCGCCATAACCCGCACTTGTTGCGGTGCTGCTGATTTATGAAGCAATGTTCTGATGGCTAATTGTATAACAATTAAAATTAATTGCCATCTTAAAATATTAGTACGTTCTCTACCACACCTGCTTCGTCGAAGATATTACCGCGGTCGTCATCATCTGTCATTGAAATTGCTTTCTTTGTAGACAATGTGCTTAAAGAGTCTTAAAACAATGAGTAAAGTATCGTAACTGGCCGAGTTTCTTACTCGCAACTTAAATTGGTAAGTACCTAAAAGTTGGCCCACCTATACCTACTTACTAATAAAATTGTTGCTAATAATTTACTCAGAGTTTTTAAAACTTTACGTGGAAAATAATACCCAAATCAATAAAATCGAGATAAAATTCATATAGAAGTGCAATTTACATAACAAAAATATATAGGAATGCAAAAAAGTGCGGCAGATATAAATTAAAAAGTTCATGGCTTAGTGACATTTATAACAATTTTTATTATCTGGATTTGGACTTGGCTCAACACTTTTTTGATTTATGGCACTTAATTTAAGTAGAATTGAATTATCGTTTTAGGGCATTATAATTAGAACTGCCAAGTTAAATGCTGATGAAGCTTAATTAACGTTTTAGCTAATTATGATGAAAAATGTTTCAGCTTACAAAAGTATGAATTTGGTGGTATTTTTATACGAGACACAGATAACACGAATTTAGAATAATGTTTGTGGTTTTTGATCCATTAAATAATACGGGCGCGCCTTGCATACACTGAATGACATTGCTGAGAGGATAGACTTGTTTTCGTGTTCTTTGAATGAGTTCACAAAAACTACATTGTATGTACTGTGTTATATTAATAGATAGAGGAGTTATGTTACCACGCTACCTTGGGATATTCCTGTAATGACAGTTGTGTTATATGAATAAATAAATAAAAGAAAATAAATTATTTTTAGTAGTATATTTTTACATAATTACATCACCACGATGAACCCAATGTCATTGACACTATTCCGTCAAGCACGTGTATCAACTCCAACATAGTTCCAACTACTTAAGCCATTCCAGGAACACTTCGTAATACCCACACAGCTTCTAAGCGTTTACTTCACAAAGTTACCGCTTCCCAGATCATAATACTTACTTACCTACTTGGTATCGCACACAGGCTATTTATAAAGGCTACACGTGTCTCCGTTGCACTACTCCTTGAATTCACTTACACTTAGCTTTGAACACCTTTTAAAGGTAAGGAGAGACACATTTTTCATGATTTGAAGTGCCTTTTTTAATGGACGCTGTCGTGAACTGTGGCCTACTTAAGTATACTGTATACAAGTACATAATACTAGATATTTCTAGGATCTTGTTTCTGGATCTAACCATTCATATGAACGTAACTTTTAATCACTAAAAAGGGTTTCTGTTCTATTAATAAGAATTACATGCAATTCAAATAGGAATGTGATCATCATCGACTGGTGCTTACAAAAAAAAAAGAAGCAGAAATATGCAAAAATGCAGTCAAAAAGATTACTACATTGTATTTACCTATTAAGGAAAGAAATATCAAAGCAAGTAGGAAGGAAAGTCGATCGACTTCAAAGTGTTTTTACAGGTCGTTTGACGACTTACACTGACCGTTCCACTTCGCTTCAATATGTTATAGAATGCAACGAAGTGGGACATCTTCTGCAAAGCCTTCTATCTTCTTACTGAATCGAATTTTGTTGCTGAATTTTATTTCTAAGTAATTGTAAAAGGTTCTTAAATGTTCTTAGGTATTTGGAATTTTTCAGTTCTATCTAGTTTGGTATATATTTATGTTATCATGATGAGTAGGCTACTCATGACCTGACCATAGCTATACTTCAACCAATGAATTTATATTGCCATCCAGCGTGGTAATACGGCCATCAAATTGTATAATATAATAATTAATTCTTTACTTTAGTTTCACATGTATACATTATGTAAATAGCTTGTCTTTATGACAAAATATTTTTTTTATTCAATATCTTCAAAGAAACATTGTTTTATTGATATTGCCATTTACTTTATGACTTTCTGGATTAAATTGTACATTATTTAGGAACGTTTATTTATGCACTCTTTTATTTGTTTTTAATATACCACCAAAAAGATACACATCAGCATTACTGTACAGAGATAAAATTGTCATAGAATTCTCCTTTGATATTCAATATTGTCGTGCAATATACATTGAATTTTCATATAAGTGTTTCTGAAGTAGCGTTGTACGTTTCTATCTACTATATAGACATCGAGATATTTCTCGTAAGTCTACGCGCACACTGTAAACTAAAAAGTCGGTCGACTGTCGGACCCGTGGTACAGTTACCGGCACGGATATTGGGCTCTCGGCGGAAGAGTGGGGATCGCTTCTGCGCAGGTGAAGGTCAGGGCTCAATATCCGTGCCGATAACTGTAGTTTTATTTTTTTTTAATTCGAGGATTCAAACAAAGTTGTCGATCTAATACCAGACAAATACCTGATCATTGTTACGTGTTTAGCCTAAACCAACTATCGGTCGACGAAAAGTTTGTAGTGTGTGCGTACTCTAATATCTACTAACATTACTGCACTCCTGGTAGTCTGTCTGTCGGTGACCGTTTTACTTCAGCTTAAAATGTTTTGAAATGCAGTGGACTGAAGCAGCACAGGCTCTTTCTACATAATATTGTGTGACCTGTCTTTGAATCTGTTCTTTGATATAAACATTTATTTTGATTTAAAAGTTCTGGTTCTTTGTACCTGTCTTGTTTTGACGTAAACTTGTAAAGGTACATTTTCGAGTTATAGTAATTATATCGATCTTTTGAAGAACCGTAGAACGATATGAATATTTATGTGTCACTTATCTACGCAGCAAGCAATTCATAAAACGAATTCCTAATAAAACAAACTTCATGAGAATTGTAAGTTCATAATGTCATAATAACTCACATTCACACCATTACAATATGAAAACTAAATTCGTGCAAATGTATGCCGAGTGCTTTTTGTGAGAGAACGTATTACAGGCTTGATACCGTAATTCAGTCCGTCAGGTGCAGATGCTGCCAACGACTCCAAGCGATTAACCCATTTGAGGGCACGAGCCACCAGCCAACCAGTTAAGAAAGACCTTTCAATATCCTCGTAAGTACCCTTCAACCCCTTCTGATCCATATGAGTGAGGGACGCGGGGAGGCTCAGGCTAAGATTGTGTTTCATCGCGCAGAAATGGAATGTTTGTGCCAATACTTGAATATTATTGATATTGCACTTAAATATTCGAATATCAAAATCCCTTGGGTGTTTACTCTGACACAGATGTAATAGATTGCAGTATTTATTCCCAGTTAGTAGAGTGGAGTGTATTTAAAGTCTTTAATGTGTTTTTGTAGCACATACATCATAACAGATGAAATTGAATTCTGTGTTGGTAAACTTTGCTGTGTGATTTCAATTTAATGTGACTTTTTGACTTCCAATGAAGACCTGTTTACACTGTAAATATACATGTAATAAGCGTAGAAACAATGGTCTTCATAACACACACACAACCACGCTAGCATATTATTATTACACGAACAACAATGGAGGGGAGTAAACAATGAGTCAGCATTTTATCATTTCACTCGCTAAGTTCAAGGCGCACGGACGTCTCGACCCACGTCACCGCGGCTAAGCTAGTTGACAACCTCGACCAATACGACGCCAGGATAAGGCGGAATCTAATACACAACTAATTTAATTAGAAACGTCCTGATGAATAAAATAGATACGGTTAAATAGGGGTTGGCAGTACTAAATGTTTGATATGGGATCTGCTTTCGTGATGTCATCTTATCGAATCTAAATTCTCGTACTGACTGTGATGAATTTTCAATTTGACTTGCAAAAAAATTGTTTATGATTTTACAAGGCCTTTTAATAGTTTTTTAGGTATTTATAGGAATAGAAAAAATGCCTGGAAGAGTGTTAAATTGCTTAAACAAGTATCCAGACAACACAGTTAATTGCCAGTCCAACAAAAGAATAGGTGAGACAGAAACATGTAATTTAACTTTCGTGGGCATTAATTTTGTTGAAAGTGTTACATTTCCGAATATTCTAGCGGGAGTTTTGCAGCGGGTCCCTTGTCAAATCGCACTCGGCGAGCTCAACCGACCGAATTTTATTTAAACGCTACACCCAGTACACCATTGCACCGCCTTCTCTGTGTAAATACTTAGGTACCGAGTTGGCAAAATGAACAACCTAGTTTTTGACTGACAGTGTTAATAGTAAACGTATTGTGACAGCGAGAACTTTTTTATGAAAGAAAATAGTTTATAAATAAAATATGGCCAGTAATGAGGCCTTTTTAAACTTCGAATCAAAAGAGCAAAACAAGGTCGTAATGCTTAAAGTCTCGTCCGAAAGACCAAACAATCGACACAGCAGTGACCTTCAATTAGAATTCGATACAACAGAGTTCTCCCATTCGATTAACACGAGAAACTTTGTTTTAAACTCGATTTTACAGTTCGATAGGAACTACGAAAACGGGTATGATTTATTGTGTACAGTTTTAGTAGTAGTTACTCTGATTTACAGTTACAAATTGGTCTATCAAGACGGTTAAGCAACTTCCGCACGCAGGGGCCAATTTTACGGTTCGCGATCCTTCTGCGACTTAAGTAACTAAACGTAGTTTGACTAAATATTGTTCAGAGTTACAGTTTGAGATATTCCACTTGAGATATTTCGAAGATTTGAAATGGTTTGAAATTTATTACGTGTTACACTTTAGTGCTTATGCCTGCGTCGATTTTAAAAAGTCTAGTTTATTTTGATAAAAATGACAAAGAATAAGGAAAAGAATAAGTACTTTTTTTCATTCTTTTGAAACTAAAGTCAAGCCCACCTAATTTACATAAAAAATATGTACCTCTTGACTGAAGATAATGGGAACAAAGTTTGATAATCTCACGGCCGCCGAAGCCGATTTGAAAAATCCTTGACATGATTGATAGCTCCCAAACTTTTTGGTACAAAATATACCATCAGAGCAAACGCGATGAGATCGCAGAAACGTGCGATGATAAAGAAATGTACAAGAACATTCTTGTAGTTAAAGAAAATTGAGGAAAACCGTTCTTGTAAGCCACGCTAAGTATTTTCGGAAATTTTTCCTCATTTTTTTGAACATTTATTTTGTCAGTAAGCCGAATTCAATAGTATTTAAGGTCTTTTTTAAATGAGCGTAAGCTCATTATGACATAGATGCTCAAACGTAGGTACTCGTGCTCTTAATTATCTCATTTGAGTTTTCTACTCAATTACACATCTTACTTACATAATTCATAATTATCTTTAAAATAATTCACAAATACTAAAATACTTGACACTATTAGTGAATTCTATAGCCAGTAATCAAATTACCTACAATATTTTGTTAAAAACGTTATTTTCATGAATTAAATTACTCAGAATGAGCGTACACACCAAAATGTTAATCACCTTAATTAAATTAACAAAATAGCTTTAACAAAGCGGACAAATTTAAATCCTTCATCATTAATGATATTTAAATATTTTATTCAATTATTGTTGTAACACAGAATTATCCAGATTGTTCAACTCATAAGCTTAGCGAAATGCAGTTCAGAATAAATTTCATTTCAAACAATTTATTCGATATAATCTCATACAGCATTATCTCATGTCAAATTCACAAACTGCAGTCTCGCAGCCAGACGTAGGTAACTTATTTACACGGACACGCAGTAACGTTATCGAATCAACGAGTTAGCAGTTTTGATCCAGGTATAACAATGTTAGTCCCAGGTGCGAGGTAAAATTAAACTCTATCCTAAAAAGGTTTTGTAAGCAAAATAAAATTGGCAGGCAAAGGGTCGGAGGGATGGCCCACAATGATTACTCTAGGTTACCCGAACGTTACGCGCCCCCAACCTTGAATACTGATCAGAATTCAACGATGCTGATTGATTCCAATTTTTTTCGTGTAACAGATTTCGGAAATCTATTTTATACTTTTGGGAGATTCCTTATTGTAGAGGAGGTCGGTTGAATTTTATATTATCGCCTTGTTAATTCTTTGGGGCCTGTGAGGTTTCTTCGAATTGCTTTGCTCGTTTCGTCTTTTATATTTGTTCGATATAAAAAATGCTTCGCGATTTCTTACAATTTGTTTCCTTTTATTTAAGTTTGCCGTAGCCATAAAATACGATACACATTACGTGACTGCGTCGCTCGCGTATAAAAGGCCCATCGTATATCCGTATCTTTGTGACAGCTACAAACTATGATCTACAGCGAAGGCCGAACACGTCAAAACAAACGTTTTCCCAAAGAAAATTAAACTTCCTTTGAGCTCACAACTAACTTAATCAAAAGAATAAAATAGAAGAAAACAGTTTCCAACTTCGCCCTTTGGCAAAACAATATCGGTTTTCTGCTTATTATTTTTCAGTTGCGTGAAGTTTGGTGATTATATTATTGAGTATTCTTCTTTGAGCTTCATTTCGTCTCAGTCGGGTCCTTGTTTGCACATCGAAGTTATTGGAAAGGCAGATATAAGAATAACAGATACAATTTATTAGAAATTTAAATGTTAAGTTTCCGTATACGTATACACAGAACGGTAATGGAATTGCTTTACCTTTTAAAAAGAAGATAGATACACTTTTCCTACCCTTTCCAGGAACTCGGGCATTGGTTATATTTGAAGTGCAGGTTACTTAGCTTTAGTACATAACACTTCAGAGTTTTTCTCCGAAGGGGCAGCTTTTATGTATGCCTTGGAAACTTCGCTACATTTTGCCGCTTACCAACAGACTATCAGAGAAAGATAAAGAAAAAAGAAAGTAACCTCCTGACACTATAACTAAGCAGATAATTCAGCTAGTTAATATAGTAAAAACTATTATGTTTTATTAAATAATGAAAATATATTATGATGACAGCAAACGGTTTGTTCCTATATCCTCCAGTAAATTTAATTTGAAGTGTCTATCAAAGTACTAGGCAAGCAGAAGCATGCAGAAGCTAAACACAGAGCATAACTTAACATGCCTCAGTCTACTGACACGCCAAAAACAAAACACTGTCAGATATTATACTCATATTCTTGCAAGTTTAAAGTTTATACACATATACCACAACTATCTACCTCTTAGCTAACTTTCAAAACTTGCTCACTATGATAAGCTGTTGCCTCTCACTGGATTTATTTAATAGGAACTCGACAAATCCTGAAAATGTGAAGTTACAGTATGTGTCGTTCCAAGTTCCATTTCGAAGGTAAAGTTGGGAAATTTTTAAGCAGTGTATGTGTATGTGAAGTTGAAAAATATTTCAAGTTGCGACTGTGATGTGGCGTTTAAATTTTGTTTAAATAAATATAATAATTTTGTGAATAATATTATCATCTCCATCGACATAATAAAACAAATTACTGTCAAAATAAATTGGGAGTCATATATTTAACATGTTTTACACAGCGTGTTATATATTACCTTAGCTACCAAACTATAGCAACATATTGAATCGTTTATTGGTAGTCACTTTGCATTTGAAATACATCAAAGATCGTAGCGTAGACAGCGTAGCGAGCAATTACTTGTCCAATATCGTAGCTACGCCGTAGCAAAGTCGTAGCACCTAAAATATTTTTTTATAAATCAGGTACAATAACTTTTCACCTCATAAAAGTCTAGAATAATTACAATCATAACGAAAATGTAATACAAAACAATCCCGCAATTAATGTCTAACATAATGAGTTAGATAAGGCGGTGTTACCCCGGGGTATTGTGCACAGTACACAATTCATGTTAATATAACGTTATTGTGCTCATAATATTAGACTTGTACTGTCTGTATGTGCCGTTAACAGGCTTTAAGCACATTAAGAAGTTACACTTTTAGTTCAAAGTAGGTTAAGCGGGAGGTGATGTGCCGACTATATCTGCGGTGTAAATCTGTGCGTGATCTGTTTTTCTTATTATTATAGGAACAGGCTCTCCTTTTATGAATACCTTTGTTCAGCTTAAAAAAAAAATTTAAGCTTCTGGCTTCTAAAAAAGTCCCCAAATAACCTTTCCTTATTTTTTAAAGAAAAAAACATGTCCCTTTTATTAGTAAATGCAAATGAGTATAATACAACATTATTTTTCTCGGAAGGAACTTCAATTTCAATCCATTGTATCAACCCAAAGCTTATAGGCTAAAGCAAAGCCCCAACGTTTTCGCAAGCCCGCATCTAAACGAATTTTCCTCAAGAACTTCCGAAGTAATGTCGAAGGCTCCCGATTCGTCACGAACTGCCCATTCTCCACCACTTTGTATGTTATCCTAAGGAAAACAGCCACATTCGGTGTCGTACTAAGATGGCTAAACAATACAATATTCTGAACATAGCAGACTTTACTAACATAATCCACATCGCTTTTTGTTGTTGTTTTTCTACATTTATTTTTTTGTACAAAACAAACAATTGTTGATATCAATAATTGAATAATAAATAACTTTATCCCCGCACAATATTTATGTTCAAAACTACGCTCAATTTCAATAATTGTATGAGTTTGAAACTCAAGACAAGTTTTACACGAATGCTAACAGCCCAATGTTTGTTTTGCCTTTACATTCTCGCAATATGTTACAGTAACGACTTATTATGAAGACGTACACATATTTGAATAACAAAGTCCTCAACTGACATGATTTTGATTTTCGAACACAAACTCCTGTCACGTTTTCCCGCGTAAAGTGGTGGCAGCCGCCATCTTGGAACGTGACGTTGACGGCTGACGGCGCGCGTTGACGCGCTTCCTCTATTTAAATATCCCGCCTCTTTTATTCGCCACCTATTTTGTTTTAGCAAATAGGGGATCTAATTTATTGTGGGATCTTTTGTTAGCTGCTATAATGAACGCGAGCGTTTGCTTTGTTCCTGGCTCGGTTGGATATCAGCAGTTAACACTATAATGGTTAAAATGGGCTTTCTGCACGATATATTTAATTTACCTGGCTTAAAGCATGGTTTAATGTTTGAATGTTTTGTTCAACTTTTTATTATAAAAACCCCTGACGGTGGAATATAAATGATTTATCTTTCTTTAAGGAAAAATTTGAATACACACATGAATTCCAGTAAAAGGCCACAATAAATCTCATAAGCCGCTCCTTATCCGAGCTTTTTGTCTTGTCTAGCAGTCAGTTACAATCGAACGCAGGAAAAGTAACAGGATATCCTTTTCAGGTCACGTATGAGCCGCTACGTAGATAACAGTGAGAGCGATACACCTTGATATAAAACACGAATAAGTCTCACTTCATGGTAGCAGGTAGCTTATATTAAATTCATCCGACATCTGTTCCTGACACTCTCTCAAACATTGGAAGGGAGGAACTCTCAGCGTTTGCGAAAATTAGTTGCTTTTAGTTCCACGCTACATGGGTACCTACTTGTGACTCGAGAGCCCAAAAACAAAGGATCGTTAACGCAAATTACGCCCAGAAATTTAACGAAGACGCACATAATTATTTTGGTATAATTCAGAGTACATTCATTAACTTGTCATAATTACCAAGGTACTTACTATCTTTATGTATTCAAAGAAATGAAATATATTCGTGTACTTCTTAAGTTTTAATGTTTACGATGTCTATTTCAACGACCTTTCTTATTACATAAAATGGAAACGTGGAAACTCGTCTTAAGCTGTAGAATTTATTTTAAAATTATGAAAGAGTGGAATAATTAAGGAGGGTAAAACATTTTCCTGAGTAAAAATGTAGCATGTTACCACAAAGTCCGCGGACCTCATTATTCCGCGATTTATACGGAGCCCCCAGAAAGCGAACTAGGGACGCGCACTTGACCTGTTTTTTCATAAACAATATACAATACCGCATTCTGTCCTGTAGAAAAGGGTAAAAGGATAATAAATTCCTTCTAGCAAAGGCAGTTGATTTACGAGTACTCACAATTCAGATTATTTGGGCGCTTCTGGCATTATTTATGAGTTAATTTGCATTAAAACAGTTTTTATTCTGATAAATATTGCGAGGAGGACGCTTTTTCGTGCTTTTGTCGCGAATTTTAATACCTAATTGACTTTTTGCTGTATTGTGACAGCTCATCGTTCAAGTTTTTCAGAAACCTAAAGTTTTTGAATGATGCCGACTTTTTATAAAAGTCTATCAGCATTTTTAAAGCCGGCCTGTTTGTTCCATGTCAAGTTTTTTGCTCGTAAAATATGTACAAAGTAAGCACTTTTAGTGCCTCATACAATAGAGAAAGGAAGACATGCATGCATTATTTATAAAAAGGTACGTAAACTGTCGCATTTTATGTAATTTACGTTTTAATCTCTTCTAACTTTATTCGGACTAGTTCTTTACTTTGATGTTAGTTACCTAACATAGTTATGTTTTTCTAGTTTTTTCCTGATTTTGTTAAAGTTTTTAACGGGTTTTTTCAGTATTAGTTAGCCGAATATATTACCTAAATTGCAATTAAAATATTGTATTCACGCAAAAGTCTTCATACAAAACAACAGTACCTAATTGCACTCGGTGTAACTATACCCTTTTCCATCAAAATTTTAACAAAAAACCTTCCAAACGCGTAACAAAAACTTTCCATTCATAATTAATCCCTTTCTCTTTACTAGCCAATAAAGCAGGGATCGGCAACCCTTAACTTCGATTATAGCTATTCATCGTAATCGTTGATCATCACGATAGTTGTAAGTACCTAAAGTACCTATATGTAAAGGACTGGAACGATAATTGGTTCGCATTAAGCCATCTTCCCGCCTGCTCCGGACATTGACTTACTGAAGGGCCGCGTCGAGTCAGCGTTTCTCGCTCACCAACATTTTTTTTTAATACCCCGCCTGTTTTTAACACTACGATTCTTGTTTAATGGGGGCCTTCGTATAAAAAACGTTTTAGCTGAAAATTATGGAGATTAATTTTTGGGAATGTTTTTCGATTTTGGGCCTTAGGTTTGTGTTATTGGTCCTTTGTGATTGCTAATAGGTAAGGAAGTGAAGTGAGAAAAATCTATTTGGCAGTCATTTGTTATTGAAGATTACAAGATTGCGTGTCATTGTAGTGGTAATCAATAGATGTTAATGAAAAAAACACCCACATTTTGTTTTATTTGTGTGTTTTAAGTGATACCTAAATTCCTTATTTTAACTTATCAGTAGTCGGTTGTTTTATTTTTATCATATCTAATATGATTATTATTGGATATTTCCTATAACGATGTCAGAATAATATCGTTATAGGAAATATCCAAGTAAGTGTATAAGTTATTTTAAATTTGTATTTTAATAAATTATTTTTATGTATCATTTTATAGTTATTATTTTGTTTGATTTGAATAAATTTGAATTTGATTATTTATGTATCGTATTTTTTATGGCCCAAAGCTACCTGATGAAAAGGTATAAATTTAAAAATATATAATTCATGAAGCTAGACAAAAAAATATTAACCTCACTATATTATACGTGTAAAGATTACTTGTTTATAACTTGAAGTTAGGAAGGAATCAGTGGGGAATGCTTAGTAAAAATCCAGACGGTTTCAGTTTACGACTTGCTTGTTTTTTACGACGCGTATTTTTTTACGTTGCCATTCTGTATTATGTTTGTTTATAGAACATAATATTACATTACATAGCGTTATAGGCGTAGACTTAGTGTTTTAATTTATTTTTTAGAGAATGTGTGATGAAAAAAAATATATAAACTCTATTCAGTGTATATCACGTCTAAATATGAAAATTAGGTGTACTTACAACTAAATTGAACATCTTTAGATGTATCCTTATTTTATCGTAATCCGTTTTGATAAAATTGCATCTTTATTATAACAAACTGATAATGTTATTAAATAATATTCATTAAGTCTTCTTTAAATAGACTTTTGTATATATTAATATACACTCTAATTACTTACTAAGTATAACATGAAACCGTACTCAATTATAATTATAGGGTTATCAGTAACTGTAGATTAATGATCCTGAAAACTAACACCAGCTTACTAATTAATTATAGTAACTTGAATCTTCACAGTAATAACCCATAGCTAGTCATTATAATTTAATTGATTAAGCACGAAAACAGATAACGAGCCCTTATAATTGTGTACAGATAATAGTACCGAGTAATTCCATATTATTCTATGGAATATAATAGTATATAAATAAAGATTTTATTGAATTGGATTCTGGGAATCAAGTGCCTAATTATAAAGTTCCAAAATAGTTGCTGTTAACAAAGCGTAATAATGTATTAGAAATAAATCCCCTATAGGTTTATAAATAACCCTATTATATGATATAAATACGACCAAATTAAGCATAGTAGCAAAGGCATCAACGCCGATTACAAAACACTCATTATAAGTATCTACCAATGACTTATCAGACATATTCTTGCAAATAGCTTCCATAACCACACTCATACACAGCATTCCAACCATGAAACACCAAGTAAATGGCAATTTTCCGCAACTACGACATCAAAAACGAAATAAAAACATTGAAAGTAAGGTTATCTACAGCACTTACAGTAACAAAACTTTTGACACAAACAACATTATGTACTTACTTGCAGCCAGACGAAGGCAGCCTCGGAGCCCACATTGGAAACACGAAAAAATCGTCAACACCCAAATACATTGATATACATCATGACACAAACGTAGTAAGTGTAGTAAGCGTAGCACATGTAGAGGCGTGCCGTGAGTTCGCCGGTGCACGCGGCCGCACTCAGTCAGCTGATCGCGTACGACAGCTAATCACTCGGCAGCGGGCAGGCCAGGGGCTGAGTCCAGGCGCGGTCGCCTCGCTGCCTCACCGGGGAACACTTCCCCATTGACACCAGCACCGAGGGCTCCGATACGAGTCGGCGGCGGCATTTTCGAGTTCCAAGCGGGCGGCCCCGCCGCACTCGCCGCCACACTAATCAGTAATCGTTGCTGGAGGGAGGCTGCGTCGCTCTCGCCCTCGTCTCCCCCTCCTCCCCTCCCCCCGCCTACCTCGCCCCGCTCTCGCAACCCCCGCGCGTAGCCTACTACATCCGACCAGAATCGGAAGACGGGAAATTCGGTAAAATAAGGAAATTTTTGACTTTTAATTTTTTCGTGTTTTTACTTTGAATGTAAATGGGAACCTTTATGGAAATCATGCTTCTTTTGGAACACGTTTTCCAGTTTCCTTATCTTTTCACCTTTTAGATCATTAAGCAAAATTGAATAAAGATTCGGAAAGAAATACATATGCTAATAATTCAATGTACATCTATACTTATAATACGGTACGTATAAATCAAGGTTGACAATATTTTGCCTTCTGCGCATTTCTCCTGTAATCACCTACTCTATGACGCTGAAGCCAAATTTTCAGGGGTGACACACTCCCATTAAATATTCATTCGTGGATTGTAAATTAGTGAATTCTCCGAGATAACAGGGTGCCCCGGGAGGCGATAAGGCCCGAATGAGACCGACACTTACCGTGGATTTAACCAGTCCTGGGTAGACCGCGATCACTCACGGTATTCTGCATTCAGACCGGTGCTGTTAATGATGATTAACTGATAAACTTTCAATAATACCTACTGCTTCAGAGTGATTAGAAAAACGAAGTTGTTATCGATAAGAAAATTTCCTGAGAAGCTTTTTATACGAAGGAGTACAAGTATAAGACAAAGCTTTAATTTCGTCATTAATTTCTATTCAATGACAACAACAAAATATTAAAGTATCTGTCAACGTTAACCAAAACTCAATTTATACTTTTTTGACTTATGCTTCGCTATGTGGAGCCCGTGTATAAGCTAGATGCCCATTTATAGGATACTTTAAACAAAATTTTCTAAATTAACTCTTCAAATTCCTAGAACTTACGGGGCATTATATTACCCAATAACTTAATTAAATGCACGTATTTCTAGTAATACATTAAATAAATTCTAAATAGAAGCTGATCTTTCGCGTCGCGGCCCTACTGAGTGCGCTTGCGCGATGACTCCACGTCAAGTGGCGATCTTAGCTCGCACATCTTTTAAAATGCACCGACTCGTCCACCGCCGTGCTCCTACAATCTGGACATTCAAATTGAGCTTAACTTGACACCGATCGAAACCAACTCACCAACGACCTTCAACTCTATTCCAACTAATTAAAGCCCAAATTCACTTACCCCAAATATGATATCGGCTGAAGTGTATCTGCGATAATTTTGAACGCTGACCCTGCATCGTTTGCACGTCTCTTGTATACGGTTATAGCTAAGTACCGAGACGGTCTGAAATATTAGTCTAGCAAAATTTTGCATCTTAGACTGCTTTAATAAAGTCATCCCGCCTTAATGGAAATTTAGTTGGAATTTACTGGACTAGCTAAAGGTGTGATTTATGGATTCGTTCACCTTGGTTCAAAGGGCTCAGTTAAGGACCAATTTACTGCGTGTTTATAGAAGGGAGAAGAAACATTTGAATAATCAATATATTCAAAGTAAGGTAACATCTTCCGAATAATGGCTTTTTAATCTTGAATTACGCTTCTTTTTCGTGAAAGTGGGAAATGAGAGCTACTTCTGATTTCTTATGTATCGTTTGATCGTGTTCTAGCTCATTCCACATTTTGTTAAAATATGCTGCCCTTTGATGGTAGCAGACTGTTAAGGATTTGTTGATTAAACATTTTTAATTTATTTATCGTATGGCATGAGTATTTCAGCTTCGACACAACACAGAAATTCCACCATCAAACTTAAGCATTTGACTCCAACCAACCGTTCCTTCATGCATTCCCACAGATTATAAATTCAAATAACAGAAAACGTTTTCCATAATTCCATTCATTCACTAAACTCTAAAACCAAAGAGCTCCGCAAAAAATTATCCATTTGCTAACGAACCGCTCCTACGCCATTGCGACTGTCTGTCCAAAAATCATACGTAAAAAACCTTTTGAGTCAGGTCACATCAAAATTTCAAGTCTGAAATTTGCCGGTGACGCCGGTGCATGCCGAGAAGAGCGGGGGGGGGGGCTGAGGTGTGGGGCGCCTATTGTTCTGTCATGGATGAGTGCAGCCGGGTCGCGGCTACCAAAGACCGGTAGAAGTGAATAACTTATGCGGCTAAATTTTATCCAAATGTTTTCGCTTTCATGTCGTCATTCAGGAGAAAGTTTTGAAAAAACTTTATTGAGAGGTTCAGGATTAATTTTGGAGTTTTTGTAATTTAATTTCGTTCGGGGATTTGCAAATGTTGATCAATATGTGTACTAAAGTTTGACAACTACAATAAAATATTTTCTATTTGGTACAAATAAAACAAACGATGATAAAAGACAGCTATTCGTTTAGATGGTAGAAGTTTATTACGAACTCATTTATCTCGGCACACTATAACTTCTAATTAAAAGTACTGATCCCTGACCGGTCAAACTTGGTGGAAACAAAAACAACGTGGAGTAGCCAAGAGTAAAATCAAGATGTACGCTGTGAATGATTACCGAGTGACCTGAATGAAATCATTAGTAATCGTTAGACGGCGAACTTTGTTTCCCAAACGTCTAACTTGACGAAACTCATCAATCAACTGTTTCTATACCGAATGAACTGAAAGTAGGCATCGATGAGGCGGAACTATTTCTTGTTTCGCTAGTTGTTTCCCAATTTATGTACCTATACAAGTTATATATTCTATTTTTTACTTTCAAATATTTACATGACGACATGTTGTATTAACAACTAGTCGTTTCCCGCGGTTTCACCTGCGTCCTGTGGAAGCTACTGCTCGTACTGGCATTAAATATAGCCTATGCCACTCAGGACGAGTGTGGCTTTCCAACAGTGGAAGATTTTTTGAAATGGGTGTAGTAGTTTCGGACCCTTTTGGCTTTAC
Organism: Helicoverpa zea x Helicoverpa armigera; assembly: GCA_033682625.1. Classification (NCBI taxonomy): domain Eukaryota; kingdom Metazoa; phylum Arthropoda; class Insecta; order Lepidoptera; family Noctuidae; genus Helicoverpa; species Helicoverpa zea x Helicoverpa armigera. The sequence goes on from JAWIIS010000011.1 coordinate 5,088,114, forward strand.
AAACAAACAAATAAAGACAATGTTTCCTCTTTATTATAAGTATTAGTATAAAATAAATATAAGGGCTAGTACTAAGACCAATTTCCTTCTAGATGCAATAGAAGCGTGACGCTACATTATGTAAATCTGGTCCTTTGAGACGGAAGGCGAAATAATTAAAACACCAGTCTGCGACTTTCCAGTTTTTTATGCCGATTTCTATTACTTGTGGAGAAGGAGATTGACCCGGAAATTGCTCGGATGCAAGACTATCGACTCTTTTTGCTTGCTGCAGAATTTTTCTGAAGGAATATAGCTCATAATATTTTCTATTTTGCTTTTTGAAGAATTTGTCGAAGAAACAATCGTGCTCGATTTAGAATTTCAATTTAGTTCTTTTAAGAAGAACAGTTTTTATTTGTTATCATTCAAAAATATCTAATGCTATGTACTTTCTTATATGCTTTCCAGTACGGCGCGCTGTGTCGGTGCAGCTGCTGCAGCGGAAAACCTCAAACGGCACAAATATGGAAACCTCACCGGCAATTGCATGTTTGAGCCATTTGGGGGTTGAAACCTTGGGACCATGGGGCCCAAGTGCCGACAGACTCTTTCGAGAAATCATTAAGCGATTAGTGGAGTCCACTCGTGACCAAAAGGCTGGCCTATACTTCAGCCAAAGATTGCCATCCAGCGTGGCAATGCAGCCAGCCTTTTGGGTACGATCCCCGCTGACAGCGATGCAGATGAATTTTTTGATACTTAGTTTTAATATTTCCCGCTTTATTATTTTTGTAAATGTAAAAAAATATTGTTCTGGCAATATGCTATGTTAGATACAGCAGAACAGCAATGTAATAAAACTAGTCCTTTGTCATACTTTTGTGACCAGCCAGTCTGACAATATGAAGACTAGAACTCCGAAAGTTTCTAATTTAAAGTCCAAACTGTAATCGTATGTTGAAGAATTTTGATTAAAGTTGTTCATATAGACATTACTAGAAGTTGGAAATGTAATGGTCCATGTAACAGTTTATTGCAAGGTCCGTCAAATTCTTCCAAAGTTGTTTAGTTATGTTGGATATCTGTGACGTTTCATAGTGGTAACCTCTTATCCCAATCCCTTATCCCAATCTTATTTGGCGTTGTCACTGCATGTCTTCTTAAGTTGGCCACTCTATCTGAGGTCATCGCGTAGGTGTTATTTATTACTCATTTGCTTCTTATCTAACACATTTATTTCAATCTGTTGTCGGTAACAGCCGTTCTCAGTATTCAGTCTGTCAGCTCATTTCCCTACTAGATATAGAATTTTCACATCAGCCTGTATAGCTAATTCCTATATTTAGTAAGCAAATTCACATAGTTGGGAACAGGCGTAAATATGTACCCATTACAATAGTGGTATACGTATTGAAGTACTATGTAGGCTCTCGTAGGCTTTAAAACCGCACTAATGTTTACTTACGCAGCAACTTTCCGCGTTCCATCTGTTCTACGATTTCCAACATACCGGCCAAAAAACGGCCACATTTCGCCAGCTTACTTCAAAAGTTTGGAAACTATTTCGCACAAAAAGCCACAGAACTCTCACATTATGTGGAAACTTTCGGTACCAAAAAGTTGAATGTATAATAGTGCTTACACGAAGGCTTGGTGAAATGCTGGCTGGTTTTACGCAAACGTTTTCCAGTTAGAAAACTGAGAGTAAAATTTTCAAATCGGTGATAAGTTCGAACTTTGGTTGTGTGCCACAAATCGGTGACCTGGTAAAATCTTAAACTGTAGTCAAAACGTTATACACGTAGCATAATTTGGTTTCTGAACTACAATAAAAAGTTGTGGGAGAATTCTCCAAAACTACTGAGCAATTTGATAGGAGTCATGGGACTAAAGGTACCTAATTTATAGTATCCCTTATTACAGAAAAACTTTACTATTGAAAAATCGAGCATTAGAATTAATTATAAAGGTTGATGTGGGTGAAACCGTAGTATAAAATAAAGTACCAACTAAATAAAAATTCTGCTGAATATTTTTTTTACTTCACTTAAAACATATTTCCATTGCTCTCCTACTTTGTATAGCCATTGAAATAACATTGAATGAGAAAATTCTAAATAAATATTTTCTGAACAGAAATAGGTCAAATATGTGGCTTCGTTGACCTGGATATAAACATTACTTAGAACAAGGCACATGGAAAAAAGGTTTGTCGTTTACCTTTAAAACTATTTGTAAAGAACGATTTGTAAATGAAAAGTAATAGATAAAAACCTACCTACATTTTCTCGTCTACATTTCTATTTCTAAATTAGGAATAGAAAATACTTTGTTATAAGTGTGAACCTCTTAACAAGCACCTTAGTTATTACAGCATTAAATTACTCAAAAGTTCTGAGTCAATGTTATTGTTACCTAACGATAGGCCTACTTATAGACTTCAAAAAACCTATTAACCTTTATGTCAACAAGGATTTCCCATCACGTGGCATAAAAAGTATAAAATCAAACGAGGTGTAAATAATTAACATCGATTCAGAAGCAAATGGCCTAAAAAACATATCCGTACATTTTAACGTCAGTTAGATTCAATGTCTTGTGGTTAAATGAGTATTTAAGCCAGTAAAGCCTCCATTTTCTTTTTATCTTGATCCTTGATCACAAAATGCGGTCTCTATCCAAACATATTGGACCTCTTTACTCTTTATTGAGTATAAGAATTCGTATTTCGAATGCAGTACTGGCATCCAAAACTTTTATATAGAGGTGTTAAACTTTGAAATTGGAAATGCATTATTTTCATAAACAAATTCTGGAATTCAAAAATAGAATTCCTTTCATGAGTATGCCAGCCATTAAATCTACACGTTTAAAAATATAATTCACTGGATACACGACTAAATATATCTTATATCTATATAAATAAAATAAAAATGAATTGTTGTTCGTTAGTCTTATTAAAACTCGAGAACGGTAGGGGCCGATTGAGCTGATCTTGGTTTTAAAATGTTTGTTGTAGTCCAGGGTAGGTCTAAACGGTGAGCAAATAAGAAAAAATTGCGAATATAAAAAAAGGATTGTGTAAAATATGCCTCCAATAATTAGGCGGTACGAAGTTCGCCTGGTCAGCTAAGTAGTTCATAAAAATAAATTAGTTGCCTGTGTAACTACCCCAACAGATTTATTTTGAGTATTATTCAAATTAGCTACTGTAAACGAAAAAAGATTCAATAAGAGTATTTATATTCTTTACAAAATCCGAAAATACATAAAAATAATATTCGTCCTTGAAACGTAATTGTATCAATTACCAACAAAATAAATATTGCTAGCTGTTATTACCTACTATTAAGTAAAAGGCCCAAAAGAATTATTGGTAACTTACGTAGGTAAATAATTTCTAGGTCAAACAAAATTGTAATTGGCCAAAATAAGTAGGTAAGTAGGTCGTTTTTATATTCCTTAAAACATACTCAGTAGCCTACGAAAAACGAACTCTATGGATATAATGGGACTAAACCTAAATCCCTAGCATAGATTAGCAGATTAGTTATTTCAAACATACTGGATTAACAATCCTAATATCTAGCAAGCCTTGTGTTTGGACCTAACACTAACGCCCAGCCAACAAAGTCGCGACCAGAAGCCATTCAAAAAGTACAGCACGTTTCAACTAACAAAAAACGAAGAACTTTTTAATACCATTTAATCCAAACTAATATTATAAATGCGAAAGTAACTCTGTCTGTCTGTCTGTCTTTTCTTCACGCCTAAACTACTGAACCGATTTGTGTGAAATTTGGTACAGACATAGTTTGAAACTTGAGAAATGACATAGGATAGTTTTTATTACAAAAAAAATAAAAATAAAATTATTCCGGACATATAGCGCCATCTATTGGTCAAATCAAAAATATGCTGGTAGTCACTATTCCACGCGAACGAAGTTGCGGGCAAAAGCTAGTATAAAATATACTTAAACAAAAACGCCTTTTATCTTAATCAACAGCTAAACAAAAACAAAAAAGTGCAACAATATCTGCTGAGTATCCGCAATGAGTGATGTGAACAGCGCACGTCTGGTCATGGAAGCGAGCAATCCATCACGAACCCTACTCCTAGTTGCAATGATTAGCAGAACAAATGAACATGGATGCTATGCTCAACACCGTCATTTGTTTTGTGATTTGCTTTACAGTATTGGGAACTGGGTATAATCAAACTTGTTCAAAATTGTTTAAGTATTTCTACCTATTAATAGTTCTTTGTCGCGAAAGGCTGTAGGAATTTGTATCTAACCTTCTTAGGTTTTCGCAATTTGGCAAAAATTCTCATAATCAGCCCATTGCCGTACAATGCTTAACGTATGTATGTGTGTCATCATCGTCAGCATTTTTTATTGTTGATAAAGTATACACATAAGCATTACTTAACACACTTGCTCAAAGCAGATAAGAAATTTCAAAATTTTTAGACCCGGTTTCCTCAAGATATTTACATTCAGTCATTAGTGCCCAATATAACAATTCTTAGAAAAAACATTGGTTCTTCATGAACTAAAAGCCAACCCGCAAACTCGCACTTGAGAGGCAGGACTATACCACGTCACCAAAAAGACCTTCAACATATGTTTCATACTAAAAAAATCAGGAGCATAAAGGGCTTCCTCGAATATAACATTTATTCAGTTTATACTACTTTGCTTCCATTCTCGGAAAAAAATATATGTTTACTTGTCTGTATGTGCAACTCTATTGACACAATTGTATTTGTTTTTAAAAGTTTCAGATTTGAAAACTCGCATGTTTTTATCAAACATACGAGAGTGGAATAGTCGGTACAAAATAGCCAGTTTTATATTTTTGGAGAGATATTTACGTACATATTCAGAATTTTCCCTAAAGGTAAAAGATTAGGGCTTTTATGTCTATTCTTATTCTATGCCTTATTCATATTCTTATTCTTAGGCTATGCCTAAGTCTAGTCTAGTATCTCCATAAAAGAGTACCTACCTACATGTTTCAAAACCTAAGCTTAACTTGATTTGACCCAAGATCAAAAGATCGCTGGAATCGATAGAAGTTCGGTTGTTCCAGTAGATAGTGAAAAGTTTTGTTTATACTTATCATTAGCATCCCCTGACCCTTAACCCAAAACTATTAAGGGTCGTTTCAGCAAGACTTTTTGCCCCACAACAAGTCTGTCAGTTGCCGTTTTACATAATCTAGCTAGATAGACTTCGCTATACATGTAAAGTCAATATTACTATGAACTAGCTTTTGCTAGAGGTTTTGCCCGCTTTTTGAGGGAACTACATCCCGCACGCGGATAATAAATAGCCTGATTATTCTGGTGTGTGAGCTACATACAGCCAAAATCTATTGAGCAGTTTGAGCGTGAGGAAACAACAAACACACATACTCACAAGTATTCGTATTCGTTAGTGAAAAACCTCGGGATACTTAAGTACTAACCCGACCCAATATCGTAACCGTATTTAAACTATTCCCGATCATTTCCATGTCCCTCGCATTTAACACAAACTGTCATTCCAGCCTTCCATTTCAGCGAAGGCTTAACGATCGGGGTCGATTATGAGCAGGCCCGTTTAAACCCCATTTTATTTGAGGCAGGGTGCCAATGAGCGGGAGGCAGATAACTATGGCTATACCAAACTGGCACACTGAACCAATTAGACGAAGTTGGAAAAACTGAACCGATGGCGATTGTAAAAAGGAATTGAATTAGCTGGAAGATATGGCTAGTTGCTGTGAAAATTGTAAGCGACTGGACTAAATAAAATGCATTTTCCGTTCCCTAAAACGTGATAAAGATTTATAAGTATCAACATTTTGAGAGCTGTGTCCAAATTGAGGTCATTTCCACCGTATTCCCTTCAAAATCAAATTCTGAGCTAATTTTGATCACTGAATCAAAACAAGTTAGCTAAATCATCTCTGGATGTTTTAGCAAAAATGAGTTTAAAAATCGTTTTCACTGAAAACGCAAAATTAATTTCCTAATAAGACAATTCTACCTCTATTCTAATTACCCAGATTTCCACAAATAACGTGTCTTTAACACTCAACGCCTACGTCACTTGTGCATGTATATTTAATGTCCCAAAGTATTTATACTCCTGTCGAGGCGTCGAGTCGGGTACCTATTGATTTTCGCGGTATTTCGGATGAGCCTAAATGGGGAATCGAACGGAGATAGGTCAAGCGGACCGGGGAGATATTGTATGGACAGCGCTTTGTTTTCGCTCGCTGATGAATGAACTAATTTAAGAAGAATAGGTTTTATAATATTTTGTCCATGTTCCTCTAATGGTGAACATACTTTGGCAAGTTAGAATATACAGTGAGAAAAGGCACAAAAAATACACCAGTTTATCTGTCTAATGGAATTCAATGATATCCTTTAATTTATCTTTGGTTTTCTGAAGAGAATATTTCTAAAAAAATCCGTTATGTTATAAAATACCCACAGTTTTAAAACAAGCACAAAATATACGTAATAACAACCAAAAACATTATTAATAAAACAAACAAGAATAGTCGCGGATGTTACACCTTCGAATAATAAGGGCCTTACTACAAAAACTTTAAACCCTGTTTTACACTTGTCTAATAAAATTTTGGCTGCAAAATGAACCATATGTCAACGTCATAATTTGACATTTTTTTAGACAAGGCATAAACTGACGTTTAAAAGTTTTTGTGGTAAGACGGTAAATGTTTAAATTGAACAAAAACACGCTTGAACCAAATACATGAGGAAAAACATGCTGAAACCCATATGTTAATAATAAATTCCATATCTCTGAGAGTGTCGACAGATTGCACCAACTGTCACTGTATGTAGCGTAAAATGGAACGTTGTATTTGTATAGCTGTGTATGCGTGTATTAAGGTCCATTTAACACCATATATTTTAAAGTATCACGGGGTTTTTGGCATCCATCTTAGTTAAGCCCTTAGAGCAAAGCACGTCGCTGAGTATATAGGTTGGTGTTCGTGACAATATCTAATTTCTATTTGGTAGTTAGAAAAAAAAACACCCAATGATTCCTAGCCAAGTGGAAGTGCAGTCTTCCTGACTAAATCCACAGACTACACCTAAAACACATCAGTTCCCCTTCATTGTACTATTCCGTAATCAGCCTGAATTTTCCAACCCATATAAATAACAGACTCTTGTATGAAAATATAAATAATTGTTTAAATTAACAAAGCAGAAGAAGAAAATAAAATAACCCCCTGTCATTTCACTTAGAAGTAACAGAGCGTGTTAGATAGAATTATAGCCGCGTATAAGTAAGGTGAACCACTCAGGTAGGGATAAAGTAGCTGAGTATGTAAATGTAACTATATAGAAGGAATACATACTCAAAGGCCGTGCCATAAATCAAAATGAAATTGCATTACACGCAGCGGTACTACGTAATATTCCAACATGTTCTAAGATTACTCTGAGCTTTCAGAATATTCTGGCTCCTAATATAGGGATTCCTTACATTTAAATTTATCTCAAAAATATTTCTAGACGTGAATAACATATTTACTTTCATGATTTTCGTAATTGAAACCCTGATATTTCAAGGGATTCATTTCGAAGCTGTCTGACATTTAAGTGGTAGGTAGGGATATGATAATAGTTACACGGTAATACGTAGGTATATTAGATAGATACGTTAAAGAATATATTCTATAACGGTCTAGTAACGAAAATATATTTTAAAGGTCAAAACAGACAACAGTCGCTTTTAATTCACCTTAGTTGGTCAGACAGTCGGGATCCTGTTATCTCAGTCGTCCCTAGGTCAAGAATTCGTATTCGTAATGTGATTATTTTCGTGGATTAGGTTTAATATTACGTTTAAACGTTTATAGCATACTATGATTATATTTTTTACTACTTTTTACTGCACTGCATTTTAGCAAGCAAAGTGAAATTATTCTGGCTTTGAAGATGGACAAAGTAACATCAGTATTATAATACATTAAAGTAGAGGCATTATTATATCAACACATTTCACATATAAAATACTGGCCTCAATTAACACCAATGTCAATCGAATTCCCTAAATTAGTAGGCCTAATAAACCTCAGACTAACTTAGTGTTCCTGACAGTAGGTATAGACAATATTCCCAATTTACTGGATTGCAATGACGTTTACTGTCAAACCATCACTCCGCCAGTTTCTGAGAAGGTATTCAATTGCCTTGCTGTCAGATTTCACGGACTTGATTGCTTCTATAGATAACTATAGGCTCTAAGATAGCCGGTTGCATATATGGCCAATCTGATATTGACCTATTGTGAGACACAAATAGGTAATATAGTAAAGGGTAAAATTATAGATACCTACTGGTAGTACATAAGGCAATTAAATGCTTATTAGAAGAAAATATAACTGTCTGTCTCACTTATGTAATTATGTATGTAGTTACAGCCTTTAATTTCATATTTATTGGTGCTCACAATCATCATCATTTCATCATCAGCCTATCGCAGTCCACTGCTGGACATAGGCCTCTCCAAGTGCACGCCACTGAGATCGATTTTCGGCTTCTCGCATCCAGCTCCTGCCAGCCGTCTTGCGCAAGTCATCACTCCACCGTGCCTGAGGACGTCCTACACTACGTTTGCCGAGGCGCGGTCTCCACTCTAGAACTCGTGCTCACAATAAGATGCATATTATAGAGGGGTTCTTACAAAGCATTATTTTGACTTGAGTAAGAACATAGACCCTCAATTCTAATACAACCCTAGGTACGTCTGTCAAAATCAAACCTACGCGGATAAAAAGCTCCAATTAAAGTGACATCTTGCTGCCAGCTAATTTCGGCTCAGTCGTAATAAATTTTAATATTTCAACATTTTATTTAAAATTTTCCACATTAAAAACTCTAATCTATAAAGCCAGCATTGGTAGCCGGCTGGAAAAAAATCATGAAGAAAAATTAATCCATAACTATGTAAAACCGTCTCGCAGAATAATTAAAAATCTCGTGGTGGTAGGTTTCCCAGTGGCGCAGAGGGCATGGGAAAACAATGGTTGCACTTTGCAATTAGCTGTAACCCTTCCCCATGCTATGGTCTTATAACATGGTAGCTGTATAGTGTTAAGACAGCAGATTGTTTATGCATGGTTCCAATTATCGCTATGAATATCACATGATTTACAAATTGGGGGTTAGTTAGGACCAATCTGCTTATCTTGCCATGTAACTTACTTTTGCAGCTTAGTTTTATGAAAACTAAGACATAGTCTGAATACCAATCTGTGCTAAAACGAGAAAAAATTAAGTTGCTTATAATTTTAGTTCAACACACTTGAACACAACTGCATCCAGTTAGAAAAGCCGACCCCAAAATATGTAGTTACGAAAAGGCAGATGAGATGATAATTTTAGTTCGGATACTCAACCGAATTTTCCTCCTGAAAGTGTCAATGTTTCGCTTCAGTGTAGTTCGGTAAACAATCTAACTCAATATTAAAATATTGCAAGACAGATTTAGCCAATTGTGGTTCGGTTATTGGTCAGGAAGCAAGAGACGGTGCGGACATTGATTGGCTCTAAACCGAATTCGATTCCCAGTTCAAGCTGTAATGTATCTATTGTTTTAGGGGTTTGCTGATAGTGAGTTACAAATGATCAAGTATGGTATGTACGACCCCGTGTTCTTATTCATAGATAGGTACTCGTGTACCTACCTATGAATAGGAATCAAGTAACCAGCGCCCATTTCTAGTACCTACTGATTTCATACAGTTTTTACATTAAACCTTTTCTTTATTGTTATAAATAAATAGGCAGCTATAAAGCCTTCTATAGTATATTCGTAAATAGGTGTATGTATATGGACAGGAAAATGTGTAAGTACATTAAACGTAATTTCCGTAATAGAACGATAATGTTTCCGATTAGATTGCGAGCTAACTGCAAATAAGTACCTAATACTTAAGTCTTTGTTTCATGTATTTATTATCTACTTGTTAAATTATATAGGTATAAATGTCTCGATTATTATTTAGGTATATAGAGCACGTTTAACCTGTATTATTTTATCTTCATTTCAAGATTTCAGTAAAAGTCAAATAGAAACTTAAAAATACACCGTGCGGTATTAATAACAATTAAATTAAAAAGATATTAGAAACACATGCATGCGCTTTTATACATTATCTACAATAAGTATTTAATTAGGTACAGTACCAACCAAATGTAAGCACTTGTGAACAGTCTTAGTAGCAGCAATTTGTAAATAAGGAAACTCTACCTAATTGGTAGTCAGCTAGCTGTGTGCCCATTATTTAAGTTAATAAACTCGTTTCTAAGCCGGAAACTACACTTGTTCCCAACCTTTGAAGAGTTGGCAAGATTTCCTATTACCCACAGCCTTCTCGGCTTCAACTTTGTTTAGTTCATGGAATCCAACAGTTTTATTTGCTTGCCCCAACTAGTAGCTGGCATAGTTTACAAAGGCACCACCGCGAAACCAATTGTATTTTACCCTTTTCTGTAATCTGTTTTATAAGAAGGAATTGTAGTTCTTTTTTATGCAGTTGTGCATTCAACGGTTAAACCCCAAAAGAAAGTTTATGCCGATAGAATTTAAGTTGAGAATTTAATGCATGGAGCATATCATTCCTTAACCACTACCTAACTTATTTGACCGGTGTTTAAACAAGCATTAACTAATATTCTTTTAGTTTAAGTTATGACTGTATCGAATTCAGGTACTTTACAGTAAAACATATTTATTTGTTAATTATGATTAACACATCGTATAAGTTATCATTTGAAATGGACTACCTATATTTAAGACATTTGGCAGCCGAAACATTTAAGAACGATGAAATATAGCGCCTCATAAATTGCCCCAAACCTGTTAAACGTAGAGTACTGAAACATACGCTTCGCTTGAAATCAATGTTGCTTTACGTTTAATTTCGGCAATTAACGTTCAAATAAAATCCAAGTTGGTATACGTTAGTATACCTATGTTTAAATGCCATCGAAATCTTCGATATCTTATTTCGGTACAAACAGTTTCAGGTTTGTCCAACCATTTCCATAACAACTTGTTTTAGAGATGCTGCTATGGGTTAACGCTTACCTACCCATAAAAGTAATATCCCATGTTGCAACCCTACTGATGGTGGCTCAGTCCCTTGTAATGCCACTATGGGCATCAACTGCCGGTTTTAAACGACTTATGCTAATCCAGTGTCCAGCGGTCATCATAAATAATGTAGCACGAGTCCACAGGTGCACCCAGCTACCAATCTTCATGATAACAACCTTTTGTCGCCCTTTACGACTCCCACAGGGACGGATAACCTAACCTTTTAGGAACTACCCATTTTTATGACGTCAGTAAATAAGCAGATAGAGGTAAAACAAACAACGATATTGTTGTTATTGACCATTATGGTTATGGATAATTACAACGATAATGGAAACCTGATTCAGATTACGATTACGACCCCTTACGGTTTATTGCCGTGTTAAGAGCCCGTTAAATTGCTAATTATTTTTATGTATCGGTATTGGTATTATCGGTAGTCATAACTGTATTGACAAGTTAACGGTTTTTAAGCAATGCTAGTTTACCTGGATTCAAAGAGGTACAGCCTATATATATCATGCAGTTCAGTATCTTTAAAAGAGGAGGTCGTCCAATATATCAATAAGGTACAGAGGCTGAGCTTTTAAACTATGGCATTTGCCTAACGCCTACCTACGCCTTTAGGAATAATTAGATTTTTTTATTGATGAACTGATTTGGAGGTTGTATCAAAAATTCACCTATGCGAAATCAACTGACTGCGCTTCACCATGGCAATTCGAAAAAGGCACCTATCTATCTGATCTGATAAAAATCAAATTCAATGCCTACTTATTGAGATACCGGAAGTATTAGCATGGGGCATAACCTTCCAAAATGTCTCCTGCCCTTAATACCCTCATTACGGACCCCTGAAATTGAATTTGTAACGAAAGAACAGACTGCACATACCTAGCTACCTTTTGCTATATCATATCTCAAGAAGGTTGTCTATAAGTCATCTATTGCTTATTGAATACAGGCCTGTGACAAAATAACAGACGAAAAAAACATGAGCTAATTGTAAACTTGTAACTAATCTGTAAGCGTGTCACCGAGGCGTAGAATTGGCAAGGATTCGTTCGGAAATTGGCTCTTTTGTGGCATTCGTGTAAGCCAGTGCAACGTACGAGTAGGACCGAGTCGACGGCACCGACTAATTAGAGAGGGTGCTTTGTAAAAACGAGTTGCAGCCTGCGTGCCACCTGGCGTTACCAGGCGAATGGAGACGCAGGGGTGCCGCTACAATGTTGGTTATTTCTAATTACGGGGCTTACCTTTTGATAATTTTCATAAGAATTGGGCATTATTATAGCGGATGACACCGCTAATTTAAGGTAGAACGTTTGTGACTATAGGTAAGCAGATAGAATCGATTTTGAATCAGAAAGTCCGTTAAATGTTGCCCTATTTAAAAGATTTATAATAAGTAGGTTAAATAGGCCTCGATTTATTAATAGCTTATTATTATAGAGAAAGAGACCCCTGAAGTTCTTATAAGTACCTTCTGAATATCTTCAATGTCTTTGTTTGGTAATTAGGATGGTACGGTAAAAAAGTTAGGAAGGTCGTGGATGTTAATTAAGAAAGCTTAAAAATATATAGGTACCTACTCTACCTATTTACCTGTCCACCTACATGCCTGCTATTATTCCGCTATGTACCTAGAATAGTTCCTTCTTTCTGACATGTTTAACCAAAGTTACTTAACTACCCACACAAGACGGGTTGAACTCAGGCCGAGATCTGTTAAGCGTACCTACTTAGACTTTGCTCGAACTTGACTTATCCAAGTCAAACTTGACTAAGTTTAAACTTTGCGTACCTACCTACCTAATCTTTCATATTCTGAGCGTTTGTTTATGTTATTACAGTATAATGTTAGTAAGGATTTTTTGTACCTACATAAGTCTATATATCTAAATTGATTATCTACTTACCCGTTGTATCAGCACCAGTAGATCCATGGTCCACTTCACGACTGCACACGAAAAGTTTCAATAGGGGTTTTCACGAAACGAATAGCGACGGATTGTTAAGCGCGCCACCACACGAAGTCACGACCACGACCACTCGTCAAGAATACGACAACAAAGAATTTGTAATTAGGTACCTACCCACAACAAGAAACTTATCATGGTCAATAGAAGTTACTTTACTGAGGTACCCACCTATGAGTCAATAGGTTATCACAGTTCAAACTAAATTAGACAATTCTACTACCTACCTTTAAAGTAGGTATAGGTATCCTAAAAGTCATCATTAAAATCGACTGAAAATCACATGTCTAGCTCCAGAGTTCAAATATCCGATGACAACCCTCCCCGATGTAAAATTATCTGCTTACGAGACAGTTCCTACATTAATTAGCGACGAGTAATGAAAAGAGCAACATTCCCGTCATTCACAGTTCTTTTCATAAATACCTACCTAACTAGGTACCTATATATTAGTAGGTACCTATAAGTTCTATAGAGGTAGGTATAGACCTTCTGGTCCTGCACTAGTTGGATACGGACTTCTGCGTGAATATAATGAGTTACACTGGGATTTATAAAAAAACACATAAGTATAGGTAGGTACTGTTAGATCACAGGTACAATAAGTCCACGTAAAATAATTGATATATGGGATTCCTACTGTTGGGGATAAGTAGGTACCTAATTCGAACATAGGTACATATCTAATCTACGCGGGCACGTATGAAAACTGAAAACTTTCGATTGAACACGAATTATTATAACCTCGACTATAACGACAAAAAAAAAACTATCTGTAGGTACAATTAAACGAAATGTAGGTACCATCAACAAATCAATTGATTCTAGTCATTCATGCGAAAAAAAAAAAAATTATCAGCTTTGTACGTAGGTCTATAAGTGTATAGGGCACAATTACCAAGATTGATTTTGATAATTTCCTATTTATTATAGTTAAACAGATGTCATGAATACTTTAATATTTTTCGTTCATATTGTCCGTTTTTAGGGCCATAGTGGAAACACTAATCAGTAACCTCTTATGAAAGCGCCCTCTGTTACTTAAGTTCTAAACTACTCAGTGAAGGAGAATGACTAATCCCAGTTGGTTCGAGATAAGATTTTTTAATCTTGTTTCACAATATATGCTACATACTTTTGAACATTTAACATAATAATGCTATAGGGATAATATCGCTATTTTATTTATTATAATGTGTACTGAAATGTGATATATTTCTTGACTATGAGAAATATACAACAGCCATATTCTTTAGCCATCACTCTGAGGACATAGTGCATAGAGAATTTTACTGTGAAAACAAAGCTGAAAGGGATTTTTAAACGAAATAAAATAAAAATTATATCAAGACTCTATATTTGGTAAAAAGCTGGAATGCAATATTAAATGCCTTTTAATCAAAAACCAGCTAAGAAATTAGATTTTACATGAATTGAATATTTAAATACATTAATAAACATAATGTTGGAATTAAATGTGTTTATACAAAAACCATGCTCCATTACATTAAAATGTAGCAACATTTAGTTACACTTATAAAATAAGGATACTTAGTAAGTCTCTTTTAAGTAAAATAAATCTTAAAATTATAAATTCATAATTGCTTAAAAATAGTCAACATCATTATTGACTTGAATACTGGCAATTAACTATGATATACATTTATGTCATGGTGCCAAACACGGGGTTGTGTCTGCAAATGCTGGGTCCATACTCCATGTACGCTTGCTTCGTGTGACACACTTGATAGAACTCAGGTGTGGAGCCCAACATACTGCCTCCAAACCAGACAGCATACCGCTGCATGTTGTGTGAAATCACTTGCACATCTACAGGCTTAGGTGTGATACGGCCCTCTGATAGGGTAGTTGATAGCTTCAGCCTCGCATCAACAGTCCTCTTGATATCTCGCTGCAGTCTCCTCCCAAAGTCACGGAACATTGTTGATCCACCAGACAACACTATGTTCCCATATAAACCTCTCCTCACATCAATGGGACATGACTGAATGACTTCATCTACCATCTCATTCAGAGGCACAGTGAAATCTGCGTTAGAGAACTCAGGGTGGAAGAATATCTCAGGCCCCAAGAACCTCTCATAGCCAACATCAACAGAGAATGGATTTTTTGTAATAGCATTTATACCTGTGTAGTTTTTCATCCATTTACCAGGGTCTGCATCGTACTTGGCAAACTCTTTTGCTATATCGGGGCAGATGTAACTGTATCTCTCTTTTATAGCCTTAGCAGTCTCCAAACTTTGTTCTGGTGGGATACCTACTTCACGCTCACGAAGCAGTGATTGAATAAATGAGGTAATGTTTCTGCCAGCGATTGGTATGTGCTTAATACATGACCCAATAACATATCCTTCAGCTACAGGCACTATATGGGTTACACCATCTCCACTGTCCACTACGATGCCTGTGAATGTACGCTCAGCAGTGGTGCGAGACTTCCACGACGCTGCGAGCGCTAACACGGCCTGCACAGCAATATACAAACCAGGCACATTGAATGACTCAAACATAATCTCAGCTAAATACTCCCTGTTCTCAGGAGTGTTCAGTGGCGGTTCAGTGAGCAAGAAGTGGTGATCTTCTGGCTCCGCTCTCAGGTATTTGAAGATACACTGTTCAATGTAACGTTCCATGAGATCCCAATCTTCGACGAGACCGTGACGTACGGGATATTTCACAGCGTACCCGGTGGCGTCAAACGCTTCATCGCCGATGAAGAAATCTAAATCTTCTACAGCTTTAGTCATACGTCGAGTACTCTGATCGCCGACTTTCGCTGTTTCTTTTATCGCTATGGCTGACGGAATGATAAACTGCGGTTCCTTGTTGCCGGCAAAGCCCAGCTTCGTGTAACCTGTGCCCACATCAATGACACATGCTGGTAAGTGATCGCCCATGATTCTGTACTTGCTAAATACTTTTCTAATCAGAAATCACTAAAATTGTTGAGGAAAACTTTAGTGGGTGCGGTACAATCACTGGTAGATTCACGAATTTTGACGTGTAGCTAATGTCAAACCAGCGGAAGATGATTAATTTACGTTCCATTACATGTAACAATAAAATAGTAAAAGCATCATTATTATACATTTTTTATTAATTTAGAGTGCTAAGTAAAAAATGTAGTGAATTATAATTATAAAACAAGCAATATTGATAATTGTTAAAATTAACTAAGTTGACCGTTGCATAGATCTTGAAAGTCGAGCTTATTGAGGAGCCAGATGTTATGCTCATCATCCTACTTATTCATATTTCGATTAGTCTATTTTAGATACTCCCTGGGTGGTCTCCTCGCCTTTGAAGCAAGTAGGAGACGTTTAGATGCTTCTATTTCTCAAGTTGTTCAAAGGTGCACCGTCCACCAAGTATTTCATAATAAGAGATTAATACGTAGGTAGGTTAATAATGAAACAACGATCTATAAAGCAGCTGATATTTATTGTGACCTGATACTAATGCTATATTTACACAATTTACATTACAGGAATGTAATTTTAACGTTTTAATTTTGAAGACCTCAATAGTAATGTAACAAGTTGTTAGTTAATTTTCATTAAAGATTTACCACTAAAATTACATCAAGGGATTCCTGTTTTTTTTTTTAATGGAGTTGAGTCACAGTGGAATGATTTTTGAATGTTGTTGCACTTTCCATTACGCCTTAATACAACAAGCAATGACTACTATAAGTTACTAGACACGCAGTGCGTTGCGTAACATTTTTTTTATTCAGCCTTCGATAAAGCAACGCAACAAATACAAGCTTGGCTCGAATTGATTACCAAACTTAATGCATAACTTTGTGTAGTATTTGTGTTTCACTTCTAAAGATTATTCCTTTGTAGAGAAAAGAACTGATCTGTCGCACACAACCTTTTTTTCAACGTTTTCTATCCAATCCCATGCATTATTCGAAGTTTTGGACATGTCAGACTTAAAAAATACTCAAATTGAATTATTTTCAAATTTTTGTTTAGCAAACTATGCATCTCAATAATTTGATTTTAAGCAGGTATTTCTTAACTACAATAGTTCTCACTCCACTGTTTTTACATTTATTAAGAAAGTACCAAATACTACAGTATTACATCTAGAGCCTTTGCCTTAATACTAAAAACATCATTAATTTTAAATGGCTCTTCCACTAAATTTATCACTACCTACTCATTATTATTACGTTTGGTGTTCACAAGTGGTACAAAACCATTAAAATTAGCGATGTTCTAGTTTTCAGACATGAGTTTGCATCTGCTTCTCTGTTTTCCTAATAAGTTTTCTCAGCCACATGCATTAAATAAAATTGTTAAGTATTCCTATCCGTTAGTACATGAAATATTAATTTTCATGATACAAGCTCATAAATGTTCACAATATCGATAACTGTTGTTCTGAATTTTAGTTGATGATAAAAAAATATCTCCAATTATATCTTACACTAAAATTTCTCTTAATCCAAGTTTAAATAGTAACAAATAGAATATTGTTTGTTAAATATGTGAGTAACATATGCTATATTATAAAATTCACATAAATTATGTTGATTCATAAAGGATAAAAGTATATTTGTATATAATATCAGTACACCAATCAAGAAGTAACAGTCCGTAACAACAAAAAATAACACAACCTCATGATTATCAAATATTTCTTAGAATAACCGTAGCTCCAGTTCATTAATTTTGTACTCACTGTCTATTAGAACTCCATTTTTGCATACATTACTTATTTTGTCGATAAACAGAAACATACAGCAACAAAGAAACACATTAACAAAGCCCTTATCTTTAATTAAAACAAACATTGCAGATACGAACTGTTACAATAAAATAATTCAAATGATAATTTAATATATTTCTACGAGCCCTATGTACTCCAAATACTGGAAAAATATTAACAGATGTTTCTCAGCTTCAGTATTCATAGAATTTAAAAGAAAGAATGTTGTTAACATCATAGACCTCCTTCGCGTTACACTATCAGTATCATTATCAGACTTAATCATAAACAAAACCACAACATTATCTTACGATACAATATATTATTTGCCTAAGATCGTCCATCAAGTTGCAACAACATTTAGATTTCTCACCACATTGTATAGTCGGAGTCGTCCATGTCAAAGATGGTGAAGAAGCCGAGAATGGTGAGGTACACTATGACATTACCTGCCAGTGTTAAATAACAAGCGCCCCATGCAATCTGTTGGAAAAAAAATATTCTTAAATTGATTGATTCTAGTAAGTCTGAACAATACTCTGGTGCATCAAAATCAATTCAAATGCGACAAAATCACGCACAGATAAACAAATATAGGCACAGATCAAACTGAGAACTTTGAAGTTGGTTAAAAATGCATTTCAAGAAACCTTGACTTTACATTCACTCATCTGCCTAGCCTTTTCCCAACTATGTTGGGGTCGGCTTCCAGTCTAACCGGATGCAGCTGAGTACCAGGGTTTTACAAGGAGCGACTGCCTATCTGACCTCCTCAACCCAGTTACCTGGGCAACCCGATACGCCTTGGTAAGACTGGTTGTCAGACTTTCTGGCTTCTGACTACCCGTAATGACTACCAAAGATGTTTAAATGGCAGCCGGGACCTACAGTTTATCGTGTCATCCGAAACACGGAAGAACTCATTATGACAAGATGGTCACCCATCCTCCCATGACTTTACATTCACTGAGATTGTTTTTAAAATAAAAAAAGTTTTTCAATGTTTTTTACATCAGCTAAGTATTTTATTGGTGTAGAAAATATTACTTACCACAGCAGCACGAGCCAAAACGATGGGAAGCGCGAAGGAGCTGACGAGGAATCCCATAGTGATGAAAATAGCTGTCTCCATGCAGGGCGAGTTGCCTCCAGTGCTCTCTGAGTGACGGCGAGCGATCATTGTAGGAATCGGGCATAGGATGTAGAACAGAACCACGAAGAATGGCCACCATAGTCTGGAAAAAAAATTACAATATTTTTATTTTGTGTCTTAAGAGCTATGTAATTTTTTCATTGATGAAGTTTGGTGAATACTCCAAATAAAATTTTTATCCTGAATATAATTAATAAAAATAAATTGGCAAATATTTTTTTATTAATTTCGGCTCTGACTAGAATAAACTATTATTTAGAATGAATATTATAAATACAGCAATTCCGTACATTCTTTGACTATCATCTGGAACACTGATCAATCTTGATCATCAAGGGTAAAGTTATGATAAGACTCAGCGTTCCAATATGCATGAATACACTTATCTCATATTACTATTATTTGAGGCATCACAATTATAACCATTGTTATACTTAGCTATTGTCATTAAACCTAGCTATTTTCCCACAATACACACAATGTATATGAAAATACACCTAAATACAGACTGTGGTTTGAGTTTTTAATATTTGTGTGATAAAATGCACCAACAGCCAAAGTTGTATTTTATCCCTTTCAGTGTTTTTATTTTATGAAGCTTTTAATTTTTTGTTAGAAAACTTATTTCACTATTGGGATGCCACAATATCCCCGAGTAACAGGGGGGACATTTCACGTGAAGCGGACAAGGAAAAAAAAGTGAGGTTCTGAAAATCGACCACATTCGGCCCATTTGTACTTCTAGTAGGTATGAATGTGTACGCAAAATATTTTTTTTGTATAGTGTATATTTACCAAGTTATAGGTTTCAAAAGAATTGTCGTTGATTGGTACTACAATTTTTCGAAAGTAATTTTTCGAATATAACAAATCTACTAAAAAATATTTTACATAGCGATACATATTAAAAATATACTGTTCTTTTTGACAGTAAAAAAAAATTCAAAAATTCAAAAAAAATTGATGGCCAAAACCGGAAGTAAACTTTTCAAACCAGAATTACAGTCACTTCGACCAATTAAAAAAAAAAAAAATTTTTTTTCAAAATATAGCTTAAACGATAATGAAAGTACACTAGAAAATTTAAAATGGGATCTCTATTAGTTTAGGCGGTACGTTGAATAATATACACCCGCGTCGCAAGGGGCGTCATATGTAGCACTTGCAAGGTTGAGCAGTTTGCGCGATATTGCAACTTAATTAATATTCTATATCGTTTTAGCGTATATTTAACCTCATTTAATGATATTAAATAAGTTTTATTAATTTTTATTAATATAATATAAAAATATAACTACATAAAGGTGGGTGCAGACTAAGTAACATAACATGTTATACGACATTGCTATATAACATGTTTCGAAGAACGTGACTGGGGCTATTAGTCACATTTCGCAAATAATAAAACTTTTCTACTGCTCCAAAAACGTTTTTTCTTGTTTCTTTCATGTTTCTTCGATATAACATGTTTCGAAGAACGTGACTGGGGCTATTAGTCACATTTCGCAAATAATAAAACTTTTCTACTGCTCCAAAAACGTTTTTTCTTGTTTCTTTCATGTTTCTTCGAAACATGTTATATAGCAATGTCGTATAACATGTTATGTTACTTAGTCTGCACCCACCTTTATGTAGTTATATTTTTATATTATATTAATAAAAATTAATAAAACTTATTTCATATCATTAAATGAGGTTAAATATACGCTAAAACGATATAGAATATTAATAAAGTTGCAATATCGCGCAAACTGCTCAACCTTGCAAGTGCTACATATGACGCCCCTTGCGACGCGGGTGTATATTATTCAACGTACCGCCTAAACTAATAGAGATCCCATTTTAAATTTTCTAGTGTACTTTCATTATCGTTTAAGCTATATTTTGAAAAAAAAATTTTTTTTTTTTAATTGGTCGAAGTGACTGTAATTCTGGTTTGAAAAGTTTACTTCCGGTTTTGGCCATCAATTTTTTTTTAATTTTTGAATTTTTTTTTACTGTCAAAAAGAACAGTATATTTTTAATATGTATCGCTATGTAAAATATTTTTTAGTAGATTTGTTATATTCGAAAAATTACTTTCGAAAAATTGTAGTACCAATCAACGACCATTCTTTTGAAACCTATAACTTGGTAAATATACACTATACAAAAATAATATTTTGCGTACACATTCATACCTACTAGAAGTACAAATGGGCCGAATGTGGTCGATTTTCAGAACCTCACTTTTTTTTCCTTGTCCGCTTCACGTGAAATGTCCCAGGGTCTATTCAATAGACCCTGATTCCTGATATGGGAATAAGTTCATAGAGGACACGGATGGACCTGCATAAAGGAAACGGCTAGTGTATCATATTATATTGTTATATCTAATTAAATGACATATAACTTTCAAAAGCTATCACACTGAACAGAAGCATCACTGTATGAATTTGTGTACAGGATATTATACACTGATAAAGTGTGCAGACAACAAAAAAAGCAGAGATAACTTTTACTTACTTATATTGTGGTAAGGCACAGGCGAGAATAACAAAGGTCATTCCAATAGAACCAGCAAAGGCCAGGGACACCAAACTGAAATAAAAAATATCTATTTTCATAATTGTTGATTTGTAAAAAAAATACATAAAAGGTTAATTTTCTATGACATTTAATTGTTTTGTGAGGTAATAAAAAATTCGAGAGTAATCTAGTTGGCTTAGTTTTTTGTAATTAAATAGTTGTTTTAAACATTCTATCCAAATCAAAGTCAAAGATTTTTATTTCATAGGTATGAACTATTACAGGTGCTTAAGAAATGTCAAGTCAGAAACTAGTGTCCGGTGGCTTTGTCCTCGAGGCAATAAGCACCAGCTCGCCTATAGCTGGGAGTGCAGACTAAACCTATCCTGTTAAATGATATACTAACTGATGTATTTCAGCACAGATGCTGTTTGCAATCCAATAAATAAACAAAACAATGAAAGTGTTTGACCAATAAAAGCCTAATTTTTTAACATTCAACGGATTGTTTAAATTCCTTTCACATCGAAAATCTTAATTCTAAACTCAAGAAGCTATGAGCAAATCTAGTAATCATGATACACGAATATTACACCTAATATAGTGTCACAATTAAAAATATAGTGTGACATAAGCAGGTACTCTTTTGTTGCAACCATTCTTTATCATCACACAACACAATGAATCTTTATTGACGAATGTGAGATAAAAACTATCGAAAACAGGTCAACAACATTATGTACGGCCAGTAATTTAAGAATGCAGGCATCTTGTCTGTAAAATAACATATCATTTTTGTTTGTAGAACAATCCTTGTTATAGTACTCGAAATGTAACTTACCCTGATCCATGGTAATGGTGAAAAGTACATGAAAAAAAAATATTGATATGATTAGACAGGTAGAAAGGCTAAAGAAACATTTATTATAAAAAAATATTTGTAAATAACATGAGTCATACTATCTACAAATAAGACATTGTAGCACAAGGCCGATTCTTATGAACCAATGAAAGTTATAATTCTGGAAAAGTAATACACACCTTTGATTCCAGCCATTTTCGTTATTTTGTGTTGATAACAAGATTACAATAAAAGAAAGACAAACCTCAAATTCTCAATGATAGAGTGAAACTTCAATTAGAAAATCAACTAATTCGAACGCCACAGACGATAAATAAATAGGCTTGTCTGTTGTGCCGAATCATAGACAAGATAGTCGATTATTCAAATAAATACAGATGACAAAAGGAGTAATTTTGAAATATCACTTATTTTATATTGATTGATTACGATAGTGAAAAACAAACTATTACGTACATTATGAATAGCTATCCAAGTAACAAAATGTCCTTGTTTACTGTCGCAAAACATTCTTGATAGACGAAAAATTTTACTTTCAAGTAAAATTTTAATAGATGTTTAGTCGAATGACATTACAATAACCTAATAAAAATATTCGCGTAATCTCGAGTTTCTATGTCACATCACTACTACCTCGATCACAGACAAATGACAATAAATAGACAGCGACACTTGTTTCATGTTATTGTTGATCATACAATTAAACTGACCGTATTAAACTGATAAATAGTTATTAAACTCAATAAGAATATCCAATATTTAACTATTTACCATGGATGACGATGCGGAAACTTATAAACTTTGGCGTATCCGTAAAACAGTAATGCAGGTAAGTGAGGTTATGTTGAGTGAGAAAGTTTTAAACTTAAGTTTCTGTGTTTATTTAAGTACTAAAAGCGGTTTGATGGCTCGTTTAAAGTCATTATGTATATAAATACAGTGATAAAATTGAGGCTTTCGTAAGAACTGAGTTCCTACACCCTAAAATACCTATTGCTTTTTACATGAGATCATGTTATAGAGAACATTGCATTTTCGATTCCAGTTATGCCATGACCGTGGATACTTGGTAACACAGGATGAATTGGATCAAACGTTGGAGCAGTTCAAAGAGCAATTTGGTGATAAACCCAGGTATGGTAGTTGTTTTGTTGTGAGATCAAACACTCTTTCAAAGGTTTGGCAGAATCAAAAATACATTCACCAAAATTTTACTACCGTCTACAAGAAGATGACCTACTATTTATATTAGAGAACTAACCAAGGTGAAGTCTTGTAGTTTGTGATACTGTGTGCTCCACCAAAGTTTTCTTAATTTTTTCATCCAAGATCTCCATACTGTTCCTTCTTAATTTTGTATTTTTATAATCAGTACTTGTTTGTTCTAAAATTCATAGAAAATTCTAGCAAACAATTTTGCTTTTTATGAAATTACATTCAAATAAAGTGTTGTTTGTTGTGTTGACATTATAATTTTTTTACCACAGTTGAAAAATTGTTGTGTCAAAACAGTTTTTTTATGGCCATGTCATTTGTCTAAAAAGTATTTATTACAACATTGTCTATTGTGCTCAAAATATGCAGTTTGTAATTGTGACATTTTAAATTGATAAATATTAAAGTAAAAGAGTTCTCAATAGTTAATTTATTTTTGCATATCAGTATATTGAACATTTGAAATATATTTTTTACAGTGAGAAGAGACCTGCAAGAAGTGATTTAATTGTACTAGTAGCCCACAATGATGATCCTACTGATCAGATGTTCGTGTTCTTTCCCGATGAACCCAAAATTGGTATCAAAACTATTAAAACATACTGTACTAGGATGCAGGAAGAAAATATTCACAGAGCCATTGTTGTAGTACAAGCAGGTAAACATTTATTTCCTTTATTAGCTGTATGACATTCAATACTAGATATAAGCTACAAGTAAGTCATGAATTTTGACTGATTTCTAATACTTACCTACTACATCAGTAAATTAAATAGGACCCTGGTATTTATTTCTACTCTTTAAGAGGTGGCCTAGACTTTGTTTTATTTAAACTATATAGTCCTGTTTGGGGATGTCATACATCATCCTTAACTACTATTTCAATAGTTAATAGGTCTATTAGTATACTGATAAATCTCTTTACAGGTATGACGCCATCAGCAAAGCAGTCGCTAGTAGACATGGCTCCCAAGTACATTCTGGAGCAGTTCTTAGAGTCAGAGCTGCTGATCAACATTACTGAACATGAGCTGGTGCCGGAACACATTGTGCTAACACCTGATGAGAAGGCTGAATTATTGACTAGATAGTATCCTTTTTAAAGTCAGGTCGTTTATATACCATTTGATCAGGAACTAAAGGTTCTTGATAAAACTTTAATTTAAAAATATGAATCAAAAGAACTACTGCTTAAAATACATATATCATCCTCATTCTCCAAGCCTTTTTGCCAACTACATTTGGGTTGGCTTCCAGTCTAAACGGATGTAGCCGAGTACCAGTGCTTTGCAAGAAGAGACTGCCCTATCTGACCTCCTCAACCCAGTTACCCAGGCAACCCAATAACCCTTGGTTAGACTAGATGTTCAATGACAGCCGGGACTTACAGTTCAACATGCCATCCGAAACACAGTCATTGGTGTGTAAGATATACTTAGAAAGTACAAACAAACTTAGAAAAGTTGCATTGGTACTTGCCTGACCTGGAATCGAACCCGCACCCTCACAGTCGAGAGGTTGGTTCTTTGCCCACTAGACCACCACAACTTCAACTACTATTTAAAAAAATGAGTCAATTTATTATCAATGGAATTTAATTTTTAAATTGAGTTTTATTACAAAAAGTCATATCAAGACTGTTTATGTTTACTAAATGTTATAATCAATGCTTATTTTTATGTGGGCCTTCGTCTAACATGGAAATACGGGAAAGTAATGTGGGTAGGAGTCGCGAATAAAGCCGCGGGCCAGAGCTAGTTTTCTATACCATATAATTATTTCCTTAAATATTTGTATCACAGTAAATTGAAGGAGAACATGTTGATGAGAATACAGGCGGGTGATCCAGTAGCTAGATATTTCGGACTTAAAAGAGGACAGGTAAGCTACTTGCTATTACTACTCATTAGGCTACCCAATCAATAATCGGTGACTTTTTGGAATTACCAAAACTGGCCTATGAAAAGCAAAAACACTAACACTGATTTGCAAATCAAAAATTATCATTATTATGTGATGATACGTTTTACAGTAGTCTTCCGTTTAGTACAGTACTGTCTTTATATTTTTTCTTGGAAATTTACAAACTTGGATCTAGTTATTTTCTAGTGACATACACACCTATAATTATGCCTGTACGCGAATGAAGACTTTGCGTGGTTAGACATGTTATGGGCATATTGATGTGTTATGCAAAAAACATGAAATGTTCCAGTGTCTGTTTGCAAAAAAACTCATAGTTTAATATGTGCATAATTTAGTATTTACATACTTAACTGCTACATACTAACAAGTGAATCTATGGGAAAGTTAGATTTTCAACATCAATAGTTTTTTTAGCCTATGCTGTCCCTCTGCTGGGCAAAGGCCTCCCAATTATATAAGTATTTTTTCTAAATTTCTAAGAATGATTATAGAATTTTGAATATGAATGATGTAAACATATTTTTTTTGTTCTCAGGTGGTGAAGATCATTCGATCATCAGAAACAGCTGGACGATACATTTCCTATAGATTAGTATGTTAGGATAGAAAATAAATATTAAATATTTTCACATAATTATGTACACTGTTTTATGTATTTATTCATTTTCACATAAGATTCCCAAACATTGTCTGTGCGTTAACGAAAAACGAACTCTTCTTGACGGTCGGGTAAAAATAACTATCAATGTATCCGAGTCAAATAGCTCTGCTGAATCGAGATCCCATCAATGGTGATGTACCCGTGGTCGTCTTTCGGGAATTAAATGCTGGGAAAAATATGTAGCGTTAATTCCACGAGACAATAAATCGAGACATGGATATAGGATGTAGTCCTACTCTCATGCATATGCACACACAGCAAAGGTATCATGCATATACGCAAATGCCCCTGAACTTGGGATCCTCAGGAGATGTCGACTGTTTGGGCGGCTTTCATGTACCTACTTATATTTTTCCCAAATTGCTGCCAAGACCTTTATTATTTATTTTATTTAAATCTTTCAGACATCAATGGCCCATAGATAAATACCTTAAAACCAAAATACAATATAAATATGTTATATACAAAATCTATTAAGTGCATTTCCTTGAAAAAAACTATGATGGATTCAACAATGCGTGTTTACATTCTGGTATCTAAATATTAGTATGATTGCAATAACGATTAAGTCATTATGACACAGTAGCCTGGCTATGTTTTGCCTAATTTAACGGTAAATTGATAAAAGTATAAACAATGGTTGGCCATGGTTAGAGTAAAGTATGCAATCTTGAGGCAATTTTTATGAAGGTTTACGGTCCTATCAGTTAATGAGTTTTTAGTAAATAGCAATTCAAAATTGTTTGTTTTGGCCACCAGTAGGTACCTACCTAACTCTTTTCTACTTATAGTTCTCATAAAATTGTCGTAAACGATTTTTTTTAATTAGATCTCGAAGAAGTGTTCAAATTAAGTGATTACAATATTTTATAGCTCAAACAATAGAGCAATTACAGAGACTTGAGCAAATAACTTGATACTATCGGATATGCATCATTCACGGCTAAGCTAACCGACCCTAAAATCGGCAAACACACAAATTAAAAAATTACCGACTTCCACATACATAATTGATGTTTGTTTTTAACTTTCATAAAATACCATGATCTGTATAATGGAATCACGCAATGGTTATTGTACTGGGTAATGTGGGCATGCGATGCGCGCGCTTCACACGGCGCGGGCGCACCTCGAGTCGCGCACGTCGGAAATCAACGCAATTACAGTATTTACGCGCAAACCGACTGATAGGATTGCGATCTTTTTGTATATTACGAAACGAAATAATATAAACTATAATATTTTTACGAGTTCGAAACGAAACGAGCGACTGATAATTTTTCTTTGAGAACTTAAGTTTTTCCTTTTCATGAGATGGTTGCGGAAATTTAGCTTGCTGTTACGTTTTTTCGGAGTGATCCGGTATTTGTCTAAAACAACGGGAGTATTAATTAATTTGTGGTGAAAAGAAACTGTTTTTCTATGTTTGGGAACTAAAGTTAGCAGTGGATTATTTTCCGGTAAGTGATTGATTTTTATTACATATGATTTATTTATTGATGAACCTGTATGATATCGTCATGACAGATTTTTGATACCTAGGTATAGGTATGTTGGATACGACTTTTTTTTAGGTATATATCCAGGAATTAGATAGGTAGGTAGGTATGTACCGAGCGATCTACCTTCAATGGATTAGTTAGACGATCGGTCCTACAAGTACTAGGTAGAAACCTATATTCTTTTTCAAACTTAGGTATCATCTAATAATTTTAACATCTAATATATTTTATTATCTGTTATTGTTGAGTGGGTGTAGCTGCAGCAGATCTCTGAGTTAAATAAGAAGTAATAAGTAATATAGGTACCTACCCATTCTGTTATAGGAAGTGTAATAATGTCAAGTTTTTTCAGTTACATAAACATGCGCATTGCTCATTTGATGTCATATTTCCTCTTCTTTTAATATCTATGGGTACGTAATAAGTATTTACATGATAACTAAATCACTGGCTTTGGCAGGTAGGTATATGTTTTATGTATTTACCTATTGTAGGTAATATTTAATGCAAAAGCTCGTTAGCTGTCTACAAAAAACGGTTTATTTTTCGATCAATAAGTAGGTCATTTTAGGGGGACTTATGTCGCTGTGGTTGCGTCAACAATGTTTTGAGTCAGAAAATCACCTAATAACTAAGTACTTAAAGGTTGAGTATTTCTCACAATCTATTTATTAGGCTCAGTTTAGAAGGTCCCTTTCCAATATTCGTGGATACACATATTTAGGTAGGTACCCAATGTATATCTATAGGTATATTACTATGTCTGTACTTGCTTTGTAATAGAGTCTTGTGAAGTACTTAGTTACGTTTTCAAGTTTTCAGTGGTTCACCTATTTCAAATATTGTTTACTGCAACGCATCCATCTATTCGTAAAAATCTTAAATATCCTGAAAATTCAGACATTGTTAGATAGCAGTTACCTTCAGAAGTTTCAGAAGTCCTGCTTTTAACCTATTACCTAAGTAGGTAGGTATAGACTAGTTACCTATATGTTGGTATTTTGAGGTACCTACCTCTACATTCTTACCTACATTTGATGGGTAATTACCAGTATTAGCAATGAGGGCAAATCAGGCGTGTTCATAAATCACGATGGTTATTGCAAGACACACAAAATCGAAGACAATACCACGATATCGTGATATTTGTACATCGAAGGAACCTAATAGGCATGTACTATAAATTGGGGCATTCAGACTACATGTTACACACCTATGCCATCCTACATAATGAGATTTGGGGTAAACAGGTCTATTGGTATGCAATCCTAGCTACATTAATCACGATTCTCTAGTAAAAACTGAGTCTTGACAAAAGATTTATTAGTGTTTGAATTTATTCATCACGTTTTTTATGGATGCGGATTTGAGTTGCTTCAGGTAGCCTTTTCATCTTTATAGTTTGTTAACTTAAAAGTTCCAGGAGCGTTAAGGTTTACATTTATCACTTTTTTGCCCAAGTGTATAAATGTTCTTTTTGTGAAAAAGCAATTTCTGCGATACCCATTAATTTGTCTAGATTGTACGACAGTTTTTGACCTTAAGAAGTTAAATAGATACTTTAGTAAAAACCTTAGAGCTTTTAACCTTTAGAAACTTTCACAGAATTCTGTAAAGCTCAGAATTCCATATTAGCAACCAATCCATTAAGTCCCGATCGGTCGGTCACGAATGAAATTAGAAAGTATAAAAATAACTTAGGTTTTATTCTTATAGATTTAACTACATTAGAATTTACTTTATTCTAATCAAACCGGTATTTCGCAGTCCGCAAAATGTTCCAAAATGTTCTAGTGTAAAAACTTACCTACTCTCGAAATTAGCGTAAAGTTGAGATAAAAAGATTTCTAAATTATGCAAAGGGTCTATTAAATCCCGCCGATAAATTATATGAAATGGACAAAAGTGCCAATTAGTTTTAGTAAAACGGTAGATAGGTTGCTATATTTAGGCATTACATTATCTAACCAGACAGAGCTGGTTTTGTCTGGAATTCACGTGACTTGTATTGTGATAACATTTCACGTGAGTCAGATCCTTTTGACCCCAGATACCTATCTTGCAATCTTCACATGCCTAAGTACCTACTAACTTAATAGATTTTCAGTTTCTCAAATATTTTAGTTTCTTCATCCAGTCTATACCTAAGTACCTACTTATCAGTTCGTTACAGGAATTAGGTGTTATTCCAGGCATTATCAAAGGCAGATTTTCATTCAAATTCAAAACTGATAATTTCACTTTTCAACTGAAAATTTCACGGGAAATCCACAATAGATAAGTTCTTTTGTAACTGCACATACCAGAAACCGTGCATTAGTTAAACATTCCAATTTAAAAATGGCTTACGAATGTACAGTCATTGAAAGTACACTTTGACAAATGACTACAAGTACACAATATAAACAAACTACTTGATATTCCATATTTTACAGGATTTACATAAAGAAAGTGTTACGTGACGGAAATTAACGGAAAGTCGATACATTATGAAGTTTGTAAGTACGTCGTAAATCAAGTGTTTGCAAATATTGATGAATTTGTGAATTTTGGCTTTAAGTTTTCCGTCTACCTAATGAAGTAGGCGCGGTGTCTAGTTAGTAGATAAACAAATAAAATACAATTAGGTATATTTTATGGTGCTATAAAATCCTGATAACTACATTACTAATTATACTAGGAAAAAAGACATACAAATGTTCAAATTGGGAATCTCCTCTTATTGTGGAAGTTGGTTAAAACTACTACTGACCATCATGACCAAAGACTATAAAGGACTTATTATCCTTCGTGTTTAAATGAAATACTTAATAAAATTAGCTTTTGTTTTTGAAATCGGTGTCTTGTCCACCAGTGAAGGAAGCTAATTACTTGGACACATATTAACTTATTTTAATATTTAATTTACCTTTACAAAAGTAAAAAAAAACTAATAAACATCAGTGAAAACACAATTATATCATCATAAAAAACAAAGAGTGAAAAGTATTCGTAGGATCCATTGAATGTGTTGATCAGGTGAAAATGCCTGAGATGCCGCGCGGTGTGGTTGCCACATTAACTCGTGCGCAGCGCGGAACATCCGACGTGCGCACGCGCGGTTGACACGACACTTCTTACGTATGTGGTACCTACGTTTCAGGGTAGACAGAGTTACTTTCGCATTTATAATACTACCTTTTCAACACCTGATAAAGATTTTCTTGCTACAAAATATGTCAAATGCATTCTGGCTTCACTATATAATGTTTATGCCATTTACCGGAATATTGAAATCAGTATTATGTAGGTGCTGACCAGCGTAAAATTTACCATTGCTTTACCTATGACTCGTCTAAGCTAAATGCGGGGGGCATTATTCCAACTTCTAACTATCACTATTTAATGTAAATCATTTATTTATTTATTAGGTTAGCCAACAATTGTTTACACATACCTTCATTTTATTATATTACATTATATTACATATATGTATGTATATCTACATTACATTTATTTTACTAACATTACATTTTGAATGGACATATCAAATTTGTAAGTGTACCAATCACTTATAGGCTAACACTACATGCACTATAGGTAAACGGCTTGATTTTACAAAATGAATTATTAAGTTAGTTTTGTTCTTAAGATTCTAATGTAAAGCTTGTGTGCGTAAATGTAATAGTGGGGCGCTTAATTTCAGGCTTCCGCATACCTAGGTTTTTCCGAGTATATTTCCCTTACAGCTAAATACAGTAATATTTGTAAACAAATTACCTGTGAATGACGACACTTTTTACCGTCATATAGGCACTTTGAATTCCTGTAACGACTTACGTCAAATCGAAGGCGTAGGCGTCAAGATTGCTTTAATTTCGACAGAATAACATCCCTACTTAACATAATTAAGTAGTTCTGCGACATTCTTTAGACTAAAACGGTAAATATCTGTAACAGAGGATCATATGGATCAAGTAGGCTTTTTATAAAGCCTACCGTAGTCCATAAATCATTTATACTCGATAATCATATGCGTAAAATTTCCACAGAAACGTAAAACACTTAATACAAGAAGTGATAAATGTTCACAATTTAATATCTAACGATCTCGCGTCATTACCGAATTTATATGTAATATTTATGTAAAGTAAAACATTTCTCTTTGCTCTGTAATAAATAGTGGACGGCCTATCCAGTAATTTGATCTTATCTCTGAGATCAGTCGCATAAACAAGATAAGGTAATTTTTATGGCATAATTAAGTGACAAATACATGTCTACTGTTGCTTTATTTACGGATTCACATTTAAAAAAAAATCTTGTTACATATGTATAAAAAATAATAAATAGCTAAGTCTATCAGGTATCAAGTTACCGCAACTCATACAGCTATTGATTTCTGACTAAGATCTTACACTTACCCATCATAAGGCACCCGTAGAAGCATATATTTCAATTTGGTCGATTATGCTATTTAAAATAACAGCCAAAGCGTTTTGAGACGATCATAGGTAAAATGTATTTTTAGATAACTAAGAACAAAATAAAATATGACGCAAAAGGCTCTTGATTTTTGGTGAGTTTGGTGTGTTTTGCGGTTTTGATCCCTAAATCGAAAAACTGTCATACAATGACTTCCTATTAGCTAAACTGTCGACAATTCACAACAAATTTCAAACTTATATAATTATTTTTTTGTATGAAAGGGATATATAGGCATGCGACAATTTTGAAATCTAAGCAAGTCAGATTCTCGCGGCCCCAAGAATTCAATTATAGAGATTACTCCGAAGTTGATTGGTTGGGAAAATTGCGCAACTGAAATGGGTTTCTATGGATACCATAGATGCCAATACAACATTTTGATTGGCGTGTAATCTCTGCGTAACATATTATGCATCTTAACATTTTGAAAATGTTTTTTATGATTAAATACGGTTAAATTTATTTATCAGCTTTTTTTGTTTTTTACCCGACTGCCAAAGAAGGAGGGTAATGTTTTTCGAGTGTATGTAAGTATGTATGTATGTCTGTTCCTTTGTGACCTCCTGTAGCCTAAACGGCTTGATGGATTTTGATGTATGAGGTATCGTTAGATTTGTCTTGATTACGGGAGTGTCATAGGATACATTTTATCCTAAAAGTCCCACGGGATATTTTTTCTAAATTTCCCTTTAAAAAAATATGTATGCGGTATCATTAGATTCATTTCAATCACGGGAGTAATTAATATAGGATACGTTTTTTCTCAAAATTCCCACGGGAACATGTTAATTCTGCGTCAACGCAAAGCAACTCATGCGTTAGCAAGCAAAAAGATAGGGCGTGGCCTGGCATGCGGCGCGCGGCGCGGTGCGGAGGGGGATATGCTCGAGTATACAGCCCGAATGCGGGCACACGCATAAGGTAAAGTAAGGTAAAGTAAGGTACATAGTCTTCTACATCTACAACATTTTCGTTAAATAAAAACAGCTAAAAAGTTATAAATAAAAGAATTATTATTAAAAAAACAAAATACCCGACTGCACACTAAAAAAAGAGTAAAACAAGCCCCACAATAATATTGATCAATCAAATGCTAAAAACTAATTATGTAATACCGTTTAAACAATACCTATATTAAAATACACTACAATATGTGTTCGTAATCGATAGTTAAATAAACAGAAACTTATTTTGAATACAAATTTACTGAATATAATTTATAAATATTGATGGAAAGCATCGCACCTTGACCGCCACCAACGAAAATTCTGCTAAATGGTGCACAACCGAAATGACTATAAATAAGCCTCTGTTGGTCCCCGCCTGCGATGCTTTCCATCAATATTTATAAATTATATTCAGTAAATTTGTATTCAAAATAAGTTTCTGTTTATTTAACTATCGATTACGAACACATATTGTAGTGTATTTTAATATAGGTATTGTTTAAACGGTATTACATAATTAGTTTTTAGCATTTGATTGATCAATATTATTGTGGGGCTTGTTTTACTCTTTTTTTAGTGTGCAGTCGGGTATTTTGTTTTTTTTTGCATAAATCTTTATTATAAAGATTCTATCATATTTTGACTTGTGAAAAAATTGTACATTTTCGTAACTTCTTCCTGTACTCGGATAAACATCGCCCATGTTTAGCGCAGATAGTGTAGCTTCTTAACAATGCAATACCTAATTATTTAAATCGATTCAGAGGTCCCTGAGCCTATTTAATTCGAACAAACAAACAATTAAATCTTTTCTGTTTATGTACTTATTAGTTTAGACTTAATTCTAAATTAAACATAAACTGAAAATTAAACTTTCAAAGTGTACTATGCGGTTTCCTAAATTTTATTTATCTTTTTCCTACTTTCAACACTTTCTGTACATTTAACCGTCATAATAACTTGACACGAGAAACGCATATATTAGAAAAACATTTTCTATTTATCATTACGATATGTCATGTGCAGTTAATAGAAATGGTCATTACAGTTGCATTATATAGAATGCAGATGCACGTTGACTTACCTATAACGGAACGTTATGAATCCAGGTCATTACAAAATAAGAAAAACACACTTCACGTAAAATAAGAAAAACTGTTACTGTTACAGCCTTTTTTTTATCGTCCCATTGCTGGGCTGCGGCCTCCTCTCACACGTGAAAGGATTGAGCATTAATCACCACGCTTGCTCAATGCGGGTTGGTGATTTCAGACTTTATAGTCCAGGTTTCCTCGAGATGTTTTCCTTCAACTTTTTAAAAATAAGAAAAAACTTACCTAAAAAGTATCCGCAATCATCCAGGGATTTACGTTTACCGTTATGATCGATCGACCCGTGAGGCTGGCACGAGCTCTTTAAAAATATACATATTTAAATAAAAAATACTTATAATTTAAGCCAGTTTTCACGTTGAATGGCAATGCTTAACTTTATAGACAAACGGACCATGGTATGAATATATGATTACTGAAAAAAAATATTTAATTATTTCTAAATTCTTTCACTTAATATTTGACTTATGACCGTGTTAAAATTATATTTGTATTGTATTTATTAAGCTTCGTTTACTTGAATGAGAGACAGCCTGACAGGCTAACGTCAATCACTTTAGCGATGGTTTTCGCCATCCTTCTTATTCAAATCATTTAGCCATGGTTATCAACATCCTTCTAATTCGCAAATTAACAAAGTAGGTATACGATATCCTCCAAAAAAAATGGCTTATGAATTTGATATTTCTTGTCTTTCCTTCATACAATGCGTTTATGTCTTTAGAACGGTCAAGTAAAAACCAGTATCAGTTGAACCGCGTTTTCAAATTTGTTTCATACAAGACAAGGTCTAGATCATATTTGCTATAGATTTCATTGCTTGTTTAATTGTTAGTGTCCTGTAGTGAAAGTTATCAAGTCGTTAAAAAGTTGGTATAAGCTTACAATGAACAGGTAATTTAGTATTTGATAGATATGTCATTGGTTCATAAACACAACGGTACTTAATTGTACTTGAAATCATGCAGCTAACTATCATCATAAAGCAATT
The DNA here is from genome assembly GCA_033682625.1 of Helicoverpa zea x Helicoverpa armigera. Lineage (NCBI taxonomy): Eukaryota > Metazoa > Arthropoda > Insecta > Lepidoptera > Noctuidae > Helicoverpa > Helicoverpa zea x Helicoverpa armigera. The sequence goes on from JAWIIS010000011.1 coordinate 5,123,304, forward strand.
AACTCCAGTTTCGTAAGAAATTTTTATAAATATTGTATCTAATGCTCCTAAATGAGAATCGAAGCCTTAAGAAATTTAACTGAACAGCCAATACTGAAAACTGCACTACGATAAGCAGCGATCAATACGATTGAACAATAAACAAAAAACGATACATCTAAATCAGTATAACAACAAAAAACAAAGATGGCGTGACGATAGCAATGCAAATAACAAAATGTTAGCAACTCGCAACTAGTGTGAAACACACCGCGTTAGATGATTAACCGATATGATTGGCTTTCGTCACAGCTGCGCGGGCGCAGGCAAAAAACTAGATTTATGTACAGACCGCAATAGTGAATTTGTTATTGCATTTTCAGTGGTTTCAGCATTGTAATTAACTGAGTATTTTTGTTACGTATGTACGTTTTGTTGAAATAATTTACGTGTTCATTATATTAATTATTGGAATTATGATCGGTATTTTGTTTAATTAGACAGATGGTCGTTAAAGTAATTGAAGTTTAGGAAATGTGTTTGTTAAATAGTGCTTTACGGTCTAGTAGATATAGCGTGACTGCTTTGCACGAGGTCTCGGGTTCGATTCGATTTTTTTTTTGGGTTTACATAGATATTTACATAGATAACTTAAAATAAATAAAATTTTCAAATTTTTAGCTTTTAAGAAGCTAGCACTAGGCAGCCTGAAGTCTGGAAGATGATGGTAGATACATTAGTGCCTAGGACAGCATGTAAAAGTCATTCCTGTGTGTGTTTGCCTTTTTAATAATAAGTGCTTTATCATCTCTCACGAAATCAATCAATATTTTCCGTATTGGTCTCTCTCCATCTATCCACATTGTGCATCATCCTCCTCCGAGCCTTTTTTCCCAAACTATGTTGGGGTCGGCTTCCAGTCCACATTGTGCATAATTATCATCAATAGCCTTTAGTAGTACCAAAGCATCTAAAACGACCTATTATTCAGATTCAATTAAGGGCAAAGGTTTCTGCTCATATCATAAACATCGATGAAAGCTTTCCTCACGGCGTATTAGCAATTTCAGACTAAAAGCTCAAGGTCATGTCAAAAGCCTTGACCCTTATTACTTGAGTCTGTTTAGGGTCTAGGTAGGTAGAAAGGGATCAAAGGGATAGACTAGAGTGTAGGATAAATCCCTATCGGTATTAGTATCGAAGAAAATAATGGGAAGGAAAAAAATAAATACAATGTTTTCATTAAGATTCCTAGAGGATTTCACTGAAAGTAAAATTTGGGACATGAAACTCATGGCTGATTTGTGCTTTAGGAATTGGTAGGCATGACCATTATATACTTGTAGCAATATGCACCTAATAAAGCGCAATGATTGCCAGTTTAATACTTGTAATTAGTACATCAATCAATCATATTATTACAAAGAAGTCTTTCAATTGCTTTGTCAAGAGTTGAGTCGACATGCAATCCAGTTAACACAATATTTGTGTACCTATATGTTATATGGATTTATTGTATCTTTGATTTGATTGATAAAAGAATGATTTATGTCTTGTTTACAGCTTCAATAGGAAAAATTCATCATCATCCTCCGAGCGTTTTTCCCAACTATGTTGGGATCGGCTTGCAGTCTAACTGGATTCAGAAGAGTACCAGTGCTTAAGTACGAAAAATTATAAAGCATTCTCATGTGCACATATGATTGGACGTGCCCATTTCATTTTCCGAATGTGGCACCATAGTCAGCTATCCGTATACAAACTATGACACATCATAAATAAGTCACACTTCGCCACCATCAACCGCGAACCGCAACATTCGGTAAATAACCATAATGATGATCTAAATCCGAAGTCTGCCGAAGATACCCGAACGTCCCGTTCCGTATAGTTATCAGAGCATCCACGTCTAATAGCGGCGACGTGACCACGCCTCCCAGTCGCGGTTTTAAATAATATAGCAGACGAAACCGATACTTTCTATTGACGATTATTCGATAAAAGTGAGCTTGAGAAACTGGTGGTTTTCACTCCGATAGGAGACACAATAACTCCATTGTGCCGTGCCCTAACATTAGGCTAGGTTCTAAGGTCACCGACAATGGGCAAATGCGTCCCACATGTAGTGTTTACGTCCTCAAATTGTATGCTGGGACCAAATTTCGTTGAAGAAAGTTTTCGTTAGTCATGATCAGTCTTTTCCAAACTATGCTGGCTTCCAGTCTAAGCGGATGCTGCTGAATACCATGTTTTACGTTTAGTTTCTGCTTATCGGACCTCCTCAACCCAGTTACCTGGGCAACACGATACCTCTCGGTAACATTGGTTGCCAAACTTTTTGGCTTTCGATTGCATGCCAGTTTTAAGGTAGGATCACACACAGTGAAAACAGTGAAGAGTTTCTTTAAAGTTTATAGTTGAATGGAAAATAACCAAAAAATCGATGAATAAATTGAGATTTTAATAAAATCTAAAGTAACAGGTTATAAGTTGGAATGGTTCTAAGAACCGTATGGGTAGGATTAATTAATGACGGTAAGGTAAGTTATCTTATACAGACAAACGGCATTTAAATAAGTTCTGAATCACAATGTGATTCAGAACTTATTTACTGATATTTATTGTGGTAATAACTTGCATTGGTGGTAATGGTTTTCCTACCTAGTCCATATTTTCATTAATTTTATTTTAAGCCTATCCTGTTCATGTATATTACATACATATATAGTTTATTTGCTCAGTGTTGTGTAGCTTGGCCAGAAGTGACAGATTTTTTGAAATAGGTTTCAGAGCTTTTAAGTTACAAACAAACAAAAAACATTTATTTTTCATTAAATTAGTATATATATGTATATGTAGACTATAATTTATAGTCTCGATGTGGTGCCTATTATATGGTGTATGTCATACGATTGTCAATCCCTCAGTAGATTGAATGATTGAGCAGTTTGAAGGGCAAATGAGTTCTACATTTGACACTAATGGGATCCCATAACGGAATCATATTTTCAAAACTCATGGTCGTAATGAAAATACAATTATGATTATAATAAAGCTTGACTGCTTTCGTCGTGTTTTATAATAAGTTTGGTATTGGTTATTAAATATTTATTTACAAGATTGTTAGAATGAAAGATGTATTTTTTTTTGTATATGTTTGACGATTAAATAATGACAAATATAAGTATTTTAGTAACATGGAATTCTAGGAAAATTAATTAATCAATCCTCTGTCGTGCGTCATAGGGTGAACACTATCTATCTAATCATGATCAAAATGACAACTTAACTTGGAATTTCTAAATTAGGTACCTACTTTTGGAATTTACTTAAATTTAGGAGTCATCACGTGCATAAGTTACAATTTTAATTTTGAGGTCAAGAGCGTGCCTGCTAATAGTTATAATTTTCATATATTAGACATTAGTTCAGTATTTAAGCACAAGCCGATGCGGACCAATTAAATAAATGATGAATAATGAGTAGTAAAAGCTAATTAACATGCTTGTAAAGTGAAGAATAGATAAGAACCTGATTAGGCTCATGAATTTAATTGATCAATTCCACTGAAGTCCAATACCGATGGAATAAATTAACGAAACTCGTTCTAACTGTACTTGAAGAGGGCACGAGTTTATTGCAAATCTGGTATTTTTAGAGAAATAGTTTTTTAAGACATTTGCATATTTAAAACCATAATTTTGCTGGAATTTTTTGAAACATGTAAACACGTATTGATTTGCTATCTATTATTATTTTTCTGCGTATGTAATAAATAATAGTTACCTATTGTAATTGTAGTGTCACCTGTGACATGTCGATGAAAAAATGCATACAACTCGTAGGTATTAGTGACACTAAAATAATTACCTGCCTTACCTACATCAATATTTTTAGGTACCTATTTGCAAATACATCATCATTTTATCGTCCCACTGCTGGACGGTTGGTTTGAGCGGTAGTCACGACACTTGCTCAATGCGGGTTGGTGATTTCAGACGTTATAGAAAGCAATACAAATATTTCACTAATACTTTATCTAGTACATCATAAAATTCTCTAGGCATACCTTCCCTAAAGGTTGTAAATAACGTTCGGAATTTAAATCTAGTCGCTCCTTCAGAACAAGCGTGTCGCCCGCAGCTGCAATTTGTACTATGTCGCGATCCGTCTACCCGCGTTATCTATTTTCGCGAAAACTGTTGTTCGGAGACCAGTAATCCCTGTAATAGAGCATTGTTCGGCCGCCATAGATTGTGAACTGTTATTTTCTTGAATAAAGACATCGAGATCCGAATCGCGGTGAACTATTTGGTATGGTAAAATTGTTTGTGGTTCTTGATTTAATGGAGAATATGTGTTGTCACCTTTTGAAGTTGTTGTTGATACAGTTGTTCAGAAAAATAAAACAAGATTTATAAACATTTTTGCAGAGGATTTTTAAATGTTCTTATAAGAGTCAACCAATAAAAAGTAAATTGTAGAATGCATATAAAATATTCTCTTACGTTTTAACTTAATTATTTGTTAACGTTAAAATCACGGAAGCTGCAAACAGCATTTAACTCATGCCATAATAAGTATTCATAATTTTATTGATTACGTCGTAAGGAGGTTACAACTTAGAAAGCAAAAGTTACCTACCAATAATTATTCATTGAAGATGAATCGTAATCGCAATATTCAATGATTTATTATACATAAATCTCTACTATTGCATAATCTTTATTTGCTTCTTTATGACTTTTCCTATAATTAATACTTCTAAGGGCAATAATTAGCGCAAACAAACTATTACATAAATATTTCGACGCGGAATTGAATTAGAATCATGCGTGGTGTAAAAAAGTGATTATAAAGAGATTTGTAGCACATTTTGTAGCATCGTGGTAATTTGTGTGTTGTTCGTCTATTCAGACGGTAAATCATAACTTTCTCTGTTTGTTTCATAACTGAGATTAGGAGATAACCTCGGTAATTGCTACCGTCTGTGTGTTGGGAGATCATCTGGGTCTTATCTTGGCAAATGTCATGTTGTTGATCCGTGTTTCACTCGTATCCAGTGGGAACTACTTCATGTATTCCGATAAAAAGTACCCTATAACCTCCCTCGACGAATGTGCTATCTAATACTGGAAGATTTTTTCAAATCGATTTAGTTGGAAGTTCATGCCTGGGATTAGTCAAACAAACACTTAAGTTTTTTTTAATATTAGTAAAGATTTTGCAAAATACTTTTTAGTCGGCCGATAGTTTAATCGTGCTCTTCATCAGTACAGGAATGCACGATCAGATATCAGTGTAACACATTGAAAGAAGTAACTTTTATCTTTAAACTGTACTCTTTTAAGGTGGAGTCATTTTTGCAAAGCAAATAACCATTTTGTTTCATAGATACTTTTGATGAACTCTTTTCGGAAATGTTTGAACGTAATAGATATGTAGGTACTTAGGGTCCCATACTACCAAAGACTAAATTTCTTTAAAATGAATACTCTCCACAATCGTCGCAAAATTCATGACATTCAATTCTTACACAAACTCATTAATGGAAAGACAGATTGTAGCGAATTAGTTCATCACATTAAACTTGCTGTTCCCACCAGAATACCGCGATACCCAATCACCAAACCATTCCACATTCCATTTTACAGAACCAATGTTGGTAAACGCCCGCCTATAGCACGAATTTGCAGTGAATATAACTCTTTGTGCGGGAGCTCGGACAATTTTGACATTTTCCATGATCGCTATAATAAATTTAAGCGCAATGTAAATGCCTCATATAAATTAATTTTTGCACAAAATTGACCAATTTGAATAGTACCTTGTTATTTGCCTTTATCGATTCTTCTTCTTTTTTATTATTACTATTTTTGTTTTGCATAGTTTGGTTTAGTTTAATTTAAGTTATTTTCAATTTGAACGTTGTGCGCACCTGTAATTAACATATTTACGCAGGACTTATTACAATTGTAAACTTATATATGTGAAAGTATTTGTAAATAAGCTGTTGGTGTGCCTAAATAAATAAATAAATACTTACAAAACGTGATCCTGTTATATGTTCTTTTATTACAACACACTATATTCACCCCGTTTAAATGCGGCTAGAGCACTTCAAAGGACCAACTGTAAAATAGATTATAATTATATACTTGCCTCCAATCATTTCGCTTCGTCACTGAAACCACCCTTATTGAGATTTGCAGTCTTGCATTGATCTTGCAAGATAAGATACAGATCGACTTGTATTGGAACCTATTTGTGAAAGACAGGCTGATATTGATACAATGGAAGGCAATTGCTTATCATCTCGACCCTTTGATTAATCATTGGTTGTATTTTAATAGTTTGTAATGTCATTGCGTAGGCATTGCATAGGTTCCTATTATGAAAGGGTGAAGTATAATTCTACGAAAATATCTAAATTGAGAACTTTATTCTTCCTCTTTGAGAAGTCGGTTAAAAACACTGTAATGACAGACAAGTCCCAAAAGTTTATCGTACCTTCCGAAACACGGAAGACCTCGTCATGACAAGATGGTCACCCATCCATGGAGCAACCGCGCCAAATTTGCTAAGCCATGTGCTCTTTGAAATTCGAAACTGTAGTAGCTAAAAAACATTACCCTCCTTCTTTGGCAGTCGGGTAATAAGAATAAAATCATATTGTTTCGGTGGCACAGTGGTAACATGTCAGCCAAGAAAGCTTTTAAAAATCTTACTTTTTCTGAAAGTCGATCTTATCAGTTAATATTAAGGTAATTAACAAAATCTGCAAAAATACTTCCCAAGTTTTGAAATAACTGCTTTGATTGAGCTTTTAATGAAACACATTAATAGAGAAGTTTATTTTGAAAAAATCAACTGTATCTTTGACATTCGTTGATGTTTTTTTCCATAGGTTTCGTGTAAAACGGAAATAAAGCGTTAATTTAAATGTCAGACAAACGAAGTGGATTTCATTTTAATAGAAAATTTTTTCTAAAAATAAAAGTTGTTGCTTATTTTTGAATAAATTAAACATCAAGGTTCTTTTACTTATTAGCAAAAGAATTTATAAATAATCTTGATGTTCTACAGGTATGTCTTGTTTAATTATGAGACTGATACAAATGTATTTTTGTTAGTCATAGTTATAAAGTTAATATCTAGCATGCAGCGATGAGGAGGAGTTTTCTGATGTCATTTTATAATTTATATAAATAAGTGAATTTTACGTTTTATGTAAATATCTGTATAACCCTGTATACATATATTCCTTTTTCTAAACAGTAAAAAACTTTTACATTAAAAAAAAAATCTAGCTAATACCAGCGATGTTATTCATATCGCTGTTCCTGAGATTGACGCTTAAAACAAATAAGCACTTTATCTCGAATATTAGTATAACTAGCATATTAATGTGCATAGCGGAATATGCACTTTAGTAAATTGATGACACTAGACAGATTTCAATTCATTACTTTGTCTTTTTAAGATAATTTCTTAGAAATATTATACAAAAAATACAAACATAGCGTTTACATATAAAACATGACTTTTTGAAATGACATGCACATTGCACATGTACCTATGTCATTTTTACAATTTATTCAGTGAAATCTATTATTTATTTTTCTTCAAAAAGTTCTTGTTTTTTGCTGTTGCACTCACAAAGTAACCTAGAAGATAAAACTATTCATTTACTTCCTGACTATTAACACAGTCACATCTGAATTGAGGACCTCCTTATTTAAATTTGAAGAATGAATAGGAAGTGGGTCCCACATGCAAACTGCGGAATTTATAATCTACGAGTAATTTTGAAAGCTTTGCGATTTTTATCATCATCATCGGCCTTTTTATCGTCCCACTGTTGGGTACATACAGGCCTCCTCTCACACAGAAAATACCTGTGATATCTGTCTTTTTGCATGAACAACATAATAAAAACCCATATCCGACATTCTACTAGCCGTATAAAACCTAAGAACATAAAATAGCACTAATTGTTTCACATTTTATCAAAAACAATGTTGCCATACAAAATGTTTTGTGACAATAAATTTTTAAAACACGTAGTTTCTTCTTTGTTCGACGTAATAATTGTCGTGTAACAATGTACCTAATGTAAAAGTGACTGCTAGACTGTTTAGACAATGTATGGCAAAGTTCACCAGTCACGCGAGAGGGTCTCACACGAGCGTTTTTTGTTTCTAATTTTAAGGAAAATGTAAGTATTCAAGACAAAGTGAGTCATTTCTCAGATCATTTACATCTGACCTGATGCTTGTGCTACATAGTTGCATCTGTTTTCAGAATTAATGTTGCATCTAAATTGAATTAGGAATGTTTTACTTTCTCAATTTGACTCTGATAGATAAATTATTTATAGACGGAAGGATATGGACTTCTTTGCATAGTTCACTTAAGTATGTTAATGAAAGGATTTTTTTGGTAGTCTTAAGTTAGCATAGAAAATAATGAGTAAAATGGGTTTACTGCCATTATAAACCTTCTTCACGAATAAGTTCTTATGACCATTATTTTTGTGCCTTCAAAGATTTTTGAGGTCATAATGTATTTTATTAAGTGCGTTACGTTATAAAGTCATGTTATATAACACAGATTACATTACTCGTTGTTACCATGCCACCAAAAAAAGCTTTATTTCAACTGTTCGTAAAAACTTTATGATCACGAAAATAATAGTTTTAGACCTATGCGTGTGTGAATTAGTTTTAATAGTTTTAAAGACGTGACTGTGTAGGTCAGGAGCAAAATTTTAAACAAAGGGATAATTACAGCAGTAGGTCAATTGTCGCTAATAACTATAGTAAATAGTCAAAACAATTTGGTGATTGTTTTCATTCTCACGGTAGACGGATATGTGTAACACCAACACATTTATTTGTTTTTTTTTGGGTGATTTTTCCGTATTATGTAGGTTTATATTTTGACTAGCTTTCGTGCAGTGTTTGTACCTTATTATTTACTTAGTTTTATCAAGTAAATAAAGCTAAGATCTCTTAAGTGGGTGACGTATTACCACGAGATAAACCATTTAGATTGAACATCATCAAGAAAGAAGCACGTCTTATGTGTTTCTTTAAAAAAGTTTTTCCGTAAGCTATATTTCATCCAAATTCGTATTTAATTGAAATACCAACAAGTCAATGTTTCCTGTTCCTCATAAACTTTCTCGGTATAATAACTTTGATTAAGATCTTTAGGCATTCAATTAATATGACGTTAGCCGCAATAAAGGACAAAATAAAAAGGTGCTAAAATATTAAGCTGTCATATTAGACCATTATTTATAATTGCAATGTGAATTTAATGGACCGCGTCTAGGCGAATAGCTAAATATATCTTTCGATTCTAATTTATTGTTAGTAAACCTGTTTCGAAATACTAAATGGAAGCTGTTTTTGAGATATTTTGGGGCTTCATTTCTATCCGGTTACTAACGATGACTAGTTAATTTAGCCGTCCAGTGCTTGCAGTGAGAACTCAAAGCGGGTCGTGCCGACTCGTGCCTCCAATTGTCGGGTCAATCAAAATGCTATTGTGGTTTACCAATATTGATTTTGTTAAGCTTCTATAGTCTGATTTTTAATCTCGTAGACTAAATTGACACTTGCAAAATGTCAAACTACCAAATAATTTTGCTAGCTCTGTGGTGCAGTGTTGTACTTACGATACCGGTTCGTTGATCCGTAACTTTTTACAATAAGTCATCCTGAAATAATGGGCTTCTCCTTGATAATTACGCATGGCTTTGCGTGGTCAGATATCCCTGGCAGTTTGTAGCACGTCGTACAGCCATGTGTACGTACGTGAATTTTAAATAAAAACTTTGAATGAATATTAAATTTATTATAGATAAAAAGTTACGATTCAACGAACCGGTATCGTAAGTACAACACTGCACCACAGAGCTAGCAAAATTATTTGGAAGTTTGACATTTTGCAATTGTCAATTTAGTCTACGAGATTAAAAAACAGACTATAGACTTACTCAATGCAATAAAAACTTGCATCGGTTACTTAGTCATTTAACTATAAACGCTGGAACTAACACAATAATGTGTCTAGGCACTTTTAAAGTTTTTTTTTTGTGAACAGTAGATATTTATTAGAATATTCAAACAATGTAAAACTATTCGACTAGAAAATAAGGAATCGAGGCGCCTTGCAGCGATGGAAATAAAAAATATTTCCTCGTAAATATAATTGGCGCGGAAAGGTATGCGAAATACATATTTAATGGGAGGGGTGTAGGTGTTAATGACCGTTCATGATAGCTCGTGACTAATACATTCTTAGTTATAGGAAACCTACTTAGTTACCTGCCATAATTTGAATCAACGAAAAATAAGAATAATTTCTTCGTGTTTCAATATGTCTAAACTTATTAACGGGATATTCACAACCATGTACCTATATTAAAACACATATAAAAAACATTTGCAAACATCATTCAACTGTAAAACTAAAGAATAAACTTCGTTACTACCTTCCATAGCATTATCAGAACAACATAGTTTTAGTAGTACCGGCTTACTTTTACGAAGAAGGAGGTTGAAATGCATGATGATGGGCCTACGAAGGAGCAGAACAAAGATGAAGGATTCCGATTAGAAAATATAAGAAGAGTATAGAAGTAAATACTGAGATCACGGATAAAAATAGCAAAAGAAGTAATTGAAAAAAAAGGTGGAGGCTGTCATAACTTATTTTTAACGTTCCCATTTTAAATTGAGAACAGCCAGTAGATAAAGTTAACAGCCTAGAAACACATTGATTTGCCATAAGGACTTCTTAAGAATCAATTTCTATGAATAATATAACTTATTCCAATGCCATCGACTCCCATAATATAGTGTAAGTGGGTGTATAGCTTTTATCTTGGAATGAAACACCATAAAATTAATATAAATTATTCTCTATCAAACATTATAATAACGTTCAATATAAAAGTTTTAGAATAACGCTGTTCCTACTTTACTTCGTTTAATATTTTCTCGAATTTGGTCTCAAGAATGTATGTATACTTCTTGGGTAAACGCACAGTTGGACAATAGAGTATTTTAATGGCTAGGCTCATACAAGAAGTGCCTAATTAGGATATTTCTTGAAATGGTTACCACTTTTTAGACCTATGTATATTGTATGTTGACCTTATTATTTTTTATTTACGGTATGAAGTATAGTCATAATTTTACATCAGTAAAAGCAAAATTCTACGGATTTACATACCTCACTTGGCTATGTTTTCCCATAGTTAGTACGGCATTTTCGCGTCGTTTTACAAAGAATGCTGTTTTGGTATCAACTTCCCTTGCATTGTGTGAATGTGAATTCGCGGGCCTTGTTTTAGATCCATCGTTTTGTATTTTTGTAATTGCACTTGCTAAATTGTAGGGTACACACTTAATTCTCATTCTAGTAGAATTTTATGATGGTCTTCCTAGCCGATTATCAGCCACGACGGCTGTTCTATAATAAGGAGATCAGCCAGCTGCGAAGGACATTATGGTGCACAAGCATTTGCGCAGACACAGGTGCGCTCTCCATCCCGTCACTCTCATAGCCCGATGGGACGGTAATCGACACGACCTAAACTTTGAAAAAAGAACTTTGTTGAATTGTTTCAAGATTAAATAATTTTAATGTTCATTTTCTGGCCTTTCTAAGTCTATCTTAGACACCAATGACTGTGTTTCGGATGGCACGTTAAACTGTACATAGGTCCCGGTTGTCATTGAACATCCTTGGTAGTCGTTACGGGTAGTCAGAAGCCAGCAAGTCTGACACCAGTCTAACCAAGGGGTATTGGGTCGCCCGGGGAACTGGGTTGAGGGGGTCAGATAGGGCAGTCAAGCACTGGTACTCAGCTAAATCTGGTTAGACTGGAAGCCGACCCCAACTTAGTTGGGAAAAAGGCTCGGAGGATGATGATTTCTGACCTATTAGCATGCAGATATCAAACATCTTGACATCTTGACGGCATTGGTCAGACCCTACACTTGTAGTCTTCACTCATCTTCGCTACGATAGATTTGTAACGTTACTGTTTATTCAAATAAGCCTATTGTTCTAATTTGAATAAACATGTTGTTAGTAGTATTTACATATTTTGAATTGAACGCAGCTCACTGTGTAAATGTAAATTGTATACCTAAACATACATACCTACATGATACATTCACTCATGTGGTAGCTTGTAGTCTATCTCTAGTAAGCAAATGAACATATAGGTAGAATATTTAAGTATAGATATAACCGACCCCAACATGATTGGGAAAAGGCTCGGTGGAGGATTTAAGTATAGGAATGGTAATACCTAAAATTCATGTACGAAAGTGCTCAAAGTAGACATAATTATTTAGGTAGGACTAATTCTTTAACTTAGTTGAACTGTACTTCAATAATACCTACATAGTTTAATCATGTTTCTTCAACAACCAACACCTGTGTTTTAATTTCAACAATTAGGTGCCTACAAGTTGTTTTTCACACGCAATATTCTAAGACCGTTTTGTTATAATTATGAACAATTCAAATGAAGGACAAGACAATTTATCGAAAGGGCTACATAGTAATGTTAGAGTACGCGCCTACTACTAACTTTTAGTCGACAGATACTTAGTTGGTTTATGCCCATTTCCACCAAATTTTAGGGATCCCATAAGGGCATTTAGGGAACACTTAGTACGAATTTCGTTTTCACCCATGTTTAAGTGTCCCTTATAACCTCTATTATTGTGGGAGCCCTTATTCTAAGTGACATTCAGTTAGGGAAACATTAAGAGATTGTTGGTGAAAACGGACATTAGGCTCATAAATCAGTATAAAGATGATTGAAAATACACAGTTAACAACGATCAGGTATTTGTCCGATAACAGACCGACCAAAAAATTTGATTGAATTTTCAATTTTCTAGATAACGGGTGATTTTTTAAGAGGTATAGGATTTGATTTTCAAAAAAAGCACAAAAAACTTGAAAAATTTGATGAAATCTTTATTGGAATCGATGGAACGATCAATATAATTTAATGTTTGAAGATGATTTCATGCAAATGCTGGCCGCGGCTCCGGTTTAGATGGCCCATTCGCAAGGCCCAATTTCGGCACTCTCTCCAACATATCAGCCGGTATATTACGAATAAATGCTTCAATATTGGCTCCCAGTGCGTCAATCGTTGCTGGCTCCACAAGAAATAGTCCAAAGGTGTTAGATCACATGATCTAGGCGGCCAATTGACGAGCCCAAAACGTGAGTTAAACTGTTCACCGAAGCCTGCTCTCAATTAGGCCATTGTTTCGCGTGCCGTGTGGCATGTGGCACCGTCTTGTTGGTACCACATGTCAGGCATGTCCAATTCTTCCATTTTTTGCAAAAAAAATTGCCAATCATCACACGGTAACGCCCGCCATTCACAGTAACGTTTCGGCCATTGTCGTCTTTGATAGTAAAATTCAATAATTTGCAAGCGTTGTTCGTTCGTAAGTTGATTCATGGTTAAATTATAGACCATACTGAACAAGTTTCACAATGATACAAGACACGATTCACGCGTGATCTACCAAAAACAGTGTTGCCAAAAAGATACCAGCTAAAAAATCACCCTTTACTTTTTTCGTACAACTGGGCCAACAGTCGGGCGACAGTTTTATCTGCGGTGTGCGCTTAGACTTAGATGACTACTTCCAGTGAAGGGCTGTCTACAACCTATTATTCTAAAGTTAATATTCCTCAGTTATCAGACTTAGCAAATTGATATAGACCAAGGTTCCTGTTAGACTGAATGCCTGCAGGGAATCGTTGGTTAATCACTGTATTTGCCTAGAACTTGGATTCCTTGGCTATGTTAGCTTTATAATGGGTTACATCACTCAGTATCTAGTAAAAAGGGATTATTTATTGATATTTTGAAATGTACACTTTCAGTAAAATTTTGCGAAATCTCAGTAAGTAACGCACTAAGCAAGATAAGGCCAATAAAAGACGTTATTGAGAGAAAGTATTTTAACCCGAATTCCGGGTTATTTGCTCCACACACCGGGATAAAAAGTATCCTTCAGCCTTCCTCGATAAACGGGCTATCCAACACTGAAATACTTTTCAAATCAGTCAGGTAAGTGTTTTCTTAGATTACCGCATTGAAACAAGTAATTAACAGAATCTTCAGCTTCAGCATACAATTAGTATAGATGTCCTTTACGCTAGTAAGTCATTCGCAAAAGGACCAATAAACACCATATTTACAAAGGCCCATAAACATTAAAGTGACCCCAATACCCTGAGAATATGGGTAAAGTGATTGTAAAGACATCGAGTGTGCTCCCAGTTACCGATGTTTGACTTTCGTTGACATTTCGACCATGTTTTATGCCCATTGGCCAATAGTGAACGGTCCATATTAAGTCAACCTTGATACAGAATATCCCTACGCACTCTAAAAGGTGCGATTGTTACAATAAACGATACTTTTACTATGCGAATTGCGATGTAAGTTCGATGACTCGGTCATTAATTAAGGAATTTGCAATCGTTCTGTTGCGTAACGTTGTATCTGGGCGAAATAATTAAAAATGCGTCAGTTCTCTCTGATGCAAAATTAGTAGTTAAGATAAGTACCTATGTATTAAGATTTTTCGTACCGACTATTTCAAACCGTGGTACGCAGTCATTATTAAAAACAAAAGTCAACTGGCTCATAACAAAACTACGAAGTATTTAACGTCAATAGTGAAAAGCAATATTTGCATGTACCTAACATACCTAAGCAAGCATAACTTTCTTCGCCGGATTTTACCATACCATTAATCGTTTATTATTTAACCATGTTTAAGTTTAACACCTTAAATCGTATAATAAATTGTTATATGTATTTACCTCAATATTTATTTTTCCAATATTCTCACGGTTCGTAAATCGCGAACCGGACATCTGTTAATCTAAACAGATTTCTATCGGCGAATAACTATACTTGATGATCAATCTTCCCATTCAAGGCTTTTTCCAGGTCATCTGAAATGAAAATTAGATGTTCCTAGGGCCGGTGTTTAAGGGAAAGCAGAGATAACGTCTAATCTGGTATAAAATTGTCTTATCTATTGCTATAAAAGGTACTCATACCAAGTCTTGTGGTAAAAATTGACCATTGAACTTTTCCTTAATAGATACTCATCTTAATAGATACAAGGGCAGAGCATAAGAAAACAATTAGTAGTAAATAAGTGTAATATAACCAACTCAAAATAAGAGTAACGAAGCATAAAATGAAACTATGTATGTAGTTGGTTATGATTACTACAAATCGTTAACCTGTTATCGTGTAACCTGTTTTAAACAGACGCCTCAGTGGGCCAACAAGAGTGCACCTATGCAAACTTCTTTATTTTAAAGAGTTAGTAAACTGTCTTGTCAATCTTCCAAAAAAGCAGGATATTATTTTCAATATAAAGTTATCCAAATATCCTTTATTTGCTACAAAATTAATATTAAGTATAATGGCTCATTAAAGTAAAGCCTCTTCATTAAATCAATATCCTACATTTTTGCATTTTAACATCGCGAAAGCATAGACACAAGTAATAATTAATTGCTATAATAATATAAAGGAATTCTGATAAAATCTAGAACAAAGATATTCTAAAAAAATATACACTAAAGTAGTTCTAATATAGATCCATTTGATTTAATATAACAACATTCACAAACTGGATGCAAGGTCGTAATAAATTAATTACTGTTCTTCATCCATTTTAAAATCTATTAAAATAAAATTCAATAGGTATTCGTATTTGATGATAAAGATCATATATTATTATACTTGAAACTAGAAAAATTGGCACCGTATCGGAAGTTCGGACTAAATTACTAGATACTCATTTATTTTTTAACTTTAGTATAGCTCTAGATCATAATTCTTATCAGAAGTAAAAATAGATAGTATCTGGATACCAATAAATTATAATTGTGGAATCATCTATAAACAGCGAGTCACCTATTTTCCGTCAGTTACAAAGTTTTTTCAATAGGTACCTATTATAAAAAATATAATTTATTGTCATATTGATATTTTTTATAATAATTTTAATTAATATTGGAATTAGGTTATTAAAAAAAACCTTGAGACAAATAATTATCTAACAACTGAATGGACATTACCGGTTGTCAGTCACCAATGAGAATGACATTTCAAATGTTACCGAATTATTGCAAAATTTTAATTAAAAACGATGCGTTGAATAAACATGCTGATCATCTATGCAAACAAACCAATATATCACAATATTATGATGTTTATATTAATGCAAAATATTATACAAACTAAAGTAGGTGAGGTTACGTAAAATATTGGTTTCATATTAAAAATGTGCAGTTTTTCCGGTGTCAAACGTAACGTTGTAGGAAGAACAGCAATATTCTCTCAGTTATATAAAATGTTCTAGCTCACTTGTTACTTAACCGATCACATACACGCCGATCACTTAAACATAAACCAACATGCATGTATTAAAAAGGTAAGTACAATATTTTCAGCACATTTTGAAAAAGTTTAGATCAATAAGCAGCTTACATTGTCTTGTCTCTAAAAATAAAATTATCAGAAATTTTGATAGGAATAAAATACATGACCTCTACATAGTGATTTATTAGAGTGCCCTAAATGCATCCTTATAACATGTAGGTAATAAAGCTATTAATACTAGAAACAATAAATTATTTCAAACACGAAGATTCGCAGACTTTCAACACTGTTGTATAAATATAATTTATCTTAATTATTCTTAGGCAGACATCAAAATGAAATCAAGCCTCGTTCGGAAAAGGTTAATGTGTAACATTTTACACATTCTCTCTTATTTATTTCTCTTCAAAAGACAAGACATTTGGGGGTTATAAAAAATAATTATTATTGCACCACTTTCCTGTTATAAATGGCTGCAGAAAACTATAGACCCATGTTTTTGTTAATGTTAGGTATAATTTAAAAACTATAACAGTTTTTGTCATTGTGGATCAGATTTCGATAAAACCTACCTACACATACAAAAAATATCGGAAAAAATATAGAAAAAAAAAACCAGAGACAAAGCAAAACAAACCTACGTAAGGTTCTTCTGAGGCTCAGCTTAGATAAGTCAAATTACTAATTTCTTCTAATTTAGGCGTTATTCACGATCATTACACAATTTTGTTCACGTGTAACACCGAACCATCCACAGGTGCAGAATTCTTGTAAATTTTTGAAACAGCCAACAAGGCTTTTGCAAGAAGCCTAATGCTAATACTGCATATTAATTCTCAAGTATATTAAGTCATACCAGTAATAAATGATCGAATGCATAATGTTAACCTTTTAAATGTCTTATTTATGTTTTGCAAATGCAGAAGATTGAAACTCAATGCTGTTACATCAGTTTTGTAGCACATTTGTTAGGCAATGTTTGCCTAATTTTGTGCGAAATATAAGTTATGATAGAAATAGCCCCAGGTGTTAGTAACTTGAAGACTGGTTCTATCTGCAATATGTCATGGAAGCCAAATGCATGAGATCTTCTTCATATTAATTAAAATAAAAACGCTTGATCTCATATCTAATTTACCTATGATTTGAATGTTAGGTAAATCTTAGCTCCACCCACACCTCCACATTTTAGATCTACATTAAGACATTAGTGCTATAAAATGTTGTTTTTTTAGTTTTTATTAATTTTCAATGACGTTTAATTAATATTATGCAATTCCGCGGAAATGTCGCGGTTGTTTTGCGCATCAATTTTTCATTCGTTTCGATACAAAATTGATTGCAATTACATAAGGTTAGCTAGTTTAGATGGAATCTACTAAATTATTATTTATCTATATATTATGCCATTTCTAGAAATATTTATCGCTTAAATGTGTAATATTTTCAAAATTTTATGCAATTTTTTTTTCCTTATCGTCTTAATAGTGTTATAAAATATAATTTTTAAAATTAGGTACCTACTTATATGCCTTATCGACCATGTTTTTCGAAAACTTTTCCATAAAGTTACAAGTTAGACTCCTTTTTGAGGTCATTGTACTACAAGTTAGAATTTGCAGTCCTTTATTTCCATTTTAAAATGTAAATTAGGTAAGCTCTTGTTGTAGGTTATAAAATGACCTCAACAGATCTGTAGCATATTATTTAATTGTTTTATTATACTAATTTATCCAAATACATAACAGAGAATAATTTGGACTCTGTTAGGTACCTATTAGTTCCTAAATAGATTTAAATAACTGTCTTTTGTATAGTTAAAGTAATAAAAATACGAATTAAGGAACCTCTTCCTGATCGAATCCGATGTTGATCGCTTCCATAACATGTTAGATAAGAAAAAAAATATGTACAACATAAGCCCCGTAAGCACTAATATCGTAAACTGTTTCCTTTAAAAAAATAACGCGAAAATAAATAAATAACTATTTTAAAAACACCGGCGTTTATATTGTCTATAACTCAACAAATAATCAGCCGCGGTAGTATCTCAATCAAAGAATCAATAAACTAAAATATAATTGACAAAAGACCACATCCACTGATGCAGGCGATCAATCAATAAGCTATAAACAAAATCAAGATGATTTATTCAAGTGAATAAAATAAAAAACTAATAATTTTTTCAAATAAAGCGCTTCGAAAATCTTACGAACTGGTTAATTATAGCTAGTTTGTCTATGATTGGTTTAAGGAAACTTTCTGCTAAAAACCTATGTTAATATACATACTAACTAATGCAAATAACAGACTTTTTATATTTATTTATTTGAACCCGCTAATCTTTGGAAATACCAGCCAGATTAAATAATATATAAAAAAATCTGTGTTCAAAAAAGTTTGGATTATTATAATGTCAATACCTAAGCAATAAGAATAGGGACAAAAAAACGAGCTGTAAGTATCAAGAGTTATGTGAGTAAAAGCTCCGGCTCGCTGCAAACATTATGTCGGCCTATAAGTGGTTTGGGCTCATAAATCAGTAAAAAGATGAATTGCAGTAGCACATAACTAAAATCGGGTATGTAGCTGACATAATTAAACACATTAACATAGCAAAACTATCGACTATATGCTTTAGTTAGGCTATATCTTCTAAAATACTTAGAATTTGGTAAACGGTATGTTAAGACGAAGTTGATTGCTATGTAGTTCATAACTAGAGGTGGAATATTATTCCTTAACACAATACAAAGCATCGACAATACGCCTTAGTTTCGCTATATCTTTGAATGAACTTAATGGAAAGAAAATTAGCGTCCAATTATTTATAATAGGATATAAGGGAGTGCCCACCTTGTGACCATAAATTTTCTTACTATTGGGTGTGAATCTTATAAACTGATTGTGCATTAATTAGCCAAAGTTAACAGACACACCGAGAGACGGATTTATAATACTTACCTACTCCTCTTTTTGTGTCGGGGGTCAAAAGAACATAATTATTAGGTGTTATATCTATTACTTACTTATTAGGCTTTATCTACTAGGCAACTTGATAACCTTTCTTTTATTTTGTTATCAAAAATAGAAAAAGAGAAATCGTTGGTTTCGAAAAAGTTTTAGTTTTATTTAGGTAATTTATTTGCATTAGGTAATCTAATTTATTCTCAAAAAAGCACCAAAAGTGTAAAAGACTCTTTTAGGTATGCCTAATTTTATTACCTAGGCGCTAAATATACCTAGTCGCCAGCTTTCTAAATCTTTATAATGTATTCAGAATATACTATATAATATACAGGTATCTTGAATAAAAGATACATAATTGCATGTATTCAGACGTCATTTAAAGCTGCTTTATTGTCCTTTTAGATAAAAAAGCTTTCGCTTCTATTCGTTTCTTATGCAACTTTTTTTAAGGTTTCCATAGAAATTCTAGCCATTTATATTACCTTCAGACGAAGAACAAAAAATAAATATAGTGTTAAACAATAATTTTACTATAAAAAATCATTGGTGTTAAAATAAAACTGATAAATAAAACTGATGAAACTTTAATTTCAAAAGGTTTTACAACACGAGAAAAAAAGGAATGCTTTATTTAATAAATAATTTATTACTATTTATTTACTTGACTATACCGTTAATTGTACTGGTCATACTTGAGCTTGTCGAAATAGCTTTGTAGATTTGAGGAAACTCTGACACTAAGGCTTGTAGGCAAAAAGAAAATTGCAATAACAACTTATGTTGGCACACCCGTTCATTCCCCTCACACCCGTTCATTCCCCTCAAAGTTTCCCACGTTACGCTTACCTATATTTGCATAATCTACATTACAAATAAACAACAACATACAGTTCTGCATTTCCGAAAACATTTATCTATTATTACAGCGCTTCTTGCCTCCATCGACTCGATTTGAATGTTGCAATTTTTTACTAGCAGCTATTAACATTTGAGGAAACGCGCCGTGTTGTGAGAAAAACGCACGTTTATCCGGGAAGTGAATCGCGTACTATGAAGGCGAGTCAATCAATGTAACTATTGCATTGTTCTTGGAGCCGAGTCGTCAAAACTTCGACGAAACGTAAATTATAAACATTTCCTCGTTAAAGCGTGATTTAGTTGCGTATGCAAACATGTCGTGTTTAAGTTTAAAGTTTACGTAGTTCTGTGACGTTTGACTGAGGTTAAATATGTGCCAAAGACGCCTTAAAACGATCTTATACATAGGTACTTAGTTTTGGTTCAAATGTAATGCTTTGCATCCAACAGTTTAAGCAAATGCGAAGCGCAGAGGCGCAGAGGCCTTAAAACGATCTTATACATAGGTACTTAGTTTTGGTTCAAATGTCATAGCTTTGCATCCAGCAGTTTAAACAAATGCGAAGCGCTGAGACTCGTAAAGGCACCAAGTGTGACCGAAAAAGCAGTCTACAATTTACTCTTTTCGTAACTTTCGACGACTTCAAACCATGATTAGAAGCTTGCGCATATATGGTTGAGAATAGGCTTGCGAGATCACGATGATACGGCAGTAGTTGCCTAATTTCCTAATAATATCTTACAGCCGTATTAATTTGACCTCTTTGATCAATATGGCTCCGAAGTTATCGTTTATACTAAACCAATGACCCATTTAGCGACGCGGTATGTTTCTGAGTACTGGAAAAATAAAAAAGTATTTAATAGAACATGTAAAGTAAGAAATCGATTAGAATAAAATTATGTGGCCAGTGTCTATAATGGGAAGGAAAAACGTTTTCTGATGATGCGTGACCAAGGAGGTATGCTTTGATAGGGTGGACTTTTTACTCATTTGTTATTATGGATGTATTGAGTTTAAGTTCTGAGAGCTGCACAGGAATTTTAATTTGAGCAGAATAAAACCATACTGTCTTATGTACCTACTTGAAAACATAAATAAAATTCAGTAGGCATATTGTCTTAATATACCTTGAAAATCTAATTAATAAAGAGATTAACATAATTCAAATGTTATATAGTACACATAGAGGACATTAAATTAAATGAAATCCTTTAAATATAAACTTTAATCTAAATCAATCATAAACATTTCACGCCGTTAAAAATAATGTTGTTTTATGGCAAACAGACATTTAATACTTTCACTAGTCATAATTGTTAAAGGGACAGTATATCTAATCTAAGGCTATCAAACATTTTACTACCAGAAGCCGACCATTTGAATACTGAATACTTAAATCCGTCATAAATGAGAAAAGCATTAATACCTTAACACATAACTACTTATTTCTACAAATACTTTTAACTATTATCATTGTCACAAATATCTAGGTACTTATTTTTGTTACTTACAAGTTTCATCAAAAAATGTTACTTATTACTCAAAGCAATGCTATGCAGCTTTTATCAACAGGTGTCAGTGAAAAGAAAACAATCTATGGAGTGACAATCAAACATATAAGTAGGTTCGAATAGGTACAAACAGGCACGGATGGCTACTTTTTTTGCCCCAAGTCATTTGCCTAGTATCTCGTAGTATTTGCTTGATGAAGCTGCTAATGCCTTCATTCCAATCATAGCGAATGCAACTGTAATTTTTGTACCCACATACTTTATGAGCTACAGCCCAGCACTTAGAAATGAAGGGAAATGTGATAGAGGTTAATTACAATATCATTCGACTTTAATGGTGAATGTCTTCATTTGTTCTCTGTTACTCATATCGATATACTTATCGATTAAAATCGACTTTGGGGCGCAACTATGTTGTGACCTCTTGGGAAATTCACATTACAGAAACATTTATCTAATATTTAAATTTTATTCTTATTATACTGTACTCCAAAAGTGTCAATTGAAATAGAAATAGCTAAACGATTTCAAAGCTCGAAGCTCGATCCCAAACTGCCAGTTTTCATACAAATCTCTATTCAAGCTCGGCTTAAATATAAACTTAGTGACACCTCCGGTAACTGAGTATTAAAATATGTGAATTTAAATATGTTGATAGTCTGTAATGATCATCCTTACTGAATATATAAGCTGTGTGATTTCTATTTTATCTTAAAAAGACTTTCTTTGACCCTTAGAGTGAGTAATAGCGACCTTGTCGTGGACTTAGCAGTATTTTGATCATAAAATTTCTCACCATTAGATACTAATAAAATACGCAATGTCAAGTTGCAATAACATTTTGAATATACATATTGATATTTCCTTGTTCATTGATATATCGTAGATACTCGCATTTCCTGAAAGTTTAGCCTATGTATGTGCACACTTCAAACGAAACAGTCGATCACCAGTTAGCCCGATGGTTGTTTTTTTAAAAATAAAATCGAGATTTTAATCAAAGTTTTTAGTCGGTCTGATGCCGGAGAAATCCTCATCGTTAACACGTGTGCACTTGTATGCATCTTCATGCTACCCAACTATCGGCCGACTAAAAGTTTGTAAGTAAGTAGTGAGCGCGTACTCTAAAGTCATTTCTGTTCTTTTAACGGTGCATGTCTGCCTCCAAAAATTCGGACTGTCGATATAAGTAAGATATTTTATTTCCAGGATAATGCTGAAATATTTTAAGCTTTACATTATGCGTTTCAAGCTCACGATACATAACTGAATTGTATGGATTAAGTACAAATATTTATGGTAATCACCCAAGAATGCATAAGTCAACATTAACTGTAGTAGAGGTTTGTATACATATATATCACAGGCACCAAATTTCAATGGCTGATACAGACCACAAACTAGACTAGACTATTCAAACGTTCCGCCAAAGTTAAGCTGAGACAATATTTAATATCTGAATCTAGATAAAACTGAGCTGTCGCGTCTTTGTAACCAGTCAATACCAGTTAGATTATCTCGCGACATGGTGTCAAGATATCCCCAAGCTAAGTGCTACCAGCAATTTTCTGTTTAAGAGCTGTTTATCATTACTCTGACTTTTATTCATGTAAAAGTGTGATCTTCAATGAGATTTGCTAATGCAATCTTTACGTGTCTTCGTGTCAAGCAAGCTTGTGAATTTCAAATAGATTTGTAAGTGTTTGTAATAATTATCGATGAATTTATTGATGTTTAAATCAATTCGAAAGCACTCTTTCTATTTTATTACACTTTCGTTAAATAAACCCTCTGCAATCAGACCTTTGATGCCCCATGCGTGCGCATAAGGAACCTATGTGCCAGTTTCGTTTGTTTTGACGATCGTTAAGTAACAAACATACCAAGGGGTATTGGGTTGTCCTGGAAACTGGGTTGAGGAGGCCAGATAGGCAGTCGCTCCTTGTAAAATACTGGTACTCACCTGCATCCGTTTTGACTGGAAGCCGACCCCAACATATGGCTGGGAGATGATGATTTTGACGTTCGTAAAGTTGCGCGACACTTTGCAGCTGACTTGAAGGCGCTCGTACCTACTGAAAGTAAAGTGATAGTAGTGTAAGCTAGATATAAGCGCTCACTAGCTCAAACATGAATGCGACAAATACTTATTACCAAACGAACAGTAATAAAATGTACTAGGTACTAGCATGGACTGTGTACATGCAATCAAAATCTCTACTTACATGTATTATAGTTAATGCAATACATTTTATAGCTTGTATTATTAACATATGAATTTCCACTTTTCCTGAATGTCATTTGTAATACAAGTATCGGATGTAAATTAGCTTTTCATTTTATGATTGCAACTTAGAGAAACATTCATTTATCGCTTGGCAAGAGTATTTTCCAAGTGGTATGTTATTAGCACTATTGATTTCCATTAGGTATCAACTTTACTACTGGACCACAACGTACCTTACTATTTAATTAATATTGATGTCATAAATAATCTTAGATGAAGCTGAAAAACGTCTCAGAACCAATTCATTACCTTCAGAAAAGCATTATTAATAGTTTTCTTGAACCAACAACAAAACCTGAAAAAAAAAGACTGAGAATTAATGTACCAACCCAATTTGGAATACCTTAGGAAAAATAATGTCCTGATATACGCAGTGTGAAAATTTCAAATTTTAATTTGTAATCTCAGAAAGTTTTAGCACACATTCGTGCACATAAATTAGGCCAAAATCCATGTAAATATAACTGTCAGCTCAAATAACTGTGATGTAAAAAAAATACTTATAAAGAATGTGCAAAAAAAGGAGAAAAAAAACAAATTGCATATTCGTAGCAACTGCACCGTATTGTATGACCGGTATTTCCGTGCAGTGATGTAGTAGTTTGTTGTATGACTTACTGTTTTACCTTAGATCAGTTAACCAACCAGAACCGAAGTGAACACAAATCTTTATGGCAATTTTGCTTTGTGCGCGGGGGCGAGAATCTATACTGATATAATAAAGGGGAAACATTTTTTTTAATTTGTACCCGAAAAGCTCTGAAACTACTTACCTGATTTGAAAAATTCTTTAACATAGACTATGTTATATCCGGGTATGGGTAAAACTTTCCCCGGGTTGCGGGTGAAACTACGGGAAAACAGCTAGTCCAACATAATGATAGATCACTCACACATTTTCAGTCACAAAGTTACAGATTCACGCGATAGCATACCAGTACACAAAGGGTAAAGCAAAGCATTTGCGTCTCCAGTTGGTTAAACTATCTAAGTGTTTTACTAAACGTTTACAGTATGAATATATGGAGCGGAATATTAAGTGTGACAACGTGGACATTGCATGTTTCACGGGTATCTTGCTCTTCATCTGACGGGTTCGTTCTATAAGTGAGTATCTGCCTGAGGAGTGTTCTATCCATCATTCTAACTAATATAATATAGGTATTTAACTAGCTTCACCCGTTCCCAAAGTAGTTCACGTGCATGTGTTATCTACGGCTAAAAGTTGCCTGCAAGAAAGTAATATCCATTCATACAATCGTTCGCGTTTATAATATTACTAGGTACGATAAGTAATATGTTTTAAATAGTTGCCTTACTAATAGACATTTAAAAGTAATATCATTGAATTTAGCATATCATCGCATTTTACATCCACGTTCTTGACACTCGAAAGTGAAAATTGGTCGTAGCATACTAAAACCTCTTTTGTCCAAAAAGCTCACTTACAACTTAAGGCATGATATGCAAATATTAAAACCAACTTAATGAAGTATCATATACCTATGAATCGATTGAATATAGAAATGGCATGTCTATCCATCTGTCACCTTGACCTAGCCACGAATACATACAAGTCGTTTTTATTGTGCTTTCCAATGAACACATGTATTACAAAGCAGAAAAATACAATAAGTCGAAACTCGAAACACGGTTATGAGCGATCCTCTGATGACTGTATAACGTGTGTTATAAAGTAAATAAGATAGACAGGCGTGGTGAATTGAAATCTTAGACAAGATAAAATACCTATCCTGCTGTAGCACCGGGATTGTTCAAAAGAATTACAGCGGCCGTGGTACACATAGGGCTCTAGAAGGAAGAAAGGTAGTCATAACTTGACTGGGACAGAAATAGAAACCAGACAATCCACTACCTACTTCTTCATTAGAGGGAAAATGATGTGAAAAAAAGTGAGAGGGATGAGAGTTCGAAGGAACAACTCGAGTAAGGAAGCGAAAATCATTTTACTATTAGGATAATAGATTAGGGACCGGACAAGATCAGACATTCATTCCTTAAAAGCATTACCTTCCTTCTAGCCCAGTCTGTTACTAATTCTATCTAGAAAACTAGACACAAATCAGAAACTTTATAGCTTTACAAGGGGTCATTAACTTGTCAATGATACCGCAGACGCACAGATAAATCATTTAGAATATTTCTAAAAACTGTGACTAAACAAACACAAACACCTACATTATAATGATTAAATTTTTATATGCAGACAAGGCGTCTATAGACATTTAATTTATTGTCGTCTGGTCATTTTTGCATCTGTTTTTTGCACGTTCAAAATGATTATTATATTTATTTGTCCCCACTTCAAAAAAACACTAACGCATTTTGGACGTTGTGAATGTGACAGCACTTTCTTTAATAGCTATTCTATTTGTTTAATGCATTAATTTATATGCAATTTGGTTATAGGACGTATAGACTGGATTTGTGAAGAGGATTTTTAAGGTGTTTCTTCCATATTTAACTTTCCTGTCAGATCTTCTCCATGAGACCAACTCCTGTTATGTGAACCGAGCACTAAGCTGCTTTGACAGTTCATAAAATTTACAATTAGGTCAACATAAAATAAAATTCATTGACTTATCACTTATTATAAACTTGATATTCGAAGTAATAAGCTCAAGAAAACTGGGTATTTCTTTTCTTGGTCGAGATATAAATCATCTAGATATATTTAACAAAGATACTGTGAGAAAAAGTCCCTTATATCCACTTACGAGTACATTGTCCAATCATATCCTTAAGAAAATTAAGTAGAAAACGCCTTCAAGCCTGGATTTTGAGTTATTATCCTGAACCATCGTATAAATCTTGTCATGTGTCACATTTACACACTGCGATCATTGAATCAAGACAGTTTAGCATGATGCCGTGGGCAGAGATATATCACCTTTCGTTTATTTATTGTGGGCTTTTAGTACATCTCTATGCCAGCTATTAACACGCAAAATTAATCCCTATTGTTAATCCCATAAGGTGTGAAATAGATAAGCTACAGAGTCCGCTAAAGGGTCGACGAAGGCTAAACAATAATTCATCACGACTATTTCTCTAATTTTATTTTAATTGTATATTTATGAACTATGCATTATATTTTATTGGAGTCAAAAGAAAATTGGACGCTACCAGGTGGTAGCTTATAAGAGGTTGATCTTTTCAATTAAGTTCTAAGTATTCAAATATTTTTTAAATAAGTATCCGAAGAAACTGTATACAAGGTTAAATTGATAACAGTATGGAACCACTATATATTTACCTTTAGACCCTGAGCTATACCACATATATAACAACGGACGTAGTCAGAAGCCAGAAAACCTGTCAACCAGTCATACCAAGGGGTATTGCGTTTTCCGCGTAACTGAGTTTAGGAGATAAGATAGGCGGTCGCTCCATATAAAAGTACTCAGATGTATCCAGTTAGACCGAAAGCTGACAACAATATACGTTGGGAAAATCAGGTTTATAAAATAGATGTACAGATCTAACCGAATAAGACTTTCGTTACTAACCATGTTTTTAAAATACGCATAGTCCTAATGTTTTTTGAGACGCAATATGTTAATATGGTGAGGTCATAACTAATTGAATACTCATAGTTAAAGGTGCCTATATTTTGTGGCGTTGAATAATTTGTCTGTGAAAGTCTAGCTAGAGTTAATGTCTAGACAAAATGATGGATAAAGAGGACAAACTGGTAAGAACGTGGTTTTTTGTGGTATGAAGTTTAAGTTAACGATAGGTGGATATTTTTATCTTGCCTCGCAAAATATGGTTATTATTTGGAAATGCCAAACTGTTGGCTAGGACTTCACAGCTGAATTAGGGTAGGCCAAAGTTAAATATCATGAAAATTTTACAATACTTGCTTCTACCAACGGATTCAACCACTTTCAGTGAGAACTGTGTTGGTACGCACACTTGAGATAAAAGGTATCTTAGCCTGTCACGAAAAGATGTTTTTTGTTTATCGGTCTAGTAGTAAGTGCGGTTAATAAAATAAATAAACCAACTTGTTCCTTTTCCTACATAGGTATAATAATAATGTTTATCCAAGTTCGTGAAGATTTTCAAATAAAATGTATATGGAACTGTGATCACAGCTACATTTATATGCAGTTATTTCTCTTCAAATTCAAGTAACGGTTACTATACTTATATATTGGGTATGTATACAAACGTATGGCGTGAAGCGTGTGTCAAAGTATATAAAGTTTGATGATTATTTTATTAGTCTTTAGTTGATGATCGTGCCAAATGAAACATTGTTGGGTATTTACTGTAGCACTCTAACCTGAAACTAGTAGATCTAAGATTTATTGGTAGATAGACTTATCTGAGTAGCTTTATTGTGCTATTTTTACACGTCGTATGGGAGATATTAAGATAGTTGAGATTCATTAAAATAAGAAAAAAAAACTTAACAAAATTATAACAATAACCGTTAAATATATAAAATAAGTTGTTACTGTAATTTCGAAGAAGTTACCAACACACTTTTATAAATTGCAGGTTTTTATATAGCTTGCTAGGAAAATTTCCAAAAATGTGTAATACCTATACCAAAAGACACAACCATTTTAAACCACCATTAAAATAGGCATAGAACCGCGCGGTTAAAATCTAATTAACCCGATTAGTCCTACCAGTCAAAACGATCACGAATTTTCATATTTTATCGCGAGAGCCTACTGACCGTGATTCCGATCTATCCGATCGATCCGGAATCGAGCGATATGGTTAGGGCGGGTCGGGTCGAATCGATCTGTGCAGAACTGCAGAATAAGCAATCGCACCACTCGTGCGCCGACCGCTCGAGCCGACAAGTCGCGCACTAAACCGCGGGAAAATACACCGCCCTTGGAACCATTTGAAAATAGAATGTGATTGTTTTTTTTTTTATTTAGTGAATGACATATTTTATAAAGATTGGTGTGACATGTTATCAACCTCCTTGGAATTTAAATGGGATAGTGATGTTTTCCTGATTTTTTTTTTAGGTAAGTTTTTATAAAGGATTCTGCTTATTAGTACTGATATTGAGAAATATTTTTGTTTATTAGGTATTGCCTACATATATTGACAGTTAAAATATTTTTCAAGGAACTTAAAACTTCAACTGAAAAAGAAAAAAAAAACTTTTTTGTATGTAACGTGAAAACTGCTGAAAATACTACTGTCTCAGAAAATATGAACTTTAAAGTTAAAAGATAAAGTCACAATTAATTAACATAAACGAACAATAACTTAACAACAATAAAACTTTGTCGGTTAAATCGGTAGATCAAGTTTAAACCATTTATGTCAACGTTTAATATATGACAACAGTTTATCGATAAAGAAGTTAAAGAATGTTTAACATTATCTAAAAGCTACTAAATTTTAAATAAAAGAACTATTGTGATATATGAATATATATAGGTATATAACTATTATACATTAGGAGAGACCATAAATAGAACTGTTAAACTATTTCTGTTTTAATTTTGAATGGTGATAAAATGATTTTAACAATTTGGACGATGAAATAAAGATTTAACAGTATTTTATGTAAAGTTGGCACATCTAATAAGAACGATGAAACATATGATTTTCTTAAGTGGTCGTTAATTAAGTAAGTAGGTATAACTATTACTTAAAAATACAATGTTTACTAATTAAGTTATTAACAAACTAATATATTTATTAATTTTAGTATTATTAATTATTACTTAGCAATACTTAAGGGTTCATAAGCTGGAAACTGCTCTTAATTGTCTAAGAAATAATAGTACCATAAATGCCTTGGAAAATGTCAAACCTTTTTCAAAAATCCTTTTTTATTGAAGCAATAAATAAGGTATACTAACTTTGCACGACAATTAGTTTTCTATCCAATATCAATATAAATACTTATACAGAAATCACTTTCTCAGTTTATGCTTACATTAGAATTAATGAGTAACTTTAGCACTTAAGTATTCCTTTGACAACTATTTACTGTCATTTTGAGTGACAACTATTATGCGCTTGCGCTAAAGGGTGCCATTTGACCTCTACAAGATCATATTTCTTCCCATTTCTACCTATCTCTATTTATTTGTAAATATTTTCAAGTATATCTTGTCTTGCCTACTATTCTAGCTACTTAATTTTATTTAAGGGAAAACTTCTTATTTTTTGGGTAAGTATAGAAAAAAGGACATAAAATAAATTATGACACAAAGTATAGAATAGTTTTTTTTGTCATCAAACAGGTCTTCCATTCAGTGTTAAGTAGCTTGTAATAAAAATCTATTTCTATATCCATTATTTTAAGCATGATATTATTAGATAAGTATTTATTTATCATCTTGCTTAATATGGGCAAAGGCAGTTCTTAAAATAACTTCCGTCATAACGAATTTCTACACGTTTAATTTAAGTTATTAACGCAATTTTCACATTAAAAAACACCTTATACGACTCCCATTCTATCGACTGTTTCTTTTAATTTTAATTACACTGCTATTAATAAATCAATGTTTCCACTACCGTAGAGGCACCTTACCGTATAATTATATGTACTAGAAACAAAGTTTGTAAGCAGCTATATTATTTTAATGAATACTTATAGTGATAATTAAAACACGCGTAAATAACTGTTATACACTATAACTAGTAAATATGTTATTAACCTCTTTAATAGTTTTAATTAGACACTAAACGAAACAGGTTGTTTTGTACCGTGCACCGTGCAATGCGTTGAATAGTAACCTTACTGTTAAAATGAAGAAATAAACGAAACCTCTATACTTGGTCAAGCGTGAAACAGATATTTTAGCGCGGTTCCGTCTGTAAAAATAATATTATTTTTCTAAATATTATGAAAACAGAATCTAATCATTTAATTACTAGAACACTTTTTTTTGTTTTTAAGGTATCAAATGTTTTATTCTCAAGTTTGATATTTGTTCAGTTTCACTATGATGATTTTGGACACGGAACACTAGCTCCGGTTTTTCACTTTCGATTTATCTGCAACCGCAAACAAAGAATTTATGAGCAAGAAAGTAACGGCTATTGCAATAACTTACTGTTTCGATGTAATTTAATAATATTATTATTTGTTTATTATTTAAAAAAATGGAAGAGTTATTTACTTGGTAACATGTGTTTTGGAAAACATTAGCAATATCGTACATTGCACTAAAAACTTAAAACAAAAAAACTTGTAACTAAGATTTCCTACAAATATTGATTTATTAATCAAGTCCACCATATACCGATTTGGAACTTATACGGGTTTTAGTCTTCGCTACTTAAATGTTTTTGTGTAAATAAATGGTTTTTCCTTCTTTTCTTTCAAATGCTTGAAGGGTTTTCTTTACTCTTCTTCACTCTACTGAACCCTAATAAACAGCCTACAAGAATTCCCGTGCGTACATCAAAGAATTTGTCATAAATAAATCTAATACGCTCGATATAACGTTGGACTAATGAATTATTTATACATACATATGTATATATTTTAAAAACAACATCGGTTTGATCAACGGTAATTTCTTTTTTTGTGATTTAATGGTTTAGGGTATTTCACACGATCTTAGGCGTATGGGATTACGATAAAAATTCTGTGCCGTAAGAGTATCTTTTAGCTTGGTGACTGCTGGTTCAAAAGTATGGGTCTGACGGAATAATCGTGGGATCGTATCACATTGCTATTGGTAAACGGGTTGGTGACTGTACATTAGTTGACCATTAAATTTTGTATAGGCGACCGAGAGCAATAGTGACTTATGGTTATGGTAATGGAGACTTGCTATTTGAATTTTTAGTGTATTTCTACTAGTTCTATTTTATATTTTTCAAGTACCATTGACGATCACAGTTTTTAGTCTCTTACCTATATTTAAGTAAGTACCTAAGTAATTGTTGCGAATTCCTCGACTGTGCACTACAGCTCATATTATACTACAAATTAAAAGCTCAGGTGCTGTTATTAAATAGAATTCTACAGATCTTAATTATTGAAGGCTTTTTTAATTTATAATTTAATGGTGGAATTTCATACAATATCAAAATATGTTCTTAGAATATCTGTCTCCCCTTTCGTCGGTCTTAAATGATTAGGTGCTTTCATCAATCCCGTAGTGTGTTAGATGATATAGCAGTATATGATTACAGGCGAATGATTGGCTAAGCTTTCATTAGACACAGCTATACAGGAAGAGGATCTGCCGCACGCATGATGATCAAAGCTATGCTATGTCCTATAGATTTTATAAAAAACATTTGTGTGCATGAAGATTCTATTTAATTTTACCAGCTGTGGTCAAAACGGTAAAAATGCTTGATTGCGTCTTGAAAGTCATTTCTTCACTACATATAGAGAAAATTAAAAATACAATAATTATATTCCCGTCAACGTAGGAATCGGGGACTTCCCACTTCCCATGGGAAATGTCAGATAGTTTCGTACACTCACGAACTTAAGTAAATAATAACCGCTCGTCGTCGCACGCTATTTGCCATAATTTTAATGTCACACATTGTAGAAAGATATTTACTTTACACCTTGTTTTAAACTTGTGTTTAAAGGTTTATTTTTTGTTATTTTAGTATTTTCAGTACCAATTAAAGTTATGAACTTATTGACTTTGATGCAATAGGTATTATATGTTACATTGTAACCAATACTCAATACTCAGTAACTTTATTGCATTCCATAATGTGTACAGGCTGGTGGGTAAAATTAAAAGAAACAATTATACCCTGTCGGGCACAGCAAAGTTAGTTTTTAGAGGAGAGGACGAAGAGCGCTTTTTAAACATAATAATATTGAATTAAATGTCATCTAATTGTAGTAGGTAAGTACCTATAGAAATCCAACAGTTTGATAGCATTGGGTGTGCCTAATCGAGGTAACATGAGATTCTAGAAAGTCATAATTAAAAAACTATCTATCTCAAAAAATCTTCACAAAAACGGAAATAGTATTTATACGTTTGCTAAAATTTAAAGACATAATGTGTTTAATTAATCACCGATCCGTATGCCAACAGTGATTAAAAAATTTCGAAGCTATTAACTGTCCAGTGGTCTGGGCAATTAAGTATCACCGTTTAACTATCAAAATGTATATAAAAACGTGACGATGATACCTTACCTACCTAATTTTTTGCGCTTAATCATAGAAAGTATGATTAAGCATTTATTATACTTAACTATGAATTTTTGTATGAAACGCTACTTATCCATTTACATGTTCAGACATTATGATTGATTTTAAGAAAGTAATTAATGAGTCACTTGAATAAAAATAGGTTTAGAACAATGTTGATTTATGTGTCTCTTTCTTTTTACATATTCTTATATAGTACGTGCATTGGAAAACTACTAAACTACTTGAATTTCCGCTAATTGATACTTTGTGTTGAGAATGAAACAGTTGGTTCGCACAGTCGATATTTTGCTACCTATTCCAAAATATTTAAGGTGTGGGATGTAAGTAAATATCCATTTGTCCGACCTAAAGATCTTCTTACCGTTTTGTTGGTTTAAATTACTGAAATATTCTACACACTGTGAAATATGTAAACGTGAGTTCATGGGTATAAATTGATTTTACAACTTAACTGTACCCCGAATTAATTTTCTAATAGGCCCATCATAAAAATTAAGCCTATGGAGCGATAAAGTTATATTTTTTTATATTCTGACCATAAATTAATAATATGATTAGTCAAACAAATTAAGAGACGATGTAAATTTTAGCACACTTCTTTTTAAGATTACGCATACATTGCTGCTTATTAGAGAGATATATTTTGACATACTTCACGTTGATATTTACGAGCGTTCTATGATCGAAATAAACAAAATATATATTAGTTTAAATATTCATAAAGCGCTATCGATAAGAGCATCGCTGACCCAATTCCCGTAACCGCTAGATTTTCGAAAGTATTTAATTTTAGCTAGCAATACTGCTTTTCATATTTTTATTGCTCGCTTTCCCCTATTTTATTTCGAAGAGTGGTAGAAAAGCTGATCGATTTTGAGTTCAAAATAATCGATATTGAAATCCTTTTTACGATTCGCAATGATGGTGTTGGACTGTGGGAAGTGAATTACGGTTTTTGTTTTCATATCGATTAAGTTTATAAGGAAAACAAAATCAAACGAAACTATTTTTTATGTAAATTCGTGGTACCTATCTATAGGACATGCCATAAAGCTTTTTAATTACATTTGGTGTCATGGATACTTTTTTAAAGTTTGGTTTTTTATCGATCTCATATAGATCAAATGCAACGTGAGCAACCGGCCAGTGGGAAACCACATTTTTCTCTAATATATCGCCGCATAATGAATATTAAAATATATAGTTTTAATAGCTTTCAACAGCCTTCTAGCGACCTTCACGAGGCCACCATATGACAGAACGGGATTTTATGTTTTTGAACCATAATGATATTTATCATATTCATATTTTTTTACAACTAACCTAGTAAAACTTGACAGTTTTCTTTTACAACGTTCAGTGCAAGTTTTCTCGCTAGAGTAGCCACGATAAGAGTAACAAGTAATGATAACTGTTGTTTCGAGTAACCACAAAAAATAACAGTTGCATTAAAGATGCAATCAGGACTGGCTCGACAAGTGTAAGTAACGCTCCGAAAAGTGTTAAGTACTATGACTAGGTTACTACTACAGAAAGCCGTAAAGACGTGTTCACATGTACTATCAAGTTTAGTCAGTCATTAAAACCTATGTGGACTCGGCTGCTCTAGAACTAAGTTAGGTACTCCGCAATTTCCTTGTTGTTTTTCATAAAGATTATGAAAAGGATAAGTAGGTAGGTTGGATATCTATTTATAAACCATTTGAGAATTCAGCCTTCTTAAATCGTGTAAGATATCGCCATGTCTTCAACTTATAAAAAGATCTTATATCCATACCATCCCGTTTTTATTTACATTTTCTCAAGGGTTCATGAACGTGTAATATTTCAATTATTGATTGTGTTGCTTCAATAAGGCGTCAAAGAATTTTGTTTTGCGTGTTTATTATTGCTAATTGCTTTATTATTGTTAAAATATTGTTATTTATTATAATTAGGTTCTTAAATGGCCTAGTTTTTTTGATTATTTGAATAAATTAATAATTGCGTGCCCTACTGCCCTCAGATGTATTTTGAATTTTCAGATTTTTAATCCGTAAAATTATTCAAATACGCACTAATATTTTTTTACTAAACAGTATGAATATACATATTATAATAAAAGTTAAAATTCAAACTTAGTTTCAACGTTTAACAGTACTAGTATACGTATATCTGAATATATTTTAGAATAGATTGTCATATCATCAACTACTAAACAGAAAATAAATATTATTGAAATAATATTCCATAAAATTTGCAGTTTCAAAATAACAGTTTGTCCAAATAAGGCTGTTTATATTGACAGCTTTTTAAATACGGTTTTTATTTTAAAACTGTATTTTTCAGCTTTCTAGAACGGTATGTTTTTTTTAATTACGCAATGAAACGAATCATGAGACCAGTTACAAATCTAGATGAATAGTTTTTTTTGCAGTTAATATGTTTATAGATTCTTTTTTATTACAATTTAGCGTGTGTTTCAGGCAATTATAATGATTTTAGAATAAGTCTTTATAACATTTTATAAAAAATGTGTAAAAAACAGCAGCAAAAAATTATCATCAGTGTAGAATATAACATTGAGCTTTTTTCCGTCTTACTTTCGAAGATTCCGTTTTCAGAAACTGTAGCATCGAAAAAAATATTATGTATTCCGTTACACTACGTGTAATCCTATGCATACATTATTTTTTAATTTATTAAATTACTAAAAATATATTTTTTATTACCTGCGTTTAAAAACTAACCTTTTTATTTGTAAACGCGTGAACAGTTTATTTAACTGACTACCTAAAGCCGTTAAATTTAGATTACACTTAACTTGTCGCTTCGACTATCGGAGATTCTTAATAGCTCATCTTTTATTCATAAACTACAGTATCATAAAGGGCCGACCACACGTGCTATTTATCGCCTTCGACACGTCCAGTAGAAAGTAAGAGAGAGATCGAACTAAATAAGTCTATAGCGCTGTCCCTTTTTTGCATTGGAATTCAATAATCAAAATCGTATTTTCCAATGTCAAACTGTGTTCTACTTAGTCTAATTAAATTTTCATTTGATGATTAAATAGTTAATTAGGTACACATATCGAAAACCTCGTAAGTGTATCTTTGAGCGAAAACCTCGTAAGTGTAAACTTAACTTTTCAGGGGGATAAAATAGGGTCTGTTTTATAGAGAGGCGATAAAAAATTATATAAAATATAGCACGGTTTTCACTCTAGGATTACGATATGTAGATGCATGTTCTGCGAGTTCCACTCGTTATTTGACTCGGAAAAAAAACGCGCGATGCTTCGTTCCGTGTGTACAAGCTCTTATAAAGGTCTAAGATAGCTAATCATTGTTTGACAGGTAAACTGCGATGCTGTCATGTCCCCACATTCGTTTTGACATTTATAAGGTACAAAGATATATTCATTTGCTTTTTAGATCGGATTTATCTGATTTATTTGTATTTTGTAATGTTTTCCAAATTTTCAGCTGGTTTTGTTATTTATTATGCTTAAAGAATATTTACAGGCATTTAATATTATATTTATGCTGTCGTGGTAGGCTAGAATGCTTCAAAGTTTTGTAAATTAGTTTATTGACACGACCTTAAAAAATATTCAGGATCATTCCTTCCAGATTTGCAAAAAAAAACTGTTTAACTGCTATTTTTTCTTGTAGTTATTTCGTTCTTCAACCTTTAGAGCGCTCAGGACTGATCCTTCTTACTTTATGGTATTGCGTGTATCTGAAACGGGTCGGGAAATACCTATTATTTATTTTAATTAAATGTTAGGTTAGTAATGATATTACGATGATGACGTTAGTAATGATATTATTCGTTCAATATTCCGATATACGATTTAGTATCATTTATAAAGTAAATGAAAGTACCATCGTTACTATAATTTGAAAGTCAGAAAAATATTTTATGCAAAAAGTTGCTAATAGAGCTATCAAAAACCAATTAACTCCTATACTAACTAATCGAACCTAACAATTCTCAAGCTTTTTCTAATTAATTAAGTACTTAAGAGTTTACGACTTTAAATCCAAATTTCCTTGCAATCCAAAAGGCCGCACCCTACAATCAACGGGTCCGTACCGATCACTGATTTATTATAATATTAATATTCATTATTAAAAATAATTATACACCGTGATTTCATTAGACATGTTTATAAGGCTACTTTTTCGTGATTAATTTATTCAAAAGAAATCAGTAGGCCGTTATTTGAATTGAGGCGTTAGATAAATGTACGGTACCGCTTTAATTTTGCCAAAGAAAGTGTCTCGGTGAGTTATGGGCTCTATTTATCTATACGTCATATGAGAAGAGAAAATTTTATGGAGTATTTCTTTCGTGCTTTGCGTATTGAAGGAGTTTATACTTGAAGAGAAAACTTTTACTTTACTTAACCAGAAGAGTTACACTGCACTTTCGTGCAAGAAGGATTTTGAGGTCCAATATTACCGATAGCAGCTAAAGTATAAAAAAGTAAATTACTTATATGATGAGATATAAATCAAGAACACATCTACGGTATAGCGAGTGCCGTATGATACGATCGCATGATTTGATATAATAAAATTTCAATCAGAGGGAATGTCATGTTCAAAAAAAAATGGTCAGACTCCTTTGAAATATGATGATTATATTATGTTCACATTTTTTTATTAATTCTCATAGCTTCTAAACACTAAAATAATAAATGTACCGATTGGCCCCCAACCGAGTCACGCTATGTTTCAAAATTATTCATACATGAGTAGACATATGTAAGGGCTTCCTAACATAAAAACAAGTTTATCCATAACGGTTCAAAATTAAAAATTAGTTTTTAATGTTTTTAAATTAACTCGTTTTAAGTTAATCTGTCAGTTGATTTATAGGCGATAGTTTGAAACAAGCAATTTGCTATCGTGACAAGCTATCAAGAAAAACTCAAACAGACTTAATTTCTTTAATCGTTTTGATCAATACACTTGTTTGTCAAAGATGGCTTCTCTATGCAATCTCGTATCAATACTCGATAGTTTAAAGCTGAAGAGTTTTTTTATAATTTGAAAGCTCTAGTCTCACGAATAATAGGACCGATTTGGGAAATTCTTTCAATGTTACATAGCCTCGAGAAAGCCTTTAGTCTACTTCGGATGCGGGAACCATTACCCTAGGAACGCGAGCAGAATTCCGGGAAACTGCTAGAAGGTACCTATCTCAATATGCCTGAAAGTCTGACAGCAAGACTCCAATGCTGTGACAATCAAAAATGTCACTCAATTTAACAATATTGGTGCAATACCTGCACCATTAAACCCCAAGCTCCAATTCTCAAGTACCAAACAAGAAATGTTTGCACTACTTTCATACATTATTATGTCACTGTTATACCATAAGTGATTAAATTCGATCAAGTTCTTTCAACTGGTTCAACTCGTTTAAGTGAGCTTGTAAATTAATTTTACATTACACACGTAAGTTGAACGTAATTATTGACTTGATACTAATTTGTGAATATTAAGAGTTGAATGTAATTTTATGGTCCGTTGAGGTTATCGATGTAAGGTTATGTAATGTTTGTAAGTGCAGGGTTTAATTGATTTAGCGTTAGGAGTTAATAGGTAATTTATATTGGTCTAATGACTTATTGTCGTGCGTAAAGTTCCTGCTCTTTTATTATTAGAGGTCAGACTTTCAGGCATTAATACCCACTTAGGACAAACAACCAATACACGTGGCTCCACTTCATTGGAGAGCGAACGAGCTTCCAAAAATATTTTCGCTTTTGTGGAAACTAAGTCCTTAACCTTAGCCTAAGTCCAATATTAAACTCCGCATATAAGTACTGACCACCTATTACGTGTATTCCAAAAAATTGGTAAAAAAGGCTATATCTGCTACTTCTTAGTTACCTAATATTAATTAATATTTTAGTATAGTGACCCAAAATATCACTTACAAAACGTTACTTACGCAACTATTTTCTTGACACGGAAGAACAGGCGAAGCGACATTAACATTCGTATTAAATGTTAGTTAATCGTGATCTTTTCACGTGTGATTTGGTTATATTAGAAACGGGGAAATGTACACCTAATAATCCTATAATCCCTAAATCTAACTGTTACAGCCTTTTTATCGTCCCACTGCTGGGCACAGGCCTCCTCTCACATGGAGAAGGATTGAGCATTAATCACCACGCTTGCTCATTGCGGGTTGGCGATTTCAGACTTCCGATTTCAGAGTCCAGGTTTCCTCAAGATGTTTTCCTTCAGCTTTATATCAGCCATTAGTGTCTAAGATATACTTAGAAAGTACATACAAACTTAGAAAAGTTGCATTGGTACTTGCCTGACGGAATCGAACCCACACCCTCATACTCGAGAGGTTGGGTCTTTACCCACTAGGCCACCACGACTGGTAAAATCTAAACCCTAAATCTAAACGCGATTAATAATGGTGATTGTTTGATGTTGAATTCCTCAAAATGTGTAATATAAATAGGTATTTTATTTAATTAATTGAAACAAAAATAAACATGCAAGCATTTACTTTACAAATTAAATGCGTGAGATTTAAATAATATTCTAAGCAAACTAGTGGTTCGT
Source organism: Helicoverpa zea x Helicoverpa armigera (assembly GCA_033682625.1). Lineage (NCBI taxonomy): Eukaryota > Metazoa > Arthropoda > Insecta > Lepidoptera > Noctuidae > Helicoverpa > Helicoverpa zea x Helicoverpa armigera. The sequence continues at coordinate 5,163,134 of JAWIIS010000011.1, forward strand.
TTCTAAAATATGATTAAACTAACTTTACTATCTGCCACGCACATCCATAAACTTCTTCGAAAAATGCTATTAAGTATCATAAAGCACCGCAGATATTTTTGAACTACTGTTTTTGAATGTTAACCACGCTTCGGCCTCAAAAAAGGCGTGTGAAACTAATCAAGGCGTGGTCGTAAAATAATTGACTGCTATTAAAAAACATTTAAAAAAACTATTGGGAAAGATTTTAAGATTCAAAAATACGACTTTTAAATCGACTTTTTTTTAATATGGGATATTTTCAACTTTTACACAATCGACCCTGCGTATTGCAAGAATGTGTAATGTGATCGAAGGTGAACCGTTTTTAAAAATGAAAGTGTACCGCGAAATTAAAGCAGAATATTGTATTTTAATTATACTTATTAAAATCATGTTACATTTCTTGAAGGATGTTGAAATCTTTATCTCTGTGGTTTTTCCGAAAATATGAGTTTCAAAATACTTGTACCTACTCAAAATTAAGTCTAAATAAGTAAATAATTCGGGTTTGCTGAAGTAGGTCAAGATCTACTTACATTGTTTCTTTAGAAACTTTTTTAAATGCACAAAAGTTTACATTATAGTCATAAAGTATAATAGTTCCTTCTCTATTATTAACCGACTTCCCAAAAAGGAGAAGGTTCTCAATTCGGATGTTTGTATTTGTTGTTTATTTCAATTGTTTCGAAGACGGTAACTACTTCCTCATAACTCAAAGTATTCGTCACCCTCTGCCGAATCGTAATTGTGATTACAATAAACTAAATTGCTACTGGCATGATAATATACCTTGTCTGTGTGTAAACAAGAAGTGTTGATTATTATCATTATATTGTCCTTTTGTTATTGTTTAGATTGTTTGTTACATGGCTAGGTATCTATGTCATCAAAATAGTGATACAAATTGGACTGTTTATTTTGTTTAGAGAATAATATTTAGAATTATTTTAACATTAGTTACAATTTTAACATAGCTTTTGTATAATACACGTTAAGTTTAGCCGCTAGAAAGCTCCAGCATACAAAAACTACGAAAAATAACAGAGGCTTTTGAACATCACAAAATACAAAATGGAATCCAGAAAATGGAGAATTCTCAGTTGTCAGTCAATTTACACACAATAGCAACAAAGCTTTCCGAGTTGATCACAATCGCAACAATTAAACACAACAACAGACAAGCAACAGAATTGTCAGACAGACAGACACTTTTAATGGAACTTCGATATCGAGAATTAACATCGACCCCAGCAAAAAAGTAATCAATTGCTTTACCAATATCTTAACGGTCTTCTATGAATATGGTACTTTTGGAACCAACAGTAGTGTTAAGCAGGTAATTATTTTCATTATTCCGTTTGACTTTTGCCGACCTTTGAAAACGTACCGTTATCCATACCGTTCCATTTATAGCTATAGCTCATCTCTTAATCGCACTTCACATGTTTAGAAAACGTAAATTGATGGATCAAAAGCCTTATCTATTATTTGATTGGTCTAAAAGTTTCATGTGTTATAATGTGATGGCGGTCATTCGTCGAGGAGATTATAGACATCGTTCTTCACAACTGCCCATTTGCTGACTATAAAACATCGGTTGAATATCAATGATGTAGGAGATATCAGTAGCGTTGTGCCTTATGCTGTTAATGAAGTGTTTCAATATAGTGGTCGTTTAGTTTACTACTACCATTAATATTGAGCTATAGACTTCAATAGGTTCTTCAAGTGGAATTTCTATTGAGGAAGACTTGTAAGAATATTAAAAGCAGTTGAGGATTTTTATCCTACCCTAGTATAACTTGACTCAATCTTTCTTCTCTGTTTTGGATAACAACACCCCTTACAGCAAAACTTCTAAAAGACACATTCAATTTTGTTGTATAGATTACAAACATGCAAACAATCAGACAGATCTGTCGAGCACTCCTTCATTAAACTAAACAACTGCTCAAGGCCTAGTTAGAAGTAAAGGGCGTAAACACTTAGGTGCAGTAACTAGCATCCTCGGTATCAAGGGCACATGGGCTTGGCGAGGCGGGAACGTGTTGCTTTCAACGAAGATTTGTACTGACAGTCTGCCTGCAGGTAAACTTGGCAGTATGTAGTTTAGATGTAAGTGTAGATAGTAAAGGTCAATTTGGAGATTGATGATGTCGTTGTGATGCAGAATAGAGGGTCCTCGCAAGCTATATGATTGTTATGTTCTAATTTTGAATTTGGGCTTTGAGACACGAAGCCTAGCATGGTGGTCAATAGGTTCGGGGGTAAACCCAGAATCCAGGTGTTATTGATTTCAAATCTTCTACGTGTTCAAGTAAAGCGAGTAATTGAGACATCTGAATAAAATTAACCGAGACTAATCATGAAGATGATCTTGAGGATAATACATAAAAAATACAAATCGGTTCAAAACCTGTTAGGCCCTGAACTTGAGAGCACATAAAACTATCGATGCCTTTGGTCGATAATTCTTAGATCTTTGACAATTTACGGGTTCGATAAGTGTCACCAAAAGGTATCTTATTACGGTTGGTATGTTTAAACATGTTCTGATGCAATAAAATCCCACATTCCACGGTGAAATATATATCTTTACGCCTTGACAGATCATAAAAGTTCTTCATCTTCATTTAGTCATAACAAATTATAAGAAGCCGTAACAGTTCCATACGCTTCTGATTCAGATGATGAATTTTCAATTCTGCCTTCAAGCTATACATTATTCATCTGAGAATATTTGAAATCTGAGCCACCCATAACAGTTTCCAATATCACGTCATTATAGATGAAACGTAGATTTAAGAATATTTGCCGTAGGTAGGTACATTATCAATTCTGGGGTCACCGAGCTAACAAACTAATCATCTCCAATTTTCTATAAATCATATTAAACCGGTACAGTTTTGATGTTTACTGCGTGAAATTAATATATGTTTCCAGATGTTCGATTTCGGTAACGGTCCAAATTTGTTTATTGATTGTAACAGGTCTAGTGGCCTATGGCCGAAAGCCATAAGTTTTAAGAAATGCTCTATCTTATAACCTGTGAACTTTACCGTTGATAATCTTCTGCCGGATCTTTTTTTATCCAAATTTATGCTTCGCTTGTAAAATGCCGATATTGCAACTATAAGAAATAAATAGACAGAGATTTATCGGAACAATTTGATTGATTAGGTGTAGAAATGATCCTCAATTTGTCAAGTTGGATTAAGGAAAGCGCTGTTTGAGTACATATCACTATTTTACATGAAGAATTAGAAAATTATTCACACTCTTAAGCGTGCATTAGCCTATTATTGGGAAAGGTAATATTTCATTCAATTAATTAGGTGTTAGAGCAATGGCCTAACGCATCACACGCAATAAAATGTTCTATACTGACTTCTTTACGTGTAGCTTTGTAGGTAGGTACTAAGTAAATGATCGATGACGATCTAGATATGTCTTTGGAGTTCGAAAATGTAAACATGGTCCTGAAAAGAAAGGTTACAGTGTAATCTGAAAGCATATGTAATCAGATTGAAACATGTACCACCCACATCGCTAGGAGTAATAATTTCTCATTCAAAAAAAGATCCATACCTACCACTATCTCAACATCCCATTGTATTGTTATCTAAATCTCTCAAAACTAAACAAACAATAGATCAGGTAGCGCCAACGGTGGCGACAGATCAAAGATAACATCTTAACAAATCAATGATATTTAAAAACCAATCGATAACAAATGACCATAGAAAAACTCTAAACTCCATTGTATAAATCAAGCATCTCATTATGTAAATATTCGGAAGTTGACTGCCATCATCAAAACAATAAAACTAATAACGGCAATCATTTACAGCCTATTGGCAATCAGATAATTTGTCAAAGACCCAATGGCCCGGAGGCATAAGAATCGCTTTGGGCCAGAAAACAATGAGACCACTGTATCTTGACACTTTACAATAGCGCTGCTTGCTATGTCAAAAGTCCGAATGTCACGGACCCATCCATTCGAAATTTTAGTTCTACATTTTTCCGTGTGTCAACTTACACTGGTGCTTCTAGAGTTTGGGACGGCATTTAACCCATGACCTACCATACTAGACAATTCACACCCACGCCACGATAATGCGTGAACAACTCTATTGGTTATGGCCTTTTAATGGAGACTGATGGGTTTCGGATGCTAGAATATGTAAAAGTTTTGACCCTTTGTTGGTAGCAGAATTTTAAGTAGGAATTTCTTTTGAACCTACCGCTAAGACCATGTAAGCTATGATAATAAATTGAGTAGCGTTTGTAACTTGCAGGATTTTTCTTTCCAGTCCAAGTATTCGTATTTTGAACTATGTATCAGTGTCTGGCCCAGCTTGTCAAAAGTCTATTTCTTATAATACGAAAGAATCACTTTTTCTTTAGAATTGGAATGAGTGTTTTAGTTAATTATTCACTGTAAATCTTTATTGGTTTTCTCCTAAAGCGAAAATTCGTTAACCCCGTTACTAACCCAGTTAACTTCAAACCTATTAGGCCTACTCATGTTTATTAAAAAATAAACTAGTTAAATGACAAACAGTTTTGGTTCGAAAATCACAAGTCGTTAATAAGTAGGTCGAATTTTTGTGGCTTATGATGATACTGGCATGTTGGTAATTTGTCCGCATTTTAATAAATTACTCATTTGAATAAAATATAGCTCCGAGACATCATTTTCTACCTACCTCTGCCACAAAAAATATTAACGGAAAATAAGCCTATAGGTAAAAGCTTCAGTTTTCATAAATGTACAAAACGGATTAACTAAAGGTTGATTTAATTGAATCTAACAGGATTTTCCGCAATGTGGGTGCATATAGAAACGAAAGTCTTGCATAGATAGATATGCAGATTTAGAAAAAATACAATTTATTCAAGCTGGGTAAAAGTGGATTTTAGCGAAAACTGTAATTTCGGTGTCGCGTAACTGGTTTCATTTAATTTCCGAGTTCATATGAATAATTAATATTTCGATACTAAGATTTCGAAAGCGTTTAAAATATTCGGTCGTGATATTTTCTCTGTAGAGTTCATTTATATTTCTAACATTAATCATGAATATTTTATTTTACGTATTACATACTTACCTACTATTTCGTTTTAGCATAATTTGTTATTTGGATATTTAATTCGTTAAGGCCGAATATTTTAGTCAAATTAGTGGTTTAACATTTACCGTTATTATTTTATTTTTTTAGATGATGATGACGAACACGGCTGTTGGAGGAATGGCAAACATGTTTGTTGAAAACAACGCCATCTGGCGGTCGGGAACAATATGACAAACAAAGCTTATCTTCGTATTGGTTCGGCGTTGGGGCGCGAGATGGCGCGAATAATACTCCTGATGATGGCGGCAAGTGCGGCGGGAGCTTCCAGCACTATTGAAGAGGTGGCACTCATGAACATCACCAGATATTCCAATGGGGATTTTTTCTCTCTTAGGGGTAAGTTCCTTTCAACATGATATTTAAAATTACATAAATATAGTCACGATGATAAAATTCTAAGAATCAGTCTCAGCCAGTCAAACAAAAAAAAAGTTTTCAACCTATTCTGGTCTTCTTTTTACCTATCTATTATTATCCCTTTCACTTCTAAAGATAGCTTAAGATAGTCTTAATTGCCATCTGTGTTTTATTTTTGCAGGGACGGATTGCGGCCCCACGCGTTGTATGGAGGTGTCCCACGGGACTGCTCTATCAGCCATGGCCGATGAGAACATGGGTTGTCGCTGTCAATGTCGTAGTGAGACGCCCGCCTTCCGTGAGGATCAGCACTCTTGTGTCAATCATATTGACGGTAAGTTCTAAGGCCAGTTTTAGTTTCTTGACTTCAAGAAACTAAAACTGGCCATCATTTTCTGAGACTTTTCTCTACGGCGTTTGAGTCAGATGACTGTAGTGTTACATTGCATTTTTTACATAAAAATTGATCTACATGATAGTTAGATAATAATCTTGGATACATAGGTACTTAAATTATGTAAAATACTTATTAAGACCTTTCCTGGGCCGAAGGTTAGAGTCAATCGCGATTAAATGACGAGAACGATCACATAACGCGGTATGCATTGACAATGAGAAAGGGTCTGAGAAATGGGACTTGATAATGATGGTCTATCATTAACACCATAATATATTTGTGACTGCATAGTAGTGCATAGATTTAAGACAGTAGGTAATATTAAGTTTGGTTCGACTTTAAGCTGTTTCTTTTTCTTTCAGAATGTCTGATGGCAAGCTTCGGTCGAGGAGCTACAAAACCACAAATCCCGTTCGTTTATTTACCTCTCAAAGGGCAAATAATTTATCCCTCCAAAGAAATTATTTTTACTGGTAAGAAAAATATAACTTTTAAAACTAAAAAGAATCTTCCGATACCGGGAATCGAACCCGAGCCTCCTGGGTGAGAGCCAGGTATCCTAGCCACTAGACCATATCGGATATGAGTAGAAGGTTGAAATTATGTATTTTATTCCACAAGATAATTCCAAATATTTAAATATAGAATACAATTAGGTACTTGTCCTTGACATTCGATAAAGTCAAGATACGAGTTTATAACGATTATTTACGGCTTTGCAGTAATCAAACCGTTTGATGATATTTTTAATTTATTTGTCATAATTATGTCAACAATGTTAATCTAGAAGACCTGCCAATATCTCAAGGTCTCTCAATCAACTCAATTTAGTTGCAATTTTTATCTACTGGTTTTCATTCAAAACAGTTGAAGATAAACAAAATCTTTTAATAAAAGGAGCGCATACTTAGGTTCCTAATTGGTGCCATATCATTTTAACTTTAATTAGATGATTAGAATTAAGTGTGTATGTCTTTCTAAGTATATCTTAGACACCAATGGCTGATAAAAAGATGAAGGAAAACATCTTGAGGAAACCTGGACTATAAATTCTGAAATCACCAACCCGCATTGAGCAAGCGTGGTGATCAATGCTCAATCCTTTTCCGTGTTAGAGGAGGCCTGTGCCCAGCAGTGGGACGATTAAAAGGCTGTAACAGTAACAGTAAATAATTAGAAAAAAAATCTTCATCGAAAAAATATGACTAGAAAATCCTCAAACACGCTTTATTTGCAGACGTTGAAGATGCGATATGCGCCGTGACGAGCGCTCAATACTTGTCGGCATCTGGCTGGGTCACCCTCCGCGACTTGATCGACAATGACGTGCCGTTCGGATTGTACCGGGATGAGGGGAGCACTTTCTTGCAGGTAAAACATTTTTTCTTATTATTTTAATAGGACTCAGACTCAACTTTAAGTAGCTAAGTACACACGGAGAAAACGAAACTTTGCCTCTTTATTTTTTACAATAGACTTGTCGAAATATGTATTCAGTATCTTTAGCAGAAAAAAATCATCTCCCAATATGTTTTCAAATTACGGAACGATAATGGGCATTACCACTGTCGAAGGGACACCGCTAAACCATATAAATTTTTTTGGATATACTTAAGTAGGAACGTACGAGAAAGTACAGTAGCATAATACAACTTGACTTAAAAAAAAATACTCCGCCTTACCACCCAAGTAGAAAAGTTACAATATCTGCGCACACGACGAATAAAAACAATAAAATCTTCATAAAACTTATCAAAATAAGGCAATTATTTTCACATATTTATTGGAAACTTTTTTAAGTCAGAATTAACATGCTCCTGAGCAACTAATTAAATTTTGGAAAAATTATAAAAGCTTACGCAACTGGTGCGTTTGCGCAGATCTTTATCGTGAACATGAACAATATCATATGGAGCGGTTTACTCGTACCACAGATAATATAATAAGATCCGATTGCAAGATATAGGTACTTACTTAAAGTTACCAACCTCTTCCGTTAGGACTAAAGACTTTCGAACAGAGGTTTTATATCTCAACTTTATAAGGTATATTAGCTGTCGAGACAAATTCTAACGACTCATAGAAAATGAGTTAATTTCATTTCGAAGAAGTCATATATTAATTGGACTGCCGTTAACAGGGTTAGCTCAATTATATGAGATAATTACCTTTTATCTAGTAACTAGTTTTCAGACTAATTTTAAATGCTATAAAGCTCTTCGTCTCCATTCGTTACGATCCAAGTTTCTACTTATATGTATCATCAGATTAGCTTAGTTACCAACCAATTATGATGCTCTATTGACATCTTTTATAAAAGACATGTCGACTAAGTATTTTGGATGTATTACATCTCACACACGAAGGTGAGGAAGTTATACCAATTCCCTTACTAATATTAATTTGCAGTAACTTTTTGTCAGCATCAAAGAGTGTAATAATGAAAGTGTTTTTCATCAAGATTCATGTTTGAGCATGGTAGCATGCAAGTCTTAATCTTAACAAATCTTCACTCACTTTTTGGTATTTTCACACCAAAATTGGTGAAAGAGAGCACATAAAAATTGACGTAAACTTATCTGTCTGTACATCTGTCTTACTTTTACTTGACACTTTTTACATGGAACAGAAAGATTGGATACGTTTTTTTTGTATTTTTTTTGTTTAACCCTTTATAATGGCGTTCTCTCAAATACGTGATTTTTTTCTAGGTATTTATTCCAAACGTCTTCTCAGGCTTTCAATCCTAACTAAATTATGTCGAGTTTTGCAAGAAGCCAATCATCAATTTAGAACGAACAGTTCTAATCGTAAAAGCTGAAAGATTGTTCTAATCTAGATATGGATAAAGTTTTATGTAACAAGATTACATATCACTTAAATCATCCTGAGCAACAACAATTTCATCATAAGATGTAATGAAAGATGTGCTCAAAATATCTATGTCAGTAGAAATAAATGGTCCAAATATTTAAAAAAAAACCTACTCAATGCCACATCTTGCATTCGAAGCCCAGTCGACAACATCAAGGGTCAGCTATACTAAATCCATAACGCGGTTATGCACACGCGTCGAGCACATAAATGTTTATCTTGCCGGACCGAAGACCGGTCTGTTTAGCCAAGGACGACTTTACTTTGAATACTGAAGTTACTCGAAGCAATAAGATTGATATTCGCACCTTTAGCGGTTTAGGAGTGTCTTGATAATGGAATTGAAGTAGGAAGAAAAGTACATGGGACTGAAAAATCGGATCAAATATGACAATAAAACTCAAAAAGTAAAAGAAATAGAGTTATCTTAGTAAGCAGTTCATGACATGTCAATTAAAATAAATTGATCAAATGACTGAAACAACAAATGGTGTTGGCACACTGGTTAACAGAAATGATGACTTTCTTGACTTGAAAGTATATCAAAATTAATGAGGATGTTTTTTCAATCGCTATAAAACATAGAAAAACTTGCTAGTATAAATCAATAAAATTATGATTTCTTCCTTATGCACTGGTCTTTTAGTCCGCTAAACGAATTTTATATTTTCAATCCCTGTGTGGTCCTTTTGATTGGCGCGAACGTACAAAGTAGCAATAACGTAATTAATTTGGGGCACACGATTTTATTAAGTAAACATTTAAAGATAATCGCAGATATTAAAATCTGATTCAATATGAATTTTTATATTGCAGTCCAAATTAATATTGTTAGTGTTGATTTGTACAGCAAAGTTCACTAAGCAAGCATATACATAGAATTTTTCTTTTATGCTTAAGTGCTCTTTGCATGTGAACTTTCCTAACATTAAAACATTATATTCCTGAAATACTAGTTGCACTTGTCTACGATAAAACGGCCATTCCAGACATCTGGTGTCGCTCCTTACTTCAGATGCTATCTCTAATGTTGAAGAATTGTCCGTGTACGCGGAATTGACAGATATGTATTGCCAGCTTTTTTCCTAGTACTAGAATCTAAGAGAACCGGTGCCTTTATGGAGGACATAATATTATAGACATTCGGAGAACTGTTACCGTTTTTCGGTTGTTTTATAGACAAAAGAAGAAATGTTTAGCCGGACTAAAAACTTAGATAAATATGGAAAACAATTACAGGAGCCGTAGGTACAATTTAAATATGAAATGTCGTCAATAAAAGAGCAACGTAATTAAGATGTATCGAAACAGACTCATAAAGAATATCCGACGTGTAAAACGGCACGAGCCGTTTCTGATAATGAAATCAATATTTTCAATGTTCATACTGCGAAAGGGATTTAATTGTACGTACGTTAAGATAATCCAGTTCAGTCGCCCAATCTTTATTGCTCTGACGTCGATATCGAGACTAAAATTAATAAAAATACCATTTCAGTGTTTATCAAAAACAGACATTTTGATGTAGACTTGCCGCCAATGATCGAAATCTTGTGTCACCGTTATCATTTTTATAGCAGTATTAAACGAAAACGATAATCATTATAAATGACAGTTGCGAATCGACGCAATTAACTATTATTTATAATAATAATTTAATTTCTTGATATAAATCGGGTCGGCAACGGGATATGTGGCCATGAAGATATTATCTCCTGCTCAAAATTTTACTTATTTTGGGCGGTCTCGACAAAACGCTAGTTTGTTGGATCCATCAATCGAGCGAGTGTCAGCGCGGGACGGGCGCGTGTTGAAATGCTACACGCTCCCGATGCAGTCCCAGATAAAGACGAAGGCGTCAAAGGAGCAATTTGTATAATACGTCCAAATACTCCGCATTTAGATCTGTTCGTGAAGATAAAGTTATAAGATGGATTTGCATTTCCATTTTGCTTTTTGCAGGTAAACTTCGAGTAAGCTCGACATTATGTTAACAAATGTACACAAACGTTTTTGGCCGATACGTACTTTTTATTTCTTTAAGCTTTATTTATCAAGTGATTTGTAACCAAAACTCATGTCTGCTTAGTGACAAATGCTGCAACGAATTGCACCTGATAACTGTTGATTTAATCTGCTTAAACTTGCGGTCCGAGAAAATAAAGGTGCAAAGCTTAACGCAATTTTTTACATCTTTAGATCGCATTATAAATTTTGGAACAAATATCTGAAATGATGTGGAAAATTCTTGCAATTTATTTGACAGTGGCGAGGGTCGGCGACACTACACTCTCGACTGGAAGGTCGGCTGGTGGCTGCTCACGTTCTATGTTCCTCATCTACTCCTTCTCGTCTTGCCGCCAGTTGCGCAGCGTTCCGTATAGCAGGCGCATCCGATAACGCTTTACTTGGTGAGTCATACATGCCATTACATCTATAACAATCATGTGTGAAATTAATGTAACTAATCGTTTAAGACTTACGATAACTTATATGACTCATTTCCAGATGTACGTTCAATACCCTTCCACGCTGGAGAGCTAATTACAACGGATTCTTCAACGCAAAGTCAGGGGCTCAGTGTTCTGGAACTACTAGCTATTGGCGTTTGCGTGCTTCTCTTGATATTCGTGTACGCTGCTGGGATAATGTTTTATGTTCACTACAAGCAAAAGCACAAACGGAAAGACAAGGATCCGGAACAGAATCATTCAAATACGTTGTCTACTGACAATGAGTCCATGGAGTCACGAATCGATTTGAGTAATGTGGTAAGAAAAAAAAATCTTCCTATATGTAGATACTAAAACTATCTTTAATTGACGAACTTTGTTAATCTTACGGTTATTTCAGATGATGAAAACCAATCCGTTGCTAAAACTTAACGGTATGGGCGGAGACTATCTAAGTGACGCAGGTTTTTCTGACACCAGTGAACACACCGAAGACACTCTTGATTCATCATCAAATAACACACTGTCACATAGTTCTATACACAAGGTTGGTATTTAAAATAACTTGCTTAGTATAGACTTATTTTTACGCAAATAAAATATCTGATTTACTTAAGTTTCAGAAAATGAATGCGAATTCGGTAATTTCGGCAATGGTACACTCTCGAAGAAAGAAGAACCTCAGACCATCTTCACGAAATGGGAACTCTTCAGAACGAAACCATGAAAGGTTCCAAAGACGATCTGCATCTCCCGATACTCTAGAACGAGCGCCACATTCAGAACTATCAATTGTAGATTGTACTGTAGAGAATAATTATAATGCAAGCCGACAACTGCCATCTTCAAATGGAGACTCTTCGTACAGAAAGAAATTATATTTCAATCCAGTATTTTTTGAAACTGATCTTCTCAAAGTAAGCGTTTATCAGAATTAGAAAAATGTTATGAAATATATGAATAAACACTGCATAATTCATAACTGTTTTATTATTATTACAGAATCCACCACCTGCAGCTATAGAGTTTTTGATTAAAATTCGAGAAGTAATGTCTGTTGCCAAAGAAAAGATGACATCAAAGCGATTCATTCCAATTCTGACAGATATACCAGAAGAAGATTCATATCACGCTATAGACCTGGGATGGGATTTCCCCTGCGCACGCCGGGGTCGCAGATTTAGTGCAATAACTCTAAAACAAGAAAACAGTCGAAAGACTGCCGTTTGTGGAGGCTGTCCAGGTTGCGATAGTAGCGCGAGACCACACCAAATAGATCTGAATAGATCAAACTCTTGTAAGACATGTGTTAGTGAAGATTATAAACAAAAAATTGTAAGAAAATGGTTAGATGAAGTACCACTTCCAAGAAATAATACTAGACCAGTAAGATCTGTAGCCAAAGTAAATGGAACTCCAAGAGTTGTAGAACCAGTTAGGAACGACGAAGTCTCTTCGAAATCAACAGAATTTATTACTAGTGACTTATCGAAACCTAAGGTCCCTGAAACCAAATGTAAGATAATAGAAAAGAAATCAAAAGCACCAGAAATAAAGAAAATATCAGACCATAAGTCTAAAATTGCAGAAACAACTATTAAAGATATCAATCGCGACTTAGATTCTAAGGAAAACTTCACGAAAGAACTGAATTTAACAGAAATGAAAATCATTAGCAAACCGATCAATCCAAAAGAAATCGAAATAATAAAAGTAACAACTGTTCCTGATCTCAATGGGTTAAATAATGTTATGAATATCAATCAGAAATCGAATGTCTCAACCTTAGCTCCAGATAAGAAACACCCATCAGGCCACACAACAAGGCGTGTAAGAAAGAAACTTCCCCCGCCTCCTCCTCCGCCTGCTGAACCATCAAAACCAGAAGATGAAGAAGTGGAAGAGGTGCCAATACCACCCGAGATTAAAGTGAAAATGGAAGCCGTCATACGTGAACTAACCACTTGCAGGCGCGTAGAGCCTGAAGAGTTAGAAGAAGTGAAAATGGAAAGTATTGAATCAATCCCACCCAAAATAGTAATTCCCGTACTAGCAGCTGACAGCCACTACAGTAGTGATGATAATACGCTCTCTAGTAAAAAGAAAAAGCACATGTATAATAGTCAGGAAAGTTTCATGGAGTTGGATAGTTTGGAACGCAATATGATGAAGAAACGTAGATTTTCGGTGGCTTGTGGACCAGAAATACTCAATAATAGATTTGAAAACAGACAAAATTTATCGGATGCTAATGTTAAACGGTTAACTTGTAGTTGGCTCGACGTGAAAAAGGCTGTAGAAGCTTCTCATGTGGTAAATCAAATCACACCAGCTTCAAGTGAAGTTTTTGTTCACAGTATGGAATACAGTACGTGCAATAACGTTGACAATGTTTTTACGGCTGGTCCTCTAACCATAGAAGTCCGAGGCTCACCAATTGAAAGTAGGCGTAATACCAACAAAGAAGATTTCGATCCAGATACTCTTGATAGACGTGAAACAAAGAAGCGCGTTGAGAAGATATTACTGAAATCAGCCGGTAGCTTTAAACAACAAAAGTCCACACCCTCAGAAACTGAATCCAGCAAAAAATCGCCAGTCTCTATAACAACTCGAAAGATTGGTAATCTGCGACAAATATACGAAGCCAAAGCTAAGGCGCAAGAAGAGGAAGTTAAATTCATTAACTACAATAGACGTGGAAGCATTACATTTGGTCAGGATATGTCAGCATACATGAGGTCGGGTAAAGCGCCAGATTTGATCAGACATATCGAAGGCCAAAATGATAAACCACCCATACCATCAAAACAACGTCGAGGATCTGATGCGTCTCTAAAATTTTACAGTTCAATGCGCGAAAGTCCACCCGGTGATCGCCGACGAATGTCAGAAGATAGGGATAAATTCCCACAATATACAAGGCTAGATAACATGAACGCCCGGCGCTCTGGACGTCGATCTGCCCGAACCAGATCCCGAAGAACTGATCTCAGAAAGTTATACAAAACAGAAGATTCTGGATATATGAGCACTGATTCCAACGAATCCAAATGCAGGGCAAGATATTTAATGCAATTAAGGCCATTAAAAGCGGTTATACCTGAACCAGTACCAGTATTAGCAGTCAAGCCGCCAGTTTTACAAATAGAATCCGATACAGATGATTTAGAATCACTGTGCGACGGAAGAAGTGAATCTGGTGGAGAGAGTGTGGAGACCGATTCAGTGTTCTTTGGAAACTTTGATGACTCTAAGGAGATGTTGGCAGAATTGGTGCTGAATTCTTTTGAACCTCAAACTAAGGTAATGCAGATTCATGAGCAAATTGATTCAGGGTTTATGGGAGAGACGAATATTATTTTAAGTGGTGACAGTGACTCGGAACATAGGAGTGTCATATCAATAATGGCTGGGCACGATGGGAGAGCATCGGCTGCATCTATCAATAAATTAGACGATGCAACTTATTTACATTCAATAGAGTGCTGAGTAATGCTAATGTGTAAATCAAAAATTTAGTAGATCAAAAAATATAATAGAAGTATGTTTAATGTTATGGACTTTGTACATAATTATTGTTAATAATATGATAGTGTCGAAATTGAATGAGTATTATGTAATTAGATTGTACATACATTATTTTGAATATTATAGGTAGTTTTTGAAAAAAAATTGGCAATAAAATAGTTAGAAATTGTGTTATTTTAATATGAAATTATATGGAGATAATCGAAAGATATCTTATAAGAAATGTGTATTGTATGTAAGTTGATAGTCGCCGAATTTTACCTCAACTTATTGCGGTGTTACCGTCCAATTGTTGACTGTTTTAATTTCTTTACTTTTAATTTCTTTTCATTATAAAGTGTAAATATTTAGATGTTCTTTAGATGAACTACCCACCATTATTGTTTGTATAATAATTTTTATTCAATGTTTGATTTAGCTTTATTTAAAATATTATTTTTTTCGATGTAATTATTATCCTTATGCCATTTTATGCTCAAAGTATGCGTAATAGTTAGATTTTAGTTATAATGTGTATAAATAAATATAACATGGCTTACGAGTTTTGTAAATTTTATAGCCGGCCGGTTGTGCAATTAAATTTTTATTAGTTTTTCGAGAAATAAATGGATTGGAGTTATTATAATGGTTTATGGTATACGTAAGAGGCTCAATTATTTATTGAAAATTTATTTTTAAGTGTGATAATGTAATGTTTTAACAAAATAATTTGCAATATAAATGTAATCATTAAGTAAGTCTGTACTTAGTAGATAAGTAGATAGGTATGTTTGGGAACTGCGTTGTGTAAAGATAATATTTTCAGACTTTGTAAACAAAGTAGTTATAGAAAATATTTTTGTATGAATAAAATAAACTACGTTGTGTTATAAATGCTGTTGTTTTGCTCGATTTACATTGATATCAAACCTTAACCAAAAAATATTTAAAATACAATTAGTCATTTGGAAAAGTTATAATCGTAGCCTTTAACTTACGAATAAAATAATAACAATATTTGTAGAAAGCATAGAAGCTAAGCAACCAAACGATATTTTTTTAATAATTAAACCACGAAGCAAGTTCTAATTTTGAAATCAGATTATATACAAACCTTTTTTGCCACACTAAATTCAAATTTGACACGCCAAACAGCCAGTACCTTAAAATTATCACCCCCATCTGTTAACAGTCAACGCAGCCATCGATTTTATTTCATTCGAAATAAATGTAAATTTTTAAATCCTACGCATCTTAAATCACAATCTATCGAAGTCAAGCGTTATCTTGGATCGGTACGAATTAATTTATGTTTTTCAATTTGCACTACACATACTTTAAGTTGGCATTCAATCAAATAAAGTTCTTGATGACAGAATTGCACCTCACTGATGTTATAAATGTCAAGGATTCGATGTATTTTTGTTACTTATGTACTCGAATTTTATTTCGATTAAGATGTAAGCGCTAAATGAAATTGAATATCGACTGACCCTTCGATCATAATTTGGTCCTTTGGTACAAGTGGGGAGGTGAAGTGAATTCTGAATTTAAAATTTTAAAATCGAGCATGATATTTGGCATTCGGTTTTTATTGTGTGCAGCATATTAGCTACCTATTTTGAATGTAAGTGAATAAGTCTTTGATAAATAAATGTTACTTAATTGTGTCAGCTTATAAGGTACGGGATAAGGTACGGGGTAAGGTACGGGATGGAACTTATCCTCACTAGCAGTTTGATGCGGCAGAAAAAAAATTGGCACACAACACGTGTATTTTCTTTGTCTGAAAAAACTAACTAGTGCATTCCATCCATACTTAAAAAATGATAACCAGATTACAAATTGATAGTTCATAGTTTAATCTTTGTTGATCGTTACGAACGTCCACTATTGTTTTATTTTACGTTTTACGTTTGTTTATTGCAAACAAATGACTATCTTATCATACGATAGTCTAGATGTAAGACTGTAATTTCAGGACAAGTCTTCATCGGCCCATTAGCTCAGTTGGTTAGAGCGTCGTGCTAATAACGCGAAGGTCGCGGGTTCGATCCCCTCATGGGCCACTGTTCCTTTTTTTATTACAATCACACTTTTCGAAAACATTCGAGAATCAGATTTTCATACTTTCCGGTAAAGTAATCGTTCTGAGAAATAAAGTTTTATTTTGTTTATAAATCGACTTTAATTGATTATTATTTTATTTGATTGGCAGTCGTAAAATCGTTACGCGACTTTTGAAGTACTTTGCAATTACTTTAAGTTAAATTATTAATGTTGATAAGATCACCAAATGAATCTCATTTTAATTAATCAGTTCTTATTACGCAGTAAGGTTTAACTTTGCTAAAATTAAATAAAATAATTCGCTTAAATCATGCAAGGTTTGCAAAAAGCTGGAAGTGGCCCATGAGGGGATCGAACCCGCGACCTTCGCGTTATTAGCACGACGCTCTAACCAACTGAGCTAATGGGCCGATGGGATCTGTTCCCTGAAATATACAGCTGCACTGAAAATAACTTTACAGTATTTAAAAAAACCGAAATAGTTTTATGTACTGTAGATGCCATACTTTTACGAGACTACGACTTTTCACATCCAATAAACGGAATGAAGAGAAACATCTTGAACAAAATAATTACAGTAATCTCAAATTAATCTCGATCAACAAGTAGCGATGACCCTAGAAGATCACCTAAAACAGTAATCGTTAATCATAGTAATTGTAGGGTTAAGGTCGGCAGGCTTAGATTACCACGCACCTGTGATTTTAGGGTTAAATCAAAACATATCTGCTTCACCGCTCTACTTTATAATTATTTTTACATTACTCACGATAACTTACTTTAAATGGCCTGTTCTTACACGGCAGCGTATCAAATTAACATAGTTAGTTTTAAATATCGATGAAGGGACTAATGAAAAAATTAGAAAGCGGCGTCTTTGGTATGAAAATTAGATTTTGACCTGCTTTTTAATGGGTCAATTTTGAAGCTAATTTGAAAGTAAAATCTATCAATATTCATTAACTTCTCTATTACGTTTTAATACACGCAAAAGCAGTAGGCATAAGCCTGGAATCTTTAACGGACTTTGTTCAAAAACTAGTAGAGGAGACATTGAAGTTTAGTCTATCCCTTTATCTGTATGCTTTGCTGTTATTACTTAAAACGAGACTTAAGAATAAGATGTTTCCTTCTGTAATACACTTCACTAATAAATTCATCGATCTATCAACCTTGTGCTTGAGGAATGTTACGCTACGGTGTAAACAGCGGCACGCATGTAGATCGCGGCCACAAAGTTTCCCACACTTATCATAGCACAATACAGATGTAATATTCATCATATCTTGTAGAACACATTGAATTTTCATTAGAAAATAACCTCCATTTGACTTGCAGTTGCCATTAATATCAATATCTTGAATGATGTGAGGCTATTTATTTCCCAGTTCGCATATCTATGTTTTACAACTAATAAATGACTTTCACTTTGACATAGCAGAATTGATATACCTAAGTTCTCGTATATTTATTTTAATGGGCATATGAACACTCAATCTCAATACTCAATAACTTTATTGCATTCCATAATGTGTACAGGCTGGTGGGTAAAATTAAAAGAAACAATTATGGACCCTGTCGGGCACAGCAAAGTTAGTTTTTAGAGGAGAGGACGAAGAGCGCTTTTTAAACATAATAATATTGAATTAAATGTAGAAAATCTTATATTTAGATATTTGATTAGGTATTATTTCTGCTAATCGATCGATTCATGCAAATATTATTAATTGTAAAGCTATGAAATACTGTGAACGACAACATCCTCTTTAGTTCACAGTAGGCTAGGGGTCTTATGGCTGACCGGTACTGCGGGATTGTTCGAAATAGTGCCTGCACCCCTGGAACATAGGAGGCTCCAGAAAGAACAAAGGTGGTTAAAAGTCAGTAAAAGTCTGACAACCCTTCTCGCTGCACTCGCAGTAGAAGGGGTCATTTGATGATTTTATCTACATCGACGGGGCATGCAGCTGCAAAAATTGAAGAATTGATAACTTCAGTTACCTTTCCTCTTAAATACCCCTCAAACTCTCCGTTTACATTCTAGAAAATTGCTTTGTTTGTATCAATTTCAGGTCTGAAAGCCATCGGCCCATTAGCTCAGTTGGTTAGAGCGTCGTGCTAATAACGCGAAGGTCGCGGGTTCGATCCCCTCATGGGCCACTGATACTTTTTTAAGAACCATTCAATTTATGGCACAGATATATAGAGCACATAGCTTGTTTTTGAAAAATTGGAGTGCCACCATTTAACTATAATGATTACCCAATCATAGCCAGCCGTCAAAACGTTAAGTATAGTTGTAGATAAATAGTGCAAATCGCCATAACTGTCATAACAGAGGTGGCATACCATAGCAGCAACGGTTACTCAGTCTCACCGCATCATATTATCATATAATGTGATAACTGTTGTTATAATTTAAAGCAAATCAGATCAACGTTAATTAAGTACACCAGAAATTTAATACTTTTGAAATGAGGAAAATGTCTTAACCAACGTTTTGTAATGAGGGCCCAATATTTGTGCGTTTGTAAATTAATATATAACGTTGGTTGTAAAAACTGCGTAATGAAATTAATGTTTGATTTCGCAGTTTATTGAGTTACTTGTCAACGCAGGTTACCAATAAACGGTCGTATTTATTGCTGAAACGATAAATTTAAAAATAAATTGCCACCAATTTAACTACCTGTTATAAATAACTCGAGTATTTAGGAAGGCAGGTGCAAGCAAAGACATATTTTTGTGCTTACAACAAGTGTAGCAATGTTATGTCAATAGAAGCAGATATGCACTGAACATTAGTATTATATTTGGTCCTTAGGTACGCGGTAAAAATACAGTTGTAATTTCGGTAAGAAAAAAAGGAAAAACAAGTTATCAAGAACATCTGAGCCATATGCTATCAGACCCGTACTTATAGAAAGCATTAGGCAGCGGCAGTAAGTATATAATGCCTCGAAAAATTGATAAAAATACGAATATTTACAGTCTGAAAGCCATTGGCCCATTAGCTCAGTTGGTTAGAGCGTCGTGCTTCTAGGGCTCCGTATACATAAATATTTTAAGGGGCTCAACTTTGTTTACACTGCGGTACATAAATTATGTATCTACAAGTATACGTAGACAAAAATTCAACACTGATTTTGAACTGTCCGCTTCTACAAATTTTAATTTATAATGATCAGTAGTGTTGCATTGAACAGTACACTTTATTTTATTTATTTATTTATTTATTTATTTATAGTTAATTAAAACGGTGCAACACCAATTACAATAATTAACATGGAAACATTAAATCAAAACAAAACAAAAGTAAAAACATATAGTCGACAGCATTTCAATATGTAACTAACAAGGAACAGTGGACGCTCTTGCATACCTTCTCTCACAGAACCCCAAACACACACGCATTACTTTACTCCACTCATCCACAAACACATCAAATTCAGGGTTGGCAGTCAGAAGGCCCCAGGGGACACTTGCATCCGACGCATTGAATGGCGTCTCACACCATTTTAAGATGCATGATGCATGTTACCGAATGCAATGTGCATGAATGAAGTGTCCCCTGGGGCGCTTACAAAGGTGAATGTGGTGTCAGTGAGCGTTTCAAGATGTCTCGCAAAATCAATGTAGGCCTCCAATGAAATTGGTAGAGAGAAGTTCCTGAGATTGATTACAATACTCACTAGTTTAGCATTGTATAAATTAAAGGTGAAGGAGATAAAACTTAGATTTAGCTGGCGGGTCTGTGTAGGTATATTGTACCTACACAAAAAGTTGTAGATGGAAGAATAAGCTCCAATTCATCTATGGTTTCGCTGTCATATTCAGGTTTGTATTAGGTACATAATTTAAAGCGACGCGGCGACGGTTCGCAGAGGACTCCTGGAGTCCGCGCCACAGATGACCGTTTTTTGACAGAGAGCTCCTAGAGTCCGTTCAACAGTCGAGGATAAGTACATATTATTATATAGTAGTGTACTCATGATGTGAGCTAAATAAGAAGTATGTGCTAATTTTAATTTAAGAATGGTCTAACTTTAGCCTGCAAGTTATTTTCAGTATTTAATGCTAGACTATTGTTTTGAATAACCTTGCGACATAGTGATGTAGCAATACACTTATTTCGAAAAGAATTTAGCGCGAATGTGTATAATAATACCCGTTATCTCACAATAAACAGATAAACGGATTACTTTTTCTTTCTTATTTTATTGTTTTCAATAAGCTCCTTGATCCAGTTTTATTTTTCACACGATATACACATCGGCCCATTAGCTCAGTTGGTTAGAGCGTCGTGCTAATAACGCGAAGGTCGCGGGTTCGATCCCCTCATGGGCCACTCATACTTTTTAGGGACTCATACAAAAAGGGCAAAACAGGACCATGATTTCACTGTGCGTCTGTTACCAAACTGTAACTCAGGACCCGTTATCCGTTATGTGTCAGAGAGTTGCAATTTTCACAAATGATGTAGGTATTTTTGTTGCAGCCATAACAAAGAATGCTGAAATCTAGATCATAGTAAATATTTTAGGTGGCTCTCATACAACAAAAGAGATTTTTGCACGGAACCCGTCGTCCGCGAGTTTGACTCGCACTTAACTAGTTTTTTAAAGCTGACCTTTATACTGTCTCTCGTCTTTAAACGTCAATAAAAGTAAAGGCATAATAATAATTTCACATACATACTATTTTAATGATTCGCTTCAGGTGATTTTGAAATAGTAACAACCAAATAAAAATAATATAGGCACTGAAGATATGAATTTCAGTGCAGCTGTATATTTCAGGAAACAGATCCCATCGGCCCATTAGCTCAGTTGGTTAGAGCGTCGTGCTAATAACGCGAAGGTCGCGGGTTCGATCCCCTCATGGGCCACTTCCAGCTTTTTGCATGAACTTGCAAACTTATATTTTATGTGAAAAAATGCCAAAGTTTATTTACGGCATAATATTTGAACCAATAATTTTCATCCTTAAATACAATTCAAACTATTTGATCAAAACTCATTATTTGCTGATACTAAAATACGGTTGGCTGAAACTTTGTGCTTCAAATCAACGCATACATTCAAAAATGGAACATTCAATATTTGAGCATTCGATATTTGAAAATCGCTCACAGCACGAAGCAAAAAGGTTATAAATATAACTGGTTTATCGCTCACTTTACTCAGTCGTTAAAACACTGTTGTCGAGGACATCAGTTTTCATGACTTCTAAACTTCTAAAATAGTGTTTTCTGGTATTTAAATAAATGTGGTAGAGTTTGCACTTTGTTGGTGAGACTTTACGGTCTGACACTGATTCGCGAAATACTCGCCTAAATACACAGAGATTTAACCTGCATGTTCCCCATTGCTTATATTTTTTTGCCGTTAGATGATAATTACATAATTTAGTAAATAAATCGATTCTAGTAGAATAATTTTTGAATTACTAAATTAATAACCCCTTTTTTACATATTTATCGTTCAGATGACGTTCGTGTAGATTGGTTAAATGACGTAAAAAACACGATGCGGAGAAATTCTACAAATATATTATTTGCGCAGTTAAAATCTAGTTTGAGGCTGCTTGGTTAGTCAAAATTGGATAACTGTTGGGTCATATTTTAACCGGATATATCAAAATATGAATATGGAAAAAGAAATCAATAAGCAATAGAAGTTATGGTTCACAGCTGTTAACTTGACCGTTGACGTCTTTCAAAAATTCGATTTGTCAATCAAATTTTAAATTTCGAATAATCTATCAAGGGCTTGATGCAATTTTGTTTTTTTTTTGCACGTTTCGTTACACTGTGTCACCTGTTATATCTACTGTTAGGTACTTGTACACAAAACATTTTCAGAACCGGAACAGTGACAATATTTGTACGGACAGCTTTCTACTGTTCTACAGAACTTGAGGTAATAAACACTGCGATATTATCTCACAATTTAGAGGTACCTGCTACGTAGGGCATGTGTTAAGACTTAAGAGCATTTAGCCAACCGGAGACGAAAAGAGGATAGATCTCTTTTAATCCCTATGAAAACAAGACTGAAGATTTACGATGAGGCGAGGCAACGCACCAAGTAGTGATAGATCTTCGATCATATCATTACGCACCGACGCTAAAATTGGGCAAATATCTTCCATTGAAAACTTGACACAGTCATATTCAAACACGAGTATGAGCAGCGGCGGGGCGCTCTTGTCCATTTGGCAGAAGACAAGGCACGGTGATGGAGCTTCCAGTGCGTAGAATTCTCCAAGGTTTAAGACGGACAGTCGGACAAGTTCCGTGACGTCACCACGGGTGGTCTTTGACAATGGGGTATCTTTGTGATGAGGACTAGAGTATACGATGCATGTGTAAAAAAAACACAAAAATATTATTCGTTATCCCGTAGTTTTTGCAAAAGCATTTGCGATTGTAAAATTGTGATAGCGACATGCACCGCTACTTATTGAGGCGCAAAAATTTGAAAATAAAATAAAATCATGCTTTTATTAATTGGTTTCAAAAACTTTCTTATTTAGTTTTCGAAAAGACATTATAATTTCTATATCACTTTTTGATATACAAATGAAAAATGTGTACTCGCCTAGCAAACGTATTTATAAAAGGATAACCATCTAACTAGACCTTTAGAACTAAACAAAACAAACAAAACCTCAATCCTAGACAGAAGATCGAAACTACTAACACTTACAAGTCAATACCCACTTACTCGATAATCAATTGAGTATCGATATCAATCGAATAGGCTTAGGAATCGTAAGTAACACTCTCGTCCACATCGGAGCATCTTATGACGCACCTAAAGATTGTGTTAGCACTGATTTGTAGAACAGATTATGCAAATTGTAGCCAATGTTTGTAATTTATCGATCACTTTGAAATAACGGGAATTTTAGGGGTTGCCAGAGTGTCTATTTAACATTTCTACGAGACGAAGCCGCTAGGATTGTAGTGACCATTTTTGGAAAGTTGAAAATGTTTATTCTGCTGGATAACCCAGAATTTGGTCTCATATATGTTATTTCTAGAATTTTGGAAAACTTCACTGGGCAACACTGGTATGTAACTTTACGGTGTAATGTCACAAAATGACACTTCCACATTTTACAGCTTTCTATAGAAAATTATGTATTTTACATACTTTTTACTTTTACATAAATTACATCACCATAGAGAAATTTCAGTTTGTCCTATTGTTTGACAGAATTGCAAAAAGAGAAGTGAGTTACGGGCAAAGGATATGTTATGGTGTCGGATGATAGTGAGGGCTAAGAATGTGTTAAAAATGAATGTGGATAGATGGAGAGGGAGAGATGAAAGAAAGGACTGAAGGATGACATGAATAAGAAAGGAGTGAATGTAAGTATGACAGCTGGTCACGAAAGTCGTCTTTGGTCCTCGTGGCCCCTCTCTAAAAGGCAGATGACGGCACAAAAGCTGAGGTTTTTAGTGGGTGCAAGCCCCACATAACCTCACCGTCTCCCCGGGCGGTGTGTGTATGCGTCAGGCATTTTCCTTAGCTGGAACAAAACAAATAAAGGATGACAGCTGACAGGAAGGAATGGGACCGTGCAAAATATTGTGCCGATTCAAATTAAAATTGAGAACATATCGAGAAGAAGATACTTAGGTAAGGCGAATTACCGGTTTGCCCCATATTTTCTGGTAACTTCCAAATATTTTCATTACGTTTTCATTTATTTATAAAATTATACGCATATGATAAATGACAATAGCGATTAATCAGTGGATAGAGCGTCGGTTGCAAATTATGTCCCATTGTTCTAAATGCATTGCGACAGACACAGTTGTTCGTCGTTAACAAAAGGGGTTGGATATAAATAGAGAGAGAGATAAAAGAACAGGGAATCTATTCGTCTATTTTCAGTGCTCCCGCATGTGGTAGCGTGGCCGAGCGGTCTAAGGCGCTGGTTTAAGGCACCAGTCTCTTCGGAGGCGTGGGTTCGAATCCCACCGCTGCCAAGACTTTTTGGTATCACTAATGTAATAACAATGACAATAAGCAAATATTCGAAATATTTTAAATTATGACAAAA
This sequence comes from Helicoverpa zea x Helicoverpa armigera, assembly GCA_033682625.1. Taxonomy (NCBI): domain Eukaryota; kingdom Metazoa; phylum Arthropoda; class Insecta; order Lepidoptera; family Noctuidae; genus Helicoverpa; species Helicoverpa zea x Helicoverpa armigera. The sequence goes on from JAWIIS010000011.1 coordinate 5,188,030, forward strand.
GCATTGACATTTGACACCATATATACCATTTGACAGCATATTGTAACGTAACTATAAATATAGCCACAAATAAAAATAACTTACGCGACGTTATTTTCTATGCTCAAGTATCTAAAATAAACTATAAATTCACAATAAGTACACATTATTGTCGCAATTACAACGGCTATTGAAACATCGATCATTTTCGACGGGTCTTACAAATCAATCGACTTTGGTTAACCCTTCATCATTACTAAATTATTATGGCTTAAGAATAGTGATGTGAAACGGTGACCGATAATTTGGATTATTACTTGTTTATCTTCTCTCTTCTGCGAACAGTTTTGGAGACAATTCGTGTTTAGATAGAAAATAAGAGTTCGTATATCAATATTTTTAGTACGCATATGAAGCCTGCTCACTTTCTACTGAAGATAAGTTTTGTTTATGACAGTAAATAACTAAGAATCACGCTGACAAAGGAATAAATATTTTTTATTATACTTAGCAAATTGTCTAGTGTAGTTTTACATTTTGATACTAATGAAATTGTGATCGAAAGAAAATCTTATATAATTAGGTAAGTATCTCTTAAAAGTACGTAGATACTAACAATAAAGTTTTATTGATTTTTATAATATCGATTTATAGTATCTTCTTTATTGGTTAAGAAGTAAAACCACGTAACATCACTATTCCATATGACACCCACACGCGGCAGTTAACTTCACAAAGCACTAATAACTTATATTGAAAGTTGGCAGTTCCAATAACTATGTACCAATCCACGTTATAACTTATAATCCCAACACAATGCTACTTCATACTGGTAAACCGGTTAATTGATACGCCGCCATCAATCATCATCAAACGCGATTTAAATTTCGAATTAATAGAACCATTTTTGAACTTTTCAATTTTTTTTTTATTCTTTGTGGAATGTAACCTCTTTAGTTCACTCTAAAGTTATAGTGTAATCTGTGGTTATTATAATGTTATCATTTTATTCACTTAAAAACTTTTTTAGCGCCTGAACGTTTATTTCATCAAAAGAAAACTGATTGAGATGGCTGTTGTCTATAATAAATATTGGGCGTATAAATTATTTAGTGTTACTTTATAGACGATTTAGAAGGTATTCCAATTTAAACTGCATTGGAACTCCAAGTAGAGTTTTGATAATTTGTGAGTAATTGACATTAATTGGATTAAATATTGATCGTAAGACGTAACTTTATTACATTGGCTATTTATATTGAGCTATCATGATTTCATCACCTCCAAGTGTGCGTTTCTTCATATATATTCAGCGCTAATAGTTGTAATTATATCTTAATACAAATAAAATAAATAACAACATACAATCATATTTAAGTTCTTACGAGTGCGAACAGCTATTGTAATTAACTTTCACACCAATTAATGCTCGTAAAATTCATTACTTTTCTATGTTAAACGTAAAACTAGTGTTAAGACATCTTTTTTTTAGAAATTTTATTTTGAATACTGATATATTATATTTTTCAAAAAGCGCCCACACATGTCTTATAAGGAAGTGCATGTAATAAATAACGATTTTGGATTTCAGTTGAACCGTTATTTGTGTTAACATTACGGGTTATATTTATCATTAAAACTGTTGTAAGTAACGGTTTAAAATTGAATTTATTTTATTATGAAAAAATAAATAAAATCTATTTATATAATATTTTATTTCAATTTATACTGTAACACACTTCTGAAACTTCATGCAACAAAAGCTAAACGTATTAAAATTTTCTTGCATAGTTTAGTGACAAAGAAGCGAAATCACGATCAATAACCTATAAGCATTCTCTAACGGCGCGGGTGCCAAAGTAAAAGAAATAGTAAAACAATTCGGCCGTGTGTAACCGCTTCGGTGCAATACCACATGTCCGCAGATGAGCCGCACAGGTGCTCTCTGCATCCACTCGCCATTTATCCGACACTCGCGGTACCGGCGAGTCACCTCGCGAGCGCACTCCCCGGGAACACACGTGTTTGCGAAATAATCGAGTACAAAAAAAATCGACTAAAAGTGGGAGCCACTTAAAGTTTGATAGAACATCCCTATCCATCCCGAAAATGCGCGCCACATTCGAAATTTGAAATTAAAAATTCCAAGTGGTCTATGGAAAAAAATATAAACAGTGGACTTTATCAATGTGAACAGATTTTAATTTGATTTAAATATTATCATCAGTAAACATCGCGATGTATTGTTCCTACATTTAAGTGTTCACACGGTCTTCTGAAGAACGAAGCGTTAGGTAAGCCACTGCTTTTTAAATTATATTTTTTTAGTACGCGGTAAATTGAATTGATCCGCTATCTATAATTAATCTTGGCTTAATTACGTCATCCAATTAACTTAAGTACTCATCATAAGTATCGCGTTATTTTATTATTTACATACTTATTACAGAAGAAAGTGTTTATTTCCATTTTGTTCTCTATTAGACATCTACACGGTGCGATTTGCATTTGCGAAAGTTACGTTAAAAATAGTCGGAACACTTCATAAAGTTATACCAAAAACTATTTTTAACACTGATTGGCTGACTAGGAAGCTTTCTTTTTTTGCGCTAGACTAACTTTTTTTCTACAGTTGCGTAACTATGCAACGTTTTTTTTTTTAAATAGGGTGTAAGAGAGAGTGTTAAGAACCTTTAAATGATATTCAATGTTCACAAGATTGTGTATGTATGTGCATATGATTACATACAGCACATGCATGTGTGTTGCGGCGTGCTCGCTTCCGATAATATTGTTCCGGTAGGTTCCCACAAGACGCGGAGGCAAAAAGAACTGCTCTCGATAATTAACCAGAGTAATTGACGCACACACTGCTCTATACATTTTGATGCGGTATTTCACGACGCCTAGATTGTGATTAGTTATTCTATTCTTATAGCTTTCTAAAAAAATGTGTTTATTGACACATTATGTTGCAAATTATGGAAGCCGACCCCAACGTACTTAGTTGGGAAAAGGCTCGGGAGATGATGATGATGACACGTTGTGTTGCAGTTCTATGATAAATCTAAACTTTTGCATTTCCCATGTGACCATTTATCAGTATTTTTCTAAGTATTGGATTAACATAATGTGTCTGAGATTAAAAGTAAATCTGACACCGGTTTGATTCATATTTATTTACCTAGAAAGAAATGCATTAAGAAAGTTGTTGTGTCTATCGACTGCAGTGGTAATTAATTATCGAAAATTCTATCTTATTTCAATAAAAGAAAGTTATAGATACTGGTTTTACGTTGAACGATTTATAAATAGCCTTAAAAACTCAGATTCCAACTTTAACATACTTAATTATCTCTTTCAATAAATTAGTAGTTCACAAACATTAAAATGCAGCATTGGTCAAAAGTTTATAGTTTTTCAAAAATAATAGAGTCAAATCGAGAGTTTTTGCATTTTCGTTTCCATAAGCTTATAATTAATGTTAACTAGATCAATATAACATAAAGGTTCATTAAAAAAAAAAACTGAAACTACTTTTACGGACTTTAGCGGCAGACTGTCTGCCCGTGACCATGGATGATGTAAAGGATTCGAAACGTTGGGATTAAAATATTAATATTTATAACCGTGATACAATCCGCAAGAGTACCTAGTTTATATAAATGTCTAATATTCGCGTCTAAGTGTCAGAAATCGATGAAAAGAACTATTTAAGCTGCGGCAAATAAGGTCCTCCGTCGGCTATTAAACTTAATAACTTAATGCACATAGGTACTTACTTAAATGAAACTGATTCACCGAACATCGATTTATGATTGCAAAAATCTCTGTCATACGAAAGGTTAATTTAGCGTTATTTGGAAAAAAATGGTGCGCCAGGGTAAAGGCCAGAGTGCATCAGAATTAGATAATGTCGCAAGTTGCAAATAATCCGGTTCGCTAAAAGGTTAATGAGTTAATATCAGTTTAAAATTAATTTGCATATATTTAAAGTATCTTTACGTCAAAGTCTTTACAGAACCGCAATATCCTTTTGGCAATAAATCGATCTATGAAGAGTATAATTTTTATTTCATAAAAACTTATATTAATTTAGATATCATTTATCTAATAACTTCATACCTCGAATATGGTATAATTATTGATTGACCGTACTATTTTAATGATTTTGCAGAAACGAACGTCATAGGTGATATCGGTTTATTTGAATATCATCACCAATAATCAGCTTCTGGTAATGATGATCATTCAGGCGATGCATTCATAAAGTTCATTGACCCAGTTACCTAACTAGGTAACAAAAACCTTGCGCTTATTTGACTAGGCCTGTTCCTCATATAGTTTTAATGAGACAACTCTAATAACAAACTCGATGCGTCTAAATAATATATCGATCGGTGGTTTATCGATAATCTTTATACCAATATCTCATCGTTAAGATGTCGATCGCTATAATTTGATTTATGAAAAGTTTTGTTAACAAGCAAAGGTCGGATGATATAGACGTTAATTTGTAGCGGTACTCTTTTGTGTGAGGTGCCAAATGATGTTACTAAAATGTTCATCGTTTCTTTCTTTGTATGTTTAAGTTTGTGGTTTCTATTTTAATCTTGTCACTTGTTCTTTTTAAACTGCAGTGCATTTATTTTAAATTGTATTGAATAGTGCATTCTGCAGAAAAGCTGGTCTTAGTGATATTGGCCCAAAGATTAATGCAAGAACAAAAATATTTGCTCAAAAAGCTTTGTTCGGTAATCTTATAGCTAAGTATTGTTAAAATGGATTTTAACAACAACGTCTTAACTATACTGAAAGCATTCATCAAATTGAAGTTACAAAAGTATCTACAATTAAATAGTAGTCCTATTAATTGCAAGAAAAACACTTGCAGCTACTAAAACAAAGTTGCAACATTTAATAAAAGTTAATAGACATGTCATCCGCCTAGCTACAGCAATGTTTGCAGTTCCAGCCGATCGCACAAGCTCAACCACTGTGACTATCTATTATGAACGAGCTTTAGTCTTTGCATTTTTATGTAATTTAAAATTAATTACTGCACTGATTATAATGTGTATGCGCATATTATTATCGTGTTCTACAATCGTAGTGGTGTTGGCGCATTATAATTGTGTGCTTCTAATTCTGCTTATTATCCGTCTTGTTGTGTGTTTGGTATAATTGAGATGATCTTTACGCTAAAATGATATTTCAGCGCTTGCCTTCTTGTTTTCTTTTATTGTTTTCTTTAGCATGAAAAATAGTACCAATGTCGACTCTTTATTAGGTATTCAATTGTTTGTGATATTAATATCTTATTCTCTTTCAATTAGTAGGTGAACCTAGTTTCGTATATCACGAGATTATAATTTACGTATAGCATTTGATCCTTACATAGTCTGCCCAAAGCGTAAAAAAAATTAAGTACTTACTTTGATAAAACCGACATTAATCTGCCATTCGAATACTACGTTACACTAATATAAATATTAAAAGATTAAGATTATGATCTTTACGCAACAAAACATTCGGGTTGCATATAAATGGTCGCATTAGTCTAGGCGGTTGATGAAATCTGTGTTTAGGTTCTGCTGAGGAAGTCTGGGACTCACTGCCAAGGTCGGCAGTTATCGTATATTCTAGATTCACTAAATAACTAAGGGTTACACAAATTATGGGATAGATAGCCAGCACTTAGCACTCTAAGAAGCTTAGCTTATAATTTTGTTTGAAAAGGTATTATGACATTCCGCCTACCGATTTATGGAAAATGATCTGACCGTCTACAACTGTGGATATTTTAGGAAATCCTGTTATTATTGAATTTGTATAAATCTCATTGTAAATGCCTATTTTATATGCATTCATATTAATGGTGTCTGTTGATAACTTTTTTATATTGTCTGTGGTATCATTGTGTCTTAAACCTGTTTGTTTTTCAAGTCAACCATGTCTGTTAGGATATCCTTATTATAACAGAATATCAATATTATTTCAATAATAAAGCCAATAAGTTAGCCGGACTTGTGTGTTCAGCAAACATATTTCTTCGATGCGTTGAATTTGTACCAGAATTATTAACGCTTCGGTTCTTTTTGAGGACACTTTCGAGGAGAAAAAATGGTCATTCTGACTCGCACGCTCCTAAATGTAAATCTGTGAATCTATCGATACGATTCGACTGAACAATGAAGCATAAACAAGACTAGACTTTTTGTCATTCCAAAAGTATAATTTAACAACTGACGGTCATGTAAACTTTAACTTCCTCACAATTATGACAACATCACTAAGCCGTTAGTATAATTTACAATTAATTATTAATACAACACTGAGGCTTATCATAAATCCGGAAAATCCTCCGACTACACAAGCAAAATATCAACAAGAAACGGCACATCAGGCGCTAATCGATGACCGGATTATCCGGACCTTATTAAGGTTAATGTAGACACAAAAACTGATGAAAACCCCCCATATAATGTGCTTAACTGTAAACACATAGTATAGACTACGTACCGCCTCTGCGAAGTACAGAAGGCGTTACCACTTAGCTGCGGCCAATGTGGCCGGCATAACGGTCGCACGAGGTGTTTCGATCCCCACCTCGGCTGGACCACCGCTACCGAACGATAAACTGTACTTAGGTACGCACATACCTAAATATTTCGCAAGTTATAGTCTCTTTGACATAGTTGCTACCAAACTGCTATAACAATCTAACAGTCCCAGTCATTTGTCTTACGGATTAAACTAGGTTTATAAACGGATACCCTTAAGACAATACAAATCCGGGAAGTAACGGGGAATTACCGGTTAGTTTGCAAGCTTTCACTTCAAATTTCCATCGCCAAAGGTACAGTTCTAGTTTAGGGCTTTACATTTCCTTTAGCAGAACCTTACATCGCAAGATGCTCGAAAATCGAAACAAAATCAGTTAAAATTCATTCCATTTTCAAATGTTTCAAGATGGCCGTCGATGACGGTTGTGACAAATTAATTAAGAGAGATTGACGCGCACGCGCCGTTTGGCGGACGTATTATGGTCAATTCGGTAACGGCATCATATAAGAGTGGATAACGGACAATACTTTATTATAACACGCGAGATTCTGTAACCACTTGGAATGTAGATCGAGTGATTTACTTTACATATGTACTGTTTTACATACAGTTTTGTGAAGTCATTGGACGCTGATGTTGGAAATGATTGAGCGACATTTGAAAGACTTTGCAGTTTATTGTAAGGGGCTAAGTACTTAGTGGTAGTTCCTTATTTGACATAAACTTGTGTTAGGTAGGTATCTACTCATTTCGTAGTGTGACTAAACAATTAATGGCCCGGGAAATTATTTTCATTTTCTATAACTTAAGGGTCCCTAAGCTTACAGAAGAAAGTTACGATGCATTAACAAAAGATAATGAACTATAGCTAGGGCTGCCATCCGTCCGGGTTTCCCCGGATTTGTCCTCGTTTGGAGGCCGTCCGGGGGCCGTCCGGGCGGGGTTTCAAGAAGTGTCCGGGGAAAACCCGGACACTTTTCACAGGGCCGTCTTAACCTATGGTGCAAGGTGTGCGAATAACCTGCGAATAAAAAAATGCTCTCGCTTCGCTCGCGGTTATTTCTTTATTTCTTATTTATTCTGCGTTTACTTGTTGAGTTCTCAATATAACAAAAAGTTGTAGCACTGAATTAACAAAATCAACTGGTTATCGATCCTAATCACGGTTTCTTTTTATTTGTGATTAATTCCGAATTTAATTTGAGAGTCAAACAAACAATTAAAAAAAAATCTTACTCGCTAAGCTCTGCAGTTCCCAGTGGCTTTTTTATAACTTGTTTAGGTACTTTTCTGTTCCAAAACTCAAAAATTTTCGCGCTCGCTTCGCTCGCGGCTACTTCACTTTGCAGTTGTTTGTATTTTTCATATTTTTTTGTCTAACTAAAGTCCTTTTATTAACAAGAAAGTAACTCCTAGTTTTCATATGAGCTTTCTTATTTATGACCTTCGAAGTCACAATCTTTCAATGTAAGGAAGCACCTCATTGAATTTATGCATGTGGTTATAGTAAATGGATTAAAAATTAGGTCTTGTTTTGTTTAAGAAAAAAAATCGGACTCGTCCGGGGAAAAAATGCGATTTACGCCAAATGTCCGGGTTTTATTTACTGTTTGTCCGGGTTTGGCGGAATTCGAGATGGCAGCCCTAACTATAGCTAGTTAAGGTTTGTTGATTTATCCTTTATGTTTACACTTCAGCTTCAAACAAATCAAAATTAAAGTTAAAAAAAGGTTGGTGATAATAAAAATAAAACATTTTACAACTGCAAAGCCTCTAAGAATGATTTATGACCAACTTCGTCACTGATTCGTTCAATTCAATAGATTCGTTATCACGTAACAGATATAAAATGTTATTATATAACTTGGATGTACAATGATGTATAGGACCGCTCTTCAGAAGAATCTTTATAAAGAACCTTCGTATTAATGAAACAATGACAATTTCGCAATGGTTCTCTGAATACGTCGGGAAAAGTATTGACGTCCATGTTAGGTACCTGTGTTTAATACGTTATTACTTTATTATAAGTATTTTTGATATTTACACCGTGCCCATTTTTGCCCGACTGCCAAGTAGGGCTATAGGTACCTACCTACTTATTCAAAAGAAAATGTATTTTTGCAAAGTATGTATGTTTGATGAATTAGATTTATTTATTTGTAAAGGCAAAGTAACTTTGTGATGTGATAAATAAATAAATAAAAAACAACAGGGTAAAATAAATATATAAAAAAACTTAATTTTAAAGAGGAATACACATTATTAATTTAAGCTGTTCAATCAAGCAAGAGTTTATTATCTTATCAGATACTTAGCGTACATTTTTGGATATTATCCATAACGTCATCTGTCAAATGACTCCCAGTGCACACCCGCATACTTATATGAATCAATGAATCTTATTATTGATTGCCAAGATATTTGATACTTACAGAATTTTCAGTTGAGCAGATCAATGTTAAAATGTATGTTTAATATCTTCACAGTTTATATGACAACATAATAGACTGTTAAATAATTTTGTCTACCAATGAATTAGAAGTACCAATCATTTCAAATACAAACTCCATTCAATTTATAATAACGTGGCAATAAATAAATATTTAGCATGTTTATTTAACTGGCAACACTAATGTGCGATCACGTTTACGATTATGCTCGCAACACCAACAGAGTCGTATGCGATCTGCGCACGCGCCATGAATAATTTCCCTTACCTGGAAACTGGCTATCCCTCCTTTCATATCGTAGTCATTCATGCTGCCGAATATCCTCTCTATTAATTTATGGGCTTTCAAATATAAAAAAAAAAATCCTTCCTGACATATAAAGCTTGTATTCGTCAACAAAAGTTTTGGTATTGTTTGTCTATAAAGTTTTTATTGCGACAATAAATCAAGACTTTTATTCCTACCTATATTTATAGAAGCAATTCGATTCGCTGCTTTTCACAAACTTGTACTTTGTTAGTTATATATCCCCTATCATAACCTCGAGTCTGTCCTCAAACAAACGCCTGTCTTCACTACACGAGGTGACCATGCGTTTCATTAACAAGGGCACGACCAGTTCCATTACAGGACAACAGCGTCATAGCATTGAGTTGGAAAATTGCTTGTCTGTCCACATAGCGACCAGGACTCGCATCAACTCTTAAATTGATGGTCACCGTGTCGTAGGTATCGAGAATCGACACATTGTCCGACATTTTGAGGCGATTACGTTACAATTCAGATATGTGTGCGTTATAGTATAGAGTTTCCTACAAATATGTCCTGGATGGGTGGAAGTGATATGGTGATGATTTCGTTCTGAGGTGATAATAAGACTCTGGGCTGGTGATCAACACTCCAAAAATGCAGTAACTAGGTAAACCAACTGGAAGTTAAACTTGATACTCATTATAAAATTCCGTATGTTCCGTAGAAATGGAAATGAGGTAGAATGAACGTGCAGCTAGACAAATCACGGTCTAGTTGTTATAAGACGAAGTAAAAGTCGGGTCGGCAGACATCACGACTTTGTCACTGCGCAGTTCGCATACTAAATGCGATAATAATTGTTTCGTCTGCCCCTGTTTTAATTTTGGGAAGTGTAGGCAATTTTTGTGATTTCGTAATAGTCATTGTAATTTGAGTAATTAAACTAGTTAAATGAATTATGTTCTTTAATTTTTATGATGAGATTACAAAAATGTAAATTAACAAATACCAGGGGTTTTCATCTCTTGGTTTATCACAGTTTTAACGAGCTGACAAAATATCTTGAGCGTGCAAGCTTTTCTAAATAAGTAAATCTCCCAACATCTCTTGCTCTTTGGTTTCCAACCATAAATGGTTTTGAAATTTGTATTATATGTATGCCTAATGTATGTCGATTTTTTCAAAAACAAAAATTTCGGTCCATAATTTATCGGGATTCTCCACATTGATTGCGACATCGTCTCGCCATTTAAACTGAGATCATTGCTTTACAAATAGCCAAATATTTTCGAGCATAGAATGTGTGTGACGGAAAGTCCTCATCAATGGTATTCGTATCACGGAACGCCGTGGTTCGAATGATAAACTTATAAGTACTGGTGATTAGATGCCAGATTATCGCGAAACGTGGGTGGAAAAGAAGGTGCTAATACAAAAGGAATGTTAGGAAACAATGCGAGTGACTGGCACATAACAATTGTAAGACATGTTTTTTTTTAGGAGATTAGAATACCTTTAGCTAATTGTTCTTTTTTAAAAAATATTGACCAATTTTTATGTTTATATATTGGCATCCTTTAAAGCCTTTTCAGTCATAAAGCCTAATTGATTGGTTTGCATAAATCTTAAGCGTTTACAACTTATTAGCATTCGAGATAGTTGCAGCTATTAAATGGCTAATTAACATAGAAGGACCACTTTCAATCTATTAAGTTATTAAGTGTGTAAATAGAATGTTTGTTTATGTCTATGCATTTGCAATTAATTCATTATGCAAATGCGACAAATGTATCCGAATCTGTCATTTTTGTCTCAAGGTTCATGTTTTAAATGCCATATTATTTAGTAAATTAGGTACTAATGTTTCCGGCGGTTTTGCCTGTGTTCACACTTACCCTTCTATAAGAATAATCATGTTCAGATGTTTTTATGTCAAAATTGTTTAGATTTCAAGTGGTTGGCAGTAAATTGGTAGAAATCCTAACACGGTGAATGCTTGGTTCCGCGACGGTGACATGGGCTCTTGACCGAAGGTTGACGTACGTGTATCGTAAAACGCAGAAGTATCAGTTTTATCAAGTTTGTCAAGAAATCGTCAAAATAATTCCTTACTTTAGTATTATCAGAAAGAAATACGCCTTCTTCAGCAGCTTTCATGCTTATCACTTAACAGTTCATAGGTACGTACAATCTCGACCTAAACTACTTAACCTATGTAAATGGCATTTATAATGGTAATCTTTTTTAAAATCAACAAATCTAAGGTATACTTTGACCCTTTAAGATTCAGCTCACAAACGCATAAATTGACGCCTCGGTGGATTAAAACTATGAGATTAACAGGAACGTGATCATATTGTCACTTCTGGAAGTCCGCGACGCATACCAATTGTTAAAATTAAAGTTATTCTTTTATTAACACAAATGCCGCTTCTCTACGTACCTTTATCCAGCATCCGGCTTACATGGTAAAAATTATTCATGGTATATGAACTACAAAAAAAACAACACTGAATGATTCTAGTCTGCTAGATAAACTTTTAGAAAATTCTGATCAACCTGACCTGCCAGCCTTAACAAGAAAACTGGTGTTCCAAAATTTTGTTTTATAAGTATCAGCACATTCATCAACATCATCTCCCGAGCCTTTTCCCAACTATGTTGGGGTCGGCTTCCAGTCTAAACGGATGCAGCTGAGTACCAGTGCTTTACAAGGAGCGACTGCCTATCTGATCACGTCAACCCAGTTACCCGGGCAACCCAATATCCCTTGGCTAGACTCGTGTCAGGCTTACTGGCTTCTGACTACCCGTAACGACTGTCAAGGATGTTCATTGACAGCCGGGACCTACAACCCGCGCCCTCACACTTGAGAAGTTGGTTCTTTACCCACTAGGCCACCACGACTTCTCACGACGAACTCTGGTCTGTGATAAACTCCTAGAAAAAGTTACAAAAAATTTATTATATGAATACCAGAGTTTTGTACAGCTTAAAATATGAGCAGTTGTTCTTCTGCTCTTCGCCTGTGTAGACTGTAGAGCATACACCCTCATTACTACGCGGTGAGCATGCTTATTACAGAATATTAGCTGCGATACGTTGCCCTTTGCATTACACTGTGGTTTTTTGAATTTACTCAACTGTGGGAACTTAGAATTTGTTTAGAGACTCTAAGTGGATTGGCTAACTGCAGACTTTCGTGGACAAGTTTAATGTCCTTATTATATTAAAATTTATAGGATCATGTACTGAATAAACCAGTCACTTAGCATTTTTGCCAAGTATTTACATTAGCAACGCCTTTTTCGCATAGGTGGTCAAAAATAGCATGTTACATGCACACTTTTTATATAAAGTGACACCTATTGTTGTATTGTATTCTAATTTATTGTCTACTAATGGAATATTTTATTAACACCGCAGACTTAAGAGAAAGTTATCTTGGTCTACAAAAATAGACTTATATACAGTGTTTTTTCTTTTAATTCTAGACTACTTAATTAACAGATTAATAATCAGGACAACCTATTGTGTTGTATGAAGCGCATTATAATCATTCAATTTAAAAATAAATATTCCAGAAATACTACCTAATATTCTATTCTTATATATCCTATTATTACTACAATCTGTTAATAAACAAAAAAAAATATTATTATTATTAACATGAGCAGCCATTTCCTAACTAAAAATCAAAACCAGGAAGAATCAAGTAGCGTAGCTATGGGCAGTTAATAGCACGCTCCAGTGCCACCCATCGTACCATATCGCACTCATCATAACCACGAAGGTTTTAGCGAATATCATCTTTAAATGGTAACACTCAAGAGTTCGAACTTAGGGAACTATGGTCGGGTAATTGCTCCTAAGTGAATGAACGAGCAATGCGTGTATTGTTGATTCTTTATTGTTTGTGGGTATTAATGATTCGATGTGTAATTTTTGTGGGTGCATATTTTGTTATGACAATAGAGGAAATGTGAGAAAAAATGCATGCTTTGAGTAATTTTTTGAGCCTAGCAAAGAACCTGAATATTGTGTTTTAAAGAAACAAATAAAAAACTCCTAATTGTTAATTAGAATACAGAGAGATCTTTAGCAATTTTTTTATCAGCTTAAGTAGCCAGATACTCAAATTATTTATATCCATAACGACCAATAAGTTGCGTAAAATAGTTTTGTACCTAATTCGAATTCCTGAATTTAATCTCAATGCGTTTAGCCAACTCTACACTGGCTAATGGCCCTTAAGCTTATCTCAATCATACTCAAAGTCAAATTATTTGTATAACAATCATTAAGGTAAACTATGGGCACGTGAACTTATCTAACGTTATTATTCTAGCGGTTACGTTCCGTTTCAGTGACGAAGCGAGCCCACCAAGAAAGTTCTAGTAAGTAATACATTACAAGGTTTCGGCACATTACTTAGCAGTGGTATCGTGTACAACCGAAGTTAAACAAATAAATAAACATATGCTTACTGAATGGACGTATGTTGTGAGACCACCCTGCGACAATGCGTGAGAATATGTTCGATTTTCCGCGTTTCAAGTTTACAGTGAGGCCTTCAGTGAATCGAGTTGCTTTGTATTGCTTTGTCGAATGGAATAGGGACATGGTACATCTACATAAACACATAACCATATTGTTTTTAATGAGCGCTTTGCGTTAGCCGTGCAAGGGCGGCGGGTTCCGTTGCATAAAATGGAGGACTTTGACGTTTTGGTCTATGGAACAGCAAAATGCCTATAACATCGCATAGCACATTATTTTTTTTTGTCGCCCTAAGTCTCGAATTCTCGGCAAACGTAGTGTAGGACGTCCTCAGGCACGGTGGAGTGATGACTTGCGCAAGGCGGCTGGCAGGAACTGGATGCGAGAAGCCGAAAATCGATCTCAGTGGCGTGCACTTGGAGAGGCCTATGTCCAGCAGTGGACTGCGATAGGCTGATGATGACGATGATGAAGTTTCGAATTTCTTGGTATCTTTATGTTAAGATTGAAAACCTTGTTGATTGATTACAAAAAGCATTTTATTTAATAAAGTAAATAATCTACTACTTACTGACTTTATACTTACGACGTTGTAAGTACTTACTAAATGGAGATGAATGCCCATTGAATGGGCGGAGTTGCTAACACGCCCTCTGTTGACACGCACGTGATTGATGGTCAACTACTTATTTGAAGAAGCTGTTATAAAGTTACAATGTGTTTTTATGCAGAAGTAATAAAAACATGCTTTGAGCTGCTCACCGAAAGCCGACAACATTTTTTATTCATAATCATAAATTCCAAATTAAAAAACCCATCAAGCGCAATTTTTTGAGTAAGTAGGTGCCTAATTGATTAAAAAAAAAATAATCTGAAAGGAGGCAGCGTCCGTTCCAAATTCGAAATAAAAACCATGAATGCCAGGAAAAAAGATTCCAAATTCAATTAGCAATAGATGTTTACTTTTCGAGTTCCTTATTTAAGTTTACAGTTAGAACCTTATTTCATTTTGTCTATTCTCTGTTACAGTTGAAAACCAAACCCTGCAAGATGAATGCATAAGGTGAGTGTAGACTTATTCAATTATTATAAAACAGCTTAATTCTAAAGAGATACATCTTAGTAATAAATATTGAACATCAGATCACATTAACAATGCTATAGATTGTAATAATAATCTGTTGAAGCAGCGTCGCGGGCGTTTATCACGCGTCGGTGATAGCCAAGTTATGCAGATAAGATAGAGACGAGAGAGACTCAAGAGACTGTTCTTGTCTCTGGTCATTATCTTCTAATAAATAATTACAGATGTTAAAAACTCTTTTGTCGCAAGGGGCACTGATGAAATTAATTATGAATTTTTATTATGTAATAATGTTCTCAGATATAAAAGGACGTTAGACAATCTAAAATTAATTGATAATTCTATCCGTTTCGCTATAAAACGCATTAGCCTTTAATAGGATTTATTATTGATTGCCAAACTTAATTCACAAATCCTACTACGATCAACAAATGGAATGGAAGACGTAAAATTTTTATATTATTTTACAAAACCTTGACATTTTAGTCTGAATATTTTGATAAACTAAATTGAACCACTTTCGGTTACCTTGTTTAAATGTTGCCAATTTTAAATATTGGCACTGTCACTTTTTATAGTTTTATAGCGGTGGTACTAATTAATGTTACGAATGGATGAGCTCATCCAGTTCAATGTTATTAATGGGACCTGTAATTATAAATATCGACTCTCAATTTCTTCATCTATGAATTTTATTAGGACACTTTAATTTATAAAAAAAAGTAACAATTTGAGCGCTTCTGATTTCAAATAATCACACTTTTAGTACCATTGACGCAACCTTACAAAACGATCATCATTTCTTAACCTCACTTCATAAAAACATGCAAATATCTATGATTAATGTTACATAAACGATACGTACAATCCATAAACATCACATTACGAATGTAGCACATTACATCTCGCAACCAGTTTCCATATAATACGTTATGACAGAACGGAAAATGACAAGAAGCGATCCCATAGATATGCGAGAACATAGAATGTTGGGAATTTAAATGACATACGATTCTATCTTGAATCTAGAATCATCTAAAGTGATAAACGTGTGACAGGTCTGACAATATTGTGATTGGTGTTTTAGTCTCATTCTAATTGTAGTGTATCGTAATGTCTTTTTAATGTAATTTTTTTCTTTAGGAAGTTTGTGCTAATTAATAGCCAATTAAGAACTACATATTGCTTAATTGCCGGTAATTCACTTCGATATCGTAATCTTTTTAATTGCAATACTTAGACATTAGACAGCCTAAATAAATTCCTAATATCTACTCCACGAAACTCTGATTTGAGTGTAAAATAATAAGATGGATAGCTCTAAAATCGCGGATTTTGATAGTCACAAAGGGTACATCTCAGGGTGGTTCTAAAGTTCAAAAATATAGGCGTTACATGTTTTCCTCACTACACCAATTAATATTTCAATGTCCATATAGCCATATCTATGATTATTTTCACTATCCGGTTATACTTGGCCTGATGACCGATGCAGTATCATAAACCCGTCTTCTTATAGTGATCAGCCATCAATATAGAAGTTGGAGTGTATAATGCACTCGACGAACAAATTGATTCTCATGTATCTGAATAGGTCATCCTGAAAAGTTACGGTATCTCCTTGATACAAGTGAGGTCTAACCGTTTCAAGTTTATTCTCTAATTAAGACAATTGAGACATATTTTACCGTAAACTGTAATAAATAATCAATTTGTATTGTATCTACGAGTGGAGAGAGATCGAGCCATCGACCACACAATCTACCAGTTCTTCGATCATCGAAACAATATTTTTGTAATAATAACCGATCTGAGAACAAAACCTAGGCCTCATAGTCACGCGTCTCACTAATACAGACAGTTACTCTATCATTTGTACACTGTATAAAATTCCTGACTATCTCACAATCAAAAGGCAACGCAGAACGTTCAGAATTCCGTCATCCTTTATTCGAAAGCTATCACGTATCTAGATAGCGTCAATTAAGTAAATAGCTAATTGCAAGTGACTAATGAAAAGCTAGTAACAAAGTGAGGCCTAAGCTTAACGTGTCTGACAGGCACTTCCATTAATACGACCGTGTAACCGCTGCCTTATTGTTCAGCCTGTGAAGTGATAGGTCAATATATGCGGCTTTGAATCATCGTGAACACTGTAATCTTTTGGAATATGCTTCGTGTGGGTCCGTTGTAGTAAGCTTAGCTTAGTTGCAGATTTGAATCAAGATGAAGGACTACGTGAAACTTTAAATTTTAAGATATACCTATTCTTCATGGGCACCTAATCTCACATTAGGTATAGACCACCCCATCATCAAGGTTGCGCCGATTCCAAAAAATGGGTATAAGATCAGAAGGATTTCATATCTCCTCTTTTATATGACGTTATTACCTATGTACGTCTACGAACGAGAATAATTTTTGTTTCATCATTACTTCTAAAATAAGATGTCTTCTGACTTAAATAAATATTGTAAAGACAAATAGTTGAATAGTGTTTGTTAGCGTGAGGAATCCGGACTTCACGTTTCTAATTAGTTGTAGATAATTATTCACCGTGCTAGATCAATATTGAAGTGCGATGAATGTATAAAATATTGGAATTATGCTTGAATGAACACCTAGGCAGACCTGTTCTTCCAAGAATATCGTCTCGGTGGAACTCTGTTTTGCATTAGTTATACGTAGTTTATTATTAAAGCTGTGATATTTAAGGATTAGTTTTTACATCTTTATTCTCCCATTTTAAGTTGTCTGTTGTCTACTCTATCTAAACTAAATTCATAGGTTCACAGTAATTAAGAAGTGACTTAATGATCAATATTTTATTTAATACTTATTATGTATCACTATTGGAAAGAGTGTCTTTAGAAGTTATTGCCAATTCTTCTCCTTATGACCACTCTATGGAGCCGTCCACTTAGCTTCTGACGCATCTTAAGAATTAATACGTCAATAGGAAATAGGAAAAAACCTCTTTAATAAATACCTACATATTTGATTTTAGAAACCACAAGTGCAAATTGATAGATTTTTAACTACATCTTCCTAGTTACATGAAAAGCCGCTAAAACAAGTTGTGTACTTGATCATGTAACAAGACATAATGCTGAGGAAACATCTAATGATCCTAAGCTACCTTGTACAGTAGACTGCACATCAGTGGTAACTGTCATGCACCTTAACCCAATAGTAATAAGTACGATTTTCCTATAAAACTGTTACCACTGACCTGAAGTTGACTGTACTAGTGTATTATTTTAATAAGTACGCGAGTTGCACGCCACTGGCAGTAATTAGTTGCTTAGCTGCTGTTAACAATTATATGATAAGTCTTAGATGAGAATAGGATAGGTATGGTACTTTTGTGATGGTGTTTCGATTTAATGATTATCTAAACACATTTTTGCCGGTTTGTGTTTTGTTTAGAATGCTACAGAGAACCTTGAATAAATATGTAGTAGGTACCTACAATGAAACTTTAAGATCGGGCTTTTAAAAAAATTATCCGATACTTGTAGATAGAGTAAAATTTAGCTCAATACCTAATGCCTTCTTATCTCAATGTTTGCTGCATACTTCTATAAAATAACTGTTTGCCCTTGTGCCTTATGATTTAGGCTTAGCTATAGATAACGATAGATCATCAGTATAATAGGTAATTAAAATCAAGATGAAGTTTCGGAAGCTCATTAGAACTGCAGTTAGCAACAAACCACTGCAGTAGACCAGCAAATTATAGCAATTAATTAATCAGACCATAACTTGTGTACGGCTACTATCCAAGAGTTCAGTTGCATCGTTTTATGGACACCATAAACTCATAAATACCATCATGTCTAATAAAAATCGTAAAGGCGTATAATGACAAAGTTGCTAACTGCTTTATACTGGCTTTGTAAAGGTGGAACTAAATGCCTCATCAAAAATATTATAGGTACTCTACTACTATTATAGGTAGGTACTATCTGCCTTCCTACATTGGGAATGAGCTTCTATGTTTTTAATTAATCTTTTTGCACTATGGTCTCATAATAAAAGGTCTGACATGAACTGATTTGAAGGTCCAAATCAGTTCATGGAGAAGAAAGGGCAGGGAACTCTATTTAGAGATTTTACTGAAAGGACAGTTCTTACAGTTTTTTTAAAAGATTTTTTTATTTATTTAAGCTCTTTGAAAGAAAGGAAAACCATTTATTTGCACAACTGTCTTTGACAAATAGGGCGATGTTTATCATAGCACCCTCAATCTTTATAACACAGACTTTTTTTTACCTGATATCTTTGTCGTCATAACATCAGACATCGGATTCATATAGTATATGTACGTATGTTTTACATTATTTAGTAAAGCATAAAACAGTAGGTCAACCTGTAGTAACATTACTTTATAGGATCGTAAAGATACAATTAACGTAGGCACTATTTAGTCAAGGTACTGAGTCTCAACAATGTTAACATTTTATATGGAGGTCTTAGTCTTTTACTAACGGCTTCATTATTTGACATTAAAGTCTTATTTACGATAAATGTAGTATGGTAAACGCAGATTTAAAATCTGTCGCTCTACGTAGTTCTGTCCTTGGCCAAAACTGACAATTCGTTCAAAATCGCGCCAGCTTACACAAATATCCTGCAGTACCTCATCTGAAATTACTAGCAAGATGAAAGAAGTGTCGCAATAGAAGCAATAAAATTAAATGAGGAAAGGTAAACCGCTTATAAATTCATTTATGTCGCAATTTCTATCATAATATCCTAAACATAGATTAATCCGATCTAGCAATACTAACCAATAGTTTGCAAAATCACTTACTAGAGGTCGTTTAGCTAAGTCGTCAGGCATCAGTCAACTCGTAAAGGTATTAGATAAAGTTTTCAATAACTTTCAAATAACTGCATCCCATCTGAATATGTTGATTCTAAGAGTTCAAGAGAAGTTTAAGTATTTACAAATTGAATGAAGAGAGTTTAATCTGTGTTTAGAATAAGTATGAATAATATAAAACTTCTTGTGAAGATTCAATGGTTTTTCCGTTGTCAATATTAGCCCAGCCACACGATATCTCGGAGCTATAAATAATTAACTGCCTATTTACTTTAAACAAAGCAAATGCCACTTAATATTCTAATAACATTTCCAACTAATCGATAAAGCATTCTGCGTCAATACAAAATAAACAACACTTGAAATCAAGTCGTTCTAAAAAACAAATGACAATCTCCAGGTGCCATTTTACTTTCTTCTTAACACGCAACATTCCTTTTTGTACTTTTTTCAGTAAACAGAGCGTCTCGAATCGTTTAAGGCGCTTGTACATCCTCCATTAAGTACAGTGCTGACCATTACGCCACAAAGGTATTGCTGGATATAAAGCTGTGTCCAACCGCAAATGGCCGGCATTATCCCCGCACGGGCTGCGCACGCGATCAATGTCGTACACATCTGTTGTAGCGACGATGTGCCGACAATCGCGCGTTCCATTCAATAGAATGCATAAATATTTTTTCCTGTTTAGGTGTATTCCTCGCGATACCATAAGTGTAAGACTATAACAAAGCGTACAAAAACTCTAAAAGACTTGAAGGAATCATAAAGTAATTTAATGATTTTAAACCTAAAATGGAATTCGCATCAATCAATATTTCTCTGTAATACAAGACAATTATATCGTAATCGCAAGTTACAACAAAGCAGAAATTCTATGAAAAAATCACGCGTTTTTGCACCTAATGCGCGTTTGATGTGGTCGGCGTATCATGGATCGCGGATGACGCACGCGCCGAGTGCCCGACGACTCTGCGGTATGCGGTTTTTCACATCACCCATCTGCCGCAGACAATAATTGAGTAACATGCAACCCTGTCCCATTGCACGAGGCGGCAAAGGAAATGGCTACTAGAGAAGCTTCGGCCGCATATGTAGAACTGTTATTATATGCTTGTCTCACATTTCCTCAGTAATCAGCAGCTTGTAAAGAAGCACTTTTCTGGTTAATTTTAGGCCTCACTTGACAGAAAATTCCACCACATTCATCTTTTAATGACAGAGAACAGAACTTACCTAAGTATCGATTAGATAATCCAGTTTCTTTGAAATCCGACTTTGATTTCTTGATTATCGAATCATCTACTGTCATGGTAGAGATTACATCCGTCAAAATAGAAATCAGTGACTTTGCACGAACTTGCTAAAAATGGCTCGAATCGTTACAAATGATACTTCCGTAAATGATGAAACTTATGCTTTCTTGCTTCCAATTTTAGATATGATCAGACTCAACCAAAACGAATTAGAAGCATGACAGTCAAACAGTATGGTACCTACAGCATAAAATTCTGTCACCACCTGTCTGGTTTGTCATATTTATAAGACACAGAGCACAAACGACTTAAAGCTTTATATGAGCCGACAATGAGTCAGCTAGTTTCGAGTGTGTACCCGCTTGTCCGGAGGTGGTCAATAGCAATGGAGGTCAGAAGTCATTTCTTAAGGTACTGCGACCAACTTTCCTGGTATAATTGTTCCCTAATAATGAAATCACATTAATGGATCTATGATTGCCGTTTGATTAACGAGAATGATAAAATTAAGTACTTACAGCAATGTTGGTTAAGCTGTTCAACTAGGTTATATTGAGTTAATTTTTTGCCGATTCGATTAAAGATTCATATTACGGAGATACCCTTGCCATTGATTAATGACACTTTCTTATAAGTATAAGATGCGCCGGAGCACATTGTTAGATGCTCTTCCTGTGAACAAGTTACCCTGTGTGACAAACGAACAATAATTAATGGTTTTTAGACATAGACATTACATTAACATTTTATAGTGTCTATACTAGAAAACACTTACAGTTTTTTTTTACTTTTAACTATGTAGGTACCTAAACCTATTCATATTCATTGTTTCAGCATTGAAGTTTTAAAAATAACAATATGACAGAGAAAGATTTCATCTTTAATTTAACTTTGGTTATAGCTTCGTTAAATATTCTTCAAGTAAAACTTTGTATATTGCTACTACTTCATAAATATTTTATTTTTATTTAACGATCAGTGAAATGTAAGTGAAGAAGCATTGTTATGATACAACCTATGAATTGTTTATTTTCTACTATGAATAAAAATGAAATATTACACGACCGTAACTTCTATGTAATATTTTGTCATCTAAGTCTAGAAAGTTTTTCTAATTCTAAGGTGAACTTTAGTTGGCGTGTCGCGATAACTCTTGGAGTCCATTCCTAACTCCTGCCAAGTCTTCGATTGCCTCGTCAAGCGCAATTACGGTCCGATCAAGTGCTCTGCGACAGACTGGGAATTGCTGCAAATTGCAAATAAAAGTGCCGTTTGCTCACACGAATGCCTGGACACCTTATGTCGTCTACATTACCTATGATTGTGGCATTTGTGGCGATATGAAACTATCTCGGCTTTCCCCGAGGTAAGGCAATGCTTAATACTTCTTTAATGGAAACGAGAATACTTTCACAGTGCTACGTGTTTGCATTGCTCGCCTTTTTACGGTGTCTCGACACAGTGCAGCGATGAGAATGTATTTATATCGTGTTTTATAGCCCTGCTTTATACGAGTTCACAGTCACACGTGGATATAGGAATACGTGAGTACCTAGTTGTCTAGAGAAAGAACGAAATCATAAACACTATTTGCGCAAGTCACTACTTATTACAAAAATGTTGAAGTGAAATTATTGACTACCGTAAGAAGCTGGATAATAGTCTAGTATTACAAGTGCTAAGCTTTTTGCTTTACTGTTGTTGATAAAAGAAATTATAGCTAAATCTTTTTTTGAGCTGACACTCTTTTTAAAACCGCGCTCATCAAAACATTACAGCCGAACGGACTCAAAAAAATACAGTAACGAACAGTTTTTTCCTCTATTTGTTATTAATTCTACATTGTGGTCAAATCAAAAATAATATGGCAGCTTTGAATCTACTACGAAGACTGTTAAATACAAATTAATGGCTAAAGAAATACCTAAGCTTCTAGGAAATTGTTACGGTTTGTTCCTAAATTAGGTTTTGAAACTAATGGTAGCTAAAAAAAATAGTATTCAAGTTTTAGTAAGTAAATGCAGATTTAAATGCTTTATTTATATCAAGATTAAGGTTTTAAACCTTTCAAGTTGTTTTTAATTGCGCTTCCCGTTAAAAAATATTTTGTACACATTTTATTTTTGTCAGTGAACTTTGTAGGTAAGTATTAACAAGCATACAACTGACTTAGCGATGACATCTACATTGCCGGCTTTATTATGAACTTTTGAATTCATGTTCGTAAATTCCATAAAGTAAATAAAGTCTTTGATAATTCCAAACAAAACTATGTGTCGCGTCTCTCCACATCACATTCCTGTAATACCACAGAGCCATCACTAAAGACAATCTCAACATTAATAATTTCATCTGTTATTTCCAGAACAAGTTTCTGTATTGTTGTTCTATCGCTTTCTTAACAAGGTTTGACAATATTGTTCGCGGGACAATAGCTTCGCGCCGATGACGACCCACGATACAAAGACTAACACTGATTGTGATGGTGAAATCACTAAGGTCAAGGTCAAACCCATTGAAAATCCCCGATATTTTTATTTAGCAACTTTTTTGCACGATCGCTTTGATAAACACAATTTTGTATTCAAACTTAGATGCAGAAGAGAATCCTATGTTCAGATTTCTATCAATTTGTCTGTTGTTAACTCTCGGATAAGACTCCACAAGCCATATACAGACTTTTTGAATTATTTACTATTTCGTTTCACTCTGATCTGTGTGAGGAGTTGCGTATACACGAAGAACTTTTATACAATTTGATTCTAAAATGAAAGTGAATAATATCATAGACATTGGCATACGCAGTAACTTTGAATAGAATTTACTCTCGACAGTTTTCCGCCAAACAAGCCTATTATGCTGGTCGCATCCTTACAAGGAAATCGCATGTGGAAACTGTGTTTACAAATGAAGAACTTGTATACCAATAAGTCAACTACACGTATTAGCATTTGGAACCGGACAAATGAAAGTTTTCCATAACAAGATTTATTCAAGTACCACCATGGCGGAGTACGACTGCAAGATTTTATGATTGTAGAAATGTGTACTTAAAATAGTGAATACCACTGAGTTTTCAATTCTCAATTTTAACTTTAGCACGTTCAATGAGTTCGAATACGAATTTGTTCCGCGCATTGTAAATGTGTCTAGACATGCATTGACTGACGGCATATGGATAGATTGACCACAAATCCATAAATGTCTGTACATAGATAAATTTCTCTGCAAATGAACATGAATGTAACAGGCATTGTATCAAATCCAACATCTCAGGATATATTAACTTGCTTTCAAAGGTTATATACAGAAAACTGGCCTACGATTTCTTCTGAAAATTCTAGGGCTTAATTTCATACAATAAAACTACAAGAAGCCGCGGTAAGCGTTGGTTAACCACGCGGATACGATTAAACCTATTGCACCTAGCGTACCTAACACTATATTTTTTACTTCATCTCAATGGCTGTGATAATCATAATAGTCGATACTTCCGTGCGTCAGTTGTCTCATTAAGATATCGGCAAATGAACGCCTTCTTTCATTATTTTCTAAACAAAGAATAGTTCTTATGAAGTTTGGTCTTCAAGTCTTAATCAGATGAAAGAATAAAGTGCTTAATAAGCAGATCTTTAAGCTCTATATATTATATTAGTGGAGTGTACATTTAGGTTTTTTCAAAGCTGCAATTATCGACTGGCATTTGAAGTGAATTTATAGGTTTCGATTTAGACATTTCCCAATTGAATTAAAAATGCTATCAAGCGCTGACGTAGCCATATAAAATCAATCATGACCATTATGGACCGAATATAAAAAGCAGATAAGGAGATGTGGATCTAATTTGTGGCACGAGGCCTGAATCCGAGATCTAGAAATTCTTTTACCCCATTACCGATCCTTTAAGCGCAACTGAAACAATTTGCCCCTACGTGCAGTTTCTGTCTTCTTTGAAATACGGTACTAGAAAGCAGCTCTCGTACGGCCGTCCAAAGTCTGTAAAAAATTGACGGCGAAATTGTCGGTACCTGAAGCGAAAATCGGGTAACAGTCTGTCTAGTGAGGCGACAAAACGTTTTTACCGCTCGGGACACAGTAAGCGCTCCGTCTTCGACTAACACAATAATGAATGCGCTATTGTCTCTTCCATTCAATCTACGCATACTTGTTTACCGTTGCGCTTTTAAATTAATACATTTCAGTATATATTTTGTGGGATTGACAGGACCTTAATTGGCGATTGTCTACAATTGAAATACCAGGAAACAAGTACATGCTTATTGATTTTACTTCATCAACCGATGCCAGTAGAATCAAGAAAAGAGACAAAAAATAAATTGCTAGAACGTCGACTATAGACCGGCTCTAAGTGAGATGTTGATTAAGCAATTGATCTTACAAACAGTAAAACAAACTTGTTAATTAAGGCTGTAATCCTAACTAATCTAAGTAGTTCGCATATCGTCGGATCATTAATTACATCGGTTGTATCTCAAAGATGTGTGATAAGTGCGACCAATGAACATAAACAAGTTGATGTGTCTCGAAGCCCACGGCTAGGCGGTTCATCAATCAGGCTTAATGGGCAAGATACTGTAATGACGTTACCTACGTACGCACCTCCCATTTGCATAGGTCCGAGACGAGGATTGTAATGAGGTAAATAATAACATTGTTGCCATCTTTTTTGCGGATATTGCGGCAATAACAGTCGATTAGCTTTTAATTTTATGTTCTAGCGCTTAGAAGTAAACCTGGTAGGTCTGTAAAACAATAAATTGTGGACAAAAACACCGTTACACTGAGCGGTTATATCTTAAGCCTATAGTATATTAAAATGAATATCTGTTCAATTATTTACTTATTCAGAAAAGTATCGTCTTCTTTTGCAAAGCGCAGAAGCTCGCAATAATAAAGTAATTATTAATAAATTCTACGGATACCGCTGCAAATTACGCTTTTACGCTCGTAGAAGGTACAACTGTCACAATCAATGTGGGAACTTTGATGGCGTCTCAATGGCGGCCAATGGCGGCTGATTGACGTTACGAACTGTCAGTGTCATTGTTCCACGGTGAGCTATCGATTCTTTTAATTATTTTACTGTTGAACTTTTTAATTGCTTAACGCTCATGTTTTAAGAGACGTACCTTTGATTGGTTTTATTTATACCCCTTGTAAACAGTTTTCAATGCGTTGTATCTCTTTGTATGATTCAATTTTATTAATTGGTAGTCAGTTTTTGATTGACACTTTAGTAATTAATACTTCTGTATGTTATTGTAAGAGATCGGACAAATGTGTTTCTACATTGATAACGTTTGTAAAGAATATAATTGTTTTTAAACCAAAATAGTCATAACCAAGTAAATAATATAATAAACTTAACATAAACTTACATAAACTTGGATAAAGCAGGCAATTAAATGAAGCCATCAATATATTGATAAATTAGACATAGGTACACTGTTTAATTTAATTGACAAAAATAACATTTTTTTCCGATTAATCAAAACATTTAGTAAATGATCATTGTGTTCTTTCATTTCATCGTGTGTTGTTTCGTTTCCAGAACTATCATTTAAGTGTTCTATAAAAGGTAAACAAACATAGCTACAGCTAGCACGCTATTCCGAAACGTAGGACAGACATAAATTACTCAAGTCAGTGTCTTGGTAATAAAGCGAATGCAAATTATCTCACTCGATACAATCTAGAGACGGGTAGGTCGGTGATTTAGATATAGTCATTAGCTGCTTTAATTGAGATTCAGCGTCGACGCGTGTTCGACTGATAGGTAGTCGCTAATTTTATTAGTACGAATACTAAGTCAATTTTTATGATGATTGGGCTGTTCTATGTTGTTTGTTTTAGTTTTTAAGTAAGCATTAAATATCTAAGTATTACTTGTGCTACTAAGCTTCTGTACATGAGTTTTCTTGTTACATTTGTATGCACTTGAACAAATAATCTACGCCCAGATTATGCAATAGTTCTGTAAAGAGCGTTTTTTCAAATGAGTTCCTTACGTTATGAAATTACTCACAAAATCTATGCAACTGAAATAGCTTCGTATAGGTAGGAACGTGCTTGTAAGAAAATAAGTACTCAAAGCAAAAATGACACTGGGTAGATGAAAATATGATCACTAGTTATTGCTTTCTTAATTTTACAGAACAATGGTGTTCCGAGAGAAGGGTCGCATTAAACACAAAGTAATTTTACAGATTTATCTCACTATTGTCATCTTCTTCCTCATCCTGTAGTTTCTCAATTTATTAGCTAGTCCCGTTACGTTGAAAGGATTATAAATTAATATTTAATCGTTCACTGGGGGTCATAAATGCTCGAGTATGTTTCAACATTGTATTCCATGCATTCTCTATACGTAATGATAGAATACTGTTCCTGTGATGAACTTAATGTAATTTTATAGGCTTGCTTTTAATTATTTATAATTAAAGGTTTACTTTATTATGCACTGTTTGAAATTATAATAAATTGAAAGGCATAAAAATGCGTTTTATTTTAGTCAATCACAACTAACTCACCTTTCAAAGCTTTTGCTTCTTGGCCCTAAATTGTAAAATTAATATTTTATATCAAAACCAGTTATATTTACAAAGGTACTATTAGGTACTTCCTATCGATAACTTTAAATTGTAATCTGTATGCGACACCACGATGTCGTCACTATTGAGATAGGTAGATATTGCAGTTTCATGTTTATTAAATTGACGTCAATAAATAAACAAAGGCAACAAACTTTAGTTTGCTAACATGAACGTTACATAATCAAGGTTGTCGCAATCACGACAAGAGTCTAACCACAAAATACATAGGTACAGAAGTCAATCTACATACAAAGCGCGTTCGAGTCACGCAGACATAGGTGTCTATGTGTGCGTGTTCACAGACGCGCTGTCTCAAAACAACTCAAAACAGTGCGAGCGCGGCTGCCGTTTTCTTGAGATACGCGCGTCACTCACAAGGTAGATAAATGTGCACGCGTCTGTAATTTGACTGTAATATTTTTAATTTTAATAACAAAAGAAAAAGTAATAATGGAGCAACAAAAAGTCGTATTATAATTGTTCAGTGGACGGTTGTTTTTATACAAAAATAAACAGTGAATTGTCGTTTTTTTTAGCCTGCCGTATTACCTTTAGTACCTATGTACCTACTTATTTTCTCATATTTCGATGGTTCGATTAATAAACGCAGTAGGTAGGTACAGTTAGGTGGGTAGGTAAGCGCCCCGGGGAGGCCTCTGGCCCAATGCCGTAATAAGTTTTGCTAGTGTCGACCCAGGCAAACCTGAATACCTACCCTCAAAGATTATTACTAGTAGGAGTTGATAATTTTTGTGATCATGGCGAGAGTATGTTGTAAGGTAGACGAAATAAAACTCGCACATCAAGGTTTCTGTAGGTAGAAGCAAGCTTAGATCGGGGACTGTACCAGCCCATTACATACAAAAATATTTTTTTCACAAGTAAAGAGTAGGGTAAGTTTCTGAAAAAGTTCGGTATCTCGTTCAAACGAATTTCCGTTGAAAGTGTTTATTAACCTCTTGTATGCCACATTAATTTTTTTATTATTATTGGTTTATATTTCATTTTTCCTGTTTTATTCTCAACAATACATCAAATAATTAGATACGAGTACCACTACCACGTTAGTTTTATGCGCATAAAAAAGTTGACAACCCTAGCGCGACCGCCGAGTTTAGGCATGAAAAGTGAAGTACATACATGAGATTGACTTCTGTACCTATGTATTTTGTGGTCTAACCATAAACCTACCCAGTATAAACTATTGTATCGTGACAGAAACGTAAATAATTTAATCGTTTAGAAAGTCTAATAATTTGTAGTTTATCCAGTAATCGAAATAATCATTAAAAATACTTACTATTTAACTATTTGCTTCGTCATAGAAAGCTATATAAAAAAAATCATAACGGCCGCAGTTTTTTCACTTACCTACGCACTTCAACATGGACAAAGAACTGCTAACAACAGGTGAACATGTCAAGCATGATCCAATTAAATGGTGAGCGAGGCACATAAGTCGAGGCACGTCGACGCCTCGCCAACGCCTAACGCCTCGTTTGTGCTACCGAATGTCGGCGCACTTTGTTTATGAGACGGCCTTTTTGATGCCTTTGACGCAACCTGTGAGTGAAGCCTTCCTTTAAAATGTATGAGCAACTTTTGTTCCGACTGATTTAGACATTTATAAACACCTTTTTAGGAAAACTTTGTTCTAAGTCATAAGCATTTTCTATAAGTCTTTCTGTGATTTTATGATGACGATTGTTATTTGGAAAGTTATTGACGAATTTAAAGGAAGAAATTGGTTGTGGATGGTAGTAAGCGGTTTTACTGCGTATTTTAATAGTCGTTGAAGAATTATTATACAACAATATTATATTCTGAACAATTTCTCTTTTCAGGTTTTTAAGTTCGTCTGAATGACTTTATAGTGTGGCTGTTTTATGATTTATTTTGAAGCGTTAGATTAGCGACGTGACTATAATTGAGCCATTCCTTCCTTCCTTAATCACCTGTCAATGTTGTCAATACTCAGTAAAGTTGATACTACAAAGGTTTAAAAAGCTTCAAGTTGTAAAATTACATGACATAAGTAATAACAAGAGTTTAAATATGGTGTTACAGCCGTATAATATATTACAAGAAATACCGTTTTCAATACTAAAATACGTCCGTTTATTGTCTTCATTTGTCATTAAGATAATAGTTGTGCTTTAACATTTTACGTCAATAGATGTAAAAGATGCAATCTACACACTAATGATTGTGTAAATAAGATTACCAAATCATTTCTAGCAGTAGGTGTTACGATATGTCAGACATTCATGTTAACCTTTAATTTACTCCGAACAAAGTTAACCACAGTTTAAGAGCCGGTTAGTGTCTCATTAAAGACAGTTTAACGTCAATTTGTTTCGTGTTTACATAATTCAGAAGGCCTTATGAAATTTTGTTTTGTGTTCGACGTATTGAATATTAAATTGTAATTTCTTTGCGGTAAGGGTCAAGACATTTGGGATTTATGAGCTTGTGGCGTTTAATAAAAATATGAAGGTGTCTTGTAATCTATTGATGGATACAATAGTGTAATTCCGAACTAAACCGCTAAAGGGGTCTACACACCAAAGCCGCTGACCCGGCGGCACAGCCCGGCGGCACGACTGTCGCGGCATGTAGTGTTCTAGTAATTGTCAAATACTCTATGAAAGCCGGCGGCATGATTGTACAAAATACGGCCGGCGGGTTGGGCCGCCGGGCTGTGCCGCCGGCATCAGCGGCTTTGGTGTGTAGACACCTTAACTTATTTTTGAAAAAAAAAAAAAAAAAAATTTTGCGGTGTTTTCTTAAAACCTCTTTTCTCTTTTTTTTCTTAAAATCAAGATTTTCCTGATACTATACTATACTTATAGGTAATTTTCCACTTTACACTTTTGGGTCAATTCTACATTCAGCGTCTGAAATTAATTACAATTTATGTTACCATAACCACAGATTATATAATAGTTACTACGTAACAGATAAATCACTCCATACAAAAAAGTCCATGCCTACTGTTATAAGCACCTACAAGTTCCCCAACTACCTACAAATTCCTAGCTGCGTTATAAAATGAACCTTAAAAGCTCGAGCGCTTGATTGTTATTCCAATGCGATAGCCCACAGTTCAGTGACCGCAACCGTGCCGTGGCCGTGCTTAGGGTTGCTTCTTACAACTTATTAATATTTAAGTAGGAAAACAAAGTTACGCTTATTTTAAGATTATAAAACTATTAGATATTTTAAAACTGAGTTTTTAAATAAAAAGTAATGTAATATCAAGAATATTTTTCTTTAGTTAACTATTGTATTGAATACTAAAATGGAGTATGAGTACATATTACTAAATATTACCTAATACGTATGCATAGGTAAGTACTTAAGTAAACCTTTCGTCAAAATCAAAGGCGGTTTCCAACTATTTTTCGAGCACAAGTGCCATACCCCATATGGTACAACTCCGTCGAGTGTTGATACATACCTAAAATTGGTTTCTGCGTAGCGACACGCGTAATGTTCCGAGTCGTCATTAAGTTGGACCAGAACTATACCTACTTACACTCGAGATGTGTTTTGAGCTACAAAACTCACAATACAGTTCATATAACTAAGTAGGTATCTAAAGTAAAATAAGTACCTAATGATCTCTGTTGTTAAAAACAATAAAGTAGATAAGTATTAATTTATTAAAAAAAAAAAGAATGACTAGATAAGTTCATACATATAAAATGTTGCTAAATCTTACAATAGTCGCATATAAACCAACACAACTGAAAATAATCCATCAATTTGTGAGGTAGCTTAAAAAAACCTAATAAAAACCAACAGCATAACATGCCACGAAATAAAAATAATAATATTGGAGCGCGCGCGGCGCGTGTGACTGTTGTGCGCCCTGAGCCGCGTGGGGCTACCGGTAACCCAGCGAGCTGTAGGCATTTATCGCGCGCAAGTACGTCGAGTGACAGAGGCCTGCCATAACTATTTTCATTTTTACCGAGTGTGTCAGCGAATGTGATGCCGTGAAGATAAGCTTCCTAAAAAGTCAGCAAATTGCCGTTACAGGGAAAATATAGCTTTACAAATTGAAATGAGCTTCTGATGAAATTATATTCAATTTATTCGAAACCTTTCACGTTTTTAATACGCATATCCTTTGAAAAAGCAAAAGAAAATGGAAATAAAGTTCGCTTTTTCTTAATAGACGGTTTCTTAGACGTTTAGATGGAGTTTCTTGTAATTTAATAGATTTTATATAGAGATTAAATAGGCTTCATACATTTTATGCATTGGATTAATTTTACGGTGCTGCAAACTAGAATTTGGAATAAGTATCAATTTCACAATTTATAAGGTTAAGAGGAAAATACTTGTGCTTTCGTGCTTTTCAAAAGACATATTTTATGGTGTTGTTTAATATATATGTTAATAAAAAGTGCTCAGTTCACAATTCATTCATCAAATTCACAAAATGCACACGTGATGTATGGATGCTAGTCTTTAAGGCAAGTCTTTATATCTATGGGCCAATGCAGCCTGAAAATAAAGGATTTTGATTTGATTTTGATTAATACCTACCTACTCTTGAACCTACATTTCCATCAGTACACGGCCTTGGGGTTAGATAAATAGAGCCTTACCACTTACGGCTCAGTATTATAGCAGTACCGGCCTATTATCTTAAGCGCTACGTACAGTGGCAAGTCATTAGTTCACTTGCTCCCTTATTACACGTCAAGCCGTTAGCATACGTTGGATTATCTTAAGCCGATCTCAGAATAATGTAGTGTCATATCGAAGGAGTAGCGTAACCTATAGGAAATTGTTCATGTCATTTTAGTAGGAATCATATTAAGCTTACTGTGTATAAGGTGCTAGAAAAATTTCTGAAATGGCTGCAAAAGAACTATCGATTTCTTATCAATGGTTAGTTTTTAGGGTTCCGTACCCAAAAGGTAAAAAAGACCAAGAGGGAGGCCTAAGAAGGCGTTGGAGCGACTGCATTGAAGAAGACCTTAGAAAGATGGGAAAGTTTAGAAACTGGAAAAGAACAGCCAAGCTTCGTGATAACTGGAGGGTGATTGTAGAGGAGGCCAAGACCCACAAAGGGTTGTAGAGCCAACGGAAGTAAGTAAGTAAGTACCCAAAAGGTAAAACGGGACCCTATTGTTTTCGCTCCTCTATCCGTCCTTGCGTCCGTCCGTCCGTCTGTTATATTTTGGAGGGCTCCCATAAAACAAACGTGATTTTTTTGCTCATTTTAAATAATGGTACGCCCTTCTTGCGCGAGTCCAACTTGCACTTGGCCGGTTTTTATTAAATAATTTGAAATAAGTAAATATTTTATTGTTCTCTTAAGCGACGTTTCCAGGAAAAAGTATGTAGGTACTAGTGGATACCTCCAACTTCCCAGTCTCAAAGCATAGGCATAATTTAATGACGATATATACAAGGATGTAAATTAACATCATAAGTTAATTAATTAAGCTCCAATTTCCAAACGTCTCTATTTAAATAATTTTATGTTATGACGTAGATAACACCATTAATTAGAGATCTAAACTTAGAAACTGTACATTATTAAAACCAATATTTCGGCGCCGAAAGAAAGTCGCTAATGTGTTGAATATTAATACAATTAATTTATTATCTACATTTAATCCGAAGACGGGCACGGATTATTATTATACCTATAAATTAATTTCCATTTGCGTTAGTTTTTTTCAAGGTCGAGAAAAAAAAATGGGTAGTATTTAAACGCAAATCAAAAAATATCCTTTTTCTATGCAATAAGATTCCGAATTCCCATCAAAATTACTGATTGCACAGCAAAATATTCAACTCAAAATATTACTAAACACACTACAATTTATTTTCGCAGCGTACAGCGATTTTTCCTAAAGCAAAAGCTTTTTCATCAATGCACAGCTAACAGTCTTAATGCACATTATACATGTTAACTCTTTTTCTTTTAAATATAGCTTCTATTTTTATATTATTTACAGCAGTTTTTCTGAATAAAACAGCATTTTATTAGTCACAGTCATCTTATTATTTATTAATCTTATTAAATTAAATACAAAATTGTAATATATTGAATTATTAATAAGCGTCCACGCTTCCTTGTTTGCCCAATAGGCACTTTTTAGTCATTGTCAGTACTTCCTTTTGGCATGCACTTCATATAAGTAGTCATTAAAAGGCAGAACTATCATATTTCAGAATGTTTATAGTCAGAATCATCTTTTGGCATAGTTTTGGAATTTTTATTTTCCTTTAAGAAGCATGCAAACAAGCCTGAAGCATGCAAGCAGGCATGCAGCATGTAAGCAGGCATGCAACATGGAAGTAAGCATGCAACATGCAGCAATGCATGGCAGCATGGCTTCTGTCACGGCTCCGGCGCTTCGTGGCTCCGGCGGTCCCATGCGAGCTTATCGTCGCAGATGGTTTGCACGCTCACCACCGCAGCTTCGGCTTATTGGCCGGCTCTGCCAGCCAGCTTCAGCCGCGTCGGCGAGCGTTAAAACTACCTGCGCCTCAGCTCGCAGGCCGCCTCGCCCCTCCGCGCCTACGCGGTTTTGAATTGCACTCTAGGGGTAGGGCAGACAAGACTACGTGGAGTCGGTTTTGCAGCGATTCGTTTTCGTTACTAGCTTCAATTTTTCAGTTAATTTGTTCTGCTTTTAGAAATAATGCAATGTGACAGGATTTTTTTGTTATAATAATCATAAAATTTGCCGAGCATGGCTTCTTGAAAATTAAGACAAATATGATGAACAGGTTTTTTTGTACTTACTGGTCAATAGGCGACTGGGATAGTTATTTTGCTATGAAATATGGAAAATTTGCTGTGCAGTCAGTATTTAATGCTTGCATGTAGTATTTTTGTACAAGAATAAATTTAACTGCATTGCATTATAAGAAAAAAGTAATGTCATATTGATGTATAATTTTGAATTATCTGCAGTTTGAGTTTTGTTAGACATTTAGTTTATTTGTAGTGAAGTAAGTTATTTGATGTAAAAAAGAATATAAATGATGAGTATTTATTGATAGGCAATTATTTATTTGATATGCAATTTATAATATCCCAAAAAAAATAAACATAAAAGTTTTATTGACATTTTGAAAAACAATTTCAATAGGTACCTAACTATATTAGATACTTACCTACATTAATAAAAAGTCGTTCCACTTTTCAATTATGTACCAGTCATGATTATCATCCCCAAAGGATGTAAAAAAAATATAGAAAGCAGCAACATAATCTAGACAATAATAATATTTTAGTAGAATAGGTTTCTAAAAATGCCTTCGAAAATTTTCCAAAGAATTTCTTATTGATCCAAATGATATGAATCTCATTAATTGGTGATTCAGAAATCTAGAACGGTAAGTATCCACTGAGGTGAAAAAATAAGCTTAAGATAAAAACGTGTTTGCTTAATTTTAGGCTTATTTTTATGACAGGCACGTGTGACGCACGTTTGAATTATATATCACCTGATGGTAGCAATGATCTGATTATAGGTAGGTACGTATATTAGAATTTCAAGACATTTTCCAAGCAATAGGTATAGCGAAAAATTCTGCATTCAGCATCTGCATTAGTTCCCAATTTGTTGAGAAAACTTGTTGACCACACAGTCTTGCCTTTCATGGCTAAATAATGAATGTTTATAGGAACCCTATTTCATACGAAGACATAGGTAATTTAATAATGTTAAAATGACACAAACTATCATCGTTCCCACAGGTAAAAGACTTATGTTCTAATAGAAAATCAATTGACATCAACCGTCTTTCTAATTCATTCAATATCAAGTAGGAATGAGCATTTATCTGTATAAGAGCGGACATCTGCGCTCGCGCCGCCAGCCGATGTCGCGGCACGTCGGGATGTGGTGCGTGTGTAATCTAGACACAGTCGATTATGCTTCGGGGATCGAATCGGCACACTCACGCGCATCCATCCGTTACGTTGTAACTATGTGAGTGAGGTGAAGAAGGCTCACTTGTTCTTAACTCTGAACAATATATGACTAAAAATGACCAATCATTTAATAATCAATTTTATTGCCAACCTAAAGCACTGCAAAAAAAAACGGTGCATAATAAGAAAATCGAAGCATTACCATACGCGTGATGGCAGTCAAAATTAGTTTCAACTATGTGTGGCAATATTGAATCTGCTGTAAAAGATTCATCCTAGGTGGAAAAATTATCCGAGTGACTGTCTGAATTGAAGCTAGGTACAACGTTTTAATACATTTTCCTTTGAAGCTTTTCTGCAGCTTACGTGAACAGAAGAACTCTAGAATAGTGGGTCTTCTACTGGCTTTCTTCAATCTTTTGCACCAAGAACATGAACAGTATGAACACAGCTAATAACGACACGTAACTAAATTCAAGAGCGCAACGAATCGTTTCATTTTACTCGCATACTACTCGGATTACAAATTAATATAATAAAACGATTTTCGATAGAAATATCACTGAACGGGTTATGGCGCGTGCCGCTTATTGGTATTCGAATATATTCTTTTTTTACTGGATCCATAATAACTGTACAACTAATCGGCTATCACTACAGAATATTGAATAAATTAAGATTACAGCTTTCCGTTTTTTACCTAAAACTTAATTTGAGACAGTGCCAGACTGATACGTTATTTATGTTTTATTTGTGAAATTCTGAGCATTTATTATGGTTATTTGAATATTTAATTTGCAAACGACGTTTATTCGCGATATTTAATTTGTGCTTTTATTTTTTGAAATGACTGTGATTTTATTTTTATGGTAATTTGAAAAAACTATCCTGGTCGGATACCACTTTTCTATCTGTAAGTATGCTCTAAATGACTGCTTTTGAAAACATGGAATAAATTAAGTTTATTGGCAGAATTTTACCAATAATCTGTCTTGAATACAGTATTGAGAAAATCTTTTGGTAAACATGGATTTCATAAAATTAAAAGATATTTCTTGTTTTACAAAGCAACGATAAATAAGTCAAACATTGTCGTACTGTGAAGTGGCGCAGTGCGTGTGTACTTTAATGTGAAAGATAAAAATCTTCACTTGCAACCGGTTACTTTTGCTAGAACAAGAAGGTGACTCGTCTTTTATTTGCTACTGATCTAGATTGCCAGAAACAGAGAGAATCGTAGGCTACCAATTAATTTGTAAAATACAATAAAACCACGTGTTTCTCAGTCCTCAGTCCTCAATTACTCAAAATAGGTTCTAAATATTTGACTTTACACACTATTAATTTAGAACCACAACGAATGCCCAATGGTGTACCTGGTAAAATATATCTACATATCTACCAAGCCTTCACAGAAAGCAATTATCTCAATCTTCAGCATACTGTGAAATAATCCAATATGTACTTACGTTCATAAAACGAATTCCAAGAAAAGCCAGGGGTCACGGGGGCACATGTCCGAAGTTCGAGGTTAAAACTAACGATGGTCATTGTCCACTGCAAGTTTGACAAACTCACTCGACACGTGTTACTGTTGTTACTGACTGTTATGGAGGGTAGAGTTAGAAGAAAAAATGACCGTCGAACCACAAAAATTGGCGACGCCTTTGACGCCAAGTACTTACGTGCTTTTTCACGAAATAACTTCTGATTTAAATAAAACTACTTTTACGGATTTTATCGCGGTTATATTAATATGATGTAATCCCAACGTTTCGGATCCTTTACAGCATCCATGCTGACGGGTAGACTAAGGTGTTGGTCGTCTTGATATTTTAGTTACGAACAGCTACCCTACATTTCGTTGATTATTGACAATCCGATTCACGCAGAACGAGCTCACTGTAGGTATCCTTAGGTGTAACTAAAGGATCCGAAACGTCGGGTTTAAATAATATGAATATAGCCGCAATAAAATCCGTAAAAGTAGTTTTATATAAATGTCTAATATTCGCGTAAGTATCAGAAATCAATATAACTAGCGATGTTCATACGAGTAACTGACGTTTTATTATACCTAGTTAACTGATATTTAATTAATTACGCCAGTCACCGTAGAAAGCTGCTTATTGAAATTTTTCAAGTCGACACTTTCAACGCTTTTTCAAATTGATTTACTAGTATCATACCCTCTTCCTGCCATGTTGCGACTGACTGACATCTGACAACGTACCAACCAATTTTCGGATCCCGAGAACTTGAAAGATCAAATATAAATGTATCTATCTCTTGAAGAATAACAAGTGAATGCTTAGGTGGCAGATGTTACTCAATTTTATAATCAAGTTCAGTGTCAATCATACATAACTTTAGGTACATTGTACTGCAAAGCGTAGTGTAGGTATTGGATTAGATTTACAAAAAAAAAGTTCGATATAAAATAGCTACCTACTCCTTGTAGGTAACTAGTTTGAATACGGGTAAAATACAAAGTAAACGTTTGAAATAAATAATAGATTACTGAGATCAATAAGTATTAAAGTTCCTACTGATCTTGACAACAATCACCAGAAGTTAATTCAAGACTGATTGATTATACCACCAAGAAATTATAAAACGGACATTTACACCGACCTATAAGTACGGTAGACTGCACATCAGTGGTAACTGTCGTGCACCTTAACTCAATAGTAATAAGTGCGATTTTCCTTAAAACTGTTACCACTTACCTGAAGTTGACTGTACTTACCAAAAGAATTAATTACTATTACTACTATCGTGTAATAAGTATTGAAGCAATAAACACATTGCGACAATGGTTAATAGTGTTCCTAAGAAAAGTACAAAAAGGTACTAAAAACAGTATTTTAGTTTATTAGTTATAGCTCTGAGAGTAGCTGATTAATTAATTTTCTTAGACCTTACAATATAAAGTATTATCTATTATATACTTAATTGATAGTTACCTATGTTAGATGAAAAATTTATGAAGGTAATGTGTTGTCTGCTATGGCTTAATAACTACTTTACTGAACGGTGCAATAAACGTAAAAAATAGCAGACATTTTGCTAATTCTATTTGAATTTTTGGATGAATCTATAATATTTCCAGATTAGAAATAGGTATTATCGTTTAGGTATATCACGAATATATAAATAATTTAGAACTTTCAGCCGGTATATTAACGAAATGCTATAAACTTGATATCAGGGTATCGAGTTACTAACGACGAAAGATTTTATTGATCGTCAATTTTAGACTGGGATGGCCAAAATTTTGTGTGTTCTTATATTTACCGATATTTTAGTGTTATTGTTGCACCTTGCACCTTTATAAGTGACTGTTGATATCCTCATTAGTGAGACAATTTTGGATAACAATATATTTAGAAGTTGTATCTAAGTTTATTTTATAAGATAGAACCGAGACCACTATTATGTTTAAGACCCGTATTCTAAGCCCCTACGGCACACAAGAGGGTTATCCGCTCGAAAAAACCGAGCGAATCGTACCTACGGGTGGTGTCCCTAGTATGCAAATATTTTTCTCGATATGTCACGCGTTAAAAATACAGATCGGAAAATCCGCTAGTATGAAACCACTCTTCACACTAGCTTTAAAAATAGTTGTCAAACAGCGCTACGTAAAACAAAATTGCGAAAACTTAGGAATGTAGGCAGTTGTCAGCATGTCTACAGAAAGAGTCGCAACGTCACGTGTAAACGCGAAATCTCAGCTTCGCCATGAGAACCTCGAAGTTGCCGTACACCCAACACAATAACGACCGATCGACAATTGTTCTGACGTCACACGTCACGATCAGAACAACGTTCACACGGTAACGTCTTCACATACTTTGACAGAAATAATAACTAGACGAACTGACAGCCACCTATGATTGTTTTGTATCTAATTAAAGTTTTTTATATGGAAATAACTGTATTGTGGAAAAGGCTCAGAAGATGATGAACTGTACTGAAGACAAGACTTTTCCTGTGAAGTCGAAAGGTCTCTTAAAGTGTGGTAGTTTATGATGGGTGAGTAAACACTATGGTTTAGAACTCAGGTTCTATGTCAGGCCAGTGCTCAAGTTGAGTAATTACGGCTGACGTATGTAGGAAATGCCTTCTTTAACTTTGCGGTACACTTCTAATTACTAAATAAGTTGTACCGATACAGTAACAAAGAGATTTATGCATCTTGATTGATTGTAACAAGGTATCTGTACGTCCATTTCACTTAGGAATATAAGTAAGTGAGAGCAATTCATTATCACGGACACCTTACCAGGCAGTGAATGACGGCTGAGCAGGTTTAATTAGACGATTAGTTGATTGATTGTATTTGCTCCCACTACTGTTTATACCACGGCGCGCGCATTAACAGTGATTGATTTAATTTAAATAAGTTTTGAGCTTTTAAACATCATATTAACAGTTTTAATTAAACTTATGTGCGATACAGTTACATGGGTCATAGACTTTGACTTCTTTATTGCAAAGAATTTGTTATTCAGAAACGGTTTATAATCTCGTTACTACTAATAACTCATATCTGAATATTATGCTAATTATACAATTCCTAAACGTGGCAAACACATTTGCCGATATGACGACCCCAAGTTTTTATCATTTATCCAATCATCGACCTTTAGGCTCAGCGGTGGGCATTAAATTGTCGATAAACTTTACAACCTCATCTCGCTTTATTGATATTTTAAGAAGCTGTGGATCCACACGCCGAATATCGTACTCCCGAGTGCTGTAATTAGCTGTCCACGATCAGATAAGGATATCGAATGCTCCTTAAGGACCGACCCACGAAGACGCCATGACATCTCTTATTGGTTTCCCTTACATTATGGTGTACAATATCGTCCACACAATTACCATAAAACGCATACCGAGAAACACTTTTAACGAATCTCATTTACATTACAAGTAAGTAATACGACTTAAACCGAAAAAAGTCGATCAAAAATATTTACATCTCGCGTTCAAGATACGTGTTAGGCGGGTACTGCTAAAACATGTACAACTTATGTTCAAAAATGTAGCGAGCGTAAGTGCATGGACATCAACTATACTTCGTAGAAATAAGTGGTCCCCAGTAAAGTTGTCGGACAACTTCCACAAAAGCGTAGAGGCAGGGTTAACAAACATTTCACCGAAAACTTTACTCGGATAGTTCATACATGTCTAATGGTGCGTGGCAATCTTTGGCGAGCAAACACCACTATTTGACGATCTATGTTTGATAAACATTACATGTCCGCAGCTTACTAGACCGAATGTCTACTATATAATGGAAATTAAGAGGAATCAAAATAATACCTAAGTACTTGGCACGTGTCCCTATTTACTTAGCTACGAGGTTTGTGAACCTCTGGTATATTTGTTCGCTTCTGTGTTCTGGTGGATTGTCTTACCATTGATGTGCGTAATACCGTTTTAAATTATGATGCGCATAATTAATCGTCTGTAAAAGTTAGTCATTTGAGAGATAATGGAAAGATGTATTTGGGAAGAGCAAATATTTATCACCTTTTATGTAGAGGCGAGGAACGTAAGAGGAACTACTAACAAACAGTCTAAAATCAGCACACACAACACATACAGCGTAAAAAACAATTGTTTAAATATTTTACGTCATACCTTCTAAGAGTTAGCTAGAAACTGGAAAGAATTGTCGTTAACGAGTTGAAAACAAACATTAAGTTCTGAACACTATATCTACGCAAAACTTGAATTGAATCCTTTAAACAATACATGTAAGGCTCAAACACGTACAATGTACATGGATAATGAAACGTATCGAATTTCAAGTACCTATCATTTATAATTCTAAGTACTTCCCATGACATTGCGCAAAATTACAAAAGCTTTAATTGCGAATCTTTTTAATCAATACGAGACTTCAAATAACAGTACTGATCTAAAAATCTATTCAGCGCCACGTCAGTCCGGATTTAACGAAATGCTAATTTATGAAATGTAAAAGTAATAAAATAAAGTGATTTGATAGTGAATATAGATAGTGGTTTTCATGCAAGACATTTCGACATTTTATTATCTAGTAGTGTTCTGACAGACATTGTCATACTTGATTGCTTGCACCGCAAGGAAGACCACCAACTTTTCTATTCACCTAACAAATACTTTCAATGTAGGTACCTATTTATGCGTAAAAAGCCAAAGTATCTTCAATCGTAGTTCAGCTTTCCAATACTGGATCTTCAGAAGCCTATCCCGGTGGAGCTACAAATATTTGCCAATCTCTGGGTAGGTACCAAAGGCCCGACCTAACTGTCTCAAGAGACACTTCTCTCAAGGACCTCATTAGCTTTGCCTAGCAAAACTCTGTTTGTA
Organism: Helicoverpa zea x Helicoverpa armigera; assembly: GCA_033682625.1. NCBI lineage: Eukaryota > Metazoa > Arthropoda > Insecta > Lepidoptera > Noctuidae > Helicoverpa > Helicoverpa zea x Helicoverpa armigera. The sequence goes on from JAWIIS010000011.1 coordinate 5,229,847, forward strand.
AACCTCCTCAAGTATTTGGATAAGCTTGACTTAGATCTAAATGGGCTTTACTTTGTTAAAGCTTATTTTTCGGCAAGCCTAAAAGAACTTGTGTGGTTTTCATTCGAGGAGGCTCTCAATTCGACCGCGTATGTGTATCTTTTTGTGGTTAGATTACATTACATATTTTATATAGCAGCTTATTTTTGACATTAGCTGTTAACGTACCAGGAAAAGCATTTAAATTTTAACTAGGATAGTTTCAGTAGCGCCTTTGTACGTAAATGTTACGGTCAAGATGAACCCGGATTACATTTTTGCTCCATATTTACTTAAGCGAAAAGCGTCACACTGTCAATTCCAAGGCACTTGCTCACGTACAGTTACAAAATGAAGATCCGTTTTTTCCTATCAAACAAAAATCTTTGACTGGTGGCAAACACATCGAGTGCACTACATGCACGAAATAAGTGAAATGCTCAAGTTTTAACAGCTTTCATGGTCACTTGACCACTCGAACTAGTTGGATACACACTTAAATCTTTAGAAGCTGCAAAATCCATATGTAGCAACAATATTTTATTACCTACCAACAGATTTTTACCGATGCGTTATTACTTGCCTATTTCGCTCAACCAGAACCATATTGTATTGTTTTGTTCTTAATATCTTTCAAGCATTTCAATTGTAACAATAAGATTAACTCCATCTTTAAGAAATCACAACAAAATGCATAGTCATTAAGCAATAGAATAGCCACTGGACGTCATGATAAGGCAATTTACGATATAAATGTATCCGCTCTAGTAACTCCTGACCTGATCGCTGAAGTACGGTACAAGACTATAATAAATGGTGCTCACAACCTATCAGATTATAATTATGTGGTACATCGTCACATTGTGTGGCCAGTGGCTCCCAACTTGCATGTAATAAATTGCTTGTAACATAATAATGACATTGCTAATTTATCAAACCATTAGTGTCTAAGCAAAAAGTTGCAGATACGATGTTCTTGTAAGCTAAAGCGTATGCAACTGGATTCTTTGGGGAACCGATACATAACAGTATAAATAGATTAAGATGTTCGTGCGTTAAATTGTATGATGTTCAGTTTATGATATAAATCATGTTTAATAATTCGTGAAAAAGCGTTTGGTTTTTACCACACTGCAATTTTACTGTGAAGATTTTTGTTTTTATTCGATTTCCCGTTTCAGGCTGAAATGCGAGTATATTATAACAGAACGTCATACTAACTGAATACAAAATTAGTATCGCTATTTGAGTTCTTAACATAAATACCACAAGGGTAAATAAGTAGCTAATTTTGTCCCCATTAATAATTAATTAGAGTAATGCTAAGTAACGCAAAAGGATCGTATAAGGTATAGTGTAGATTAGCACTGTTTAATGAGTGCGGCATGTATCCAAGGGCCTCCCAACGTGATTCGCATATAATTCACCAAGTACTAGCATTCCTTGCCATTTCAGGAAGCTGAAATACCTTCCAACTTTGTAAAATTAGCCATAATGCGTGGTTACTAAACGTCCCTTCGAGGTAGAAGGACTGCTTATGAATTAGAAGTCTTTTAACCCAGTAATCAATCTTCATGAGTACCTAGTGCTTCTACTAGGAGTAAATAATGTCTGGCAATTAACCAGTTCGACCGGCGTCAGTCCCCGGCGCCTACGGGTTTGAACGAACCTCTGCAATTTTTGCGATCCTGGTACACATGGCACGCACGACCAAATTCCTTCTGCATTAACGGTCGCCCTTATTACAATAACTTTAGACCTGGATTCCTTTGCCTGAGTATAATATGTAATTAGAACTGTAATGCGTATGTTAGTGTCCATGTGTGTATTTAGACAAACGTGAGCTAGTTCTCAGTAATGGGTGCAGATCAATCGTTATATTCTGTTATCTGTGTATGCGGAATCAATAGATGCATCTGCATAGATTTGTACTGGTCGACTTCCGCAGGTGTGGCTGCATGTATCTGCGTAATGTTGGGTCTTGTGTGTGTTTCATCTTTTATAGTGCATTCGGTTATTATTTTATTAGTATTAGTTTAACTCCCATTTTACTGAGAGACCCACCTGATCTCCTTTTCGCAACCAAAAAAGATCTTGACAAATTGTCACAGTTGCCAATCAAGACGAAAGCTACAGAAAATAAAATGTTATACAGTTTTTCGACGAGTCACGGCAAAAATAAAGCTTAAACCTCCTGACTATTATTTTAAAATAAATAAGGGCTTATGTTTAACTGATCACCAGAAATAGTAACAAATAGCAGACAAAAATAGTAAATGATCACCAAAATGAAACTCGCATTTTAATGTAAAATGATAACCAAAGTTTTAACACTTTGCTATCCCATTTAAGTGAAATTACTCCAAAATAAATCATGCGCAAGCCAAAAATAGTAAATGATCACCAAAATTAAACCACCATTTTAAAGTAAAATGATAACCAAAGTTTTTACATTCTGCTATCCTATTTAAGCAAAATGAGTCCAAATAAATCATTGTTATCCCAAAAGTAGTAAATGATCACCAAAAGTAGTGAATGATCATCAAAATTATACCAGCGTTTTAATATACAATGATAATCAAAGTTTTTACATCTTGCTATCCTGTTTAAGTAAACTGACTCCAAAAAAATAAGTTCGGCCTGATACAATAAATGTAATAACATTATGGGGACCCTTTTCCTGCACTAGGGTGGAAAATTGTCTATTGCATGCCTCTAAACAGTGCGATAAGAGTGTGTTTTCGAGGGAGTGTATTGACAAACACATTCTTCTTCTTCTTTCTCCTGTCCTGTTCCCAATTTTACTTGGGGTCGGCGCAATATGTCATTTTCTTCCATTTTCCCCTGTCACTCGTCATACTGACACTCACGCATGCATTGCAAGCCGGACACATAACTTAATATGACATCATAATACTTTATTTGATAATAAGCCTACATTTTATAGCAATCACAGTGACTTATTTAGGCAAAAATAATACATTAATTTGGTCGTCAAGAGTTGGTGATCATTTACTAAATTTGGTGGTCGAATACAATTTAAAGTGAAGTCGTGACTAAAATAGCTGGTACTATTACATTTTTAGACTTTATTTTTCTGGTGTTCAGTAGATTTTTCTGGTTGCAAAACTAAGGGTATCAAAGCATTTTATGGTGGTCATTATATTTGTTCCCATAAATAAGTCAACCAGTCACTCATTAGACGCAAGCGCAGACTAAAAACACCAATCAGGCGCACAAGATCGCGCACTCCGATGTTTCTATATGCTATTGCAAATGTCAGATGTTGATGATAATGTTGGCGCGACAATACCAATCAAGCGCCATGATTGGGTATATTACGGCAATCACAAACCCACTTGCATATCAATAAATGTATGTACAAGCAATATTAAGTGGCAGTCAGAAGGTAAAATTATTTCCAACGATGATAAGCCCGTGGAGAATCATTACTGTTTATAATTATTGGATGGCGGCGATATTTATTCTAATGCGAGGCTTTAAATATGAATTTTCCTTGACTAAGTCTAGGTTAGGCGGCTGGCAATGTAACATTGTAAAAATCATATAACTGGACACATTTTAATTTTAGAAACCCTTAATTCTTTCAAAGCTAAAGATAATTTTCTCACGAGTCTATTCAAACGATTGAAGAACATTCTTTGCTCCAACACTGATATGAATTGTTCTAAATAACTTCGCTCATGTTGTTTCCCTGTCAATTAATTGCTCATCAACAAAGAACCAATTAGCAGTCACATCAGTGCAGCAGACATTCCACAGAGCAAACACACGTCTCATACGTAAATCAAAAACAATGGGTTTCTATCATAAGAACAATTTCCTCGTTATTAATTCTTTACCTCCAGACGGTTCCGTTGAAATCGCACAAGTGTTTGCCCTCAAACTATTCATCGTACGCCGCAAACCACGTTTTCTTTACTGAAAACGTTTGCCAATGACGAACAGTAAAATCTAAATGAAACCCACTATGACCTTTGAGTCAAATATCCAAGCTTATACAATAGACTATTTACTTGAGTGGAGTTAAACGTATCCTCAACGCAATTGAATTTGAATTTTAGTTAGACGAGTAGTGGTGAAGGCCTAACAGGATCTAACAGTGAAGTAGTGAATTTCATGGCACAGGTGGCCGATTCAGACATACAATTTATAGACATAATTTAAATATTTTAATTCAAACTAATATTAAAACACAGACCGTCTTACCACAAAAACTTTTAAACGTCAGTTTATGCATTGTCTAAAAAAATGTCAAATTATGACGTTGACATATGGTTCATTTTGCAGCCAAAATTTTATTAGACAAGCGTAAAACAGGGTTTAAAGTTTTTGTAGTAAGACCCAAAGAGTTTAAAAGTGATTAGAACTAAGGCTTGCACAGCTGTACCTGAGTGCAATTTCTGTGGCAAGCTCAACTGGCCCAGACAGCCCATCTTTCGAAAATAATTATCTAAAACTAGTACTGCAAAGGTTTGTAGCGATTAAGGAAACCTATTAGCGCTGGAGGGATGGATAACAACAATAAATCGACATCTGTCTAACGGACATACGAGTGTCCATATTTCAACCTTCAGTGTTAATATGTTACAAACTGATATTCTGAGAAATGATTGACTGTCAAGTCGGGAACCAGCTTAAATCGACAAAGTGGGTGTCTCTATGTGCGGGCCCACCGCTGAGCGAGTTTGTCAGTGTCATTAGATCCTAACATTGTCACTTCAATAATAAATTTTAATACCGTTTTTTGAGTTTTAAGTGCGATTTTGTTCAACAGTTAGATAAACACCTACCAATAGTTGGTCACGCGGAAACACGGCATTACGAAGAGTCAACAGTATTGACGCGTGCCCACAGCCGCGGATGAAAAGTAAAACAAATATGAACAGCGTGGTTTATGGATTGCTACAGTTGTATAGTGATTTAACAGAGAAATCTTACAAGTGTAGGTAAACTAACGCGGCTCGGTACACAGCTATAAAATGACGCGTCTACTCAATATTTGTAAGATTCACAGTTAATTGACACTGTTCGCGCATTTGCCGATTGCATGACAAGTCACTAGCATTCGCTCATTGCAGCTTCGTTAATAGTGTGTAATTAACTCGTATAATATTGTTTGACAAATCTATGTAAACTCTTACTCCTACATCCCCATAAAGTTCGCGATATCTTTATTAACCAGTACATAATATCATGTGAACAACGAACAATGCATTATGAATTTTTGCAGCGAAGCGTAAGCTTTCTCCACTCTTGTTATATACCACATCGCTTCGATTCACTATTTTCACTAAATTGCTTTCATTGGTACGTCGCATCGTAGGTACATCGTAAAATGTTGTAATACCAATGTAGCAATCCAACTATTAGTTTCACTACGTACCCCGATTCTAACAAGTTTGTTAAAGAAAACGAATTTGTGAAAAAGGATTTTCTTATTGAAAGTCACGGTCTATGCCAACGAGTTTTCACATGCTAGTATAACTTTATTGGTGTGCTCTAACGACCTTGTTTAATTTATGATCGTAGAATATTACAGCCACTAACTGTCCTTCAAGATGCCTCACGTTTTACGGCGGCATCATCAACAAGTCTGATAGTGGTATTGTCCAACTTGACGACAGTTTTCCTCATTGTCGTCTGCAATTTTCGATTCGAAGTGTTTGATGATGACCAACGATTGAGGAAACTGTCAATGTTATTATTAATGAAATCTCTGTTTCCCAGGTGGTGCTAGCGATGCGGGTGGCGGGAGGGGGTGAGGATGGCGGCGGCGGGGGGTAGCATGGCCGCCACGCTGCTGCTTTTGCTCTCCACGGCTGCGGCCGGCGCGCGTCTTGGAGAGCTCGAGAGGCGTGACACCGGCGACATCTTTACTATTACTGGTTAGATCTACACAACATTAACATGAGCTTTGTGTAATATATTGCCGGTTTTTCCTATTCACCTATAATATTTTTAAAGGTGTTCTGACAGTCTTACAGCAGCCTTTTAGTAACTGTTGTCTAATACGCTCACGAGCATTTGAGCCCAGTTTACTCTCAAAGAAAGATAGACTGTTTCACGCTATAAAATGAGATACTTATTCTGTAACTAGTGGTAGGCTATTAAAGTGCCTATTTACGGGAACCTCCGAATACCTCGTAAAGTCAAGACTAAGTTGCAAAGTACTATGCCATATCCATATAGCCTTTATAAACTTGCTAACGTCGACTGCTACCTACCAATGATTTTACTTAATTAGGCCACCCAGTCATGAAAGATTAATTGGGACATATTAGTAGTTTTGAGGCACAAAACTATCATAGGTACATACTGCTAATGAAATCTCTCTACAATCAACCTAAAACCTACTTACCAGAGAGCCTATCAAACATCTGAGTTTCATAAAACAGGCTTTTGTCTTGGCCCCTGATAAGACTATCAGAGTATTAAAATATTGACCGCCAACAAAAAGTTTAGGAAACACTGAATTAATGCATTAAATTCAAATCCAATTCTCGAAAACCAGTTGACAAACGACCATATATCTGTGCTCAAGTCAAGATCTGTAGGTACCTACTTGAATGGTTCTCTAATACCACTAAATGATCAGGTATTATTAGTCATCCCGATCAGTCTGCCCGTGACCATGGATGTTGTAAAGAATCCGAAACGATGGGATCAAATAATATTAATATAACCGCAAGGTAGCCGGAAGACGCTGGATGCAGGTCGCTTCCAACCGATATCTGTGGAGATCTAAGTGGGAGCCTATGTTCAGCAGTGGACGTCCTATAGCTGAGATGACGATGATGAATATAACCGCGACAAGATCCGTAAAAGTTATTTTATTTAAATGTCTAATATTCGCGAAATGTCAGAAATCAATAAGTAGGTATTATTCATTTCAGGAGATGAATGCAGCCCGGCGCGATGTGCAGAGCACGGAGCCGGCGCGCGTGCGTCTGTGCCGGGCGGTACCTGCGCATGCGCGTGCCCTCAACGCGCGCCGCTCTTTAGAGAGGACCGAGAACTTTGCGTCGATGATCTACCAGGTAATAAATAGATAACGTAGCTGGGTAAATAAAGTTTACACGGATTTACTTGTTTTACTTTAAAAGTGGTTTATTTTAAAAATGGTCAAAAATGGTTCTGACTAGAGGCCGTACCTACACGCCGTAGCCCGTAGAAGGCATGGAGGAAGCACCTTATTGTTCTTGATTATTCCAAATTATAATGCTTAGGTACTCTAGTATTTTATTTATCAGACACGTGCCTTATTACAAAATAGGTATTTTATTTTCCTAATACATTAGGTATCCTAATCGGTTTTTTGTTTTTTAATATCAAAAACCAGTAACATTAAAATAAAAGTTTCGTAAATCATAAAATAGATACATCTAAAACTATGTTATTTTGACAACCAAGCTGAATATTTAAATTGATGTAGTATAATAACTCATAATGCTATTATAAAATGCATATTCTTTTTAAGCTGGTTCAGCGCGTGCCACAAAATACCTATCTCTTTTATTAGAATTAGAACTCACGATTCAAAACTAACTTTCCTACAGTTTTGGAAAATCGATATACCATGGTGACTTTATTACTGGACGAAGTGCGAGTTAAAATTGATGGCAGTAATGAACTACACACGTATTAGTTACTTACAGTTCGAGTATCATTACGTTGAACCAGATTCCAGCTAACTGTCGTGAAACTGTAAACTTTTTAGTAGAAAAGAGCTTTCAACAAGACTTCGCAAGTCTATACTGAGATATCTATAGGAAAAGAAAGCTACGGTTCTTGCGTATTTTTTATGCTCTTCGTTTGTCGATAAAAAATGGATATTTAAGTGTAATTATGTATATCTGTAAATCAGTCTCTTTGCAAATCTATCTTGTCATTCATTTCAAGAACAATATCTCTTAGATTGTGAAAGTATCTTCGGTTATTTGAAAATAGACTTCAGCTTGTTTTTGAATGGCTTTCTGAATATAATTCAAGTTTCCACACGTCTGATCGACAGTATTGCTTACCGTTCGCTACTAATTAGTTCATAAATATGTATGTATTAGCTGTGCACGTTCCTGTTATGAAAAAAAGTCATAAAAATGTATTTTAAGCCGCAAAAAGATCGATTTAACGGTATTTAAATTAATACGAATATATAAAGATCGGTTCTGATTGGACTTCTTATTATTTTTAATGCCTGAGTCACATGTTTGCCACATAAATGATAAATAGCATCTAGGTATTTACTTTTTGTGGTTTATCTATTTGTTTTCTCAGAATTAAACTTTCAAAGTGGAAGTATAAACAGTTTTTCCTCGTTTGGAATCGATATAATAGGCTAATAGTGAGGTAGGTAATCGAGAGAAAAATTATAAGAGCCCGTGGGAGCTACTAACAAAGTGGCGTACTTTTCAATGGCAATGTTACGTCGGTCTCATGTGGGAAATCACTTCAGAAAAACAATCGAATAGCTTTCCATTTTCCTTGCTTTTTAATTAGATAAGTACTCCGCTATCTCGTACTTGAATAGATATTCCGATTTTCCGATGCTATCTCTGCATATAACATGAGTTGCTTTGATTCATACAACTTTTCAATTAAGCACCTATGTCTTTTTTTTTTCATGTCAATTTTTCAATTATATCTTTTAGATTACCTTTGCCAGTTATTCTTAGTGAGTGAATACGATGTGGCAAAATATTTTTGTGCTTTTAGTGCAGCACACGAATATAATTGGGAGTATTTCACTTCTTAACATCCCAATTCCTTCGAAATGATAGCTATTCCGGGCATAATTTCAATTTTTAAAAGAATTGATCGCCGTAATTACGCTTTGGGTTCGAAGACTAAATAACTTAGGAGCAGTGGCGTGATAACAACCGCATTGATCCACACTTACGGTGTAAAAGCGAGGGTCTCAAATATACAATGATAATAACACATCGGATTTTCGAAAGAAGCTTATTTTATCGAATGGTGGGGTATTAGTCTTAATTCCTTTACAAATGAGACGTCCAATAAAATGTTACGAATGGTAGGTCCCGCCGAGGTTAGTCCTATAATGAATTTGACAAATATTTGTATTGAGCTTTTGGCAATGTCAGTTTTTATAATTTTTGCAGCTACATGTTATTCTTCACAATTTGTTTCAATTATGCAAATATTGTGTTTTACAGAATGTTCGTTGGCTACATTTGGGACGGGCAGCGCTGTGCAACGAATACCGTTTGTTTATTTGCCACTGAAAGGTCAGATCATACATCCATCAAGGGAGATAACTTTTCAAGGTACGTATTTTTGTGCCATCTTTTTTGGAAAGGTTTCGTCATGAGCAATTTTCCCATTAATATCTACTTTTATTCTACAGATGTCAAAACACCAATATGTGCAGTATCAGGCGCTCAATTTCTTACAAGAAAAGGCTTTCTCGATCTACGGAACACTTTGGACGCCGATGTCCCTTTCAATCTGTTTCGTGACGAAGGCAGAACATTTCTACAGGTAATTTTCCCATAGACTCAGTATTTGTTTCAGTTAATTATGTTTCTAATACAAATAGAAATTTCTTATAGCAATTATGTGATTTTCTCAGTGGAGCGGGGAGAACGATGTGCGTGCAAGAATGACCGGGCGAGTAATGGTGGTTCGATTGCTGTGTCGTGATGTCGCCGCGACTCCCACGTCACCGCTTGATTTGCGAGGGGTGTTCACGCCTTGCGTCGCGTTCAGGGTACAAGGAAGTCCGCCTAAACCGTATTCCAGTATGTTTGCTATCTCAAATTCACATTTACATATCTTCTTTTTTCAAAATGTATTAACAGAGTCATATTTTCAGACATAACAGAAGTCCAATTCGCGCCAAACGCACAAACATCAGGATCTACAAGCTCTGCAGGTCTGTCAGTCTCCGAGTATGTGGCTATTGGGATCAGCTCCCTACTTCTAGGTCTCATCTACGTTGCATCAGTTTTCCTGTTCCTACACATTCGAAAACGACGAAAAGCAATGTCCGATGAAGACGGGAACAGAAGAAAAGGCGTCATAAAGAAAGATGGTTCTATAATAACAGAACGAGATATCGTAAGAGTAAACAACGAACGAATCCAAGCACTTCCTAATGCGATGGGTCAAGACGACGGAGTTATTAAGAAAAATCCATTGTTGAACATCAATCGTCAGCACCACGAAAACAAAAACTTTACGAGTGATTCGAGTAATGTATCAGATTCAGATGAATTCTGTGACAGTGCACGAAGCGAAGATAATTTATACAATGTAAATTAATAACTAAAATCTAGTTACTTGACTAAACTATGTTTTAAAAATAACAGATATATTATATGTACTAAAATACTTTTCCAGAATCAAACGACTGCGGCAGTAATCCATCAGCATTACGGTGATTTCAAAGTGAATAAAAATGATAATTCAGAAGTTAGTCATCGAGATGAGTCGGGCATTGAAAAGCTACCAGACGAACACGTGTCTATCGTCGAAACACAAGATGATAGAGAAATAGCGCGACCAGTTGGCACTACACGCAGAAAATTGTACTTCAATCCAGCTTATTTTGAACCACAACTAATGGCGGTGAGTTAGATATGTACTTATTTTTATTTACTCGCAGTAAATGTTGCAATGGAATCTTAATTTAACTGTTGTACCTTTACAGGAACCTCCAGCAGCAGCCCTCGAATTCTTGGTCAAAATCCGAGAAGTAATCGCAATAGCAAAACACAAAATGGCAGCGAAACGATTCCAACCAAGTTTGAACCAAATACCAGAAGAGGAAACATACCCTTCCAATGGAAATAGTTTAGACATGTATCAAGGAATGGGAAGCCAAAGAAGTGGTAGTGTCATCAGTTTAAAAAGAGAAAACAGCAGGAAGAAAAACTGCATAGGATGTCCAGGTTGTAAGACAGACGGTGATGATATACACCAGATAGCAAAATACAATATCCCAGCCTGTGTTAACTGTCTTACCAATAAAGGAGATAAGCAAAATAGTATTCGAAAGTGGTTGGAAAATATTCCCACGGCAAAACAACACTCGTTGTACAACGAATTTTTACCCACAAATCAAAATGGTTTGGCAGAATCGCTTTTATCACTCCCTATCAGTGAAAGTCGGCGTAAAGTGAGAAAGCAAAACAGTTTTACAAGTTCTAACTCGATGTATATGACTGATAGTTTTTCAGTACCCAAGAAATCATCAACGTTATCTGTAAGATCGGAACCTACGATGCGAAATTATAATTTACCACTACCTGATTTTGAAAACACACATGGACAACGGATCGATTTTAACTTGTACTGTCAAACAGTTGCTCGTGTTGATGATATCAGACCGATTGGTTTAGGTGAATATCGAACAGTGAGTCTTCGAACTGCAATAGAAAATGCAAGGATTATGAAACAGTTATCTAATAAAAATGTTTTACCTGATATGGTGAATGAAGCCATAGCTCTTGATCACTGTACAAAGTCTTACAATCAAAGTAGCTCAGATGAAGAGAGGATAAGTAATAAAAATTCCAACAGTCTAACTACCAACTTTAACTCGAGAAACACTTCTGAGAGCCCTTCAGGAAATGATTATGAAACTGACAGTTTGGAAAGAAGCACAAACAAAAAAGGTTTATCAACACCGACTGAATATCCTGATGTACCGTCATCACAAGCGAGCCCAAGTTTAAGTAATGCGTTGCCACTAGAAGAAGAACTAACAATGAGAAACGCTGTATATAAAATTAATTCTAGCAGCAACAGTAACACACCATCCCCACAAGTCTGTATTGATCAAAATCACTATGAAATAATAGAGAAAAATCAACCCCCTCCATTCGAAACACCAAAAGCTAGTTTAGTTAGTGAAGTTTATGTAAATAATACTTACAATTTTGGGAGTACCCCAACGTCTCCTAGTGGCTCTGAGTGTTCCATGGGAAGTCGCAAATTAGTTACGACTACTAACGATACGGAACCAAAACCGGGTTGCCTAACAATTGAAGTTAAAGACCCTCCTGAAAATTATATCAAAATTCACGAATCAGATGGTTTTGAGCCAGATACTTTAGATAGAAAGCATCCTAAACATAAAGACTCTGCAGAAACTACATACTTTAGTAGGAAAGATCTAATAAATCATATTGAAAATAAGGATGTTCCACCAAACCAACATCGGATACAACTCAGAAGTAGCGGCACGTTCCAGAAAACGAGCGACAAAGTTGATCAATCGAATAAATTCAACAGCCTCAGACATGAATACGAGCCGCGTAAAAATGTATATGAGCGTCCGAAATTATCAGAAAATATTTACAGCGGTGCCAAAAGTCTTGAAGAAAGTACTGATGACACTTGGCAAGAAGCCGAAGAGTGGACCACTGAAGAAGGGAGAATATTAACGTTAGAATTGAGACATTCTAAAAGACAGAGGCAAAGCACACCTCCCACGATAAAACAATTGAAGAATTTGGCCAGGCCCGACGTGTTACCACCCTTGCCGCCTGCGGACGAGGACCCAATATACGAGCAGCCAATATTTCCTCCCAGGAAAGTTGAAACCGAACTAAACGGAATCGATCCAAAAAATGTGACTGGCAGAAGCCTCGATCCGAGGATATTTACAAAGAATATGACTATTGACTCCTCCCACGATAGTTCTATAACTCTTGATTCGCATTATGGACCTTCCTGCAGTCCATTGAGAGCTTCTGTCCAATCACAATCCTCGGAATATGAAAACATGGAGTCCGTTAGAAGAGCGGGTGACATGAGCAGGACTTTTGTTAGAAAACGTTCAGGCAGGGGTAACAATGTCAACACAGATACTTTTGTAAAAGGAGCTAAGATAGATGGACATTCTAAGGCGAGGTTCCGAAGAAAGAAAGGTTTTAATGTGCAAGATTCAGGATATTTGAGCAGTGACTCTACGTCTTCAAGACAAGTGCCTAGAAAACTAGTGGTTGCTAAAATAGTGAGTTGTAGTGAAAGTGACGATACTGAGAATGAAGCTCGAAGTGAATCAGGTGCTGAAAGTATAGAGACACATTCCGTTTACTTTGATAGCTTTCGAAAGATGCAAACTGAAGTAGAGGACAATTTCAGTTAGAAAGTTATTATTTCAGAGTCGTTTATTGAATGTTGAAGCTTTCTGATGACTGTTTAAAATGCATTCCTATTAATATAAGTTGTGGTGCAATAAGAATACTTAGGTAGACAATGAACTTTGTGCAATATCATGTGCAATAAGTAAAATGTTTAAAATTATATAGAAATAATCTTAGATTAATAACATTTTATGAAGATTTTTATATTTTTTGTACATAGTTTTCTACTTAACATTATTTAAGAAAAAACGCAATATGTGTAGTATTATAAACGTGTATAACACGACATAAAATGCAATACAATATTTCTTAATTAACTATATTTTTAATGTTAAAATTACCTCTTACAAATCGATTTTATTTATATTTAAGAAACAAAAAAATAGAATAATTAGTCAATTAAAGAGGCCGGACGTGCAATGCAAGAATAGAGTTAGCAAGCAATATTAGTTTTAATTTATTTTTATTTGTACAGTGTATGATTTTTTTTTTAATAAGGATATTTTTTTATTTGTACCTATATATGGCAAAGTGCGAAGAGTCAGGCAGCAATGTTTAGCTTCCTAGTACCTGACAGTATACAGTGCTCCAGAGAGGATTGGCAAGGAACATCCTCTCCGTTGGATTCTAGAGCACAAATATTTTTGGTTGTGGCATTAGACTTTAGTTGGGAACAAACGATCGTGAGGCATAAAATGCTGGCTTTTTGAGTAAAATGGTAGAAATATACGTCGATATTTTTTTTTTACATTTTATATGCCTAATACATTTTCTAAAATGTATACCATAATCCAGGGTTCTATTAACTTTTTTATAAAACTTACAATATCTCATTAAAATATAATACAATACAACAATACAATAATATACAATACAATATCTCTTCTGATAAAAAAATTACGACTGTTTCAACTGACTTATTGCATTTTTAGCATGATTAATTATTATTAATACTAATGACGTCATATTTTAAACTATTTCACTCATTATTTAGTCAGATTGTTTGTTACCAACAGTCAGGGGTTTTAAGGTAATGGGTTATTTTTATTCTAGTTGAACTTTTTATTATGTAAAATTAGAAAGTAGCTGATAAAATGGTGCTAAGAAAACGCAAAAGGGGGAAACCGGGTACTTTTAGTTTTAAGTTTAACATGTTTGTTTGAGATTTGTAATGTTTGTACTTATTTGGTGAGACAGCTTTCAAGAATAAGTAGCAATAAGCAGTTTTGTTATGTAATTTATTTATTTTTCTACGCAATAAAGACGCAAATTCTGTGCCTTAGTGAAATAGGGATATAAAGCTATCCTAAGTTGCGATACAATGCTAACGTATGTAGTTGTAGTTATGCAATTAAGTATTTGTTTGAAAATCTATACATGTTGCTCCATTTATTTATCAGTATAATTTGTACTAATTGGTACAATTGAACTTCTCGTATTTCTTAAATCGTGATTGAATCGGGATAGTCGTTACGAAGAAGTTTCATATAAAAATTATACTGAACACCCCAAGTTGAAATCGTGTTGATCCCTTTTCTGATTGTAATGTATGCTAAATAAACCCCTAGGCGATATTTTAATAATTTGGGCAAAAATGTCTTATTTAATTTACAGTTTTAAAACTCTATTAGTTAAATTGAAACTGTAAAATGCTCAATTTGAAATAAAATAAACAATATTACGTATTTTTTTATTTATAGGTAAAATATTTTCTCAAAAAGCTCTCTTTACAGCCAGTATTTAATATTGGCTATTGTTTGTACATATTAGTTTTATTAGTCTAATTTGTTGTAATTTAATACTTAATTTATTTTATTATCACCAATAAGTTTATATTAAGTTACTGATAAGGACAGCCTGAACTAAAAGTTGGCATTTCGTAACAATTTACTGTACTGTTATTATTAAAGAATGAGAAACAAATCGCAGTTATTATTTTTACACTTCATAAACATGACAATTACATTGAACAATTAACTTTTTATAAATCGTAACATTATTTATGCCAAAGCTAAATAAATAGAAGTCATTAACACTATTAAAAAGCAAGATCTAATTTAAAAATTAGAATGGCAAAACCTTTAGTACCTATCAGGTTCAGATAATTTTGTAGCTATGGCATTTTATCACAGATTTTATTTAATACTACGTAGAGATTCTAGACTTACTCTATAACATGCCATATATTAAACCTTGCCATCAACATTTTCAATCGATACACATAACATCACTATCAGGACTATCTTGCACATCATCATTCAACAATTTAACACTGGCAGCTTCTTCTCTCATTCTATTTTTAAAATCCATATAACAACTCTGTCCGGCAGCAAAGAGGTCTATTTCACTACCTATTTTACTTTGAACAACTGTGTCTCTGGACTCACCCATCTTCATCATACATTGGTCCAAATATTTCAGTACTAATTTTGACCGATTTAACATTGAGGTTCCATAGTCCTGATAATTGGATAAGAGTTGAGTATTTTCTGTAATATCTTCATTATAGTGTGATAGTTTATTGTCTTTGGCTGTAATTCTGTAGTTAGGGGTAGTAATGACTATGGTTAGAGGAATAGCATCTTGTATGTAGTGTATGAAGGCCAACACTTGAGAGGGTATCCTGAAATAGATAAAAAAAGACAGACTACAGATTTCTGAGCAAGTAAAAAATACTCTGCCTTTGGACGATTAAAAGTAATAGTAAGTGTAAAATAGGAAAGAAAGATGGAAAATAATGTACCTTGAATACACAGACAAAGTCAGAGACTCATTTCCATTTACTAGGCCATTGTTCATCACCAGCATTAATCCATTTAGTACATGGTAAGGAGACTTTCTATGAATAGCAACATTTTCACAGTGAGGCACTTGTTCCATTTTCAAACATTTGCAGAAGACATCCAAAGACAAAGGTTCATCATTGTCTTTCTTTATATGCCTTGCGGTGAGTTCCGTTTTCATTGTAGTGGCCAGTATTGCTAACAAGACGTTTGAGTCTGAAAGTAAAGTTTTTTATTTGCATTAAACTCTGAACAAGGAACAAGTTAATATGAACCTTATATTGGAGGCATTATGATTGAATTGAATTATGACTCATTTATAGTGCCTGATACTTTTAAACATGCAATATGTTTACACAAAACACTTGCTATAACAAAAATAAATACATACCTATAGGCTCACTAGAAAAGACATCAAACTCCTCCCCCATTGTATCCAAAGAGGATAAATACACATCTTCAATAGGCAGAAGGAATTCCTTTCCATTCTTTTTATAAAAAATAATAGCATTGAACTCAATCCTGCTTACAATGGAACTTTTTAATTCCTCTATATCTATTGTTACCACAATAGCAGAATCTATATTCTTTTTAATTGTTTGTGACCTTCTTTCTTCCCAAAAAGGTGGGGTGGTAGTCTTTTGGAATATTTTGGTAGTGTATTCAATTGAGTGCAGGATATTATTTGAAGAGCTTTCGTTTATGCCCGTTTGACCATGGATAAGCATGTGAACATCTTCGAGGTTTCTGCAAATTTATGTTAAATAATGAGAAAGGGTTTTTTGTAAAGGATATTTGAAGGAAGATTTGAAATAATACTTACTCACTGTCCAAATTGCATACATTTAAAACTATAACCACCTTCTTATTGCATACTTTAATCCAGGGAATCTGTGTGTTGATTCTTAGTGCGCTCGCTATCTGTAAACATTCATAAAAATAATGCAGTACTAATTTCAGTTCATTATTTATCATGTAATGAAGTTACAGATGGAAATTGAAAGGATAAAACGTTTTACATACGATATTAATTGTATTGATTAAATACTATTTGGTTTGAAGAAATAAATAATTACCTCTTTTGTGCCATTCTTAAATACAGAATCATCTAAATTAGGATGTATCTTCTTATAAGTAGAAAATGCTACAGATTGATGTAAATCCAAAAAGTCTTTGTATGTTTTCTCATTAAATTTTACACTGTACTTTGCTTCAATTAATTTCCTTTTCAAATGGTTGATTAGTGGCAATGTGTCATCGTTTTGTTCATCGGAAACTGCCATTGATACGTCAGGACACTTATAGTTCTCAAAATTATCATCAAAGGTTAGTGGTACTGCATCTCCAACACAAAATACTCTCAAACTTGCCTGCCCACTGCAAGCAATATCACTTATATCGTACCTGGCCACATTTGAAACTCTTTGGTGTATAAAAAGTTTGTCCTTCCTAGACAGAATAGTTATTGTGTCTCTTGCCACCACTAAGTAAAAAAGTTCACATTCCGTATTTCTGATTATCCTAATTTCTGTAGGATTGAGCATATCTGGCAGTTTTATTGAACATATCAAATCTCTTCGGTAATATTCTTTAACTTCACCACTTCTTGTACATATCGTTACATCGATGTTTTTATTATCACTTGGATGTTCATCGTAGAGGACAAAACAACTTATTTCGCTTAAAACTGATGCTGGCACTATCTTCGTTAATACTTGCCGCACATTTTCAGACAGTTCAGATGTCATATTCACTGTTAAATTTACACGTATATCTTAGAAAATAAGTTTATTATGATAAAAATTATTTACGGTTTCCCGCTTCCCGTCGATTGTTGGTGTCACTGTCAAACAAATGTCAATGTCAAAATAGGGTTACCAAACTCAAAGTATATTTTTCCTTTCTTCTACTTGAAGAAATGAAAAATATACTGCGTTGGGTCTGTCTGCGATCTACTGCTTATCTTTTATACGGATCAATTTGAATGTTCAATTAGCAGCAAAGTTTGATTGTAAGTTAAGAATATACTCCCAAAGTTTGTCCCTAACATTATTAGTTAAAATTTACATGAAGCCGATATGTAGTTTTATTTAATTTATTATCGTTGTAAACATGTTCAATATTATTTTCCTTTAAAAAGCCTTACTGATTATTTTATTTTCATTACGTACTTTTGTTTAAAGAGCTTTCCAATAATATTGGTAAATTTATTAAAATTGCAACATTGTAAAAGTCAATGTCAAATGGGCATTTTTTTTTCGTGTACCTATCTCAGAAAGTAGCAATTATAAAGCCTTGTGTAATTGAAAAAAAATCTTGCAGCACAATCAACGACTATCTACGATTCTAATGTTGGCCCTGTGAAACGGCTGAAACCGCTCTTTCGATTTATTTTCGATATTTAATTCAGCTCTTGTACTTATACATAATCATGTAGGTAGATAAATTACAATATTCAAATACATTTATTTTCATGTAAATACATTAACAATATTTAGTTCCGATGACATAAAAAAATGCAAGATTTAATATGAAATGCTGCACCAGAATGCTCTAACTTAGCTGCAAATTAAAATCTGAAACTGTACCTAGGCCCAGATAAATCGTGTGAGATAATAAATGCCAGCCTAGCTTTATTTAACAGCTACGTCATCTAGATGCTTATACAAAGCACTAAGCATACCAGTTACCTCATGCATAACATGACGAGCATGTGAACGTTAGTGCATGATTGATTAACTGTTCACAGGACAGTTTTCATGAATACAACCATTTTAGCTTGAGCTCTGAGGGACCGCTGCCAGCGTTAGGAACTTCGAAATCCAGTACATTGTCATCTGTCAAGTTATACTGGCTTATCTGTCTGGAGCAACGATCCGTAGCTTTTCAATACGGCAGTACAAAAGATCGTTTCCCATCTCACGGAGGCCTGTTATTACGGTGACAGTCTGCCTGCATACAATGCAAGTGATTTGACTCGCATGCATAATGCATCATCAGCCTGTACAAATGTGTGTTTGCCTAGTTTTTGCTTAGATTTATATGGAACAGATATTAACTCGTCTAGACTGGCGGCCTACTAAACAACTGACGAAGATTTACTTACCCGTTCTATTTTGAACTTTTCTTAATATTCGCGTGCTGTTCTGGTTGTCTGGATAAGTTAATAATAAAATATTGCTCGCACATTATATAGATATGATTTTATATGACAAAAATATAAATAGTAGTTAGGTACCTAGTAGGTTAGCTATCAAGTTAGCTACTAAGAAACAAACAATTGAAAACAACATTTCAATACCGACACAAAGTTATGCAAGGTAGGTACCTGTCCAACTGCCTATATACCTAGGTATAATAATAGGTAGTTAGGTACACCTATGACGATAAACCTCTGACACAGAGTTAAACAATTGACTCCTCAACTTTCTGACACCAATCTAAGACTAATTTGAATATTATGTTTATGCAAGTGGGAAGACCGCAATCCAGTGAGACGATAAGTATAAACATCAGATTTAACCTTCGATCCATGAACCAGGATTTGATAGATAAGTAGGTAGCCAATTTATTCGCTTAAACATTCAAAAACATAAAAAGGACCTTGCACGATTATAGTCAACCAAAGTACAGTCGAAACAATGATAATACCCCCGTCGTTTTTGCGTCGGGGGTTAAAAAATAAACACAACTACATGGGCACCTTGGGATTTCTTTGCTAAGTACACACTGCTAAGTAGATCTTTGCCATCTCAAATATCAATAGGTACTTTGTATGATGCCTATATGTTTAACAGTAGTCAAAGCATAGTGTAGGCAGGTACAGTTACAATGGAAAGCTTACACATCTCAATCCTGTTAAGAAAAATTGGGCATCAGGACAAGGCCACAGCTATTCTGCGCTATGCACTGCATTGCAGCATAAACCTATCTAAAGTGGGGATATAGTCACGCATCTCCCACACAGTATTTAAGATCTTTCAATTCAGCTTAGCCATTGGTAGATCGAAATATTTCGAGAAACATACGCAAAAGCGCCATTTGGGAAAGCAAATTAATTTTGTCACTACATACGCCGAAAAGGGTCCAAAAAGAACTATGAAGTCCGAACTCTTGACAAAAGTTTAAATTATTTAGGAATGTTTCTATTGCACTCAGTAATTTAGAGAAGCTATAGGTACTTCTAGATACGAGCCAATTCCACCGGGACGTGTCAAAGTAGTTGCACAGGAAGCTCACCGGTTCATTCCCGCTGCGAGCCAGAGACCCCACTTCTAAAGTTAGGACCTGCCGAGGAAATCCATTAACTTTTAATTGATGTGGGTCTAGCGTGTACCTCTGGTTTTCCAAGCGCAGGTAATGTAAAAGTGGTTTTCTTTAATTGAAATGTTAAGTTTTTAATTAGGTTGTTGTTAGAATGTTTTGTTTACAAATAATTCTATGTAGTATTTTTTTTAATCCTATTCTTATATACCGACTTTCCTTTGGTCTTCTGTCCCACCGAAGACAAAACTTTGAAACCCTTTTGAGATAGAATGAAAAGAATAGCGGCACATAACCGACGATTAGGTAGGTACATAGGGTTTTGTTTTTATGTTTATTGATTTTATTATATTTTGTTTAATAATTGTTCACTTTTTATGTGTGATTTTTTTTTATTCTTCGTGCATGCGGTGTTAACCTTTAATTAATTGTTGCACTCATAAATATAACCCTAGTAAGTAAGTTAGCAATGTACGGTGTGAACAAATGTTGGTTAACCTAAATAAATAAATAAATACATTTCCCTGTATACGATACACTATTAATGTAATTTTTAGGTATCCCTTCGATTCTTCGGCAAAAAAGCGACCCACTTTAATTTCACTTTACTATTTTCCAAATAAAACAAGCGAGCGAGAAACGGAAAGCACTTGAACACGTTCCGAGCTCGGCAAGTTTTTGTGTTCATGTTTAATAGATGACTTCGATCATTGTTGTTGACTTAACATGAGAACTTACATGTGTTTATTGACACCGTTTATGTCCTCAATAAATAAGTTATCGTATTACTGGGCTAGGAGTAATTGTTACTATTTTTTTAATGAAGTTTGAAAGTTTGGAAACTACTTACATAATTGTTTAACAGTTGTAAGTGTTTCAAGTGTGTTCCTCGCTCCAATTTTCAGAGCTTATTAAATTAATGACATGATTTAGTTATCAACTTGGAGTTTTGATGTTACTGTTTGATAGGTTGACCATACTTGATACTATACTTCTTTATGACAATCCTTCTTGATGTCGATGATTGTGCCACTAAGTGTAGTGAGAAACAAGAAGGTAGGTAGTGATTTCATCAGTAAGCCTGAATTGAGTAATTATTCTATGCAATGACTATTCTATTAGGACACCTGCTACCTATGTATAAACCATCTGCTGCAATGTAATATAACAATTATGTTATGCTTTTATATCTATTCAGTTCTACTTAAAATAATAATATATAATCTAATAGACTTTATTCCAGTATGATTCGCATGATGTTATGCCTTAGAGCATCTTCTATTCATCTTCATGTGGGAACTAATCAAGTTCCGCTTCGCTAAAAATGCTACCTATGTGGCAGTCCGAAAACAATTCTTGAATCCAACCATTATTTCCTGAATTTCCCTTTCAAGCAAACTCTTTAGCTTTATACTATTAGCGTAAATGTTTCCTCTAAAAGTAAACAGTTTTACGTAACACATTTTTTATCACTACCAAAGACAAATTTGCGAGTTTCTGATGTAACATTTTGAGGATTCATCGTCTTTCATGTTCACGAGGCGAGTCCGAAGCCACGTCTAAATAGATTCGGGACACGGTTGACTGAACACTTTTTCAGCAAATTCTTCGCTCGTCATGTGATTGGCAAAGTAATGACGAGCTGTGTTAATGATTGGTCACAGATGGTGTCTATTTAACGCTTAATGTTTTAATTATAGAATACAATCTAAGTCTCGATCTGTATGGAAATAGGAGTCTAGTCTGTAGCAAGCAGATGTTAACGCAACGTGCATTAATAAAATAATCTAGTCTGTGGAGTGTCTTTGTATCTAAACTTTGCATCTATGAAGAACCCCCCAATAGTTGGTCCGAATATTGATTGATCATTTATTTTCAAGGTAATCGTGAATCCTATCAAACTTTTTTGTCGGAATATGGGCGCTACCATCCATCACCATACTGATTTATGAGCCTAATCAAACAATCGGCCTTCTTATTTGTACCTCTAGTGTACGTGTGCTCTTATTACTTGCAGTACCTATGATATGGAAATATTCCAGAACGTCAAGCATGCTTGCATAGTTGGATTATTCTAATATTAGCTCAGAAGACCTCTGTAGTCCTGTCACCTACGCGTTCGTGGCCGTGAGCGCTGTCAGTTTAAAATAGTTACTTTAAATGGCTACTTCCTTTCGCGGTGATTGTCATAGAAAACACTGGAAATTGTAGTAGGTAAGTACTTAGATGTACTAGGTCGTGCCATGTGAAGTCTTTAACAAAAGAATAGTTTATATTTTGAGTAGACTAGGAGAAAAAATATAACTTGTGTGCTCTCATAGAATTCATGAGAACACATACAGAAATATTATTATTCTGAAAGGAGTTGGTACCTAAGTATTTTTTCTACCACTACGATCAGTCTGATCTTGGGGTTTTTTACATCCTAAGAAACCTTTGTATCCTATATCCTGGATACTAATGTCATTTAGCACTACTTTAACTTTGATAGATGATCCTGCAGTTTTAAGCTTTTATAATATTTTTACGCAAGTGAAGAAAGGAAACTTCTCAAGATTGTCCTTTGGATGACCAAACATACCTACCTTACCTATTGATATCAAATGCTCAAGTAGGTGGACAAATTAGTGTAAAAGCTAATATATCAAGTTCAATGTTAGACCGTAGGTAATTGTAGTGATTCCGAAAATAAATTGTATGTTTGGTAAATTATGTCAGAAATTACACTAGGTATTGGTTTACCCACCTACTCACACATGAATTTCCAATACCTAGCGGTTTTACCAACAAATGGTGTTTGAATAATTTATACAAAACCGTTTATTTTTGTTCTATACCACAATCTAATTTTACATGTTTACATTATTTTTAAAATAGACTGAATTATTTATTGACCTACTTTTGTCCTTAAACCAACCATTAGCTAGTTACCCAGGTAATTGTTTTTTATAATTACAGCTAGCTAAAAAAGAGAATATAATGAAGTATTTTTAAATCCATGCTTAATTTGAAAGGGAAGGAAGTTATTCAATTCATTTAATTAAGACATCCAAAAGCAACCAAAACTAAGAAGATTTATAATCCTATAATTTGTCTTTGCTGTCACGTTAACTTAAAAATAACTCAGCTCAGGGATTTACTAAGAACAAATACCTATCTAACCACAAGGAGAGACACAAATATTCAGTAAATATTCTCTGTCTAATTGTAAAGACAATATTTTCGAGATCTTTGTTGGCATTGGTCATTAGGTCACACAAACTATGAATCTGTGCCAAACTGTAAATATAATAAATCAATTTCAGTCCTCTTAAAGTGGATGACGTTCACAAAAATTACAGCATATGTTACTTATATGTAGTAAAATATACTTATGTAGGTATATATTGATTTGAAGATAAGGCTTATCTCACGAAAGTCAGATAAACTGTGTCGCTTTTTGTGTGAAATTGGAACACGGTTTAGGAAGAATGTGAAGCTGAACAAATACCTACTTTTTTCTGTCGTGTAGAGAAAAAGTACCTACGTAAGTTTTTAACCTATTTCCCAAAGAGGTTCTCGATTGCATGTATTGTATATATTTTTTAACCAAACAATGACATACTCCCCAAAAAAACATAAATGATCAAGGTAATTATTTCCGCAAAACTCTGTTTGTAAATTCGAAACGGTCTAAACGGTATTTTTATAGAAATATTTAGGTAAGTACTTCTTACTTAAAGGCCAACTAAATAAACATTGAAAGACGTCATGTTTCATTAGAATACAACACTAATTTAAATAGTCGATGGAAGTAGCCTATTAGTGTCAGGTTACTGTGGCACTAGGTACGTACATACTGATTAATGAGTACAATTTACATGATAGCTGCAATTTTATGTTCATTTAAATAAGACTCATCAACAGAGTCAACAGATGAACATTCCAAAAATAAGATCTAGGAGTCGTCCTAATATAGTTTAATTAATGTTCAAGGAAATCGACCGCATATTTCACGGCGGGGACGCCCCGTCCGACTAGGATTAAATAGAATAATAAGTTTTCATGTCTTTGATTTGTCAATAAATTATTGCAGCTACTTCCTAATATAGGAATCAATGGACCCCATTCATCGAACCCTAATCATCATCATCATCATCATCATCAGCCTATCGCAGTCCACTGCTGGACATAGGCCTCTCCAAGTGCACGCCACTGAGATCTAATGATAGGCAGATATTGTCCGATGATTCAAGTAACGATATGAAGAAACGCAATCGATTGATCATTAAACCGATTCGTTCATCGATAACAGGAAGCATTTTATATCGACGGCTTAAGCAAAGGAATGATCAGATTGTGCCACGTACCACATCAGCAGTTAGATCACGTAGGGCCGACACTACTGCACTGTTAGACTTTGATTTCCATTGCTCATTTGCTATTAGCATTCCTGAGTGTGTCTAAGCTGCCGCCAGCAATGTGTCTGCATATTTGCAATTAATTGCTTGACTAATAAGTTAATTGAACAAAGCTTCCGAAGATTTGTAATCACGGTCACGGATGTTTGTGGCACGGTTTGTATAAATGAGAATGGCTTACTTTAAGTGTTTTTCTTTGAAATGGAAATGGAATGCAAAAAGTGTTGGGATCATTATTTTTATCAAAATCTAGCCTAGCAACTAGGCTTTAGGAAACTTGCTTAGAATTTTGACTTACTTTTACGGCACCGACAAATAAGTCGTCTCCATATACTAAGTATGCACATAATTCGAATTTTACTACTTAACACGAAATAATATAAACGGCAAATATAAATACTAGACAACAGTGAGGATACAGGTAATTTCCACCTTAGCCTGGACTCTTGATCTTCAAAACTAGCTAGGTACTTATTCAAACTAATAAAGCGTAGTTTTATCATCACCATACAATCTAAATGCCCAATAAACACAGCCAGACAAGGGTTCTAATTTAAGAATGAAGTGACTGCTGAGTCATTGGACTCTGGACCCACTCGAGTCCTTTGGGTAATCACTTTATTACGGCAAGTTAATTAGCTATATCTTCACGTTGTTCGACTTTATCTGCACCTCCGCTCGTGGGATCACTGTGACCTAACACGACAACCTTGAAAGGTCTGCACATTGCAAATTATTCCTTCCTTTATAAATAACCTCTCAAATGTCAGAAATTCACAGCATTGTTCTTAAGTAGGACCCGAGATAGGATAGCGTGGATAGAAAAGTGCATGCAGACGAAAAGACAAGTTCAACATTAAATCTCAAAGATAACAAGAACTGAAAATGTGGGAACAAGGTCATTTAATCAGCTGATCCAAGAGGGTTTCCCGATAGACCTCTGAGTCACGCATGCGTATTGACAAACGTGTTTCAGAATTAACAACAAAATATTATAGAGAAATGTAAACGGTTGAATGTAACCGCAGAATTCTTCAACGCGGTACAGAACCGGGTCAGTGGCTCGGAATTTCGCATGTCACGGCCTGTTGTTGGCACATTTTTGCAAAGAAAATGGTATGTTTTCGTTGTGTTAAGTACCGGGGTGGTTGCCAGAAATAAAGCTGCAGTGCAGTAGTGTCGAGCTTGCAGCGGCAGACTGCGGTGCTTGCTCACCATTCATTGTGATGGCGGGAGGTCGATACGCCAGTGTCGCCGCGCCTTCTGTGGTGCGTGGTCGTAGCTTACCGTCCGTCGGTTCATGCCGCTCGTCTGACATTTGTGAGCACTGCGCAACCGACTGATATCGACAGTGAAGCCTTTATTTATAAACAAATTGTAATTATCTGTGCTTTTAATATTTTTTTAACGCCAGTTTCATTGATGATCAAGCGTTTAAATACTTTGATTGAGGAGTATTAGTGAAATTCAAGAAGATATCGTATTTATTTAATATATTTTACGTGAAAGCGCACGTGACGACAGACTATTACATAAATATTAAATAGTATGGACACAAATTTATTTGCAACTTAATTGATGAGTAAGTATTTACACATGTTTTATATGCACGATCTTTGATAGGAACTACATTACAATTTATTACAATAGCTGTAGATGAATGAGTGAACAATGATACGGTTCAAAATATAAATAAAATAAAAAGCAACATAAAAACTAGAATAAAACACCAGCTGTAAGCAGAGATAAGAGTAGAAAACAAGATTCGACAGTTACATAAGTATTTATCAATGGAGATATTATTTGACAAGCGATACATGACACTTGAGGATAAATTCCCGATCACATCGGTTGTGTAGGAGCAAGCATTCAAACGCCCACGGATCCACTGCCGCGGTCCCAATACGATGACACATGCGTTAATCAAATTAAGAAGCCATACGAGTATAACAATGATGAATTAGAATACTGCAAAGAAGACATTTCATCCTTTTTCTGTTAAAGATACAGAATTTGAAACATCTGATCATGTAAATAAGATAAATAACAATTCCGATGAGTCATTACTTGAAAAGGCTTTTTAGAATAGACTTGTAAACGATAATGATGATAGTACGCCTAAATGCATAGATAATTCGTGTTTAGACATTACACAAATCGAACCAATTAAGCATTATAAGCCTTAATCCAATCGACTTGATGAGATTAAGACGAATTTGTTAATGTAATAGCCTATAAGTAGGTAACTGCCCAAGCAATTAAATTGAAAAGAATCGTAAGCAAATGAAGCTCATTATATTTTGGAACGTACTGGGAAACTTTTAATTGATTGCTGGAAATACAATACAAACAATATTTTTCAAAAGCACTTATTTACGTTACGTGCAGTAAAATACGAATGATTGCTTCGCGTGCCGAGCTTTTGTTTAAATTTTTATTATCAGTAGTTGCATGAAACTCTGTTTTGTTTCTATAAAAATTATTTACATTGTATTTAATCACGATAAAGAATTGATCATTATTCATTTTATCGGCATGTCAGAATCTGTTGTTTAGATTCGTCATGCCATTAGCGCACATTTTAGTAGCTTTTGGTAGGTAATTTGAGTAGAATTCACTTTCAAATTATAAAAAAATAAACAAGTTTCCTGTTTGGTTCGCAATTTTTTGCTCATCCATTGAATCAACGAAGTTTCAGTTTTACCATATTGATTTCTTTGGTCCGATTCTATTCAACTTTGGTAAGCATACAATTTCTATTATCTAAATTGCTGATATTAAAGATGAAAAAGATGCTGTTTGCAAAAAACAAGTCTGTAGCTACATGTACAGATTTAAGTAATTCCGCCTCAGGCGAATTCTTTTTCGCAAGGAATTCGTGTTTGAATAATTTTCAATGAATATGACAGTTAATACTGGTCGAGGTCATCCTCCATCTTCAATAGGCATTTAGTTGTTCACCTTTCAGAATATACTGGAAAATTAATAGTATGCAACGTTGCGTCCACATTTATTTATAGTCAAAACAAATCATTAGTCAAACGGATGTAAAAAGTTAGTGGTGGTTGTGACAAATGTGTCAAGGTTGATAGTCAAATTGTTCAAATATTTCCTATCTGTTTCTTCTTTATTTATGTTATAAAGCATATAATAATCATAGTCTTTTTAACAATTTATATTGTTTAAGTGTAAAATAATAGTCACATCGTTGCTACATTTTCAATTTCCACAGTTTCAAATGCAGTATTATGTAATACGGTGATTATATGTAGGTTTAGAATAAAATTCCTATTAACGTTGCGCAACTGATGCTTGACTCCGAATTGTTGAATAAATTATGGGAACCGGTAACTTTTGTCACACGTGACCAACTTAATAATTTCATTTTTCAAGTGTGTCATTCTATGTGTGGCTTCGAATTTAATAATGTCTTGTGCTATCCCAAAGTTTCTTCATCAAGGAAAGTATTTTTTTCCGTCAGTCCGCATAACACTTATTAGCGCATATTACAATCAGCTCAGTAATTTATCCATTTTTATAGCTATACTTAATGTTTTCATCGATAATTCTCAAAATATTGTCTTTATTAAACCAGCGAGGTTATCTCGTTCGTAATTCCAAAATAGCAATTTTTTTTGGTCAATTTACAGTCAAATTCAATGATTTTTGTATATCTTCCCACATTTTTCAATTGAATGCAGTTCCGTAGTTCAAGCATACTTACAAAACAACATTCGATTGAACTTTTTAATTGGCCCTTAAAGATTAGTTTCACATCAAACTGTTCCATAAGTTCCAATAAAATTAAACCTTTAGACTTTATTCTATGATTCAGTTTAACGATGTTTTATGTAACTGCTACAGATACTGTACCTACATCTCTATTAATTGTCTGATTCATGGCCAATATACATATCAGGACGACTAGTAATAGGTACTACGTTCTTCGAATATCTTGCAGTATCCAAGCAATCAGCTTCACAATTCAAGTTGGTTAGCGCAAAAAAATAATTGTATGTATTTATTTAAATAAAATGTTTGTACACACACATTATAAAGAAAGAAGGTCCCGGCTGTCATTGAACATCCTTGGCAGTCGTTACTGGTAGTCAGAAGCCAGTAAGTCTGACACCAGTTTAACCAAGGGGTATCGCGTTGCCCGGGAAACTGGGTTGAGGAGGTCAGATAGGCAGTCGCTTCTTGTAAAGCACTGGTACTCAGCTGAATCCGGTTAGACTGGAAGCCGACCCCAACATGATTGGAAAAAGGCTCGGAGGATGAGGATGATGACAAAATAAAGAAAGAAGACAGTAAGACAAGAAAGAATTTACAAAGGTAATGCTTATTTCTAAAGAAATCTCTTCCAGCATACCTGTGAAAGGAAAATGAGAATAAAAGAGATGTAGACAGAGTGTAAAGAGCAATGGAAACAGAAATTCAAATCAAAGAAAACTGCTGTATATTGTATAATATAATATAAGTATGTTTAGCTTCGGAAACATCACTGCTAGTATTATTTAGTTGTTATCGGCTATGTGAATGTCACGTCATTATCGCTAAATTACGTATTTTTGTTGAACTCATTATAGTCGTTAGTTATGTCAATCATTTGGCGTCCCTCACCTATATTTTTATAATGAATTATAGGTATATATAAGCTATCGGGAATTATGTATGTACTTACCTATGTATGTTATGTTGATTTTAAGGATTATTTATGTCCAGGGACATTAAAACAAGCTACACTAACATTATAAAAGCCATCTTATGTATTCTCTTTTGAACTCTCTTATCTACTCCTTATCCTCTTATCTACCCCTTATGTACTCTCTGATGGACTCTCTTATGTACTCCTTCGATACAACCACCAAAATAAAATTGGACTTAATTATAATGATTTACAATCTAAATACCCAAGTTCCTAAGATGTGAATGAAAAGATTTGCAACATCATGTTTTCACAAGAGACACAAAACATAAGCCGTGGGAAACAGTTTGCTCTAGAACTCGTAGTCTACGGAGTCTTACGAAAACTATAATAATGTTAATTGTACTACAACTATTTATTGCTAATATCAAAGTACAGAGATGGCGGGCAAATTAAAACGTAAGTAACTTACCTCCCCACTCAGAGACATTTAATGATTACTTAAGTCACTCCTTAGTGACGGAATGCCATAGGTACAAATCCTTCACTAAAGAGTGGCTTAAGTAAACATTGAATGTCTCTGAGTGGGGAGGTAAGTCTAAAGGAAAAGCAAAGGAATGTGTGTATTTAACAATATACGGACACCATGCTGAACGGGCTAAATCTAGGCAAAACTACTTAATAATGCGAAACTCAAGACGAATCTAGAATTAGAAATAGACTGACTTAGTAGGTAAAATAATGTGGTATTTGTCATAACGGGGACTTGAATGCATTCGTCATAGTTTAAATAAAAAATGTATTCCTTAAAAATTTTCATGACAAACTTGAATCTCAAAGCCCATGAATGAAAGCGTTCAAAGAAGAGTTGACAATAAAGGCTTGCATCGTCTTCAATGAAACAGGTTCTATTATTAAGCACAATGCATACCAATCCTAATATTTAACAGAGCTAAAGGGAGAAATGCAACAATAATAACCACGCATTAAGTGTTGGGTCAAAGGTCATATTTATAGACAAACGGTGACGGGTTGCTCAATGCGAAGCCATTATTATGGACGCCTAAGGCCTAAGAATACCTGCTATTCTTAGGCTCATATCTGCGTAGGTTTATTTCACATTGCGTCACGTTACAAACATATGTTAGCATAAATGACGATTCTTATTTAGGTTAGGAACACTAATTTGAGAATGAGTACGAATCAAAAAAGCATTTCTATGAAACTTCGCTTTGAACTGCGTTCATGGAAACGGATGCTTGGAATGAGTAAAACACATCAGACATAATCTGAACGCGGAGTTCCCGGCTGTCTAGTATTTGTAATGCAAACACGAGAATCAG
Source organism: Helicoverpa zea x Helicoverpa armigera (assembly GCA_033682625.1). Classification (NCBI taxonomy): domain Eukaryota; kingdom Metazoa; phylum Arthropoda; class Insecta; order Lepidoptera; family Noctuidae; genus Helicoverpa; species Helicoverpa zea x Helicoverpa armigera. The sequence goes on from JAWIIS010000011.1 coordinate 5,260,438, forward strand.
TAAAGTAAGCAGAAAATGAGCAGATGTAGACTAATCTTTAAAATGCAAATGTAGATCAATGATTTAATTACAGCAGTGCATCACCTATTTATCAATGAACTCATTGATGTTATATTCTTAGAACAAGAACATATGACCAGCAAAATATCGAATAACATAAATGAATCTAATGAAGTGTAATATGAGCTAAATAAAGCATACAGTAGGCTATGATTCAGAATCAATTTGATGTATTCAACTCATCAAATATTATGCAGCGTAATTCAGTGCCTCAAGGAAACTATTAGCTATGCTAATGACACTAATTTACAATTGCAACGTACAATTTGTAAGTTTTCCAAGAATACTGAATACTGAAGTTTGCTTGACGCTATTGTTCGTGAAACTATTATGGGTGACATTTAAAGTTTGAACATTAGCGTCGTGTAGTTTTGTATTTGTGTTAGTACCTAATAATTCATTCAAAAGATGACCTACTATTTATAATTTGGTACTGTTCATACTTAGGTAATATGATATCGTAATTTCACTCTATATTGAGTTTTGAGATCTTCCTTTCTACTAGTCGATTTGACGCACTACGAAATGAATGTTATGTTTACCATAGATTACATGTTTAACTTAAGAAGAACACGTGACAATAACAAAGCATAAATTATTACAAACCATTAATATTACCTCACGAGCCATAAGGTGCGGCAACAAGAATGACCGAAATGCGGCAACTCCACAGATGACAAACTGGTAATCTTAGCTCATCGCCACACTTTGTAAGACTTCGTAATACATCACCTATGTGCTTACCTACTATATGAGTATACTGTCAATCTACCTTATGTATGCAAGCTTTAAGATAACTGTGGCTCAGAAAAGAATCATCATCTTTAAACATATTTTCTCGCCGAATCTTAAGTAAGTAATTTAATCAGAAGCGTATATTCATCAATGAATCAGTTCATAAAGTTGATAATGATAAACATAGCCTAATCATATCTAGTACCAAATATGTAAAATAGATTATGTTGGCCAATGCTCATAGACTCATACTCATACGTAAAAGTGTAGTTGATTTATTATTTTCAGTCAGCGATATCGTTTCCAACCTTCGCTTGGCTCTAGTTGTTACAGTCATGAAATATTGTGGTGCTGTCGCTAGCTATAGGTACCCAGTCCATCTGTTTTAAATAATAAAACAATATATTGCTTCACACTCAGAGATATCCATAGATTTTGGCGTACCTGTAAAACTTTCAGCACTTTTAACCGCTTTGCGTTTGACGTTTATAAGGCATGATAAAAATAAGAGCCGATATTGAATTAGGGGACAACAATATATCTGAGCACACTCTTCCAGTTTCCTACCATTTCAAACGTTTGCTATAGCACATACATAGGTAAAGTGAGGAACACCCTGATCCGAATTTTACAAGGCCAAACACGAGACCACGAGAAAACATTTAATTTTGTGGTGCTTTAGATAATTCAAACTAAAACACAACAAAGGAAACAGTTAATGAAGGAGAAAAAAATAAATAGTTCCGTATAGATTGGGCGGAAGATGCATAAGACGTATCTCCCGTCTGACTCTGCATTCAGAAATTTTGGAAACTTGCCAATCGATCTAATTCCTCAGTTTCAGTATTCAATGTCATTGACAATCTAATCATTTTGGATTTTACTTTATCATTTAACGACTTGGCTCCGTTTAGCTATACATCGCAGATTGCAGAATAGTTTATTATGACGCGTCCACATTTTTGGATTGCTTTTTTATTTCTGTTTATATTTTATTTATTTTTTCTGAGGTTTCACTACCTCTATTTTCAGATTTTGTCATCATAAGAATGTTGTGTTTGTGGAATCTTATCATAGCTTTTATCAAAAATGATAGGTTAATGACCTATCTAGTTAGTCATGCTAACTTTATATCGTGTTACAAAATTATCAAAAATTGTGTCAAACTGAGACATATTTCATCTTCGTTATCATTTAACTCGCGCTTGTGTGTTCATCTTAAAGTATCAAGTCTAATTTTTGTGGGAATCAACTGATTTGAGTTGTATTTGCAGTAAGATTAAATCGTTTATTTAATTGAGATTCTGACTTAAATTAATCAAGCATAAAATATTTTTATTATTTTAAAAGGTTTGAATCGTATGTATTATGTACTGTGTCTTATGTTGTACACAGTTCAATTGATTCTAAATGTGCTACGGAAATCCGCAAAACGTCAAGAGAAAAGTCACGAGACCTCGCTAAGATAACCTATACATATTGATGTTATCGATACAAAGTACGGTATCGATAACCTATCAGCTCAATTCAGCACTTTTGCTCCGAAGATTAAAATGAACTGAACTAAAACTATATTCTCTATACAATTTTGTTAGTTGCTCAGCAGACTGAAGTATCTTAGGCATATAATAAAACTGAATTACAGTACACATCTTATTATACTGTACAATAAAAATGTTCAGTCACCCTCATATTATTTTATTATGTGTAATACACTCGTACGGCGTCGCCCGCGGCTTTATTACGTTACTCAGCTAATTTGCCACCATAATGTAATCATCAGCATCTGGGAGATCGAGCAACGAACCAATTCGATTAACTCGATATTAGCTACTAATTGAATCGATTCCATCAAAACATATTATACGTTCCTGCTTTGAAAAGCGTTTGTAGTTGATAAACATGCAACTATTTTTAGCTTACCTACGTTTTAATAATAAAACGGTAATGAATCATGAACTTTAGTATTGTTCGAATAGTTCAGATGTTTAACATACCTCTCTTAGTTTGTAGTGGGAGCTTTAATTGTTCATAAGTCTGCAGTTTGTGACGTCTTTGTTAACGTTCTCAAATGAACGCGTGGTCTGGGAATGTTTGAAAAACTATTATTTTTATTTAATAAATTACCCATAAAAATTAAGGCTTGTTTTAGTTTTTATGGTTTTACTGATTTAATTTTTTATGGTTGTACGTATAATAATATCTACGTCCCAGAGCTACAAAAACTTAGAGGCGGCAATCTATTTAATTGGTTTAATAACAATTGAGTTTTAATTAAAGACTCACATAGCTTCGTTAGTGGCGTTTTTTACCTCCATGGCAGGTATGTGTATAGGCGGTAAGATTAATTACTTTTTGCCCTAAAGCGTTTTGTGTCTGAACGATAATCATTATGACAAGTTTGAGATGAGTTCATTATGTTGTATTATTATGTGTGAGATATACACACACAATAGTAAATCTAAACAAGTGTGTTGAAGGTTCAAAAGAGCCTTCTATATTGTAGTAAGTTTCCTTTTGACCGTAATGCTCCGATTATTTTCCCAATTATACCGACAAAACAAATGACTATAATTTTGATTAAAGTCCCTTATTCTGCACTTATTGTTATTCTGATCTAAACAGACCAAAGATGTTATATATCTTTCATCCTATAGGACTACATAGGACTCCACATCACTACAACATTAGATACATAGGTATACTACTTACGCCCAAGGCGCTCGCCGTAATGCACTTATTATGTGAAGCAATATAAACTAGACTGATAGCATCGAAATGCAATCACCATCCGCTTGCCAAGGAGATTATGGCATTGACCTTCGTTTGATCAGCGAAGTCCGGAAGCCTATCTTTAGCAATAGACATTCACTATAAAAATCATTTAGTCTGATTGACTTCTATCTTTGCAATTCTCCGTAGTTTGATTAATTTCTGCGCAATTCTCGTAGCTTCTGCAAAGAATCAGCAACTTTCAATGATAATTTAGCGTGTTAAATGACAATCTTGACTTGGTCATGCCTCTATTTGGTTATTAAAATATCAATTACATAATTTTGTATTTTTTTTGTGGTGGCAGTGGCAACAATTTTTAATAAACATTGCTATCGAAACGGAAACTAAAAATCCCGATAAATCTGTCTGGATGTGATTTCCCCGGTTGCACCAAGTTCTGTCGTTGATAAAATTCCTATCAGTTGTTTTTTCGAACACAAAAATAACAAAAGCCGGTCGTATAAATTGAGTTTATATTGATGGGCTTTTAGAGCTACGGGTAAAAGCCTCCGCGCCAATATAAAAATTCCGATGATGCTGTCAATTTAAAATGCGGACCTTTTATTTCCCGGGAAAACGACACCCGCACAAATTCTGACTCCATGCAATTTCCCAGCCCTGAATATTGTAAGAGGCGAAACGAATTAGATTATGTAAACGACCGATTTGTCTCATGCGTTTTGTTATTATAATAACATGCAGTAGGTACCATTAACCTATGTAAATATTCCCGTGATAGTACGAGTATAACCTAGTTTAAACTGTTATTGAAAGATGTCACGATTTCAGGCCCAGTTTGTTGTTTGCAGTACAGATTGTATCGACAATAGCCGAGCAGATCACGCAAGGAGCTCGTCAATGTATTGTAATGGTCTATGCATTTAGCATTAGTTATAAACTGACATGAAAGTTAGCGGTGAATTAGTGTAATTAACCGATATTCGTGCCAGGTATTGATTGCTTTAGGAAATGAATATTTATTTCCTATTTTTGTTTATGATTCAGACTGTTTGGTTGCTTTAACCTATTTAATGTTACAAAAATACTATATCATTGTTATAATGGGAGGAAATATCTTAATAGGTAAACAATGGGTCAGAAAACACGTGCAACCTTTTTGGAACACATAAAACTTTACCTTATAAGAAAACAATGGAGCCATGACACACAAAAGCGCTTAGAAATTATTAACTTTTCCTTCCTCTCATACTGTATTCAGGAGTTCATTTATTAGATACTGTTACATAATACCGAGTTGCAATCTCAGAGCCATTTTCTAGAGAATGCGGAGGTCATACAATACGGGGGCCGGCTAAATGGATCCGAGGCAAAACCAATTTTCCCGGCCAAGAAGGTAGATAATCCCTTAAAAATTAAACTACTTATTCCACAGACTCTTTGCAGTTTTTTTTCCAAGATTAGAAAAGCATTTCTGGGTTGTAAACATTTACGATTTTCTTTTGTTATTAAATTTTACAGTAATTGGTCTGACTCACAGTTATTTCGTTAAGAAATCCTTAGGTGCTGAATATTTATAGAAAGGTCCGCATTTCTTTTGTTTTTTTTTTTGTGATTTGTTTTTGCGAAACAGTCTAGTGATCAGAAATTGGGTAGGCTACTCGAAGTCTGTCCATAAGTATCCAGTTAAATTATATTTCACAATTTACATAATCTCTATAGAGCTATTTTACAAGCTTTGTAAAAATCGCACCTTGGGATATTTTAATGGGGTTTTGTTAAACTTCATCGTAAGCAACTGAAAGCACTTTTTAAACGAAAAATAGATCCGATATTAAGTATATGAGAACTAATAGTGTAAAAACAGTTTCATATTAGCTACTGGTTTACTTAATAACCTTACCCAGATTGTATATTAATTTAATATCAGCATACCATGTTGTCGATCGGACCGGTATGTGTATCAATTTATATTAACTGTAACGTTAAGAAACGGGATGCCTTTAACCATTTATTAACTGAGAAGTAGTTAACTAAGTTAACTGTATGCTTATATTGTTATAAGTGGAATACCCGTTAAAGGAATATTAGTATATGTAAAGTACCTACCTATGTATACGTTTACATACTCGTGGACAGAAAATAAATTAATTATTAGAATCGATTTGTGTGTGAAGTTATCACTAACCACTTAATGGTTGATATGTAAATGAAAATTATGTGCAAATACATACATTCGTGTGAATCCAAGTTACGATTTGAATACAACTGAAAATAGTAGGTATACGAAATAAGACAGTTCTAAGTATGTAGGTACCTATGTGATATAATCAATACACCATTGATAATATAAAATAGATTTGTATTACATATATCCAAACTAATTTATTTTGATTATCATTTTAATTCATTTTGTTTTTACAAAAGCCATTACTGCTGACGTGACGAGCAACGCTGCGGGCCAAAGCATGAGTCACAGAACATTAAACTTTTCAGTTCCTAATTTAGACCTTGGCCTGATACAAAATAAAATGAAAAATATGGACAAAAACTGTGAGAATATTCACATTAAGTTTGAGATCATAAATCATGGAGATGCTGTTAGGAGTATTTTTGCTTTTAGGAGTATTTTTTGTGCGGGAGTCACAGTACAATGATTAGACATTGTCTGTATTGACTGACAAAGGTAGTGCTCGGTCATACTGCGTAATGGGAAAACAGACGAAGTAGCGAATAGCCTCGGATCTTCAAAAGGTCAACTTGCTAGACAATGGTTCGGAACATTTGGATAATCACGTCCTTTATTGCAAAGTGTTGTGTGTATTTAAGTCAGGATGTTTTCAGAACAGTTACATAGTTATTTCCTTATAAAAAAAAAAAAAAAAAAAAAAAAAAAAAAAAAAAAAAAAAAAAACACATTCAGGCGTTTAATAGTTCATCGTTAGTATCATATATCTGTGGAGGCTTGTTATTAGCAACTGGAAAATATATTTTTGTTACATATTATGTTATTAGTCTGTAAGCCTTCTTAAAATAAATAAAATAAAATAAAATAAAATAAATACAAAATGTCCAACGAATATACTAGCAGCCTATTTTTACAGTAGGAAATTCGACTTACTAATACTTAGCTCTAACTTGAAATAAAATTCCGTAAACATATTTAGGCCTAAATAAGCATCGGCCTTTATGAATGGAAGGCATTATAAGTAAACTGTCATTAGTGACAATGACTGTAACTTTTTCTGGTCATTGGATGCGATGCGGGCAAATTAGACAAATCACCCTGTATAATACCTCATTATTATTCTATTCTTTGAAAATAAAATGATTTTTAAAGGTAGTGCCTTACATAAATAAATTGGACCGATTTCAAATATTCACCATTTAGGAATATCCGAGTATTTTTTTTATACATATTTTATTAAATATCATTGGAAGTCATTCCCTCTGAAGTATTAAATTAATAAACTTTCCACAATTATTTATGGTTTAATTATAAAATCATAATTTCTACGTGTTTATATTGTATGCGCCGTCATGCATACTGATCCCTTTTGTCACGCCATTAACCGTGACATTTCAAACAAAATGGCCGCTATTCGTATAATGAAAAGTATCGCATCGTAGGTACGTACTTATTCAATGAATAACATCCGCGGTGACTGTCTAAATTTAGAATTGTAACAGTTTTATTTGGCTCAGCACATTGTGATGTCGAAATTACATTTGATTAAGTAACTACATAATTTGGTAGTTATGTTATTTACTTTTCTGACAATGACGTACCTATGCTCTGTGACTGATTGACCTCTAGATCATTAAAAAAATTGTAAATAAATAGGTATGATGTGGTCAACGCCAACATGGCGACTGACTGCTGTGTAGACGTTAATACTTTTGGCATGCTATTTGTCAATTAACTTGCTGGATTCTTTTATTATTATTTATCTACATATTTTCAGATTTAAACACACATCCTATTAGGTCTCAGATCAAGCGAAATAAAATTCAAAAAAAATATATCTCCAAAAGCGAGTAAACGATACAAGGATTGCAGTCAAAATTGATTTGGTAAACATTCCTCGGGTTACTGCGTAAGGCGTGTTTGTGAAATCCAAATAAGCTTTATAACGTGTTAATTTTCCGTTTAAATCTCAAACGAAATGTCAACAAACTTTGAAGTCAAGAACATCGTAAAACTAGAAATAATGAGCCTTCAAATGCACTAAACTCCTTTGGAAATTAATAAAACAACATTCTTCCGAGGTGAGCGTTTTGTTAAGAAATGTACAAGAATGATGATGATAAACACAGACTTTATTATCATAGCTCTATAGAGGTGATGTAAAGTTTCCATAACATGTTTAGTGTCTAACCATTTTTAATTTGTTGCAATCGATAGAACGTCAGTTTTGACACGTCTCGAGACGTTAATTGATACTATCGATAAATTACGACTACATCCAGGTGTATGGCCGAGTGTGAACGAACCTCGTTGCGTGCGCTTTCAGCTTGTTGTTTGTTTCATTAAGTATTTTACGGTTGATTTACTTATCACATTTTCCGACATGTACATATTGTACATTCGTGACCACGTTCGCTAAATTGTGGACTAATCACGGATAAAAAAGTTGAATAAGCCACAAAAACACTGTGAAATTGCATTCATTTGTCTCACTAACTGTACCACGTGGTTTCACTCGTTTGCGTAGACCGTAGACAGACACGACTTACTTTTTGTACATTTCTAACGTTGCTCTATTCTTTTGCAGGTAATTGTCGTGGAATAAACAAATGAAGTGCGCGAAGACTATCGTAAGTGCGTCTAGGATTGTCGAGTAGTGTCGCGATGGTGGTAGGTCGTAGAAACGTCAGCATGATGCGGTTAGGACGCTGCGTCGCTTTCCTCGCTGCAGCAGCTTTCTTGCTGCCCTTCACGATCCTGCTGATGGTGGCAGACCAGCAATACAACCTCACATACAGTTCCAAAAGAGTATTCTATCAAGAGGTGAGTCCATTTTCAAATTATTGTTCGCACAAGCCATAGAATAAGTTTAACAGAATCACTCTGAAGCATGCAGACAAAAACGATCGCTTTGGTGAAAAAAGTGACGGTGTACACAAAGCCTAACGAAACTAACCCCCCACACCACATTTGACTAAAATCACGAAATATTGCATGCGGATTAACACTACTGGTTTTATACAGAACTATATTTCCTTGAACCTTTTACAATTACTTACCTACAATAAACACAACTAATCTTAGGTGTACTAAAATTTGGAGTGAGTTTAAAGATTCGTAACAGTCGAACTTCTGAAGGCATAATCTAATATTTTTGGAACATCTGCTATCAAATTTTGACTCATAATAGCTGATGCTGGTTGAAATAATACTGATAACGAAGGATGTTCGACAAACCTCGCTTCGCATTGACCCGAAACAAAACGAAAGTGAATTCAGGTCAAATTTCTTCTTTTGCAGAGTGACTTCTATAAAATTAATGGAACATATTACGCGCCTATATCCGCGATAACGTCACCTACTATGTCCAGGCCTAAGGTAACAAACTTGTCGCATACACAGCCCAGCCAGTGGTGAGGGCACGCAGAGGGTCCCGGAAACGTTTTCTGGACATTAAACATGCCTATTCTTGGTTTGGGTAAAAACAGGACTTATCATGAGTTTTTGCGAAGGACCATTACAATTCTTACGAAAAGTCTCCTGCCATCTGTACTTTTGGGAACTATAAATGGCAGACTATTTTTAACTTCTGTCGAAAAAAAACCGGTTAGCTGATGTTTACCTAAAGATAACAAGATAACAAGGTCCTGTATGATCCCGCCAAGAATACGACGCAAGTGTCCCGCTAACGTCACGCTCGTTCCCTCTGTTTGCCTGAGCCAACACCGCACCCCACGCTTTACTTACAAAATATAAGAAACATGCAAAGGTCTAAAGACGGCTGTGCACGACTAACAAACAAATTACTCAACCCTGTCAACGGGAGAGCCACTGAGCACCTGTACCCCTAGTGTACGTTTTCTAAGGACGACGAAACGTAAACGCAAAAGTTTGCGTTTCGTTAACTCGATAAGTACACTACTTACACTTGGGGTACTGTAGATGTGTTTGTGACTTAAACAGTTACTGTTGAGTGTTGGGTATCGTTGTTAAACTTTGGGATTGTTTTTGGTGTTGACTTTATTACAGCTAATTTAGTTTTAAGGTGTCATTTATGTGTTAGATTTGCACGGGGATGGGTTTTATTACTAATGTTTAGATTTTAAGAGCATTCAGCGAAGCCATTGTTTTGGATTTACTGTTTTGTGGAGAGAATTTGATAAAAACTTTGTAAGATTTCCCATGTTATGTAGGCCACATTTGTATTTTACCCGAGAACATAGTAAAAGAGGATCCGCCACGCTTGTTCACGACACGCGAGCTTACTAACCGACGCCGATTCCCACACAATCCATCTAGAATCGATGGTCGTCATAGCCATAAAGTTCGATCAACTTTTATCAATGTATCGATATCGGGGATATCGATTTTATCAGATCATTTTGTTTTTTTGTCTAGCTTTCTGATGTCACGGTAAGTTTTATTACGAGATTATTATGAATGATGAAAATTGTGATACAGAAAAATAGTTCATAGTTTATTTCTTAGGCATTTGTTTGAGAGTTAACTTAAACAATAGACATAAGTTAGATACTATGTATTATAAGAATACAAAGACAGCAAACTAAAAGAATGTGCGTAACAATTGACCTTATCACTATTCAGAACAGGTCCCAAATATCATTGTGTTGAAGGTATGTCTGAGTGCCTGTGCTAATTAGATAACTGTATTCCTGCCGTGACTACATTATGACCTCTACGCCTCTGACTCACCGGCTACGAACTAAACTGTCCAAAATTACTGGCCCAGCGGTCATTACAATTTTTTACTATAACAAATTACTGCGACGAAACTCGTAAGTGTGCGTAATTCAATATTGTATAGCAAAAAACGGAACGCCGGAAATTCTTCCATGAAATTTTATTTCGGCAAAAAGTTTTAAGTGCTTGACAATTTTATGGTTGCATTAAATGTGGAAGTACCAAAAAGGCCGTATTGCGGGATGTGGCTATTATATTTTAGTATGGGATTACCCGTGAGGCACGTAACGATGTTAGGGGATGAAAAGGGTGACCACATGCCGACCTAAGGAAAACAAATGATGGATTTACTGTTGTCATGTAAGATACAATTTCAAAGATGTTCTTAGCAAATAAAATATTTTATTTTATTATATTTCTTTATATATTCATGATACGAGACGATAACAGCAAGGAATTGCATGCAAAAACTTGAACATTACTTAACTACGTTGTTTGCAAGGAAGGGGCAAAAAACTCCTTTATGTACTAAAACATTTGTTTCTTCAAAGAATAGTGAGTGAAGCTTTCCGTGCAAGTTGTAATTAAAGCAATTAGGAGTCAGATTGTGCAAGTAAACGATACTGCGGTAAACGCTGACGGTATAACGCTTAGAGATACTTATGTTACTTTAAAGTTAATCATAGCTGATAGTGAAGACCACGTGGTAACTGTCGGCTTCCAAAATGATGAACCAAATGAAGTGACTACAAATATAAACCTTTTCTTGACATTTTTCCTGCAATAAATATCCTTTATGCCTAAATATCCAAGAGGTACCTAATAGAAATGTTCTGTGCTTGAAACATTGACTTATACCTTATTGTCTCCAAAAAATTAACATCATGTGCGCCGTCACTTAAGTAGGACCTCAAAGAAAACTGGTCTATTACAATGCAACTATGCTAACTAACAGTGCCCAATATATTCTAAAATATCTTCACACAAGCCAGTAAACAGTTGGACAGTAAACTGTAGTATCTGTATGCAAGTGATGTATAGAGCGTGACATAACGGCTCATTGCCGAAGACAATGATGCGACAATGACTGCAGTGCTTATAGAAAAAATGACATTGCCCCACATTTGTTAAGGAAACATTGAAAGAATCTTTGTTTATATTTTTTGTGATACTGCAATTCAGGTGTTGTGCTATCTGGGTTTTTCCGCATGAAAACTCTGGACTGTATCTAAAACTTCCTGCTTTACTTTCAACATCCCTCAATCGATATAATATGTATTCAATACACGAACAAACAATAAATGAACATAAAATATTTTCAAGAAAATTAATTGAATTTGAAAAGAACTTCGTCAAAGTTACATCGAAGTTTTTATATTAATGTAAATGTTCGTACCTACGAGCACATAACACTACACTATTCATACTTGTAAACCCACATCCACTGATGCACTTTCATCAATTACTTTCCTCGTAAGTAAATATCTTCTGGAAACAATTTCTCGTTGCATGTACATCTAGGTACATAGTATGAAGGGTTGGATGGACGTGTAAACACGAGGAGCACTTGTGTGCGCCACTGTATCGCATTGCACTACAACTTGAGTACTGACGCGTTGATAATTCGACGCCTGTATGCAGTTTCCTTCACTTCGAAACGTTTTAACCAATTTTTAATGTACTAAAATAATAATTCTGACTTAAAATTGACAAGTTCATTATTATTTTTATTAAAGCCACTTTTAAATTCAATGACAATGAATTAAACGTTGACAATACCAATGATAAATTACGGAATACTTTAACATTGACTTTGACCGTATAAATAAATGCCCGCACTTGTTTGTGCATCCTATTATCATAATGAGTGATAGTCAGAAATTACCTAATGGGTTAATTATTGCTTGCCTAGAGTACTTAGTAGATAAATGATAACAAAGACTATTCTTACAAACTTAATTAAGTTACAGGGATAAAGAAATAAAATAAAACTCAGAAAAAAAACATTGCAAAATATGATCGAAATCAAAATGGAATTATAAAAAAGTCCTTATTCATCAAAATTTTATATAAAAAGCTCGCCCTTTCCAAATCCCTCGTCAAGAATTCATAAAAAAATAACAATCTTCGTAGGGAAGACGCACAAAGATGAAGCGACTCATTTAAAAATTCGTCAAACAGATTTACAAACAAACAAAAAACTCATGCCTGTCTCGGAAAGGTTAAGGGGAGGACAACGGCGCTTACATTAAATTTTGAGCAAAAAGTATACCGACCACTTCGCATTCTGCCATCGCTAGCGGGTCTACCAACATCAGACAGCTAATATAATAAGCGGTTATAGTTTATAAGCACGATTTATAAACGTGAGTTCAGTTTTACGGTGTTTAAGTGCGTGGTCTGTAGTTTGTGTTTTGGACTTTTTATGCCTACAAAGAAAAAAGACGCCGTGATTCGCCCGGATAGCAGGATGACTCATAAGAATGTCGGATGGCGGTTTGCGTGTTCAAAATTTTGGCGAAACGAGCTTGATTTGTTTAATATATGTTCGTATAATTTAACCATTAAGTGTGTTTTTGTGTCACGCATTTTCCAGTTACGTTTTTTCTAAAAAAATGTAAGACAGTTGTTAAATACGTGTGAATTGTAGGCATTACAAAAGATTGACATTGCAATCAAAATTACCTCGCATTAGTAGAGTAGAATACATTTTTGTTTCTGTCTAAACTGTAATATGTACTTACGGCCAGTTTCTTCATCAAAAGTTAAAGTTAAAGTAATGTCTAAAGTAAAAGTAACTGTCAAATTCGTTTTTTCAAAGCTAAAGTGACAGCAAAACTAATAGAAAAATTGAATTTAACCGTTACTTTTACTTTAGACATTACTTTAGCCATAACTTTAACTTTAACTTTTGATGAAGAAACTGGCCGTAAGTCGGAAAAAGCTAATTTCTAAGCTTTAATTGAATACACAAATAGTACAGCTACAAACCTAGACATTTTCTCACTAGCCATGATTTCCAATAAATAAATTAGCACTTTATCGATCCCTACTGTACTTAGTAATCAGAATTATTGTGAAATGACTTCGGTGTAACCTTATCGATTCAATAATCAACTTCTCGAGTAAGTTGCAACTTTAATATGATTTTTCCTTGTAAAGCTTGCGATGTCTGGAATACCCAAACGAATTATTCATGTCTTTAACTCGTAAAATAAGACCATACAATAAGACAGTAAAATGTCAAGTGGTAGTTGGAATATTAAGAGATTCGTTGAAAACATTAAACGTAAGTACTTACTTAAGCTAAATTCATACTAGGTCAGCGACCAGCGTCAAAGTGAAGGAAAGTTTATCTTAAAAAAACACTTGGAGGCCGTCAAAATAGTGCAAGTACCTAGTGACAGTATTAACCGACATCCCGAAAGGAGATTCAAATGTTTTTTCCTTTTTAAATCCGTATTAAATTCAAACTTCTACTACCTTTATACATTCGTAACACGTCATCCTCCTACACTAGGTTTTAGTGTAACCCTGTTATAGTCTAGTCTAAAACCCCTAACACAGATTCGCACGTTCTCGTGGCTGTACGTGCAACATGGCGCAACTATCTCAAACGATGCTCTTGCACTTTATCCGCGATGTCACGTACGCCTCTACTACCGGCGGCCGTGCTTGTTTGAAGTAGATACGTAGATACATTGTTTGTTTATTCAGTGCATTTACTTATTCTTTGTTTATTACCTACAGTACATGAACCACTATGGGAAAATTATGACTGCAGAAAAAAAAAACGTATATACTTATATGTATAAAATCTAAAAGAGGTGTATCTACACATAGGTACTTATAAAAACTACCTTGGTATATTTTATTACCAGACGATTTACTTGATACAGAAACAATAATAAAATATGATTTAAATTCCCACCACGGTAACAACAATCGTTTGTGTGACTATGGTGAGGTAAGCTCGGCGCTTATTTGCATTTTCAAGCTGTCTCACACCTTTTGTTATTATAAACTATATGTACAGGTATTTTGTACTTCTTTGCATTTTTCAACAATGTGGTTCATATTCAATCAATGACTAGCAAGCTACTTTTGGAATGGGCAACTTTAGCAATAATGGGCATGGGACAGTGGGCAAACGATAAAATTAACTGAAAAAAAATAAATTAAACATTTAAAAAACAATTCAAATACGAGATCCGCAATCTGCCTATAGATATTTATTTTGTGAAATATACATAGGGTAGCCAAAAAGTAACAACTATTTTTAACTGATCCCGATCTACCACAGAACCAAGCTCAAAAAAAGCCTACCAATAAACCATCAACACTATTTCGCATTCCTGTATCGAGAGTAGAGCCACTTCTAGCACCAAGCACATTACAAATTAAGCGCTGGAACGTGACGCTCGTGCACGCGTGACACTGTGGAACACATTTATCTTGCAAATGTAACAGTTCTGCGGTAACAGTTCCGATATTTCCCACGTTCACTGGTTAGGCGTAAAAGGGAAAGGCTTGTTTTGATTATTTGTTTGTTTAAAATAAACATACATTTTTCATTTGTTAGTGCAATAAGTCTCATAAAACTTTTATACGTGGGGAATGATGACGCATAATTCTAAAGCCAAACGCCATCTAAATCTAAAACCAATTCTTTTTCTTATTTAAAAAATAAAAGATGAGTAAGTACCTGCTTTTCTGGCAAGAGTCATAAACTCAAGGAAAATATCTAGTTAATATTATTTAATTTTGCAATACGAATTGGCTGTTCGTATTCGCAACCACAAACGCGGAAAATCTGACATTAAATTATTTGGTAACATTTTAGTATCAAAGTTCAAAGGTAAACTGGTTTAGCATGTAAATAAAGAAGGATTCAACCGAAGGCCTGCTAAACGTAGTCTACGAATCGCAAGCTACCTATTTTTCGGAATGTCAAATCTATCGCTGACATTTAAAGGGTGGATGTCTTTATAGCACAGAAAACCGCAAATAACTAGCTGACATTATTATCCCATAACCTTTTACTTGAAAAGCATGGAAACATAAATCCATTCAATTTTCGCTACATACATTTTTAGTGGGTCACAAAGTTCTATCTGTAAGTTCTCTTCAAAGTGCCGTCAGTCACGCAAATGAATGGCTTGATCCATATTATTTGTCTATCTTATTGGGCTCGACTGCTTGACGCTTGTATCTTTACAAATTGATGCGCTTTTGTTTTTTTTGTGTAGTTTATTTTTGTTAGAATTTACGCATGAGTGAGTCTGAGTTCCGCATGACTTTATAAAAGTTAAGTAGAAAACAATGGATTTTATGTTTTTTTTTTGTATCCTGGAGATACCTTTTGAGACGGAATTGTTGTTACACACCGTTCCACCTACACTTACAATAAGTATCCTGAACTGCAATACTCAAAAAGCAAATACATGGAGGTATATTTGGGTATACCAAATACTAGGGCAGATAAAAAGAAAATCTTTGGAAAAGCTGATTTATAATTAAAAACCAAAAAGATCTTAAAAGCAATACAGGCACTCGTTGTCCTCGTTTTTGGATATCGAACACTGTCAGTTGGCGAGCGTCCCGCCGCAATGCGTCACCCTATATACTGCATCGCTAAGATATAGGCTTCAATAATAGCCTAAGAAATGTCTTTTTAAATGTATGAAAATGTTCTAAAAACATGGTCAATATTGGACAGTTATTTAGGTCTTAGAATTCAAGAAAAGGGTTAAAGTGGCCATAGCAAAGCGTGTATCGGTTTACCATAGCTAAGTTTAATAAAACTTATTTTAAAGAGTCAACCAATGGGAACCATTTGCGCTACACTAAAGCTTTCTCATTAATATTAATATTTTTCTCAATTTCCCCATTAAGTACCAAGATGATGAATTGAAATCTTCTTTAAGATTGAAATATTTAAAAGAACTAAAAGAAAAATTGATTTGTTAGCAATCAACCTCTTTTGTCTAAGCAACGGTAAAAGTTACGGTAATTTTATTGATGTTCTATCGTTTCGTAGTTAATACGGTTTATTTATTCTTCTTCTAAATTACAGTCAATAAAAGTCACGTTACCATTTATCATGCATACGCTAATAAGTTTTATCGGACCAGTATCTAAACTGTAGGTTTACCTATGTACGTATATGTACATAATATGTAAATGTGTATATTTAGCATCTATTCACATACCTAAGTATGCGTAGGTAGGTATACATACCTACATGTTTAATACGATAAACTTCTTCAAAGACATTAGAAAACTTGTACAAGTAGGCAACACCATCCCAAAATGTTTTTTTGGAGTATTTTAACTGTCTTATTTTAAAGAAGCTTTGCCGTTCACGTTCCCCAATTCCATCAGATAAATTCGGTAAACCACCTATCACAATAGAAGCACGTAACTTTGCACTGGCATACAAAAAGTAACATTTTATAATAATTATAAGTAATTGTGTAAAAAAATGAGAGCATTTTTTTCCGTCTGAGCGCGTTAAACTCTTCGCAAGTGAAAGTACGATAATAAACAACAAACATTACAGTAACTGTTTATAAATGCGTTCGTTCCTTTGTAGAGGATTTATTAATAAACTCTCTTTAAATCTAAAGGTTCTTATTTACTTTTAAACCATTCACATATGTACTCAACAGAATTAAAAAAAGAACTACTTGCATTAATTCAATACTAGCCTTTTTCCCGTGGTTTATGACAAAATATAGCCTATGTTGCTCGGGAAAAGTGTACTTAGCTATCCAACAGCGATTTTTTTTTCAAATTGGTTCAGTAGTTTCGGAGCCTAAAGGTACAAACAAACAAAATAATGTAATGTATTATAAGTAGTTGTATAGATTATATTATAGCGTAAAATATAAAAGAGGCCTCTGTCAGACTTCTAGCCACAAACCAGAAAGCCTTTACAGATTATACATCAGAAATCCTGCTTTCCACATTTGAGAACTTGCTAACTAGTCCATCAACGTATTTTATCACCGCAAACTAGATTTATATCTCATATTACAAACGACGATACCAGTTTGCGGTCCTTCACGGATTAGGTATCATATTTATGTCACAGAACACCGATTTTATATCAATCTTTTACCATAATTATGTGATATAATTATCCTTACTTAAGCAATTTCAATAATATCCGTGGGAAGTTGGCATTAAATTATGGTTATTTTGCGTTTTATCGCTTTATAATGAGCTGTTTATCGTTCGAGCTCCATATTCCAGTGTTTATTTTTTTTTAGATGCGGGAAATGGGCAGTAAAGTTGGAGAACTGGATAATTTATAGTCGCCATGAATAGACTACTTATAAATTGCCATAAGACTTAATCAACTTAAATTATTTTGTCAGGAAGATAGGTTCCTTATTCCTCATCTATCCCTACTAATATTATAAATGCGAAAGTAACTCTGTCTATCTGTCTGTTACGCTTTCACGTCTAAACTAATGAACTGATTTTAACAACAATTGGTACAGAGATAGAGTTGACCTTGAGAAAGAACATAGGATAGTTTTTATCCCGGACTTTTTAAGAAGCCGCGGGCGGAAGCTAGTTAGCTTATAACTGGAATCTGTTTTTTATCATATAAGGCAAAACCACTGTAAAAACATAGGCATCAATTTATACAAGTAAACCAACGACGCATAACGATATCTAATGGCATTAGAGATCGAAATCTCTTCCATGGAAGCGCAAAACGCATTACCCTCCTTCTGAGTAAGTGGGGTGAAAACTAGATTGACACTGATATGTTAAGTGATCGTTAAATAAACTAGATTTTTCGATATAGGTATGCCATCTGTTTACTTAAAAAAGTATAGACTACTGAAAACTCTATATAAAATTCGCGACCTTTGCTAGGTCGTCTGACTACTTATTGATAGTTAAAAATATATTAAGTAACACAATACAATAATAATACAATAGTGTCCTATGTTTGTAACTTGATCAAACAGTGTTGAACTTTGGACAGTCAGTCAAAATATAATTGTAAAAAAAATTGGAATTGGTTTCAAAACCGGTCCTAGCACTAAATGGGAGGTAATATTCTAATTGAGAAGCTTTTGCTACTGAGTAGTTTTCCTCGTAGAGTATCTACATTAAATACTTATGCCAAACTGTGTTAAAAATATCCAATTAAAACAAATAAACAGTTTACATCCTTTTATTTCCCCTTTTATTTGATCCAAAACATAAACATGCATTCTTTACTTTTCATTCCATTTAAGCAAGCTGCATTTAGAATTTCTAACCATAAATACATAAGATGGATGCACTAAGCAACACAGAGGAACCCGGTAAACCTAAGTGATGCAGGAAACCAGCTAAACTGAAACTAAACTGTGTTGAAAATAGACTAGGGAACATTGTGTACCTACGTCCATATATTCTCATCATTTGTATGAAGGAAACATCAGAAACAGCGCTCCATAGCTTTTTCATAAACGGGGCAGACGTAAATTAATTCCTCAAGTAATATATTTTTACAGTAACAATAGGATTGCTCCAATTTATGAGGTTTGCTTTTGATTTGATTTAAGGACACTTTTTTATTTACTCACAAAATACTCTCGGACATATTTAAGTGTACCAGAAAGACGACATTAAGCTAAGAATAGTGAGGGGTCATTACACCCAGCCCAAACACTTTACTGAAAAGCAGTCTGCTTAGCTTCACAAAGGAAAAGTTTTTCATACTGGCATGACCTAACTCATTGAACCGAGATAGTCACGGGTTAATTTTATTACTTGTCAATATAGTGTCAAAAGAGCAGTGGAATGGAATGGTATACCTAGCTATTTTTTCTACATAAACAATAAAAAATATAGCGAGAAATTCTTGCTTTATTAAGCTCCGCTCTGTTTTCTAAGTTCTACAAAAGACGAATAAAAATCTCTGCATTATAAAGATGCAGGAAATTTTAACGTTCTTCTCCATACGAACACTTATTAGGACCAAAGAGCCAGACTTTTGACGTACCACAAGAACCTGTAATAGGTCTATTTACTTTAAGCTTTGAATTTGACTATAAGACCTTGGATTCCTGCCACGAGCCAGTTGTAAAAAAAACAAATGCTATACATACATACATAAACATGCTATGGTACACAAGACTGGACGGTCAAGTTTGTTTTGAGAAGACTTTTTATAGTATTTGACTAATGAATCCTTTAGCTAAATTATATTACTACCTATTGAATATTCAAATAGTGTACCTTCTTACTTGACTTTGCGTTCAATCTATCAATTTATAGACGGCAGTACCTACCTAATTGAATTGATATCAAAGGAAAAAAACAAACGATTCTTAATTACATATAAAGTATTGTTTGTTACCTTTCTTTTAGTATAGGTATTTCCACTCAATCAACGAAAACATTTTCTGTGATAACTTACCCACCTATTATTAAAGCTAACTAATTTAACTTAATACTTTCATTAATCAATGAAAAACTAGCATTAAACCACTAGCGAAAAGAGCCATCAATCATTTGAAGGCAGTAATTCTTTACGAACTAAATTATACATTGTAAGTGTCAAATCCTATACTTAAGTAAGCTTTAAGTTCATATCAGGTGTTGTATCTAAGTTGGATATGTCACGGTTAAGTTATCACTCAATGATCCTTGTAATCAGAAGTGTTTTGTTTGATTAACTTAAAGGCAATATACTTTTTTGTTAACGGCGACTAAAAAGCAATCGGGGTTTTTGTACATATAACTCATACAAGTAGTATCTACGAAATGAGCCAAAAGCTGAAAACTCAGGCAGATGTTTAGAAAATACACTGAAAAGGTCAAGCAATTTATCGAAACGAAGGAATGTGTTTCGGGTAGTACTTAAATAAAACCTTTAATGGCTTCCAAACAACAAAAATGCCAAAAATAAATCCAATTCCTCGAAGAATCGATAAACTTAGACCTAACAGTACAAAATTAAACAACATCAATAACTCAAGGTATCATCGAAAACAACAAACAAAAAAAAGTTCAACAGTCAAAACCGAATAAAAAGAGTGACAATTACTCTTGACCTTTACGTAAGAGAGTGGATGACGTCACCGGCCATAAATAGTGAACAGACATGGAGAACCAAGTTTCTAGCAGAGATGACACAACAGAAAATCTCTTAAGAAAGTAGCGCGCCAAAATGCTGGTGTCCGTGGAACGAAGAACGTTACTGACTCCGCCCTCAAACAAACGACTGCTTTTGAAACCGCTCATTTTTTTGCAACGTCAAAAATCTTCGATAGATATGTCAAGTAATCTGAACTCTTCGTTAATTCACTCGTAACTGATCGTGTATAGTCACGCCCACCTCAGTATTTGACATAAAAGATGGCGCCTGACCTACCTGCGTTATGTCATCTCCGGTCATATTTCCTTCCTCCGTGTGCACAGACCACAGAACACAATAGACCGGACGCGGTTCCGTATCACAAGCTTGCAAGCCCGGAGCGCTCCCTTTTGTTGCACATCCACTGACCCACTTGCAGTTGCTCTTACACCTGTTATGTAATACTGAGTAGGAAGTGAACCGTGGTTTATTAATATTTGTCATGTTCTGTGGTTAAAATGTTGAAGCAACGAACAATTTTTGGCGTGTAAGTAGTTGGTCCCCCTTAAGTGGGCAAGGGGCGAGAAACTGATGTTTTGCATCTTACTAGCTTTGACTCGCGGTTTACAAGATAAGTTTATTGATGGCAGGTGCATTGGTCGCAGGTGGCAAAAGACAATCGATAGTAACTCGTTTCCCAAGGAACACCTACAATAATATTACAGAAAACCTACAATAACAATAGATAAAGCATTAAGCGTTGAACAAAAATATTATGATAAGTAATAAAAGCATCTACTTCCAAGACAGACTCACTTTTCTAAGAAAAACAATGACCTAACAACCTGCAGTTGTTTCAACAATTCAATATCACCTTACATTCATCCTCATTAAAATACAAGACATCGCCAAAGGATGCGCGGGCGCACGTCAAAGGAAGTCTCTGTATTTGTCGCGTCTACACATATTTACATATTCACTTGTCAGATCCGTTTCATGGTTAGGCCTGCCTTTCATTGTCCCCAGCGGGGCCCACCAGGGCCAATTCCTGCCGGATCTGCAGGATTGTCCGAAAGAGTTACCGCGGCCCTGGTATATCTTTATGTACCAGGGCCGCGGTTCATGTTCAAGGAACATAATGGGTTTTAGTCAGTAAGAGTCTGACACTCCCTCACGCTGCTAACCCACAGCGGGTTTGATGATTTCCCATCAAAAAAGGCCTCATTGTTATCCTTTAGCAAACAACTATCGGACAACACGCTATAATATAGTTTTATGATATGGTTTAGACCGCCATTCGTTTTACGATAATTTCACGGATTCAGATCATTACGTTTATGATGAAGATTATGGTCACGAGTTGAAGAATTTGAGTTATTTATTCAGAGATATATTTTATTTAGATTAACTTTTTTGTGAATTAATTGTCACATCTTATTTCAGTGGGATATTTTACAAGAAAAGCAAACACACATTTTCTTACGATTACTACAGAATCGTTAAGTGCATTTTATTACGACTATAAGTTTATGCAGTATTCCATTTTACAATTATAATAATAATTTAAACATGGCGTGCCCTATATTGCCCATTGGAATAGAAACTGTACACAAAGATAGTAAAATTAAATTAACGACCGAATATAAAATAAGTAGTTTGTGTAATAAAATTATGATAAGTTAGCCTGCTCGCTCGTTAAGCTTATTGTATCCTTCTATATTTTCCTCGTTCTATGTACAAAGCAGTTTTATTAGAAGCCAATGAAATCGATTCACGTTATTAAAACACTTAAGACTTTTGTTTGACATCCCACCGACAACTCGGTACATTGTAACTAACTTTGGCTCTTGATCATGTGGTACAGACCGTCAGTTGCAGAAAGATCCTTTAAAATTAAAGCTTCTTGAAATGTATTGCTTACATTTTTTATCTCGTTGAAAAGAAAGAGAAACGGATTTGGGAAAGAGTCACACATAGATTTAATGAAGCTTTAACTTTAATGGATCTGCAACTGAACGGTATATGTGACATCTGAACTTAACTCACCCTTATTCATATTTTCTACTTCCTATCTCATTCTTAAGTGAGGTATGATTCATGCCTTCTAAACCATGTCAGGTATAGAGACTACCTGACACAAAACACTAGGTAGGCCCCATAAACCTTGTTATCAAACCTCAATACGCAACAATGCAGAAATTAAGAAATTTTTACGAGCAGATTTTGGCTAAACCCGCCATAATGAGGGTAAACATTACTATCAGTCGTAAACAAGTTTATACTCTTCATAGAGTGAAGGTTAAAAACAAGGAGTGTTATCTAAAACGGCAGAAGGATTTAGAACGAGCAGATTTGGGAAATTAAACCAACTGGCCCACTGGGTTTGTTTAAATAAGTCAAAATTACAAAATACATGCACAACATTGTCTGGTGTAAGGGACCATACCTGCATCTCTTCTACTAAAGAATAAAAAATACTTAATATTGAAACTATCATAATGAACTGTACCTACAATGTTAAAAAGCTATGCCCCGAATGGACCTCCTTTTTAAGAGTTTCAGTTGAGGAAGAAATCAGCTTTGTCTGTTAGCGTTTCCAAATTAAATAAAACATGTTTTGGGAACGTTGTGTTGCCATCAATACGTGCCTTACTAAGAACAATTGTCCTACTCTCAATCCAAGAATATTAAGCGTTAATTTTTTATGATGACATGTCGAATCTGATACGGATGTAGTTCACAAATATTAACCAACATCACGTTGAATTGTTAAGATTTTTTTTTATATTTGGAAGACATGCATAGCATTTTGATATAATAGTCTCTTAATAACTTCACTGTCAAATATAGTCACATGTGATGCACATCATTGAATAACTAGTGTGTATACATCGTGGACAGTGCAGTGGTTAAACTACAATACATGTATCCTAATTTGTTTGAAAATTATTTTAACCAGCAAAACCTTAGAACACTTAGAAATTGCTATATCTTCACCTAACTACAGCCTTCCTCATTCCTCCCCACACGTATAACTTAAAAGATACACGTGCCTAGTTTGCGGTTATACCTCGCTCCGTCTAACCCAAATCCGTTTGTCATAACTTAGCATAATAATCCGCATAATGATAGGCCTGAGCCTCAACTTCCTCCGTACGACTGACATGGGTCTTATCATGGCTCGTGTTTTGTACGCATACTCCATGTTATGATGGTACTTGTATATTGTAAAACATGGAGTTTGACTTATCTTCTTGATAAGGTGTGGTGGTGGTGTCTTGTTAGTGGTACTTAAGCCTTTTTTACCAACTTATGATAGGTGCCATAGAGATAAAGTCATTTCATTCGTTCAAAAGCGATGTATGGTGTGCAATAGCAACCTCGTCGCCAATTTTATTGATATAACTAAGTACCACAGACATGCATGCTCAAAAAAGCTGGCCATCAGGGGGTCCCTCTATTGAAATGAGCTTAGTAATTAAAAAAAATTGCAAATAGGCGATCGTCTTTTGTTTAAATACAATATGATTGACGACAATATTTTTTCAAAAATAGAAGACATTGTATAGGCTTCATTTGTTTGTCAAACAACATCTGTGCGTGCCAGTTGCCATGACAATATAAATGACATGTTTGAACATTGTATGTATGTTACGGGTAATGCTAGAAGGTGGAGTAAACCTAGGTTTACCCGGGTTAACTTAGTATTACCCAAGCTTCTTGGGTAAAGTCCGAATAGTAAGTAAAAATCAATTTAAATTCGGGGTTTACCCATGCTCACCTAGGTCTACCCAACTCTGGCTGGATAATGTTAAAAATTTGTCTAATTAATTAGTGAAAATGAAAATCCAAAGTTATTTTAAACATTTATTATTTAAAAAACGTACAAAGGTGATCGTAATCGCTTGAAGAGGATAAACTTGATAGCTTTTATAAAAAAACGAATAAAGGTCGTTGTTGTTCAAATTGAAATTATTTATTTAACCAAGATAAACTGCTGTGACTTTTAGAATTGCATAATTTTCCTGCAGCTCTGCATGGACACTTCTTTGTGGCACATTTTGTTTTGCAATTACACCTTTTTAGAATTACGCCACGGGCTCGAAAATGAAGCAACACCTAACATTACCCAGTCAGAGTTGGGTAGACCTAGGTGAGCTTGGGTAAACACCGAATTTAAATTGATTTTACTTACTATTCGGACTTTACCCAAGAAGCTTGGGTAATACTAAGTTAACCCGGGTAAACCTAGGTTTACTCCACCTTCTAGCATTACCCGTAACATGTACACGCCCAAAAGCAGTATAGGTAGGTCATGCAAATATTTGTCATGTTCATGTAAGATTGAACCTATGACCGTGAGCTATAAGCGGTTAGACAGGTTACATGACTGTATTACATAATGAGTATATAATTTATGTACCAGCATTTAGTATGACAAGGAAAATCGTAAAAATGTTTGCCACATTGAGCCATTAGCATTTCTTGGTTTTAATGCAGCTATTTAAACATTTACTTATTTTAAATTTACGCAAACATGAAAGTATGAAGTCGAAAGGAACAAGATTCATGATTCTTTAATATATTTTTTTATAGTGGAAAACATCTTCGAAGAATACCTTAATAAGAATTCAAGGCTAAATTCCTAATAAATAAAAATAGCTAACATTTAGTATGCAGGTTGTCTGCACAAAAAATGATGACTTGAATTTTTTCCACAGCACAGGTGTAAAAACTATTAGGTATTCAGAAGATTATGCAATCCAAAACAAAATTAACATCTTGCAAAACTGAAGAATGAAATATTTTTATATGTTTAATGATATGTTTTTTTTTTCTATAACAAATTAGGTGACAAAGTACTCCTCCACATACATAGTAACTTGCCCAGAAGGCTGGCCACATTGACAAGTTTTATGGCATAGCTCAGTAATACAGTAGCGATTTTAATGGTCTCTTTTATACCTATACTACTACACAACACTGCATCATCATCCTCGAGCCTTTTCCCAATCATGTTGGGGTCGGCTTCCAGTCTAACCGGATTCAGCTGGGTACCGGTGCTTTACAAGAAGCGACTGCCTATCTGACCTCCTCAATCCAGTTACCCGGGCAACCCGATACCCCTTGGTTAGACTGGTGTCAGACTACCTGGCTTCCGACTACCCGTAACGACTGCCAACGATGTTCAATGACAGCCGGGACCTACAGTTTAACGTTCCATTCGAAACACAGTCAATGGTGTCTAAGATATACTTAGAAAGTACATACAAACTTAGAAAAGTTACACAACACTGCAATGTTAACAAAAATATTTTCATACCATCGCATGTCATGAATGACCCGCTGTATCAAATTGGTAGCACCATGGCAAGTAACCCCGGTAACCTTGTTTGGCAACAGGAACACTTTGTTAACCGACATTAAGCAGATGAATTATGAACAATGCAGTGAATGCTAGGGAAATTAGGTTAATAGGTACTTTCGAAGTTGCTGCGGCAAATAGCGGTGTATAAGGGAATATAGAAAAATTAAAACGACTTATACAGGGTGTGTCGTTCACAATCACATTAAATCCGATCGCATATACTCTATGATATTCTATGGCGAATTGTAAAAAAAATAATCTAATCCCTTCAGTGGTTTAACCACAGGAGTCATTTTCCGTTTTTATTATTTACAACATCATGTGTAAAGCAGACATAAAGTTAGGAGTATCGAATGTTTTAATCAGTTGACAGCTGTCAGTTTTCAAGGGAGAATTTCAGTTGTTTGTTATGACTGACTTATATGGTGTTCTGATTTTCGCACAATTTTATTCTATTTACTTTGTTTTAAAAAATCCTTTTTTTATTTTTACGTATTTTCTTTATTCTTTGTGTTAATCGACATATATTATCCAGTATATTAACGCATTTCATTTAATGTGATTGTGAACGACACACCCGATATACAATTGTAGATTAATGCAAGTTATAAATGAAAAGGCATCTCTGTTTGTTGCGCTTTCACGCTAAAACTACTGCATCAATTATTTCAGGGCTCAAAAACTAAAGATTTCTTGATAACAGAACGTCTAAACTAAAGTATAACATCAAATACAGTTAGAGATTAACAAACTCGGTAATCAAATACCAATTCAGATATCAAAGAACCGCTAGAAAACTAGTCCGATTACGGATACGAAAATGATCGAGTAAGTAAACAGGTTCTAATTGCATTAAACGAGTTAACGATTCAACCACTTTTGATGCGAGATAAGCTGCATCAATGACATTGATTGCAGTCGGTAACTCGCTTCCACACTTTCTACTTAAGGTACAGTCGCATTATGGACGAGTCGACAAAAAGACGGTCGGAATGGCTTCCAATTAATTCATGAAGGAATCCTGCTTTGTTTATGTGTGTTTTTTTGATCACAGGTCTTTTAAATATTGTTGCTATTTGCCAGATAATAATATAATGATTTCTTCAGTAAATCTTTGCTTTAGTATGTAGCTTTTGGATCTGAAGAGAAAAAGTTCTCATTCTGTGTCGGTCATGAATACTTGAGAAGTTAGATAAACTCTAGGTTGATCGAAATTCTACGAAGCCTTTGATGTTCAGTTTTATAATATTGCGTTTTGCAATCGTTGTATTTTTCTGCTGACGCTAAGCTACACTCGATACATAATGTATGCTAAATACTCCACCGTACCTAGCTTTTGTCTTCACACCACATAAGTACAGCGGACAGTAGCAAAATCGATTAACGAGAAAATAAATCGAACTCCGGATCAAACTGGAGATTAATCCCCAACTTTCAAGATACGGAACCGTCGGTAATAGAGCCGCTCAATTTCTATTAATACTTCCAATTTACCGATAATAGTTTACGAGAGCAAGACTGACAGTTATCGATGAAACATGTTATCGAGTGATTGGCTACTGCGCACCGTGTTGAAAATTCGATTCCTGTTTGAGCAAATATTTGTAAGATCTACCAGGTTAGTTCAGGTCTATTTATCAGTAGTAGGTATGCGTTACTTAATATCCTTACAGTATCTTTAATGCTTTCTTTATTTACTCCTATAAAAATCTTCGTCATCGTGGTACTTCGTCACCACGCTTTAAAAAGGATATCCCATGTTAGCATCTAATCTGTTTCCTCTTGATAAAATATACGCCTCGACTTATCTTAATCGATGTTAAAAGTATGCTCTTCTAAAGCATTGAGTCTGATAACGGATCATGTCATCATTCTAAACATACCAGGTAACCATGTTCATGAAGATGTAGCTAGAAACATGTTTTGACAGAATCTTTCATCGATTTATGGACATATATTTAGTTATCATTTCTAGTGTGATAGAAATGGATGGATGGAATGGATAATTGCTCTCAGGGGGGGGAGGGGTTAAAACCCAGTGAAACAGTTCAAAGTGCATCTCAGTGACACAGAAACATATATGTCACAGTTAATTTAACACATTGTCGCCTCACCAGTGCAGTGTAGGATTGTAGGCGCTCCCCAGTACTGGCCTACAAATCATAAATAAAATACTCTGACCGGCCTTCGAGCGACCGATTCAGTGGGCCGTGAATCATGGCCCCTAGTAAATCATTGTTATGATATTATCGTCTAACAAATGTATATAAATTAGTAAGGCAACTAGACCTAAACAGCTAAGCCATTCAGCGAACTTGTTACAAAGTCAAGGCTGCGATTGAAATTGCTGACATTCCAAATTGGTAGTGCATGACTTTATGGATAATGTTATACATAATAATAATACAGGTCTTTATTCTTTAATGGGTCTCCAACCTAAATCTATCGAGTAAGTTGGTCTGCTTTCTCGAATATGGCAAAACTTTAACTTCTGGGAAACAATTGACAATATCTGTCGTCACTAAACCAAGCGTTTGTCCACCAGTCAAGAGCCAGTCGATTACTGTGTGCAAAAGGTGATCTTTGGCCAAATGTATCTGAACCAAATTGTCTTGGACTCGTTCCACGTGGACCTTGTAATGACACAAATAACAACAGCTGCATCTCATTTAGTATGAGTGCTAATGGATGTTTAGGGCTATTTGCAATCGAACCCTGGGTCCCTTTAGGCTTCTCAAATTTCAAATAACGCAACTCGAAGGAAAATCTGTATGTCATTCAGAAGATAGAAGCTCAAAGTTGGGGATTATGTCACCTTTGCTTTCTCTGAAAAGAGTCATTATCAATATCACTTACGTTGATATTACTTATTAGTTCGTCCTGATCTTGGAACAAGGCGCGACCATCTATTTCCTCATATAAAGTGAACAACGCGATAGGAACGCTTTTAAATTTATTTTGACAGTCCCCCACGCCTTAATTTTTGTAGGCAGGCACCTGACTTTTGGCACGGCATGTTAACATAGACAATGACGTGACGGGGCCAACGCCCCACAGTGTATAGTTTACGTATGTAGATATACAGCGTAGATATTCTATAGTTGTATAGGCATAATGCGCGTTGCGTGTGTAAGCTAAATCACGGTACACACTTTGTGAATAAAGTAGAACCTTGAAACTAAACATTTGTAGTCAAACAACGGTTGCTATCTTTCTGATTAGAGTTTCGTATAAAATAAAGGATTTGT
The DNA here is from genome assembly GCA_033682625.1 of Helicoverpa zea x Helicoverpa armigera. Taxonomy (NCBI): domain Eukaryota; kingdom Metazoa; phylum Arthropoda; class Insecta; order Lepidoptera; family Noctuidae; genus Helicoverpa; species Helicoverpa zea x Helicoverpa armigera. Next base: position 5,289,561 of record JAWIIS010000011.1, read on the forward strand.
TCCTCACGTCATAAGTACAGTTAATACACATTACTTTTAGGGACTGGATGTCATTTCCGAAATATTTCGATGTCAGCAGAACAGGGCTTATGACTGTTAAACTTCGATTCGACTAATTCTATATCCACCAGGTCCGATCCTTCAGCCCAAATGAGAGTAATGAATATCATGTTCCTACCCTTCTTTTTGACTTTGCATCAGATGGGCCCTACCGCTTACCAAGAGCTATTCTAGAACCAACATACACACAGACCTGTGATTGAGACGTGATTCCAAGACTCCCTAACAGATTCACTTAAGAGCTGGACAACATGAAAGTAGTTACACATAAAATTCCTGTGTTATCTAACACGTTGACCAATTAACTGCATACCCATTATATCACAGCCATTACCTAGGAATGTAGCTGTCCACGAGAAACCTTAATAAGTAGCAGTAGCGAAATTGCAGAACACTTTCTAGGCGCATCTCGGCACTAACTCTTGGTGCGTAGGTCTTGTACTTATGTAGGTACCTACATTACTTTCACTTAAACTTTCCAACACGGACTCTCCTTGTCCCCATTTGAGCACAACAGCTGTTCCCACTTTCAAAAATAACAGGATCCTTACTAATATTATCAATTCGAAAGTCTCTGTTTGGTATAGGATTTGGTACACAGACAGGCTTGGGAAATGTACATGGGCTACTTTTTTCCGGGTGCAAAAAGTATAAATTTCCTACGGGGTGAGACTGGAAACGTGGGAGGCACCTAGTATAACTATAAAACTTTTACAGGCATGGATTTTTATCTCACTCATATATGAAAGCAGTTCTTCTTCTTCCTGCCCTGATCCCAATTTTATTTGGGGTCGGAGCAATATGTCTTCCGCTTCCTTTCTCCCTGTCACGCGTCATAATGATACTCAATCCTTTGTAATCCATGTATGAAAGCAATCAATTTAAGTATATATTTTTCTAACTTACTTATTCTCTTTTTAGATTCCCATCTCAGCCTCCTCGAGGCGGTATATAAATATTGCATGAACACTAAAAGAATACAAATACTAAAAAAACTGGATTCTACTTCGCATATGTAAATCGACCGGTCTATTTTTACAATTTGCACCTGGTAAAAATAAAAACGTGTTAATTGAGTTCGTCGTCGTTCTATTCAACAAATAAGATAAGACTTTTTTAAATATTCAATTTGTAGGTAGATTCTTCAATCTCATAAACTTTTGTGATAAATAAATTCCTTAATTAAATCAGAAATATTAAAAAAAATTAAACGAAAAGACAATCGAGGCTAAATATTTGTTGCCCGAATAGGACCCTTTTGGAATAGACTTAAGTTCACAAACTTTTTTTGCATTTTTTTTCGTCTGTAGAAAAAGGTAGGAACAGCAATAAGGACTCTTTATAAGTGAAAGCTGTATTCAAAATCGAAACCGCTTATTACGTGTAAACGGATACCGGTAATCCTTTATGCTTACTGTTACTGTAAAAATAAATTATACTTACGATATCATATGCATTATTGAAAAATAAATTGATTATTCAAGTTGTAAAATAATACTTTCATAACTTAGGTTAATGATTATTTTGCGAGACGTATATACCTAATACCCTAAAAAATCGTATAAACAGTTATATTTATATCCATCCAAAACTTAGTTTCGATATTATGACCCAATTAACGCAGAATTCCACTCTTATTTTTTAAAAAGTAACACAAAATACTTACCTAGTATCGTTCTCACAGGCAGTTCGCGTGCTCCCAGGCTGTTATAAAACAAATCCAATAACTTTAAGCGGCGATAAAACGAATTCATCCCATTCATGGAAAGTCATTCCGTTTGATGCAGTCACTTGCAAAACAATTGTACCTGTACATGTGTACATCTCACTAACAAATGCAGATAGGAAGACATGATTGGTCTTACTACAAAATCTTAAACATGTGCCGAACACTTGTCTAAAAAAAGTGTTGCCGCAAAATGGACCTTATTTCGACGTCATAATCTGATTTTTTTAGACAAGTATTAAACTGACGTTTAAACGTTTTTGTGGTACAACGGGATGATTTCTGACACTTACGCGAATATTAAGACATTTAAATACAACTACTTTTACTGATTTTGTCGCGGTTGTATTAATATTACCTATTTAATCCCGACGTTTCGGATCCTTTTACAGAATCTACGGTCACGGGCAGACTAAGGTGTTGGTCGTTTTGATATTATACCTACATAGTTACAAAAAGCTACCCTACATTTTGTTGATTATAATTATTGACAATCTGATTCACGCTGAACGAGCTTAGAACAAAAAGCATAAAGAAAATCCATATTTTACTTCTAACTACATCCATTCATGCTTAATTTTAAAATTATTTACGTAATAGTTGAAAATGCAATAAATTCATAAGCTAATTTATCACCTATGGGTTAATTAAAGAAAGTTCAGGTCATAATACCTATAACAGGATAAATAATTGTTCCTTATTTATTATGATTTATATACCTACCTACCATTTATCCTTCCACTATAAAGTTAATGGTAAACTCGAATGAAAGTTGCATTTTAATGGTTTCCTCACTTTTGATGCAGCGGAAATGCAATAGAAATGAAATATTGATCCAAGTTCCGTTCAAAATAAATTCCTAAAATAAAAATACATAGAAATAGGAATTCAAAATAGTTTGATGACCCTTTGGAGCAAAGCTTACTTAAGTAGGTATAGTGCGTGAAATACTTTGATTTATTTCACAGATTTTATAAGTGAAATAAAACTTATTAAGTACCCTATTTACTTACTTAAAGTTATTTCAGTTGAGTACCGAAATATATTTAAATAACAAACAATAGCTAATAAAGAGAGCACTTGAATTTCTGACTTCAATAATGTAAAATGGACATAAATATCATTAGTAGGCTAGTAAATATCATAACTAGACTTTCACACGTGCTGTTTACGAGTTTTAAGTATATAAATTCTGACGTCACCAGTATATAATATTTACATGAATAATAATATATTATTTACTGAAAACATGCAAACATTCGTTATCAGATGTTCCGTATCGAGACAATCTTAGATATCCTTGTTAAAGGCCACCGCGTGTCAATTCGCAATGCATGTCATTATACATCTGTGGCTGTGTATTTCAAGCTGAAAATATATGCTCAACTTGGTACATATTTTGGTATCATCTAACCATTCTATAAGCCGTGGCAAAGCATAGGTACTTGGTTAACATCATTGGGCTGCTTAATGAAACTTACGTAGTACGTACAGTCAACTTCAGGTCAGTGGTAACAGTTTTATAGGAAAATCGTACTTATTTCTATTGAGTTAAGGTGCATGACAGTTACCACTGATGTGCGGTCTACCGTACCACCAAATCGCGCATTTGCGAGGTTTACATATTACAATTGCCTTGGAGCTACATCAAAGTGTATTCTTGTTCAAGTGGATTTCCACTAGGTAATGAGGGCTAGGTGCTTTTTTAGACGAAGCTAGGGTGTCTTCGACGACCAGTTAGCAACTAAGTTTACCTTTGGCTTGCTTGTGTGACTTAGGAAATAAAGTGCACCTGTGTCCATAAGTCTATCCGTAATTCTACGGCTACAGACAATTTTGAGGTTGAAATGTTAACCTATTACAAATCCACAAAACCTTAACCGTCTTACCACAAAAACTTTTAAACGTCAGTAATGCCTTGTCTAAAAAAATGACAAATTATGACGTTGACATATGGTTCATTTTGCAGCCAAAATTTTATTAGACAAGTGTAAAACAGGGTTTAAAGTTTTTGTAGTAAGGCCCTATGTATTTTATCATTTGTTGCGATTGATTTTGCAGTGGACTGTACTATGAAAATAACTTCTGTCGTTTATCAGTGACGTTTTTAAATAACCCTGTGTACCTAATCATTTGCATGCACGCATACAGGTACATACTGTAATCATACTTAAGTGCATATTGTTGTTGTGACTAGGGCATCAAGCCAATAATTAAAAATATTTTCAAGAAAAAATGCTACGTGGTTGTTACTTAGTGTAGAATACGAAATGAGTTTGTCTTTTAATACTGAATATAGAGGTACTAGTTCTGTTTCATGCAGTACAAAGTGCCTTTAACATAATATATATACACAACTCCTAATGTGCAATTAGTAAATAGGTAGTATATTTGAAAATACTTATCAAAAAAATAGGTGCGGTTAAACATAGGTGCGCCTGAAACGAATTAATATTTTAATATGTTGGATAGTCTCACAGGATTACTAATAATTAATGAATGAATAATGAAACACGAACAAACAACATTACACAAACATAACATTAATTAAATTAATTAGTAAAAAACAATTGATAATTCACGCGAATCAACGAGTTGTTTCAGTGTAAATTATTAACACTCGGCTCGCTATAGTATGACAAATAATTAATTAGTGAAAGTTGACAATGTTTGTCATGATAACATTTTAATTGGCAACACATACATTCGATAGAAGCTTGTGATACGTAAATATTAAATATTTGTATCATTCCACTTTATGTGAGTACCTATAATATAAACAAAAGAAGGTCTAGGTAACACCTCCTTATTAACAAAGAGTTTTCATAAAAAAAACCATAACGTTCCATAGACAACACTGAGATTTGAACGTAATCCATTATTAGATGCGCTAGTACTTAACGGGTCTAGTTCTTGCGAAGTCATGGCGTGGAAAAAATACTTTTTGCATATCAACGATGATTATATCATTCACACTACTTACAAGTTTTTTATTGTCTATTTTTAACGGTTTTTAAAAAAAAATCCTTGCCTCTACTTTTGAATTAAGTACTACGACGAAAATACCCTGTGTAAGGCACTCAAGCCAGAGCTAGTAAAAAAATAATATAGGAAACTACGCCCTTAAATCTTTTGTAACATCTATCACTATAGCAATAAAACTGTCTCGGAAAATATAAAGCGGGGAAGCCTGGATGTTAAAAGTATGAACGTATACTTACGTACAAATACTCCCCCACAATAGAGGTTGAGGATCTATTCAAACAGTTTTACGAGCTCAGTTTTCCTCTACAAACACGCTACTTAAAGTTCTTAAGCTTGATAGACGTGCCTACATGTATACGAGTATTACAGGAAACCTGCAAATAATGACGTGAATATTTTATCGCAGCTTAACAAATGTAGCTCTATTTTCAGTTTTGACTTTTGGTATCTCCGTAATAAATACTGACTAATAATAAACACGTATAAATCTAAACTGTGTATAAATAAATCATCTGTTAATGTGTTGTGTGAAATGTCAGTCATCCGTCGAAAACATTTGCAGAAATGCTGGCTTAGTTTTTTTCGCATCCTATAGCGTCATCGATTAGTTTCAATTAAAAATAGAATCACCTCCTACTGATTCCTATTAACATTTTCGATTACTGGTTCTACAATTGCGATTCATAAACTATGATCGTAAATAGAACCAGACCTATCATTTAAATGAATTCATCACAGCTTAAGAAACATCCCCACTATTTCTGCTAGTAAGTCCAAATAAACGTTTCATCAAAGGGAGTTAAATCTTAATAAAATAAAAGGCTTGAGAGCGCTCGCTCCGAGATATTTCTTTAATGAAGCATCCGTCACGAAATGTCTTGGTTCACGGTCTTTAATTAAGGCAGAATTCGCATTTAATGAATCCTGCACTTCAGCCAACATCGCTTTCGAGCTTTAAATTATATCTTGAAGATATTTGTTATTATGCTATCATTCTATCAACGAGATTTATTGACTGAGCGTAGATTTTTCATTAAGCTTCTGCATTCTTGTTGAGATTCAATTCAATTTAGATAGAAGATTGACTTGCGAGATATCAGGGAGCGACAAACGTCTGTTTAAAGCTGCCTGTAGATGATCAATAAATTATCTTGTCTTTTAAGAATAATGATATTGTTTTGAAACTGTTTATGTCTGGTTTATTTCTGTTTGAATAGTTATCAACTTAAGTCAACTGAAGCTCTTTAGTACGATTGCTCAGGTTTAGGTTTAGTCTCACGGTTATTTTAAGGAATTACGTATAAATAAGTACCTAGGTACCTTCCTTTAAAAAGGAAACCTAACCTAACTCAATTGTATTCACTGCCTTACCATGTAAAATTCTTTCGTAAATACCTTGCTTAGATAACTTAACTACCTACAGTCAAGAAAAACCTGTAAATTTAATATTTAAACGGCGCCATCAAACACGGAAGGGTTGACAGTTACAAATGCAGCATGTTTTTCTAGATTACCCCGTACTCCTGGCCTGGTTTCCATCGCTTTCCTCAACCGCTATGTGACACGGAATATGCTATTATATCCTGGAGAACTTTTATTGCAGTAGGGATCCCTAAGACTTTTAAAGCTATGGACTTTTTTGCTAACTTTGCGGTAACGTGACAATTTGTATGCATTAACAGATAGTCCTCATTATACAAATGCATCATTTAATTTTAAACTTTACTTAATAATTAAGCCTAAAAATACTAAAATAAAATTACCAATTTTGAAACAGAAAATTCCAGCCTTTACTTGAAATTAATTGCAACCTTTTGTTCTAGTATGTATTCGAGAACGGGTCCCGGAATGATGGACTCCTAACACGGGAGAAGTTCATGGAGGTGAACTCTCGAATGGACGATCGACGGGAATTTCTGAAGACTCAGTGCAGCAAGCTCGGCCTTGACACGTCCAGTCACAAGTCTAATGCCTGGGAGTTCCTCATTAATAGGCAGTACCATGTCATATGGTAAGAGACTTCTTTTAATAGGTATTTTGGGCATTTAGCCCAAATGTCCTTACTTTATTTGCTCATGTAGGTACACTGAGTATGAACCTATCCAATAACAGCCAGTAGTTAATCACAAAGGTATATGATAATCAAGGATTAGTTATATCAGGAGTGGGTGTAGTAGGGCTGATAGGAGTTGATAAAAGTTCAAGCCTCTTTATGACTTCTGGCTGACTACTAATAAAGTTTATTGTTTCCGTGCCATGCCCAAGCGTAATCCAGAGTGATTATTCAAGCTCATTCACTTAGCCGAAGGGAAGGTGCATAATTAATTTGATGGGTTTTGAGAATTCGGTCTTTACGTGTATCTCTGTTTTGCATTATTACAAAACATCGGGCAAATAGCCAGAATGAACTAACCAAATTTTCATTGCAGGTGCAACATATTCAAAGCAGCGTCAACATCATGGATGTACAACTTCAACCTGATGGCAAATTACACTGCAGCCTTCTTAGACAAAACAAAAGAAGTACCACTGCAATTAGCAAGAAGGAAATACGCGAGGCCCACTACAGAAATGATTAAGAAGGCCCAAGGGGACTCTATCACGTTCCTCATCGTCAGACACCCGCTAGAAAGATTAGCGTCAGCCTACAACGACAAAATTGTGCACGCGTGGCCGAAGTCCTTCCATGACAAAATGGGTCATAGGATCATCAAGAAATATAGAAAGGTACAACAAATTCTACATAGATAGCTTTAGAACATATACTAGCTTTTCCTTAAACTGTTGAATCTATCGATTTTATCTTTCTAGCAATCAGACAAGAGCCGCACGGAGAAGTACCCGGTGTTTGAAGAGTTCGTGTCGTACGTGCTGGACGAGGCGAAAGCGAAACGTTCTCTCGACATGCACTGGACACCCTACACGACATTCTGTACGCCGTGCAAGTTCAATTTCGATGTTATCCTTAAGTTCGAGACACTGGATGTAAGTAAACTTACTATATTTATTTTAAGCTAAATAAGTGATAACTATCCAAAGTCTGACATCCTGTCGGAACAAAACCAATTTATTTGCTGACTTGGATAGAATCACTCATTTGAATATTTTCATTACACATTTGGCATATAGCCTGCATCAATTTGAAAAACGTTCCAGCAAACTGATGAAGCGAATACTATTTTAATGGTGCATTGAACATTTTTTTGATTGAATTCATCCCACAAGGCAAAGTTTTAAGTGAGCGTGAAATGGGCAACCGGGCAGCGGTCAACAGTGGAATGATAAATAATGACTGGATCCCGACCGCACGCTTTTGCCAATGCGGTTTCACATCCGTTCGGCTTAGCATTTCCAATTCCATTTTAATAGCGGACTCTAGCATAGAAACCTTCAACGTCGTAGATGAATCACCCTGCTTTGAAATCATTGCCAAACAAAAAGCATTTTTCTTTTTGTTGAGTTATTTTTCTTGGCGTTGAATTTTCTCATTTGTCTGTGGCAGGAAGACCAACGGTTCCTGATCCAGTTGGCTCACCTCCAAGACATCGTGAAGCCTGAATGGCGCAACAGCGGGAAGGGGACCAACACGCTGCATAATATCAACCATCTATACTCGCGTCTTACGAGGCGGCAGCTCGACGGCCTTTATGATTTATACAAGTAAGGAACTTGCGTGTTTTCTTCCCAAATAAAAGAATTGGGTACTTAAGTAAAACTAATTATTAACTATTTAAATTTTGGTGTACAGATTACTATAAGATTTGTTTTTCTTTTCAGATATGACTTCCAACTATTCGACTACACCATAGGCAACTACTACGAGATGATAAACCAAGGAGATAAAGAAAGCAACCACGGATGAAGTGTCTGTCGGTCGGTTTGAACGCTTCAAGATAATTTATCATTAACGCAGCAAGGCATCGAAGGCTGATGAATAAAGTTTATTCATCAATGGCTGGTAAGACTGATCGTAACACAAAATGATTGATGGACGTAATATTGATCCACCAAGGGTACACCCCATGCGTCAATTCTCAAATTTGTTATCGCTGCAAATATATATTTTGTGATACGGCGTTTCGTAGTTTCTGTTTTGCACTTTAGAATAGAGACCTAGATTTTTTAACTATCAAAACGCAGTTTTCTGTTTTCGTACACTGCTACGCCTGAGTGAATGAGAAAATAAGATAAATGTTATAGATAAAGCAAACTGGAAATTGTTAACGAGTTCAGTATCAATCATTTGTTTTATCTTACGGCGCCTCATCAATCACAATGTTAGTTTAAGTGTAAGTGTTAAGATAACAAAAATTACGAACTGTTGAGCTAATCAAAATTATACGTAGAAGTAATTAGCTAATTTAGTTGTTATCGACGCATAGGACAAATGTAAATAATGTTTTAGTTTTGTAACGCGAACAAAATTCCTTAGTGCTTCCATTATAGAAATATGGAAATATTGTAGGTAACCTATGTATTGATATACGAAGTCACTAAGTAGGTTTAGTTATGGCATTTAAAGTTTAAACCAGGCTCGCTTGTTTCCTTTGCACCTTATTTTATTTTTAAGAGGCAAAGAGCCAAGATGGCCTTTTTAGAATTAGGAATTACCTTAATAATTGTTACCTACCGTTGCATTTTATACGTAAATAAATAAATATGATATAAATAAAATGTGATAATTTGAATCAAAGAGTTTTGAAACGTTTAATTTTGTTGTTGAGATCATTCATTTGTTGATAAGTATTAAAATCAGAAACAGAGCACGGAAAAGAATTTTATTATCTGTTCCGTGCATAGAGCATGATCAATGGTTTTTAAATATTGTATTTTTTAATAATAATCAGTTATATTATATTATTATTTTTATTAATTAGATACCTTATACCTAACAATATGCCATGTTGTTTTAAGTAGGTATTTCAATTGAATTTATTCATTGTTATTAACAATATACTTTATGTTAAAATGTTTATACCTGGGTAAATAATACACACTCGAATAACTTAACAATTTAATTAAGTCCACCAATATTTAATATCATTCATATTAAGAATTATTTTCAGTAACTTCTGTTAAAAGCATTATATTGTAAAGGCCCTTTTACTTTACTTTTACCTATTTCATCTAAGTTACTTAAATAATTTCGTGTTTTTATTTTTTTGTTTGTTTTAAATATTCACTGCATATTTCAAAATATATATTGCCATTGATATTATTTTCAAATTCAAGAACCTGAAAAAGTAGTATAAGTGTCTATGGTAAGTCCATAAACAATGTAACGAATCACACCAATAAAAGAGATCCTATATCCTTGACCACCTGTAAATAAATTGCTAGGATTTTATTATTTATTCCTAACAATTTATTTAGTTATAGGAATATTTATATGATTAAGTACAAAAGATTGGTAAATTAGTACGAATAAATGCGAATTGATTTTCTTTCACTTTGAAATTAAAATTGTTGTATTACAAAATGTAGGTACAGTCGACTGCATATCGTTTGTAACAAACTAATAAAGTTATAGTGTAAAAGAGTTTATTCTGGTTTAATATTATTACTGAATTTGTATTTAGAATAATCCTGTCCAGCGTTTAATGGATTTGTTACCTTCAATAAGCACTTGATTGTATCTGTATCTAACTATAGTATTCAAAGTTCATTATTGTAATTTCTCACACTAATTCCCCAGTTACCATAGCTGACTTATAATAACTTAACAATTTGGTCATGGTCATTTAAGTGGACTATGATAACTAATTAGATAGTTCTCGGGTTTAATGAATATATTCATGATCGTCGGTATGACATCGAATGCTGCCTTTTATCGGTACCTACAACATAATTTTTTTTCTAAATTAATCTACAAAAATCTTATAAACCGATATTAATTTTAATTGCTGTTTTCTTCACAAAAAGCTACAAAATATATTTTTTTAAACGGCAGGCAAAACGCAGAAGTTACTACATTTAACAACAAAATCACTGTATAAATGTTGCCAGTAACAATAAAACTTATTTATCTTTTTTTGTAGAAATAAATTCAATAGTCGTAGCTAACTCTAATTTACTTAGCGTTGAATACGTTTACATAAAACCTTTTCCACGAAGTAATTCTACAGATAATTTTCTTAGTGAGGTTTAGTGATACATACATAGTTAATACGGAATGAATTAGACCAAAAAGTAATGGCCTATGAAAGTAACTGTAAAGGTGCTATAGTCCTATAGTTTTGATCTCATATCTGTATGTGAGATTCGAATGCATGCACAATCGTTACTTATTACGTAAAGCGTTATAGATTCCAACGGTAACTGAGTCGGTTGTGTTTATAATAATGTTGAAAGAATTATTCTTAGTACTTATAGAAAAATAAAATTGACTATTTAATAATTTTGTTGTTTTATTTAACCACCCTTTTCGAGCATCAACACCATTTTAAAAAGGTAAGTAGGTATTACAGATTGGATCTAGCGGAGAAAAATAAAATATTTTTTCTTACCATTATTTTATTATCATAAATTATTATAACAATACTGACATAGCTAATCGGCCCTCGTGTTGGGGACTAGATGCATTGGGAACTGAGGTAGATATTCTCGCTTCACTGGCACTTTGGTTTTGTTCCTGAAAGAAAACACAATCATTTTTAATTTACACATACAACAACAACAATTACATAAGACTGACAGTTTCAAATCAAAGTACTAACTGATCAGAAGAGAAGATGTACATGGCATGAAAATAGTATAAGGGCTTTTTAAAGATTTTATTTTAATGTTGCCTAACATTGAAATAAGTTTTCAAATTGGTTTAGTAGTTTCAGATCACTCAAGCACAACCAATAATCAAATCTTTCCTCATGTCAATATTATTAGTATACTACTTACTCAGACTTCCTCTTCCTCTTGGGCGTGTCCAATATATCAATAGGGTCTGTAGTGATGATCACAGGTCGTACGGACCCAAAGAAGTCGGTGATGGGCACCTTATCGGGGTCGCGCTTGAACAAGTCACGTCGCACCCCTACTGTTGATAGACACGCGCTTTTCGGACATACTGCCAGCTGCAAGCAGGTGAAATAAGGTTAAGTATTTAGTAATTAATTACTTATTTTGTGGAACTATTTATTTTTATTTATTTATTTTATTTATTTAAAAATTTTTGTACACACACATAATAGAGAAAGATGACAGGAAAGAAAGAATTTACAAAGGTAATGCTTATTTCTTAAGAAATCTCTTCCATTTATGGAATAAAATGAAGGTTATTCTAACAGAGAAATGAAATAGGCAACAGTTTATTGAACTTGTAGAGTTCTTCCTTTGTCAGATATTTAACTTAAAATTACTTACAAATTCTGACATGGTCCTCTTGCTGTTAGGGTGAACGTTTTCCAAGAACTCAAGCACATAGTATGTGTACCTGTCTATGATGTAAACGCCTATAGCTGAATCCACATGGTGCTGCAAATAATACATATTTGAATTATTATACAACAATCGCTTTTGTTTTATTTGCAATTAAATAAACAGAGGATGATCTTAGGAGAGAACCGATGAATACATCAAATTGCAGGCTCTAAATAGCGAAATGGAAAATAGAAGGACCAAAATAGCCATAAAATATTCATAAACTCAAAAAAAAGAAATAGGTACTAAAGATATCTTTAAAACAATCAAAGTACTGGTTTATTAAACTTACAGAGAGAGAATCTTCTCCCACTAAACTTGAAGCAGTAGCCAAAATATTAGGAGAATAGAACTTCTCATACATTGATGAAGCTTGGCAAGTATCTATTATAAAGAATATCTCATTGTACCTGCAAAAACATTAAAACATATTCAATTTTCAATTGAAGCCGAGATGCATTACAGTTTAGTTATGTAAATGCGAGGATACTGTTCATGTACTTTTTCTTTATCATAAGTTTCTCAAGCTTGAAAATCCAGATTGAATTATTTTCACAAATATAAAACAATTAGGGGAAAGTAAAGTTCTGTAAAATCAAATGATAATCAAAATCAATTTAACTGAAGTCAAAATTAACAATAACTTGTAACGTGAGTAAAAACTATTTAAACTACCTTCTCTTCTCCCACATTTGTTCAAGAGCATCAGCTAACTCTTGGCTGGTGATTTCCTCTGAATCCTGGAACTTGAGGAAGCCATCACCACCGTGTCCTGTGAGGTAGATCAGTATGTTGCTGCCCTCGTCCGTTAGCAGCCTTTTTGAACGAGGAGTGTCAGGCGGTACTCTACCAGTTAAGAGTCGCACAAAGTTTTCTACTGAAACCTGTAAATTATTGAAGTAGATAAGGTTACTCACTCAACAATATCTTCTAGCTGCCTCTATTATGTTTAAGATTTTGATCTGGTAAGGTTGGGCTCCATAATTCCTCTTTAATTATGTCAATTACATCAGTTTTGGTTCATAGGACAATAAGACAACCCACTGACCAATATTTCTAATTTCAAGCCAAAAGTACACCTTAATTGCTGGGATTTTGATGCTTTCATTAAGAATAACTCCGCCCCTAAGACAACTCACTGACCAGAATTTCAAGTTTACTATTGTTTAATTGGTTACTAAAGTATCAAATCGGGCAATTTAGTCCTTGTTTCAAAATACTTAACGCTCATTATAATTACCTCATAACCCCTATAGTCCACTTCAACATCATCACCGTACACATTGATTTGTTCATGAGCATTGTTGAATATGGTCGCAGGACGCGGGTTCCTGGGGTTACACGCCATATCGTCGGATATCATCAGGATAATCTGACTGTCCGGTATGCCCAACCGCTTGACACTCCGGTAAATAGATAACACGTTAGCCACATGACGATAGTTGAACCAAAACCTGGAAGTGTCCACTAAGACAGCCCAGTTGTTCGAGTGGTTCGATTTCTGGAATTGTTCTGGTATCTGTAAGTAATTAATAGAGATAAAGATAAAGATCGTGACTTACTTATTGCATGAATTGTATTGTTTTGTTAGCTCTCATACCTCTATTCCATAGGTTACTGATAAAAAGGTCGCGATAGCAAATAGTGCACATAATATTCTATGAGTTGGATACATTTTGTACTACTTGGTTATCCGTTTTAATTCTAAAATTGTTCAACGAGGAAAATTTTATAATCTCCACTTCATTTTCACACAGCAATATTTTTATTTATCTCTGCTGTCATCTGTCACGACTGTCACCGTCTTTTTATGTTGTTGTGTTGGCAGAACTGCTGGAAAATACCATAAACAACCATAGTTTTTTCGCCAAAAAATAAAATTCTCGGTATTCTTACTGACAAAGAAAAAACCATTAAGCCGAAAGCCAGTGGTCTAAATGAAATAAAAATTAAAAAAGTAAAACGTCAAAATAGAAAATGGCTGTCAATTTAAAAGTCAAGTAAACAAGGTAAACATAAAGCTTTATTGAGCATTTAATTAAATTTAAATCATGAGCAGCCGCAATCCCAACACATTAATGAGCGTACCGGACGAGCAATTTGACTATTTATTTAAAATAGTGCTCATTGGTGACTGTGGAACCGGAAAAACATGCATTGTGCAACGGTTGAAATCTGGTAATTTCATAGAAAGGCACGGAAATACAATAGGCGTAGACTTTTCAATGAAAACATTGATAGTGGATGGGAAGAAAGTCAAGGTTAGTCTAATTATATAATCTAATTGTGTATGTGCGTCGTAAGAGAACATAGAAAACAATAAATATGGGTATTTTCAGCTTCAGATATGGGATACTGCGGGGCAAGAGCGCTTCAGAACTATCACGCAGAGTTACTATCGCTCGGCGAACGGTGTAATTATTGGTAAGTATGCGGTGTACGCCCACACGATATGAAATTTCCTGGTTAGAGTACTCTGTAGTATGACTCATAACTGTAGGATGAGTCCATCAATATTGTGAAGGATAAAATGTTCTAATTTCGTACATGGTAATCAATATTTTCATGGTTACTTTCATCATGTTATATTTGAACTTGATAACATTACATGATAAGTACCTAATTTATTCACAAAAGCATTTAGATAAAACCAATATAGATTAGCTGCAATCTACAATGAAAGTAGGTATGCGATTTGCACTTTCAATATGCAGAAAAAATAACATTATAATAAAAATTGCAAAGACCACACTTTCTTTTTACATCATAGAGCTGATTCATAGTGCCATTCAGCCAGACTGTTTTATTTTAATTACTTTATTCACCCTTTCCAGTATATGACATCACAAAAAGGTCAACATTTTTGTCCCTACAAAAATGGATTGAAGAAGTACGAAGGTACACCTCATCAAATGTCATAGTTTCACTCATCGGTAACAAATGTGACCTGACGGACCAGAGAGAAGTAGAGCCTGATGAACCGCAGTCATTCTGCCGCTACGTACCAGAGATCATGTTTGTGATGGAAACCTCTGCAAAGGACAACACTAATGTTGAAGATACATTCCGCAGTTTGGCTACAGAATTAAAGGTAACTCATCTCACTGACATTTTTGAGGCTTAAGTTTCTGAGTGTATTAGTTTGTAACTTCTAAGTATGAGTATAGATGATCAGGTTTTGTTGAAACTTGGCTATTATACAGCCTTACTTGGCTATCATCAGTGTAGGAAGTAGTTCCCTCAGGATGCAAGTAAAACTTCTGATGGGAGCTACTATAATATTTAATTGCATAAGTAGATAACAATAAAACAATGGATAGTTGCCAGATTGTAAGAAACATACAAGTTGCAGATAAAACATGACTTGCAAATAAAGATATCATTATAAACAGTCAAAGTAATAATTATTTATTGTAATAATTACTGTAATTGTAATTCTGCCGATCAAGATATGAAAAGTCATCATGAGATCAAGATCATGAGTAATTTTTAAATAATTGCATAAATCCTTTTATATTAGGTACATTTATTATCCTTTTATCAAATTGGCAGTACCTTCTTAGATTAAGATATCATTACACCTATTGTTATTTGCAACTTAGTAAAGGAGTATTAGCTATTTCTTTCAAGTCACGGACAGTAAGCAATGTTAGGAAACACCTTCATGATTGAATAGAGTTACATGTTTTTGTAACTAAAACTGCTATTGTTATGTTTCATGCTTGACTTGTAAGTTGCTGAGTGTGAAAGAATTTTTCAATTAAGAATTTCTGTTGTTTAAACAATGTAGTAAGACTATATTTTGGGTTCCTATATGCTTTGTCAAGGCAACAGTTATCCTTGAAGTACATAATTATGAATTTGTCAATTCTTTTGTCAAGCCTTTTGTTACAGTTTGGTGATGTAACAACTGCAGTACATTAGTCACTGGTATTGATATTTGTTTCCCAAAGGATATGTTTACGTGTCCCTTGGTCATAATAACTTGCGATGACGACACGATTAGCAGTAGATATTATTTAACGCATTGCGTGTCGTGGGTATGATTCCCGCAATAGGTATTTTGTACCTACCTATTTTTGGTGACAAATCATCAAATGATCTCTCTGTGTGCAGCACAGAGTTTTAGACTCAACCCACCAAAGCTTAAAAATACTGGCTAAAACATCCTCCAAGCCTTTTTCCCAATCATGTTGGGGTCGGCTTCCAGTCTAACCGGATTCAGCTGAGTACCAGTGCTTTACAAGAAGCGACTGCCTATCTGACCTCCTCAACCCAGTTACCCGGGCAACCCGATACCCCTTGGTTAGACTGGTGTCAGACTTACTGGCTTCTGACTACCTGTAACGACTGCCAAGGATGTTCAATGACAGCCGGGACCTACAGTTTAACGTGCCATCCGAAACACAGTCAATAGTGTCTAAGATATACTTAATAGCAACACTAGCTAAAAAATTGTAATAATTTACCTGAACTTATTATTTTTAATTCCAGAGACAACACGACAACAGTGAAGGTCCGCCAGCAGAGTCAGACTCAGTGGTCCTCGGTGAAAGTCACTCGGTAACCAAGTGTCAACCATGCCGGTCGTCTTAGATCTAATTTACCTAATACTAACCACCATTGACCAAATGTAAAACATTGTGTCCCTTACATGGTGCTTTTTTGCACCAACATCATTGGTGTGAGGTGACTAATATTTTTATTTTTGCCATGTGATTTTTAGCTATGCTTTTGACTTCATTTCTTGTCACAAAGATAGTTATTAATTATTATTTTTTTATTTTGGACTGGCCAATGTCGTATGTATAGTACCAGCATTGGATGAATACATTGTCTGCATATTAATTCTGTTAATATGTACCGCAACATGATAATCGTCGTAATTCGAATGTTTGGCTCATTGACTGTTTCACGCGATGACTACATAATATTGCTACATTAGTCGTTTTGCTGCTATTTCGCTATTGCGATCATAGATAGCGCCTTAGCGTTATAATGGCCTATAATACAAAAAAACAATGGCCTTAAACTAGCAAAGCAATAACTATGTGAGCTAAATTATTTGTAATTATTTCAATATATTTGTGCCTCGCCGACATTTCAAAGTTTTCACTTTTCAAACACATTTTTATTTGGAAAGAAGCATCGTGTTTTATCATCAATGGGTATTATTATTACTTACTACGTTTAGGTTTAAATTCTGAGATTATAAAATTATTGATTGATCTACGAAATTATTTCAGCAATGAAATGTTTATTTTTCTTAAAATTATACATTAGTTTTATGTAAAATATGTTTTTGAGACTATGATAGATAATATGAATATGGCTTTAAGTTATAATTTTAAGATCTAAAATGTAAGTAGACTTGTCATTGGTTTCTTTTAGTGATGTAAAATTTACGAAAATCAGTTTCGGTATTGTAAATAACTGTAGATTAATAGTAACACCACCTGCTCGGGACTGATTTGAGCCATACCCTTAGTATTGAATGTTGTAACCAGACCACAGAATATATCTATAAATGTTGTATGTTATTAAATTACCAATATACAGGGTGTAACCTACGCAAATTTTGGAATTCTGTTTGCAAGAAGCAATTCGTGGCGCTTTCTATAAGGAAGCAGTAAAATATTTGCAATGTTTGTACATTTTCATAATCATTGTGATCAATTCGTTTTACTGAAATACTGTAGGCACATATTACACCTTGTATATTATTTTATTAGCACTTATCCTATATTTTATCATTATTCATAATTGTATGAATTTAATGGAATTGTAGTCGTGACGTCCAGTAATATGCAATTGAATAATACTCATACTGATGTTGATTTAAAAAGCAAACACATAAATTACATATGTTAAAATGTGTGCAAGAATGATCTTAAATCAACATCGTATATTTATAAATTAATCAATAATATTATGGTAATTAGATAACCATGCCCTATTAAGAAAAGTCTTGTTTTTAGAAACTGAGACTGGTCTCGATTTTCCATTTAATCTCATAATAAACTGAATTAAAGTTAGAGAGAAAACACTGTTATTAATATCAGTTGAATTTAATTATCTCTTACCACTTTAAATTATCGTGGTTTATTTAATTTAGGTAGAAAATTATATTTTCGTCAAATTATTAGTCGTGTCATAAGAATCTCTGTAAATTAATTTTGTATTCAATTTTTTTTAAATAAAAATAACATAAAATTACTTATTAATTGTAAACTAAAACAACTGATTAAATAAGATTAATTTTATTGTATTTGTACACTTTATCTCAGTGCTATAATCATCTCAATCATAATATTAATTTATTTTACATTGTGACATAATGTTCGATATTGAAATAAATTGTTATAATTTTAATACATCTGTTAAAAAAAGTTCACGCTGTGGTTTTTAGTGTCACTTATGATTATGTCCAATTGTTTTGTGACGTGGATGCCTGATATCCAGCCGAATTTGCCTGGCTGGCTGCCCAGACCTCCGAACACCCTGACGAGCTGTCCTGAAGGTTTGAACACCTGGACCCTGCAATTACCCGAATCTCCTACAAGGATGTATCCCATTGGGTCAACTGCTAACACTTCTGGGTGTCTAAACTGTCCCTTCCTTTGTCCCATGGATCCGAACTCCGTAATTTTAGTCTTATCCTGTTTGTTATATATTTTAATTCTTCTATTTCCACTGTCAAGGACTATAACCCGGTCATTGGTGACGGCGACGCTGGTTGGTGCATTTAGTTCGGTACATAGAATCTCCTTGGTCTCCCAAACTGAAGGTGCTAGGGAGGCCTGATGTTTCTTCGCTACGCCGATTTGATCCACGAATTTACCATCCGGTTGGATTATCTGCAATAGTTATTAACGTAGAATTAGTAAACGTAGAATTAGTAGTCAGATAAGGGGTTTTATGGAATGGTAATTGGCCTTGTTATAGTGGATTTGCCAATATTATAATCCAAATAGGATTACAGATTGGAGAATTTGATGTCTGTTCGAGATTACAAGTGCTACATAGGATTTAGAAGGAACTTATATATTTTTTTAAGAATTACAATTCACAATAAATAAATAATAAATTGTGGATCTCAGGAGGTTTGTGGGAAAATTGATAATATCTTGCTATCGTTAATGATTTTACACACCAACGAAGTTACAAGTGCAAGGTAGCGATAAAAAGGATTAGCTTTATAATAAGTCAAGATCCGCTTTAGATTAGTTAGTTATGTATTTCGAACAACTGTAATATTATCAATCAGTATTTTGTTTAATTTTTAAATTATTTTTTTCTGACTAATGCCAATGACGTAGAATGAGGTGTTTTGTTGGTAGATATGCGAAATAGATAATTACTACATACTACATAGATAGACAACATAAGAGCGCTTATTCCAAATCAACTTCCGTCAGCATTTTCACCGGCTTTCTAAAAGAACTAAGTATAGATACTTCCTAGGACAAAAAGGTAGGCAGATAAGTAATCTATGTTATTGAAGTTTATTCTTAATTGTTCGGCCACTTCTATTTTTTTTATCATCATAATATTAATGTGTGATTACCTGCACTCTATCATTGCCAGTATCGACGACGTAAATGAGTTGGGTCGCGTTGTCAGTGGCGATGCCTTCAGGGGAACGGAACGTGCCGACGCGGCTGCCCTTCTGGCCTATACCGCGGAGATACTCGCCGTCCTTGGAGAACACGTGGATGCAGTGCTTCCATTTGTCTGAAATTGTGAGTAGGTATAGGTATTAGTTTCCATGAGTAGTAGCTAGATTTTTTTATCTAGTTATTTTCTAGCTATAAATGGTGGTCAGCAGGGTGAGATTCTCAGGCACCAGAGAGGCCTTCTAAAATTTTGCTACTTACGCTATTCACCTTGTCGATACAACTAACTTACACGCAACAACGCGAAGTAATTATGAAATAATATTATAGCAATAAAAACTTGATAATGCCAAACTGCTTCGGGCAAGCCTAGTGATTAAAGTCCAAAAGAAAACCTTTGCCCGGTGCCTGGGACGTAACACCTTCCTAATTATAGGTAGAGTTAATTTCTGTCGAAATATTTATGGATCATTTAATTTAACTGGTAATATCTAATAAAAGCTACAGGGTAGTTAGTGGCAAACTTAATTGCAAGATAGAGGTAGAAGTGTGTCCACATGCGCGGAACTGTGTGCGGAAGTAGATACATAACTTGCAAGACGCCATTAAGATTGGCGTTAACCATATGTACTCACCGGTAACATAAATCTCTCCCAAACTCTTCATGAACGCAATCTGCACAGGACAGAGCATTTCCTCACAAGACAGCCTGGTGACGATCTTGGCCTGAGCCCGTTCCATCACGAGGACGCTGTGGCTGTCCATACCACAGACGTAGAGGTGGTTACTCCAAGGAGCCACGCCGATGCCGCAAGGACGAGATGACTTGCGCCATACGAAGTGGGGGATGAAGTTGCGAGATCTAGAGAGTTAAATATGCATATGAAGGATAATAATGAAAGAAAATGGGTATATGTTTTGTATATTTGCAGTGTGATTTTGCAACGGGCAGAACAGATTGCCGATGAGGTAGAAAAGTTATCGAGGCGACCATGACACGGAAGATGCAGCGTGGGCAGACCTCCCACTAGATGGTTGGACGATCTCCCCAGGGTGCAGTGGGTGCAGTGGAAGCAGTGGTTGCGGATCGCAAAAAGTGGCGAATCTTGTGAGAGGTAAATGGCAAGCAGTGGACCTATTTTAAGCTCAAATGACGTGCAGTGGATAATTTCTAAATTTTAAATCTGTTATCTTTTTGGTGTCTACCACAAGCGATTCAATATGTTTTATGACTGATATCGGTAGGTATTTCCCCCAAAACGAAATCTACACAATATGTATAACCATAACTCTTAGGTACCTGTATCTACTGAATAACTATGTAGGTACGTAATTGAAAAATGAAGACAAAATAAATTACGAAAACTCGCCAATAATGAGATAACGTAATTTTAGTGGAATTTTAGCTTAATTAATTTTACATATACAAACACAGCAGAGTGTGCTGGATAAATTCTTTGCTGCACGCGAAACTACGATGAATGCATGCACATTTTTCGTATTAGGAGATTTTCATCGGTCGCGGTGAGTACCTAATTCTTACTTTTAGCATATCCTAGGCTATTTTAGATCGCGTTTACTATGGGAGCCGTACTATTGAAAAGTATTAAAGTACCTATTAGAACGACCGTGGTATTCGATAGATATTTTTCAGTTAACACGTTAATTTCATTCCACATTGAAACAGTTTACAGTCGGCAGGTGATAGCAGAAATGCCGAGACGCGTGGTTCAAATGACGATAGTGTTGCGTTTGCGTTACTTTGTTAGACTGAGTTTGTAGACGTTTATAATTTAAGTATTTTACAGCAGGCTTGAAATAATTGATTTACCGTTGATTTTATTATTTAATAGAAATTGTTCCAATATCGCTGTATCTTGGTTTTCATGCTTTTAATAAAGAATATAAGTCATTATTTAAATCGTTTTAAAATCTGAGCTAATTCTTACCGAAGTCATCCGTACCTAGAGATAAAATTAATCAATCAGATAAAATATTCGCATAACAAAGAAGCCGATATGCAAATATGTATAGGTAGGCAATATTGCATGTATTTAGAGCATGAATAAATTGAATTCTAATTTGACTTTTAATTTCAATTTACATTAATGAATTACCAAGGCAACTCCACTTTTTTACGTTTACCTAATTATGTGTTAAAGTAAAATATGCGGGAATAATGCTTTATAGCGCCATTTTGCCCTACCCATATAATACAAATACAAATTAATGAATGACATCATTTTCAATATTATCGTCGTGTTACCAAAGGTTATTGCTTTATTTTTATTTTATTAGGTTCTACGGTACAGTTGTACGCTGTCTCGGACAATCAAAACAAATGAAGATAACTAGTTATCCAGACTGCGTAAGATTAAGACCACCCATTTCTTTCGGAAACCCTTTACAAAGACTCTATAACTGTTTTATTCATACCAGAGAGCGCTAAGCGACTCTCATTTAACACTCTACGCTTACAATCAATTTCAAATTAAATCTGGTTTTATAAATTCTCTTCTTGTTTAGTGGACATGTTGGGCCTAATGAAAAGCTTTCCAATTAATCTTTTGTTAAAACATTTCTACAAAAGATTGATTTTATATCTCTTTTAAAAGCGAATTAGACACTTACATTTTATTATGGAGACCAAATAGGGAATCGAATTACGCTAAGTTTAATTTCGATCATTGGATCGCAATAAGGTACCTACCGTTCTTCCTACCTACCTTTCTTAGAAATGTAACTAATCTCAGTTTATCAGATAGGAGCATGCTAACATTAGTCTATGCGGAAATGTTCGAATTTTCCTCAATTAACTGAGTCTCGAGCTTAGCTCGATACCGTTGTGGTAATCTAAATCGGACTAGACTACAGATAATTTTGATTTTAAATACTCACCTATAATGCATTACGAGACTTTCCTCACTTTCTAAAGGATCATTCTGTTTAGGGTTTTCGATGACAGGATCATCTGATTCCGCGTCCAGAGGTGTTGCCGAGTCCATTTCCAGAGTGAAGTTCTCCTTGTCGAACACAAATCGTTCTGTGTCCCATTTTGAGACGTCAGTTAGCAAGGACACTGCGTTCTGATGGAGATTTATAAAGGTTGCCACCTGCGAATTAAAAACAGTTAGATTTATTCGATAAGTAGACCGAAAAGTGCTCCAAAATGTTTCTGCGTCTATCAAAATATTTACAGTTATTTTTAAAATGGAGGTCTAAAAAAACATTTCCATTAATACTAGTTAGAGTAGCGAAGAAATGTAAACAGTTTTGTAATATACCTACCTAATCCTAGCTTCTGCGCTCACCTGAATGATGCAAATTGTTTGGGTGAGTTGAGCAATAAATTCGGGATAAGAAAAATACCTAGTCGATAGCTGCAGTCACCTACTTTTTGTCAGTTAAACAATTCGAACAGTTTGTTTATTGGGTACACTTCGATAAATAAATACGACCTCAAAATATACTTTTTCAATGATATCAGTACATCATCTACAGATTGCATTAAAATAAGGTTCTTCCAAAACTGAAAAAGCCCCTGAAACAGTTCTTGTAACAATTTGATAATATTTTATCGCACATAATTTGCTATTTACATTTTAATCAGTCAAGTGAATCATTTATTGTGATTTAATTAGTACGATAAGGTGTACCTAATGCCGAATAACAGGAATGGATGTAATTTATTGCGTAGGCGAATGACCACTATTTTATAAGTACGATCAGCGGCTTAAGTAGATAAAAATTTTAATTTAAAAACTGTTACTGTTACTGTTAGAGCCTTTATATCGTCCCACTGCTGGGCACAGGCCTCCTCTCACAGGGAGAAGGATTGAGCATTAATCACCACGCTTGCTCAATGCGGGTTGGTGATTTTAAAAACAAATAAACTAAAGTATGGTTACGTTTTAGTCTTTGAGCAAAAACTTTCATAAAAAATATATTTGGGATAGGCACTAATGTGTCCCTTTGCATTTACTGTCTATATGAATTGGTATTTAGAGGTACTTTAAGACCCCACTTTATTTATTAACAAACCTTGCGAATAGTACGGGTACCGTTTTCCCATAAAATTAAAGTTTATAGGGGTATTCCCTTTCGGTAAAGGTTTTACTCAATTACTTAGCATTTAGCAAGATAATCATCGTAAATGTAAATTGCAAACCGGTTGAAAAGATTAAAGCCTGCAATATAATTTTTGATGGTGTTGTAACTCAGATTAGGTAGGTACCCAAGTATCAGTAAACTTCATCGTATGTATGCGAACACATCATTTATTCACTTCCTTTATGGCTATCTACGTACCCTAAAATCAAAATCAAAATCAAAAGTCATTTATTCAAAGTAGGCTGAAAATCAGCACTTTTCGAACGTCAAAACAAAAGACAGCCCCCAAAACGCCCGCCCTTCACCACTTCCTATGTGTCTAATGTCCTAAGAAATAATATAAGTACTTACCCTTTCGTTGTCATTAGAAGAGCCACTCGATTCCATAGCCCTTATTGCAACTGCCCTGGCCTCGTCCATCGAGGCTTGCAGCGCCAATGCGGACATTTCTGAAGATTTCTGCAAATTGGCTGCTTCCATAAGCATTCCGTCTTTAGCTTGGAAAATAGCTGCGATTTTCTCGTCCGCAGCTATTCTGATTTGTTCAGCTATTCGATCGCAGCGATCCTGTAAAAAAGTATTTAAAAAACAAAGATATTATTTTTTATCAAAAATAACTTCATTACGTACTCAGCTTATCCCGTGTATGCTATAAAAGTTTAAATTAAGAGGGTCTGAAATGTGTTCTGAGAGCTAGCAATTTATTAGTATTGTTCTCAGAATCATTTTAAAGATTTATTTCAGGTAGGTAATCGCTTGACACCATTGCAGATAGCAGCACGTTAAGGGAATTTTATTACCTACAGAGAAATACCAACTGTGAATACCAGCATGTTTTTCCGAGAAGTTATCCTTATTTTGCGAAATGTCGAAAATAATGTGTGTTTGCTGAATGAAACATTCGAGGCACGTACCTTATAATGCTCAATTTTGTGTTCGAGATGACTGGCAGCTGTGTCCAGCTGTTTCACAATAGATTTTAGTTGGATCCGCATATCATCCAAATGTTGTAACCAACAAACTTTGCAGAATTTCTAAAAAAATATGCCTTTTGAAGTAAATCCAATAAAACACAGAAGTGACGTCACATAACAATGCTAGAAGTGATTTATTTTTATTTACCAGTTTGCAATGATCGCACTGAGTGATTTCGGTATTATCGCACATGCTCTTACAATGAACACATCTACTTCCAGCAGCAAACATATCTGTGTTCTGAGGAGGATTGGTAACAATTGGGGTGGTCGGTGGCGTCCCTGAGTTCCTAGACTCAGACACGATATTCTGAATGCCTACCAACTGCAGCAACGAATCAATATACAGATTAGACGGCAAGTTGTCCACAAAGTTGGGTCCAAGCACTTGAACCCTTGTCCTGCATATGGGGCAATCGAATATGATTAAATCTGAAAAGGGAAACAATTGCTAGCTGTCATATATGTCATACATGGTTATATTCAATCAGGTGTGCAATTAGTTACGAACCGGCGATGTAGACAGACAGGCATGCCGTGCAGAAAGTGTGCTGACACGGTAACATCTTTGGATTGTGCAGTACTTCGAGGCACAGTGCGCATTGTATCAGTTCTTTGATGCCGCCAGCTGATAACCTGTTCGTGATCATCGGATCGCATTATTTTTGCACGATAAAAGTAAAGACGCGGATAGTGAAACGATTGGTCTTATTATTTTTATGAACTGGTCTTAGTGGTTTTGGAGAGCTAATGAATGAGTAAACGTTGTAATTCACTACAATTTGTTTTTGTGTTACAATTTGCAGTCATATAAAAGGCAACACCACCTACTTAGCGGACAATAACAACATTCCGCTAGACCAACGACAAGACGTAATAAGATCGATGAATATAATTAACGTATACCACATACGAGTAGTACCTACTTACTTTCTAGGTTTTGAATCTGGAATTAAACTGGCTGCCCTCGATACCACTGGCGGAGTATGTGACCTGAACATGTGGGGGTTCTCCTGAGGCTGTGAGTTAGGCGATGGCGTGGGCGTTAGAGCCTTTAAACCACTCTCCTTCGTGCTTTGCCAACGTTTTAGGGTAAAAAACGGCGGTCTTTTCACCTTCTCTGCCATAATTATATACTTGACACTTCAACATTCAAAGAAATACTGATAATTAAACTTTGATAATTGTATCAATCATTATCAGATACCCCGGTAATTATGTACTTATCTTCCATATTTTAGATTCGAAATTGATTAAACCTACACCTTAGATAAGATAAATGTGATTATTTTCGAAAACTTATTTATATTTATCGCGTATCAGACAAAATAAATTCGGTGTCATGCAAAAGATTTCGTGCGAAATCGAAACCGGTGGAGGGCGCTCGGGGCTTGGGTTCTTTAGCATCGCAATAAAACGGAACATAAATACCATGGATCCTCTTCAACAGCATTGTACTTTACGGATGGCAATTTTGAGAAAGTTATCAAAATAAATGTAGGCTTTTAGGTTGCCATATTTTAGGGGGAGGCCGATGCATTATAACGGTAAAAACAGGTGAAGTAAATGCTGCCCGAGGCTCCTTGCCAAATTTGGTCACATTTGGGAACCAGTTTGGTATTCTTCATTCGCGTACGCAATGTTTTTCTATTTTATTATTGTGTTAATCTGCTGTCGTTATTGCATCAACATACGCCCGCCCCACTAGCGGCCAGCCGCTACACTTTTTTGCAAACTCGAACAAATCGTGTGAGCGACTTTTTATTACAGCTATACTTACAGATAAGGGAATTACCTCTGTGTTAGTTTGTGAATATCAAATATTTTTTGACATATTAAGAGCTAAGGCATGGTATTTATAAATATTTCACGACGGTCTCAGAATCAAGAATAAGTTTACCGTTAAATGTAGCAAATATAACAGGAGTTTAAAATAACTGAATTAGGAATCAAACCAACAAACCTAGCATTCTGAATCACGAATAAAGCTGCCGGAACATACTTAGATATGTATTTTATCGCTTATCACGCTCGCCCAGTAACTGTAGAGCAAGAGACCCTATTAAATTGATGAAAATTAGTTCACCAAAGCTTTTAACCTTTTTCATGATACCTAGACAAAAAGCACGCATGTCCAATAAGGATCATCTGATAATATTAGAGATGTGCAAACCGAGTTCTGCAAAGCCTATCCGACAGATCAGGGTGAACAACTTTGCGCTTACGCAGCCATTCTGTCAATTATACGATCGCGTCTGTTGAGTTCCATACGGTTAACACTAGTGCGCCTTTTTACGCCAAAGATTTTATAGTTCCAAAGTATATGGAGCTTTTCACATTTTGATTGTCAGTTCACCGTCAGCGCCCCATACGATACACCAGGAAAATTCAAAGTTTAAGAACGGATTGGTTCCGGAATTCTTTTACAGCGATGTATGGTTTTGTTATTTATTTATTAAAAATAAATTTTCTTTGTTATATTTAGCTGTTATCCGTTATCAAAAAAGATAATAATCATGCATGAAATACTACCTATTTAATAACTTTTGATGACCGGGAAATACCGAAAATAAATTTTCGTTCTCATTTAATATTGACAAGGCATTTTAACTGTGTCTTACAGCTTACAAATAACGATATAAAAATTGTATGCGAAACAATAAATTAGTTTCCATAATTTCCCACTCAAAAACTTTTTATCTTTGGAACGTCGAAACGCTGCACATTCTTTATTGCTACGGCTTGTAAAGCTGGTTCTCGCAGTAAGACATCCCCTTTACATGTGCACCTAATAGGTCCCTTATCAAGATTGCTGCACTACGCATTAGGGCCTTGTCTAAGTGAATGAGGAAAACCCCATCTTGAGGAAACTTAATGAAAGGTAGGGACAAATTAGTGAAAGGCTCGATTTATAAATATAACGTCACTTGGAACTAGTAAAGCCCGCATTGTTTGTAGGTAAGTATAAGGAGGGAAGAAAATATATTTTCTGAGTTTCTAGGAGATACAAATGTTTTGAAATATTGCGCATTATTGTGTGTACAAAATTCCGAAATTAATTTAATGACTAATCGCTTACAAATTATTTTTTTCATAAGACAAGTTGGGGACATGATTTCAGAAGTTTCACTTTTCAATTTTGTTATCCCCGACACCGAAAAATGGCCCCCATTTCTCAAGTTATGTGGAACAAATTGCTTCACACGGTTTGCACGAAAAATATTTCTACCAAGTTTCCAAGAAAAGTTTTTCATAAAATAAAAATATCGCAGAGATGCGCAGAATTTGTTTACAAGTAGCATTAAGTGACCCGAGAAACAACATTAATTTTTAAGTAGGTATATCTAGAAAGTCCTTGTGTGACTACTTACATATGAACAGGAAATAAGTAGGCAGGTGTTTTATACTACTGGCATAGTACATAATGTTTAAATTCAGTTTAAATTGGCGGTCCACCAAATCTCTTGGTTTCATCTCCTATCTTGCTTAGACGTGATATGACTTTATGTATTTGATAAAACATAGACAAAAATAGATGTAGTACATACTTATATGATCTCAGAAATATCTTCGCGTTTTCCTTATACATGTCCTTTCCAAGTTTTGTCTTACCACAAAACAAAAAAGTTGTTGACTATAACGAATACTGGCTATATACTAAGTAGTAATAATATTTGGATTCTTAAAAATAGCAGCTCTCAGAATAATGTTTGACAATCCATCCAGTCTCATTAATTACTCATGCTAATCAGTGTGCTAAACGTTGACATCCTTAGCCTAACAATTCCTGCCGACGGCGCCAAGCCATTGATGGGTATCGTTTAAAAAAACATTGTGATCCGTCTCTTTTCCCTTTAGTCATGAGCTGAATAAAACAGTGTCTCCCTACTGCATGCAGATGACCTGCAACTTGTGAATTATGCTGATTTGACAAGGAAAAAGATAAACTTCAGTCTTCGTTGTTTCTATTGAGAAATACGTTAATTTAATGCTCCTCTGACATGTCATCGGAATAGCAAAATAAAATTGTCAAGTTGCTTGCGATCAAGGCTTATGAAAATCTAACTAGAGCTAATACTTACGCAGCATTTATTTCAGGAAATTAACGGCGAATTTCAAATACTATCTACCCGTGGCTAGAGATAGGAGTTTGACAATGCTTGCATGCGGCTAATATCAAAATTATATTTCCAGGAAATCCGCAATAAGTAGGTAACTTACATAACTGTGTATAGGTACACTAGTATTTCTTTTTAAATGAACTTGACAGCTCCAAAGCGTTCTAGATTTACCACTTCTTAATTGCTTGTTCCTCTTCAAATTTAAAATATTTCAAGACCAGTTAGACGGAGTGTAATAAATAAACATTGGCACCGATTGACTGACAAGACAATATACAATATTGAGCTATTACTACGGCAGCTCGGTTCATTGTTATTAAAATGTTTGTATTTCATGAAAGATACTTCCTGGAAAATGTAGGCCATGAACAGTGCGCCCTGGTCATTGCATACAAATTCAGTTTACGAGTTTCACCCTGGACAAGAATGCGGACCAAATTAATTACCATGACAATGCACTGGTAAAATACATTATTTATATGTACACGGGGTGAGACAAGTCGAGTTTCTACTTACATTTGTGTACATTAACTAAATGTAAATCTAAAAACAATAGGTGATTTACGGTGAGATTTATTTGAAACACTTAGCAAAGTCTTGAATCACATACATCACATCTTGTAAGAACTAGGCATTTTATTTGATTTATCATAAATAAATTAAATAATAATACATAAATCATTCTTAGAACTATGCCTCGTAACAAAAAACCGTTTACACGGTTTCTCGAAGTTTCCCTGATTTTCTGATCAGCGCAATCAACTGATTTTATGTTACCATCTTTTCAATAATTAAATATTGTTCCAACACATTACAACCACGGAAGAATTGTAACGATTGAACGAATAAAATAAAATATCGGTTGATATCTATATATGACAATCACACTAACTTCCTCTATATTTATCACGGTGACACAACCAATAAGCCATGTAGTAAATTATTCAACCTTAGACTAAGTGCGTTTGAATTTTGCAATGTGTATGCTTTCCTTGACGCAACTGTAGAACATAATAGGTAATTTGTCTACTTATTGCCCATAAAGGACTGTGTTGCAAATACAAATCCAGAATGCGTTACAAATACCTACTAGCAATGTGATTTTCTGATGCTGCACCTTCTAGTTATCTCATATATTTTACATAATTTGCAGTCCCGTACTTTTTTTCGATAATTGAAACTAGGTCTCCTGTCGTTGATAGTAGCAAGACAAATTAGGTAGAACCATAGGCTGCCCACTCTTTATCATGACAAAGCAAATCTCCAAAGGGAATACGGTTGGAAAGGAATATCATGGCATAATTAACATACTTTCATGGTTTTCACAATACTTTCCGTACATATATTTTGTGCTATACATTTATAGAATTCTATCTATAGATTCGCAGTCACAAAACAATAACTACTTTGTGACATATCTACATAGTGGCCATTCGTAGCAAATGTTCGGAGCAGAGCATTTGGTTCCACTGCTTTTTAACCAGAATTGCTCAGTTAAATTGTATATCCACTAAAGGTAAGAAAAGTGAACGAAACTCCTCATGATTACCGCAATAGAGCAAGTTTACATAATTTACGTAATTGACCCTCCGCACTATATGTTCCGGCCCGATTGTGCTGCACAATATTATTATGTCGACAACACTTTGATTATGTTTAATCACTATCATGTTCACGTGGGTTATTATATTCTTTGTTTTTTGCTTTCATTGTTGTTTTGAGATAAATAATATGTGTAATCTGATACCTACTAGATGAATGCGGAATAAAAAAATACTTCGTTCTCAGGTTAGAACTGCTGCAAATATATATACTTTTATTTTTGAAAGAATAATGTTTTATTTATGTCCTCTTTGTGGCAACTCTTCGGATGTTGAAAATAATCAAATCTCGATTGCAATAATTTTCTTTTGGCTCCTCAAAGCGCCCCTTAGGAAAAGGTATTCCTTTGTTAGTAAGGTCGGTTTATTTTTTGTGGAATTAAGAAACGTTAGGGGGAAAGCGTAGGGTGGTCATGAAAGGAATCGTCTTGTCATCAAAGTAATGACGAAACAAAGGATACTTAGATTCCGCTTTATTTTATAATTCCGATAAGCATACACAACAAGTTTTTGATAGCGTAGAGATCATAATTAATAATATTACCCATTATCTACAGATCGCACAACATTGATTTAAACTATTTAACTTATAAACGACTGTAACTCTTGCATTTGCCAATGACAATAAATTCTCAAATATTGGCACCAAACTCCAGCAGTGTATTTCTTTCCAAAACGCGTGTTGTGTGCAAATCGATGACACCAGAACCTTTGTTCATTCTTCGTGCGTTTTTTGACAATAATGTGGATATTTGGCTGTGTGTGCATATGCTTTCTCCGAAAGTTATTTATGTTTTCAAAAATAAGCACGGCCTTCACGTGCGTGCGAAGGGCTGGTGCGCATCAGATTCACTTACAATGTGTGCTACCCATTAAGAAACGAAGCAGGAAAAGGAACACCGCTAACCCAGTGGCCAACTGGCGAGGCGACGTCGAACGATTACACCCGCCCGAGCCTCCATTCCGTACCGGTATCGCCGCGCCAGCGCTCGCAACCAGACACTTAACTGACTCTCATTACTAAACGCATATCCTCTAAACAAGCGACCTTATGACTCGCCAGCCATAAGCGATGAGGACCCACCTGTCACCCCGGGGTGCTACGCTCCATTGTTTGACAATGCGGAAAGCGGGGGACGCGCCGTGCATCACAATTAGCAAAGAGAGTTTCGGCGACATGTGAATACAAAGTCGTCGTCGATATAGTGGCACTCGAAGAAATTACAGACGTCCAAGGACTCGAGGACGAACGTGACGCTACCAACATAACTTCAGCAGTCGATACCAAAAAGAAATTCGTCGCGGATTATATCGGACGCGGGCGCATTTTTGTGGAACAGTGTTTGTTATGCACCACCGTGCCTGAAAGTTAGCGAAATTTTGGCAGCGATACTGCAACAACGACGCCCGCGCAGCTGACCTGTAATCAGCCTATACATCTTGCGATGATCGCAGGAATAGGACCTTTACTTGAACAGTGTGATTGATAGTGAACGACAGTTCTGCAAGGACGATATTTGGTGTGGTGCGCCGATGAACATTTATTCCTTCGAAACAGTTGTGATATTGAGGTGAGTTGAATTTGAATAATATGTCCGTTAGAATATTTTCTCAATTAGCTTCAGAGCGTGTACATTTGTTATCACATGGCATGGGTAGGAATGATTTAAATGCGGCCTCAATTAATTCCTGTTTCAACTGCCATGCAAAGTGTGTTCTTAGATTCGTCCTGATTTATAATTACTATCTATCACTGTTTTAACTCTTCATTAATTTGGGTACATTAACACATCACTTGGCAGTGTCGGTTTTATCGCACGAACGCGAATAAATGAATATTAACGATTTTAATCTGTGTTAATAGACGAATTAAATTTAACTTTTCACGCACTTATTTTTCTGACCAGTTACCAAAACTATGAATTATTTATATTCCTTCAAACGATAAGATATAATTAGGTATCAAAAAATGGACCTAGTTAAGATTTTTTATAGCAGCTTTTTATAATCTAATTTCTTTGAAAATGACGTGTGCCTAGATAGCGTGTTACTAGAAATAATAACAGTTCATTCAACTTCATCTACATGGACTGCTAAGAATTAAGTTTGTTAACCCGAAGCTCTGTATGGAGCGATCTTCACGATGCAATTTCAATTTAGCGTAATTGAAGAAATATTCATAGAAATGTTGGTAATGAGATAAAATAAGACGATTGTGGTAAATCGCATGCGATAACTGAGCAATGAAGCGTATATAATACAGACGAACAAAGCGATGAAGGCGAAACGGCCTCACAAGTTTGTAAATAAACATTGCACTATAATTTTCCCATCGAATCACCATATCTAAAGTGGGACATCAGTTCAGATGTAGTTCTGCCAAACCACAGCGGTACTAAATAAGGTCGGGCCGTATGTTATAAGAGTCATGCCGGTGCTATAAAACGGTCTACAAGTTAAAACAATAACACATTTGCCTGAGATGAAATGTGGTGATTTGGACCACAACGAGCTTTAACTCTTTGCACAGCTTTGTAGTGCTACTGTCACACTAGATAATTCTCTAGGTCAATCTAAGCTGGATGTTGCTATACCTACAACTGAAATGCAAGAGATCTTTATCATATCTTATTTTTTAGCAAAGTCTGCTGTAGATTTGATACTGCATTAAGTATGCCAGAAGACTTTTTGTCAAACAACAAACCCTAGTCTAAATTGATTGTTTTGGAACTATAGCTGATAAATATCTAAAATGAAACCTCCAGTGTACACTGATAGATAATCACCATAAAAGTCAACAAACATGATTTCGCTTAAACAACAAATAGCTCACATTCCTAAGCCAATTATGATATAATCTAACGTAACATAACAGTAAGCTTGCACACATTCATCAAGTTATTACGGATGGAGTTATCTCAATAGCGGTGTTTCGATCTAAGTTAAATTGCCATCGTCGTTAAGAGCTTATCGACATTGGCAAAGATGCAAGACTACCAAAAGTTTTTTGATATTACAACCGAATAGAAAAAATACAAATAATATAGAGGATTTGTTTAATTCCTAGAGGTAAATAACAGCTAAAGAAATAGTCTAATATAAGATATTAATTTTAGGAATTAACATTTAGGTACAAAAACAAAATGTATTTGTAAAAAAAAAACACATTTGAAAACTCTATACGACAAAAAGTTTAATATACGCATGCAGCTATAGATCTCCTTTTCGACACAATTCATTTCAAAATCAGATAAGAAACCGAATTTAACGTGAAAGTGTCGAGTGATTGCTAAGTGAATTCCTGATGACAAATCGGTACGTTATAGATTCGATTAAACTTCGAAATGAGCAAGTACTCGTCAATTCTGAAGTGTGCTGTGCACAACACAAATAAATACGACACACGCGTGCCAAGAATAAGAAATGGGTTTACAATACCGACATCAACATAAATGGTGATCGATTAGAAAACTTTATTGATGCTATTGATAGCCTTGAATCGAATTGAACTGAAACAGGGAATAAGCAGTAGGTAGGTAATCATTTAGAAGTTGTTTAAAATAGCCCAGTCTATGGGTATGAAGTAAATAGAATCTTCCGTTTTTCTAATGATTTTAGAACAAAATGATATGTCTAAGCACAATCTGCAATTTTTTACTAACAAGATGTATTCCGTGCTGCCAACACTTTAATGTTTCGATGATATATTCGCGCTTAATGGTCATAAATGTTAGCTTAGTTAGCTATTTCACACCTACTGTACAATCAATCATTATTCAAAATGCGTTAAATCTTCAAAGCAATTAACCACGGCTAGTTTTTCATGTTTATGGGTGAAGATTCATGATTTAATATGAAGTTTACGAGCAGTCAACAGGTAAGTCGAGATCGAATCATAATAAAGGTGTTATAGCACAATCGATTTCATCAAAATCGTCGCTGATTTATAATCGATTGTCGCATTGGACCGGTTGTGCGACCTACAGATCAGGTCTGGGATATTATGCGGGTTCAGGCAATCAACTCACTTGACCTGTATTACATACAACAAGTCGGACGCGTTAACAGGTTTAATCCTTGTCAAACATTAGGTACTCAACTTCCCCGGATATGTTATTACCTACTTTTTATAGATCGGTTACAATATTGGGTTCGGTGTTAAAATAAAATATATTTCGCAGATTTTACTTTATATCTATATTTCATCAATCTCTCTAAAGAACTTCTACCGTCAATCAATGTCATACAATATGTAGAAACTTGCTATGGTTTCCAAAAATACAGATTTTGGGTGAGTCATTCAGTATCCTGAAAATACTTTGAGTTATAAACCCTCTTAAACTCTACGGCACAAGGCGCAATTACTTCGTAAAAGAATGGCGGTACATTATCGTATACAGCTTTATAGCCAAGGACTATAACTTTGAAAGTAAAATGAACTAAATCTTCCGAAGGCTTAGGCGACAAGAAGTCTCGTGAACAGAATTTGACTGCGAAGGGCACACATGATGATTCCGGGATGATAGCCTCCATGGGTTCCACATAGAACATCTTCTTCATTTTAGTAGTCAATTTAATTTTAACGGTAACTGGGTAAAGTTTATGATTGTTTGAGACTACGAAATTATCTTCACAATAACCATGAGAAACTGGTGATTTAGACATGTCTAATATAACTGGATGTATTGTTATTGGATGTGCAAGTATCTCACCGTAGACTTTTAAGGTTTTTCTGATCTTAACTATTTCAGTTTCAGGATCAATAAATTCAAATTCATAGTAATTTTGGTGATAACCTATGCATTCTATTTTAGTAAAGTACACTGGAATTTTCGTTTTTTCATACGGCCCCAAATACAAATAAGTTGATTCAAACATAAACGTATCTAAAGCAAGCTCGATGATTCCGTTGGCGATAAAAGCCATCGCTTCCTTAACAGTTAGCGAATCAATATTGTTTTCAACTTTTGATGAAGATGCTAAAGTGTCTATGTCTTTATCTGCTTTTCTTTCACGGACACTCTCGGTGCGCGGCCCACTTGGTTCCATGGAAAGAATAAGGTTTGATGCCCTGGCTAAGTCAACGACTCGTTTATAAATATGCAAGTGGTAAGTGTAAGGATCGTTAATGGCTATTTCAACATTTGTCGTTGTATACAAATCATTCCTTTTAAAATGCCAAGGATAAACTGATGGAAAAGTTATCGATTCCGGCATTATCGCACAGCGAGATATAGTAAATGCACTGACGATTGGGATACAAAAGGCTTCTGGAGCAGCACCATCATAAACATCCGGACCAACTTTAAAATATAGGCCCGATTCAAATTCATCTGGAGTCTTTAGGGTGAATATCAATTTATATACTACAGATATACCAGGATAAACTCGTTTTGGAATAACAGGCAATATCTTCGTTTTTAAGAAATGTGAACCATCTATAACTTTCTCAAATCTAATATGTATGAATTCGCCTGTACAGTTTGTTACTGTAAATTGAACGGATTGTTTCTTCAAAGAGTTGTCTTTCAGCACAATAGGCGTTGGAGTACATTCTACTCGCTTCGTGGGTTTTAAACGTTGCCACTCTTCTTTATCACTATCCGACACGACGCTGCCACCAGTGCCAGAGAAAATGGATCTAAAGCTAATTCGACTAAATTTGGACCCAGGAGAAGGAAACAACTTATGAGCATTGGTAGAAATACAAATTGGTAATCGAGGCGGTTCTACTGGTGACTCCACTTGAACCTCTACATTAACTTTTGACGGCACAGAAACTATCGATTCAGCGGAAGTTGAAAATTCAGAAGAAAAAATTTCTGTGTTCTGATGAGGAGTTTCGGGCAGTTCTTTTGCAGCTGTTAGAGCCATTAAATCTAATAAGGGAATCGGAGGTTGTTTTGGTTTTTTCAGTTCCATCTCTATTTTACGCCATTTGCTGGCTGTTCTGCATAATCCTGACGATAGTTCAAATGGTGATGGTCTCGTCGCCTGTATATATAACTTATCTATTATCATAGATTTTCGCAGGCGTGCATCTCGAAGTTTTTGTTTACAATCCGTCTTTGCAACATGCAAACGTTTCACTAAATGCTTCCAATCCGGTAACGATCGAAAATCTATTTTGTATTCATCTTCTATAGATTTAATTAATTTTTCTACATCAGTGGTGTAGTCGTTATAATCTCTGATACGTATATGAGTGCATTTTTTTGGTAACATCGTGCAATTAATAATATATTCTTAATAAAAAACTGTTAATGTTCGTGTATAATAATAAATTTTAGGAATTGACACTTAAGTGTCATTTTGTCACGCCAAGATTTTTTTTCTAATAAATGACAAGGGAAATCGAAACATGCCAATGAAATGATGCAAAACTACGGAAGGTATTAAAAGCATAAAATGATGTTTCTCCAGGTAGGCGATGGATGCATCAGTTCCTCGAGTGATACTTAGCATAGCATTAGCGGCTTTGCTGCCGATGGCTTCGCTGAACAGCCAGGATGGCGTGGCCAAGGAGGATATTCCTCACTCGCGACAGAAGAGGATACTCTGGATCACGAACGACGGTCGGTTGGCGTTGCCCCCCGGTACTACAATGACTATCACGCCGTCCATATCGATGCCATTCGTAAGGCATCCACCGCCAGGATTCTTGTCTAATATGACTGTCAGTTTTCCGTTTACAAGTAAGTTTTATTTTAATTACTTTATAGATTTTTCTATCTTCTTGCCATTACTTTTTAAATAAATTTTACGTTAGTATGTAATTTAGGAGATTTGTTGTCAAAAGTCACAGAGTCTTAAGTTGAACCTGAGAGTTTAATATGTTTTTCTTTATTACTGATTTCAACGCACCTTTTTTATTGACAGCAGGTTTAAGATACTGAAGATATTTTTCCACGTTTTTGTGGCATAGTAGGGACTTCAAAGTGTATTTTCAATAACCTTTTCTTCCATGCTTGATAATTAAATATGTCAACATCATTCGCCGATTTACAGGTACCATGAAGTACGAGATTGAATTTGACAGTCAGTATATTCAGATCTACTAGAAGTTGAGAGTAGAACATTAATATAAGTAGCTAAAGCAATAGTAATAACGTAATCCATACCTAATATGTAATAGTAGCATAACGAAATAAATTAGAAAACTTGAATGATTTTCCGAAGGATTAGTAATGTACCTAATTAGATATTCATTACAACTAGACTGTTTATAATTCTGAAACATCAGTTAAATATGTTTGAATAACTTCGTGGTCTTAACACAAACATACACTAGACCGACTTCAACGTTTTTGGCAGATACGGCACACCAAAAGCGCCACACATTTCGCAGTAAAAATTCGGTTGCGTAGCTACATGTGTATTCTAGATAGGCACGTACCAACCAACAACAAAATATCAAACTGACGGAGGCGAAATAAACACACAGGACGGACAACCTGGGTGTGGAGAGTGCATGCTTGCATGCTGCCTCCCGCTGTTTCAGGCCCCGATCTTCGTCAGCAAAGCAAACCGAATTTCGGTCGCAAAAAATGTGCCGCTGAATTTACGTCAGATCGAAGTTCGACTATAGGTACGCTAGCGTCAGTTGCGTGCGAGCGTTATCATGCCGAGATTCGGTCGCGTAAGGTCGACATAGGTGTAATGTGTTGGACACTAATCGTATATTAATAAGTAGTTAGTATACTCATAAAACTTACTTGTACTTTAGTATATCTTTACGTAGATAGGTATCTAGTTATTTATGTAGTTGCGTGGTAAGAATATAATGTAAAGCAGAACTTCAGTGTAGAAATATACTCGTAACAGTGGTGCCTTATTCATTATTATTTATTTGGATATTATAATATAATAATAATTCGTAGAAACAATAAGACAGTATCGTATCTTAATAAAATAAATGAAGACGCTAACTGTATAAGAACTTCGTAAGAGATCACACTGTAAAATAATATCTGCAATTTTCAGTTGACTTTGACAAACTTGGCTTGACGGACAATGAAAATCCATACGGAGCATTTCCACCCATCTTGGCCCGATCTATGGGTAGAGCGGCGGTTTCCATGATGGCTGATTATGTTGGACAATACTTAGATCGGAGACGAGGCAAACGGTCTACTGATAGCAACATTGCTCCAGAGGTTGAAAAGGAAATACAGGATCGGTTACACGGAGGGGAAAGGTAAAATATGATGCACAACTACTTACTAAATACGCTGTTCATTTTTTATAAATTAAGTCACGCTTTGTAATGCAAATTGCGGAAGGTTTAAGAGCTAGTGGCTGGTAAAGCGACAAAAGTAACAAAGGTACTGAATAAGGGACCACACATGAAAGCCGTTGGCACGTATTTCTGTCTGAGACCACGTGGAGGTTAGCAACAGTAGCGGTTAAATTATTGGCCGTCACTTTCACCTTCACGATGAATAACATCAGGAATTCCACTCACGAAGGATAGTTGGCGACGGACGCAGGAAGTCACTACGAAAAGGTGTTTGAAATTCTTTATGTGATTCGAAAACCGGCGCCTATTACGCAAGGAATCGAAGAATTGGAGTAAACAATATATTATTTAACGTATTTTTTTTTAAGACAGTTACGTTTAATATAAAAATAGTATCGCCTGCTTCTGGAAACAATAACTTGTGTTCTGTGTTCATCTTTGTCTAACGATACCATCATTTTCCAATTCCTAATTAAATCTAGATAAGTTTAAAATAGAGAGTATTCATTTGTTTCAAAGCTATCGCTATACAAGATAAACATCTGCGAAGTAAAAAACAAGAACTATAAATAGTTGTTGTTAACCGATACATGAACTGATATGTTTACTAATTACAATACAAAATTTTCAGAGCAATTTTGTACGGCATGGCTGAAGATCTATTCGAAAACTTCGGGCTATCAGGCAAAGAATGTCTGCTGCGTGCTATTTGTGAAATACAATCACACCCACTCACGAACTTTGGTTTGTTCGGGGAAATGATGAAGCTGTTCTTTACGTAAGTTTTAAGGATTTTTTTCCTACTTACTTATGTCAAATGTATTTTTATCGTAGAAGCTTCTATTATATCCGGATGCATGCTGGGTAGTTGTTGACTTACCTACACGTTACAAGTCGACATTCTTGGTTTTATGACAGTTTATGTTCGGTATGTATGATAAGTACAAGTTTGAGTTGGTGACTGACGACAGCTTAATTTCCTCTATAAAAAAAAGAATGGATACCCATTTGTGTATTTTTGATCACCTCATCGGCTTAGTTTTTCCCGGTTGTTTTAGAGTAGGTTTCCTGACTACCATCATGACCACGTAGAGTGAAGGTCTATATTTGTCAATATGCGGCTTATTTTAACTTCCAGACCCAGCAAATCACCATACGCGAATCTCCTAGAAGAATATGTAGAAGCCCAAAAGGCTGGCGAAGGGAACGGCGAATGTTGGCCTTATTACAGATTATGTCCCAAGAGCATTTTCCAATCTAGCAACAAATATTCGTAAGTTGATCACATTAATATTTTTATGAGATTTCATCGTTGTATCGATCTTTTGAGGTCGGTGAAGCGGATTGTTCCGTGTTGTAAACGTTACGCATAAAGATGATTTCATTTCATGGTAACAGCAGATGCATGAATAGGTGAAAATTTCTACGAATTAAAAGTATATTAAGGTCTTAATGATGGTATTATTCACAGGCAAGACGCAGAAGACGTGCACAGACGACAAGAACACGAAAACGACGTCGAAAACAAAATAGAAGATACGCAGGCAATGTAGGCCAGCAGTGATGTCACTGAAACTTGGGCTCGTAGAGCCGGCAACAGAATCCCAAATGTAGTGGTAGTTCCGACCAAAGCTCTTTGTAATTAGACTTGTACTAAAGTTTATTTATTTTTACATCTAAGTGCCATTTCATTTAAGGCTGCGGAGACACATGGTGATCAAGCACGTATAATATTAAAGCTGCGTTTTCCGCATATAGTTTTCTTTATCTTAGTTTGTCATGAAGTGTCTCCGCGCGCTTTTAATTTATTTAGTTAAATAATTTTGACTTTCTTTTGAATTTCTTTAGATTTTAATTATATCCCTAATTGTTTAAATTATTTTTATTTTACTTATAAATGTTATTTTGCTCATCCTTGTTGTCACTGTTGTGTTAATTTAAGAAACACGTGAGTCTAAAGTAGCTAGTGATTTTGTAAATTTTAATGTATTTATAGTAGTTAAGTAATATAACTTATTATTCTAAATTATTTTATTTTTTAACCAGACGAAATAATATTTTTTTTATGAGTTTTCTCAAAGAAACCGAAATTAATAGTTATAGACCCAAACTATTTCTAATTTAAACATGAAGATTAATATGGAGAAATCTTTACTAAATCTCGCTAACCTAACTTTACCATATCTGCTAACAGTTCATAAAA
This sequence comes from Helicoverpa zea x Helicoverpa armigera, assembly GCA_033682625.1. Taxonomy (NCBI): domain Eukaryota; kingdom Metazoa; phylum Arthropoda; class Insecta; order Lepidoptera; family Noctuidae; genus Helicoverpa; species Helicoverpa zea x Helicoverpa armigera. Next base: position 5,330,612 of record JAWIIS010000011.1, read on the forward strand.
GTAGCTTTATTGAAAACAGTAACTCATACCTGTAAAATGCTCCTAAACCTGCTCATAATAAATTAAATAACCGTTAACCATTCCCGTATTCAAGTTAAAACGAACCCAACTCCGACATAGAAAAAGTAATCAATAAGATATCCGGGCCGCGACCACAGGTTTAATAATAAATACCGATAAGGCACGTGAGAATAGTCGCAACCCTAGTCGGAAACCTGAAAGCTCCGTCAGGGGGCGTGGAAATGAAAGGCAACGCCGCCCGATAATTTTCTATTTTTGGACCAAAATCCTGCTATGATTAAGGTAAGACCCCAAAGAAGGAAGTGAGTGAAGTATATACGTGTTTATAACCGTGTTTGTGTGCACAGTGTAAGTGTATTGAACGTTTCAGGCGCAATATGTTATGTTCGTGCTAATACTTTTGTTGAGTGCAATGCATGAAGCTGCATCGATAACGAAACGAAGCTACTCGGACCAGTCGGTGAGAGGTTACATCACAGAGGTATTGTATTCAAATGAAAATTACGTAAATTTTCCTCAAGAGGGAAAACTTAAATCAATACATTGTTTTAGAGAACATGCTGGTGGAACGAAGTATGCAAGGAAGAATTCCAAACATTGTTCCGATGTAAGTGCCCATCGTGGTCTTACTGCCGCAGTCCTGGCCGCTACTACAACGCGATATGTTCCATGACAGAGACCGGCTACATCTGGGACCAGCCCAACTCGGAATGGCGCCCGCAGTAATCAAAATATAAGTAAACAAATATTTTCAAAATGTCCCAAATATGATTGTAACACTTGAACGTTCTTGTTTGTTACTTTAGAAAGTAAGTCTCCACGAAATTCTGAAATCTTCAAAATGTGCCAAATTCTTGCAACGATTCTAATTTGAGACTGATTCAGTATAAAATGAAATTAAATTTCGCCTTCTATTTTCATATTTAGCCTAAGATATGCACTTCATTTCCTTTGTTTCACCACATTTTAGAAAACCACCATAACATTTACGACGCGCGTATCTTGACCAATTTTGTTGAATACACTTGTTCGAGTTATGTGAATAATAAATCTATGTTTATTCGATATTTATGATTTTCATTCCTCATTTCCCCAATTTTGACCTTGAGAATGTAAGAGAAGCCATTGCTGGAACGCGCATGCGTATCTTCCGTCGTTTAAAGAGTGAATAATCAATAGCTGAAGCAGACAGCAAAGGGACCCTAACAATACGTCGACCACAACAAATATACGGACGTTTATCAAAATGCTCCCAGCACTGGTGTTTCTTCTGTCCCTATCAGGAATCTACGGTGAACCAGAAACAGTGAGGGACAACTTCGACTACTTCAGTTACGGTTCTAATGACGATATTCTTAAAAACTTGGATCTCCATTTGGTAAGTCACTCATACTTAAACCTTTGTGATCAAGGAAGCTCTATTATAATATTTTTTTTTTGTGACGATAGTGACTTTGCGCAGTGATTTTGAATGTATAAAAAAGGATAATTCATGATGAAACCGTTTATTCTTTTCAGCCGAAAGATGAAATAGTTTTGAGACCTCAAGAAGTGAAGGACTGGCCTCAAACATCTTTGAACGTTGGGCAAATAACCGCTGTGTCCATAAACTCTTTGGGACAACCCGTAATATTTCACAGAGCTGAACGAGTATGGGACGAGAGGTGAGTTAATAGCCCAAGATCGGAAATTTCCATCCTGTTATGATTATGTGTCCAACTAACTAAAATGTTTTATTCTTTCAGCACCTTCAACGAATCCAATGCCTATCAGAACTTGGACAAAGGGCCTATTATAGAAGACACGATCCTGGTTCTCGATCCTCACACGGGATCTGTGCTCCACAGTTGGGGCGCCTATGCCTTCTACATGCCTCATGGCCTAACCGTAGACCATCACGATAATGTCTGGGTCACTGATGTCGCCAAACATCAAGTTTTTAAGGTAAGATACATAATGACGTGTCATTATCGCCCCTTATGAAATTCTTTAAAGGTCAAGGCCATCAACCTGAATAGACGGCGTATGGCATTTGTAGGGTTTCTGCCCAAAATTATCTTTCGGATAACGTTTTGCTTTGCCAAAATTCCCGTATAAGATCTAAAATGTGCTGTGACGTTTTGTTGATAAACGATTTTATTGATTCCAGTACACCCCAAACAACCACAAATACCCAAGTCTGACCATCGGAGAAGCGTTCACAGCTGGCTTCCCCTACAGACGACGCGTATTACTCTGCATGCCAACCTCCGTCGCTGTTGCCACTACCGGAGAAATATTCGTTGCTGATGGCTATTGCAACAACCAGATACTGAAGTTCAACGCAGCTGGGAAACTATTGCTGGCTATTCCTTCTTATTCGGACTCTATGACCTTGAACCTTCCGCACAGCGTGACTTTGCTGGAGCATTTGGACATTGTGTGCGTGGCAGACAGGGAGAATATGAGGATCGTTTGCCCGAAAGCAGGTCTGAAGAGCTACGTGAAAATGTTTGAGCCGGCCACTGTGATTGAGGATCCTACTTTGGGCAGGGTGTTTGCTGTGGCTTCGCATGGTGACACAATCTATGCTGTGAACGGACCAACGTCCCAGAATATTGCCGTCCGAGGATTTACTGTGAATGCGCTTTACGGAAATATCTTGGACACATGGGAACCCACAACTGTAAGTGTTCTTTCATTAATTTGTTCTTCAGTAAATCTATGCCTTAACGAGATTAAATGTTGGTGTCCACTATTTGTAAATTCTGTAAATACATTTAGCCTAACTACAAAAGATAAAAATACTAGTGCCCTTTACTAAATAAATAAAGGTTTATTTTAGCCTATCCTTCATAGAATTTTGTGACTGCGTAGGTAGTAATATATTGACCGTAACTTTTTCAGGGATTCACAAACCCTCACTCGTTGGCTGTCACACGGAACGGATCTCACCTCTACGTCACAGAGATTGGGCCCAACAAGATTTGGAAGTTCGAATTGACAGATGTATATGATAAGAAGTAAACCGTCTATTAGAACAAATATAGAGCTATGTTTATCAACTTCAGAGTATAATAGATAAATTGCTTGAAGGTGAATCAAATTCGCCTGAATATAGGAAAGAGATGCGATATGTAAATGAAGATTTTAGGAACGTAATAACTGCTCATGTATTAATTAATTATCCGCATTTAACCAAAAAATCTGGTAGATCTTGTAAGTTAGACGTGTTCTTTCAAAATGCTTTGATAGCTCACCTAACCATGGCTAATCATAGAGAGATTCAACTTGCTTCTTCATAACATGTAATAGATTCTGTAGTATTTACATAAACTACTTTAAACTCATATTTAAAGGTTCCTGCCATATTGGCTCATGTAACGAAAATATGTATGTATGATAGTTGTAAAGAGAATTGTTTATTTAATATTAATTAAAGGGCCAATATAAAAACACGCACAGAAAATAAATTAATTGACCCCTCATTATTTTTATTGGGACTAGACTGCTATAGACGAGTGTACGAAACTAAACTACAGACGAAATAATGTCTTCCGGCGAACACATAAGACTTAATTTTCCTCAAATCTTAATATCTTATCCTCTTGTGCACACGTCTTTAGCAGTAAGAATGCAAATATTTATTTATTTTGTGAAAAAAAGTTACTTAACTTCTAGGGCGCAATCTTTAATATTGTAGCGATTCTTCTAGTACTTCAAAATTATAGTATTAAATATATGGACCAAATTGGCATGTTCATAAAAAAATCTAATTAAAATTTCGGTAGGTACAGAAAAATAAAATTTTGAAAAATCAATTTATCAAAATTTGAGTTTTATTTGTTTAAAGCGATGATAAATAAATAAAGAATTTACATGTATTATTAGAATAGATACATAAACAACATTATTGGTTAAATGTTTATTTTATATCCACATTTATATTCATAGATTAATAAAAAATATCCATAACTTATTAAAATTACCTGTATTACAATAATTAAAACTTATTGTGTATATACAATTACTTAAATAGGAATGAACTAGACACATTATGACTTTGTCACTTCTGCTTATCACTTTGAATACAATACATACCTTCAAACTGTTTTCTTTTTCATAACCTTCATAAAGAGCACCATGTCTGTGAAATAAGAACACAAAATTATAATAATGTCAAGCATTCCATTAAATGGGAGACCTAAATCATCATCATGCCTTAACGTTTTCAGCATGACTGTGTAATACAAGATTGAGGAACTTCAGATGACACTTTCAATTAGAAAAACACGTCATAATTTGGTAGACGGGTAGAATCAATCATCCTGGATCTACCATTCAGCACTATCTCACGCCAGAGAAGTGTCCAGTTAATCAGTTATTGCACAATTACATAAAATATATTTTCATAAATCGTCTATGCAGTTGCAGCATATATGGCAACATTTAAAAAAGAATAAATACTACTTACTAATAAATATAACCATGACAATGGCCAGCATGATCCACAGCCAACATTTCCATGCACTCTTGCTGTGCTCTTGCAGTCTATCTGATTCCACTTTCAAGGAGGATAAGTTACGATCTGTAAGGTCGGAAGATTTCTTCAAAGCCTGAAAGTAAAACATTTATATAAAAATTTTCAAGTAAGTTGTTAAGGTTTAAGAAAGTTGACCTAAATTAAACATATGATCTAACTTATGCATTCAACTTTCTAGCTTGTTTTCTATACCTGGTCAAGTTTTTGATCTAAATATTTCGGTAACTATAGGTAGTGTTCATTAGCAATAGGTTAACATGACGAAGTGTATGACATCTTGTCAGACTTGTGTCCAACCTTCTCATTTATATTACTTGACTGCATACGTAAATAACATAATAGCTTACCTCAGTATCTCCTTTGATGATAGTGCTGGCAATCTGTGACTGTTCCTTCAAGCTCTTTGTGAGCATCACCATGTTCTCCGCCACCTTCTCCTGCATATTCTGATGATATTTGAGTAGCGAGTCTATGTCCTCCTGGCTGCTACTGTTACTTGTGAAGTTTGGAGCTTTTATTATGTTCCGTTTTCTTAGTGCATCATCGCTGTCTTCTGAAACCATGTAACGGATAATTTAGAAGGCTTGACAAGAAAGACAAGACAAAAGCTGGCAATAATAGGGCAACACTAGTCTTTTACAATTAATATTGCTTAGAGTTAAGTTTCAAAACTCAAGTAAGCCAAATAGATAGGTTCTAGTTTGAACAAGTTATAAATCGAAAATCATATGGTATATGAAACTTGATGAGAAAAAAATGTAAAAGCAAATAACAAACTGAACAAACCTAATCCAAATAGTTCAGATCTCAGCTCCACTCCATATTTGACTCTAGTTTTCTGGTGTATCTCTTGAGCTGAAGCATCAGCAGACATGGTGGCAGCACCGTGCGACAGTTGCTGAACTGCCTCCAACTGAAAATCAACACAGACAATATTAGACACAATCTTTTAGCTTTCTATGGAGTAAAGTTAGTATTTCATTTATGTACCTTTTCACTAGGAGTGTTTAAAGAAGCTGTTTGAACAACACCTTTCAAAAATGCTGCTCTTTTAGTATATTCTGCTAACTCATCTTTAGGTGGCTTGCTGGAAAAGTTAAAATAGAACATGAGTTTCAAATAGCATTACCTACTTTTTCAAATAACTTTGTAGCGGGTAAGTAAATATACTTAATTGTTTATGGAGTTACTGGCACATGAGTATAATGTAGAAAAAAAAGTGGTTATGTACTATTCTACAAAGTATGAAGTTCAAATCAGCGCTTGAGCCACGTATAAGTCCGAAAAGCATCTTCACAACAACAAAGTTTGTACTCAAATTACTGTTAGTTAGTCACTTACTCGGGGCCAGTTTTGAGTTCTGTTATCATCTCGCTAAGGGACTCCACATATTGCTTGAGCCTGCAGTTGTTATCAATAGGCTCTTGCTTGGCTATCAGCTCACATTTGTTTAGCAGCTGTCTCACGTTCATTTCCAGTCTAGACTTCGACGGGACAGTCATACAGGGTCTAGGCCTTTCCACGGCCATTTTGGCTAGCAATTAGTAGAAAATCAGTCAGTACTTAAACAATTTCTTGATTAAAATGTAATGAGAAATGTTTTGTTGACTTCGAGTATTGATTTCGAAATTTTGACGTGTACGTTCATCATCAGGTTGACAATTGACATTAAATAAAATGTGATGTTGCCATAGAAATAATTGGAAAAACAAAAAATCTCAAGTTAAGAATTTGTAACAAACACGGCACTTAACATAAATTATTTTATGATTATGTAAGAAATGTCGTAAATCATCAATTTTGGTGGACTAATTATCAAACATTAAGCCCATGTCTTGCTTGTGATTATGTTCTTCAACTCCTTTTCTAGTCCCGTGACTACTTTTCTTTATAACTAGCACTATTGACTCAATCATCGATATATATGTACTACGTACTAGATACAACGTTCCGAACAAAAAGCTTACCACACTGAACTGCAGTGCAGACTATGCAGTGCCCAAAATGGCAAATCAGAGCGATTTTGACGCCTGCGTCAGATGGATGTCTATGAAACGACAATTATAAAATAGAAAATACATATCAAGGTATAAACTTACACATATAAACTATTCGAGAGTCAAGTTAGTAAAATTACACGCTGTTCATGCTATTACAACGCTTGTATATCATACTTTTCATTTATAATTCAATTTTACAAATATGCATTAATTTGTTCTCGCCCGCCATCTTAAATTATGGATTAAGAAAATCGTGCAGAAACAGATGTGCCATAAAACTGGTAGTAGGTAAAATATCAATGAAAACAGACTTCACTTTGTCATTGTATGTTCTTACTTTCAAGAAAAAATAATTAAATTCGCGAAAATTTGTGATAGCCCTCTTAAGAAAAAAAACATCGTAATTAATATTAAAAACTCTAAAAATAAGTTCCTGGTTTTAATATATTACATGATTTTGCATTCAATTAGATATAAATAAACTTTTTGATATATTACATGATTTTGAATTCACTTAGATATAAACTTTTTGAGTAATGAAAAATGTAGGCAAAATACGAGCGACACTTCAGCAATTAACATCAATGAGGATGACTACATGTCACAATACGTCAACGAGATGTCAACAGACGACATAAGCGGGTAAATTATTTGTATGGATGTTCTTGTCTATCGCTAGAATATATGTCAATGGACTCAATAGTATAAATTGAGATAGGATATTCGATGACTAGAACCAGCCAGTTCAAGCCTTCAGTTAATTCAAGCTCATAGTCGTTTGAGATAACAGTGATTATGTACCTACCTACTAAAATTCGAAATACATTTTTATCAAAGAATAACTCTTAACATTCGGCTAGGCTCGGTTGATATAAAGGTGTCTACACACCAAAGCCGCTGACGCCGGCGGCACAGCCCGGCGGCCCAACCCGCCGGCCTTATTTTGTACAATCATGCCGCCGGCTTGCGCCCGCGCGGGCAAGCCAGCGGGGCAGCATGCCGATGGCATCCCTCTCCACTCACTCAGTCAGTTGCCCGCCGGCTTTCATAGAGTATTTGACAATTACTAGAACACCACAATGCCGCGGCAGTCGTGCCGCCGGCAAAGTCGTTCGGCTTGGACATTCCGAAGCCGCCGGGTCAGCGGCTTTGGTGTGTAGACCCCTTTAAGTGCAAAAGGAACTATTTGTGTAACACAATCGGGCCAAAATGGCTGAAGCGATTAGTCGGAGCTAACTTATTATCTGGGGAGAATACTATAGCGGGATGTGGTGAAGCCATGACTCCATATATTTTTTCAGGTGTGTAAAGATACCTTTTGATAATCATCTATCCATCGGAATTCTCAGTCCCATTACATAGAATCCTGGTGAAGGCTATTGTTTTTTATCCAGGTGGGTGAAAAATAATTTCCTAAGCAGGCAGATGAAAAGGTGCAGGCAACCGCTAATACAACTTGTAGTAAATAATAACACAAACATTTATTGTAAAATATTTAATGTACCAATATGAGAACACTTATTCCAAACAGGAGTAAAAATTACGACTTGGGGGGCTGCTTCTTAGCGGCTTCGGCGTCGGCCTCACTCTTCTCGAAGTCGGCAATCAGCTTCTCCACTTCAGTACTGGTTAGAACTCTGATGATAGTCTTGTTGTCTTTGCGGGTTAGAGTCGCCATTTCCACTGCAAAAATAAATAAATATTATTTCAAATGGATTTCTTGTGTCAGTATATGTAGGTATCTATGGGGATAATGGAATGAAGGAAGTTACCTTTTTCCGGAGTCAGCTTGGTCATGTCCAAAGTCTTGCTAAGAACCTTGATGGCTAAGGCCTGAGCTTCAGCAAGGGTAGTCTCGTTTTCCTTGTATTCCTGTTTCAGACTTGATACAGCAGCCTGAAATATTACAATAATACTTTCATTATATACTTTCATAAAAGGTTAGTCACAATAATGTTAATAGGTGCCAAACCTATTGAAACAATTTGAAAGTTTCACCCCAGAAAGTTGTTATCCTAGGAAGTGAGCAAGTGAAACTGCAACAAATGACCAGTCCTTATTCATGTAACCCAAAATGGAAATTAAACAAGTCAGTAATAGGTCTTTGGTGAAATTAAGTACCCTTTGATTCTAACAATCTTTGAATGAACAATAAAAAAACTATCAATACTTACAGCGCTGTTGTTTCCGATGCAAGTGGCCTTCCATCCACCATAGTTACCGCTGGGGTCTGACTGGTACAGCTGGTAGCCATAGTGCTTGTCCCAGCCCATGTACAGGATGGAAACACCGAAGGGTCTCTTACCTGAGAAACAAGGTTTGTTTATTTATTGTATTAAAATGCATGACCCAATCAGGCAAATGAGTGTAGGTATCCATGCAAAGAAAACAGATGGTGAGCGGATTACATGTGAGTAGAATAAAGGCAGAAAACATGAATATAATTTAGGTATATAATATCAGTTATGTTACCTCCGTACTGTGTGTAAGCTTGCTTGACATCACACAGCCAAGACACAAGTTGTTCACAAGGGATAGATTCACCATACTGCAGCAGATATCTCTGGGCAATAAGCCTGAGCTCGTTCGTCAGGACGTTCGCGTCTGATGTGATACCCGCCACTGAGCACACCATGTCATCATTGAGCTTGTAGATTTTCTCAGAGAAGAACACCTCATCAAGCAGTTTGTTCGTATTCCTGCGCTCGGCAGCAAGCAAGATACCATCCGTTGCTAGGATACCAAGACATGTTCCGGCGTGACTGATCGCTTCCATAGCATACTCGACTTGGTAGAGCCGACCTAAAAGAAATACATTTTTATGATTCATGATACAATTTTTTTTATGCACAGTATAAAAGATAATATTTACCTTCCGGCGAGAAAATTGTTGTTCGTGTATCATAACGCCGAGCCTAGAAAAAATAATGTTATGAATCCAAATGATTGAATGACCAAGCAAGATTACTAACCTAAGAAAAGAACTGTTTTTCACTCAAATCGAAATTAATTTACAACAAAACTCACCATATTTGTTAAGTATAAATATTATATCCTGTATTATTCACCTAAATAACTTTGATAATGCAATAATTTCTAGTGTTTTATGAAATAAATGTTTCTTTGCCGGACGATGCAAAGATGACATGAGAAAATGACATCAAAATTGACACTTACAACGTATTGCGTTCCAGAGCAACAGCTTTCACATCTGTGGCATCATATTTCGCTTTCAGGCAATTTGGTTAAGAGAAAAAGAAAGAGCAATATATTGGTTGCTAAACATCTAAATTTTATCAGAAAACCTGCGATGACAACAAAATTTTGATTGTTTTAGCACCATAGACCATAGAACGATGAAGAAGCCTGCTGCTGTCCTGTTTCGCGTTTTTCGGTTATTTGAGCGAATTCAGATATTATCAAATGAGGGTTTTCGATACTTTTTCTGCCGCCAGGCGGCGCTTCGTATGCGTCAGGTCCAAACAGCTGTCAAATAGTGTGGAATTGTAGGTGCCGAACTTATTGTTTATTGAAATTCTGTTATATTGGAAGTGTTATTGATTTTATTATGGACTACGGTCAGAATAAGGTTTCCGAACTAAAAATTGAGCTAAGAGAGAGGGTGCAAAAGTCACTGGTACTAAGGAAAAGCTTGTTGAAAAATTTGTTAACACAATATGATTTAGTTTTTTTTATTTACTCAACCTATTGCGGTTAAAACAATAATGCAGTGCTTTAATTATAAAATAAAAAAAAAACACTAAAATCGTTCACTATTCATAGTAAAGATAAGCACTTTGACAGTTACCTGGACCTGACGACTCGGTGCTGCCACCTGGTGGACGCCATTTTAGAAAACCCTCATTGTTCGTCTTTGATCCTTAGGGTCAGTTCACACCGAGACGCGACGCGACGCGACGATACTCAAAGAGGCCAATGATTTCGCGCTGCGCCGCGCGGCGTTGCGAGACGCATCGCAACGCCGCGAGGCGCATCTTTTAAAATCGTAGCAGGACGACGCCTCGCTGCGCAGCGAGGCGCCGCGAGGCGCAGCGGAACGCATCTACAAGCCGCGGGCGCCGCGCGGCCCCGCCGAGTCCGATTATAGTCCGAGCCGAGAAGTCCGATTATAACAAGATCCCAGTCTATCATTATATTTTCAATTGAGCACTCGACCGAACTGCATCAATTCTAAATGAATTCTGGACGGAAATAGTAGAGAAGTCGCCACAGCGGCCTCAGGCTGCACCTCGCGACGCCGCGCTGCGCCGCGCGAGGCGCAGCACCGCTCTTGCACGTCGCTCGTCCGGCGATGCACAGCTACGTCACGATACGTCGCGCTACGCCGCGAGGCGCAGCGCTGCGTGGTGCAACGTAATCTGAATTCTCACAATGTAATGTGTATCTTTTCGTGTAGTGAATAAAGTATATTCTGAGTCGCTCTGTGAAAAATGTGCGCGCAGCGTCGCGCCGCGTCGCGTCTCGGTGTGAACTGACCCTTATTTTCATTTCGTGCATAGTGTACGCTGTAAATTACTAACAAGGATGATTTAATTAATCACATTTATAACGGCTTTTGTTTATGGCGGTGCGAGGAAGGTTGGTGTATGTAGTGCGGGTATTAAAAGTGAAATAATGTTTTTTAATAATTTAGTTACATGATAAGAATAAATATTATATTTCACATTGTTGCTTGAAGCCCACGGATAGATATTTTGGATGGATAGTGGGCATAATGGATAGTAGGTATGTGCGGTATGTGACGGTTTTCTTTTATAGTTTAAGAAACTAATAATAGATGGCGGTATGGGTAGCATTTGTAAACAAAAAGTTTTAGTTATTTGACAAAATAAGTATTGTTTCATTTTCATGTAGATTTCCTGTTAAAGGACCTACCTACTGACTAGGCGATACAATTACTTCAGGCACATGAGAGAGTTCACAGGGGTAGCAGGTACATAAAAGATTTCTTAAGAGAGTATATGTATAATATGTGAAGTACATAAGGGTAGTTCAAAAAGAAGTACTTAAAAGTAGAGTATATAAGGAATTATAAAAAAACATAAAGGAGGGATCATTTTGGGGGAGTATCTACTCGTAACGGAGAAGCTGAGGTAGTTAATTAGTTAAGTAGATTCCTACATAAGTGAGTTTGTAGTTAGATAGTTACCTATATACGGGGCTCGTACATTACGAACTGCCCGTACATAAAAAGAAGAAATACATAAGAGTGACATGCCCAAAATGACCACTGCGGTAGATCCGCTTTGGATGCCGCGCGAGGTTGGTTGAACACTGAATGGAGAAACCGCGGGAAGAATTCAGGTTTAAATAAAGAAATACATTGATACAAACATTTATTAACTCAATAACACTCATACATGCATGTATTAGGTTATACTTACTATTATTATAAGAAAATAACAATATAAGTAGGCGCTTAAAATTAATGTAAAGAAGAAAAGGCACTTAATAAATTACTTACAATAACTACTATTAACATAAAAAATATTAAATGTCTTACAAACTATAGGTAATTACACCGAGAAGTAATGGTTCGAAGAATATTAATAAATTAAAAATTAAAAACATCATAATTAGTAACAGTCAATCGAGGACTTTTTATGCGTAACAACGGTATTACGTATAAAAATCAGCTTTTGCAAGCACGCATTGTTTCCTCACACACAGTATTATTTTGGATTTAATGAATTTGCGAATGATGATGAATTCCATAGTGCAGCATTGATAAAATTGATGGTCGTGGTTTATGGGGTCGGGTTGTCTAAGCTAACATACGAACTAAAAGTGCTCATTTTAATAATAATTCTACGCATTGCTGTCGTCGTCAGGTGGGCCCTCCATCTTTACTAGTCACATCGATTTTTTTGTAGTCGAAATTAAATCCACAATGGGTTGGATCATTACGTACAATAAAATCAAAATTGTGAAACTCATGAGCGCCGTCGACAAACCTCCTTGAGCTGCGGCAAAGTAGTCCATATTGAAACCAATGACCATTGTTATGAGACCCATGGAAATAGAGAACAGTCCTAGGGCCAAATGTAGGATCTTGACTGGACCACTTTTTACCATCATTCGCACTTTTGCAGAAAATAGTGCGACGATCCCACTAATGAAACTTGCCATTGTAAATGCTAATGCGATGACACCTGTAACAAGCAAAGATGGAAATCATTACAACAGACGCAAATCTGCACAACACATCTAGGGATAAAAGGATACAAGGTGATGGAGGTGGTGATTGAATGATTTCTCACTTCAAATAGTTTTTTATCTACTACATAGTCCAACAAACTTTGAACCTGTTAAAAAAGTAGACATGACTGTGCTTAACTTTAAAAGTTCGCGTCTCATTGTCTGACTCAAGACGAAATCAAGCTGCTGCCCTCGTAAAAATTAAAATTTTCGCTAGTAACAAAACACATTAAGAAGATGATCTGTTAGTTTATATTTTTGTTACAAAGCTGTTGATGTTCTTGAATTATGAAGTGGTGTCAAGATATTATCTCGATGTTATCACACCGCAGCGGCGACACTCGAAATTTTTAACAATTGAGAAATTGCTGACGTGTCCTCAATAAAATAAAAGGTAGGTAACATTTTAGTAGGTACCTCATATTTAATAGGCAGGATTGCAGTTTTGCAAGAGAACCATAATTATTTCTGTTGTGACAAAATATTTATTGCGCTTGCATATGTTAATTTTATCCTCCTGTAGTGGTTATATAGGGTGACACATTATTTAGTTAGAAAACCTATGGTAATTCACAAAGTGTAACACACCATAGAATAGTGTTCAGCGAATACTATTGTAAAATTATTTATGGGATTTCCAAAGCATAACATAAAGCAATTGATAAATCTAAGATAGGATACGCTCTTGTTGTTGCAGGTATCTAGCCCACAAAGTATTACTACATAGATACTTCTAGTGTAACATTAGCATCAGTTTTCAACTTTCTTCTACCTTTAATTGACACTATGGATAATTTTCGACATTGTTTTCCATGTTTATGTGTTTTCAAGCACTTGGTGATTGATATCGAGTGTAGAAAACTAGGGATGCCGTACTACGCGTGTGAAAATCTAGAAAGATAAACAACAAGAAACGAAGAAACACATCAAATTAAATATCTTAAGTCTTACCGCAGATGCCATGAGCACTTGAAACGACCATGTCGACTTTAGCCAATCCAAGGAAGGTGCCAGCCAATACAAATAAGGACCCGATGAGCTGTAGACATCCGTGGACGATTCGTTTGGCATCTTTAGACAATTGGAAAGACCAGGCGTTGTGCTTGTTCAGTGTCAAAACTGCTTCAACTAGGAAGAGTTGGTACTGGAACAATCAGAGAAGTTGGCATTAGTCAAATGGTAGTTATGGAGGTAAGTAACTAGAACATTATTAGTAAGACCTTATGAATAAACATCTGCAGAAATGGGTACCTAGATATATTTAAACGATCTAATATTAAGTTGAGATGCCAGTTCATTATGACAAGTCATCGTCTCTTTACTTTTGGTACTTTATAAATATTGATTTATTGCATTTTTTCTTAGGTACTTAAAATAAAATAATTCCTATACTCATTAGGTATTTATGACAGGGATTTGGTTGGCCTTGAATGATAAAAGCTTAGGTATATAGAAAATCTTCAGAAAGATGAAATTAATAAAGTTAATAATCATCGCTGTTTGCCTTTATGTAAAAACAAATTCTCAAATACATACACCTGTTCCTGCAAAAATGATATGCAGCTCCAGATTGCTGATAGTTCCATTAGGTGCCGAAGTTAACGCGAAGTGCCACACACAGAATACCACTATCGCTATTTGCATGTGGTGGAGAAGGTTGATCAGCTGACATATTGCTCGGAACGCTGACAACCAAGAAGAGTCATATATGTCCCCGCTCTCTTCGTCATAGGCTGCGGGGGCTCGTGTCAGCTCCGCCTGGTAGGGCACGTGCTCCCGAACCTCGAACATCTCCACCTTCTCCACAGACTGTCTGCTGGTACTTGGTCTATCCATCTTGGTCTCAATAGACACCAAGAATTTTTAAAACTTCAACTATACCGCACTAACACGCTCTCATTCGAGTCCCGTCGACTAAGGAACTAAATTGCAAGAGTATTTTCTGAAGATAAGCGATAGTACTCTTATTTTTGATAAGGGGAGAAAATTCGATGGTTAGGTCACTTATCTTGGAGGAATTGACAGTTTCAAGATTACGATTTTGCGTAACGCAGCGATAATATGAGATGATATTTGTTCCCTAGATCATGCCTTTATCTCGGCAGTTCTTTTAGGAATGTTGAAATTTCATAGTCTACCTAAGGAGTGGTGGTGATTCAATATGTAATAGCGTTGACATCGTGACCTAGTTTATTGGTGTTCACTTGTTCAGCAGCTTATACTAGGCTATAATTAAGTAACTAGAGGTATATTGAGACCGTTAACATCTGAAGAACTGAAGTTCGATAAAAGCATTGTTTGAGAATAAGTACTTCCTTGTTTGGGGGGTACCTACCTATATGCTATACACGCTTATATGTTTTGATCTGTATTTTAGTATCTCTTTTCATCAAAAAAAAATCTAGAAATAGAATTCATAAGTAGTAACTACCGTTTTAAAACATTTTATATAATCGTAGTTGTTATATCTTTTTAAAAAGAAAACTTACTTTGAAGTTAGAGGATAATTAATGATGCTACTGGATACTAGATGGCGCTTTTAGTAAGTTTACATTGATCTAACACAGATGGCGCTACTAATATCATTTATTGTATCGAAATAATTTTCAATGTTTGCAAGTAGTAGATATGCACAAAGTGTCGAGGCAAATAATATATTTTGTGGTAATTTCGGTTGTGGTTGTTTATCTCCCTCTTATCTAGCTCATAAATTGTGTACCTACAAACGATCCAGAAAACATTGAATTACTTACTGACTCTTTCGTCCCGTCTCGATGACACGAAATGTTGTTGCGTACCTAGATAGATGTCTTAATAGACTACGGCAATCAAGGCACCTTATAATTACCAAACCTACGGCAACAATAAGAAATAACTGTATTTTCTTACCCTGGAGCGTGGACCGAAAGTCCTGTTACCCGTTAAATTAAACAAAAACAAAAGAAAACAACCTTCATAAACAACAATCACAACAAAATGAAAAAGACAATAGGAGAAACTAGAAAAAATAGGGTGTTCAAAGCTGCCGAGGGTTATTAAGGAGGCACAGGTCCGCCTCTCAATTAATTAAGGTGCTAATGAATTCCTACCTGAGGGTTTAGTTCGCCCAGCGAGGCGTAACCCATTTGTCAACGCAACACGTGATAACGAGGGTCACGCTGGCCTTTTTAGACGCAGAGCCGCCGGGTGCACTGACCTGCCCTTAATAGTGTCGTCTATCCTGTGAAGGATAATGAATATTTTGTATCGACGTCAATATTTTTCTGTACGAGAAATTTGCATTTGGATCCAGTTTTTTAATTTGGTAGGTAGGATAGTTTATATCATGAAGGTACTCAAAGATCGCTATCTAAAGCGAAAGAGATCGTTGGACCAGCCTCCCATGTTCATATAAGTATGCATTTCAAAGTTGAGAATTAGGCCAATAACATATTTTTATTTTTTGGGTACCTACAATCAGCGAGTCTGGCCAAGATTTGGGAAACTGCCCAAAAGAACACCATAGCAAGAAGGATGAAAGGAAGCATGCAAATAACGATCCAATTAAATATGCGCTTAATCATGACGTCACAGAACAGATCAGCTAGACGCAGTAACTAGTAAGAGTAACCGCGGTCATTACTCCAATGTGATGCGTGATTATAAACCGATTGGTCGCGATTGAGCTGTAACATTACAGACGATTATTGATTCTGATGTGAATCGATACATTTGATCATGTTCTTTTAGGTGAATGACTTTTTTAGTTTTTATCTGGCTTGTTGGTTTATGGGGGTGTGGCCAAACCTTGTTTAACTAAAAACTTAATTATTCCATTTTAAAATTGCAGGTACCCTTACGTATGCAAGCCTAGCTAACATTTCAGTAACAAATCTTTGGCAATGCTGGAAATATAAAGCGTCGTCTTTGAAGGCCAAGAAATCTCTTTCCTTCCAATATTTAGGGCTCCATAAATCTGTTGTATTTTCTACGGCAAACGCGTGTATTGCACGTCTCACGTCATTCCCATGATTGTTAATTATTATAAATCGATGGAGGCTGCGCGGCGGGCTCGTCGACTGCATTCGATTATTATCATTAGATTTATCGCTAGCAACAGACGCAAGCGCATCCCGCCGGGCGACGCAGACGCGACGAAAGATCACGCGTGGATCGTTTTTTATTCAAAATCAAGCCAAACATTATGGTAGGTGTAATCTAAAAGTACAATGACAAAGAATTCTCTATGAAAAATGTCGTAGAAAAGGTTGGGCTATTGTGCTACCGTACACGGCCACGAACAACTATTGAACAACAATACCGAATTTTGACAAAGAATTTTTATAACGCCATTCCGGTCTGAAAGCGCGTGCTGATTCGGTTGATGTTTATTTTGGAGGCGATCGAAATGAGAGGTTTTGGTCGATCGGTTTATTGAAAATGTATATGGAATGGACACCAGCATCCATTCAAGCATTTAAAAATATATCCCACTGTTCTTTATGGTCACATACTGCTGTACGTTACATCATCGCTAGATAATCGTGAATTATAGAATCCACATGAATTATGTGGAGTTACCAAAGTGGATCGAAAGTGCATCATATCGGGAATCCATTACCGTTGCGTACAGATTTTTAATTTATTGACATTTTGTCGTTTGAGTATATTTTTAGAATTTATTTCTAATTCCTTAATGGTTTTGGAGATATTATTGAAATTAATAACACTTTTTAATGGGACATCAACGCGGTATCTTAAATAGATGTTAGATAGGAAGTTATTACGTGATTGAAGCGAGTATCGTTATACTGTGGTTTTGAATAAATGTGGTGCTTCAGATCGCGTATTTCTTGCAAATGAACTAGAAGGTGCAGTGCATTGAAACCGAATCATAATTATAAAGTAAGTAACATCGAGTCGATTGGTCGACGGTGCTCTGCCATCAATATAGCGTTTGCGACCGGTAGTTAATATCTTAATAAGAAAGCAATAGAGATTATAGAACCGTGGCAGTACGGGGGTGGGCTGGGTAATAGCCGCGGCCACAATGTGTGGTCCCGTCCAGCCGACCATTGCGGATGTATCGATAAATCCGAGACTGAGAGCGCCCGTAGTTAGTGCAGAATAATACATAAATAATAGCCCTACAAAGACTTCTATAAGTGATGTAATTAAATCCTCTAGAGGACTTCTCAAAGCTTTCATGTGTATCTCTACATCTTCTCAAGGTTTTAATATCAATGGTTTTTTTTAAATAACCACGGTAAACAATACTACCATTTCAAGTCCCTGTCGAGTTGTCATTGATATCTATTCTTGCAATATCGAAGTAAACCTACAGGGACTACCAGAAAGTTTAATTTAAGAAAAAGAAAAGTAAGAAAAGACGCCAGCCAACTTTCGATTTTGTTATTACTTTTCAGATAGTCGGATAAACTGTTAAGCTATCGATACAAATGGGTAGAGTGGAGTGTCACTAGTGTTAGCAAATAGGTTGTTGGACGATTATCCTCATCCAGTGAGGTCTACGAAGCTAGAGGATACTAAATAATTGTTTTTCGTGACCCACATGTTATGTTTGCCGGTAATTTCAACCCGTTGCGTGCGAATGCTGTTTTTCTTTGTTTATATCGAGTGTAGATAATGATAATGATATGTAGTAGGAATATAGGGGCATTGGGAGATAGATACCGTTTTGCTTTAGGTGTAATAAGATGTTTGCTTTAGGTGTAATAAGATGATGATATTGTGTTAGGTTTTATTACAATAAATAATTATAATTCAAAACAAATGAAACATCAAAGTAAAAGTTTTTGCAAGTTTTATGAAACTATCAAACGATAGACGTAAGACAATAATTATAAATTCGCAGTGTGCAATTTGATATACCTTTAGTTTATATGTTAGTATAAATATAATGTACGATAGTGAAGAACTAGGATGTGCCGTAGCGAATGAGTAAATGCCGGCGTTCGGTCCTGAGGGAACATCAAGCGATTTTTGACGAGAAACTCCTCCTACTTTTTAAATTGCCCGCAATAAATCACTTCAGATTGCTTAGAAATAACGATTCGCTATTACGGTGTTATTGAATTAATTTTAATTCGTGTTTTGTTGTACAAGTTCTCAGGGTGTGCTTCCTGGTGTTGACAATTTGATTGATTTTAGATTAGCTATACAAAATTATGATGAATGTGAAAGTTCAACACTGTTTTTATGTCAAAATAGAATTTTGAAATTGAAGGATGGGTGTGAAGGGTTATAAGGGGCTTTATTGAGGATGAAAGATAATATATGTATTTCTATACCATATTTAACTGTTGAATACTGTATCCCTATATCCTTTATTCGATCTTTAATTATTAGGATTCACGTAATCTGCAAATAACAATTTATTCATGTGTTTTGTTTACTGTAAAACTTGCATCTGTTTAGCTAGAAATAGACCACGCGTAATGTTTTAAAACTATTACCTAGGTATTTTATTTTTACTAAGACTAACATTAACTGTTTACGAGTCTATCTAGATTGATGTTGTGCTCTAAGATTTAGTAATCCATAAAACTTCCAGTCTTTCTAATACTTGTAAACACTAGTTTCATTGAACCTGGTTAGTTCGCAGATGCGTAAGCATGTTTTTTAAGAAATTAACGAAAAACACGAAACAAACGGTTCTAGAATTTTCTTACGCTGTTATTTGTGTCCTTTAAGAACTTGCTTATTTTCAGGACCATGTAATTTTGTTACGCCAAAACGTAGGCTATTAATACCTATGCCTATTTTTACTATTGTCTATTTTTTTTTTACAAGCATGTGTAAACTTTTCTCCAATCTTTAGCTACTTACTATAAAACCAATATTAGCCATGACCATAAAACAAATTACACTTCATAGCAAATGAAACCCACACCATTAAACAGCTGTTAACGCCGACAAACTGCAGTTTACACTGTCATGTAATTACTGTAACTTTTACTCGCAACATTTTTACTTTCCACTCTGGTAAGGTAATAACTGACTTCTTGTGGAGCCCTTTTTCAAACAGTCGAAAGCCGGGGCCGGTCTCAGTTGGAACGACGCGGGCGCACGCTGCGTCATAAAGAAAAACTTGGAGTAATTAAGAAAACTTTTGAAAGTATTTCGCTGTTTTTGTTGCGCGTAGGTACAGTTTTCTTTGCAAAATTTGTTTAAAGGTTAAAGCTTTTTTGCAAACATAAATACTAATAGTGTGTTTGTGAATTAATTGCAAAAAGTGGCATAAACAAGGTGAGTAAAGAATTTACTAGCTACGTTTTTCTGGTGAACAGTTCTTTAGAGCTTTTGCGCGTATTCAGTAATTTTCCGAGCGGTACTAGACATTTACGGTACCTTGCAAATGTGAATATAACAACCCTTTACTACAATTTTCTATTATCCATCAATCTGTTTATAAGGATAAAGCAGTAAATCATATTTTAGACTTAATAAAGCATAGTGATGGTTAAGATCAATTGTGGTTTAATTGACATCTTGCAAAATGTATCTTGGATGTCACTACCTAACCGTGAAGGCGACCATTCTGCATTTTCTTTTATGAAAAACTGTATAACGAAACTTTTTAAGAGCATTTTGTAATCCATTAGAAACATTTCCAATTTGTTTGCAAACATGTTTAACGTTTCGTAAAGTTTCCTTCATCATTCAGCTTCGATAGATTCCTGATAGATTGCTTTTGTACATTCGTTCTTTTAATACCCTTGTCTGTCACTATACGTGTTGATTTATTACATTCTATTCTTATTTCATAATAACATTTTTGTTGCGAAAATTGAGGGCTCAAATAATGTGCGTATCTGAAATTTCTTTCTTTATTCAGCGTGATATATTTACGATATTACGTACCTACAAATTATTCATAGATAAACAGGTATGTACATAGGTGTGTCATTGTCAATGTAAATGTATTTGATCATGTTCTCAGCTGCCAATATCAATCATGAATCGCTGACAGTTCCAAACATTCCTATATTGAATCGTTTACCGTTAGACGGTTGTAATTAACTTGATTGTCCCGCGGGGCAGACAAAGGAGTTCAGATGTCATCACCTTCGGATCGGAAGCGTGAATTTGCACAAGTGTCACTGTGATGTTAGTGCCGTGTTCTCATGCGAGTACGTTACCGGACGGCCGGTAGGCTGATGCTGATTTAGTAAATATTTTTTTTACTATATTTATATTCAAGTCAATTAAGTAGAATGCTTTTTAACATACTTATGTTGATGACCAATATTTGTCAGCTAGTTTTTTTTTAGATTTTTGTTAATTAATTATTTTATTTAGCTAACGTTAATTTACTTATGGGCCTACTTTACTTAGGTATCAATCAAAACGCCTACTTGCGCCACTCCTGTGACTACATATCCATTTTCGATCAGTCCATAGAAACCAGTCGTAAAGCTAGGTCTAGTGTCATAGAGCAGCCCTAAGCATGTGTCGTGTCCGCGTCGGGTCGGCCGGCGGCATGCGGCACCGGCGCGGCGCTCTGTTTGCACTGTGATGCGCACCACGTGCACGATAACAGGTTATTCAGCCTAGCCATCATCACACAGCCACGAGCGAAGCGATCCACCATCCAAGCGGAAAATACGCTCCCAGAGTCACTCTAAATAAATTCACCCTAATCTACAGTTACAACTAAATCGTGGGCGCCGGACAAATTACACAGATTATCTCTATTGCCTAGATACGCTTAATTGCTTAAATATCCTGCGAGTAAACAAATTTAACTAATGAAACTCTCGTAAACTGAATTTATTCATTCAGCAATGCGGAAAATTAGTTCGCCAAAAGTTGATAAAACGTTGCAGCATTTATAGCATTAGGAACGTTTAGATAACATAGAATATAACAACAAGAAACCCCTACACATGGCAATAAAGATAGAATCAGAGTAGAGGAATGAACCAATACGGTGGTCGGGTATTTGCATAGCCAGCAGCCAGATCGCGGACTTGTGAACTACCCGTGGAGATGAATCCGATGATAGCTGTGCACAGTTAGCCCGTGCTCTATGTATATGAATGAGTAACAACGATGGGAGAAACTAGTAGGGTTCGGATAAACTAGATGCGCTTGCAACTGAAAGCTATTTCATTTAAATCGAAAACCAACTTTGTTTACATCGTTCATGCTGTATATCATCCTTGTTTGTATTTGTAAATACGTATTTCGTTTTGGTTTTCACTGTTTACATAGAGCAGTTCTGCCGTACTGAATTGATGGACTGACAACTGTGATGGACCTCTCGTTTACGGATGGATGGGCAGACGCGAGCTGAATTTTTCTAGGCGACACTAGACGAGATGGATATTCAACCTTTATTTGTGAAAAAGGACGGTTTTTGCCGCTTGAAAACTATTTATCGAGATTCTTTCCTACGTATACTTGCTTTATTGAGCATTTTTTTCATTTTCTCTTTAATTTTGAAATCTTTTTAATAAAATTTTGTAGGCGCAGTTGATATTTCGTGCATTTTACTATGGTATAAGCCTATCCGATTCAGTTTGCCCCACCTGTAATTGATGTTAGATAATCTGCCGGCGGCTATGACGTGCCTCTTAATACATTAACGTTACATCCTCTAGACATGTTACTTTGGTGTTCGCCGATTTTATCTATCATTGGTTAAACAAGGTTTTCGTTACGGCGCGAGGTTCAACTCTAAGATTTTAATCTTCACCTATATAGACACGGAATCGTACTGAGCAACCGGTATTGAATTAATTGTTGTTGGTAAAAACAAATGATAAGACTGGATAGTCGTATAATGAGCAGCCACCCAGCGAGATCTTCAATTGTTTTTACAGATCTTTGTTTCTAACTAGTGCTCGTGATTTTTTTATTTTTGACAAGCAAGAACTTCATATTACCATGTTGGTAAATAAAATTAATGTAAAGAGTGCAGTTTAATATTAGATAGAGAAATGTCAGGGTTGTATGATTATCCAACGGCGACAGGCAGAAAAGCTTTTGAGCAGCACCTAACTCTCCTCGAAGTTCCACAGACAAAGTTTTCCTTTTTTACCACGCTGTTCGCGGACAAACTAGTTCATATTTCTACTTGCGATAGTGTGAAGGGAACATGAGAATTTTTACAGCTATTATTAAAAATTAATATGTCGTCCATCCGGCTTAAAATGGCGCTCAGACTTTAGTACGATATCCTGCCTTCGGTGGCATAGCAGTTTTGTTTAATTAAATTCATTACATAATGATACATATTGCTTGGAGACATGCAACATTTTATGATGCTGTTTGCGTAATTAATATGACTATAATTTGTAATTATGAAGGTAATTATTGTTTATGATATTAAGGCTCTAAAGTTGTAAGTGCGTTGATAGGTTTGCAGTGAGGCAACTAAGGACTATTTTATGACTTGCTCATATTTTTTTATCAGTTTCTAGCTAGAGACGGTAGGTACGCCTTAATGTGATGAATCTAATCAAACGTGATAATTAAGCTGGCCTTACCATAATTGTCTTTTAATGTTAGAAATGAAAAGATTTCAGAATTCGTATGTTTGCATACAAATATTGGATTTGACCCAAACTTTTTTTGGTTTATTTTATGACAATTATGATGTAGTTTTATCCTGTTCCTCCATAGCAACCTTCACTTTACCAAAAAATATTAAATCTTTGTTTACCGACACATTTGAAGGTTATAATCACATTGAGGTTGAAATGTCCAAACAGTTTACGCGAGTTCGCATTCAAAATAGATTTGGCTGCTCAGTTTATGGCTTTACCAAGCGACATAACTTTTATATCCGTTTAAAAATATTACGATGATAAGCCTGAAAAAATATTACAGTAAAATTATAGATTTGCTATTAAAAATGCATTTTGCTAATGCCGTTTAAGATCGTCGGCTTATTTACGAGTTTATTACGTATTTCACATAGGTAGAGCTTTCAAAGAAGTCTTCTCATACAGAGAAGGCTTGAGCACCTGAGGACCACACATGCTCTATGCGGATTATTGCTAGAGTATTCTTATCAACGAGTTTATTTGCACTCAAAATACAAAGACGAAAAAAAATCGATGACAAAAAACTATCGAACTAAATAAAGACGTAAAGTTCCAAAAGACCTTCTGAAATTTTTGAAAAAGTCTATGTTCTCACGGAAGATTAAAACTATGCCACAAGAATTAACAGGCATTATCAACCTTTTTTTCGTACCTAGATCTAGTTATATGCGGTGTTGTAGACATCGGCGCGGGCGCAACCCAGGCAGGAAGCGAACTCGACACCGCTCTGCTAATGGCACGCTATGAACTTGTGACGTCGGCCAGCTCGCTACACGCCGCGGATTGGGTTACTGTCCCCCTAGACAATGTATATTATTAAGATTTCAGATATTCTAGGTTTGAAATGGAATGTGGACTGCAGCAATTGTTTCTGTCTGTAGTAGGTATTTATTTTGAAATTTCTTTTCAAAGTCCAAGGCTTCTTTAAATGAACCTATTACAGGTTCTTTAGAAATGATATCCTAATGATACCTATGATGTATACCAGATACACATGCTTTGGTGGGAAAAAAATACATTGTACTTAGTACCTACTTCTGGAAAAAGTTAGTGAGTCTGGAAGTCAGCTGCACTATGTAGTTACCACATAATGTAAGCCCATCGTGTGACTTTTCTAAAACTGGCTTGTACTGCGGCTATGCGACGTCATGCACTGTATCAACCACTCAATATTTTGATGACGTTTATACTCTCTTTGGATTCATATAGAGCTGCCCAATTTTAATTGTTGGTTTGAATATTTTTTATGTTTTAAAATTAGTTTGAGGTGTTATTGTAGGAGTATAGACGATTCAGAAAGTTTAATCTTAGATCTGTGGTAGCGGTTTTAGTATTTATTGGTAACTTTAAAACTAATTTAATTATCTCGTTAATTGTCATCAAATATTAAAATTAAAAATGTAACTAATGCAATTAATTAAGGACGCATTACTTTCAAAAGTATCCCCACGACATAAGTTTAATTCAACAGCTCTATATCGATACAAACTCGATGGCCGTAACCCTGTCAGTCGATTAACCGGCGACGCACTGTAAAATTAAATTTATTTACGTACAGATACGATAGTCGAGTGATTCCGAGGCCTGGCCGTCGCCGTCGCTGGTATTAACCCACAGTACTCGTGGCATTCCACATGAATGCCTTCAATAATTTAATTATTTTCACGATAACTTGATTACGTAAGTAATATTGATTAAAGTCGTATAAAAGTATTAAGAGGAAAATTATCAATGGCATTTTTTACGAGCTTTTAGGTATAAGAGAAAATGTTTTTGGATGCTCTTTTTTACAGGGTTATGAGGTAACTAATAGTTATTGTGTAACAATAAATACTTCTTTATCTTGATCATTTTTCCTACACCTATTAAAATAGAAGTGGTAGAATTGAGATAATAGAGTTGTCCAAGAATAACGATAAAAAATATCGATAGCGTAGACATAATACTGTCATTGAACATGGGATAACTGTCTTTATAAAAAGTGTATCTACTTAATGGAGTGACTTTAATCCGGCGTGTCAATGTTTTTGTAACAGTCAGTTTATAATCAAGAGTGGATGTAACTAACATCGATATTATACTTATTTATTCAGGAAGTAATTCCAAGTTTACAAAAGACGTGTTTCATTTCCAAAATTGGTTTGTATCATCACAATAAAATTAAAATGTATTTTAAAGCTTAATTGGATGTTCAATGAGGCTTACAGATTTTTAAACAGGTATCATAAATACAATGGACCGTTACAGTAATTTGCTTAAAGGGAGCGAATGCAGTATTTTTATTACAGTGTCCAATTTCCATATTAAATTGGGGTTTTGTTAGTCTGACAGAACATTGTTAGTGCGGTCACGATGTGACCCAATCTCGTCATATCGGTGTTGGAACACCTACGACGGGAGTCGGTTAAAGAATTTTCGTTCTACGCCATTAAAAGTTCAATTTAAATAGAAGAAAAATTCTGGCATTTTTGTAAGTATAATAGAATAAAATTATGCCAGCAATTAAAGAAATATCTTCATTCAAAATCATTAAAATACATTTCTTTGTATCTCAATTCTGTGTAGGTGCATTACTTAACAAAACATAGTAAGCAAACTAATAAATGTTAAAACATAGTCCAATAAGATGGAATCGTGAGATCCGAAAGTTAAACTTAGCAATTATAATTAACGCATCTATAAAAACACTTTCAAATAACTATTACAAATAAGTCTAAAAGATATAGATTTCATTGGTATAAAAAATAGGCCATATTTAGGCTGAATGAAATTGCTTTCTTTGTTCCAATTTTTAATTTTTGAAAATGGAACACTAAAAATACAAAACAAGATTTTGTCCATTCTGATGCGAACGCCAATGGTTTAAACTAGGCACAGGCTTGCCAAATACTGAAACTCCACTGAAATCTGCGTTCAAAATGAATAGAACACGTAGCGTTGTTGAAATGGCACATCTCTGTGTGTGGGGTGTCATTGACCCGCTGAAATCACGGGTGTTCAGCTGTTATATCATTATGTCCAATAGTTGCCGATCGTTGTCGCCTGTTGACCCCTCGACTCCATCAAGTAGCTTGTCTATCTATTTATCGGCCACTTCAATTATTTCCTTTTGTTTTTGTCCTTGAGCCTGAAGCGTAAGTCGTAAAAATTCATGAACTATTTATTGATTGGCATCACATGGTGTTAAATTAAAAATTAAATGTCTGATGGAATTCAGAATTGGGCAACTTATTTAAATTCTGAATAACCAATTAGTGCCAATAATCGTCCAAATAGCATTGTCTGGTTACATCATCATCATCAGTGGTCTATTTACTGTCATGACGAAAAGGACTTTTCGTAGACTTTTTTTAACAAAGCAGGATTTATCTTCTTTGTTTTGAACAAAGAGAGGTAGAGACTTTTTTGAAGTTTTTTCGATTCGATAGATAGAGAACCACTTGTAATTAAAAATAATATTTTCCACATCAATATTACACTTTCTTCTAGGAATCAAAATTACATAATCGTCTGTTTAATACATGGTACACTGTATGCAATCAGATCGTTTTAATAACACACCTTCAGACTTGCAGTCTTCCTCGTTCCTATTTACTTTCCTCATAAGCTGCCTCCAAGCTATTTAGATATGGTTCAACCAGCGTTAGATGTGCATAGAAAAACTTAGTGTTTGCTCTGCGCTACAGGTTATTTTAAGTAAACAGTGGTGGACGGAATACATTCCCGATTAATGGCGATAGATTGGGTCTGGCTAGAGTGAAGCTTTTTGTATGGCTCACTCGTAGTTGGGTTAGGAATTATCCATAGTGGTGGTTAGCATTTCTGGTTTGAGGCCTTTTTTATGTTTGTTGGATTATTTTACTGACAGTATAATTTCAGAATAATAGAGCAGCCTAATAAATGCAGATTACATAATATACTCTATAGGAAAAATATGTAAGGAGCTATCAACTTGCTACCGTTAAATATTGTCTAACGGATTTTACCTCACAAAATATTACCTAGTATATTTACCTGCATGAACTCAGTAGCGAGCAGCACATATAACCCACCTAAAACATAGGAAATACTAAATTACTACAAGTTTACGACACACTGCGGTTTAACTTTTACCTTACCACTAGGAAAGCGAACGTGTGTCATACGCTTTACCCACTTGTAGCTGATATGCGGTTTGTAGCCCTAACGTGAGCTTGCAGATCACTCAAGTAGCTGTGCACACCACGATGTATTGGAGTAGGTGAAAAACTAAGTTTATGTAATGAGAATTGAACCAAGTTTCACTATGTAGGAAGTGGTAATTTTTCGGTTAAATTAATTTCAACATACATTATATTAGTGCGCCAAACAATCTAAGAATACGCGTTTGATAGCAACAATTATTTTACTCAAGTAATTTAGTAGACGCTGAAATTCTTCGATAAACGAAAATGTTATGTGGTGTTCTTTAATTCTGCAAATAATAATTACTCAAATTAAATTACGTATCTCGTTGCTCCATAATTTTCACATCTTATTGAAAATATTATTAGCACCGCTATTTTATAAAACAGTCCTTGAAGTAGGTTGCGTTCCAAATGTCAAACGGAAGAAAGCAGGGCCAATAAATATAACAATAAACCAAACATAGCGAGGCTTCAAGTAGGTTAGTGTATCGAGACCCTCTATGAGGTCAAAGGTTGGCGTCCTTAGTGGAAGCCCGCTAACAGGTGATAATTGGACCCTAAGTTGCAGCGCATCCAACTCATGCGCATGATTCGAACTTTATTGTGTAAACAGTTATGAGATAAAAACTATAATCGAAGTTGTCGCGGTAGCTTAGATTGTGAAATAAATATTGTGCCTTTAAATCACGTTAAATAAACATGGATTTCCTTTTTAAACCGAAAAAGATTGTAATCTTGAGATAAGATTTGTTTATAATTTAAGTACGTGCACAGTTGTTTAGCAAAACGTCGGTTTGTTAACTAAGACATGGACAGCACTCGAAATGTTTTGATTGTCATGTTGATCTCTGAAGCGTACTCAAAATTAATTACAATTAAATAATATTAGAACTTGAACTTTGTTTTCAAGGGTCGCTTTCTCTTGTTAAAGATAAAATAATTATAGACAAACAATTTGTTGTGTAATGTAGGTACTAAGTATGGAGTAATAAATACATGAGTACAAAGTGATCTTGAAAGTAACGTGGGAAATAAATCTACAGTAAATACTATCACACATATCAGATAAAAACTAATACATTACAAAATATCTACGATAGAGTCCAACTTAACTATTGTAAACATTAACTAAGAGTGTTCCTGCCCACATTTGGACCAGTATTTATTCTTCAGTAATGGAACAAAGTGAAATAGAAGGACAATAAAAGTTATCGGAGGCGCGTTAACGTGGACATTGTGTGGTAATGAAACGTATGGGTGTTAGTAGACCACCTAGCTAGCTACGGTGAACCCCAATCGCCTTGTTAACGAATGAATCGCCGCGATTCGGACATTTTATAGCGTTTTGATGATTTTACTTTGGTATCAATGGAATTTGTTGAGAGAAATGTTCGATTGACGGCTGTGAGCTACATTTTTTCTTTGAATTAAGAATTCTGTTTAGAGGTATTTTAATAAAGGTTATTTACGTAAATGTCTTTGTGATGTGTTCCTTTTTTGGTACTTAGGTGTAATAGTGGACAGTATTATGTAAAAAAGTAGTAAGTGTTTTTTTTATTATTTAAAGGTGATATTAATCGTTAGAATGCAGTTTTCAATTTATACAGGAACGATATACAGGTGACTCACGCGCATTAGTACCTAAGTCTTAAAAGTTGTGCATGAGTCGTCTAATCGCAATATTTATTTACCTGGCGATTGATTAAACGGCTGTAATTCACTTTCTTTTGCTCATGAGCCCATTCATCTCATGAGTAAAAATAATTTATCTTCATTCTAAAGACTCGGTTACATCATGTGCAAATAAAAAATAACGGGTGTAGCTTCCTCCACAATACATCTCATATTGGTTCAGTTAGTAACCGCAAAAATTAGCCTCGGCCTAGGCATGTTACACACAAAACAACAATACTCGATTGATACCGACATTAATGCCCGCTTAACAATTGAATGATAAACGACAGTATTGCAATGCGAATAACCAAAGATTGATTCTCGATTCGGTTCATGAACTCCTTTTTTATTGCCAATCAATTTTTTTTCTATTATTCCAGAACTCATATGCGTCACGAACCTCTCTATGGGTCCATTTAAAATAATAAAATCCGCATATTATCGACAAATTAACATATCATTCACATTTCATATCGAATTCTGTTGGTGTCACCAAAATAGGTATCTCTTGATCATCGCGTAAATTAATTCCCGCTTGTTAATAAATAGTCAGGCGTTGGCAAGGGCCAGGAATGATTTCCTTGTATAATAACGAAGTACTCTCCATCCATACCACTTTGGAAGTTACGGATGCGTTCAATGTCCAGTCTGCTAAAAGCAACTCGCACGCGCGTACATCGGGCGACGTGTATGCTCGCTGCGGGATACCGCCCTTAAGCACGCGGATAACTTCACTTTGACATCATTCATAATTAAAAATAACTCATTAATACTTATAAATCGTATTTAAAATTTTATGGTGCTCGCAATTTTTTTATTACTGTGAACAGTTTGATCATTATTGTTTTAGTAGGCGTTATATTGGCAATCATTGTAGAATAGGTAAGTTTTACTTATTAATATTTTATTTGGACTTTATGACTGTTTAATATTTAATTTTGTCGTAAAAGGATTGCATCTCAATTTAATTAACGACTATTTTTACATGGGTGTCATAAAATTATGTAGGAATCTCGAAAGCATTAAGTTTATAACTTTAAGTGTCACGAAGTATAGTTAAAATAACTTCAGTATTTTTTTATTATAATGCGTTAATCGTGTATGTTTTGTGTGTCAGAATTGGTTGCGTTATGACCCAATTAATTGTTTTTATTTACCTTAACTTCAGTGCGCGGGCGCAATGCGCAATAAGGTATTGTGAAGTTGCCTTAACTCCGAGCACGTGCGAGCTTTCCTGAAAACTACACTTTAGTTGTATTCTTTGTTTACATTGCAAAATTAGTGGTGAGAAATCCCAAGATACAAATATAAACAGTTTCAACGTCTAGATTTCTAGAAACAGGGCAATGTACGAATACAAACTTTTTACGCGTGAAACGTCTTGATAGTGATAATTTTTACACCTATCTAAACAATTACTCAGTGTGTAAAATTACGTGTGATTTTTTGTTATTAGGTAGGTATAGGAGTGCAACTTTTTATGCTTGTTAGTTATTTATTAGAGAGCAGTTGTTTTTTTTTATAATGTTCAAGTAATGTATATAAAACACTTTCAGGCATGTTATAATTTTTCAGGTCAACTTCAATGATTAAGCAATCAATCAATAAGCATTGTTTGAACTGAACAAAAAAATAGTGCATATTTTTTTAAAGAAGGATATTCCCAATAGTTTTATAGTATTGTCGATTCAGAAACCCATCTTTTTCAGTAACCTAAACCCCATAGTTTCTACATACATTAACATTCTCGTTACTACGTCGTCTGTTTGTTCTGTACACGTGTTACCGATAACAGGTACAGTAACACAGTGACACAGTGCAGTTATGTCGTAATACTTTCGTAACAGTATCACAATATTTGCCTTTATTATTGACTATGTTCCCAAGGAGATAACACTAGCTCGAGAAATGCGCGAACGTTTCAATTTGTATAATTTCTAGACTGTGGACGTGTTTATTAGAATGCGTGTGCGCTGTTCCAGCTGTTATGAATTTGGGAATTATTGAGTCGCATATTGAAGTAATAATTGTCGATTATGGTGGGATTGAATTGTTTTGATAACATTCCAATGATCTGAAACTATAGCAAAAGTGCTATAGCTTCAAAATGCTTTGAAATTATTTGAAATACACGAGAGCTTAGTGAATGATCTATGCTAATATAATAAAGCTAAGTACCTCAAGTTTATTTGAACGTGCTAATTTCTGTGTTAGTTAGCCCATTTATCGATCAAAGCTATAAGCTTTTTTTATCTAGGTGCGCAGAGTAAATTACATACCTAGGACGTGGGTTAAACCGCTAGTAGCTTCTATACAGTTTTTATCTGAATTCATTGTTCCCAAGCATTATACATTTCACCTTGGAATAGCTTCTTTAATTTAGAAATATGAGTTATGTTTTGCGTGCCATAAATTTCAGGAAACTGAGTTTTCAAGCTTCTTATGTCATGGAAAGCTTTACTTTCCGCCTCCACAATAATGTTTACGTCACTATAATACTTCATCTATATAAGTAATTTCATTTGAGTTATTTTCTGTTAAATCTATAGTTTATATCTGAAGTCTTATTTAGCTAGACTTATTGCAAAGACTGTACTTATAGATCATTTTCAGGATTTTCATTAGAGGCTAAACAATCTGAATTACAAGCTATAGTCGAATTTCTATGAGCATGAATATTCTAGCTGCACCATAGTTGGCATTATCGTTTAAACCATTACCGTCTTACCACAAAAACTTTTAAACGTCAGTTTAAGCCTTGTATAAAAAAATGACAAATTATGAATTATGGTTCATTTTGCAGCCACAATTTTTTAGACAAGTGTAAAACAGGTGTTTAAAGTTTTTGTCAAAATTAGGTTACACAACGTCTTGGTAAACTTTTTGATATTTTTGGAATACTCGGTCGCCTTAATTAAGCACGAAGCTGCACTGACCTTATTTCAGTAACCCTGTCTTCGCTGAGTGAGTCAGTGTTTCACTAGCAAGGCATTGTTTGCTTCTTATCTTAGTACCTGCTTCCGTTTCCTAGCCTCCCCGCCTTTATTCTGTTAATGTTGAAAACAAGGGATTTAGGCGTCCTGTTTTAATTATGGTAGAGTAGAAGCTTAATTTATGGAAGGCATAATTTTGGCAAAATAATAAGGATTTTAGTTTGTGTAAAATAGTTGCAGAAAATAACCTATTGAAAAAACGTACATGCATTTATTTTAGTACCAAAGGAGACTAAGGATTTTCTATTCGCAATTTCTTGTTTTGAGAAAACAAGACATAAAAAGGTTCTAATTAGTCAAATTCTTCCGATTTCTTATATTTTCAGAAACCTAAAATGTGTCTCTACTTGTTTCAGAAACCATGCGTGGAAATATGAAAATGGACCTTACCTCACTATGCCGTCCCACAATCGCGGAGTGACATGATACCCACTTTCGGTGTTAAAAGTCAGATATTCTGAGACGCCATAAATCCATCGCATTTTAAAGTGATAATCATTAAGTTGTCGTTACTCAATAAAATGAACACAGACAAGTATATCTTTATAAGCAATAAAAATTCACAGTGAACTCGTAAAATGGAGAAGAAAAGATATTTTCTTAGTAAAAAGTTATTATGGTAAGTATTTATGTAATATGTTTTATGTTATAGACGTTTATTACCTAAATCAATATTTGTGCAGACGTCAATTAACAAAGTAAAAATAATGTAAAAAAAAAATAAAAGCTCTGTGAGAGCTTACATTAAGTTAATAACCATGACATGTCGATTGTTTTTCCTAGTTAATGAAAAACGTATTTCAGTATTTCTAAAACAAAATCTTATTAAAACAATCATTGTAAGACATGAACGTGTATCTCCGACCTGAAACCATAGACCAAACTCAATACCTAATAAATCTCTTTGAACACTACGTTTACGAGCGAAGCAGACGTGTGCGGACCGTTGGCACCTCACTAGCTCATTTCATTTAACGTCTACCAGCATACTGCCATCACTATCGCTTGGTACACATGAAATTTTTCAAGGTACTGATTTCCGAGTTTCATTAAATTATTTAGTAATAGATTTTATGATCTACGAATGTATGCGGATGTTTGGAAAAACGCGCGCGAATTTATGTTATGTAATAATTGTAACAGTATATTAACTTCTTGTACATATTCTGATACATTATATTTCTTACCATTTTGTTGCCCTTATGATGGTTTAACATTAACTTCATCATTAATGGTAAATCAAGAGCCTATTCCCTTTATTCCTAAGAACGCCACATCACTAGACGTAACTGTTGTTTACGGTACCAATGTGATCATCTTCGTCACGGTAGGCGTGCTGATTACACCAGATTACCTCCCAGCTAGTGACCTATAATGTGACATTAATGGCTTACCATTAGGTCCAGTCTATGTGTGAAAAGCACCCACCTACATGACGCAGCAATACCAACGGGAAGGAAAATAAATGAGCGCAAGATGTAAAAAGAGATGAAATAAAAAGCACAGTCTCACAGTTTATTTATCCACTTAATTTAAAGCCAAGGCCTCCCGATTAAGGACCCTTCTGTCACTTGATAAAGTGTGTGAACTGCAGTTACAATGTACCAACTAAATACATGCACAATAACCGCTGTAGAAACATTTGTCCACAATAAATATTTTTCTACGTGTTCAAACGGTAAACTTTTTATGATCACTACTTGAGGAGTCCTTTGAGAGTAAAAGTAAATAGAAATTATACGGCCCATTCACTGCGAGGGCACTGTGAGGCGCACGCGCTGCGTCAGGACAAAAAAATAAGGTCAAGAGCAAAGTCCCGTGATCTTCAAATTGTCCTTTACTTGTTGCTTTCAAACTGGTTTTGAGTGGGAAAGGATTTAGGGACGAACATAGTTATCACATAATTATGCTTCAGCATTGAATAAATTACGTATTAAGCTAATTTGAAGTCTTGTTGACAACGCGTCAACACTCACCAGTGTTTGAGTGTCCCAAACATTTAACAGAATTCCGAAAATGGTAGCTTACTACTGAATGTGTATTTAATGACTTGTATGCTGACAACGTTTGTGTTGACTAGAAGCTTTATTACGACTTTATAAGTCACATAAAACGACATTGTATAGCTACAAGTTATTTCACTACCGTCAGTTTAGCCATAACGGCCAATATCCCGGAGCGGAACCACAACTGCATCTAACTGTTTATAGCAGTGTTGAATTGTGTCCATCTGTGTAGATGCAATTATTCTTAGATAACAGTTTGTTCTTGAACAAACTTCGTGAAGTAAGGCACTTCGTTTTATAGCCAGAGTTATTATAGACGGTGCAAGGATAGTGACCTGGAGCTATTTTTGTCTTTATACACAGACTTGTGGCAATGACATAACAATTAGACATAAATCAATCTGAAGACACTCCTAAAATTGTCTGCGGCGTGTGCTTCTGTTTATTTCTGTTAAACATTATTACGCTTGGCTATTGAGAGTTTATTGCTATTTTAGAACATTCTCGAAATATTTGTCTACAAGGAATATTATCTAAGATAAATACCGTTAAACTAATCCTCAGCTCCTCAAAATGCTGGGGCAGTCAAATAAACATGCTCTTACTGAGATCGTGAAGACGTCCCTAACGACCTAATAATTCCTTGTAGGTTCACTTGTTTATTTTCAAATGTGTTCATCACCTTATAAAGCGATATTCTTTGCGCGTGTTTCCGCGCTCAATTGGCCGCGGGCTGCCGGCCGCCTCTAGCGGTTACCGGCGTAAATCTAATTAGTGCTATTGACATGTTTATATTTATTTTACTAGAAAGACATTAGTTAATGTTAATTGTCATTGTTAATTTTGATTTGTATCTTGGTATGCGATGAAGCGACTTGCACATTTAATTGGTTATACCTACGACGCGTGTGCCAAGTAGGCGTGTATCAATCACGTGGACTAATAACTCGCTACATTTATTTTGAATTATTTAAATTGTTGATTAGTGTATGTCCAACTTTTTGCTTTGGGGCAGGCTTGAGCAATAAATCAATTAAAATTAGAACCATAAATTGTAGTGAAATAAAATTGTAATGTTTGTAATTTATGACCATAAACTTGCAAATAGTTTAAAGCCATTAAAATTTCGTCATAGAGAGACACTTCAAAAACGAAATAATTTCTCATGTGTGGTAGTGGTAGACGAAGTGATTTTAACATAAAAATAACGGCGATCGGCACTTAATAAACCACTTAAGATGTTCATTAGGGCGTTTTACAGAGTCGTTTGATCGTTTTAATGTGGAGTGCGTTGCGGGTGCATTCGGGCGGTGCTTCTCGCTCCAGCCACAAACGTCTAATGGAGTTGTCAGATTGCGCAACGCGGTGAGAGAACTGCGTGGGCGCAGACCGCACAGGGCTGCCATCGATGACCCCATGACTTACATTGTTACAATAAACTGTATATTTACAAAGAATTTAATCTATGTGTATTTTCAAAGCGTGTGTATATGACTGGACCAATTTCTTTTTATAACGAGCATGTAATTGTTGGTAATATTCAATATAGTATTTGAAAACGATTATGATTTAGAGAATACTTACGGATTTGAAACTTAAACTACGAAACAAATGATGTTTTGTAAAACCTTAAAATAGAACAAAAGATAGCTTTCATTACTTTTCTGGTAACTATTTTAAGAGACAGCCCTACAAACTAAAACCCAAATCGGGAAAGTAGTGATAAACAAAGTGTTTCCATGTCACTAACATCACCCACAATTTAGCCATGTATGATCATGCTCGCTTGTTAAACTTTAGACAATCATGTACCTAAGTGAATGTTGTTGGTTCTCATTACCCGTTTATCCGTGAGAGCGGTAAATTGTGTGAACTATGGTTAGACTGACAAATTGTTAGAGAACACAGATGATTATGACCTTTCCTTGTTAGATCTTTTTCGCTGCTCGTTAAATTGTCGTACCATCACCAGCAGAATACAATTTATAGCGAAATATGTGATGCTGATCTTGATTTACTGTCCCATTTGTTTTCCTTGAACTTTGTTCGTAAAAATATATTGTTTTCTTTGGTTTTCAGGGTATTCGTGATGGTTGAGATTGCAATGTTATCGTCGGCGACGAATTCCACTACGACAGAGACACCACAGGTAATTGGTTTGGGTTCAGAATATACTTAATTACACCATTCTTAAAAGTCTCTGTGATAGTCATAGGACAGTAAAAAAGCTATTTGTTTTAAAACCTGCAAAAAGCGATTAGTTCAGAGATTTCTTATTCCTATCATATGTTCTTGTTTTCATAAAGATGTCATTCGATGATTAATGTGTTTCCAAAATGTATTCCAGGATGCCGAGTTGGAGGTGGCTCCAGAGGTGCCAGATGAAGGCGAGGAGTACGCATGGAGTGCTTGGGGCAGCTGGAGTGCTTGCTCCAGGGCTTGTGGTGGTGGAGTCTCCGTGCAAGAGAGGCAGTGCTTACCTAGGTGATCACATATAAAGTACTAACTTTTGTCACCCGCGTGGGGAACTCCTCGATACATGGACTGTCTTACCGAAAAAAATTTCAATCGGGCTAGTGGCTTCCGAAATTAATTTGTTCAAGTAAACAAGCAAACAAACTTTTAAGCTTTATACCATTTAAGTAAAGTTTAAAGACTATTTTAGCATAGTAGGGATGGTAAAAAAAGAAGGATCTAGAGGCAAAAATATTTTTAAGTTCAAGTCACCAGTACCAGTAGGTACTAAAAGTACGTCAGATAATCTTCATTCCAAAATATATATAATACCATCATGATAGACTAGGTTCCACTTATCAGTGTCACGTCCAAGCGCGTGTGTGGTTTTGTGCTGACAATTCACTATTGTAGAAATCGGGATAATGTCTTTGGGGAGACAGCCGAGTTCGTGATGTTTTCTTTTCGTATTTCGGAATTTGCTGTATAAGCCGGTTGAGCTTCACTTGTATCGATTACTTATTGTATGCTGTCCTAGTCATGTAACGGACCAATACTTCTAAAATACTAAAGAAAAGTTAGAATTTCTATACACATGGTTATCTTATATTCGTGTTAACAATTTTCTATCAATTTTGATGGCATGATTTCTCTTTAGCGAATCGTTGTAAGGTAACAAATTGCTGCACAAGGCGGTTCCGACAACGCTTGAAGACGCACGTTAATATCTCATCATACACTGCACATAAAAGCAAAAATTGTAAACACTAACATTTTACACGCCTATTAACGTAATTCGTTTATGCGCCTTTTACACCATCAGACTCAGAGACTTATCGGGTCGGTTGCAATATAAAAATACTAGCGGTGCTCGACCGTTGGGCTTGCCATTTTATATGTACTTGCTATGTGAAAATCAGGTTGTGAAATGTCTTATATCAAATTAGTTTATTACGTTTTTGCAAGAAAAACTAACAAACGAACATTCATCCTCTCAAACTTTTGCGGTTTAATATGAATAAGCAAAACGTTTAAACAAACTCCACCTACGTCGGTCGTCTGAGCACACTTCCTAAACTACTTAAATGTCAGCACGTGTAATTAATAATGGCCATTGTAGCAAATAGGCGTATGATTTACTAGACAACCGGTACAAGAATTCTAATCAACTAGAAAATATTCGGCTGTTTAATTAAGACTGTTTCGGCCGCGACTTCGGTGGCATTCGGCTGTCGTCGGCGATTAGATCTAGCTCATTTGCGTTTATCAAACCGTTGACATATGCAATTTAGTAATCTGACGGCGTTTGAACCTCAATCAGTTTGGTGCCCGCAATTATTTTATTAGCTTTGATCTTGGTGGTCTAGCTGTGACAACATAATCCAACTAATATTATTTATGCGAATGCATCTGAAGTTTGTCACTTTATATTGGATTTTGCTAGAAAACTGTCTTACTTGGAATCGGAAACTTTCCTGGATTGCTAAATAGAGTACCTGTCTCTATATTCCAAGACATGACAAAACAGGTGTTCACGAGAGTAACTGGCTCCCATTAAATCAAATAACACTAATAGGTCTTGACAGTTTCTAAACATAATCTATTTTATCCAATTCTTAGAAAACTGTTATTTCGTCTGTCCATGAGTTTATTGCAAATGTTATTTTCAGATCAGTGAGTGGTTTAATTGCATTCTCGTTATAGTTTCTGCTCTTCAATTAAAAAATAACTTGTCACTCTATTGTTTGAAAGCTCTAAGCACTCGAAGTCTCAACTGGTCTCGAGTCGAGGGCAAACATTAAATATTCGCCAAGTGTAAAAGCTTCTATCGTGTGCGCAGGTTAAAGGTTAAACATGCCCTCGCGACCCGCTCGTACGGTTTTTATCGAGTAAATTAAGGTAATGGAAACCCCGTAGCGTGGCTTGTAACAAGCTGTTATTGTAGTGGGAGCATTGATTGCTTGCACTCGCGCGCTTGATTGACACGCATCAGCTCCGATATAGCCGGTAATGAGCTCGCGATTACCGTCCATTTTATAAAGAAGACAAACTTCATTTTTGTCTACATATTTGTAGTTGCAGCGCTAATGAGGGATTGGTTTTTGAACATGTGGTAATTGACGTCAGAACGTCAGTTGTATGTAGTGTTTGGCACGGGGGCCGTTTCTCATGGCTGCTATGTGCGCGAGATGACTCGAGCGCTGGTCACGGGTCACTGTGACGGGGCTAGAATGTGTTTGTTGAAGATTTATGTGCAATCACAACACATTTATATCTAAACGACCTTTAATTGAATATCAAAGGCTCTGCTAATTGTTATTAGACATAGTTCTAACATACCAACGTTCCACCCGTCAGTCAAATCATAATTAATAATCCAAACAGATTATGAGAACCGTTGCTGGTAATCAGGTCAGGCTATTTACGTACAAATGAATGCTTGAACCGAGATAATTGTAACGAGTTGAGGATCCAGGATTAATACGGCCAGATACAGAGTCCTGTTAGATAGATAAGTAGGTAATCAAAATACCGTCACTCTTAATTAGTGGGTGCCGCCAGCGGCGCCGAGCTTTAACGGTCTCGAACCAGACTAGAGTATATACATACGTAATGTGCTATAACATTTATGTAACCTACTACTAATGAAAGAAAAACAATATAAAAGAAAACTCTTCCAAATACGTGGAAAAAAGGCCAGAAAGATTAAGTAATTACTGGGAGCCCTCATCAGAGCGAGCTCAGACAAAACATTCATTGCCTCCACTCTTAACCAGGATCTGAATTACAAAAGAGGTTAATGACCTCTAAATATAACGTGCTTATAAATAACTCAGCAATCAAGCCCTTAGATTCATAGATAATCTGGATCACGAAATAAGCCTGTAGCAATTCCATACTAAATAAATATACATTTCGAATATATTTCCTTTAATGACGTGATTAATCAAATTAATTTGTCGATACTGTAATACAGATAGTTGGTGGAATAAGTTATATAAATTCGTTCATTATGAAACGGACGCACAGACAGACGGTCGACAGTATCCTGCTGATGCCGCTCGGTACAACATGCTCGACAAATTAGGATGGACGTCGTTTGTCATGAGACTCTCACACCGGCGCGTACGCGTTTCATTTGGACGGCAATAAAGCGGGGCTTGAAATATTGCCCCCTATCTGCTTAGGAAAATTTGAGTTAGTTTACAGATTTATCAAGTGTTTACCTTTTTTTTATTTTACAGGGTTATTTTAATTGAACTTCTATATAAATATTATTGAAGCTGAAGCTTTGCTTGGACTCGCTAATCTCAGAAACAAATCCATTTTTCCGATTTATCGAGAAAGGCTGTAGGATACTTTTTATGCGGATGTGCGATTGACCAAATTGCTAAAAGCAGTTAGTTTGTTTAATAAACATGATTCAGTGTGTACTGTGTGATTTTGCGGTTTCCTAGCACCTATTAAAAACCTTTCGACCATTTATTTTTAATCACAATCGTTGTCTTCACTGGTGTAATAAGTGGTTACACAAGAATACCCTTTTATATCTTGCCTGACTACCGAACACGATGATAAAATGTACGTAATCGGTTAATTTGTATCATAAAGTTACAGGTCGGTGCTTTACACTGTTTATATTTTAACGGTCGGTTTTCATTTACATGTTCTACAAAGTAATCTGCAGGTGTCATCTTTTTAATGGCGCCAAGAAACCTAGTGATGTCGTACTTATCTTTTTAAAGACCTTTAGATAAATGTTAGAACGAGCGGAACTAATCTTTCTCTTCGTGAACATGAATATTCAAATTCGTGGTTGAGTTTACATAAAATTAATGTACCTCTCCTTATAAAAGGAGTGAACATTTGTAACAGTTGACTACTAATATGTGGAACGATTTGGTCGGGTATACATCACTAGTTTTTATTTTTACTACTAACAAATTAGATTAACGTGTTTGAAGCTATTTGTTAGCGGCGTCGTTGATTTCATTAAAGGAGCTTTTGTGTTGACGCCGCTCGAATGTTTTGTTCTATTTGCCTTAAAATATTAATGTAATTATAACCTAGGATTTATCGCTTTTAATTAATATTGACGTGCGTATTTGTACTTGATTTATTTGTAGAGAATATTTCATTACATTCTTAGGCATTTATAAGTGGTTTTTTAGTTATCCTCCGAAAATAGTCACAATGGTGAAAATAAATATTAAAAATGGTTGTTATTGTTACAGGATAAGGAACACAGAATCAGCAGATAACAGCACCTATCCTCCCCCGGTGATCACCGTGAGAGTGACGAGGGAGACACACGAGCCTAACTGTCAGGGCGTTGACAAGAGATACCACGAGTGCAATGATAAAGTAATAAACTGTTTATTATCTAGCAGCTTTAAAAAAATTGGGTAGCTATGGTACAACTAGGATGGGTTATTTCATCTTAATATAATAACTATATAAGTTTTTCTTCATGCAGAACAGTAACATGAAAACAAAAGTTTGATCAACGGTATGTTATATTAAGTAAACACATAATTTAGATTGATGGGAATATAGGTATAACTACTACATATATAACTTTTGTGGCATGGTTACTATATTAGTTCAGAGCTCTTTATAAGTAATTGCACAGGTGCGGTAATGTCTGTGTGTAGATTGTATAAAAATGCGTTTTTAGCTACGCGTACTACGTAGCAAAGCTCCTGGACATAAGAAGATAGGTACTAAGTACGTACGTATAGCAATTTGAATCCGCCTTTATTTCCTTCCTTTCTTCTAAGAACGCCTTGAACAAAGCAATCTGAGCCTCACAACCGAATCATGACCATTGTTTATTTCCCTTTTAATTGATACGCCGCTAATGAACTTGTTATTTCCATAGAAATGTAAATAAAAGCTTTACTGAGCACGTTTCACACGCATTCGTCAATAAACTATGAGTAATGGCTTGCAATCATTTGTTCTATTGGTAAGTATAAAACAGCTTACTACTGAGCCACTTAATACGTGTACATTTAATGCTTACTAATGATTTACGAGTAAGTACATCGTAAACGTTGCTTGATTACTATTGTTCTATTCAATTTGCTTGTACGGATGATTAATGTTGACTCCTAGCGTTTACTTACTTCGATGTTAAAATGACAAGGACATTATTTGTTAATTATGTGTAGATAGGTGTCATAGGCCAAAGGTGTCTGAAAAACAGGAAAATGAGGTACTAAAACTTTGGGGCCTTCAGTTTAGAACAATTAAGATTATGTGGAACCAGTCTGTTCACATATGAAAGTAAGCAAAAGCGAGCCTTGAAATCGCTTTTGTCTCTCCGAAGAAAACCTTCATTACCATTGTTATGCAGCTAATGTATAACTTAATCTTATCTAGTAAACAGTAATTCAATAAGTGATACTTTACGGCGAATGTTTCATGAATGAATGAATCAAATTGCAATATATGGCGTAATGTTCGAAAATACATAATAATAAAGTAATTGAAAACGTCACGGCTTAGAAGGAATAACATCACCAATTATTTTATTTTTCATTTTCAAAAGTCTTTATAAGTTTATAGTGTAGAAAATAAATATTTTGGCACACAACGAAAACTGAACTGTGATATCTGCCGCTGACTTGACGCTCAATAACACCCTCGTTATCATTTGTCTTTTCCACCCATTTTCTTTTTATTGTGTGGCTTTCACTTTAGTTTGAAGGGTACCGAGAGCTTAGTTGTTGTTTATTTAATGGCGCTGTGTATCTAGCTGATGGCCTTAAAAATACCTAGGGTGAGAAATAATACAGACCCGTTAGAGGGAAGTTTTTTTCAACTTCTTGCCTATTGACAATAGGTCATTGACC
The DNA here is from genome assembly GCA_033682625.1 of Helicoverpa zea x Helicoverpa armigera. Taxonomy (NCBI): domain Eukaryota; kingdom Metazoa; phylum Arthropoda; class Insecta; order Lepidoptera; family Noctuidae; genus Helicoverpa; species Helicoverpa zea x Helicoverpa armigera. The sequence goes on from JAWIIS010000011.1 coordinate 5,373,078, forward strand.
TTTGTGGAAATAGTCACCTTCAGAGTAAAAAGTTTGTTAAAGGAAAGTCAGAGTAGCTGCATTTATCTCTCCGCAAAACTGACTACAGGTTATGAGTTGGTTAGATATTGTTGTAGCCGTTAAACAATTTAGTTTTCAAATAAGTGATGCAGGTGATGCAAATATGTCGAAACAGGCTGAGCTCCTTAAAATTGACCTTCGTAAATAAAAGTTCTTAACAAAATCATTTCAAGAGGCTTAAATATTAGGTATTCAGTCTTCGTTATACTTTTTATGCCTATATGTTTAAACAGTCGGAGTGCCTTAAAATTGAGCTTCGTAAATAAAAGTTCTTACCAAACTCATTTCAAGATTCTTAAATATTAGGTATTCAGCCTTTGCTGTACTTTTTACTCTGAATACTTTTGCCAATAAGGCTTAAAATCGAATAACCAATAACGAGTTTGTTTCTTATTTAAATAACTGTATGTTGTTGCAGCCATGTCCCGGCGGAGCGGTGAGCAGTCGCGCTGCGCAGTGCGCGGCGTTTGACAGGAGACCGTTCCGGGGACGATTCTACACCTGGGTACCTTATATTGATGGTGCGTTGTTATTTATTCCGTAATAGTTTCTAGACGAATTCCGAGGTAAACTGTTAAAACTGGATAAGCTAAGTACCTATGTTTGTAGCATATAACTGCATATGTCTTTCTGCTTAGTATATTACTGCCAAGTTTCATCAAAGATGGAACCAAAGCAGTATGCGCTGTATTAGAGTCAATAGAATAGGTAAGTAATAACCTAGGCTGAAAGATAGACGGAGGTAAAAAATATACGTTACTATATTATTTAAAACCGAATGACATTAGTCAGATGTCTCAATATTTTCATACATTTTGTACTAACACAACAAGTAAATATTTCACTAACATTGTAAATATTATATTGGCAATGCTTTGAATGCAACCTTCCCGTGCTAACTTTGTTGATAAAGCGGTGATGTGGTTTATCAGAATAGAAAATGACGTAAACATGAATTTTATGCACAAACGCGCATAAACGACGACATTCGCACCTTTTTCAGCAAATAACGACAGTTATTTACTCAAATACATAGTTATTGCCTAAAGCAGTTATTTTTTCACTAACTTTGCTACTTACTGAACAAAGGTTGGTAGTCTTTTCCATTCTGTCTACCGTACAATCAGTATCTACTTGTGCAATTTTAGTTTAACTAAACGAGCTACTGTAAAATGCTATGAAGGCAATTCATTTTCTTAATACCGAAAGGCGAAGAATAACCTTTTTTTTCCGACGTCAAAAATCATCAAATGACCCCTCCCGCTGTGGGTTAGTAGCGGTGAGGGAGTGTCAGACTCTTACTGACTAAAAACCGTCGTGTTCCGTCATAGGCCTTTTATGTACCAGGGCCGCGGTATCTCTTTCAATCTATTTAAGAATAACCTAGATCAGTGTTTTTCAACCTGTGGGTCGCGACCCCTAAAGGGGACGAGAAGCTTCTGTAGTTTCTTCTTCTTACTCTTCTGGTCGCCAGGAGTCGAGAAAACTACTTCAGTAAAAAAAAAAACAATAAAGATTATTGATATTTATTTATTAAGTAGGTAAGAGAATTTATAATTTAAATAAAAAACCAAGGGTCTGGGGTCGCGAAATATTGTTTTATACCACGGTATAAAAAAAAAAAAAATAGGTCACGTCGTGAAAAAGGTTGAAAAACAGTGACCTGGATGCTATATTGATTATGCATTTTTTATGCAATAACTGATCATTTTAAGGCACCTAAGCTGTACCTATCCTTTGTCCCGTCTATGCTGCAGTCTAGACTTAATAACAAAATACATTCAATCAAACTATCGACTAATGCGTCCCATCTTGACAGTTTTTCAGCTGCAAAAACACTACAACAACAAAAGTGACAAAAAAGAGAACAAACTAATTGTGTGTGGACAGCTAATCTAAGTTATTACACCGCTTGTCTACACATTTGATACGCTTGTTCCGTCAATTTGTTCGCCAATAATCTGTCAGTAATGTTACGTGTTTTATGTATCGGTGATAAAATTGAATTGTTCAAGATGGCTAATAAACTATAGTGTTTCTTTGTCTGTTATGTTCCTGTTTGACATTTGGACATTGGTGTCGTCGTTTGTTTGTGACACTGCAATTAGCGTATCCTAGTTTGCAAATAACTTTTGACTAAGATTGAAATTGGGCAGTTGAAATACTAATGAGGTGATCAACTTGACAATATTTGGCCAGCTCTCCTAAAATAGCTATGGTGTCCAAATTCGTGTCATCAGATGTTTTTGATTATCATATTACCTAAGGCCCCAGCATGACAGTCATTAGACTTAGATTTTTTGTAACTTGTATTAGTAGACATACTTATAGCATCTCTTCAACTTTAGTCAAAAGTCATGGTTGTAACTTATGTATTCTGAATTTCAAACCACTCATCTAATGTTTCAGGGACAGGGTGATTCGTACTTATAAAATATTCAATTATTTTGAACAATACGGCATTAAACAAGATATAATATTATCTTCCCTACTCAGGTAATGCACCATGCACGCTGAACTGTCGTCCGATGGGGCAGCAGTTCTACGCGTCCCTGTCACTCGTAGCTGATGGAACCCCGTGCACGAGGCAAGGCTTCCGCGCTATATGTGTGCAAGGGACATGCAAGGTAAGATCATTACACATAACGAATTTGTATGAAACGGTATAAATAATGTAAAATGGTAAGAAAAAATCCATTAAAATTAATCTCTCTCTTAAGTTTGGAATGTTTTGATGGGGTTCGCTAGACTCAACATCAAAATTGACTCCAAATATTATGTTTAAATTTTGCGAAACTATCCTGTTAAGCTAATCGCATTAAACTGATCGAGTTTTAGTTTTCGTAATCCTAAGAGACCTTTTATTTTCTAAATATACGTTGAGTCCTTTTAGACTTATAGTTGTCCCATTAATGCAAATTGTTCGACCAATTTTCTCATATTGGCAAGCAGACCACGTTTTGGTAAAATGTCTACTTAGGTCGGCGGAGACATGAGTATAATGCTTGCAATTATCTAGTTTGGTCATAGTACATAAGAATAGACTACTTTCAAGTTTCCGTGGAATGTGTTGAAGCAATTGGGCAAATATCAATTAGATGGGGTACACATACATGCACTACAGTACATGCTTACCGGGAGTGGTTATCCTAGTTTGTGACTAGTATCTGTTCCAGAAATATCTAAGGCCTTCTATGTTTAGGCATGAATGCCCACTGGTACCATCCGAATCTTGCGCCATGATATTATTCTTTCCAAATAACCCAACCTTCGCTGGCATTCTTTTGGTTGAGCTATTCTTTGAAGTTTTATCTACGGTCTACGGTCACGGACAAACCATGATCAGTAACAACTATATTTAGGCTTTGACGTCATACCGAACAGTGTATGGTTTGTTTTGTTCCGCTCAGTTTGTCATTAGGCATCCTATTCGGATATAAACACGGCATTGTAAGGTGCATTTAGAACTGTGACGTAAGCCCTGGGAATACTAGAAACGCCAATTTCGCAGACTATGTAACATTTTGTGTGTTCGGCACACATGTGAGGTATTATTCGCGCGCGCAATAAAGCTAGATGAATTGTCTATTGAATATTGAGCGGGTACCGTCTGGTCCCGGTGCTCTATAAACTATTCAATCGTTGCAACACTGCGGTACAAGGACGATGGCGCCGTAATCGTAAATTATTTAGTGTATTGTTTATTACGTGATAATGACGTGTGGCGGTTGTTCATTGTGGTAGTTTACATGTAGCACTTTGCCCCCCTTTTGTTGTCAAGGCGCTGAAAACAAAACGCTAGCGATATTCACGCAAGCTTTTGCACTTACGAGACAGACAACTTGATCGCGACTTTTCACGGCTCGATATAAACAGCTTTTATAAACTCTGCATTCAACTTTTTAGATAGCGGGATTTTATATAATCTGCTTAGACATAAAAATTAGCGAAGATGAAAACATTGTTGACCTTTTCACGAAAAAGGTTTCGATGACCGACACAATAGACTTGAAAATTGCTTACTGATGCCACAGAGGTGATAAAAAATAAAGAGATACTTAAATAAAATATCTACTATTAGCACCTATAGTTGCATGATCAATAACTTTAAATGATTGCGTAGTTAAGTAGTTAGTTGTGCTTCGTGCGAGTATGAATGAACTCGAGAGCTTTATTCGTGGTTCAATACGCAATTGGCAGTCATTAACTAAATAGCAATTAATCCGCTTTATGAGTTCAGTTATATTTTATAACATTATAAACTACAGTAATGGTGAAATTGTTGATTAAGATTTGTTATAATGGCTATTGAATTTATTGATCTCAATCATTCGCTTCTAATTAATTGGCGGTATTGTCTTTTGTTGAGAACTACATATTTAAAGGAATGGGTTGGTCAATTTATGCAGTACTTAATGGTTTATAGGAACAAAGAATTTATTTGACATTTAGGCCTTAAAATAAAAGGCTTACCGAACTATTGTTTTAAAATCTTTGCTCTAAATCTCATTGACACCTACATTAAAATGGAAACAAAGACCACCTATTAAGACCTTTACCAGATTATTTTCTTCCAGCTGTAGGTGCTCCATTTGGCCTTTTTTTTTCTTGTACTGGTTCACGTATGATCTGGTGGTCTAGAGAAACTTACTACGTCGGTATAGTGAGTGACGGAAGCCGGCGGCGCCAGTCGGTATGCGTGAGATCAGTGATTACCCACCGCCGCGGGCCACGCGACAGTTTCCTATTCCGACACGCTTGTGTACATAAACTGGGCAAAATATACCTATTAGGAAAATTGCTGTAAAAGCTTTTGAAATAATCACTTTATTACTGCGTTTATTTATGCCAGAAGTTTGATCTAGGACTCTAGGAACTCTGAGCGTGCTAAATGATAATATGCTCTTAAATTAAATGTCTAAATACGGTAAAGAGATCTAAATGTGGTTCTGAAATAAAGTTGTAAGACATAATTTGGAATGAGAAGGAAATTACCTGTACAAATCATGACTATTCTTATGACTCAGCTTCTTCCATCTTAATAGCTTTATCTTTTATAACTAAATTAAATTATATTCCAGCTTATAATGTCGCCATCATTATGAACATAATAGGGCAACTAAAGTAATATCCGCGTAACAATAGGCTTCCGGACGGTGGCGTCTAAACATCTTAAAATTAATAATGTTCGCGATAATGCTTCTATTTATAGTAATGTAGATAAAAGCTTTACAAATAGCACAATTTACTTTGGTTATAACGAACCATTGAGACACCTACACGCAAACAATAAGGTTAACAGGACTTTATATAGAATATGTGCAGAATATTCGCTGCAAGGAAATCCCGGCATTCCATCCCCTTTTACGTCGAGAGCCCGAGGTCCGAGCCGGTGTGACATGAATCCGATACCCTAGACGAGCCACTACAGGCTAATTAATCCCACAAGGCATTACTTTGACACTTTGCAAATGGTGCGCCTGAACATTTGTATATTTCGCTTTAATTACCGGCCGGTAACCGTCACTCATTCCCAACATTTAGCCCCAAGATAACACTTGTATGTAATAGATATATAATTGCCGTGCCTCTGACAGCTATTCCTAGAAACCTGCTATTTAAGTAATCCAAATGAGCAAACTTATAATCTGTTATTTATTTGCGGTAATGTTAATATTATGAGCAGTTTATGATATTGTACCATATTTAATACTTAAACGCTGACAGTGTTAAACGTTTAATTAAAACAGCAGTTAATTCTAGTTGGTTGACTCAATCTTAAATTCTTATTAAATTGAAGTATACTTCGCTAACATAAGTCTCAAGTTACTCAACTCGCTTTGTGAATTTCTGTAGTGGATTGATGGACGCGTGTCTTCGCATTTCCTTTTCCCGGAGATATTATCGTCATGTTGAAATACACAGTTTGCGCGAATAGAACACATTGCAGTTTGTCTTCCATACTAAAGTAATATACTTACTGTTGTAATAATAATTGACTTATCAAGAGCCGCCGAGCAAGTTCAATTAATTAAGTTAAGTAAAATTGAAGTTAATTGATGAGAATATATTCATTATCATTAACCTGATATTGCTGGATTATTTGATTATTGTATTGCTACACTACAACTACAAGGCAATTGACGGCAATAGAAATCTGTTCACGACTTTTATGATAAAATCTAAATTATCGAACTCCATCTTACTGTATACGCATATAAATAAACTGAACTATGAAATATGCTTACCATTCCACTAACCCAGAAACTATGTCAATGACTGAATTAGCCATTTTATGATTCACTATAAATAACAATATAAATGTTGTATTCCGTTAGTGGTAGGTATGGTTCCCTTTACCTAGCTGTTATTGATGACTTATCATTTCATTGTACGGATCAATATTGATTGAATTTTTTTAAGTGCTTTTAAGCGTTCATTTCATTCATCTGCTTGTATAAATAAGTAAAGATAAAAGTTGTGTTTCAATCAGCCTTGTGATTTCTCAACAAATATCTTTACAAGGTGACAATAATTGGCGTCGAATCCTAGATAATCGAGAAATTGGTGGTCATGAACTCCACTAGTTTTATGTGACAACAGACAAGGGTGTAAAGTACCGTAAAATACGTTAGTTGTTCATACGTAAGAATATAAATTTATGCTCTTGATGGCTCCGAATTGATCCTTTAACAGTTACACGTAAAATAATTCTTATATGACATGAAATTAGATTGAACAATATATGTAGTCAATAAACTTGCAAGCGCCGTAATAGGCGGTCTATTTGATGAAGTTTCGAGCACTTGCTTTTATGATGGATACTTTTATATTGTGACTGGATATTTTGTAAGGTGATCTTTTTATAGTGAGTGAGACACGTAATTCCGATCCTAGGTTTAGATTCTCTTTTGTGTATCACGTACATAACTTTTCTGCAGATTTATCGTTCATGTGACCATACGACGACCTCCAAAACTATTCAGCTGAAATTGATATTATTGAGATTCGTTAAGGCCTCGACATCGGATATTAAAGGACCTGAATTTTGATTCACATATTTATGGACCCAGTATCTCCAAAAATATATTTTTGTAATTTAATATGAGACTCACGTAACAGAATGTAAAGCCACTAATAAAAGCCTTTTTAAGGTTAGATATTGAAATCACTAAATTAAAAAAATTTTTTTTTGGAAAAACCTAATAAAAAATTGAAACTTTTATTGAAGAAAGATGAAAGACTTGTTTATAAAAAGATACGTGTCGAGTTCACAAGCTCAATGGTGTTGATCAATTGAATAAATCATTAGATTCGGCGCAACCTTTACGAAATTGAATCTTCGAAGCTATGACGTCCGATGCATTAGTATTGAGGCGGTGACACAACGAGACACGGAAAAATACAGTTTTTTTGTGTCTGCAAGAAAGCGAAACAAACAGGAAAAAAATGATATAAGTAGGATTTGGCTGCACCGCAAAGTTATTCATAGCTGAGACGGAAAGATTGTATTTTGCAAAAACTGTGTAGGAAGAGTTAGATAAACATATAATTAAAATTTAAACTATCATTCACAGTAATAATAATAAAGCTGAAGAGTTTGTTTGCTTCCTTGCCACGTGTTAATCTCTGTTTCCGGTTGGAAAAATTCTTTAGTGGGTAGGCTATAGATCAACTAGCATCATTACATTATTAGCAATACTTTCTGTATACAATTTCTGTTATTTTGTTGAAAAACGCATAAAAAATAATAGACATTGTTAGTTTTATACACAATTTCTGTATTATTGTCCAGTTGTCGATTGTTTCTAAAGAAAATAATTATTGTTTACCTACATATAACAGAGTTGATCGATAATAATATTTGTATAGTTGGTGCGTGATTTGTCTCGTGAGACAGATATTTGGCATATGTGTGAGTGTTCTCGGTATGAGACGGGCGGCCGGCCACTCTGTCAGTTTGTCGGATTTCCACGTATGAATGCGCGGGAGACGCGTGTTTTACGCGCCAGTAGTGCACGGTGCCGCGACTTACCCGCTGCGCATACGCATACCGGGAAAACTCGTGCATGGTTCATTTTATATTTATTTATTAAATTAAAAATTTTTAGAAAATTAATCGTAAAAAAGTGCCATTGTTTTCTAAGTAAAAGTGCGGTTTGGTATAGTTATTTATTTTTGTTTATGTTATTGTGCAACGAAATGCATTTTTTTCATGACATATTGGTTTGTTGGAAACATTTTGTAACTTAGACAATAATTGTGTGTTTTATCAATCTCAATAACATTTTAATATTTATTGCCAAGCTTAATATCAAAAACAAACATGTTTATTTGTTGGCGCAACGGAGCGAGCTTTCACAAATGCATCCGTCCGCATTAGCGTTTGATTCGAAGCGAATAATTTAATTTCCGTTAAAATCTCTTATCGTTCACAATTATAATATTCTCCGTTAAGTGATGTAACCATCGGTCAATGACAATCCGATGTTAATTTGATGGCTGTCAAAGTTTGTTGTCGAGTGGTCTGCAACTGGTCGGAAAGTCCCGTTCGCTGCGGATGCTTACTCTAATCTTATCAGCTGTTCTCATGTAACAAACGAATTTTAAAGGACAAGATAAATTAAAGCTAAGTATGCAGTAAAATTGTTCTTAAGCTAACCGGTAATGGTTTCTCGAAGACGATTGTAGCTAATTTTCGTGAGTCGTGCGGTGTGTTGGTTGTAACATGAAACTGCACTAAATGCAATCTATCTTTCCATTTGGCGGCTATTTATTTACGACTTCCTGTTTTCTACTATGTTTTATTTTGGCAAGTGAAGTTCGTGGTTCAATTAAGTATTCTATGAAGAACTTTGATGTAAGTTGAATATTCGGAAAAGGTAAGAGTACCAATAGTTATTGCGATAGTTTAATGGCACCCAACAACTATTGAAATTCGTACTAGACTTAGTAAACATAACATTTCTCGAAATATATTGGTGGATTTGTTATAACATTTTATTAACTAATTTTGCTGCCTGATATTTATGTACATACTTATTTATTCAGAAATGGGTAATTGATATTTTATATAATCTTATTACATTAGTGCTGGATGGTTTGGCATTATAATTTCCCTAATAACCAAAAAGATAATAGATCGAAAGGAATCCCTTTGATTCGGACACAATTAACAGTAGCACATTAATTAGAGCGGCGACAGTGCGTTGATCTCAGCGTCTGATCGACAATAATTTTTGGCCGCGTCATCCGCAACACTGCTTGTGTTAATTTTTCATTAAGAAATTATTAAAAGACCGCTATAAAAGCTTCATCAGTGATCAACGAATTGGGGTTACTACAAGGTCGATTAACATCTGCCTTAGGGCTGCCAAAGCACTGAAACATGAAACGTACTTGCGCTAATTAGTGTCTTGTATTTTCTCAAGTGAAGTGCCTGTTGCTAATTAAAGTCGCCTCAAGAGGTCGTATACAATCGTTTAGCGTCACATTTCCTACAGACTGTAAGATGTAGGGTCTATTAACGTAAAGCTAGGCTATGCTGTCGCAATTTCATTGAATAATTAGGCGAAAGTGTACATTTGTCCTGACAACCCTAGTGGGGACGTCGGTTACCTCCTTATAGATAGAGGACATCTTTATTTCGGGCTTATTGCCATTCATCATCATTGTTATTCTCTGAAATTTGTAATGGGGCTGCTATTAACGTGTGAATAGTACTTTGCTTTATGTTCTGTGACCACAGTTTATTGATGGTCATGAACAATTGTTATGTTTCTGACATTAACCTAAAAGTCTGTGATTTTCATGCTAGAGAAGAGCCCATGGACCTTAAAAGTTCACGAAATCACAAACTACTATAGAAAAACTGTCTTCTAAATAAACAAACAGAAGTTTTGAACGAAAACCTCAACTAATAAAAATGACATCTGTAAATTCAGAAGTCCTTTGTAGCTTATGTAGGACAGGAGTGGTTTGCGTCCAGTAACAATCTACGCAGTTTTACGACGGCTGGAAACCACATATCACCATTTTATGGATTACTGTAATCCAGGTGTTCACAGTACCAGGCTTAGCAATTAAATTCGTAGAAACTAGTGTTAGAAGATCATCGTGGCCGATAATTTAGTTAATATGATATTCTTGAACATTTATAACAAATTAAACGTTTTATGTGCCTTTGACAGGGTGCTTAGCTTGCGTGTTAAAAGGTCCATGTATATAAAGGGTGCGTTTTAAATCATTAAATGATCTTTTGACTTGCAAACAATAAGGGATATATTTGCGCAGAAATTGAATAATTTCCTGCGGGTGTAATGTATCTGCGACTGCTTTGTTTGTTTGTTTAATTATTGTCTTTAAAAAAAATGTCTTGTTTACTCAATGATTAGTAAATATATCGGGCTTATCCTGTTGTACATTACTTTCGTATATACTCAAATTTCGAAGCATCCTGTGTAATGTCAACTGATGACGATGGCCGTCGAATCTGAGGATGCATCCATTACTTGTAATGTTTAGTGTCTGGACGTCCGCCAATGTTGACATGGTGTTAATCGCGATTGTTTATTCACTGTAAACGTAAATTACATATACCTACATGTGTTAGGTAGTAAAATTCAACGGCTTTCACGACAATTTCATTCTGGCAGACATGTGTCACAATAGTCACAATGTTATTGGGGATTGACTGCGCTATTGTTTACTGGCCCGAAGCCCGAGAAGTGGATTACTGCCCACTCCTAAACGCAAATTGAAGACTGTCTTCGTAGCGCGGTATAATTTGTATGCGGTCCTGTAAGGAGATCTGTAGCATAATTTTGTTAATAGTTTTCTAATAGTTATTTTGGTTAATATTAATTCAATAATGATAACAACCGGGGTGAAGAGGCTCACAGTATTATAGTATTGTCAAACGCAATCTGTCGTCAATATGCAAGCAGAAAACATATTAAAGTCAATATATTTTATGTAATAGGTGTGGTCTTGTCAAACAGTTTCTAGTTCTGAAACGAAATAACATGATATTTATTATACAGAATTGATAACTAATAAATCGTTTGTTAATTTAATTTATTAGTTAAAATATACATCGGTACCTTTTGGTGAAGGTTTATGGTGGTTCGACCATAAAAATATGATAAATGGTCAATGTTACCTCGACAGGTTTAATAACTTTGTCATTCCTCAATAGATATATGAAGCTTTCTATATCTAGGGGCATACAGATTAGTTCAATTCAAAAGTTTAAATGGTCAAAAATGCCCATTTATCTTAACTATCTGGGGTCCAAAAATTTTATGGTGGCCGCGTCAGCTCGACAAATATCATTATAACAATAATTGAAATATTTAGTGGCGACACGCGACCAAATCGGGGTTAAATAGGACACTGGCCCATTAGATTTATGACCCTAAAACATGTCACTGACAATAAGAAGTTTAACGAATACAAAACAAAAAAATATTGTAAGTGTCCAAGTTAGGGTGGCGTTCAATTATGTGGCTAATTTGTTACATTTGACGATGAAAACCAATTTGTAAGTCTCAAATACGAAAATGTAATTTAGTTTTAGAGTGAGTTTAAATTGTGTGTTTAAAATGGACGTTGTGGCGACAAAACGCTCAGAAATAATTTAAAGTTTTGTCGTATTTAAATAGTACAAGTTCTATTGACATGGCAATTTCGCGCTGCAATTCGAATTGAACGGTTATTTTCTCACACTAGAAAAATAAGTCTGAGTGTTACATGTTTCATTGGAATGTATCTATGCACCCACGATACAGGAAAATTGCCAAAACATTAACAGAACTGACATCCAATTCATCTTAACGTTATCCTATTACACGGATGATTCAGATTAATAAAGAATATTTACTGCAACGATGAACTCACATGTTGCTCATAGACAAAATTACATCATGTGTTCAGCAGCAAAAACGTATTAAATCTTTATCCAAGGTCAGTTAAGTGCATTCTTCTTGCCTACTGACGCAAGAACACTTGTTGCAGATATAACCTGAAAACATGATTCATTCTAGGAAATCTAAATACTGTATTAGTGCTAAGTGCCTGAACGCTATTAGCATTAATCAATAGACAATCATTGGCAGCAGCTGGTTGTCACTCTATTGCAATTTTCGTTACGAATGTCATGTGTTCAACGAAGTGCTACTTACTTTTGATTTGGTAAATTGCATATTTAATGGCTTCAGTTTTGTTGTATTGACATTGAGCAATGTTTTGTATGCATTTATTTTTAAGAAGAGCCTGTCTATTTTAATTTATGTCATTTACGCTCAAGGCGTCAAAAAGGTGGTTGCTTTAAAGGCAATCAATATCGTACTAAGCTATACAATCGTAACAATGTTGGATAAAATATATAGACACTAGAGCTGGTTTAGACAAAGCTTAGCTTTCACAGCTTATGTAAATCAACACTTCGTATCGCACGTCATCAAAGAAAGTAAACTCGAACAGCTTGCAAGTGCAACAAGGTGTGCAATGCAACATTAGATTTGATAGATGGCATCGGCAAGCGAGTGACCGTTTTGTAGCAGCATTTAGTATAAAATGCACGTTGTTAGCTGTTACCTTCATGAAAGGCGGCGCGAAAGCTTGGCGCCTCGCCACTGGCTTCTATACGATCCCTGCGATACAGGTTTAATATGTACCGTGCTCTGTATGCATGGGAAACTTTTAAAACTCGGCCACTTGCACTACCGACTTACCTATAAAACAGGAATAACATTAACCTCAATAAAATTGTCATAGAGGTCCAATATTTTCCCATATATCAACGAAACCTTCAGTTTCACTTATTTGGGTAGAAAAAATACCTTATTTACATACAAAGGGTCCTCATTAATATGTATCGTGCCACTCTGTATGATTCATACATGTAAATTGCAGTTGCGAAAAATAATTTAATTCGTGACGGCAATATCACTTTGTACCCTTAACGCAGCCGGAATGCGCAGTAGTTGACTTTACCAGTGCCACTACACAATTATACAAAGTAAATAAATTAAAAAGTAATCTCTTTGTAGATATTTAATTGAATGTGGTAGGGACTAAAAAGTATGTTGTTGTGCATTATCTTAATATCCATGTAAAACGATGCGTGTATCCTATAATCAAGATAGGGCACAAAAGTAATCCGGCCATCTCAAACGTACACCAATAAGTGCCACGCAAAGGCAATAACACTATTTCTAGATTTTCTAGTTGCGCCTCAGTTGCTTACCAGTAATCGTATTTAGATTGTATCTGCTAATAATCTCCTCTTCTAAATACAATCTATGCTAAAGATCAAAATTGTCTCTCAGTGTTCTTCGGATAAATATAAACGTGAATAAAATTCATGAATGTAAATGTTTCATGAATATAATGGTATTATCTTGAAATACAGGAAAATGCACAATCCGACTTATGCAAATATAAAATACAGAGTTATGACGAATGCAAATAAGTAATAATGTTGAAGCGAATGCAGGGCGCTCAGGCGGATCTCGCTCAAAGCTATCGTATAAAGATATCAACGTGGATTTGGTTAATACTCGTTTAAATTCAATTCATTTCACGTAACGAGATCAAAGCGACCGTTAGTCTTGCCGACGCGTACAACTAACAATAAAGTAATCATTACCACGACCGCCGATAATAATTACTTTATTTAAATATCTCGGAGACTTTTGGCTCGTCTCCCCGCGGTTTAACCTTCATGGATATTAATTTAATTTATGACGCGAATTGTTATGTTCCATTTATTTTACGTATGTTTTGCTTTACTAAATATTTCAAAGCTACCAGTTTATTTAAATTTGGACCTTTTATACCCCGGCACAAGCAAGATAATCCCGTTTTACGTGGAAAATAAAGTGTAACACTGAGAACTTTGTTTGTAGAACTTTATTATCCAAATAATTATATTATTATGACTGATTCAAATGACTAGATGTTTTACGACTGTAGGTATAAACAGTAACGTTGACACACATCTGTAATTTTACTACTCATAAAATTATAAAGCCGTTCAATTTTAATTATCAAATAATATGTTAAATGTTACACTTCTAACAAACCATATGTCAAATGAAAATTATGCATCGAACCGTTTGTTATTCAGCAAATTAATCTAGTTTTGAATTTCAACATGTGTCATTGAAAATGATAGACATCTATCAAGCGTGTCAGAAAGATCATCCGCGTGTGAATATCAGTGCTATCTAATAAGTTATCTACTGCACACTTTGGCGGCAACATGCTGTCTACTTCCGGCCTAGTTTTTGTTCTCCTCGCGCTTGTAAGTATACCGTTTACCTACATATTTTTTGTTTACTAACTTAATACTACACTCGAGTTACGCAAAATTAATAGATTAGCAGTAAAGCAAGTACTTAAAGCCATATATCATGATGGATTACCTTAATTAGCGTTAACAAACACAGTAATATGACAGCCCGCTAGCCGCCGCTGCTCCGATGTTTATTACATTTGTGAGTAAACTTTATAAATGATCCAGTTCAATGAGCAAGTCGACGAGTCCAGATATAATCAGTGCAGTCCAAGAAAGGAGGTTGGTGTATTAATTGATTTATAAGAACACATTACGGCCAATTAAAGTTTTCTGACCAATTACATAGACAGTTTATGGTCTCGCCGCTTTTATTATGTAAAGTTGTGAACCGACGTTATTTGACTTGTCACATTCTGTGGCATCGCGCATTTGTTCAGTGAGAAAAGTCAAGATCGGTACACCCACGCTTCATTAGTCAAACTACTGTGAATCTACAGCGTTTACATCGCGTTTATGTGTAATTAATCCCACTCCGCTGTTACTGAACAATGCTAAACGTTATTTTATAACTTTTTAAACCAACGGGCGTACTTTGCCGCGCAGATGTTGTCTGTACGGGTCAATTGTTTGTCGCAGTTAAGCAACTTGTTCAGTAATCAGTGAGGCGCATAAAACACAGTTCAAAGCCAACTGTTACCGCTCACTGACAGGTGATTCGTTAACTCGCGCTTAATCCTAATTAATAGACTAGTAGTGGACGTTTTCAATTACCACTTCGAATGATTTATAATAACCATACACTAAGTATTTGCTGATTAATGTCCGTGGTATTATTGTGATCACATTAATAAATAGGATTAATGTTTTCAAAACCTATTAATTATTTACCAATGTTTCTAGAAATTAAAATAACACGAGTTGTTAAAATACTGTGGAATGCGTCTATTTTTGAATTTCAATATATTTTATTATGTAAAACTTCAGTTTATTATCTCATTAGTAAGCATCGGGCGCTCTCATTTATTAACCCTTTTACGGTCGTCCGCAAATTATTAGCGCTTGGTGACGCTTTGTCATACGTTGGTATTTTTAAGCGTCCATTTTGTTTCCTATAAAAACATTAACGACGAATAAAATACAAACGAACCTTTTACGGAGATCCTTGAATGTGTCATTATGGAGGGTGTCCGTTTTGTTACCAAATTATCTGGGACAAAGACTTAGTAGGCAATAAATGTCATTAGTGGTGGTCCTTTCATGTAGCATTAACATAAACTTGAAAGCTCAATTGCCTTGAATTTGGTCAAGTTTGGGAGCAAGCCAACGTATAAGAAAGTAACGTAGGCGGAAACAGATACGCCAAATTATATTGTTGCTCATCCAGATAATTTTCAATCCATTAAAGAGAACATAAATATTAATTGGACACTATGATTTCAAATCATTGTTTTATAGGTATCGTTTCTGAATTGTTTTTGATTTCGTCACTTAACAATACAATTTAAACATTTGCATACAACTTAGCGTGTGCTCTAAATAATAATATTCAACGCGATTGCAAACGCGCAAGTGTATTACAAAGTAAATAACTTAATATTATCTGTATCTGAAATATTTGCATAATGCTTAATATTCTTGTAACGAAGGAAACATAATTAAGCTCTATAAACGTGCGTGAAGCTACAAATAGAGGAACATTGATTCGCATATGATCCTTTTACATGTTAAAATGTTAATTAAGACAGTTTGTCCGTAAGTGGTTTGACGCATTTAGGCATATTATAGGTCTTGGCGTTAAACGAGCACTTTGCGTAAATACACACCGGAGTATGTGGTCCAATAAGTAGGATAGCACTCGTTTAAGTGAGGAATTTATTGCCTTTTGTTTTAAATTGTTTTTGTATCAAAGTGTTTAAAATTTCTTCTACCAGTGTGTATAGACGTTGGTTTAGGGCTGAACTTTTACGGGGTTATAATTGTGATAGTTATATAATTACATCAATATTTAAATTGTACACTATGCCATTAGTTTTCTTAAATTAAGATGCGTCAATAAACAAAATTAAAGGCAGTATTATCGAGAAACTCTTCAAATCAAAATGATTAATAAACCAATCAGTTTAAACTTTTTGGTACGAGCAACATTTCAATTGATCAATAGGAACGTGTTTCCACTATGATAAGATAGTATCCGTCACTACAATATTTTCATCCTACTCAGACTTTCCAATCGGCTCGTTAGAATTCCTAATCAACATCGTAAATCGTACTTTGTTAGCGTACAATGTATGTATGAGAAGAAATTGAGTGTTGTGGACAACGGCGAACAATACATCGTAGAGAGAGCCATTACGATCATAAGTCCATTGTGAAACGATTGTCCTCACTGGGTATCTCGGTCTAAAACTACAAGTAAATTACTACATGTTTCACTTATCGAGATTAGGAGCTCATCCATTCTAAATAGATGACCCTCTAATATCGATTCATGTTAATGTAGTTTAACTTTAGAATTAGAAGTTTTGGTTTGAGGTGGGAAGCGATTTAAATATAGCACTTTAAAATAGACGATATGCCCAGCTTCTAATCGATATGGTTTCATTATCATATTCGATATGGATTCAAATACTAATTTATTACATCACATCTCTGAAATGTAATCCAGGCTGATGACGGTCAGGGAGACGTCATTTGCAAGGACTTAAACTGTCGCTGAATACTGAGCTGCACGTTTTGGATAAACCTTTCATTGGACTCATGACATAGGTCGCAAAAGATTACGCAGTCCTGTAACGGAAACCGTCTAACAAACCAGGTCTCCGCTCATTTATTTTGATAATTTTCCGTCCCTAACATAAATTGATTCCTGAACATGGTTATACCTATTGATCAGGAAATCTTTAGAATGAAGAAGGTGCTTATTAATGAAGAGCACGGTTCTCTGGTATTCTTAAGTAATTGGTCATTGCCATTTGTCTGATTTTGTGTTTGTCCCGGGTAGGCGGTGGGTCGCGAGGGCGTGCTGTCGTCGGCGTGGTCGCGCGAGCTGCGCTGCGGGCGGCGCCTGGTGTCGGGGCTGTTCTCGCGCCCGCGGCTGCCGCTCGGCTACTCCTACGTCGCCACCGTGCCGCGCGGTGCCTGCAGACTCAACGTCACAGAGATCGTGCCCAATGACAATTATATAGGTAGGTTTATACATGTAACTACAGAATTTCAAGAACTATGCAAAATCAATTCCTTCGCGTAATTGTGGCATCAAGACGAAGGGCGTATGCCACGCCTTTCATACTTACGGTAGGTCATGATAGCTACGTGACTGTGCGAACAGGTGCTAATGTACCTGTCAGCTTTAAATCGGCCGTCTGGTCATGTTGGTAAAAATTGAAATACTGATGAATTAAGGTAACCTCTTTGCCAGAAGTTTTATTTATCGTTCTACAATACTTAATGAATAGTCCTTTGATAAAGCCTAATGGGCCGAGAACGTGAGGTTGGTCACTTATCAATCAGCATTGTACACGAAGTGGACTGTAAATCAATTGAGTCTGCTATACCTACCAACGCCCACTTTGTTTTGTGCCAATGATATGAATACAGCTTTGCCCCGGCTTTTAATGTGATGCGGAATCGTTGACAGGTAGTTTACAATACGTCGCTCTCGGTAATTAATGTGTACAGACTATTGAACGCCTGTTGTTAAACATCTGTGGGACGCAATGTAAATAGAGCCGTGGATTATAAATTGATTGTCGATCAAATCAAAGGTAATGGTGCAAACATACTTAGTACTGAATGGATCTTTGACATGGATGTACTTACAGCTTTGAAGATAACCAACGGGTCGTACATAATGAACGGCGAGTTCGCGGTGTCAGCGCCGGGCACGTACGAGGCGGCGGGCGCGCGCTTCCACTACGCGCGCGACGGCTCGCGCGACGCCGTGTTCGCGCACGGACCCATACACCACCCCATCGATATAATGGTATGTATATCCAATAACCTCTCAATTCGCGATATAGGTAACATATATTACGATATTAACGAATTACTAAAATCGTAGCATATGGCAAACATATTGCCGCGATAAATTGTTTGATAAATCTATTACGAGCGAATCGAAAAGAAATGAATGTAATATTTATTTTCAGATACTTTATACGCAACCAAATCCTAGTATAAAATACGAATATTTCACGGAATCACTACCTGGTGAAGTGGAAAGTGAAGCTGTTACGAAAACTGATTTGGTTGGCGTAACACCGTCCACGTTTCCTGCAACTCATTTTCGACGACATCACAGTTATGAAATGCATTCGAGAAAAAGTATAGGTGGACCAAGGCAGCCAGAAATAAGCATTAACCCCGAAGATGCTAACGCGGATGAGATTATCGTTGGTAACAGAAAGTTTATGTGGAAGATAATGTCTCACACACAATGTACCAGAACCTGCGGAGGTGGTATCCAAGTAAGTACCAATGAGGGTTTTCCCTAATTTTTCTGCCACAGGGTGGCGCCACGTATGCGTCTGGTCCAAACAGCTGTCAAATAGTATGGAATTGTAGGGTCCGAACTAATTGTTTATTGAAATTCTGTTATATTGGAAGTGTTATTGATTTTATTATGGACTACGGTTGGAATAAGTTTTCCGAACTAAAAATTGAGCTTAGAAAGAGGGGTGCAAAAGTCACTGGTACTAAGGAAAAGCTCGTTGAACGGCAGATAACGCAACGTACTAGAATTTGTTTACACAATATGATTTAGTTTTTTTATCTACTCAACTGTAATTGTAAAACACTAATGCAGTGCTTTAATTATACAATAAAAATCACTAAAATCATTCATAGTAAAGATAAGCACTTTGACGGGTACTTGGACCTGACGCCTCGGTGCTGCCACCTCGTGGACGCCATTTTAGAAAACCCTCATTTTGCAGAAGCTATCACATCCTTAGGAATTTAAGTCAAATTTTGTACAAGCCATAAAACATTCTAGACACAGTAACTTTGGCCTACATGCTGCCAATCGGACAATGAGGCGTCTAGTCAGTCTGACCGATAAATACCTAATTGAAATCAATCTGTACCAATGCTTTATTGCTAGCACAGTTAGACGTCGGACCGTATTTCGGGACAATTGGTAATGTGATGCTTCTTTTTCCACGAACCTTCATAATTTCACAGATCTTATCAATATTTCTAAGTATTACTTAGATTATTAGATTGATAAAAAATGCTTTGAAAAGGAACACTGTTCCTCACTCGTCTCTAGAAAGATGGCAAATAACATTTTTATAATAAAACCATTTTGGACTGATACACAAATTCTCTTCAGCTGGGTAAGTATCGTTGCGTGGAGGCCAATCCCAGTAAGCGCGAGGTTGCTTCAACACACTGCGCGGGTCCCACTCCTCCCCCGAGTCGTCGCAAATGTGGAACCAATGCCTGTCCCCCTCGCTGGCGAGCGGCGGCCTGGACTGCATGTCCGCGATGTGGGCCCGCTACCAGGACCAGAATCGTCGGCTGCGTACAGGATCATGCTAAAGGCATCACTAAGGTACATACAGACAGATTGTCTAAAACTTCAACTTCATACAAGAAGTGGAACTTTCGGAGGATCTAACCGAAAATCCTTCATTTTTAGATCAGTGATCAAAAATGTCCTCTACCAAAGCCATCGACATCGGAGAGTTGTGTCATTCCTGACTGTAACGTGCAAGTTGGTGGTGAAGTGAGGCAGATCACATCTAAGCGCGTGATCAAACCGAGAGACCACACCGACGCCTTCAAAGAAGGACCAGTGTATACGGTCATTGTCAATAATACCGTACA
The DNA here is from genome assembly GCA_033682625.1 of Helicoverpa zea x Helicoverpa armigera. Taxonomy (NCBI): domain Eukaryota; kingdom Metazoa; phylum Arthropoda; class Insecta; order Lepidoptera; family Noctuidae; genus Helicoverpa; species Helicoverpa zea x Helicoverpa armigera. The sequence goes on from JAWIIS010000011.1 coordinate 5,393,269, forward strand.
AGATGTTGGACCAGCTTATTCCTTTAGTGCATCTACTGCCGGCTGGATATATACTGACTGGTCGGAGGTAAGTAGAGAATATATTTAAAAAATATATAATTAGAAACTTATTTAATGACATTACAGGATTTTGCATCCTATAAAAACTATCTGCTTATTATGAGTAAAGTCCAACGTAATAAATTATGAAGCTGAAGCTGTAGTAAAATATTAAGTTAAAATTTTAAAATAAAAACTTTTATTTTAAAATTTTAACGTGTTAACCAGTTTCATTGTTAACTTCAAAAGTTATACTGGTTTGAAACATCAGAATTTTTCGCAGAATGTATTCATAAAAGTCTTTGAAGCGCCTGAAAGTTCAGGTCTTTATGCATTTACGTATAATGAAGACTGCGAATAGCGCAGCGGGAGAAATCGCATTATTCCGTTATTTAATCGTGTTTTTGCTGCTAGACCTACACGTATGTTAAAAGACTGACATTTTCGTTTACATTGCTGAGCTGAGCCGAAAGTTTATATTTCCGTAATACATTACAGTTGTTTATCTTAAATGGCCTTACAAATGGTCAATGTCACGATCAGATGCATCATTTGTTTATTGTTATATTTTTGCCTCGTAAGTGGTGTCTTGTTCAATAGAAATAACACGTGAAGTTATTGCAACAATGCATTGAATAATAGCTGTACGGAGGTGGGTTTCTAACTTATTGCACAGATAAGAGCATGTCAGTTTGCTTATTCAAATGATACTATTGATTTAACTCGTAAATCACTATTATTAGTGAAATATTACTTGTTAACATGATATTGACAAATGGATCGAAATTGTTCTCGTTCCTGCAACATATGGTGCACTCAATTTATTCAAGAATAAATTTTCAATGGATCGCGTAAATGTTTCAATTTATCGGTATTTTATCAAAAAATAAATTCTTTGTGTTTTAGCACCTGCTTGATTTAGTATAATATTTTGAGATCGAGTTGCAAAGAAAAGCCATTACGTGCAAAAAGCAAAATAAATTTAGCGTTCTGAAATAGTATTCATGAATAAAGAATTCAAAGAAAATTATGGTAAACATTCCTTTTCACCATTTGAAATGCAAGCTTTAGATAGAATTTATTCACGCGTAGGAACGCTTTTAAGTGAAACTGACAGACTTAATTGACGGTCTACATCATTAAACAAGAGAGAACTATCCAGACATAGACGGAAATAATTTAACGCGAATTTTATTCAAATAAAACCGTACATACTTGTTAACACTTATGTAGATCTTAAAGATACAAATACAGCAACATGACAAAACTTGAATTAGTTACTGTAAGAAACGATAACAGAGCTATTTTTTTTTTGCTAAATCCGGACCTATATAAAAATTCAAATTAAATTAAATGTAAAGCCATTTTCCAGTGTGTAGGCTGGTGTGTTGGTGGTGGGGTTCAGACTCGAGGAGTTCGCTGCGGCGAGCCATCAGGCTGTTCCTCGAAAGCGCCTGAATCAAAACGCCCCTGCCAACCGAAGTCTGAATGCGCACCAATTGACGGAAATTGGTTCACTGGTAAAGATGTATTTTATAGCCATCCTTATTGCACCCTGCATTTGTCCATTTTCGGTTAATAGTGGGTAATCATTAATATTAGGTATTTAATTTGATGAATTATTTGGTTTACCATTTAAGGCATCAACATTGGGGAATATCCTTGAAGGAACCTTTTTTTTCTCTAATATATGATCTTGTTTTTGTGGATGCAAATGTCGTTGATGTTAGCTAAATGTAATGAGCTGAAATTATTTTCTAGATAGAATTCCATAGACTTGAATCAGCTATCAGAATCTAGTAAAACGAGAAACTAAGCAATTCGAAGGAAAAAGACTAGACTGATAACAGTTATGACTTTAATTTGTAGGACTATTTGTTATAAAGATCCTATCTGATTACTTCTTATGGGTAAACCACTAACATTGCCAGGCTTATTGCAAGGCAGAGTTAACTTGATGCCCATAAGTAGCCGAAGATAAATATTGCAATCTTTGAGGTAAATGTCAACTGCTAAGATGATTTACAGCATTATGAGTTTATATTAAGAAGGAAGTTACTTGTAACGCAATCTGAGAATCAAGTCGTATCATTTATACATATGTTGGTTTTGTATTCATACTTTTGCTTGTTTATATTTCAGATGATTTTGCTTGCCTTAGTTAAGTTCTCATTTTCGAAGCTTACTTTTAAATACTGCAGGTTGATCTCATCAAATTACATTTAATGATTAAATGATATTAGTACACTCTCTAATATTCGAAATGTGAAATTCATAGGTGAATGGTCTCCTTGCTCATCTCCCTGCCGAGGAAAGCAAATCCGTGGAGTACTTTGTATCGGGGGCACAGGTCGACATCTGAAGGACACGGCATGTCGTATGCCAAAACCAGCTCATGAACGTGACTGTTCAGGGGATTGTAAAGCTATGTGGCATTACGGTGATTGGGGACAGGTACGTTGTCTTAATATGATGATTTTTTTCATGAGTTTAGTTTAAAGACTTAGTTTAAAGTTACTTAAAGCTTCGTATTCGGGGCAAGAAAGAACACCTTTATTAAATTTTATTTGACTCCATCTCGTCTTTCCCTTGAGCATATTTTATCATCTTTTAATGGATTTGTTGTTCGCATTTTGTAGGAAACCTGCCATTCTTTAGAAACTAATGTCTCCTCATAACATGCAATATTTTTTTCACAAATTGCCCTATAACATATTTCTGGATACACTCTCGTAGTAAGATAAAAATAGCTATTCATGACCAACCTTGTAGAATACCCTGAACAATATAAATAAACATGCAAAAGGACACGTTTTGATTAATTGAACGATATGTAGCGAACCTTGTGATTGATATTCTAATTAGCGCCGTCCACCGTCCAGTTAACGAAGAACGTTTTGACACTTCTGCGTATATCTTAATTACTTTATTACAACGACCTTTTCAATTCCAACAGGATCATGTTTTGCGTAATGTTCAGGTTTCGGATTAATGTGTTAACCTATCAATTGGTTAGTCGAGATCCAGATGACAGTTTGAATATGATCCCTCTTTCGTAATTGTCATGTCGGTCCTGCTTTTAGTAAGGCAGTTTAGTTTTTACAAGTTCTTTCTTTTAGATTGGACTTGTCTGATCTGCCCGTATAATTATTTTAATTTCCAATTCCTTGTCACTCAGTGTTCAGGGAACTGCAACACAAGCAGTTCAGGTATTCAGCTCCGCACAGCTGTGTGCAGTAGAGGTGATTCCGTCACCAGCGACGGGGAGTGCAGCCAGCCTCGTCGCGCGACTCGGATTTGTGACCTCAACTGCGTGGTGCGACCCGCGGCTGCGGCCCCGAAGACCATCGCTGTTGACATCAAGCCCCAACAGCCTCTGGTTATTGGTAAGTATTTCCTACTCATGGAAGTGGTTAAGGCAATGTGCACCCTATATGTGTATATCTGTAATTTTCTTTGGAATGTGTGTTGTCTTGTTGTAATTATTATGGAATAAGGTTTTTTATTTATTTTTCTTATATTTGTCGATTTGCTTTTTTACTGTTTATGACGAGACTGCTCTATTTTGTTCTTTTTTACATCGATGATTTAATAGTTAGATCCATTTTTGAGGTTTAAAAATCGTACTTCGGAAGTAATTACTAAAAACAGGCAGTAACTTGTAACCGTGCGCCTTGTAACTGAAATTCAATCTACAATAATTTCTACACAAAAAGTGTAACGATGTTTCCTAATATTTACCTATATTACCTACTTTCGTGAATAAACTGTGTGACTATGATGTTCTGTGAGATTCATGCTAACAAACTTGTGTTTGTATTCCTAAATGTTCCAACTATCCGTAAACAATCTGCGCTTGAGCATAACGTTATTCTGCAGGGAACAAAACGACGTGGAACGAGAGCCCACAATACTTCGCAATATTCAGCGGAGGTTATGTGGGAAGCCGATTCGTTTGGAGTCCTTTATTACTAAAGCGAGTGTACAGGAGATACCTCCACACTGGCGCTTATTCTAGATTCACTGATGTCATAAAGATAAAAAAGCATAAAAGAAAAACTTTCAACAAAGGCTTTCGGTTTATAAGAATGAAGTCTTTCTTTGGTCGACCGTATGGGTTCTGAAACTTAGAAGACAATGACGGTACACGAACTTTATTGTTATTGAATTACCATTATTGATTTCCGAGTGTAAATAAATATTCAGGAACTCTTTGGTGGAACTAGAAATATAATGAAAGTGTTTATGACTTACATAGTGCAAGAAATGAAGTCTTTAAAGTGATTTAAAAGTATTGTTAAAGACATTGGATTCATAAGTCTACGCGATGCAATCTAGTTATACGGAAGAAAGTGTATTAATTTTTAATTCAGAAAACAAAATCTTCATTGCTCCGTAGTTCATTTCGTACTTACTTATATTTGTTATTTCTTCCTTCAGCGATCTTAACTAGAGAATCCAAATTTCCTTTAGTTACAGTATTATTACTAGATTGCGTCTCTTAGAAATGATTTTCAAATTTTGAGTTATACTTGAAACAAATTATATTGTTAAAACTGTACTAGTGTTTAAGTTTTTTCAAGAAACCGATTTCAGTTACAAGGTACAGTACGCAATTGTAGTGTAGATATATTTGTGTAAACTTAATACCTCTTTCGTAGATCGTAGAGACCCTCGTTAAATTAGGACTGTCTATAGATTTAGTAGGTACGTACAGCTTGTTAACACAATCGATATTATGAGATAAGTACGGACCTTGAACATGGATAGAACTAACTCCAAATTGACATATAATATGATAAAACATTATGTGGGATGTTTTGCATGAAAAGATAAGAATACTTTTCCTAAACAGCAAACTGATTGGAATAAAAAATAGTATGGTAAAAACAAATGTGAATAATCCGGTGCCGTAATATTTTCATTCTTGTAGAAATCTTATGCAGGATCCTCATAAAACCTATGATACTACACTATACTCTATTTAGTCTCTAACAATACATTTTACTCGTGCTCAACCACTCAATCCATCTTATTATAAAACGTGGTTTTGAAAATTACCAGGTTTAAAGATTTTAGTTTGTTCGAGACGATAGCATGAACTGTACTAAAGCCGGTACTTTTTTAAGACCACATTTTATTATAAGGTAGACATTGTCTATAAACTTCTTACGAACTAAATGTAAAACAATATTTCGTGTACGGTTTCTATTCTTTCTTTTTGTGTTTAGTTTTACAAGGTTATCAGTTTCGATGTAAAGCCCTTTTCATTTTTCGCAGAGTCTCAAAAAGCTTCAAGCGCTGGTACTCCTCAACAAAGGAGTATTTCACAAAGAACTAAGGATCATATGACAAAAGGTAAAACACGTCTTTGAATCATGCAGAAAAATATCTATAAAATATTCTTTGATCCATACTTTTATTTAAAAGAAAAAGACATCGTCGTGTGAAATAACCTAGTGTTTTAGTCTATGTATCTAAGATGGTTATCAGATAATGTTAATGGTTTACAAGCTTTTAGTAACAGATAAGATATAATAAATCAATAGTCATGTTTATTGTTTTGATGATTCATTTAAAATTGGTATGAATTTACAATCAATCACTGTTCATGTGTTTTAGCCGTTAAATGTGCATGAAAACTTACATAGTTAGTTATAGTTCTAATTATAAGTGATGACGAGTATCGATCATCATACAACGTTTTTACTTTTTATTTCTTGTAGGTAACTGCGATGATAAGTTAAATAACTGCTTCCTAGCGGTGCAAGCTCGCCTGTGCAACTACAACTACTATATTAACAACTGCTGCCAATCCTGCGCCGGTCGGTGAACATAAAACATATTTCGGAGAGTTGCACCATTTTACTATAACGATAACATAAATTTTTGAATTTGTAAAACAGCCGATTTGACTAACGTTTGGTACGCATACGGCTGGTTATAGTTTACGAGTAGTTATCGTTGTAGTGAAATGGTGTAACTCATCTTTATACTATAGTAAACCTAAGTTTAGACTACGAAACAAAACACCAGGTGGTGACCAACTTCTAAAATATATTACGATGGATGTTATTTTTTTGTCTGCCAGTTAATACTTACCACTTACTACTCAAAACCGATGAATGTGGTCGGGTCCTACATTTAAGTCGCAAATTCTGACGTAGTTTAAACTTAGTTTAAAGGTCGAACGCACACTAAAGGTAATATAATATTATTATTTAATGTAAGTTCTCGTTTGTTTTAGATTTTTGTTTTGATGAGAATTAGAATTTTTAAATGTTTAGTGTGCGTTTATCCTGTACTTTTTAAATACATAATGCTGCCACAGTTAAATATTATGCTGTCGTAATAATAACGTAGGTTGATTTATAAGTAGATATGTTATAATGATTGTATTATTAGTTTTTGCTTTGATGTAGTTAGGAAAATAAATTATATGAAAATTTTATGATTTCGCATGCTCTCTGGCATCATTAAAATTTTCTGATATTCACGAAATTGATCAGAAATGTAGTTTTTAAGTTTTACGATTTTTCCTCACTAAAATGTATAAAATAAAATGTACTGCAATTAGTATCTATTACTATTAACACGTTAATTATATTTTGCTTATTCGGTGTGATATTTAAACTTAAGTATATTTTTGTATGAATTATTTTATAGTACAAGTAAAATCATGACTCAAGCTAGTACTTATAATATTACCAACGCTTCTAAGATAATATCAATTATATTGTATTGTAGTGTTCATTGTACTCCAGCTTAAGTATATGTATAAGTGTAAATAGATAGATATTAAAACAAGTGATGACTACATAAAACTGAAACAAAACATGGCGTTTTTACTTTTAAATCATTTAAAGCATTTATCCCTTTACCTAACATAATGTATCATATCTGTCTCCTTCACCATATTCCCGTGTAAGATCAAGACTAGACTGAAGTCTCTTATGAATGGCTTCAACTAAGCACAAAGTACGAATGTTAAAAAAAAATATACTGATATAGAAATATAGATTTGGAATCCAACCTTGGTGGAAGCATTTGCAATAGAGAGTCGGGCATATAGAAATCATGGTAAATCTGCAAGTACTCTCATTCTGTTCGGTTTCTTTACTAGTAGACTGCACTAGTCTTGTATGACAATGAATTTGTTTGTAAGAATCCTGTACACGCTATCATATGTTGAGAGTTTGATGTTTCGTGCCTATGAACGGGGATTACCTACCTTCCGTGTTCAATGAATGTTCCTCTATTGTACACAGCAAACCTCTAACGTGTGCCTAGGGATCAACGGCTTAAAAACATTAGCTGAATAATTTGTTGAATAAAGAAGTACTTTGATCTATTGAATTATTGAATCAATCAGTGATTTCATCAGTTCACTGTTCTATAATAGTTTTATTGCACTTCCTTGCAAGTCAAGCGCAGCCGCTGGCTCACTGGTGGGCTTCCGATAACAAAACAATGTTAATACGTAATAATATTCAATTACTACGATTCGGAGTGACCTGCCTTACCCTTTGTCTAGATAGTGGTCTGCGATTGACAATGACCGCATTGGCAGTATGTACAAGCCCACTCTATGTACTAATTAAATCCTTTGAAGTGAACAAGATGAAGTGAGATGGATTGCAATCAATTTATTACATGTTATTGCTCTTGTTTTTGGTCGCTTTACGATCTAATTAACTATTAAGGTTTAAATCACTTTATCTATGTGTCACGAGTTATCGCACAATCAATTCAATAACTAAGTTAGTCAAATTATTTTGGTTGAATAGGATTTTGCTACTTTGTATTGAAAATACAAGTAGCGTATCTGTAGCGGTTCCATGCTACCAATCCCCCAAAAATGGCCAGAAATGGTGGTTACAAACCACATTTTATGACCCGCTGAAAGGTTTCAACTAGAATACAATCAAAATTCGTAACTTACTTAATGATTTATTAATTTTATAGATACATTAGTAAATGAAAGTTATGTCCTTAAGTTAAAGTATACTCTTAACATTTTCCATGAATCAACCTACTTAAGTAGTAGATAGTAATGGAATATTGCTATAGGTAATTGTTCTACCGATGACATCATTTTTATATATTCACGAAATACATAAATGTTGTCTGTAGGTAACTCAACATGTGAACAAATATACAAACAAAGTACTTACCAGGGCATGCAAATTCTCTTATTATTCTATTAAATTTTCTGAAAATATACACTCGTGGGCAGTGAACCAGTAAATAGGTAAAATGTAATGTAAATAATATGGAAATACTGTAGAAAAACAGTTCAATTTAATCACCGTAATTCGTGCATTAGGTAAGTTGGCAAAAGGTACCTCTTTTTTCGGTTACTCGTGGTTTGTTATATTTTCATTCATGACATAGTAACGTAGCACAATTAAAGGCATAGCAAAAATAGGAAAACTTGATAGACGTGCGAAAATTGAGTTCAGTACTAAGACGACATAAAATATTTTTTACCATATCTCCAACAATTAAGATACTCACGAGTGTACATGTTTCAGAAATGACACTCTATCCTACACTAAATAAAATCTACATATAGTAACCCGTGCGAACCAACAAATCAATGAAAGTCATTATTAACGTCAAAATTAATGCGATCACTGAGAAAAATATTACCATTACTTCGCTAACCCCATTGCCGAAATCTGCTATTCGAATGCAGAATGCAGAGTGGGCGAAGATGAGGGTTAAAGTAAAAACGCATACATACAACCCCTCGAAGAACTTGTTGCTCATTTGCTCCCATTTTATTATATGCATGATTCCTCCCACGAAGCTCACGGCTGTCAGCAACATGGCGATGAATCCTGAAAGCATTTTGAAGATAAAATATACATGTGTTTCATATTGACGATTCTATCACGGCCTATTAACATTTCACAAATACGTTGCCAATAAGTTAAAAATATGTTATGTTAGAAAAAAATAATATTGGTATCCTTAAAACAGTTTCATGGTAAAATTGATCGGAGATAGATATAGGTACCACGGTTTCGGTTAACATTTCACACGGAGCTCTCCTAGAACTTTTTGCTATCTATAAGTATATACTTCTTCTACTTCCTAATAAATCCCCTTACTCGTAAGAGTGTTGACAATGTGACTAACAAAGGCTATACGATTCAAGAGGCTACTTGTGTAGATATCCACAACACAGCATAAATCACTTCAACTGATGGTACAACAGTAACATTAGTGCTAAAATAGAATGAGGATATAAACGTTCTAGTGAAAATATGCAAGGACGATTTGATCGTCAAGTATTCGATATTGTAATGCGCATTATCGCAATAAATCAATATTTTCCTGTTCGTCCTATTTTGTACTTGTATCGTCACAATTTTAGATAGTAATTTATCGATGCCAGTTCGTGCAGTTTTGACTTATCGAAATGAGAATGAAAGCATTCTTAATCTGACATAGGTGTATCTGCAGTTTTTTTTTTCATTAGTACGCTCATGCTATGATAATTTTTATTCACTTCCTCGGTATTGTACACCCACATAATTCATTATTAAATGGATAATCCAAAAAACTGTTGACTTGTTCTAAGATCTTAAGAGGTAGGCGCGACTATTACACAGACTGTTAGACAGAGTGGCGAATCTATGAGAGCTATACTTGCCAATAATTCCGTGATTAGTTGTTAGATGTTCAATATCTGCATCAGCATTTGCGGCTAGTCCCAGACAACACCCAATGAATGCAATTCCTGCTCCAATCACTTGCATGACCCAGTGGAACATCCTTTTCTGCGGGAACCTCAAGTTATTTGTGAATCCCGTGTTGAGGTTGTACGATAATAGCACTTGGCTCATCAGCACCATGTACTGCAGAAGTAAAGAACTTGTTTGTTATAATAATAATAATAATGGCGTCCACGGCCGATTTCGGCCACGGCGGCTGTTCTCACTTAAGGAGATAAGCCATCTGCGCAGGACATATTATAGTGCACGAGTATTTGCGCAGACACAGGTGCACTCCCTATTCCTTCACTCTCATAACCCGATGGGACGGCAATCCGGCAGATCAGGCGCAGGACCAACATTTACGTGCTCCCCGATGCACGGATGAATAAAGCACCTTGTTTGTTATATTGCCATTGGGAACATCATAGGATAGAAATGGTTTTAGCCGTTTATCAAAACTCGTTGTTTCTAGAAATATTACAATCATGAAGAGGTAAGCAATGGACGATCTAAAGTGAGAAAATAGGGTATCTACATGTTCTTTCTCATTTGATTACAAATGTTCAGGAACATTGCATGTTTGAAAGTTGGATCAGTTACAGTCAATGATAAAGGCAAGAAGAGATGAGGCAAAAGAAGAACAAGAAATAACACTTTTTTGTAGTCGTTGATGAAACTTGAGATAGAGGATCTTTGAGGAAAATTGTAACATATTGGATCTTTCATTCATGAGAGATAATGATATTTTTGGGTAGATAATCGTGGAGTAGTGTCGGATAACTACCTCTGCATATAATACTTCCTGCTATTACCTAACAGATAGAATGATTGTAGACCTGTGTACCCCGGTTTCATTTTTTTTGTTTCATTATTGATTCTTCTGAAATGCACACGATGGAGTACACCTTATTCGATATACAGTTATTGTATGTAGGTACTCAAATTATAGAACTAAATTTAAAATATTAATCGCATACAGTTATCATCACACTTCAAAACCGTAAACAAGGAGATTTCTTGAATTAAGCATGAAGTTTGTTTAGTCTGAGAACAAACAAAAAATACAAAAGTTTTACTTACCCCTATCATTACGAAATAAACGTGCGTCGATAACTTGGGAACATTCCAGAAGGGATTTACTATAAGAAAACCAGTAAAAGCAATTGCACCCAGAAGGAAATGTGTTACAGTTGTTAACACGTTTATCCATACAACGAAGCTTGACATTTGGTATTTTTCAGGTCCTCCGTATCTTACACCCTCTTCCATACGAGAAGACGTTGGTTGCGGCGGCGGGGGTGGTGGTGGAACCATATTCACTTAACTTTTCGTCGCAAATTTATCTTTAACGTAGTTGCACAGTTCCGATCCTCACAAATACTAACGCTCAAAGGTATCAGTTCAATCAGTTGTACGTTATCTCCGATTTGAGATAACTGGGCAGATACTAATGTATCCCACTTCGACATTGACGACAGCTATGGCGTAATAGTAACTGGGCGATCTGAGTTTTGGTTATTTCGACTGTTATTGTTGCCCAATATTCTTAGCTGATAGAGGCCTAGGCTAGCTAACTGGTTGAAATGGCCGTTCAATCAAACAGCCAGTCCATTGACTGATCAACGCTATTCAATTACACGTGTATTTATATTTACGTCGTTTAGCCCACTTGTTGAACGTTGCTTGTTCAACACTACAATTAGATTACCTACGCTAAGCCAACTGCGTATAACAGGCACAGGAAAAAACCTTAAAACTATCAACATCAACACCGGCTGGTTGCCCACTTCAAAATGTAATCCATAGGTATATATTACACTATTATTGTCATGTTTCATCAAATTCCCATAGTTTTTGCGTACAGGGGAAACAAATTTCTATACATCCATAAATACAAACTTTCTAATCTAATATATTTATGTAGTAGGATTATGTTTTGGGCTTAGTTCGTGCAAAAGGGATGTCAGCATAATAATTAATTATTTACAAATCACATTTAATTCAATTCAATACTATTTGCACAAACAAAAAAAAGATCATAATTTTAAAAAAATACTGCAAAAGTCCAATAAAAATCGAAAGACACAGACGTTCAAAACCGATTACGGATCCTTATTCCGCACCAGATCCAAAAGTCCAATGACACCAATGCTGTGGATATCCAGGTTATGTAGATGAGGATTGGAACGAAGACTTCGTTGCCCGTCCAAGTTCTAAAGAAATCATATTTGAAGGCTTCGCAGAGACTTCCAGCAGCCAGGAACAAGGTGAAGACGCCAGTGAAGAAATGGAACAGTCGGACCCACAACATATTTATCTTTTCAGATATTCTCGCAGCAAATATAGTCAGGATCCCATTCAGCAAACTTAGGAAGCAACAGAGCAGCGCTGCCAAAGCTGGAATAAAAAATAGCGTAATAAGTAGTTAGTCTTCTGGTGCAGCAAACGATCAATGAAATTAATCACTATTACCACTTGCACATATTTGTTTACCGCATTAAGTTAGTATTCAAGTTTGGGCAACGATTTTTTATGACAATATTGTTATTGTAACATTGCGCAATTTAATTAATCATCTAGGCTGCCCTTAACTTTAGTCTGTAAGCTATAGAGCATATGAAAGATTTTACCTATTATCCTAGTCTACTTTTGAAAGGGGTCCTCTAGGGACTGGTATTGTTGGTTCGGAAAAGTTACATATAGAAAGACTTCGTTATAAGTTCAATGTTGTGTGACAACTCCGCCTTTGGACTACCAAAGGCGCCTTACAACAATACCTTTCTCCAGCAGTGGTAGTCCACTGGAGGCCCCCGGTTTTATATCCTCATGAGTAATGAATGAGTAGGAATGCCTTAATACCATCTTATCGGTCATTAATAAATAAAATATCTGACCTAATTCATAAAAATCTAATCTTTTATCCATCCTACCGTCGTACTTTATCAATTGATATGCATACCTATAACTGGTAACAATACTATTCTTAATTAATTTACTCCGGATTATAATAACAGATCCATCCGTTGCTTTTCGATTAAAGGTTGGACATCATTTATATGAAACGAATGTCAAAATACAATCTCCATTCGCAAAACAATGAATAGATTCGGTTAAAATCCGCAGTTACAGAATAATTAATATGGTGAATACTAAACTCTAAACCACACGTATACACGTACAGGTACACGCCACTGATTCGAATAGCTAGGTACAAATCTCCGAACATAAACGAGTCTAAACGAATATTTTATGTCTCCTAGCTATTTAGCAAGGAGAATAAGATGACCAAAGTGCGCCGGACGGTATATTTATATTTCCATTAAAACATTTCAGCATTAAAAAGTTCTAGTGTTGACCCTGGGAATAAGAAGTAGTGCAAAATACTCTCTAGGGAGGTACTTTGGGCACCTACTTAGATAAATTCTGCGGAGCTAATGGTCACTTCACGCACAATGTTTATGAAGCTGCACGTTGCTATGTGTATAGTGTGTTTCGTGATAACCACTGATTTCCAGACAACCTGCTGAGATTTAATAACGTTGATCTTTGGGTATTCAGCAGTTTAAGTCAATGAAAATATGGCTGAGTTGCAATGTACCTAGTATTAAACCCTTCATGGGAACGCACTGGTAAAATATCTAGCATTCGTTAATAGTTGCTATAATTTGAGCCCAGACAGTTACAATGAGAGTATGTGCATCCTAGTTACCCGTAGTTAGAAGATGTGCTGAATGTTCCCTCAAGATTAATACTTGCATTCGGCTCTACAATAAATGACCCTCAACCCTATCAAGAAAGTTTATCACTACTGCAGTATATCACAACATAGTAAATGATTATTCATACATTTACCGTTTGAAATCATGCCACGTATAGGCAATAACTTACGCTTGTAAATCGCAGAGTTTGTACATAAGCTATCTATAAATAAGTGCTATAATAACTTATTTCCTTCAGTTAACTTTTACAACTTGTGCAGCTCATAATAGGTTGAGGTCACAGCGCTAGCGCTGAGCGATCAAACTTTTACTTCAAAATTGTAACAGACTCATCTATGTTATGAATATGTATCTTCCTATACTCAATCGTTCAGGCTAGGAAAACTAGACTGGACTATATTGATTAGGCTCTGACAGTGATTACATTTTATATGCACGCTTGTCCATTTCCTGATCATGTTCGTTTCGTTAACTGTGTGGCCATCAATCGCTATTAAGAAGTCTTGTAGCTTATCTATGAGACCCGTCGACACAGACGTACGAATTTATGTGAAAGCAGTTTGCAAGACGCGGATGTATAGCTCGCTCCGCTTTAAGTGTGGTCTTGCCTTTATCTCATATCTATTTTTATCACATTCTATAATTTTAGGTTTTCACTTTGAACTACTCCGTAATCTGTCAATTAACATTTTCCTACGCGCATTTCAAAACTTTCAATTTTCAATCGTTTTACGTTCGAGTTTTCATATTTGAAAAGTATAGACCTAATATGAACTTAATTTCTTAATTGTTACTAGAACTTTCTACTACTATTTACCAAGTTGTCCATGCGTGGTGTCGAAGTGTGTGCTCTTCTGGAGTGCTATGAGGACCGTGCCAGCGAGTACCATGGCGGCTGCGATCACCTGCATCACCCAGTGGATGTGCTTCCTATACCGGCGCTTTATCAGCATCGACCAGCTGTTGTACCGTGATACCACCAGTGTCGCTTGGCACATCACGAATTGGTACTGGAAAAGGAGATGGATCGGATGCAGGATTTTTATGATGTAGTTCATGTATTCTGCTTATTTTGTTGATTTTGAGTGAAACAGAGAATCATCTACCAAGATATAGTATTGATGATATTTGCTTTCTAAATTAATATTAGTCTTCAGAATTCTAGTGACAGTTATGAGTATCCTAATCTTCTCGGAAAAAAGGCTAAACTTAAGCTGCTCCCTTTGTGAAGCAAATCTGCAATGCCATATATTATTTCTCCAATTTTGTTTTGTTCTAATTGGGCACTATTTGGGTAACCAGGTAGATTTTGAGAAAATCTATCTAAATTTCAAAATTAACCAAGTATAGTTGCTATGCTTATCTTTAACGTAGACAATACAAACACATTAACAGAAGAATTTCTCATAGAGTAACATAGTAAGACCTTACCCCGAGGACACTCAGTATGATGTGCAGTTCAAACATGGCAAATTCACCGCTGCACGCGTACAACAAACACACAAACACTGTGAGGCATATCAAGATGTTTATAACAAGGTTGAGCGCCAACCTAAATGATTGGTAACAAGGATGAGGCTCAATCTTCCTCTTTTCTTTTTCTTTATTAACATCATTTTGTTCTTTTTCAATCTCTGTTCCATTTTCAACTACAGTTTCTCTCTCTTCTCTTTCAATCTCTGTTCCATTTTCAACTACAGTTTCTGTATCCTCTGTATCCATGGCGAGTCGTGCGATACGATTAGCAAAACAATGCACATTGCCACTTAGAGAGTGCAAAGACAATAATATATTGCTCTCGAAATCGCCACTCGATTGGTCTCGACAGGTGTAACTAGCCAAGGACAGATAGAATATCTAGAGATTCTGATAACTGAAGTACCATATTACGTGAGTTGTGGGAAAATCTAAGACAATTGATTGTAGACGGACATGTATCTGTAGAAAATATTAGTGTAATATAAGTAGGGCTGCCATCCGTCCGGGTTTCCCCGGATTTGTCCTCGTTTGGAGGCCGTCCGGGGGCCGTCCGGGCGGGGTTTCAAGAAGTGTCCGGGGAAAACCCGGACATTTTTCATAGGGTCATCTTAACCTATGGTGCCTGGGTATGCGAATTACCCGCGGCTTCTTTTCTTAACACATTTTTTTTTACGTTTAGCTACTTTAATATCCCAATATTCAAAAAATTTTGCGCTCGCTTCGCTTGCGGCTTCTTCACTTTGCGGATTTTTTTATTATACAAGTTTAGGTGTTTTAGTGACCCAAAACTCAAAAATTTTCGCGCTCGCTGCGCTCGCGGCGACTTCACTTTACAGTTGTTTATATTTTTCAAAATGTTTTTGTCTAACCTATCAAGAAGGTAACTCCTAGTTTCCATATGAGCTTTCTTAATTATGACCTTCGAAATACATTAAGTCACAATCTTTCAATACTAGGTACTACATGAGCTAGAGAGGCCCTGACTTTTCATGTAAGGAAGGACCTCATTGAATTTAAGTAATATGGTAATATTAAAAATTAGGTTTTGTTAAACAAAAAAAATCGGACTCGTCCGGGGACAAAATGCTATTTACGCCAAATGTCCGGGTTTTTTTAAATATTTGTCCGGGTTTGGCGAAATTCGAATGGCAGCCCTAAATATAAGTCATAGCTGTCCTTTTGATAAATTCGCATGTTGACATCATACAGTTTTTTGCTCCTCGGAAAATCTACTGGTCTGTAAGAACGACTTTATGACTGTCTTAACTATGGTGGAAGTGGGTGGGTTAATGTAGTGTAGTGTTTTCAAGGAATTAGGGATTTAAATAATAACAACAACCAGTGTTTAAAGCTTATTATTTTTGTACATTGTTATATGCATCATTAGTACAGACAAAAATTTATTAAACGGTAGGCAAAACTCTAGTTACTTTTAGCGAAAAACCAATTAATACATACATTATTGTGATGGTACAATGTTTTAACTAATACAATCGTATAAATACTTAACAGCCAGTAAGTAAATGCACTATACATATAAAAATAATTATCTATTTACACAACTCGACTCTTTAATAATACAGAACTGACTCTTTGACAATAGAATCGGTGTAATAAGTTATTATGAACACTGATGCCTGCACCACACGCCCGCGAACGTTCGTCACGGCGAGGGACGTCAAGCGCAACTGTTACAATGTTACACCGACATCCCTCACTGACAAATGTTTATAAACTTAATTAGAAGACGTGTGGATCCAGCATTATAGTTTCTATAAGTACATACCGAAGAAACTATTACAACAATAAGAAATACTAGTTTGTTCTTAATCTAGATAGCATAGCCTAAGTTGCATTACAAATGCAAAATGAACTGTAGTTCCAAACATGCTTATTAATTAATCTCTAATGTAATACACAGAATACGAAATTCGGTAAAATGCGTTTCCATTACTAGGTTACAGGCATGTTATAAACAAATCTACGCGTATAGGTGCTGAACTCGATAACATGTCGTGCAATATAATGTAAAAGATAAACATTTTTTTTATATAATTTCGAGAGTACTACAGTTCACAGATCGACTCCAAAACTCGACTAAACAATCTGGAGATCACAAAACTATTCCTAATACTTACAGAAACTCGAACGTTTACAGTTCACTTAGATATTGAGCCGCGCGCACACTGCTGTACTCGTCGTCAACATTTTAGTGTGAAGCACAATAGAACATTGAGTTAACATTTTCATAGAGCATTTGAATGAGTCATTTAGGTAAGTCAATCCGATATCTAAGTCTTAGTCTGTTTCACTTTGGTTTGATTCAGACTTAACACTCGGTGCATTAGCTTTGATACCTTTCCTAACGTATTAATCGAAGCGAAGTTACGCGTTCCACTTTCTTCGTGAAAGGATTCTTTGTAACAGTGAGTATTTGATCGCGTAGATCAGTGACGGCTGTGTTCCGCGGTTCTCGGCTTGTTACTTGTTAACATAATGTATTCTCACTATGCGTCCATTTTGTATCACAATTCGTGTCATAGCGCCTTAGTGGTTACTGCTTGTACCTGGGGGTGAGAGGGACTTGTCAAATGGTATGAAGCAAAATCATTACTGAAAGGCTTGGGACGAAACAGGGATGCGGTATTGTTCGAAAGAGTCTGACATTTCCTCACGCTGCCTGCCCCCACAGCGGGAGATATCATTTGATGATTTTCCACCACAAAAAGTCTTAGTACAAAGAAAATAAACATTTTTCATTTATAGGACATAATGTGGAAATAAAATGGGGATATTCAGACAATAGTTCTTACTCCATTCCTGATGATTTACCGTCCGTGGCAGGACTTGCAGCAGTAGTCGGCGTAGTACGGGTAATGGCACAGCCGCGCTTGCACCGCCAGCGCGCAATTGTTTAACTTGTCCACGCATGCTCCTGTGTAAAACACAAGTTAATTAACATTTATTGTAACTTAGATATT
Source organism: Helicoverpa zea x Helicoverpa armigera (assembly GCA_033682625.1). Lineage (NCBI taxonomy): Eukaryota > Metazoa > Arthropoda > Insecta > Lepidoptera > Noctuidae > Helicoverpa > Helicoverpa zea x Helicoverpa armigera. The sequence goes on from JAWIIS010000011.1 coordinate 5,411,212, forward strand.
ATTATTTTAGCTGATCGATTTGAGATTGATTTGTACTGGCAAGAAGATTTATTGACTGTGAAGGACGACATATTACCTAAAGTGTTTAAACATCTGAAGAGTTAAAAGAAAATGGTAATATTTGATATAATTGATTTCAAATGGCTTCTTCATAATTACCATCAGCATAAGATCTGTCTTTCACATTCTGAGCGGCATGGCTTTGGTGTCTTGTCACGCGTTGTTGTGGATCCGAAACTGAAACCAAAACTATTTTCAAGGAAGAATACCGCAAACACAAAAACAGAAGAAAAGTCCTAAGTACCAATAGTATAATTTCCTTTTAATATTGTAAATGTGAAGGTTGTGAGAATGTATGGATGTATGTTTGTTATTCTTTCACGCAAAAATGGCTTTACCGAATAAGCTGAAATTTGGTATGTAGATTGGTGATACCCGGGATTCACGCATAGGCTACTTTTTATCAACACACGACGTGGCCGAAGCCGCGAGCGGAAGCTAGTATTGGAATATTTTACGAAAACTATTTTTATAAGGAAAGACAAAAACAAAAGAAGCGCATTTCATACAATTTAAGGTAGAATTCAAACCTGAAGGAGGTGCATTAACGACAGCAGTCTTGACAGCCGGCCTGGTAGAACAGCGTGAAGGCACACAGGTGCGTTTGGCCGGCGGCCGCACTCCTGCGCACTCGTTGTCACGCGCGGCGCCGCTCGCGCCCTCTACACCGCCTCGCGCGCACCACACCGTGCGGGATTGCACACCAGCCTCGCATGGACCTTGGCACTATTGGAATAGAGAACAAAATCGATCAAGGACTTGAATAGACAGCATCATTATTTTGTCGATAGTAGTTTTCAGAAGAACAAGTAGAGTACAATAAGCTCCTGCACACAGGATTAAATCCAATTTTTCATCTGCCATAGCATCTGCGAAATACAACTAAATAGTTTAAGTTATCGAATGTCAAATGTTTGTGATGTCGCAGTACTTTTTAAAATAAATAAATAAATAGAGATTGTTTATCGTGGTAAGTTATTTACCATAGTTGATAGTTGTATGTATGGTCGTACCTAATCACATGAAATCCTATAGGTACTTTAATAAGATATTCTATAACGAATTCCAAAAAATTTTATCAAAACCATCTAGTGGATTAGCCACAGGAATTATTCTTTGTTTTCATAATTAGAACGTCATTAAAGCAGAGATAAAGTACGTAAGTGTCAATGACTCCAGCTAGCGAGCAAAATAAAGGTTGCCGTTCTTAGCAAAACCTCGAAGTAAGTATTAAGTAATCTGTGCTTAAACTAAAAGAAGAAATAATATTTGACAAGACAAATTAAACTTATTTTAAAAGCAATAAGGTCTGTATGATACACTTTGTATAAGTCAGAATTATAAGACATCATGTGAATTCAGGCAGTGAATGCGGATAAACATTTGTAGGTGGATCTCATAACAATAAATTATTCCATAATTCATGGCCTCATGTTTGAAGATAAGGTTGACGACATGAAAATTAGTATGGATTAATTCGTTGATCTGTTACGTACTCGTTTTAATTAGCCATATTAGCGAGGGCGGGCCCAGCAACATTGGCATATTTGGAATCATTGCTCTAATCGCTCGGACATTCCACTACACGAACCTTGATCTTCAATTCTAGTAGTACCTATGATTCACAGTTGAAACGTAAAACTTGTTCAATTTATTTGGTCGGTTCAATTCTTATTAACTTGTGTCACTGGATACCGTAGGTTTAATAAACGTTACTCTTGTACAGCTGCAACTTTACGAGGTCCTGTTTTTTCGTAAAACGATGAAAGTGACGAACAGCATACCAACTAAAATAGTCGTAGCATTTAAAGGTTACGAATTGTGAAACCACCAGCAGGCTATACTTAATGGGGTATTGCGGTTGCAATTATTCCCCTTATTTAAATTGACGGGTAGAGCGTCAAACTACAGGCTCGAACAATGTCGAGATCTGTTGTTAAGCTTTAGAAACCGAAACTTAGCTCGTTTCGTCATTTGAAACAAGGAAAATTGTCTGTCTCCTTTGTCTGCAAGTTTGGACCGTGAGATTGTCTAGTCTAGATAAATGAATTTAGTCCGACTACGCCGTAAAGGGTGGCTCTGTCCTTGCTTTACAAATAATTTTCCAAGTTTCAAGTAGACATTTGTATGAAGCGCCCTCTACCTACACGTTTAATGTCCTATTGTTTTCATTTTACAGAAATTGTTACGGTGTACCTAGCTGGTAGTACATAAGATGGAATATAATAGTATTTAAGTACAATAAAAACCGAACAAAACAGAAATAGGCAAACAATGATGAAATATATCAAAACCAACTTACCTCAGTCCAGTCACTAAGGTACCACGAAGGGCTGCAAGCACCCCCACAGGCGCGCTCAGCCTCAGGCTTGTTTCCCCTGCACGAGGAGTCACGAAGCCTTCTGCCGTTGCCGCCGATGCAGATCACTCCGCGGACTTGCTTGCCTCCGCACGTTGCCGAACAGGGTGACCATTCACCTGAGCAAATTAGTTTGATTTTAACTATTTGAACTACTGCATTAGAAAGCAATCCTTTTCCATTATTGCCCCATATGAGGCTTTGTTCTTAGTGTAGGTTTTACAAAGTATCTCTATTATAAAAGCAAGGATCCGAAGTAAAGATTGTATGACCAGTCTAATAAAAATCAATAGCTTCAATATTGTTTCGAGACTTACCAGTAAACCACTGTGCATCACACTGCTTCCTAACGGAACAAGTTTGAGTTTGTTCAGGCGCGCGATGTGTAGTGCATCCGTTCGGATCCACGCAGCGAACACCTCGAGATTGTACCCCTCCGCCCACGCACCAGCCCACGCACTGAAATATACGAGCTTTATTTAAATCAGACCTAGATGACCAAACATGAACAATAACATTAACTGTATAACTTTCTTGTATCATAAACCTTCTAGAATTATAGAACCTTAAAGAAGCTTATTTGGTATGCGGCTTTAGTCATACACTCATAAACAACTGCAAGCTGACTGAACCACCAAACCCTCGTCACGTTAAAGTCTAATCAAAACCTTTATTAGAAAACTAGTACATCGATCCTTCTAAGATATAAGGTAACTTCATGCCAGTTTTATTAAGCTATATATTTTGATGACGAAATGCTTTGAAGGTCTTCCAAGATCATAGAAAACCACTTACCTGAGACCACTCCGTATACAGCCATCCACCGCCAGCGCTGTGACTGTAGCTCGGTGCAGGGGTAGTTCCAATGTCGTTGTCAGTCAAGTTAGTTGCAAGGGATATCACTGGTCCTTCTCTGAAGGTGTCAGTGCGGTCCTTGGGTCGCACTTGACGTCTCGCGTCTAGCCGCGGTATGCTCGTCGTGGCAGCCGTACCATCACAGTTAGGAATGTCACACATCTCACTGCTCGGAGGCATGGGTAATGGACATTTTTGGTCGCTTATCTGAAAATGGTGATGTCAGTTAGCTTTAAATAGTTTAACAATGTTGGTCTAAATATCTGGTTTCGTATTTTAAATACCTTGGTAATTCCGCGGGCATGATCCTGTACACAGCCCACAATTCGAGTTCTGTGAGCTGGTCCACAGACAGGGCAGGGACCCCAGGCTGCTGATCTCCAACGTGGGGGGCATGGGGTTCCTCCGCAGCGACGCCGGCGCGCCGGGGGAGGAGCACCATTACAATGGAAGGGAGACGCCTCTTTATCTCCCTTGTCCGTAATTTCGGCACATTTAAACTTTCCAATTTGTAGTCCTCCTCCACAACTACGTGAGCATTGTGAGAACTCTAGAATCTTCCACACGAATTTCCTGCTGCCTATCACATTGCTGTCTACTTGGGATTGACTCTCCAAATTGTTGAAATTTGGCAACTTCGACAGTGATGGGTCGGATTTCGTCTCCAGGTCTCTGAGGTGTGCCTCTGTGTTGTGATGCCGGTGGTGGCGTTGCGCAGCGTGGTGAGGAGCAGGATTGATTGTCGGAATATCGTTACTTGTTTCGTCTGGTTCTAAGTCAGTTAAGTATTCGTATTTTATATTCGGATTTGGTTGCGTATATAGAATCTGAAAATGTAGCAAATATTAATACTGTGTTCTTACTTCGGAACTTCATAACCACTCTGGGTACAACTGAACATACCATGATATCGATGGGATGGTGTATGGGTCCGTGCGCGAACACGGCGTCGCGCGAGCCGTCGCGCGCGTAGTGGAAGCGCGCGCCCGCCGCCTCGTACGTGCCCGGCGCGGACACCGCGAACTCGCCGTTCATTATGTACGACCCGTTGGATACTTTCAACGCTACACAAAAACAAACATTTGTACCTATCGAATAAGCAAAATTAAACGAAAGTAATTGAATAAACAACCGTTCAACGAATTGTTGAACCCGTCTAAATTGCTAGCGGCTGCGTCATGCGAATAATTAACCACCAATTGTGCAGACGGCTACCTCCATTTATCTCACAATTTGCGGCGTAGGCGCCTCTATTGAAGAGTTGCGCCGCGGTGCGCATGTGCAATTTCCATTAATCGATTCGACATCGATCTTTGCACTACCAAACACTTCATCTCTTGATTATGTGGACCCGCCATTAATAATATGCGAGACGGATTCAATAAAAACACCAGCTATAATTTCAATGAGAACTTCTTGCGGTGTCTAATTTTTGGACTTTGAACACATTAATTTGGAAATGTAGTACGAGACTTTATTGTTTATTTACCTATGTAGTTATCACTGGGAGTAACTTCGGAGACGTTGAGTCTGCAGGCTCCGCGCGGCACGGTGGCGACGTAGGAGTAGCCGAGCGGCAGCCGCGGGCGCGAGAACAGCCCCGACACCAGGCGTCGCCCGCAGCGCAGCTCGCGCGACCACGCCGACGACAGCACGCCCTCGCGACCCACCGCCTAAGCAAGCAACATAAACTAAATCAGACAAATGGCAATAAACAAATACTTGAAGATACCAGGGAACTCTAGAACAGCTTCTTAATATCCAATAGGTTGGCAGTAGATTTACTAGTGTAACAAGCTCTTAAGAGTTGTTTTACCCTTAAATGAAATTATCACGACAACTGTTACTGCTTTCAAAGTTGCAGTAGAGTATAAAGTTCTAACTTGCCCATCAAGGTATACTTACAATGACATCGGCTTCTTTGTGATAATGTGACCATTAGACTAATAAGGCAGTTAGGATCTTGAGTACCAAAAATGAGGTAACGATATGGTGCCAACTTTCAACATGTAAAGTGATGCAAGACATCCTTTTTGTATGGATGATGCTGTCCTAAGTATTGCAATAGGCATTTTGTTTTATTGCGCAATTCTGCAGCTGCAATGCGTGCATCAATTTCACATGGTCTCTTAAAGATGCTTACTCTAGCGGACTACTAAAAATCGGTGATGTAAAGCTTAGTTTCTATGAACAGAAAGTACCTCAGTTAATACCATCAAGAAAAGTATCTAAGTCCAAGAAACATTCATGTTATTTCTCAAAGCAAAAAGTCTAAGCAATCACTATGACGGGTAAAATTTTCCGCCCCTATCACATCAAATAAAAGGTAGTCACGCTCTAATTGATGCGTCACAGTTTCATATAATAGAGCCGTAAGTTTTACACGGCGGGATTAAGCTGTCACCGTATTACACGGGTTTCAGACCAGCCGACCAGCATTACAACTTAATAACGAAGGTACATGACAACAGAAACTCGGTTCGTATTTAAATTAACAATATTATTAACTTAGACGGAGTGCGGACGTCCGTAATTAGAGTAAGTCTATTACGGAGAAAGCTTTGTTTGTTCAAAGTTTTTAACAAAAGCATCGCGTTCTTGTATGATCTTGATTTGCGTGCTCTTTGTTTTCTTATAGGGGCCTTAATTAATGTCTTGCTGGGAATAGGTATAATAGTACTTTAAGATTGTTTAGCTAAGGGTAGGTACGAGTGCCTATGACTTTATAGTTCTTGGCACGAAATTAAAAGAAAATGTCTTCGCAATATCTGAGGTGTTGAATGTCATTATTTACAGAGTGAAATCTTTTGTATCTATATTAATTTCACTTCTCTCCATTTAGAAAATCTATATCTACCATTTCCAATAAATCCTATTATAACTTAGCTAACGGCTATTTCTGAACAAAGTTGCAGGAAGATTAGAATAAAACATAAAGCAAATAATCTTGTTAAGCTCGTGTGAGCGAGATTCTATTAAAATAAATTTGAAATTACATCTGTTTGAAAACGAGCTACAATTTTAAATTATGTTATGAATGCAGTAGTTTTGAATGAACATGTCTGGAAAATAAATAGGGCAACCATCCCAACCAGTCAACAAGTTGGAGATCCCGTAACACTCCACATTCACTATAGGAAACCAATAGCTTTGTTTACCTTAAGTCAAACCATGTTAGGATAAGATGATACTTTACTGTTATGACATAACCATCGACTTATATTCATAAACTTAGATCAAACTATTTCTGGAACACGGTATCGGTGTTTCGAGCGAGCGATGATTACAAGTAAGTATAAATCTCAACTCGTAGATGCAATTCATTGAAATGTAAAGCAGGGAGTCGTTATTATTTATTTGTCTTTAAGATATAATGTTATTGTTGTTTCCAATCTTGTTTAATGTTAATTTTATAGCACGATTAATCGCGTTTTAATAGGTCTCCCGACGGAGCTGAAATATTGTTACACTACGGGTCCGCCAAGCGGTTAATAGGCATATAATTTACAGATAATGAGCTGTCTCAAATTCTTACTATTTATATTTACCATAAAATCATTCTTGGAAATGATGGATCGCAAACATAAAATATTAATTGAAATCTTTAAACAGAAATATGAATGGAAAAATTTTCACCAAGAAACTGAAATTGTTCACAAAAATAACTCCACTTTAAAGAAACGATAATAGTGTGTAATACTTTAAAACAGCTAGGGAAATATTGAGCGAGTGAATTAGTTTACGTTGAACTAATGCTGCATCCAAACAGGGTGAAAGTGTACCGGTATACATAATCCAGTAAGAGCTTCATCCTTCATCTATCTTAGCTAATTGACAAATGCGACGATACCAGCATATCGAACAACCGGTCAATGTTATAATGAAGATGGCTGATTAGCATGTCACAGAGACAATGAATACAGATACTGACACGGTTGAGAAAATGTTCCAATGTGTTTGCGTAAGCCGAGTAGCCGAGAGATTAAAGAGACCGCTCAAGCCCTCACAATCGTGCTTAGGATATGAAACCTCGCATTACATGTGTATTTTACAAGGACATGTGAAGTGAATCTTGTTGTTTCTGTGCTGAAACATTCAAAACATTATGAAAAGCCACCAAATAAAAACTAAGTTTCATTTTTTTAAACTGGCTTCTGAAATATTCCGCCCTAAGCAAACGTAATCAAACTACATGATTTTTTCACGAGAAGGCCTTTGCCGAACAGTGCGTAAAAAATAAATCGCTGATGTTGCTGCGATCTCGTATTCCCTGAGACGACTCCCACTGGACCTTTGACCAACGTAAGCGCCTTTTAACGTCTCATGTCTTTCTCCATTGTTAATCTTAATGCGTTGTAATCTACTAAGGCGATGTGTGATTTATTGAACCTTGCTAAGCTGCTACACCATTTTGTTCACGTACGTTAGCAACAGAGTAGTATGAAATCGTTTTATCGCTTCTTACGAAACCTTTTAAAGCACGTAGTTAGCACTGCGGTAGGACATTACATTTTGATCTCATTGTGACAAGGCCGCGGGGTCACACAAGGAATGAGGGTGCTGTACTCAACATCTGGCCTAACTGCACTCACAAACATTTCGTAATTATTAATGTGACACTAATGCATTTAGAACATTAGTCGCCTCTAATGTGCACTTTTATGAGGTTACAAGATAAGGTCGGCCAAATCTCACGTTTGGACTGTTTCAGTCGAACAAAATGTTAGAAGGCTGTTTGTTAATGAAGTGTTACATGAGTCATGTTTAAAGGCAGTAAATGAATTCGCCCTCTGTGGAGAACCTCATGTGCTTAACGGGAGTGAGGGTGTCGACATTGATGTATTGGGCCGCACGTAAGTGCTACTGAATCAGTTTTATTGCCGGCAATAATTTACTTAATCTAAAGAGACGACTTGCAGGAGATAGCTAACAAAGTAAGAAGTGTTTTTATGCTGACACAAAGGTACATTATTTATTATTAAAGGAACAAAGCTGACAGGACAGGCTGTATAAATCAAGGGTGGAACCGACTGATTTAATGGTTTTGGGAGACCATTTTTGTCCAACAATTACTAACGTAAGCCTGCTTTACGAAAATAACAAAATCAAGGAATAGTCTCATCTCCAAAACATTTTACTCGTTAGTTGATTTGTAGAGGCGCCAATATGAATTACGGGAGGTCAAAACTTTAAAATAAATAACGCTTCCAATCTTTTTAACTAATTGAAGAAGTTAAAGTAACGCGTGCTGCGTAACGTCCCTATTTAAAAACCCACTCATAACTGTTTGGTCGGCCGAATTCAGCAGCGCAGTTAAATGTATAAAATATGAGCCTTGTCAGTATTTGATATAGAGTACACGACCATTTGAGCCCTGAACTGTCCGTTCGTAAAAATACATTTCCAATTAGAGGCAGATGCATTTAATTGTTTGACAATGACACGTACACTGATATCGTTAAACGAAATTATATTATTCTAATTTATTTAATGCACGTATCTGTAATTAGTGTTAGGAACAAATAATTTAAAGGGACGTCATGGACTTCCCCTTGATGAAATATTTAGAAATTATATAACATTCACTTTCGATTCAACCGAGATTTCCAAAGCTGAAACTAAAAATATACTACTTCATAGATATAGGTACTGTCACATGGGTGATCTTAAAGGTGAGACTAGAGAAAAAAATATGTAATAATAGACAGATGTAGAGAATCATACGATGATCCAACATTTCAGTATTGTATATAAAAGACAAAGCAAAGATTGTATGTATTTTAAATAACGTTCAGAGAAGGCAAAATCCAAATAATTCTAATATTTAATTCAATAATAAACAATGATTCAATCATTTGGCAACTATTCATAGCAATTCAAGTCGTTGACACCTTTCATAAATCAAAGAAAACAGCCGTAGGGCGTAATGGCTGAAAATAGGAAAACACAAATGTTAATGCCCTTAAAGTCACCATCAGAAGGGAATATAGAATCTTCTTTAGAATAAATTGAACTGTAAAACTAGATCATTATTGGTTCACTTGTATGCCGCGAACAGTGCGCACGCACAATTGTACAAAGTTTGTATTTTCACTGTGCAATCAGTTGTCTAGTCTACGCATATGTTACTTTATTACTTTCAATTGTTTGTCGTTTATGGGCCGACACACTCGTCGCAAGGCCGAAACGTTTAGGGCATGCAATTTGACGCAAACATAGAAAAATAGGACAATGAGTTGTTAGACCTGAGCCAAAAAAAGGAAAAAATCTTCAAGGCGAATCAAATCATAAAAATGTCTAGCTTTATAATTTAGACGCGAGTAGTTAGCGCTTGCAACGGCTAGAGTATGAATTGCCGAGGTTACATTTATTATTCTAACTGGACCAGTCGTTGACTTTCCATTATCATACGCGATGAGGTGCGCTCATTGGGCATTATAAATTTATTAGCTCGCTTGTCTCTTTGCTGTTCCGCAGAATAATTTCACAGACAGTATCCAGCGCACCGAGCTTACAATCTTCATTAACGTTTAACGTTTTAATGACTCAGAAAGGACCTGACTCCTGAAAGGCATTCTCGCATTAACCCATCCAAATACGTATTCTGGTTTAACTCACTTTTAAGTTAACGCTTGATCGGTTCTGATCCAAATTAGGTCTGAAAGTTATGTCCTCCTTCAGGCATAGGTCGCGCCGTTATTGATAGTATAACGAAGACAATAGCATGCCATCAGTATGACGTAAGCACGAAATTTATGAAACCGGAATATTCAGGTCGAATGAACAACTGAATCAGATAAGTGGGATTCTAAATTAGCCATTCAGTCGTAGTCGGTAACTAAGACAAAGGTGGCTCGGGAGTGCGCCGGAGCGACTATGCAAACACCCATATGCGCACGGGCAACTGGGTCGCGGCGTGTTTATCATGCAACATAACAGCTCTTATTCAATATGAACAAACAGCTATAAATACTCCAACAATAACCGGAGTCACATCTAGATGCTAACCTTTTGCACTTGAGGTGTTTAGCAATGGTACATATCACACCTGTTTAATATTTGCCAATAATAATAAAGTTGGGCAAATGGAGAAGCGTGACTCTTCAGTTTGGAGGTTTGCTCGGCGTTTACGTGATATCCGTCGTCTAAGCCAAACACCGTCGCGGTATGAATGGCGCCAACATTCCGTGCCCATGCCGCCGCCGTACCTACTTCACACATGTACCAGACTGTACATAGGTACAACGTAGGTACACACACTCGCCAAATAACCGCCGACCAATGTTCCATAACCAAGCAAGAATTTTCAACGATCATGCTGATTTCCTGGTAATAAAATTGAACAAACAGTTGCCAATGTCAGACTTTACGAGGAGGTAAATTAAAATAGCGCGAGAAATGTTTTCTGAAGAATTTCAAGTTCGTCTTTAATCTTTGAGTAGTATTTTACTAGGCTTTATTGCTTTGATATGTTATAAAGAAAACGTCGTGTTTAACGATGGGGACGATATTTTATACGGGGTCCTACCTACATCGATATCAACGTATCATTTAAAACGCATATACGAAGAAGTTATTGGGCGACCCCTAAAATGAGATCAATAATCAATGACAAAATAATATTATAAATTGGCGTACGTGTTTGACCTAAATTGTCGAATCTAAAATGTCGTCTGTACAATTTTTCTAATCAACGCTAGGTGACCGGTATCATTTGAGATGGACCGTCTAGACGTTTTGCAATTTACTATAATTTACACTTTGCCAATGGGGTGATTTATTTAATTGGCAATGATCGATACTCATACAAAAAACAAATGCATAAGAAGTCACAAATATGATTCAAGGTTTACTATAAGCTCAGCTCATGTGGCATAGCTGACTGCTTCTAAAACTATAATCACTACTAACTATATTTTTTAATTTCCTCAAAAATACTATTGGGAAATGCGTTCAAAACTAATATTACAGAAAACTGAATAAATATGAAGTTATACTCACCAAGACAAACACCAACATAATCACAGGTAAATTCACCATTTTCATTGTTCGTTTAATATTTATTAACACTCACAAATTGTCTTTTCTTGTACTAGACCAACGTGTTATTTGGTCAGCAAAGAGTCGTCTTGTTAACAACAATATCTTTTATCGATAAAATCACCATTAAGATAAAAGATCGTCGTATTCTAAACCGAAAATAAAAGCATCCGAATGATTACATCTCTGTATCCAAGAACGATTAAATTGATATAAATTAATATCTTAATGTAATGTTATTGATAAGAACAAGTTTATGATTTGTTCATAACAGGTGATAACCTACATTCGTTTTTAGTATGTTTATTTAGTAACAACAATAAACATTGGTATCTGTTCCAACTGCCGAAGTTTCGTACAGATTGGACAAGTCATACGCAAACAACAATTCGTTACGGACATAGAATACGTAGGTGTGCGTAATTCAGTGGAACATTGTATTTGCATTAATTGGTTACGTGTTAATGCATGCCTAAATCATAACTGGTGGGCCGCAGTTACTCAAGCAACTAGAGAATCTGCGAATCTGATTTGAATCTCAAAGCATAGATTAGTTTGTAAGTAATTTTCTAGGTTACCAATTAGTAAGATAATAAATCTTAACGTGACAATAACGTATACAAACGGCATTGGCAGATAAAAAGGTCTATGCACTGACTAACAATACTAGATTATTCACGACACTATCTTAGCATACCTACATATTGTCGTCTTTACACCATCACTTAGTGCAGACACTGATATTTTAACAAATGCTGACCGTGATACAAATTCACCAAACATATCAAAATGGCAATGAAGATTACCCCTGAGTTGTAAAAAAATACATTCTTTCGTAATTTTTTTTTTGCCAGATAGGCTGCGTGTTAATAAAACATTTTGAGCTAGTGCAAACATCTGAAGGCGAGATAACGAGCTCGAATGAGATACCGACGATCGGGACGCACATTTTTCTCGTGTTTACGTACATTTTTAGGTTTCATTCATCGCAACCACGCTTTTGAACAAAAAAGGCAAACAGTAATAAGATGGCCAAACTCATTTGTTGTAATATGCAATTCGTTTTCTCATTTCTATAAGTATGATGTTTCTATATTCTGTTCATTTTCCTTTCTGGGTACAAAATAGTTACGAGGGATTCATCTTAGTTTGTATGTGGAGTGGAATACATTGTACGCGCTTGTATCCAACATGGTATAAGTTATTCGATGCATGAAATCACAGTTGGTTTCTGTGTATTACATTATGCTGCTACGTAATTATTTTTAATAGTTCGTATTCATAGGCCCGAAATAAACGGCAGAGGCGCATCAATCAATTTGTGACGTTTTTTATTAGCCACAAATCAAACGGCTGTATTTTTGAAAATGTTATAAATAAAATCGTAAATAATTTACGATATAAAATGTTTCTGTCGGCCAGTGTGCTAAACCTTTCCAAGGGCGTGTTGTAAAAAGCAAACAACTTTTACAGCGTCCTATATATAGCCGTTCATATTTTGAAGTTCATCTTGTATTTTGCGTCACACGAATTTATTTTTACATTAGTTATAATTCACACATGTCGATAAGGAAGTTCAAATAATAGTTTAGTTATCTTTAGTTTGTGTAACGATAGTTTGATCACGTACTCAGGTTAGCCGGACCAAGCTTATAAGATCGCGATTTAAATTAGAATTCAAATACGTGAACCGTTAGAGATGGGTCTTACACGTTAGGATCTTGTTTAACAGTTGTTCATATTAGACAAGGTATAAACAAACACGATTTTTGGGCACAGAAAATAATGTTTGACATGGTTTCTAAAGACCCTGACTGTGTTTAAGCAAATTGAATTGCGGAACGAGCTTCATTGTTTACGATTTTACGATATTGTCTGTACATTTGTCTAGCAGGGATTTGTTCATATTTTCTTAGATGTGATTGAAACAATTCTCATGTAAGGTAAACGTACCAATAGTCGTCGGATTTCGGAAATCACTGACTTTGAAGCGCTACTGTGTGTTAAATATTCAATAGAAAATGAAAATTTTTGCATGACGTGATAGAGTATTTATTCATTATTCTAATTAACTAATGTTTTTTTAATAATTTTGATGGGTTTATATACTTATTAAGGCAAAAGTAAAAAAAGGGCGATTTGTACCAATAGTCGTCTGATTTGTACGGATACTCGTCAAATTAGCCCAGTACTCGTCAACTTTTAATGCTAATGTAAACTCTCTGCTCTTGAACATAAGGTTCAAGTTATGTACATTTTTTTTGTGCTTGAATTTGTTAAGCATACTTGTGCTTTTGAAACATCATGTAGGTAGATAGATAAAAAACCAAATTCCTATTTAGAATAGCAGGTCATAATCTGTTAGAAGAGCAGGTATTCAATAAAACAGATACATGGTTGCATTTTAATTTATATTCCTATCTATCAAACGCTTGGAATCACAAAACCAGTATATGTATAAAATATCTATATAGTTATCGGCACGAATTTTGAGCTCTGACCTACATCTGCGCAGAAGTGATTTATTAGCAAAGAACCAATCTCGAGTGACCGCTATGACGCGATGCACTGCGGGCCAATCACCGCTTTAGCCCGTCCCCGCGCCTCACTTCATACCACAAAAGGGACCCAATAAATACTTCTGCGCAGGAGTAGGTCAGAGCTCAAGATTCGTGCCGATAACTATACTAATATTATAAAGCTGAAGAGTTTGTTTGTTTGAACGCGCTAATCTCAGGAACTACTGGTCCGATTTGAATATTTCTTTCAGTGTTAGATAGCCTATGTATCGAGGAAGGCTATAGGCTACTTTTTATCCCGGTACGGGAAGTAGTTCCCACGGGATGCGGGTGAAACCGCTCGCGCTGGCAGAAGCTAGTATGTTATATTTTTTAATCATAATAACGATGCAGTCATGTGCATATGTAGCACGAGTAAAATAATTACTTTTAAAATATTTAAATTGTAAAACAAAATAATTAGTATTGACAAAAAATAAAAGCCACATTCATTTATATAGCTTATCGCGAAATTATTACTAACATTCATAGATATGTAGGTAAGGTTGTCATTCATCAAAACTTTTGAACTGCTTAGCGCATGCTAAGTACCATTTGCAAAAATATCTATAGGCAGTTTAAACTGTCTACTGTCTTAAAGGTATCAATCAAAAAATAAAATATGATTAGGTACCGTTCAAACTCAATAATAATAATATCTAATAAGCCCCACAGGGCATCTGAGGTGGATGACGGGGAGTAGCGACCCCGCGGGGCTATATATCCGAGTGCTCCGGGGAGAGTATACTGTCCCCCATCTCCGGCCTGCTGGAGTGAAGGTCTCCCGCCTCTTGGCTTGCCTTCATTGGCCGACCAGAGTGGAGTCGCTAGAGCGGGGTTAGCAGCCCTGCTCGGAGGGTAGGTGCCTCGTGGTAAGTGGCGAGTGGGCCGGTGATGCTGGACCCACAGGGAGCGCGTGATCTGCGTTTAAAGTCCGCCGAGGTATCCTCACCCTTCAGCCGCTCATGTACCTGTTGCCCTCTTGTTGCGATTTAGCAACTGATTCCCGGGGGCCCAGTAAGTGAGGTGGCGAGTCTCCACCTGCCATTTTAACATGTATTTTATACATTGTCATCGGCAGGTGCCATAGTTCCTCATCATCATCATCCTCCGAGCCTTTTTTCCAACTATGTTGGGGTCGGCTTCCAGTCTAACCGGATTCAGCCGAGTACCAGTACTTTACAAGAAGCGACATCCTATCTGACCTCCTCAACCCAGTTACCCAGGCAACGCAATAGCCCTTGGTTAGACTGGTGTGAGACTTACTGGCTTTTGACTACCCGTAACGACCGCCAAGGATGTTCAAGGATAGCCGGGACCTACAGTTTAACGTGCCATCCGAAACACAGTCATTGGTGTCATTGCAGGATATACTTAGAAAGTACATACAAACTTAGAAAAGTTGCGTTGGTACTTGCCTGACCTGGAATCGAACCTGCGCCCTCATACTTGAGAGGTTGATTCTTGGCCGGTGGGCCACCACGACCACCACGACTTTTTTCCAGGTGCCATAGTTCCTATAGTTTCCTATATCCAATCAACATCCCTCGCAACGCAATAGCCCAAGTAGTTTTCCTCCATAGTTAGCAATACTTTAGCACAGAACCGGAGATTGTCCTTGGGTTCATTTCTATAGTATATACAGGGATAATCGTCGGTTTTGTCACCATTTCATTAAAGTTGTCTTAAAAGGGCGTTTTAATTTTTTTTGCTGCATCTGATGTTGTGTGTGGGCCCTTGATTTACAGCTTTTATGACTTTTAAAAGGCCCTCTTGCTTGTAGTTTCTTTCAGTCATGATCTGCTATTAAAATTACGATCATGCAATCACTAAATACAGACAATTTTAAATAAAAAATCTTACTTAAGATTACTCTTTACCCATCAATATCGAATACGGCAAGCAAAGAAGTGACAGCGATGGAAGCTATGTCATCTTAGTTTTAAAACTGATTTTAATATTTTTGCGTCAAAACTAGTTGAATGACATAATTTTTATACAGGCGCTATTAAGGCACGTAAGGAAGACGCGGTACAATACGCATAACGAAATGCAGTTATTTCGAACAAAAAGCATAGTGTAAGAACAGTCAATTTTTGTTTGCCACAAATTGTAATCCAAGCGTAGTAGAAACAAAGGCTAATGCTAGACCTACTTGTACCCAAAGCGGTAGATCTTAATCAAATGGCGGAGGCCTACAGCGGCCAATATATACCTGAAAAAACACTCGTAGAAAGTGCATACTTATAGAAAACAGGGGATTTAACCATTAAGAAACATTAATTGAATCGAATAACATGACTGTGTACGTGCATCTAGAACCAGCAGAAGAAAAAGCTTAAAAGAAACGCAGTTTTATGAACAAATGTAATCTTAACCTTAAATATGTTTGTTCTAGACAGTTATCAATTTTGTAAAAGTCCCGATATTAGCTATTTATTCGCATTTTGTACTGTAAAACACAAAATATCCTCATTATGACGAGTTTAGGTGCAACTTTTGAGCATGTCCCAGTAGTCGTCATAATAATTGTAAAATTGACGGGTTTTGGGTCAAATGGGAGCTTTGAAGTACCAATAGATGTCACATTAAAAAAATATATCTTCTATGTTAAAAGTATTCCAAATTGCATATTACATCGCTAGCAAATAAACTTAACTATCTAATTGAACAAAGAAACATACCACAGACCCCACTGGAGTTATGTAAATCAAAACACAAAACCACATGCTGAGTTTCACTTTTTACAGCTGAACTTCACGAAAAAATGATTTTGTTAGGGCACACACGTTTGAAATAACATATCTTAGAAGCCGTGACTGTTAAAACCCCGTATTGTTATTTCAATTGTGCAATATATTATCAAGAATATGTTGATATATAAACCGGCCCATTTTAAGTTCAGTAGAAAATAATAAAAAAAGTTTTAAGATTAATTGACGACTATTGGGGCATGACGACTTCACCCGCGTTTACCTTACCGGCTTGTGAATGACGAATCTCATTGAGGTTCGGCCACTATTCCCTGGCTCGCGTCCAAAACCGCTGATTACTTTATTCTCATAATATTTTACTACGCTATTACTAATCTCTTTGTATTAGAGTGAATTCTTTCGAAAACCTATAACTCAGGTCAGCGTTGGCGCGTTAAAATGTTTGTTACTTTTTTGAGGTCTAATGGTGCCATCATCGTAAAATTATTTTCATGTGGTCGGTGGAAACATTTCAATGTTTGTTAAAACCTTTGTCTAAATAATTTGTGTTTGTTTTATTAACATTATTTCTGTTATTTTTCATTTTGATTGTAAACCTTTTAAAATTTATGTTCCCTAACATTTAACGAGTGGTTTCATTCATTATTTCGTCTTCGTTCTTTTTTCGTGTGTTGCTATAGGATTTTTTGTAGCGTTAATAGTCGATTTTAGGGTAAAGTAGCGTTTATCGCAGTTAAGTGTCGACAGGAGGGAGCTTAACACCATTATTGTTTTCATCTCTTAACTTAAGGCAAAGTGCTATATATTTGTTAAACCTGTTATTAACAGTTCTAAAGAATTTATTACAGCTATATAGTTGTAGTTATGAGAATATAATGGCTTGTTAATAAAATCGATATGTTCAATTAAGTAACGTTAAATCTTACTAACAAGAAGATTATGATGAGCATAACTCAACCGCGCCAAACTTAATAATAGTAATTATAAAAATTAATAAGGCAACTTTGGAAAGCATACGTACGAAACTTGTAACACCGCTTGTATGTAATTGTCTATATTACTTTAAACCGGCGATTAACCGTAAACTTCGAAGTGCAAAAAAGCTATCAATCGTTTAAAAACCATTACGTTATCATGTTATTACGTGCGTACGTTTATGACAAAATAGAAAAGTAATCGGTTTGAGGCGTACGCGGTAGTTTGGTGCAACTGTGCCTTAAGAGAGCGAGGCGTGTTAATAGCCGTGTCGATGGCCCGATAGACGGCGGATGATAATAGCCCCTCTGATAGGTGTGGTCCACACTACACGTAATTACCGCGAGATTTATTTCTTATAAAATATACGCGCTTCCCTATTTTTAAGCCGTCAATAAAGGAGTCTTGTACTATTTTTGATTTCTTCACAAATTGTTGGACGTTGTTAAGTGTTAGATTTACTTTTAGATTAGTGAGGCGATGTAATTTAGCTTTCTGTCGTAACGTAAGTGAACCCTGAAGGGCTAGGGAAGTGTTGTCTTATTCCCACAGTTCGTCACTGACAGCATTCTGAAAGACGTAATTTGTAGTTACAATATATGACATAACTACTGTTTCAGTCTATATAAAATATATATTATTATCAATCACATTACGTAGGTAGAAACCATTAGCCATTTTTAGCAATTACAAGCCTTACAAGGTCGCCTAACCGAAATCATAAAGTCATATTAATCATAGATTTATAAATCATTAAAGACGGATTAGATTAAACCCGTAATCCTTAAACAATTTCTTCTAAAGCCAAAAGAAATAACGAATTGTACCAGTTTGGTTACATTTTTTATAATGATCGAGTTTAATATGACAGGCCAATAAATTGTTACAAATGAGATAATTATGTTAAAAACCATTCACGATGCGCGGTTATTTTTGAACTTACACGATTCTTGTCAATTCCTGAGCAAAACATTTATATCGCGGTTGTTGGAATTTTCGTACCTATGGAAATTTCGTACCTATGGAAATTTCGTAAATAAATTGTTGTCACAGTTCAAAAGAGACGATATTGTCCGAACAGACGTTTTAATTAAACTGGACTATTTTTGTTTTTAAACGTTGGCATTGGGCCGCTATAGAAATATTTATAATGGAATTTATTTACCAAACACGCTTTCATTAACGCGTTGTACTACAAACACTTTGCAATCGATATTTTAGGCGAACTATTTCTATATTAAGACGTTCTTCTTGTGAGGTCCGGAACATTTTAACATCTATAAATAAATAAGTTTGAGATAGGCACATGCTTTATACTGAGTCGATAAAAGTTTTTGTGAGCTATTATTGGATGGCCAGGTAAATCTTTTTAGTTGAAGGACTAGAGGCCGGTATGAGATTGATATTGAGATACCTATGACGTCATATTGGTTATCCCAGAATATTATGTAATTCCAAGGAGTGCCCATGTATCGTTACTTTTTTATATTTAAATTCAAATATTATGAAAACTTTTTGGTTACGAAATTATTACTCATAATAATTATTACTCATAATAGTAATTTTTGAAAGAGCATGAAAGAATGTTAATTTTGACATGACGGCTGATAGAAGAATATGGAAGAAGAAAGCAGTAGCGCTAGCGGCCAGTAGGCCGACCCCAAATAAAATGGGATAAGGGCAGGAGGATGATTATGATGAGTATTTTCTGAAGGATATAGTACTGTAGGATATAAGTTGTGCATGTTACGTGTGTACTGTGAATACATAACAGTGAAGTAATGAATCAATTATTAAGATGAAACAATCAGATTCTCTTAAAATAATATGTTTGTTGACATTGGCACTCGTTCCATTAGATAGACACTTTATTTACCTACAAATATTTCTAATCTACTTTAGATATTGACTGTCAATAATCAAAGTTCGTAGACAATTTAATCAAGACATAGAAAAGTTTGCCGAACTATTACTAGTTTCAGAACTAAAGTCTTCAAGGTAAATAAAAGTTATGTCTAGAGTAAATTCGGAACATTACCGTTTATTTTTCCAACGAATAGTAATCTAGGGTAAAGGAAAGTTATGTTCGTCTGTTCATTTTGACCTTACACTGACCTATTTTAATATTTCACTGGGACGAACCGAATAATCCCTCGTAGTTTGGGTAGGTTAGGTATAATTTTTTTGTTTCAAGTTTTAGGTAGAAAGAGTCATTAAATGTTTCAATGGATTACGTAAACATTGTAGATTACAATCATACTTAAAGCAGTTATCATTTAATTGAGGTAGGTAAATTAATAACAAAAATACGGAGTTTGTGGTCTACGTAATTATTATAAGAGGTTATGAAAACTTAAACTAACTTAATTTTAGGCTTAGACGCACTTAAAAGTTGCTTAGAATTACGCCACAGAAGTGCAGAGTAAGATCTACGAATTTGAAATTTTTCCGATATTATTATTTGCAATACATTTTCCAATACAATATTTATATTAGTAATGAATCATGATTGTTTATTAAATAGACTCCGTTAGTGTAATTGATTGAACGAACGTTTTCACTATGTGCTTATGCGTAAGGCAGGTTAGTAGGCAACGCGGAGGAAATTGTGATACTCATATCTCGCGCAAAATTGACATAGGCAGATAATACGGTCCCTTTAAACCAATTTAGGGCAAGCAAACTGTTATGCTTAGGGCGCGAGGACGATGTAGGTAAACTTTTATAATATTTATTATATTTTGTAATTGGCCCATTTTTGAGGCGTTTTATCTCGGCTGTCATAGATTAAATAATAAACGAGTGTAAGTTGCGACATGGTGGCGGATAGCAATCTCTGATGTTCTACGTGGTCGGGTTCACAAATTAACGTAACGCTGACGTATGCTCGTCATGTGCAACTGCCCTTAATTGATCATTACTCAAAAATAATTGCACTGAAAATACGAGCGTAGGTACGTACTTGCGGAAAATGTACGCCCGGATCGGTGCTGAATATTGCTCAGGTAGCACTCGGCAAAGTTATTAAAAATACATGCAGTACGGTTGTAAAAGCTAACTACAGCACTAAATACACGACTCCAGAGATACCCAATATAAAATTCCAGTTTATTTTATTATTCTATCTATTGGTTGGATGTTAAAAAGTAGGAGCTTTACATTTTAGTTTATAACGTAATTTGTATTAGATGCTAAGAATAAAGTACGGGAAATACAGGTTTATTAAATACGGACTTTGTGGCTATCCTTATGTAATTTAAGTTCATAAAAGCCTACATATGTATTAATCAATATTATGAGTTTAGATGAAATATAAAATTCGAATTGAATAATTTAAAAATATCACTTTCCAAGTTATAAATTAAAACGTGAAAATCTAAGGAAAAATACCTGCTAAAGGCATGAAGTCAATTTATTTCAAATTCCATCTCATGTTACTCTAAATGAACTGACCTAGTTCTTTTACTAGGCTGATAAGAAAAACTAGATAGATGTACTGATAAGCCTTACCTACGATGACATTGGACACCGGTAACCTTGGATTCAAAAACCGAATATGAGTTTGAAAAAAGAACATCGCATTTTATTAATAAATTTAAAAAAAGAACACTGAGTTTTCTTCCAGCCAGCATTTTTTTATTTTATGATGCAACACATTGCATTTGTTTGCAAACTCTTTTTTACGATGAGTAAATATTTCACCGGTGTTTATTATTAATTTGCAAGTTTCACATATGAATTTTTGCAATCTTTTTATGAATACTAGCGAGGTTAATCTCCACATTTTTCAGGAAAAAACAATGATTAATGTTTAACATCTCCGTTCCACAGCAAATATACAAGACTGTGACAGTTTCGCCGCTTATTTGCAGAATGATAAGTGCATATTTAATTATTCTGTTATCTTGATTTAGACCTAATGGAACAGAATGGCCTAGTTTTGTAAGTGATGTTCATTTAGATTTTGTTAAAAATGTGCTGTGAGAAAATTTAACTGCTATAGTTATGTTTTCACTGAAATGCTTTAAAAAAAGTTGTATTTCTTGTAAGGTAAAAATACAAAAAATGGTTGTGCAAAGATTAGAGCGATAAATCTTTCTTTCATTTAAATAATTTGTTTTGTTGGCATTTCGCTCCGCGAATATTTTTTCTTAAAAACCTTTTTTTCTTCTTAACACGCGTCTCTGTGTTTGATGTATTAATCACGACGACTTATCAAAAATATTCTGTATTTGTGAGCAACTCGTTAAGCTTGTCAAAACAAGACGATATAAATTAACACGTGTTAAATCCTCATTTCTTCTGCGAGGATTAATTTTGACAAATGAAAAATGGTTGATCACAAATAAATAAAAACGTTCATTATTAAAATTGTTATATGGAAATTAGAAAATTCTTTTCAACAGCAGATGAATCATTCGGAAAAGTCGATTAAAGAAAAACGGAACACAAAAAAAAAATCAACATCCAAAAATCGTACACTTCACAAGTAAAGTCCGTGGCTGTATAAGTTCGCGTCGTTGCAACGAGTTTGCAGAAAAATGTGAACGCCGATCATGCGTTTTGACAGTTCGGCATTTTCGCGCCAATTTTCCGGTTCGCGCGGGAACGAGTCGGGTGCTCGGTGGCGCGGCCGCGCGCTCGTCGTGGACTGTGGCGGCGCCGAGCTGCGCCCCATCTACTACCTTACGATTTATGAGCGTCACGCAAAAATGGACAAAATTTGTAGCGACGCTCTCGGCGGCCACAACACGTGCCTCATCTTAGAGCTAGGAGGCTGAGAAAAAATATTAATAGCGGTTACTTTACAATGACTAAACACTCACTTTGTTATAACATACAACAATTAAGTTAGCTTCGCCTTATTCTGTTTGTAAGGGTTTGCCTTATTATATTGTCAGCTTTATAGTGAAAAAATAACCAAAGTTTATTTTACAAACCCCATCCATTAACTTCCCTAGGCGAGATGATTATACCGCAATAAAAAGATGCTCTCAATGAGATAAAATAATAAACACCTATTAACTAAAACAAGAACGAAGAACATCTTATTCATAATTTAAATTGTGAAAAATAAAACTGTTATAGCTCATAATAGCAATAACACATTTACAGCGAATGAAAATAAATAAATCAAGGTGCTTAGAGCGAGTATTCAAAGCAAAACGTTAACCGTCAATTACATTGAAATAGTGCAAACAAATGTACAATGTTATGAAAGTTCGTCATAACATTATGCTCTTAAACTTGGCCCGATTCCGCCAGCCGATAGAAACGTTACGATATTGTGCGATTGATCCATTTAGTGAACAAATTGCTCATCGGCCGACTCATACGATCGCTCAAGGAAGCACGTGTTTAAGTTACGAGTTCAGTGGAAATGTATAACTGATTGTTTGTTCAAGGCTGCCCCAGTTTTCTTTATAAAAATATGTTCAACATTATCTTAAAATAATGTTTTCACAGGAGGCATTTCTGTATTTATTACTTACCACCTGTTTTACGCGCATGCGTCTATTAAAGTAATGGATGAAAATGGACTTCTTTTTTATGGAAAACTAAAGTGTTATAGACAGCTTATTGATCTACATTTGAATCTATTTGCGTAAATAGTTTAATGTACAAATTGGTCTAGGTTTTTCAAAATTGAGTGTTTCTTTAACCAGCCGTGGTACATCGGATATCTAATTAAGGTGAATAGAGTTTGCCTTGCAAATCCCGCTATTGTGTTCAAAGTTCGGAACTTGTTCTAACTTAATTAAGACACAATGATGACCAATTTTACCCTAACCACTAACCAGACAGGGAAAGTCTTGTCGGAGCGAATTCCTAACTAAGTACCCGGTATCTATTAAACTGGACATAAATCTAACGCAGTTGCGACAATATCAGATATTTGAATAAATATAGAGTGGTACGTGTACGTCTTAACTCAGTAGCGGGTAAATGTACGATAAAGCTTTGTAGATAACTGGTATTTGACGGACAGGTGTAATTAGCCACTCTAGTCGCTACCGGCAAATGGAAGCGTGATGATAACGACGGGAGTCAGAATAAACAACGATGCCCTTCGTGATTACATCTCATGCTTACCTAAGTGGCTAAGTGAGATTGCGAAATGTACAGATACGGATAAATACGACTTACTACTGGTCCAACCAATCGTACGAAATATGAATGGACAACATTTTATGAATGGCGACAGCGGTTGACTTTGTGTTGATTTTTCTATTACATAATTAATGGATGTTATATCAGTTTGTGATTAGATTTTATCGTAATTTAATGCATTTGGATTATTATAGGCTGGTTACCGATAATCGCTTGTCACAGCCATATTTTAGCAAAATGAGCGTGAAGATGAATATCGCGAGCTTATCGACTATTAGTGGGAGTGTTATCAAAATTGAATGTGTCATCAATTAATCCTATCATAAGTACATTATCATAATGGTTTAATTATGATGGCGATTGTAACGAAAAATATCTACGAATTAATCAGTCAAAATGGCAAGGGTAATGAGAAAAATCCCCAAGTAAGGCATAGGTAATCCCTAGATAAAAGAAGTGCATAAACAAAGCTTTTTTTGAAAATTAAAACTTTTAACGTACATAATACATTTTAATAATAACAATATCTCATATTGGTAGGTACTGATTAGTCTCCAGTTTCCTTCACCCTACTTGCTCATTCCGGCGTAAGAAAATGGACTGAAATAACCTTATAAAGGTTCTAGATAAATATAGGCGAGACACCCGTAATATTTCTCTTCATAGATACTTGGGAAATTGGGTTAGTCTAATTAAGGCAACGGCAAAATAGGTAATAAAGTAAATTCTTAATCCTTTGCAAAGTTATAAGTATTCAAAATGATGCGAAAATTGTAGTGATAGCAATAGATTTAATTTTAAAAGCATCGGTAAAAATGGCACCTCCGCTCTGTTTACATCCGTTTTCAAATTCTTTAGCACTGCTGTTTTATCCAGTACCCTGTACCATATACTTTTTGGTTGGTTGGTCTCCATATATGGAATAAAGGTATCGCATACAAGAAGGTTTGTAGGTCATCTAGTGCCACAGATAAGCTGAAATCTACAATTGAGACTTAAGAAATAACAACAGATAGCAACATTAATCGTGAATCCTAGTTGCAACCGTTAGACATACTTAATTTATATTGTCGTTTGTAGATAGATGCAATAAGTTAAACTCGTTCTGCTAATCACTGCTAGCAATTTGTAAGAAGGTTTTCGATAAGTTCCAGATTATAGTTTATGGATGTTTCTGGATCGCGGCACTTTATGTGGTAACATTATTAATTTTATAAATGTCAATTAGTTTGTAACATTTTTTAATGTAGATAGGTAGGATTGGAATCCAGTCTAACCATGGGGTATTGGGTAGCCCGGGTAACTTGGTTGAGGGGTCGCTCCTTGTAAAGCACTGGTACTCAGCTACATCCGGTTAGACTGGAAGCCGACCCCGACATAGTTGGGAAAAAGGCTAGTAGGATGAGGTAGGATTGGAATGTTTCCTCAAGAAGAAGTGCAAACAGGTAATTAAAAAAAAAATACACATCGTTTTCCTCACTAGGTTTTGATATGTAGGTAACTCATCCAAATAACTTAACAATGACAGTGTACCTACTAAAAATAAATAGTAGGTATCGTTAATTATATATTATATTACATTTATAGGAATTTAATTCTCCTTCAACAATACTGATTCGACATTTTAATCATATTTCAAAGTCATTGTCGCCACGTGTTGCGAATTTTATCAAAGGTTGGCGAAATCCATGGCGTGTCAGTGTGAAACCGTGAAACGCCTTTACGTTGACATAATAATTTGATAGTTACTGACAACTAGTTAATTGAAACTTTGTTTACACTTATAATTCATTTGTTTTACTTGACATTCAATTGTTTTATTGGCACGACTCAAGGTCGGTTGTGAAATAAAAGGCCTATTTAATCTGCAATATTCGGTAGTTAAGTATGGCCTTCATAATTAATATCAATAACCAGCTTTTCATCATTTTAAATACGTGCATGAAATAGATTAAACTATTTTTATTATTTTACTTTGATTTATCGTTCAATCTTTCCCTCTCTGAGTCTGAGAGCAGTGGGATAACAAAAATGGTGATGATGATTTTTATCACCGAGTAATGATACAAATAACAATAGTTACTAAAACTGCTACCGCATAGATAAATTCTATAACCAAACCCATTATGCAACATCAAAACCAAACAAAACAACATCAAATGCAATTTAATTAAAACAATATTAGTTTAACAACCCGGGAATCACAGACATTATTATAATAACAAAGCCGTGTCAACTTGTCCGATACCGCGAACAATAATTATGCAATAGTTTGGCAAACTAGATAGTGATGTTAGCTCAGTGCATTCCCGGCAGGTAATTATTAACGTCAACTGTCTGTTGTGTGGCTTATCGGCGAAAATATGCGATTCACGTGCTTATGTGTTTATTGTCAACGGATATTAGGTAACTAACGGATTTGATTAGGTACCTAAGGTAGGTAAATATGTTTAAGGTAAAAGATTAGGAGGCCGTAAAGGGCGGAGTGTGAGGGCAAGTCTTCTTGGTTTATCTTTGAAGATTGATTGGTTAGTTAGAGTTTCTAATTAGTATTTTCAATATATAGGTAGATAAGCTAGACATTTAAGGAGTGAAAAACATTATTGTAGCCTATTATTCAGTAGGTCTTCACCGTGATTTCACCCGCATCTGGAATAGCGTTCATCATTTCACCTTCCACTTTTACCAGAAGTATTAATATAATTACTCACAGTACAAAGTACTCTCTGGCTTACACAAAACTCAATAACATTATAAATATTCCAGTTTATTTTTTAAATGTGTCAGTTCGCTTGAGAAGCGTATCTGCAACGTTTCATTCCACGCTGTTGGTCAAAGTCAACTCAGGGAGGGCTGTCCTACAAGTAATAGGCAATATAGCTTGGCAAATTGCCACAGCGGGTCTGAAGCATTTTTCAACTTAAACCGTAATCATTTGCTAAACATGGTCAAGTATTTTGGCACACGTTGTTGTTGCTTGTTAGGGTTAAAAGTCGAGAAACATTTTTGAAAGCAGTTTGAAGGAGTAATAGATGTAATTTTGTAGAGTTAGATTAGGAAAATGTAGGTGATATAAGCGTATTTGATAGGCAAGCGGTCCAATCAAAGGGCTTATAATGAATGATACGTATTAAAGAATACCAAACCACGCAGTACCCAGAAATAAGGAAGGATTTTCAGAACGTCTTATTTGAAATTCCTCTGTACGAATTCTTGTTTTTAAAGAATGTCCTGTTTACACACGCACCACGAATATTTCCAAGATGAGTCATAGCTGTGTCTCATGACATCTTTTTTGGTCGTAAAACACGAAATGTAGGCAAAAAACGTAACTGATTAATAAGGTTCCATCCATTTTCTTCTCACAACGAATACAAATAGAAACGTTACCGAAAAAAATAAATGATATTTTACCATATTAACGGAACGCGCCGGTAGGTGAGCCGTATATGATTCGCGTGAAAAAACTCTTGTTATGCCATCGATGTTTTTGATACGCCGCTCGGAGCGGTGACAACAAAGCCCAAGATTTCCCATAAAAGGGTTCAGCAAACAGTCGACTGATTCGGCCATAAATCATGCGATGTGCCCATGAACGTAATACGTAGGTACGTAGGTACATTTTCACAGATACCACGGATGTAAAGATTAATCTGGAAGTGGAATTTTTCACGCCTGTTTACAATCTGCACACATTGGAACATTAACGCTTCTTTGTAATTTGTGATTCATGAGATCAGTGACTCTTTATGTAAGCTCCGTTACTATTGTTCCTTAAACCACTGTGTGAATTTTATGTCTTCATCAAGGAACTTTTAAAGCTTCACATCTATACTAATATTATAAAGCTGAAGAGTTTGTTTGTTTGTTTGTTTGTTTGAACGCGCTAATCTCAGGAACTACTGGTCTGATTTGAAAAATTCTTTCAGTGTTAGATAGCCCATTTATCAAGGAAGGCTATAGGCTACTTTTTATCCGGGTTCGTGCAGAGGTTTCTACGGGATGCGGGTGAAACCGCTGGCAGGAGCTAGTATATGATATGTAGGTACAATACATCTGTTCCAAAAAAATATATATGTCATATTGTATGACTTCGTAACAAGTAACAACATTATTCATTAACATATTTTTTCACGTTTTATAATTACGTCTGACCTGTTTTACAAAATAATTATCCGTCAATCGACAGCGTGATTGTAAGCAATTTCGCATAAATTACATAATCTTAATTTCGGAGATGTCACCAATGACTATGATTGATAATACATTATGTAAATGACATTTCATAAGTACATTAAGACTTACTTATGTATTATTAAGGTACAATTTCTGTTATTATGTTTGTATGCCCATAATATTATTATTGAGCGTATAACAATAATAGATGCGACTATTTGTGTGATTTAGACTACAGAAATATTTAAAACCGTTTGCGTAGGCAAAATCGATAAATATTTATTTTGCTTAACTAAATATAATTTGCCTAAATATGAATTGAGGAATGTGAAAACAACAGTGGTGAAATACTTTATTGTTCTCATTTAATTATTAGAATAGTTATTTCAGTCTATTGATCATTGTATTTTTGAAATACGTTTAAGCCATTTAATAGGTGTATGTCATAAATATTCAATCAACAATGATGCCCAAATTACGTGTCGTATCAATTGTTTTTCTACTGTTTCGGATTCTACCTACCTAATGAATGATCTCAATATATAATTATAGAGCGTAGTTACCGTCATTAATTTCTTCCAGTAAGTTATCTTTTTGTATTCCCACCGGTCCAAAATGGCGAGTATAGCTATCGAGCACTGAACCCGAGACCTTGGTCAGAAATAGCTTAACGAATTTAACCAAATTTACACGCGACTTACACAAATTTGTTTAGAGCTTATCAGCTGTTGTACAATAGGGTTTTTTTCTCACTTCCAACGTTGATTGAAAAGCTTCCCATACTTAAGAATGTGGAGATTATGCGGAATTTACAATGCTTATTTACTTTATTTTTTATTAATTATTTCCTGCCAGTAGCTACGAAGTTTTTTGAATAAAACTTCTCGTGCCTGACCTTTATTTACGCTGCCAATCACAGGTAAGAATTTAAACTGAAAAATAAAGTACCTACTTCTACAATTGCAGTTAACAAAGTTGTATGGTCCAAGATTATAATGGTGAAGAATCGATAATATGTCCAGGGCTGCAATTCGTTAACTTTTATCAATAGATACAAGTTTGTTTTGTTTCCTATTAATATCTACAAAGGAATGATGCCGAAGGATGATTGGAAAGACACTCTAATAATATTGTTTACACATAGGTCCTTAACAAATGCAAATGAATTAACATCGAGCGGAACGTTTGAACTAAGAATATTTTGACCCCGCGATCTGATAAGCCTTATCAATTACACGCTCAAATAAATATTAGTATAACCGCTTTAGCGATTACTAATAGCGACCTAAATTCTTTAACAATAAGACAAACGTCGCAAATGTATGCCTACGCATCCCACAGCACATGGAAATGAGCCCATAAGTCAATCACTAAAATACGGTTACCTATCTAAAAGTATCATAAACCTATATTTATTAATAGCCACAAAGTGATACCATGACTTTCGTATTGATCCATAAGCATTAAAAATAGATCATGCATGGGATCAAATGATTTATTTGAGTAATTATGTGAATAACATTCGATAGGAATGTTAAGTAAGGCCGCATGCGTACGCGCATGATTCAGACGATTATATTCGGTCAATGCGCTAACACTTGGCGCCAACGTTGAACATCATCGGAATTTTCATGTAGCAGTCATTGTGCAAACCTAAGTCAATAATCCATCGAATTGATACAATTAGCGATACAATTAATTATCACTTGAAACAGTTTTTGGATGCTCAATAGATGTAATAAAAACATTTCTTTGTTAATTCCTAAAGTACACTTGAAGTATAGTGAGCTACGTAGGTTGTTAGTTTAGCACTACTTAGATGGTGGGTAGGTATCGATATATACTGACACAATTATGAGAATCTTACATTTAAGAGTACCTGAAGTAGGTAGGTAAATTGCCTTTAGTATACAATTTTTATGTAGTAAAAAGTTAAAACCTCATATCATCTGTTTACACCTCTACGGTATACTTACGTACGTGTGAATAATACAATTTCATCATCATCATCATCATCATCAGCCTATCGCAGTCCACTGCTGGTCATAATACAATTTATTTGATATTAAATTATTACAAGGTAACCGTTCCAATATTATAATAACAAACGTCAGATTATAATCGATTAGAAACTTTATGGTGTTGAAATCATTAACTTATCTTTTGAATAGGAGATCCAGTATTTATTGCATTCCAGTCATTCATAGATTTTATCAATTTACATGTTTAACGGCTACGCATTAAATTGTAATCAAGCAATTAATGCAAAAGGGATCTGCGATCTCTTAGGCTATGATCTAATATCATTACACATCATTCTAACTATTCTATATTTTAACCTACTTAATTTCAAAATGTTTCAATCGATATCGGTAACCGTTATTTTTAGTTTTACCTCTGAATGTTTAGATCCAAATAACTTCTTAAAGGGCATTAAACTAAAATAGAACAACTTTTCTTTAGGGCTATTTTTAAACAACATGAATGTCAAGTTTTATTTTTAATCCTAAGGTCAGATTAGTTAGGACCCTTAATATCATGCTAAATATACCAAAAGATTTATACCCTAAAACTCCAAGGGGTCCAAATTAGTAAATGACATTATCAAAAAGATTAAGTGGCGCTTAAACGTCATGTTTACCTAAGCTGAAAAACCGATAACGTATCGATTTCAGAACACCTTAAAAGTAGTTCATTGTCATTCAGTTTTCAGGCATGCTTTTAGCAAAATATTTCAGCAGAACACGACGGCAAATATTTTGGCATTCCTCTGATATCAGCCGGCAGACAAGCATAGTGTACACAAGCTGACATTTCGCTATCTAATCAAATTGTGCATTTGTCATACATTGCAAATAACTAAATGTAACGCGGTATCGCAGGACTCAGTTAAAAGAAAATTGAGGCTATTTCTGTGTATTACTTGTTGTAAGTCTTATCGTCTTTATCGTCAAATCGTTTTAAACTTTCACAATGAGTTTTCTGTTATTGATGTTTGTAGATATCGAAGCGATAGTCTCGTGGGTGTACTTTTGAAAGAATTCCATACAAAAGTGTGAAAAGATATGAGGAACGATATCACTTAAGATAATAACTTTGGTATTGAAAAAGTGATAAAAATGTAGCGTCAGTCAGAAATCCTAAGGTTCGTAAAATGTATGCAGAAATATCTATTCAATCTATTTAATGTCCATCCACGTCAATATCGCAGTAAATCTGCGCAGACGCAACAAGCAATAAAAAGACGGTTCAGAGGGCCTGCCATCTGATGACATAATTGTATTTGAATAAATATCAATTTGTAACATTTATAGTTGTTCTACAAATCAATCTATGGTACTTTAGTGAGCTATTAAAGTTTTATTAGGAAACCGTTCGTGTTCCCACGTCATGCCATGTTGAAAGGATGTAAGTATAAGAAGCGAAGTGTACCACAAAGAAAGTTCTCTACCGAAGCACGTAGAAAATTTATTATCTTTCAAGACCTGAAAGGTCCTGAAGGTTTTTATGGACACTATTTTGTTGAGAAGATAAACAAGTATTTTCGTCTATTTTGTTTTGTTTCCCAAAAGGTGTTTTAGTAAACATCGGACCTAAATATTGGATCCGTCGTTCTTAGAAATTTATTAGCAAAGTCAATCAGTATTGATTGATGGAGTAGAAAAGTAAAGCAAATTCGAAGAATCAATTTAGAGGGATTGATTTAGGAAGGCCTTTTTAATCAAATTAACTGCCTACCTTAACTTTATTGGTAATAAAACGAAAATAAATCTGTGTACAAGCAGCGCATGCAAAAAGGAAACAATAGAACATTGATTAACAATAAAAAAATAATTTGCAAACTTAAAATGGTCCAATCATTATGTCGAACACAATTAAAAGTTCAAAACAGAACAAAATAAAAGTCAATAAAGCATTTATTTGTGTACCGATGGCGAGATAACCAGTGCCTACAAACTCAATTGGTGTATTGTTGTATTAAGATTGGCAGCTGTCAAATTACAAGATAAGTTACGACTTAAACATTCACTTTGTCCGGCGCGATCAGACGTTGTAAAGAATTACATTAATCAAAATCATACGGCGGTTTAAGCTTGTGCAATTTGTCGGTAATATGTTGTAAATATTATTTTAGTAAATGACATGTGGAAGATTAATATGTTTATTTTTAATTTGTACTTTTTGCGACGAAGTTTGAAACAGTAGCAATGCAAAGATTGTTGAGCAATCAATCACTCTGCTTGCGCATGGTTATTGGCGATTCAACGATTAAGAAAATTAATTTAAAAAGATTTGACTGTTGTGAACTGTGTGTGCTGCACGGTAAATTGACATATTTTAAACCTGTAAACGTAAGCATCCTGAGATGATCTTAGGCTTGCAATAGGCCACTTGAGGCAAACTAAGTGTAGAAGGAATTTAGAAATCTTATTTGCAATCATTTGACAGCTGTCACTAATTTGCGTAGTTATTCCCTACTGTGTCTGCAGTGTCAAAACGCTTCTATAACGTCTTACAACAATGCAATCTTAATTAAAATTTACTATTGAAG
The DNA here is from genome assembly GCA_033682625.1 of Helicoverpa zea x Helicoverpa armigera. Classification (NCBI taxonomy): domain Eukaryota; kingdom Metazoa; phylum Arthropoda; class Insecta; order Lepidoptera; family Noctuidae; genus Helicoverpa; species Helicoverpa zea x Helicoverpa armigera. The sequence continues at coordinate 5,443,612 of JAWIIS010000011.1, forward strand.
ACGCATTGTTCAGTACAAATAAACATTAGATTCTGCTAATAAATCGGCTGGCTACAATTTATTTTGACACGAACCTCGGCTAGGCGTCCGTTATCATGACCATACCCAATGCGGCGTCGATCTCCTAATGCCGATTATTTACAGTTGCTTGCAAATAAATAGTGTTCACTTTATCAGTGTGTCGAAAAGCGGTAGCGCAGGTAAACTGTACGAATAATAATAATCCGGTTTTAAATCAAAGTTAAGTTGTATTTACGATGTTCAGGGTTGACCGTGGCTTGACACAGGAACCCTTCCTAGTTAATTTTATCTATTCACGTTGAATGCTAAACTTTACACTTTATAAATTGTGTTACTTTGTATGTTATTTGTAATACCTGGAACTATTTAACCAATTCTGAAAATTGTTTTATTAATTTAAGACAATAATTTTCTTAGTTACGTTCAATTACATTGGAACATTAACACGGAGATCTCAAGTAAAATCGCGGGAAAATATCAGGTATATACACATTGAAACTGGCCACGTATTTCTCAATGTTTGTCTCGTTTAAGGATAAACGGCGCTACGGGGCATGCGATAATCTTTCAAATTAAGCTATCAGTGCTGTACGGTAATTTTGTAATCTATAATGTATCGTGTATTGCTAATTCGACGGATTCCATTCATGCCGCCAATTGACTAGAAATATAATCTACGCGGAACGTAAAATGTTTAGTAAACTTCATGCAAAAATGTGAATTAAAGTCTGGGTTACGAGCAATATGACGCATTCTACAGGACAAATAAACAGTGTTTGGGGGAAGTTTAAAATACATTCGGGTTTGCCAGATTCAATAAATATCGCTCCGTCGCACTAAAGCTATTTCAGACGGTTAAAAGTCTTAAAACAGCAATCCAAAATATTTTGCATTCTTTCGAAATTTACGATTGTGTTTATACCGCATTCTGGGTTCGTTTGAGTGAGGTATTTTACGGAAACTGTAAACTCATATTAAGATGCCACTATGATGGTTTGCAGGTGAGTTCGTAGAAACTCTTAGCATTGCGTTGCCCCTGACTTTGTTTGCGCTAACCCACATTTGTGGAGCGCGCTCTCCGCACTTCCCGCAAAGCACATAAGCTTTCCAAACTGGGAAAATTTATTCTAATACCTGTTAAGTTTTATTGCCAAAAGCAGAAACAGACGTTTTCTTCATTAGCTAGTGTTTACGCAATGTTCTGTTTTGATTTACGACAATTGCCGAATTGGGCTTCGTCGATGAGAAAACACGCGTTGGACTCTTAAAACATTTTGTAATGGTCATTGTATTTTATGTTCCCACAAAAACAAATATAAAAATATGAAAGTGGGATAGTAAATAAGTTTTATTGAATCTTAGGAAACGGTTAAGTTCTCTCAAGTTATTTTCACGCAGCTCTTGCAAATGAGATTGATACCTATGTATGTGTATCAATAAAATTTAAACTAATGCTGAAAATATTTAACTGAAGGCAATGTTAATTTACCACGGCATCCTACACAGAGCGATGCCCGAGACGCTCTTGGTCGGTTGATAACATTGTTAGGTTAGGTTACTTACGAATGTTAGAACGAAAAACATAGGTAAAATGCAATTTTAAACCACGTAACAATGTCTGTTTTAACGGTCATTTCTAGAGTCTGTCAGCCAGTAATGATTGATTGGCATTTGAGCTTCAATAATGTTTGACATTTGACTAAACTGCTGTCGAAGTGCTCGTAATGCGCCAACCTTCGAGCCTTTGAAGTCAATGCTCAGTTTGATGTAAACTTCAAATCGTCTTGTAAATATACCACATTACTGATTTTACTGTAGAAATGATTTGGGCTTAGAAATTCTGGGACGAACTACTACGATTGGTTACCTATAAAATTAATTTGACTCTTCTATTGCCTGTACATACTTGTGAAATTGTCTTGCTGATAAAAATGTCTACTTAATTCTGACTCGGAGATGATAAAATTATCGCTAATGAAAAGTGTATTGCGCTTAATACTTACTTTCTTGCAAAACCATAATAATCGCCATAGATACTTTAACCTTTCATGGAAAGGTGTAGATTATAGAAAATTAGCTGAAATAAAATAACCTTTTTAAACGGATAATTCTATAAAATTATCTCGTTTCAGCAATCATAAATTTTATGGTCCATTGTGGTCATAATATGCGGCGAGTGCATCGCATTAACTTCATTGTGGCACCTTTGCTCATAACAGGGAACCATTTTATATATATTTTATACGCCATTTTGAAAACGTTGATGGAATAAATATTAACGTTATGAGATCTAATTTATAAAATCATAATTGAGTTAAGAACTACTCTTTTAATACCAAAGCTCCCACTGTATTGCCAGTAAATAAATACAGTTTGTACCAATAAATGTTGCCAGACTAATTAAATCATTTGGGAGAAACACCACAGGCCGCGTCTGCATCAGCAGCTAATTACTTTCCTGTTCAAATTTCCTAGACGTTAGTCGTTTCCAAACCGTTGTTTATGTTTCTGAAACTCTCGAAGCAAATGAAGCTTGTTTACTTTAACTGTAGATCTAATACTTGTGAAAAGTCTACCGTGTGTTTAGTGTAATTGCCTTTCTCGTATATGCGGGTATATGTATGTAAAGGTAATTTAAAATAATGACGTAGACATTTACAACATTGTTCGAAAGATTATGTGTATTCTGTATTGATATATCTAGGATTCTACCTACTAATGAAGATATTATTAGTTATTAAAACTTCATATTTCTTTAATCAAAGAAAGTTGTAATTTTTAAAAGTTGTATTTGAAAACTTTATATTTCCTTCATTTCTATTTAAATTTCATGAAAACTGATACATTTAACTATGCCTAACATTTCAAGGACACTGGAGAGTTCTATTGTTAGAAGTTCGCGTCTCTGTGGAATTTTAATTATTTCTTCCCGGGCCACATTCCGGTGTCTATCAAATGGGCTATCGTTAGTCAAGCGTAGGACCGCTACTGCGTGACTCCGTGCAATGTTAATCATATGTACAAGTTACCGGCACGGATGTCGGGCTCTCGGCGGAAGAGTGGGGATCGCTTTGCGCACCCGTACGCATAAGGCAATAAGGCAGTAAATCGCTTGTGCGCAGGTGAAGGTCAGGGCTCGACATCCGTGCCGGTAACTGTAGGTATAGGCTATGCTTTTTTTTTCATTTGTATGATTCCAAAATAGCTATTTAATGATCTGTTTTCCTTACAGAAGTTTTCTACATAAGTTAATTTAACTTTAAAATTAGTTTCCGCTGTTAAGTTCTTATCTACTTTATGTGTATCTAAAGATGAGATACAGTTCTCGTAACTAGTCTATTCTATACGTAGACAAAACTCCGTGCTAATATACGAAATAAATACTATTATGTATATTATTGCGATTAACTTCTATTTGACCTCTAGTCATTATATTATCATTTACAAACGCAATGCCACCCATACTGCTAAACACAACAATTGGCGCAAAACCTAAGTGTTCGCTCATTATGCCTTAACGGGGCAACCTTAGAGAATTAAACCAACTGGAGACGCCAGTCCCAAAGCTACATCTTTGCCAGAAGTAGGTACGTACGAACTATCACATAGGTGTGCATTGTGTAAATTTTATGCTTGATTTTGTCAATTTTGTCATACGCATGAGAGAGCTATTAGGTTCTTTACTTCGTCGCGTTGCCTCGTCTCTCGCGCGTAAATTGGCAGGCCCCCCTAAAAGTTTAATTGGACTAAACTAAACTTAATGTCGCTAGTAATCAAATCAACAGAGGAACAGCGTTAGGGATTGGTGTTAATGGCGGTTCCTGTTGTTTAACGCTCTAAGGGTGCAACTTAGCAACGTCTAAACACGTACTAAGCACATAATGTTGTACACCGCCCCCGGGCGGGTGAAGGTTCAGCTGGAACTGACTGCTTGTAATTTAACAATTAGTCACTCTGATCGGACAATCACGTTTCACGCTGCGCCCTTTAACTAGCATTATTGGGAGGACTAGTGAATGAACGCGGGGTGTGTTGTTTTGAGGACCATATTATTTGACTTACTATTTTTATCTATATTTTGTAAGTCAGATAAATATGAGCCTTAGAATAGAGCTTAAAGATTTTCAAGTAACTGTTTTTTTATTTTAATAAATGCTTCAAATAGCCAAAACACGATCTTAACCTTCTTGATTTCTTTTTCATTTGAATTCATAAATCGAAAAGCTGCTGCATAGTTCTATTGTCCTCCTCATTCTTTCATTTTCTGCATGACGTCATTAATATGTCTTTTGTTTGATTTTAAACATCGAATGTGTCTTCACTGAAAATTGAAAACATATTTTCCTCTTTCTTATCTGTGAATCTATCTCTTTCATTTTGTGCGTGACTTTTAAATATGGACAAACTAATCTGCTATTCTACTAGATAAGAAAATTAAGATTTATTTAACCGACAAGCTATAAAATTGGCGCTAACTAAATTACTAAACGGAATTACAGTTAAGTGGTACATTAGAGTTACTCGGTACTAGAGGTACAGTTTATGATAAATGTTAGTACTTTTATTAAACTGTTGGAAAGGGATGTTTTGCAATAAAGTTTTATGATTTGTGAAATATGTTAGTTGCGTCGTTTTCCCACATAATGTTTTTCAAACTTTAATATCTACCTAATGTATAGAAACGTGTAAGTCAAGTATGTACTTTTAATCTAGAATACTTTTGTTTGGATCATTTTTACCGACTCTAAAGACAAAATACAATGCGTAGATATGTGATAAAGAAATAAGTTGATGAGCAAAAGTGTGTTTTTATCCTATTTACATTACCTAAACTTCTACATAAAAGCCTGCTCTAGGCCAAAAGACGGTCCATGAAAGGCAATTTCTATAATTACCATTTTGTATGTACCGGTTCATTCACCTGTGTAATCCCTAGCTCGCCCTTTACATGAAGCATTTTGGCCCTTCTATTCATATCTCAACAAATTGCGTCGTATTTTTATACCACGGAGTAAGGAAAGATGACCGGAGATGCCATAGTGCAGGTAGGTCAGGCGCCTTCTTTTAGGTCAAACACGAAAGGAAACGTCAGTTACGAGTGAACTAATAAGACGTTCGAGTTCTTTGAGTCATATTATAAAAAATGGTCCAATCCAAAAAAAGTGAAGACAGTAACGTTCCTCGTCACCCGCACACTCGCATTTTGATGCGCTACTTTCTTAGGAGATTTTCCGCTATGGCACATCCGCTAGTCATTTTGTTCTCCATGCATCATGCTCTCAAAGATTTTTCTAATTTAAAATTTCAGGACGAAAATACACGTCAACACTCAACAGCCTTTAGAAAAGTTTCACTACAATAATAGCTGCTTGAGATTTATTAAAATTATTTTTTAAAAAGTTACTTGATATGATTGCTTTTCAATTCAATCTTTGAAATATTTTTATTTTTCACAGATTTCTAGACGGCGATTAGATGGCAATGTCCTTGCTTCTTGTGTGTTTTTTAGATCTAAATATAGACGAGGATGTTTACTTATTGACTTATTTTCATTTTGTGAAAAGTTCGTGAATCTAGTAGCTCTAGTAGTCTGGCTAGGATTTATGCTATATATTTTCATGAGTTTTTTGGTATTCATTTACTAAACATCATATTTTTAAGTACCTATTATATAATTTTAAACAAACATTAAAAAATATAGAAATATTGCGAATAATCTTTTATTAAGTTAGTTTAAAAAAACTGTTTCCATTCTTCCCAATTTCCGCAAGGGTCACTATGTCCATCTGTCTATCACATTTCCAAACCACATGACATAATAAAATCGAATTAACTAAATTCTTCGCGCATTCTTTCTAATTTACATCGAAATGTCCTTGACTTTGATGCTGACGTCATATCTATGGTAAAATCATCTTGTCGCTATGGGATATTTGAACCGACAGTGATCTGTCTTTTACATCATATGGGGAATAACGTCATTACAAGATTGAATGGAAATTTTCTAATAATTTTGAACGAACTTCAAGAGTTTTAAGACGTATTTGTGAAATAAATTCTAGGTAGGTATAGTTCTTGTCAAATATGTAAGTCTCTCCCAAGTCAGTCCTTTTCCGTCTCCCACATACGCAGTAGTATTTTGTTCCTTTATTTTGATTATGCTGAAATCTTCGTAACCGACTTCAGAACGTTTTCTCAAACCACCTGCTCTGCCATTTTTTGGCGCATTTGACAGCTATCAATTTTCAGGTGAAAAATGCATTTTTGTATTGACAGAACCGTCAACTGTACCAAGACTGGTAAGACAACAAAACATTAGGTAACCCTACATCTAGGTAGTTACACCGCACTTTATTATTTGTCCGTCTACGTTAACAATCTAAAATTCCAATCAAGATTCTATGACAAACGTAATGAATGAAAAATGTGTGCCCAATTGCCGACATTTTCTTTGTTGGATTACGACCTTATGTTCTTAGAATCCCTGAGGCGTGTTTAGTAGACCGCGTATGACAGGTCAGGAGATACCGTTAATGAATTTATGTTCTAGAGTTTAACAATGTTATCGATGAAGCTCGTATCACGTCATTCCTGTAAGGATATTAATTTAGCGAAGGTCAATCGTGAGTGGGTCAAACTAGGATTGAAGGAATATTGAATTACTGATTGTTGTTGTAGGTGTGGAAAAGGATCGAGTATGGAGAATAGATCAAAACGCTTTTCTTTACAAGACGGTTTAGAAAGGGTTACCTTTACAAGCAAACTGTAGACTATTTATATGAAGTTAAAAAATATGCCGTATTAAAATAAGTCATGTCGTTTATTGAAATTATATTAATATCTACTGTAACGAGCATGATATTCAACGAAAACATTTAATTTGGATTTAATGTTTTCCTTTTATTATTAGGTTTACAAACATAAGATTTTAAATATAACTGCTTAATATTATATTTCTATAAACAACTCATTTCAACAACAAAAACAAATCAAACAAGAAATTTAAATGAATGTAAACAAGAGATTCATACTTTCTCAAAAGGACAAACCACAGTTTAATGTGTCACAATTCCAGGACAATTAAGTTTTCAGTGGTTTTTACAGTCATTATAGGTACCTATTGGTTTAGTCATACTCAAAGGTAGCACATACATATTTTATTTTTTACTCCCGACATTTTTAATTAATGTTTATTAATTTGTCTGCAAATAAAATTGCAATTTAATATAAAAGTGTCCCTTTAAAATATGATTTTCATGTCTAGAGATTTTAATGAGACCAAGATTAATTTCTTTAGCGCAATATTACGTTACACTGAGATATTTTTAGACATAATTTATATAATCTCATATGTTTATAAGCTAAACAGTAAGAGACTGATTAAAATCAACTACAAATACTACATATTTAATCCTAACTACAAATGCTCTGTAGTGACTATAGACGATGGTTATTAATTATTATACCTGTATAAAAACCTGTGAAAACCTTAGTAGAATGTGAATTTCAAGTGCATTTCTTAAAGACAATTCAGAATAAAGAAAAAAATATCAATATGTATCATTAGTTCATTCAGTGGACAAGCAATTTGCGAAAGAAATATCCATTCAAAGCAAAAGCTTTAAGCGAATAAATTCAAATATTAACTTTCACTCACATAAACAAAGTTCGATTGTAAATACTGTCCGCTTAAATTTGTCACTGTTAATTGGCAATAGGAATAAAACATTTTAGTTCAGATGTAATAAATGCGACGTTTACGAGTTCGCGTGCCTCATTTGTAACAGTTCGAACTAGAGAGCTTTAAGGCGCGTTTGGATCGAAAAGGAATTTGCTACTCTACCGCCAATTTTTTGCACTAGCCTGCCATAGGACAGAGTGGGTCATATTCCCAGTCATGTTCTAGTTGTTGCTCAGTTTTCACTATGCTAGTCTGATCTAAACAGACCTCAATGTGAAACCATCGCTTTGATTGCTCGCCTACACTATAAGACAGATAAGTGGTCGGTGTTTCTAGCGGCACTTTCAATTATGCATGAGCCCACTTTTATCAGTTCACTTAACAACTTGACAAATTATATGGCAGTTGTTGTTAGCACAATTTCTAAGTTTCCCTGAATTTAAATTACAAGTGCCAGTCTTAGGATTCTGCAAATATTTTAGGAGATTCATGCTATTATTTTATAAGTATATTAAAACAATGTAGACAAGGAACTTATTTTAAAAGCACCGTGCTCGTTCAAGTAAACAAATGTTGACTCAGTAATAAACGAACTGTTAAGCAAGTATGAGTAATTAACAAATGTCTTTTTTACTACGACCACAGCGAAACCAATTGTGTAAACAAATTAATGTCAGATGTAGTTTTTATTGAAATAGATTGTACTAGTGTAAATCTATAAATTCTAGGAAAACAAATAGAGTAAGATGACGTGGCTGACACAGAGATGTTTACACAGGAAGCACTTGTGACTAATAAAAATAGTCATAAAATAATTAAAATGTTCATCACAGAGTTAGGAGGAATAGTTTAAGATACTTCTAGACCATAGGATCGCTCCGTAAAAGTATTTGCACCGCAACATCTACATAATGTAAGACCTAACATTAAAAAGGGAATTGCTCACTCAAAATAACCAGTACTTAGTGTACCGACGGATTGGTAATAACCGACCGATAGAAATCGACTAACAAGTCGTACCAGCATCAAGCAGAGCCGGCTTGTCATTACTGTACAATTAATTTGTCGTTCCGTGCAAAGCAAATACGGCTGCAGGCGATTCACCATGCAATGCTTCGATAACATTAATCATTACATTAGTATTGCATTTAATATCAAGATCTGATCAATGCACAATTTACTATCAACAGCGGTGGATATCGAAATTACCGGTGTTACTTTTAAAGTCGCTTTAGTAAGTGGTAGTTTGCTAATAATATTGTCATCTACTTGCTTTGCTGTTGCATTAGCAAGTCTTTCTAATGCCTCTAGCGTAAAAACCTGATCTTCTAGATAACTAGATTAGAAGAGAGATCTAAAATCTTTATTATTCCAATTATTGTGTCTTACTTTTTCATGCCCATTATTTTCCTAATTACCTATATCTGCTCGTTTCGCAAAGTCAAACTATGCTTTGAAGTTTCCGTCTTCTACGCGTCTAAATGTTTATTTTATATGCTGTACTGTTATCGTTATTCAATACAAAGTAGGCAAACTATCGGAGACCGAGCAATCAAATGCTCCGGAACACTCGGGGCGCCATTGAAGTGAGTCAAGCTGGTCGATAAGTTTGCGCCCATCTGTGGCTCATTACAGAACTATAACTCCGCCATGTACTCTCCTCTGTATTGTTCGCCATTTAATCTGTCAAGCGATGACTAACGTAAGACCATAAGCTACGGCGCCCTATGAAACATAGTCACGATAGCAAATGTTAACATGTACTCATGAAAAGCATTTTGCGCCTGAATAAATTTACACACGAAGAAATATTTCCTTCTAAGACATCGTAAGTGTTGAGAAATCTACATATTTTACAGGTCTAAAAGGAGTGTCAACTGAGTTTATGATTGGACATTATATCCAAAACCTAACTTCAAAATTACGGCGCCATAACTTACAGAAATATCATTAAGTATAAATTCAAAAGATACTCGACCAAAACCTGTAATGTGCACGTGATTTACACCACCAGTTACGTTGACACTTTCGTTTGGGCAAGGTGTGGTGTGTTTGTAGGAGTTAGAGGGTAGGTAGGGGTCAGCTGAAACTGGTGTTGTCTAGTTGGTGGGCAATCGACAACAATTACTGTCAGAACAATAGCAACCGATCTTTTGTACCGTTAGGAGCCCGCGGCCCCTCGGTCAAGTGTGGCCAGATTCTGCGATACCTATACTGCCTGTGCAGTTGCCCTCTGGACATTAACTATATTCTGGCCCTAAGAATGTCCATAGGTATTTTGTTGTTCACTATCTAAAGTATTTGATACTTAACTACTATCAGAATTCTACACTACCAAGTAACAAATCTAGATATAGAATTTTGCGAGAATATCCAACATTAGGAATAGAACACGCGAAAAATCGATCACAGTAATGTAAGTCTATTTTCGCAGACGATACATGAATCATGAATCACTTTCTCTTTCAAATCAGGCAGGTGATATATAAATAACCGTGAAATAAATTTCCCAATAGACAGATTTTTACATTACGATGCCAAAATTATCGGTGAATGACGTCAGGGATTGTAGCTAGGCACATAATCCGTAGCCTCGGCCCATCACATCTTAACGCCACATGTATTGAAAGCTGGACACAGATTTAAACATAATTCATATTAAATATACATCTATGACAGATGTATTTGATTGCGTCAGAAATTGCCGCGTCATTTTATTTATTTTACTGTCTGAATGCGATTACCGCTGTGATTTGAAGAATGGAATATTCGACAATGTTTTCGGTTGGTGGTGTGTACCTACTATTTTAAATAATGGGTATTGTTTCAAAATTGCGAATTGCTACGCATTTTACGAGCTTCTTACTGATGCCACTCCACAGTGGTATTTACTGGTGTAGTTACTTGTTTACTCGCCAAAATATATTGCATGTTAAAAGGTAGTCCTCAAGAGTTTGTAGACAAAGAAGCACCAGGTGTTGAAGATGTCAACATGAAGCACTCAACGTCCCGACCGTGGATTAAATAAGATTCCTCTATTAACAAATGGTACAAAAGTAATTCAAAATTTTCGTCAATACCTCTTATTTGGATCTTCAATTAACCCTTTCCTCAAAACAATTGGGACTTTGGGAGGTCTATAACCGACTCTAAAAGGATCATCTTTGTGTTACTCGAATAAGTTGAGTGAACAGTTTGTTCCAAGTTTTGATTGTAGTACTTCTCGTGAAAGCAGGCACTAATTAGTCATTGTTTTAATCTAGCCTGAGGGATTTCAACCCCGGTAATTACAGGTTATTCAAATCTTTGTGTTCGGGCTGCTGAATTATTGTAGTTTTGGATTTGTGTTCCGCAGTTGTAATTAGTATTTTCTACTGCAGTTGTTATAAATTAATTAGTGCGGACATTAATATTTTGTACAATAACCGACTTAGGTACCTGTATAGTTACAAGGTAAGGTTTTGTTAAGGATTTTTATCATCATTTCACTAATCTTTTAATAAATAAGGATGGCTTCCAGTCTAAGCAATTGCAATTGAGTGAGAGCCGGTAAGTCAAAATGGTACCTATTTATGAAAGTAATTTATATTAAAACCCATTCACGATTCCTGTCTTGTTTTTTGTAGGAAATCTTCAAATAGTCCCTTCTGCTGCGGGCAGTAGGAGAAAGTTTCAGACTTTTACTGACTTACCGTGAATTAAAATAACCGATCCATCCGTTATTACATTAGTGTTCGTTGTTATTGTATTGGTTATTGCCTTTTTACAGGATTTTTATTCATAAAATCAAGTTAACCTTATGCTACCTACAAAATACTCTCAATTCCCAATAGAACCTTTAAAGAATGCACCAGCCTCCCAAGCATGTGGAACGAACTAAATGATACATCAGGCTCTCGTTACGGTAAAGGAAGTTGTACCGCGCGGGCCACGAACGCGTCCCGTAGGACATTCCAACATGCATGCTGATTGCTACTGCATAGTTAGAAGTAAGTGCAAGTAATTGGTGTTTGTTTGTGCAGATACCTTTATTAGTGGGGTGTTCTTATATGGAATGTAGATTGAAGTGCATGTAGATGGTATTTTGAGAAAAATTTTCTCCTCCTGCGAGCCTTTTTCGCAACTATGTTGGGGTCGGCTTCCAGTCTAATTCAGATTCAGCTGAGTACCAGTGCTTTACAAGAAGCGACTGCCTATCTGACCTCCTCAACCCAGTTACCCGGGCAACCCAATTCCCCTTGGTTAGACTGGTGTCAGACTTACTGGCTTATTTTGAGAAAATTCATTTGGTGAAAATTTATGGGACAACAGATGAAAAGAATAACGGATGGGCGTAAATATGTAGCTAAAAAAATACCGTTTAGGTAGTGCTCCTTACGGTCTGTCTGTATTAATTCTCTATAAGCAACTTTCATCATAAGCAGTGAAAGCTGGTAACAGCTGTACTTACTGTAAATAAATAATCGTAGAAAGAAAAATAAGTAAATAGGATCCGCGATAACTTTCGGGATCAAAAATTCAAGTTCTTGTTTTCATCTATTCAATAAAAGATGGCGCTAGTAAGCCGACGCAAACGAAGCAAGATAGTTACTACGTCGAGCATTCACTTCATAGATAAACTAACCGACACTACTAGACACTAGATGGCGTGCATCGCTAACATTTCGTTTCGAGCTCCATGTGCCTACATAACTCGATTTTACATATTTACCAAAGCATCTATAGGATGTTTATAAGTATAGTTCCTGGATATTCTAGACATTTTATGCATATCGCATTACATTATTATATATTTCGTAAATTTCAGCATTGGGTAGTTTGTTTCTTATTGGAATTTTTTGGTAGCTTTCAGAAATGGATATCTTTATTAACAGAATCTGGAGATACCTATAAAAAGTTTCAAGGAGGTTTGCTTATACTATGACTTACCTTACAATCTCCTTGCACACATATAGCTCTGAACCCTGGCTTGGTGCATGGAGTTCCGTCCACCACCAGCGCTAACGAGGCGTAGAACTGCTGTCCCCGTGGTCGACAGTTCAGGGTGCATGGTGAGTCACCTGAAAAAAGAGCAGTAATAATGAGTAAATTAGTGTTTAATATGTTTTTTTAGGGTTGAAGTTGGTATTTATGATCAAAATTGTAGTTGATGAATTTAACGTCGTGTTACGTGAACATAAAAACTCCAGTTACAATATTGTCAAAAAATGCTTTTTGCAGATTTTTGTTTGATTTATTCTGAATTGAAACTTCCACTAAACTTGAAACATCTAGTCACAAAAAAGAAAGGAGCTGTCTCTATAGACGCTTATCGGAAATAAAAATGTTGGACCACTTGTAAGGAGCAAAATGCTTTTACTACAAAACTTACCATCAACATAAGGCACCCAAGTATAGAACCGGCCTCGGAATGGTCTTCTGTCGTACACCGCACACTGTTCTGCGCGGGCGTCGCGAACTGGACCGGGACACGGCTGTGAACAAAAATGTAAGTTATGTTAACTAAGTCTGTATGTAATGTAATGTGTGCGCATTTGAGGACGCCGGCTTCCCGTGTCGTCTCAGGCACGGGAATGTAATACCGCGAACTTTGAGACTCCGAGCTGCTTTGTGAAAGTTTCTAAAACCCACAAATAGATTTGGGCCCGTCAAGGAAATCGAACCAGACACCAGTCAGAGTTTATTTCCCTGCATTATTTTGAGAAAAGCAGTACAAATGCCTCGGCGAAAATGACAATTGCCTGTGTCGTTGCGTAGGTATCAGTCAATTTCCTATTTTCCGGACTTTGCAATACTTAATATTCCAACTATTCGCAACAGAGTTATCCTCCGTGTAATAAACTCACGCCACAACAAATTAGAGGTGGCCGCAAGTGCAAAATCTCAATTGGGAAAATACTCGTCACATTCTCAAGATACTATCTACCTGTGCACATCTAGATATGCCAATCATATCTCCGTCAAACATATTAACACTGCCTACAATACTGAGTCTCTTGCGGTAATTATGATCCTTGGCACACAATCCGCGCATGACTAATAACCACTGATATAAGTTGAACCGGTCATTGACCTCACAGAGAGATTGCCGGCTCAACAATGATTTGTATTTATTTAGCGTTGTGTATCGTCATGCCCCTTTCGCTCGCTGGAAGAGTATCTTGCCTCCAGGCGAACAGATAATAGTCTAATATCTTTTGAAAGTTATCCTGATAACGGAGACAATGGGAGCGCGGTAGCCTATCGATATTGTAATTTGGTTGGCGATGTTTCTGTGCACGTGCTATCAATGATTGTTGATGTTTGATAGAATGGTTTGAGCGATGGCTGTTTTTTTTACATGTTTGATATTGTGGCCGTCAGCAACTTTTGGATATCTGTGAAGTTTCGCTCCAGCAGAAGTTCAAGACAGTGAGAAGGGGGAAATAGCAGCTAGTTTTAGTCTTTTGTTTCAAGTTAAAAGCTGCCAATGATTAGCAGCTACATAAATAGTTTCTACATTCCTAGGACTAGCTGTTTCCTGCGGTTTTACACGTGACCTGTGAAAACTTGTTCCTCTACCCGGACATTATACAGCATATTTTACTCGAGGATAATCAAGGAAGATAAAGATACTCACTGTAGTATTACATTCGTGGTATCTTCGCGCTAACCCGGGACAGTCAGGCCCCGATGACCCAGGTCCGTGGATGACGTTGCGTGCTCGTCTCGTGTGGTCTATACTGCGCACGAGTTTCCTTCTTTTTCTGCTTCGCCGTAATCTGGAATTTTTAAATGGCCACATTTAATGGGATACCGGAATTATACATTTTAATATTAGGTCATCGGAACATGACTAACAGTATAGTAGAAAAAGCAGACAATTGTTTTATAAGAATGATATTTTGAATTTTCCTTGCTAGACACCTGAATATACTAAGATCTGTATCTGGTTACACTTGCCTATTGACTTGCACGTCTGTTCCAATATGAATAATGTCATCAAATGACAAGACAATGTGCCCTTTGACAACATACGTCAATGTAGGTATTAATTTATCTAAGGCATTCTTATTAAAAGATCTATTTACCAAACTTACGCCTAAACAGGAGCTACTCCAAAAGCTTTAATAGTTATCTTTGCTTTAAACATTTACACTCACAAAGCCAAAAGCGTGCACTCCGAGTACATCAATTCGAAAGTGGGACAGTCTCCCGACAAGATCCGTTCTGTAATTCCGAAAACCCTCATGAAGTAGATGTGATAGATGTCAGTGGCTAATTGTGTTTGAATGTTTATACATATTAATAGGTACGAGCTAAACTTAGTATGCTAAGTGGAGAAGCTGGGATCTCAGCTATCCTGAATACCGAACTATCATACGTCATTGAGCTCAGTGATTGGTACTTGATCACGTCATTTTGATTTCAGATTGGGGTTATAGAAAGCTCGGGAATGATGTCGTGAGAGTCCAAATCGTGTAAGTCAAGTGCAATACCCCCATTTCCCAGCGAGTTCAGGATCAAATTTTTGTAATTAAAACCTTATTTTTTGCACCTTTCTTGTTCCATAGGTACAATGGGTTGTATATCGTATATGCCTACCTTCCTTAGCTATTTACTTGAAAATTCTCATTCTACCACTATTTACAAAATGTTAACTAAGAACATCAAACAGCGTTGAGTGTTTATTCTATACAGCTGTTCAAAGATTTTTTTGCAAGAAATTTTAAAATACGCATGTCTTTACATATTGACATAGGTGATCCTTAAATATGCCATGTCTTTGACATTGTCTGTTATTTGTCAGCACGTACTTGTTTAACTAAATATATACCTAAATAATAAATGAGAAAAATGACCCTACCTCTATCGAATATCTCTATCGCTTTAACGTTGGCTGTAAGAGAACCCAATTCTGGGTTAAGCTCGCCATTGTACATAACTGTCTGTATCCCGTATGTATTTACTGTTTAGTGTGCAATAAAGAATAAGAATGAATGAAGACTAATGAAGACATGTTCAGTTTTGTAAATGTATCGTTCATTAATTTCCACGTCCATCAAAAACAAAAAAGCTACTTTGAAACTGTCATCAGCTATTTGGCTCTACCTACTTCACTTCAAATCCCTGGTAAGATCATGTTA
The DNA here is from genome assembly GCA_033682625.1 of Helicoverpa zea x Helicoverpa armigera. Classification (NCBI taxonomy): domain Eukaryota; kingdom Metazoa; phylum Arthropoda; class Insecta; order Lepidoptera; family Noctuidae; genus Helicoverpa; species Helicoverpa zea x Helicoverpa armigera. The sequence goes on from JAWIIS010000011.1 coordinate 5,459,440, forward strand.
TCTTAACGTTGTTTAACCAAACTTTTGGTCAGCAACACCCGGAAAAGGCACGCTCCTTTCAATGAATCATACTTGGTACTTAAAAATGTGACCCACCGCCTACTCTATTGTTCTATTAGCATGTACCTGGCCATACATAATGTGGCAACTGTACATAGCGGCACGCGCTTCTACGTAATGAAACTCATTGTTTCAGCTCATCATTAGTACCAGGTTCGGCCGCTACGGGGTGCCTCACACGACTTTTGTCTAGTAATTAAAATTATGAAACTCGCCTCGCCTTATATTACGCCTACAAGTAATTGGTTCAGATATTGATACTTCATTCTCTGTGATGATATGTTTTAATTAGTTGTTCGCGCCGAGCCAGTCATTTGTTTATCGAGATTCCGAATGATGGTTCGGAATGTTTATTGTTAATCGAAAGTATTGGAGTATCGAGAATGAATTCGGCTTCGATTTTGAAGAAAGTTTACAGTGAAATATAGACTCACAGTAAATACCAAGCTTTAAGTCAATTTTCTTTCGCACGTAACTTGTATTGAGTTAGAAATCAATATTGATGAATGAAAAATATTTGAATATACTTAACATATCTGTAAATAATGTTCATCATATTAATAGGTTAAATATTGACTTATCTCGGCGACACACTCTGACAATGGGTCTGATGAGAATTTTAGTGACCCGCAAATGCGCGTGCGATGCTTTTCAATCGTAAAGCTTTAGGTACAAAGGTCCGCTCGTAAAAGTTGTAATAACAAATTGAAAAGCAATATCTTCTTGTTGTCTGTTGTTGACATGACTATAAAGCTGATTAAATATGGCGTTATCTAAACGTGACAGATTTGATTTTATACTTAACTTAGGTAAACTTGAAAGCTAGTTAGGAAATATCATTACTGTTACTGTTACTGTTACAGCCTTTTTATCGTCCCACTGCTGGGCAAAGGCCTCCTCTCACATGGAGAAATATCATTACATCAAAGAAATATTTCGGTAAGGTTATTGATTGTCTAGGTTCAACAGAGGCACACGGTACCTATAATACTCCTAAATATGAGAACTACCGTTCCCGATTTCAATGCCTACCCACAAAGGCAATTTAACTTCTACCAACACTCAAGCTTGCAGAACAAAGTTTGTCTGACTGCTTGCCAAAAGGTAATTCCCACAGTACCAAACAGTTCGTAAACAATAGATTACCACACAATCATGTACCACAAAAGAGCATTTTGTTCGTCAATCAAATGGCTTGTAGAAAAACAGTTCAGTCTTGTTACCGTAGAGTTGTTCGGCCGACCCGTTTGTATATTACCTTAATTTGGCATGTTCGCTCAATGTGTAAGGTTTGTAGGGTCACTGGAAATTTTGTTAGCCTTTGCCATGGGAAATTACTGTTCTGTCGAACACCGATGTTTAACTTTTGGAGTTGGGAGAGCTCGGATTGTAATATGCTTTGCATATTTATTGAAGCATAATCTTATTTCATTTCATGCAATAAGCACCATTTTTCAGTCGAGTTGCTTTCCTATTCAATTTTCATTTTTGAGTCTTAAAGAGCATCTTTTACCAACTTTAATAAATCTCTAAGGACTCCCTCAATGATGTGAACTGAAACCATTACCAACCTTAGGACAAGCTTTTGCTCGGCTTTAGTTTCAACTATTGTTGTTGTCGAACAAATATTTACACCTGTTAAAATTTGACCTTAATCAAAACATTTATTGAAAAGGAATGTTATTAAGCTCAGTCTACATAACACGGCGGAACATCCAGACGAGACACAATGTGAAAGTGTTGATAATCTGCCGATTGTTGTGATGGGCAGACGAAATTCTCGTGTCTAATCGATGCTCATCATCACATCTCACTCGATGTGCCGATCGTGTGTACTCGACATAAGGCCAGTATAAAATTGAAAATAAATAAATTCTGATTTCAAAATAGGAACTCGTTGATCTTTGGGTCAGTTTTGAAAAGCGTGGATAGTGTGTTCTATTTGTTCGATTTTTGATTTTGGAATGTGAAGTACATATTATTTTTATGTACCCTGTCTATAAGCATAGAGGACTTCTGTATTGCAACTATGACGTTCAAGCGACGTGCAATTTATGTATCTTTCAATCCGTGCGTACATTAATGTTGAGTACAAAGGTCGGGAAAGCAATATTGATTAAGTATTAGCTACACCTAGTTAGACATGGAGTCACTTGGAACTAAATAGAAAACTGGCTCCATAGCTATTCATATTGAAATTGGTGTTAATTTATCGATAATAGCCTATTAACGTCAAAACATCCATTTCCATCAAGCAAAGCGTTTAAAATCCGTCGCATCCTCAAGGAAGCGATGTTTCGCAACTGTCTGACCTGTTCCCATAGACTATTAGTCACGGCCATCGTTTGTCTCAGTAAGTCAGTACTTGATCCTCTATTATGAGGGTTGATGATCGCACGTGATGTGGGAAGACGGGACCTAATCTCTATGTGAAGATTGATGGACTGAGTACCTAATGACTGGACTTATAGGAAGCGAAGGATTTTTTGATGCGTTGATGATTGAATTATTATGAAGCGCTATCAAGTCATAGAAAAAGTCCTGACACTGTTTCTGGTATTTTCTTTATTCATTTCATATGTTATCCCAATTGAATAGAAAAAAAGCACTTTATAAGAATTAAAATAGTTTAATAGTCGGGTTAAGAATTGCGGTTTGATTTTTTACAAAGTCATTAATTGAGTTATTGCAGATGCAGTGTTCGCTCACGAAAGCAACACAAAAGAACAGGCAATACTTAAATACTGTGGTGAGTATGTAGAGATTTAAGTAATTACCACTCTTACTATTTATTTTTATACAGTGACAAAAACAATATTCTCAAGCTACCATCATTAGCCCTCACCGTGCAAAACCAACTACAAAAGAAGGAAAGCCTACTCATTCATTTTACAACTTCAATCTAAAATAAAATATGATTCAATCAAGTTTCCTGAGTACCGTATCAGGTGAGCTCTGTCGGCGGCGCGCGCGCAGCTCTCCTGCGGTGGCCAGTCCTGGCCGCTTTATCGATCACGCGCCCTATCATTAGATATCATTGTGATCTATGATCTATGCGCCCGCGACATTATAGGGTTGACAGTCGTTTGAACTTGGGGTCGGTGATTGTGATAAGGGTTGTGATTTTTTTATTATTATTTAATTTTGATTTGTTTAAATAATGTATGACATTGGAATTATGATTTGTGTTGTGCCAAATTGAACTTTGAGAAAAATGTCACCACAATTTATCGCATTGATTTAGCTACCAAGAGACGAGACTACCTATTTCCTTATTTACGATAAAATATTTTTTACATGAATGCACTCACAAATCCAAAACTAACCAGCTTTTATGGAGGAGTAACCCTGACCTACCACAACAGTTGAAACAAAAGTATTAGTAAGTATCACCACGATCACTAATACAGGCCTTATCTTAATACCGGCTCTATAATGAAACAATTAAGACGAAAACCCACGAACAATACGAAACTTAACACATTAATCTTCCTCACGAGTTAACTTGTTTGTTTTATGTTGTTCAACAAGAATACGGTTTTTAAGACCTTCGAGAAATTAGAATAATGACGTTTTTATCGACATTTGAATGCTGTTTAAGTGTTGTGCTTTTATTAATCGCTTTTATGGGTGATAGTAATTGATTCTCTTTTTTTTCTAAATGGGCAATTTTTTGTTTGTGTTTTAACGGCTCTTTTAATGGGACAGTTTACTCATTTGCTTTTAAAGATCTACCGTTTTGTAGACACTTATCTTAATTGGCAAAGCATGTCGTAATACTCGAACTATATGAGTAGGTAGCAATTAAGGGACAGTAAGCAATATCTCATAAGTATGAGCATATAATAATGTGAGCAAACACCACCTATTTTTTTACTCTTCATCTTTTTCAATTCCGAACTTATCTCATATCAAGTCCTGATCATTCTAAAGTTCCAGTGTAACAAAAGCATTGATGCTTCTAAGGATTGATCCTTACCTAGCAGGATCCCTTGGCAGACAATGTCGTTCCTGTACAGCCACTCCTCCCCCGCAGGTCTTGGAGCAAGGACTCCAAGTTCCCCACGAGCTCCACGCGTACATTGTCGCGTTCGTTCGAATCGCATCTGTCGTTCTTGGCACCTGAGAAGCAATGAACATCGTAAACAGCCTTAATGATAGAATATCTGTACTGTGTTTTAATTTCCAAAGATTGACCTAAGAAGAATTGCTTCGAAAGTATATGTTATGTTTGCAAGGAATGTCTGCTACGTTTTTTCTTAGATGTGACCTTTAGTTGAAATTCCGATCTTCGGAATTTTTCATTTGCTTTGACTTCTATTTTGTACTGAACGAATCTTTACTCACTAAAAGATCAATGTTTGTAATAAATTGTATTTCTTCTTGGTATTCCGTGACTCGATAGAATTCTTTGATGTATTGATTCGTGTTTGTAAACACAATTTCCAAACTGTTTTCCTTAGGAGTCTTTTTAGTTCAAGGTTGAATTCCAACCTTTATACAACAACGAATTCCTTTGGCTATTTCAAATAACACTGCCTACTCGTAAGACCCCTCGTAAGTATTTCTAATTTATGCCCAATTGTTCTAGAATGTTCAAGTACCAAATTTTGAAATCACAATAGAAGTCAAGGAAACTTTGATTCAGCTAATACAAACAGCCATTTCTATTAAATGAATGGCGGATTGATTGATGGGTCATTGACGTTCTACAAAATGTTCCACTTGGCTATATCATTGTCGAAATTGTGCCTAAATTGGCCCAGATGTTCAGGCATATAGGCTACATTGTTTGAATTGTTATGTATAGTGGACAATGGTGGAACGAAATTCAGTCACGTAGCGCATACAGCTGCTTAATATAAAACGACATTGACATCATCATTGGTTTATTTATTAAATCACGACAAAGATAGGCCTCATTTCATTGCAATAATTACCAGATTTATTTTTGCGCTCCCAATTGATGATTTCAGACTTTAGACAATCAGTTACTCCATTATGGCATGAAACGAGGTCAAACGAATGCTTTGATTTTAAAACATCAGTAAGGATAATAAGGATACAGTTACGACCAACATACTTAATACCTTTGATTATTTACAGAAGCGTACAGAAACAAATGATCGAACCCAAAGCTATCAATATTGCAATACATTGCAACAGGCAATTTGTATAAAGAAAGCTTTCTCTGAGATCAGAGTAAGTCAACATTAAAGGGTTATAATTGATGACGTCAGTTACTCACCGGTCGACCAACCTCGGTGCTCGTGGTTTGTGCGTATATGAGTGGGTCTCGCGAACAAGCGAGGAACCTGAAACAATAACAATTCAAATCAACGTCTAAATCGTAAACACTGCACGCATTACTCACATGATGTATCACATTTATTTAACACAGCTTCAGGAATCCTTTGTACAGATTTACGAAACGACGAAAATGTGGCTCAGGGAGATAAGTCTACGGCTGTAATTGTCGACTCATCTCTGGTTGAACAAAGAAATGCTTTCACTTTGAAAAGCTTTGACAACACGTTTCAGGTTTTATTACTGCCTGTCTTTAGTTCTTAGATTTTCCTTTTGTGTAATGATACGTTTATTTGTAGTCGGCTAAGCTTTAAATGTGGGAAAACAATGGCTTGGCGCTGGCTAAGTATAGGTCTGTCTTCAGAGTGCGGGACTATAGAATTATGTCTAAGTATTTTATTTTGCTATGACTAATCGGATTTATGCAGGGTAGTATGGACTGCTATATTTTCCCATATTATTTAAAAATGTACTTTAGAAACATCATGTTATTTCAGAACATATTATATTTTGCTTGCGAGTGTTCTTGAAAGAAAATATAAATTCGTTTTGCTATACCTATACAATTTTAAACGAAAAAGTATGCTCTTTTTGAGTATATTTAATGGAACAACTGCCTGTTCTTATTCCCGTATTACTGCATATTTTTTTCTTCTTATAATCTATCTATCTATTTTTTGAGCTAGAGTCTCAATCTTATGTTCATGTCAAATTATAACAGTCTCAAGTCTCGAAGGTGCAATTACCAGTACGTACTGTTAGTACGGAAATTCCTAATACTAAGTAAGTTGGCAATAGCATCAAGTTGCACCAGATCATGTCCGCCATGATAGGTGGTCGTTCTCAAGCATTCCGCATTGCGAATTTATTATTTTGTACCTCAAGTATTTTCCTTCGTATACCTTCAGCATTTCAATTTGAAACTGTGTTGAGAACAAATCGGCTCTATTTCAGATGCAAATGGCAAAGAAAGACGAAGAAATGTATGAAGCTAGAAAAGTTTGTGTAGATTAAGATTTCCTGTTGCTATTTCAAGGATAAGATTGGGCGTGGAATGTGGGTCATATATGTATTCATAAAGGAATCAAATAGGCGTTTCAAGTTTCTAAATGTTGACAATAAACCTTAAAACATGACGTCACCACAAAGAGCTAACTATTCGGCAATCCAATTCTAAGAACGGCGCCTTAAATAAACTAACTACACAATACATTACGAATTAATATTTAATAATACAAAGGGCTCTTAATATCCTATGGAAGTGTCAAATGATAATTATAATTTCCATCACAAACGGCGTAGTACTTCATGTTGCCGATAGAGAGCGCCACTGAATACTAAGTGAGCGATAACATCAGCTACTAATGCTTTATTAGAATAAGCCATTCATAGTTAAGCGTCCTTTATTAGTGAGTGGTTTTGCTAATATGTACTTATTATGTAAGAACCCTTTTTGAAACAATTGAAGCACGAATAAGTTCAAGTTTTGAATAAGGTGAACCCACGAATTCTTACTGGCAGAAAAAAAAATTGTAAAGGCCATAGCTATCTCCTATTTTATTGCAAATGCTCAAATGAGCTTGACGAAAGCTCCAATTAAATAATATTATTACTTCAAATCAAACGCAGATCCGTATAATCCATATAATCCATACATGAGCATAAGTTATTAGATGTTATAGCTCCATAATAATAATAATAATGTCGGGACACCTTTTCACACACGGTCGGTTAGCCCCATGGTAAGTTATTAATTAACTTGTGTTATGGGTGCTAACACAACTGATAAACTACATATTGCTACGAATAAGCATATTGCTACGAATATTGCATAAGAATTTGAAATAGCCAAAAACGGTTTTAAAATCGAAAATTTACCTTCAAGCCCAGAATTCCAGCCACATAACTCGCGTCTTTGTCCTATTGTATCATTAAATTTGTCCTTATCTTACCCGCATTTGAATATTTGAACCGTCTCACTTCCGCGTAGTTTGTATCTCCGGAGATTCGCTAGAGATTAGATAGGAACATTTTACTTGCAGTAAAATATACGTAATCCAGTGCATAAAGAGAGCTGTTGTCTATTAAAATTTATTGGCTTAGAGTCCTTTACGACTATGAGTTTGCTAGCATCCGCTGTGGCTATAGGTTTGTACCTTGTTTTAGTAAAGCATTGGGAAGTACAATTGATTAATTTGTTAATTGCTGCTGCAACAATGTAATTTTAATGCAATTTAAGCCTTCCATATTAAATTTTAGGGCTAGCCAAATAAATACTAATATGTACTATAAGATAGCATAATATTGTAGTTTTTCCAGCCACCCGCCTAAGCAAAGCATTTCTATTTTTTTCTTCTGAAAGTGTTCCGAAAGATCTCTTACCACCGAATTGGCTATGAACAGCACACCAAAAAGACTTACTCAATGATGTTCAAAGGTACCCAGAAAATCCCTGTAGAAAACCAAAATCGTATTTGGTTACAAGCACTTAATGCTCCCATATATTATAAGCACGATCACTTTGCAGTTCAGCTAAATAGAACAGAGTAGAAAAGGGTGACCTAGCTCTATGCATACGACGGTCGAAGAACGAGCGTTTACTTGGATAATCCATTACAGTCGACGTTTCCCGCTCAGCGACGTGACCGAACCATTATCACTATGTGCAGAGCTTATAGTACTTCCTACGAAAGAGATTTATAACAATTTCCTTCGTCTTCCATCATGAAAGATTATGACAAATTAAAATATAGAATTCGGAGAAATTGTAGTTCTAAAAACAAAAGCTGTGCCTCTTAAATTAGGGAACAAAAGTGTCTTTAAAGCAAAAAAAGAAAGTCTGTGGTGTGTTTTGTTAATGCAAAATATAGGTCACATGATGAATGCTCCTTACGTGAAGGAATACATCATGTGATTTAGATGATATTATAATGCATTGTGTTTATGAAGTGGACATAAATCGTAAACAGGCGCCGACCACCATCACCACCGCCGATAATGGCGTATATTGACAGAATAATGTTCACAAATCTTAAGCAAACACTGCAATGGCGTCACATCATTGGCATTTTTCAGTTCACATTGCCATGTGTAAAAATAGGACACATTAGGTACAAGAGTACAAGTCATCAAGGAGTGTTCGACGGTCATGGATGGGTGGCCGGTTGCGTCAGCGCATCGACACGGCCTAATCTGACGATAAATCACTCGGTTTCTGGATCGGAATGAGATCACGGGTCCAAATCGATACTAAATGAGAGACGAGCTTAATTGGAGTAAACCACTCGTTCGTGCACGATTTATTCTGTTAGTTCTTTTGTTGTTTCAAATCAGTATTGTTGTACGTTCAGTGATGTCCTTTGTCTGCATTGTGGCTGCAAGTGGTTAATTGGCTTTTGCAATTTGTGCAAATAATGATGAATGGGATTTAGTGTTTTGTTGCTTTCTCTGCCCTTTTAACATGAGAGGGTTAATTAATGATTTGTTGCAATTATATTAGCTCAGAAATTAATAATGTCAGGAGACTGAATTATTATGTTCTGTTTGTAAGCTGTAGTTTTGATTCTAGTTACGAGTTTTAAGCGATCGTTAACTGATCAAGTGCGGTTCGCTTCAGAATCTGTGAATTGATATAGTTGTCTGAACCTATAATTAGTAGACAGTGGTTCAAGTTCACCACATTTAGTTCAAAGGTAACCGCTTGGTCTGCTTTAACTGCCGGTAAATACCTCCGATTATACCACACACGAGTGGTCTGAGGGTTACCTTCAAATTGATTTGGGGACGATTTTTATTAATCTATTATGCCATAGAGTAGGATATGCAAGATTTTTTTATATTAAGATTCATAAATAATGATTGATGATGATGCAAAAACGGTATAATTATTATATTTTGTGTTGCCACCAGTTTCCGTTTCGGTTTAGTGTCTAAAATATTTCAAAATGGAACTTTATAAAAAATATACTTACTCTGAAGCACATAGGTACAGATCGACGTTTACCTTGAAAAATATTATATTATTTTGAGACATAAAGTTTTAACCACTTTTCCCAATCCTCAAAAAGCCAACCTGTTGATAGAGACAACCCTTAAACGCCCGTCGAATTTATTTATATAGTGCGAGACGCAGTGGCATTAGTTAGTCCGGTGATAAAATCTGTTCCGGCGCCCTCCGGTACGGTTCCGGGTATATTACGGTTATCGAGTTTATAGGACTGACCTGTTGCTTTAGTATAGTCGAGTTTCATCATTATAGGTTTGTAGCTATATCCATGTGTGTATTTATTGACGATGCCGGTGTGAAAAGAATTTAGCGAATTGGAATTTTTAGCGATAGGTAAACAATTTGTGCATTGGTCGATTTGTAAATTATGTTGATACAATCACTAGGTATTTCTGGCCAACTATTTGCATAATTTTACACAACACCAATAGAGAAGATTTAACCGATGAAAGATGCAACGATGCAACTATACATAACATTTTATGAAAGCGAACAATACGAAGTTAATTATCAATTAAATTTTCGGAGTAGGTAACGTTAGTTAAAAAAGCAACATGTAGTGTAATCAAACAAATTAGTACAGCACATTTCCAAGCATAACTACGACACACGTAAAATGAAAATTATAATTTACACAGTAACATTAATTAGATTAACTTATCAACATTACCATGACTCAAATTTACGAGAGAAATATGCAAATGTCCCGGTCGTTGAGGCCCGCACGGTAGCCCACTCAAAATTATTAATATGTTTACAATTCGGATAACAGAGGCCCTTTGTGTAAACGACCATAAAAGTAATTGGTGTAATTCATCTCAATAGGTTATGTCGTAAAATTGGGGTTATAACACGGGTCTGAAGTACCGAGCACGTGACCAGTGCACGGTTGAGTCTTGGGGTTGGATTGCACCTGGATTTCTTGGTAATTTTTATGGCCGTGATTAATGGGTTGGGTTGTCGAGAAATATTTTTTTTTGTTAATAACTGTGATTTTGTTTTTAGGGACCTGTTTTTTAACGTAAGTAGAACGTTCCCTTATAAACTGACTACCCTAATAATATTTGCCCTAACTCTTACCAACATTTGAATAAAAAGTTACCTGTGTACGTAGAAACTTATCTTGTAACGTCCCTTTTTAAATAAAGGATAGCAAAAGAAATGACAGATGCAATTCAAAGTCAAATTAAGAACTGCACCGCCAATCATAGACAACCACAGTTCCCAGAAATGTAGTATTAAGATAATATAGACAGCGTTAAATTTATCCCATCCGTTCGCATCTAAATCATTGATAAGTAATCAGGGATTAGGAATATCATAGACAAGATTACACGCGTCGAGAAGATCTATGGTGCCCTTGATAAAATTAGAACTGGCCAGTTACATTGGTGTTTTAGATAAAAATAAAATAAACAGATATTTAGTTAAAACGTTTCTCAGATTATTTTACCGAATAATGTTTTTATTAAGTGTAAAGCTAACATTAATGATTCTATATATTCGATACGGCAATATAAAATGAATGGCCTTAATTCAGGTTCTGCAATGAAAATTCTACATTAAGCAATTCCAAAAATAATTCTAAAGTTAGCCCAAGTCAATCTGTACAGACATATTCACATTTATTAATGCAGTTCAGATACATGCAAACCTTCTCCTTCTTTTTGGGAAATCACAACTACACACACAAATGCACACATTGATGACGTCATATGTCAGTGTGGCCAGGTACACGCGAATATCAGGACCGCTCCTTTAGAATAATAAGCCACTGGAAGTCGGTCAGACTGACAATGTCTGCTATTGTCTCTGTCCTGACTAATTACTTTAATTATTATACAATTGCTATTTATATTGTCTGCCAAAGACAGTATTGATGGTTGTAAAAATATTGTTTAAGGTTTTTAATTTGTTTTATCCGTTTTTAATTAATTACCTGATCAAAGCTTTCTTACATAAAAAAACTTTAGTTTACAATTTTTTATAGATATGAAATATCGATGTAAATTTTGTGTTAAAAGATAGTTATCGTGATTTTTATGCAGATTTTTGGTAAACGAAAAAACATTTCCTGCTTCAAACAGAAACACTACTGAACTTTCTCCCAAAAACTAAACTAGCAAAGTGACACCTACCAGATTCTGGTACAACATTACACTAACTTCACAAAACATGATCTATTCTAAAACCACTTTTGAGACGTGTGTTCCGTGTCAAAATAACTTGCCATAATCTAGGGAATGCCGTCCATACGATAAATATGGCTCGACCCGGATATATTGACGTATGCTCCTGTCTGTTTGTCTGTATGTCTGTGTGTCTGTAATATACACGTAATGCAATGTCTGTTCGTTTGCTTGTTCGTATTGCAAACGTATTTAGAGTCGGATTCCTATACGTTAATGGGTTGCGTAATTATTGCTGGGTGTCTTCATTGATTTATTTTCGCATTTTATGCTCACATCATTATTATCAAGTATGTAGATTTAATTCCTTAATTAATTGTTAAACTATTTTCAATACTTTTCTAGGTGCATCTCTCGAAATATCACTTCCAATAAAATCTAAATCGTACATCTTTTAAATCACTAAGTTTCATTTAACTTATCGATATAGGAACAAGGATATAAAGATGCCCAGGTCCCATATATCTGATTAACACTTTAACTAAGAAAAAACAAGTTACCAATAACTTTACCACTGTAATTAAATTATTGATTGCGTAAGCAATATATCATACAGTAGCATTCATGAAACTTCCCGTCCTGATACTAAAAAAGCAATTTAAATTATCTTAATTACTTGGTGTTTGTATTAACGACTTCATTATACTAAGCTTATAGTTTAATCATCTGATATTTCAATCTGAACAACTAATTTCAACGCAATAACAGGGATAGTGCGAACAGTTTACCAATTCCTAGATCGCGGACAATTTATACGCACTGCATTAAAAAACGCAGCTTTTTTGAATGAAGAAAATAATTGCTTGTCGTATATTAAACTAGCCGTTTTCCCGCGGTTTCACCCGCGTCCCGTGGTAACTACTGCCCGTACCGGGATAAAATATAGCCTATGTTACTCGTGGATAATGTAGCTTTCGAATGGTGAAAGAATTTTTAAAAACGGTCCAGTAGTTTTTGAGCCTATTCATTACAAACAAACAAACAAAGTTTTCCTCTTTATAATATTAGTATAGATTGATATAAAACACGCATATTTTTCCTTGATCTATATTGTCATAATTCTATAATCAAAAGTTAACTGTTTTAAGCTTATAACATCTTCATCATCAGCCATACATTTCAGTAAATTGGCCTCCCCTATAGATTGTCAAAAGGCATGCGTCCACGATCTTTGCCCGATCGTCAACTGTTTACTATATAATATAAAATGTAGCATAACAGTCAGTTGTTTGGCATCCAAGAATTCTGTTCCCGTATAACTTGAAAACAGCTCACAAATGTAAGGAATTTTCAGCCGGAACATTCTCCGACACTTCTGGTTATTTGTATTGTTTGACATTTACAATCCGAGCTCGCAAATATCTGTGTTCAAGTGGGAGCTGCTCATTCTCCTCACATAATCCTTCCTCTTAGAAACTGTACGAAAGTGGTTTTATAATAATTTCAGGCTAATTACTAAGCATTGGATCTTTTAGACATAGCAGTTTTCTAGATGATCCTTATTCATGCAATTGATGCGTATTCATTTCATTATTAGGGGATTGTATATTATAATTCTGTCTAAAACATTTTCACATAAGGACTCACATTGATGGCTTTTGATAATTCGAAAACAATAGCATTTGCAGTATATTGACGACATAGCAAACTAGCAAAGTATGATCTTGAAATAATAGGTAAGTCAAGTTTGACAGCCACCACGAGCACTTTTAATAAGCGACGTTTATCAAGCATAGTGCGTATACTCAAACTAAATAACGGTGTGTAACAGAGTGGGCCCGCAATTAACAAGGTCTGGTCCAGAATAGGACGAGATACACCACATAGCCACATGCACTACATTATAGGCGAATATATGAACGTTTATAATGGACTATGTACGTACATAATGTCGGCTTGCACGCTCAAGCTTCCACAATTATTACCTGTTACTGCGCAGGTTCCTTACTATATAGTTACAGTATTAACCCGCCATTTAGCCTTATACAGTGATTAAATTTACATAAATATAGAATATAGATTAATAGTATTATCTAAATGGGGATGTGATACTACTAAGCTGATATTTTAGTGTCGTCCGAACTCGATGGTACATTTTTATTACGGCTGATTACAACTAGTTTGCAACATATTCAATTTAAAATAATTAAAATACCTACTCGGTAGCTGGTCCGGTGCAAATATGCGGTTTAATAAGCTGGTACTTTTGTATATAAAATTAATTGATTTTTTTTCAAGTGTCCCAACCAGTTTTCGCACGCAATCTTTATCGTAGATCACACATTATACACTTAGTCTAACGACATAGGCGAGATAAGATCTCGATTAACTCGAACCCAATTTTCACCTTACTTGCGGAACTCGAAATAGGAAGGGAAACGATAAATTGATAGCCTTCTCGGAATAACACGAGTACAATAAGTTCGCAGTACCTTAGTTAGTTTATCATAACACCATAGGAGGTACTCAGTCGTTGGACTATGCAAAACAGGTTGGGGCGAATGCAATTATTGCAGTCAGAGACAGATGCATAGAATTTTAATCATAAATCAATGGGTTTATGCGGCTTTGGGCATTCACTGCGTGTTAGTGTATGGCGCCAGAAACCCTGTAGGGGACCGTTTTATGTCATTGATGCATGCTGTCATCGACATATTCTAGCGTTTGGTTATAGCCCCCACGTGTTGCGAATTGTGCATTCCGACCGTTTGACCCAGTAACGCTAACTTATAGTACATTTCGTGAATGGAAGTCTGTCTGATTAGAACGAATCTCTATATTGTACTCGTGAACTGTGCTGTTCACAATCAAATAAATCTGATGGTCACAGTGTATCCTATCATAAAGGTTTATTAGGATTGATATGTTTGTACGGTTGAGTGAAATCGGGTCAGTTGGCTCTCGGTTAATTAAACGGTGTTTACCTTCTTATTAGTCTCACATCTAGGCGTTTTAGGTACGGTTGTTCGTGCTTGGCATATGAGACGATGATATCCATACGTTATTGATTATTAGCTTTGCCATTTGTTTTTGTGGCTCAGTAATAAAATGTTTTGGCATTATAATCATCAACCCAGTGCTGCTGAATACCAGTATTTTAAATCGAGTAATCTTTATTTCTTAAAGACCTAAAGAAATAGAACTCCATCGAGTGGATAAAAACGTTATCCACATAATATGTTTTCAATAACATTGACCCAATAAATCCATAAACTTGCCATGTTCGATAAAGTGTAGTTCACTAGAAAGCCGTAGTTTATTGCATCTATTTCTCAGCTTGTATTACAAATTGTGATCATATATTCAGACTGTTGTTGGTGCAAAATATTTTGACGTTATATTGAACTGGCCTCGGACTTGAAATGTTTTTCCTAGTTCTAATTAGGCTAGAGCGTCACCCATAAAATTTGAATAGCTAAATGAAATATATGAGGCCACGCAATTGTTTTACAACTAGTCTAGCTAGAGGCAGTCATCGGCGCCGGCCAAGGAGACGAAAAAGTGATTTGGCAAAATTAATGACTTGCTTCCATTTAGTTAGGAATCTGATACACATAGAGCTATGAAGCGTACAGAGGTCGCAAGTACAATGGTTTGAGTGTCGGTCTATTTTAGGCTAATTTAACGTCCGTCGTGAACTCGGCTGGACCTAAAGCTCTGATTAATAGATTACGGTCACCGACACTGACATCATTGACAGTATCTGATAGTACTCGTGTCCATTAAGTTTGTTATGTTTGACTACATCATAAACGTCGTAAAGTAAACATTTGACAGTTATTGGGTCAATGTGCGAGGAGGGACTTATCTTGGGTATTTTCGTTTTCCTACAGAATTAGGTAGATCGATAGCACATGTTTATGATTATGATATTGATTTTATGATTGTACAATGATATATTATTATATATATAGAAACAATTCAATTTCTAAACCAGATTACATAGGTGTTTTGGAAAACAAAGACGAGAAGTTATACGAGGAAATGTAAAATGTATTTGTGAGTGGCATATTTTGAACAGATTCAAAGGTATAAAAGTTACCATTCTCACTGTGACAAAATAGGCCGTATACCGAAAATGTAAATATTACTCAATTCAAAATACAGTGACACCATAAACGTGCGAGTGTTAAGAAACTGCGATAGCCAGATACGGGAGATAAACTAGTTGATAACCAAAAAACAAAAGCTGATACAGTGCTACAAAAGTTGCTATCAAGATTTTTTATTTCAACTTTTTTTACTGTCAAGTACAATTGTAGACAAGTCGTATTAATGTTCTCAGACGACTGTTAAATACGTTTCTAATTTAATAAGTATTAAAAATCGAAACTTTATTTTAAAAAGATGCGTAAGATTGCATGCATTGCTATGCATTTTTTCCCATCGCTTCTAAAAATTAATTGGTCTACATTTCAATATCAAAATAAACAACATTGTATAATTGAGATGTGTCTCGTTACGGCCACTTTGTATGTTTGCACTGTTATTAAGATCAAATGACCGGCGCCCGCGCAGCATATGACAAACATTGGCCCAAATGTTTACATTATCTATGGCATAAAATATTCGTAGCAGGAAGATATAAATCGTGATCGACTTTAACCAAGTTTAGTTCACTTCCTTATATGTGTATGGAAATTGTGGAATGCACAATTTATGGTAGGAATTATTCTTTGTTGGACCACGATTATTATAATAAGAACGAATTAATTATCTGGACCGTGCAGTGAAAGTACTGTCCATGATATAGTGTTTAGACCGCCGAGCTTCCAATGTGGATTGAAAAATATGTAGATTATTTACCTACCTAGTAACAAGATGGTATGGTAGATTGTATGGTATGGTAGATAGCTCATTTGTAGGTACTTTCTTACATCGATGGACGAAAATAAACAATAATTATGATTAAATAGTTTTGTATAAGATAATAATTTAGAAAGAAGCAAAGTATATCTAGGTAGAAAAGACTGTTTCTAGTTTAGTTAGGAAAGAAATAATTTATCAATCAGACCACTATTACATAATGTATGTATATCTTAGCACTCAGTGCAGTGACCCAAATTATAGGTACTGACGTTTAGGTCAAGTTACTGATAACATAACTCTGACATGTTTTCCTAGATTGGAATCAATTAAATTCCGAGCTCTATGGTCTGAACGGAGCTGGCTATGACTTGTACAACAAGACCCAATGACCTCATTACAAGGGTATACCTAATTGAAAAGAGGTCTAGTAGGTTATGATTAGGTATTAATCTACTGTGGACGAAAATTCGATACTAATGGAGTCCAAAGATTATTTTCTTCTTTCTTCTTTTAAAGATATTTCCTGGTTTGTGTTCATACTTGCATTTATGGAGCTTTTTCCTTCGACCCACAAAGTGTCTCCATATTAAGTTTCTATACAAACTCTCCCTCTAAATTTACGAGCCCAGACTGTCCCAGTACGTTAAACGTAGAACGATTTTCTCACTCAGAATCAGTGAGAGCATATTTACGAACATTTCCGACTAGGCCAACGCGATGTCAAAACAGTGTAAACACGGGCCAAGCTTGTAGTTCGCATTAGTGCAACCAAGGGCTGTTTGCTGAGAAAACTATTAAGTACAGCGCCTCGAGATGTGTAGTTGTAGGTGTATGTTCACAGGTTTTATATGTTTGTTATATGATAATTATTCAGTTATTGCTGTTTAGTTTTCATCGAATCTGTGTTATTTATTACCTATGGTCATCATCCTCCGAGCCTTTTCCCAATCATGTTGGGGTCGGCTTCCAGTCTAACCGGATTCAGCTGAGTACCAGTGCTTTACAAGAAGCGACTGCCTATCTGACCTCCTCAACCCAGTTACCCGGGCAACCCGATACCCCTTGGGTAGACTGGTGTCAGACTTACTGGCTTCTGACTACCCGTAACGACTGCCAAGGATGTTCAATGACAGCCGGGACCTACAGTTTAACGTGCCATCCGAAACACAGCCTAGACATATAGGTGTCTAAGATATACTTAGAAAGTACATACAAACTTAGAAAAGTTGCATTGGTACTTGCCTGACCTGGGATCGAACCCGCGCCCTCATACTTGACAGGTTGGTCCTTTTACCCACTAGGCCACCACGATTTATTACTACTTGACTATGACTTTATTACCTATGGTAAAAATTGTTTTGTTTATTATTTCCGAAATATGGATACGAATCATCCACTGCCGCTGCGCTCTCTCTGGTGCCCTGCATAGACCAAGTAATTTTAAAATAATCTACAGATGCGCAAATTCTGCAAGATAATGAATGGACCCAACATAATCTTTATCACAAAAAAAATGACAATGAATGAAACATAAATTTAAAAAACAACCATTACGATACCATTAGGATACGTTAACGAAAGGGCCACGTCTTAAGACACGTGTCACCGTTTTCAAACAATTTGCATTCAGCTTGTCGAGTTTGCGTGCCAAAGCAAACTCGCGCTGTTTTGCCTTCAATGATTCAAACGACTAGCTAGAAACATGCACAACAAATTAATCAACGGTTTACACTAACTAAAGCTGTAGTACAAGGTGGCACATCAATTGCCTGACGTATTTGCGTCAACACCCGCGAACCAATCAAACGCATCCAACTGGTTTTAGGATTAGCTGCCGTAGAAATGTAACAATTTATAAGCCTCGCAAAAAGGTGCTAAGTTGCAAACAAGTAGCGAGGTGCTAGTTCAGTGATTAATTTCCTCACTTTTTATTTTAGAAAGTTTATCGTGCCGATAAACGAGTTTTATAGTTTTTCCTGGCGCTATTAGTCAATATAAAGTTAAAGTTTGCGCTAAAGTTGTCAGTTACAGACTAGAGGTGTAACCTGTTACTAATTGACACGTCAAACGGCCAACAAATCTGTGGTTGTCACTAATCAATCACTCGGCTTTATCGTAGGACAGAGAAACGCTTAAACATTAAATAAACACGCTCAATTGCTCAAGCTACACCTACGGTTTGTCTGTTTACTTGGTAAAAAACCACTTGTGTTTCTTTTTGCATATCTTCCGTTAAACAAACACGAATTTTGCAGGTCAAAAGCTTCGTGTCACGACGGGTACGTAAAGTAGCACGTGCTCGGGTCACTACACTAGTTGTGTCACGCTGCGCGCGTCGTTGGCCGTGTAATTATTGTTTACGTAACTGCTACCAAACTTACGCTGCTTTTATGGACTTGAGATAAACCGGAGGTTGGAGTATGCTGTGAATGTTAATAGAAGTCTATGTTATTCGACTTTTGTCTGTTACTTTATTGATGATAGTTGTTTTTCATTTCAACTAAATGTCAAACAGAGAAATAAATTGTCCCTTTAAACTGATATTAATTTAAGTTGAAATTAGTAGGTGCATAGATAACATAACATTTACACATGTTTGATACCTAATGCAAAAATAAGGAATATTGAAACATAACATGCTTTTTGAGTCCTCAACACAAATTGATTTGTATTCCATAGACGGTTTTGACTAATTTGCATATAAGTAAATTAACTGTACAAAACTCAAAAGGGCATCAATAATTATAATTACCTAATGAATTTTACGCCAATTTAAGCAAGACGCTTTTAGATTAGGTATCATGAGGTCATGCAATTTAACAAATACCGCATTTGTTTTGTCAAGAAAGGGAATGATATCAATTAAAGCTTTGGTGATTGAGCAGCGATAATTCAAGTTTTGGTTCAATTAATGTCATCTAAATTAATTATATCCTATTATCTGATTGATTGCTCCTTAATTAACCCATATTTTTGACATCCAGTCTATTCTTCGATATGGGAATGATGTCATTATATTGTTGAATCTTGCGTTTATTTTTGGTTTCTTGATCATGCTTCGAGTCACACAATTACCAATGGTTTATTAGAATAAGAAGACATTTCATAGTTTATTTTTCGGCTAGTTTTTGTTCTCTCTTCTTATAATATACCAGATCTACGACATAGCATCAAGTCCCTAAATCTACTCATACTAAAATATTTAATACGGACTTTATTTGACCTTTGTTATCGTACCCATAATTATGTCCATAAAACTTCACTTCTTTATTACACTACTATGAATAATAAAACCAGCAATCACAGCAACAAATAATAAATGGCTTTTCATAATAAAGTCCTCATTAGTACCGCATAATGACACAAGAAGGGCACAACATTTGTAACATTAAACACCTTGCCTTAAACCGCAGTTATGACATACCATCAATCAACAAGTTTGCCAAATAAACCTTACAATTACCAAACATACGTAATACAGGTAGGTACACAGTTTACTAATATCCAGTGTGAACTGACCTCGCTTTGGATGAACTTTCTGAACACAGACAGGTCAGCAAAAGCTGAATATTTCATATAGCTTCATGATAAAGTATGTACCTATATGTACAGTCGCGGACATTAATGGTTGAGCCATCTTCATACCCTTACATGATTATTTAATTGACTCAAATGACAAATTTCAACATCCACCAAGACGAAATCCAACAGAATCATCGGATGTTCGTAATTTGCCTAGAACTTATATTCTAATAAGTGTGAAAATTATACATTAGTTTATTCTACTTTTACCTGACGTTAGATTTATTGGGTCCGTTGCAATGTACGAACTACGAACAGTGGCAGGTAGCTCAATCACAAACGTCGGCGACTGTACATGCCGCAATTCGCGACTAAACAGTGCGACCAGTCGATCAATCAGTGCGATTAGTCTACGCATGTAATCTGTCTTTACATTGTGATTCAGAGTTAAGCCAGTTACACACGCTTTGAAGAGCACGTGCCTTTTGTTTTGTGTTTATGAGCATAACGCTTGTGTTTTGTTTTTTGATCAATATCTAGGTAAAATATCTTGTCACGATCTTGGCTATAGGCTTGCATGTATGTTATTAATTTAGCTTGTAGTTAGATAATTTTGTGACACTAGACAGTTGCTCTATGTAAAACTCTGTGGCTTAGCTGCATGCGGTTAGACCCCAAAGTATGTAGTTCGTAAAAGCTAGTCAGATTATGAGGCAGTCTTTCATGTTTGATAATAAGGAATCAAAACTTTTAATAAAAAAAATGATTATACGGCAATGCAAATTATGACTCAGAATTAACGGTTTTATATCTACTTCAAAGTTACTCGTACACCCAAAGAAGTAGACACTTAAGTACCAATTGACTTATGCATCGAATATGTGTCCGTTACAAGTAGCTTTGACCTCTCATTAGGCAAATGTTCAAGCACACTCCACTTTGTTCCGTTGAAATAAAACTCTTGTTAAAATATCAATTTCGTGACTTACAAAAATGAAAAAATGTATCGTCATTAAAATAATAGAGTACCAATGTAATGACAAGAAAATCTTTTTTTTTTATGGGAATTCCGCAGATGACTCCTCTTGCTGTGGGTGGAACATGAGGGAGTGTCAGACTCTTACTGACTAAAACCCACCAGGTTCCTTCTCGAGCCCGTTATGCACCAAGGCCGCGGTAGCTCTTTCGAACAATCCCACAGCACAAATATTTTTTTTCTAAGCCTAAAATAATAGACAATGTGAAGACCTTGAACTTACACATCAAAAAATTTTTAATTAATTACACTTCACCAGTAAAAAACGAAAAAATTTTGCCATAAATATCTATCTGCAGATCACTAGTTCTACGCATAAGTTTGCAATACCTAAATACAAGAACAATTTATTACATCTCGTTACACCTTTGAAAGGCCGTACCTCATAATTATGACAAATGACTCACGCCTATTACAAGCCAAACAAAACAGGAGTCATACAAGATCGTGATACCACAAACTCACTGAATACTAATAGGTCTGTCTAAATACTCGTGTGCAAGGAATGTGACCGAATATCTATTGTAGGACTGATGATATGAACACGAGTTTGCTATCAGAAGGTATAATGGTACAATGAAGAAAATGTCTGTTATGGTCTAAGTAAATAGGCCTGTGAAGGTTAGGCTTCTGAAGTTAGTATGAATATGGAGATCTCTTAGGTACATAAAATATTCAAAAAAAATACCAAAACAATTTCATAGGAGATGAGAAACTGTTGTTTTTAAATTGCATATAAATCTAGGCTTCATCTACATTCTACATTGAAAAGGTAAAAGACAACATACTGTAAATATTTCAATATAAAGTGACAACTCTCCAATTTACTTTTTCCACGAATGCAAAATGAATGCTGCATTTGTTACAGTATTTGAAATAGTTGAATCAGCAAGCTGTTATGCAACCGCAAAACCTTTCTGTGATTGTACAGTGATAAAAGTGATTACTACATAACCACTGCAAATCATCCAGCAGTCTACTCTGTGATTCCCTTTCCAAGTCCGCAAACTGCGACTATAATTTGCGCCTCAAATTACTACACCGCAATACTCCGAATAGCTCGCATCGCTGGCCAAAAATTACACGGAACGCAGCTTTAATTATAACGTGGGCCAAAAATCTCAATCAGGATGTGCCATCAATGACACGCGTCCCATATATGTAGCCGATGATCCGAATCGTCGCGCCCGTCAACCCAGTTGCGACACTGAACAAAGGGCCACTGTCTCTTTGTCGTTTCAGGACCTACTATCTGAGTGTGACCAAATTTCGAACTATTGAATTTCGAGCTTGCTGCTACGAACCATTTTAAACAACATTCGATATTTGAATGAAAATTGCAAACCAGCAACAAGATCTACCATCGCCAATATCACGCATGATCTCTTTACACAATATTTCATGTACAAGACGTCAGCTATTTCAAACGTAATAGTTAAGCTGCCAGTAACAGTAACACAGTTAAACGTCCTGAGATAACAGAACTGGAGATGGGAAGCCGTTTATCAGCTGTTTGTATTCTTGCGTAATGTGTAACCGTTAGCTCAGGACTGGAGATGGAAATTAATGGAATATCTTGATGCATGTAGGCGCTTGCAAGCATATTCATGTACGAATAAATAATTGTGAAGGGAAAGATCCTGAGACTCGTAGTAACGGTAGTGTGATTCGAAATAGGACAACGGAAGGAATGGTCTTCCATGTTTCCAATGGAAATATGGAAGTAGTAATTAGCGCTTTGCTGGTTTTAATAACTGGGGAATGAGAACGCTATTAAGTTTTAGTGCTTCTTAAAATGATTGCTCTCCTTTTATTGTTTTCGGACTACCGGATCCTAATAAATATGTCGTATTTAGTGAACACAGAATTCCGGAGCTTTTGTAATGATTTTGGACGCAAACTTAGAAATAATGACATCTATCTAGGATCCAATCAACAAAGTGATTGATTAAACTCAAAATGTAGATCAGAATTCCGAATCGTGGCCAAATGTTCAACCTTGGTCCCATACAGAGCCATTAACTTGTTTAATTCGGTTTTTAATGACCGTTAAAGACGCATTTATAAGAGAAAACGGTTAGATTTACAACATCAATTGTAACAAGATAGATTCGTTGGAGAAACAGATTCATTGGTTTCGATTCCGATTGGAAATATATTGGTCATTAATTTCAATAAGTTTGAAAATGGAATGTTATTGTTTCAAATGTTTCTTTAAGAGATTTGCGGTTTGCTTTTCAATTTAAGAATTTATTTAGAAACAAATGAAAAATGGTGAGTAAGAAAATCGGGAATTACTTGCAATACACAGGTCACATGTTTTCCCTTTGATAACTCGACTATCATTAGTATGAAAATAATTATCCCACTGTAAGAGTTACGTAATTAGGCTGTTATAGGGTGACCTAAATGAGGCAGATCCTAGAAGAGATCAGCATTTATTATAGTCTTTAATAACTTAGTCATTATCATTAAACGAACAATAAAGTGTGGTCTCAGTGTACCTAACTGCTGAATTTCAGATCATGAGTTTGACTCCCGGGTCAGGCAATGTTTTGTTAATTTTCATGAACTCTCAGCGGCAGCTTGGCGCTATAACATTTGCGCGTTCGAGATAGGTACTTATTAAGTCTACCCGGGATTGCATGTTAACAAAATGAAAAAAAGATACAAAGCAAATAATTTTTAATTTCCAATGTAGACTACTAGGACATAGCGTAGTTAAACTATGGAAATAGTTAAGGAACACGTAAATAGCTGATTAATTTCAAAATTATTACGTTTCATATTACTTAAAAAAAGACAGTACAAAATTAAGTGTAGGTAGGTAAATAAATAAGCTTTACAAGCCGTCTATTCTGCCAAAAACAGACCATACCTCCGTGAATAATTTATCAATACAAACTGTCCCAATATTTATGTAAGAAGTGTATTGTTTTTGGAATAACGGGTATTTATTAGTAGCGGCTTCTTCATGCCTGTTAGATGTGACGTGTAGGCTAGCCGAAATGACACAGTTATTAAACATGTCTGTGTCTGTGGCTGAAAGAATGTTTGGCAGTTAATTTGCTGTGGCTTTCTTTCAGCTTATTTTTAGGAAAAAAAGCAATAAAACATAGGATAGGTCAACGTAGGAATAATACTTACCTATGAACAAATATGTAGCAAGTAGTCAAATTATAATAAACGTAATAACGTATCTAAGAAAATTTTACTAAAATGTTAGAAAATGATGAATATTTTAGTAAACTAAAAGTAACCATTAAGTTAAGAATTAACGATCACAAACCCATAAATCACTATCGCTATCGAACACCAAACACAAATCGAATTTAAAAGCCTATAGCAAAACGTGCAAGTATTTCCCAAGTCCCATATTCTAATGTAACGGGCAGCTCGCCCTAAATAATATTTAAGATCCATTGACAACGTGAATAGAAATGCGTACGGTTCATAGTAAGACGGGGCTACGTTCTTCTAGGAATTACATTCCATTGTTTAATTAATCCAAGTAACGGCTGTAAACATGACATCCGACCGTCGTGATGTGTGGCCGTTTTGTAGTTGTAAGAGTAACCGCATACTACAGACTAAATTGTCGGCCGACAGTTTCCCAATGGTTGGCAAAATACATTTACCAACGAATTTTCGCATTACTAAAAATGGTAGGATCCAAAGAATACGTATAAGGGCGAAGAAAGTAACATTCCTCGTCCCCTGCACATCCGCATTTTCGCGCGGTAATTTCTTAGGAGATTTCATTTCATTATGGCACCTCCGCTAGTCATTTGTTCTCCGTAGCCAAAACAAACTGTCGGCCAACTAAAAGTTTGCAGTTTATTCTAATAATACTGATTGTAATAACTTCTACTATAATTACTTGTCGACAAATTGTTGTAACACTGTTTAAGTGACTAATGGTTCCTCTTCTCACAGTCATAGGCCTCAGTTTTATAAATAGAGATCATCTTAATATGATTTTATGGCAGTCTTCCTGTTATACATTTGGATGTTGACGGTCAGCGGATTAAGTTTTGTTAACATTGCTGTATTTTAATGGTGATTTTTATTGACTTCTTTGTAAGGGAATGTCAAGGTCAAGGTTTGGTTAATTTGTATTTTTAGACCAAATTCTATCCGATCTCAGGAACTAACCATTTGCTTAATGAGAATGTGTAGTGGGTACACGCGATATCAAAAAATCACAACTTCATTCTCTGTTTCTTTACTGTCAGTTTGTTTGAAATCAATAATGAGGAAATATTAAGCAAGAATTAACAAGTTAATGATATGCATTTTAAGCACCTAGAGTTACTATTGAAACACTCACAGAACCTTCAAAAACCTTGCCTTAAATTTTCCAGGAAAATGCTGTACCTTTGCTTCAATTACCCAATATAATCGTGTAACACGTATTTTAACATTAAAAGGACGATTCGTGTCAAAACTAATATTGTGATAGTTTACACGTAAGCTTCTAAGTGTGGGCGCACGCGACTTGTATAACAATATCATTAGGAGGAACGGAACGTTAAAACAGTTTTATAGTTCTTTTTACGCGAACTAAACTGTAATTTGTGTGTGAATGAGAAATATAGTGATGAAAGTTTTTGTGCCGTGTGAAAGTAAAATTTGGGGTTGGTGAATTTTTTCAGGTGTGAATCGTGTTTTGGTCTGGTATTCTAATTCTCTTTGTTTGATAGGTACTTAATATGTCGGTTATATTTTACAGGTAAATGGCTTAATAAAACAATGTTAATGTTCTTCATTCTAAAGCTTTCGTTTCATTTACTTTTCCCACATCACGAGTGCCTACCTATATTTACGTGAAAAAATATTTAGGTAAAAATTGCTGGAATGGACCCCGTTCCATATACAATCAGCCAGTAAATTTCTATTGTGCTATGAATTAAATACAAAAATTATTAAATTAAACATAAAATTGTCTTAATGTCTTGAAGTCGGCACTCACCTGTCACGCTAGTGGTGAGCTACTGGTGGCGAGTACTGGCATTCAAGTGCCAACGCGGCGGTAGTGACTGACGCTTGTTTACAAGTTTCAGTGTCAAGTGTACATGTGCCTTTACATTGTGGAACGTTTTGATGGGGACCTATTTTCTTTGGAATAGCGTGATTCTGACTATAGTAGTTAATAGTTATTGGTTAGAAGGGTAGAAAGTTAGTATTTAGCAGCCTTACTTATAGAAATCTCTAATCACCTTCTAAGCAACATTTTAACTAATTACTACTTAAAGTCTAGTGATCAAAATGTTAGTTAAGACATGCTTAAGCAACGTTTATAAGTAAGATTTTTCTTAAACAGCCCTTAAGTAATACATATTATTTAATTCACGTTTATAAGTAAGGCTGTTTGTCTATTGGTTTGTAAAGTAATTTATGAATGAATGTATGTAACCCTTTTTGCGAACATGTTTTTGTCACAATTTAAACAACATTTATATGAGAATAAATTTAACCATTCATAGTTTCGTATTTAAAAGAAACAATGAAAATGGAAAAGCCTAAACGGTTATTTTTTACACTCGTGATGACTAAAATTAATGATGGAATTAGTAAGTACATATTAAGTCATTATGTCGCCATCTAAAATCCATTAATTTTAGCCGAAAGTTTTTTACCCGACTCGGTCAATGACCTCCAAGGATTTTTTCCTATAAGTATAGTAAGAAAAACAATCGGCATAGAAATCAGACATAAAACCTTTTCATAGAATAACCTCAACATTATTTCTTAAGCCTATTTCCTACGAGCTACCATTGATTTTAATAGCAAAATGTTTTTCATTTAATCCCTTACATCCTCGTTCATCGGCTATTTAAATACAAATTATGAGCTGTACATATTTGCAACGAACTAGTAGTGGACTTGCTTTTCAATTTGCTATAATTTCATATAAATGAGCCCCTACAAAGTTAATTGCGAGTTACTACGGCGCGGTATCGAGGCACCCACAGGAATTGTACTCAGCATTCAATTAATGTAGGTACGTATTGGTATTAACTTTATGTCCTCAATAGGCAGTTTTGTGTAGTAAAGTTTTGTTTGGCGCCTCTCTAACTTAAAGTTGAGATAGCTCTTAGTCTTGGATTAGTTAGTATTTTTTCATTTACATTACAGTAAATAGTTATGAAAACATACAGTGGCCGATGCCGTTAAAAGCAGACTAATATTTGCACCTTTATGAATGAAGTGTCAAAACCATACCATTATGTCACAGTTAGTACCTATAGAGTTACGAAAAAAACAAACGACAAAAGCTCTTTGAGAAAATATTGAGTCATCTATACTTATAATAAATCTGTAGAGAGGTCAATTCTGTACATTGAATATATTTCCAAAATAACTATTAGGGGGTGATTAGTGATCGATACTGATGCCAAAAATGCAATCAGAAAAATTTTTGTCTGTCTGTCTGTCTGTCAGTCTGTATATTCGTTATGGAAACAAAAACTACTTGACGGATTTCAATGAAACTTGGTACAATGATTCTTCATACTCCTGGGCAGGTTATAGGATACTTTGCATCACGCTACGATTAATAGGAGCAGAGCAGTGAAGGTAAATGTTGGGAAAACGGGAGAAGTTACTCCATTTTTTAAGATTCCGTCGCGTGTGCAACCCTAATGGTTACAGCTACACAGAAACCATGTATGACGGAAATGTTCTTCATAAAATTATGTAAAAAATATCCCATGACAGTATATATCTATCTTTTATGGTTGACTCACAATAACACGTAAAACTCTCTCGGTAGCTTAGCAGTTCGGAGTTTTCTGATTATAATTGTCTACTATTACGTTTATAACACTCTCACTCACACGAATTAAAAATAGTTAATAGTATTACCTATTCATTAAAAAAAGATTCATATAAATCGGTGAAGAAACACCAAAGTTATACACGAAAAACGGATAAGCCATCGCGCGTGAATACTGAATCACGCTATAAGGATCATTTTTGTGCATCTGTCGCCGCGCTCGACGTGGCTCACGCCGCGGCGCGGTGGCTGCGCGAGTTTCATACAATATTTGGCTCTTGGTGCGATTGATGCGAATAGGCGTTCAGAGTGTTCAACCTTATTGCGCGACTTTTAGGTTTTAAATAATTTATTTTTAACTTTCTTTTGTTGTTATTTTATAAAATAGGTTGGTACCTATTAGTTATTTTGGTAGTGTTTAAATATTCGTTCAAATTACAAATTATTAATAGTTTACATTTTATTTCTTAAAGTAGTATAGATTTAGATAATTGGAGGGGCTGGTGTTTATTATTTCTTTCTCTCTTTGCACGAAGTCCGACTCTAACGCGGACGAAGTCGCTGGCAGAAGCTAGTACTCAATAATATGGTGATGACTGTATGAGGAATATTTTTAAACATATTTTTTTTGTGTTTGTCAACTTTGTGAAAGTCGTTGAACTGGAATGTGATGTGAAGTTGGTGAACACGTCAACGGCCGACATCTTTGATTAATTTAATTTTGCTATGTCTATCGACTTGGCGCCGCCTATCTAAATTTAATTATTCAAATTATTTTATTAATATCAAACGGTGCTAGAATTTAAATCGTCAGAATATTTTACGATAAAACTAATTTTCTAAACAAATAATATGCTAAAATTATTATCTTAGAATAATAGTTCGCATAATATTCGCATAAAGTGACACAGATTTTTAGTTTAATCGTTTATGTTATTGGGTTATTTGCGTATAAAATACTAATGAAAGTCTACTCTATTATGTTGTGAATAATATTAATAATTTTAACGCGTGCTTATGGAAAATAAAAATCAAGTTTTTACGCATAGTAATATACCAAAGGAGGTGAAATAAACCCGCAGGTATTATAAAAATACTAAAGGTCAATTATATTTTGTTCACTTACTGTTATATTTGCTGAGTCTAGAATTAGGCACATTTTGCAGTATTGTTTTGTCTTTTCTGTGACAACATTAATTTGATCAAGAAAACCCTCATTTTTCTGGATATCGTACTAAATGTGTCAAACGAATAATGAAGACATTAGAATTTATAGTCCAATTTACAATGTTCAGATAAATAAACACAATATTATTAATTTCACAGGAAATTATTAACTAATTTTATACCTATTAAAAGCTTTTACAACTTTTTATTGATAAATAATTAAATATACATAATTATAAAATTTATCGTGGGAGCTGATTAAAAACGAATTAATATCTAAAATAAGAAATTGTGACAACATTTTACATTTAATGCAAGATTTCCTGCGAATAAATTAAAATGTTTGAATGTGTGGATATAAAGTTAATTGAAAGAAACAGGTTTAATTATTATCATTAACTTAAGCTACTTGTATTACTATTTTCGCTATAAACCGGACGGTAATGTCCAGTCTGCACGTTATCTTAAGCAAAATCTACGCAAAATCAATGGAGCTTGAAGCTATCTAAACAATATTATATTACACCGGTTATGTAGAAAAAGATCCTTGTGTGTACATGCCAAACAAAAATCTATCCTCCGATAGTAAAGAGGAACTTTTTTATGTCTCTTTGTACCCTTAAGGCTCCTAAACTACTGAACCGATTTGTAAATTTGTAAACCTAAACTACTGAAAAATTATTTCACTGTTGGAAAGCTACATTTTCCCCGAATAAAATAGGCTACATGGAAACCACATTATACCTACATATGGGCATGGGCAATAGTTTCCACGGGATGCGGTGGGAACCACGAGAAATAAGCTAGCATCTAATTTTATGATAATATTCATAAGTAGTTATTTGAAAGCCTGGCCTAATTGTTTCAACGCTTTTCCGTCGGGAATTTCACAGTAAATCAGAGTCTGGATTTCTGCCCAATAATATTTATTGCATAATTTGCATAATGGATTTCTACCAGTCATATCACTAACCTAAATATGCGCCTAAATCTGGTGAAATTTTAGTACACAGGAACGGCTGCCGATTCACGATGGAAAACGTCCGACAATTTGGATCGCCTATTTATTTTGACAGCTAAATAATGAAGCTTTAGTTTAATGAACATCAACACATCTGCAGCAATATAAGTACCACCTAAATATGTCGCTCCTCTCAAAAATGGCGCCAGCGAGCGCAAATGTCAAAGTCTCAAAATTGTACACAGGTGTAACGGAACATGAGCTTGTATTACATCCAAAATCACGTTCCATTTCCATCACATTATTTAAATCTAATTTGCTCGCTCGTATAACAAACAGCATACATAATAAAACCAATGGAGTTGCCATTTTCGCACGCCTCATTGGGCCCGTCAGCTAATTTATTTCAAGCACCAACATTTGATACAATATAATACAGATCAGATTCACCCCACGCTTCCTTATTGGCATGCAAATTTTAGTTATTGAGTTACACTTGGCCTCACAAGACGAATCAAGATCATAACCGCAATTGATGGAAAGTTCTTCTTATTATAGAACCTCGTCAGTTTGCGTTAGACTTGTTGGTGATAAAGCCTCAATAAGTATATGTATTTATATCACTGTAAGTTTCATAGTGGAAATCATTATCACTTTTTTGTGCTAATCTTTGGAGATGGTGTAATGTACCTAACGCTAGCACATAAGTTCGCCCTGCGTAGCTTTAAAAATAATGAACCAATAAGGAATGGTTTAATAGAACAAAACCACAATGGTGTAGTTTTGGTAGCTTCTATCTTTGGAAATACCGATAACACATGTGGGTGTTACAATACCAATATGACACTTAGATGCTAATTGGCAACCATAAGTGAAAAATTACGTAGATGTACTGATGAATTGTGATTACAATCATTCATGGAATACAAAATTAACACCTCGCTGATAAATTAATGTTTACAGAAGTTTAAGTAAAGTATACCTAATCCTTACGTTAATCCTTATTAATATTAGTTAAACACTGCACTGCCAGCTTACCTGCCAAAACGATTGAAGCGATTTCAAGTTCGGCATCTACACATTATAAAAACTATAAAGGGTGTAGGAAATATTTCTCTCGAAACGCAATTCTAATTGCGGAAAGTGAATGGCACTTATGTTAAATCAAAGTGTGATAAAACCCCTGACGTAGAGTTTATTAAGTTAATCATTTTACCAGTTAACTACATTAAAGAAGACCGACCTCATGTACCTAAACAAAACAATCACATTCAAACATAAACAGAAACATTAACTAGATCTATTTCCATCGTCACTATTTTAAATACGTCTATATTTATCTTATCTCTAACAGTAAAGTTCGTTTATCTATGACGAAACAGACCACCCATTGTGATGCACAAAATATTCGCGAAACTCACCTTAAGGTACAATACCGCCAGTTTTATTGTTACAGCTGAATTTATTTGTATTCCAACCCGACTTTAATGTCATAGCAAAGAATTATGCCACTCTAAAGGCATCTTCAGACGTGTTCACGCAAATCGTTGGCTGCATAAATACTTTCGCAAAAACGAATATTTTACGTTTTTGCGAAAGTATGCCTGTCTTGGGACATTCGTTTGGTTATTCATAGAGAAGAGAAATTATGGATTTGAATGTTCATTGTTACACGTATTTGTCACAATACTCACAATATGCGATGACACACCTTTTACGTAAATTCAAACAATAAAGGTTACCGGTTACATCCTCAATAACAGCTCGTGCATTTCTGCAATAAATGTTAAAAGCTTAATTTCACCAACGTCTAAAGTACCTTCACTTCGACACCACTTTAAAATAGGCATCCAAAGGCCAAAATATATAAGTTTATTATTCGTGCGTCTACGCGTGCACGTCTAAACAACCCCTAACGTTCTGTGGCATGCTGGTTGAAAATAATAGGAGTAGAATGTTACCGTAACGAATCGGTTCGAGTAGTCTCATTTCAAGTCTAAAGGTTATCGTATCGTAACCGCATAATATTATACATGCTATGACGTACGGGTACTGCCGATACCGTTGGTTCAATGCTTGTTGATATAGTGCAGGTTCTTGTCTTGCGTTAGGATGAAAATTGATCTAAGTACACACTTTTATTATAAGGAGGAAAAAGTATGCATGTACCTGATGAATAAATTAGAAAAGTATTGGTCAGATTTCAACAATTCTATGAATATTAGAACGCTGATTAACGAAGGTTATACATGTTATCATGTTATACACTAAGGTTATATAAAATATGTAAGGGAAGTAGTTCCCTTGAATGCGGGAGTAACTTTGAGAAATAGCTAGTGATATTATTAGTAGGACAGCTTTAGTGGTCGATCAAACCTTGTAGAACTAAGGATCATGGAAAGTGCATGCTTAGATACTGCAATCGCCTATGCTTGCAGTAAGATCATCATCAGTATCAAAGTAGCTTTGTCAAACATGTTAGCAGCTGTATCGTAATGCTTAGTTTCAAAACTTCTAGTAATAATTTAATATACTTTATCAGTTAATATTCCGACTACAGCTCCATAAAACACAATTTTTACTCGCATAATCACTTAATATACAGCTTCATAAAACATTACTTTTATATCTGTCATAAATCACGAGGAATTCAGTAGACATCTTATTAATTAGCAATTTATTACTTTTATATTAAAAGTTGCTTAACTTGTTTCGCGATTCTAAGCACCATAGAACTTGTCTCATTTCTAATAACTTGTAATGTTTTTTTTAAACTGTTGATAGGTGTATTTTACTTCATGTTATAGGCACATCGTATCCAAAATAGTGGTATTAATTGACCTTGGATAGATGACATCTGAATAAGCAAATTCTTATTATTCGACGGCCCATCATCCTATCTAAATCTGCCTACACTAACATTTATTACATTAACTTCACTTCTGCCTTTGGTATTACTATTGAAAATGAATACTGAAATTACCCAACATTGAGCTAACATCCTTTTAAATAGCATTAGTAATTCAGTAACATTACGGTATTGTCCAAGCCTAGCACGCTATTGTGTTAACGTGACATCTATAAGGCTGAACACGACAAGTTATATTTAAACTAGGACATATTGAGGTAATCGCTATCTATTTCAAAGTTTTAGTGTAACTAATAAAATCTATACTAATAATATAAAACTGAAGAGTTTGTTTGGTCGAACGCGCTAATCTCGGGAAGTCCGACCGATTTGTAAAATTCATTCAGTGTTAGATAACCCATTTATAGAGTAAGGCTAGTTTTTAACCGGGTTCGTGCAGAGGTTTCCACGGGATGCGAATGATACCGCTGGCAGAAGCTAGTATTAAATAATGTAGTAGCTCTATTTTGTATGCAGGATTTATTTCGGAGATATTGCACACTCCGAAACATCGGGTATTAACATGGTTAATGAAAGATGATAGAAGAGAAATTACTTATATGTTAAAGCTTTACCGCATTGGGAAATTATTTACCTCTAATAATAGCTGTGTTTGTAATAAATAAATAAATAAATGTTAGGGATATCTTAGTTTCTACTGTTTGTGCAGTAAAAGAGATAGTTTAAAGTGTGGTTAAATGTATAATGATTCTACCGGTTTATCTATAACATTATGTGGTATTAAGAATCCGATTTAGATGTGTTTACTTTAAGATGGAATTGAAATGGTAATATCGCGTGTTCTGTTAGTACGAGAATTTTACTGTGTTATAAAATAGCAGCTTTTTAATAATATATTTAAGCTTTACGTATTCAATCTCATCATATTATATATTATTTTTATTGTGTGAGTTATAAGGTGTGAGTGTGGTAAAAAGTTTTAAAAATTATATAGAAAGAAATGAACTTCTTCCTAAAATAACTTTTGATAGAGGCTTTGTAGTGGCTACGGAACAAACTGGAGTTTACTTAATTAGCACCATTATCTTCTCCGTCTACTTTGGACGACTTTATGACAAAGATAACCAGTTTACAACGAAGCATAGTTAATTTGAACCACTTAATAAAACTTAACATATGTATTGTGTAGGCGAAATAACTTCAAATTAATATTAATGTTATTTTTATCAGCAATACTAATAAATAACATATTAAACTTATAAAAGCAATTTTAATAATGTTTTTATAACGTTATTTTTATTTGATCGATCCGCCATTTTGAAATTCTTTTTTTAAATATTCAATTTCTCATGTTACCTAATATAGAAAACTGTTTACGCTGTCGAGTAAAATTTTAATTGGATCTAAAAATATTGTTCTGTAAATAGTTGTTGCTTGCTTCTGTCGCGGCGGAGAGCGTTCCACTCGTGCGCAGGGTACAAGTTAACTTTATCGTACAGTCATTAATCAAGTCTCACACTTAGCCTTTAATAATTATAATTAATAATTTTATCACCTATTCAGTCGGGGCATGTCCAGCCTGCCACTTGAGCTCGTATGCGTTAATAGTTACCGATTTATTCGAGATAATAATGAAGTTATTTTTGTTTCTTTTTTGTTTTGTTGAACTATCATTACCGTCGTTGATGTTGGTTATAAAGATTTTGGTGTAATTTATATAAACTGTATAATAATGTTATCAAAATAATAGGTATCTATGTATGTTCTAACTGGAATACAATATTCTGTGTTATGTGAGTAAGTCAAAATTATTATGTCACTAGAAATATAACTTCAAAAAATTTGCTTGTCTTCCAATGCCATTTTTAAACTTAAAAATATAATAAAACTGAAATCTACATTAAAAGCTCGCTAAAATAAATTCATCCTTAGAATGTAAATTAATTATTCGCATTAGTGAAACACACCCTTATTAGCAGGAACTGATATCAAATTACATTGACACGATGTAAACACGGCACTACATCACTGATACTTCTAATTGTCACTAGGAAGACATAAACACGTTAAAAGATTTTCGATAGCAAGCAAGATTCAAATCGTCCACTCAGTACAAGGTACTCGGTTACATTTCTCAGTAATATATCTCTCGAAGTAACCAGTCTGGCTTAGATTCCTGTTTTCGAAGTTTGGAATAAGCTCTATTATTTCGTAATGAATGATTTTGTTTAAGAAGAGTATTATTTTGAAGTTGGTCCTTGCAAACAAAACTTCTTCTGTTGATTTTCAGTTGCTTAACCAAACTCGCAGCGCTCGTTTATTTTTATTTTATTTATTTGGCTCACCAACAATTATTGTTTACACGATAAATGTATTAAATATAATCATCATAATACAATATTTGTGTAACAATCTCATAAAGGTAAACACAGCATGCATTATACTACTTAGTTAAAATTATGCCAAAATAATGATACAGATGTATGAAAATTGAAATTGAATAACATATTATCAATGAAATTAAAAAATACTAATTATAGAATGAATTATTTAATACAGTGCTAAAATACGTTTACCGCGGTTCATTGTATTAAATTAAGATATAGCCAATAACTTGAATAGGTAATTTCTGTCTATTAAGGTACAGTCTTTGCCAACCTTAACAACATAATTATTTACCAGAATAGTGAGATATCTACAGAATTATGATAATCGGACTCTATCAAGGAAATTCAAACACTGTGCTTGATATATAAACTATTTACTTGTTAGGTTCAAATGAAATTGGAGATGAAATAATCGTAGTGCTCTTGACTGTACCTGAGAATTTCTGTCAAAGCTAGTACTTAGTAAACTAAGACGGTAAGTAGGCTGGCTGTTGGCCAGTTTCTTACGGGATTTAGAATAACAGTATCATTGTTACACAATACTCAATTATCATATCGCTTTATAGACCTAACACCTAGATTTACATCAGTAAGTATAATATGTATGAAAACAACACATTCTAATACACGCTTCTCAATTATTAAATTCTTTATAATCAATTTTTGTTCATAATCATCCTGCCTCTGTGGTCTAGTTAGTGAGATATGAGCCCCAAAATGCATATAGTCACATCGTTTTTTTTTTTTTTCAATTTCGGGGTGTTCGGAGTCTGTAATTTTGCATTGGCGGTAGGAAAACTAACTCAGCTCCATAACTTACAACAAAAATCTAAGCTTAGAAAGGACAATCATGAAACTAATAAATCAATGCCTACTTCATTTGACAACACACCTGAAAGTGGTTTCGAGACACAATACGTAGTTGCCAACAAAATTATAATCATCAATAATACAGCTTTCATCAAAGCTGATATAATCCACGCGGCAAACGCACAATGTACCTGCCAGCCATAACTTTATCTCAATGAATAGTATTAAAGTCCGGAAACAAGTACTGACCAAACTAGATATTACAAATAAGCCATTCATTTAGTTTATATCATCCAGGTATAATGTCAACAAATACCAGATTATACGTCGCATTGAGTAATTCTCGAAGCTGCTGTAAAGTTGCTTTTATACCGGCGAGCTGAGGATTGGAGCCGAGGCGAATACGGAAAATTATGTGGTGTAATTCTTGAGCTCTTTCCAATATCTAAGCTTCTTTTTGAAATTAAGTACGGAGTCAGTCAAAGCCCTCTGAAAGGTGTCCCTTTTCTATATGTGTGTAATCAATGTAAAGTAAAATATGAACAGAATATAGGATTTTGTGAAGGATGATATTGTAAGAAGAGATATGTATGTTTCTAAAATTACTGCAAATAGAAAACGCAAGGCGCACACCCACCCAAAGAGAACTAGATACAAGGCAGGAGGAAGATAATGCCTCGTCTAAGCCAACAGATCGAAATGGTCCTTAAGAATCTGATTTCAATATTATTGTAATACTTAAAGCGAGCGGCCTAAATATGCGCACTTTTATCTCGAAATTGGTTCAAGTTCGACATGTATGAGCTCTTTGAACGTTGTAAAATTAGCAGCATCTGCATCATAAGTGTTTTCTTTTTAGTTCGAAGGTTCAGTTGTTTATTCTTCGGCGCTAGTAGGTCATCAAAGGGATTGAGTTATTTCATTATCTCTGTTTATAAAGTCGTTTGAATAATCGGCTGGTTTGACTAGCATTTTGTTTATTGAATTAGCAATCGATTCTAATAAATTGCTGTACCAATAATTTGATTCAATTTTAGCTGTATACAAAATCCTTTGCATCTATTTCAGATCTCAAATTGCTTCATGTTAGTTTCTATTGTCATGTCATGTCTCGTCTATCTGTCTAGATAAAAGAATATCATGTTGTCTATCGCTATTTTTTATTACACTACAATGTCCCCATTTCTAATCAAGAACTTCAATTGCTTCATGTTTGTCTCTCGCCTAAATCCTATTAATTTTTATTTAGTGTTTGAGTTCAACAGCTACATATCCGCTACAGTTTCTTGGTAATTCATTGAGTTTTATTCAACAATAGTGCTGTACTCAATAAAATTACTGATAAAAAATCTACTGGTACAGATCGCTACATCAATTCATCGCATACCTTTAGTGGTACAGGAAATGTAATGAATTGCCTACTGTAAAACTACTTTTATAATAATAGACACGCATTTGTCAAGCATTGTAGTATTAGAAGTGGGATTTCAATTAACTTTATTGAGGTGAGGCAAGCCAACATTGACATATGTTTTGACGTTTCAATCATTGTTACATTTGTGTTTACTGCCGACAGATGGCATATATGTAGGTACCTCTAAATTGATTTGTGTTTAACTTTATTCCTTTTCGTGGTAAGTGGAGCTGCAAGTCCAATATATTACGTATTGACGCTTTGTACACGCTTGACAATTATTGTTTGGTTTATTGAGGTCAGCGTCTGAGTTTTTTAGTATTTAGAATAACTATAGGGTTACTGTTTCTTGTCAGTCTCAGAAAAAGAATGACCAATATTCAGACCATCAGAATTATTTTCCATCTTCATAGCTATTATTTTCTCGAGATCTTCCATATTTAAATTCTAGATTAAGCCCACTCAAGGTAGTAGCAATCAATAAGCCGTACATTTGACACCCTCCGAGCATTTCTCTGGTAAGTTGGGAAAGAGGCCGCTCCGGTTGGTGGTGACACAGAATTCGCCGGATCGGACCGGATCGCCCACCGACCACTGCACCATTCATAAATATCGACCACGCAATTACGCAATTTAGATTAACACTTAGTAATGGTGTTCTGAATTAAAACGCGTTTAATAGAGATAAGAG
This sequence comes from Helicoverpa zea x Helicoverpa armigera, assembly GCA_033682625.1. NCBI lineage: Eukaryota > Metazoa > Arthropoda > Insecta > Lepidoptera > Noctuidae > Helicoverpa > Helicoverpa zea x Helicoverpa armigera. The sequence goes on from JAWIIS010000011.1 coordinate 5,497,446, forward strand.
ATTGCGGGAATATTTCTGGATGAAGGTTAAGAAACTCTTGCGCTCAAGCCTGTGACGTTTATTGCTATGCGAATAAAATCTATAATCGTATGGCAAATGAATATCGTAGATTATTGCCACTTGATTCTGGTTTCGTTTTACCCATTACAGAAGTTATAAACAACAGATTGTATAAATTGTGCTCTTTAGCATTAGAAGCAGTTTTTATTGCGGATTGCTGACGGAGATATGTGAAGGAAAATAACGTGTAGTTATATGATACAGCGTAATGTTTTTTTTTTTAAGTTTGTTGGCAAATTAAAGTGTTGTCAAATCTATCAAGTTTTTACATTTCTCATAAGAAGCTTTTCCTTGTTCTAGAATTTCGAATCCCACATCTTGCCTTCTTTATGCAGTCATCCAAGAGTACCTACCTAAAATGATGAGTATCTATCGTAGTAAGTAGGTAAATATTATTTATAGAGCAAACTAACATTTATGGTATGGTTTTTTAAAATCCGAGGCTCAAATGTACCTAAGTCGTGAGGTCGCGTTCCTTAGGGCTTATCTACTCGTATCTAGCTTATTTCCAAGTTATTTTCAGATGGCTATAAAAACTACAGAAATACATAAACATTTAGTTAAATACGGCAATTTACGTAACACTAGATTATATTCCAGGTGTTATATTCTAAAAGCTATTGACGTAAGTAAGCTTTTCATAGTGAATTCATGACCGTATTTTTCATAATCCTAGATATTTTTGCAGTAACTGATATTTTTATTAAACACATCCATTATATAAATTCATTGCTGAATTAGTGAGATATAATAAAGTAGGTACTTATGTTTTTGTACCAACTTATTAATTTTTTTTTCGGTTTAAAATATAATATTCTTTTACTAGCTGTACAGGAACACATTATATTAATCGATGCAGGTTTAAACTAGAGACTTTATCAACTTATTAGATTAATAATCTAAACGTCCTGCGGGTGAACATAAAACATCGAATGGACTCGTACGAGCATTTCATTAAAATAAAAAATATATTTCTAAATACGAAGACCAGCCTAAGGCAGGCCGTGACATTGTATTTACATAAAATAATTGATATTTTGCTGTCTCTATACAAACGAGTGTTTGAACTAGTTAAACAAGATCATATCTCTTATACATTTGTGTTAAAATTACACTAGAACTTATTACGTGCATAAATATAATTTATGACCATGGGATGCCGCATAAATTCCTTCATAAGTAGTATAGTCATAAAATAAATCTTTAAAGACAATAAGCAAAGGCGTTGGTCGACAGATCCGCGACTATTTACAATACTCCGTCGATTTTATAGCGATTTGTAAATCATAATTAAATCTCCGAGACTTTTATAGTCTCGAAGCTGATTGGCTCTCAGTACCAGAACATTTTGATAGCCCTATTATGGTAAGATAAGTCAATAAACGGCAATAAAACAATGCTTAATAAGGATTTATTGCCGAAGATACGCTTAAAGCTGTTCGGCGCAGATGTTCAGTACTTACATTATCAGAATGTAGAACAGGGCTTGTGACGTCATGGCGGCACTGTATCAGTTCACACACGATCACCGTAACCAAATATCACTTATTGAAAGCGAGTTTATAGTGAAATGGTACCACTGAGTCACGCCACAGATTTACTATTAGATTGAAAAATTCCACTTGATTGAAATCCGTTAAAACTGTACTGAGATGTGTTCTGAAGACAATAGGATCATTTTCCGTTTTCATGTGACGCCGGCCATCTCGCAAGCAATTCCACGGCGCCCAAAGACCTGCGAAGAGAGAAAATGAGTAAATTATTCATAAAATGACACTGAATGCAAAAATAACGTAAATATTAAATGTTTGCTGTCACCGAGTGCGACTGGGACGGCGCCAGTAGACAGATATTAAACATTATTAGCACCAAATATGGAAAACGTTTGCGTCTGTCTGTGATAAAGTTGACTGATAATATCCGGCTTCTATCTACTGCCCTTAAAACATAAGCTTTTTACACCTACAGGGACAAGGTGAGTGTCAAACAACTATTCCTAAGCCCAAGGCCTAACCTGTAGTACTACATCAAATAAAGCATTAACACTGTCTATCCAGACACTAGTTGCGACTAGATTATTTAATACCACGTACTTCTGGATATAAAAATAGCGTAAAAAATCAACACCCACCGATATATCACAGTGTGACGTAAAACCAATAACTCATGTATAAATCTTATTTTTAACTGAAGGGCAGCTATCAATACACTATCGTTTCAACAGACCAAATATCTCAACTAAGAAAAGTCAAGTGATAATCGTTCGATTGTTTCTTTTTGTAACATTTATCATAATTAATCCCGTCGCCATAAGGGGCGGCTAATATATCTTGATTCTTAATGATATCGCAGCTTAAAAGATGATAAATGATTTGCCGCATACCAGCCCATAGTAGTGGCTTAGAACTATGTTCTATGCCGACAGTGCCAACTATAAATGGACCGTTATATAATTTTGACAAATTTTCAAGTGGCCGTGACTTAATTTAGAGGCTCTAACATCCTCATTTAATTTTACCCTTAAAGGAAAACCAATAAATTAAACGCCACTTCGGAAATCGAAGGCCGTAGTCATTCTAAAATTAGAATAGAAGAATTCTATTTGTAGGATGTAACAGGAAAATTAAATGGACCAGGAACCACTCAACTAGTCATTTAAATTTAAGGAGACATAAAAAATAAATCATTTGTTACACAGTTCAAAAATCCCATCGTTATTGTATGTAGGCAATGACAAAAAGTCCTCTAAAGAATAGGTAGTCAGTGAAAATTAAAATACAAGGTATCAAAGACATACCTATCAATGATTCACCACATTGTTATGGGACGTGATCTTATAACAGTTCAAGTAGCAGTTACAAAAAAATAAACCTATAATTAACCAACTTTTTTACCTATTTCATCGATTTTTTTCCTACAGTGAGTTTTATCGAGTATCCGTTTCAGATAAATCGATGTTGGAGGTGCGATGATTGACATAAAAAAATAAACGATATTCGCCACATTCTTGTTCTTTTTTTACTGTCCGATTGTATAAAAATGATCGAAGTTTGGCTGTGACCAAATCGATTGAACCTATTAAAATTGTTCCGCAATAATTCACCTACTTTATACAATAAGTCAAAGATTTACATAATACCATTTATTATGGCGATTCTTATGTTGACCAATGGGTATATTTAGACAATTTACATGAGTTATTTTACATAAATGATGCTATAACAATAAACTATAATATTATGAGGCAACGTATTATTAATCATGATGTATCATGACATTGTTCATTTGGTTTTCCTTTCTTGGAAATGGAAAGCTACTTTCTTCTTTTCTCAGCTGTTATTTTGAAAAAGAGGTTTGTATTTGTCTATTCCTTATTTTACACGTCTTCTCACAGACGGAATTCCGTGAAAAATTAAAAATGAAATAGTATGTTTGTTCAGGCGTGAAATGAGTTCTAGTGTGATGTCAATCAAGTTGAATAGTTAGTAACAAGAGTGCGCGTGGTCAGTTACCTGTGTAATGTTAATATAGTTGAACCTTAGTATTCCCGGATTTATATTCATGAAAAGCTATTATGTGCAGTCGTAGGTAAGAAAGACTGGATAATTCAAACGACAGTTCCACCTGATATTCCTAATACGTTCTGTAGTTCCTAACGCAAATTTTCAACGAATTCATTTCTTATTAAAATAAATGCCAGCAGATGAAAAGAGGTATTCCAAAGTTTTACAAAAAATATTACAGTGTATTAGAAAATAACATTATCCGATACTACCAAGTAACAAACTTAGATCATTTTTGTTATGTACCATCAAATAGTTATTTCATCTCGTTCAAATAATAAAATTATTTATAATCAAGACCAAAAATAGCTGAGCAAAATTCACATGATCAGTTTAATATCTGATGTTCATTTTTGGCGGATACCCGATGCCGTCGCCTGACATCTTCCAGACGATGTGACCTGACAGGTGAGACTCGCCAACTAATAGCAATGTGAACAGTCTATTCTTGGAGAACTAATGCGTGGAACAACTTGCTGACAAAGTATCGTTTGAGTGTTAAAGGATGAAGCGAATAATGAAAACCAAACCAAACCAAACCAAATCGTTTATTTTGCAAAGAATATGGGTACAAAATAAGATGTTAGATTTATACATAGTTCCAACACATTCTACCTTACGGCATGCAAAAGAAAAATAAAAGTTTTAAAGTTATTAGGTACTATACAAACAAATAAAAATTTATTAAAAGGCAACAATTACTTAAATTATAATAGAAAAGAAATATACATATAACATTATTATAGACTATCGTCATTCAGAAAATCTTGAATTGAGTAATAACATTTATCTATAAGTAGTGACGTTAGCCTCTTTTTGAAAAGACCTAAAGTTAGTTCTTTGTAGGCCTGGGGTATTTTATTATAGATGACAGGGCCCATTGTCAGAAGGCTTTTCTTTAATAATGCTGTTTTGTATGTACCTGTAAACATTCGATTTTTATATTGTGATCTAACTAATCCCGGACGTGTTCTAATATCGTCCATTAGGGTGAATAAGTGCATGTTTGTTTTAACAAACATTGCAACTTCTATTATGTACAGAGATGGAAATGTAAGTAGTTTTAGGGATTTGAACACAGGTACACAACTGTCGGTATTTTTAAGGCTAGTCATTGATCTTATGCAACGTTTTTGGGCTTTGAATATGCTCTCTCTCTCAGTACAGTTGCCCCAGAAAACTACGCCAAATCTCAAAACAGAAACTACTAGACCATGATAAGCTTCAAGTACAGTGCGGTTATTTACTTTTTTTGCTAGGTTATAGAGTAAGTACGCTGCCTTGCTTAACCTTTTACATATATCCTCGGAATGCGGTCTCCAAGTTAATTTGTTATCAATAAGAATGCCAAGGAATTTTGTTATGTTTGTCGAATCTACTTTTTGTCCTTCATATTTTATATCATAATCTTCAGCTACTAGACGCTGATGAAAGTGCATTACTTTTGTTTTTTGTATATTTATAACTAAATTATTCCTATCTAGCCAATTTATTATGCTCTGTAATGTATTATTTATATCGGATTCATAATTAAGTTTATTTTGGCATTTTACTATTGCTGTGCTGTCATCCGCAAATAGTACCATACATTGGTTAATTTGGCGAGGCATGTCATTGATATACAAAAGAAATAGTAAGGGGCCAAGCACACTCCCTTGGGGTTGCAAACATGTTGCAAACATGTTGCAAACAAGTTGCAAACATGTTGCAGATCCTGTCAAATAATTTTGGTCCTCTGAAGTGATTCTTTTATGCGTCTTTGCGCACTAGTGTTTTGTTCATCACAAAGTAACAGCGTCGTTGGGGGATGTAGAATCTTGGTTCGTATAAATCCAAAAATCAGACTTCAAGGAATTTCTTCGACTTCAGATACATAAAGATTAATGATTAGACTATCCTAGCGTCTAGAACTGATTCTAGAGCCTACACTTTCGAAATATGTACCTATAGCATGGTCTATTTCCGATTTTGGGACGTTCTTTCTTTATTTATTTTTATTACTTGCCTTGCAGTAAGGCTAGGTGGTATAAAAAACCAGTGAGCCAAATATAGGCTCAAAGCTCAAAGAAGAAGCAAGTACACCTAACATGGGAAACTTACAGCGAAATGTCACATCGCATGCAAACCACTTTGAATTCGATCACAAAATGAGACTGTCTTTCGGATAATTGTGTAATAACTTACATTATTATTACCTTGACATGTCTTTTCCAAGTACCAATATCGTCGCGTATGTAATCGTACAAGCTTGGCAGCTGGTATCCGCCATATTCATTCGAAAAGTCTATAAACTATGATACATGTCAAAACTATGAATGAAGTTTCCCAGAACTTACTCCGAGAAGTTATTATCTATTAACAACAGGTCTACAAACAACTATCTAGATTATTTATTATACTAGCAGCCATTTTTTCTACAATCTCATAAACAGTTTGCTTGCCCCATTATAATAATGATCTAATCAAAGATTCTGGTGTTACGCTTGATGAAGACTTTTTTTTATTAATTTTTATTATTACTTATTGAAACATGATACGTATGAGTATTAGAAATATGATATGACATGGTATTAATGACTTAATCTATTAAGTTCCGTATCACAGAATGATAGTCAATTGATCTTGTATCGAGTGTTATATTTGGAGTAACTTTTATTGAGTGCATCTAATTTAAGCACCTAGTGGTTTATGTGTTACTTTCGGCGTTTGTTCGTTTATAAATTAGGCACGCCTTTTACCAAGCCGATGATTAGATGTATCTACGTTGTTATTTCATTCTACTTTCTTTAAATCAGCATTTCTCTTCCCTTTATCGGCGTGGTCAATGAATATTGCAATAATCGTAATAATTTGTTGCTTACAAATGATGATCATTTCCAAATATTAACGCGGAAATGGTTCGTGTCTGAACCAGAAAACTACAAAAATCACTATCTTTAAAACATATAAAATTTATTGCCTGACTAATGACTGTTCTACAGCGGGTTTTGTCTTAATCATTGATACTCCATAAAAGATTCACATGGCGTTATAAAAATCCTCCTACGCGAACAATAATATTAATATTTCATAAGATAATAAACTTCGGGTTTTCTCGTTCGCTTTGACACGCGAATGGACAATATAGTGTTAAATGGCGCACCGGTTTGTAATTTCAGATGGACTACTATTTGGATATTTTATCTATTTCTGTATACATTTAAGTTTGTAATAGAATCTACTTTCCCTTATACTATATGTTGTAGCTTTTGCAGAGGTGTTCCTACTTAATTCAACCCACGATTTGAGGAGACGTATTATTTTCTCTTTAAATAAATACGGGTTACTTTGGGGTCCTTAAGATACCTGCCTAATCGTGTTCCTTATCAAAGACTCACTACATGACCATGCCTAGAGAGACAGAGGCTGCACCTTCTCTTTTCTATTTTATTGGTCAATTGTGATCCAAGTGATAATTGACTTAAGCAATCACATCTTCACACAGTCCAATTTACACCAGATAAAATCACAAAATTAATCATCAAAGCTAAACAAAACGCTTTCTTTTCCGATCAAATGGCTGATAAGTTATTTACATACATTTAACTGGATTGGGTCAAGGAATTTCACTCCCGTACGAGACCACGACCTATAGGTGTAACAAATCAATGCATCTGACATTTCAATTTGTATATTGACACGTTTTTAATCTTCGAGCATTGTTTATGCGTTCGGAAGCTGCATAGATTTTGTCTTAATAAATATCTTTCATAGTTACGAGTGTAGATAATACGGGCGCGCGTAATGACCATAAATCTTCACCTGTCTTTCACTGTATCTTTTTCTCGTGACTTTGATGTGTATATCAACGAGACGTCTTATTATATGTATTAATCTTTTTGATGCTGGTCTGATTTTGTTTTCATTTATTACATTTAATTATGATTTCTGGGTTTTTGTTTTGTTTTGGAGATGACCTTTTTTCAATCGCAAACAAAGTTAGAATAATGTGTTTTATACCTATTATTGAAAATAATGATACGGAATAGATAAATAATACACCGTAAACCTAAAATGCATAAATGTCTTTGTGAAAATGCATTATCTATACTTAACTTGTCGTTTCAAACTTTGCTACATATTCATAACACTGATCTCCGAAAAACTATAGTGCCAAAGTTACAAAGTTACTACCTCATTTAAAAAGGTACCTTATACATATCTTAATTTCAATTCCAATTAACAGCAGAATAAGATTTCAACACAATATTTCTATTGAAATATCTATCCATGACCGGAATCAGAAGAAATGGTGTCAAATCGTTCTAGCCAAGCAATTGTCTAAGCAATGTAACAACTGCACAAATATGAGCCATGAACCAATTTACACGTTAAATATACGACTATTTAGACGCCACAGTATGTACTAACTACGAACTATAACTGTACTTTTGAAATATTTTAATCGTTTAGTGACAAGTTATTTCTTCATCTATACATCAGTGATTAATTTAATTGAAATATGGTCCTTATTTTTATACCAATTGAAAATCGTGTTTGAAAATCGCTACGAGTTGTCAGAAGCCAGAAAGTCTGTCTATCGGACTTTCTTGCTTGAAAGAAAGAAGAAGAAAACAGGCTTGCTGAGGTAGATCAGATTGGCAGTCATCAATATAACCAATATTACTGGGAGCTGACGTTAATATAGTCAAGAAAAAGTTAGGCAGCATTATCATGTTGACGATATTACATAGGTGTATTGAAAAATCATGCCATTTATGCAATGAAATGTAATAAATAAGAATTAGGTGCCTCATTTTAGTCAAAATTTAAATTACATAGTTTAAGTACCAAAAACTTGAACCCGTTTAAATTAGTTTACCAAAAAAAAACACGAATTTGCGATACAAAAAAAAATTTCCTACGCGAAAAAACTTAATGTAAACATAAAAAATTCTAGCAAAACATCAATTTTATATCTACTCTTAATTCTAATTTACTATATCTGGCTAAGCCGCTTATAATAATTATATGTTCCGTAATATGTCGCGAATGTCACCGTAAATCTATACTATCTATACTAACATTAAAAAAAGAGGATTTTTGTTTGTTCGTAAACCGAACACTCCAAAACTATGGAATTGATTGGAAAAATTATATCACGGTTGGGAAGCAGCTGCATTATCCCTGTATGACATGCATAGGTTATATTTTATAGGACGGCAACTTCGTGTGCATTGTTTTATGTCAAATATGTAAGTATTTGTGTAATATTTTTTTTATTTTATAATATTTATATATTTTCTATGGGCCTTACATGCCTGAGTTAAATAAACAAATAAAACAATCGGGTACGAGAAGGAATTTCCACGGTACACGGGTAAAACTGCTGGAAACCACTAGTATTGTACCTATAGACAATTAGTTAAAGAGTAAATTACTTAGTGTCAATGGCCGATTATGCAGATGACATAGAGTTAGGTAACTTGTTATCATTGTTGATGTTAGTTTGACGGTGTTAGGGCGAGTAAATACCAGATTGCATTATACTACGTAATCTTTGCACTAGTCGACGATAGGTTTCCCATCGGTTAAAGCTTTTCCGGATAAGTCTCGAATTTGAGGAATAGATTGTTTGTTACCTGGTTTGAATGCGCTAATGTCAGGAGATTCTTGACCGATTTGAAAAATTCGTTAAGTGTTATGTTTTTTTTTGTTTCTGTATGTGTACCTACTAACAATAGTTTAATAAGTTTTAATGTATTTACTAACACTATGGGCCTCGGTCTGCAAATAAATGAGTAATTAATTATGTAGCCCATTTATGGAGGAAGGCTATGAGCTGTTCTTATCCAGGTGCACGGAATAATTCCCACGAACGCGGGTGAACCACCAGCGGTTTCACCCGTGTACGTGTAAGAAAAACGTATGAACAAAATATGATTTGTACCTACTCGCAACTGTCCTTGATCTTACCTGTCAGTGTCCGTAGTTAAGAAGTCAAGTGTTGTCACCCTATTGAAATAAGTTGTGCTTTTGTAACTGTTCATGTAAAGATAGCTGGTGATGTCATTGGGCCAATAGACACGCTTTAGTTAGCATTTTTTGTTGTTATGGGCAAATAAACTTGGTTCTAAACATACATAGATAATATGGGCGTAAAGTTGGAAAACTGATTTTATTTTCGTTTGAAGGTAATGTTTTTTTTTTTTTAAATTAGGTATAGCAACATTATTTTCTTTCTAGTAAAAATATAAAATATGTATAACACTATTTTTAACCAACTTCCCAAAAAGGAGGACATTCATAAAAGCGACATCTAAAAACATTAAAAAACAATTGCTTTCAACTTTTTTTGTAAAAAATCATTAATTTTGGTAGGTAGGTATGTAGCTAATTAAACTATTTGTAGTAGGAAAACAAAATGATATGGAATATTTTTTTCGAAGAGCCTTGTTTTATCAATGTTGAAATAATTATATTCTAACCATGAATTGTACAATGGACAATAATAAACGATCCAATTAGCATTGTAATATATACCTACTTATATACAAACAAACGCTTGTTATAATTTTATACCATCCTCTTCCATATTCAATTTTAACCCAAGCCTATTTTGTCTATGATCGTAGGCGTATTTTATTGTTTTCCTCAACCAATTATAATAAAACTAAAAATAAACACGATATTATTCACACAATTAACTAAAACATATAACAATTATTATCACTGTCGGTATCACTTTAATGTGATTATAATTACGTGATCATATTTTAATAATAAAACGGAATTACGATCATTAATTGCGTTCGAAAACTAAACATCTCATTCACGGTAAGAACGAAGAAGAAAATATTCTAATACAATGTGCGATAAGCGAACGTAATTGGGTTATCTATGTAGTACCCATCTCGTAAACAAATAGATTGTTAGAAAAATATACCACATCATAGAGCAGACAGAGTTTCGTAACAAATAGGTGCATAGTACAGTGATATGGAGCAGCGAATATTTTAAATTTCGAATGTGGAACGCCTTTAAATGGATTTAAAAATAACAACGGATTTAAAAATGGCGATTATTTATTTCTGGTTAGTGTCTGCCATCTTAAAAATATGATATCTTCAATGTCAAATATAATAGTAGCCTTATCGGGAATTACATGTTTGAGCCGTTTGGGGTTGAAACTCTCGGGCCGTGGGGTCCGAGTGCTCACGCGCTTGCAAAGGAAATTTCTAAGCGCCTTGTTGACACTTCTCGTGACCCAAGGGCTGGCTTTTATTTCGCACAGAGGTTGAGCATTGCCATCCAACGTGGCAATGCTGCCAGCCTTCTGGGTACATTACCCGGTGACAGCGATGAGGAGCAATTTTTTGATGCTATGTATTAGTTTTAAGTTGTATATGTTTATTTTTAATTTTTAAAATTAATGTAAATATTATGTAAATATTTGAGTGAATAAAGAAGAATACTTTGTAAAAAAAAAAAAAAATCTTCATAAATAAATAGATTATGTATCAAGAGATTAGTCTATAAATATCACAAATCATTTTATATGCTTATTATGATTTCTACGTAAAAAATCTTGGCAATAAATTATATTGGTTCAAACAAGAAGTTTCAATTTATCAACATTCTAATGGCCAGCGTTCAGTTGCTCGAAGCAATTATGTTGTTCCAAGCAAAAACGCCCAGTCCTTACGAAAGTGCTCTATAAGTGGAGTCTTTATTGATTCGACGTTTTACGGGATTTTTTTCTAATTATACCAGTTGTCCACCTTTCAATTACTGTCAGCGTCGATACAGATATCCAGTTACAATAATAGACCTTTTGATTATGGGATAGGGTTCATTATTCCCTGCGTAAAGTTGGAGTTTCTATCCCTATATTGAAAGTCATCGTTTGACCACACATGAAGAAGTTTAAAAAGTAGTTTTTCGTTCTTAATACGCATGCGTGTTATAAAATGGCAGTAAGTTGTGAATGCATACATAATTTTCGAATTAACTGAGCTTACACGCACAGAAGTTTTCTAAGAAATAAAAATGGCGTGAAAAGAGTGGCTATGAGTGAGTAATTACTTATCGATTGATCAGTGATCATCGACATTGCATTTTAATTCGATTCTGGTTTTAGATAAATAAATGACAACTGGTATTCTAACGGGTCTCACTTATCGAGTTAGCAGCGATAAAGCATTAAAAACAGCATTTGAATTAAGAATTAGAAAAAAAAGTTGCAGAAAAACTAAATTTTCCGGCCAGTGTCAAATTGTCTGGACGTAATCGATATAGTATCTCTTTCGTTAAAAAAAACTGATTTGACAGATTGCAAGAAGTAAAACGTTACCTCCAAAGAGTTCAATGTCGTTTACACTGTTAGATCACGGTACCTCTCCGCTATATTACGTCATATACCTAGTCACGTCCAATTTGACCATTTTGACAAACCATCGCTTATATAGAACGTCTAAAAATACACTACATAAAATATCTCAGACATCTCGTTAATTATAATTACATTGTTGTGTGTAATTAACACTTATTTTACTTTTAAAAAATCTATGAAATGTTCATGTGAACTTGGATTACGAATTATTATACTCGTAGATGTTTCAAGTACTTATTCCTCCTCTTTTATACTAAAACACAAGTTTCAGTTTGCATACAAGGAAATGTAACATAAACGGTGTCACTTAAACGCTCACATATTGTTACTAATTAACGTATTTGCCTTGCAGCAGGACGAGAATCATTAATCACGAAACTTTAAAGAGTTTATAAATAAAAACTTCTATTTAGGAAAGACAGGTTCAAAACAGACATAGCGTGGCTAAAACCGACAGCCTGAGTATTTAGCCTAAGGACATTTGTGATTTATTATTCCGTATAAAATTAAGCTCTAAAAATCATCAGAACATTAATATAATCAAGTATAATAAATTAGTGAGACAGTCGGAACAAAGAAGCTTTTTAAATAATAGGTGTTTAGTGACATTTGAGTTTTTTAAATTAGCGATCACATTAATATCTTTGAGGCCTTAACTTGACCTTAAAATTAGCGGGTTTGATAACTTTGGTGTTTGTCATATTTAGAACTCATAAATTGCTGTAAGCTTTATGACAAAGATAATCAAAGCTGGCCTCTCGGAGTCGATTAAAATTTTTCTGTAAAAAAATTGAAAATGCATTGAGTGTAAGAGCGTCATTACCTACATCGAAAAACCATAATTTTAGTACCAATATCGATAGTTATTAATAATCAAAAAAGCAAAGCTAACCTTGAAAACACAAACAAAACCAGTACACGCGTGAATGCATAGACGCAACCTGCCCTTTTCTATCAGAGTTACCGCGGCTTATCAGCCGATCGTAACCAGCTGACCTACATGCAAACTGAGTCCAATAGAAAAATCACACGATCGCTCGTTAAACCATCCGTCGATAACGTATCGGTGCCCTAAAACATGTCACAGGACACTGCAGACCGAACTAATGGAATCAATTTAAATCCTATTTATAGTTTCGTGAGTAACTTGTGACCTGAAAGTGCTTGGTTCAGAAATTGGTGGTGCTCATTTAGATTGAATGTTCCTCTTTATAAAGTTAAGAGCTTTAACTCTGGAGATAGTTCGTTGACTTCGATGCCTGTAACTAAGTCTTGTTCTAAACTATTTTAGTCCCTATTACCAGTTATTCACCTATTTTCCAGTTATTAGCTTATTTTCAAATCGTTTCCTAAACTGCCATCCGAATTTCCATTAGGTAGTCTTGGCATGTTCTGTATACCTAACGATAAAGTTTTGTGAAGCCCTATTATCCTTAGCTTAAAGTTTCCTTGCAAAAAATCTATAGTGAATATCATCAACAAACTCGCGCTAATTAAAACTAAAGAGCAATCAATTCACACGAGCTGCAGGGCTGTGCTCGACTTTAACAAATGTGATTGCATACATTGCCAGCAGGCTCGCAGACGCTGACGACTCAGAAACATTTGTTTGCAAACTTGCCAACGTAATATTTTACCCCCCGACCCTTCAACCATGAGTTACAGCCACGATACTGAGGGAAATATTTACGCAATCAGTCTGTCCAAGCTTCCCTAAATCTTTGGTAACATTAAATAATAACCAGAGCACAAAATACGGCTATAATGACTCGAAAATGTAAACAAATCCATCCGATGCTTATCGTATTATCTAAATAATTTACAACTTTGGTCTAATATCGCTAAATGACCTACAATAGTGCGTTAACCTTAGATTCCACGACTATAAGTAAAAACTGTGTAAAGTTTACTAAGTACCGTTTCGTTCTAGTCGAGTTTTATCGAAGTTTATTAAGCAGAAATGCTTACATTTATGAATCATAATGGTATGACGTCATGGGTGCGGTGTTAATTGTGAGAGCTAAGAAATTATTTAACAACTGCATACTTATTGGTAATGGAGAACGGAAGAAAGGGAAATATAAACAAGGTTTTGTTCATGATGACACACTACAACAAGCACTACTGTTATGGACTTTACCTCCGTTTACGTTCTATTAACTAGTAGTTTGAGACCTATGTGCTTATTGTTTAACTAGATAGCAACCATAAATGAATATTTTACTATTACTTGTGTAATAAGAATAACTTAGCCATATAACTAAGTAGGTATAAACTATAAAAAGTTTTTAAGTACCTTATAAAATTGTCTATAAAGTAACCTTGTCTAAATAGTCATGTCTCAAAAGTTTGCAATGAGATTGTTCGTAAATGGATCTCATATAAAAAGTTTTCTTATAAAAGGCTTTAAAAATATCTACCTATTCACCGATCCCTAATAGATTGGGTGTGTACATAAAAACTGTGTTTAATATAAAAGGGAGGTTAAATGAATTTATTACCCAATTTTGGCATAAATATCGTTTATAATGTAGGTAGCTACTGTGATATACAAAAAATCATGAAAAACTGTCTTTCAATTCCGAAGCTCAAAACTTGTCTTTTATTTTGGCCCGCTCTATCAAACGTACCGGTATAAAAACAAGAAAAAAAACTTCTCAGTAGGAAGTACATGCGCCTATAATATTTTGAAAGTTGCAATGAATGGAATTCCACAACACAATATGTAAGTCATAGAACATTATTACAATCATAGTTAACACGACAAAAAATAATTGTTCGTTAGTTTTTTCCATCGAACTCGTGAATGGTCATTGTCCTGCCCAGGAATAGTACAAGTCATCAGAAATGACAATGTCACTGATAACTATATCAATTTAGACTTATAAAGTCATGACATCTCATTTATGTTTGCAAAAAGAGCAAAAAAATCTACACATTCATTAGGGATCTGTAGAAATCAATAAAAGGCAAATGACCGTTAGAAAAAAAACTTTTTTAAGTATAAAATTATAGCGAGGGAAAATTGACGTAAACATTATCGATCACACAGCTGATCGATAAAAAACGATCCGATAAAAACTATCGATTGGATATATCGATGCCTAGCACATGTCAATTGGCTGATAAGTCGTTTGAATAAATTTGCATTTTAATGAATGAATGCCATTAATTAAATAAATATGATAGACTTTTAATCGTCTCCACGCTACGGTTCAGTTTTGTAGATTATTATTTAATGCTAATTACACGCCACTTCCCGTGAGATTTCAATTAGAAGACTTTTTATATGATTAGTAAAATTCTCCACTAAAAACGTCAGTTGTCAATCAGTTTTTATTCATAACCACGAGAAAATGTAAATACATTCTTCGGCTGCGTATTGTGTTCGTCGGAGGGTTAAGGTTATACGTTGAACTCTGTACATGTCTAGCCGCTGATTGGAAACGCATTTCCATTGATAATTTTCAACAGTGTTTAATTTAAGCTTTCAAAAAATATGTTAATTTATTGAAAAACATACTAACCTTTCAAATACGGGTCACTGGAAAAATCATTCACTGTTTCATTCACAAACTAAAAAAACCAGACAGACTGTCGTGTCTATGTCTACTGTTACATAAAACAAAAAATAACAAAAAGTTTTTAATGTTTTTTTGGGTCTGTTTTGTTTATCACTAGATCGAGTTGCGTGCAAGTTGCCTTCCGCGTGGTCTTCGCGTCGGGTTGTCGAGCGGCGCGTCCTAACACTAACGCGCCTTGTCGTCGACTATGACCGCGGCTCGTATGAAGCGGCATAAATTCTACTAGAATTTTACTTTGGTACGCGACGCACACCTATGTATGTACTTACCGACGAAATTCCTAATTTAAAATACGTATACTCGAACAATTTTCGTTGTGAAATGAAAATTAATTCCTTTCATGGATGTTACTTAACTTTTTGTTCATATGAAACGTCAAAGTTCTGCATTATCTCTTTACACAAAACTAGGATCGTTACTTTGTATAACAATAGACTTCCTCGAGAATATTTCGAGTCGTCTAATCAGTTGAAGATCTAAATTTCACCTTCAACTGTTATTGTCATTGACAATGACAATGTAATAGACAGAACATGTGAAATTCAATATGTCTGAAATTATGATGGTCGTGCCAATATAGAGTCATTTCGCAAGTTAAACGTCGTTGTGTCGCGTCAAGAATTTCGTTTCCCGTCAATCTGTCAATGTCTTTGTTAATTTCCTCTCTAGATATTGTTTTCTTTTTAATTACTACACAGTTTTTTTGTCGCCTCAATTAATGCTTAATAGCTCAGTGTGGTTTAAATTCTACTCCTAAATGCGTAAAGCTTATTATATTTTCGAGCTTTCTTGGTGAAAAGATATATTTAATTTACTTGTCATAAGTGATTTTGTGTCTTACTCATGACATGTATATTTAATGAAACGAAAATAATCGAGATAGCTCTACATTTAGTTTTATTTATAAAGATGTCAAAGTCATGGACATAATATCAAAGGACAGAGTTATGAAAATTATGAGATTCGCAATAAATTAAAAGTCAGCCACTCCTCCTTGTCCCTGAAAACATGAATGATATGGATTTCATTAATTTTTCTTGTGTCTCATGTCCCGTGGTTAAATATAATAAGTTTCATGACACTGAAGGTCTGGGCTAACTAGATGAGTTCATTGAACCCTGTGGTACCAAAGTTCCGATTTTCCTTCATGTGAAAGTGTGTGTTATACATCCATATCTAAAAAGTTGCTAGTTATGATGACCCTTGGTCAATAAAAAACAAAAGCCAGAGACAACCATCAAATAAAAATACATCCCTAGAACATAAAAGCCCAGTTTCCATTCAATTTTGTAAAACCAACTCACGAAAAATGTCACAGCATCATAAAATATAATTAGGTTCTGTCAAATACCAAAACTACAATACTAACGAATCCGTTTTCTAACACCTCCGCTTTAGTACAGTCAGTCAAACATATGTTCGGCTACTTTACTGGTGAGATTCATTTGTACATCTATGACAGTACAGGATTTTACCTAATGCATCTTTAGAAAAATGAACCTTAGTGATAATGGGAGACTTCAATTCAGGTAAGTTAGTTCTTGGGAAGAGTGCTCGTTCTTTGACCTCACCAATCGCGTAATCACTAATTATCAAAACTTTTTTCAAAAATTATAAAACCGACTTAACCACTTCACTGTCTACGATGCATACACAATAGTTAAACAAACAGTGTGTATCACATCATGACTCATGGGACAGGGAAGTTATTAAGTAATACCATTTTCTTAAGTCTGATAAACATTAGGTATGCTGATAAACGCATTATATCGATTCAGCCAAAAGTGAGATAACTACGCAGAAACATACAAAACAAATCAAACTGAGAACATCCCTTTTTAATTCAGTTAAAAGACCCTTATAACATCTCTCATTCACTTTTGTCAGAACTGGTAGACGACTTTGGTGGCCGACTGTACTAAGTAAACACACGTGTCAATTAATAGTACACGATTGTTACATGTGTTATAACTTTCTCGCTTGAGCACGTGCTATCCGAGTTTATGGGTCAGGAATTTGTCAACATTTCAATACTTTTAAGGATCGACAATCGTCTTATTGTAAACTGGGGTGTGTTTGTTTACTTTACTTAAGTTTTAGTGGCCTTGCTGGCTTTTTCAATCGAAGTTTTTTTTGTGATAGGTACCTATCATAAAATCAATCCAAAATCCTATACTTATAGCACTACTAATCCAAACAGTCCATTCATGTTTGTCTATGAAACAATTTTTTGTTTGTTTGAATTACAGCTAATATGAAACAACGAATTTTTGCTGTCCTAGTAATACTTCAGCATAATTGGTAACTCTGTCGCCTTTTAAACCCTTCAATCCAAAATATTTTTAAGCCAGGTACTATTTTTATGTGATAAATATTGTAGGGTTATCTTTTGCCTTAACCTCTTGTAAAACAACTGACTACGTTCAGCAATGATGATGTCCTCCTAGCCGTTTTATCGGCCACGACTGTTCTCATATGAGGAGATTGGCCAACTACGCATGACATAGTGCACTCACTATTCCTTCAATCTCATATCCCGATGAGACGGTAATCCGACACGACCGGAGAGGTCCAAGAATATTTTATGCAAATCTTGCCATACCGCATAAGATTTATATGAAATATACAAAAGACGCAACTGTGTTAATAAGCGATATAAAAGCTTAATTGCGGCTGTTCATTTATTATGAAGTTATTGTTGAATTATTAAGTGCATTTACGATTCTACGCATAAAGGCATTGCCAATAAAATCTGCGATGCTCAGTATGGTAGGTATAGTATGTATAGGCACACTTAACGCTTTATGAAACGATGATATTTTATTGGTAGGTCTACATTACTAGCTTCCTGCAGCGTCGTTCACGTTGCACAATCTTAAGGATTTTTTTATTATGTGTATTTTTATGATAGTTGCGAAAGGTAGTAAAGTGCAAGTTGTACTCGTGCACTGAATTCCGTAAATATCAAAAGACATAAGGATAGAAAAAAATATAAAAGAGTAACTATTGCCAATTTAATTAGGTAAAGTTATTTAACGTTATTTAACCATGGTTTTGTTAAAAAATTGTTAGTTTATTGTTATCTATGTACTATCAAACAATAAGATTTAACTTCTATCAAATACAAAAACTTACGCAGACTTTTATATTGTTTACATACCTTCTTAAGTAGCCTATGTAGGTGAAGAATCAATCTCACACACTAAGAATACATAGCCATTAACGGTTCTATACAGAATGTATTACTGAAGAACTGTTTTCATCGCAATGCTCTTGTCTACAGTTTAGTGGTTGGCAATAAAATATCCTGAAACATTAAATACAAACACCAGTTTATTTCCAATAGCCAATAAATATTACATTATTGCTACTATAGATTGAGATTTGACGAGATTGAGAAATCGGTATAGTTAAAAATATATTTAATTGCTTGGTTCATTGTAACAGATTTTTATAGAAACACCTTTTGTATAAGGTATCTGTTAAAATAAGTACAAAGGAAAATAATATTGTAACTTTTTGCTTTCACTAACAAAACTAGTAAATTAAATATAGGTAAAATCTTTAAGACAATTACGTCCATCCGCAGGAAACAGCAATATTTTTATAAATAGGTTAGTATAATACTTTTGTTATACAACAGATACAAAGCAGAACACTAGTTTTATATTAGCTGCTTTAACCCATTTTTATGAATAATAACGACGGAGACTTTACGTAGGTAAATATGACCTGGATAAGGGCATTAATCTGGACTGTAAGTCGGACTGTAAGGACTGTAAGGGTGGGTCCCAACTAAATGGGATGGGTCTCCGAGAAGCAGTGAATGGGCAAAGTCGCGGACCTTATATCTTGCCTTCGTCCAAGAGTAGATGTCTATCGGCAGAAAGGACGATTCTAATTTGCAGTTTAAAATAGGAGCAAAATAATCAGATCATCGAACTATCTATGACGAACAATAAGGTTAACTTCGTGGATCAACGCTTTTCTTTTATATTTTTTTTTCATCGGATGGGCCATTAAGTAAATGACAATACCATGGCATCATAGCTCGGGCACATTAAATTATTTAATTGCTATTCCCTATTGTTTTAGCATGGATGACCTAAGGCCTATACAGTTCATGAAATCATTTTCTATAAAACAATGATTGGGTATAAAAAAATAAAAATGTATATTTCTATCCTTTTCATTCTCTTACATTTATTTTCTTTTTTTATTATCTTTGGTTTTAAATGCTATTTTTCACCCCGCGCCCGTACGACCAAAGCGATGTCGCTCAGAAAAAGCGAACGGAAAATCCGCTGATGTAAAGACTGCAAAAAGTATATTAGCACACTATAATTCAAGAACAAAATATTTATAATTAGGTAACCATTAAAAACAGCGTTGGATATAACGTCTTAATAAATGTGGAACATTGCACCCATTCCATAGACTAGGTATAAGAACTTTAACCTCATTAATGTAGCTTGTCTATTGTTCTTGTCTAGTAAATCATAAAGTCTATGTTTGGGAACGTCTGGCTGCTACAATGCTGAAAATATTTTAATCTGCAAATTACAGGTAATTGTTTATAACTTTATCGTACCTGGAATATTAAATTTGATTTAGTGTTTATTCTGAGAAAGATTTTAATGTATGTGTATAAATCTTGTAGCCAAAATGACTGAAAAACGTGGTTATGTCAATTTTAGCTATCGCTACGTAGCTCAATAACTACGTAAAATATTAAACTTACTTTTCTTAAAGTACTAATCGAATACCTTATCTATGTCTGTCAGTCAATACTTATGCATGTATTTGAAACATGTTTTAAATAAAGACACCCTTTATTTTAGCATGGTTCTTTTTAATATTTTAGTTTACGACGATAATTGATCTTTGAAAATACGTTTTAGACAATGTAAAGCAATTTATTTCATAACATAGACAACACCAACACGATTCACATAACAATACAAAAATAGCAAAACAAAACAAAAAACAGTCGTTCGCAATAACCTGACACTGTAGGGTCAGTGTGTCAATACGTCGATTCCTTCGTGCGCGTTGTTCAGTAAACTGATCCGTGGTGCGCCCAACTTGTTTGTTACTTGCCTTTACTTGGCCACAATAATTGATCGTCACTTGACACGTGAGCGCTGGACAATCGGAACGTTTCTGTGGACTAAATGGTTTGTGCCGCTTTGTGGCTTTTGAATGTACGCTCCTTAAAATATAGAAGATTACATTATTCAATTCATTCATTATTTATCATCATCAACACCTCTGCCATAGGGCGTCCACTGCTGAACATAGGCCTCCCGCGAAGACGCTGGATGCAGGACGCCTCCAACAGATTTCTGTGGAGATCTAAGGGGGAGACCTTAGTGGCGGTGGCTAGGCTGAAAGCCAAAAACACCGCCCCAAGGCCTGACGGCCTGCCTGGCAAGGCCTGGGTCCTGGCCCTTGAGGCTCTCGGGCCTCGACTTAGGGGGCTTCTCAGCGCATGTTTGGAGAGGGGCCAGTTCCCACTTCGTTGGAAGACAGGGAAACTGGTCCTCATACGGAAGCCGGGGCGCCCTGCGGACTCTCCGTCCGCATACCGGCCTATCGTGTTGCTCGACGAGGTGGGCAAGCTCTTTGAGCGAGTTGTCGCACACCGCCTCGTCGCGCACCTTGGGGGGATAGGGCCGGACCTTGCGGACCACCAGTTCGGTTTCCGCAAGGGGCGCTCAACGGTGGACGCCATCATGCGCGTGAGAGCTCTCACGACGGGGGATGCTGTGTCCCGGGGGGGGGTCGTCTTGGCGGTGTCTCTTGACATCGCCAACGCCTTCAACACCCTTCCCTGGAGTTGCATCAGGGAGGCACTCCGGTATCACCGGGTGCCGACCTACCTTCGTCGCGTGGTCGAGGCCTATCTGTCGGATAGGTCCATCATTTACCCTGGTCACAACGGGGAATGGAACCGGCGAGAGATGTCGTGCGGTGTTCCGCAGGGGTCGGTACTGGGGCCGCTCTTGTGGAACATCGGCTACGACTGGGTGCTGCGCGCCGACCTCCCTAGCGGCGTCAGCGTGGTCTGCTACGCTGACGACACGCTGGTTCTGGCACAAGGGAGGTCGCACCAGGAGGCGGCCGACATAATGACGCGCGGGGTTGCGATAGTCATCGAGAGGATCCAGCTGCTGGGACTGGAGGTGGCCTTGCACAAATCCGAGGCCATGTGCTTTCATGGGCTTCGGAACGCGCCACCTTCAGGCTCCCAAGTCACGGTGGGGGGGGCTACCATCGGCGTCGAGAGGGCGATGAAGTACCTGGGACTCGTCCTCGACGGCCGGTGGAGCTTCGTCGAGCACTTCCGACGTTTGGGCCCCAAACTGGAGAAGGCAGGTGCTGCATTCAAGCGGCTCCTGCCCAACCTGGGAGGCCCAAACGCCCCCTGCCGTAAACTCTACGCGGGGGTCATGCGGTCCATGGCCCTTTACGGGGCCCCGGTATGGGCACGTTCGGCACGGCCGCGGGCTGTGCACTACCTGAACGTGCCCCAAAGGGTGATAGCCATTAGGCTAATCCGGGGGTACCGCACGATCTCCCGCGAAGCAGCTGGCCTACTCGCTGGACTGCCACCGTGGGATCTGGAGGCGAGAGTCTTCTTGCGCCTGTACGACTGGCGCGAGGAGGCTCAGCGCCGGGGAGAAACCCCGTTGCCGCGGCAAGTTGTCGCGCAGCGGGCGGAGCTCCGGCGCGATCTCATGGTGGCCTGGAGGGAGCGACTATCGCAACCCAGTGCAGGGCACGCCACCATCGTGGCGGTAAGTCCCCTCTTTGAGGAGTGGCTCGGGAGGAGTCACGGCGCCCTCACGTACCGCATGACGCAGGTCCTCACCGGACACGGTTGTTTCGGGAGGTACCTGCACCGCATCGGTCGTGAGGAGGCGCCCGGGTGTCACCATTGTGCGGACAGCCCCGAGGACACGGTGGACCACACAGTCCAGGTGTGCCCCGCATGGGAAGGGCACCGCCGGGTCCTCGTCGAGGCTTTGGGCGGCGGCGACCTCTCGCGTCCGGCCCTGGTTCAGGCCATGGTCCGGGGCGAGAGGGAATGGGATGCCGTCGCCTCCTTCTGCGAAGCGGTCATGCTCGAGAAGGAGGAGGCGGAACGCCAGAGGCCAGGTAGACACCATGGGCGCCGGGTGTCGCGAGATGACTCCCGGCCACCGTAGGCGTGGGTCTGTGGGCGGTGAGTTCGGGTGGCTCATCGTCCCTCTGTCTTCCTAGACGACAGACCCGTGTCGACGGCGCGCGTTGTTCCACGCGCTCCTCAAAGAGACGTCAGCAACCCCAGCGGGGCCCAGCAGGGCCAAGGCCTGCCGGGGCTGCGGGTTGTTCGAAAGAGATACCGCGGCCCTGGTACATAAAAGGCCTATGACGGAACACGACGATTTTAGTCAGTAAGAGTCTGACACTCCCTCACCGCTGCTAACCCACAGCGGGAGGGGTCATTTGATGATTTTACGTCGATAAAAAAAAAAAAAAAAAAAAAAAAAAAAAGGGGGAGACCTTATTTATGTTTATATTTTTTCAGCAAAAGTTTTCTACAATATTATTTATTTTCTTTTAAGTAAAATATCTTGAAGGATCTTGGATCTCAAAAAAATATACCCTTTGAACATACTTAGACCATTTCATAAGACTGTCCGTTGGGACTTGACGGATTCTAGGTGAAAGGAGAAACTTGCCAATTTTAATCGCAGTTGATTAATTCTTTGTTTTAAATTTTAGTATGGTAAATGCCAAAAATATACATACAGCCAAACAACCGCTCGGCTGGCAATCCGTTTTTAAATGCCCCCAACTGGAACAATTATCAAGGTTTCATCAGTGCAGTAAAGAACATACCAATTCTAACACGAGTAGGTTGAAACACGAGATACAGCCCAAAGACGTGTTGTTTCTCACGCCCCACGGCGCGTCGGGTAACACAACACTGAGCGATATCATTTAACACATTCGTTACCGAATTCTCCAACACCTTATTAGTGCTTTTGATCGCTAAATATAACCATTAGCTGTGGTTTGTGGTGACGAACTTAAAAAAGCATCAAAAGGAGTTCGGAAAACGGTACTTGGACGATTAAAAGTGGGTGCTTATCCATACATTATTGATTTGTGGGATTAAAATTGAGTATCGAGGTTGAAAGATGACACAACGTTCACGAATTTAGAGGTACATATGTAGTTCGAGTGGTATCTTCCTCGGAAAACTGTACCTATTGAGACTTGTCCCGAGTGATCTTAATCTGCGATAATAATTGGTTTACATGAAATAATAAAGATTTAATTTGTCAAGGAAGATTTGTGATATGATTATTTCGACTTCTCCGCAATTTTGGTTGTCTATAGGTACGGCTACATTTGCCTTAAGGAGTAGTTTCGCTTTCTGAAAGAAAACTTTAAATTAGTTCAGTGTTTCATGTACAAAACAAACTTCCCCCTTGTTCCCTTCCCCTCTTAAATTGCTGCAAAATCCTTCATCCGTATGCTAACAATGTTATTGTGAATTACACAATACAAGGGCTAATAAATCTTCACTCCTCCTATATGCTCCTATATTTTTCCATATAGGTACATTTTAACTAGATTGTCAAATTAAGAGTTTTGAAATTAATTGAACTGTTACATGAAAAGTAGATCGTTCTTTGTTCTCGTCCTATTAAAAGCGACAAACTTCTCAATTCTGATTAATTAATGCTAAGATGAAAGTTTTACAATCGTTGCAAATTGCCATTGTTTTCACAAAGGAAGGGAACGGATTTAGAATATTTCGAAAACATTTAATTACATTGTTATGTGTCACTCAACCTTTGTTTTATAGCTAATTTGATAGAATTATGGACGATCTGCCTACGTTAATATTTTAAAACAAAGTTGTGAGTATAAAATTTTGTAATGTATTACTTTACCTACAGGTTTTCATCACCACTAATTAATTTAAAACCTGCTTATGCAACTTCTTTTTTAGTAAGTTTCGAGTCCTTTCCGAGAAAATTAAAGAAAAGGTGAAGGTTGTGACATACATATAAGGAAGTTCAGGAGTTGGCGCTAGATAGGTGTAAATGGAAGGAGCCGCACCGACAAGAGCTGGACTCTTCAATTCATGATGATGATGATGAGTCCTTTTAATGATTTGTGGACTTTTGTATCATCTGGGGACACAATCAAGGTTTTTTTAGACATTCACCTTTTCCAGGTAAACCTAAGCGTTTCAAAACCAGGTAGGTGCCTATATCAAAGCTATCATATATTTAAGCTAAACAAGGAGTGTCAGGCCTTCGTACGTGTTCATTAGGCGAGGTAGAACTGTGGTGTCACGATGATGTGTCGCGAAAGTCGCGCTAACAGCATCTTAGGAGCCGCCGCGGTGACGCCAGCGTTGCGCTGCGACTAGCCGCCGACTGTGCGTGAATCGAACAGGGAGTGGGGTGGAGTCGCCTTGTGTAATATTTTTATTTTATTTCAGTTTTTTTCGTTGTGTAAAGTTTAGTACCTATGTCTAAAATAATAAAACTATCGTCTATTTAAGCTAAACAAGGATTGTCAGACTTCCAATGCGTACGTGTTCATTAGGCGGGGCAGAACTGTAGTGTCACGGTGATGTGTCGCGAAAGTCGCGCTAACAGCATCTGAGGAGCCGCCGCGGTGACGCCAGCATTGCGCTGCGACTAGCCGCCGACTGCGCGTGAATCGAACAGGGAGTGGGGTGGAGTCGCCTTGTGTAATATTGTTTCATATGCAGTAGGTGCATATGAAACAATATTGGGTAAAGTTCTGTGTGTTTAATAATAGAGACGGGGAATAGTTTTTATTTCTTTTTGCAATAAAAATAATCTTACCTGCCTCGTTACTGTTATTTAAAAGGTGTTTAGTATACCTAGTAAAGTAATAACGTCTTCGTAAAGTAAACGTGCTTTACTTTGACTGCTATCTATAAAGCTTAATTTTGCAGTCGCTAACATTCATTTTATGTCTGCGAAAATAACACATGCAGATATTAATTTACATAGTAAATAGACAAAACCAATATAGGAAGTAATTAATTTAGTTCGGATCAATGCACTGGTAATAACTTATAGGTAGAACTAATATTCCCACGATCACACTTCCAAACACAGATCGCATTTATTTTAATCTATGATTTGAAGAACGAATATTAATGATAAATAAGAAGATAAGCGTTAGATTTACGCACGATGTTTTTTAAAATTGCAAATAAACAGGCTCGCCAAGGACATCCTATGGATTTCATAAAAACCATAGCAAGAAAAAAATACGTTCTTCAATTGTTTTTATTTGACCAAAATATTTCAATTTCTCCGACTCCACGCATTTCGTATCTCGATTCTATCTTGTGGCAGCAAGAAGCGCCGATGACAGCTAATTGTCGTATAACGAGGGTGTCCATAAGACTACGCACGGCACATACATTTACATGGCACGGACTGTCCCGCTATGCGATCTGCCATTTCCATATGACGCACTTGAGATGAACGTATCAGATAAACTTGCTGATGCGTTGATGAAATAGGTGGGTGAAGAATGTCCTGTGAAAACTGACACTTTTTATGTGAATTCTAATAAAATTGTAGAAAATACGGAAAAATAATTTAATTTTGAAAATAAAACTCACAGAAAGCTTTATTCACCTTTAGAGCACCGCCCGCGCCGATGCAAACTTTTAGTGGGCCGATAATTTGTGGTTGTCTGAAAGTTACTACAATCAGGTATTGAGCGGGCATCAGACCGACTGAAAATTTTGATTTTAATCCCATTTTCCTTTTAAAAAGAATTACTAATATCGAATTAACTGTTGGCTGACTGTTTAATGTTCAGGTAAATAAAAGAAAATAAAAAAAATGTAACTTTAATTTATTTGTGACTATGTCAAAACTCTTGTAATGGAGACTAGACATG
Source organism: Helicoverpa zea x Helicoverpa armigera (assembly GCA_033682625.1). Taxonomy (NCBI): domain Eukaryota; kingdom Metazoa; phylum Arthropoda; class Insecta; order Lepidoptera; family Noctuidae; genus Helicoverpa; species Helicoverpa zea x Helicoverpa armigera. The sequence goes on from JAWIIS010000011.1 coordinate 5,523,983, forward strand.
CTAAAGACCAGTTTGAAAACTAGCACGGAAATGTTATACGATTTTTATAGTTTAAAATTGAATATTTTCTTTAACATATAGGATATATCACACAAAACTTATGATAATACCCAAACTAATTAAAATAATAAACCAATTAATAGTACAATTAATTTAATTTTTATTGATATATTTTACACACATTTCAACTGGTCTATTTTAATAGAGAAATAACGATATCTTAATATATTTCAAGCTATTAAAAGGAGTTTTAACAAAATTAACATAGGAATTTGCCAATATCCATTGGCGGCATATTTTGATATACAAATATATTTTTAAAACCCAATCCAAATAAACCTTTTATTGCTGTATAATCAGAGATTTTGAGTGTTTCTTCAAAATTTTGCGGATTTAGAGCAAAAGGTTTTAGTTTTAATGTGCAGTTTTTATGGGCAAAAGATAACACACAAGATGAAAAGAAAAGATAGGTATTATCACAATTTTAATGCTAAGCAGGCAAAAGGACGTATCGTGTATTCAAAACATTTAATACTATCAAAAAAAGTATATCTCACTAAAGAGGTTGTAGTATTTATATAATACGCAATGTTGTTGTGTTATAAAAAAGAAGACACATCACTACATTTTTATGCCTGTATCTTTTTCAAGCAATATAGTTAGACAACTATATATGAATAATTAAAGTTTCCCATTTTATAAAATGTTTGATTAATAGTACTAGGTTTTATAACATTAAATGACCAACCTTTCAGCCTATCCTTGGCCTGAATACCTGTAATAATGGCTGGCTAGCAAACATTAATACCTATAAACAAGAAAAAAAAAACATACAACCATGACCCATACATACTTATACTGGAAAATCAATAATTCTGCATGCAGACCTGTAGCTATCAGTACACTGGCTTGCAATAAAACGTACAATATAATTATATTGTTCTAGGAACTATTGTATTTCTTCTCACTTTCATATTGTCTCTTTTGATAAACATAGTACAAGTTTGTGCATTCTGCCTGTATGCAGTAACTGTTTGTTTCCCGTATGGGTAATGCTGTATTCATCGGAATAACATGTGCGTAAATTATTGCTTGGACAAGACTACAAGTTTGTTCTTTGTCTAGCTCAATACGTACTCAATGAAGATGTTTTTAATTTCAAGGAAACGGCAGCTTTCCGCTGTCTGCAACTAAGACTCTTTTGTCGAAGAGGTTTTGGTTATGTCGAACTAGCGGTTTCCGCAGTTTTACGTAACTATTATAAGTAATCTGTGGTTTTACTACCATCCTAGGAAGCTCTGGCGACCCACCTATTCTTACCTCTATCAATACAGTAATTTAAAAGATACTAATAAACACGAAATCTCGTGTATCGTAAACATGCCCTGCGTCTATGAAGTCTCTACCCAAATAAAATGTTTTACCAACTCTCATTTTTCTACTAGCCCTTTCAGAAATACCAAGTTTCGGCTACAAAACAGCAAAAAGTCTGCTAGTTACACAAATTATAACGTTACATAAGGAATGCAAGGGAATGAGTTGTGTGCAGTTATACCGCGGGGTATAAAGGTTGCAATACGTTGGAGAGATGAATACGAAGGTCGGGCATAGCGCTTGTAAACATGGTCGACGTTGCGACCACTTAATTTTCGTTTCCGTGTAGGATTTGTGAGAAATGAGCTAAAAATTCGGTCGAAAAGTACCTGTGAAGTGTAAGTTGTAGGAAAATGCTCACTTTTGAATTGTATTGAAAAATTAGTAGGATACACGCTCTTAATGTCTCTATTCTAAAGTTTACGTGAAAGATGGCACTTAAATGATGCACAAACGAAGACGGTATTAGACCACTTTATAACTAATCCTTTCGGGTTTTTGAGTCAGTCGGGTTTTTTAGTAAACTTTCAAAGCTTATAGATATACCTATTACTTATATTTTTTATGTAAGTAAGCCATACAGAGAGCTTAAAAACAAATTTGAGTTTTGATGAAATCAGCTAAAACCCAGAGCCATCCAGACTAACCATAACTTCACCACAATTTAGACAAAAGTTGATTCAAATGTTTGCAGTAAAGTCACGAATACACCCGTTAGTTAAGTTACAAAGCTATCACAACCACAGCCGCAGTCGCTCAGAGGAGGTTTTTGGTTCATAAACAGATCTCCTTGTCTATGTTAAGTTTCTGTACGCTAGATTTATAATTATAAATGAGTTCCTTTTGCTATAGTGTTCACGTTATATTTAAAGCCGGTACATATTTTTCAGTTAAAATCGATCTGGGACTAGGAACAGTGAAGTAGTACTAAGTAGTAGTATTTCACTTAGAAGTATTTTTAGGTGAAGAAAAGATCCGTAATGGTAGGTATTTATTTGTTAGTAAACTTAACGTATGTTCAAAAATAATAGGTAAATGCCAACTATAATTGAACATCCTAAGTACATACATACAAAACATTATTTTAAAAGAACAATGACTGATATAGCAAGTCTTAGAATGACGATAGCAATCGAAGATAGCTTACAGCCACGCCTCTTAAATCAACGAAAGTCTATAAGTACGTATAAGTCGTATACTACGAAATCTAGATATTTGCATAAATTGTCCCGTTGCTAGATCTAACTCAATCGTATGAAAGTTAAGGGCAAGCCATTGTTTCTCCTAGCTTGGGGCGGTCGTGCACATTGTTCATTGTCTAAGAAACTTAGATATGTTTTAAAATAATATTTTACGAGCCCGTCGAAGTCGGCCCGTTGACAGAGCTAACGTGTGGCTTGAGAATATTCCTAGAGTAGCTGCACACTACCGACTAAACAGTCGGGCGATAATTGACCCGATGTTGGCAAACAAATGACAATTTGTCAATATTATGTTTGCATTTTGATTGTCAGTTGAAGGAAAGTTTTCAGTGACTTTTTATTTCAATCAAAGTTTTTAGTCTTTCTGATACCGGCCAAGTACCTAATCGTTGATTGTGTGTACTACCATTCCATCCATTGATTTGTGAGCCTGAAAAAACTGTCGGCCGACTAAAAGTTTGTAGTGTGTGGCTCTCCAAGTCATGAGGTTAAAATTATAAGGATGTGCATGTAACAAATGGCTGTGTTATTCGTTTAATGGTGTTCTAACATTTGCATAAACTGTCGGCTTTTTAATGAGTACACTATGAAGTGTCGGAATATTTGATAGTGCATGCAGCGTTCATAATTCGGTAATAATGTTCACAGTCATAAAAAATATATATGTAAGTATGTTATGGTGAAATTTAAAAGTACAACTAATACAATACATCCGTATGCTAAAGTGAATGTGAACAGCGAAAATGCAGCCAAAGCTATGAAATGTCTTGCATTTCATATAATATTTAATAGGTTATCTCAACTTACTTTCAAAACTTTCGGTATACCCAAAACCAAAACAGTGAAGTAACAGAGACAGAAATAAAGCCCGTTTGAGTTTCAAACTTTTACTCACAACTATACTCTTTAAGGCATTACAGTTTTAGCAATTAATTAACGACCTCCGATCTTTTCTTTGATAAAACCGACATCAGTGAATACATCTCTTATATCGAGAATCAATGCGAATTCTCAGATAGTGATCGATAAGGCTCGATCATTGTGAAACAATATGCCACAGTTCTCAATGTAATCTCATTTAGAGTGGAAATCGATTAATTAAGTTAATTTAACTACACGATCTCGTATCTTATCGATGTCTTTGATTGCGCCGCGTCATAAACAAAGTCGACAGTTGCAGTCACAATCGTTTGATATAGTGAATTAATGGCTACTGCTTCATGCTATATTGGGTGTCGGGTGCATAAAATTGCACTTTAAGGACGTGTATCCAAAGACATTGCATTACTTTCCTGCATAGAATACATTGACGAGCCTTGACTTTACGCAGATTTGGGCAATAAAAGACAAATAAACATAATGGCATCTAGGTTTTATTGAAGAATCAATTACGGATTCCAATCATCAATCGCATAAAGTTCTCAAGGACTGACAATAAAATTTTAGTATCGGTTCAAAATAAACAGTTAGCGAGGGTCATTTTAATGGCAATGTATTTGCAAGTCTGTGGGCGGTCTGTTTTCTTTAGCAGTTTATGCGATCGGCGCCTTTGCGACGGCTTCAGAAGATGTGCTAACCAAATCATGGTGAAATACTGTTCGTCTTATATGCCGCTAATCTAGGGAACTAACGGCCCTTTTCATAAAGTTTGCACGTTTGGAGAAATCTAAGAGCTTTATAACTCGATTGTGTTATGTTTGCAAACTTCTGGTAGTAAAAATGTGTGAAGAAAACTTTTATGGTAGCTGTGTGTAAGTAGTGCTGTTATGTTCTTTTGTTATTAGAACTTCATTTGAAAGTGAGAGTTAGTAGTGTGTGTCATAAATTATTTAATATTTGTTTGATAAATAAATTACAGAATTAAGTAAATAATCACTATCACTTACAACCGGAAAAAGCGTAAGGAAAGTTTCCCCAATAGGCGTGACAAGAAAAAATTGAAAATGTGAAAATCGAAAATGAAACTGCGAGCTCTAAGTAAGTATATCTACAGCTCTGCTTCAATTAAATATTTAACTATAATGGTACAATGTACATTATCTCTGATTAAAACAGGTTACATTTTATTTTGATTCGGGAAGAAGTATCTTCAAGATGCAGGTCAAACACACCGTGTAAAACAACTAGTTAATAATACTTAATGCTAATAATGAGCGTTGATTCTAATGCTATCTACTTACATTTGAGAAATTCTATTTGCGACGATGATCGGAACACTGATTCGCTTAATTGGCAATATGGCAACACTTCCATTCCTGTTCTGTTGGCCAAACTTTGTTTCAATAGATGAATATAAATGAGCCACGGTATTTCAGTAATTAAAAATAATTAGGCAGATTTTTATGAGTACTCACTTCACGCTGATATTTTGTGGTTGCTCGTAATTCATTTAGTCAATAAATCAAGATGTTTCTGACTACTTATTACACGGAATTAATATCAACTATTATCTACCTTGTATGCCGTTCAGAGTTTGATGAACTTTATATTAATTGCTCCTGTTATTGTAGAGATACTAAACAATTGCAGGCATCATGGGGATTTTCACGACTATATTTTGGGTACAAAGAACAGGATCTTACTGCACACTTCTTACTTATGTATCTAAGTAGTAGTGACAAAACTACTTATCTGTTAATTTGCCGAAGACCTGAACTTTCTTGGGTCTATAACAGCCTCTTCTGCATTTTACATTCTCAAATTGTATATATATCCGTACACCAAAAATCCTTAGGTAGTAATAGTATAATTGTTTGTTTGTTTGAATGGTCACAAAAATTGACATAAAGACATATTCTGAAGGTAGGCAGAGGTGGGCTACTTTTTATCCCGGGTGCAGGACATAGTTCCCTATTCACACGAAATAAGTCACGATTAAAACAAATAAGTAAATAAACAAATTCGCAGATTTCCAATCAATTGGTTGATTCCTCTCGCCTCATTCCAGTCTATTATTAGCTTGCCCGATACATCGCGACCGCAGCGCCGCGGTTTGACCTCTCAGACGTGGATCAACACAATGTTGGACATTCCGAACGACAGATATGACTAGTGAGGGGATGTGATGGGAATAAACACGGAATGGGAAATGCGATGGGAAAATGAAAAAAAAATATATCAAGAAATAATTAGTTTTGTTAATACATAGAAAAAATCTGGTGATTTTTTTTTATTAAACGGGATTTTCATGAATTATTCTTTACAAAATAAAATAACTGTCCTTATTAAATGTATATTTCTGGAGATTCATGACGTTATCGAATGTGTGCAATTTACAATTTATGTTCTAAAGAGCTTGACACTTCATTTCCAAAAATCAACCATTAAAATACAAAGCGTTAACATTTAAGCAAACTAATAAATAACAGATCGGTAACAATAACTTATAGCCTAGTACCAGAAGTCAAAATAGAGCTGTCCCATTCCAAAGTAAAAGTGTGTTCAACAAAAGCTCATTAATAATCGGAGGGTAGGTGCCTCGTGGTAAGTGGCGAGTGGGCCGGTGATGCTGGACCCACAGGGAGCGCGTGATCTGCGTTTAAAGTCCACCGAGGTATCCTCACCCTTCTCAGCCGCTCATGTACCTGTTGCCCTCTTGTTGCTTTTCAGTGACTGACTCCCGGGGGCCCAGTAAGTGAGTTGGCGAGTCTACACCTGCCATTTTTACGTGTATTTATTACATTGTTATCGGCAGGTGCCATAGTTCCCGTAGTTTCCCCATTCCTAGTCCATTAGCATCCCATCACAATAGCCCAAGTAGTTTTCATCCATAGTTAGCAATAGTTTAGCACAGAACCGGGGATTGTCCTTGGGTACATTTCTATAGTGTATACAGGGATAATCGTCGGTTTTGTGTCACCATTTCATTAAAGTTGTCTCAAAAGGGCTTCAGCGTGTTGGCTTCGGCCCCACGTTCGCCTCCCAAAAATCCGGGACTCTATAGTCCCGAGGTCTGGTAGAGACATACAAGATAATAATAATAATAATAAACTTCTTTATTCAGATAACTGAGATCCATACATTAGGTACACAATACAATTAATATATAATAGTAAGCAGGGACTTAGTCCTCTGCACTAATTTCCACATTAGTGGGCAGTCGTGTCTACTGGCTATAGCATTCAAGATGCTGTGGCGACTTCCACGCAACCGACTAATGAAGGATGCGGTCTTTTTACGCCATATAGCTGCAAAGCCATCTGTGTGCGCAACAGCAAACATTGCTGATGCGCTACAGAAACGTGGAAGCCGCAACAGCGCCCTGAACGCGTTATTAAATTGGACCCGCAGAGCATTGTATGTTCTCTGAGTATAGTTAGCCCACAGAGCTCCCGTGTACAGTGATGTACAATACGCTTTAAATAATGTAATTTTAACTGCGTCTGTACAACGGGAGAATCTGCGTGCCAACATATTCGCCCGAACTGACAATGATCTGCGTTCCCTCTCCATATCGACATCATCTTTCAAGTCATCGGTGACCCAATGTCCAAGGTATTTAAATTGGTACACTCTAGATAACGCTTCACCGTTCAGGTGAAGTGGCTGTACTGGTGGACTTTTGGGACCCGATTTAAAAACCATGTAAACAGTCTTTTTCACATTATATATAAGTCCGTGTGAAGCCACAAAAGACTCACAAGCTGCGAGCAACTTCCGGAGAGCTCCGATTGAGGGGGCCAGCAGCACCATGTCGTCCGCATAGCTGAAGTTGTTACAACAAACACCATCAACATAGCAGCCGACATGCATGCCGCTGAGCTCCTCAACCAGGGCGTTTACGTACAGGTTGAAGAGTAGGGGTGAGCTCAAACCTCCCTGCCGCACCCCACACTCCAACCTGCTCGCATCCGAAAGTTCACCCGCCCACTTCACACGATTCTCTTGATTGAGATACCAGTACCTCAGGATTGATGCCAACTCTGGTGGCACTCCAGAACTTGCTAACTTCTGCCACAAAACATCGTATGACACTAAGTCAAATGCTTTACTCAGGTCCAGGAAACAGGCATAGACGGGAGTTCGTCTATCCGTGTAATACTTGACAGTGTGTTTCAAACTAAATATCGCTGTCTCTGTGGACAACCCAGCTCGAAACCCGAACTGAGCGTCGTGCAGTTGTATGTACTTAGAAAAATAAGAGTTGAGCACACTGTCAAGTACCTTGGCAACGATAGTCGCTAAAGAAATTGGCCTGTAATTGGTCTTATCTGCCATGTCTCCTGTCCTGTTCTTAGCTATTGGTACCACCAGTGTCTGCATCAATCCGTGGGGAAGGTATCCGTGACTTATGCACATATTAAACAACATGGCAAGCACTCGAGGTAGATGGTCGCCAGCGTGTCTCAAGTGTTCGACACTGAGTCCGTCATGACCGGGGGATTTACCTCCTGTCATCTTCTTTATAGCAATTTTGACATCTTTTGAAAGCACCATTGTTGTAATATCAGTATGACAGGCGACATCATCCCGGCATGGCGGACCCAGCGGAGACTTAATGGAATAATAGTCTTTAAATAAATTAGCTATTTCTTTGGGACTAGAGACGCCATCGATACTTACAGGAATACTAGGCTTAGTGTTGCTATTATTCGTACATTTCCAAAAATTTTTAAAATCGGACTTTGAATGGTGCTTAGCTAAAATATCCATCTTGATTTGTTCCTGGTGGTTCTGACACCACTTTAATTTACTTTTAAATTCTTTACGTGCCTGTGTCATTTCAGTAAACGTTTCCGAGTTACTTGGTTTACCACAAGATGCCCATATGTTGAACTTTAGCCTAGCATTCCTGTAAGCCTCGCTCACATGTTTATTCCAACCAGCCAGCAGCTTTTTACGTCTACTCTTATTTGTTACGTAAGAGGAACGTGCAGCGTCACATAAAATATTTACTACATTTATATACATTTTATCTATAATTTGCTTATGACTATATAAATTACAATGTTTACCACTACAAGATTGAAATTCTATCGGGAAATCTACATATTTTAACTTAGCATTACATATATTTTTAAATTTATTAATTTGAGATCCATTTCTATTACCCCAGTGTACTTTATTACATGGTGATGTTTTTAATTGAGTTTTATGCAATACTATATTTAAATTACACTTAATAACTAGTGGGTAGTGATCAGACCAATATATGTCATGTTTCACATATATATCTGTAATACAGATAGCAGCTGCCTGAGTAACAATACAGTGGTCTAACCACCTTTTACTATTATGTGCTTCACTAATGAAAGTAAAAGTACCTTGCAAATTGTGATGATTTAGATCCACACATGTCCACCTTTGCTCGCGTGAAAAGCTTAGGAGCTCATCACAAAAACGTTCACCGGGATGTGCGTTAAAATCCCCCAATACAAATACTGACTCTACATTGCTGTCCTGTATGATTGCACTAATTGCGCCTAAACAGTCCGTAAACTCGGGTAAGTTCTCACTACAATCGACGGGCATATATACACTTAACACTAACACAGATCGATCATTTAACGAAATACGGATTGCTGCGATTCGCGGATTTACACAGGGTATCACTGACACATTCTGAAACACTGACTTGCGCCACAACAACGCCACCCCGCCGTACGGCCTGCCTCTCACGATGCCAGCTGTTGTGTCAACCGCCGATGTACCGGTACTGCCAAAGTCCACGTGAATAGTATCAAGAAAAGGTAGATCATGTGGCATAAGCCACGTTTCTTGTAGGGCTATGATATCAGCGAAGTCGCACAGTTCCTTGATTCCATCAACTGATCGTTTTACATTTTTGCAATTGAACGATATGAAATTCGTGTCGTGTATATCCATAATCAAATATTAAATCTGTTCTCCGTTCTGCACGATAGGTCTATAAGGTCTGAATCGTCGACAGATGACTCCGTCGGGCCAATTATAATAATAATACTAATTATAATAATAATAATAATAAGCCCCGCAGGGCATCTGAGGCGGATGACGGGGAGTAGCGACCCCGCGGGGCTATATATCCGAGTGCTCCAGGGAGAGTATACTGTCCCCCATCTCCGGCTAGCCGGAGTGAAGCATGACGGGGGATAGGTCTCCCGCCTCTTGGCTTGCCTTCATCGGCCGGTCAGAGTGGAGTCGCTAGAGCAATGCTCGGAGGGTAGGTGCCTCGTGGTAAGTGGCGAGTGGGCCGGTGATGCTGGACCCACAGGGAGCGCGTGATCTGCGTTTAAAGTCCGCCGAGGTATCCTCACCCTTCTCAGCCGCTCATGTACCTGTTGCCCTCTTGTTGCTTTTCAGTGACTGATTCCCGGGGGCCCAGTAAGTGAGTTGGCGAGTCTCCACCTGCCATTTTTACGTGTATTTATTACATTGTTATCGGCAGGTGCCATAGTTCCCGTAATTTCCCCATTCCTAGTCCATTAGCATCCCATCACAATAGCCCAAGTAGTTTTCATCCATAGTTAGCAATAGTTTAGCACAGAACCGGGGATTGTCCTTGGGTACATTTCTATAGTGTATACAGGGATAATCGTCGGTTTTATGTCACCATTTCATTAAAGTTGTCTCAAAAGGGCTTCAGCGTGTTGGCTTCGGCCCCACGTTCGCCTCCCAAAAATCCGGGACTCTATAGTCCCGAGGTCTGGTAGAGACATACAAGATAATAATAATACTCACTAAGCGATTGTCCGAAATTCATTGAAATCACACAAAAGTCACCATCTGGACTTCCGGGATTCTATAGTAAGATCAAAAGATTTATTGGTACAACACTATAGTGTTTTCCCACACAAAATTCAACTTTATTGAGTGAGCAATTAAGTCCAAAATGGTCCAGCAGTAAACAGGTCACATATTAAAGGGCAAAAATAAAATCGAATTTATTTTATCAGCATGAAATTGTCCTCAGAGTATAATTTACGTCTAAAATGGGGCTATTCAGTTATCAAACTAATAAAGAAAAAAGATCACACATTGTGTTAGATAAAAACTAAAAAGATTTATGATCAGATAAACAGATTTATATCAAGTATAAGTTTAAAGATAATGTGCCCAGATGCCCCAGTACCCAAGGTCGGAAATGTGAATATTTACTGGTGCCTTAAATACAGGCGACAGATTTGATTTAAAGTCAGTCCACTAATTAAAACTTCAACTACGTATGGGAATGAAAATAATAATTTAATTAATAACACAGTGAAGTATGATCTCAGTTGTCTTGACAGTACGCGGGAATCGATATGGCAAGATGCAGCACAGTATAATATCAAAGGAGACTGAATGAACCTACGTAGATACCTATGGCCAATAAGTAGTAGGTACAAGTTGCCAAAAGCCTGCTCTATCTGCCTGCTAGAATAGAACTAACAAAGGAACAAATACAAACCCGATTATATTAGCCGCTACCGTTACACTACCTCCATCGTCTCGATCTCCAGTCGTAATTTACTTCACAACATATCGTTGAAAATGAAAGTTATTACCGCCGTTTATTAAAAGACGTATGTGTTATTTTAAATAGCCATCATATTATAAAATAGATTGGTATCCATTAACGCGTGATAACTCTCACCTGTCAGCCATTTTGATTTAACAAAAGAACAACATGAACGATTTATTTTTAGAAAATGTCTGTACACAAACAGCTATCATTTTATTGGACTTTGTTATTAAAGGTACCTGATTGAAGACTACTGAATAGATTTGACTTGAAAAACCAATGCTTTTTCAGAATTTTCAAAAGAATTCTTTAAGTCATTTTTTTATGTAGGTTGCCGAATTGCTCCATAATTGGCTAAGTAATTTTTTTAAAAATGTTTAAGACATTAAACTAAACACTAATATTAAATAAACTAACCACGTACGTAACACGATTTGCAAAATCATAACCTAACAAGCCTACTCAAAGAGTCCCGTTTCGATCTCAGTCCCGATAGTGGATGGCTAGCAGACATACGTCAGACACACGACAATCAGTCAGATAGCATCGGGTAATCATACAAATCATCTGTGCACGGTATTAGGTGTCGGAGCTAGGAAATACTCGCTGCAGGCGGGTCGGCCGTCCTATGAGGATAGTATTGAAATTCCTTCATTTTATAGTGACTAGTGAGTGTGTGCAGTATGGCAATGTATAGAGGAAGATTTTTCAGTCAAAATATAGGAAGACTTATTATATTTATCACTAACTTCCTATTTCTCGTGGTTTGAATCTTGATAAAGCCTTACGAATTCAATTTTGAACTTTTGGATTGATAACATACATTTTGATTGATGACATAATTTTAGATGGAATTAATAACATCTGCTTAATCTACTAATTAATATAAGCTCATGCGAACTAGCTATTGTTTAATAATAATATTAAGCCTGTATAAATATTCTTGCTTGAAAAGCTACCGAAAAGATCAAAGAGGAAGAAGGAAGTTTAAATAAGCCGATTGCGAAATCAGATAAGATCCAATGTTGTGTTGTTCATTTGCATAAAATATTGTCGGTCACTGACATTAGTTATTTGAAACTTATCATAAGTCACAGTTACATTTTTGGTGTGTAAAGAATGATGACTGCGAGGGCGTGTCATCTTTTTGTCTTGTGCCTACGTGAGCACGCTATGATAAATTCTCTTCATAACTCCTAAAAGAAAGTTGTTACAAACACTAAACCTAACCACGTGGGCGAACTAGTCACCACTCAAATATATTCCAATATAAACTTGATCGATATTAAATAAAGCAAGACCGATACGCTTATCTGAATACAATCTCTAGATAGGATAATGTCGCCGTGGACAACGATGTAACAGAACCTTTTGTTCAATCTCCAGCGCGGCATAGTTTAGCAGTTTCCAATGATAGGGGTGAAGACAGTACAATAAGGGTACCATCGACTATACGATCTTTAATCGATATATTCAGCCTTTCCGATTACATCGACAAGCCATTGTGGGTAAAGAGTTGTGACAGGCAGCCTTAATAGTTGTCTAGTAGATAAATGGTCGGTATTTCTATCTTTAGTGATTATGCGTAATGTTTTGAGGTGGTAAATGATCGATTGTTGGACGCGGTGTCGATTTCAATAGGTTTAATGTACTGGATATTCAATAGGGTTACCAGTGTTGTGTAATAATTCTTGTTTCAACCTACTGAATACGTAAAGATTGTTGATCAGGAATTATTATGAAACCTAAGATTTATATCCAAAAACAATAAAGATATATACTGCATTCAGCAATAATGGACAATTTATGAATGGGTCGAAGATAATACCAAATACAAACAGAAAAACCTCCACACTGACGTAAACGATGATTATGTAAATAAAGACCGGAAATTACTGTTTACAAACTTTTATTCTTCACACGTAACTAGAGGATTCAAAAAAAATCTTTATACGTTTAACAGTTCAATTTAACGAGTGAACCATAATTTAGCGATAAAAGAAAACCAAATAGATAAAGTAAATACACCCGTGTAGCGTTAGTTGTGTACACATTGTAAAATTGAAGTAGACTGCTAAAATTAACGTCTATTGAACTTCTAAACACTTTGCTGTTTCTACGCTAAATTAAAAACTAAAGATACAATACCTGATGAAGGAAAAAATCTATAGGATCTCATAACACCTAAAGGCACCCATGATTAAACTTCCTGGTTGGATATATCGGGTCAAATACTTACAAATACAAAGAAACCGACCATAAGTACCAATAAAGACAAGTACCTTTACAAAATGATACTAGACTTTCACCGTATACTCAACATCACCAATCAATACGACAAACAAACGAACATCAATCAAATTAGTGTACCACCAAAAACAAAAGCACGAATCACTAAAGAAACACAATACGTCCATCCCAATGATATTTATTAATGAAATCATCAAGAAATCCTTTCTGTAGATGAAGATAATGATCAACAAAAGGAACTAGCTACTGATATACAGCCATGACTCGAGTATCAAATTGTAACAACGTTATATTTCATGGTGATACTGCCTGCCGCCTTATCTCGAGTAACTTAATTTAAGGCTTGATTCAACTAAGTGAATTAGAAATGTATTATGTTACGAGGTCTAAAGTTGTGAGTGAGTATGTTGTTGATGGTTCTTCCTGGTACGTATTAAAGTTCTCTTGTTATGGTGTGATGTTTTTGAAGTTTTATTTCATGCTAGTATTCTAGATTCCAAATGTACTCACATTTGAATTTATCATAGTTTAATTTCTATGACACTTAACAAAATCCTAAACTATAGTTTAGGATCTATATTTGCAATTCCTAAATTATTAATTTGATGATGATTTTTAAGAATATAAGCTTTTTTACCTAATGTTACCTTTTGTTATATTTATTCGTTGAAGAGCTCGTGGCTAAGTCAAAGCCGCGCGGATCGATCGATCATAAGGTTAAGCAACGCTTGGCGCGGTCGGTCCGTGGATGGGTGACCATCTTGTCATAATGAGTTCTTCCGTGTTTCGGATGGCACGATAAACTGTAGGTCCCGGCTGCCATTTAAACATCTTTGGTAGTCGTTACGGGTAGTCAGAAGCCAGAAAGTCTGACAACCAGTCTTACCAAGGGGTATCGGGTTGCCCAGGTAACTGGGTTGAGGAGGTCAGATAGGCAGTCGCTCCTTGTAAAACATTGGTACTCAGCTGCATCCGGTTAGACTGGAAGCCGACCCCAACATAGTTGGGAAAAGGCTAGGCAGATGATGATGATGATGATGTTATATTTATTCGTTAAAATTCTATAATTTGACTGTCAGGTCCACTCTTTTGCCCTACTTTATAACATCTACCATAACTATCTTAATAATCAAGTTATTGTACAACTTACGCACCAACAGCCACCGTTCACGTAATCTCCATAATTTCTCGCATTGTTTCACAAACACCAAGCAATTCGTGACGGACAATTTAGACTTTTAACGCCGATACAACATAATGGAGGGGTGCTGACGCCAAACATTTCCATTAACAAAATGCTCTCGAAAACCCTTGTTAACAATGATAACTGCATTCTGGGAGAAACGAAGCATAACTCATTCGATTAAACTGTGGGTTTACCGACTGCGGGCCGGGTTAATTGTAACACTACGAAGAATAAAAACCACTATAACAAGACCTTTAAAAAACGCATCTTCTGCTAAATCTTTCTTAATCTCGATAGACTTCACGGTTCTAACAGAACTGGTTACGTTAATCTTCGGTGACGACTAAGCAGATATTAGTGACGCCGAGAAAGTGTTAATCCCATTTTAATATGACTAATTGTCTCTTAGTTGACGGTGACTAGTGACTCCGGCACGTCTGTGGGTGGAAGTGCAATTAATATTACCTAACGGTAGCGCCTCGTGTTTACGAAGGACATTTTGTGGAGTAATAAGATCGATAAAACCGGACTGTTACGATTTAGCACCCAGCTCTAAGGTGTTAATTCGCAATTTCTACATCTCATTTGAGGTGAGTTCCTTCAGGTTTATTATCTTTTGCTGCATCAGCTAACACTTTTGCCGCATTCCTATAGCTTGTATGAAGTTTTGCCGTATCGTTTGGTACTTAATTGCTTGAGCAACTGACAATTAGATTACGTTCCTCTATCACGCTGTCTTCAACCAGTCAGTTAACTTTCAGTGATTACACACTATGTTGGCTTGAATCTGATCGCATATCAGCAACACCTTCAAAAATGTTCTGTTTACACTATAGTCTGAAAATACATCAGTTTACTTACGTAATAATATTATGGCAAACGGATATTCATAAAACTGTTCTAAATATACGAAATAGACGTCGGAAGTAAAGATATCGGGCTCGCGACCTTAGAATTGAACTTTCTATGTTATCTAGTCAAGTACTTTATAGTTACACTGTAATTATACATTAGAAACGCGTTAAAATAGATAAATTCATACTATTGGAAGAATGCAAGAATGTTTACCTCTTTTATAAACGTTTTATTCCTTCACTATCGTTTTTCGGCAGCTCTTCTTTTTTAGATAAAAATCATCAAAAATGATCCTTCCCGCTATGGAAGTAGAAGTAACTAAACCCCACTTGCATTTCGGCTGTTGGAGACCTCAAAAGTGACCTTAATAAATCTGAAAAGAAGAAAAGATCTTCCGAATCAAACTAACAGGACTTTCTCTTTCACATCATAAGATACAAGACCACCGCTGGTCAAGTTCCCATGAGCTGAACTGTGTCATCGGTACCTACATTTCGTACTGGTCTGCCTACACTGCGTTTATCGTTACAATCAACTATTAGTGTTGCATTTGCAATGTGCCCCGCCCACCGTCCTTTAAACACAATTCTTCTTGCAATACCTGATTTTGGATGTTGCCCGACGTCAAAGTTTGCACAAATTATAAACTAGATATTATTTAGAGATGTTGTGTGAACAATCATTTGGTATTCATTTAGAAGCTGCAATTTAATACTAAAATAATAAAATTACAAACACCTATTAATAAAACGTTTAATTGACCAAATAAGTGGTGTACGCGCCCCTTTCTGAATTACCATAAAGAAGTCATAAATTATGAGTGTTGTTACCACATGCACGAGCTAGTCGAGTTTATTTATTGGGTGATTTCGTGTTTATCTAAGAGTAAACACACACTGCAAACTTTTAGTCGACCGATAGTTTGTTTAGGCTCATGAATCAGTATGAAGATGAATGACATTTCAAAGATCAGGTATTTAGCCGGTACGGGGCTGAGGGATTGTTCGAAAGAGTTACCACTCCTGGTACATAAAAGGCCTTAGAAGGGGCATGATGGGTTTTAGTCAGTAAGAGTCTGACACTCCCTCTGGTATTTAGCCGGTCTGAGATCCACTGGATTAATGTTTCCAATTGGAATCAAGATTATTTTTTAAATACCAACTATCGTGTCAACTGTCGGCCGACTGTTTAGTCTGTAGTTTGTGGGACTCTAAATAGTGCATGTAGTATGCGGTTTTATTTTTTTGTGCTAGGTAAGGTTTAATGGCACGATTAGTTCAGTGTTGCAAGGAACGTGATTGCCGGCCTATATTGCCTGCATGTGAGTGTTGTCATTGTATTTATTACATGAATATATATATTTTTTTGCATTTATTGAGAACTTATTAGGAACCTTCTTTAAACTTTTATGTTGCGTACGGTTCGTCTAAACCAATTTTGGGGATTCCGAATTCAGTTTTAGACTCGTCTATGGGTCTTCACGTTTGGTAAGTCTATTTATCTACATTTCGGGATGTTGTCAACTGTTTCGATCAGGGGGGCCGCTGTTGTTACCTTGAGTATTAGTTATTTATGCAACGAAGGTTACATTATATTTATGAATATTTAAGTAGCTTCGTGTTGTACTCAGTTTTTTAAAGTTCCTATCAGCTACTATTTTTCAATCTAGACCTATCGATCAATGATCATTCGATTATTTAAGGTGAACGTATTACAATCGTGACTTATGTAAAAAGCTTATCTATCGTAGGTGTATTGAGTTTCAATAAGATATCAATCGTTAGTTAACTGAGATATATCAACCGATTTGAGATTAATGAGATGCACAGATTAGACCACAATTACTTCTAACCAATTAACATCGATATGACGCTTATTATTGGACTGACGTGAATTAATCATGATCTCTGTGTGCTTGTTGCAGAGCTTGTCAATAAGAGCTTGTTCTACAAGTTTAGTTGGTACTTAGGTAGTGTTTTAGCAAATATTCTGCTTCTAAACGTTATTTCAGGTCAAAAGTTTTACAATACCTTTTTAGAAAAATATTATAAACTCAAGACATAGGTACTCTAAGACTTAATTAGGTAGATAGGTACACCAGTCTACGAAAAAAAAAAATTTTTAATGGCTTTGAAGTCACTTTGAAGTCACACGGGTTAATTGTAACACTACGAAGAATAAAAACCATTACAACAAGACCTCTCAAAGATGCATCCTCTGCTAATTCTTTCTTAATATCCCAGACTTCACGGTTCTAACAGAACTGGTTACGTTAATCTTCGGCGACGACTAAGCAGATATTAGTGACGCCGAGAAAGTGTTAATCCCATTTTAATATGACTAATTGTCTCTTAGTTGACGGTGACTAGTGACTCCGGCACGTCTGTGGGTGGAAGTGCAATTAATATTACCTAACGGTAGTGCCTCGTGTTTACGAAGGACATTTTGTGGAGTAATAAGATCGATAAAACCTGTTTTTGTTACGATTTAGCACCCAGCTCTAAGGTGTTAATTCGCAATTTCTACATCTCATTTGAGGGGAGTTCCTGCAGGTTTATTATCTTTTGCTGCATCAGCTAACACTTTTGCCGCATTCCTATAGCTTGTATGAAGTTTTGCCGTGTCGTATGGTAATTGCTTGTGCAACTGACAATCAGATTACGTTCTTCTATCACGTTGTCTACCAGTCAGTTAACTTTCAGTGATTATACACTATGTTGGCTTAAATCCGATCGCATATCAGCAACACCTTCAAAAATGTTCTGTTTACACTATAATCTGAAAATACATCAGTTTACTTACGTAATAATATTATGGCAAACGGATATTCATAAAACTGTTCTAAATATACGAAATAGACGTCGGAAGTAAAGATATCGGGCTCGCGACCTTAGAATTGAACTTTCTATGTTATCTAGTCAAGTACTTTATAGTTACACTGTAATTATACATTAGAAACGCGTTAAAATAGATAAATTCATACTATTGGAAGAATGCAAGAATGTTTACCTCTTTTATAAACGTTTTATTCCTTCACTATCGTTTTTCGGCAGCTCTTCTTTTTTAGATAAAAATCATCAAAAATGATCCTTCCCGCTATGGAAGTAGAAGTAACTAAACCCCACTTGCATTTCGGCTGTTGGAGACCTCAAAAGTGACCTTAATAAATCTGAAAAGAAGAAAAGATCTTCCGAATCAAACTAACAGGACTTTCTCTTTCACATCATAAGATACAAGACCACCGCTGGTCAAGTTCCCATGAGCTGAACTGTGTCATCGGTACCTACATTTCGTACTGGTCTGCCTACACTGCGTTTATCGTTACAATCAACTATTAGTGTTGCATTTGCAATGTGCCCCGCCCACCGTCCTTTAAACACAATTCTTCTTGCAATACCTGATTTTGGATGTTGCCCGACGTCAAAGTTTGCACAAATTATAAACTAGATATTATTTAGAGATGTTGTGTGAACAATCATTTGGTATTCATTTAGAAGCTGCAATTTAATACTAAAATAATAAAATTACAAACACCTATTAATAAAACGTTTAATTGACCAAATAAGTGGTGTACGCGCCCCTTTCTGAATTACCATAAAGAAGTCATAAATTATGAGTGTTGTTACCACATGCACGAGCTAGTCGAGTTTATTTATTGGGTGATTTCGTGTTTATCTAAGAGTAAACACACACTGCAAACTTTTAGTCGACCGATAGTTTGTTTAGGCTCATGAATCAGTATGAAGATGAATGACATTTCAAAGATCAGGTATTTAGCCGGTACGGGGCTGAGGGATTGTTCGAAAGAGTTACCACTCCTGGTACATAAAAGGCCTTAGAAGGGGCATGATGGGTTTTAGTCAGTAAGAGTCTGACACTCCCTCTGGTATTTAGCCGGTCTGAGATCCACTGGATTAATGTTTCCAATTGGAATCAAGATTATTTTTTAAATACCAACTATCGTGTCAACTGTCGGCCGACTGTTTAGTCTGTAGTTTGTGGGACTCTAAATAGTGCATGTAGTATGCGGTTTTATTTTTTTGTGCTAGGTAAGGTTTAATGGCACGATTAGTTCAGTGTTGCAAGGAACGTGATTGCCGGCCTATATTGCCTGCATGTGAGTGTTGTCATTGTATTTATTACATGAATATATATATTTTTTTGCATTTATTGAGAACTTATTAGGAACCTTCTTTAAACTTTTATGTTGCGTACGGTTCGTCTAAACCAATTTTGGGGATTCCGAATTCAGTTTTAGACTCGTCTATGGGTCTTCACGTTTGGTAAGTCTATTTATCTACATTTCGGGATGTTGTCAACTGTTTCGATCAGGGGGGCCGCTGTTGTTACCTTGAGTATTAGTTATTTATGCAACGAAGGTTACATTATATTTATGAATATTTAAGTAGCTTCGTGTTGTACTCAGTTTTTTAAAGTTCCTATCAGCTACTATTTTTCAATCTAGACCTATCGATCAATGATCATTCGATTATTTAAGGTGAACGTATTACAATCGTGACTTATGTAAAAAGCTTATCTATCGTAGGTGTTTTGAGTTTCAATAAGATATCAATCGTTAGTTAACTGAGATATATCAACCGATTTGAGATTAATGAGATGCACAGATTAGACCACAATTACTTCTAACCAATTAACATCGATATGACGCTTATTATTGGACTGACGTGAATTAATCATGATCTCTGTGTGCTTGTTGCAGAGCTTGTCAATAAGAGCTTGTTCTACAAGTTTAGTTGGTACTTAGGTAGTGTTTTAGCAAATATTCTGCTTCTAAACGTTATTTCAGGTCAAAAGTTTTACAATACCTTTTTAGAAAAATATTATAAACTCAAGACATAGGTACTCTAAGACTTAATTAGGTAGATAGGTACACCAGTCTACGAAAAAAAAAAATTTTTAATGGCTTTGAAGTCACTTTGAAGTCACACGGGTTAATTGTAACACTACGAAGAATAAAAACCATTACAACAAGACCTCTCAAAGATGCATCCTCTGCTAATTCTTTCTTAATATCCCAGACTTCACGGTTCTAACAGAACTGGTTACGTTAATCTTCGGCGACGACTAAGCAGATATTAGTGACGCCGAGAAAGTGTTAATCCCATTTTAATATGACTAATTGTCTCTTAGTTGACGGTGACTAGTGACTCCGGCACGTCTGTGGGTGGAAGTGCAATTAATATTACCTAACGGTAGTGCCTCGTGTTTACGAAGGACATTTTGTGGAGTAATAAGATCGATAAAACCTGTTTTTGTTACGATTTAGCACCCAGCTCTAAGGTGTTAATTCGCAATTTCTACATCTCATTTGAGGGGAGTTCCTGCAGGTTTATTATCTTTTGCTGCATCAGCTAACACTTTTGCCGCATTCCTATAGCTTGTATGAAGTTTTGCCGTGTCGTATGGTAATTGCTTGTGCAACTGACAATCAGATTACGTTCTTCTATCACGTTGTCTACCAGTCAGTTAACTTTCAGTGATTATACACTATGTTGGCTTAAATCCGATCGCATATCAGCAACACCTTCAAAAATGTTCTGTTTACACTATAATCTGAAAATACATCAGTTTACTTACGTAATAATATTATGGCAAACGGATATTCATAAAACTGTTCTAAATATACGAAATAGACGTCGGAAGTAAAGATATCGGGCTCGCGACCTTAGAATTGAACTTTCTATGTTATCTAGTCAAGTACTTTATAGTTACACTGTAATTATACATTAGAAACGCGTTAAAATAGATAAATTCATACTATTGGAAGAATGCAAGAATGTTTACCTCTTTTATAAACGTTTTATTCCTTCACTATCGTTTTTCGGCAGCTCTTCTTTTTTAGATAAAAATCATCAAAAATGATCCTTCCCGCTATGGAAGTAGAAGTAACTAAACCCCACTTGCATTTCGGCTGTTGGAGACCTCAAAAGTGACCTTAATAAATCTGAAAAGAAGAAAAGATCTTCCGAATCAAACTAACAGGACTTTCTCTTTCACATCATAAGATACAAGACCACCGCTGGTCAAGTTCCCATGAGCTGAACTGTGTCATCGGTACCTACATTTTGTACTGGTCTGCCTACACTGCGTTTATCGTTACAATCAACTATTAGTGTTGCATTTGCAATGTGCCCCGCCCACCGTCCTTTAAACACAATTCTTCTTGCAATACCTGATTTTGGATGTTGCCCGACGTCAAAGTTTGCACAAATTATAAACTAGATATTATTTAGAGATGTTGTGTGAACAATCATTTGGTATTCATTTAGAAGCTGCAATTTAATACTAAAATAATAAAATTACAAACACCTATTAATAAAACGTTTAATTGACCAAATAAGTGGTGTACGCGCCCCTTTCTGAATTACCATAAAGAAGTCATAAATTATGAGTGTTGTTACCACATGCACGAGCTAGTCGAGTTTATTTATTGGGTGATTTCGTGTTTATCTAAGAGTAAACACACACTGCAAACTTTTAGTCGACCGATAGTTTGTTTAGGCTCATGAATCAGTATGAAGATGAATGACATTTCAAAGATCAGGTATTTAGCCGGTACGGGGCTGAGGGATTGTTCGAAAGAGTTACCACTCCTGGTACATAAAAGGCCTTAGAAGGGGCATGATGGGTTTTAGTCAGTAAGAGTCTGACACTCCCTCTGGTATTTAGCCGGTCTGAGATCCACTGGATTAATGTTTCCAATTGGAATCAAGATTATTTTTTAAATACCAACTATCGTGTCAACTGTCGGCCGACTGTTTAGTCTGTAGTTTGTGGGACTCTAAATAGTGCATGTAGTATGCGGTTTTATTTTTTTGTGCTAGGTAAGGTTTAATGGCACGATTAGTTCAGTGTTGCAAGGAACGTGATTGCCGGCCTATATTGCCTGCATGTGAGTGTTGTCATTGTATTTATTACATGAATATATATATTTTTTTGCATTTATTGAGAACTTATTAGGAACCTTCTTTAAACTTTTATGTTGCGTACGGTTCGTCTAAACCAATTTTGGGGATTCCGAATTCAGTTTTAGACTCGTCTATGGGTCTTCACGTTTGGTAAGTCTATTTATCTACATTTCGGGATGTTGTCAACTGTTTCGATCAGGGGGGCCGCTGTTGTTACCTTGAGTATTAGTTATTTATGCAACGAAGGTTACATTATATTTATGAATATTTAAGTAGCTTCGTGTTGTACTCAGTTTTTTAAAGTTCCTATCAGCTACTATTTTTCAATCTAGACCTATCGATCAATGATCATTCGATTATTTAAGGTGAACGTATTACAATCGTGACTTATGTAAAAAGCTTATCTATCGTAGGTGTATTGAGTTTCAATAAGATATCAATCGTTAGTTAACTGAGATATATCAACCGATTTGAGATTAATGAGATGCACAGATTAGACCACAATTACTTCTAACCAATTAACATCGATATGACGCTTATTATTGGACTGACGTGAATTAATCATGATCTCTGTGTGCTTGTTGCAGAGCTTGTCAATAAGAGCTTGTTCTACAAGTTTAGTTGGTACTTAGGTAGTGTTTTAGCAAATATTCTGCTTCTAAACGTTATTTCAGGTCAAAAGTTTTACAATACCTTTTTAGAAAAATATTATAAACTCAAGACATAGGTACTCTAAGACTTAATTAGGTAGATAGGTACACCAGTCTACGAAAAAAAAAAATTTTTAATGGCTTTGAAGTCACTTTGAAGTCACACGGGTTAATTGTAACACTACGAAGAATAAAAACCATTACAACAAGACCTCTCAAAGATGCATCCTCTGCTAATTCTTTCTTAATATCCCAGACTTCACGGTTCTAACAGAACTGGTTACGTTAATCTTCGGCGACGACTAAGCAGATATTAGTGACGCCGAGAAAGTGTTAATCCCATTTTAATATGACTAATTGTCTCTTAGTTGACGGTGACTAGTGACTCCGGCACGTCTGTGGGTGGAAGTGCAATTAATATTACCTAACGGTAGTGCCTCGTGTTTACGAAGGACATTTTGTGGAGTAATAAGATCGATAAAACCTGTTTTTGTTACGATTTAGCACCCAGCTCTAAGGTGTTAATTCGCAATTTCTACATCTCATTTGAGGGGAGTTCCTGCAGGTTTATTATCTTTTGCTGCATCAGCTAACACTTTTGCCGCATTCCTATAGCTTGTATGAAGTTTTGCCGTGTCGTATGGTAATTGCTTGTGCAACTGACAATCAGATTAAGTTCGTCTATCATGTAATCTTAAACAAGTCAGTTAACTTTCAGTGATTACACACTATGTTGGCTTGAATCCGATCGCATATCAGCAACACCTTCAAAAATGTTCTGTTTACACTATAGTCTCAAAATACATCAGTTTACTTACGTAATAATATTATGGCAAACGGATATTCATAAAACTGTTCTAAATATATGAAATAGACGTCGGAAGTAAAGATATCGGGCTCGCGACCTTAGAATTGAACTTTCCAAGTTATCTAGTCAAAGTACTTGTGTACTTACTTCATAGTCACACTGTAATTCGGAATGCATTAAAATAGATGAATTCATACTATTGAAACCGAATGCAAGAACGTTTAGGTACCTACCTCTTTTATAAGCGAATTTCTTTCGTCTTCTATTATTTTTCGTCAGCTCCTAAATTTGATACAGACCTCAAAGGAGACTCTTTTTTTTAAATCATCAATATTGATCTTAGACTTTTTTTACTAACCAAGTGGGTTTTATATCTCTATCCCTTCTGGCGGCCACAAAAGTCTGGAATGAGAAAAGATCTTCCGAATCAAACTAACAGGACTTTCTCTTTCACATCGTATGATCCAAGACCACCGCTGCACATAGGGGTATTTTGCATTTCTAGCCGGGCGAAACTAGAAAAACAAACTTCATCAGAAAAGAAAAATTTTATGCTTGTTAGAAAGCCAGGTAACTACTGAACAAAATCCGACCATTTTCAGGCTCCTACTCCCGCTCCATCCAGCCACAAACCTCTCGGAACTTGATCATTGTGACATGCACTCGCGTTAGTTTCTGGCACATTAAAAACGTACCGTGTTTGAAACCTCAGAACTTTTTTATTGTGAGCTATTTAACCAAAACTACTATGGATTATCATAATACAGATAAGAACAGTTTTATTTGTTAGGATATAATAATGTTTACGTGTATTTTTTAAGGTTCAAAATCAATTCTTAAAGTTCAAAATGTTTGAACCGTTTTTTAATGAATTTGTACTTTTCACAGTGAATATAGTTACCTTCCGAGTACTTCCGGCTAATGATTTCTGTTGTAACGTATTACAAACACTGTCAGATGATAGATATTACACACATTAGGTGCTACTTTTTGCTACTTTTGGCAGAACTTAGACGTTACTGCTGGTGTAGACTAAAAACAATTAACCATTATTTTCAAGCAAATTATTAAATGTTTTCTTTTTAACACGCTTATTTATTGTTTTAGGCATACCAGGGAGCTCTAACTACAAACATTTAAGTAGAGATAACCTGTTCAACATGATTTTTAGGGTTCCGTAGCCAAAATGGCAAAAACGGAACCCTTATAGTTTCGTCATGTCCGTCTGTCCGTCTGTCCGTCTGTCCGTCTGTCACAGCCGATTTACTCGGAAACTATAAGTACTACAGTGATGAAATTTGATGGGAATATGTGTTGTATGAACCGCTACAAAAATATGACACTAAATAGTAAAAAAAAGAATTGGGGGTGGGGCCCCCCATACATGTAACTGAGGGATGAAATTTTTTTTTTCGATGTACATACCCGTGTGGGGTATCAATGGAAAGGTCTTTTAAAATGATATAAAGTTTTCTAAAAAACATTTTTCTTAAAGTGAACGGTTTTTGAGATATCAGCTCTCAAAGTCGTAAAAAGTATGTCCCCCCCCTCTATTTTTATAACTACGGGGTATAAAATTCTAAAAAAAATAGAGGTGATGCATGCTAATTAACTCTTTCAACGATTTTTGGTTTGATCAAAGTATCTCTTATAGTTTTTGAGATAGGTTGATTTAACTGTAATTTACGGAACCCTTCGTGCACGAGTCCGACTCGCACTTGGCCGGTTTTATCTAATTAGTTAGTCAATATAACCTTCTCCAAATCATGAATAATCCTTTATTTTATCATCGTATCAGCCCATAATACTCACTTTTGAATTAAGGCCTTCTCAATGGTTTTCTGTAAATATTAGTAAGTCCTATCTACGTTACAGCAGAAAAACCCGCACTAATAGTTTCGCCCGGCTAAAAATGCAAAATACCCCTATGTGCGCTGGTCAAGTCTCATGAGCTGAACTGTGTCATCGGTACATTTTGTACTGGTCTGCCTACACTACGTTTCTCGTTACAATCAACCATTAGTGTTGCATTTGCAATGTGCCCCGCCCTCTGTCCTTTAAACACAATTCTTCTTGCAATACCTGATTTTGGATGTCAGCCGACGTCAAAATTTTGCACAAATTATAATTTAGAGCCACTGTGTGAACAATTTATTGACATTCGCTTAGGAGCTGCAATTTAATACTAAAATAATAACGAAAACCTATTAATAAAACGTTTAATTGACCAAATAAGTGTGGTACGCGCCCCTTTCTGAATTAACATAAAGAAGTCATAAATTATGAGTGTTGTTACCACATGCACGAGCTAGTCGAGTTTATTTATTGGGTGATTTCGTGTTTATCTAAGAGTAAACACACACTGCAAACTTTTAGTCGACCGATAGTTTGGGCTCATTAATCAGTATGCAGTAAAAAGGTAGTGCGCACATTACAAGGATCAGTTATTTAGCCGGTGGGAGACCGACTGAAAACTTTGATTGGAATTCAGATTTTCTTTTTTTTTAAGTGATAACTGTTGGCCGACTGCTTAGTCGTCAGTATGCGGGACTCTAAATGGTGCATGTAGTATGCGGTTTTATTTTTTAGTGCTAAGGTTTAATGGCACGATTAGTTCAGTGTTGCAAGGAACGTGATTGCCGGCCTATATTACTTGCCTGCATGTGAGTGTTGTCATTGGACTTATTTTATGAATGTTTTTTTTTGTACTTATTGAGAACTTAGTAGGAACCTTCTTTAAACAAAACTTTGGGGATTCCTATTTCAAGTTTGGTAAGTCTATTGATTTACTTAGCTTTTGGAGGACCGCTATTATTAGGTTGGGTATTAGGTATCTATGCATTAAAAATGTTTACGAAGGTAACATTAGGTACCTATATTTATGAATATTTAAGTAGATTCGTGTCGTACTTAGTTTTTTAAAGTTCCTATCAGCTACTATTTTTCAATCTAGTGCTATATTTAGACCGATCGATCAATGATCATTCGATTATTTAAGGTGAACGTATTACAATCGTGACTTATGTAAAAAGCTTATCTTTCGTAGGTGTATTGAGTTTCAATAAGATATCAATCGTTAGTTAACTGAGATATATCAACCGATTTGAGATTAATGAGATGCACAGACCACAATTAGGTACTTCTAACCAATTAACATCGATATGACGCTTGTTATTGGACTGACGTGAATTAATCATGATCTCTGTTAGATTGAAGCAGAGCTTGTCAATAGGAGCTTGTTTTACAAGTTTTGTTTGTACCTAGGTAATGTTTTAGCAAATATTCTGCTTCTAAACGTTATTTCAGGTCAAAAGTTTTATAATATCTAAGTACCTACCAAGAAAAATGTTATAAAGCCAAGAAAATTAAATGCTCTAGGACTTACACCAGTCCATTAAAAAAAGGTTTTTAATGTGTTTGAGTCACTTTACAGTGTAAATATTAAGCTACAATCTAATAAGGCACGTGTCTCACTGTTAACAAAACAGCCGACTAATTTATGCCTCTAAAAAATTGGCTTTGAAACTCGGAGCGTGGCGTGTAAGTTTGAACTAGCGTCTGCCTCAAACCCCCGCTGTGCACTTGGCATTAACGACTAATAGCTGTATGTTAATCGACAACCGATCATTGTCGGCAATCATTTCGGAAAATAAAAAACTAGAGCGTCATACGATATCTCGAAAGATAAAATTCGTAATCCGTTCCACGTATTGAATATCGATGGATAGACATAACACGATTGTTGCTTTGCTTTTTTTATGCGTCTGTTTTGTAATCAAAGTCATCAATAAAGTCTAACTAGGTGAGTAAGGAATGATATCAACGATTGTGTGAATGAAGCTTTTTACACTACCTAAGTAGATAGGTACCTATCTACTTCTAGGACGAATACTAATACGGGGACTGTTAAAAAAAATACTACCTACTTATATTCAGTAGTACCTAGGCAGGTACACTAGGTACTTAACAAGTTACCTATTCAAAATAAGCGATAGATAAAAAAATTATAATAGGGTTGAATCGCCAATTTCTAACTTATTATGATCAAAAACAAAAGCATAGTTGAGAAAAAAACCGAAACGAATATTTATTACATAGCGACATCTGTTGGCGAGTAGCATAATGTACTCTGTATAAAGAAGCACTTCGAGTAAGCAAGTCTCAAATATTACCACAAGATGGCAGTGCCAGTATTATTAACAAATTAAAACTAAAAACTATACTTATTAAAGATAATATTTGCTTTTAGGAAAAGATCTTTAAAATTGTCTCATATATTACGTGTTTTATTTAAAAGAAAAATATATTAATTTATTGTTTTTTTTTTTTACTTTTTTAAATGAGTTGTTGGTGATTGTCAATGTCATTGACCGCTGTCACTGTCACCAAAACGCAACAATACACGATTCACGGTCAACTTATCTCCTATCTGTTTACGATTTCAATTTCTATTTTTACCAGTGTAATCTATTTTTTATATAAATATTAAGACTGATCTATCAAGAAAATGAAGCAAAATCCACAAAATACAGCGAGATAAGTACAAATTTATTTATAGAATCTCACAGGTTAACTTTGGGATAGGTCATCGAGATTCTTATAACACTTTCTGGTAAACAATGAACATAACAAGATTGCATGTGACAAAGCAGCTTCTAAATTACGTACGACTTATAAATAACGTTCAAAGGCTACAGAGAGTGAATCCAGGCTGTGGTTATTACTCCACATTTACATTAGATGCATTTACAAGCGAGATATTTGAAAGGCATAAGTCATTAAAATATCAGAACAATGACTTTACTGAGACTAGACTACAGCACTGCACGTCCGCCAACGACCCTGGAAGTCTACCCAACCTGAACAGCACAGAGTTAGAGAATGTATTTTCGGATCTACTTACTAAAAACAAACACAAAGAGATTGAAGAACTGGTTGTAAAATGTCAGAATTATCGTAAACTTCTCACATATGCTACTGTTAAAAAGCTCTTTAGATACTACAGCATGAACGGTAAACCTCAGATGGTTGCTATATTACAAAATTACTGTGCAACAGTTGATCCCAAGTCCTACAGAACAAATGGAGAGTTTTTACACTATTTAGCAAAAGCGGAATGTATCAAAGGTAACTCTGAAAAAGGGCTGTCAATACTAAAGAGTTCTTATAAGAAATATACTAGTCTAAGGAGTTTTTATAGGATAATTTTTAGAGAATTAATACAAGACTCAGTATTGAATAGATCGGAAGCATCTTTAGTTATATTTAAGAAGTATGTGATGGAATTTAGTGAAGAATGGTCGGATCATTACCCATTGGTTTGCTTCTGGCATATATGTTGGGCGAGCTCTTGGTTTTCTGACCAGATGTTGGGTAATGAACTTCTGGAGATGTCCGATGTTCTTCTGGATATTGTAGCAGACAAGTGAGTAAAAAATCCTGTATATTTTCAATCCTAGTAACATGAATACAATAATTATTATCAATATCAATTGAGACTTCTACTAATTTATTTAATTACTAATAAAAAAGTCTCAATTGACATAGAAAAAATCCCATAGTCCCGTTACTTGGGCTTCGTCAAATGTCGTCTCTTTAATTAATTGATCTCTGTAAGATGCCTATTTATGTGAATAAAGTTTACTTAAATATTTCTGTTTCCACTTTCCAGGGCTACAGCATTCAGTATAATGGCCCTAAAAGACTACAATGAAGATGCAGTAGTCAGACTGTTGCAGACCCTCCTCAAGTATGACATGATGAAGGAGTATGTGGCCGTTCTTCAAGTATTTTTCAATTATAAGTGTAAGTTGATAATGTTCTTGTAAACAATATTAACAGATGGTATCTCTAAAGGTTGTGGCTGAGAACAGCTGTATGGGTAAATCAAACATATGGTTAAGCAGTGCTAGGCTCAGTCAGGCTATGGAGTATGTCACAAGTTCGTCTTTGTTTTTTGAAAGGCGCATTCAGTGCTTTTGTCATTTGTACACCGTTGGCAGGATGTTACAAGTTAGAAACCAGAAAGCCTTTGTCGAAGGAGGTTTGACAAGGGTTATACAGACTCAAGTAGCTTAGCTTTTCTATCTTCTTAGACTACAAGCCAACATCAACAATATTGACAAACGGCAGATGACGAAAGTTGTTTATCAGCGAAATATAGAAAAATGCAACGCAATTACGATGTTTTGGGGGCTTGGCAAAGAAGCTATTTTCAACTGTAAACAAGTGTGACGTGTACTTTTTCATTGATGCGTCATATAAGTCTTCAGACGATTCAATGTCGCAGTTTGTATCTAAGCCTTTATTGTCCAATTGGGTGTTTTATTCTTCAAAATGCTCCTCTAATAAGGTGCGTTTTGAAATCGAGCTGCCGCACGTGCCGTAGCTGTAGGTAGGTACTACTGATTTTTGTGTAGTTACATGAAATTCTTTTGGATCGAAGTAGCAGGGGCACGTGCTCTCAGATATCGACCGATTTCATGCAGTCGCTCGCTGCACGTTCGAAGTATCCATATTTCTTACGGGATTTACGTGTCAAAAATTCAAAGTCAAATTCCTTTATTGAAATGAGGCTTATTAAGTAAGCACTTTTCACGACAAATTCAATTGGACAGCGCCTCCAAAACTTCCCCCCTTTCACCGCATCCTAGCGTTATGGCTAGAAAGAAGAAACGTAACTTTTTTAGAGAATACGTAGGTAGTTGTTTTTTTTTTATGAGTTACCAAAGTCAGGGTGGTCCTCCTAGCTCTAGACATTAGCTAAGATAATGTCAGTACGACATCACAGCAGATAGATAGATGAAAATAGGTCACTTTCCAACACATTATCTAAAAGGCAAACTTATTCACTATCAACATGTTCTAGTTTATGTCAGGTCTGTGATCCCGGCGTTCTATAGCGACGTTATAATAAATCTGGTACAATGTAGGACTTTATATTATTTGTGGAGCAGTATATATTGTTTGATGGTCTGCCAATCTTCAGTTGCGTTGTGTAGATTCTAAATTGTATCTATTAGTGCTAGGATCATCTTGACTTGCATTGTGTAGATTCTAAAATTGTAGTGATGCTGGGACTAACTTAGGGTTATAGTTTTCCTCAAAATTAATGGTGGCTGTGAACCAGCTTCTTGGCACTTCGTGTTGTGAAAATCTGGATAAATACTAAATACCTCTCGTGCACTTCACTATTAGGCTGTCATAAACTTTGGGGAGATCTTATTGGCTGTGATTTGTGAATCAATAATAGTGTCAGGCCTGCACACAATTCTATCAAAAATAATCTGAAAAAACTAAAATCGTTACACGGCAGTTTATAAAGGTAAGATGAATAAAGTCAAAAAGGCATCTTTAATTGATGTAAAAACTATATCAAATTATTCTTTTAATAATTCCATTATTTTTATCTCGAACAATAATTCTTTTCCTGCCAATAGTCTTTTAACTCGAATCAAATTCACCGAATTTATATTGCTATTGTTAACGAATTTTGACAGATATCCACTAATTGGCTTTTTTAATCTCGGAACATTAAATCTGATACAGGAAAAAAAAAGTACCTAAATACTGCATATACGCAACATGGACAGAAAATCAAAATTATATACATGATGCTATGAAAGTCATACCCGATGCTCTTTGCATAAATAAAACTTTAAAATTGTAGTTAAGTCCTAAATGCATTGAATGACACCATACCTACGTAGGTACTTATACAAGAGATTAGTAAGTATACCTACTGCGTATAATGTTGAATGTTTGCTCTTAATCAAGTGCCCTCGTGAACTCACAATTACTTGATCTGTTTGTTGACCTTATCATACCTACAACACATGTTAGGTATACCATTTGAGGAGACAATTCCTTAGATAGTGGTACTTTGGTCGCTAGGCGGAGTACATAGGCCTTAGACGGCCTTATACAATAATAGAATGATAACAATAGTAACGACTTTTGGGTGATGCCAGTTTTTATGAGGTGAATGAGCCCAAGAAGTTTTGATAGCTGTCTACTGTCTACGTATTTTTATGAAAACTCCATATTACTTTGGGAGGATAACTTGGATATTGTAATAGAGACAATGTAATATCCACGTAAGCTTAAAAAGTTCCCTTTAACCGTATCCACCGTTGTAGAAATTCATTTAATCATCTCATATTCCAAACAAGACCTTTTACTTGTTATGGAGTCCCCTAAAAATCCCCATAGTTTTCTCAAACACGACTGCAACTGTGCAGTTATCTGCTTTATGTATCAGGTTCGATGTAACACTCCCAACTTCTAGAAACCAGGTTGCTCTGCGAAAGTATCTTAAACTCACAAAACAACGGCGTGACCTTGAGGAAAGGCACTCGGGACCCAGTCCTTCCGACCTCTGCGACCAAGGGTCCTAAATATTGTAAAAAAAGAGTAACTAACTCTTTCTCTTTTGTTACAGTAAGGAACAGAGATATTCGTGGATGTACAGAGATTATAAGAAACTGTGAAGCTCTCGGTGTGAAGCTACCTTCAGACCAGCAGGGCCGGTACATCAAGATGCTCATAGCCGGTGGTAAGACCATGATGCCCAAGGAACCGGCGAAGACGGCGTCTAAAGACTTCAAACTTAAGTTTTAGTATTTTTCTACAGTTCCTTTTAGAATCGTGTGTATATAATATTTTATATTGTATTAGACTGTAAAGAAAAGAATAAACCTTAAGCGTAGTACGAATTTAGTTTTCTTTTTTATTTATATTTTTGTATCATGTTAGTAGATTTTCCTAAAGAAAGAAATTAAAAAAGGATATAAAAATTCTTGAGGACTTTTCTGCAATCGCTTAGTTATACCTACCTATATACTAGATTCAGTTTAGGTGGATATACCTACTTGTAAGAATGAAGATAAAACAAAAGAAAATACATCCTCCAAATTAATAGCATTGACGGGAAATTGGATTGCCTGACAAACGGACAGTTAATAAGGTACCTACTCCTACTGAAATATGATGGCCCTTTGCAAACATACAAAGTACGAAGGTTTTTGGCAACTCAATAAACTACAGTGTTATTATCTAGATTAAGGAACTAATTTACTGATAGGCACTTCCAATTAGTGGTTCTGAACGCCTACGTAAGAGCCTACCTATGTTTGTCTTTCATATAGCTGGGGACATCATAAGAAATTGCTTTGACGTTCCCGAAAAGAAATGGCCCACCCTGTTACTGATTAAGTAGGTTTATGTAGTTGCTATGGAATATTAAGGTATACCTATGTATACACCTACGGGTAAGCGTTTAGGATACCATCAATTACATACCAGCTATTTCAAGTTGGTTGGTGGAAACCTACTTGTACGGTAGACTGCACATCAGTGGTAACTGTCATGCACCTTAACTCAATAGTAATAAGTACGATTTTCCTATAAAACTGTTACCACTGACCTGAAGTTGACTGTACTTAGCGAATACAATTATTAACTAGGCAATTGTAATCTTAGATATCTGTGTTCTGTTTCTGAAGGAGTATTTTAGCCACTGTAATTTTAAGTTTGTGCTCCATATGAATTTGTTTCTTACCTACCTAATTACTTTTCTGCCGGTCATCAGTTTGAGACATGCGCTGTCTGTCGATAGGTAGACTTGCAGTACTTCTCTCCACGTAGCCTAATTGAGGTCTCACAGCACTGACCACGGAATGCACTAAAAACACGGAGGACAACGAGGACTAAGAACTAAAAATTCTTATCTAAAACAAATGTTGATCACGTGTCTCTAACCCTTGATAAAGCAAAGAATTGATAGTAATACTGTTTACAATTAAATTAAGTTTAAATGACCTAATTATTTATATCTTGTGTAAATATTTGAGTCAGTTATCCGCATAATGAGCACATTTTTGATTGACTGCTGTCTTTGTTCACGAATTAGGCAAATACTTATTTGTAATACCTATTTAAATACGGTTATAAGTAATTACTAAATTGTCATAGATTCAACTTATTAGGAATTTCCAAAATCAAAGGTCTTTGTTTTTCAGTAAATGTTAAGGGAAATATACTTTAACCGTTTTTCGGTGTCACAGGAAAGCCGTTTTAAGTAGGTACCTACATATTATGGAAAATTGGAAACGTATGATAATTGTAAAAAACTTTTCAAGAACCCTATTGTCAAACGAGATGTAAGGTCTCGTTTGTGTAAAAAAGGCAATGACCTGACAATTATCAAGAGGGGTTATCTTCAATAAAGCATTATTAACAACGATAATTTGTTAGACTCAATACCTACAATTAATTAAAATAAAATGTTTTACTATAGGTAGGTATAATTGATAGGGCTCTTCCGGGTCGTGTTTGAATTGTAAACTATGCCTATAAACGTAGAAGCTAACTTACCTACCTACTTTATAGTTACAAGAAAATTCATACCAAATTATGATGATGATGATCCCGACCCGATTATCGGTCATAGAAGCTGTTCTCACATAAGGAGATTGGCCAACCGCGCAGGACATATTTGTGCACAAGCATTTGCTAGGGACACAGGTGCACTCACCATTCCTCCACTCTTATAGCCCGATTGGATACTAAAATATATAACAGTAAACTTTCAACAATTTACGATTTGGGCACAGGCTTAAGTTTTTTTGGTGCGGTTGCACTGAGGGTGTGGTTTTGAAATCATGTTTATATGCATATTACTTACTTACGTGCTCAATTATTGTGTGATTCCCATATGATATACCTAGGAACTTATTGTAAAATAAATAAAAAACACAATTACATTTTTGGATAACTTTATTGGGTTTTGTGGATAACCTACCTATTAGTTCGGGCACGTAAAACAAAAATACACACGATTCTATACAAACCTTAATTTTATTGAGATTTTTCGCATATTTATAACTAACATTAACGCTTAACAATAATAAATATTTATCAAAAACGAGTGATTTCATTCTCCTTCGGCTTAGGCTCGGGCGCCGCAAGTTCGCGCTCGTCCTTTCTCCGGAGAAGAAATATTGATCTGGGGAAGAGAAAAAAATAATGGTTAGGTATTTATATGTAGGTACGGTATTTATTACCTAACACATATTTTAAGATGCAGTATTTACGTGGAAAAATCTTTGGCGGTATCCAATAAGTTCCTAAGTTGAAAATACCCTGAGGTCACTTAATCTACCTAATATTCAAGTCTCTGATTTGGAAGTCTTAATATGGAAATAAAGAAAGAAGCGTTGGAGTTATCAGAATACATAATCATACGTTTGTCTGATCTTTTTGTCTGTTTGAAAGTCTTAGGGCCTTACTACAAAAACTTTAAACCCTGTCTTACACTTGTCTAATAAAATTTTGGCTGCAAAATGAACCATACGAGGGTCACACTGAAAGTTTTTAGAACTGGCCACTTATAAACAATATAATAAAAAAATAATTCTAAAATTCGAAAATAGAACTCTTTACCAATATTACTGAGTATATATTTAATTCATTTGTCATTTGTTTTACGATTTGGCGGCAAATTGAAAATTGTCTGTGTCACGTCAACATGAATTTAACACGAGAAAATTTTCGTGCAATGATTTTTTATGACTTTCGATGTCATTTAAGTCAACAAGAAAGTTATGATAGACTACGATTGACCTTTCACGATGAAGCCCCATCTCCTGCGACTGTTTACAACTGGTTTAATGAGTTTAAACGTGGTCGCACTAATCTCACTGATGATTTACCTGAGGGACGGCCTTCTACGGCGACGACTGAAGATAACATCTGTGTTGTGCGGCGTATGATAGAGACTGATAGAAGAGTGACCTATCAGCAGATTCGGACAAGCTTAGGCATCGTTATGAGTCAAGTGCACAAAATCCTCCACGAACATTAAGCGGTCAGGAAGCTTTGCGCCTGGTGGATACCTCATAATTTGACTGAGGCTCAAAAACTCCATAGTGTGGATTGGTGCCGTAAAATGATTAAAAGATTTAACGGAGGTGACTCAAATGCTGTGTTCGACGTACTAACACTACAATAAAACATATAATAAAACGAATAACTGGCTAATGTAACCAGTTTCTGATTTTCTAAGAACTTTCAGTTTGACCCTCGTATGTCAACGTCATAATTTGACATTTTTTTAGACAAGGCATAAACTGACGTTTAAAAGTTTTTGTGGTAAGACGGTTAATGTCTTGCAACTCCCCAATTATAAGGTTCGTGATGGATGCATCCACGAACAAATGTGTAATTTTGAACTGAAACGATATTAAATAATTCCACGTATATTAAATTTTGTGTAACAATCATGCACATGTTTGTTTATTATAACGTAATTACTTAATTATCACTGTTATGCATAGGAAGGTTAATTTACTGAGTGTAGTGACAATATTGTAAGATATACTTTATTAAGTGCATAGACTTGATACAAGTTGCTGAGGTTCGTAGTATCGGTCACCAAGTTGTTATTTCCTATTTTTAAATAACAGATTTCGAAATAATTTTATTAGACTTCAGAAAAAAGGCCCTGAATTGTATGATCGCAGTCAACATATTGTAGCAGTAGATACATCTAGCTCGTTTATCTACACCTATGAGAAAACAACACAACATTCTTGATACGTAAACCAAACGAGATTGAAGCAGGATTTGATTCGTTTTCCACTTTCAATCTATCGATATTCGATATATTTCCTATTCCCCCATCATGTTTACGAGGTCCCTACAAATATGAAACGAGTGACACGAACCATTCTTGTATGAAATGCTTACATATCTAGACTAGCCTTGAGTGTAACGTAGGTATCGATTTCAATAAGCGATTTTCTGTCGATTCACTCGATAAAAATTTGTAGTTCAATGAGTGTGGGATGACTCGTGCAGTTAATTGAATCGGATTGAGGAAACTTACAGATAAATGGTCGTAGTTGGACTGTTGAGCGATTTATGTTCTGTTAACGGATAGTTTTTGGCAACCGTTGTTCAAACTTTTGCATAGGTAATAATATATTTTGAAATTTATGAGGGTTGGCACTTTGAAGTGTGGTGTAAAACCTCAAATAATCATGATGCAGGTTTCATTGGGAAAAATAATTTTGTCGCTTTCATTCACTTTGTTTGCAACAAAACAAGCAAAAACAATGTCTTGCTATTACCAAATGTACGGGTACCTACTGAATTGCTTAAATAACAGTTTAAAAAAAAATCTATCTCAGGACATCTCAATCCTAGCTTCAGATGTAGAAAGACGAGAAGACGATCTCTACAATAAGTATCTACTTATTGAGTACCTAATTGAAATTTCTGAAAGTAAAATTATTTTCAAAATCCATAACGACACTTTCGTGCAAAATTATTATTATGTAAATGGAACACAATCGAGTGATAAATGGCTGGACGTAAAGAAGATAGCGAAAGCCGGAGGTTATCGTTCAAATTACCGGCCAGTTAGAATGGTGACAGCTCCACGATAAAACAAAGAGGTTGGCTTAATATAATACATAAATTAAAAATAAAACTGGTTGTTAGGTATAGATTCTGAGAATAGAATCTTTTGGCTAGAATATAATATTGTAAAACTATAACATTGTAGACAAAATAAAATTACCAGTCTTGGTTATCAGAGTCGAAGTTAGTATAATAATATAGGTACCTTGCTTTACATTTCGTTAAATCAAAAAGTTCTTACAATGTAAAGGGTACGTCTCTACCTCTAGTAGGTAGCTATGGAAAATATTAATCGTGATCGAATCTTTGAAAAAATCCCTATCCTAACTTTAGGATACAAAATGATTTTAGGCTCAGATGCAGTCAAGCTACGCTGACTCTGTATTAATTAAAGTGAATTTTTACCAACGATCAAAAAATATTAATTTGGCGACGAAATTTTTTGCTAAACAAGCAACGGTTAAACTTTTTGTTTTAAAGCATGGAAGACCGATGATCTCACTGTATAATGAGTAGATAAGAAAAGATAAATAGACATACACTAGACAGGCTTGCAAAAACAACTTTTTTAACAACATTTCTTAATAAATTACCTAAATTAATACTTAATATTCGCTCTAAAAGGCCTTAGCGGTATCAATAATTCGAATAATCGCACAAGAAATACTAATCTATAATGGTGTTATGTCATTAAAACTGTTAGAAACATTAATTTATTAATTTATGGGAATCTTTTTAACGGAAATTTGAGTTTTTTGTGACCAGTCGCTATCGGAATGCCAGTGATATATTCGAAATTTTACTGTTTTGTGGTATGATGTAATAATTAATACTTTTAAATAAGCAATTTATTTATTTGGTCGAATGTTCGAGATTCTATTAGTTACCTATACCTACGTATAAACCTGTTAGAATTTGAATTAATGCCACAATCATCTATATATTTATGGGCCAAAATAAAACCATTCACAAAGCGCACTAATTTAAATAAAATAAAAAGAAAATGCCAACTCTAAGAATTCAATAAACCATTTTCTAAATTGGGAATAAAAAGTGTTATTACCATTAGGTTTGTACAATTACTTTTATTTTACGGTACACCAGTCACAGTTAATAATAGACGTAAATTAGTTTACGAGAATACCAAAGAGTACCTATACCTACTTTTATTATAAAATCGAAAGATCAATGGAGGTTCACGTTCCAAGGTTTAAGAAAAAAAAACAAAAGTAGAAAAAAAAAGTTGAAAATTACTTTTAAATATTTCGTAGGGCTTGAAGGTCGTGCAAAGGGAAATAAATAGAAAATAGATAATAGTTCAAGGCTACTACTGTGATTAGAAATCGATCATTGGTCTCAGATGACAAAATTATAGTAAGGGCGAACTCTCGAGTTGACCGCAAGGTCATTTTTTGTCGCGATGTTGAAATGTTCGAGCGGTTGCAGACGGGACGTGTAGCTATGTATTGGCTGCTAGAATCTACGAAAATAGTAACATTTTGCCTCGTTTGTGAAATGAATATAAACAACAGACTTTTTTTAAAATTGTGATCGTATGTCTCAATCGAGGATGAGTTTTATAAGCTTTTTTGGAAACAGAAAAATATACTTTAATCGTTTCCAAAAATGTTTTATTTTTTTGTTTTTAGATAGATCTACTAAATTCATAAAATGATCTGCCTTATAAGTTGCAATAGCACCGATTGCTTCATTTTTAGGATCATCCTTTTAACATTGGATCTAAAGACCACGTCTAAACAAGTTGGTTGTAAGTATGCCTACTTTCAATCAAGAGGATCAAAGAGTCAAGTAAGTATAGGTTACTGAACTTATTGTGAGTAATGATCTGACCACAAGAACCTCCTTATCTAAATAGTGTTAAAGATAAAAGTTTACGAGAGGTATCCAACTTTTTGGGAAGTCCTGTGTGGGACATGGAAAGTACATTAAGTACTTAGGTACTTAGGGAGTTTCAATTACTTATGTGGTTTTAGATGGACCTTTTAAATCCAGTCTTCAAAGGTAAAAATCGTATGAAATTAATTAAAATTCTAAACCAGATGAGAAACTATGACATGGAAGCATATTTCGTTGTAAAAAATCGATACTGGGAAAGGATCTTAGGATGAGGCAGAAACGAACAAAATAAGGTGTTTTAGACTTCAGATTATTAGGGTCTTTCAGAACGTACCTAATAAAAAGATTCACGCACGTAGCTTTCCGTACAAAAATCAAGTTTAGGGGAGCCACCTAAAATACTTATTTTCCTTAGTATTTCGTATTAAAGCGGCAACAGAAATACCTACTGACACTATCTGTGAATATCTGTAATTGATTGACATCCTGGTGACAGACTGACGGATAGACGGACAGCAAAGTCTTAATAACAGGGTCCATCTGTTACCCCATCAGCACGGAACTCTAAAAACCCAAATAAAATGTTTTTTCAACTCACATTAATATGGCTATGGCAGGAACGGCGAGCGCGGCGCTGATGAGGTAGAAGGCGCCGGGCATGGTGGACAGTGTAGTCAGGTACACCTTGCTGTACACAGGGGAGTATATCACAGGCACCAGGGCCTCTGATATGCTTATTAGAGAGCTTGTTTTGCCTGGAACAGAGAGAAAGAATGTTGGAGAAAGGTTGCACATTCGCTAAAGTCACTATAACCATATGGTTACAGGCAGCTTCTCAAGACCGAAAGAATATATCCTAAACTATAATATTTAAGTGTGCTTCAGTGAGTATGATTTGTTGTCATGTTCCCAAACGAGTATATTACGAATCAAATGCTTTCGAGTTTTTTATGAAAACTCAATTAGGTACATATGTTTGTTTTCATCAAAAACAAGACTAAGCATTTTTTATTGTTTATTACGAGGGCAAGACACAGACTCAAGTAAATACCTCTATGACTAAGTTCTGGTGAATTATTCATTCATATTCTAGAATAAATCTTGAATTAATTCTTCTCAACATTATTCCTATATCTAGTTATTTTTACCATATTGTTTACAAACACCAGCTAATCATAAATTTCCAGTTGCCACTCGATTAACACAAACGTGATGTTAAGCTAATTCAATACAGGATCTATTCATAGTTGCTTAATAAAAATAAATGGCGATGTATGTGTGTGCATGCATATGAAAATAATTATTAATATGTTAATACATATCCAGTTTATTGCTAAGCTTGTAATATTATTGTAGTTGTTTTTGTTTGTGATGCAGCAGACAACGGATTTTAGTTTTAGACTTTGAATATGGTTAAGGGATCTTAATGTCATTGACCTTGTTGCTAAAGGATTGGCATTTGATGGAAACTCAGCTATTCTATTACTTAATGAAAAAACCGGCCAAGTGCGAGTCGGACTCGTGCACGAAGGGTTCCGTAAATTACAGTTAAATCAACCTATCTCAAAAACTATAAGAGATACTTTGATCAAACCAAAAATCGTTGAAAGAGTTAATTAGCATGCATCACCTCTATTTTTTTTAGAATTTTATACCCCGTAGTTATAAAAATAGAGGGGGGGGACATACTTTTTACGACTTTGAGAGCTGATATCTCAAAAACCGTTCACTTTAAGAAAAATGTTTTTTAGAAAACTTTATATCATTTTAAAAGACCTTTCCATTGATATCCCACACGGGTATGTACATCGAAAAAAAAAATTTCATCCCTCAGTTACATGTATGGGGGGCCCCACCCCCAATTCTTTTTTTTACTATTTAGTGTCATATTTTTGTAGCGGTTCATACAACACATATTCCCATCAAATTTCATCACTGTAGTACTTATAGTTTCCGAGTAAATCGGCTGTGACAGACGGACAGACGGACAGACGGACAGACGGACATGACGAAACTATAAGGATTCCGTTTTTGCCATTTTGGCTACGGAACCCTAAAAACTGACTTTGTTCAAGAACTATTGGCTATATTTTATCCCGGTATGGGCAATAGTTCCCTCACGCGGGTAGAGCCGCGGGAAAATCCTCCCTAAATCCTCCTTAAATCGCGGGAACCTAGTTAGATATAAAATAGAAACAATACAATGAACGCTAAAACTAATTGACCTAATATTATTAGGAAATTATTCCACAGGGTTATCAACAATTATATTAACCTTTAAAGTTCGCATATCCCAGATTAGATGACCTCAAAAACTCTATAAAGTGCCTACTCGTATAATGTCAGGCAAATTACAAATCTTTCTTTGGAATAAAGGTCATTACAGATTGAGATATTTTTAATAACTGTCTTTACCATATTAGCTTTACTTTTTCATTCCAAACAGACAAATAATTTTTCATAACACTTCAGTAGTTTTGGACCCTCTAGACTGACCCTAAGACCCTAGACTCTCTAAACTAACCAAGAAACAAAAAATAATCTTCTTTTTATATTAGTATAGGTATAGACTATGGTTCAGAAAAAAACTATTTACCTATACGTTTTACATAATACATCATACATGCAGTTTAATTTATTGTCTTGTTCTATTAATTATATATTATCTAAGACTAATATATCAATAAGAAGTAAGTAGGTACTAAAG
Source organism: Helicoverpa zea x Helicoverpa armigera (assembly GCA_033682625.1). Taxonomy (NCBI): domain Eukaryota; kingdom Metazoa; phylum Arthropoda; class Insecta; order Lepidoptera; family Noctuidae; genus Helicoverpa; species Helicoverpa zea x Helicoverpa armigera. Next base: position 5,565,645 of record JAWIIS010000011.1, read on the forward strand.
GAAAAATTTCGAAATCTTCCTCAGCAAATTACCTATGCTAACTAATTACCTATATAAATAGCCGTAATAAATTGATTATAAATTATGCCTACACAAAGCACTCCTCTTTTCTAATTACCTATGAGTACATTATGCATACAATGATCAATTATATCGATTATATTAATCGTAATCATGGACCAAGTAAATAGAGTTGCATCTAACCTGTTGGTAGGTTATTTTCCTAAACGATTATTTATTGGAAATATACCTAAGTACGTACCTAGGCATATAATGTTACATAGATTATTCATAATTATTTATTTAATTGGTGTTTATTCGTGTGGGTAGGTACTTATAGGTTAGTAAGTATTAGATCTGTACATTATATTGTTTACTAGCTGATCCCGCGAACTTCGTATCGTTTAAACCTTCCCTGGAACTTTACAAACATTTTAAAACCAAAAAAACAAAATCGGTCCAGCCATTCTCGAGTTTTAGTGAGACTAACGAACAGCAATTCATTTTTATATATAAGAAGATGAAAAGAGTTTAGAAAGAACGCCGTGCTCAATTAGAATGTAGGTAAACAACTTGCAATTGAAAAAATATTTCAGGTATCTATTCACAGCAGTTAAAGAAGATGGAAAAAATCCAGTATTATTAGGACACTTTTTGTTATAAAAATACTTTCATAATTTGATAATGACTTCGCGCCAATATTGCGCGGCTAATTAGCCAATCAGTTCTTTATGCAGATTAAAAAATCTATATTATTGTTTATTGTGTGGAAATGATGAATGGAAACAATAGAACGTTTACAGTGTTGCCATTCACAAATGACTCTAAGGTTAATGAAGAGATTAAGACCAATTAAAACATTTTAAATCAAGGAAATTATTATAATTAGAATAAACTATTGCGGCTTATTTTGATTTAACAATAATGCCGACAATCTATTTCAGAATTAACCATTGTATTCCAATTTACAGAATAATGAATCATTTAGCAGTTAATTTTACATTAATCTTCATGAAAACTGTAATTTCTAGACACATTTCGTCATGTTGTAATGTTATCCTCTTAAACTACTTTGGTTTGATTTTATAATCTGGTTTTTTTTTATTTGATGAATTAAGAAACGTACCTACTAGTTAATCTATTAATTGACATTAGAATCATCTACCAATACGGAAATCGGACATACCTAAGGTTGCATTAGCTAGGTTGGTATTTAATCTTGGTATCAATTATGGGGTCGAAAAGTACTGGAGTGGAGACCACGGACTACCAAGCGCAGCGTAGGACGTCCAGCAACAAGGTGGACAGACGACCTTATAAAGGTCGCCGGAAGACGCTGGATGCAGGTCGCCTCCAACAGATAGCTGTGGAGATCTAAGGGGGAGGACCTATGTTCAGCAGTGGACGTCCTATGGCTGAGAGGATGATGATGATCAATTAAGGGATAAAAATTAATTGTATATTGGTAAGTGAATCTGTCGGAAACATCATCTTTATATATTACTAGCTGGTGCCCGCGACTTCGTCTAACCCCCCGACACGACAAAATTTAGTTTAGTCTGACATGCTTTAGTTGGTACTTACGTAGTGTTAAAAGTTATTTTATGCTTTTTTATAGGGTTCAGCGTTTTTACCTTCTGTCATAATTATTGCTGACATTTTAGGGTCGGGGGTTTTTTTAAATTTTAAATTTAATTTTTGTCAAATAATAATCATACAGGAATTTTAGTTTTGAAGAGCAATAAATTGTGAAAGTTACTCTGTCGGTCTGTAATCTGTGGAATTCTTTAGGTATGCAAAATCGAATAATACCTATTTATTATAGCCTGAGAACGGACATAGGTTAGTTTCAACGCGAGTGAAACCACGGGGAACAGCTAATATTACATAAAACTAACAATTTCCAAAGCATAATATATTAAAGCATTTGAGAGTAAAAATTTAAAATGTATAACACAAGCCTTTTCACAAACAAGCTACAAAAACCGAGCACGATATTGAAACGCTACAAGAAAATTGCTTACGTACTCACTTAAGTTGTACGTTCACATTTTAACTAGCTAGAAGTATGAACAAAGCAAAAAATACTCGTAGGTATGCTTTCCAACATTTACTTTAACAAAACAATCACAGTTTGTTCAGTGACTTAATTTATTATCAATTTCCTCCGGATGTGAGGAAAACTGTAATTTGGAAAAATCCCATTTTACATACCTACTCGTATTGTTTATCTTTAGACTATATTTACATCTCCAACTACGCAACGCCTGAACAAAATCTCAGCGATTTATGCAAACAACAGTCATAAGTATGACAGTTTTTATCAGTGAATCTTTACAGTTATCAATGACATTCAATGTCTTAAGAAATACCATAATAATAACCACGAAAGTAAATACAAAATACCCGCAAAACGTACCAGTAATAGTTAACGTTTCGTAGAAACAATAGCGCAGTGTTTGTAAACTGATAATGAATTACCAAACTGAAATCTTGCACGATTTTCTGAGGTTTTTCGCTATTTTGTTGAAATAGAAAAAGAAGAAAAAGAGAATAGAAGAAGAAAGTCATGGATAATTTTGTGACAGTTCAGCTTTGTAACTACTTAATGAACTTAATTATTTATAAAAAATCCCATGATACTCACAAATGACGTAGCTTGCTATTAGTTAATACATTCTCAAAATCTGTGCAGTAGGCCCAAAGATTACCTCCTACAATGGCAACTTTAAGTATAGAATTAAGTTGTAACCTATTTTCTGTCCATTAGTGAATAAAAAATAATGAATTAAATTATGAACGAAAGAGATCTTAATAGCGATTCGCAACGGGTGAACATACTTCGCATTCTCATAAGCCTGTCACAATAAATTCCTGAAAATTATGAAAATTCGTTGTAAAAAGCAGCTTTGGTTTGTGTAATGGAGCCGAAAAATTGGTAATTTTACCTCAGAAATTGAAAAATTAGGTATAACTTCTTTTTCAATATTCGGTTTCCAAGCTGTTGCAAATACCTACATTATCTCCATTTTTTTACGTTTTTTAATCAACCGAATAATATTTATGTTACTTATTTGGCAAGGCTGGGAAAATATGAGGCCACGGTATTTATATTATTTGCATTTGATTAAAAATATTTGCCAAAACTTAAATGATAAAAAATATCTTGTCATTTTATGGGTGGCCAATAAATTATGTTGTATCTTTTTTGTTTAACGCGTATTTCATTTTTTCCAGTAAATATTGCAGGTAGATAAATGACAAACAATATGGCGTGAGAATGTTGGAATAATATGATTAATTTACATAATTATTAGTCCTTAAAGTTACCTGTTATCAGGTCATTGTTTGCCAATAAGGACTGGTATTATAGAGGTCGAAACTAAGGATGCATTTGTAATCATCCGCCTAGCTGTTTCCTAACTCGTACACAATGGCTCTCAGACTCTGTATAAGAAATAGCATGAACAGTAATGGTCTATGTCTGAGGACTTAAAAAAATGAATAGCCAAACCGCTGACAAAAGTATCAAGTCAGAAACCAGCCGTAACTAGAAAAACAATTGTTTACAAACATTTTATTGTTTTACAATGATAAGTATGTACTTACAAAAATAACATTTTAATTTATTTTATAACTAGTTACGAAAAATTGTTTGACGATGATAAAACTCTTAAGAGCTCAGGCATCATATCAAGCTGAAGTTCGGCCAGACTAGATGTCAACAGCCAACATTGTGCAGAAAGTATGAATGGGTTTAGCCAAGTGTTAATGTAACGAGTTTAAACAATAAAGGAAGAAAGTAAACATTCGATAATTAGGTAATGCAGTTACGGCAAACTCTGATCGACTGCCTTTGGTAACTTTTTTAAAATGATTGGCACGCGTTTGACCAATAGGCAATAATGTGGTTTGTGAATGTATGAAGGTGGTTATAGGGTAGGTAGATAAGGTGCATTTCTGTACTGCTCATGATCCATATCTCAAAGTAAAATAAATGTCGGTCCATCGTCTGATCTCTCTCCGGTCGTGTCGGATTTCCTTCCTATCGGGTTATGGGAGTGAAGGAATAGTAAGTGCACCTGTGTCTGCACAAATGGTTGTGCACTATAAAGTCCTGCGCAGCTGGCTGATCTCCTTGTATGAGAATAGCCGACGTGACCGATTTATCAGCTAGAAGGACATAATGAGCCTGCTAAATAAGAACTTTAGACTTCGTTGATTGGTTTTTCAACACGGTGTTCAAGTAGTAAATATGGCGTAGATTACATTTTGAGTTTGTGTTAGCCCATAATTTTAATGAAGCATGGAACACGTTATCGTAAATTAGAAATTCCGTTCGTTTCCTCCGATCTAAGTTTTATTTCACTTGATTTTCATTGATTAGGTTTTACTAAGAAGTTTTCTATTTCAGTTAGGCACCTATGTGTGTAAAGTGATGATCATTTTAAGTTATCATTAGGTATTTAAGTTTTAAAATTATATATTAAAATTAAACTACGTCAAGGTTAGTAATTTGTGACCTTTTAACATATCTGTTTGACATAGTATTATATAGGTACACATACTTATACCTGTATTTTCAGTTACTATGCACAATATGTAGTTCGGTTATATCAGATCAAGGTAATTAGATAACTTTTCTTGGCCTCACACTAAAGTTACATAATTGTGACTGCCGGACACGTTTACATGCAATCTTCAGCATCTGAAGATGTAACTATTGCGGGTAAACATCATTGTTTTATGAAAACTTATACAAATATAGCAATGTAAGGCAAAACACCTATGTTATGCAAAGAAATTGTTGGTGAACGCGTGTAAAGATTTTCAATATACTTAAGTAGTAGTTACAGGAAAAAAATTGCTTAGAGTTTAATAGGTATAATTTATTTTCCTTCTAAATTACGGAGACTTCATAAGATTATCATTAAAATCTCTTGTTAAGAGTGAGAGTGATTAAAAAGTGATTTAATATTATGGCAACTAAAAGCATAAACCTTAAACTTGTCATTTATGCTATTTCCTTATAATAACCTATCTATAAGAACATTTACCAACCCGCATTGAGTAAACGTGGTGATTAATGCTCAATCCTTCTCCATGTGAGAGTAGGCCTATGCCCAGCAGTGGGACGATAAAAAGGCTGTAACATTAGAACATTTCCGTTGCGCATTTATGAATCATGCAAAGTATTTTGAATAGCGCATTAAAAATGTTTCATGTCAGAGGAAGTTAATGAGACTTGGAATAATCTTGAAAAAATATTTGTTTTAAAAATGCTCTAAATGACTGAAGGTCGATTCTATTGTTTGGTTTGCCTCTTCAGTTGGTGTGATTACACGATAAAAAGATTTTCTTATTGAGTCATTAGATACTTAGTTATGCGTATGTTTAACAATGTATATTTATTATTTCTTGGAAGATAAAGGTATGAGCTAAATTTTCCTAGTATTGTTACACAGTTACTTATGAATGGAAAATGTACAGCATTTACTATAAGAACGAGTCATACTTGATAGGTCTTTGGCGTAAAATTATAGACTCGTTTAAATAGTTTCTACCTCGTCTAGTTAACTAGTTACACACATAATAAAAAATAAAAAGTCATACCGATCTAGAAACTTTAAATAATTTAAAAATAAAATAAGTATCTACTCTGTGAAATATAAACCTACTTCAGAATTTTCGCTTTTAAATATTATAATCAATTTAATTTCACCTTCAGTAGAATAATTTCATACAATAATCATTTGTTAACCTTTATCTGATAACACACAGGGTTATTCTAACACAAATAGGTATACGAATCCAGTGAAGCGAATGCATTACTTTAGTGTTTAATGTGCTGTGGCACCCAAAGAGCCATTACCCTTAGATTCGAGACACATTAACCGCACGCCACGCGACCACAAACACGTCACGCTAAACAGATGAAATGTGACTACACGGTGCTTCGAGAATTGAACTAACAGGATACACCATTGCCACTTCCTTAAAAATAAAATAATATTAAAAAGAATTTATTTCTGAAAAACTTTTGAAATGTCAAAATTATATGACACAGCCCAAAAAACGCCCACTCTTTATTATTTTCTATTTTGGGCTGGGAAGAAGAAGTGGTGCAACAAACTCCCCAGCAACACATGTCTGTCTGTTAGATTTGAAGAATCTAAAGGAACGACTTTATGTTTGTGTTTGTCGTGAGCTTGCGTAACGATGAGACCGAAAATGCATGTAAGGAAGATATCACAGCATAATAATATATTTGAACTCTGCTATCACTACTGCGTTACCTTTTTCGCATAGAGATATTTGTTCATGACGGCATGCGTTAATTCAATACTCTAAGATACGACGTGAATGCAGCTGAAAATATTCAGCATATGAAATGAATTGACACAGTTTACAACATTACAGATGCATCAAAATGCATACCTAAAGACATTTATAATCATATTAATTATTGCTTATTATACAATAACTTTGTTAGAGATAAATAATTAGATTTAACTGGTTATTGTAATCTTTGTTGATTGAGGATGTTATGTGGCACGTTCTATACATATAATTACTGAGTATTATAATTGTTTATGTTGTTGTAGGGATACATGGCTAATATGTTTTAAATATCGTGACAGAATAGGTTAGTTGGTCTTAGTTCCGTAAATAAGCAAACTTTAAGTAGGTAACTATGTATATTAATTTTACGTGAATTTGAATAAGTTGTATGTAGCATTGATATCACGGTTTCTTTTAAGTATTCAAAGAATATAGGTAAACATAAAAAATGTCTCTCCAGATTTTTTTCAAACCCTTTACGTATGAATGGTGAAAAACTACTAGGTAAGTGTGTATAAAGGCCATTTCTCTCAATAAAATCTATCAAAGCTAAACACATTACGTTATAATTACCAACGCTATATAAATAAATAAGTTTACATTATCAATCATTTATTAATATCATGTTAATACATAGACATAATATAACGTAATATAGAATCACAATATTGATTAGTTTCTTATCAATGCTAAGTGCAAACACTTGTAACATTAGCTGTTTAAAAATAATTAACCTTTGACTTTTGTGTGTATCTATATCTATACTAAGTAATACTAGCTTCCACCAGCGGTTCCACACGTGTCTCGAGGGTCTGCTACTTATACTTATCGCGTAAGGATAAAAAGTAGTCTATGTTCTTTTTACGGACTATCCGTGTACCAACTTACATTGAAACCAGCTCAGTAGTTTTAGCGGGGAAGCGCTTTAGACAGAAAGGTAGACAGTTAATTTACTTCTATGATAAGTAAGGATACCTAGGGATTACATCTAAAGCAGCTACATTACAGCTGAAGAGTTGGTTTGAGTAAACTGAAAAACCCATTATACCGAGGAAGACCGTAGGCTACTTTTTACTTTTTATCAGGGTGTTAAAGTCAGCATCCGAAGATCTTTCGAGACATGGTTGAATACGCGTTATTATACCAAAGTTATTTATAAGAATGTAGAATGAATATTCAGCGAGTTTCTAAACAGTGTGTCTAAAATTGTCTACGACTGTTTTGTTAGGTACTTGAAATGGAAAGCCAGTGAAGCGTGTCAGATCAATTGCTTGAAGAGTTACATGATCTAAAATAGGAAGTGTAGGCACTTATTTCCGATCCATTGTTATCATTCAAAGTACCTATATACATCGACCATCTAATATGATTACATTTAAATAAAAAGAATAACTTGTATGATAACAATGTATTATAAACCCTAATAAACTCAAAAAAAAAATTAATCGATCCTACAATTTTAAATCTTCGTGTCATAATCTTAGTGTAAAGTAAACTACTTTATTTGTTTATGCTACACCAAGAGCAAGGCATATAGAAAAATAAAGGTATTTTTGATGATTGAGTGTTTTTAGAATAGGTATAATTCTTTAGTTTATCTAAAAATTCTGGGTTTTTCAGCATGCATGTTGGGATGGGAAGAGGCAAAATTAACACTAAATATGAATGAAAAACCGTAATGATAACCTCAAAAGTAGTTTAATAAGTATACTGACGTACATTGTACGATAGAGCAATCTCGGTTTTTTTTAAGTAGGTAGGTACCTAGGTACCTACATGATTTTCTAAAATATTGTTCCGAGATAAAAACAAAATTGGTCAGTGAAATGGTTTGGTAATTAATGGTATAAGTATTTTATTATTTGTATAGGTACCTAGGTACCTATAAAAATAGGTAGGTAGGCAAGCGTGGTGATTAATGCTCAATCCTTCTCCGTGTGAGAGGAGGCCTGTGCCCAGCAGGGGGGCGATAAAAAGGCTGTAACAGTAACAGTATAGGTACCTACGTTCCTATCTATGTAGATACATTAAAGTTGCCATAGTGGTGTACCTACAGTTATACCTTCTTTGTGTAAGGACCAACAATGATATGAAAGTCTACTAAAAATATTTTTCTTGTACGTGGGAACTAAAATTACAATTCGTTCGTCTTGAGTAGTAAATGACTGGATGCAGTAAAACTGTGCAATTACCCTAGTTGACTTGTTAAATGGAATAATGGGTGATGACACAAAGACCGTCTCTCTAGTTCGACGATTCTAAATCGAGTGAATTTCGAATCGATTAAAAATCGATGTAGCTGAAGAAAACAAAATCGAGAAATACAGTCAAGTAAATAGGTATACCAAGTAATGTTTCGGAGGGCACGATAAATTGTAGGTCCCGACTGACGTGTGTACATCTCTGGCAGTCCTTACGGGTCATCAGAAGCCAGTAAGTCTGACAACCAGTTTTACCGAAGGGTATTAGGTTGCCTGGGTAACTGGGTTGAGGAGGTGAGACAGGCAGTCGCTACTTAATACACACTGTAATTCAGATGCATCCGATTAGACATTAATTGTGAAAAGGCTTGGCAGAAGAAATATACCTAGTAAGTAAAATAAATTGTCTGCAGTCTTGTCTTGCATTGATTCATGCATCGTAATCAATTTCAGTCGGTTTTGTAATGAAAATATTTCATAAGGTGTAAGACCTTGACCAACGGACAGAACAGATGGACGGTCCGACTGAAGTGACTGTCAAACGGTAGGTAGTTTTCGTGAATAGAACAAGTTATTGACCTATGTATTGGACCTCAATGTTACAGTAGTTTTTATATATGTTACCAACCATTTTTATCATATTTATAAATGTTATGTTATTTGGTATCCTGAATAAGTACCTGTAAATAGTATGTATGTTTTGTATGACATGCCTGATAAATATTTTACAAGTGACTATCACATTAATTATTTTATTAATATTTATTACTTAGTATATTTTCTGCTGATAAAGGCCACAAATTCTCGGATTAAAGAAATGTGTTATTTCTACTTACATTTTGACCCAAATATGCATCAATTGTTTGCATCAATTGACTGCTAAGTTGACACTAGTTACAAAGACCGTAATAACAAAATGAACGTACAATTTGTCTAAGATGGACAAAATCTGCTAATCAGAAACCAATTAACTAAAGGAACATTAATCATGCGATTCCGATAAATTAATAGCGAGACATTAGTGAGAGACTGTTATGATGTGATAGGCTAAATCTCTTTCAACGCATTTATTTTGAACTTTGCTCTTATATGATATAGAATGTTTACAAATAATAATTATGCGTTTATGTCAATATTTTGTGTACGTTAAGCGAAAAGCAAATTAGAATGAGTTGTTAATTAACTTTCTGTGTATTAATTAAAGGCTAAATATTTAGTAAGGAAATTCTACGGCTATTGAAGTTGTGATAACGAACAATAAACAAATATTAATAATATATGTAGCTGTCATGCTAATACAAATTCATTAAGAAGATTTGTAGGTACTTTAGTCATGTCTGCATCAATAATATGTACCTACGCGTAGCAACTTAGTTGGGTCATTTAAACATCTTTGGCAGTAGTTACTTAAAGATATTAATAGAAGCCAGAAACTCTGACAACAACTTTCCAAGAACAAAAGAGAGAAAAGACTTTGCAGATGACATTGGTAAATTATTTCTAAAATACTTGCCATTTAAGATAAAAAGGTTAAAAAAACAAAACTAAAGTTTAGACGTAGTTCGACAAACGTGATCTCGCAATAAATATACAAATAAAGGTAGGTACTCACCGACTTCATCATCATTGACCAGCTTAGTGGCGATTGATCGCAGAGAAGTGGCCCCAGCGGAACTGAACATGTCCAGGACTGGGCCCAAGAAGTACACAGTCCTAGTGGGTGCCATGGCATACACCACGCTGGCAGCTATCCTACTGAAGCAGGCCACGACACCAATGATGCTGTCTTCTATCTTCCATCTTTTGCTGAACAAATATATTGTTATGAAGGAACCTGTGCAAAGAAATCATGACATAATATATTTTCTTATTGTTTTTAAACAAAATTTTGACCTAGACTATTATTAGAGGGATTGGTGTAAATGTGAAATGGGAAGGCTTTTACCCAACAGTGGTACTGCCTAAGCAAACGAACGCTTTTTGAGGAAGAGTAGCAAACTTATTTAAATAAACGATGTTAAAAATCAGTCATTGCAAATCGCAACGACAATTTTAACCTAGCTGTTTCTGCGAGTATATGACCTAAAACTATTCTTTCTATATTATGGGAAAGCATTACAAAAAACAATCAACAAGGGACTCAAACAATGGGTCATCAAAAGTAGGCTATGTAAGATAGCATTAAACATTTAAAACGTATTTGTTTCAACATAGACAAAGAAAGTTTACTCCATAAGAAGATATTAAGATGTTATAAAATATTCACATCTGTGGGAATACCTTAACTTTAATAAAACAGTATTGTCTTCTTTATTGTTTTGTTTAACTGCATTTCCTGTCATAACAAGACTGATAGGTTAAGTAAGATAAGTCACATCTAACAATATTTAATTAGGTTTTACAGTAACAAGACTTTTTTGTGTCACAATACTGGCCGTTTTCAAAGTGACTTTGTCATAAATTAAGAAAGAGTTCTATTTATAATTTGTTCTATTTTTAAATCAGTTCGGGGCACATTGAAACCATATTTATGAATAGATAGAGTATACATTTCAATATCATCTATTCAATCAATGTTTTGTATCATTTCGCTATTGTGATAGGATGTCCAATCTATTACGAAATTTCTTGGTGAAAATATTTTCAACGTAGTATTTATTGTTCTCGATGTATCTAAGATACTCCATGTTTTCACTATCATTTAATTGTGAGCGTTGTTTGTCTCATTTTGTTTGCCGAGTTCGAGTTGACAGTTGGAAGATAGACGGGCGGTTGTTTTGAGGTCGAACCACTGCTAGACAGAAGAAGACAAATTAGTTGGTTAATGCTGCGTTTACATTGATCCAGTATACTCGATATTTGTCTTGAATGGTTTCTTAAGTGACAGCGTTATTACACAATGACTACAATATTGATTTCGTTTTGTTGTCAAGTTTATAAACTGATCAAAAGGAGATGGCCAAATTTTCATAGAAAAAAAAACCCAGAATCGACAGCAATGAAATGGTTACCAATAGGTTCTTTATGATAGACCTTTGATGGTGCCAAAAAATCCAGATTGAAATCCATGGGGTATAGGAGCTATTTCATATTATCGCAAAAATAGGTTATGTTGAATATATGTTGATTTTAAAGATTATTAACATCAAGGGACATAAAAAAGCAAAGTAAACTAACATTATACAAGCCACTAGTAATAACCCCATAGTTTCAGAGTTGGCCTGGTGATTAAAAGGTCTTGTATTTAACCACTCCAGAATACTCCAGATACGATTAAGCACCGACCTTACCTACTTGGAGAGGTTTCGCAGTTACATGCAACCTTCACAACTGGTTATGAAATGTTTTTGGAGAAATTGTCTTTGAAAATCGCGCCATGTGACATTGTCAAATATAACAAATGACTTAGCAATGCAAAACGGGCCAATCACGAGTCTGCATTCAACTTCTAACGAACATCAAACAGTAAAAGTAAACTTTTTTGTGAACTAAAATCTTGATCGAAAAAACGTTATAAAAAGAGAACCCCATGGTTTTTAGATGATTTGAAATACTTTTTAAAATCCACAAATTATACTGAATCCAATCATAAATATGACGTTCCTGTCGACTCTGGGTGTTTTTTGGCCATCTCCTTTGATAGTTCTTTGGAATTTTCAACACTGGTTAACTTTTTATATCTCATTTTATTTTCTCCAAAGTAATAAAAAACCCAAAGAAAATAATAAAGACGCAATATATTCAGATAGCAATGGAAACTACTGAAGTAATGGCAATTTTCAGCCAAAATTGCAATGAGCCTAAACTAACTTTACTGAAAATGCGAACGCCGCACCACAAAAACTGATCCAATAGAGTTGAATAGAGCAAAAAGCTATCTTCTATCGTCGTCACACGTCAATCACCCGTACGCAGTATTCGTGATTTGGACATAACTCGTATCCGAGTCCCCAACTCACTCGTCCCGAAGTCCCCTACTCACTCGTCCCGAAGTCCCCTACTCACTCACTCGTCCCGTGTCAACGGGGCTTAAAACTGTCATGTCATAGTGAAGATACGCAAGATGGACTATGTAGGCTAGTACGTAATTAGTTAATTAATATTTAGGACAATTTATATGTTAAGAGCTGGTCATTGTTTTTCCTGTGCAAAGGGTTTTTTTTAAGTTGCTTTTGTTGGTCCAGACCTTTTTGAAATTTTGTTAAAACTGGCACTTTATTTCACCCGATGACTTATTATTGTGCCTGTGTGTAAGTGCCTACTTATATATTGTCAATAAACAATTTTTCGATAAATCTAGTGATCTAGTAGATCTAGACTAGCTGACCTATTGGATTATCAAGTTTATAAAATTGCACGATGACAACAAATGAAGGTCAAGTTGCGATATATCTATTATTTAAATCAAGGTGATCGTTGATTTATAATAAATAATGAAGAAGGATCTACAGAATTAAAGTAAAGTTTAGGCCATACGTTAATTAAATGTAACATCACTTTAAAAGTACAGACGCTATCAGGTCAACCTACAGGAATCTGTCAAATTGTACCAATTGAACATTAACCTTCCACTATTGTGATAAGGTTGAAAATCAATTGAAGAAATTATCACATTGATGCAGGTCGATGTGCTGTCCGTACTTGTGTAAAAATATTACGTTATTATGCAATCTTATTATTTAATTTTAATATCGATAATTAAATATTTTCCACGTGTTTATTTATCAGCTTTCCTAGTATTTTTAACGGTAGATGCGAGTGTGAACTGTGAAATTTGATTTTCTTGTGTGATTCGATTCGATACGCTGAAAATACTGTTATACACCTTTCAGTACACCTCATTAATTTATTAATACTTAAACACGTGATTTTTGTATTAATGTACAGTTTTGAAACAACGCGCATTGAGCAAGCGTAGTGATTAACGCTCAATTCTTTCTCTGTATGAGAGGAGGCCTGTGCCCAGCAGTGGGACGATAAAAAGGCTGACGACGGTATACAGTTTTTGGTTTTATACCGCCTTAAAAATAAAAACGTTATATTCATTGTTGATAGGAATATACGCAACTCAAACAGCCTTCGTAGATTTACTAGAACTTTCGAATTTTATGTCGTTAAAATGTTAATTTACCAATTTAATACGCAGAATACACACATAATTTAATTTATTCATTTGTTTTATCGGATATTATTTAAAAAAGTGTCCTTATTTTATAACGTAACTGGTTCTGTGTTGATTTTTTCAAACATTTTTTTTTATTGTGATTTAATCAGATGAACCGGTTTGATGGGAAACATAACAAAATAGCCATAAATTAATACAAAATAACGTTATTGTAAGTTACATAATTCTTTTGGTTCGTTATAGTTAATTTTCTTGGCAAAATGTTTCCCAAAAATATTGTTCATTTTGACAAAATTGATTCGGTAAAAACTTTTTTGTTCGTTGTTTATATTTAATCACGGTGTTGTTTGGTTTCGAACAAAACAAGCAATACTCCATGAAACATCGTTATGGGGCTTTTCTTTTATTTATTTTTGTTTTGTACGCCAACAGAATTTTATTTGTTACAAAGTTATGAGTTTGGTTTCATTGCGCATTTTAGATGCCGTCAGAAAACCACAGACGAATTTGAAGACAATGTACATAATCGAAGAAGTTATTGAATTTGAATTATTATTGTTCAGCATAAAAGTGTTTTAGATTTTAGTTGATATATTATATCGTGGCGTTTCATTTATACTTATTATTCTTGTATAAGAGAGATATTAAATTGCCTCTATCATGACTTCTCTCTTCTCCTTGTTCACAACTACCAAAACTGAATCTTCTTTACAACGCGCTCAAAAATGTGTTCTCAGTACACATTACCAAGTCCCTTTTCATAAAATAATCTATAAAACCTTTTTGCGTAACTATTGTGATAATTAACAAGGTAATTTTCGTTATCAACAAGCCTACACAATGTTACTTAAAAATATTTCTGAACTACTTGAAATCGCACGCTGTCATAATATTTACGTTCCAATTATCGTAAGAATTAAAATACTACTTTTCCTTAGAGAGAACATTTTTACGGTTTATCTGTTGATTCAACTCTTAGAGGGGTACGAAAAATCTCTGTAGGTATACTGGTATATTTGCGTTTTAATTATGCGTTGTAAAATTTCTTGTTTAAGCAAGTTTTATTTCATTAGTGTTGCGCAAGCATTGTGTCTGGGTGCCTTGATAAAACTCTTTACTTTGGCTGACGTAGCAAAATATACTAATGACTATGCTTTTTGGCATTGTTTGAAAAAAAAAATGGCCTCTTTCGAACACACAACATGAAGTTATCTTTGGTTAATGGTTTGACATTGCCAAAAGACAGATCACACATTAAGAAAGTCAATTTTGAAACTAACCACATTATAGTTAAGTAAACACAAACAAACACTTCTTTACAGTAATAAATATCCATTTCATATAAAAAAATAGCAGCGATTTTCTAGACGGACAACCATCTATCTCCTTGGAGTACAGAGATGTATGGAACGTGCGTGCAACGGAATTTATGGCCTTTTCTGCCTAGACCACTATGTTATGTTAGACTGTTAGACGGTGTGCGCAGTGAATTCATTGCCTTGGTACTTTTTTTTTAACGTCATCTGTCATTAACGTCACAATTGAAGACTGACGTTTTAGGTTTGAACGTGTTCGAATTTTGTTGCTTTTTTATTGGGATGCGTGCCAGATTTAAAAATTCGAACTCATTTATGACTAAATGAGTTCGAATTTTTAAATCTGGTTTTTTGGACAGTCAGAATGCAATTGTTTTTTTTTTCAGATGTTTATCACACCTATGTTTTGTTTCTTTATAGAAAATATTTATCTAAATAGGTGTTTATTTATTTAATGCTATATAACTTATATTATTCATGTT
Organism: Helicoverpa zea x Helicoverpa armigera; assembly: GCA_033682625.1. NCBI lineage: Eukaryota > Metazoa > Arthropoda > Insecta > Lepidoptera > Noctuidae > Helicoverpa > Helicoverpa zea x Helicoverpa armigera. Next base: position 5,581,111 of record JAWIIS010000011.1, read on the forward strand.
TTATACCAGTTTGAATCAAAAGACAAAAGAACCTAAGTTTATTTACTCAAACTGGCTTCTAAGAACAGTATTCTGTTTAATTTTAAGAGACAAACAAACATGAATATGATATGATATGAAACCGTGGATTATCTTAGTAAGATTAAAAAAACGTACTAACATACAATAAAATGTACAAGGAATGTGCTTACTGACTCAAATACATTCCAGATATAAAGTAACAATTGAAAATTAGACTAAATGTACTTAATAACTATCACTTTGAAAATAAACATATTATTCATTTAAATACGGATCGTGCCAAACTTAATAGTGGCTTGGAACATAGCTTCGCAGGCACCATTTTAAAAGTGCGTTTTGGAGGCGAACTGCCAACCGTACGTACCACACCTGCACTACTGGTTTCTATGTATTTACATGAAATTATTTTGGATCAAAGCGGGAACAGCACGTGCAGTCACCCTCAGATATAGTCCGATTTCATGCTGTGGCTGCCAGTGCGATCAGCAGTTACAGAATTGCAGCTCACTTCCAAAAAGAATCTTTATGTACCTCCTAATATCGGTCACATGAGCATACCTCAACTCAGTACTTAGCTCCGAGCCGCTACTAAGTTTGGCGACAATTAAGCCTAACTTAAAAAAAAAAAAACAAATAAATAAAAAACTTACCAACACTCCCCACAAGGACGGAGTAAGTGAGAAACAAGCTGTAGTCGACCTCGGTGAATTTGAACTTGTACCGAGTGAACCAGTAGGTCATCTGCGCCTCACCTTTATCCCAAACGAAACAGGTATTAGTCAATCAGGCACCGTGGGACGGCAATCTGTAAACATCACCTGTAAAAGGCTCTGTTCTAGATGGAAAGACTGCCGAGGGTTGAAAAGGAAAATAATTGGGGGAAGTGGTAAAGTTGAGTGGGAATGGGAAAACATTGGGGGAGTTGGAGAAAATAGAGCATATATAGAGGTAAGTAGCTGAACAAAGAGTAGAATTAGAAGAGTGAATAGGGGAACTCTATAGTATATAGAAAGTGCTGATAAAGAGGTATAATGGAAATGAGTAAACATATTTTAAACAAGAAGACTTTAAAGATATATTTTGATCCAGAGGTCGTTAAAATTACTTGGAATTTGCATAGATACTAAATTAATGATTGTTGTAGGCGATGATAGTTACCTATTTTGATTGCAAAATTAAATATTATAAAATAATAGTATTATATCATAACACTAGATATTATTTAATACTCGAATCTAAATTGATGTTATCGGTCAATATTACAGCTGTCATGCATATTTATTTTATTGACCAATTCTCTTTAGTTGCAAATGCCGTGTCGATTAAATAATTTCGTATTTTCATAACACACATTGATATAATCTAGTTTCGAACTGTGACATCATATTTATATTGTATGACCGAACTATTGCTGTAATTTGATTTATAGGTGCCTATATATTGCTTGTAATATTTATTTGCTAGCATAAAATCGATTTTTATATATTTTTTTTATTAAGCCTATGCTGTCCCACAGATGGGCAAAGGCCTCCCCCATAGCCTTCCATCTTTCCCTATCGGTCGCTATTTGTGGCCAGTCCTTGAAAATCGATTTTAATTATCTATAATATCATAATAGAATTTCCATATGAATCGTCTTTACTTTTCTTAAGCAAGTGGGATTCTATAAGCAACTGCAGCTCTATATTTGTATCAATGACTTAAAATAAAGATGACGCCTTATACAATAGACTTGAGAAGAAATTCAGTTCATGAAATCTTTATTAATGTTAAAATAGGTACCTAACCTTGATCGCATAAGTCAAAAGTGGCTCGCAAGTCAATCGTGAATAAGTGAAACCTAAGTTTAAGTGCAAATCACTGTGATGCGGTTAATAAATAAATAGAAGCATTAGTGTTTGCTGAAAAGCAAACTTGAGATAGTGCTTGATAGACAGTTATAAATATATCAGCATTTACTTAAAAAAAAAATAAAGACGTTTAGCGAATCTTATGTCTAGTAACTTAATTTAGCCAGGCCCAAGTTTACCGACAGCAAAAACGTCAGTTTTTTCTTAAAACAGCTGTTTAGTTTGGAAATTGCACGTGGAGATTCATACCTAGGCAAACAGTCTCTTAAGAAAAGTTACGTTTATATTGACGGTGAACTTGGGCCTTGGGCCATTCATAGATGTGCTTAAGGTACGTAGCACGATAAATTTTATTACAAATACCTACGCAGGTACTTATCCTGCAGGTAAAACGTTTTGTCCTTCAAAAAGAACAAAGCATAAAGGTCCTTTAAGGTCCACGTTAAGCTAAGTTTTAATTAGGTTTTGACAACCGTATTATTGTAGGTATATTTTAACACAAAAATCACCAATTTAGGTAGGTAAAAAAAATGGTTTAATCAACTGTTTCTTCTTTTTGTATTAATGTAATTTATAGATAGGTGTAGGTAGGTATACTATGATATGACTGTGCAAATTTTTGTAGTATCGTGAACCATGGCTTTACATACTTCGTACTTGAGTAATCTGTGGTTTTACGAAGTATAAATAAGCTATTCAGTAAAGAAACACCGTGTATCTACTATGTATCTTATAGCGTTATTATACAAGGCAATATAAAGTTATTTATATACCTACCACAAACTAAATCTAGATTTTTATCTTATCTCTCTGATCAGATAAATATCAAAAATTCTAAATCAAGTCTATTTGGGTTAATTTATTTTTTGGGTTTTAATTAAGTTTGTGAACCACAAGACCATAAATGAGGTCTTTGGGTTTTTCCTTATGGAATTTTCAGTTGCAACCTGACTTTTGAAATGTAGCTGGTTGATCCGAATTTCGTGCCTTAGAATAAACATAGCAGTCCCGTGAAATTATTTAGTGCCTGTCTTAGGTTTTCATTGTAATACTAGCTCTTAAAAAAACGAAATAGACACTAGTCTATCACTGTCATGTCATTAATGATATATTATAAAATGCGCTACTTCGTCCTAAACGTAACTTAAGACTAAAAAGAAAATTTATTCAAATATTAATTATTTATTCAAATATATAAATCATTTTGAAGTCGATTTTCAGTGACTTGAAAGCCAATCAGAGAGCAATAACAATTTGGACCAAAGGTACTTAATCAATCCTTAGATTGATAGACTTTGTGTGAATTTTAATGACCTGAATTGCAGTTAGTTATAAATTAGGCAAAGGTATAGATCGGTTTTAAGTCGTCCTTAGTCATTTAAGAGGTCACATAGCAGGCAATTTGACCGCATGAAAACTAACCGTTGGACCAAAATTTATAATGCCTAGGTTTGCTTTAAAATAGATTTGTTGCAGCCTAAGGTTGACGACCCCTGCACCTCAAGTTCGACTGAGAGTATTACTTCAGATGGCTTCAATTACCAATGCTAATCTCAAATTATATTAGGTACAGGCTATAGGGTGACCATCATCTGCCTAGCCTTTTACTACCTATATTTGGGTCGGAGCATCAGTATTTACATAGAGCGACTGTCTATCTGTCCTCCTCAACCCATTTACCTGGACGTTCAGATACTCTTTGGTCAGACTGACTTAGTTGTAGGACTTCTTGGCTTTTGACTACCAGTAACAATTGTCAAAAAAATTATCCATAAATAACGTGCTTAATGATAGGTATGCTCGATCGGCCCGTACGGCTGTTAAGTAGCTAAGAGTTTGTCTTTAGACTGCATACAAGTGACCATATAGTACCCATAATTTCTTTAGGCATAGACTTTTACCTAGTCCAATCGTGGGATAACAAACAGGCTTGTGATGAGTAAATCTATTCAGAATCAGTTATGGCAAATATCACTTCCTACAATAATTATGAAAACAAACTACTTCGTCCTTTGTAGTCATAGCAAAAGTTAGTTATCTATAGTTTTGTTTATAGACATTCATAGCCTATTTTTAATACTTTTTTACTCCGTCTAAAGCCTAAAGTTTGAGATCATTGACCTTCTCACCGCTACCGTTGTGTCTTCAGAGTAATATGTCATGTTCAAGGATGACATTATTGTGTCTCAGTTATAACTTTGAGGCAACAAAGCCTTGTATTGGGCAGGAATTTTAATCTAATCCCTTTTAAAAGAGACCGCATTATATTTTGGGATTTGATTGATAGAACTCTTCAATATAAAATATTGAAATATGAGTTTGGAGAACAAATGTGTATGTTGAAATAGTAAAATTTACATGATAATGAGGTAAGGTAATAATAATTACTTAATGTAAGTGTGATTATAAATATGGTAATTATTGTTACATAGCTGATAAGATTTGAAATGCACTCACTAATTTTACCTGTATGCTTCAACTTACTGCTACTTTATACTATACATAGTTACTGCTGAAGTATTTCTTTCATGTAAATAAAATCGTTCTAAAAATCTATATTCTATTAATAAAATTATTTTACTAATAAGCCCAGTATTAGTATTCGCCCTACAAACGAAAACTTTTTATAATAAAGACGATGTTCGATTTTTAAATCAAAAGAAATTAGCGATGCTTTCATCAATCTATCATTATCTAGTCATTAAGCTAAATCGATCACAAACGTATCAATGGCACGGCCATTAGGAATAATTTCAGCACATATTTTTAGTCATTAGTTTGAAAAATCTAGTTTGAGTTAAGGCACCTAATGGACCTTTACTAATACTTATGAGAATGCGAGTTGTTTTTTTCGTTTTGCTTACATTGTAATATGTTTGACTCGATTAAGATGACATTTGGTGTAGATGTTCCTAATTTAAAGTATTGAGAAGGGTTTTGAAGTTGTATTAATTTTAATTTCTTTTTCTTTTGCTTATCACGTCATAGTTAAGTATGTAAATATTTTTACAAATACCTAATTTGATTTTGAATTTAATGTGGATATGTTGCTGGGGAGTTTGTTGTTGTACTTCTTTCTGTTGAAGATGGGTCGATTTGGGAGCAATATTTTTTTTAGTATTTATTTGAATTTCATAAGTGAGGAATTAAACAAAATGATGCTGGCTGCTCACAAAATGTTATTACCTATAATATCCTTTATATTTTATTGATTGTCTTAAAGGACATCTTTAGAGAAAGATTCGGAGCAGTGCTCTATGGTATACAAACAATTTCAATACTACCGTCTTTTGTTTCTACTATATTTAGAGCAACTGATAAGCTATATAGAACAAGCCATACTGACTCAATTTTTGACCGTATTTAGTCCAAAATAACTCCTTATCTTGAGGTCAAACTACTGTCGTTGTAGTAAATATGAGGTTAGGATTAAGGAATGTAACCAAAATAATTGTGTTATAAGTGGGAAGCAATCGCGTTTCTATTTAAAATAGGTCCCTAAATATTTTTAGTAAACGTATGATGCGGCGAAATTTTGAGGCATTATAGATCGTCGGATTAGGTAGGTGCTATATATCGCAACATAATTCATACTTAAACAAAATATAATTTCATTATATCAGTGTAGTTAATGTAAAAAGTTTTATAATTATATCATAATCATCATGTGTCAATCGGACGTAAATCCGTCACCTACTGCTAAAAGTGTGACGCGACGGACATATTCGGAACGAATCGTCAGTATAGTGTCCTATATTAAGGCACACTGAGGAAGGAAAGATAGCGGAGATGCTATAAGGAAGGTAGGTCAGGCCCTTTCTTGCAGGTCAATGTAACGTACGGTAAGCGTTGATCAGTCACCAGAACTAACGAGACGTTCGGGTTCCTTGTCATATTAAAACCAATCTGCCAAACGTTCTTTATCTCCCGAGCGCCCATATTTTGGCGCGCTACTTTCGTAGAAGGTTTTGCATTATGACATCCGGGCTAGTAATTTTGCTCTCCACGTTTCGGCTTCATTTCGGTACACACATATTATTACAAGACATGTCTTGTCAGCATTACATGTTATCTTGATAAGAAACAGTTCTTATTTTAAAATAGATTAAAGTAACGCCTACCGGCCATTTGCATAATCTTATAATCAACACGTATGAATTTACGTGAGCGACGTGAAATTTTCAAATCCCTCAAAAGTTATAGATTAGTCACGTAACATTTTAATTTTATCGATGTCGATAGATACTACACATAGGTAATTTAATTTATAGAGAAATAAAATCGTATTTAAAATTTATTTTCTTATCTGTTAGTGATATTGATTTTACTGTCTCTTTTAATTTAAAATAAAAGATTCCGACAAATTGAACGCCATTTTGAGAGATCGGTAAAAAATTAACATTACACTACAATGCTCTAAATTATTATTTAATTGTAAGCAACTTATATTTACATTACATTATCTTTGATCAATCTCAATTACATTATTATGTCCCTATAAATCATAATACACCTCATTAGTTGCACTTATTATAAGTCAAAACTTTCCTTAGAAAACATAACTTAGTACATTAACATTATATCATTCATTCATCTTAGTTACACGTGGTCATTGCCACGTGTAATGCACTGTAGTGCAAAAAGGTTTTATATTTTTGACCTTTTGTGGGCTTTTTTATGGAATCACTCGAATCATTTGATAGCGGGCTATAAAGTCCTTATCATCTTCTGAGCCTTTTCCCAACTATGTTGGGGTCGGCTTCCAGTCTAACGGGATGCAGCTGAGTACCAGTGTTATACAAGGAGTGATTGCCTATCTGACCTCCTCAACCCAGTTATCCAGGCAACCCAATACCCCTTGGTAAGACTAGTTGTCAGACTTACTGGCTTCTGATTACCCGTAATGACTGCCAAAGATTTTCAATAGCAACCTCGGGATCTAAGGTCCTATCTATATCTAAATATCGGGTGTGTCGTTCATAATCACATTAAATGAAATGCGTTAATATACTGGTTAATATATGTCGATTAACACAAAGATAAAAGAAAAATACGTAAAAATAAAAAAAACGTTTTTTTTTTCAAACAAAGTAAATGGAATAAAAATGTGCGAAAATTAGAACACCATATAAAAGTCATTCATTACAAACAACTGAAATTCTCCCTTGAAAACTGACAGCTGTCAACTGATCAAAACATACGATACTCCTAACTTTATCTCTGCTTTACACATGATGTTGTAAATTATAAAAACGAGAAATGACTCCTGTGGCCAAACCACTGAATGGATTAGGTTATTTTTTTTACAATTCGCCATAGAATATCATAAAGTATATGCGATATGATTTAATGTGATTGTGAACGACACACCCGATATACTTTGGTACAGCTATTTCACTGCGCAAACATTTATAATATTAATTAACTCATTTTCTAAGTTTATTTCAAAACTCCCACATAAAATGCAAAACAAGCAAGCGAAATTGAAGAGAGTTAATTGTATGTATATATTTTCGTGGAAACGCTGAAATCTATTTCAGTGAAATATTGTCTGGAGACAAACAAGATTGCGCGAACGTAAATTGATATAAATGTAGGAGTACCCACTAACGAGTGCAGCTACCCCAAAAAAGTGAATACAGGATGTTTATAAGGAAAATGTTAAATAATGGCGGAAAATTTACAAAGATATTCAAGTATTTTGAGGAAAATCGATGCGTGTGTGGCAAAACACTTTAAGGTGTGTAGGTATAGGAAAAGAAGCACAATTCGTTTTGTATCAATTAGCAAAACAACAAACAAAGTTATTCTTACTTTCTAAAAGGCGATAATTTTACTCGCGCTTAGGTATTAAATTCTTATGCATGTACATTTATTAGTTTACAGTCCTTGGAAACTGCTCATAAAACTACATTTTTTGCATTTTTTCAATAAAACATCCTGTATACACAAAGGATAAATTATGCTTAGTCACAACCAACAGACTCGAGCTATTAACTTATCCGAGAGTGTATCTTCATGTAGCTTCACGAAGATATGTGGAATTAGAACGAATTTCAACCCTAAACAAAGTTATTTACCATCAGATACTCTTTATGTGACAGAGATGGACTCAATAAAGGACCGAATAAAACAAATGAGAACTGAAACAAGGTTTTAAAGAAGGACGGTCTCGTTTGGGAACGTTTTATAACAATAAGCTGTATATGAATGTATGTATTGAGAGGTGCGGGTGGTTGGTATTTCTCACTGTATAACATGATATTAATTTGCATTACATAGTGAACTGTAGGAAAAAAACATGTACTACTCTGTAATTTTAATAATTGTTCTTTGAAATATCCCACATATGCAGATGAGTGTAAATTAATTTACAAATGTATCATGGTTTTGTGACGCACAAGTTATATTTTTAAAACTTCAAGGCAGTTTTAAAATATATATTATCATGAGGTATAATATACAGTTTGCATAACCATATAGGCTTTTGATAATTTATTTATTTTGATAAAAGCAAACGTATGTCAAAATCAAATCAAAACTTCGTCCATTAATCATGTTATCTAAACAAAAAGTGCTTACTTATTAAAGTTGATAATAAATAGAAACCAAACAAATTAGTGAAGCCATTATGAACTTAGATATTATAATAAACTATGGCCCAAGTACACCGATAACATAAACGTCAGTTTTCTTAAAAGAACTGTTTGCTATGTCAGCCTAGCCTTTTTCCCAACTATGTTGGGGTCGGGTTCCAGTCTAACCGAATGCAGCTGGGTACCAGTGTTTTACAAGGAGCGACTGCCTATCTAACCTTCTCAACCCAGTTACCCGGGCAACCCAATACTCCTAGGTAATACTGGTTGTCATATTTATCTAATAAGCAATAAAAATAAAAAATAAAAAAACCTGAAACGACTGTCAATAAGTGCTATTTTCAATAATGTTTCGAATAAACTGACGTTTATTTTGTTGGTGAAATTTGGCTTTGGATTAATTGATGGACTGGCTTTGCCCTAATCTTCTCACAGAAACTTTATCTTTCTGCAGTCGTGAAGTTTTTCTATCTTAGCTGTAATTAAAGAGTTTGGTGTGACAAATGACTTCAGGGAATTACTGAGCTCAAATCAGAATTTGCTGAAGTGTTTGCGAGGAACCTTTTTTGTGTATTTTTGGCCTTAGAAATATAGTTAACTGAACTGTTGTATGAAAAATAATGAATATCGTGAAAATGTTTTGGTAACTATATTTTTTCAGTTAATATATAAAACCTGTGATAAGCAGGCTAAAAGGTAGGTACGGCAGTTATGGTCCAGGTATTGATATACAATAAGCAAACAATATTATACATTATTTTATAGAACAATAAGATTTTGGAAAAAAATCTTGTAATTTTTATTGTCTGTGCTACTGAATCCTCATCATTAGTACTTATTGAAAATAATCCACCCATCAATTTTCCCACGTTCTACACTGTGCAAAATTTCAGTTTCAGCCAAATTACCGAATAAAAAAAGCTATGAAATTTCACGGTTATTAGTGACAGTTTTTGACATGAAAATTATCTGTATGTTTGTTTATTTGACAGTTTCATGAACCTAATTTGTAATCATCTACTTAATTTATTTTAAGTAGGTGCTTTTCATAAGCTATTTTGTTTGAGTTTCTATACAAAATTAGGTACGTAAAGTATTTATGATTTCTAAGAAGAAAAATGTCGCGTTAACATGCAAACTTAAAATACATTTCTAGTTTTTAGGTATTTCTTGACACTGACTTTTAGAATTTGACAAACGTGTTTGACTTGAACAACATTTTTAGCTTCTTTTCCAATTAAATAGCTATTCGACTTTATAAAAAGATTGTTATTTTGTAGTGACTTGCTAGGTTTATCTAAGTTTTATAGGTCAAACGGTTTACAGTAGTTTGTTTTTTATTTGAAAAAGAAATAACTAAACTTACAGATTAGAGTTACAAATACGTCTTTAGCTTATTAGCTGCTGAGATTGTCTGGATACAGGTAATAAATAGGTAATTATATCTCAGATATTTGCTACTTTTCCTATTATTAACAAAATTAATAACGGATGATGTAGGTACATCATATTATATTACAAAAACTATTAAAAAGATTAGTGTGAGTATTGTCATACAAAATAATATACTGCGTATATTTTATTTTGATGTCATTTGCATATATGCAAGAATTTATTGTCACAAAAAAGTGACAAAATAAATTGTCAGGATTGGACCTTAATCCGGATGCGAAACCAGTGTTTGTAATAATACTATCCTCTTGTTTTTGTTACTATATAAATAACTTTTTAAAATGATTTTATAGGTGAATTTATAGGTCCAGTTTTCTACAAAATGTATTATCCTACTGGACTTGTACAGTCAGTATTCATTAAACAAGAATGAGCTTAAGTATGTTACTTACATTAAACTTAGTACTTATCGAACTGCAGTTTCTCTTTATAGATAAATATAGCTTTTAAATATATAAGCATATGGTACAATATTGTCTAACAATGAGAGTATTGTTCGCCGAATTTATAGGTAACTGTATCGACATTCAGCAATTATTACAAAATTCGTTGTTTTTTTGCTATCGTTGCAATGCAGAACTGGCACAATGCATCTCAAAATGCAGGGGCAACATTATCAGACAACATTTTATTATTTTTATTTTTAGCACCTACCTTGACATCTGGTTTTTACGTTCCAAAAATAACTTATTATATTCTTCAATAACTTATAAGGGGTCATAAACTTTCGATACCTGATTCAGTAATTTAAATAAAGATGCAGCGAAGGTATCCGATTTAAAATTGATTCGCTGTTATTTCCCCTTAAAATACGGTCAAGAGGAAACCTTACAGATACAAAGTCTTGCAAGGGGTCAAAACTGGTATACGATATTCTTGGTCATCTTTAATGGACATTGAGTTACAACTTCGTCTTGCAAAAAGGAATCCTATACTTAACTACATATATGTATGTATAAAAGGTAAAGATAAAAAAATCATTTATTCAAAATAGGCTGAAAATCAGCACTTTTTGAAGGTCTAACTTACAAAAGTCAGCCCCCAAAACGCCCGCCCTTCACCACTTCCTATGTGTTTTTGATGGGAAGAAGAAGTAGTGGAACAAACTCCCCAGCATAAGCAAGTATAGTTTGATAGACATAGGTAGGTAGGTACAGTAGACCGCACATCAGTGGTAACTGTCATGCACCTTAACTCAATAGTAATAAGTACGATTTTCCTATAAAACTGTTACCTGTTGTGACCTGAAGTTGACAGTACTAATGATAATGAACTTTAGATCCACAATTCTCAGGTTATTGTTCTACGTCATGACCCTCTATTAACTGATCTAGGACTGGATCAAACGTGACATACTCTATCACTAATAGTACCTAAAGTATGCGACATCGTATTACCTAGGACATAAACACGTGAACTATGCATACATTAATACGATTACCTACTCACTAAGATTTAGTTATATATATATATAAGGTTAAGTTTTAAATAGCTTTGGTAATACATAATCTATTTATAAGTAAACTAGCTGTTTCCCCGCGGTTTCATCCACATCCCATGGGAACTACTGCTTTAACGGGTATAAAATATAGCCAATGTTACTCGCAGATAATGTAGCTTTCTAATGGTGAGAGAATTTTTCAAATCGGTTCAGTAGTTTCGGAGATACAAACAAATAAAAAAATGTTTCCTCTTTGTTAGTACCTATATTAGAAAGGATATGCGTTTCTTGTAACTTACTCATGATACATCAAGTACCTAAACAAACAAGATTGAAACCAACAGCATTTTAAATTGTATTGTAATTAAGTTTAAACAGAGTTGTCGTATATTAAATCCCAATGGTTCTGCAGGCGTATTTATATTATTTTATGTTTTCGCCGCATGAAAGCTCAACAAACCAATTAGTTTCATTTAAATAACTACGTACAGTGAAAACGTTAATTAATCCCAGAGAGAGATACGAATAATGCAATCGATGCTTAAATGTAATATTTGATGTCAGAATATTTTTATTTATTGTACGGTGGACTGCACATCAGTGGTAACTGTCATGCACCTTAACTCAATCGTAATAAGTATGATTTTCCTATAAAACTGTTACCACTGACCTGAAGTTGACTGTACAGTCAGCAAAAAAAGGTCATTAACTCATTTAAAAATGTTTATTTACAAAGTAACTGAACAGTAAAATCTCAACTGAAAATGTTGTGTTCAGTGTCTTTTACAAGTATTCAGTTTACCTAGAATGTAAATCATGTCGCAGTCAAGTATACTAGCAGATTTTAGTATTCAAGTATTTCGTAACTATGGCTTAATGGATTTTTGTTACTAAACATACATCATATAGATAATAATTTGGCGTTCAATATTTTATTGCCTTCTTATATAAAAGTCATAAAATAAGATTTTCAGCCTATATAACAATAAAGGCTACATGTAATTAATAGTTAATAAAATAAAATAATTTTAATTAAAATTAAACGTTTCAAGCCTACTTAATAATATATTATTATTCCGAAATCTATTTTAACGATTTCTTCCGCGCGGAAATTGATTAAAAAATGCTGAATATTAAAATTATATTGACGTCTTATTATTTTTAAACCACTATGTTGAAATTATATATTTCTTAAATATTATATTTCCCTGTTACCTATCAAGTCCATATTATGTATATTGTAATGCCTACATTGTATAGAGGAATAAATTCATGGGTAAAAATTACAGCGTAGAACGGGGTTTCTGCCTTAAATTATGGTCATTTATAATTCACCTAGTGCAAAAACTAAAAAAATATTGTTTTGGAATATTTAGTAAGGTCGTTTATTGTTTTTTTTTTTAGAAATTTAAAAATCTGTTATTTTTTAAATCCTCCCTGATCAATTCTAATTATGAATAGTCAAAGTTGTTATTTAAGGCTATATTTTATTACAGTAATAGTAGTATAAAACCTTAAGATTTTTACATTCCACATGCAAAAAAAAACAGAATATTTCCCACTTTTACTGCTGTTTGTAACTCGTATTATTAAAAATGGTTACAAATCGAACCTACTTTGTAACAATGGCGATACTACTTATTATGCAATATTGAACAAAGATTTAACGTAATATTGTGTGTAAGAAAATGTTGTTAAAATGGTCACTTTGATTAAAGCATAATCTGCCGAGCCTTTTTCCCAACTATGTTGGGGTCGGCTTCCAGTCTAACCGAACGTAGCTGAGTACCGCAGTCCATAAGCAACAAAAATAAATAAATTACAAAGATTTCACCATTTTCGTAATTCTATCGCTTTAGATCGGCATTTGCAATATCAAGAGAAAGAAGAAAATTTACATTCGGCAATAAAATCACGATAAAATCGACCGATTCGAGCACATATGGTGAATTCCATTTTATGTCGCGATAATAATATTTGAACATTTACATTCTGAAATACAGGCATTGACCTGAGCAAAAAAATGTTGGGTGAAACTAGTAAAGCAATGTGAGTTATGATTTTTTTGTCTCGGTGACTTATTTGATCTTATAACAATAGAACGGTGCGCAAAGCATAAATAAATAAGTAAGAAAGGGCTTAACAGCTTGATAAGGTAAGAATCTCAAGTTTTTAAAATGAGTTTTATGGCATTTTACAATAGATAAATAATAATAAAAATTGATTACCTAATACGGGTCCAACGATGAACATGTAGGCAAGCATAATTAGTACTATTTGTAGTCTGCGAGATCCCTCCCGCACTTTGAACGCCACATTCACAGTCGCCACAAAGTCCTTCACGGAAAGCAACGACAATACACTCGGGGACTTATCGCTCTCTACTTCCTTCGTCTTTTTTGTTTTCTCTTTAAGTCTTAAGACGATGTAAACAAACCCGAACAAGTAAAACACACACGCTACTATGAACACTCCGTAGTAACCGAAACGACGCGTCATGATACCACTGAGCGCAAGCCCTACGGGCCTGCTTAGAGTTAATATTGCCGTTATGATCCCTAAACGGAAAGTCCTCTCGCTGTCATTCGTGATGTCAGTGACGTAGCTGTAGACAGCCATCGTCATAGCAACGCGCCCCCCGGCCAGCGCTGGCGGGAGACCCTCTATCAACGCCGTCTCGTTCAACCCAACTTGAAGGAAGAACACCGTGCTCAGTATAATACCGATGGCGGATATCAGTTTCCCTAGGATAGGCAACACCATAAAGGCTTTGCGGTTCCCTGTTCGATCGCTCCATGCTCCTAAGAAAAGTGTTAGTATTCCTGGCAGAGCAGTCTGCAATGGGAAGCTCCAAGCGGTCATTGAAGCCACCATGGTCTGCACATTTTTCTCTTGTTCCGTATAGTTGTGAGTGCGGCCCTGCATTATATGCCTGCAGGTCCGCTCGTCGTATTGTAGATTTACTAGACATGATTTCTCTAAGCACAGATTTTGGACAGCTAAGCCGGCGAGCACACTCGGCAACACGTAACAAATAACAAAAGGTTCCACTGTAACTTTAGATCTAAAAGCCCAGGACTCTTTGAGGAATTGTTTCAGTCTTTTGCTCAATTTCGTTTCTGTTTTCTTGAGCTCGGTGCCGTATTGTTTGTTGCACTTGCATGGTTCCACACTCACGATCTTTTCTCCGGGCACTTCGACCCGTAACGTCATTTTGACAACAGTTTACCACTTTATCGTTCATTTGTTTTTTAACATAATTTAGACGAGAATTGTTTTAAAGTTTATTTGTGTTTGTAAATGAGTAAAAAAAGTATTTTTATTATTGAATTAATTTGAAATATTTTGTTTGTGTAGTATCACAGTAGCACGTAACGTATATCGGGGCGAGCGTTCGGGTGCGCGTGCGACGGCAGATTGCGAGCGCGCGGCGGCTGTTGCGGGCGACACTAGTTCTGTTACTGGCTATCAGCTGGCCGTTGGTACAGTTTAATTTGTACTTTATTATGTTATCACGTGGCCGTGCTGGGCTCCTACTCGCGTGTTTTCAAACTTCCATTAATATTTGTAATTGATCATATGCAACATTATAAGCTAGCCGAATCCTCACCGCAACTCTTTTATAAGTAATTCACATAATGAGGAATATTCCACAATGCTTAATTAGGTAGCGATGCGGTTATTATGCATATGATTTAAAATTTCTCATAATAAACTGTTAAGGGTAAATCAAAACTAAACATAAATAAGTAATCTATGTTAGGATTTTAAAAATTGGAAATTAAAGAACAAGATTTTTAACCGACTTCTTAAAAACGAGGAAGTTCAAAATTCTGATATTTGTATTTTCTAAATAACAATAAACAGAAAACGTCTCGTCTAGGTAAGCGTTGACGTGCATAGTCTACGTAGAGTATCTAATTTTATTATAATATTCAGTTCATCAATAAAATTGTGGAATTTTTTGGGACCTTCGTTTATTTGAACATCACTCACGAATGTATAAGAATCAATACCTTCTATGACTCATTTTGGAGACGAATTTGACGACACTGATTCTCAATTGTTTGTGTGATGATTAATACTTACCCGAAATACATAAGTGAAAATTAACTTCAGTCTGAGTATAAAAACTTTTTGAATAGTGATGTTTCAGAAGTTTATCGTTAAGAAATAACTAAGTATGATCTCGTATTTCACTTGCTATTATAATCGTTAAACATAATAATAAATACTACATACAATAGTATAGACATAAAAGTAAGTAAGTACACATGTAATTTCATTTTTTAAGTATGAGTGAAATAAAGGCCTCCGAGTTTACTCTTCAAAGTATACCTGAAAACCAACTCCAAACTAAAATCACTAGAAGTATTAAAATTCCCATTTCTCTATTTTACCTACATTACAATAAATGCTTTTTCTTGTATTTTTCAATTACATTTAGTGAACAATACCCCGTCATCAAAGTAGCTAATGACATTTGTGGAGCACGTAATATATACGTTCCAATTTTTCCGAAATCTCGGTCAAGAGGCTTGCCAGAGTTGCGTAATGTGTATATTATCGAATAAATTAGATGGCTTTGACAATGACCATATTTTATAATTGAAAGAACAATCAAAAAGCACTTTTTTGTCTCAAGGCTTTAACTCAGAATGGTTTTGCAATAGTCTGGCAAAGTACGCCATATTTTTTTTGTAATGGTACTTACTTCTGCATATGTTTTTCGCAAAGCGTACATAAAGGATTAATAGGAAAGAGTTAACTATAATTTTATTACTTGTCCCAATAAGTAGCACGCATATGTACATACATGTGGTATTTATCGGCATAAGTTTCCCTATTTACGGTATTGGTGTAGATTGCCGAAACCCGTATTTTAGAAAGATAAGTCAAAGTTTATAAGTTGCCCTTATTTATATATTACTTATGTGTAATATCAAGACATATTTAATTATTCAGTTATATCTGAAAACAAAATTTTAAAAATATTCCTAAAGTCTGTGACTGCATTTGACCTCTTTCACCTCTAGACTAAAACTCGTCTACTCTTCAAAATGTACATCCTTATTCGAAGTGAAGCAAAAATCATATTAAATATTTTACATAAATATGTTAACTGATTTTATTGATCTTACGAATTGGATAAATGGCAAACACTGCATATTAATTTGGATGATTCGCGTATTTTTGTTAATAAACGCGAAATGTGCATAATTTACGTATATATACATATCTACCTTTATGTTGTGAATGGAGATACATAAGTAATAAAATATAATTATATTATAATCACATCAAGTTTCCTATTCCAAGATATTGTAGAGGCATTGATTCACCCTCCGAGCCTTTTTCGCAACTATGTTGGGGTCGGCTTCCAGTCTAACCGGATGTAGCCGAGTACCAGTGCTTTACAAGAAGCGACTGCCTATCTGACCTCTTAAACCCAGTTACCCAGGCAACCCAATACCCCTTGGTTAGACTGGTGTAGATTAATATATGTGATTGATTAATAAGTAGAATAGCTGGTGACATCTATCGGAAGTTTGCAGAGTTAATAAGTCTATCAGTGAAAACATAGAAGTAAATTATTAAGTACGGGGAAAACTTACTGACAGGAACCCTCTTGTCGGAACCGTAACTTAGTTAGGTCGAAACATGTTTAAGTGAATTATTGTTAACTTAGAAGAAGAATGTAATTTGTAACTAAGTAATTTATTTTCTAACTTTTTGGCGAATCTGATGATTGTCTATTATGCTTTCAGTTCTCCTTTGAAGATTTCCTCAAGTTGGATTATTTTATTTATTGTGCTAATAAAATGCTATCCCTTAACAATATTTTGCCTATTCATTATAATCTAATATTAGACACTTTTGTGACGGTTATATTATTAGCTATGACAAAGCAACGAGGTTCATTCAGAATTATTTCCGCTCATAAAAAGGAAATTTTTCACAGCAATTCTTGCTGGTTCATTTAATTATCTTGATAACCGTTAGGTATGTAAATACTCTGGCTTCTGTAGGAGGTAATTAATGGTAATGGCGCATAAAACATTAGTACTGATATGACATTAGGACTTGACAAAACAAAATAATGATTTCAATAACGTATCTACCAATCTGTTCATTTGTTTACATACATTACAGAGATAGGAATCGACATTGCTGGAATGGGTTTAATATCTGCAACTAATATGCTAATCTTTAGAAGAATATATTGAAAGCTGCAGTTATTTGCGATGCTTTTTCCGCTCGCAATGAAATGAAAATAAAAAATGTAAATTCGTTAAAAAAATTGGTCAATCAAGTCGTAGTGAAGAACTTTTGTCAACAAAACAATATGTATTTATTCAAATTAAAACAGCTTAATAAAATCATGGCAGCATTGCCACGTTGAATGGCAATGCTCAACCTCTGTGCGAAATAAAAGCCAGCGTTTGGGTCCCGGGAAGTGTCAACCAGGCGCTAGGAAATATCCTTGGCAAGAAGTGAGAAGAGTTTCAACCCCAAACAGCTCAAACATGTAATTCCCGATAAGGCTACTATATTTGCGCGATTTGAGGTCCTGTATTTATTTAAATGCAACTGTTAAAGATCATAACGAGATAAATAAATTTCATAGAGGATCTAGATTCATTTATAATTATAATCATCCTGATCTTAAACACCTTGCATTCAAGCTACAATACAATTTATTCAACGACAAGTTTTTCCTCCCATTTTCAATGTAATTTAACACTTATTTTATGGATTCTGTTTCTTCTGGAAGCTGTTTACAACACTCGATACCATTAAATCAAGCATTGGTTATTATAAACATAATCACCTTATTACAAATTCTGCCTATTGTTTTAATGTCACAAATGATAGTGGATGTCAAAAACGTTTTGTGTTAAGAGGGTTAAGGCCACTGGTGTTTCTGGTTAACATCGTTTATATCATTAAACTGTCAGCAAATGTCCTTTAGGTGCTTGATCAGGGATGTTTTTACTATGTATAATAATTTTCAGCGTTCATAGAACGTCTAGAAACAACTATCGTCCTATACTAAGCTTTCTGTGGCTGTCTTTATGTAATAGACAATTTTAATTTCGAGGCCCGTAGAAGTAGAACATACGGGATACTTATGTAAAATAATTAATTAATATTGGTTCTATATCTATTCCCGTACGTTCTTGGCAAAGAAACCTGGTTACTAACACGAGGATAGCTGTTAGATAGTCATACACTAATGTTAAAAAATAGGAGCCATGATTAAATTTGACCACCAGTATTACCGACGGGTATCGGGTTGAAGAGGTCAGATAGGCAGTCGCTCCTTGCAAACTGGTACTCGTCTGCAAGCGGTTAGGCTGGAAGCCGACCTCAACATAGTTGGCAAAAGTCTAGGCCGATAATTAACGACTATGTGCCTAATCTTTGTGTTAGTTACTAGGTGCAGTACACACTTTGTATATGACAGCTGTGCATGTCATAGTAGTGAGTAAGCTATTATGTCAGGTGTCAAATTGCTTCCTTGTTTACATATGTATATCGGAATACGACAACAGTTATTTGCAATATTCTGTAAAATATTTGTGAAAAATACTGCTAAGTCTTTGTATTTGGTTTATAACTGATAACTAGATCCAATAACGTATACTGGGTTAATGAGTAATTTGGTGTTTTATTGTGTGGTTATATACATTTTAAATTACTCATTTATTTATGTATTACCTAAGCCTGCGTCAGTAAAATGACTAACCCGATTCAAATTAATGCTGACACATTTTCTAAAAATGAATGAATAATCTGAATGTTGCCGACTTCTTTGTGGCAATAAGGGCAAAAGTAGGTAAGACATATTATGAAAAACAAAAGAATGATCAGTTATTAGATAATTAAGATGACAATCACTCAAGTTAATTTGGCTTCAGGTGACCTGAATGAGTATTACAATAAAAATTATACATCTACACCAAAGAAATAGAGAGGAATCATTTTTCTTTTGTTTGTGACCCTAATGACTATGAAACTACTGAACCGTTTTGAAAAATTATTTCAATGTAGGAAAGCTAGTCTGCCAGAGTAATATAGGATATATTTTATCCCGGTACAGACAGTAGTTCTAAGGGACACTAGTTAAACCGCGGGAAAACGGCTAGTCTCAAATAATACCAAAGTTATTATTTGCAATTCTTTCACAAACAAAGTCGACCGTTGCACCATGTCTCTATCACGTAGCCGCGTAGCCCTAAATGTTGCCAACTGCAAAAAACCAATAACTTGTATTAGGCCCATGGTAATATCGTTCTTGAAACGTAATCTCAACCACACACTTTAAGTACGTGATATCAGATATTGGTTAGGGTGAATCTACACGGTGAAATAGCTCGGGCATATTTAGGCACATGCGCAGGTTACATGCATTTTAAAAACGTGCGGGTCTAGAGAATCGCGTATGTAAAAAAACAAAATACCCACCCGCGTGCTCTTGTCACTTGTCACTTGCGCATGTTAACTTGCTCCAGCTACATGTATCGTGTAGACGCACCCTTATTTTGTGATAGTCACGTATTTGAGCCTACAGGCCCTAAAGCCTTATCCTTGAGTTAAGGTCATTCTAGAAAGCGGTCATAACCTTCTTCTAGATATATAAGTGGTCCAATGACCTGATGGAAATTGCTGCCTATTGTTATATTTCATGAATGGTCAAGTCGATGGTATGAAATAGTTTGTGTTTGTAATGTGTTCAGGTGTTCACAGTGCGTTACATAATAATGTTCACTTTCTTACTAAATTATAAATGCGAAAGTAACAACCGATTCAAATGTAATTTGGTCTAGCTAGAGCTAAGTACCTTTTTGTAACCAATTCATAATTACACTAGCCGTTTTCCGCGTTTTCACCCGCGTCCCGTGGGAGCTACTGCCCGCACCAGGATAAATATAGCCTACCTTACTCGCAGATAATATAGCTTCCTAATGGTGAAAGAATATTTAAAATCAGTCCAGTAGTTTTTGAGTTTATCCATTAGGTAGAACCAAACAAACAAACAAAGTTTTCCTCTTTATAATATTAGTATAGAAAAGTTAATGTCACTGTCTGATTTTCTTTATTATATTTTATGACACAAAGATGCATTTTCTTTGTTACTTTTTTCTATAAAAACGAAAATCGAATATTCATGAACAAATTGACTCGTTGAATTACTTTGCTACACATATTGACACTTGACAGTATAAATAAGAACGCATAAATAAATAAATAGTCTGGTGTCAATAGTCAATATAAAAGTGTATGTAATGCACTTTGGCTGTCAAGAGGACTTCAAATATAAACTATTTGATCCACTATTTGATTTGTTTTTTTAGGGTTTCAGACATCTAAACTGAAGAAAAGCACTTTGAAATCAATAAAGATAAAAACTTTAGAACTTCATGACTTAGGCTGCATTCATGGATAAAATATGACTCCTCCCGCAGTCGATGCAGCGTGAGGGAGTGTCAGACTCATAGATACTGACTAAAACCTATCATATTCCTTCTTAAGCCCTTTGTATACCAGGGCTGGGACAACTCTTTCGAACCATCCCGCAGCCCTACTGGGGAAGGTCTGAAGCTGAATAGTGGACAGCGATATGTTGATATGATGAAACTAAGGTCTAGTCAAGGTTTTGCTCCAGGTTTTGAAGATTCCTATTATACAGTGTAGTTTTTTTGAATAGGTATAATATAGGTATGCCATATAAAAAATAACTAAGTAATTACCTATGTACTATAATTTGCAAAACATTATGTAACAGGATACCAGAAAACATCGCATCAAATACACTACAAAATTCTCACACAAACGTAAAGTATCGCATCGGAACTAAACGCCTGTTGCATTACTAATATCAATGGCTCGTCCGTCACATCAATGTCGGCCAAAACAGGCGCAATCCATATTAAATCGATTCATTACAGCATCACACATGATCTCCCTTTGTTAAAATATTTCTGAACAATAACATGACACTGAACAAACGAACAATTGGTGATCGCGTCAGTTTCAGCACAATGAAATGTCGTAACGGTAATAAAATGGGGAATTTATTATAGGTGTATACGTAACAGAGGATTATTTTCCTTTGTACAACTAAGTAACAAGTAAGTTTTATTTTGTCGTATTTAAGTGTTTATTTCGTTCATACTAAAACTAAAAAAACAGGTAGTTAACCTGTGCATCGATAGAATTATGCTTTGCCTGCAGTTAGGTGGACCTGGTTTTTAATTGGTACCTACTATTTTTTTTAAACAATTACATTTATGTTTACAACACTCGTTTGGTATCAGTCGTCCTAATAATGGTCCAAAAAGTTTAACATCCACCGTTATATTTTTTTCAAAGACTCACTTATCTCCTTCAAATTCGGGATTTTGTTCAGATTTAAAAGCTTCGACGACATTACAACAAATGAGAAAAAAAAAACGATAAAGAATGCGGCTAAACTTTTATAACACACGGTTCAAGGTCGTAATCATAAAATAAGATCTTCACTGGTATATGACCATAATCAACATACTTGAAGCCATGATTATAAGAAACGAGTTTCCGTGATGATTTCGGTGACCTACGGTCGAGCTGCCAGTCGATACAAGTATTTACAAACAAACACACTTGTTAGACGGAACATTTCAAATAGTAGTGAGTGACATGAAATTATCAAAATGAACGGAAAAAGTGAAAAGGATATAGAACTTACTAATACCAATAAGAATAACGTAGAAGCAAATGGAAATAGTGTGAAAGATAAGGAAAAAGAACCAGTGTCTTGTGGTGAATTAATAAAAAGATTCTTTAATTTCTTTACTGTTGAACCTTTTCTGCTATGCTACATTCTACCAATAGCTATTTCCGGATTGGCAGTACAGAAGTTGAATATAGAGAAAGCATGTCGCGTAGACTTGAATATGTCTGAAGAGATATGTCTACGAGCAGTGAATGGTGATGTTAGTGAGAATGACACACTGGGAACAGAAGCTCAACTAAATGCAACTAAATTGGTAGCAGATATGACAGCATGGCAGAATCCTTTACAGAGCAGTTTCCCTGCTATTGTAATTCTGAATGTAGGAGCGTGGAGCGACAAGACAGGCAACAGAAAAGCTTTGATGCTGATACCTGTTATAGGCGAAATTATTTCTTCTATTGGTCTGCTCTTTGCAACATACTTCTTCCTAGAATGGCCACTGTGGGCGACTGCATTAATAGAAGCTTTGCCTTCAGCTTTAACAGGAGGCTACGCAATCGCTTTGATGGGCTCATACAGTTTTATAGCAGATCTAACATCTGTTGAATCTAGAACATTTAGAATCGGATTAGTTGGTATTATCGTGACATTAGGTGTTCCATTCGGCACATCCATCAGTGGCGTTTTAACAGAAGCGGTGGGTTACTATGGAATATTTGGCATCAACTTGGGTATATACTTGTTCGCGTTCATATATGCTTACTTCAAGATCCACAATGTGAGAACGGTTAAATTGGAAGGAACAAGGATGCAGAAATTGCTTGACTTCTTCCATCCCAGGAATGTATGGGATACGGTATCATTAGTCTTCATGTCTCGAGGGAAGCAGTTGGTACAAATAATTCTGGTCATTTGTGCGCATATCGTCATCATGGGACCGGTTTTCGGTAAGGTTTATTTGTAATGTGTCCCTTGCTACATTTTAATACAAAGTGGTCAATTTTTATTTCATGAATATTACCTTCATTAAGACGCTAATTATTAGATGTAACATTACTGGTCTTTCTAATGAAATATTTCCACTCCCTTATTTCATCACCACGTATCTAATAATTCTAGAACCTTATTGAAGTTAAGCCATTACAATTTGTTGATTGTTAATTTACTCTAAAATTTAACACGTTTTGCTCTGACCTGTAAGCCTAAGACCCGAAACTTCGGCAGTCAAAATGTTTTTGTTTACTTAGTAAATTATGCTAATGGCTCCAACATTTAATGTATTCCAATCAAATACAACTTTGTTTACGTCAAACGGACAATTATTTATAATTGTTTCTTTAGCTTTATTATATGAGTAAGTATCTTAATTAAATATAACCTTGATTAATATACATTATTGTTTTTTTTTTCAGGTGAATCGGCGGTGCTTTTCTTGTATGCTTTGACTAAGTTTAGCATGAGTGTCGTAGATCTCAGCTTCTTTAGTACTTATTCTATATTGATGGGTACTGCAGGTAAATATTTTTCAATTTTTGCAGTTGTGTTTGTACTTTCAAATGTCTACAATCAAATAATTAATAAGTAATTATATTGGCTAATTTCTCTAACTACATGTGAGGATAAATTACATCCACAAACCTGAATTGGTTCAATTCAATAATTTCAATTATTAAACTGCTATATAAGGGGCATGATTAGTGGCGGTCTTACTTACAATGGTTTTATTTTTTTTCTCTTGAAGTAAAATTTTCTATAGAAAGATAATTAGACACATAAAATAAGTCTTTTAAACTCGTTCTTGACATAAGTTCTGTTTGTTGATTAATCATTACGTAATTCCAACATAAGTCCTATATGTATGTATAACAAAGAAATAATCTTCTAACAAAACATTCATAACACATATGTATAAAAAATGATTGAATATACTTGACTGAGTATCATCAACATTATTATGTGGTTAGAAACAAGCCGAAATCTAATTTAGCAACAATAATAAGCAAAAAGTTCAATCATGATGTTATTTCATTTAAATTGTTTCATATACCTGGAGGCTATGGAAACTACAGGCTTTTGCAGAAATTAATCCATAACTATGAGTATTTTATTTTGTACAACGATGCGTAACTTTAAGCTTTTCAACCTAAGCAAACATTAGCCACCACTATTTTATAACTACTTAATTATACAAACAAAATGTACCTACACTTATTAAACGTATCTAATGAAAAAAACTCAGTAAATTCAATTAGTAAAAAAACACATTTTCAATGTCTTACTCAACATAGACCTTCTTAGTAATTTCGCGTTCACGCAATTTGACGTTACAGAAGTTTATAGAATTATACCTATATAAATATAGATAAATGGGCTTGCACCTAGAAAATATCTTAAACCTGATAAATCCATTTAGGATTTGAATGGCAAGCTTGATTTAATTACAAACGCTATTACGAGAAAATCTATTTAGGCAACTACAAACTATAGGACGTTGAAAGGTTAAAATAAAAAATATATTTAAGTCTACCTGCAAACTATTAACCTTAAGTGGGTCCGTTCTTTAATAAATGACAATAAATAAAATATTAATAAGCAGTGGGATAACCCAACAGGTATATCTCCAAAAATATTATGGAATATTTTTGATCTTACCGGTTCCAAAACAGTTTAGTACCGAATCATACGTACGATTTGCAAGAAATATGGGACTTGAAAACCCATAAATTAATTATTTATTCTCATGGAACAAGATGAAGATTATTCTCATGGAAACTTTTATAAAACTTATAATTTTGGCAAAGAAAACAAGGCATCCCAATAGTTGAAGCTTGGCGGTCGAAAGGTCATTGGTTCGATACCCACTCATTGCACTATTGACGTCCTCAAGATAGAAAGAAGCATTTTAGGCTTAGTTAGAGAGGTAAAGAAATGTAGTCGTAATGTGCAGTCCACATTGTACTTAGCTAGTTTTTAGAATGGCTGATTTGTACCTAAATCCTGGATATTACTTCAAACAAAAGCAATGATTTCTATTTTCTTAATTTAATATATTTTGACCTGTGATAGCCGGGTCTTTTTTATGGAAAAGCATTAAATGAGCCCTCCCGTTGTGGGTGCACCCACTACCGTGTGCCAGCGTGAGTCGTTGTGGGTGCAGTATGAGAAAGTGCCAGACTCTTACTGTCTAAAACTCACCACGCTTCTTCTTAAGTCTTTTATATGTAAACTAAACGTGGTAATTCTTTCGAACAATCCCGCAGCCCGGTGATTAGCAGGGTCTAATATAATAAACCTTACTCCAATAAATTAGATGAAAAATCTTGTCTTCCAGGCTCAGCAGTAGCAGTAACACTATTCAGTAAGAAGCTGAAGATGCATGACACTCTCTTAGGCATCATAGCCACGGCGTGTAAGACCGTCTCAGCTTACGTCTACGGGCTGGCTCCAACAAGAAACTGGTTGTATGCTGCCCCAGTGTTCGATTTCTTTGGAAATTCTGGAGCAATTGCCATCAGGTCTCTTGGCACTAAAGTTGTGGAGCAGGATAAAGTTGGTAAGTTTTATTTATCAATACCTATAGATTTTTTGTCTTAGAAGGTGAAGTGATGATTTTTGGTAGGTTGGGTACAAGATGGATAAATAAGGAAACTTTCAAGTACAAAATAATATAACTAGTTTATTTAAATTATGAAAAGGGTATGTCGGCATGGCTAGTAGTTTGGTATTTTCTAAGAAACATTATGGTATCGTAAATTATCTCGGTATCCACATAACCCATACTTCTGTATTCAGCAGACACTCTTGAAATAAGTTAATTACATTTAGAACCCAAATATTCATTCGTCTCACAAAATAAATTAAGTACGAGCTAAGACTCAGAATTCCTTAGAGTGTGATAGATCTTAGGACCAAAGAGTTTGAATCGTAATGAGAACTAAAAGTCATTTAAAAAGTTTGATTAATGTCTTGAAAAAGTAATAAACAAAACACTATCAATCATGCTTAGACTTCAACAGTTAAACTACCCCTAAGTTATTATTTTTAGTCTCAAATATAAAATAAGCAATTTGATTAATCCAAATTCCAGACAATTTGCAAAGATTTGTTACTTGAGCAGAAATCTCTGAAAGACAAATGGCTGTGAAAGCTTGCAGATTAGGGATTACTTAAGAAAACGTTTATATAGAACGCCTACTTAGCGAATTGCAAGAGATAAGGGGATAAATATTTTTAGTTGCAATTAGTTATACTATCACAAAGTGTTATATTTTTCTGCATTTTTAATATTGAGTACTCAAAGAATCATATAAATCTGTTCTTTTTAGGGTTCCGTCCCCAAAGGGTAAAACGGGACCCTATTGTTTTTGCCCCTCGGTCCGTCCGTCTGTCACCGGGCTGTATCTCATGAACCGTGATAGAGAGCTGAAATTTTCATAGATGATGTATTATTGTTGCCGCTATAACAACAAATACTGAAAACTAGAATTGAATAAATATTTTGGGGGGCTCTCATACAACATCATCCTCCGAGCCTTTTTCCCAAACTATGTTGAGGTCGGCTTCCAATCTAACCGGATTCAGCTGAGTACCAGTGCTTTACAAGAAGCGACTGCCTATCTGACCTCCTCAACCCAGTTACCCGGGCAACCCGATACCCCTTGGTTAGACTGGTGTCAGACTTACTGGCTTCTGACTACCCGTAACGACTGCCAAGGATGTTCAATGACAGCCGGGCCCTACAGTTTAACGTGCCATCCGAAACACAGTCATTGGTGTCTAAGATATACTTAGAAAGTACATACAAACTTAGAAAAGTTGCATTGGTACTTGCCTGACCTGGAATCGAACCCGCGCCCTCATACCCGAGAGGTTGGTTCTTTGCCCACTAGGCCACCACGACTAGCCTCATACAACAAACGTGATTTTTTTGTCCGTTTTATAAATCGGTACGGAACCCTTCGGGCGCGAGTCCGACTCGCACTTGGCCGTTAGCCAGAAGCTGTGAGACCAGAAGCTATTTTAAACTGATTTCATTTTGAATTTGAGTAAGTACATTAAATACATGAATAATAAAAGTATTTTTTTATGCAACAAATGTATTTGTAAACAAACCTTCATCAACATAAGAATAATTATAAAATTCCGAGTCGATTGCGGACCTATAAGGTAGTTATAATAACATAAAAAAAATACTTCACACTGATTTTGGATGCATAAAAAATTCAAATGCGTGGGCAGAAAAACAAAAAAAGAATTTCTCGAACCAGTCAAGTGTGATGCGAGGAAGACGTTCCTTAGAAAAGTAAATCTTTTTAATATCTTTTGAAATTATAGTAATTTACTTAAACATTTTGAAGTGAATTTACAATTTGCAATACATTATTGTGCTTTTAAGTGCTTCATTGATTTCAAAGATAACTTGGTGGGTATTAAATGACAGAGGCTAAGAAAGGCGCGTAAAACGACAAAGATACAGTCATTGATTTTCTTTCATGTGCCAAATATAAAACTCATATTTTGTATATCAAAAAGTTATGTCTCTTATGAAAAGTCAGACCCTAGCTACACAATTTTAAAAAGTGGGTCCCCTATAGAAGAACCGACAAGAAACTCCATGGATTAAATAGGTAATAGTAACACAACAAGGATTCCTCATTTCCTAGCGGAATTCTAAAAAACTAAAACTTGTGTTTTTTTTTTTACCGTAAAGCTGATGTCAGCCAAGGTGTGTGGGGAAATCTATTATTATTATAATAATCATTAACCACATAGCTTGTAACCGGATTCTATAAGACAGATACAGCGAAATATAATTTGGAACGTCATTAAGTTCGTGTATTGCGTGGTATTAATTTGTTTGGAATATTATTTACGTTAACACGTTGTGTTTATCAATGATTTTATAATTATTACGTGCTTACAATGTTTAATGACTTTGTAGACAGATTACATTTATGTTTAGTAGATCATCATTAATATTTATCTAATAGTTCCTGTATTTTTATGAATGTTTGTATATCAGTTTTGTTAACATTAAGTATAGCGTAGCAAACGTCACTTTACTAGATTAGTTTATGAAAAAACTAGCTGTTTTTCGCGGTCTCATCATCATCCCATGAAACCACCTTGCCATACCCGGATCAAATATAGGTACCCCATAACCCGAGAATACTGTAGCTTTGGTTCTATAGTTTTATAGTCTTTACACAAAGAAAAATATTTTTTAATTATTATGTACTAAAAGGTTAGATACATACAGTATTTTGGCTTACAAGGTCACTCTCAAGTCCTAAAACAATAAATTACAGCGCTCCTCCCCAAAAACCCTCGTACGTAGCTTAGTAAAATTCTTGGCCGTCTCTTTAAAGTTTGGCCTAAATTCTTGCTCTTGCCAAGCGGGGCGGACACTGCATGTCAGCTCAGCTGAGAGAATTTAACTTATGCACCAGTGGATTGCATTTCCCTGCCACGTACCATCTCTCTAGATTATATCAAAGCTGATAAAATATTTCGGTTATTAAAAAGTGCGAAAAATCTGCACAGATTTATGAAGATCTAGCTAAAGTTTTTAGTAGTTTTTTGAGACCTAGGTATCTTTATATGCACCAGTTATGGCTAATTCCGTAATTGGGGATACCAAAACTTTCCACTTTACATAAATGGAGCGACCACCCATGATCAGGAATGGGAAAATCCATGGTCTCCAGATCAAACAATTAAACTTAGGTCTTTATACCAACGCCTTTGGATGTTACTCGTAAACAATAAACTACAGAAAGTAAATAACTAAGACTTAAAAAAATAAGTTACTTTCTTTTTTTCGGAACACATGGGCAATTTTATTTTTAGAAGACAAAACCCCGAAGTAAATTCTTCAAAGCTTAAGTCTATGAGGAAAGTCACTTAAATTGATGATATCAAGCCATATAAGATTGATTTAAAGCGAGTCCTTTCAATCAACGGCTTTCAGTGATTCATTGGCCATTCGTCTAGATACAATATACCAGAATTAACTTGACGATGCCTTTTCGAAATTTATATTAATTGCATCGTTTGTCAAGAGTAACAGTGCTGAAAGAAAGACCAAGTTGGATTAATTTTAGTACCTACTATGTATTTAATATTCATTAAACCCTGAGAGGTTTGCGTTGTGTGGCGATATTATTGTATTAAGAAATTATACCTTAGGGCCTTAGAAATAAAGAAATAAATAAATTAAGGGTCTCTTTGACGATGTTTTTTATAAAGACCTTTATCAATTAATGTCAGTCTTTATGTTTAATGTACACCAAAATAATTACCATTCCTGAGATTACATGGAATTTGGCTTAGTTTTCATAGACTTCATTTGTTTCGGAAACAAGAGAGTATATATGTCAAAGCGACAATGGCTGAACAGCTTTTGTTATTCGACATAGAAAATTGTATGCACATTTTTGTTTTCAGGTAAAATATGTTCATTGATTGGCTTCGTGGAAACTCTGATACCTGTGATATACATACCGTTGTACAGCAAGTTGTTCTCCAATACTGTGGAAACTTTGCCGGGAGCTGTGTACCTGCTTGGAGGAACCATGACTATACCAGCCTTTTTGATATTTATGTAAGTATGATAAACTTAGTTGTATGGGTTTTATTTAAGTAAATGGATGGATGGTCACAGTTGAGCTGTAAGTATGCATAACTTTCTAGTGAAACTGATTCTACTAGACTACGTAAAGATATGGGTCAGGTAAAACAGGACTTGGATTGGAGCTGTGTGTAAAACATAAGTCGCCAAAATCGTTTGAAGTGGCTTACATTTCATGCCAAACAGGGTTGCGAAATAAGATCAGAAACCTTATACGTTGTGCAAACAAGCAAGCGTCTGTTTGTAAACAATTCTGACACATTTATTGTGACACGAGAAACATACAACGCGACAGCGGCATATAAAAAAAGTCTGACCGCTTGAACATAAATTAAATTCAAAACTGAAAAATGAAAAAAAAGAGATACGAACCACAGACATCACAACAGTGAACCTCCTTTTTGGGAAGTCGGTTAAAATGACAAATATATTCCCTACTACCGATGGACAATGGTACCTGCACCATTATCCATCGCTCAGCATAATGCTATGCCATGATATAAAAGTTGGAGTCACAATGCCATACTCCTGTATAGTGATAGATGGCCATAGCTTTTCATACAGGATCCTACGTGCTAACACGAGATCTCGTTACACAATCAGTCAAAACGTATGACATGCATTGAATCCAGAAAGCTTTTTAATCTCTTAGAATATGGTAAGGTCTAATATTTCCCATTAGCTGGGCAGCTGGAGAGATTTTTCATGTAAAATATTTGGCCTAATATATTGGCCTGGGCAAATTGAAAATATTATTTGTAAAGTACCTATATCCAAGAGCTTACATCAATTTTAGTTCTTAACACACTTAGATAATGGCTTTGTAATAGAAGAGAGATATTAATGAAATAAAATACTAAACCTCTCAAAAGGATCACTTAAGTTTTTACACTATTAACTTAAATAATAACCAAAGCCTATAAAACCACAAATTAATCAACAATACTACTTCTTAACCGACAAAAACCGATTGATAGCTCTTAGAAAAACCTCAAATACTTGAAAAGGTCGAGGTTGTTTTTAAACACGTAATCAGTTTAATACATGATGGAATTCTGTTGGCGATTTGCGATGACAATGTCCGACAGCCAAGTTCTTTGAGAACTCACGTCATTTGAAATTGGTCACGTTATTCGGTCAAAGGCCGATCTCATGGACAGGTTTCTAATGTGTATTTAGGTGAATAATCTTTGTAAGGGCGTATGTAGTGCACAAATGTAGGTAAATATTATTTTAAGGGTGTATGCAGTGCAGAAGTTATTGAGATTTATGGTTTAAGTTGCGATAAGTGCAAAATGATGTCGGAGTATCTGTTTAAAAGGTGAAGGTTTAAAAAGATGAGCGAGAACCAATATTTGAATAAATGTTAGTCTAAGCTCTTCAAGAATACAACAACTACGTACTACGAAGATTTTACACATTACCAATCTATTAAAAAAGCATCGCATTTGGTAGAGCCGCTTTATAAAAGTGACACTCTTGCATTCAGATACTTGAGTAATTAATTAAAGTTTTCTATCCTACTTCCATTAAGTAATAATTTATAGACAGAGAAGAGATTCTCTTCAGTAAAAGTGTCTTTTTTATAATACTTATATTTTTTTATTGACAATTTCCAGAGCACTGTACGTGATGCACAGACGACAAGAAAGAGATACAGTGAAGAACCCAGCTGCCAAGGAGATGTATGCTCACGACAATGACGTCACCGCATTATAGTTTTAAATACAAAATATAATACATAAGATATAATAAAATATTGCCATAATTATTTTGTTAACTGAGTATTGATTTACGCATTTACAATTTAAGAATTCTGGAATGAATTCATTAATTTGTGGTAGTTGTAATGTGTACTTTGCATGTTTTAATTAACATTTTCGTCAATCGTATTGAAGGATCTAAAATATCAGATGACAGATAATACAAAGCCTCACGTTATATTTTTTGTCATTCATTTTGTATTTCAACACACTATTGGCTATTGCTAGAACGAGCAATGTATTTCAACATTTGTGACAGAGCTTGTATGTTGTATCGTAAGTAATTTGTGATAAATTATTATGTTTTAATAATGTCATAGATAGTAATAGGTACTATTTAGTTCAGAAAATAAAATAACATTATGCTATTTTTAGTTATTCAGCCATGTATCACGGTTGATATTGTAACATGTTTTAGAAACCTGAATGATATTAACATTAGGATTATTATATAATTATGCAAACAAAATGATATCGTTAATAAATCTTGTTGTAGATAACGTTTTATTTTTATATAGGTAGGATTTTATTATTTAGAATATAGATAGAATACCTGAAGAGCAAGAAATAGTATTCTAGAAATCTAATAGAGGACAAACGACGGTAAGTGGTCATCACCGCTTACAGACACAGGCAAGTAATCGCAATGAGGGTTTTGTAAAATGGCGTCCACGAGGTGGCAGCACCGAGTCGTCAGGTCCAGATAACTATCAAAGTGCTTATCTTTACTATGAAAAGTGAACGATTTTAGTGTTTTTTTTATTTTATAATTAAAGCACTGCATTATTGTTTTACTATTGCGGTTGAGTAAATAAAAAAAACTAAATCATATTGTGTTAAAAAAATTTTCAACAAGCTTTTCCTTAGTACCAGTGACTTTTGCACCCTCTCTCTTAGCTCAATTTTTAATTCGGAAACCTTATTCTGACCGTAGTCCATAATAAAATCAATAACACTTCCAATATAACAGAATTTCAATAAACAATAAGTTCGGCACCTACAATTCCATACTATTTGACAGCTGTTTGGACCAGACGCATACGTGGCGCCACCCGGTGGCAGAAAAAATTTCAAAAACCCTCATTGGGCTTCCCTCTAGTATAAAATACATCCAATTTAAATATTTAACATTGTTAAAACTTAAATATTGTCTTTAAAATCATTCGTCGCTTCACCCGAAAGACTACAATCCAGCTAGCTCGTTACGGACACTCCCATAGTCAAGGGTGATAACAGGTGCACACGGGATAGTGATAGTTGAGAATACGGATAGTATATACGCATGACCAGGGCTTGCCAGCGTGTAGGCAAAGGTAAACTTGGCAACTTTGCGTTGTTTTTAGCGATGCGCATCCATTTTTTACCAATCTCGGTAAGTTCGTCCGCCCATTTAATAGAGGTCTGCCCACGCAAAATCTGAGATCATTTATCATAAACTTCATACATAACATATGTGACATTTACGAGTGCATCACGACAATCATGTAAGTGTTACGTGACAGCGCATGCTTGGTGCTGCCAAAACAATGCACTCGGTTAGAAATATTGACCTGCACCCACACGACAAATTGCTAGTGCTATACGGTTGGGCGTTAATTCCAACTTTGATTTAGTATAGTGCTTGTAATTTATTATACATTAGATTTTGTACTAATGAAACCCCTAAAGTTTCCCCTTTAGACAACATGCCAAGCGAAGCACCCTTCTAATTCTATGAAATGTTAATAATTAATAGACATTTTTCTAAACAGAGTAGGTACATATTTAGCAAAGCTCATGCAACACTAAGCCAATGGTACAATACAAATGAATTTTGAATGATATAATTTCGGCCATCAAGAAAACCAAGACTAACATACAACACTACAACATAAAGGCTTTTCCAAACTTACTATTAGTTAGTCCCTCCATCTATAGAATGCTTATTATTTACTTTACCTACGTAACCAATCAAATGCAGATTAAAAACATAATTCATCATCCACACAGTCCTTGAAATAGTGCAACCACCCACGTATTATCACTCGCACTTTTATCTATATTTCAAAACCTTGCAATCAGATCTGTCCCTTTATCTTAATTAGCAATCAAGCGCTTGATTCCCATGTGATCATTGACTCTATGGACAAAGACACCTCTATTCATCCTTCCCTAGGTTAATGAGCGGATAATGTTACTAAATACAATGTCAATGGTGCAAGCAGTGTCATCTTCGATCTGCGTCTAGGGTATCCTGATAAAGAAGACTAAATAGATCATTATTGTTATTAAGACTTATCTTAAAATGGTTGTGAGGTTGTCAAGTTTTATATGTAACATTTTTTTTCTTAAGACCCAATGCCCTGGTCCCATTTTTCTAACCTACATAGTTGTGTTTTCCTGCCGTTTCTGCGGGAATGTTAGAAAGAGTTATCGCGTCCCGGTACAACAGGAAGAAGTGATGAAGGTGAGTTTTAGTTAGTAAAAGTCTGACACCTTCCGTAGTCCCGCTCCATCCAGGGACTGAGGGACCAGAGGGGGATCATAATAATGATTTGTCGTAGAAATAAATAAGGTAGGTTGGGTCAGGTGTATTCTTGTCGTAAAAAAATATAAAGTGAAAGTACTATCTAACATTAAAAGTAATCCTTATTGTAACTTCCTAAACATGAGCGAAAACACGTTCAAAAATCTAATAGCAAACTAGTGTAATCGCAACAAGTTGCTTGCATCGGCCGATTGCATTTGCATCGACTATTTGCTCACTGCGATCAATCTGCCTATATCTTCTTACAAGTGTAACAAAATATTTTCGACCAGTATTTAAATCAACATCGAAGCCGAAAACTACTAGACCTAAGGATACGGTGAGCTCATTCTACGTGAATCGGATTGTCAATAATAATCAACAAAATGTAGGGTAGGTGTTTGTAACTAATATATCAAGACGACCAACACCTTAGTCTGCCTATGACCATGGATTCCGTAAAGGATCCTAAACGTCGGGATAAAATCTGTAAAAGTAGTTTTATTTAAATGTCTAATATTCGAGTAAGTGTCAGCAAGTGATAAATGTGATATTGAAAAGAAAACTAGGCAGCTTAATGAGCATATTTCCTAATTATGTCATTTGCCTACAAACACTTGCCATCGAGTTAGAAAATGCAAATTTTGGTCGTTAATTTTATCAGAAACAAACAAGGCTATATACATTAAGTTATTAGTTTTATCAGAAATAAACAAGCCCATATTTATACATTTTGTTGAAAAAATAGGAGCATCAATTTACTCAATTCTATGTGCAATACTTACTCAGTATTTTCTTAAAGCTTGCATTTTAACTATTGATAAACTGTGACAAAAATCTCTTTTAAAGATAACCTTCTTTCAATCACATCTTCGAAATACAACATGGCTTTAAGGATCTACCTCGTATCAAAGTCGGAACGGATCTCGATACGTCCGCTGAAATTGAATTTTAGAACCTCAACGCAAATACTGGAAATTGTACGTCGATACGAATGACAAACTTTTCGAAGAACATCGGTTTTACTTGGAATTCTAAAGATATAATTTTTGGAAGTTACAGTTTTTGGAAAACGGGCCAAAATGAGTTGATTTGTTCCAAAAATTAGAACGAATGATGGCAATTTTGTTTAATATTTTGTAAGGATTAGAAACATCCATCTCTAAGTTACTTAAAACCTCCGTGTATTAGGGTGAGCTGCAACATCTAACTATATGATAACCAAGCCTGAAGCCGTAAAATCACCGATTTGACAAATCGGTAGCAATTTGGTGATTGATTATGGTTTGGCTATCATTATAGTTATATGGTGTTACCCTCAGCAACTTACCTGTCATATCAGGCTTTAACGTCAGGGAGCACAATCAACCCAATATCGGTCGCTTAGTGAGTATAATATAAAGGTCTCGATTCAATCAACTCTGTTGGTCCCTTTGCAACACTGGCCATTGATCCTCCCTTTATCGCCTTGTTTTATATTTTTATCTTTGTCGAGTTATTTTTAACTCAGGTTTATTAAGTAATTAATTAGTACACAATAAAATGAGATCATCCTTCAAATTGCATATGATATACCTATAGGTTTCAATCTGGAGTGTTTTCTATGTCTTGGAAGAGATGACGATTCAAGTGTCGTGTCATGAAATTATTTAGTCAACGTGACTAATATTGTTTTAACCATTTTTATTCTTCCTGATAAAGTACCTAATAGGTATGAAACTTAACCCAACAGCGATAAACTATAAACGCCTACAAAAGGACAATGCTCAAAAAAAACCCAAGCCCGGCGCAAACGAAAAGTAACTCAAATTATAGGTAATAATAAGTAATGAAATACTACATAGGAGGCATCATCGAAATCAATGGCTAAATGTATGAAATTGCTATTTGATTTTTTAAAGGGGTAACATGAGCAGCTGGGGCTTATAGTTTAATTAAAGTGCTATCTGAAACAACAAACAAGTAATATGGCAAGTAATAAGCTTCTCCAAAAAGATAAATCAATACCGAAGTACAGGCTGCAGCGCCCACGTCATCGCGTCATGAGCGTTTTACATTACTTAGGGTGGGCTAGACATGAGGAACAGTTCGCGCATCCCGCAACATTTTTGGATCTCGTCGTGTTAGAAATAAAGAATCGATGACTTTTAAGCGTTATTATTAAAATGAAGAGTACATTCATATCCTGTTTTAGTTCTATCATCCCATTATCTTGTAAAAGTAGGTAGAATAGTGGAGAAGTTGCTATAAACATGTCATTATGTAGGTACACTCTTAAACCACAATTGTATCTGTTTGCTGTTCCTTTTACTAATACATTATGTTACCTCTAAAATCTTGAGTAGCAATGTACCGCAGATGTTAAAATTCGAATAGCAATTTCACACATATAGCCACTGATTTCGATAATGCCCCCTATGTAATATTTAATTACTTATTATTACCTATATTTTGAGTTACATTTCTTTTGCGCCGGGCCTGGGTTTTTTTCTCACACTTCATGAGCATTGTCCTTTCTCACGGCAACGCGCTCTATCAATGAAGTTGGTTAAAAATAAAGGCAACACAACATGTGCAGTCGATAATAATACCTACATACCTAATATTGCAAGAAACGATTCAGCCGGCCTTGATCTCATTTGATGAAATTATTTTTTCTTATTGCAATCCCGAGTGACAAATGAAATGAGGCGAGACAGATTTGAGTCCTTTGCAAGGCTACTAACAATTGGGACGGAATTAAACATATGTTTGCATGCTATAGGAACTATAATATGTGATAAAATATTGTGTAGTTTGATTATAATCGTATTATTAATCAATATTATGTTTTACCCGCGACTTTCTCCCCTTGAAGTGTACTTTGTCTTCTTTAACCCCTTAGGGGTTTGAATTTCGCAAAAGCCGCAAGTGAGCACCTACTTTATAATTGAAACCTCTTGCAAAGCTTTATACTTCCCTCTTTTAATGTCCTATCATTAAATACAAAATTGTAACAGCCATCAAACATAGTCAAAATTCATATGAGCATACGTAGATACCTACACTCAGGCATATCAAGCATTAAACGTCTATCTAGCCAGTGGGTGCAGTGACATGTTTGGTCCATTAAGGTAGTTACATGCACCTGAGTGTTGAAACAGCAAATGGGTATGTACCTCTACCTATACCTGCTTTGGAATCTAGAGGCAAGTGCCTAATTAAGTCATTAGGCTCTCGTAGAGTTTAGTGAGGCTACACACTAATTTGTCTATGGCCGATTTCTGAGCACCCGTATAGGAAAATTAATGAATGATCCATAAATTGGCGACCAAATGTCGTAACTAGTTCCTCCGTAATTTGGAAGGCACTGTGAGTCTCTGTCTTGTCTATCTTAGATTGTCTTGGTCAGAAGTCAATATCTGTCCACCAGTCTTTAAGGTCTGATTGATGAGTTATCGTGTACCTAATTTGAGTTTTTTTTAACATATTATTTTGGATTAACCTTATTGTTATTGCCACTTGTAGAAAACCCTCCTTAG
Source organism: Helicoverpa zea x Helicoverpa armigera (assembly GCA_033682625.1). NCBI lineage: Eukaryota > Metazoa > Arthropoda > Insecta > Lepidoptera > Noctuidae > Helicoverpa > Helicoverpa zea x Helicoverpa armigera. Next base: position 5,618,611 of record JAWIIS010000011.1, read on the forward strand.
AACGAACCGATTTGAAAACGTTGAGATCATCGATTAGTCGTTAGTTTATCATTATGATTGAAGCACTGACTGTACGGCAAACAACCAGAAGTCTTATCACTTAAAACAACTAAAATTAGTGAAAGTCATTAGAACGTAATTGCATTACATATTTATTTACCTACTAGCTTCCGTCCGCGGCTTCGCCCGAGTAGTGTTCGGTTGTATCGCGTTTCCAAGAGAATTCTTCAAAAGTCCGGGATAAAAACTATTCTGTGTTCTTTCTCAAGGTCAACTCTATCTCTGTACCAAATTTAATTAAAATTTGTTCAGTGGTTTAGACGTGAAAGCGTAACAGACAGACAGACAGAGTTACTTTCGCATTTATAATAAGTATTAGTAGGGATGAAGTTTCGGCGGATAAGTGGTTAAGGTACACATTTTTTTTTAACGACGTTAAAAATCATCAAATGGCCCCTCCCGCTGTGGGTTAGCAGCGGTGAGGGAGTGTCAGACTCTTACTGACTAAAAACCGTCGTGTTCCGTCTCGTAGGCCTTTTATGTACCAGGGCTGATTTAACCCGGCAAAGATACACATCTCATGTGACAATGTACATAGGTATACGAATGCGGATGAGAATCATATACATAGGTATAAATCCTATATCTACCTTGTAACAGATTTGAGAGTATCTAATAGGCAGTTAAATAAATGGGGAGTGTCGAATTTGAATTGATTTCCGTGATTGATATCTATTTGAAGAATAGATAAACAATCTTGGTATGACCTTTTATTTCAGACTCAGTTTAAAAATAAAATGTGGTTAAAAATCAATGTAAATAGTAAAATATTTAACGATGACATAATCAATTGCGTCATTAGTTTAAACTACCGATAATAATATAGGAAATATTATTCATAGAGTTTAAGGAGTTAAAAACTAACTTAAAACGTATTACATCGTAAGAATTGTGATCAAATCGTAAAATTGGGACACTGAAAACTACTCTTCTCTAACAAGGAATAAGCTAGTAAGAATAAAATGTTACAAGATATTGCTTTTCAACACGCCAGTCATGTAAGTCTTGTAAACCCCAAAGTGGAGTTATACAATACATCTAGCTGTATCGTGATGGAATCATTTCCAGCATCTGGATAAACTGAAGTCTATATTAAGTCACTAGGAAAAAAACCTGATAAAACTGAGAAAAGTAGAAGTGTAATGAAAACAGTGTCAATTTTGAAAATCATGTTTCACCCAAAAAAAATCTTATTTAAATTAAAACAAGAATTATTAAAATGTATGTTTTAATCTTGTGTCCCATTTATTTCACTTCAACAAAAATACATTTTTCATTTAAATAAACAACTCCGCTTTTATCAACTGGTTTTCGAAATCTGTATTCAATCTCCTTACATAATACATACTTACAATAAAAAATACTTTTTCAGTTTTATTAAAGTTTTAAAATTGAAATTCGACGTCCATTCATGGCTTCATTAATATTTTAATATAAATAAGCTACAATAAAATGTTAAGAATATAATAATAATTACTCTGCTTTATTGTATGCTATTATAAGCAAACCTAGGTATTTTATGTATACCAAAAATATAAATTGACAATCCAATTTGCCCAAAGCAGTACGCAACCATTTCTGAATTAAACAATGCTACGATTTTTAGAAAAAAAAAAAAAAAAAACTAATAAATATTACACATAGAACCGATTTAAAAAAAATCATGGCAACTATTCTTCTTAATTTAGAACACCTCAATTTTATAAAAGTAGGTACACTCATAGAATGACTAGTTCAAAAATCTTAAAAATCTGCCAAATAGCTGTAAAAGACTTTCGTCTAGCAATGGTTATTGAATCATAAAAAGGTGAACAACCTCCGTTAATGCCACTACCACGCTAACAATATCTAACTACACAAGTCAACACGTCTTAATGACTGCTATCAGTAATTTTACTACCAGCTTATCGGCTGTCTAAAATTAAATAAAGTAAATAATATAAAATTAGACATTTCCTACAAATAGTGTTTGCACAACCGTTAAGATTATACTAATTTAGTGTTTAAGCTTGCAACTCGTTCAGCTATCGGAACAATGTTGGCCGATGCGTAACTCAAGGTACAAGATAAATGAGCTACATATTTATTAAAAGTGGTGTCGTCGACAGTGAGACCTGTGTTATCGTATCGGGCGAGATGCGAGCGACTCGTATGCGCCGACGCACTCTCATATCGCGCTTAATTTTACAACCTGACATTTACTGCTCAGGTTTTTGGAAACGACAGACAAATAAACTCGGATTAAACGTATAGTCACCTTCGGGTTCCTGTGCTGTACAGTGCAGTGTGTGATATAAGCAGTGAGCCACAGAACTTTTACTGACTCTCACTTTCCTGGCGCCAAGCGATCATGATCACGAGCACTGAAAACATAAGCAGTGTCAACGAGCTCACCAGATCAAACATACGTCTGACGGGCGCTCCACCACGGACGACATGGAAGGAGCAATCCAAAAAAATAATAAAATACGTGAAGAATATTTTCCGCGAGACTACGGTCGAACCATGTTTGTTTATTTACATGTTGTGCACCGCGATATCTTCTCTAGCTGTCATGAACATGCACCTGGATAAAGCTTGTAGGGTGAACTTTGATTATGGATCTGATATCTGCGATCGTATCTCGAGAAGAAATACGACTGGGCTGGATGAGGAAGACAAGGAAATTCAATCACTCGTCGCTGCAGTGGTGGCCTGGAAGTTCCCTCTTCAGACAGCAATACCTGCAGTTATGGTGCTATTTGTCGGAGCTTGGAGCGATAAGTACAAAAAGCGAAAAATATGCATTCTGTTCCCATTTATTGGAGAAATAATTTGTAATATAGGACTGTTGTTCGCTACGTACTTTTTTAAGGAATTATCACTGACAGCGACAGCTTTGATCGAAGCGTTACCCGCGGCGTTCACCGGCGGGTACATTATTATATTTATGGGAATGTTCAGTTTTATGACCGACCGAACTACGATAGAAAACAGGACTTTCCGTCTGGGGCTCGTGACGATATGTGTGACGGCGGGAACGCCGACCGGGACGGCTTTGAGTGGTATATTGTTGCGTTCACTGGGGTACTATGGGGTGTTTTCCTTACTGCTAGTGTTATATACCCTATCGTTTTTATATGGCTTGTTCAGACTAGAAGATGTAGTAAATTCTGAGGAGACGAGGTACATCGCTCCCGAAAAGAAGCAGGAATGGAATGTTTTGAAAGACGTGTTTCAACTTGTGGGGAACACTGTGATGGTGGCAGTGAAACCTCGTGCGTTTGCTGGAAGGACTCAAATATTCTGTGTGTTACTGTTGTACCTGCTTATGGTTGGACCTCTTTATGGTAAGTGTTTTTGTTTTAATTCTATTTTTAAAGATATTTTTTTTTTCGTCTTGACAAGTGAGCTGGTTTGACATCACCTAAAAATCATTTTTCAAAATTACTGAATACTTAAAGTTCGTTTATAAACGTATTGTTAAAAAAATACTAAAGACTGCTGTTGCCACAATGAGACGTCGAAAGTGGGTCATTAACTCATTACTCCGTCTGGATTTGTTCTTGGCTCTCAGTTAATAAATTTTCGTTAAGAGTTGAGTGTGTATATTCATGGCCGATGTGGGCCCTTTTGCAATTCGTTTATTTAAAACGGAACAGAAAAAATGCGGTACGAATATTTATAGGATATAGCGGTAAAATACCAGATATATGTCACTTGTTTATAATATAAAACAATATTTTATTTAAAAAAAGGATAAATAACAATGTAGCCAATACTTTAAAACTGTATATACCTAAACGATGTTACTCAATTACTCAATAAAAAACAATTGAAATATAAAAAGAAAAAAAAAAACAAAGCACAATACCAAAAAGTCCAGACATTAAATTCGACATTTAAAAATCGCCTTGCAGAAATACCTCAACTGTTTAAAAAAAAAATAAAAGCACTCATGCTGGCCATTAAGAAGTACAGGTAATATTATAAAGGTTCAATTCAATCGAACATTGTCTATACGTACAGTGCGACCCGTTTCACTAGCCTAGTATCTAGAAGGTAAGCCGGTAATAACTGGCCATCCTTGACTCCCATTGCTTTCCTGTTAACTTACTTTTAACGTGGAAAAAAAAACTTAAGAACCTCTCAATATTTTTTTTTATGTGTGGAATCCGTGATAAGCGCATATGAGGGGCTTGAATTATGTAAGTGATATACAATGTAGCTTGTATTAACGTGTTAAATTTTTGTTGATTGAGAATATTTTAAATTCGTATTACAAGCAGGTTTTAGTATTTACATAATTTACTTGTCTGTTTTTTGTAATTTTTTATTAACATTAAACATTTAGGAATAAACAAGTCATTGACTTCGTATCCTTGATTTTTTGTAATTTATACAAATACGAATTACAAATTGAGACTAAACCAGTTTTTTTTTAAGTCATGTTAGCATTTACGTGGTTTTATAGGAAGAATTGTATTGGTATTTTAATAGAAAAAAAAAACAATTTCGGCTATATAATATTCTTTAAATTATGAAAAATAGTAGCTTATATAGGTAACAAATGGTCAGTTGCAATCAGTTGCAGTTGTTACTGCAACAGTCATGTATCTCGAATAGTAAAGAGTCTATTTTATTATCACGACATTTTATCTCAACTCGTCTTTTTTAAGTCTAAAGTTTTTTTTTTAATCACTCTACGATTTTATTTCGTGGTTAAATTATCGCAATTTTATTCCGTGAGACTTGCTTACACAGATGTACTGAATACAAAACAAAGTTCATCATTGAAAAAAAAAACTATTTTAAAAAATAACATCATCCACATTCCGGTCCAAGTCCACCAACAAAAACTAAAAAAAAGGGACAGCAAAAAAAAAACAGTTACCCTTTTATTACCTACTCATTTAAAAATGTAGCAATGTTTAACTAAACGAACGATTCTGTTTCACGACTTCCGTTTATGACCACACTGCGCTGATTAATTGAGAATCGTTAAAAAATATTGGTCAAGTGCAAGTGGGACTTCGCAATGAGGGCTCCGTATCCATTTAAGAGTAAACTACTTTGTAGGTAGCAAGAAAGTGTCCGACATATCCTACATTTGTTTTCCAGAAACTATTAATCTGATGTACAGTTGCAGCAGTATTTAAATGAGTGTTTATTTTTTTGCGTATAGAAACGTGAATGTTGTTATTAAATATACCTCTATGTTTCCTTTTCAAGCATAATTATTAAAATGCTGCGTTGGCGTTCACACAAAAGTTTATAAATATACAAAATACACGAAAGTTTAATAGTTTCAATACAATCGAAAATTACGTGGATAAGTAATAAGTTTTCAATTTTCGAATTGAATTGAGGACCCCTAAAAATCACGAAAACACGCCCACTTTCACTTATTTTTTAACGGGAACAAGTATGTTGTGTAACAAAAGCAGAAGATTGACGAACGAATAAATAAAATCTCTCAAATGTCACACCGTCTGAAGAGTTACATAATCAATTTCTACATAATAAATGAAATTATTAAAAAAACATAAACAAAAAAAACCGCTTTCAATAACGAACTTATATCATCTCGTAACGTGTTTTCAATAAAAATACGAGGTTTTTTACATCCCGTCTTTTTTTTTACCTTAATGCCCTTTTTATCTCGAACATTAAACACTAACTAATGATGAAGGAAAACATTGTAAGGACAGCTGAATAAATAAAAAGGTTCAAGTCGACAATCCGCTGACTTGCAAACTGACAAGCAAGGTTCGAAGGAAACTCTTTGATTACTTCTTGAATGACAATTATAATGTTAATCGTTTCTTTTGTTACTACTTTTCCTTCCAATTAATTCTGGCTGTCAAGGCTATCTTTCAGTTCGATAAGGTAGGTCCCCGTCTTTACTTCTTCCGTGGGTAGATTACATTAGCTGAATATATAGATAGGTCCGATACATCATGATATCAGTCCTCAAAATTTCAAACGAGTAACGAATACTGTAAAGTAAATCCAGCGAGGAACGGTCCCCCATCATGTTCCTGCGTATGCCTTTTATGTACCAGGTCCGCGGTAACTCTTTTGAAAAGTCCCGCAGCGATGACGTACCCTTTGTTTACCTGAACTTCAATAGTTTGATTCATGTGTCCTAGATGACAAACCGCAATAATCGCTGAAACCCTTCGTGCGTCACTAAAGACAATATTCCGAATCACGGGCCACTAAATCAAATAGTGCGCTAAGTTCGCTGAAATATTACTTGATTTCATTATCCTGGTTTTGGATTATCAACTTTGCCTTTTTTATGGGAAATCTTCAAATGTCACACCCCTCCCGCTGTGGGTGCAGTGTGAGGGACTGTCAGACTCTTACTAACTAAAACCCACCATGTTCCTTCTAAAGCCCTTTACACACCAAGGCCGCGGTAAGTATCTCTTTCGAACAATCCCGCTACATATCAACTGTACCTAGTATTGACGTGTGATGTCACTTATATTCGCAATAGTTGTCTGCCCTTGAGAAGCAAGGGAGTCGAGTTAAAATTTCAACCACGTGCATGTAACAGAACCTCATTTGTGAAACAAAGTGCGTTCGGCCTTGACCGATACGAGACAATAATTCTTCTCTGTTACAGAGACATGACAAGACTAATTCAGACCCTAATGTCATAGTACTAGGACTCAACCATTGATATATATGTACTGCGTAGCTCTAAGATTCAAAGTTCCATATGTAGAGCAACTTTTCAACGCATGATAAGCTGTGACCGACTTTTGTAAATCGGAATGCAATACTCCTAAACGAGAAGCGAAAAAAATGAAAGTGTAAAATAAATTCCATTTTTGTTATAAACTTGTTTTCTGTACCTTCCAAATAAAATTAAAAGTCTTCTTGTGGCCAGCACTCACCTTGGGCGTGGTAGGTACATTTATACATAATACTACAATAGTTCTTGTTGAAATTTTCGTATCTCTGGCAAAATAATTATGCTGGCTGATAAGAAAATATTGAAACAAAATAATGCTGATTATGGACCTTATTCTCGAAATATACAAAAAATGAACTTAGATATTTAAAGGTTAATAAAAAACTGTCCAGTTTTTCATTCGTCAAACTAACAAAAATTTTAGCCCGAAATCACTTGAATATAAAAAAAAACTTCGTGGGTGTTCATGAAATTAAATCTTAGAAATTGCAAAACCCAAGCGTACAAAATATTTTATTTTTACGAGAGCTGCAGTTCACAAAAAAATCTCTATTTCTTGCTTTTGAGAATTTAAAAAAATGGAAATAAATAATCATGTAAAATTATATTTTAGTTACTGGCAGTTAATATAATGTGCAGATTTTGAGATAAATAAAAATGTTACTGGCTAATTACAGAGTAAATTACACATCTGTAGTGATCGATCACTGATGTAGCAATAATATCAGTTTTTAAATGCAAAGCGACGTCAATATTGTTATTTTTCATGCATGAAAATTCTTTATTTGCTGACATAAAAGAAATATGTTTGTACACCTGTATTCAATTGTTTTATGTCCTTCTTTGCAATAGAGGGCGAACAGTTGTTTGACGTACTGCATCATTCCGAATTTTCGTAGATTTTTCAGTCACAGTTGAGTTCTCACTCATTTGGAGTCACACTTATCCAAATGAGTGTGAATGAATGGCTTGTCTTTTGTGAGGTCTAAAATCTCACTTTTTCTTAGAACATGGAATCTTCTATAACTAATTATTTTAAGTGCATTTTGCGGAATTTCCCTCTGGATAAATTGAATATTTTGCGTTCCTAGCCACTTTATGTTCTTATCTGCTGAATTCTTAGTGCCATCAGCGAGGAAGACATAAAAATATTTTTTTAAAGAAAATATTTAATTTAAAATCAATGTAGTATCTAAATATTCCTCAAGTAATAATTATAATTTGTGTAATAAGCAATGATAATCCTATTAAAATCACACTAGATTGGAACGTATCAACCAGGTAATTAGTCGCAGTAACCCACAGCGAAATTAGCAATTACACACAGTTGTGGCAAATTAATTATTTGGCAATGCAAGCATCATTTAATTGTTCAAATTAAATTCTGTTCAATTCAGTTAGAATTAATTGATTACGTTGTAATTAGAACACATGTGCTACGTAGATAAAACCTTTTTTTTTCAAAATAAAAAAAGAATTCAATAATGTATCCAAAACCTTTTCCTACGTCTGTCAAATACTATGCTGAAAACCGCATCAAAATCGGTTCAGCATAACGCGAGAAACTCTTTTTTTTAATTCGGCTAAAAATGGGGTCAAACTGAGCACTTACCTTTTTTGAAGTAGTAAATACGTACTGTGTAGGCACTTACATAAAATAAACAAAGCTTTAAATAAATGAGTTTAGGATATTACTGCCCTCACCTTTAGTTTTATGTCTGTGATAAGAGCCTACAGTTTGACTCCTAAGAAGGTGTATGTTACTGGGGTTTCCCAGTAACTATAGTTATCTTATGTGTTTAATGACAGCTAGATAGTGTAAATCATAAAAAATATGTGCGTAAGCAAATCAACATGTATCTATTTTGATAATAATGTAGCAAATTCATTGGGAGTAGAACATGGAATATTGAAACGTGAATCACTCTAAATGACCTAAAACTATGTATATTTCCAGTTCCCACTGCATATAATAATGATCCTGAAATTATCGATAAGAACTTATCACAAAAAAATCACATATAAAAATAAGCCTATACCTACATAGAAGTCACTTCTGGGTGTGTCATACATAAACTGCCTTGCAAAATATATTTTGCAAGCAACATACTGATTAACGCCAATTTGTATCCAGCTCACCAAACGTCAAGATAGGTTCAGCATCGACCCTATATATTATAACCTTTTTGATCGCATTTCCTTCTCTCATTTCTTCTTCTTTATTGACGTTCCACTCATCTTTTCCTCCAGCCAGTAGCTAAACAAAAGAGCAAATATTTATTCCTTTTATTTTTTTTTCAGGCGACTCGCAAGTGGCATATCTTTACGTGATTCGCAAATTTGGGTTCACAGAGGTGGAATACAGCGTTTATGGTACAATAAACATCGTCTTAGGACTCTTTGGTAAGTACAATTAACACATTCTTGAATTTAATACTTACTTTTTAAATTATACGCACCAAAGGTACAGGTAATGTTAGTCGTAAAATTTTATCCTTGATTGGGCTTTTTATTTTATTTCATTTGGGCTCAATTTTATTGATTTAAATTAATGCCGATACTGAAGTTTGGAGCGTAATGTTTTTGTTACACTTCAGTGCATTTTATGAGATTTTAAATCAAGTCTTGTTATCGCTGACTCGAAACAAGTCGCATGTCATTTTATTTTGATACCAAATTAAGTGAACCAAATTGACAATATTAGAACTGAATACGTTGATAAATTCAAAGTGACCTTTTTATATAGAACTGTAAGTACTTCGGTATATTTTACAACAAATTAAGAAACGCATCTCGTTGCGTGCGAGTTGGTATAACGCCATCTTTATCAACCTAGGTCAAGGATTGCGGATCGCGATAGAGCTGTGCATTTATCACGCAACCGTTATCCTGCCATCCTGAAATGAACCTTATAACTCACGGTATAAGGTACTTTATTCGTTACACAGTCCAACGTTCATTAATTTACTAATTATTTTTATCAAAACTGGTTTTATGTATTGAACAGGTGATGTTCTACAAATTAACTTAAAATCATTATGGTTTCAATGTTGAACCTAATTTTGGGTCGTTCACTGGGTGCCTTTAATTACGCAGGTACTTAGGATACCTATAGATCCAGTTTCATATGCAGCTGAGGTTATTGAACTTTAGTTAACATTACAGATTACAATTTTATTTAATATCGATTATTACCTACCTAGTTCGGATTTATTGGTTTGTTTTTTTTTCGAGTTCGGTACCTAAAGAGACTTTGATAAACCTCAAATTAAAAATATTGTTGAAGCGCAGTTGTTGCATTAATGCGGAAAGGTCGACGCAAGTTCAATTCGTTATCTTTATATATTTTTACATAAGTTTATCATTAAATAAATATTGTTGCGGAATAGGCATGAATTAAAGTTTTAATTAATGATAACGTGATTTTATGCAATTACTTGCGTTTGTGTTGCACAGATTTTTTACGCTTATAATGAAAATGTTTATCTCTTCGGTTTTAATGAGCGATAATGTTAACCTTGGGGTCTTTTTCATAAATACTTCACGCTTATTCGTATTCAACATGGAACCAGGAAAAATTTGTGGAGATGCCGTTATACAGGTAGGTCAGGCGAATTCTTCTAGGCCAACTAGGTATAGTGGGTGTGATCAACACGATCAGTTACTAGATGTACTAAAGAGATGTTCGGGTTCCGTGAGACATAATATGTATCAAAGATTGGTGATATGGTTTAAAAAAATGTGTTCCAGTAAGTGTATCAATTACGTTCCTATCTACAATAAACATCCACATTTTGGCGCGCTACTTTCTTAGAAGATTAGATAGAATACCATTATGATATCTCCGCTCGTCATTTTTTTCTCCACCACGGTATTCAAAGTTACCCCGGTCCGACCCGGTAGTCCGGTAGTCCGGTTAGGCTGAAGCCGACCCCAACATAGAAAAAGTCTCGGAAGATATCATATTGTAGGTATTCAATAAGTACATGTCAGAATCACATGTTTAGCCATACGTTAGATATTCCTGGCTTTCACAATATTGTATGCTGACCAGATAATATATCACGTGCGATGCAATAGAACAGTTTCCAAAGTACGGAAATTCACGATACGATGTATGATTTATATCATGAAGTTCTGTAAACTACGTACATTTGTATGCGATGTGTGAGCGATTCAGTAGTGTTATTGAGGTTTGGGGGAAACCATTGTTATCTGTTTTTCCTACTACTATTGTTATGCCAAGGTTGCAATTTTTCTTGAATTTTGGTAATAACTATGACAATATTACTGACCACTGTGAATGGAGCGGTACTTAGTGTCATACTCTTACTAAGTAGGTACTGATTAACATTACTTCAAATATAGTTTTTTTCTTCTATTAATCCCTGAACTTTGATAGACCTTTTAATTTTCACCTTCAATTAATACAATTAACAGTTCATCTTAACACTATAAAGAATGTTTAGGATTCAAATTGCATTGCTTTATTTTTTTAAAGAGTCAATTTTGTTCATTAACTTGATCACGAAGGTACTTTAAGTTAATTCAGATTTAATGATTTTAAATATAAATCTGAACAATTAGCCTAGAAACTCGTTCCTATTCGATCAAGGCGATCAATTAGTGCAATCAAGTCAAAAACAGGTGCAGTTGAAAGTCTTGGCGTAACTAATAATTCCTAATCTATAACCAATCAATATTAACAATTTAATCCACAGAAGGTTGAGTAGACAAAAACCTATCTTCAGCTTTAATTTAAGAACCCAGCTCTTGTCGGTGTGGCTCCTCCCATTTACGCCTAAACCTATAAGCAACTTGTTTTTAATTAAATTTATGAAACATAGTTACATTAATATATTAATAACACTACACACAGTTATTTAAATGGGACCATATTTCATACCAAGCCTTCTGCAACTATTCTGCATAGTGTCATTGGTGTCCAAATACTGCACTGCATAATACATGAGTCTAGCAACAGTTTATTTACTAGTCCAGCACAGAGTTGCAGATCAGAATCGATACTAGATTATATCGATTCCATTCAAGGAATTTCCATATCGATTTATGACAAACTAGTTGAAAGACTCAACTTAAGCTACAAGAAAATATTTTACAATAAGAGACAGTCGCCTTAGGTCAATGAACTGGGGGTCGTTTACCTAAAATCCGCGAAATAAATGCTAAAAAGCTTACAAAATAAACGTAATTTATTCGGAATTTTGAGAAGCACTGCAATACTTACTTAGGACGCAGAATATAAAATTATCTTGTTAAGAGCCTAAACATTTTATGCACTTTATTAATCCTTGTTTTGAATGCTTACTCATGATTTATAGTAGGTATATTTACTAGCTGATTTCCCGTGGGTTCACCGCGTCCCATGGAAACTACTGCCCGCATCGGGATAAAATAGAGCCTATGCCACTTAGAAAATGTTGTCCTATAATGTCCCATTACTGGGCAAAGAGCTCCTATGAACCCTTAAAGGGCTCTGAAAGTATAAAACAGATTTAAAGTAAAATACTAACAATATATTATATTTTCTTCTCTACAGGAACCGTCTTTTGCATATCAGTGCTCAGCAAAAGACTGAAAGTGCAGGACAGCGCTATAGGCGTCCTCGCAGGAGTGAGCAGGATAGCTAGCTGTTTCATGTTTGCGTTTGCGCCGACGAGACCGTGGTACTACTCGGCTCCTCTGCTGAATATCTTCAGTCATACAGGCTTGACGGCTGTGAGGTCTTTGATTACGAAGAGTGTTCCTACTGAGGAAGTTGGTAAGATTATTTCTTATTAATTTTCTTGATAAAATTGAGCTAATATAATAAGATTTTGGGGATTTTGTGTATGTTTAGAAGCTTTACAAACATTTTATTTGGAGAAATTTGAGCACTGCTGCGTCAGTGTTTGGTAAGAGTGCATTCCAGATTATCGTGGATTTTCTTAAAAATAAATAGTTAACAAGTCAGTTTTCCATGTGTGAACTGAAAATACATGCCTTTGACGATCCACCATCACGATAAAATAAGAACACGACCTACGCATTATATCTCTTTATTCATTTTTCTTTACCGTAGAGAGTAAATTCATATTGCAGCCTTTTGCAAGTAAGCTGCTTAGTTCCGCAGCTATATGTAAGTAGCTTACCTCAGAAACATCTTCCGTTGACCTCGACACGTGTATTTCAAAACTAAATTACAATTTTCTCGACCAAAAAGGCTAATTGTGTTTAAACAACTCTAATTCCTTAATTGAATTTGAAGTATTTCGTAGTAATTCTATCTCTGAATTCTGTTTAGTAAGACAATCCGTGGAATCTTTGATTGTCCTATTTATCTGGTAGCAAACCGACCAGGAGCGTTTACACAAAACAAATGACGGAAGGAATTGCTCAATAAAACGTAACGACTTGATAAGAGAAAATTTGGCTAAAGGAGCGCGAACAGCAGTTTGCAAAAGGCAGAGTAGCTTATACAAAGGATTAGCACCTGTTGCTGTTAAGTCATAGAATTCCTTTTCGCTTAAATTTTTGTAGACAAACTTAATGAATCAGAATAATCGTGGGAATTAGACGTAGCTTTGGTCCCGTTTCGATTGCGAGGTTCACGCCTCATTTATTAACTTTAACTGCTCCATTTTAAGTTTTGTGAAAAGAAAAGCTCCAGTTAAGAATATCTGTTTTGTTTATTATTCAAGGCAGGGTCACATGGAAATTTTAAGTTCATTTCAAGTACATTCTGTCTCTATAAGTTTCTTGTTGAGGTCCTATAAGTGGCACAAAGCAAAATATTCAATAAGTCTCCTTTTGCAAAATACTGATCTGATACTATCAGTGCCGTGCCCGCGTATTGAGTGCCTTATGTGTTTTCATACCCACACTAGATTTTTACAAGATGTTATATTTTCAACACTATTTTGTTCTTGTCTAAAATTTTGACAGATGTACAGAAATCTAAAAAAAACTTACGAGATACCTTAACAATAATCTTTTCCCACAGCCAAACTAAGCGCCCTCGTGGGAGTGATGGAGGCCGTAGCCCCGTCGATATACATGCCAGCAACGAGTCATATCTATATGATGACCATCGACAGCTTTCCTGGCGCCTTCTACATGTTCGATGCCGCCTTAACTGTCGTCGCTTTAGGACTTTTTGGGTAAATATCTTTATTTATACTAATAGTTATCTAATAAAGAGGATACATTTTTGTGTTTATTTGTTCCCTTAAGGTTCCAAAACCGAAGGTATTGAACCGATTTTAAAAATTCTCTCAGTTTTAAGTTTTCGAGTAAGATAGGCTATTTTTTGTCCGTATATGTATAGACCATGAGACCATGGGAAACAGATAACTACTTATTATGATCGTAGGTTTTGTTCGTACCTACTTTTGATCATCGTAGTGGCTAGCAGCCTACTTTGCAACAGCAAAGATGTTTTATGAGAACTTAGGATGGTCAAAAGATTTTTAGACTATAGTCAGAAAAACTGGAAAACCTTGAGCTACGAGCAGGAGTTGTAGAATAATTTCTGATCCGTAAATATGTCTTAGGATAAAAGTGACCACAACTCCTATTCAGCTTTTTATGAATTGTGATTGCATTGATGTTGATGAGAACGATAAAAAGATCATGCTTTTTCTTAATAAAAATAATTCTTACGCATGCATTCAGAATAAAAACCACTCGACCTTCTGACATTCATCACTAACATTATTTCTTGAAATTGTGAAAAAAAAAAACTGTTTTGATTGCATAATGATAGGCGAATAAAAACAAAATCTTTATTTGTTAAACGCATAAAGATAACTAAAGAAGTTCGAAGTGTTTCGATAGTATTATCCATTCATGTTTTTGGCTTCGGCTACTGCGATTTAACCTGAAATAGTTCGCTTATCAGTTATGTAACTTGCATACGGGTGGGATTGATAACACATTTTTGTATTGAGGGAAAAAGTGCGCTGAATATAAACAGCATGATAAATGGATAAACCCCCATTTTTCTAAACAGACATGGCAAATTTATAAGGGTTACTGGTTGACTACGGAATCCTAATGAGGAACTAATGAGGTCATGTTAGGTGGATCGTCATTTTAGCCAGGAAATGGCTATATATTTAATTGTTTGTATGATAATTGTTTTAGTTTATATAAAAAAAAATAAGAGCCATTTAAGTTACTCATAACATTTTTTCATACGTACCAATTTATGCTGCATCAATACATGCTGGTACTACATATGTAGGTACTTGCACTATATCCTATTTAGACAACGTTTCAATGTAAAATACGTACACAGTGCATATATACAAGTTTATGACTAGTTAGACTGGCTTTTAGGATGTCCTAATTACATAAACCTAGAATGTTAGTTGCAAGTATTTAGGTAAACCCAAGCGAAGCAGAAATCTAGTCATTATTTATTCAAAGAGTAAATACCGCTTGCTGATTACCTACTAAATCCTAGCAATCAAAATATGCCTGGAATTTCCAAAAGTATCCTTATTTAAGTTTCATTATTCAAGTTAATATAAAATATTATGGCGTTTCATAATTTCTTGATAATGGCTGTCATTGAACATCCTTGGCAGTCGTTACGGGTAGTCAGAAGCCAGTAAGTCTGACACTAGTCTAACCAAGGGGCCGGGTAACCGGGTTGAGGAGGTCAGATGGGCAGTCGCTTCTTGTAAAGCACTGGTACTCAGCTGCATCTGGTTAGACTGGAAGCCGACCCCAACATAGTTGGGAAAAAAGCTCGGAGGATGATGGTATATTAAGACAAATAAAAAATTGATTGAACTTCTCTATTCAAGAATTAACAAATTACAGTATGATCGCGTTTCAAAATTATTGCAATTTATCACAATATTTTTTGTACCTTTTGCTCATTGCGTATCAATCAATGTAAACACACAAAAACGTTTTCCTTATCGTTTTTACTTTGACCCACTGTTTTTAAGAAACAGTTTTTTGTTAAATCTGCGATAAAAAATATATTTTTCTTGACCTTTTTAAATAAAAAATAAGTCCTGTTTGTATGCAAGTTATTATTTTTTACAAAGAAGCTTTGAAACGGATGTGCTGATTTTAACAACAAGATTGTGGGTTTTAGGGACTTTCATAAGGCAGCACGGAGTTTAGAATTTAGTTGTTACATCTTCGGGAGGAAAAAATATAAAATCTGATTCCCCGAATGCTACTCCGTAGTAGTCGTTGTTACAATTCACGTCAGAGGCCGTCAGGCGGATTTGAGAAAACTCCGACGCCAGGGCTTGCTAGGTGATTAAACCTGCAGCTCACTTGATAACAAGAAAAATAATATTTTTCTTTTTGTTTGCAGTTTCATTTACGTACTGGTGAGGAGAAGAATCCGAGCTACAGTCACGGATCCAAGCAAGAAAGAGGAATTTGCACGATCTAATGAAGTGTCTCGTTTTTAACTATTATTATGATAATTTAGTTAGTTTGAAATGAATGATCTGAAGACGAAAGAATTTATGTTTTATTGTTTGTAAAATTGCCATAAGTTAGTAAATAAGTAGATTAGTTAAGGTTTAGCACTTTATTGTCTTCCGTGATTTTATAATTCTTAATATAACTGTGTATTTAGTTCTGAATCTTTCGTGAGTTGCATTTAAAGTGAACTTATTTAGACTGAAATTAGAGGTACCAGATTTCATTAATTTACCTTTATGAGAACGCGTGTATTTTTTTTTAATCCACTTAGCTGCTTAGTTGGCGGAAACATAAAAAAAATGAATTTCTAAATAATGTAAAAAGTAATGTAAAAAATAATGCAAGTCATTCTTGCGTCTATTGTGCAATGTTTAAACAAAAAAATGTGTGTAAAAGAAAAATAAGCGAAGACTGTGCTATGTTATACTTGTTGTAATTAAACAATTATAAAAGGAAATCTCTAAGAAATATACGTTTTGTTATCTTGGATTTGTGTAGTCGTTTGTTTATTTAGATGAGAACTCAAGTCAATGTTCTATTATCTGTTTGCAAATAGTATGAAGTGATGACGATTAGCAATTATCTAGACGAAAATTCTTTTGTTCAAATAAGTGTTGCTATGGGAACAATGTGGAATTAGATATGACCTTGTCTAGATTGAAGAGTAATGTTAATTGTCTGTGTCCGGAACAAAATTTTTTTTGATGTTGCAGTTTAGTAGTAAGACATAAATTATTACTGCTGCATTGGGAAAAAAAAATTAGTTATAAAGGTGTTTGAAAAATGTGTCGTATTGAACAACATTCATTAACGAGACTACTAAAATGAAGCCTTTTTCAAATATTTATGGTTCTTCTTCTTTCGTGTCGATGACATGTCTTATAGTGAGACTACACTTTGTCAGCCCAATATGCCGCCACAGCGAGAGCACGGCCGGATGCGCTCATGAGATCCTGCCGCGAGCAAGTTTCAGGGCACAGCGGACATGCGATGAGGTGGGACATGGTCTGCATAGCAGCCCCGCACTCGCACCCAAGGTCCGCCCCGCCCGTGAAACCCCACCTGTTTATGGTTAATAAATCAATAATCCTTCTAAAGAATCCAGGTAAGTGGCTTAAACTCACCATATACTTACCTTATTAAAATCGAACCGGAGAAAGACAACGCCACCTAGTAGCTAGCTAGCGCAATGCATAAAAATCACTGCCATAAATACATACCAACATACATGAATACAAACAAACCAGTTTTTCGTAACCTTTTAAAATATCATAAACCCGTAAAGTGCTTGTCCTAATAAATTCGCGTCATGTTATAGGTACCAATCGCACTACTTTGACGTTAGAACCTTTTTCAGAAGTAGACCTTTGTAGGATTCCTTTTGAATTCAAATGCAGGTCCAAATAAATCTTTTTACATGTAGATTTCAGTATTAAACGTTAATGTCACGGGGCTAAAAGGTTTTATTTGCCCTTGTTTAGCATCGAAATATTATTTTTTTAGTCCACTTTATTATTAACATTGCTTATAAATGTACCTACCTAACCTACCTACAGGATGAAATGGGTAGTACAATTGTGTAAATATAAGGGTATATCTAGACACACGGCAGTGTGTCCGCCAAGTTCGAGCAAAAAAAGCGACACACCGGCCGTGGGTTATATTACACGAACCATTTCGGGCCAAATTCGACCCCCCTGTAACTCAAAATCTATTTTATTTACGCATATCAAATTTCTAGTATCTGTTGAGACCCCCTCACTTATCTAAAATACAAAATTTCATTAATATACCTATTGTAGGTCTTGAGATATTGACGTCAGAAAATCGCTACTTTTACTATACACTGATTCACTTATTCACTGACTCACTCATCAAAAACCTAGACCACTTCCAATGGTCATATTGACTTGAAATTTGGCATGGAGGTAGGTCTTTATGTCAAGGTAAAGGGAAAAATCTGAAAATGGCCAAGTGTGAGTCGGTTTCAAAATAATGAAGGTGTTTTATACCCGGTGTAAATTTATACCCCTAAGGAACTAAAACGAACTAAATTTATCTATATTTATATAATATATCTTCGAATGGTACAAAGGTTTGTATTTAGTCAAAGTAAAGTAAAAATCTGAAAACGGCCAAGTGTGAATCACTTTCGAAAATAACGAATGTGTAACTTTGATCCACGAACATAATATATGATAACATGTCATGTCAGTCAGTTGGTAAATCTAGTCGTAGTTAATCTAGTTCATTTCTTTGTAAGAAACATAGTGCATATTAAAAAATCTAAAAGATAGTATAAATGAGACATTTATTTAACTAACTTCATCATAAGAAAAAAATAAAATAAACAACCTTACAAAAATAAATGAAATCCCACCCAAAACAAAAATGTGAAAGACTGCCAAGTTCGATAATATGGGAATGCTTCGCCTATAAAAGAAGTGAGATCTGAATAAGTACCAAGTTCCATACACATACCTCAGTTAAAAATAGTTACTTTTTAATGATGATTACTTGGCAAGTTTGAATAGAAAATTAAATACTTGATTCATTGCGTTTAGTAAGTTTATAACAAGGTGTATGAAAACTTGCCAAGTAACATCATTAAAAAGTAACTATTTTAACTGAGGTATGTATATGGAACTTGGTACTTATTCAGATCTCACTTCTTTTATAGGCGAAGCATTCCCATATTATCGAACTTGGCAGTCTTTCACATTTTTGTTTTGGGTGGGATATAACCTTATTAAGACGCGGACGTAAGAAAAGTTAAAAATCTTGACGTTTAAAGAAAATTCGCATACATCTTTTTGAACACGTATCAAACGTCCTTTTAACTTTTACAGAAATTTGTTATCCGATATATCCGATGACTTTGTGTGTTTGATTGGGTTAAACGAAGAATTCTTTCAGTGTAAGCTACTTAGTTTTTATCCGGGTGCGTGAAGAAGTTCCATCGGGATGCAGACGCAGCCGTGGGTGGAAGCTAGTTACGAATAAGGTAAGAATTGCTATCAATATATGTACCTACGTACGTGAACGTGAATTTATTTACATCTGCTAATATTAATTGATGCTTGAAAATATATATTTTTAAAATAAATACCATAAGTATCAAATCACAATGAAAACTATGTGTTACGATAGATGTAAAATGATTCATAGACACTCATAGAGCCAGTGCGCAAACTACGTATGATACTTTATAGCCTAATTAAAAAGTTCTGTAAATAGCACATTCATCTAACTATGCTCATAAACGATTGTCATTTGTAAATACCCTAATAATTCTGGTTTTTACTTTCACATTATTATCTAACTAACACTAACACGTTATTTGATAAGACGAAAGTCTAGTCATAGTGACATCATGATTCTGTACAATAGACTTTACTTAGTATTTCAGACATAAAGTTTATAGTGTAATAATACGTAATATATAAGCGAGTAACGACTAGTATGAACAGTAATGAGCATTTTAAGTGATTTTGTTGGCTAGTAACTTATTGTTTGAGGTTTTAATGGATAGTAGACTTTCTTTCCAACACTTTATGCGTCTTACAATAACACTACGGAATGCACTGTTTCTAACTGATATTTCTAAACCGATACCACCTTCTAACATTTAATAATGGAATGTTCTTTCTTTAAATGATCAGTAATGCACTCGTGACTTCTTTGGTCCACGAGTCATTAAGTCCAGCATCGATAGATGTCTAAAGCAACCCGAAAGGCTCCTTGGTCCTCTCGCAAAAGATTGTATTGGACACGCCCACCTTACCTATGTATTTGACCTAGAAGAAGGCGCCTGACCTTCATGCCTTATGGAATCTCCATTCATCTTTCCTTACTCTGTGGTAGCGATAATCTGTCTGGACGTTATTTGAAAAATAATACTGCATACCAATTTGAAAGTACATAGGTATATCATAATATCTCTTCAGTCCAAAGGTATTTTCAAAAATCTTAAACTCCCACGATTAATAGCAAACATTAATAACAATAATACGATTCGAGATTATACGACAGTACAGGTAAGAAGAAAAGGTGGAAAGTCATTTATTTAGACTTATCTTCCTCTAGGTACTGTCGCGCACATAAAGTCTAAACGAAAAACGACGTGAGCATGTCTGTACTCTGAATTTAATCTTGATAATAACTAGGGACATTTACAGACACATATCATTAAGATTTAGGTACTAAAGGCCTTTCCCAATGTTCTGTCTATCTGTTGATATACAAGGGATAGAATTATGATATAAGCCATACATCCCCAGCGGGGTCCAGCAGGGCCAAGGCCTGCCGGGGCTGCAGGATTGTTCGAAAGAGTTACCGCGGCCCTGGTACATTAAAGTCCTACGACAGAACACAACGATATTTAGTCAGTAAGAGTCTGACACTCCCTCGCCGCTGCTAACCCACGGCGGGGGCACCCTCTCATCATTTGATGATTTTTATGGTTGTTAAAAAAGAAAAAGCCCCATACATGTCATGTCAAATTCCTATACCTAAAGCAAAGCAAAAAGATAGATAGAGTATTGGGAAGGCCGTAAGTGATTCGGTCGTAAAAAGTCTTTAACATGCAAAAGTAATTGAGATGTTAAAGTAAGTTCAATCTAGTTCAATTTTGTTGACATTGAAAGAACTTCTGTTTTTTATGGAATTTCTAAAAACTTTCTAGAGGCTTAAGTGAGTAAGTATTTAGGTATGATGATTTAATTATAATAGTCATTCATAGAATTTGATTACTATTGAAAATAAAGCAACATGTCAAAAGTATTTTGCTATAAGCCTTTTAAACAGAATTAAAAAAAAAAACTAGACGTTTAAGTAGTCATTTATGTACTTACATTTAAAATAGCAATTCATAGAATTTGATTATTCAGGTATTTACCTACAACAAAGCACCCAAAATTTAGTTTCTTACATACTTATTCTTATCGAGTTAACTGCAATTTTAATCGTCTAACAAGCCCTAGTGTCAGTTTTTCTGTCAAATGATCATGGCTATTGTATCGTACTTGACCTGCAAGAAGGCGCCTGACCTACCTTATGTCATATCTGCTCATATTTCCTTCCTCCGTAGTTATTACTGAAAACAGAAACAAAACCATCATACTAACATACTAAACGTTTTAAATAAAGCTACCCACGTCATAACCAAACAATAAACGATCTGAAATTCCTGAGAGCGCTAAATTTTCTCTATAAATCAACACATAAATCGCTGTTGGGTCTACTTCTTGTTCGCCTGACAGCTTTATTTCTATACAATAGAATATTCTCTTGTATAGAAAGATTCAGGGTTCTTGAGTGACATTTTACTTTTGAAATGTAGGTTTGCCTCACTAGTATAATACGATAGACAGAAGTGATTTATTAGCAAATAACCAATCGCGAGTGACGGCTATGACGCGATGCGCTGCGGGCCAATCACCGCTTTACCCCACCAAGATCTCAAGCAACCAAGCAACCAAGAAGCTCAAGATTCGTGCCGATGATTATAAATGCACTGAAAATATATATTTTTTAACCCAGGTATACATAATCTTTGTTGTCACTTTTGCGAATCACAAAAACAGGTTTATGTACTCCCCTGTCCTAATAAAATTCACACAACTTGTACTTAGATATTCATCGTTTTTATAGACTGATGTGCAAAGAAAGTGATGTTCACAAGCGAGATTATGTGAGGTATACGTTTCTATTTTTATTGCGCCATAAAATGTTAAAACTTCGAGCCTATAACGTTAAACTGGCATCAATAAAGTAGATAGACAGTTCAATCTAATATTTGGTCTGGTTTTTAAATTATTTGCTAACATACTGGTAGGCAGAAAAGTTTTACAATAACGATGTCTGGTGAAGACATTCGGGTGCTGGGGAATCGAGCCAGAACACGGAAATGAAGTTTATGGAAGATTAGTTCAAATCATACATTAATCGAAGTCGCTCAGCGGGCTATGGAAAGATCTATGCTCGGAATTTCTCTGACGGATCGCATCAGAAATGAAGTAATCCGTCAGAGAATTGACATAGCCCACCGAATCAGCAAGCTAAAGTGGCAGTGGGCTGGCCATATTAGCCGAAGAACCAATAACCGTTGGGGTAAACGAGTTTTAGAGTAGAGACCACGCCTCGGCAAACGTAGTGTAGGACGTCCTCTGGCACGATGAAGTGATGACTTGCTCAAGACGGCTGGCAAGAGCTGGATGCGAGAAGCCGAAAATCGATCTCAGCGGCGTGCACTTGGAGAGGCCTATGTCCAGCAGTGGACTGCGATAGGCTGATGATGATACATTAATTGATGTAGGAGTTATTCATTTCTTATTTTGGTTGTAGGTATACTGTTGATTAACTTACAGACATACGCCCGCCTCGAAGTTATGACGATATACGAAGTTGTTCGGAAATATGTATACCTCGGGCAGACATTGCAGTTAGGTAGAAACAACTTTGAGGACGAGGTGAATAGGAGAATTCAGTTGGGTTGGGCTGCATTTGGGAAGCTACGTCGAGTCCTAACATCGTCGATCCCACAGTGCCTAAAGACGAAAGTCTTCAATCAGTGCGTCCTACCTGTCATGACTTACGGAGCCGAAACGTGGACACTGACGGTACGGCTGGTCCACAAGTTTAAAGTCGCTCAGCGGGCTATGGAAAGGGCTATGCTTGGCATTTCTCTGAGGGATCGCATCAGAAATGAGGTAATCCGTCAGAGAACCAAGGTCATCGACATAGCCCACCGAATCAGCAAGCATGAATGATACGCCCGCCTACGGTGGCCGGGAGTCATCTCTCGACACCCGGCGCCTGTGGTGACTTCCGCGTCCAGTACTTACCTGATCTTTAATCAAACCTAGACACTATGGTCTAGGCCTAGGCCTAAAGAAAATCCTAAACAAGGTCACTAGGCCACCACGACTTCTTTTCAAAATGTTAGTAGACAAATGACATGCAATAAGAAAGATAATTCTGCGTAGAATCCCATACATTTTCCCTTTGCCAAGTCATTCCATTTTAATCTATTTCTTTGCTTCAACCCAGTTCCAAGTATTTCCTTTGAGAACAGATCTTCTCGATAGCTAGAATTTAAAAAGAAAATTAGTCTGAATGCAAACTGTAGTGTATTTAGAACCTTTTTAATTTCTTTTAGATGGAAATATTTTTCATATAGTCACATTTCTTAGAAGACACTTAGGTAATTACTTGGATCCGTGTTTTTAATTTAAGTTTTACTTAAGTAAGAGTTATTTTAAGAAACATCTATTAATATTCATCCAATACCTATTTAAAGAAATTAAATATACCGACATATTGGATAGCGAGTTTGAAATTAGAGACTCAACGTACTTATGGCTTCTGAAAAATGTTCCCCCTGTAGGTTTTACTTAGTTTGCTCACTCCATGAAATAATGTTTGAAAGTCAATACTTAAGCAAAGCAAAAAGAATACCTAATGCGTGATTACTCATCCACAAAATGACCGCAGCAAGCACAGCTTGATCAAAGGCTCGTCATATGTGCTCGTGTACCGTGTAAACCGCTATCTTTTTATCCCAAAAAATACCGTGGAATTACCTTTGTTGGTTTATTTAACGTTCATTACCCTTCGCTTTCCGGTACATCAGCAAATAACGATCAAACATGTTGAACCATTCGTAAACATTTTCAAAAATTGATTGATAATCTGTACGTAGTTATCCGCCCATCCTTTCATAGATTCATTTCCTTTACGTGTGTATCAAAGAACCTTTTCCACGTTATTGGTATGAAAAATGAGTTTTCTTATAACATTAATAAAGGCTGCCGCATCAGGGAATCCTGGATATTAAACTTGAGACTAGATCATAAGTGAGTTATGTTTTAGTAAGGAGCCTTGTGAAAATGTTATGACTCATCGCTGTAATTCTATTACTAGTTTTTCGCTGTTTCATTCAAAAAGAGTTACTCGAACAAATCTTTCGTTTGCCTTGCCAAAGGTTCAATGTACCCCTATTTCTTGTAATGATGACGTCAAAGCCTTATTTCGATCACGGCTTTTCCTCGCTCCTAAGGAGATCAGATATCTGCACAGGACATCCATATGTAGTAGTAGTAACCGTACGTAGCATACTACGTAAGCGACTGCAAACACAGGTGCACTCACTATTCCCTCACTTTCATAGTCCGATGGGACGGTTATCGACACGACCGAAGAGAGTTCAGGTGTAGGACTGACAGGGCTCTGCAATGTATGGGCTTATCATATAAATCAGACTACGGGCTTTTTTGTAAAAGCATGCGATTTCAACTCGGGACCCCGTGCACAGCAGTCGCGCTTTGTGACCACTAAACCAACGAAGCATTCCATTTGTATAATTACATAGATTTTATCGAGAACAGTTCAGGTGTTTCGATATTGTAAGGATTCTATGTATACAGAGCTAAATATAATCGGCAATATTATAAGGGTTGATATCTTCGGGAAGTTCAAGGAGGCCTTAGAAAATACAGTAATTGATCTGTTTGGGCTTTCGTGTTAACAAATATTGTAAAATTAATTGTAAAATTAGTAGTATTAGGTATAAATGGAGGTAAGTTAGTAGAGTCATATTCGCAGGCTAAAAATATTTTTGATTACAAAGTATTTAATGATATGTATGTTCTGCAGTAGGGTACATATATAGTAAGCATGTATTTTTTGCGTTGCCCCAAACTTTGATTTGACTTTGAAACATTTGGGAACGCCTAGACCCGCAACGATTCATGAGACACTAGGGAATACTGAACAGAGTTAAATAAATCCTTCAGTAAACATATAATTTTATTTATCGAGTCCAATAATTTCACATTTTATCTACCCGTAGGTAAATAATAACATAACACCCATCAATTTAATTTTGCAATTCAAAGTAACCCGATTAAAAGATGACAAATTACTGATGAGCATCAGTAGATTTTTTCTCCGATGTGTCTTGTACCATTCTCTTTACTAAGGTTACAGTAATTCAGTTGATTTTAAGTAAACCTGGCGTGAAACGATTTGCTTCGTAGAACATTTGCTAAGCACGTCGGATAACAAGAAAAACATATCAAAACATTAGTAACCCAACCTCCTTCCTTTTTCCAAAGCCATTTAAAACACACAGCAAAAAAAAAACAACAATTAATTGAAAATGGAACTTCATTAATTCGCTTGTCTAAAACCGTCACTATTCATTATACCCATTTATTATACCAGATTTCAGCCCATTAAGCTGGATGATGATACTAAATTGTATTTTGACAGTTCAGTAGTCCGCTTCGACAGGCAATGAGGACCGATGCGACCCGATTTTCGTGTGACAGCCGCTTAACGACGATTGATAGAATAATTTACTCGATACTAGATATCGAGTGGCGATTTTATCGAGTGAACTGATGACGGTTTGTGATTATCATTATTATATAGTGGCTCGTGTTTCGGTTAATAACTTTTGTCATACCTACACTGGAGCTATATCAAATACTTTTGTCCTTTAGAGCATGCATTCCCAGGGATGTTATATCGCTGTATCAATGTTATGTACTAAATAAAATTTGTTAAAATTGTGCAAACTAAGTTAACACAGACAGGTGAACTCATGCTCTTTTCCTTTCAGTAATAGGTATTTAGGAACCCTAGAGTGCTGATATGAGATATGGTACTCTTTGAGTATCCGGTTCAAAATGTAACAATATCTTATAGGCCTAGAAAATAGTTCCAAAACCTCAAACATCTCAGGAAATGGATCCGAAAAATCTAGAGCGGGGTATAATTTACAGAATCATATCATAAGAAATCACGTCAAATACACGAGTATTCGATAGTCATCCACTTTTACACCGATGAGTTATCGAGCGGGCTCGCACGAGGGCTGTGAGAGATTTGAAATTACGTTTCCGTCCAATTTCGTCCATTAGCACCCTTTGCTTTCCGTCAACGTACCTGAATGGCCCAGCAAAGGGGAACTGAGTAAAGTAATGATATTTCCACGTGCCATTGGAAGTTTGAAACCCTCTTTATGGCAATAAATACCTTTTGCTCTCTTTCATTTAGTGTTAATTTGAGAGTGCCTTTAGGAAGGCCCTGTAAGAGGTGGTTAAACGAATCGCGTCATTGGATAGCCAATCTCTACCTCTGTAACGTTACCTTACCGACTAGTTTTTTTCACAGTTTCAAGTAAGTAAGTCTTTCCCAACATAGGTACATGCTTTGGACATTCTATTACGTTCAGTTCTGATATAATTGGCCAATATATTTATTGTTAAAGGATGTTGCTTAGAGTATATGGGTTGATTGTTTTTCAGTTTTGTAATTATGTAAATTATGCTGCATATATTCTATTTAACATAACTTCACTTTTCATGTCCACCTTTGTTCTGAAAATGTTACAACTAGGAATCCCCGTATATAATGCTGTCTTCGCCTTATGCTTTTCAAATTGAATTTTATTACAGTTTCTGCTAAGACTGACATGTATTGCCGTCATGGGATAGTTTAACCATGAGTGTAACTTAATATAAAGTTTTATGGCAGCGGAGGGAATTTGAAACTAGACGTAGTATCAAAAGGAGAGCTCTCATGTCATGTAATGAAGTTAAGATGAAGCATGTACGAAGTTTTGCATGGATTTAGTCAAGCTGAAGTTAGACTTAGTTTTATCTGTTCGTCTGACATGGTCACTAGTAAGAATAGCTTACCATTTTATTTATGTAAATCTCATATT
Source organism: Helicoverpa zea x Helicoverpa armigera (assembly GCA_033682625.1). NCBI lineage: Eukaryota > Metazoa > Arthropoda > Insecta > Lepidoptera > Noctuidae > Helicoverpa > Helicoverpa zea x Helicoverpa armigera. The sequence continues at coordinate 5,645,544 of JAWIIS010000011.1, forward strand.
TTCGAAACTTTTAGGTGTAAAAAGGGCAAATTATATCGGGTGTGTCGTACCTAATCACATTAAATTAAATACGTTAATATACTGGTCAATATAATGTAGAATACCTACGAAGAAAAAAATCAATGATGTAAAAATAAATAAAAAAATGTTTTTTTTCAAACAAAGTAAATAGTATTAAAATGACTACTGTGGTTAAACGACTAAATGGATTAGGTTACTTAATTTGTTTACAATTCGCCATAGAATATCTAAACTATATGCGATAGGATTTAATGTGATTAGGTACGACACACCCGATATATGTACATAGGTACAATAATTTGCCTTTTACGACATTTTTATTTTCTCTTTATGCGTCAAGTAGTAATAAAGTTCAAAGAGTGAAATCACTTAACAATTAATCTAACTGGAGTCATAAAATGTAAATAATTACTTGTGTTTTAATAACTAATATAGCTGTTAGTTGTTTTTATTGTTAAATGTTAGCACATTATATTAAAACGAGTCGTTAAACAGTGGTAGGTCACAGCAGTTCACTAATATACCTGAGCACTTAGATGTTAAGATTTTTGCTCATAAAATACTTATGATGCTTGCAATAAAATGCCTACCTACCGACGTCATCATATCTCCTACGTCAAAATTATGGTGACATGTTACATAGAGTAACTTTTTTATAATCATGTTTTACCTGAATTCAATACCTGCTTTGTTCAAAAGGGCTTATTTTTAATATTTACATAATGAAACATCTATTTAACATTATTATAATAATACATATTACGTGCATATTTACTATAAATTAATGATAATATTAAAAAAATAAATCAAAAAACTCCTCATCGCTGCCCACCAGGAGTGTACCCTAGAGGCTGGAAGCATTGCCTCGGTGGATGGCAATGCTTACTTTTTTTACCAATCTTTGATGGAAAAAAAATACATCAATATAAATAAGACGTAAATATTTGAAGAGCTAAAACGCCTACGTAAAGAAGGCCCCTCGTGCTTATAATGTGAGAACTAGCTCAGTTGCTTCAATACTGAAAACTTTAATATTGAAACTACAATACGAACTTATAATGAGCACTTCACGTGAATGTAGATAACAACTAGTTAGAATCAAAACTAATAAACTTCCGCACAAACTTTATTATCTCCTTTACAAAGATAATTTCTAACTCCGCAGAAAAATGGAAGTACTAACTTTGTTTTGTTAGCTTGGTTCACACTACGTCATTTTGATTTCCCATTATTTTATTATTCCTTAAATCAGTGACTTAACGGGAATTTATTGCAAATCATACATCTTGTATTAGGCTGTGAAAAACAGTGTCATTTTCAGTAGAAAATAATAAAATGGTCTTCAACGTTTCTACTTAATATGCAAGTCGTTCTTGTTTCCGTTCGATTCATTGAAAACACGTATTTTATGGATGACAATCTCTGAAAAAGCCTCAAGCAAAACGTGTTAATACTAAACTACAGACAATAAACAAATAATTCAAGTAAAAGAGCAATAAGTTCTTGCAAGGCAATATAAATTTTCCTCCAGTGTGGTTCGACGTCCGCCCTCACGCGACAGATGCAATATCCACCAGCAACTTCGTTAACGTATCGATTGACTACACATACCGATATATTTACCACTTCCTTATGTCGCTTTGTATGTATGTACAATAAGGACGTTGACGTTTTATGTAGGTACCTGCTACTAGCTGTTTTTCTCGCAGTTTCACTTGCATCCCGTAAGAACTACTGCCGGTTTCAATAAAACATAGAATTAGCCAGATTGGAGGTTTCAAAAATTTGGATCCTCCAATCTGGCTAATTGTTGGTTGCATTTCGGTCAATCTATGTCAATAGTTCATAGTAATATCGACTGATATTCTTAAAACTGACAAAATACTGTTGTATTTTGCACATGCCTGCCTATTATTCTCTTTAATTAAAGTACATCAGGCACACTGTTATCATGTTATGTTTAGGTACGGTTATTGGCGAAATACCTACTACAAATTCATATCACAAGTGAACCATCTACGTGAACAAAACTTTAATCTCTGATCTAAAACAATATTCAGTAAGCAACAAATATTGACCCGATTCGCAAAACTTTGATCTTTAAAATAAACATAGGTTACGAAAATCCGTAAAACTTAGGTAACCCTCATAATGATTGTTTTACACTTTATAACCAAAAGCGGCAAGTTCAATTAATACTTGAAATAAGTTTCACAAAGTGAAAAATTAATATTGAAAAACTTTGTTTTAGAACTTCCCACTCGTTTTTGGTGTTATAACCTAAAGTTTCTGTAAAGACGGAGAAAGTAGCATTTTAATACTTACTTAAACCTACCTAAAAGTTTAATGGAGCAATTTGACACAAAACAGGAAGAAATGTACCTATTTTTTGAATTCTTTAGAGTTACTTTTCATAGAGATGTTTTGAGGAAAATACAAATTGAAATCAAATTAGAATAAAATGTGCACATCACTTAAATTAGATGAGCGTCGAAATACTTTTAGCCTCTCATCTTCCAAGACTTCGGTAAAATTTTCTTACACTTTACTATATAGCTCTGGTAGGGACTTTTTACCATTGCCACATATCTACCTACTTAAGTCAAAGACCGTGTTTTTTCAATAAGTACCTACTTAGAAAGATAGATCATAAATATCGAAACTAAATCCTATCGAGAAACCGGAAAAAGGAAAGTTCTAGTTCTCTATTGTGGATGATAAATACCTATAAATAACTCAAAATAAATAATAAACACTAAAGTTCAATGCTATTATAATATTGAAGTTACTCGTATAATCGTAATGATCGTATCTTAAGGACCTCTTCTTGAAACTCCTACTATAATTTTGAACCTCTACAATACAGTTACTTCAAAGTGAATATTGTGTTTATGAATTATATCAGGCGCTCTTGTAAATAATTGCTCAATTTACGGCTCAATGGGGCTTCAATTTGATATTTGATTCACACCTTACGGATTATCAAGACCTTTTAATATTTTTGGAATTCTATTAAGACTCAATGTAAATACTATCTAATACAATTGTTAAGACTACATTCAGTCTTAATTTTTATTTTAGTAAATATCCATGTATATGCAGTCAGCTTAATTACATTTTATTGATTAATATAATCTGATTTCAATGTCATATCGATGGCAGTTCACTAAAGTTTTTTAATTTAAAATATATCTTTCAAATACAGAAGAATTGCTTATCAATTCGAAAAGTTGTTTTTCTACTAATAAAAACTGAATAAATCATAACATAAGTCATCGCTACCCAATAAAGTGTTTGCAAAGACAAAGTGGATTTGTTACATCTTTTCACTTATCCATAACTTTAGTAGTTTATTTCTCTTTGTCGTAGAAAATCTTATGTTTTTCTTTATCTACGAACAGTTTCAATGTACCTACTAAGAAGTTTGTTTGTGTGCTCAACCGTGATAACATAATACCGTGTAGTTTTATTTTTAAGATGTTCTTCCAAAGAGACATTGTGGACGTTGTCAAAACAACATACAGTTTATTTAAAGTTTGGAATAAGTTGAATCGTAGAAATCACAATACAAGTTGGATTTACTTTGTTGCATATTATCATATTCATACGTAACATGTTATTATGTCAGCACCATTTTCTTCAAAGAATGTTTAGTGACATGTAGTGTAGGTAATGTAATTTTATCTACTTAAATCTTTTTATGGATCTTATTCACTTATCAATATTAAAGAAGAGATAAATCCGTACTTATCCGTACCTTTTCCTAACTTTGTTCAAGTCGGTTTTGCACTCTAACAGTATGTAGCTGAATACCAGTTACATTTAGCGACTACTTATCTGACCACCCTCATTAAAGTTACCTAGTGAACCGGATACCCCTAGACTAAAGTCTTACAACCAGTCAGGCTTTCTGGATGTACCGTTATAATGGCTAAAGATCAAAAGAAAGGTAAGACCCACAAAAACGTGCCTTCCGAAACACGTAGCCGGTAGCGGGTAGCCCGGGACTGGCCTATAATTTAGAGATTTGGTAAACTCAAGCGATATTTTGGTACATAATTATTTTAAAGCCATACTTATTTAGTTAGGAATTACTTGAATTCAATATAGAATTATCGGAATAATTGCGAAACAATTTCCAAATCCTGGAATATTTGCGACAAACGTTGAAATTCAAACAGGGATTGAGAAGGAGGCACGTTTGACCGATTTCAACGAAAGATGTACAAATAAGGAATTCGGAATAATCAAGAAGACACTTCAAGCACTTATCTTCAGTACTGACAATTTGGAGTAACACTTTTTACTTCTATACTAATATTATAAAGAGGAAAACTTTGTTTGTTTGTTTGTTTGGTTGGTTGTAATGAATAAGCTCAAAAACTACTGGATAGTTTTTAAAAATTCTTTCACCATTCGAAAGCTACATTATCCACGAGTTACATAGGCTATATTTCATCCCGGTACGGGCAGTAATTACCACGGGACGCGGGTGAAACCGCGGGAAAACGGCTAGTATATTATAATGTGAATAGAACGACAAGAGACAGTCGATAGTTAGGACCTTGTCAAAGTTATTTTAGGCTGTAACTCTTATCCGAGTGATTTTGGTAGTTGCTACAGAATATGGAAGAACTGTGCGAAATAGCTAGTTTTATATACTTCCCTATGATTTTTATCTCTGAAAGCATTCTCAGCCGCACTTTATTATTATTGCTTTTAAAATCATAACGTTGAAAGTTTCCGGTGCGGTTATGGCTTTCCTCTATCAACTCAGAAGGTATACGATAAAATATATAATCTATGTACTTTATATATGTATTGTAATTTTATTTTTAGACTTATAGATACCTAGTTGAGTTTACCTTAGATTTTAGCCATCGTCAGATGTGTACTGTAAATGCGCGTGAAAAATAAGTGCTAGTACTTATTTAAAAAATATGGTAATTGCCATAACTGATTGAATTAAACAAATAGCCAAAATAACAACCAATAAAACACCAAGGAGGTAAATTAAAAGGAAAATATCATTTATATTCTACACAAAATCACTTTCATATTCCGAAATTAACTTGTCCACTTAAGACGAAGGATGTACCTACTGTCATTAAGAGATAAGTGAGTTCTTATTAAATGTCTGAAAACAGTTTTCTTGGAATATCCCATTTATTTTTTCCTAACTTTAGCAAAGTATTTCTGTGTCCTGTTGCGACAGGAAAAACTAATAAGCCGTGAAAGGCGGGAAGCTCGAAAATACCCGTTGTCATGGTGATAATAATTAATCATTTGCTTGTTTCTGAGAAATTGTGTGAAGGATGCAGCTTTCTTCTTTCGAGCCCGCCTTTATTACTTTGTTAGAAAAACGTAAATACGTTGTGTCGTAGCTGTTCGCTGTGATTTCCTGTTTCCCGCATCCGGATAAGAATGGGCGTTTTTGTTACATTGACGCAAAAGCCCCATCCAAGTCCCGTCTTGTTTCATCAAAATATTCATTCACACATTTTTGCATTATGCAACATTTTTGCGATTATGTGTATGTTGCACACATACAAACTTTTACTTAAGTAGGTAAACGTTTTGGTAACAGGCACATTATAATACCGGACACTTTATTGTTATTTTCATACTCCAATCTATGTAAAGTACCTTCAATTACAATTAGCGTCGCATACCTACCTAAAATATTCAAACATCAATTAATTTGAAACTGCATTCTACCTCAATGGTTGACGTTCTGTTTCAGCGCCGAATTTACACAGGAAACCTAAATAATAACCAGAGACCAGAGGTAACTCGCAATATAGAGTCTAGAATTTCTGCACAACATTGCAACCTACATAGGTATACACATACATAGTTATTCGTCATAATACAATCTCATTTTGTAAACCTCGAATTCGTGAGAATTTCTGGTCTGTAAATAACAGGCTTTAATGATTTCCAGAAACACTCTGACCTTTTTGAAGCTACTTCATACAACTAGAAAAATGGCCAGTTCTATCTACATTCTTTTTTATTTGTAAACTTATCTACCTAGATCTATTAATTGCCTCAAACACATGCTAAGCTTCATGAAAAATCGTGGAAACTTTATTCGAGATATCGGGGCTGCGGGATTGTTCGAAAGAGTTACCGCGGTTACGTGAAAGGCCTACGAAGGAACACGATGGATTTTTAGTCAGTACAAGCAAAGATTATAATAGTTACTACGTAAAAGTCTGACACTCCCTCACCGCTGCTAACCCACGGCGAGAGGGGTCATTTGATGATTTTTGCCATCGTGAAAAAAAAGGATTCAGATTAAATTCCGTCGTTCAAAGTTTTATAGCAGAACTGAAACCAGAATACCAGCAGTAAAAAACCTCTAAACAAAGGCCGAAATAGGTACGTTAGGAAAGGTAGAAGAAAGTCTTTAATCTAAGCTAAACCCTGTTTAAATATAGATTACGTGGAACGAAATGCGTCTTCCTTGTGTTTATTGAGTGCATGAAAGTTTCAGCAGGTCCCTTCAATGTTTTGCCTCGGCAACTAGGTTTTTCTGCATTTCCACTCAAAATGTGTATTATTTATTATGTAGGTATATGTTTTAATGCAAAGTACATTTCCCGTAAAATATTTTATTGTTCCGACGCATGGATTTGTTAATCACCAATTTCTATACTCGGAGTTGCTTTGATGAAGTATTAGAAAGATTAAAACCAGAAATCATTAATAACCCTACACAGGTATTGAACCCACAACACAGTAGTTAAACTATGTGACTACTATGCCAACGATGCGAATACTGTATTGCATAAATAAAAATTCTTCAATTGGTATAATAAATTGTATCTACAAACCGTTCGCTTGCGAGATTGAAAAAGTGAGACATATGAAGCAACAAATTCGATTGACAAGTTTCATTTTAAATCAAATAAAAAGGAAAGACAGCAATATATAATATTATATTTTCAAGCATTGGTCTTTCTTTCACTAGATATTAATTTGAATTATTTTCCCACTGTAGTGCCAAATAGATGAAGCTTGCTTACAAATTATTCTACTTCTTGCTTTGTCAACTCCATTCACGGACCATTATTTTGGACATGTCACTTCAAATAACTGAGATATTTTCGAAATGTTTCTTATAAAAATACCTTATTGTCACAGCAGAGGTGTTACAGGAGAAAAACTTACATTAGTAAACATTAAATTCCACGTACGTTATCAATGCCTTGTCTCATAAAATTACTATCCATAGTTCAGATGAATGAGCCCAAATACGCTGGGTAGGTATCGTACAAGATATAACCCACGGTCTTCGTTTATTTTTTTCAAAAATAAATTCGGAACAGCGAATCCTATAAATAAAGCATGAACTTACCAGAATGCATGTTTAGAAATAGCAATAAAAATTGGTGTCCACACAAAAAGGACTATTAAAATCGAGTTTAAGCACTTTAAGAGTTGTATATCTCCAAATCCCGTGAAAGAGCAAATAGCATTCTTTATGCTTTGGTTCAGTATCAACAAATCTGCAAGAAATAATTTATTTCATCTTGGGGACTAAAAAAATAACTTTTTGTTGTCTACTGAGTCAATGCACAATAATAATTTATAAGTATCTATTTATTCATTGCATTGTGGAGATTATATTATTAACTTAGCAGTATTTATTTAGAATTGCAATTAACTTTGAAGGTTACGGTACCTGACTACAATTATAACGACGATTACGTATACAGTTTCATTTAAAAATATATAAGCTAATCGGAAATCTATGTTATGATCGTTATTATATCGACATATGGTATTTTTGTATCTATACTAATATTATAAAGAGGAAAATTTGTATTTTTGTTTGTTAAGGATAAAATCAAAAACTAATCGACTGATTTCAAAAATTCGTTCACTGTTGGAAAGCTACACTCTTCCCAAATAATATAGGCTATATTTAATGTTGGTACTTGCAGTACCTAGACGCGGGACACGGGTGAAACCGCGGGAAAATGAGAAGTAGGTAATATTGCTAAAACCCGTTCATTAAATTGTACGTTGTTACTTATTACAATTTCTAGCTTTTCAGCTATAAAAATAAAACTATAAAATCAAAAAAATCAAAATCAAAATCAAAAGTCATTTATTCAAACTTGGCTGCAAAACAGCACTTTTCGAACGTCAAAAAATAAATTTACAAAAGACATCCCCCAAAACGCCCACCCTTCACCACTTCCTATGTGTTTTTGCTGGGAAGAAGAAGTGGCGCAACAAACTCCCCAGCAACACATGTGCTCCACAGCACACATATAGGTACTAAACATATTTTCATATCAATGCATACCACGCATTTCTCATAGAAAATTCTATTTAGAAAATGGAAAACAATCAGATGTATTGAATGCAGCGGATATGGTATTTCATAGCCAAATATATTTGTGAAAACGTTCATTTAAATGCTGACCTATATTTTACGAATTTCATTCGAATTTCCCAATACATTTGGACTTGCTTTAAATAACGATTGAATATTATGAACACCATGTTATTTCATTTTACAGAAAGCTAACAGTCTAGTTACCAAATTAAATAACATGTAGGTATAAACAGATACATATTGCTAATTACAAACACTCCACATTCCACATGTACATATAAAATACTCGTAAGTTAAATATTTATACATGGGGATGAATTTTTTGACGCTTTTTAGTTTTAGTTTTTCTTTACTAGGATAGTTTTTAATTTTTATTGTAAACTTTGTTATAGTAACCGTATATTATACTGCCCATTTATCCACATTTCTCATCCAGTATACCATACATCTTTGTTATATCTGATTTAAATCCGTCGAGCCATCTGTAGGTACAAGTTATGTACGACACTACCCAGCGAACTTAATTAAGTTATCCCTTCTCAGCAGGGACGGGACACCAAGCCTAATTACTTCTTCCGCTTAAGGAAAAAGACTGTTTGCGATCGCTCTTTTAGCAGTATATTTAATGTAATAAATCAATAACGTGTAAATTCGTCAGAATCTATACTTTTATAGTTAGTAGTAATATAATATAGAGGAAACATTTGTTGTTTATTTACTCGTTTATTTGTAAGCTACTGCTACTGAACCGATTTGAAACAATATTTCATTTTTTGGAAAGCTAGACAGTCTATCCCCGGGTAGCATAGGTTATTTATATTGTATCCCGGTGTAGGAAGTAGTTCAACATAGCTGGTAGTTCATAAGTAGGAGCTAATGTGAAAATTCAATCCCTAATCGCAAATCAACGGATGGATCATCATCATCATCTCAGCCATAGGCCGTCCACTGCTGAACATGGGCCTCTCCCTTAGATCTCCACAGATACCTGCTGGAGGCGACCTGCATCCAGAGCGTCTTCCGGCGACCTTTATAAGATCGCCTGTCCACCTCGTTGGTGGACGTCCTACGCTTCGCTTGCTAGTCCGTGGTCTCCACTCCACTGGATAGCTTATAGAAATCCACCTTTACCCGTATATTTAATCTAAAATATAATATGACGTTAATAGTATCAGAATATCTTTCTTATAAAAGTAATGTTGCTAAAAATATCTTTATTACAGGATATTAAACAATGTGAAAGATGTACCTATACTTCCATTATTAAACCAAAATTGCTAGAATATGGGCAATATCCGACCATATGAACGTAACATACATATTTTTTGAAACGTTGTGTAGCATAAATATGGATAACACTTATATAAAATTATGAAAAACTCCATGTTTCTCAACATATACCTAACTAGCTGTTGCCCGCAACTTCGTCTGCGTGGGCAATATAGAATAGTCAAAATACTACTTATCCCGTAGGTGCATTCTTTCACGTGACAGTATAATTAGGATTAGCACTTAGCAGTCGCATAGATTCATTGATCAAGGTTGTGTTGCTAGAAATATTTATGTTTAATATGTCAGTGAGGAAGGCAATCCGCAGCAACTAAACAAACAGATTACCTACAGTTCAGTTCGAAGGTAATTAACTGGCGGAGAATCTTAACACCGCGATTCAGAAATGAGACGAAAATGCACAGCGCTATCTAATAGCGGTAGGCAGAACTTCTCAACATTTAGAACTAAACATTATTTTGTTCGTTCCATTACGTACCTACTGATAGGTTCAAACTAATACATTTTACATCCTTCATCATCCCTTATTTTATCACCCGTGGGGGTTGAATGGGGGTTGAATTAATCAAAATCGTATTTAAGCGAACGTCATCATAAAATTCTGATTCGTCATCAGGACTTCTTCATAAAATCTAAGAAAATGTATACAAACTTTCATCCCCTATTTTATCCCTTTAGGGATGGAATTTATCAAAAACCTTTCTTAAGGGTTGCCTACGCCATAGTAGCTTTATGCATGCAAAGTCTCAGTCCGATCGGTTTAAAATTGACAAAGTTTCATACAAACTTTCATCCCCTATTTTATCCCCTTGGGGGTAGAATTGATCAAAATCCTTTCTTAGCGGATGCCTACGTCATAACATCTACCTGCATGCCAAATTTCAGCCCGATCCGTCCAGTGGTTTCAGCTGTGCGTTGATAGATCACTATGTCAGTCAGTCAGTCAGTCAGTCAGTCACCTTTGAGTTTTATATATTTAGATGTACACAAACATAAAATATTATAAAACTGAAGTTTGTTTGAACACGCTCAGGATCATAAGGACTCCGATCTGAAAAATTCTTTGGACTGAAAAGTATCACGGATAAAAATCCGGGTGCGCGAAGAAGTTCCGATAGAACAAGGGTGAAACCGCTGGCCGAAGCTAGTACCTATAGTATTGAATATATATAAGAAAAACGCGGCGGAAAGAAAAAAAACATGCAATGCAATAAAGGACGTTGCTCTAAATCAAACCTACTTTCTTGAAACCTAGTTTCTGTATATCAGACTTACCTTCTTGAAAAAAAGAAGTACAAAGGATGATGGGCAATTTTATATGAACCCTGGCCTGATAACCAATAAAGTTCTAATGTATATTAGATTATTGCTTACACCATACAGTTACTGAAATAAAACAGTTCATGTCAAGAATCGACCGGAAATAAGTACAGTCGGGCACAAAGGAGTTATACTTTTTGCACAATTTTTTTTTGTTAAAATACAATCCATAGTAGAAAAATTCATTGCATGGTGTATTTTCGTCAACTAATTATTTATTTAAATAAGCCTAGGGTAGACTATCAATTTAAATCGGTCTTAACTAGGCATAATTGTTTTAATAGCAAAACAAAACATAAAAACTTTTACTTCTACCACCGTATATTATTTCCATTATTGGAGATAGCATTTCCTCTTTCTGCGGCACCAGGATATTCGGCCCTGGGTTGTCGAATTATTAGAAAAGTAGCGACCCACCCCAGCTTCGCACGGGAAAACAGTATTTCGTCACTATTTAACGGATGTTGATGATGATGATGTCCTCCTAGCCGATTATCGGCTATGGCGGCTGTTCTCATGTAAGGAGATTAGCCAACTGCGCAGGACATATTATAGTGCACAAGCATTGGCGCAGACACAGGTGCACTCCCTATTCCTTCACTCTCATAGCCCGATGGGACGGTAATCCGACACGACCGGAGAGAGATCAGGCGCAGGACCGACATTTACGTGCTCTCCGATGCACGGGTGTATCAATCACCAGCTTCCAGGCTCCGGGCTGCTTTGTGAAAGTCTTCTAAAACCCACAAAGCGATTTCGGCCCGACCCGGGAATCGAACCCGAGACCTCGAGCTCAGCAGCCGCACTTGCGACAGCTATTATTAACGGATGTTATTACACATACAAACCTTCTTCTTCAATCACTCTATCTTTGAATATAATAATATATTAAAAAACCGCATCAAAATCCGTTGGGCAGTTTGGAAGAGTTAAGTTTTCAAAGTGACATAGGGATAAAAGGACTGAAAAAGCGACTTTGTCTTATACTATCTATGTAGCGATGCACAAACCACAGGATTATATTTCAAAGCAAGATGTATTATCCTGGCCATTAGATGATGTTTGTGCAAGTACTCACGACAAGTATTTGCATTAAAGGGGCTACGAAGTGACTAATTTGAAAAATCTTTCAGTGGTGGAAAAGCTACGTTATCTTTATCTTTATCTTATATATAAAAATGAATTGCTGTTCGTTAGTCTCACTAAAACTCGAGAATTGCTTGACCGATTTGGTTAATTTTGGTTTTAAAATGTTTGTAGAGGTCCAGGGAAGGTTTAAACGATACGAAGTTCGCGGGATCAGCTAGTTTATAATAAGAAGATAGGTATACCTATACGTGCCAAAGTGGTTTAATTCCATAGGTTGTCCCATGCTATCAAGTGTCATATCTTCGTTCTCCGGTGGTTTACAAGGTTGTGCCCATAACAAAAAATGAAGCTTAGGGTCTAAGCTATCATTTGATATGCTAATGATTTTCATTGGTTATGCCGGTTAGAACCACCAGAACGGCGGAATACGTACACCATACGTTGTAAATACTACATGCTAAATATATATTTTTTTTCAATAAACTTCCAAAATATGGGCACAGACACCTTCTGTGACTCGTTCTGACAATGATTGACAATAATAATACACTTAAACATCCCTCCCATATGCAATGAAGTGGTTCGAGTCCATGGGCTGTCCTATGCTATCAAGTGTCATATCTTCGTTCTCCGGTGGTTTACAAGGTTGTGCCCATAACAAAAAATGAAGCTTAGGGTCTAAGCTATCATTTGATATGCGAATGGTTTTTATTGGATATACCGGTTAGACTCACCGGAATGGTGGAATACGTACATCATACGTTGTAAATACTTCCTGCTAAATAATCTTTTTTTTTCAATAAACTTGGAAAATATGGACACATGCACCTTCTGTGACACGTCCTGACTGATATTGACAATAATATAATGCACTTAAACATCGCTCCCATACAGAATGAAGTGGTTCAAGTCCTTAGGCTGTCCTATGCTATCAAGTGTCATATCTTCGTTCTCCGGTGGTTTACAAGGTGGTGCCCATAACAAAAAATGAAGCTTAGGGTATAAGCTATCATTTGATATGCTAATGGTTTTCATTGGTTATGCCGGTTAGAACCACCAGAACGGCGAAATACGTACACCATACGTTGTAAATACTACCTGCTAAATAATCTATTTTTTTTTTCAATAAACTTCCAAAATATGGGCACAGACACCTTCTGTGACTCGTTCTGACAATGATTGTCAATAATAATGCACTTAAACATCCCTCCCATATGCAATGAAGTGGTTCAAGGCCATGGGCTGTCCTATGCTATCAAGTGTCATATCTTCGTTCTCCGGTGGTTTACAAGGTTGTGCCCATAACAAAAAATGAAGCTTAGGGTCTAAGCTTTCATTTGATATGCGAATGGTTTTTATTGGATATACCGGCCAATTTTACCCATCATCCCTTTAGTTGTATTGTATTGCAACTGCTACAATATAATCACGTTGCTACCAAGCAGCGTTAAATTGACGCCTAGACAGACGCACTTAGAACCTCTGCTACACATATAATGTAGTTTATATTCTTGTTAGGCAAAGAATACAAAAGTTCCACTATGTACTACTCGGATGTTTTGGTTTTAGGGTCTTATTCTTTTACTTCTTGGCAAGTAGTTGGAAAACGAAGACTCAAATTTTGGAGTCTTAACACAATGCCACGGTCGCTCCATTATTGTCAGTAGGGTCATAAAGATTTTTCTACAAATACGATGTTAATAATATAGTAAGGGGTCGGGTTGATTGGTCTGATCGCGGAAGGGTGGCTCAACGTCCATCCGTCTAGCGATGACAGGTATATATTTCACGTGTTTTGCATAGAGCAGTCAGCAAACTGTGCAGGTCCCCTAAAGGGCCAAAGCCAGTAGCAGCGAGATTATTCAAAAGAGTTACCGCGGATCTAGCACACCAACACATTTACTAGTAAACCTGCTGACTTACCCACTCTTTGACCATTTCGTTGGAGACGATTTAAAATTGAGGTCAATTACGTGCGGAGTCCCCAACCAATAATAGCGTGTAGCGAAACCAATACGGGTTAATGTTTGTACTATGGCGCTCTTGACCCTTATGGGGACGGCAGAGGTCCCAAACGCTCACTTGTTATGTTCAAGGAGGTAGGAAATCGATATGTTGTGTTCACGTTGTTACAGAAATACCCAGTCAGAGCCAAAACATTAGCAAGCGTAACAAACTGACTCGTCAATGAAAAGGAATTTGGTTTTTAATGTTTCATTCACAGGTTCAGTTAAAAATATTGTTGGTAGACTCTTGATAAGGGGTTGCTTAACGCTTTTCGTGTTTTTGAAATAACTGTTTATTTATATAATATTGGAGAGGGAAATAGAAGAAATCGCACTCTTCAATATTATCTACGAAAAGTACTGATGTGATGCGCGCGTTTGCATTGCATAATACTGAAAGATAGGCAATCACAGAAATGTAGATAGAATGGAATTTCGATTAAGTAATGTGCGGTAAGCTATTTTCCGGTTCCTTTGCTTATTTTTTGGAATCTATCCTTCTTAACCCAGGGTGAATTTAATTCGGTCTTCTAAAATCTAGGTATATCATTCGCTGTGCGTCGATCTATTAGCCAATTAGTTATTATATAATTATCATAAGTAATTAATTTAAGATTAGTATAAGTAAGTATTATAAGTACAACAACTTCACATATTTTTATGCAATTCTTTACATTATAAAAACCATCATGATGTAATAATAACGAAAACATTCTCCGAAACCCATTTCTGGCATAAAATTGTACATTCCGACGTTATTCAAATCAGTTTCAGTATTCGCGACACGCTAGCATTTTGTCAGTCAGATTTGCACAAATTATGTGGAAATTCAACATACCTGACAGTTGATGTGGTATTAGGTACTCCTTTTTTTTTTGTTGTCGCTGGGCTAAAAATGCTATTACGCATCCCCTTCCCATCGGGGAACGGGAGAGGGGTATGTGGGACTCCCCGGTAAAGACGTTCCCGGTATACCCACTAAAAAGGCCCAGCGGCACTCCGACCTCGCCTGAGTGGAGGCTATCCTATCTTATTTCAGTTTTTATGATGTCCGTACTGAAGGCTATTTTATGAAATGCGTGATATTTTGATAATAGATAAGTTCCTCTGCACTTTCTACTGTTTATGGACAAGTAATAAAATTCGTATACCACTTTCTTTTCAATTTGAAATATTTTTATTTAGCTTCCGCCCTCAATTTCAATATCTTCCCGAAGGATCTATTTACCGTACACGGATAAAAAATACCCTCTATGTTGTTCTGCTACAAATTAAATTATACTACCATAAAAGACTGATTAATGACAATTATTGCCAAAAAAAGACTGCTTAACAACTAACTATTGGCCAACACTTTACTCAAAAGTGTCCTCAAACCAGATACTATCCATGTATAGGTATCTTAGCTACGCCACGCCACGCCACCGCGTCGTAATTACAAGCAATCACAGTTAGTAAGTTCGCTATCGAAGCATGTCCCCCGAGCTCTCGGCTGTTTGCTACTTGATCAACAAGTGCCGTATAATGCAAGTGCAATGTACCTATAGCTGTGTGCTATTCTCTAGAGCTTAAGCTTGAGCACTTCCAGTAAGTGCTATTGGTAACGTTGAATTGGATAGTTTAGATCATTTCTTTAGATACAGCTAGAACTACTTTGTATTCTTTTAGAAACATTTTGACTTGCTAAAAAGAACTGTGTATTGATAGACTATTCATGTTCAATAAAATGTCACCTTTTCTGCATTTGAATGGTAAATAATTTTGTGTTTATTCCATAAATAACGTGCATTCATTTAGCTTAAGAATTTAAGGTATTTGCTTGTTCATAGTTATGAAATAGTCTTGGTCTAGTAATTTACTTCTAGAGAACAATGATCACTTGAATGTCATTTATTATTTAAAAAAAAAAACACCGAACTTTTGGTCACCAAACTTTTCATCAAAATCTGTAAAACTATCTAAATATATAAAACTCAAAGGTGACTGACTGACTGACTGACTGACTGACATAGTGATCTATCAACGCACAGCTGAAACCACTGGACGGATCGGGCTGAAATTTGGCATGCAGGTAGATGTTATGACGTAGGCATCCGCTAAGAAAGGATTTTGATCAATTCTACCCCCAAGGGGATAAAATAGGGGATGAAAGTTTGTATGAAACTTTGTCAATTTTAAACCGATCGGACTGAGACTTTGCATGCATAAAGCTACTATGGCGTAGGCAACCCTTAAGAAAGGTTTTTGATAAATTCCATCCCTAAAGGGATAAAATAGGGGATGAAAGTTTGTATACATTTTCTTAGATTTTATGAAGAAGTCCTGATGACGAATCAGAATTTTATGATGACGTTCGCTTAAATACGATTTTGATTAATTCAACCCCCATTCAACCCCCACGGGTGATAAAATAAGGGATGATGAAGGATGTAAAATGTATTAGTTTGAACCTATCAGTAGGTACGTAATGGAACGAACAAAATAATGTTTAGTTCTAAATGTTGAGAAGTTCTGCCTACCGCTATTAGATAGCGCTGTGCATTTTCGTCTCATTTCTGAATCGCGGTGTTAAGATTCTCCGCCAGTTAATTACCTTCGAACTGAACTGTAGGTAATCTGTTTGTTTAGTTGCTGCGGATTGCCTTCCTCACTGACATATTAAACATAAATATTTCTAGCAACACAACCTTGATCAATGAATCTATGCGACTGCTAAGTGCTAATCCTAATTATACTGTCACGTGAAAGAATGCACCTACGGGATAAGTAGTATTTTGACTATTCTATATTGCCCACGCAGACGAAGTTGCGGGCAACAGCTAGTTACTACATACATATTTTCTTAAACCATCTATAATTCCGGTAATGCTCATACTGCATAGATAGATAAGTTAATTAATATACAGCAACATTTAATAACTGTGGTTAAGAGGTCCGCATAGTTGTAGGTAGTAGTTAATAGGACTAAATATTATCATTAAAAGTTATGTAGGTACATCTCAAGTTGGAAATTCCTCAGTTCCAGGATTCCAAATCTTTGATTGTTATTAACATAAGAAGAGATGGAACAAAGTTTTGAAGAGATTATTTATAACCATAAGACTTACAATATATTCAAACGGATTTTTGCAAAAAACAGACACACTTGGACTTTCCGATCTTTTGAGAATAACCTCTATATCTTACAGAACAGTACTCTCTGAGCTTTCGTAGTGAGTTTTTATTAATATCTACATGAAGATTCTACTATTTTCATCCATTATAGCCATTGTCTACCGTAGAGTTATTTTAGTTCCCGCAGTAAACCAAACCTCATTGTCATATGAAACCGCACGCCGGATTTTAGCGCAAAAAGCCAACAGCCCTTGCAGCGGTTTATAAGCTTCCGAGTAAAAACCTCGTGTTTTGCACCATGTACTTAAATTAAAATAATCTATAAATATAAAATGATACCCGTTTTCCGTTGTCACGACATAACATGAAAACGGCTTGACCGATTTGGCTGAAAATTATAGGGGAGGTAACTTAGACCCGGGAGAAGGTTTTAATTTTTGTCACCATCCGGCTAAGGGACGCGGGTGAAACCGCGGGCGAAAGCTAGTATTCTATATAAATGAAAAAATCGTTTATTATTGGATTAAAAAGACATTTTAATTATTTGCTTGAACAATCTTATAAATACTGTTTTTGTATTAGGTCAGCTTATTAAAAGAGAAGATATAAGCCAAGATTGTTTTTAATATTTTATTTTTACCTAGACCACAATCAAATTAAAATCGGAAAAGGTGGGAGGTGTGAAATTCTGGTCTATGACTTTTATTACAAAAAGAAAACAACATAAAAAATAAGGTTACATACATTCTTATTTTTATTCGAAAGCTTATAAAGGTCGAATAAAATTATTGGGGTAGTGGCACAAAGATTTGGCAAAAAGCCAATAGTTTTATGAAATGAAGGCGTGATCGAAGAAGCTATATATTCATCAATTATGATGATTCTATAACACAGAACTACTTTATTTGTTTTTCATATTATTTGGTTGCAAATATCACCATCGTCAGCCTGATTTTAATAAAAAAATAAAACTGCCTGAGAATATCAAGAATACTCTCTCTTTTTCCAGCTATTTATCCCACATGGTGGTGGGGTCAGCTAGTTCCTAATTGGTCTTCTCCACTTTGTTCTATCTACGACATCGTTCTCGGACACCTGGCACTCCTTTATATCTTTCGAAACCACGTCCCGTGATCTTCGACCGGGAATGGTTGCGGCGCCTTTCCCACGTAGTCTGATGGTCCTCTCTTTACATGGCCGTAAAGAATATCAAGAATACAATGCCAAAAAAGGAGGATATGGACATCTCATGAGACGAGTCTATGGTAAAACTAGTCCAAACCAGCGAGGTAACTGCGTATGTACGGAACTACCGTCAGTTTCGACGAGTGATGTAATCACGTAAGGCAATAAATGACATCACAAATCGCAAGTCGAGTTTTAGTCATCAATAGCGAGGAATCTTTGATCTTGTCATTAACGTGGTTACGTCCAAGAAAGAACAAAAGAAAATCATTCATTCATAAGTCTGCTTCGGCAGGCTTTAGCTCAAAGAGCCAAATTAAAGGAAAACATTATAAGGGTTCTAACCTAATTTACTAATTCAGTTTGTTTTCGGACGAGCCGTAGAATAGGTATGTGTAACTATGAAGCGGTAATTCAAGGATTCTTAAAACATCATTGGTCTTTACTACAAAAACTTAAACTTGTGTCAAACACTTGTCTAATAAAAATGTGGCTGCAAAACGGACCTTATTTCAACGTCATAATTTGTCATTTTTTAGACCAGAGTTCAACAGACGTTCAAAAGTGTTTGTGATACAACGGTAGAACTTTACATAAGTATAAAATATCGTAAATACGTAATACTTTTATCTATCTGCCATATTTACCGATGCAATCGGCTGTAACATATTTCCGTGTTGCCCCGGGCGAAACTGTAAGTAGGTTGTATGGTAAAATGTACGCGTTCCTTTAACACCCTTCAGGCCCTTATTTATTTTCCTCGTAAACAATGTCCCGTGAGAGTAACTGTCTAGATTTTATGAAATACGGCTAATATTGTTTATGCTATTGGTGTTATAAGTCTTGATAACCCTACAAGATGCCCGAGATTTTTTGTTTTTAGAAACGACGAGTATAATCTAAATATCTTTTACGCTAAGTTTAGAATACAATTAAGGTGTGTTAGGAGTATTTAATATCTCCGATGTGGATTCTCTGGTCTTAGTAGAAAGTCTTTTATATTTTGATCAAGGAATTTTTGCACACCTTCAGTCATCCTCGTCATCTCGTCATCGCCTCCAACAGGTATCTGTGGAGACCTAAGGGGAAGGCCTATGTTCAGCAGTGGACGTCCTATGCCTGAGATGATGATGATAAACAATTTTATTTCATTTCATCGACTATATGTAACGGACTTTAATTTTCTAAATAACCGCGTATGAAAACAATCCAATCGTATATTTACGTCCAAGAGCCCAGAACAATTAGCAGGCGACTGAGGCGACCACAGTCTTTACTAATTAATTAATGATACAAATCCCAAGCGGTCCAGACCAGCGATCAAAAGATATAACTATTAGTATCCCAGTCGCCCACATCACGTTATATGACCTACTTAACTGTAGGTATAAAAGAAAATAACCTTCTCACTTCGGGGTATAAATAAAGCCAGTTGTGGAAAGAGTAAAAAAATATACTACAGACGAGACACAGTCGGAACAAAAATAAAGGAACACCGATCACTTTTTTTTGTTTTGGGTGGTCTCGTGGGTAGTTTTTCAGTCTATGTTAGGACTAAAATTGGTCAATGAACTCTTGATTGCCATTAAAAAGAATGAATCTTTCACCTCAATATTAGCTCATGCAATAAAAGTAGATAGAATAGGTAAAAACGCAGCATATGCAATTTTTTTCCTGGGAAAAAGGTTCAAATACTTACCTGCATATTGATTTCTGACACTTACCTATATATTTTTACTGTAATAAAAAAATATATGGTCCAAATTAAAGATTGACCTAATTTCGTATATGTACTCGTGTCTATCGCAAATATATTTAGGTTGAGTACCTGTGAAAAAAGTTATTTTCCTGTTTGTCAAAAGATGACAAACTTTTTATTTTTTTCAATTTCTCATCGTAAACCCAATTTCACCATAATTATCATAAACTTGAAGTTAAATTAGCTACCTATAAATAACACCATGCTGAAAATATAAAATATATTTTCGACTACCCAAATATATGCTACGTTTAACGACTAAAATAAAGTACCTACTAACTAGAAATAAAATCTGGTTTACCCGCATCCCGTGGGAATAATTTATTTATTATATACCTACTTCGCATACCTGGATAAAAAAGAGCCTTTCTCGTTAAATAGCTAGACTAGCCAACACAAAAAAATATATTTCAAATCAGTCCACAAGATCCTGAGATTAGCTATATAATAGTACCTATAGATGTATTTACCTATCAGCTAAGTATATTATGTACAGTTATCCTCCAATTAACAACTACGTGTGAAAAACATTACTGAAAGACTCATTCTAGGGTCAGTAATTTGCCCTAACGCTAAAAAGTAGGTATATACCTTCTCACTAATGATCTCAATATTATGATCAACATTACACAGCACGTGTTGTCAACAGCCTCTTGCCCAACCCAGCATCTTCAGCAACGAGAGATCCTTCTCGCCTTGATCTCTCGAGGGTCACTTGTGGCGTCAATAATAACGTCGTCAGAACGAGTGTCGGGCCCACCCGCTCTTACAAAAATTTGCAGATAAGTCCGCTTTGTTATAAGCTTTCGAAATTTAAAAGTAAGGTTTTTAAGGCAGTATTTCTGTTTCGATTTTGGGGGTATTTATAGAATTTTTGCAGTGGGTATCGAAAGTTCTAGACAGCACTTTCACACTAGCGGATCTTCCGCTCTGTTTTTCAGAGCGCCCGCGCCGTCGCTTAGTTCGTACAGCCGATAGCTGACAATCAGCTGGTGTAAAAACACTATTAGATTAACCATTAATTGAAAGTATGTAGGTAAGTTAACTTTTATCAATGTCTCGAAAAATGTGTGTATACTGACAACCTTTTCTAATTTTCTTAAGTGGGTACATAAAAAATACTTTTGGATTTATCATTACCAATTAAAAGTGAAACGAAGACAAATAGAAGTAATTGTCTTTAATGGTTAAAAGCTGATAAGAATGTCTATTAGCAACATTTACTCACAACCCGGAAAATGATACCTATGTGTAGAAAGGTTCCTATAAATGGCTTTCTAATGGCTAAATGTGACTTTCGAAAGATTTTTCTTATGATTGCTAGACATGTTTCCGGATTTACTTCTGTTTGCTGAACAATACCTAGTTTTTTTTACCAATTAGGTAGTTAGTTTTGCTTAAAAAAGATGATTATTTTAGTTCAAGTTGTAAAGATAAAGTTCACAAGAATAAAGAGTAAAGATCACAATATGTATTTGTATTTTGTAAACAGATTTAATACTTATTTTATTTTAATTAATTGCTAAGCAGCCATGCCAAAAGGGTTATTTGAAAAAAATATATTTAGATAAAAATTTGACTCATTTTTTCATTTACATGGAAAATTCCTAAAGGAATATTTGTTAAAAATATTAAACAAAATGTTTTCCCCGAATTTGAGTTGAGGGCCTTTTATCGCAAATTGAATCATTTTAAAGATGATCCTAATAAAAAAATCCCTCGTGTTTGCAACCATCTGAAAAAAAGAAACAAATTGTGAAGTCGTTATCAAACTTTCTTCTACTCATAATGAAGACGGTACTCATTTATTTATTTTTGTCAAAATTAAGATTATAATCAAAAGAAAATAGATATAAATTAGCAGCCAAAAGGGCGAGCAACCACTGAATTTTCCCCTACAGACTTGCGTCTGAACGTGTCAGTGCATTTCCAACGGTGACGGGACGCGGCCGTGCTCACGCCCGCCGCCTAACTCGCGCGATCCACGCAAACTTGCAAACTTATCGAGATATTAACTAAATAATCACAAATATCTAACAATAATACAAAGTGAACAGTGAGTGCTAGTGCATTATAGTGAAGTTCCCTAACCACAATTGGTACGAGGATTCCATTTCTTGAGGTAACAATTGTTTATGTAATTTTGTCTTATATCGCTACAAGAAACATCCGACTATCGAATCGGTCTTGTTATCGAGTGACCCCGCCGAGATGTTTGTTCAATTTGTTAATACTACGGTTTATAGCCACATCACTTTTTAAGGACGTGTGAAAATTGTGTTCATAGCTGCTCTAATCATTTGTGTAATCAATACGTTTAAGTAGATATTACTATTTAGTTGGCATTGTATTAAAACAATAGGTTATTGCGTTTGTAAGTGCTAAGTGCACACGGTAGCGAGGCGCCTGATAAACAATAAAATTTAATAGATTGTGTACACACTAAACGGTACGCATTATCATTTTGATAACAATGTAGCATAAGAATTGATGATCGAATGATGTAAGAAGCATCTATGAGTGGATTCATCAATGAAAAATTTCCTGTATTAGTACGTAGTTAGTGAGCGATGCGAGATATTTTGATTAAAGTTCTAATGAGTAGCGCAGACGTTTCTGTGTAAGATAATAAATAACTACCCGTCGTGGGAAGTGACAGACCCAATAAATTGATAGCACATTAATGTCTAACAACAAACTGTACGACAAACTCGAGGAAATTGACTGAACTTCGGCGCAATACTTATAGGAAAGTTGGTTTTTGCTTACAGGATAAAAATGTTGGATCTCAAGTTTTATATGAGAAAGTTATGTTCGTTAAGTAGGATCTATTTAATGGAATGGCTGGTTGGCAAGCCAAAAATACTTTCACTTCGAGGAATCGTGTCTCTTCTACATTATCCATAATTATATTTTCTACTAGCTGATTAACGAAATCCCTACATATAAAATAATACTTTTTATTATCAGTTCTGAAATCTATCCGCCTCTAAATATGTCATCAAAATTAACATCAGGCATTATTTAATACTTCTTCGCAACAAATATTAGATTTATTAATATGTACATATTTCTTGAACTCTGGATTAAACCATAGTGATGCAATGTGCCTTATATGGAAAGTGTCAAAACAAACACAACAATAATAAACCAAACATGGGAGACCTAGATAATTATAGGATGCATCTTCATGCCCAAAACCTAAGGCCACCCTATTTGTATGACGTCTAGAACCTATTAGCAACTGACAAAACGGTCAAAAATGTCAATAAAACTATAACCACCCAAATTCATGAATTCGTGCTTGGCATAATTTGATAGGCCCATACAGGATGCACACTTATGGGTTTATGAAGATGTAAAATTTTATGTCGCATTCATATTACTAGTAGTTGTCCTTATAGAGAGAAGCAGGTAAATACTAATTAATGTACTTTAATTAAAATATATTAATGGTGACGTTATGCTGTTAAGATTGAACATCCTTATTACGTTTTGTCTGATAGTTTTTTGTTTCTTAGATATGGGCACTAATGTATGCAGGTGTGACGAACAATTTGACTTTATGTCTAGAGGGCAAATTCTGAGCATGGTGTAGTTAGAGTTATTCTGGAAATATCCTACTATTAATATTATAAACGCGAAAGTTTGTATGTATGGATGTATGGATGTTTGTTACTCTTTCACGCAAAAACTACTGAATGGATTTTAATGAAACTTTACAATAATATAGCTTATACATCAGAATAACACATAGGCTACAATTTGTAAACATATTGTTCGAAATACTAAACCTGCGCACTGCGCAGACGAAGTCGCGGGCACCAGCTAGTCATGGTATATATAAGTAGTGGGTGGGTTGTAAGACTCAATCAAACAGACTAAAAGGACCTTTCCGAGTTGTTAGTTAGCGGTGTAAAATAGATGGTCCATGATGAAGACCTTGACATTATACAACCCTTTTTCTATTCCTGACTTGCCTTCCTGACATGACCTCTACACCTGATCAACCTATTTAAAAAGGTTCTACAGAAATAAAATAAATGAAACAGTCAATGACCAGAAGCAGGTATCGTTACATTATTAGAATCTATGTATTTATTGGAAACTTAACAGCTTAATATGAACGCAACATTTTTAGTGACATTTGGAGTAAGGCAAAGACTTTATATCTAAACAGTAACTGGAATCATACGCATACGCTGACCATTGACATCGAGATGATGACAATAATCTCTTAAGCCAATTCCAGAGTCTCACTGCATTTATATCCACTTCATTCAACAAATCATTTTATTAACAATCTCTATAAGCCCGATACGTCTGATGATAACAGTATGAGCAAGCCTAGTGTGGCACAACACCATAAAAATGGCTATAAAGCGGGCCCAGACCTCGTTAACCCAAGTACTTCCCGGCGATACAATAAAGTTACTTATTGAAATAACCACACCTCAGTTTGTGGGGAAGCGACTTTATTGCCTACTCAGATGGTCACTGGCGTGGTCGAAGTGGATTGAAAATTGATATTAGTACTTAATGTCCGGTTTTTATGGAACGTCCGTTGTCCGTTTGGCTGATTGAACTAGTAGCCTTTTGTTTTGTTTTGGGTTGGCACTACCGAGTTCGTGACCTGTTGACTTGTTATAGGTCTTACCTTTTTAAAGACGTGAGCTAAGATCGGCAATATAATAAAAATACTTATTGAAATAACCACACCTCAGTCTGTGGTCCTACTGAGATGGTCACTGGCGTGGTCGAAGTGGATTGAAAGTTGATATTAGTACTTAATTAACGGTTTTTATGGAACGTCCGCTGTCCGTTTGGCTGATTGAACTAGTTATGCTTGGGGTTTTTTTTTGTTTAGATGGCACTCCCTGTTCGTGGCCTGTTGTCTTTTTTTTAGGTCTTAATACTTAGGTAATGTATGGCTTTTTATGGAACGTCCGTTTGTCTGATTGAAATAGTTAAGGTTAGGTTAGTCTTTTCTTTTGTTTGAATGGCACTCCTAAGTTCGTAACCTGTTGACTTGTTTTAGGTCTTACCTTTTTAAAGGTGTGAGATACAATCGAGTATAAGTGACCTCTTGGATTTTAAATTGGCTACACGGAGCCGAGAGGATTTGTCAAAAATTTTGTTATTTTCGGAATAGGTTTTTTTTTCGTTTTATGTAGCAGGCAATATTATGTCATTTGATAAAGATGCAGAAAAAATAGGAATAGGTAAAATGCTGGTGATTATAGAAGTGTGTTTTAAGGTGTGACGGAATTTCTAGAAAGTTCATTGAAATACATTTTCATTCAAGAGTCTTGAAGGGGACTTATCACTCATTGCACGCGTGTCTTATTGATAACTTAGTCATTGTGCTATGTCTAGATAATAATGTTATTATAAGTTCTATATAAACGAAAATTAGAATTGGCTTTAATCTAAACTAGTCTTCGTCTAATCCTCTTATAGCATTCTGGAAAATTACTTCTATTCTTGGTAAAAAACTGTTTGTAGTAGCTTTTGCCTGTGACTTTGCTCAATTTTAGATTTAAACGAAAAGTAGCATTCAAGGACAAGGAGGCATTTTTGAATGATTCAATTCGGATCAAGATTTCATATGTGACTGTTGTAGATTCAAAAGCATCGCTCCCGATCTTAAACCTATGATTTACGTTGGTATGGTTTCGTCCATTTAAAGCGTATCAAACAAACAGACCAATTAAGCATGTACACAAATTCCATTAGTAAGAATTCATCTATTAGAACTACAGATTATCTGTTCACCGTTTGCTTTTATCGAATCAGACGTACTACTATTTACTCTCACGTGTTGACACATGCTTTTCGAAAATAAACACACATAACGGCAACATAAGTACATGAATACATAATTATAATGAGACAACCACGACGCTTAGGCTCGAGTCCACCAACAAAATAAACGTACGTTTTTGTAAAAACGACTGTTTACTATGAAATTACACGTTCAGTTACCAAAGTAAGTTGAAGAACTCGGTCTGTGGATGGGTAGTCATGATAAATTGATGGGTCTCTGCTGTCATTTAAACTTCTTTGACAGTCGTTAGGGGCAGTCAGAAGCCAGAAAGTCTGTCACCCAGTCTTAACGAGTGGTATTGGGGTGATCAGGTACCTAACTAGATTGAAGAAGTCCGATAGTCGCTCCTTGTGAAGCACTGGTACTCAACTGCATCCAGTTAGACTGGAAGCCGACTCCAACATAGTTGGTAAAAGGCTAGGCAGATGTTGAAGTGGCGCAACTTAAAAAACTGATGGTGAAAATTCATAATAAGGGTGGTCTTAATAAAACTAAAGTTTATGTTGTTAGTGAACTTGGGCCATACTTGTGGAGAAACAAACAACAGCTGATTATATTATTATCAGTACGATACATACGGCCTAAGGAAATGATTCATCTGATACTGAGTAGGCCGCCCTTGTCCTATCTACTGCTTTTATTTCAATGCAATATTCATTTAGATCATGTGGTTGAAGATATGGAGTAATTGATTCGGTCTCAAAGAATAGATAAAGTCTCTGTCAATTCAATTAATAAAAACTAAGTTTATAACAGCTTATTATTTAGGTATAGTACTGGTTAATTTAGAATGCTTTTTAATAAAAGCAAAATTCAAACTGTCATCTGACATATTTTATGACTATCTTCTCGGCAAGGCTCCAAAAATTAATCTTAAACTACGATTTTCTAAAACCTTTAATGTGTGGTAATTATTTCAGGCTTAATAAGAGTATTAAATAGCCTTTCTCTATGTACTGAATATCTTCAAATATTTATATTTTATAAGCTGAAGTTACTCACATCTTTGCTATAGAAGTCCTGTGCCGTGTTAAACACTGGTCCATGGAGTAATAGGTTGCTTCCCTATTACTTACTTGTGTTACACCATTGCCCATTAATCAATCCTCTGCCCACTCTTAAGAATAGTGAAATATATGGGTTCAAAATTAGACTGCAGATGTAATCTCAGACAGCAAAAAATTCAGAAAAATTGGCACTAGTAGGTACCTACGTATGATCAGAATGCTCTAAAACATAAACTTCCTAAAAATATGAAAATTTAATCCTTACTTTGCGAAAATCATTTCACTTTACGTTTCATAAATAAGGCAATTGCTTCCTGTAAAATAGTATTCAAACCATTTAATCAAACTTTAAATGTAAAAATGATAATCATAGTATCTTAACCATCAAAACAACTGTAAATCGCGTAAACTGAAGAAAAATTGCTTCCATTGCATTCCATTTTCAAACCAGTCTCATTTGTACTACTGCAAACCTATTCTAAGAGTATTAAAGTCAGTAACAAGAAAAGTTTTGAGTACAAATGTGCATAACAAAAGAGAAGCGATGGATGGCGCGTCAGAACCTTCATACGGAGGAAGGAAGGAATGGGATGACGGCCGATACGATATGTGGAACTATTTCCTTCGTTTTCAAGCCGCTTGATAAAACCTTCATACAATATAATAACCGTGAAAACAACATTAAAAAAAATCGCCTTTACCGAAGAAAGTTCACTTCCATTGCATCCCACTACATTCCATTTTTAAAACAGTCTCACAACCGCGTTATACGCGAGACACAATTGATTATTTATTTATTTATTTAATGCTTAGAAGGTACATTTTACATTATAAAAAGTATAAAATGTCCAACAAAACTGTATACACAGTTTATCTGTTGGATAGATTTT
Organism: Helicoverpa zea x Helicoverpa armigera; assembly: GCA_033682625.1. Taxonomy (NCBI): domain Eukaryota; kingdom Metazoa; phylum Arthropoda; class Insecta; order Lepidoptera; family Noctuidae; genus Helicoverpa; species Helicoverpa zea x Helicoverpa armigera. Next base: position 5,673,405 of record JAWIIS010000011.1, read on the forward strand.
CTATTGTTTTATAATTAGCGACATAAATAGCACTACAAACCTATCCAGACAGTATTAAAGTCAGTAACAAGAAAAGTTTTGAGTACAAATGTGCATAACAAAAGAGAAGCGATGGATGGCGCGTCAGAACCTTCATACGGAGGAAGGAAGGAATGGGATGACGGCCGATACGATATGTGGAACCATTCCATATTGTTCTGTTTATATCTACAAATATACACGTAGATAAGTGTCGGCAGATTGATGATATGTCGACAGGGACGGGGATAGATAGGGATGTATACGTATTCATTTTTTAAATCTATAAAATAACATTACCTATAAATATAATATATCTTACTTATCTTCGCCTCCTTATCCTTATCTCTAAAATATTTTAACAGAATTCATAACTGCTTGGCTTTAGTCAACTCTCAGCTTTTTCACCAACAGATTTGAGATGAACAGATGACTGATTGAATAAAATTGTTTTAGACCTCACAGCTATGCAAAGTGATTTTCTAATTTTGTTTAAATTTAAAAGCAGCCATGTGTGTGTAACACAGGGTGGATTTACGATCATTTTATTCATGAGTGCGAGTCCAAAAATAAGTAAAAAACCAAAATCATTCGAATCAGCCAAAAATTCAAAAACATTTAATTTACATAAACAATATGTACAACAAACCAACCTCTACAACGCCACCGAGTGATCCCAAAGTTTGTCCGTGTCAGCAGTCAGCACACCCGGATATCTTTTGATCCGGCTGAATAATACACATGTTTGTGCCGGCATGCTACTGCCTGTCTGTTTTGTTGTAGTTTTGACGTGTAACGTCATGATTTTCACTTGGTATGTAATTGTATGAGTATTGTGTTTTATTACATTTGTGTGCCGGTTTTGGTTTTTGAGCGAGTCTGGTACATTCAGTATGCGTATATGATTAGTAGATACTTGAGATATATAAATTCAGCATAGATTTAAGTCTCTTTGAGTCATTAATATGATGAGTAGGTATTTTAAATACATGTATTATAACTGGATACAAAAAAAATGGATAAAGGATGTGAATTACCTACTATTTATTTGGTTTTTGAGAAAACTGCATATTGTCATATCTGAGAGAAGTACCATACACCAAAGTATTTTCCCCGTTTTCAAATTACATTTACAACCCTACCTACACGAGCAGTTTTCTCTTTGCTTTATACTCCAACAATTTTAGCTCTCAAGTAATGAAGAATAACGGAATTGCTTTTACATGAAACTCTGAAAGACTAACAAAGGATCTAGCTAGATGAAATTATTTCTAAGCCCACACTGAAGTAAAATGGACTAACGTTATAGGATCTAGCAAATCTATTACATTAGCTTAGTACAAAGATACAACTGTGTCAAAGTAAATTCCTGTTATTTTCCTATTACAAAGTCCTAATAATAGAAGTTATAATATTATTTGCTCCTTTTATATGACCGTCTAGATTCTGGCAGCCATTATAACCGGTTTCTGTCCAACTATATTTCCCGCACCCGGATAAAATTTGCGTTCTAATGTATATAAGTTGAGGCGGAAAATTGACAAATTGCTGAGTAAAATTCATCCGTTTTCTCCAAGTAGCCTTTTGCGTGACAACAGTCTTCAGACATAAGTTCTTGCTCTAACATTAGTTGTTGATTTGAAATCCATGGACGGGATAATGTTTCCAATTTAATTACTTATATCTAGAAAAAAATCAAAACAAGTTAGGTACTTTATGGTTTGACGATGGCCCTGATTGAACAATTACTTCTAGCCAGATCATTTGATTTGTTTCCTATAAATAAAATTCACAAACCTACATATTTATTTTTATTGGAACCTTTCAGTAAAAAAATACGTACATAAAATAAATTGGATTTAGAAACAGTAACCCACGATAAATCGGAATTAAATTCAGCCGTTGGATTTATGGGCGCGGACACGAGAAAAAAATACAACCACACCATAAATCAAATTCGACAATCCGCGCGAATTTGTTCCGAATTTAAAATTCTTTATTTTTCTTTTATGAGCTTAGAATTGTGTAGGACGGTTTAAAATAAATAAGTTTTTATGCAATTTGTTATTGCTTATAAATCTTAGTGATCCTCCTTTGTCTTTGTACTCTCTTCTCTTAATTTACTCAAATAAATGTTGTTGCTACTAAGTACTTATACAAACACCAAAGTAATATTCCAGAAAACGAAACTTCAGACAAAATTATTGGTAATAAAATATACTAGGGATATAATTTCCTCTAGACCCAAGTTTCTATAAATAAAAGTAAACAAGAATTACTTTCAATAAAGTTCGTAAACCTAACAAGAATAGCCATTACCTACACAAATCTTCGAAAAGGTCTAACGCCCAATAAAATACACTTACACTTTCATAAATACCACACAACGTTACTACACCATTTAATTAATTAAACGACAACTTTATACAAACACTTATAAACCGTAATATAATAATAATATCTCAAGTGTTGAGATATCAACGCTTATGTCATAAAATCATCCAATCAGTGTTGGTTTATCGCTCACTGACCAAAGATGCGTGCTCTTGACATTTTCACAATAAAGTGATATTTATAAATAAGTATATCAATGTATACGCGCATACTACAGACTTTTAGTCGGGCGACAGTCTGGCCCCATAAATCAGTCTGAAGATGACTGGAGCTACCTACTAACGTAACAACGATCAGGTATTTGTCCGGTATCAGACCGACTAAAAACTTTGCTTGAATTCACGATTTTCAAAAAAAATATATTTTACCTATCACCAGGCCGTGGCATGCAAACACTTTTTTTGAGAAAATCTAGAGCCAATCGAAGTTTTCAGTTGGTGTTGTACCGGCTACATACATGGACTTTGTAATGTGCGGTCCTATTACTATTCAACTTCATACTGATTTATGAGCCCAAACAAACTATCGGCCGACTAAAAGTCTACAGTGTGTATGTACTGTAAATATAATTATATGAATGTAAGTGCTATAACATTTATGTATTTTGGACTTTTGTTAAGATAGTGGGCGTTATGTAAAGAGTAGATATTGCATGGAGATATTATTTGTTATTAATGTTTTAGCAAGGTTTTGGCAGGCATTTTATTTGTTTTTATTATTTTAATATATTTCCTCGTTGTTATAGCTGTTACAAATGTTAAGGCTTAGTTTCTGGCTTTGTGCAAAACCATATATTAATTTGTTATCTCGCAACATTTAAATCTAACAGACAGACATACATGATATGTTGCTGACGAATTTGTTGCGCCAATTCTTTTTCCTAGCAAAAACAAATAGAATATTGTGAAGAGCTTTGCGGGCTGTCCCATGAAATTTTGACGTTAGAATAGTTTTTCAGCCTACTTGAAAAAACATTTTTTTTTTTATTGAACAGTAAAACTAATGATTGTTCGACAGTTTAATAGTTATCCCTAACATGGAAAACTAGTCAATTAAGGTTACCCAAAAATGTGTATGCACTTTAACAAGTTATTTTATAGTGCACTAGCTGCTGCCCGCGACTTCGTCTACGTGGACGCTATAAAACAGCAAATATTTCTTTATTTTGTATTCATGAGTAATTCACACGTATAAAGTAATTCCAAACAAAGATCATTTATTCAAACTTGTCTGCAAAACAGCTTTTTTGCTATGGGCCATTGATGCTTGAAAATAAAGATGATTTGATTTGAAAACTGAAACAATTATAAAATTTTTCTGTATACCACGTTTGTTGTTGTGTTTCCAGGAGCTAAAATGTAGAGAGAGTCAGGACTGGTGACGCGGGAGCAAGCGACGTACAGCTGTCCGTGTGAGAAGCAGCTCGTCCTCAGGTCGACACCCGCAGCCTTCAGTGTCTGCCCCTGAGACTTGTTGATGGTCATTGCGAAGCAAACACTCACAGGAAACTGTACGCGCTTGAATTGGAACGGGTAGTTATGAGGTATGAGGGGAATGCGTGGTATAAACACTGCCTCGCCGACACCACAACCCGTCAGAATTTCTGCCTCAATGATGTTTCTGTGCAGTGAGATGACCTTCAGGCGGGTCCCGTTACACAACTTCGGAGGAGACAGATTCCGAAGAAGCATAATCGGGACGCCCACCTTCAGCTTGATGTTGTGCGCTGGAAGTCCACTTGCTGAAAGGGAGTTCAGAAACTCCACAGGATAGTGTGTGGCGTCATCTTGCTCCACTACAGTATTGGTAGAGGTGTAGACCACTTCATTCCCCTCAATTTCCGAGAGAATGCTTTCGTTGATTGCTGCAGCTTGATCATTTTTACCCGACTGCCAAAGAAGGAGGGTAATGTTTTTCGAGTGTATGTAAGTATGTATGTATGTATGTATGTCTGTTCCTTTGTGACCTCCTGTAGCCTAAACGGCTTGATGGATTTTGATGTATGAGGTATCGTTAGATTTGTCTTGATTACGGGAGTGTCATAGGATACATTTTATCCTAAAAGTCCCACGGGATATTTTTTCTAAATTTCCCTTTAAAAAAATATGTATGCGGTATCATTAGATTCATTTCAATCACGGGAGTAATTAATATAGGATACGTTTTTTCTCAAAATTCCCACGGGAACATGTTAATTCTGCGTCAACGCAAAGCAACTCATGCGTTAGCAAGCAAAAAGCGATTCTTTTGGCGATACAATCACGTCGTCTTGATCAAATGCATGAACGTCGTCTTGATCGTCTTGAACGTCGCATTGGCGGTAAATTTATGTTGCGGAGTAACATCACTCGTAATCTAAAGCCAAATGTCGTCGAAATAATTTAAAATGGTACTTACATATACATAGTCTTCTACATCTACAACATTTTCGTTAAATAAAAACAGCTAAAAAGTTATAAATAAAAGAATTATTATTAAAAAAACAAAATACCCGACTGCACACTAAAAAAAGAGTAAAACAAGCCCCACAATAATATTGATCAATACAACTTTACTGAATATAATTTATAAATATTGATGGAAAGCATCGCAGGCGGGGACCACCTTGACCGCCACCAACGAAAATTCTGCTAAATGGTGCACAACCGAAATGACTATAAATAAGCCTCTGTTGGTCCCCGCCTGCGATGCTTTCCATCAATATTTATAAATTATATTCAGTAAAGTTGTATTGATCAATATTATTGTGGGGCTTGTTTTACTCTTTTTTTAGTGTGCAGTCGGGTATTTTGTTTTTTTAATAATAATTCTTTTATTAGGCGTCAAGATGGCCCGCTCGCACACCCAAGAATTCTGTTGGTGCGGTATTCGACTGATGTCCCCGTACACGCAGCGAATGAGTTCTTCTAAGCTGGATACTACTCTACCTAGAGACTCTGGCAGCACCACCTGCCCTCCTCTCCCCTCTGGTAGAGTGCCTTCGCCGAGACTTAGAAGTACGTCGGAGAATTCTTGGGCACGTGCATTGCCGCCGAGCTGAGCTCTCATATTGATGGTCAAGTGCAGCGTCTGGACTCGCGACCATAACGATGACCGTTTCAACGAAGCATTCACCTCGTCAGCCCTAGATCCCCGCGTCACTACAGGAAGCGTTTGTCGGAAATCGCCACTGAACAGAACTGTGACACCACCCATCAAGTGTTCATTCCTGCGGATATCCTGCAAGGTTCTGTCCACGGCCTCAACTGCCTTTCTGTTAGCCATGGTACACTCATCCCATACGATAAGAGAGCAATCCTTGAGCACACGTCCCTTATCGATACACCACACACAGGCGTTTCGATGCTCTCTAAATCGATGGGGATTTTGAACATGGCATGTGCTGTTTTGCCACCAGGAAGCAGTGTGGCAGCGATTCCCGACGACGCTACAGCTTCATTCGTCGTTGGTGCATTATACCGCCCTGGATGGGCTGCGATCGGTCTTCTATCTGCGCTGATGACGAACTTAAAGCGATTGCGCTCGTTCTCAGGCACCGACGCCAGGGCGGCTTTGAAGTTATTAATGTGTGGATTTACACTATGCAACATACTTTGCAACCCCCTGATAAGGCTAGAATCTAAATTGGGAATGTGTCTGCTTCTCATGTTAGCTTGTTCATCAAAATCGCTGATAAAATATACCTGTAAAAATTTTGGCACATCTGTCGGTAGCAACGAACCAATTTGATGATACACCTGCCCCTGTACCTTGAATGTTGGCATGAAGCCTGTTTCAACGATTTGATTTGCACCGAACGAAGTCATTTGAAAAGCGCAGTTATAAGCACGAATGTTTTTCAAAAAATGGCTGGACTTGGGATGCTCGCCATTTAGTAGGACCCTTAACAGGTCTGGCGGGTCTTGCATGGACTCCAAGCGTACCTTGCCAGATGCACAACACATTCCATTAGGTTCCCCTTTCCATTTGCGGGCATGGCAGTGAGCACACACTACGTCTAAGGCGCCAATATATCCGTGGGCGGCGTAGTTTATCGCAACATTGTACATAAATCCACTTCCCTCTTTATTTAGCCACGGTTGCTCTTCGATATCGTAAACTGTGGATTCGTCATCAGATGATGGAAGTTGAGTTACATTACGACGCAGGCGCTCTTGTTCGACTTGTGCGGCACGCTGTTCGTCCGACCAAGTTCCCCGAAACTCTTGAATTCTGTCTCGTTCTTGCGATAGATGAGCAGACGCTTCGCCACGAATTTCGTAATACCGCTGCCGAGCAACTGCACGACGCTCTTCTCGCTGCTCATCCGTCTCCAACGAACGTGACAGAGCATGCTGAGAGCGATCTCTTCTTAAGCGAGTCTCCCGCTCTTCATGATGTTCCATCGACCGAGAGGAAGAAACGTGACTCCGCATCGAATTTAACCTTGTCTCTCGCTGCGTGTACGTCTCAGATGCGCGAGACTCTGCGTGGCGCTCCCGATCTCTGTTCAGTCGCACTTGTCGCGCTTCGAGACTCTCACAAGATCGAGCGGCATCAGTGCGGCTGCGCTGCGAACTCAGCCTCGTTTCACGCTGCGTGTAGGTCTCAGACGTAAGCGACTCAGCATGGCGTTTCCGATCGCTGCTCAACCGCATTTCTCGAGTTTCAGCAGTTTCACAAGATCGAGCGGCATCAGTGCGGCTGCGCTGAGAGTTCAGTCTAGTCTCTCGTTGCGTGAATGTCTCTGATGCGCGAGACTTAGCATGGCGCTCTCGATCAAGTGATAAGCGCATCTCGTGTGCTTCCCTACTTTCCTGAGTCCGCGACAATGCATTTTGTGAGCGCATAGTATCTAATCGCGACCGACGCGCCGTACTACATTCTCCTCCTCGAGTCTCAGCAATTTGCTCTCGCACAACAGTCAACCTGGCCTCATGCTCTTCAGCGGTTTCCAGTGAGCGAGTTAACCTTTTTTTCGAGATTGGTAGGACGATTGAGATAGATTAGACCTTTTTCTGGGCATATCGATTTTATTTAGTATTGGAAGACTAAACAAACACAAAGTGAACAGAAGAATAATTTGCGAATATCGCTAACTTACAGACAACGCAGGTAACCACAGGTAACCCCCGTCTCTATAGGTTGCGGCGACGACATCGGTACCTATAACATCACTTTTTGTGAACGAAACCATAGCGCGATCTAATTCGACGCCAACACCATCTAGTTAGAAAAATGGAAACATTTTTTGGTGAAAATTGTTTATATCACAATTACGATTTTATACGTTTCCAACATGAAAAAAACGTAACTCCCTGCAGCTAAAAAATAGTTCTATACGTATTTAGTTAACATACATAATGAAAATTGATAAATAAAGCAACTCGAACAACAAACGAAATTATAAATTCGGGAGAAAAGTGATAAAAGTCAATGTCTTTTTTTCACATTTCTAACACAAAATGATCACGCTCAAAAGATTCAACAGAAAAAAAAATGCCGCATGTAGGTACAGGTTTTATAGATAATAATATAATATTATCTTTTAGGTGAACTACGTATAGTATGTTATTCTGCCCAAGTTGCTTACAGTCATAGCGTGATGTTTTTCACTGCAGAGGCTGGCGATAGTACGCACGTTCAGCTTTCGCTTCTTTTAAGTTATAAATGTAATTAATTGTAAATTACCACCTCGCATCTTTGACTTTGATGTATTTTATATACCATAGATGGAGCTACTTTAACCTTGGCTAAACACTGTTTTCATAGAATTTTATTTTTACTTATAAACGCGTGATTTTTTGTGCAAAGATTGATATTAGGCCGATAAATTAATATAAGTAAAACATTCAAATACTTGTTATTATTGCACACTGCTGTTACAGAAACGTTAACAGAAATAATGGTTCATTGCTCATCCCCCGTAGGTGATAGCGTGATAATATATAGCCTATGTGTTGAACCGGCCTCCGAGTAATATTCATGCCAAATTTGGTTGAAGTCCATGCAGTACTTTTCGAGTTTATCCGAGACAAACATACAGACAAACAGACATACAGACAAAAATTCTAAAAACTACATATTTGGGTTCAGAATCGATTATGGATCACCCCCCAAGTATTCTTTTAAAAAAATATTCAATGTACAGTTTTGACTTTCCTATCATTTTATTATATGTATAGATTAATTTAGTTTTTTAGTGCCAATAAAAATTATATTCACAAACTGATTGATTAAGACTTCTATACTTAAGTAACTTGAATGACTAATAAACGCAGACGTGTTCATTATCTTAAGTATCTAATTATAAATGTTGTTGAAATTGTTTAAGTTTGTCTAAGTTTTCCCTATAGGTACAGGTACTATTTCCCATTATTTATTTGAATAGAAAATATTCTACTATAGACTTATCTAATATAGGTGGCTAACCTGCAATGTACGTCCTTGGTTTTGTTCAAATATAATATACCTATATATAAATAGGTATATAGGAGCATGTACCTAGAGTTCACCTTTTTATGTTTGAACCAGCTCTTCACATATTTGTGTTCAAAATTCAAACACGTGGAAATTCCGGTGAAATTCCTATATTTTTCATTTACCTTTTTGTGAAAAACATTCATGTGACTATTACATAGCAATAGTATTTTCAAAACATGTGCTGCTAACTAACTTTTTTGTTATTATTTTTCATTGTACCTTTGTAGGTAGGTACACGGTGTATACATTTAGAACAACTTGAACTTACTATACTTTCCCAGCAACATTTATTTACCTGAAAAATCAAAATTAGGTAATTAATTAGTAAAATAGACACCTATGTATTTTCCGGAGGACAGTGATGTGGAGGAATACGCCTAATTAATGTTCTTTTTTATACGTTTTCATTTTTATTTTAATAAATACCTATATAGTATTTTAGTTTTTAAAGATAGTTTAAGTTTGTATACAAAGTGTGTACCTACATATTTGTTTAAAGATATGTATTAATTCAAATCAATGGAGGGTTTCAAAACATTTTATAATAGGGGTACATAACCGTTTATACACACTACCGTTATCAAAACTAACCTACTTTTACCTAGACTCGACAATAAAAATAAAAGTGTTATCTGTGTGAAAATGTTAATTAATTAGCTTTACCACCATGTTTGAAACTAATTAACTGTATATATACTGAACAATGGCTTTCAACTGACTGGTGAGTGGGAATGATTAATAAGTTAATAACCTAATTAACAAATTATCACACCCATTGGTTATCGATGCAGTTTTCACGAGCGTAACTACCATATTATGGTAGAAATTTAAAACATAGTAAATAATATTAACTAAACATAAATGTACAATGCAGCATTATGTTTACTTTTACAGAATGAAATAGCTTGACGACAGCTTATTTGTTTGAAAAAACATAAAATATAGGAGCTTTAGTGACAAGTCACCATCACATGTAGGTATATATTTTATACATTTATAGAGGTAGAACTATTGCAAAGTATCCAATTCTGCGTTCCGGTTGACACACGGTTGATCACAACACAAATAAATTAATAATACTCTAATAATAGCAATTATCTTTCGCTTGAAACTCATAGGTTGCTTCACTTGTGACTCCTTAATACAGAATTAAAAATACAAGTATTTATTTTAAAACAAGGATAGTAGGTATTTTCTTTTAAAATGTACAGTAATACCAAGAAAAGATACTAACAGACACTCGAATCACAAAGTATACCAATTAACTGAGATTGCTGCTTTAAGTTTTACAAAAGGAAACATTATGTTGTTCCAGGAGATTTTCTTGTATATCACTTGACCTGATAATAGAGTAAAACCAGTATATAAAGATAGAAAAAACCATTGTAGGAAATAGTTGGTGATTTTTTTTTATAGTCGTTGGTAAAAACTTGATAAGCAGGTAATACATTAAAGTTAATTCGTACAAGCTCGTTACCGATAAATAATACCAAAAATATTCGAGTCTCTATAAAGTTATATAGGTACAGGTTCAGGATAAAAGACTCTGAGAATAATTAGCGGGCAAGGTAGGCTCATGAAGCTCAGGATGTTATGGTGTAGGTCTTAATACTCTCGAACATTAAATTAAGAGCATTGTTCTTTAAACAAAGTCCCATTCTAAATAGAGAACCTTACGTGTGGGAAAGCTTGTATATTTGTCAAAAGTCTGGAAGATATTATGAAAACCGTTTATTAAACAAATGTCTTTTAAGGCAGTCAGATATTTGGTACACCGCCAAACTTCCTAAATCTTATGTTGTGTGAACAATACAAATATTTCTGACTAGATTTTGTGTGACTTTGTATACCGCAAAACACCATTTTTCTATCTCCAATGCTTATACAACTAAGTATTAAAATTATAGTATTTTTATTTATTAGTCTTCGACCTATCTAAAAATAGCAGCGGAAAATAAACCAATCGTAAATATTCCAAAATATAAACCAATTAGTAACCTAACCCCCATTTCTTCCTCAATTAGTTACAGGATTATGTTACAAATAAACGACTAATTAAACGATAGTGGGAAGGTATAATAAGGGGTTTACTAATCATAGATAGCGATATTTTTATACGATTTATGTTATTAGGTATATAACAAAGGAATCATATTTTTTGGCAGTTCTTTTTTTTAATCCGTTATTGGTACATTTTAAATACCAAGGGAGAAACTAAGCAAAATCAAAATCAAAATCAAAATCAAAAGTCATTTATTCAAACTTGGCTGCAAAACAGCACTTTTCGAACGTCAAAAAATAAATTTACAAAAGACAGCCCCCAAAACGCCCACCCTTCACCACTTCCTATGTGTTTTTGCTGGGAAGAAGAAGTGGCGCAACAAACTCCCCAGCAACACATGTCTGTCTGTTAGGTTAGAAGAACCTTAAACATTGTTTGATATGTACATTTGTATACAATTTAATTTGTATATTACATTAGAGGACAATACAGTAAAATAATTTATACACCACATGCTAGCTAGCACTCACCCTACAAACCTTTACTAACTCAAGCATTGAATATGTTTGATGAACAGAAAATTATAGCCTCCAATTATTTACACTTAATAGTATATCAGGGAGTGCCCACCTACATGTGCTATTCTTTTGTAAACTAGTAAATTAGTAAATTAGACCGCTCAGCCAGAACATATGTAAAATAAAAAGAGTTTACAAATAAAAACAAAAAAAGAAACTTATATATAGTCAGTAAGACGACCTGGCACCACAAGCAGCACCCGTTCACGAGCATAACGCGAGGATCAGCCATCGCCCCCCTCGCACATTTTTGAGGGAGGGAGGCAACCCGACCGCCGACGCTACCGCAAGCAGTGCCGTCTAAGGGAGCATGACGTACTCACTGCTACACAACTCAATATCAAGATTAAATTATCAGTTCCCGCTAAGTAGTATTTTTTACTAAAATCCAAAACAGAAAATTAATACAAAGAATGTATCTTGTCAATAATGTAAAAACATTAAAAAATAATAATTAAATAATAAATAAAAATAAAATAAATGTCATTGAGTCAAGAAATTGAATGGGAGAAATTTAAATTATCTAAATAATATAGCTAATATAGCTGTCTTGCGTTCATCATGGCGACCAACTATTTTTATCATTCAAATAATCATTGATGGTGTAATATGCCTTTTTTATAAGAACAGCCTTAATTTGTTCTTTGAATTTATTAAACGGCAGTTCTTGTAAGTTCAAAGGAAGCTTATTATAAAAACGAATACCTAAACCCAGGAATGTGTCATGCACTTTATGAAGCCGGTGATAGGGTACACACAGTTTATGCTTATTTCTAGTATTAATGCTATGGACTTCACTTTTTTTGGTATATAAATGTAGGTTCTGTCTAATATACATAATGTTGGCAAAGATGAACTGTGATGCTACAGTGAGAATACCAATTTCTTTAAACAACTCTCTGAGGGAAGTTCTGGTACCTAACTTGTATATTGCACGAATAGCACGTTTTTGTATAATAAATATATTCTCTATATCAGCGGCTTTGCCCCACAACAAAATACCGTAGGACATGACGCAGTGAAAATAGCTGAAATACACTAATCGCGCAGTGTCGACGTCAGTGAACTGTCTAACTTTTCTGACGGCATAGGCAGCAGAACTAAGCCTTCCCGCGAGGCTAGAAATATGTGAACCCCACTGAAGTTTTGTATCAACTGTTATACCCAAAAACACGGTAGATGCAACGGTTTGAAGAACCTCGTTGTTTAGGATAACATTAGGACCTAGGTTTTTTACATTAGGCAAAGTGAACTTAATGCATTTTGTTTTTTTAGCATTTAGTACTAAATTGTTTGTTGTAAACCAGTGCGTAACTGTTGAGAGTGCACTGTTTACGTCGTCAAATTGCTCTCTATTTCTGTCAACTTTGAAGATAAGAGATGTGTCATCTGCAAATAATACAACATCGCAGATATTTTTGAGGTGGTAAGGTAAATCATTAATGTACACTAAGAATAAGAATGGACCTAATATTGAGCCTTGTGGCACACCTAGCTGAACTGGAAGGCCCGATGATTTAGGACCATTTACATCTACACATTGCAATCTATGTTGGAGATACGATTCTATTACGTTTAGAGCTCCGTTTTGGACTCCGTAACAGCGTAATTTGCGTAAAAGTGTATCGTGATGGACGCAATCAAAAGCTTTGGAAAGGTCACAGAAGACCCCAAGCCATCAGTATAATGACATCTAACCTTAGAAAATAACCGTGAACTTCTATAATATTATTATCTTATTTCGAGCATCAATCTTGCTTGTTCACATTCAAATCTAACACTATTCCCGTCATCACTTTCTAAATCAGAACACAAAATAACCCACAACTGCACACGTTTCAATGTGCACACAGAATTGATGAAGCTACTTCATTTACAGGGTTAGCAAAGGTTATAAAACGCCTGCACTTGGCCACCAGCCAGGCTCGCCAATTATCTATCAGATTTGCAAATTGCAGCACACTACATAGTTACTAGTATCAAAACTATTTATATAGAAAATGTATTTATAGAATAGAATGTTCTAAATTAACGTCCAACTATTTGGAGATACCGCAAATATTATTATTATGATGGTAGAACAATTTGTTACTGTAGGCAGATGCGTTAATATTATAATGATGTGCTTAGCCTGTATTATCATAGCTTTAGTTTGCACGAACCTTTTATACCTGAAAGTCCTTTATATAAATCTGTATAATCGAATTCGTGCCCAAAATGGTGTTCGTTTATCACGACTGTGAAATATATGTTAGAGCGTCAAGAAAATTCATGTCTTCACAGGTTTTGCGATAAAAATGTAGGAGAAAACAGTTTTGATAGCACAATGTTATGAATGTGCACTAATATTTTGTTTTTCATGAAAATGGGAGGTATGAATTTTGTTTTATCGTGTAATGGCGGCGGTGAGTTCAATGTTTGTGCAATAAAGGTTGCAGGTTTTAAAATATATGGAGCTACTTATCACAACAGTTATTGGGTATTGAGCTCATTCGAGAACGACCCACAAAGTTTTCAGGTCGACCATACCATCATCATTTAGCAAAATTTAAATGAAATGAGTTTTTGTTTTGAGTCCATGTTAATAAAAGCATGCAATATAACAGGTGCGCTTTCAACTAGCCCGGAAAACAAACAAAGCACGCACAACACACAATAGATTTTATTTAGTTTTGTATTGTACTGCACATACCACGCCATACGAACGAAAAATTTGGTTTAATTTCAGTGTGCTAGCAATGGCAGAGACCCACATGATAGAAACAGATATCCAAGAATTGTACATTAGTGAAAAGACTCATTATTCTATTCTACATATATATCTTGAAGATTTTTGTCTGGTTATAGGAAAGTATTGATGGCAGTCATCAAATTACTGATTTCATTATCTACCTATTCTACTTTTTCCTTCATCCTTTACGAGCCTAAATGTATTTTGAAGTATAAAACGTAACCTCTTTCCTAAATTTCATCCAATTACATGCGACATAAAGATTTATGTCCTACATTAAGTTCTAAAACGTTTTTTTGGCTTTCATATTGTCGTGTTTCTTTGATAGAACTGTCATTGGCAACCGTATTGGCAAACGCTGTATGTTATAAATCTTATGCCGAAATCTACCGCGACTGAAGGGTACAGTGACGAACAAAATGATATGTCATCGTCTCTTCATTGGTTGTAATACGTCTAGACAATCTTGTCTATTGAAGTCTTTATAAATAACGTTAATCTAGCTCAAGAGAGCAGGAAGATTGATTTGATAGGTTTTTGTTAAAATGTCCCCTACTCATCCATGACCCGTATTAATATAGCTATTCACAAAATCTCGACAGTTCCCGAAAAGAAAAGGAAATCTGAAAAGGCATTTTCAGTAGTATATAGTTTTTCACAGACAAGTTTTTGGTTCTATCCAACTGTTTTTCTTTTCGCAGTCGGGTAAAAATACTTTAGGCAGGCATATACTAAAATTTGGTTTTAATAACTTCCTTGTCCCACATAGACTCATATGTGATACACACCAATTGTTTAACTATTGTGTCTGCATCGTGGACAGTGAAGTGATTAAAGTTCGTAATAACAGTCACCAACCACCATTTTGATCGTTTCATGTCATTTACCTTCTATATATATTAAAATGACATCTACAAAAGTTTAATAATAACACATATTCATTCCTACTTATTTCCCAAACAACCATACTTACTTACAAGCATACAGCCATGAAACAAGGCGATGAAATATTGTGCTACAGAACGCCCTCGCGGCGCCATTGTAAAAATGTTTCCGCGCCGAACTTCCGGCCACTTCCCATTAGCTGACGATCAAATGGACGCTTAAAAACCATCAGAATACTTCAGCTGGTCTTTGGGAGTATATAGAATAAGAATATGTATGTATATTGTATATATTTAGTTGGGATTTTATTTTTAATATCAATGTTTCACTTGGTCATCATCTTAGTACAATCCACATGAGATATCTATTTTATAAATGAAGAGTCGTTTAGTGTCGTAATACGTATGTGTATAATATCGAATTTCAGCGATGCAAAAAGGTGCTTACATAGTTTTTTCTGATCTTCAACACCAGACCCGATTATAAAAAAAACTCGGTTCTCAGTTTACAGGCCATATAAAGATAAAGCATACGTAACATAAAAAATGATTTACCTCTTAATATCCCATATCCTAATCCATTCGTCCATCATCTGAACCTCTACGTTCCTCGAACCAGTAGGTACTTTGTCACTCAAATCTTTTATCGGCATTAAGGACTTATCCTCTCGGTAAAATGACGTTATTTCCAAACTAAGCTGAAAGGATCCCTTTGTCTATATTGGCGAAGGATTTAGGCGTATTATATGACGTCACAGATACCTCCTTGGCTCATTTAATTAGGGCAAGTACCCATTTAACGCGCAGTTGGATAAATATTGCCCAATTCCCCCCTTTGCCCTTTAATTCCCACATGTTTCCCTTAAGTGCAGCCCTAGCTTAAAAGCTGGGTAAGAAACTTTTTCCTATTTTGAGAAGAAGTTGTGGAATGTGTCTCACAGACGAGTTTCCTTCCTTGATGTCACAAACATGCTTGGATAAGCAAAAATATTGCTCCATATTAGGAATTTCCCCTTTTCCGTGGGAGCGTTTGCGGACGCAAATCTCATTTACAAACACTCAGACGCCACGCAAATATCTATATATGACATTCATCAGTATTCTATTTATAAGTTTACCCTTTGTGAAATGAGATGGAATATAGAATAATTTTAGTCATACTACAAATTGACATCATAGTAAACTAGCTGTTTTCCCGCAGTTTCACTCGCGTCCCGTAGAAAGTATTGCCTTTATCGGGATAAAATATAGCCTATTTTTCAAGTCGGTTCAGTAGTTTCGGAGGGTTTAAACAAACAAAAAATGTTTCCTCCTGTATTACTACTTATTGACTTACTTACTTATAGACTACTCGATTATGTGGAGGCGTGTTTAACGCCTGATTTCAAACACAACCTCATTTAATAAAAGCCTAAAGCTCCATAACAAGTACCCACGACCTTTAGAGTACACAATTTGACGACCCATAAAAATATAGTACGCGCATACAAAGTTATGACGCAGGCCCGATGTGTCACCCGTTAGACTATATGATTGATTACACCTAAAACAACTTTCGATTGTTTTTCCATATTAATTCGTTCTGTCTATTTTTCGGCATCGATCCATACGTCACGGTGATCCGAATATATCGAATGGCAATCGTAATTTGAAGCCGTTATGCTTTTAGGTTAATCAAAAATTGGTTATTGATCATGTGTAGTGGATAATTAGTCGGTATAAATTGCCTTGATATCGACATTGTTTACTTAACTTTAATAATAACTTAATGAAGCTTTCTACGTTTTTTGCGGTCGGGATGGCGCCACTTTGACGCAGTTGACACGAGACAGTTTTGATGAGCTCCAAAGTTCGAGAAAGTTTAAAGGTCTCGATAAATCTTTCAGAAAGTGCGATAACTTGATAAATAAATTCACCTTTGTTTGTATAAACTAGCGACATTTTATAAGTTGAAGATGTAAGCCCTCGTTGTATGAATCGCTAGAAAAGACAATAGCTTTCATCTTGAATCTTGACGCTTCAAAGGTCATTGACTCGTGTGCTCGTATACAAAATTGGCTGTTCATATTTCATATCTAAAGTGTTCTAGATTTAAAATATTGAATACAGAACAATATAGTTTTAAATCTTTGCTGTAAAACGTTGAGCGAAAAAAAAAGAAAGCAAAAACTTTTTGGTAAAAGCGATACTTTGCTTACGGAGTGACACATAATATTAGGCCCTTTTTATATCTGTGCCAGCTTGCAATACGAACTTTGTATGTATGTATGTTTATGTACAATCACATAAGGAAAACACTGACCCACCCCAGTTACAAATGACAAGCTGACACGATGTTTCTTTTCGCACTCGAAACAAGGACAAATTGTTACTGCAAGGGTTGTTTACTTCGCACAATTCGATTTGTAGACAGAATTTATGTGAATTGGGTCGTGAACAAACTTAGATTTATAAGAAAACAAATGAACATCATCGGTATTTATTAGTGATGTATCTTCTTCATATTAGAAGAGTATTTAATTAGCAAGGAGCTAACGCTAATCTAATCATCATTGTTATGAAGCCATGGTGGTCCGCTGCTCTGTGTAGGTCTCCCTGGATAAGCACCAATCATCCCACTATTGGGCAGCGTTCATCCATCCACTGCTTTCACTAGAAAAAAAGAAAAAATAAAATAAGGTTTATTGTCATGTTTATTTTCACTTAAAATATGAAAATGACAAAAATACATAATTGAAAAAGAAAACATGCGTATAACTTATGTGATGCTAAAAATCGAAGAAATATTCTTGTTCAAAAATCACAGTATGAAGTGGTGAGCCAAAATTAATACTACTTATCTGTCTGGTAGAAAACCAGACACAAAGCAAACATCCAAGTCTAGACTTCGTGAAGCCAACACCAAAAAGGTTACACTGTAAACATCGTTAGTTCCAAACTTAAAAATAAAAACAAATCAATAAAAAAACATGGCGGAGGTACTTCCATATTCAATGTGCGTTTGCCAAGTACTGAAAACCTTCACAAAGCTTCCTATATTCACATTTCTTGGAGTTTCGTGCCAAGTATCCAGTTTTTCACAATACAAACGAGCACACAGCTTGAATGTAACTTTTTAGCCACTTCAGAAGGGTACTCTAACAATATTTGAAGAACGATGTTCATCTTTCAAGCGTATGTTATTTTCCTGTTTGACGCGTTCACGAATGTTTTTGCAAAAGGGTTAGGTTAAAGTGTGCTTACGAACGAAAGTAATGTGTTGCCAATTATTTTTTAAACCAATGTTTGTTACCTTTGTTTAACGTTAGCAGTTTTAGTACTGCATAATGAATAGATCTTACGGCACTCGTTACGGGTACTAAAAAGCCAGAAAGTCTGATAACCTCATTTACCAAGGGGTGGTTTGCTCGGGTAACTGCGTTGAGGAGTATGGGATAGACAGTCGCTTCGCAAAAATACATAGTTTTAGCTGCATCGCGTTAGACTGAAAGCCCCAATACAGATTCAAATGCTGGGCAGTTGATGACATCAACAGAATGATATCCATCATCATAAGTACCTACTTATCTAATCACGGATCCAAATGGCCTTCTATAACTTACCTACCGATCTACAAAACCCCCCAATTTTCACACAAAAGTCACCGATTATCTTATACAAACAATTACTTACTTATACTCGTATATAATTATCCATATTCTACAACAAACCAACACCGACAACTTTCTTACCCACGAACAATCCTTGAAGCATAAATTAACAAACATTAACGTATTTACTTACATAACTATTGCCGATAACAATCCGACAGTTATAAAGCTATTTATCAGCTATTCGTGTACCTACTTACCAGTTTCTGGGAACCTGAAAGTTTGAACTGGGGTTCATACAAAAGGGCTGAAAGGTAGTTTCTGTATGCTATTAGACGTTGAATAGGTAATATCGTTAGTAAGGCATAAGTTGGAAACTTATTAATGGTGCAGTATTTCTGTTAGATAAGTTGTTGATAGTATTTCAGTATTTCTGATTTACTTTACATTTGATTTGTTTGTTTGACTGCATTAGTATACCGAAAGTTGTATTTTGCTTGTACGTTTCATAGCAATTTATATGCAAGAGCTTGAAAATGTAAACAAAACCTGGTATGGCGAACAAGGGTTAAGCATGGTTTGCTCCAATCTCCAATATGTTCTTTATTTCAATGAATTGATTAGCCTAGACTCTAGACCGCATACTGAAGCGCTACCTAATTTTTAGGACAGCTTAAACATCATTTTAAACACTTAAAATAGAACTTAAAGTTAACATTTGAGTAAATCTACGGTACACAATAACTTCTTATTTTCAAAGCGACTTTCTAAAAGACATATTGTCACTGATACCCGAGAGATTTCACAGATGCTCCCAACAGTAGATAGCACTTGTGAAGACACACTCCATATATCATACTATAGCCATTACTACACTCCATGCTAAGAACGTAGATATTTTCGATAAACCATGAAGTTTTGCTCTGTGAAGTATGACTAACTGTTTTAACCAATTAAGTAAAAGTTTGACCCTCATTAACTGAATTCCCAAAAAGGAAGACTATCAATTTGGATGTTTTTTTAGGGTTCCGAAACCAAAGGGTAAAAACGAGACCCTATACTACATATTATTGAGACCTCACTGTCCGTCTGTCACCAGTGTATCTTATCAACCGTGCTAGTTAGACAGTTGAAAGAACCCGAATCGCACTTGGATGTGTCATTTTACAAAATAAAGATGATGAAATGCGAGTGTCCTTGCCTAAGTACCTCTTATCAACCTTTATATGCTTATAAATGCTTTTAAATATGTGTATGTAGAGAAGTGACATAATCCAATTAAAAACACGACTACAAGAAAATGTTCACAGATGCAAATAAGGGTTACCTACAAATGAATATTCTTTGATGTACCTCATGCATGTCTTGGATTCTGTTCATCCAATTACGGTGAAATAATAAGACGCACGTCGTTCGTTTTAATTTCATTCGAATGAACGGTAAATTGAATGCATTTGTCGCTTTGATCATATTATGAGACCTTCTAGATATGAATATGTTCGCGAGAATATTATGTTTTTTGTTCTACAGTTTTTGTACTTATCCTTGACAGTCATTACGGGTAGTCAGAAGCCAGTAAGTCTGACACCAGTCTAACCAAGGGATATTGGGTTGCCCGGGTAACTGGGATGAGGAGGTATATAGCCCCAGCATAGTTGGGAAAAAGGCTCGGAGGATGATGTTCTACAGTTTTTGAATTAACTAGTAACAGTAAGTACCTACATACTTATTTTCATTTTGAGACATTTTCTGGTTACGTCCATTCTATTCTTCACTATCGCACGAATATAATAAAAGCGATGGTTTGTGTTTGTTTTCTTAGTACTTCTTCACGCGCTAACGTCTGAACGGATTTTAATGAAACTTGACAACAATAAAACTGATGAAGAATACCAAATGGGCTATTTTTGATCGGGTGCGGCAAATAGTTACCTATTGGATGGAACTTTTAAAGTCTTTTCACAATCGGTGTAAGGCCTCGAAGGTTGCGACTTCGTGTCCAATGTCTTACAGCTAGGCAAACCTTTTGACCCAAAATAACAGACACAAATCGTTCGATATTTTACAAAGTTTTGCGAAACTTAGATTAAAATTATCGTCAAGAAGTTTTACTGTAATTCCATTTGTGAATTAAGTTAAAGAATAAAAAGTATTAAAAAAAAAACAAATGAACAACGAACATAATATAGATAGGTACTTAGTAAGGGCACCTACATATTTTGGATATCTTACTTATGTAGTCGTAGTAATATTTCATGACTATGACTGTTATTTCAATGCAAAATGTTCCGAAAGAACAACTTCCAAAAACTGCATTAAAAGTCCCATCTATTTCTGTTCCGAATTTCATAACAATCAGTTCAGCTTTTGAAGCGTGAAAGTGTAAAAAGTCACTTTCGTGTTCAAATACTACAATAGTAAGCTGTTGGTAAAAGCGACGTCTAAAAATATTCTATTTAAAATTATGATCAAAAATTTCATTCTCATTTTATAAAGTGTAACAGCAGTCCATAATAAATAATATAGTAATGTGATTTTGTTTCCATTAGTTTTATTAATAAAATTTGTATTCTATTTAAATAAAATTTCATCCACAATAAACTTCTAATAGTCTCTAATAATTTAATTTTCAAATATTTTATTAAGTTTTATTATTGTATTTAGTATTTTTATTTTGTTAAAAGCAATTTTTGAATTTTAACAATAAATTCATATTTAAAATGTATTTAAATTATTGTTACTCATAAATAGTTTTTTCATATTTGGGATTGCGATTTATTTTTATTAGGTAAGCAATTCAAATTAAATATTTGGTTGGATTAAAAGAATTTGTAAAGGTATGCAATGCTTTCATATTTTGATTCACAATAATATCTATTTGAGAACCTATTCGAAAATAAAAGCACTTACTTCTGTTAGTTAAAATCTTCGTTTCTGTTGTAATGTAACACAAAAATTACATTACAACAGAAACGAAGAGTTTAATGTAAAAACCTAAAAAAATGATTTTTCTCGAATTAGAAAATAATCAAAGATACATACAACTCATTTCACCAAATCTCAACCCCATAAAAAGTCCTAATAAACCTTGACACAATAAAAAATAAACAAGAAATGTGACATGACCTTATATTCGCCTTGATTTACATAGAAGGCGCGAAAGCCATAACACGAAAAACAAACCCATTATGTTTATGACACGTGTTTCTACGAAACGAGCTTTGCTTTCACTAATACGTGTGTCAATCAATGTAGCTCTAGAATTTGATATTTTGGGCTATTTTGAATTAGGAAGCAACTAATGGAGAGCAATGAACTCTAGTTTTTAAAAGGTGTTATAGAAACTATGATTCGAATTTCAAATATGTAGAATTATTATTTTGAATATGGAATTAATGGTATAATAATAATTTTAATTTTTAAAAGGTATTGCAGAAAACAATAATTTGAAATTCGAATAGCTAGCTATCCTAGGAAGAAAATGGTTTTCAATTCAAATGTTACTGAACTGCCTAATTTTGCGTTGTTTTGTTTGTCGAGTGTAATAAATGAAAGATAGAAAAAATAAAAAGTTTTAAGAAAATGGAAAACGTTTTAAAACGTCCCTGCTTTTAGTTGCGGAACTTTATTGAGTTTGGCAAAGACTGTACTATAGAATGTTCCAGAAACTACAAGAACCATCTAAATTTCTATTCATAGATCAATCATTTACAGAGACGTCTATATGATTAGTGAGGCGTACACAGAGACAGATCACAATACCATTATGGAACAATTAGTGCGCTTATGAAACGTCTGTTACAATCAGAGTTGAAATACAAACGCTGGATGAACATATTGCCAATAACCAGCTTTGTTATTGATCTGACACTGATTGAATGTTTTAGTGCTAAGGCTGAGATCAAACGAGGGTAATTTTAGCCTGGAAGTTTTTTTTTCAAGGTCTTGTCTTTATAGCCTATTTAAGGATGGCTATATTTGCCCATAACGATGCACTCCTGAAACGAAACAGGCGCCTTTTTAATTTTTTTCACTTGTTACTTTTACACTTTTCTGTAAAAGTATCTTATCGTCACATAATGTACTCTCATTTTTTTTGTCGCCCAAGTCATAAGATGACCCCTCCCGCTGTGGGTGCAGCGTGAGGGAGTGTCAGACTCTTACTGACTAAAACCCACCATGTTCCTTCTTAAGGCCTTTATGTACCAGGGCCGCGGTAACTCTTTCGAACAATCCCGCAGCCCCGATCGTCACATATATATTACCTTGGACTCTATTAAATATAGATAGGTATGTCATTGGTCACAATTTAATACTACTACTGCGTAGCATTATCACAAATATTTATGAGCCCTGTCAATTGATCACTTCATTGTTATTGTATTTGGTTATTACGTGTCGTCAGAATATCAATTGTCTGTCTGAATTGTGACTATTATAATGTAAGTAGTCTTATTACTTCAATGAGCTTGTTTGTTAGTTAAATACTAGTTGATACAATGTCGTAATGGTGATACACGCGCTGGACATGCGCGTTGGTGAGCGCAGTGTAGGATATTTGTAGCTTCGGAGATGCTCCTGCCTAACTCTAAGCAAGGCTTTTACCTAATTATCCCCCTTGGCACTGTGTGGTAGTTTTACCGCCACCAGTCGGTCGACCAGAGCCGTGTCGGTTTTTCAGCACCACGGTACAGGGCAAGAGAGGTTAGCTATTGGGTTATGAAGATGTTAGGTTTGCCCCCTAACACTCCTATTACGTTCTTGATTTTCGTCTTAATTTCATGGATATCACAGAGAAACATAAAGCAGTTCTACAGTGACTCCGAAATTACGTACGTAAATACCCACTTTCATCAGGTAAACCAATGCTTTACGAGCCATATAATAACAGAAAACTATCCGGAAGTAATTTCTGAATATTGGTATTACAAACAAAAACAAGGAAGATCCTATTCACGATAAATAATAATCCTACTTCATCTGTTTTTATGAGCTATTGAATCTCCACGACACCACTTCACGAAATATGATTGGTCCAACAATTCGACAGATTAATATAATCGGATTCTGTTACAACAGGAAAAGGTGAAATACTTTCCATTCAATACCTACGAGATAAAGCCTCTTTCAATATATGTATTACTTTCAGAGATTACAGAAAAATGGTCATTCAGCTTGCACTGAGCTTTTATGTAAATCCGTGTGAAGCAATTGTGTTGATGAATACATAAGACCCTAGAGATAATAATGGGTTTTCTATCAGGATGAGGTAGATACGTAGTTACTTCTTAAAGAGTTTTGAAAGGTAAGTCATCAAAAAACCTCAGTTACTGTTATTGTTACAGCCTTTTTATCGACACACTGCTGGTCACAGGCCTCCTCTCACACGGATTGAGCATTAATCAATACGCTTGCTCAATGTGGGTTGGTGATTTCAGACTATACATGTAGTTCAGGCTTCGTCAAGATGTTTTCCTTCACCTTTTTATCAGCCATTGGTGTCCAAGATAGTTGCATTGCCCGAACTGGAATCGAACCGACACCCTCATACTTCGAGAGGTGGTTTTTTATCCACTAGGCCACCATGACTTCAGGGAGTAAATTGTACTCCTTTTCCCTCCCCAAAAAAACGTACAATATTTTTTACCGGGTTAAGGGAAGTGGCGCTCACTAGACGTGGTTGAGACCGCGAGTTATAGCTTGTACAAAATAAATAAAAGTGAAAACTTTTTTCTTCGTTTGAAAAAGGGTGTCTCTAAAAGTCGTTTAGCAAAAACAAGTTAACTTTTAAGCCACAACTTAAGTTATGTTAACTTTGCTTACTTACCGCGAACGTGACTGTCTGTAGATGTCAGTTTTCCAACTCATTTCACTTAAATATTTACTTTAACTTAGATAGTTCGAGTTTGTACTGGGACCTTCGTTGATGAAAATTTTTAAGTAAATAGAATATGTAAGTATTTAGTTAGTTTTGTGTTTGGCAATGTTCTGACTTTTAAGTAATATAAGGTAATTATTTTTAATTAAAATGAAAGCAGAAAATATAGTAGGTACCTAGGAACGACAGGATATATCAAATTAATTATTGTTATAATATGTCAATACCTAAGAGCTTTCAGATTTTCAATTTAATTTGAATTGGTATATGTACAACTCCAAAAAAAACATTTGTAACCTGTCTTTTATCTCTTTCAAATAAAATGTAAACTGCAATTATTTTTGATCACCTCAATTATAACTAAAGAATTCCAAACTTAATAATTTGTATTCCATAAGACATGTCATGTATAAATGCTACACATGTTTTTACCATTTACAGCCACCAGCATATGCTAGAAACGAAGTATTGATTACGCTAGGGGCGACAGTGGTTCGACATTTCTTTCCAAATGCGATGCCCCACAGCGATTTTCTCTGTCGAACAAAAACCAGAAGCCATTTTGCAAAACATGCTTTTACTAGACATGACAAAAAGATATCCACAATTTGCATTTGCTTCTCTTTTATATAGCACTAGCTGTTTCTCGCTATTTTGTCCACTTCCTGGTTTTTTTTCCAAAATACAGCCCATGTTATACTCGGTTTTTTTTAAATCGCTTCAGTTTTTCAAAGCCTTTACAATCAAAAAAAATGTTATACTAGCTTCCGCCCGCGGTTTAACCCGCGTCCCGATATGACTGTTTCCCGTAGCCGGATGGTGACAAAAACTTTTCAAACTGCTTTTCCGGGTCTAAGCTATCTCACCTCTAATTATCAGCTTAATCGGTTCAGCCATTCTTGAATTATAAAAAGTGTAACTAGATGAGTATAGACAGGAGTAGGTACAGATAACTTTATTCAGAATTGGAAAATGGTTTTACTACCTTTTTTGTACTTTTACAGACGCGTCTATGCTAATGAAACATGTCTACAATTTTAAGCAGAAACAGAACCGTTAGAAATAATTGAAAAAAAGAGTTTCAGCTTTTTGTTACTTTTGAATATGTTTTATTCATAATTCAAGGTTTCATTTGAATAAACTTCTTGGAATTTATTCAACGACCGTTAAAATTATTTCAATATTGCAAATAGTAATATGACATTTTAAATTGTTTTCAAGTCAATTTTGAGTAGGTGAGAATTGAAATTAAACGCAATACCTTTTATTAAAGAACAGTTGATTATACATATTTTGGAGTCAAGCTGTTTATAATTACTATGCGAATAATTAATAATATTTACTTGTAAATAAAGTTATAGAAATATAACTTTATTTTAGAGATATAACATTTATTATTACAATAAGAGCACAGACAATGGACGATATTAACGTTGTATATAATTTTATTATAAGCTCTTTTAGTGTCATTCGTTGGCAAAGCTATTGATATAAATCATAGCGTGATAGGAACTACATTATGTCAATTTATTTTTAAATTGCAATATAGCACTACCTCTTTTTCTAGAAATCCGTAAAATAGATTATAATCGTGAATAAAAATTACTTTTAAACAACAAATAGACGAGCAAAGTCATCACCAGAGCGATGTTACAAAGCTATACTTTTGCAACGCAAACACAGAAAAACGATTTGCAGTCACACACGAAAAACAAAACAGAATCTGATCACTCTTCGTACAAAAACCCGCAAGTTCTTTATACCACGGAACTCCCATAAACGGAGAGGGATAAAAAACTACGGAGCGTAGACTATTGTTCGACGAGTATTCTGAAATCAACAGATTGAACGCTTTCCTAGGATCATCAATACCTGTCTGTAGCAGATCTACTAGAGAGTAGAACATCCATTATTGATATCCTATCTAGACTACGTTTCCTTTAAATTATTTATAGTTCTGCTGAACAAAAGTGCTGTGTTTATAGGGTATAAAGGATATTCTGATGGAATTTTATGTTGATAGTTGCTTGTTTTGGTAGAGGTTAAACTAGTAAGCTTTTGTTTCTATTTAGCTGCTGTGAAAAAATGTCGGTGATCCCAGTATTCCCATCTAGGGTAAAGTAGTAAGAAATAAATCGTGTCTCCATCTATGTCCTTATGCGCAATTATCTATTGTCAGAAATAAGTACTTAATTATAGAATATGCCAGTGTAAAAATAGTCTAAAATTATTACCTACATTTTCAAAATAAGTGGTTTTGAAGTGAGCTTGTAGTATCTACAGAAAAACTACAACAGTGAAACTTACCTAACTATAAAATTTCAACACATGCTACATAACGAAAGTTATATATTTCAGACAAATTCATTTATAACATCTTTCTCTTCAAACTTCTTCAGTACGAAAATAAAATTAAATTTTACATCGAGCGTCGTCGACGTTTATGACTTTTTGCAACATTGCATTAACTATTCAGTCTGAATGCATTTGCATAGTATTACGTGCAGTTGCATCGTTGCATCGTTTCATACTGTGTGCTCCCACGCAGAACATAACGTGTTTAATTAAATAATACTATGTTCAGCTAACTTTAGATAAAGTTGGAAAGGTTAGATAAATACTTATTTGTGATGAAACTCCGTAGTTTTCACAGGTCCTTCAAAGCATATTTTGTCCTCCATGTTTTGTTAAGTGAGGAATTTTAAATTAGAATTATTGTCACAAAATACCATGTGTAAGTAGTTGAAGGTGCTGAAAGTAGCTGAAAAATCTACTATTAATGCCCATAAAAGCTTTAAAGTTATGTCGTTAAAATATTTTGGATATTCATCAGAGGAATAATAATTGTAAATGTTTGTCCCATTTTCTTTTTGAGTTATTTAGCTGTAGGAAGTTTAAGCGTCGCGTTTGCATTTTACCAGCAAACAATCGGATTTCGCAAAAACTCATCCCAGTGTATCCAGATCTAATTTCGCTGTTGTTTCCATTTTTCCTGAAAACTGAAGCGATTTTTGGAAAAACATAAAAAAACCCCGAGTTGAAAAACGTTTGGAAAGATTGAACACTATTAATGACTTTCAGATGAAACAAGATGAGCCTGGTGAGTGTTAAACACCACAAGAATTTATTACAAAGGAGAACAAAGGTCTTAGGATTTGCGTCAGAGCATATTTTAGTTTTTTACTGCTTTCTCGAAATAGCACATCGATTTTCATATCTAGTAGTTTATAATATCAAGATATTATGAGTCATGCTAACAACACAAAAACTTGAGTATGGGGGAAAACTTGAAATATATATTGACAACTAATATAAGATTTCCAGTAAAAAATAAAAAGTATACCTAGAAAATATAAAAAAGATAGAAATCACAAATGACTTTCTAATTTTTTTAAATTATTTTATTATTTATCTTTAATCTTTTGAACATAAAAAATGTACACATATCTGAAACTATATATGACTTCTATAAAAGTTAAATTTTCAGGCCACAAAATCAGGGGATTCTGCCTTTGGTTAGTTTCTTTCCCGCACGAATGATCTAATCGGCCCCATTTAAATTCACACCACGTTCCTTTGTGAGCATAATCGAATTCAAGTGCTAAGAAGATAACTTATAGCTTTTCAAACAATATTTTTTCATTGAAATTAATCTTCATAAAAAACATCCAAATAATAATCGAAGTAAAATTCAAGCAAAAGAAGTTTATGTTTTTTATGTTAATATAATACTTATCTACAACATGTAACGTAATTAACGCACACCCTCAAACACCCTAATTAGAATATTATGTTATAATCATAATACATACACTAAATTTTTAATTTAACATGTATATGCATTGTTATTTACTAAATTAGTTATACCAATTCTTGGAGAACTTTTTGGTCATACTACTACGCAAGCAAATATCGCGCCGCGCGCCGCTACTACGGAAAAAGCCGACAATACACGAAGTCTTATTACTTTGAGTTACGGTCTATTTGAATTTGTTTTGACTGTACATGGTTAATATGACAATAATTATCGTAGTTTGAATTATTTTTGGGATAAAAAAATACCTATATTAAAAATGATATAAATCGATTCAGTAAACGATTCTGAACAAACTAATTTCAGGATGTGCGTTAATTAAGTTACATGTTGTATATGTTTTCGGAACATAATTTCTTATGTGCCATATTAAAAAAAAAGTTAACAAAAAATACAGGATGAAGCTATCGTTACATTTAGGTTGATCAATTTATTTATTTATTTATTTATTTATTTAATATTTCTGCACATTTTGTACAAGGGCGGACTTAACGCCTTAGGCGTTTTCTACCAGTCTACCTTTGGGTGGTGGAGAAATAGCAGTGGTAGGTGCAAAGATTATATGTTATGACATTTAGTGTAAAAAAAAATAAATACTAATATATATTATACATAAACATACTATACATACATACTTAATACATACATATTACAATTGCCAAGAGAGACAAAATAAATTAAAAAAAATAATAATCTACGGTAGCGACTCTGCCAATTTCCTGTGGATGTAGTCGCGTAATTTCTTTTTGAATGTATAACGACTGTTAACCATCCTGATCTCAAGAGGTAACTCATTCCAGAGAAGAATAGATTTCACAAAGAAGGAAGAATGAACAATATCTGAACGGTGAGCAGGGCAATGAAGAAGACGATTATTAGAGGAGCGGAGATTTTTGTTGTGCTGTGAACACACATACTGAAAGTGGGAGGTTAAGTATGAAGGTGAAGACGGGGTGTATAGTATAGAAAAAAGAGTAGTTAATGCCCTCATCACACGTCGTTGTCTTATCGGTAGCCATTTAAGTTGCGCTCGATAGGCTGACACATGATCGTACTTGCGGAGATTAAAAACGAATCGAATGCAATTGTTGAGAAGCCGGTCAAGTTTATTGAGCAGATCTGCATTCAGGTCGTAGTAGCAAACATCACCATAGTCGATTATGGGAAAGATTAAGGTTTGCATAAGCGTCGCCTTCACGTTAACCGGGAGAAAATTTTTCAAGCGATAGAGGAACCGCAACGTACCGGTCACTTTTTGACTGACAGCTGCAACCTGTGATTGCCAATTCAGCGTGGAGTCAAGGTGTAGGCCAAGATTTTTCACAGTGCAGCTGTACGGAATGTTGATACCATTAAAAACTAACGGTGGTAAGACAAGACCATCAACTTTGCTCATAGCTCTCGAGCCTCCAATAATAATGGCTTGACACTTGGTAGGGTTAACCTCCACCCCAAACCTGTCAGACCAATTCTTTACCACTTCTAAATCTGCGTTAATTTTGTCAAGTGTTTCCATTAAGTTAATAGCTTTGGTGTGGCGGTAAAGCTGCAGGTCATCGGCATAGAGATGATACGAACACTGAAGTTCGAGAGTGAGAAGATTTATAAATATCGAGAATAGAAGAGGTGAGAGTATGCCGCCTTGTGGAACGCCAACATTCAAAGTCGACCAAGTTGATGAGCCTTCGTCCACCCGAACAGACTGCTG
This sequence comes from Helicoverpa zea x Helicoverpa armigera, assembly GCA_033682625.1. Lineage (NCBI taxonomy): Eukaryota > Metazoa > Arthropoda > Insecta > Lepidoptera > Noctuidae > Helicoverpa > Helicoverpa zea x Helicoverpa armigera. Next base: position 5,703,464 of record JAWIIS010000011.1, read on the forward strand.
GCGATCCCGAAGATAAGAAGAAAACCAGTCTAATGCTTTAGAAGAGACCATCGAATGGGACAGGATAGATAGTAAGATATCATGACTGACGGTATTGAACGCATTCGAAAAGTCGACTAGAACCAACACTGTTAGGTTAGCGTCTTCCGCAGCCCGTCTAATATCGCCAGTCACTTTAAGGAGGGCAGAGGAAGTGCTGTGGCCCGGCCTAAACCCAGATTGAAGTGGGCTCATAAGTTTATTAGCATAAACAAAATTCGCAAATTGTTTATGAGCACAAGCCTCAAGCACTTTGGACAAGAATGGAAGAATAGAGATTGGGCGGAAATGACTGGGGAGAGTGGGGCTGGAAATTTTGGGAAGAGGTCGTACGTAAGCTTTTCGCCAAAGCAAAGGGAAAGTTCCAGAGTAGAGGGAATAGTTTACAATGTGAGTAATAACAGGAAGGATCGGGACAAGGATGGTAATAATCATTTGGCGACTGATGTTATCACATCCCATCGCTTTAGATTTAATGGATAGGATAATTCTTCTGATCTCTCCCTCATCGACTGGCTGAAAATTAAAAGGATTAATATCAGGACGCGTTAGACTTGCTATAAAGTTGAGAGTATCCTGTTTGGTTAAATAATCCAAATTGGACGTTGTGCTAAATTGCTTATTTAAAGCATCTAAGGTAATGGAACTAGGTAGGTCTAAATTTCGCGATTTGCCAATACCCAGAGTCCCAAGGAACTTCCAGATATCAGCAGAAGTCGATGATGAGACATTGCCCAGTCGTGCTTCACTTCATGATACCAGACTAAAAAAATTGTTCGTGACGCCTCACTAGGGCCTAAGGGTAATGGCCGAATAAATCTTCGAAGACAATTTAAGCCCTATGTTATCCCCTAGAGGTTCTAATCTACGCTTACAATAGATAATCTTAGGGTCGCAAAGAAAATAGCATCATTCGTGAGCTTACATGGTCGCAAATTCCGAGCAAATGTGATAGAAACTTCCAGAAATGTACCTTCGAGGTGGACGCTTCGTCGACACTTTAATAAAATTGCTTTGGAAGTGAGTTTTCATTTGGTGACTTTGCAGTGATATTTTAAAGGTACATTTTATGTGAACTTTTTATTTTAGCTTTTTAAGCAGTACCTAAGTATTTATAAAGTTAAAATGTTTTGTCTGAACAAAGTTGTGGTACTGTTCTTGTAAATATTGGAACTTTGATATACCTACATACATATAAATGCAAAACCTATGAAAATTTGCCTGTTTTGAACAATTTGTCAATTGGTTTGTTTCAAGTTTTGCACTGAATTTCTTCATTTAAATGTTTATCTATTGTTGAGTATGATCCTCTTACCTAACAGTAAAACATGTAACCAACACAGGGTCAAAGGAATTTGCCATAATCGCCTCGTTACTCACCGGGATCAGTGAACGCATTCGGTTACTACCTACACATTAACTGTGCAGGTACCTAAAGGAACAGATCAATGTGCTAAAAACGACTTACTAAATTATCGTAGTAGCATGAAAATTAATATTTACTAGATCAGTTATAGCGAAGCTTCAGAGGAAAATAGCTTCTAATTTTTTTTTAACTATCTAACTTATCTTCTTTAATTAAAATAATAAGAATACAATTTATAATAGGGAAATATTAAAACTAAGTATCAAAATATTAATCCGCATCGCTGTCAGCGGGGATCGTGCCCAAAAGGCTGGCTGTATTGCCACGCTGGATGGCAATGCATATCCTTTGGCCGAAGTATAGGCCAGCCTATTTTTGTTTGAAAAATCAAATTCAAATTAAAAACACAATATCAAACAGAATAAAAAATATTACATGTTGAGAAGTACAGTCCGCGTCACATATAAACGTGGCTTGGTAAACTAAAAGAAACGGTTCTATCGCTCTGTCTTCGCATCACTCCTACTTTAACATATTGAGAACGTTCTTAAACCACCTTCGAGAACGTTCTCATTTTCCCAACCATTTCTCTTACTACCTTAACTTATTCATGGAACTTAATTTACATGGTAATTAACATCACACTAACATATTCAAATTTAATAACGATCTGAACCAAATTTGATTTTTGCTCTATCATCAAAAATAGGCATATATTTGCATGGTAATGTGAAAGCAGATTGTGGCGTCAGTCAGCCATTGTGTGTCATCTCATGAATATGGGCTATTAACGAATTTGTGTTTTATGGGTTCATCAGGTATGTTTTAACACGCCTGGAATTAATGTCATAGGATAGATATCTATTAATTTTTGACTATAATATTTGATAATCTCATAGATTATAACTTAATTTTGCTGTAGTATTTTTATCATCATCATCATAATTTAAGAGCCCAGCTCTTGTCGGTGCAGCTCCTTCCATTTATGCCTATCTAGCGCGAACTCCTGAACTTCCTTATAGGTCACAAAATTCACCTTCTCTTTAATTTGCTTGATATTTTTCGAAGTATACCTAATTTGATTAAAACTTGATATTCTCACAGCTTGTTTTGGCTTCGTTTAATCTCACTTCTTTGAAACTTAAAATAAAGATTTTTAAATATCACTGTTACTTTTTAAATAAGTCTTGTCGAATATACCAAATTAATTTTCGTTCTCAAATTCTAGTTCTAAAATTATCTTTAACTTTGAATAACAACACAGTAACACATAATCGATTATTCAAGAAGCATCGAACATGTCGATCAATCTTCATCCATCAAAAGTAATTATTTCTTTCGTAAAGTATTTTGATGTTTTCACTCTCACCTGTTGGTTTTCTTTAGTTTAAGAAAAGGGATAATTTTCTTTGACGTTTCTTATAATGTTTTTTTTTTATTTACAGGTAACGGCCCTCTACTGTATAATAACTTTAATAGACAGTTGTTCATCGTCCATATAGGTATGTACCTCTATTAGTTTGAATCATCTTTGAAAGAAAGCTGAAAACTGTGTAGACACATACTTAGTATAGGTAATATTCACATAAACAAACCATGTCTATCTATATCTACTTATACATAAATAATTCAACGCATAATAATTCAAAATTTTTTCTTTTCAAAATCATGCACAATTTTTACATGGAATTTTTGCACAAACATGGTTAATGAACCTTTGAACTTTACACAAAATACATGGGAAGATGTAATTTTCATTATATGGAAATTATTGACGGAGCTTTTCAAATTATGCGGTAAAATTATACAGTCTGCGATCAAAATTGTCTGGAGGAGGTCAATGACCTGTCTGTATATTAGTATAATCGAATTTCAGAAAGAGATTTAAAAGCCTATTAGCTACTCAACTCAAACTTCAACAATTAAACGCTTAATGCTATTCAAAAACTTATTTCATCCTTTAGTTAAGTAATTTTATTAAATCTACTCGTCAAACTATTTTAATAGTTATGAATTTTACGTTACTTATGGCTATTTTAAACAGGGTTTTTTTTCTAAAAAAACCAACCTTAAAAAACTCATCTTAATTTATAATTTTTTCCCATAAATAAATTGAACCTCGCCAACCCGTGGCATATTCGGTCGAAGAGAGCACGTGGGTTGACAACCTTTGCCGAAATAATTATGGGTCGGTTCATATCTAACGGAATATGCGTCGCGTATTATCAGTCGCGTAACGCCAGAACTGACAAATATACGGTAAACATTCAATCATTCACACCTAACCGATGATGCGTTAGTGCGTTGTCCATACATTTACAATACGCTCGACGCATTTTCCGTCAGTGTCGAATCTGAATGCTTTACCGTATATTTGTCAGTTCTGGCGTTACGCGACCGACAATACGCGACGCATATTCCGTTAGATATGAACCGACCCTTAAGCCCTTAAACAAACTCGTTCTAATTTTTAATATCTAACTAAAAAAAACATCTGATTTCGGAAACAGATTGTTTTAAAACTTCCTTATTTTTAAGGAACGAGAGAAAGAAAATTATGTTACCCAAAGAAAAACAAGGACGTTGAACAATTAATTATTCAAACGTTCCCAAATCTCGGAACATTGAAACAATATTGACGTTAAAGCTAACTTTCCTTATAACTAGGCCTTTTATAGCCGTGACGTCACAGGTCGCCTTGTAGAGAATAGAATTGATCTTTAGCTCGGTTCAAAGGACTTATAGATTTTGTATGGCTGCGTCTGTGTTTACTCTTGTAAGATGTTTGTAAATAAATGTGTGTATGGATTAGGTTTGTTTGTTGTGTCTTCGGGTTTTTAATGGAATTAGTACCTAATACTTTTAAGATCGTAGTTACTTATCGTTTTTTTGTTATCTAATATTGTTTCGGTGTAATATTCTACTCTTAAGAACCCAGAAGCCAGTAAGTCTGACACTAGTCTAACCAAGGGGTATTGGGTTGCCCGGGTAACTGGGTTGAGGAGGTCAGACAGGGCAGTCGCTCCTTGTAAAGCACTGGTACTCAGCTACATCCGGTTAGACTGGAAGCCGACCCCAACATAGTTTGGGAAAAAGGCTCGGAGGATGATGATTCTACTCTTAAGAACATATAAATACCCACATTTTAACAGCTTATGCATTTATTTAAAAAAATAGGAATTATAGATAGATACGTTATTAAGTACAGCATTTTTTTTTTCATTTTTCATCTTAAACTAATCAATGCAGATTACATAATGGGTAGTCTAATCGCTGAGAGCGATCTCTTCCAGACAACTTTAAAATGTAAAATGAATGACTCAAAACCACAGATCAAATAAACAAAACAAAAAACACTCACTTGTTTAAAAGCGTGCCTCCGGATTAGCAACGTAATCCAACACTCTGTGACAATACCTCTAAACGAAGTCACATGACTGAAACACCTTTTACTCACTCACGTGACGAAAGTTCCTGCGTATGCTAACAAGTGCTGCTAACGACGTGAATTTAGTTCAGGGTGGGGTAATACTTGCCAAATACACATACATTTAGATTTGTGTATTATATGTAGATTATATTTATTGATCATGAAGATATTTTTTTTTCACACTGGTGGATTTCCCGAGCGGAAAACCGAGCGACATCGCTTACTTAGTTCGCAAGGACGTTGGCGCTCTTTTAAGCGCGACAGCAAACAGTTGACGTCTGCTAGTACCAAAATGACGTTAAAAACCGCAGGAAACAGGTCGTATAAATTGAGCGGAAAATTCGTCAGTGTGAAAAGGTCATCATCATCTCCCAAGCCTTTTCCCAACTATGTTGGGGTCGGCTTCTAGACTAACTGGGTGCAGCTCGATACCAGTATTGCACAAGGAGCGACTGCCAGCCTGACCTCCTCAACCCAGTTACCGAAAACTACTAAGTAAAACTGATATTAGAGGTAAAGAGTAAAAAGGCTTTTCTGGTCGTTGACAAATCCAATGTCATTTTTTTATTATTTATCATGAGAATTTAAAAAAGCAAAAGTTTAATCGAATATGTTATTTGAAAGGTGTTACACCACCTTTACATAGAAAAGGTACATACGGTTATTATATTCAGTTTACACAGTGGTAATGACGCTAGAACTACCAGCAAACACGATAAACTTTTGGGGGAGGGACCGAATTCGTTTGTTTATTTTCTGCTATATTTGGGAAATGTTATTGTTCAAGTTTCGCCGTAATTGTGACTTGTGTTGTCGTTAATGTGGAAATGAAAATCGTCTGGAAGTCGAAATGAGTTTTGTTTTCAAGTTTAAAGAATAGGGAAATCTGTACTAAGTGCACAGAAAATTACAAGGCGAATACAAAATACTGAATCTTGATTTCAGATTATAGGAATAGCAGCTGTAGGTAGATTAATTTAAATTATTAATTTAAAAATATTGCAATGGTTAAAAATACGTTTGCTATAAATAGCTAACACATTAGCCAAGATGATAATAGATTCTCATTTCTTCTCAAGACGTTCTGTAAATTCATGTCCCATTCTATCAGAGGAACGGATAGATAAAGTTTATCTCTGATACAAATCGCTTCTCTTTGATTACACCCGCATTTTGGCAATCCTACTTTCCTAGTAGATTATACTCCTAAGAAACTCCGCTCGTCATTTGTTCTCCATGGTTCACAGTCAACAAAACAAAAGAAACTCAAAGTAAACAAACATGAGTCAAGCATAATGACAGGCTAATAAGCCTCCAATGGTTACGGAGCCGTAATAATGTGGAAATCACGACCACATTCCAGCACTTTCGGTTTCAATCGTCTTTGCATCCTTCCAGCGTTGGAGCGCTTAATGCGAATTTGATGCTTTCGCTTTATTGTTATAGACCTATATCTGAAGTTTGAGTTTACGCAAATGGTTTAGTTGTAATAGAAAATAATGGTTTTATGCCTTGTAATTATAATTATTTTTATTTAATTTATTTTATAGGTAATAATTTTGTATGTCAAATATATATACATTATAATATTGTTTTTATATTGTATGTATTGTTGTTTTTGTATTGTATAATTGTTTATAATGAAAATTTAAAGTGAAAATTCTTAGTAAACGGTTGTTTTATAGTCCTATTTTTTAAGCATACTAAGCGTATTTGGTTACTGTTGTATTTTTTTGGGAAATTTTGAAGGAAATGCCGCGTAATTTTTTTTACGAGTGATCATTTTCTATGTTTGAATTTAGTATACAAAAAAAAAACAATATAAAAATGTCATCATGTCTAGTCTGGCCGTACATTTAAAAAATATCAATTTAATTTATTACAGCAGTATGCAAATTTTCCGTCGCTAGCTTTTCCCCATTTTTCTGAATGCATTACTGCACAGCGGTAGCATTTAATCCTATTTCAAGGCGAGTAAAATATGAGTCTGCGAGAACTGTCTGTTTATGTTTTTTTTTGCTCTTTATTTTTTTAAGTTGTCTTTTGGTTTTTTGGATGAAAATCTAGGTACTGTTTGGTATTGTTCTGTCTGTGAGATTTTTATATAAATTTACTTTTGTAGCGAGCATCTTACTACTTCTGAATGAATTAATGAAACGCCAATAAAAGTGCTAAGATAAGCCCTAAGATCTTAGCTTAGGTATATCTAGTATTTATGATTGAATTTAAAACCGATGCAATCATCATCATTAAAAAAAGACACCCATACCTTACCAGAACCATTATCCGAAACTCTATGTTCAAACTTATAACAATACTCGTCGTATGTATATGTATTTGCAAAAGCCAGACAAACAAGCAAAGTTACACGTTTCTCTAAAACATAAACAAAGACGATAATTGTGTTGTCTATTATTATCAGTAATTACACACACAACTACACACAATACTGTTACGTAAAACAACTCGAAATAGATTGCTTTAATTAAATTAGATGAGCTATAAAAGTTATAATAGGTGAACATCACGCGATGTGCCCTTATCTTCTTATTAATAAATTATAAGAATGTTAAGGTTTTCTACATTTGATTGGGTTTTATTTTATGTAATTTTGTATGTATCTATGTTTTGTCACTTTTTCTATTAAACACCGTTTTTCCGCGATTTCTTCATCCCGGGGAACTTCTTTCCATCCCGGGATAAACGTTAGCCTTTCTCGATAAATTTATTATCTAACACAGAAATAATCTTTCAACTCGGACCAGTAGTTCCTGAGAGTAGCGAGTTCAAGCAAACAAACTTTTCAACTTTGTAATATTAGTACTTATAGAAGATTTAGCTGCATTTTGTATTGTAAAATATACCTCTGTCTCGACACTACTAAGTCTTGGCCTATGTATATTAGAGATACCAACAAAAACATCCCCATGCATTACTCTCTCCAGACACTTATGAAGAAGAACCACTTTATCAAGCGGTTTAACCATTGCCCACCGGGCCCTAAATCTTACGCAGCGTCCCACTGAACCAAATACTTACATTTATCTCAGCACTACAATATATACGTCATAAGTTAAGCCATACAAGTTTATTAGAGGCCAGTGAAGGTACCAGAGGGTGAAATGGACAATAGATTTTTCGGTCCATAGATTATTATGATCCGTTTATAGTCTCGTTTACAAGTCGCATCGCCAGTGAGGGAGTGATACGATAAATTGGCGAGAATCGATATCGACATCGTTTATAATATAAGGAGTCCATGTTTCCCTTGGTAACGGCCTCACGTGTGGAAGCCTGGACTTATTTCCTTGTTTATTATTGTGATTGATACCAGGAGGTTCTCACAATCTAAATATATAAAACTCAAAGGTGACTGACTGACTGACTGACTGACTGACATAGTGATCTATCAACGCACAGCTGAAACCACTGGACGGATCGGGCTGAAATTTGGCATGCAGGTAGATGTTATGACGTAGGCATCCGCTAAGAAAGGATTTTGATCAATTCTACCCCCAAAGGGATAAAATACGGGATGAAAGTTTGTATGAAACTTTGTCAATTTTAAACCGATCGGACCGAGACTTTGCATGCATAAAGCTACTATGGCGTAGGCAACCCTTAAGAAAGGATTTTGATAAATTCCATCCCTAAAGGGATAAAATAGGGGATGAAAGTTTGTATACATCTTCTTAGATTTGTACACGCTAATCTTCCGAACTACTGAACGGATTTCAATGATTTTTTTTTGTTGTATCAGTATTAAGCCTGGTCAACATATAGGCTATAATTTATCTTCGAAACTTGAAGACCTGATGCAGAACTCCAACAGATCAACAAAACTATAAGAGATACAAAAATGGTGCCATGGCAAAAATTGTTTCATGTGATGAGCATTTTCAGCTGAGATAATAAATTTTAAGATCTGGAACACCTGATGTGGAACCCCAAGAGCCCAGCTTCTCTATACCATATACAGGTATGACGTTTTAGCAAAAGTTGTTCAATTTGATAAGCACTTTCTATTGACTTACACAAATTGAAGATCTAAAACACCTGATGTGGAACTCCAGGGGCCCAGCTAGACTATAGCATATAGAGGTATGACGTTTTAGAAAAAGTTGTTCAATCTGATAAGCACTCTCTGTTGACTTATAAAAATTGAACCACACCTACACCTGATGTGGAACTCCAGGAGCCCAGCTAGAACCATGACGGGGGTAGGTCTCACGCCTCTGGCTTGGCTTGGCCGTCCAGAGTGGAGTCTCATGGTAAGCACAGGGAGCGCGTAATCTGCGTTTAAAGTCCACCGAGGTATCCTCACCCTTCAGCTCATACTTGAGAGATTGGTTCTCTACCCACTAAACCACCACGACTTCCACTAAGTCACCACGACTTTGTCATCTATTTAATGTTTTTTTACGTAATAATACTTGTGTAATATTTTTGCCACACACAAATGCGGACTAATTAGAATCACTACTTTTATCCCTATGGTCACGTCTATTGCGGTTCAGTTCTCAGCGTTTTGTTTAATCTGCTGTGCTTTTGCTGTTAAAGTACAAAAATTAAGTATATAGAACGTTTCTCTTCGGTCCGTTAAAATTCAATATCAGACTATTCAGATCTTTGATTTTGCTGACCCCGTAGTCGCTGGCATAAGGGACAGGATCCGCGTACGAAGTCGCGGGCAGAAGCTAGTAAATCATAAATTGGTATGTGCACAATAAGCTTGAAACTACTTAACGATTTTTTACAGTTCACATTCGTCATCCATTAAATAAAGCGATTCTTAGAGAAGGTTCAATATGTTAATACTGGCCGAAGCCTTGATAAGCCTCAAGCGAAAGAAAAATAGCGTATCTACATAGTTATCTATCTCTAGTTTGTAAATAAAAACCTTCGCGGAACTGCCCTCTTTACGTACTGTTGAGTGGGCGTGGCTAATCACTTTCTTCGCCACTGATTTATATCCATAAAGCAGGAATTCCGAGGCAATAAATTCTCTATCAATAACAGGTACGTTTATTTGTTTTTGTCGACAGCAAAAAATGTTCACTCGACTGTAAAATTACGAAAGAAAGAGGATTTATTTTGAGTGCAACTTGTTTTTCCGAGTTATTTTCTTAGTGTTGTTGAAAAGAAATGGATCAAAGGAAGATATTTTGTCAGTGTTTGACCCAAAAACTATTATTGTTTACTACTGTCTAATTCAATGACTTTGTGGGCAACCTCGATTTTATTCATTTCTTTTACGTTACGTAATTCACAAAGCTACCTAAGTAAATCGTACCTACATGAAAGCTATCACATCATTCATCCCTGCACTACATTATCTGCTGACCTCATTATAAGAACGACTTTGAAAATCCACCCTTGAATAAAGTCACAAGTTCATCAAACATGTCTAAAACAAATTACCACAAAAGCCTAACCACACTAGACGCAAGACACTTCCCCTGAGAACGCAAGACTCTTGCATTATAAACTTAAGTAGTTAATGTGCTTAGGTAATAGCCCTCTCAAGTGATGCGAAACTCGTGTGCTCTAATTGCTCTAAGCCGACCTCAGGCCGGTACGAGCCTGTTGTATCTATTACTAATAGGTTGAAAGCTGGCTGCAGTATGATGATCAATTAAGGAACATAGCTATAGGTTGAATACTCTCATGGTTAGTTGCACCATTTAGCTATCACCATATTTTCAGCTGTCAAACCGCCGTTTTGACCGATGAGCGGCAGGTATTCAGCTGGTTATGATTTGGTTTTCGGTATAATTAAACCCACCCTTACATTAAAATATAGAGTAGAGGTGAAAAAATTTAAGCCAAGTTTGCGAGAGTAATGTGCAGTTTATATATGTAGTTAACTTTTTAACAGGGTGCCGATTCTTGACATAAGACACAGAAGAAGTTACTTAACATTGTTCATTACTTTCAGGTTTATGTGACTGTTACATATGGCTATTATATATTAAATATTGTGACGTTTAAATATGGCTTTAATACAAACGCGTTTGTATTTGCCAATACTCTCATGAATATATGTTTCTTCAGAAGCCACCTCTATTTTCTTTTGCCGATGAAAAGTGCTTTTACTGGGGCCCATAGCTTGCACTAGAGAAGTAGGAAATTGCTAAATCATTTAGTTTTTCCTTGCTAGCAACGTTTTAAAGGAAAAGGAGCGAACAGGTGGTTGCACGCAAGTTTCAATGAAAAATGGCTAGAAAAATATTGTGCTCATTTATTTTCTTAGGAAGTTACAGGTATAGTAGTTTGTTAAAATTCTCGCGTGTGTATGCTTGCTGTTTACGTAGTTTTTGCAAGTTAGGACTAAGTGAATTTACAGCTAATGTTATCTAATTAGGTAGTACTTATACATTTCTATCAAGATTCTTGACGTAACAATAGCATTTATGTTTGAAATCCTAAGATGGGATGTTATAGGACAGAAATTCTATGTAGGTACATATTTTTTATCTAAACCATCATAAACCCAACGAAAATCATAGTTAGAAAAAGGTTTGGGAGATGATGATGATGATGACATATTTTTTATCTAAGTTGAAATATTATAACGAAAAAGTTAGTCTAGTTTTTATACAAGTGCCTATCTACTTAATCGCACATACACGCAAAGCTTAGGCCTGCTAGCAAAAACGCACACATACAAACTTAAGCTTATAAATGAACACTCAACACATTATCACAAAATCAACACATTAGCAGAATTAATACTTCACCTTTGTATAACGGTATAATGCTCCCTATCAAACAAGAGTCGGCTTACTAAACAGATATACGCTCATTACGTGTTGGACTACTTAGGAAATTGTGCCGAAAATATTAATGGGCAACTATCACTATAGCTAATTAACCAATACCCGGAGATAAATCCAAATAGTAGGCATAAATCTATTCTTATAGCTAATCCCTGCTATGGGAACTATTCACACATTTCTTCAGACTTTCACACTAGCGGACTTTGTCGCGAATAAGTATATGTCCGTTTTTTCGAAACTTTACGACAGAAAAAATATTGTAAATCTCTTGACCGGGGTGATCTCAAAGACTATCACGGCTTCCTTATCTGCTGTTATTTTAATTGAGAACAGCATTCGGACTAAAAAACCATAAGTCCGAAATCAAATCCAATATGTAGCTCAACGATTGAATCATCATTACCTATTTTAGCTCACGAAAGTACATGGGGATGTACGTACATAAGAAAGTACTTACAGGAGTACCTACATAAGGAAGTATATAAGATTAGTAAGCTATCCTTGCTCTAACCGAGTATAAGAACTTTAAGGCACATGTGGCCGGTGGCCGACTACAGATAACCTACTACGTGTAGCCGCACTTTGGACTTTAGCCATAACACATAATAGAGGTATGTACCTACGTCTGATTTAGATAGAGCCCGAAATTTTAACTGCTTAGTACACATTTTTTTCTCTACGTAAGCAAAGATCAAACTACAGATTCCTCAAGTTATATCAGCCTTTCCTTACTATAAATCCCTTGACGAAGGTTTCCCTTGAACCTTTGACAGCCACCCGTATGGCACAGCACTAATTGAGGACAGTTCCCACTCAGGAAATGAACCCGATCCAAAAGGCTAGCAAATTGAACGGCCTCAACATTTCCGTTGCCAAATGAGATTTTCGGAGGCAAATGGCACAAGATTAGAACGTTTGAACTTCAAGATAAACTGATGCCGGCTGGAGTTTGATAAGGATCTGATATCTGATTTGTGAAGTGCTGTATTAACTTTTGGATGATAGGGGATATTTATGATTCGATTGAAATAATGTAGTCTGTTTGATTTTAAAATGTTTCTACATATATTGAAAATATAATAATTTTAATCCCAATATAACCCTTACTAGCACTTCACCACAATCTGGTAAACGTAGATACAAATTACTGAACAGGAATGCTCACATACATTTAATCCCATGAACGTCAAAGTTATTACGAACTTAAATTATTACATCCAGTGCGCTTGCAACGTACAAAGGTACACGTCACCCCCGTTCCACACGAATACTTTATGAGCACAAGTCAAACCCTCACAATGATGAAACAGTAATAAACTATGACGACGAACATACAGCTTAACCGAGTAAAACAAACAAAACACTGCTAGCCTTCCCACGCGAGTTATAAAAGTCCCGAGAGGTAAATGGGTCAGTTTGCCCCTCACGGTAGGGTTAACAACCTGTCACCTCCTTACTCACACACTAATGCTTCAAAGCTAGCTGACAACACCCTGATTGCTTGAAGCCCCACTTAATGTACGAATGAGAGGCTTAAGGTACCTGCTCACCACGAATATCACCTGATTAGACGCGACAGCTAGATTACCAAGTAATCAGGACACACGGCTCGTGTCAACACATCCAATTAACACTATATCTTAGGAACACACGCTGTCTATGAATAGGCTTAAGGTGTGGTCTGGCTATCTATTCGACCACCGTGAAGCTACACTGTCGCGTATTGAAACAGGTCCAATCTTAGAAGCAATCTGGCGTGCGAAAGAGATTTTATTTTCTCGTAAACTGGTCACATGTCGTCTAAATTGGAAATACGTGATCGAGTTTCATGGTAATGACCGTCTTTTATGTTGGTTGTAACTTACGCGACATATAATTGAGTATATAAGTTATCATTTACGCGCCTTAAGCACGGTGTGGGTGAACCCTTGGGGCAGAATACGTGTTTCCTTCGTGTGCCAAGGTTACTTCTGATGAGACAAACTTATCCAGCCATTTCGCGTCCTAACTTTGATATTAACAAAGAGTTCCCTTGCGCCTTCTTGTGATATAAAACAAAGAATGCGATATCGTAATAACGACTTTCAGAGCTTCAAGAACAATATGCCGGATGAAAACCGGCAGACCGTTATAAATCTTCGGTACGTTTTGCTGAGAAATTCTTAAACGCGACATTTTAAATATTTAGCTGTCTTTCAGAATTCCATATACCTATTCAATATTCACTCAATGTTTTATTTACCCAGGACTATGACTACATATTATGTTGTTGCAAAAAAATCCACAGTCATTCAAGCTTATGCTACAGAAAAAACATTCCGATTAAAGCTCCTTGTAAACTCGAAATATTAAAAATAGGAAAGCGGGATCCAATAACTGCAGCTTGCATGAACTTTATATTGAAACACAGATTTTAATATAATATTAGTAGCAGCTTCTTTTCTCTTTAAATATCAAAGGCTGATATCTGAAATTGTTCGGTAGTTGGAACATCTGCCGTCTACATACTAGCTTCCTGGCTTTAAATTCCTAATGTGTTCGACAAAGGCACGACATTCAATTTCCCAGACTTCCTCAACTTTCTTCACGCATGTGCTATTCCGAACTATCTTTGGAATTCTCTGATATAACATTAGGTTCTTTATAGAATCTACAATATTAGGTATAAGTACCTAACGTATTTCTTTAGTTAGAATATAGTTTACTGAACATTTTATGTAGATTATAATGTTGGATTGTCAGTATCTATAATTACTTGCTGACTAGGCGTTTACTATGCCGAAATTTTCTGGCTAATACTATTTGAACAACATACCTTAGAGAAGAGAACAAAATTTAATAATCCAAAAAAGTATTATTGAAAAGATCACCATGACACAGCAATTCTACCGTAATAATTGTTTAAACTCGAAGCCAAAACTGATATCAGAAAATATATTATACATAACTATTCGACATTAAATAAAAACGTTTTCAATCAGACGCACAATGCGAGCGTTCATTACAAATAAAAGCTCGTTATTATTTAAAATCGTTATTATTGCGTACTTTATTTAAAACTGTTCATTATAATATAAATACAAGGCCGTGTCTGCGTGTTTATGATATAGCATTATTATTAAATTCAATTCGGCAGAATGAGATAATACGTATGAATTATTATTATTGTACGTTTAATAAAATAGAATTACCTATACCTGTACGTATTATTATTTACACGAACAATTTTAATTTTTGACTAACTATTGATCGCTAATTCACTCGTAAAAAGTAGATCACATAAAAGTAAACTGACCCATGTCTAGCCTAATGTCTATGTCCAGTGTCTACGTTTAGCTCTAACTATTACAATAATATGAGTGGAAAAATGATGACATTATCTGATTATCTACGAGTATACTTACTAATATATTTAAGAGAAAACATTTCTTGGTTTGATTTTTGGTTTGGTTTGGTTGATAATATTGAAACAATTAAAAAAATATTTCACCGATGAAAAACTGGACTATCCCCGAATATGAATATGAATATGAATATATCGCTATGTTATATAAGTAATTGCCAAGGCTCAACTCAGCTAGTGGATATACTCATATATCCGATTAAATTCACATTCGTAGCATGGTTCACATATTATTTTAGACTCACGGCGGACGATACCTGATAATACCAGTATATATCTTGTGTGATAAACTTAATTGAAATCGTGGAATGCATCGACAATATAGTGGTGGTTGACTTTTCCGAAACATTTCTAAAATAATCTATATCAGTCTGCTTCTATCCAATTTCGGACGAGGGACTCTTCCATACTCTTCCATTTCTTACAATTTGCATGTCCTTTGATGTCATTCTTCCATCTCATAGGTGGTCTACCAAGCGGTCTAGTATGGTGTAATAATATCTTTTATAAATTATAAATATATTATTTATAAATGTGTCTATTTTTATTTATAATTATAATAGACACATTTTTTATATCAATGAATAGACATCACTTTTGTAGTTTAGACAGCTTCCTCGCAGACTGGCCACAAACAGCGATGGATAGAGAAAGATGGAATTCTATAGGGGAGGCCTTTGCCCAGCAGTGGGACAGCATAGGCTAATAAAAAAAGAACACTTTCGTGTTCCTCTTCTTAAAATGTTCAGTAAATATAACTATCGATATAGATACAATTAGTTTTACAAAAATAAATATCATATCTAAAGGAACCGAGTTGTCAATTTTGTCAAGAAGCTGTGTACCAGAGTTGCTCCAGTTAACGCTGCACCGAGAACGTTTGATACATTTTATTTCTCACCTCTAGTAACATTTTCCTGTACTTGACATGTTTTCAATCGAGAGCAGGAAGGAGGTTGTTAGCTACAATCGTATGTTTTATTCGAATGATTACTGACACGCTTGAATTGTTCCCTAGTTGTAGAACGTCAATTGTTGGACCTAAATAGATAGATGTTTATAAACTGTTGTTGTGTTTTATAATCTGATTCATTAAGACTCTCTTAATTTGGGAATTTAGCGAGTTAACGGAATGGGATGGATATAGAATTTAGTTTAAAATTTTATTTATTATAATTTTCAATCCGTTCTAGAGTTGTTTTGATGAATTAAGGAATGATCGTGTGAGCAATTTTTTTGGTGACGGTTTCGATACTTTCGTCAATAAAATTCATATCTATGTATTTGTTTTCTATCTAAAACCTCATGATGCTTTTTTCATACACATATTTTATATCAGTTCAGTTATTTTTAATTCTGTTAGCCAAACCTTGTTCATAATTGTAGACTGTAACATGATACTATCCTCAGACTAAAAGCTCCAATGGCAAACACTTTCAGCAATTAGCCTCTATCCTTCAAACAACTTGTACAGACAATTTAAACAAAACATTTACTTAAAAGGCACTCTCACTACTAATTTGTCACAGCCATTTGTAAAAAAGAAAAAAAAAGTAAGAATAGACATTTCAATGTTCCAAGTTTGATTTGAAGTTTGCAGTCGAACGACATTCACATAATTGAATGAAAGCAAAAGAAATAAATTCAAATTCGAATTTCAAATACTCTTGTGTTGCCCAACAACAAAAATACACTCATAATTTTACATTTTAAATTGTCACAACCGTTGTTTACAATAAAGACACAAAAGTTTTACATTAAAGACAAAGTTTAGAACAAAACACTTGGAATAAAGTAATATTAAGTTCTCTATATTGTTTTGTTTACGCCTAAGATGAAATGAGTTTGCTCTAATGTTTCAGGCTTTGAAAACAGTCAACTTTTGTTTTCACATATTGCAACACTGAAGAACTTTTTGACTCGCTTTAAGTACTATTTTGTTCATGATTGCTATATGAAATAAGTTTCATGTATAAACGAGAATAAAATGACTTAGCAACTGTTTTTACCAAAATGGTGTAAAACACAGTTGGGAGCCGACTTTAAAAGCTTGTATATAATGACTGTCGACCGTTAAACTGCATGTTATACTGCAAGTACTCGTTTGTAGTGCCAATGCAATGTAAACGTCGTAAACGAACCGTGAAGGTACACTTGTATCGTAAATTGACAAATTAATTATTGTTACTGGCCGCCTGTCAATTTTGAAAAAAGAATTTACATTCGTTTTTTTTTTTTTTGCCTTGTCAATGTGAAGATGTTCCATTTTCAAATTATAAAGGGACGTTTTGTTTTTGCTCGTTCCTGAAGAATCTTCATACTTTATTCATTTATTATTCTAATTTAAAATGCGCAGTCATTAACCATGCAAATATTCTACTTTAGAACTTAAGCTTCCTTCGACTTTGCTAAGAAAACATCGCGGGAAATTATGTAGTTATTGTAATTGTATAGAAGTTCGTGAACTTGTGGAATGCAATAAATGATATGAATGAATGAATGAATGAACTTGCTACTTTATGAAGATTAAGCATGATGTTAAAACTTCTTTCGGTAAACACGACAAAAAAGCAATTGCGGTCTTTTGGGGTAACGGAATTAATATAACATGTCTGAAAACAATATAGGATTATACGTTATCTTATATTTATTGCTGAAGTTATGTTTTGGGTAACTTTGTGAACTTTTATATCATTATAGTATAATACCTATTCTTCAAGTTGTAGGTACCTACAGTCGTAAAGAAAGGTCAAAAGTAAAAAAGTCATACGTAATTTTAATAAATTGAGTTTGTTTTTGTTTGTCTATTTACGACTCAGTTAATTACGTGCCGTAGTTTATTTATGACTCCAACTTCTTGTTTTTGCGAAAAATGCGCCTGTAACATCTCAAAAAGGGTTTTTCTAATTTACTTAATATACATATATAACTCTATTTACGCATATCTGAAGTTAGCCTTTCCCGCTATTTCAAGCATAGGTACCTAATAGTAGCTAGGTACATCATTTTCTCCGGTCCGGCCTGATCTCTCTCCGGTCGTGTCGGATTACCGTCCCATCGGGCTATGAGAGTTAAGGAATAGTGAGTGCACCTGTGTCTGCGCAAATGCTCGTGCACTATAATATGTCCTGCGTAGTTGGCTGATCTCCTTACATGAGAAAAGCCGCCGTAGCCGATAATCGGCTAGGAGGACATCATCATCATCATCATCACATCATTTTCATTCATTTGGACTGTTATGAAGTTACGAACTACAGTAGTAGCCAACTTCGGACAAGCAAATCTAAGACGAAACTATAAGCCAATAGAAATAATATGTATTTATTCCAAAATTAGAACCAAACTATTTTCAAAAGAGTTTTGATACTTACCATCAGACAAAGGCAACACATCATTCGGCCTACTTTTCCCCAGTATCACATTTAGCAGTGGAAGTAGATCTATCAAAACATGCACCACTGTTTACAAGTTTACAATATCAGATATGCAGCGAACTGTCTGACAGATTCAAATATCGGAGCGGATTCCTGGACGAACGCCAAGCCCACCATTGTACGCCAATCCCTCGAAATAGGTACATCAACATTAAATAGTTTTATTGTGATCCAATAGATTTTCTTGAGTCAGGTATTATTGGGCTATTTTTGAACGGATTTGATGGTCTAGATTTTGATGCAAAAATGTTGTGACGTAAAAGAATTTTGGTGAAGGAGATTGGAAATTTTCCGTTAGGTTAGAGTGTAGGTGGTAGATCTAATAAAAATATGGATAGAAATATTTATTGTGACTTGCGTGTAAATAAATAAATATAAATTTTCATTATCACATATCTGTCATTTATACAGCTAATAACAATTATTTATAAACCATCAACTATAACAAAAGCGCATCCAACTCCATACAATGCACCTTCTTTCAATCCCTCGATGAAATAAAGAAAATAAACAATAACACATCAGCTACACGAGTTATACTTCAAAAGTTTACATTGTATCCAACACTGAATAGAATCCAGTCCGCGGTTTAAATTCTTAACAAAAGATCCAGTCGCGTCGTACATATTGTATCTGTTGGGAACTACCGTTCTGCCTATATAAATTGTCTTTGTTTAACTATATTCTGAAATGACGTATGTATAACTTTTTGGTGACGTTCCCGAAAATAGGTCTTCCTCTCGGAGTATTTCGCATGCTATTGCAGTTTATGGTCGGTAGACTGTTCTTTATTTAAAAGCAGTTAGCATATTTAACAGTTATGCTCACAGTTTTTGATCAATTTGAACAGTTGTCCCGATTATATAGTCCATTAGAATATTCAAGAATCAAGAATGGGAATAGATCTAATTTTTGCGTTGCATCTGAATTCATTTTATTTTATATCTCAAAATTTGACCAATTGTAACTAATTTAATGTATCTCTTATTACAGGTACTTATACTGGAAATCCTGCAGTAGCTCCTGTATCATGATACCATCCATAGTATGTAATGTAAATCAACCTTCATATAGTAAATCAAAATAATATAATATTTACACTTATTTTGTTCATACAATCATTTAATAACAGTAACTTTTTATTTGCGCAAGTACAATACAGAGCGACTTAATAAATAAAACATTTATATAGGACTCTCGCGGGCAAATAAACACATAATATTGCAGAAATACAGATGAACATAATTAATACAAATAATAAAATACAATAGTGCCAGTGTAAACATAAATAAAGCCTACAGTCTTTCACACACATTTTACTATGTAAATAATTCTCTACTAACTTGCAAGCTTTTACTGAAGACTAAAAGGAATTTCAACCAACCTTGTCATATATTGACAAAGTTCCTCAAGGTTAGGAACTTCAATTTATATTAGCCCTGAGACTTCAAAGGTCAATGGGTCAGCATGCCATTAAATTGTATGGAGGATATCAGATAAATGACGATGTACGTAGCACCCATGTATATGTTCATAGTTATGCAACCGATATTGAATAACCACTTTACAATGATGATATTATATTACGGCCAGAATACATAGGCATGGCATAGCGCTGTATGTCATAAACACTTACTTCTCTATTTCGCCGCGTATTAAACTGGACATGCAAATGTGTTTTTATTGGGTTGCACGATCAATTGTTTTCTAGCTAGGATATTGACAAAGTTAGAGTTTACCGAGGGCTTATCGAAACTTAATAGGCAGAATATTGGCTAAATAGTCAGAAGTCATTTTAGTGCCTGCAAGATTCATAATTTAGGAGGTTATAGTGCTACAAATATTCTGTTAATATCCAAGATATTTCAATTCCCACTACAAATTCCTTTAACATGAAAACCCAGGCATGTTTGCAGTACATTACACGTTACCTACATAGCTAAGAACCACAGATGAATCCAATAACTTTGTGGTACAGATAACAACACTTCTTGTTACGAAGAGGCTGCACGAGTATAGGTATCTGTTGGAAGATCTTTGATATTAATTGCGTACGTTAATGGGTAATGGACTGGAATAGGTTTTAAGCTGATCATTTTACGTCGAGGATTTTGTAGGAATTGATGACATGATTTCAGTTCGGTAAAAAAATGTAATTAACGTTAAAATGAGAGCTTTAAATGATTGTACCTTATGATTGAAATGATAAGTGTAAAAAAATGCCTGATCAAAGAGTTCAAATATATAACAACATTACTTTTATTAATTTCTTTCACAATATTTATTTAGACAATTATTTACAAAAATGGCCATTGGCCAGGCACATTTTTATTGCGAATGAAATTTTAGCTAAAAAGCACTAGAAATTCATTATATAGAACTAAAATTGTTATATGATTTCTATCATTTTACATTTGTTGTTTATTATTTTCTTAAAATAGCGAATGTAACTGAAAACCTTGCTACTTTTGACGAGGCTTTGTAACACAAAACACAACGTGATTGATTTCCGCTATGACAAAAATTTGCCATAGCTATCGCATAGAAGAATGGAAATGTGTCCCCAATTCACAGTTTTTTGAGGACGCACTTGAATCTAATTTGGGACAGATAACTTTATCAGATTGCATTCAGACTCACTTTGATAAGCTCTATATTTTAATTGATATAGCTTATTATGCACTCATTTTTGTATACTGGGACTTATCAAAACACTATGAATCAAACCTAAATTAATTGTATTCACGAAATTAATTAGAAAAAAAAACGCAAATTCTTATCATTGGTAGACCATAACTATCTTTCAAGATTTTCCAATCAAACATAAAAAAAAAACAGAGTACTATAGTAAGCGCCAAATAAACTTGCAATAAATGTCATTCACCCGCCCTGCCGTCAGGGGCGCATCACCTGTGCGCCATTTTGTAATAATGTCCTTCCGTCATTCCGAATTTGGAATGCGCTTGTCTGCAAATACACTCAGCGGCACGGAATCTGGCCCAAGCACATTTGGGCCTTATAACCATTATTTCAATGAAAAATCAGAATTTTTATTTTAAAATTGTTTAATTTACTCATTTTCCAAAAGAAAATGACTAACAGACAACAGAATTGTGAGGATTTTCGTTAAGTTTCATTGCGTTAGAAAACAGAGCCCTTTACCGCAATAATCACCATAAACTTTTAAATCAAACATTTTTAACAAAACAGAAAGTTATCGAATTTTAATAATGGATGTTTCTTCCTCTTGATCTGATGACTGCTTGCATACGATCCGGCATGCTCTGGATCGTGTTTTTTATCTCCACCTGAGAGATCTCCTCCCAGGCAGCTACCAGCGCGGTTTTCAGTTCACTGAAAGTCCGTGGTGGGTTACGACTTGCTCGGACCTGTCTTTTAAGCATGTTCCAGACATGTTCTACAGGATTCATGGCTGGATTTCTTGCAGGCCAGTCCAATTTTTGAATACCGAGCCGAACAAGTAATCGGTTACTCAGAGAGCTGTGTGAAGTCAAGCATTTTCCTGCATTATACGAAATTCTTCACTTCCTATGAATCCCGGACAGGGTAAAACATGACTTGGAAGGATCTCTTCAGTATACCGCGATGTTGTCAGACGACTTTCGACAACCAATAATTCAGTACGGGCTTCTGAACTTCTGCCTTGACAAACCAAGATGGACCCACCGTGAAAACCGACTGTTTGCTTGGTAGTGGTGGGAAGAAACCAATCTCCGCGCTTTCCCCATTCACGTCCACGGCCGTCTGGAGCTCTTAAGACGACTCTGCATTCATCGATCCATAAAATTTTACTCCATTAGTCATGCGTGCAATTTGCATGTTCTCTTGCAAACCTAAGTCTGGCTACGCGATGGTGCGGGAGGAGTTCCGGGCCTCGAGTTGGTCTTCGAGCACGCAGATCCCGTTCCTCTATCCTTCTTCTGATTTTACACTTACGGACGTTGACTTCTCTTGCTGTTTGCAAAGGCTGGCGTATCTCTAACGCAGTGAGAAACCGATTTTTCATTATTGCACCTACGATAAATCGGTCGTCGTGCGCCGACGAACACCTTACACCCCTACTTTCTGGTCTTCTTGTGTAAAGGCCAGTCTGGTCATGCATTTTTTATGCATATCTTTCACTTGTACGCGGTGCACTTAAAGTTTCAACCATCTTCCACTGCGTACACCCTTGACGTCTTAGCAACACTACTTGAGCAACTTGAGCTGCAGTAAGGGTAATTTTCAGATCAAATTGTGAAAAAAAGAGAAACAAAAAACGATCATAATCACAATTTTTTTTGGAACGTGCTTAGTACTTCGGCAATTTCTATCTGAATGTAAACTTAACTTTCCGCTTTGTGTTCCAACAACTGAATCTGTTTCCAGTGTTATAAAAATTAAACAGACACACATTTTTCTGTATTTTAATTAACAAATACGAAAGGACTGACAATATGTCATATGAAATTACAATTTACAACAGCTATCTGGGCTGATATCTACCTGTGTTTGTTTGGGCCAAATTCCGTGCCGCTGAGTGTATTTAAACTAAACATGACTGATCATAATTTAGACCAAAGGTTTATAATCCTTTGCGACAAGGACGCCTGTTACTACGATACGCTTGTTTTGATCGTGTCACCGACACTGCTCATACATCTTTTTCATATCGTTTTGAAATATTGGGGTACATTAGTAGTGGAGTACATTAGTGAACAAACTTTATTGCACGTTTATTTGGCGCGTACTATAATAGATTTCCCTTTTACCAAGAAACAAGAAAGTCAAGCAACCAAGACTGCCTCTTTGCATAATAAAACGCAACTTACATCCAATGCGACGCTTACATTAAATATTCATATGTTAAGAGCCTGATAACAGAACGATCATCACATTATTACAAGGATGATGGCTGGATCCAATATGGCGGCTGGTAATTAAAAAATAATTAACCGCTGATGAGGTGGGGGTATCGGGTTACCCTCTTAGAACATGTTATTACGAGAATCTTAAGAACTTGGTATCTATATATGAATAGTGATGGGTGAAAATAAGTTTTCTGCAAAGACGTGAAATACATTTTTTTTTTAGATCTTGAGTTTATAGAAGCTGTAGACACAATTCTGTTATACTTTTTTTATTGTAGTGTGGATAAGCAACGGACCAATTCATATTTCCCACAACTTAGTCAAATGTCTTTTAAATACATATTAACTTTGTATTACGTGTATTAAATACATTGTATTATGTAGGGCCCATTTACCAGGTTACAGTCGGATTGAAGGAAAAATGGAGACATTAAATAAAACGAAGAGAGAAATTAAAACTCGCATTTACGATATTTTTTCACAAAGCTCAATATAAAATTCTGTTCAAAGAAGACGAAGACTTTGATGATAATAAATAAATGTGAAACAGATACATACATTAATATCGGAAGCAAACGTTACTGAAATTAATTATAGAAATAACGCAATATGCGTGGGCATAGCTAAATTTAATCGAACGGGCATCGTTTTGATATTACCTACCTATATTCAGTCTGTTTCCATTTTAATAATTATGTTGTAGCGGCACTACAACTGTTAACACCGCCATCTACACAGTCGCCGACGCAACTATCCTGCATCGCACATGCAGTGTTCGCGCGCACATTAATACACGTAGATCACCCCGACAACAACTGTCGGGCAGTAGCCCACCGGGCAAAAACACCTGTCCGGTCGGAGGATCCTCCCTTTAGTGCGAGGTATGATGAGCTTTACTCTCTGCTCTCATACCTCCACAATGTATATAAGTACCTACTCTGCTGTTAATATAATTATATAAGCAAGTAGATACTAAGCTATTAATAATTTATTTTCTTAGTAAAAACTATACAGGTAAATGTCAATCACATTTATCAGAGATGCAATTTCTTAAAAAGCACTTAAGAAAAATAACCTTAAATGTGAGAAGTTTAAACAATCTTTAATCAGGTAAAGTTTAATTGTACTTTTTACTTATGCTTAAATTCTCTATACTGTATGTATAGGTGAACATTCTTGGCGGCCGTTACGTGTGGTCAGAAGCCAGTAAGTCTGACAACCAGTCTTACCAAAGGGTATTGGGTTGCCCGGGTAACTGGGTTGAGGGGGTCAGATAGGGCAGTCGCTCCTTGTAAAGCACTGGTACTCAGCTACATCTGGTGAGACTGTAAGCCGACCCCGATATATTTGGTAAAAAGGCTCGGAGGATGACTGTATGTATAGGTGATCAAGGAGATTCATTGTCATTCACTAACTTAATCTTAGCCCCTGACTTATACCGAGAAATTTAGAGCAAGCCAATAGCATGATCTAGGAATAAGCTCTAACCAGAAATTCAATTTGTCAAGCTTAGAAGTCACCACTAACGATATTTCTGAAAATCCCCATCAATTTCAATCTCGTACGAGTGTCTAGGACAACCTACCTAGGAATAATGGAATTTGCGCGTGAAGTTTTTTGGTTCACACTGATTTCCA
Source organism: Helicoverpa zea x Helicoverpa armigera (assembly GCA_033682625.1). Taxonomy (NCBI): domain Eukaryota; kingdom Metazoa; phylum Arthropoda; class Insecta; order Lepidoptera; family Noctuidae; genus Helicoverpa; species Helicoverpa zea x Helicoverpa armigera. Next base: position 5,728,423 of record JAWIIS010000011.1, read on the forward strand.
GTACCTCGACACAATTTCCATACTCGTTCTGTAGAAATCTGGTTCATCTTATTACCTAATAAACAGACATTGTGTTTAATTGTTTGTGTTCAATAAACACATAGAAAGTAATAAATATGAGGCATTTTGGGGGCTGTCGTTTGAAGTTTCAAAAGTGCTGATTTATAAGCCTAATTTCATTTTTTACATTTAGGTACTTTATGGTCGCGATACTCAAACAACATCGTTAAAAATAAATCTACTGCATATAAAATTATATGAAAAAAAAATAACCCCGCATTACGGGCAAACTGTTAAAAAGATCACCCCTCGCGAAGCTCCAACATTGTTGTTGAAAAATCTCGAATGTTCCATTTATAACGTTAACGATGTCAGTAGCAGTCCTAAGGTTACTCTTTGTATCCGTCTGAATGTGCGCCGAATTCCATTGCCGGGTAAATATAAAAATATACCAGATATAATGTTAACATACCACAATGTGTATGGCAGTTCGTGATATTAAATATATCTCGTGAAATGTGCGATTACGCATTACGACATTCCGAATTTGAATTTGAACATTCGAAGAACGTTTTCATTCCAATTTCGAACGTATACAACGTTTCTTTTCTTAACTTATAAAAATAAGGTTTCTCGCAGAAAATCTTGTCTATGATAGTTTTAAGCGCCACAGAGCGTTGAAATTATTGTAGCACAGGCTTAGAGTGGACTTGAAGCTTTTGCTACGCGGCACACATAAAAATTCTTTACACATGAGCATGGTCTTGTGGAATAAAAGCGTTTTATTTTGTTTCTCTATTATATTTACTTGTTTTCCTGGTATTTTAAGCTTACGCTTTGTGACAAGTTTTCCTACTTTAATATAAAAATAGTAGGATAAATGTTGTTTTAACGTAACAATCACTAAAGCCTATCTTTTCACGTTCAATTTATTTTTATTATCAGAAAGACAGGCAATAATAAATTAAATATTGTAATTTAATAAAAATTCAACCATCAAAATGTATATGGAAAAAAAGAATTACCATTTAATTTTCGAACACCCAATAAACAATATTATAAGCTTCAATAAATTCATAAATCGAACGAACCATTCGATAAATGAACAGTATAAACAGCCCAACCGCACACCGCCAATCAGAGCGCGGTACGCCGCACCGTAGTGACATCTAATGAAACTCACATTCGTTCACACTCCACGTACCTACTGACAACTCAGTAATACGATCCGATCCACGGTTTTTTTGTAATTACGAGAACGAACATGAAGTGACTTTGGCGGTCGAACTGATACGAGAAGTCACTTTTGTGCGAGATTTGTAGGTGAAAATTGATTGAGTTTTGACTAGTTTTTCCGATGGTCCTTCAAATTGACTAACTGGGATTGCGTTGGCTGACATTTTTGTTCACGTTAGCAAACAGGAATCAGCTTAAGCAAAACAGCATTGAAATAATACGAACTGTAAACTATCTATTTACCTTTTTCTATTGAATATTTTTTGTACCTATTAGGCACAAGCTTGCATCATATATCTTAACTTAAACAAAATAACGTTCCTTTTCACGGTAGCCAAACAACTTTACTTTCGAATTCAATTAAGCCAGCGTCTGCAATAAGCGAGCGGTGAATGTCATTATTTCTAATAATGGTTGAGTGTAAGTAATGCAGTACAGAAATTTAATTTACCCGACGCTGAAGCAGACGGTGTAGGATCATCCTTTAGCTTTTATAATATAAAATGCATTTTCTTCCACGTAAAAGAATTTCATGGAGTGTCTTTTTCAACCTTTGTTGGGTCCTGTTCTATGGCAACCGTGAGTCTTGAAAGCTTTTATTGTTGTTCTTAAAAAGACTTAATTACTTTTAATATGCAAACTACCTCTGTTAATACTCAAATCCTTAAATTATAATACCTTGTTGTGTCCGGGGAGCCATACACACATACATCATCTGTACTGATATTATAAACCTGAACAGTTTTTTTGTTTACTTGCTTGGACGCGGTTAGAAGTAGTTATCACGGGACGCGTATACCTATGCTGTAAGTATTTGCTTTTTTTCTCTAGCCATTACCAAAAAAAGCTTGTCAAACTACGGAAAGGACTTAGTCAAACATGACCTACACAACCCCAACTCTTTACACTAAAAAGGCAAGATGTTACAAATCAAGTTCAACAATTCGACCCATCCTTTTCTTGACACAAGTCAATGGTATTATAGCGATCAAATCCTTTCCAATACCTACAAATAACATAATATAATACTCTATTCAAATACAAGCATTTTCGCAAGTCGGGTCAAGGGACATCAGACATTGCCAATTTATTCTTAGATTTTTCCCTTTTATGTACGAAAATATGTAAATTCAGGATACATGTGTACCTACGGTAGTAAATTCGATTTGTTTGTAAAAACCTGTAGCAATACGCTGTAAACATATTATTTGCTGTTAAAAGGCTTTGAGTAAATAAGTAATTATTTAAAAACATTTTTTAATGTTTTACTCTGTTGATTGCTATTTTAAGGTAGTGACATATGTAATACAAGTATATTGAAAACGCGGTGAACTGAAAACCTTATCCTTTTCTTATCCATTAGGTTCTTATGGAGCGCCGATTACCTACTTTCATGCATCTGAGGACAATAGCCTCAAAATCAGTCGCTGAGAAATAAAATCTATATTAAGTACCTATAGTATTTTTTTTATCTAATCATATCAATCTTTTTCTCCAATAAACTTTTGTAATTTTAAATCGGGAATTTTATTTATGCGATTCGAATCAAAAACTCCATTTTCTAAATTCAAAACTCAAACCTACTGTCATATACCTGTCTGGATACACGACCACAGCTAATAACCAGACAAATACTTCGGTGCAGCCGGTTCGGAAGCTATTAATTGAGTAAAAAGCAATTACCGACGATCTGACATCGGCTACCCGCGCCAATTACATCTCCTCTTTATGTAGCACCTTCCAATAAACATGAAAAGGAATCCCGTGCTGGTCAATTAAAGGAAAATTCTTTAAGAAATAAAATGGGAATTCCTTTAAAAAATGTACGACTATACAATGAATATACTGCCTTTTTGAGATTTTAGGTGTTATAAATATAATGTAGAATAAACATTTTTTCATTTGTTTTTTTTTTTGACACTAGATACTGAACAGATTTGAACGAGTAACATAAGCTATATTTTATCCCGATATGTTAGTAGTTCTCACGGGACGCAAGTATGACAAAGAAATCGACTAGTATCACTATAATTACCTTCTACTTTTGACTTCATAAACCAATTAATAACAAAACTATTGATTTTAACCAAAATGAGTTAACACAAACCATTAAACTGACTATCGCAAAATCATTAGCAGTAATATTACGAGGAAACCATTAATAGTATTAAAATGAATCCGTTGTATGAGCAGATTAAATCGTTACTGAAAGATTCAATTTACATTATAACTTTTTGGAATATTAAAACAAACATTAAAATATCGGTAGCTTTATGAAATACCAGTATTTATACCAGAGTATTTTTACTAACTTCTGCTAACGGTAACATTCACCTAAGCCTAAAAGATCAAAAATCCATGCACACACAAACTTTCACATTTATTTCATATTAGTACGATGGACGATATCCATTTTTTCTTACTGTGTTTAGGATGATGAATAATATTAATTTGTACCTACATCATTCGTAAAACGGTACTTATTAACTTTAACACAACTAAGTATATAATTAAATGATGCTATCTTGACCAACTGCATAATATTCAACACATCATTCCTAGTTAATATAATATTGATGTAACACAAGCAACATTGCTTATTAACACAAAACAATTATTTATTCAAGTCCATTACAAATAAGAATAATATTACACAAACGGATCTATTACGTTGTTCAGACTATTGAGATGGATTAGAATACCTACTCGTACTCATTAGTCTGACTACTATTAATTTGTATTTTTTTCAAGTACCTATTGAGAAAATAACAATAATAGGTACTATACTATCTTCAGCATAATAATGATCTTCAATTCACATGATATATTATGATTCTAATATTTTTTATTTACATTTTGATTAGGTACTTTTGTAAGTCAAGAGTAAAAATTCATGAAAAAAGAATAAATCCTTATCTTTAATTTGCAATTCACATTCCAAATAAAAACCTATAATTCGAATTTTAAATTACAAAATGTCTTAAAAAATCAAATGAGCATCGTTCGCATGGCGACCAAAACAAAATCGTACATAATGAACAAAACGAAATATAATAAAAGCAGCTTATTAAAGAATGATGGCACAACCAAAAGGAGGGCTCTTGATAATTGTATAAAGAGGGGCTTCTCTGCCAATTAACACCCTTTAGCGTTCCGCTTAAGTGGACGAGCCACCTTTTAGGCGTCGAACGAACGAGACTGAAAGATTTTTGTATCACGCTTTGTGAATTAAATTAGGGAATAGTTCCCTAATTTTCGTTGACTAAGCATTTTATTTTGTGAACATAATTAAAATTAGGTCTAAGACTTTATTGACAATCTGAAATTCACTAGAAAAACGTCTCGAGAGGCCTTTTTCAAAGATGAATTTGCGTATTTACACTTTTGTTAAAGTATAACTTAATTTAACTTTCCAGACACAAAAAGATTGGATTAAGGTTAAAAATGACAATGTAAAAAAGTGAAACTTGGTGGCGACAAATTAAACGTTATACTTAATTTCTATGCCATAACAAAATAAAATAGGCTTCTTCAGAATACCATAACTTATTGATTTACAATGTAAAAATCCAACAATGCAACCACAGAAACCATACACGATTCAAGTGAATAAACAACTTAATAAGTTCGCTTATATTTACGCACTCATATTAACTTTTAAAAGTTTTTCCTAAAAAGACCTACGGCAGCCTAAAATATATAAAGCATCGGCTACCCATACGGAATAAATATATGTAGATAAAGGAAAAAAATCCTTGTGAAGTTTTCGCTGAATTAATCATAGCAGATGAAAGGTAACAGGGGGATGGTTTCCATACCTTAAATTAATAATATCTTGATAATTCTTTGATGCTCATGTTTTGCTACACATTGTGGAGAAAATAGGATCCGTTTTGTGAAACATAGAAGTATTTATGGATATATATAAGATATATATATATATATAAGTAGGTAGCGGTATCATCATCTCCCGAGCCTTTTCCCAACTATATTGGGGCCAGTAACAGTATAAGTTAACATTAAAGTATAAGTATACAAAACTTCATTGTTACTTAATTAAGAACACATTAAACAACTCGCTTTCTCTAAGATTATTTCAACAAACTATAAAGCTAATTTCTAAATACAAACAGTATACTACAAACTAAAACTATTGCCATAGACTAATTCATAAACAATAAGGGCATAGTCTTTAAAGATTAATTTCCTACATAGAAGGATTATGCAAAATTTAATCAGGCAACCAGGAACTTGCCAGGAACATTGGCTTTTAATATTTTAAAAGCAATCTTAAAGCTTTATTGAGAGCACCTTGAATATATCGAAGGCGCTTTACATAAGGAAAGTCGCTGCCATATTTTATCCAAGAACTTCATCTATGGTAAAATTAACACGATAGTTTGCGTACATTGTTAATTATTTAACGTTGGTTTTATGTGAGTATACAGATAGAAAATATAGTGAAAACTTGTAGAGGAATATTTTCTCTTGATGGAAGAATTTAAGTAAAATACTGTGTTATTCGCACTGTGTTTCGCAGATTACAAAGAGATTCTGTCTATTGAATAACTAAACAGTATGTATTTCAAAACACGCAAAACAATCATCAATTAAAATGCTGTTATTTTAACACCTTTACTTGTCATAATATAAATTATACCTTCACCCCAATATTGCTGAATAATTTACAAAAATATATTTCCATAACAACATTTCCGCTGAAACTTTTTAAATAAGCCACAATTTCCATTACTTATAGCTATTTATAATCAGTTGAGGAAGATGGTAATTAACTCTTTGAAGTAAAAAGCCTTTATATAAATAAAGTTACCATTTTATAACGTCGGAACAATCAGCTTTCGTCGGCTTTCCGTAACCGTTTTTAAAAGAAAAATATTATTTATCTTTGTTGCTACACGTTTACCGGAAACGGGGTAGAAAAACAAGTTTTTAAAACTAAACTTTGTTTGTTTAAATACAGGGTTAAATATCGGAAAAAATAAATTAAAATTATCTCTTTTCTCGGTTTATTTAAAATACTGAATGTATACATTACGCTAGTAAATATAACGCGTTTTTCAAAACCAAAAAAAGAGATATGAATATTTAATTTTATTGACTTGTCAGATGATACCTATGATACCTATGGCAAAGTTCTTAAAAAGAAACAACGTTAATCATCAATATTTTTTCAGTACTTCTAAAATCCCACTACTGTCAAGAACAATCACTGTGAATCTTAAATACTTATGTAATTAAATCTTCTTACTGTAATACGATATGGGCCAACAATAGAAGTACCTAGTTAATTCCGTCTAAGTATTTCATACTTTTAAGGTAATTATTTTACAAGTAATCTGTGACACTTAATTAAGAATTCTTGATTATCTTGATGCTTGAAAAAGTCGTGAAAAGCTGTAAGTTGAAACTGTTTAGTTTTTAACTACATAATTTAAAGATATATTTAAAGTGCGCAAATAAAGTAATTGATAGAAGTATAAACTATAACCTTTGCTACTGAATTTCACTGTAGGTCACTCTAATTTTCATCGTCCTTTTTGCACTAGCCTAAACGAATAGAATTCGATGACGGAAAAAAGTTTATTACTTTACAAGCCCACTCACATTTCGCCAATTATGATTAAAAGGAAAAATCCAATAAATTTTGTTATTGAGGAATGCTATATTAATTTTCTTAAATACTTTTTTTCTATCTGAATCTACTGTCAATTGGCAACATATTTTGAATATTCACATAACATAATTAAGACTAAAATTTATAAATGGCGCCAAAAAAATTCTCCTCACCACTACTAACCGGGGTTGTACTAATAGGTTGGCAGCCTTGTCTCGTTGCATGGCAATGGTTAACCATAGTCAATTTATATTTTGCTTTGAACCTTTTCTTCATAGCTAATCCCTTCAACCATTATGCACGCCAAAGGAGAATTACTGCCGTTATAATGGATATTTTATTCAACTTGCACGAACCACCCCAGTAATTTAATTTAATGTGAGAAACTTTGCAAGAACATTGTTAGCTCAATAATGTTTTTTCTTAGCAGTTGTAACGATAAAAAATCTTATTAATGCTCTGTGTAGAAGTAGGATAAATTACGCAGGAAATGAGCGTAATTTTCATTTATTTTATCTTTTGCTAAATAAACTGCTCAGTTTTTCCTTTAGAAAATTACGGTAGGTACCTTTTTCCTATTATTATTAAATTAGTCTAAATAGACGTGTAAAGATGTATTTCAGTTCTTATGTAGTGGACAGTGTATATAATAAATTCTTACTATATTCTTACAAAAGAACTAAAACCTTGGAACAATCGATATTACATAGATATTGCGTCCAATTTTCACTGGATTTTCATTTAAAGTTGTATGATTTATCGCAACCACTTTCAAGGATTCGCCGTTTTTATTAAAAAGATTCACAATACTATAGAAAGTATAGTTTTCAAAGTCAGTATAGCAAAATCGATTTGATTGTTTTAAAACTAAAGTAATTCAAACTAATTTCTTCAGCGTTGTTCACGAAATTTTCGGATACTAATTGAGCCTTTTATTTGTGAACAATTTAATTCAAAGAAACTTTAGTAAACTGAGCAACAGATGTCAGTAGTCCCTGAACCTGCATCTAAAATAGAAAATGTTTTAAAGGCTACACAAACAAGAATTTTCTTCAGGATAAGCCTTTAAGTACCACTGGCCGCTTAGAACGGCGAAGGCCACTTTTCAAATAAATTCTACGATTTAATTTTAGAACTTCAATATTCAAATTCGAATACAAGATTCCGTGCAATTTTGAGATTGAAATTATTTTAATCGTCATTTTATTATGGCTTATTAATGAATTAAAATAACTGTAATAACATTTTATGGCTGTAGGTCAAGACAACTATTAAAGGTAACCTTTATAACTGTAAACAATTATCCTTATTATAAATCATCATTTCTTTTAACTTTACCTCAAAACAATTTTAAAACCTTTTGTTCAAATGAAAATTTTATTTACTTCAATATTATAAAAAGTATTGACTACAGGCCAATAAACAGGATGAACAATGATTGAAAGATAAAATGTTCTTCTTTGACAAACGCCAGCCTTTTATTAAAATCTAATTAAAATGCATTGGTTCTAGATATCGTCAAGTCAAAGGCTAGCCAGATAGTGGCAATCAAATTATTGTCAGCTGAAAGGGTGTCGGGTCCTTTATTCATAACCATTTCAGAACAAACCTTGAATTTTCTAGTCTACAGAAAATCTACATCTCTTAAAAGATACTTTGTTTTCGACCCCTTTTAAGTTCGAAGCCATTTATCAACAATATTACTGTCATTCCATGATAAAACTTCTTGAAAATAGATCCCGACATTAATACCCTATTACATACTTATTTGAATCTTTTACTAAACTCAGTTACCGAACCAAAAACTTTTATAAAAGATGCGTGACATTATTGAATTAATTCAGTAGAAAATTGACTTAGACATCCAATTACTGTTGAATGTGTTTATAATACATTCATCTTGTTCGAAAGATTTCGAACATATTCAAAAGAGCTCAGCAAGAAGTTCGCACATCTAATAAGCATTAAAGTGGCTGAGTCACTTCAGAGCACGCTTTCGATACAGAATAACGACGATGCATTGTACTTGAGAGCCGCTTCGTGTCCGATGAGCTTCATAAATCAGCCGCTATACCCAGACCCACTAAATCTACATCAAGTGTCAAGACCTGAGGTCTTGTTAAACTGGCCGGATTAATGTTAGTCGTTAACCGTCAGAGTTTTGCACAGTCGAGGGAATCTTTTGATCCCTTCGCATCGCTAACATTTTTTGCGACGGCAGATACTGCGGTTTCATTATACATTTTTACGTATTTATTATTTTTGTGTTTCGGGTAAACAGATAAACAGATTTCAGAAAATAAGACGAAGTTTTTCAAGATGATGTTGAAAGGTTTCTGAAGGCGAGAAATATGATATAACAATTTTTCTTTGAGCATAATATTATTGGTGCATTGCAAAATCTAATCTTGTTTTTCAAACGTTTATCGCATGATCGAGTTCTACGGTATTAAGTTCCGAGAAGTCGGATGGCAGTTTCGACAGTCTATTTGCAATACGGGAAACTTTGACGTGAGATTAATTCAGTTTTATCTCATATTCAAATATTCGTATTTTCGACATTTGATTGGAAATTCCTTACTATATTACACTCTATGTATTTAGATGCTAGTTTAGTTAGTACAATAATATTAATATTGTCTTTCGTATTCATAATTTAATTCAAGTCTACTAATAAAAGCATGGATTTACTAAAATAAAAAATTACCCGCATTTCTGCTTTAACACATGAAGATACAAATCAAATTTTAATCTAAGCACATTTATTCAAATCAGTTCACACACGCACCTTCTCTAGTCTTTTAGTTAAAAAATTGTATTAGGGAAACAAACTCCTAGGAAACACGTGCCAACTCATGTCCTTTGTGCAAATAATGTAATTTACAAACAGTGATGTGATTAAGCAGCTTTCCTTAGATTGCAGTGAAATGAAATATTCCATTCAAAACTAACATGTGAATTCTACGTTTGTTCGCTTCAGTCGTAAGTTACCTAAATCTTGTACTTACAAATGTCTTTGTGAAGATAAAAATTGTAGTCATAAATAGGTACCAAATCAAAAATAATCTCATTTCTATCAATTATTTGAGATAGATCTAGAACAGATGTTGTCCAACCTCTTTATGCTGTGCCGTACCGGGTCCATATTGTTTCAACTTTATAAAAATACCACCTGTTTATCATATGGAACGCAAATTAAGAATTGAGTATTGAGTAGGTCGAGTTCTTTTATGAAAACGATTCCTTACGCGCATATGAATTTTATCGGTTTAGATCGAAACTTTATTCATCACACTTACTGATAGAATGGTGGCCATGTATCATGTTGGGCCTCACCCGATAACACAATAAGCCTTTTATATGATCCAAACGCGATACATTTCCGATCTGGAGGAAAAGGCTACCTCCACCATTCATAGTTATCATATATTTCGCTATACATATATAAATAAAATCTGGCCGAACTACTTAACTGCTGAAAAAGGCAACGTGCTCATGTTTCACCCTCGTCAAGATGGTAAGATATTAATCATATTTTTGGGTATATTTCCGTAAGTTAAATGCAGCCTGCGGTCATTAATGATATTAAGGTATGGGTATGTAGCTGAAGGGCAATTTAAGAGGCCGCTATTTGGCTGTCGTTATCATCATCATGTCAGCCATTTTCCGTCCACTGTCGCAGACCTCCCCTAACGAGTTCCAACTATCAAGGTCTTGGGTCCCGAATTAATACGTAGAATGGTATGTAAATTATGATGTGATAACATTAAGACATGTATATAGGCTTCCGCGCTTTTAGTAGATATGTAAATTTCAAAGGAATCATACATACATTATGTTATTATGTTCAGCCTCAAGGGTAAGATCATATCATAACATTTTATGATTGTTAGTGAAGCTTACTCGAAAACATGTCGGTTTTATTACGTTTGATGCGCGGCCAGATTTTGATTAAATAAAAGCTATTTCCTTTCGAATAAACTCCATTGAAATGCTAACAAAAAACTTTAGTGGAAGTGACAAATGGAAGGTCGGTTTTCAATTTCCTATTCTATTTATCTTTTCTATTTTCAGTTTTGTGATGGAAGTAGAAGGAAAAATGAGAACTATTATAGTAATAAAGGAATATTTCTATAGAAGTAACGGACAAAGCATTACTGAATGACGAGAGTTCTGTTGTTGACAGAATTAGAAAAGTAAATGATAATGTTATATTTACGAGTCGTATTTGAAGTTATGTTATTACTATTTTAGTCATAATGTTATTTGTTTGATCATCTTGTGGCCCTAGACTGTGTGATACATGAGGTACGGCCATATAAGTATCAACTTTTAGCATTGTGCCTGAAATGCTAACTCAATAGTTATCTACTTAACGTTTATAAAAGCTATACCCCCTTAAAAATATGGAATAAAGTGTGTTTTATCAACACTCAGCTTTTCCTCTTATCAAGTGAGCTGCAGGACTAATTTAACAAACCTAGTGTCAAAGTTTTTTTCTTTATCTACAAGACATTCTCTAACATAGAATTGTAACAATGAATGCTACTGAGTAGCTACTGAGTAGCATTCACGGCATTAGCATTACACGGAGCTGTTACACCGTCAGATTCGTAAAGCAAGATTTTATTTTCCCTCCATTCCTTCCAAACCTTCCTACGACAATACTACCCACCATATCTGCCAATTTAAGCATACCTCGCATCAATGGAAAAAGAAGCATATTTATTTGACAAAATACAATATTTTTTCACGTGGAAATGCTGACGGGTTACACAAATTAGCCTTCAGCAGTCAGTGTAATTTGCTTGGTACGTCATTCTGTCAGTTCAGATGCCGTGGTAATGACATGAACGAGGAAAAAATGAAATGCAGAAATGGTTGAATGTCATGTAAATGTTTCTGCTAACAAGCTACGTGGTGAGCCCTTCACAATCAGATTCTTTGGATTAGTTGAAAAAAAAATGAAAATGATTCTACCGGTATGTTAACAATATTTTCCGTTAATTTTCCTACTATATACCTTGAAATGCATTGTGTTACTACTTCAACTAGTATGAAATAATGTTATAACGAGTTACAATGAAACACACAAGGTATGCTCATTAGTACAGATGTGTGGGAAAACTAAAGAATATTTAAAATACTTTTCCATTATAAAATCATATCGGTATTTCAAGCGGGTGATGTAAAAAAATGTACAAGAATAACTTCTATAGTATTATTGCTAGAGGTTTTTAGTCTACTTTGAAGTACTAGATTCAGTTCCAGAGTCAAGTAAGTGCCATTAAAGTTTCACATGTAGAATTCCTCACAACCATTTAAGTATATAACAGTAACTTAGAATTTTTCTAAGAACCATATCACATGTTATAAAACCTGCACTTTACCTGAAGGAGCGTTTTCCAAGAACCTCATACATTACATTAACGATGAGCTAACTTATTATTCACTTACCGAACTATTATAACTTAGTTCTTGTACTCGCTAACAAGGGAATAAGTCAGTTCTAAACTACGTAGTTGAGTGGTGTAGTTTTCAGTACATTTTGTAACGCAGTCAATGACTTTAGTTAAATTTTTAGGTAACTGTTTTAAAGGGTAGTCTTTTTTCAACTTAGGAGGAATGAATCTGGGATATTTTAAACACGAAATAAGAAGAAACTTGATTTGAAAATGGGATTCTTACGACGGTATAAGATATTTGTTTATATCCAGAACTTGGACAGTTAAAGTCAAAATGGGGCGAAATAATTGCACATAGCAACTGAATTAAGTATTATATTATACTGAAGTTCAGTTTCTTCGAAAAGCAAACGTGTTGTAGGAAGACATGAATATTTATACAATTTTCCAACATCGTGTACGCGTGCCAAATTACCAAGCCTTGGGTTAATTTGACATTTACTATTTAATTATGCCTTCATTTATTAGTCATACATTCAATAATAGTTACAAAGAAAAAGCGTTTTTATAAAGAAGTTGTTAAATACACAAAAAATACAGCAAATTTTCTAACTAATTTATTCTCGTTATTTTATTATATAATTTTCCAATAATATAACGGAAACAATAACATTAATATACAAAGCATTAATGTAATATGTCAAAACAAGGAATATTAACTTCAAGTTTATTTCAATAGCAAATAATAAAAAACCTAAGATAATAACAATAAAACACCGAGGAAAACAAAAGACTAGCAATTAATTTATTTGTTTAACGTATAACGTTGAGGCACTGAACAATGTATCAATAACGTCATTCAAGTTTCATACTTATGTAGCATGTATTAAGGCACAGTTTTGTAAGTCTTTTATTTTCTAACATTTTTCACCTTTGGAGACCGCCTGACCGCGGTTCAGTAATACCCGTTTTTCAATCCACTGACCCCTTTCAAGCCCACAGACCTTGTGGATACAGGGGTTTGATTCTCTTGAAAGGTTTATCTTCATGCCTTTGTTATCACAGGGTCCAAAACTACGAACTCCAAATTCTACGGGTTAATTGTCTATGAACAGAAGATGTAAATTTTCAAAAAATCTTTCTGGCAATCTTGCAGAGACAATTTTGTGCGAGTAGAAACTAGTTTTCTTGAAGACATTTTTACAAATGCATCCATTTAGGTTGAATGCATTTTAATCGCCGAATTACATTAAGAAAACTTGGCGTCAGCGCATTCAATGAACGAGAATTATATTGAAATGTTTTCAAATCTTGTCCGAGAAACTTTTATTTGGTTACTGTGTTATTCTTAAGAAAATTCAATTCTATTTTAGAGATTAACCTTATTTGTAATTCGTAATTAACTTTGACAAGACAATAGCAAGTCTGGGTGAGTTCGTCGCCTTAACTTAATGCCCGTAGCTTAAAAACAACAAATTATTAAGTTTTTGTTCTAAACTGGCTTTGTTTGTATAATCTAGCATGAGACGCTATATTTCATCCCCTTGATTTTATTATTGTGAAAGGTTTTTGGTTTTAAAAATATTAATTTTGAACCGTATTTGTATATTTTATTTGAGAGTATATATCTATTTCGATAAGTGATCAATGCTATTAATACTTTTAAGGTATTCCATCTTATTTACGTCATCTTAAACTTCATCTCAATAGTGTTGCAGTGCATTATACTTATCTACTTAGAAATTGATCCATACAATTTAGAATAAGATGGGTACTTATCCTAAATCTTAATCAACTGTTTATTTGCTATCGTATCTGGCTTCATCTGTAATCGGATATAGCATCATTTGGCAATGATTTATTTCAGCGATTTGCTTTATTGAGTCATCGAATATGTAATGGTATTTGGTAATTGATGATAATTTTACATGTTTTTGTTGTTTTAAATCAATCAGGGGTCTCATCTGTATACGACACATGCGTACTCATTATGTATTTCAATAGTTAGTTCTAGAACTCCAATCTTGTTCTAGTTAAAAAAACATTGGACATAATTATTTAAAATTTCCTAATAATATCCCTGAAGCGACGCTTAACGGCAAATTATACTCCAAACAACAAACTTTAATAAAGGTACAAAAAGACAAAGACAGCTTATTATTAATTATAAACTTTATTCAGGTCAATGCTTCTTTAATCTTGATGATTTTTCAGGTATTTAATATTAAAAGGAAAAATCCGCGCCGCTATCAATCTTGAAAATCCTTATTCGTGCTCTGAATAACAATTTTGAAATGTTCAACATTTACTTACGTATGCAAGAAGAATTTGTTATTATCTTTGTAATTGTGGAAATATAATCAATTTATAAATAAATATTAATAACTAGCTTCGGTCAGCATGCGGGTGAAACCGCATTCTGTGAGAACTACTGCGACCACTCGGATGAAAAGTTGCATATTTATTATTCACTATAGCCCAGTAAAAGGGCTGTCTAACACTGAAATTATTTTTCATATTGAATTCGTAATTTCTGAGATGAGGACATTAAAGCAAACAAATAAACCCTGCAACTTTATATTAACTTAGATTTGGAGATAATCCCAGCGTACATAAAAAAGGATCCGACATTTTTCCAACGAAGCATTCGAATTTCAGTTCGCACGATCACTTGCAACACTTAAATCAGCAAAAAAATATCGATGGTGTTGAGAAATGTAACATAAAATTTTAACATTTCGCTCTTTTGCCAGCACTCCGGCCCTCTGCGCCCCTCGAGGTTAAGAGAGGCCCTCACTGGCGCCTGATTCAGCAGTATACAGCGACAACACCGCTTCAAGCGAAACCTTTGGATGGAGTGTTGCTCTTATGAAAGTTTAATAAAGCGATTCCTTTGACTATACCTACTACAGGTTCTACAATACTTTATCGACCTCTTTGGATGGTTTTTACTTTATTGCTTTGGTATGATGTGAATACTGTAGAAAGGTCGTTTGATGAAGACTGGGATGTAATATTCAGTGGTTTATAGCGTTTATTAGGATTTTGTTCTGACCTTACTTTCGGATGTTCAGTTTACCCTTTTGATGCTCTATTTTAATTTCCAACGTACCTACGCATTCCTTTACATTAAAAGTAAAATCAATAACATTTACAAACCTTCTGCACTTGGCAATTTATTTACTTGTGAAATTGTTGTCAATTCAATGTTTAAATAAAAAACATAATACCACTTTGCCTCTTTGCTATATTTATGTCAATATCAAAAGATAGTACACACAATAAAATTTAAATGTGAAAATGCAATTTAAATACCATTAAAATGTAAAAGTTTATTCGCAGTAATGGGTAAATAAATAAAGCGTACAAAGAGCACTAAAAATGTTTGTTAAAATTGAAATATACTCACGTCCATTTTGCGTTTTAAATTAAATAAAAAAAATGAATTTTAATGGCGAAGCTTTCTTCCAAATCGTTAGCGACGCCAATCCTTTGAAATGTAAATTGATGAAACTTTTCGTTTTAATATTTTCAGCCATACTTATTATATATAGAAGTACCTACCTACTGTTAAAAATGAAAGTAATTTAAATAACACAAAAATTGGAACTACAATTCTGAGAATTTTAATTGTTAAATCAGACTTTATTTGTATAAAGTAACACTGATAGAGATTATTGTGTCATTACTTTTAAATAAATGATTAATAAAAAATGTATATTCTAAAATTTTTTGTTCATAGCTTTGTCATTCCATTCAATTCACTTTCAAATGTTGAACTCTTGATTCAAAATTCAAAATGATAAAATAATGATGGTATGTCAATTTATAGATTCTAGGACGGACAGTGTTTTGAAAGACCACGAACTTTTGCTCATACATGAATGCAATAACTATATAAGTCCTATAACCAATTAGTAGAAGCATCTAGCCTCCTCTAAACTATAAACAGCATTTCTATTAATAGTAAATTGAGTTAATTGACTCATCGATAACTTAGTTATTAATAGACAGTCCATTAGTTTCATCTTAATTAATATCTAATCAAGCATTAATAATGTAATTTTAGCAAGTGACCCGTGTCTTTGTTACACTGAACTTTTTCGACACTCTCTCCAAATTTTTTTAATTTTTATTTTAGCTACTTATTGTAAGTTAAAAAGCGACTATTTTTGACAAGAAAATGAATAAGAAAACTTATTGCAAACAAGGTCTTTTTTGGTGTTTTTTTAAACATACAAAGAATATAATAATAAAATTTAAAAAATCTGCTGAAAAACTCAGTAAACTTTTTAAATCAAAAGTGCATCCTCGATATTGAAAAAGTGTGAAGACTGGTGTGGGCGCGAAACTATCTGAAACTGGAGTCACTTCAAGTATTGATATTGAATAACTTCTGCACAAGAATTTTGTACTACAGCCATAGATATAGGAAAATTGTGAAAATGGCGGGTTGGAAGTTTCTTGAATTGTGGAATTCGAACCTCACTAGATCCCAGCTGCGTATTCTTGAATGCGATATATTTTATTTTATTTATTAGGGAAAACAAACAATTACACACTTATTAAAATTAAACAAAATGGTTAAGAAGTATACATCAGTGTGCATCTCACTACGTTATCCACAGCTGCATTTATGTGAATAATGTTGTGAAGAAAATAAGAACTACGATAATTTGTAGGTATTATGAGAGTATGGTGCTTGCTTAGGCTAACTCATTCATAGCTGCAAAAATACGAGTTTCCCAAATTAATTTTGGGTAGAATGGGTAGGTTTGCTGCTAAATCAGGCAAAGTTAATTTCAAAATACGTTTATTCTTTAATTTATTATTTCAAAATCAAAGCTAAAATAAATCAGAAAGCTTAACTTTATCAGGACGGCATTATGCATCGATACGGCTAAGCCAGTACAAGCATGACGTCAGAGGCTGTTAAGATAAAAGATATGCATAAGCGGCGGCCGGAGTGTGGCTAATTAGGGCGATATGCATGACTGCGTGGACCTAGTATATTGTAGAATATAATAAACGGTAGATGTTGTAAAATTAAAATAGGCAAGTAAAAGACAAAATTAAGTCGGAATAATCGATCGCAATATTAATTGGTCTAAAATATGAAGTCTATACTTAGGTACTCCTATAAAAATATGGGCCATAATAACTGTAAAATTCACAAATTACATTGAAACGTTATTTCATTTGTATTAAATATAAAAAATAATTTGTATTAAAAATATATTATAAATATATATGTATTATCTAATGATAATACAGTCATCTCGACATTAGCAAGTCTAAATTTTAAAACAAAATTATTTTTACACCTGAGTTCTAGTGCAATAAAACACTGCGTATTTTTTAAAGAAAACATAATAACTTAGAATCTTCTATTACAGAATCACGGCTCATTAAATCCCGAAACTTTAATTCCCACGACGATACCTCTACATCAAGACCTAGTATAATAATTCCAAATTTTCTCATCCCTCGACTAGCTACCCATATAACAAAGGGGATATATTTCATCCCGCATCCCTACGGAACGACGTAAAAAGTGGCCGGCAACCCTTATCTGAGCTTACCTACATGTTTCCTAAAGCACAAGTAAAATGATTTTCTTTTCTTGTAACTAACTGACCCTGTTAACGAAGTTTGGTGTATGTCCTTATTTAAGGTTACATGAGTATAGTAAGTTATCATCTTCTACCCTTGTTCTAAATTGAGTAATGGCTAAGACATTGCACGTTATACATTTTTAATTAAAGGTAGCAATTATTTTCTGTGTTTTTTTAATTTAACTTGAATAGAGATTGTACTTTTTTTTTTCCGACGTCAAAAATCATCAAATGACCCCTCCCGCTGTGGGTTAGCAGCGGTGAGGGAGTGTCAGACTCTTACTGACTAAAAACCGTCGTGTTCCGTCATAGGCCTTTTATGTACCAGGGCCGCGGTATCTCTTTCGAACAACCCGCAGCCCCGGCAGGCCTTGGCCCTGCTGGGCCCCGCTGGGCGCCGTATGAACAATATGTATATGTTACGGGTAATGCTAGAAGGTGGAGTAAACCTAGGTTTACCCGGGTTGAATTAGTATTACCCAAGCTTCTTGGGTAAAGTCCGAATAATTGGTAAAATAAATTTTAATTCGGGGTTTACCCATACTCACCTAGGTCTACCCAACTCTGACTGGGTAATGTTAGGTGTTGCGTAATTTTTGAGCCCGTGGCGTAATTCTAGGATTCTTTGTGAAAAAAAAATGTGCCACAAAGAAGTGTTCATGCAAAGCTGCAGGAAAATTATGCAATTCTAAATGTCACAGCAGTTGATCTAAAATAAATAATTTCAATTTTAGCACCCAGTTATTAGTTTTTTCTATTAAAGCTATTAAGTTTATGCTCTTCAAGCGATTACGATCGCCTTTGTATGTTTTTTTAAACGGTTTTATTTAGCTCACCCCGTTTGTTTTATTATTTATTCATTCTTGGGTCAAAGGACAATGGGCACTTTGTATGGGATTCGGTACCCGCTCCAACAGTAACGTACGATATATCATTAGAAAGGTATTTACGTGAAGAATAATAAAAACTATGGGGCTTGCCTCAATTAGCTGTCCGATCCGAGTAACGATAAAAATTGAATCGACATAGCAACAAGTATGTCATCCATATATGCAAATTCATTAAGAGGCATATGTCGTCCGGGTAGTAATTTTAAACTCAGTTAATAGACATCTTACATTGTTTGAGATACACTCTACTATAATCTAAAGGTTGTAATAGTCTATGGAGTCATACTACGGAAACACAATCGTCATCTGATTTGACAAAAGTTCAAAACATTTCTATTCATCTTTTTTTAAGAAGAAATTCATCATTATCTCAGCTCTCTCTTAAGGAGCAAGATTGAGTCGTAGTATGTACTATGTAAACATCGTCTACTGACTTTTCAACTATATTCGATTGTAGATACTGAAAGACTTTCATCAAATACATAAGCTTATAGTTCTGCGTGAACTGCAAAGGTTTGCACAGTCTTTTTTTAAAGCAGTCGGCAGGCAAACATTCTAAGAAGGCCAAATTCCTGTTTTTTTGTTACTTTACCAGTTTTTATTCAATATAGTTGGATTTAAGAACTACATCTACGTTGATGACTTTTGAACATTACACAGTCTATTAGTCGATGTCACGCGAAATGGACAAGGATTTGGGACTAGTCGTCATAGTAAACATTTTTTGCCTTGCCAAGACCTACGCAATGGTACTAGAATCAACACTGTTGGACAGGGTACCAAAACGCCCATCGTCCTTTAGAAATTGAAATTTCAGTACCTTCCTGTTGTCAGATTGATCTGAAATTTGGTACACACCTTTATTTCCGATGACAATACAATATAGTAATATCAATGACATTGCAAATCCAAGATGGCCGCCGGTACAAAATGGCGGATAACGTAGGTTTTATCAATCCCATCAATGTGGGTATCAAATGAAAGTGCTCAACCAGTAGAATACAATGTACTATATAAAATTCAAATCCAAGATGGCGGCCTCTACAAAATGGCGGATAACACAGGTTTTATCAATCCCATCAACATGGGTATCAAATGAAAGGTCTCAACAAGTAGAATGCAATTTACTATGCAAAATTGAAATCTAAGATGGCCGCCGCTACCAAATGGCTGATAACAATTTTTAAACGGTTTTATTTAGCTCATCCCGTTTGTTTTATTCTTGGGTCAAATTTAGTAATTCAAATTTCACCCTCTTCCTGTCAACCGATTAATCTGAAATTTTGTATACACCTTTTATTCCGATGACAATACAATATAGTAATATCAATAACATTGTAAATCTAATATGGCCGCCGGCAAAAAATGGCGGATTACATATTTTTCCACAACCCCCTCAAAATGGGTATCAAATGAAAGGGCTACACAAGTAGAATACTGTCAGCAACCCCAGCGGGGCCCAACAGGGCTAAGGCCTGCCTGGGCTGCGGGATTGTTCGAAAGAGTTACCGTGGCCCTGGTACATAAAAGGCCTACGACGAAACATAACTATTCTTAGTCAGTAAGAGTCTGGCACTCCCTTACCGCTGCTGACCCAGGGAGGGGGTCACTTGATGATTTTTGGCGTCGTTAAAAAATTGACTTTTTTTAAAATTAGATTGTAATAAATTATCAGGTAAGAGACCGTGTAATAATGATGCACTAAATGAATTAGATAGAATGAGGAATATTCGGTAGGCATTTTCATTAAATACTAAAAACTAGAAAATAAAAAATCGGTAAAAAAACTTTTAAGTCAAACGGTTTTATCTTATGTGCACTGAAAACTAGAAAATAAAAAAATAGTTACTTACCTGTCAACCTACGTAGGTGATCTTGGTCATATTAGACTAAAATAAAAACGTGGGGCTCCTCTGAAATCCTACCTATGGCAAAGCATATCTTTATACTTTGGTAGATCATGAGCTTGGCGTTCGCTGGTGAAGCCGCTACGGCTGATTATTGATTGTCAAAATCTCCAGTTACGGTTATAGTAAGTCGATGCAATCCACACCTATTATACCTCTAGAAGAAAGTACTACAGCAACAGTTAATGGGCCCCACGTTTTTATTTTAGTCTAATATGACCAAGATCACCTACGTAGGTTGACAGGTAAGTAACTATTTTTTTATTTTCTAGTTTTTAAATAATAAATGTTTAAAATGACCTTGGTTTTTCATTTCATTAATTAATTAGACTAATTTTTAACATTACCCAGTCAGAGTTGGGTAGACCTAGGTGATCATGGGTAAACCCCGAATTAAAATATATTTTACTTATTATTCGGACTTTACCCAAGAAGCTTGGGTAATACTAATTCAACCCGGGTAAACCTAGGTTTACTCCACCTTCTAGCATTACCCGTAACATATACATATTGTTCAATGATGTCATAATGAACAATATGTATACATATTGTATACATATTGTTCATACTTTTTCAGCAGTCAAAGAATGAAGAAACACAAACTTGCATATTTGTGGAAACAGGTTACTAAAAGACGCTAGCTTACAAAACAATTGTGTCTTTATTTTGTGCCTCACATACGTCTACCACTATTATAAAGAACATTATATTTATATCAGCTTATTTTCTTCAATCTAGACAAGAACATGCACTCTCAACAAGATACCTACTTTGTAAAATATCTTCTAGGTATATTGTGTAGGACCAACGTCCTTACATTTCATTGCATCCACTCAGGTAATCTATTAACCTACTTATTTTACTGTCACATTGTTTATTCGGCACCCATTTGGTAAATGTGACACCGTAAACTTTTAGTGTAATCACAAAAGTACCAATATTGAATGTGAGAAGTTTCGTGAGTAATCTTATTGAATTTTCAAAGTATGGGGTTGGAGTGCGTCGGCCGTAGAGATTTCATCTTTCGAATAGGTTATTTGAAGGTGTTGCCAACACCATAGAAAGAAAGTATTTATAAGGAGAATGTATGTGGTTCTTTTGGAATAGATTTTCGATACATGGATATATTTTTCAATTAATAACGTTTGACGGAACGTCTACGATATGGAAAAGTACACTCGATGATTAAATGCACAGAATAAGAAAGTATAGATACTAAAAAACAAATATTGAACAATTCAACAAAATATACAAAATTGATTAAGTATGCCCAAAAACTAGAGGTAAACAACCCTTTATCCTGTTTCCATTGTACAAAAAATAATAAGGCTTGTTATTATACCCTCATTAGCACACCACCAATTTTATCTGATATGATAACAATTCCAGGAACAACGGACAAAAACTTTAGGGATAGGACTAATAATAATTTCATAGTAGCCCCGATTAAAATTCCTTCACAATTTCTCCCATTAGGAACCAGCCAGAAAACTTTGAAATTCGAATTACAAATGTCACTTTCAACGGCCTTCCAATTGATGAAGTATTTTTTAAACGCTTGAAGAAATGTGTTCCAATGAGGTTGTTTTAAGTAGATTTAAATAACAAAAAAGTTTTGTTGAAATGTAATTTAGGTACAATTGCGGGAGTATTGGGTATACAGTCATGGACACATAATTAAAGACACCCCCCGACTCGAAGTGAAATAAATAGTTATGGTACTGACATGAGCTTAAGCACGGTATAAACTGTAGTGTAATAATTATTAAAACAAACATTACATTGTGTTCTTTAAATTAAGGACAAAAAATATTTTCTTTCTTTAATACTTTAGATATAAAGCTCTATGGGAAATGAACACTAACTTTTGTAGCTGATACTTGGCTGGTCAGCTAATTAAAGACAGTTAATGCCCAGTTAAGAAAAAAAAACTAAAGATACAAATAGTTGCCATACTTTTTTTTAGAAGTAAGTGAAATACTTATGAAAACTCGAATTAGGTAATAATTTAGGTTTATTTCATTAAAAATTTTCATTTTAGTCCTATCAATAAAACTAGAACAAAAATTCTGGTAAGTAAAACTTTTTTGGCTTTTTAATATTATATTTTGACATACGGATTTATTCATACCACTTGATCTGTAGTAAGGACATGGTAATAGATTTATTATTAAAGATTTCTTATCAATGGCACTAAAAAAGGCATGGTTTGAGAGCGACTCAAAACCGACCCCAAGGAAAACTTGTCCGCAAACAGACTTTAAGGCAAATAGTGAACCATTTACATGATTCGGTACTGGTTTTTTGGGAGTCATCTGATGCTAAAAGGACGAAAATTGTGTCTGCAGAACTTTTAGACTACAACCGGGTCGGGAAAAGCTGTAAGGCAGGGGTATCGGAAGATGTTACTTTTGGAAAAGCACCGCGTGTCCATACTGTAGTTGGCTATTTCTATCAAATGTGAAAGGTGCAATTAACAAGTGTTCAAAAATGTATTTTTTTTCTCATTAAACAAAGGGATACGAATAATTCTAAAATAATGTATCGAAATTAGTCGCCTCCAAAACATGAGATGGAACCAAAATACACTAAGAAAGTTCTCAAACATAGGAGGCGAAAAAGTAATAGTGTGGGGCTTCTCTCCACTACTTGGTGTGGTGATGTTTTAGAAAGATATTATTAAAAATAGGCGAATTCAAGTACTATAATATTTTAGAAATAGCATTTTGTTATATGCTAAGCATAATTTACCGGTCCTTAGCGCTTTCCAAATTAGAAAAGTTCTGAAAAACACTGTAAGAGTAGTAAAAAGGACTCTTTGATCGAGCAACTTATGACGGTTTTGGATTGGCCCATCGCAAATTTAACTGAAAAAAAACTGGTGATCGGCCAGAAAACACAATGGCCATAAGTCATACATGAAACATTGATCAATTTTACACAGATTTTTATGAAGCATGGAAGAAAATTCCCGTAGCGACTTAAAACAAAACTGACCGCTTGCACGCTTGGGGATGTCGTGCTGTCATTGAGGTAAAAGGAAATAAACCAAATATTAGTACTCATCGGTATGCTTAGTTACAGTGTAGGGAATGTTGTTATAGAAAAGTACCATCAATAATATTAACAATTTGCATTTCTTCCTCTGAGCAAATGGAGTGTCTTTAATTATATGGCCAGGCCACGTTATGGTTCATACCGCTCGAGATTCGGATAAAGCGAAAAAAAACTCAAGATAGTCTTTAGTTTTAATATTTCACAATGCCCTCTTTAATATTTTAAAATAGAAAATAAAGTTCCAGTAGCAATCAGAAAAAAGAAATACAGATGAATGTGAATGATGTGAATGGTGTCTTTAATTATGTGTCCATGACTGTATATATATATATACCCAATGGAATCGTTCTGAAGTAGGTATGTTTCGCTGACTTTAACCGAAGAAATATTGGATGACGTTGACCTTTTTTAAGTGGAAATCCTATGGATACTCCCCGTTGTATTAAGATGGTGATGTAGAAATATTGAAAACCCTGGGTTGACCCTGGGTTGGGTCTGGGTTGGGTTATTCACATCGATAAATAGAAAGCGAATCGTAGAAGTTAAATATTTCATAATGTGATTTAATTAATTGTGCCTATTTTTGTTTCAGGTAAGCGCTCAACACTTTTGAAGACATAAAGCTGAAGGATAAGTAACTACACCATTCCGTTCTCAATATCTCCTTCATCATTCTTAAAAATATATAAACACTGCAAAGGATACATATGTACACACACTCTCAAGAAGCAGAAAAAAAAACAAAAAAGAAGTACTAATCTTCAGTTACCTCATAAAACATTTTCTTTCCTTCCTTATAAATGTACTCCTCACTAAGGTCGGCTCATAATCCCGTATCATTATTACATAAGTATAGTAAACAACAACTACCCTACCCTTTGTTAAACTAAGTATAAGTAATAAGGCCGGAACACACATTACAACAGTACAAAAACACTTCACAATAGACATACCACAGTGACGAAGTTAGCTTTTACTTCTCGTGTAAAAAGTCGTAAACCTTTTCCGCACGAAAAACTAAAAATGAATTTAAAACATTCCAACGTCAGAGAACACACGACAAATAAAATTACACAGTTTTAGAGTTGGTCTCTGCTTAAATACTTGGTCCTAAAACTTTCTCTGTGTTTCTGTTGTGAAAAATTTGTAGGAAAGTCTACCTTTTTTGATTTGATGGGAAATCAACAACTGACCCCTACCGCTGTGGGTTGGCAGCATGGGGGAGTGACAGACTCTTACTGACTAAAACCTATCATGTTCCTTCTTAGGCCCTTTAAGTAACAGGGCCGCGGTAACTCTCGAACAATCACGCAGCCCCAGAGAAAAGTCTACCTAAAATCTGAAAGTATTTTTTAAATCTTGAGGGCAAGATAAAATTGAGCAATTTGAGATAACGCTAATCGAGCTTCTCTCTAAAGCACCGGTTTAATATAAAAGCATATTTATGATAAATAACGACTCGCATCCATCACTTTTCGTAACAAGGCAGGCAAACGTTCAAAAAAACTCAATTAAGCTAAGGAAACGTGGAGAAAACAAATATAGGTCTGAAGAAACAAAAATGGTGTCTGGTTTTTTTTATTTTCATGTATTATTAACAAACAAATATAAAAATTGTGTAATTTCGTTCTAATAATTCGGGTAATTTAGTTTTTATTTTGTAAAGACCAACAATATTAGCAATATCAATGAACAGGTCAATTACGAAACATACTAAAGATGCCTCTTATTAACATTTTATTCAGTTAAATTTTTATTTCAATAATATAATTATCTTCTAACATCACGCATAAAAAAAATTGTAAAGTTTATTTTTTCATTTCAAAGTTTTCATTTATTTGCGTCCACATATATCTAACACAGCATGTCAAACATTTGGTACAGTTGAGAGCATCGGAAAACCTGACAACTGGGCCTTACAATACCCTCATTGTTAAATAATTGGGTTGTGAAGGTCACGTGGCAGCCCTATTATGTATTCAACCGCATCTTGTTAGACTTGAACCCTTTTTTGGACGAACCAACCTCTGGTATGTACCCACTGGGGATTTAGAGTGGTTTAGGGTTTAAATCTGGTAAAAACTCCGACAGTTGTGTTCAAAAGTTTTTTAGGTGGTCTCAACATTCTGCTAGGTTAAGGATACCTATGTGTGGAAAAGACTACCTACCTACTAAATGTTTTACGTAAAATTGTAGACAGAATCAGTATTATCTTAATAGTTTTGTATTTTTATCAGAATTTCCAAGGGATTTTCGAGGGATTGTCTCATAAAATATACCCTCTAAAATTAAACCTAATATGTGGATCATACATTATGAAGGTTTCCGGGTTAGAAAATTCTTGAAGCAAACTTTATGGGCCATAATCTTAAAGTAATTTATAATGTATGGCGGAAGTAAAAGGGCAAAGTACCTATGTATTATATGTATGGATATAGAAAAGGTTTTGTACGTTGGATATAGCAGCAAAAGAAAGTTTTTTGTGTCTTTTATGGCCTAATTGAAAAGAAAGTGTTGTTACGAAAAAACTCTTCATTTATTATTGTTTTAATATTAGATTTTAATTAACTCTCCCATTGCCTCAACACATAGGTTTGGCAAATAGTGTAGAAAACGATAAACTTCACTTTACCCCTTAACAAAATTATATACGCCATATTCAGTCATAAACCCAAATCTATGTACTTAGATATATTATCTGTGTATATTCAGTGAGCTGGGTCACCGAGTCGTAAATCTGCATATTCAGTAAGCTTTTACGAAATTGAGGCATAAATACTATCAAACGCCTATATCATATTATAGTTAACAATTGTATCTCAAAAAGTTATTTACGCAGCCCATAAAACGTGTTATGAATTCATAATAACTGCTATTCATGTTGAAAATTGAGTTATAATATTGTTATACATAGGCAAAATTTGTTATTCTAGTTTTCTTAACTAGTATTTTAAAATGGAAAATAATAAACTATTCTGCTGTTGATATTAAACGGATTTTGTTTTCAATTTTTTATTAAAACTGAAATTAGTTTAAGTGTTTTGTAACCAAATCATACTATCTTGACTTAAGTAAGTATATTTATTCACCTACATTTTCATTTCATTATTTTGGATAGGATGCACTGCATATGAGCTGAAAACTGATCCAAATATTGTTCAATGTCAAATTATCAACTGTTTCTGATAAGCGAGAAAATATTCCGTTTGCATTCTATACGTTAATGAAAAGTCCAGAAATAATATTCCGATGTAAACACCTATTCTTTCACATACATTGAGCCATTTTCCATTGAAGAGGACATAAAACTTCCAAGTACGAGGCTGGTTCTAAGTTAAATTAACGATGTACCTATGTGGCGCACCCTACCGCCCGAAGCTAGAACATTACTAGACTTTACAATCTACCTTTATTATTAACTTGTAACTTATACTAGCTGACTTCACGTCTACTATTCTACGTTGACAGTTTTAAATTGCATTTTGTATAAAGCTTTTTAAAGTTCTCATGAATAGTCTAAGAATTGAGCATAAAGCAAAAATATATTTATCCCTGAAGCAACATAAATATTTTTGTTCTCTTCGTAGCTTTGTTTTTTTTTTGCACTTTTCATTCAAATTGGATGCAAATGCTTAGTTTAAAATTGTATACTAGGCGTCTGGTCGTAAATTTTTAAAGATCGATTTATCCTTAATGTGACATTTTCAAAGCGTGTCATTAACAGTTGTTTTATGTAAATATATTATTATATGTAACATTTAATAGGCTACTTGTAGGCATGATCATAAATGTCATTTCAATGTTAAATGACCTTTCTTTTATATTATTTTAGGTTTGAGCCCACGCGGTTTTAAGCCGATGCGCCCACGTCTGAGCTTAGATAAACTTGAAATATTGGAAGATTTCTTTATTACTTATCTTACTAAAAATACTAAAACTACTATAAAACTTTTTTACTTATATATATTTCACTTAAAGAATGAATACAATTCGTTTATTTCAAGAGGATCCTTCAATTTCATTCACAAGATTGATTTTGTAATAACTGGGTCCAGTATGTTGAAGGAATTGATTTAAAACCAATATTTGTACTCCTTGGTTTAATTTACCGGGCTCTTTACAGACCGGTGTATGAGATAAATTATATTTCAAAGAAAATTATTTTATCAGTTAAAATGTTTTTGAGAACATTTACCTCCTTCTTAATCATGTCTCTATTTATTCTTATTTAAGTATAGGATACTAAACTACACCAAAATATAAAATGGAGTACACAATTTTAATTGACTTAGGTAACCATTTTAGGAATATGAACTTGGAGATCGTATTAGCTTCCCTAATTTATTACAACACTAAACTAGCTATAAAATATGATATGACACGATCCTAACCCTATAGTACTAACAATGAAAGGTATGTTTAAAATGTAGGCGTTGAACAAAACTAGAAAATTTTACGAGTAGGACCAATTTTTGTCGGAGGTCTGAGGAGTTTTACTCTCAAAAGCAGAGCTATTTAAACTCCAATTGTCATTAAACCTTGTCCCTTGTAATAAAAAAGTAAGGAATTGTTCGTGAAATTCCGCTGCCAGAACCACAGACAAAATTGTTCCAAAATCAAATTATACGGCTATTTGCAATTACTAAGATCAGCTTTCCTTTAATTCGTTACAGAAGCTAATATAAAAATAACTTATCTTCTGAGATCGTTCTTTTTATACCTACGTAAGTAGCATGATTTGAATTTTATTACAATTTCCTTATTACGTCAGAAAACACTCAGAGACCGAAGCAGATTTACGATTATAGTTGGATAAAAATAGCAATCTCTACCTACCAAAGTTTGTATGTACTAATACATACTTTTAAGATCAGTTGAATAATGTATTGGATATCGGAGGATAATACGTATTGTGAAATTAGAGATATTGTGAGTAACCTACGAACAAATGTAAAATGCATGAGGTTTCCTATGTTCCTAAAGCTACAATGTAGCGGGTTGAATAAATACAAAAGCGGTTCTATGGAAGCCGAAAATGAAAATAGCTAACTAAATATTTTGGAGGTACGGCAAACTCGCCAAACACGCCCTCACATTATGTGCCCTCTGAACAGTTTTCAGGCAAATATTTGAGAAGTAAAATGTATTCAAAAATATAGCTAATGTGATTTTTAAAAGCTTGGTTGTAGACTTTGTGGCAGGTTTCTAGACTATTTTTTTGGTTGCTGAATAATTTAACATGAACTCAGTTTGAACTGTACCATTTGATCTGAGTATTGTATAGAACTAGAAACTAAATAAATGTCTGAAAACACACTTATAATAACATAATATGTGATTGGATAATTTTTACTAATGTGAATACAATTTCATCAAAATCTATACAGTACCTATATTTTTTTTGTATGCAGAAAGTGTAACAAACATTCATTATATAACACGTTCAAACTTTCCGTCTATAATCTAAGGACATATTCCGTAATGTAACTACGACTAGTAGTTTATGTAAATACAGCACGAGTTGCTGATACATCTGTCTGTTTGGTGTCGGATCTCCAGACACGTCTCGTCTTTGTACTCCAGTGGCTTTGCGGACCATAGCCTCCTTAATTGACATGTAGGTGCTCAACTATGTGTATGTCTGTAGAATAGTTTGTGTGTTCTCGTGACATAACTAAACTATTGGTAGAAACTCCACTCGAACGTTTGAACTTTAATAAAGTTAACACTCGCCTAGGCAAAGGCATCTTATGTATATTGGCTGACTTTATATTCTAGTACCTACATAATTACCAAAAACTTTTGTAATAATACCTATGTGTAGTTTAAAAAACCTCCATAATGTTAGTACATATAAATTGTCCATCTCTTATTCAAAAGCTACACCATTGAATTATGTACAAAAGACAGAAAGACTCATGACCTCATGAATACTAATATTATGAAATGGTAAATACTGGATAATCCAAATACCATACTAAAGGTCAAAGCTTTATCTCCAATTAAAATCGCAAGTCCTTTTAACTATTCATTATACTTTTATCTATACGTTAGGGGTACCATCTGCCCACTCAGCCACACAGCGTGAACGATACGGAAACAGCATACACAAATGAATACGCCTATGTATTGTAATCGAGCAGTTGATGGCATCGGTCTTATTCTGTACCAGATCTATACGCAAGAAGTTTACACGACGTTTAAGACGTAGGTACTAACGATTAAAAGCTAAGATTAACTATAGACGTAACTATTAACACCTGTATGCAAAATAAAGACGGAACTAAATAAATATTATTTATTCATATTTTGCTCCACCTACATAAAGCTACGTTACCAAGGCTTTGCTTTAAAACCATCACCATTTTGCCACCTGTTTCCAAGCAAAGTTTTAAAATATAAAGTTTATGCACTCTGCCAGTTCGTTTCATGTGGTTTAATAGTTAGTTTATCTGCTATTAAACGCTCAGTTTTATTTCTCACAGATAAACTGTGGCACACCGGTTGAGGTCGCTTGTCAGTTTAGTGAAGTGATCAAAGATGTTCATTTGTTTTAAAATCTTGATTAAAACAATGTTCTGTTGCATGCCGGCATAACAGTAATTATAATGTAGTTTATTTTTACATTATTTACTGGTTTCTTATGATTCATGAAATCATAACCTTTAATTCGTTTTATGACAGCAAAAAAACAAGAACTATTATTACTTCAAACCAACAGAAGTTTTCTTCAATCCATTTATTACAGCAACTTATGTGAAATGCAACTTCGCAAAGAAATTTATCTACTTACATAAAATTAAATTGGCAAAGAACACTCGAGCGTAAATTTCCCTGAAGTTGAACTGTAACTAAGTGTCCAACAAATAGAGTAACTGAGTTTTAAAAGGTAGCTCAGTCATAATTAGTCGGGTCCCATTCATTAGTTGCACAAACTTATGGAGTTGGTTGCACGTGCTGCCTGCAGCGTTGCAGCTTCAGTGGCTAGCTTCCAACACGGTTAATGCCACGGAGTAAGGAAATATGAGAGGAGATGCCTTAATAAAGGTAGGTCAGGCGCCTTCTTCTAGGTCAAATTCGTACGGTGGACATGACTAAAACGATCAGTTACGAGTGAGTGTTCTTTGAGACAGCTGTCAACGATTTTTGATAAGTGTTAAAAAAAATGCTCGGGTCCAAAGAAGACATAATACATATATCGTCCCCCGGACACCCACATTTTGACGCGTTACTTTCTTAGGCGATTTTCCGTTATGGTACCTCCGCTAGTCATTTTACTCTCCATGGTTAATGCTAACGAGAGATTTCATAGCTTTTGTGTGCACCCAGCCGTAGCTCAGTACTGATAACCAGACTGACGCTCTGCCATTTCATATTAAAACACAGCATTTGTACGACCGTCGACCGAAATTAAAACTTTGCTTTTTCGACCATTGATGGGCGGAAAGTTAATTAATACGGTACACTTAATTGCTTTTCAGTCTAATTTTGTGAAATTTGCGATTTTGTAATTGGATGCGCGTGATAAATTGCAGCGGTTATTTTGTGATAATACAAGTTATCGTTTGACGGTTTTCCTATTCAATAAAATCTACTTTTGGTTAAATAATATGTCGACATCATTTCATGCCAAAATGTGGTTATAGATTGATTGAACAACGCTCATCAGAATATTTTAATGATAACATAATACTCATAATACAGACTGTATTGTAGTTTAGGGAGTATCCTAACCACCCCAAAGCTCTTTTCAGTATTATAGAATAGGATAAAATTATATTTTGTTAGCCTACAAAAACTAACCGTGTTATAATAAAAGTTTCAGTCATTTCTAGAACCTACGCATATTTGAAGAATAACGCTTTTTTAGGAAAACTAATATAAGAGATATAATTAATTGCCGCCATTTTCTTTATGAATTTAGCGATACTTTGATTTCCCTCGTGGCTTTTATAAGTGAAGATTTAAGTTATATCCACTTTACTGTACTCTGTGAAAACATTATAAACCTCAAAATCGTTTGGACAAAACTAATAATATAATCTTCTCGCTTTTTAAAAGTATCCAATGTAATAATTTAACTCAATCATTAGTTCAATTTTCAATTACAGAAACCTAATATAATCTTACATTCTCTATTACGACAGGCGCTGGCTTAAAGCGAACTTCCATTTTCTTTCCACAATTAATTCTAAAGCAAAAGATCAAACGGTCGAGCAAGATTAATTGGCTCGGCCGGCTCGCGTGCGATCCAATGGCTTACCGTTCGAAGCTACAGTTCTGATTGAAGTTAAATATTCAAAGGGGATTTTGTTCCCAAACAACTCGCAGTATTTGTGCATTGTCTTTTTA
This sequence comes from Helicoverpa zea x Helicoverpa armigera, assembly GCA_033682625.1. Classification (NCBI taxonomy): domain Eukaryota; kingdom Metazoa; phylum Arthropoda; class Insecta; order Lepidoptera; family Noctuidae; genus Helicoverpa; species Helicoverpa zea x Helicoverpa armigera. Next base: position 5,760,520 of record JAWIIS010000011.1, read on the forward strand.
CAACTGTTCTGCCAGTTTGACGCGCACAGTTCAAAGTTAACTTTACAAACAACGGAACGACGCCCGCCAAATATTTACCAACGCTAGCGTTTTAATTAAAAATACATGAAATGAATATTGTAGCTGACGGGAGCAACATTGTATTCGTTTATTCGGCACTCAGTCCTGAGTTCATAAATTGATAAACTGTGCGCTCGAAAGACTCGAGCACCATTAATTAATTAGCTACCCACAAATGATATTGGCTTACGGAAAATCACGTATCAGCTGAATATGCAAACTCATTTATGTATGTCTTAATTTATTATGTATGGAACGGAACATGATTAAATATTGAATTTGGTATTGCGAAATACATTTTCGTACAGAAGAATACATTTTGTAGAAGGCTTTCTGCAAAATTTGATGTGACGTTAAAGCTGTGCGTGGTAGCGATTGAAAAAGCTTACTAGTTTATGGATAAAGATAGGTATTGAGGAGATATTTTAAAAGCCTATAAATATTACGTGCAAAACTCCCTATTTACTGTTATTATCACTTCGTATATTTACCTCCACTATAAAATCCTCATCACCAGTAGACAATGGCTTAGCAACAGGTACCAGGCTCACATAATACCTAGGAAGTTATTTGTACGACGCAAGAGGACCAATGCAAATGGCGGACATTGTTGTGGTGAATCCCTGAACATTCCGCCCGAATAAACGCCCTTCCGAAACACGCACCTATTTTTAAACCCACAGAAACCATTTTCTTATATAAAGTTATATATTAATATACAAAATACTTTGCATTGATTACAAATTTATTTTAATCCGCACGAGTTTGCAATTTTAGTTCGTTAAAAAATATTTTTGCTACAAAAAGTTTTTTGAATAAATCCAACCTCATTCCATTTAGAATTTTATTAGGATTGAAAACTAAAGTCTTTGAAGAAATTCAAAGTAAAAGTCAACAATCAGATGTTTATGGTGGAATAAATTGACTTCATTATAATGAGGACTGACCTTTGTGCTTTTAAGTTTTACCTAAGCTTTTTCAGCTGACTCAAATAACTGTTTATTTAAATAACAATATACATTTTTATGTTAAATCCTTTAACCACACAATAAATTCTGCTTAAAGTACCAAAAAAAAGTTGTCTGCTAACAATGCAATCAATCTACTTCAAAAACAAACGAACCACAAACAAGAGAAAAACATAACGTATTTCAATCGTGAAAATTATGGCATTTTCTGGTTGTATTCGGCCATACATTTCAGAAACACTTTGAACGCAAAACGGGCACAATGGGAACAAAACAAAAGGAGTCTGGCAATATTTTTCCGCGGCTTAATATCAACAAGTTGGTTTGAATGGCCCAGTATTTTTTAACAATGAAACTACGAAACATGTGTATGGTTCGTAAAATATGCACGATTCTGTTCGGGTGGCCTCTCGCAGTGCGTTGGTAAGCTCCATCGGCTTAGCCAGACAAATTGGTGAATTCAGAAGACAAAATTGGGTTATTACGTATCTATGAAATATACTCGAGAACAATGAACCCACCCAAAACAAAAATGTGAAAGACTGCCAAGTTCGATAATATGGGAATGCTTCGCCTATAAAAGAAGTGAGATCTGAATAAGTATCAAGTTCCATACACATACCTCAGTTAAAAATAGTTACTTTTTAATGATGTTACTTTGCAAGTTTTCATACACCTTGTTATAAACCTACTAAACGCAATGAATCAAGTATTTAATTTTCTATTAAAACTTGCCAAGTAATCATCATTAAAAAGTAACTATTTTTAACTGAGGTATGTGTATGGAACTTGATACTTATTCAGATCTCACTTCTTTTATAGGCGAAGCATTCCCATATTATCGAACTTGGCAGTCATTCACATTTTTGTTTTGGGTGGGATTTCATTTATTTTTGTAATTTTGTTTATTTTATTTTTTTCTTATGATGAAGTTAGTTAAAGAAATGTCTCATTTATACTATCTTTTAGATTTTTTAATATGCACTATGTTTCTTACAAAGAAATGAACTAGATTAACTATGACTAGATTTACCAACTGACTGACATGACATGTTATCATATATTATGTTCGTGGATCAAAGTTACACATTCGTTATTTTCGAAAGTGATTCACACTTGGCCGTTTTCAGATTTTTACTTTACTTTGACTAAATACAAACCTTTGTACCATTCGAAGATATATTATATAAATATAGATAAATTTAGTTCGTTCTAGTTCCTTAGGGGTATAAATTTACACCGGGTATAAAACACCTTCATTATTTTGAAACCGACTCACACTTGGCCATTTTCAGATTTTTCCCTTTACCTTGACATAAAGACCTACCTCCATGCCAAATTTCAAGTCAATACGACCATTGGAAGTGGTCTAGGTTTTTGATGAGTGAGTCAGTGAATAAGTGAATCAGTCAGTGAGTGTATAGTAAAAATAGCGATTTTCTGACGTCAATATCTCATGACCTACAATAGGTATATTAATGAAATTTTGTATTTTAGATAAGTGAGGGGCTCTCAACAGATACTAGAAATTTGATATGCGTAAATAAAATAGATTTTGAGTTACAGGGGGGTCGAATTTGGCCCGAAATGGTTCGTGTAATATAACCCACGGCCGGTGTGTCGCCTTTATTGCTCGAACTTGGCGGACACACTGCCGTGTGTCTAGATTGGGGTCAGTCTCAATATCTTAACTTTTATAACTGGAGCGTCAATGAAAGGCAGCGATTAGCGACAGACTGGTTTATTGACCTAAAAGATTAAACTACCCACCACCTATATTTATTACATCTAAGAACGCCACACTTCTCCCTCACTAAGTTTTCGAATACATAAGTAATAGATTTTCAAACCAAGTCACTTAATTAATTTAACAATGACCGGCCACTTCGTTTGGCTCTGTGGTACGCTCGCACTGCTCGAGCAGACGCACCAGGCGGTGCCGGGGTTGGCGCTAAGTTAGGCTCGGGCGACACCGGCGCGGCCCCGGGCGGTGACTGCGTCTGCGGGGTGGGTTCCTGTCCCGTTACAACCGGTGCCTCCCCCGCTTCACCGTCACCGCTGGATGCGTCTTCAAACACCTCACCTTCGGCTCCCATCTCTACTACTTGCTGGGGATGCGGTTTCTGTTCTACGCCCGATAGACTCATTCGCGATAATGAGTATCTATTTTTACTAATTATCTGGTCAGCGTGACGACGCCATTCTAAACCCTTACCAATATCTACTGTATATGATACCGGACCCGTCTTTTTTACTACAGTTGCTTCCGTCCACTTTTCCCCCCTTGCTGAATAATTGCGAGCTAGCACTGCATCGCCAACATTAAAATGTCTGTCAGTACCGGCATTACCAGCCGACTACGCAGCCTCCGGCCTTGTAATGCCACTGCCGGAGACACTCCCGTTGTGGCGTGCTCGCAATTCCTATATTGGAAAAGAAATTTTGACAGCGCGGCGTTGACGTCTTCGTTTTCATATAGTGCTCGTTTTATAGCTTTTTTTACAGTTTTAACCGCGTTTTCGGCCGCGCCGTTTCCCTGGGGTCTATACGGAGCCGAAGTTGTGTGTTTGATACAATTATTTTCACAATATTGTTTAAATTCTTGAGACGAGAAAGGTGGTCCATTGTCAGTCACGAGCTGTGCTGGCAAACCGAACCGTGCAAAAATACTTCTAAAGACTTGAATGGTAGATAGTGCATTCGTACTACGCATTGGGACAGCCTCAATCCATTTGGAATGCGCGTCTACTATTATCAAATACCGCACTCCACCACAATCACAAAAGTCCGCGTGTACACGCTGCCACGGGTGCAATGGAAACTCCCACGGGTGAAGCTGCGCACGCGGTGGCGCGTCTCGCACCATACGACACGCCGTGCACGACCTACACACCTCCTCTATATCACTATCCAAACTAGCCCAATAAATATAATTCCGTGACAAGCTTTTCATTTTGTTTATGCCTAGATGGCCTTCATGGATTTCTTGTAATATTTTTTTTTGTAAGACGTACGGTACTACAATTCTATATTTATAAATTATACAACCCTGATTAACTACTAAATCCTGTTTCCTAGAAAAATACGGCTTTTCCGCCTCACAGCTCGGTACCGATGGCCAACCAAAAAGCACATAACCTTTAATCTTACATAATAACTTATCGCGTTCCGTCTCTTTAGCAACATCGGCACAATTAACAGGCAGTGAATCCTCCACTAAATATAAGTATTCTATAGTGTCAGCGAAGCGACCCTCCTGAGATAACGGTAGTCGCGACAAAGCATCAGCCGGGCCGTTGTCCGCTGATCGAACAAATTCAATACGAAAATCATACGCAGCCAGACGTGCTGCCCATCTTTGTAAACGACTAGCAGCCGTCTGTGGGATGCCGCCCTTTTCCCCAAAAATATGCGTAAGCGGTTGGTGGTCAGTGCGCAGTGTAAATCGCCTCCCAAATAAATATTGGTGATGTTTTGTTACACCAAATAAGATAGCCAAAGCCTCTTTATCAAGTTGGCTATAATTGCGCTCGGATGCATTGAGTGTTCGCGAAACACAGCTGACTGGCCGTTCGCTGCCATCTGCGTAGCGGTGCGCCAGCACGGCACCCAGTCCATACGCGCTACTGTCTACCGACAGCACCAAGTCGCGCCCCTCCTCATAGTGTGCTAATACCCTCTCACTCAAGAGCGATCGCTTGGCCTCACTGAAAGCATTATCACAACCGGAGTCCCATTTCCAGCTAACATCTTTTTTTAATAAATTATGTAAGGGTTGTAGTAATGTGCTCAACCGGGGAATGAAACGACCATAATAATTTAACATTCCCAAAAAACTTTTAAGTTGCGATACATTCTCCGGTTTTGGCACGTTAGAAATAGCCTCGAGTTTTTGTGGATCCGGCCGCAAACCCTCCTTATTTATAATAAAGCCCAAATACTTAACCTCATCCTGTAGAAACCGGCATTTACTTAACTTTACAGTGAGTCCCATATTACGCAACCTTTCGAGTACAGCTCTCAGATTCTTAATATGTTCTAGCTTATTAGATCCCGTTACACAGATGTCGTCTAAAAATACCACGCACCCTGGCACTCCGCGCAGAGTTTCTTCCATTATTTTCTGAAATTTCTCTGGAATGCACGACAACCCATATGGGGTACGTCTGTATACATAAGTTCCCATATGTGTGGTTATGGCGGTATATACTTGTGAATCCTCTGATAAGAGGCACTGCTCGTACGCATGTTTCAAATCAATCTTAGTAAACTTTTCTCCCCCACTTAGGGTTGCAAACAATTCTTCTATACGTGGCAAAGGGTAATAATCTCTTTTTAGTTTTGGGTTAATTGTGATTTTGTAGTCTCCACAAATACGAATTTCGCCATTTTCTTTAACCACCGGTACGATAGGAGTCCCATAATCAGAATAATCTACGCGATATACGGAACCATCCGCCTCTAAACGTTCTAATTCTCTTTCAACTCGTGTGCGAAGCGCCAGTGGCACCGGCCGCGCTCTAACATAAACCGGTTCGTTATCAGACAGCTGTAGTCGAATGGGCTGCTTGCAAGTACCTAGCTTGTCACAAAATACTTCGGGGAACTCATTAAGCAATTTATTTATAATATCATCATCAATAACCTCATTAAGTGTAATTTGTGTGATTTTTAAAGTACGCATCCATTCCCGTCCCAATAACGGGCGTGCACCCTTTCTGATAACATAAAGACGCAAACCTTTCGCACTAACTAGACCTAAATTAACATTAACTTCAATGTAGCCTAATGATTCAATCCGTGAACCTGAATAACAACGTAATATTAAATTATCTGAAGTGATTTCTTTATGTGAAAACATACGTTGATACATTTCTTCACTGATAGCCGAGATACGACTACCCGTGTCAATTTCAAATTCGACATTCGTATTGTCCACCGATAGTTTAATAAAATATGGTCTGTTACCTTGAGCCGCCACTTCTATATTGAACATACCATCATCCGACTCCTCACTGAGATAATTTTGTCGGCCACTTTGATCACTCACTAGCTTGCACATCACTTTAAGATGCCCGCGTTTGCCACACACATCACAATTGTAATTTTTGAATCTGCACCTATCAGCCATGTGCGCCTTGCCACAGCGCCAGCAGGTCCGCGCGCGCGAGCCCGAGGCTTCCGCGCCGTTCCCACCTGCCCCTGCGCTGCTGGTGTTCGCGCCCGTGCTGCCTGTGCCTGCGCCAGGGCCTCGTGGCGGACGACCGCGCCCGCGCGAGCCCCCTTGGCCGCCGCGCGCGTAGTGCAGGCCCTCGCCCGCCTCCCCGCTCGCTGTCCCCGATGAGTCCGTCCCTGCCGTCGCTGCCGTGGTGCCACTCACTTCCGCATGTTTCTCTGCAGCCTCTAGCGCCAAAGCTAGCTCCACCGCTTCCTTATATTCAATTTTCTTCTCCGCAAAGATCCTCGAACGCATCACGTCATTAGATAGTCCCGACACAAATTGATCACGTAGATTCTCTTGTAACGTTGAACATGACTGACACTTGCCAAAGTTACATGTAGACGCTAGATGTTTTAAAGCTTGAAGATACTCTGTGAGTGATTCACCAACACGTTGTCGCCGCAATCTAAAAATATGGCGTTCGGCAATTTCTGAGCGTTGTGGTTCTAAATGTCCTTTGACTAATTCCACTAACTCATCATACTTTTTCGTCTCCGGGAAATCAGGTGAACACAAATCACACATCAACGCGTACGTTTCTTCGCCCACTACCGTAATTAACAAGGACACCTTCAGATCATCTTCAACTTCATTTAGTTTTATGTATTGGTTGACTCGACGTATATACGCGGGCCACTGTTTGGAATTTAAGTTAAATGGTTCAATTTTTCCAATCGGCATTTTTGTAGTCTTAAAATCACTCGTAACACGCGTAATAGGATTCCAAATTAGCTCGTCGCCAATGGAGCGTCAATGAAAGGCAGCGATTAGCGACAGACTGGTTTATTGACCTAAAAGATTAAACTACCCACCACCTATATTTATTACATCTAAGAACGCCACAATAACACGGTACTTCAAAACCTTAACTTTTCTGTACATTTTTTTAAAATCAAGTAATTAGATGTAGGTATGTCAATATAAACTATTCGTAATTAGTTTCCTAAAGGTAAGTCATGAATACAAACGCAAATAATCCTGAAGTAAGCCATCTAAGGGACATTTTAAGCCAAAATTTAACTAAGCCAAATTAGTTAAGTTTAATTGTTAAAACGTTACGGACAGACTTACTTACTATCTTAATAAGTTTTTCATTTGAGTACAGGTTTGTAAATTTTATTCACTTTCACTGACGTTATAATACGCAACCAATTGAATGCGATTTTACATACATTTTTATAAAAATATTTTTTATATTTTTAAATGTTTTATTTTTTAATGTAATATTTAAAAATGTAAAAAAAAACATGTTGAGTAATCAATAAATGAAGAAATAAATATTCAGTTGTTATTTCAAGAAATAGTAGGTATCATAGCATAGTACTTAAAGTATCAAATTGTCACAAAAATACAAAGAGTCTTCTTTATGATTTATATGTGTCAGATGTTTATTATCCCACAATAAATTGACTGAAGAGAGAAGAGGCTGGCAGTCGAGACGCCTTTGTTCAGCACAAATATTTATTGTTTGAGCCTATTTGCACGGAATAAATAGAATGTATTCCATCTTTTTTACAAAATTACAGTCATGCAAACAATAGTTTCCCTAGTTACTATGTTTTGAATCCAAAACAGTTTGAGTTCCGTATCCAAAGGGTAAAACCTAACCTACACTAAGACTTCTCTGTCAGTCTGTCACTAGGCTGTATCTTATGAACAATATGAACCATGATAGTTTGACAGCTGAAATTTTCACATATGATTTATTTCTTTTGCCACTATAACAACAGATACTGAGCACTGGGATATAATATAGTCCTGAAATTAGCCGGTTTATTTTTTTGTAAATGTATGTATGACTTACTGACCCTCAATTAAAAATTGCACTATCTGTCATGATAATTCAAAATGGTGGATCTCCTGTCCGCCATTTTGAATTTTATAGTTCTAGGCTATTATTAGCTCTTAACTCTGTATGAAAATAATCGTAGTTTCATACCGCGAAATAAATACAACTATGTACACAAGAGATATTTACGTTTAAAATGAGTTACTCATGCAGTATCTAATTAATATAACTTAAGTTCAAAGATAAACATCACTGAAGGTCGTTAGTTTATTAAACTTTCCATAATTTAATATTGACTTCTAGCTACCCGACAGCTTTAAGTTAGGCTAAACATTAAATTATTCTTTGATTTATATATTTTGGAATTTAAATTATTTTAAGTCAAAATAGTTGATTTATAAACAATAAGTACGGAGAAGCATCCCTGGCAGTCGTTACGAGTAGTCAGAAGCCAGTAAGTCTGACACCAGTCTAACCAAGAGGTATTGGGTTGCCCGGGTAACTGGTTCTGGGTTGAGGGGGTCAGATAGGGCAGTCGCTCCTTGTAAAAGCACTTGTAGATCCAGTCCATCCAGATACATCCGGTTCGACTTGAAGCCGACCCCAACATAGTTGGGAAAAAGGCTCGGAGGATGATGACATCCATAGTAGAAATAAACTCGAGACTATGTAAGTATCATCGTTCTATGTACAATACCCACTCGAGTAATTTTCATTACTTTTGTATAAAATTAAATTTGAATGGTCCCTGCATTTACTTAAATACTAAATTCCCAACCAAATATCATCTTAATCATGACTCAAATGGCAAAACATAACTCAGGCCTGCACACAGGCATAAGATATTCGGTACTAAATCACGCTGCAGCAACTGCATGTAATGTAACAAGTTCCATACTACAGAGGTTGAATAACGTACGTATACGTCCGTTGCCAAACTCCTTAACAATTTAACTAAGAACTTTTCAGGCTAGCTCCAAGCACAAGTTACATTACCCGGCTCTCTTTCGTATTAGGATTAATTTGAAGTTTTCTGCCGTTACATAACATGAGTTTTACTCTGAACTTGCTCAGGAACTTGCCAATGAATGTTTAATAAGTTCTCCTGTAAAACGTATGGCTTCAAACCAACCTTCTTTATACTTTTAAGGACTGGCAGACGAGAGTAAGAGGGTAAGGTTACCACATAAAAAGAGTTACGAATTGTGAGTAGGTAACAAGTAGAAAGAGTTAAGAATTCTCGGCTGGATATTTTTTGTTTCGTGAGTGGAACCGTGTTGTATGAAGAAACGGAATAAATAATACAGCGTAAGAGCCTCAGCCTTATTCAAATTAAACTATTAAAAGTTTCGACATGATCCTATTAATATATTTCTTCTCGGACGAAAACATGCACGGAATAAGCTTAGAGGACAAAATTTTCCGTAAAAGCCCAATAGGAAAATCCGAAGATAAATGATGTAACATCATAAGGATTCATAAAGTTTATCAGCGCTCGTCAAAAAAATCCCCCAATCCTATGATGATCTTAAAAAGTTTCCGCGAACACAAACAGTTTTACTTTTTAAATAAATCAGACTACCAACTCGAAATAACTTGATAAACTTGGTTTGCTCTGCTTTGAAGTCGGAAACATTAAATTAGGCGGCCGTCTGATATAATCATAACATTTTTAGCGCTTCTGAATAAGTTTTAACTTGGTGTTTTTATCCTGTTCTATTCGCCACGCTTGAAATGGGAACATTCGCGCTCTGTGTAAACGGAATCTGCCTTCGCCTCGGTACTAAAATAAATTTAGGACCAATAAAACGAACAATGGCTTTGATTTCTTTTTATTATGTCTACCACGCGCGTCATCCGACACCCCTAACACAAAGAATATCCTGATTGTGTGCAAAGGAGACTGTATACGATTCCGTTCCATTTTTAAAATGCATTATCGTATGGTACATCGGTTTTTACGAGTAGGGAAAGCAATGGAGTGGCGTTCACTGCTGTGTTTGTTTTTTTAATGTTCAGTCGCCTCTACGTAAATGTCGGGTCTTGTTCAGCGACACACGAATGGTCACTGCAAAGTCACTGAACTGATATTGCTTTATAAAGTTAGTCTTTGTACATTACCCCGATCAAGTTTAAGATTTCTAAGGTACCTATATTAATTGTGAGGCAAAACTTTAGTGCTACGTTCAGTTATGAAACTTTTGGCCCCATTGTTCTGTTTATCTGCGATAAACTTTAGTATGGGCTGGAGTTTAGATACAAGATAAAACCAGGGTAATATTGATAGTAAAAGTAGCCTTTTGCCTTGAAAACTGAATAGGGAATCACGTCTTAAAAATGTCTGGAATATTGGAATAGAAAGCAGCCAACTGAACAAATGAATGATATGGGTGTACTACAGCTTACATTATCTATTCACACTAGAAACTAAAATACCATATTCAAGCATTATTTTGTAGCTTTATACATAAACATTTCGCGGTAGACGTCTTGATAAATAATAATATAACGCGAACAATAAAGCGATAGTTTGATAAGGGTAAGTCCAGACTTACCCTGTCATGGCTTCCTACGTCCATTCTTACATATAGATCTATGTATGTATAGACAAACGACATGTTTGTTCACGCGTCACTGCTTGCTACATTTTCTGAGCTGCTCGTGGTTACAGCCAATGGTTATTTCTTGAACGGTTATAGGAATGGTTATTGTGCTGTTTGCATTGGCTATGCAAACAGAATAGGAAATAAGACTGAAAATTAGCTTTTTTTTTAAGAATGTTAAGAGTAAATGAGACTCAGAATTACCTTTCCTTTTAATAATGTAAAGCATTATTATTCATTTCCTAAAGGTATATCTATTTACTAAAGTTAGTACCTAAAACGAAATAAGTCCATTAAAAAAATATTTACCAGATATGATGTAGGTACATAACAAAAGTCGTGCAAAAAATAAGAAAAATAAATTTTGTTGAGCATATAATAGACTTTAATTTTAGCAATAATGGATTCTTATTAAGTTTAAAAGGGCACAAAAAGAACATAGAAAGGTAAACGCGAGGAAAATTCCAGAACAAAACTTCTCAGAAATTAGTTTAACTAGCAACAGGTTTAACAAGTTAAAGCCTAACAAATTATTATTTGTAAACGCCTGACGGTGGCTTATTAAAGTATTGTTAATTTGAGTCGCTTAGTTAATTATTCTTAACAAAGACGCTAACTTGTAACTTGGGAATTAAATATACATAAGTTTATGGGAACAAAACAGCAGGAACAAATAAGATTTCCTGCGAGTTCCCGCCTCAGTCATCATTAAAGTTAATTGAGTACAAAACATTTTACGTGGAACGAAACGTAATCTAATTTTCAGCATTTAAAATGCTTGTACACGTTTGAATACTCAAGTATGAAGAATTAACATTGTTTAAGTTTAGAATATGCTTCAATGATTTGACGTTTTACAAGGTTTGGCCATGTTTTTGACAATAATTAATTATTTGTTACATATTTTTTTATACTTTTGTAACACCTTTTATGTGAAGAACAACTACCGGTCCTACGGTCTTACTAATAGGCACTATTTAGACCATGCGTTTTAATTTTATCTCCAGACAGTAGTAGCATTTCAATGCGTTCTAGAACACTGCGTATTAATTGCAATTAATTGTAAGGACAAAGTCCGTTAATTATTAATTAATGTCGACTTTGTATGAACGTGGACCGGACAGCGTTTAAAACAAGTTTATATAACGCGACCTCCGCAGCTCAGTTAATGGGTAATCCGATTAGACTTAGCTCAAAGAACTTTGTAGCACTTTGGGGAAAGTTCTCAGGGGTTTTTGAATACCCTTTATTCATAGGTACATATAACATACTAAATTCCACCAACGGTTTAACACCGTTCCGTGGAACCACTCTTCGCACCGGGGTAAAAAGTAGTCTTACGTCGGGGTATAGCCTTTCTCGATAACAGGGCGAACACTGAAAAAAAAATGCCTAAAACTAAAAGAACTCCTTAGATCTACAATATTAGTATAGATTATATGTAATCAATATCTACTAGTAGCACAATTTATATTGTACTAGCCGTTTTCCCGCGGTTTCACCCGCGTCCCGTGGTAACTACTGCCCGTAAAGTGATAAAATATAGCCTATGTTACTTGTGGATAATGTAGCTTTCGAATGGTGAAAGAATTTTTAAAAACGGTCCAGTAGTTTTTGAGCCTATTCATTGCAACCAAACAAACAAAGTTTTCCTCTTTATAATATTAGTATAGATATTAGTGTACATAGATTTAGTTGTGTCTTTGTTCATGTTTTGTCAAATCCGACCTGGTTAACAAAATGTTTGCTACAACAGCAATTTTACATTCACACTGAAGGAATGTCTGCAACATTTAACTCCATTCATATGAAATGGAATTAATTTGAAGGAATTTCATGCTTTTGTCTATTTACTCGACAAGATTGTAACCTTGAAGGAGTATAACGAATAAGGTTAATATGTAATTTTCAAGGATATTATATTACACATAATAAATAAGAAATAAAAAGAACTTTAATTTATTTATACTTCCACAATGTATGTACAGTCAACTTCAGGTCAGTGGTAACAGTTTTATAGGAAAATCGTACTTATTACTATTGAGTTAAGGTGCATGACAGTTACCACTGACGTGCGGTCTACCGTACAACGGACTTAGAGCTTAAGGCGTTCTCTCCCAGAATCTAAAGCCTTGAAATAGAAGTACTAGGTCAAAACTATGAATATTACTACTAAATAAATATTAGAATACATTAGAACACATCTTTAGTATTAGAGGAATATTTGTGACTTATTCATACCTATAAATGTTCCAATCAAAAACAATTGCTTCATCAGTTACCTACCGGAGATTGAAACGTTTCTCCCCAGTATTTATGACAAATGGTCATAGACACACCAAAATATCCATCCCAACAGTTACAATACAATACCTCTTCAAGTAAGGGTATTAAGTACGAGTTTAGCCCAAAGCCATTAAGACTAATAACTTGAGTACATGGAGCTAATTAGTAGCGAGACGCCAAATATTATGTCAGGGTGGTCAAACAACGCTCCCTGAACACAAACCACTTAGGAACATCTCATATGTCATTCAGTGGCTAAAATTAGGACTTTTATGGTATTAACACTCTAGAAAAATTAGGCAAATAGATATCATTTCAAGTTTTCAGGTAGTCAAAAGCTATTAAGTCTGACAACCGAAGTGTTACCTAGGGGTATTGAATTGCCCGGGTAACTGGTTTGAGGAGGTCAGATAGGCAGTCGTTTCTGGTAAAACACTGGTACTCAGCTGCATCCGGATAGACTGGAAGCCGACCCCAACCAACATAGTTGGGGAAAAGGCTTGGAAGATGATGAATGATCGATGATTTTAGTTGACCTTACTAATTATGATAGTCGCACTTACATAGATTCGATTCATAAAAATCTGATTTCTAACGTGCCAAAAAGATATTATTTAAATGTAGAGAAGCGTCCTTTTGAGAAACCTTCACTTCATTTCCTATTTAGGCCATTTTTTTGCATTACCTAGAAAATAATCAAGTAATTAAACGCTTAACGTAAAGGCCGATCCACACTCCCATTACTGCAAGTGATTAGAAACCGTTTATCGTAAGCAACGCTTAAACGCTTAGCAAAATGTTCCTTGCTTCACTTGCACTAATTAAATTGTAAACAGCCTTTTTATGTTTATGTACGCACATTACGAATACATTTATATTGCTAAAGAGTGTTGGCAAATGAGAATAAAAAGTGTTAATACTGTTTTGTTCTTTTTTATGTTTTTGCGCTTTCTTTCCTTGCATTGTGGTAAGGAAAATATTATAAGACACCAGTGTATTTTTTCAGTGTTCTTTTAATTATAAAAAACCTACTTTATATTAAATCTTTAGAAAAATAATACATAGAAACCATTTCGGCGTATTTCGTGATGGCAGCTGAAGAATTTTTCCATCACATTTTTTTTTTTTTGGGAAATAATTGGCAATATTGTTCAAAGTGAATGTTGTTTTATGATTATAATTGGAAGCGAAACTTCCTTCCTTCTTACCTATTTCAGAAAAGCCCGCAAATTGATGGTTTCTTTTAACAATAACACATTTCGGTTAGTTCTGAGATCCAACTACTTACATAAACCCCAATTATAATTCATTTGTTTCCCATGGTTTCACCCTAATTCTGTGAGAAAATTTTCTATGTCATCCGGAGATAGTGCAGCTTCAAACAACGAAAGATTTTTTTAAATCGCTTCTGTAGCTTCGGTGTCTTAACGTTACAAACAAAATATATTTCCTTCTTATTAAATTGGTACAGGTAACGTTAGTATATATTGAAAAAAACATTAGTGAAAAGACTTTTCCAGCAAAGGCATCGGCTTAGTATTTTTTTATTTGTATGGTGTGGATATCTGTCAATACCGATGTCAAAATCTACAATTCAATTTAACCCAATTCCTATAGACACTCGATACCTAGTTTCAAGATAGCTCTTGATGTCTACCTCTAGTTAGCTAGGATACCGGTTTCCCATAATTAATGAAATCGGCTTTCCGGTTTACTCAAAGCGGCGAGGTATAATCGGATCTTTGAAGCCATCAGGGAAATGTGGTTAAAGCATTGGTATCGAGGAACTTAGTCTTAATGGCATCTGATCCTACGTAATTAGGTATGTACTTCTCAGATAGGCAGATAACATAGGAAACAATTCAAAAGAATTGTATTACAGGTGGGTTGCACCATTCAACTATAACGAGAATTAATCCATTTTCAATTGTCAAATCACCGTCTTGACCAATGCATGGCAAGCATAAGTATAGGTATCGTTATAGTTAAATTATGCAACACTTTTTATCGATGGTTTATTTTATTTTCATCTAAAAACACAAGTGTAGAAAAAATATTACATCGTCCTAAAAGTTGTACCTGTCATCAGTTTAGAAATGGAAATACACTCACTCAAAGTGAATGTAGCTAGTAGGATAGCTACTTTAAGGACGGTCATCTTAGGAAGCACTTCACATATGAGTATTACTCTACCTCGAGCTACTTTTTCATCCAGGGCAAATTGACAAGGCGAGCCACTTTTTCAGCCAGCATCCAGCGAAAAATAACAAGTCAAGTCAAAGCTATTTAGCACTTTTTCTCGTCAAAATTACTAAATGACAGCACCCATGCAACGCCACGTTTTACCACGTTCTGGTGTCATGGCTAGCTGACGTGTTATGACAAGGCCATTTACATACAAACAGTTCCTTAAACTCGCGAAGAAACGTAGCAATCATCTTCATTGCTCGACCAAAAAGTTTCATTATGTCTCAGGCTAATGAGCGCAGAAGTTTCCGCGTCACGTACTTTATAGACTCACGTACTTGCTTGCAGAATTTTAATAATATTATGCTCATAGACTGTCAGCTGTTTGGAAAATTTCCAATAATATAATAACCTCGTTTTGGTTTCAATGATCATGTAAATTACTGCCTTTTTGGTGAAAAATATTTTATTTAAAGGTTATGTGCTGAAACTATAGATGTTTACCTATGTGGCTAAAATCTGTGCCATCAATATCTTTACAAAAAAGCAACTAATATTAATAGAATTTGACTCAATCTTCTTTCTTCATTTCTAAAACTACAACTTGAATAAGAAGGAAAAGCATCAAAATAACAAATAACACCAACTTCCCGATAAAACACATTTATTGCCTTATTCCAACCTATTTACGCGCGCCATCTTTCTTTCCAGGGCCGCCAACCGTAATCGGATTGGCGCGAACTCGCACAGGTAGTACCAACATCACCACTAACTGCTAGTCACGTCTCTAGAAGTTAGTCGGTTCAGTAAACTCGAAGTAGCAACAGGTGTCTCTCGTCTTTCTATTGTTAGGTTGCAGTAAAACACTGAAAATGACTTTTCTAGGAAATAGACGATAAGATGTCTAGTCTCAGACTACCATTATATTCAAAGAAATGTAGGAACTATAAAAGGACTTTTCTCTGAAACAACTCTATTCAAGGCAAAAGTAAAAACAAAAGCATAAAGAGTAATTAACCTTTGATGGAATATTTTAAAGATCAGACAATTTCTGAACAAAGATCTATGTACCATAGACTTAAGCTTCATAATCGTGTGGAATGAGTTCTCTTTTCATGTATCTATGTGTGACTATGATTTTGGTAAATAAATAAATTATTAAATTATTATAATGTGTCGAGTCACTTACACTCATTTGAACAGTAATATTCCATCTTATTTGTGTTTTTATCAGCAAAACAAAACTTTCAAAGATGTTTTGAATCTACGTTACTTTCCGAAGCTTCCAACATCAAATTATATGCATTTAGTTAAAGAAGATATGCAAATCGCTCATGAGATATTATTATTTAGGTACCTTCCCACTTGCATTAGCTCTTTTACTCACATAAGTAAACTGGGCTTCAAATGAAATAAACACAGCGCGGTATGTTACGTTTGATCTGACGTTTCACAAACGCATCGGTCTGGAATTGCACTACTGTAAATACCAAGTAAACCGTTTGACTCAAACAACTTACTGGCCGACTGGAAATTGCAATGTTTTTCCGCGGCTCAGAAATATGGAACAATAAGAGTGGGAACATACTGACTGAAAAGTCGGCAGACAGTTGAAAAAAAAATATTTAAAAAAATCATGAATTCAATGAAGGTTTTAAGTCTGGCCTAATACCTGATCATTGCTATGAGCGTACAGTCAAACCAAAGGGTATTGGGTCGCCCGGGTAACCGGATTGACGAGGTGAGATAGGCAGTCGCTCCTTGTAAAACACTGGTACTTAGCTAAAACTACTAGGCTAAAAGCCGACCAAAATATAGTTGAGAAAAGGCTCGGGAGATGATGTTGTTATGTGCGTACTACTATACATTTCCATACTGATCTATGAGCTCAAACAAACTGTCGGCCGACTAAAAGTTTGCAGTATGCTAGTCCTCTAAGTATAAAAGGTAGTTTATTACGTACCGCGGAACTGCAATTGTACGAAGTTTATTTATTCGCCTTGTTTGTGTAAGTGTAGCGTTTTCTCTACTTTCATTTATTTCCCTTCTTGAATTACAGCTCAGAGCGTTCCCTAGTTGCTTTGTAAACAGTCTTGCTAAGCTTCTATTTATAGGTAGCTTGAATGCAAAATAATTTGTTAGTGTTGTCTTTACGAGATATTTTTGCTGGACAAATGGTAGTACTTTATTTTCCTAGTTTGGTTTACATTTTCAGTGACTGTTTTAACTATCAAACTGTACCTATCTACGTTTCAAAATTTTTTGACAGCGTTCAATTAATATATTTTTTGTAGTTTTTGACCTTTTATTTCAATTAAATCGCCTTAAACGAGGTTGGATAGAAATCCAAACTAATAATGATAGTTTAGTTTATAGACTATTCAGATTCCTAATAAGATGTATCTATAGTAAATTCCTAACATCTGTTACTTCAATACATCTGCGACGTGCCTCTCACTCCTTAATCAATCACATGATTGATAGCAGCTAACCCCTCTTAGTTGTTGCATTAATCGATATAAATCAGGCACATTGATTGATTTGCTCAATCGGTTATTAATTGGCTAAATAAGGTACAAGTTTCTTCAGTTTTTCGTGATATATGATTTAGTTGTCATAAACATGTACACTAATTTGTGTAGTTTTTCCGAAATTGCTACATAATGTGTCTAAAGTTCGTAAAACGTGTAAGTTTCAGTAAAAGTGCTGTATCACGTGTTAATTTAAGCAGAAATAATCAAATAATACATTCAAGTTTACCTTAAATTGTTCTGCAACAGACAAGCGAGGCTTGAACATAAATAACCCTTACAAAGAACATGACAGCCCTCGTTCTAAAAGCTAATTAATTTTACCTTTTCATAATTACTAAAGACCTCGTATTAAAATCTTATCAAAGAAAATTGTGAACAATGAACGCAACGCAAACTAGCGTAGTTATTAGTTACTTGTCTGTTCTATTAAAGTTATTATATTCTTTGACTAGCTCTCTATAAAGTTATACAACTGTCGAGTCTGTTTGTATGCGGTTTCTTGTCTCAATCTTCTGTTTTCTTGCTAACTTGTAACCACAATATGTCGCTTTACCAACGATGTAGGTTCGCCACAATGCGGTCTAATATGACTCCGTAATAATTTCTTGGGTCGTTTCAATGTGATTTCGGTTTGGACGAAAGCCGGGATGAGATTAGGAACCACAAAGTTTGTTGAAATTTCGAAGTTGGCAAGCTGCTAATCTTAATGGAAGTATATGGTTTTGTAGGTTTTATTTGGTCTGCTTAAAAGCATCAGTTGCATTTGTTTTAATTAGTATCTAAGCTTTTAGGTTCCTCTGTAAGAGATATTATCCTCCTATGCCAGATAACTCATACTGTATTCTTTCAGCGAGCATCAGTAGCATTTTGAGATTAAAGCATTAGTCTGTCTAGACTTAATGTCGCATGTCGCTCAGTTTTCAACTTTTTGGTGTTAGAGACAAAAGCATGTAGTTTTATATTTATGTACTGCTATGCAGTTTTTGTTAAATTAGCTGTAGTTTGGTACTAACCCGTCTCTCCAGAGTCAATTGAAAAGTTTTACTAAATGTTCCCTGCCATCGAATCCTGAACTTCTTCTTTAGGATTTCCACTTACTTTTCACTTATTTTAATAAAATTCTTACCTACCCCACATTTATTACCAACAAACTCAATAAGCACAGAGTGCAGCAGAACATACGACTACTAACTACAATACAGTGAGCTGAAAGTTTCATGGACAGCGGTTAGGAACTTTCCACATGCAGGGAGAATGTCAATAGGGTGCGCAGCTAACTTTAATAACTGTACAACGTATTTACAAGTGACATACTGCTCAGTTTAAGGGTGCGTCTACACGACACTAGTAGCTTGCGCATGTTGAGGCACATGCGCAGGTTACATGCATTTTAATAACTTGCGTATCTAGCGCCTTGTCCATGTACCAAAGCAAAAACCCACCCGCGTGCTCTTGTCGCTGGTCACTTGCGCATGTAAACTTGCTCCATCTACATGCACCGTGTAGACGCACCCTAACACGAATTGTTCAAGAACAATTTCGTGTGCCCTTAGAAATTAGTTTTGTGGGTAAGTAGAGTGTACATGCGTAAGTGTTCGTTAAAATTGGAATTGATAGATCTAATTTGGCTACAATAATTTAGTTAATACTTAGTGTTCTATTTGGATGTCTGAACGTTTGTTTACATGGTTTACGTGTTAGACTTTTAAGTGGCTCATAGCTGGAGGGCTGATGGACATTTTTGTGTAGATAAGCATTTTCGTCAAGCTAAATGTGATTTATAATAATAGAAGTAGGCCGGCGAGTATTTATGTGTCAGAACTGTCTCTTTTTTTCAATATAGTAAGAACATCGTGTTTACTTATTATATACTTACCTACATTCGTTTGTGGTCGCGTTTTTTTACCAATATTTCAGATAGTAGGTTACAAACAGTTTAAATCTGCAACCCGACGACTTCAATCAATAAACATACTACTTCAACTACTAACCTAACCCAAGCTCCATGAAAATCACAAATTAATGATACCTAACATCACTAATAATCGAATAGAGCGAATTACACGCATTCTCATTCATCCGAATCTCAATTACCCGGGTACTTAGCGCCCAAGTTATCTGATCCAGGCATATTCGAGCATATTATACGTAATCCGCTTACCATACACACGGAATAATCCTAACGTTTGTAATGTTATGTGCTAATTAATCAATTAATTATAGATAGATAATGTGTAAGTGATAAATATTTGATTTCACTTTTGTGGGACATTTAATTTGTTTCCCCAGAATTTTAGGAGGTTAGGTACATCATCATCATCATCATCATCAGCCTATTGCAGTCCACTGCTGGACATAGGCCTCTCCAAGTGCACGCCACTGAGATCGATTTTCGGCTACTCGCATCCAGCTCCTGCCAGCCGTCTTGCGCAAGTCATCACTCCACCGTGCCTGAGGACGTCCTACACTACATATACAGATAATATAGATTTAATTTACTTTAAAATAATATACAGCTACAGTTAATAAATAGTGTAGTGGAAATAGTCAGTGCCTAATCGGTTAACTGCAGTGGAAAATTAAAAGTTAATGCTGTGTTTAATGTCATCGCCCATAAACCACTAAATTAATAAAGTTTTAGTATTTCAACAACTTTTATGGGAACATAAATCTAGACACACGGCAGTGTGTCCGCCAAGTTCGAGCAAAAAAAGCGACACACCGGCCGTGGGTTATATTACACGAACCATTTCGGGCCAAATTCGACCCCCCGGTAACTCAAAATCTATTTTATTTACGCATATCAAATTTCTAGTATCTGTTGAGACCCCCTCACTTATCTAAAATACAAAATTTCATTAATATACCTATTATAGGTCTTGAGATATTGACGTCAGAAAATCGCTATTTTTACTATACACTCACTGACTGATTCACTGATCCACTGACTCACTCATCAAAAACCTAGACCACTTCCAATGGTCGTATTGACTTGAAATTTGGCATGGAGGTAGGTCTTTATGTCAAGGTAAAGGGAAAAATCTGCAAATGGCCAAGTGTGAGTCGGTTTCAAAATAATGAAGGTGTTTTATACCCGGTGTAAATTTATACCCGGAACTAAAACGAACTAAATTTATCTATATTTATATAATATATCTTCGAATGGTACAAAGGTTTGTATTTAGTCAAAGTAAAGTAAAAATCTGAAAACGGCCAAGTGTGAATCACTTTCGAAAATAACGAATGTGAAAAACATTAAAAAGTAACTATTTTTAACTGAGGTATGTGTATGGAACTTGGTACTTATTCAGATCTCACTTCTTTTATAGGCGAAGCATTCCCATATTATCGAACTTGGCAGTCTTTCACATTTTTGTTTTGGGTGGGTACTAGTACTCTAGAATCGTTTTGACAACCAAACTAAAATATGGATCAGAACAATAGGTTGCGGGAACGGGTTTTTGCATATACAATGTTCTCTGAGTTTTTTTGCTAAGCGGGTCGGGGAATTGCTCGAATGGTAAGGCCACGTGCTCGGAAGTTAGCTGCAAACCGACAATAAGTTTGCCGCGAACTATTAATCTTGTAATAAAACTAGAACATGAGCACAAGAAGAAAACCATCATAAAAAATTACACAAGATTTTCGTACAAGTACCTAAGTGAAATGCGGACACAAAAAAATAATGAATTTGTTTTATTTATAAACGTTAGCAGGTCCGTGGAAACCTTGTCAGCTTATGACAAGGTCGAAGGATTAGCTGGATTAGGCACTCCCAAAGAAACCACTCGGAATTATAAAGCACTAACAAAACATCAACATTTCATTGTTAATTCATAATACCTTCTTTAAGGCCAGGTATTTGGCCGGAACAGGAAAAAGGTAGACTGTTTTTGGCACTAGACTTTTCCCGTGATTTCACCCGCGTCATTAGGGATCTACTTCACCCACTCAGATATCAGATATCTATTTATCCAATACCACGTATCTCCATACCAAATTACATATTGATCAGCTATTCATTTTACAGTCAAACAAATCACATTTTCTATTTATGTTAATTGGTTTTACAGAACCTTTTTACATGTTAACAAGCAAACTCACTTATATGAAACGCTAAAGCACTGGTATTACCTACATATATGTATGTATCTCTCCAATATGTTTGCTCTAAATTCCCAGTAACACCAAAGTCCGGATTAACAAATGTACGCGATTTTGTCACAGCCGAAAGCTCTGTGAAAATACAACAGACATTTAAAATGTTACGTTTTATCTGCGGCATTTTAACACAAATATTTAAAATGTAACTTTAGATTTTTTATCGAGGACCCTTCACACACATAAGTTTGCTTTTTCACGGAATACTTTATTATAATTCCTGTATTTAAATTTTGGTAAGAAGTACTTCAAACACCGTCCATTAATCTTTTCCTTTATCACATTAAATATACGAGTAATTAGCATATTTCCGTGTAAAGTGTTCATACACATGCGAATTCTGGGCAAATTACAAATTCCGTGTAGGCAACACAGCGTACGTTGCGACTTTAGACTTTAAACTCCCATTTTGTTGGGTGACAATATCTTATTCCTGGTATTTTGTGAAATTATCGTTGGTTTCCTCTCTAAAATATAACGAAAATAACCTACCTACCTTACCTGTATGAAAATTTGTTTGTAGTTTTAATACACTTAAAACTAAGTTTCAAGTTATCAAAATTCTCCACATACTGTGGTTATGTACACATATAAGTTTGTGGCTCTTCACCTCATAGTAAACAGAACTAACAAGATACTACCAGTATATTGTTTACACAAACTAGTTACACCCGACTTCCCCGAGGCGTATGGTGGAACTTATCACGTTTGCAGATAAGCCCTGCTTAATCTAGATCGAACTTCTTTACGGCTCGTGTTTTGAACTTAGAACTTTCATATTAGATGGAAAATACAAACGTAGGTAAAAGGTAAAACGATAAGGATGAAGATAAGCTGTAAGTAAAATAAAATCACTATTCTGCCCGATATTGTAAAGGGATTCCAGATCAAATATTTAGATGAGATCTCGGTTCAGAAACAGATTCTTACTTAACCTAATCTTTGCTTGCTATTACTAAAAATACTCAAATAGCAAAATCTTAAAGTTCGTTCAAAAATATCACTTTATTTATTTTTCTTCAACACAAACTCGATCTAGCACAGCTTAGTGTATAAACAAGCTGCAGTTTTCCTTTGTATTTATTTTTATCCCCCGTGTGTGGGACAGGGGTAGAACGTGTCCGTCGTTCCTCCCCCATTCGCGGAGGAGAAGCGGCACGCGAGGATAGGCTTATAGGTAGCTTATAGGTAAGCGTGGCAATCTCTGCCGACTGAGATAGTGCAAGTAAATGGACTTGTACCTATTTATAGATCGGCTGTTTGTGGTCAATGCGTTTACTTTGGTGGATACGTCTTTGAGTATGTTCTATGGTACTACTTGACTGAAGCTATATGATCTTCTTTTTAATGCGTATGCTGAAGATCTAGTGTCAGAATTTGCTATAATACTCTCGACGACAATATGATTAATTGATAAGAACATTATATACAATCTATTGGTTTCAATATGGCCGAGTGCATCCGGCCGTGCTCTCGCTGTGGCGGCATATTGGGCTGAAAAAGTGTAGTCTCACTATAAGACATGTCATCGTCACGAAAGAAGAAGAATATGGATTGTGTTTTACTGATATCTAGCTTAAAAAACGTTGTTGTTTTATAATCAAACTAGTTAACTACTTCAAAATTCGTTTTTTTTAGCAGAAATTAAGATCCTTCTTTTGCAATGTACAAACGATCATACAATTTTGCTTATTATTCTACAAGTTTCTGCATTGTCTATTTATTTTCTTTATCCCTAGCATCTGATGGTACCCGACGTAAACTTTTTGTAACAAAGAATAAGAACGTGCTCGGAATATTATGAAAAATCCAATCTGGCATTGATTATATTTAAAACAAACTCTGGATTTTCTTTTTAAAGTTACATCTATTTTGAAAATGTTATCAAAATTATATGATTAAATGATGACCGTTTTTGCTCTTATAACACTGTCATGAAAATCCCATAACAATTTGAGCTCAAAAATGTTACAGCTGAATTTGATTAAAATTTCGGCTAGGATGCTTAAAGCTGAAACAATTAAAAGATTTCATATTACAACACAGACAAATACCTAACTAAAAGATACTCTAAAACTATGCACTTCAATTCACTCTACGACCAAAGAATAAAAAACTTTTCAATACAAAACAATTTTATGTTAGAAACGACACAAGTAAAATATTCAAGGAAAATGGATTCGAAGTAAAACAGAAAGTAACAGAGATTTTGTTAAACAAGCTTCTTATTTACTTTAGCAAATCGGTCTAAAGGGCCCCGCCATTTTTGTGCAAATAAAAAGCCCTTATTTAAAGGGTAAAAAAGATAAATTCTTAACTTTACGATATCGGCGGTGGTAGATAATTGGATTGTGAACGTAATTCTATGTGAAATACTGATATTGAAATCAGTAAGTTAGTTTAAATTACCCTTGACCTGGGACTTTTCTTCTGTGAATTCATGAAAATAGGATATTATAAAGCTTTCTGGAAATCTTTATTAATAATTTAATGAGAGACAAATATGTTTGCTAGTTTATTTTTGTAACATTTACTTCTTCTTACTTCAACATATACTTATCAAATATTTACTAACATAAAACTAAAATATCCGAAATAGAAAATACCTAATCCTGTAAGTAATTTAATATGTTATATTGATAAAAATATCTTTCAATATTTCGTAGTTCAAAAGGTTGACTATTTTCAATCTACATATAGAGCAAGTTATGCTCTGAACTTTGACATTTTACTGGCGTACATATTTACTTGGTTACCTAAAGCTACGTACAGATTAGATGATCTAACATATGCAGTCGGTTAAAAAGCGTACATACATGATAAGTATTTATTTATTTATGTATTAAATAAACTATTAATAATAAGTATTGATTAAGCCACGAACGGGAATCAGCATGCGTATACGCGTCCTCGTACAGCAATTTCACACTAGCGGATTTCCCGCAGGATTTTTCTGTAAGTACGTTCAGTATATGACAAAAAACAAATGGGTGACAGATTCGTGTGGTCAGGAATGAGTCGCGCGGGAAAAATTCGCTGGCGTGAAATGCTGCTATCCGCGTATACAGTTTGTGGTGTACCTACATGTAACTAACTACGCAAAGTGGGAACGTTTGGTATGTACGCAGCTTTACATTACGAGCTAAGAGGATAGCATAACGAAATACTCGTATGTAGTAGTGAAATTCTGTTAGCTTTAGCCAAGCATGTACAGGAATGAATTTTAAGCAGTGCGCAAAAAAAAACTGGTGGTCCAGAATCGTTAACAGAACATATCTGTATCATCAGTAAAAAATTTTTTTTCATTCATTTGTCCGCCCTAAAATCAGCAAAATATGGATACCAACCATTCTTACGCGCGCCGAGCCGAGCTCCGTCAGTAAACCGGTTTTGCGTTGCCGCCGTGCATACTATGACGACTGTGACCGTACTATCGGTTACAAAATAAACATCTTTCGATATCAATAACTTTTCTTTCTTGTACTAAAACACTACAAAATAAAAATATACGTATCTATAAAACTTATTCAACTATAAGTTGACAAAGTTTGCGCACTGGATAAAATTCATTCCTGTATAACCACTTCACTTCAACCAGTATAAACATTCAGTAAAATTGTAGGTACATATCGTTTATGGAAAATTATATTTAGTAGTGTAAGCCAAAAAGCTTTTAAATAAAATGCGATTGCGATTTAAATAATGGTTAATGCGAGATTTTATTGCAAAACCTGTTTTACGCCAAAAAAAGATTTCTTAAATTATTTGCATTTATGTATTTTATTCCCAGTAGTTATGATGCAAAAACACAGTATTTATATAGCTTTGAACTAACAGTTAAGCTTTGAGCTTAATTACGGCAGAGTTCCTCTACAAGCAACTTAGTTGTACAAATAAGCTTGCAACAGTTACCTAACAGCAAATTATAAGATAAACTATAAAAGTTTTATCATAATACACAGACACTTTAGAGGTTTTATACCTGTTTAAATTAATGCTGGTGCAAAAGGCGGACAAACATTTAAATTATATTCTTTTAAAATAAAAAAGTTACGTTTTTGATAACGATCTCTCAGTTTCACCATCGAGCTCAACGAATAAAGTTTAAGAAAGTCACAAAATTAAAGAAGATAAGATATTCAAGATATTCAAGTATAAGATAGTTTCCCAGTCTCTACAATAGTACATAGCTACAGAGGTTTTGATAACAATCATTTAAAGCCATAAAAATAAAGACATGTATTATCAAAAATTCATAAATCTGTCTTCATTGACATTCCAGAGTCAAATTCTTATAAAATACATTAAAAGTACTTAACAACTGAATTTCGTAAAAGCGATTATACAAAGAACTTTCAGCGTTTTAAAGCGACTTCATTAAAAATTAAATATGACAGCTTCAAAGGTAGATTGCACAAAGTTTTTGAAGCGGTTTGTGAACGAACCTTTTCGTTTTAATGGTTAAATATTATATTAATGCGGTTGGAATGCGTTTCACGGTTCTACTATTTTTCGATGGCATAATGTCTTTTGTGTAAGATTTATTTAAGTGGAAATTTTTGTAAAATTAAATAAGTAATTTTGTTGTCTATATGTGCGTTATTTTTTTAATCAGTGACGCTAGATTGCTTTAGGTAAACAGGTTCATACTAAATGCGTAAAATGATTTAATAAAAAACTTCGTCGCTTTAGAATTTTTGAAGCAGGCATGTGTCAACACGGTCATTATTGCTGCGGGCTAAGAACATTAACTAACTGAATTGCTGCGGACAAGAAAATCATAACATTAAATATAATATGAATAGCAAGTTTTAAAAACATGTATTCATATGTATGTATATACCTAGGTCTAAATCAGTTCTCAATAATTCAACATTACAGGATTCTGCCTATACTTTATAACCAATAAAGATTACGCTCTACTAATACATATTACCGTAATACGCATGACGTCATTCCAATAGTTTACATCGGTGGGTGACATAATGCTTTACGCTTGATTCAGCAATTCAGCGCTGTGTCACCCAGGCAGCGGAAACTAGCGCTTGATTGAATTGCTTTATATATATTTACTGCTGTTTTTACGAGCCACTTGTTCTTACTTAAGTTAGCGTTTTCAGCAGCTTGATTTATTGTAGATTCTTTTAGTGGGGGCTGTGATAAATAGTCACTTTATAGTTTTGTGAAAATTATTCCATGTGAATAAATTAATTGTACCTGGTATGGTTTTTTACTGAACTGGTGAGCCTGGTGAATAAATGAACGTTGTTATGAAAAAAAAAAACGAAATAACCACAGTTTTCCCATGATGTCAGAGCTGTGGTTTAGTCTGACCAGACGCAGCAGGGTACTTTACTAGGAGTGACTGCCGATCTGATCTCCCCAATCGAGTTACCCAATAAGGTAAAAATGTTTATCAGACTTTAAAAAAATACAACTACTGTTACATTAAGCAAAATATGTTTCCTGAAATCATTATTTTGCTCAAACATCTATATCACACGCGGAAGTAACTTACAATATTATCACAAAATCTAACGACTAACACCTCATAAAGTCCACCCCTTATAAAGTACTTGGTCGTGCAATAGTTTCATCAGCCCCCAGCGAGGTCTAATAAACCTTAACTGGAATTTAATATTAGTGTTGGCAACACCTCAATATCTTGGGTATCCCTTCGGAACAAATTTGAATACCTTTACATTAACATCTTGGTTCTACGGGTTGGGTACAAGTCAATATTCGCAAGCTGTGTTGCTGTTTCTTGATTATTAGGTTTATGGTAATAATGTTATTTTATTTTACTTTCTACAAAGGTTAAAATGCTTTGAACAGTTTTAGAAATAGGTATTTTCAAGGCTGGTTAGATTAACAAACGTATCAACGTATTAACTTTACACCTAACTGTAACTGTAATGGTTTTTCTACGCAAACCTTAAAGGTAACACAAATATGTAGGTACAGACCTACATCATCAACCTTTTTATCATCCATCTGCACTGCTATGCACAAGCATCCTCTATTGACAGAGAAGGATTAAGCGTTAATAGGAAAATACTTACTTATTAATTATAAATATAATGAGAAGATCCATTTATTTATTACGATTCATATAAAACTGTACGGAGGTTGGGTGGTTTGTAAATTGGCAGCCTTCAAACTGCCGCCAATAGCGAAATCCTTCAGTCAGTATAAATAATCACGTATAAATTAAAACCATTACAATAACCAATAAGCACATTCAAAACCCAGTCAAACAGATCTCATTTCTGTTCAGAATAAAAACTGTACCAAAAGTACCACAAATTATACAGCAAGCACATAGATCCTGTTCCGTACTAACATGGCATACAAGAGGTCAACATGTTGCCATGCCGCGGCGCACCACACTACCACATGATTCATGTGACAAGCAACACCGCAGCGATGCATGTGGCTGCATACCATGGATTCTACATGGACCTGGCTTTATTCTTGGACTGTATAATCACGGATAATCTGGTAATTTATGATAGGTATAATAATTATTTCCCACGGCGAATAAATCATAAATAGTTACATGATACTGTAGGTATAGGCCCTAGAAATGGTTTCGATAAGCATAATAAGCTTTTAAAGTAAAAAACAGAAAGGTTTACTATCATAAATATTCTTATTCTTTTCTGCGCTCTCTAAGAAGGAATCACATAATGCCACTGCTGAACATAGGTTTCCCCCAACGAACGCCAACCATCCTGGCTGCCAACGGGGACCACATATTTGTTTTGTAACACTCTTAAGTGCCTCTCTCCCACAAATAAGGAAAACAAACTAATCAAAAGCAAACTTGTAAAAGTTTAATCGCGAAACATCCTTAATTATTGGCCACAAGACGAATTTCCCTCGGACTTCTGAAATTGTCTTGACTTTTTTTCAGCTTTGAGTGATACTTGAAAGTAGGGAAACTTTTTGTCCCCACTAATTAGTTCGGTTTTGTACTTAGATAACTCTGTTAAACAAATTGTAATGACAATTTGCGGTTTTCGGCTCTCTTTTAGAAATAAAGCACATTCATGGGTACCTCTAAGACCTCTTTGGCGCAGTGGTCACACTGCCGAACTGATGGTTACGGTTTCGATTCCCGGTACGATCAACATCGAGCGACAAGCATACTTATTGGCTGTGGTCCGGGTGTTATAGTATGTATTTTTAAGTATATGTAGTTTATCAGTGGTATTAGCACCCATAATACAAACAATAACTTACCATGGGGCTAGCCGACCGTGTATGAAGGTGTCACGATATTTATTTTATTTATTTTTGTAAATATACACAAATGTAGGGCATAAAAATATAGTGAATCTAGGAGTGCTATAAAAATCTAGGTGCAAAAGCAAATTAAATAACTGTTATCGTTTGGAATACAGCCAAGAATATTCCGCCCTATCAGTTTCAGGCGATGTCGTAAAAGTTGACTTAGGAAATACCTTTTACTGAGGAAAATCAAGTTTTCAGGTTCGAGTAAATCATTTTTGTAATAGGTATATAATATTTCTTACTTAAATATACAAATATCTAATTATCTATATACTAGATATAAACAATTACTCAATACTTATCTAAAAGGGCCACCACATTGCAATGAATCTTTTGAAAAGAAGAATCTAAGAATTCAAGTAAGAACACTAAAGTTCATGAAATTCTCTCAGTAATATATTATGAAATTGGACCATCTTCTTACATAAATATCACGTACTCGACAAAGACGATACATTTTTATAACGAGAACCAAACCCCATGAGGCCACAACCGTAGAACCTCATTTCAACATAACATTGGTCAGCTCACATAAGGTGGATTTGAAAGTTAATACCGCTTCCATTTGCAAGATACCCAGGGCCATACACTCGTAAAGATTTCTTTAGGATATGAAGCCTGGCTCGGGTCCAGCCGACTTAGCTATTTCAAGTTTCAGTTTCTTTCGCCTAATGGAAATATAATAGGTTCTTCTCCGAAAGATGTCTTTTTATTTCACAGAAAATTTGGTCTTGTAAAAATATCTGCACCTAGTATTTTATTTTGTTCTACACATGCGACGAAATTCAATAAAGAAATTGAATGAAGCAATCCAGTGTTATGTGAAAACTAAATGCTACTACATTTTCAATTTATTTTTTCTAAATGTCGTTCTAAAATTTCTTTCAATTTGTACCTGCTTAATTGTTTCAATTCACTTTTTATTCGTTGATTTTCTTGCAACATTTTACTGGGTATTCATCGCATAGGGTTACCATCAAGATTTTGCTATAATTAACTATGTAAATAACAGTAGCAACACTGCATAAAAAGCCAACAAAGCTTAACTGTGCCAACGTCACCTGACGCAAAACCAGTTGTTTTCAACTGCAGCCAATTTCGCAAATAACCCCTGAAGCGCCCCATGGTAACATTACTTTGTCCCGCAAATCCAGCACCGCGATCATTTAACCACAGGCCTGATTAAAACGCACACACCGACATACCTAGCTGAGTTTATATTTATATACGAACTACGTACGTAAACATACATCTTCAACATATGCCTAACCTTTTTCGAACCTATGTTGGGGTCGGCTTCCAGTCTAAACGAATGCAACTAACTGAATTTAGCTGAGTACCAGTAGTTTACAAGGAGCGACTGCCTATCTAACCTCCTCAACCCAGTTACCCGTGTAACCCAAAACACTCCTTGGTAAGACTGGCTCTCAGACTACCCGTAACGTCTGCCGAAAATGTTCAATGACAACCGAGACCAACAATTTAACGTGCCTTTAGAAACAGTCATTGGTGTCCAAGATTCACAAACTTAAAAAAAGTTGCATTGGTACTTACCTGACCTGGAATCTTTACCCAGTAGGCCACCACCAGGTTATATAGGTATATCTATTATACAAACTACGTAGGGAAATATATAGGTTAATGACAGGTTTCTCGTTGGTGAACCTAGGTAGAATAACGTTGTAACTAGAATCTTAAGAGGGCTTGAAATACTTAGTAATTGGGTACGGTGAAGTAGAATATATTTCTTTTACATGTTTAGTTAGATTAGTTCCAAGAAAAGTACAAATAAAATATGTCAAGATATCGAAGAAAACTTAACTTAGTTTTTAGGCTAGAAAACATTATTTTTATTTGTTACGTTTTTTGATGAAGACGGTTCGTTTACCCGTGCAATGAAACTTTTCTAAGTAGCATAACATATTGCGAGAAATAGAAAATTTCATTTAAAACTCGAGTAGCGTTACAAATATGTTTATCTTTTACATATTTTAACATAAATTCTTTGGTATTTGACGAAGATTTAAAGAAGCTTTTCATGCAAAACTTAATTTTGGATTTACGTGTAGGTTTACATTTCTAAGATTTTAAATCTTACATTCTCTTTGACAAAGAGGTTAATAAACCATTTAGATACGAATTTTAAGTAAAAAAATCTCAAGTACCTAATAGTATAAAATTGTATTAATTTCAAAGAGCACTAACGCTCTTCCAGAAATGCATAATACAATTTTCTCCACACAAAGAAATAAATTAACTCACTAGTGTGTAAAGCAAGAGTAAACAGCATCTTAATTCCAAGCCTTGTGTTAAACAGACGTAACATTAAGCCTTAGACTCCACCAAAGCGAAGCGAACATTTTTTTTTTACAACCTATAAAATTTCGTTACTCTATCTCTCCATCTTGTCTCCATCCACTCAGTGATACATCCACGGAGCAGAATATAATTCATTTTTCATCCCACCATCTCGGAAAGAGTAGTTTTACCCTTTGATATCTGAGCGCAAAAGTCGTTTTTATCCTCTAGAGCGGCAAAGTGATTTGAATTTAGAACATCGTGTGCAATACTCCATTTGTGACAATCTTGATAAGACTTTTCAAACAAATAAAATACTGCTTAAAATAAATATTAAATTAATTAAGTATTTTTAATTATTGTTTTTACACAGATTTTTAACGTCGTTTCATTTTTAAAGTGAGTTTTCAAATATATGAACTTTATTGGTACATCTTTATAATTTGATACTCGTATGTGCGCGCCATTTTGTTTTTTTGCATTTAGTAATTTCCTCGATGAGGTGGGATGAAAAGTTACGTGTTGCACTCGAGTGCAAAGATTTTTCACCTTGTGCTCTTTTGATTCCCTCGCTATCGCTCAGGACTCTAATTCGCTTGCTCGGTCATCAAAATTGAGCCCGCGGTTAAAAAGCAACTTTGCACTCTTGTATAACAAATAACTATTTATTTCTTAAAACTGTCTCCGCCTCGCATCGGGTTAGTGAAGTCTGGGCCTAATGCTATGTAATGCATTTTGTAGCACAGCCTTGCAGACATAAATAACATCTTGCTTAACCGCCACGTGAAATCCTCCTGGCAAATGTTTGTTAAAACGTAAGTAGGTAATAATTCAAATCTTCAACTTGTAAAACAGATAATTTACTAACGATTTTGTGTGTTTAGTAATAGGCGTTGGGAATCGACGTTAGGTTTTTTCGTATTTTGTATACAACAATAAAACAAAATAGATCACGAGTACACGTAGTTAATATTTCTTCTCAGCAATTCTTACCTATTTAGAGATAGGTACTAAGTCGTATTCCGAGAAGCCGTGAATTTTCTGCCTGAGAAAATAAAATAAATAGACCTAACACAAAGTAACACTTTTAATTTGAATACAGCAGACTGAGAAACAAAAAATAAATAACCTAAGCAGGTAACCTTTTTCAACTGTTGGTAATTTATCTTTTCCAATGTTTAAGTGGACTTGTAATTAAAAACACCAAAGTTAACAAGTTTAATTTCGAAGTAACCCGTCGAAGAAGTTTCGTGGGATCAGAAGAAAACTTGACAAAAGTCCCTTCGTATAGAAAGATTATTTGAGTTCCGCGGTTAAGGTAGGGTGACCTTTTACGTTAAAGTGCCTTTCAAACTTTTACCTGTGAAAACAAGCAATGTGAATGCGTACCTGCGTACCAGCGTACAGCTGCGATGAACAAGTAGAGGGTACCTACTCGGAGCGTAAATTTTGATTTCATTTTTACCACATAGCGGAGGGGTATAGATTAAACTAATTTATTGAGAATGCAGAGGCAAACACGTGTTGACTTTTGACACTATCTTTATAATAAAAAACTCTATCGGGTATTGTCGTATATCAGTCTGCATCAGTATAGAATTGTTAAACCTCTTTATTGTCTATCAAACCTAGAAACGTCTAGAAAATAAGAAATACAGATATTGATTGATGAAAGTAATAGAAAAACATAAGTACCTAAATTTCATCCTAAACACCTCTATCGCAAAAGCACTTCTAGAAAACGTCTAAACAATGTTATGTAGTACCTACACTGAGGCCCAAGTTCACCGACTACTTTAGCCTTAGACCTACAGTTACTTTTACAAAAATATCGCTTAAAACTTTCAAGCTTTGCCCTTTAGGTACTCCAACTCTTTAAATTAAAATCATAAAACGATCGGTAGACCATCTAGAGGAAAGATTTCTCATAATGAACTCTGCAAAGTTACGGTAAAAGTAGTAAATAAAGTTTTTACTGCTGTTAATTGAGCGTGACTGGAAGTTTCCATCGATGAGAATAATATCGAAGTTTGACTGCGACTTATAATAACGGAACTTTTCAACTTTATAGTACTTGTTCAGGTGTGGGTTCGAATGATTTTGGACCAAGAATCGTGAATTCAAAGAGGTGTTAAAAAGTGGGATTTAAGGGTTTTTATATTAATAGAAATGCTATTTGCGTTATTTTGCTTCGCGTGTGTTCTTAAGTTTTGTAAAAGGGTGACATTTATTTTTCATCTTCAGAGCATTTAATCGACCCTCTATGGTAAAATTCTCTCAATTTACAACCGGGAACGAGGCAAGGAAACATTGAAAGCTCATGCATTTTTGATCACATCGTTAATGCATACGACGAAATAATCAAATACAGGCATGAAAATTGACGCATACATGTAAAATAAAACTCTCTAGGGTGGCATCTACCTTTCGAGATTTTCATAATGTACGCACATAGGTATCGAATCTATACTCCGGTCGATCTGATTACTGAACAGCCACAGTGTAAGAAAAAAATATTACATCTCGAGAAAGGGATAATAGGTAACTAGCGTGGCTTTTGCCTGTTTAAGGAATTATGTATTTTACGATATTTAATAACGCTTTGTAATGTATTAAATAAAAGAGATTATTATTCTTAATCCTGCTTGGTTTCAGATCAAAGGCTTTTCCATTCTGAAATCTGTTTGCGTATAACGTTAAAAATACCTCTTTGTAAACAAAGAACCACATTATAAGGTACTTACTGGATGGACTTACTTTAACTAATCCAGATTACCTTCTCGTAGAAAAATCCTTTGGAGATTGTCTGTTTTATCCCTCCGAAAATATACACGAGAGAACACAATAATTTTAAACTCTAAGATGACCATCAGTGTCTATTAACTCCAAAATTCTTATAATGAAATTAAACTTATTTTTTACCGACTTCCCAAAAAAGAGGATCAATTTGCATGTTTATATTTTTTTATTATGTTCTCCAATTTTGCTATATGAAAGTTTTCATCAACATTACCAGTTCTAACAAAAATAAAGCCAGCACCACCTTTTCTTAGAATGAGAAAAGGTATCCCCAAGAGTAATATATTATTAAGAGAGAACGCGAGGAGCTGGGAACAGATTAAAAACTAGTGCAATGTAACAATCCATACTTTAGTACCTATAGTCGGACTGAATAGATGACCACATTGCCTGTCACGTAAACCATCAACCAGTAACGGACTGGTTCATAAAGTCACGAACTCAAGAAATTTGAATTCAAATCGGAAACTAAGTTAGGGCATGATAGTTCAAGGGTCTAATCGACGAACCGACAATTTTTACAAAGTACCTAAATGGTCTGTCTTCGGATGCGCGGATGACAGCCGTAGAATTTCAATGTCAAACACTTTTCCGACGATTTTTTTGACTGGGCAAAAACGAACTTGCGAAATATAGATCGGATCTTTGTTTTTGTAATTGTAAGAGTGTTCATGTGTGTGATAGTTATAACAATAATTCGAATTCGAATTGTTCCTACCATAAATTGGTCTTCACCTTTATCATGAGCATCGTATTTCCTTTCCTACAAACTACCAAAGCGTTTCATGCGTGTAATTACTCCGATAGCTGGTCAAACACATAATGCTTTCAGCTAGAAACAGACACTACGTGCTACTGCTAACCCGTGTGAGACCTTCCACAAAGAGCTGTATTAGGTACGGGGAATAAGTGTTCAGTAGGCATACGAACTCCACGAACTCATCCTTTAATAGTCCTGAAAATCGACAATATTATTAGAACAAAAAATAAGGTCCTATATAACAGAAGATATTTCCATGACTAAATTAAGTCAAATATAGTGAGACCATATTTTATTTAATGTGTTATGTAGGTGCCTATATTGCAGTAAATAATTTTCATTTCATATTGCAATACATATAGATAGGTAGGTGTACAATTATCGACACCAAACCAAATTTAACCAAACAAAAAATAAAAGATTGACTGAAATAACTGCTCAACATCAAAGCAGCTAGAGGGATATTCGTTTATGTAAATAAAAAAAACATGAAAAGTGCTTGATTGCTGACGTAACATAAAGGACCATGGCCAATCAATGGCTATGATACTCAAGGGAAACTTCATAGAATCGATGTGTTTTATAACTGCAATCATTACCGTACTTAAAACTTTTGCCTTACCTTTACTTCGGAAAAGCGTAAAAGTTTATTTTCCCTAAATGAATTCAATCAATCTCGATTAACCTGGCCCAAACATTCAACAGCTGCCGTTGTCATGAAAAAGTTCCGCACATATTTTTCTTACAAAAACTTGTTGTTCTTACAAAAAATAATTTTATAAATAGATGCATTGTAATAATAATATATTCCTGTTGGTCCTACTACTGCTACGATTTTAAATAAACTCTTTTTTCGGAAGAATCGTGCTTGTAAGTTTGAATTTATTTTAATGTGAAATTATTCTATAAATAGAAAAAAATATATTTATTTTTACGTGCACCACCAATATATGTATAGGTACACTTACTAAAAATATAAAATATTAACAACCATTTAGACTTTCCTCTAACGCTGCGGTTATCCGAGTATATATTTATAAGCAGAACCTAACCCTATTTAACTTACGATAGAGCCACAAAGTCTGGCCAGTTTAAATATTTGTAATCCAGAAACAATGTGTGTGAAGCCAGCGTTTACGTTACATTATATTCTCACATAGGTATTATACTAACATTGCCCTTTTGTGTAACATTACAGAAATACATACAGTTTAATATTAAAATAACATTCTAGTGTTAAAAATATAACCATAATATCGGAATTCGATTTATAGTTCACTACTGATTAATTTGATTGCGGGGCTTTAATCATAAAAGTGTCATAAATAAAATTCTACATAAGTAATCTACTGAGAACTTCAAGTAACATCTGTTACAAACAATCGACACTTATTAAATATCACAGCCCGAAAATTGAATCATTCCCCAATAAATAAATAAAAGCACAAACTCTTTACAGCACTCACAAACTTCCATTTCACTGCCGCAAAAACACTTAAACTTAATTTAATATTCAAACAATAATTAATAACATAAGGTAGTACGATGTTAAGTGAGACGAAATTCAATTAAGTTCATTGATACCGAGCAAACTTTATCAATCTATTGATCAGAGTAATTAAATTGGCTGGGTAGTGTCGTGACATGCCCTAGTAAGGGCGAACGACGTCGACGTATTATAGGGGCGGTAGATAGACGGTAGTTGTACGTGCTAAGTAGGTCGAACTGATTTCTGCGTATTTATAGGCTGAGCTTTAAGAATTTATGAGAGAAAGTGTACGTCGGGTGCAGGCTGACTGTTTTCTATAAACAGCTAGCATTAATTCCACTTTAAAAACACTAGATATCAATGTTCACAACTTGATTCAAACTCTGCAGTTGTGCTATCTGTGGAATCGCAAATTGAAACCTAATTCAGTCGCTATTGTTTTGTTTTTATGTGGTTATAAAAAAAATATAAAAAAGATTTGTACGAAAGCGTAAAATGTTTATATATTTTTTCAAGCTGCAACGAGCCTGACGATACAGTCAAGCTGGGGTTAACTACTCACAACTTAAGAGGTCAGGCATCGCAGACTAAGTCGTATATCCTTCACTTCTCCACTCGACGCGCAACGAGTGTTTTGCATAATTTAAACTTTCAAGGAGCCGAGAGAGACGCCCATTAGTACAATCTTAGAATTCCAGCGTTTTTTGTGTCCTGAAACTTTCATCCTTTGTTTTGAAACTTCAGGCGGGACGCGACTGATTTATTTGAAGAGTTCTTTGCCCAACGGCTTATGCGTCGGTCTAGGATTTTTCAGCGTTTAACATAAAAGTGTTTTAGAAATGCAGTTTTTTTCTTTGCTTAAAAAACCAGACTTTAATATGGCTGTAAAATGAGCCAGATAGGGAGGAAGGTTGTTGCCCTGCAATTATACAATACGACCTTCAAACTTCTGTAGAATCGTGGAAATGGATATTTCAGCTTAAACAGAGTTTATAAGGGGCATCAGCTTTTTGGAACTTGACCTATGTTTCTAAAAAAATAAAAAGTACCTATAGGTGTATATTTGTATTTATTCTAGTTTTAATGTGATTAATAAACGAGCAAGGAGTCTAGACACCTCATGTCGCTGCGGGCACCCACACTCGTATTTAACAAGCGCCACTAAAATACAAAATATATATCATACTAGCATATATGCCAACAGCAGAAACCCACGCCTTTATTAAATAATATTCTAAAAGCTCCCACTAGAAATTCACTTTGTACTCGACTAAACAAAACACTTTCTAGTATATTGTTGTGGAATTTAATGTTCTGTTTTGTGAAAATGTGGTGATCGCAACACTTGATTCTATTAAAATTATTGTTGCATTATTACTGCTGAAAGCCCTTGCTATTCCATTGCAATATTATTACATTTTATGCGTTGTTTAATTAATGTTGAATGTATGTACTATCACTAAACGCTAGTATTGAATAGTATAGTATAGAACAGATCGGATTGCTACAGCTTTAGTTTTCTTATCGATAGGAAAGAGAAAAAAAATCAACATACGGGTTTAATTACATCATATACATTTCTTTCAGAATCCCGAGCGTAAATTAAAAGAGAACATAAAAACATGACATACACAAATATTTTCAGAGCTATTCCTATGAAACATTCAAATAACTATTGGAAAGTGTGCAATTTGATAATAACAGGCCGATAGCAACTCGTTACCATACATTCATGCAATGTATTGATGCCTAGCACTAATTTGTAGGTGAACGTTGAATAAAAACTGATTGAATGTAATACGGTAGTTTCCGACGAGTCAAATTCATCACTATTATTGAACTGTCAAAAACGGTTAGTCTCTATGTGATATGTGTATGAAACATAAGCAAGTGACGTCACAGATTTTTTACGTCAACTGTACCTATGCTTATTTAGCTTATAGTATCAATAAAAAATTAAATCAATTATTACATAAAAACAATAAATGTAAGTACCACCATTAATTTAAAAGGCTATGAATTGTTAGCCATTAATATATCGCTTTAATCAGTTTTCATGAAATTCGTATGCATGTTCTGTTTCATAAAACAGATATTACATTTTTGAGTGACCTTTTCACTTGAAATAACTGGACGTGTTTTTGGAATTACTATAGTTTGGTTTGAAATGTCAGTATCCTGTTTTGCGTTTTACTATAACAATGTATTTCAGGCTCTAAAGGGCAGATAATCAAAAGCTTTTGAATATGAAAAGCAATAACGAGATTAAAGTATAAATAAAATGAATTCGTTGTGTGAAAATTATTGTTAAAGTTTTGGCTTAAATTATTGGAATAAGTTATAAAAAACTATGTAGGTAAGAATCATAAATGTGCTCGGAATTTACCGGAATTACACTTTTTTAATACAGGGGTTATATACATATATATTATACTAGCTTCTGCCAGCGGGTTCACCCGCATCCCGTGGAAACCTCTGCACGAACCCGGATCAAAAGTAACCTATAACCTTCCTCGATAAATGGGCTATCTAACACTGAAATAATTTTTCAAATCGGACCAGTAGTTCCTGAGATTAGCGCGTTCAAACAAACAAACAAACTCTTCAGCTTTATAATATTAGTATAGATAGGGACTAAAAACAAGTTAGTTTTTTTCTCCACCTAGTTCAAAAGTTTGGACTAGGCAATAAATTACATTATCTGTCAGCGGCACAAGTGCCGTTTGTGTTCATAACTATGACAAAAACAGGTGAACGGTATATGACAAATACTTGAACTATATTTTTTGTGAAATTCGTTTTGTTAGCAATAAAACACAAACGATTTCATTTCGCTTTGTAAAATGTTCTGTTTTTATTGAGACATTTATTTTGATGTAGAATACGTTTTTTTTTAAATTTACTTCTCTGCGTAAACTAGAAAACCTATTATTAAATTCTTGACCGTTATTTGAAGCTTACTAGTTTGAGATAGGCACCTACGTGTTTTCCGCTTTTATCTCCGTCCTTTTCTACCCCATATCTTGCATCTCTCTCGCACATCGACCAGTTTCACTCCCCACCAGGCAGGAGGCGACGAGTGTTCTCGGCGGCCACAGTTCGTCATTGGCGTCTTGTTTTCCGCCCGAGAAGGTTGGTCTAACCAACCGCTGTAGTAATTCGTTGAAAAATAAACTCAGTGCTCTCGCAGAACACAGGTGAGTTTATAATATTTTATACAATTTGTTAACGGTTTTACCGTTCGATATTCGATTTTGCGAAATCAAGTGTTAATATTTTGTACATCTACCCCTTTTTTGTCACGAGTTTCTTCCGTGTACTTTTTTTTTTCAGTAATTTGTTTTCAGAATGAGTGACTTATAAAGCAAATACAGATGCCGTAAATAATAAAGCTACCACAGCCCGTGCACGTGACTATGGAAAAGAAAGCAAGCCCGAAGTTCCTAAGGCACCTGTGGCCCTAGTTCAATCCTGCAAGGCGTTCAACGGTTTGACAAAAAAGAATGGTGTGAGGTGCGGTCCAACCAGCATCTCCTTAGTTCGGACTGATCACTACCGCACTTGAAGAGGGCTGATGGTGTCAAGAAAGCTTTTCGGCCTTGAAAGACTTGGTACGCTCCCCTCGGACTACCAGTAAGTCTGTTAGCCACCCCCCATGGGGGTCGGCTCATTATCACGGCGTGTGATGGTTTTCGGCCTTGAAAGACTTGGTACGCTCCCTTCGGACTGCCAGTAAGTCTGTTAGCCACCCCCCGTAGGGGTCGGCTCATTATCTCGGCGTGTGATGCTTTTCGGCCTTGAAAGACTTGGTACGCTCCCCTCGGACTGCCAGTAAGTCTGTTAGCCACCCCCCGTAGGGGTCGGCTCATTATCTCGGCGTGTGATGCTTTTCGGCCTTGAAAGACTTGGTACGCTCCGCCTAGGACTGCCAGTAAGTATGTTAGCCACCCCCCGCAGGGGTTGGCTCATTTTCACGGACCCGCGCAGGGTACCAATCTTGCATGTTGCGAGACGCAGCATCATTACAAAGTGGGGACCAGTAAGTATACTAGCCACCCCCCACAGGGGTCGTTTTATTATCACGGACCCGCGCAGGGTACCAATCTTGCATTTTGCGAGTCGCAGCATCATTACAAAGCAGGGACCAGTAAGTATACTAGCCACCCCCCGCAGGGGTCGGCTCATTATCACGGACCCTCGCAGGGTACCAATCATGCATGTTGCGGGTCGTACCATCATTGCAATCTACCCTCGCAGGGTGGCTATTTGGATCGACTTTCGAAGAGTCGCCATTATAACCTTCCCTCGAAGGGAAATGGTAATCACACTCGCGCTGAATGGCGTGTGACGCAAAACTCTAAAGGCTCCCTTGGGACATCACGAGTAAATTACAATAGGAACCATGTCCAACAGACTAAACAAAGTGTCCAGGACCGCAGGCGGACTTTGATGCGTCCAACAAGGCACGTAACTTATGACTTTCGAGGCGGGTTGCCTAACATTATATCAAGACCAATGGAAAGAAATGGGAGCTCCGCCTTTCTTGTCAAAAATAATAACTGGGTATCGGATACCATTGGCCAAAAGCCACCTTTTGATAGATAATGCCAGATTTGACCAGAGAGTCCAAAGAGATGGATGTCGTCATATCCCAAATGATAAAACAAAAAGTTCTATTGATAGCTGCAAATTCTGCCAGCTTTCTTTCCAATATGTTTCTTGTGCCCGAAAGGCGACGGAAAGAACCGTCCAATACTCAATCTCAAGTTCTCAACAAGTTCATAATTACGGAACCCTTCAGTTTAATAAATGTTTTTCCGGTGCTAAAGTTTCTTCAGAAAGACGAATGGCTGTGCAAGTGGATCTCGCCCAGGCTTACTTCTACCTTCCGTTAGCCGAAGGTCACAGACATGTTCTTCGACTAGTATACAGAAGAAGACTGCTTCAGATTACGTGCCTACCATTTGGCTTAAGCACGGCACCCAAGACCTTCGCCACAGTGACCAATTGGGTGGCTCAAACTTTGAAAACTCAAGGGTTACTTATAATTGTGTACCTCGATTTTCTGGTGGCTCACCAAGATATATTCGCCTACTTTGGGATCATTTGCACCACGTTTTGGATGGCAAGTGAATAAATCGCAAGCATTATCAACAAGATAATGACAAAACGCACTACGTGACAAACAGCACGACAAACTTAGAAGACCTGCATAGCTTGATAGGACTTTTAAACTTCGCAAGTTTTTGTTGTCCCATACGGCAGACTGCATTACCGGGCTCTCCTCATTTTTCCTCAATGCAGTGTTGAACAGCAATCTATACCTACCCTATTCATGGAACCGTGAGCCAAACGGTGAACAAACCATAAAAAGGGTTCTTATAAGTCACGATTGAAGTAATGATCATATTTTATAAAAATAACTACGAAAGTAATATACTGACAACATTAGAAATTATATTTTAGAACGATGTCTAATCTTGCAATGCAATCTTTTCAAACTTATTTGAAATCAAATATAATAAATGCCGTAAATTGTTTTCTTAATTTTAATTAAATATGTAGTAAATCGTTTACATGTAAAAGGAACCTAGAAGTCTTGACTGTCATACATAGAACCCTACTTAATTGAAGACCACAGATACTAAGAACATTTTACATAAAAATGTGACGTTTTTTGTCATCGGTCGGGTTATACCCACCATTTTGAAAAGTGTCATTCTTTGGTTACATTGTGGGCTCACGGCTCGGTGAATGGAGTATAGCAATGTTGAACCTACCAGCAGATGCCTTAGCAGATCTAAAGTGGTGGCTGGTCAGCTGCCACCAAACCTTGGATATTCATACGCCACTTCCCTGTCACCTTATAATCACGGACGCCTCCGATGTAGGATGGGGGCACAACTGAACGGAACGCCCGTAATGGGTTCATGGAACAAGAGAGAAAAAGGGCTTTCACTGCGATCTGAAAGAGATGCTTGCAGTATTAACTGGATAATCACGGCGAGTTGCTAAGGAGATCAACAGCCATTTTTCAATGCAAAAATGGGACTGTAGTGTCATATCTAAGAAATCAAGGTGGCACCCGATCAAGGAGCCTACCGAACTTGACGTACAAAGTATTCAGTTATCTCGAGCTGTATCAAATCTATCACGTCGTGAATCATATACCAGCCCTATTCAACAGTCATGCAGACCATCTCTCCCGACACAAACCTCCACCGGAGGGGCATCTTGTAGCTGCGGGTTGTTCGAAAGGCTGCGGGTTGTTCGAAAGAGATACCGCGGCCCTGGTACATAAAAGGCCTATGACGGAACACGACGATTTTAGTCAGTAAGAGTCTGACACTCCCTCACCGCTGCTAACCCACAGCGGGAGGGGTCATTTGATGATTTTACGTCGATAAAAAAAAAAAAAAAAAAAAAAGGGGCATCTTGTATCAGCAGTGGACCTATTTGCCTCGAAGCGAGCCCAGGGATACATAGTTGTGTACTACGTGCCCCTAGATCTGAAGGACCCGAAAGCGGGGTTCCACGATGCCCTTTTTCTCAAGTTTGGACTTACCCGCTAGCATGGGTATTACCGCCACCTTACCTTATACCGTAGGTCCTCAGTCATCTCAATCCAGGAACGGGAGTTAATCTCATAGTAGTTCCTTCGGTGGCACCAGGTATTTTGGCGAGCAGATTTGAAGTCCCGATCATTAGCAGTACCCTACACACTGATGAACCTCGAGCAGAAACCGATAGACACAGCAACGGGGATACCCCCTGCCAAGGTCAAGGAAATGGGGAGGGGGGGGGGAGGGACAAGGAGTCTCTCCGACTGAAGTCTTCTTCAATCCACACGCAAGACTTATCAATCAGCTTGGAGTCGATGGTTAAATTGGGGCGAAAAGTATGAAATTGGATCCTATGAATCCTTGAATCCCTATTTGGACCTATACTTACCCAATTTTTTTTGCGGACTTACACATAGTAAATAAACTAGCATA
Source organism: Helicoverpa zea x Helicoverpa armigera (assembly GCA_033682625.1). Taxonomy (NCBI): domain Eukaryota; kingdom Metazoa; phylum Arthropoda; class Insecta; order Lepidoptera; family Noctuidae; genus Helicoverpa; species Helicoverpa zea x Helicoverpa armigera. The sequence continues at coordinate 5,803,966 of JAWIIS010000011.1, forward strand.
CAATACTATTTTATTACACAAGTCAGTTATAGCTACACTATGCAATGCAGAAACCACTGGAGAGCTAGGTTCACACGTTCTAGTCGGACACATTTTAAAATCAATAGCGCTGAGCAAACCTGTTCCCCGGGAAGCCGTCCATCTGGAATATTGACCAATTGGTAACCTACTTAAGTGCAGTAAACGTAGACAAGAATAATCCTTTTGCAACTTCCAGGCACACTGCTGCTCTTTCTTTTGCTAGCTTGTTTCGGAAAGGCGAGTCCATGATCTTTCCTTGCTTGCAATAGACCCAGAACATTTCAAAAACAACAAAGATAATTTAATCTTATGGCCAGTCTTTGGCTCTAAGACTGACAGTTCTAGTCATGGGCAGTCGGGTTGTTGTTTGATGGATAATCAGGAAAATATAAATCTAAGTCCAGTGTATTGGGTCAGAAAGACTAAAGCCTTGTTAGAAGATAGACGGACATCGGCTAATTCCTTAAATTTATTTAAATCCGTTAGAGGCCAACCAAAGGCAGGCACCCGAACGATGATTGCGGGTGGATTAAGACATTGTTAAAAGAGGCAGGAATAACTACAACCCCAGGAAGCTTCCACTCGGCGGTAGCGTCAAAATCTGTGTTGACAATATACCTTTGGACGATATATTAGCCAAGGGTAATTGGCGATCAGGCAATACATTTGCCCATTTTTACAGAAGAGAAAGATACCCACTAAATAGAAGTAGCAAGTTATCTCGATTATTTAATTAATCCAGCTGATTAATGTCTATATTTTTGTTACTATTGTTATTAAAAAGTATCGCAATATTTTTGTTAATTACTATTAGAAAATGAAATCAATTTTGCTTTTGTTCTTGCATCTCTCTTTTAATTTTTATTACTCATCCTCCGAGCCCCTTTCCCAACTATGTTGGGGTCGGCTTCCAGTCTAACAGGATGTAGCTGAGTACCAGTACCAGTTAACTTTTATCGACTTAGTAATTATTTAATTTTATTAACATTTATATCATGTCATTAAATAAATATATATACAACATACAACTAACTTATTACCTAATATATACACTTACTTTTATTACATTAGTATTCCAGGACGCAATACACATACTTACATGTGATTACTCGTGTACCTAAGTACCTATTTACATACACAATTTCATTGTGCTTTTGCTCACATTGGCGTCCACTTCCACCAGGCGATAACAAACACGTCTCAAACTAGTAAGCTTCAAATAACGGTCAAGAATTTAATAGCAGCGTTTTACCTGAAATAAAACGCATATTAAATACTTACCTTATTTGAAGCTTACATTTAAATTTCTGCCTGGTGTTTTCGACTCAATGACGAACTGTGGCCGCCGAGAACACTCGTCGCCTCCTGCCTGGTGGGGAGTGAAACTGGTCGATGTGCGAGAGAGATGCAAGATATGGGGTAGAAAAGGACGGAGATAAAAGCGGAAAACACGTAGGTGCCTATCTCAAACTAGTAAGCTTCAAATAAGGTAAGTATTTAATATGCGTTTTATTTCAGGTAAAACGCTGCTATTTCATCGATTTAAAGGAATATATATTTTTTCTTCTAAAAAAAGATCTTTCTGAATCCTATGATAAATGAACTGTTATTGTATTATTCATCACATAGTTTTGCCCTTTTACGTATATTTTTCTATTCCACATTGGCACACCGAAATATAGTATATGCAATATGCATGCAAAAGTAAATTGCTTTCTAGTTACCAATTTACTCTTGCATATCAAAATATTTCAAACCGTTGATAGCCAATCACGCATATTGTATATTGGCTGCAATGCAATTTAAATCATTCCGGTTTCATACGTAAGCGTAATTTGCGTAATCGATAGAATACGTGTAATCGTCCCTCTATTACGAATGTGGTTATAAATGTCCAACACTGCTTTTGTTAAACAGAAACAAAAGAAGGCTTTGTATAATAGTACTTTTGTGTTCAGCTTTATTGTTTTATTAACGTAACAGGCTATAGCCTAAACGTTCCCATTACTACCAAAGTTTCTGTCTTATTTTGCTCTAGTTAATGACAACATAGTTTTGCTTGGATTGTGTATGTCGTTGCTCCAAATCCGAAAACGATAAGCAAAAAGAACTCAAAATATTAACCGACATTGCTTAACCGATATATAGCTAAGCTACGACGTAGGCTTTGCGTAGCCGTTTGCAATGAAACTTATAGAAATTAAATTATTTTGTACTCTTTATAGTACCTGCATTACTTAGTCTTTTAACTAGCCTTGGATGACATCGTCATCATTTTAAACAAACTAAGTAACGACTTGCATTACCTGCATTGTACTACTAGCTACAGACTACCTATTAACCTCTTACCCAACAAAATACTCTATATGCGTTTAAACAATAACTTGGTATCGGATACATTTAACGGTTCTATCATAAATAAAGCAGTTACTCCGACGACGGTAGGAGATAACGGCACCTGACGTTTACCGACAATAGCTCCGACTTTAGTGCATCTGACGTTTGCTAGCACTAAAGGAGTTTTAATGTTTCCCCCGTAATGGTTATTTATTCTGTAATGTAATAAACGTCACTATAGGAGCTTGATTTTATTATTTTGATCACATATTTCTTTTTTATTAAGTTACGAATATTTTAATTAGTATAGAAAAGTATTTGAATGATTATTAAAAAGTTTTCAAGCGTCGATTTTAACGGAAAAACATTCGTGACAATATTAAAGTTTAAGATTTTTAAACATCCCCAAAGTGAATATAAAAACAACTCCTTTATTATCTCATTAAAATTTCAAATGAAACTTTCCTTGTTACCGTTGTAATCTGGCGCGGGGATGGCCTAAGGGAAAGAAAACATCCAAATTGTACCCTGGAAAACACTTGGGAGCACCTTAATTAAAACATAAAATATTCCGGAATGAAGCATTAAATTATTATTTGGAAGAAAGTAGGTCCGAACTGTGAGCAGACAAACTGTTTCACAACCCTACGCCATAAAACAAAGAAAAAAAACTAGAAACTAGAAAGATATTGTCTCTTATTTTGAAAAAAGAATACAGTAATAAAAAGGTTCAATAACTTGTCACCAAGATTACAACTGGCAACATACATAATCAAACTGTATTCTATATTCAAACATATTGCGACATTCCTCGGATTGACCAGATGGGTCCAATAGTTCTTGTACAATATTCCCTCTCAATCCCAAGGTTTGCAAGCAGTTATCAAATAAATCAATTCCAGTTGGTCTCCAATTTGACCGTCAATGGAATTGGACGAACTTGTTCAAAGATAATTTCGAATTCTATGCGATGTTCGAACATCAGTTATAATTTTAATGGCCTGTTCCTGATTGCAATTTCTTGGGAATTATGAAAGCCAGCTTGAAATTGGGGTCCATAGCTCTGCACAATACTGTTAATTATGATTTTGAAATGGATCTTGAAAAATCAAATTACACTACGTGGCAATGAATTTGGGGCAGTGAGAAAAATCATTAAAAAAAGTATGCGTGATTTTCTACTTATTAATTAATTATTGATTCAGAACAACAAGTTTTTTTTTCTGGTAGCAGCTACATCTGGTTAGACTGGAAGCCGATCTTAACATAGTAGGGGGGAAAAGGCTCGGAGGATGATGATGAATATTTTTTTTTTCTTTTATCACTGCTCTCAGTTAAATAATAGGTATAACAACACAAGCCCAATACAACTATAATAGGTGAAAACATCAACAGATAGCAGAGTATTAGTAATAATGACAAACACACAATCTGAACGTTATCAGCACTTGAGTTTGACTCACTTGATATTGATGTTAACAAATGTTACAGATGTCTGCGCACTCAGGACTTAGGCTGTGATTACAAGGAATTAATTCAGAAGCAACAACTTCTTATAAATGCTAAGTAAATGCACTCAAGAGCGTGTAGGTCATAAAAGTATGCAATTATCTAACAGAATACAATTTCGTACTCTTCGTAGCGTTTATCCCGTCTTGTGACGGGGTCCGCTTTCCGTATCTTCTTCTTCCACTTCGCTCTATTCTGGACATCTTCCTCTTCGAGTTCGCAGATTTTCATGTCTTTCTTTACGTTCGTATCGTATCGTTTGTCCGACGAATACAAGTAGAGGCTATTATATTTAGCCAATCTGCACGCGGATCACGTAAAAAAATATGAGTCCTCGTCTCATAGGTCCGGAGGTCTGGATCATCTGGAAAATAGCTAACAGCATTATAATAGAATACTAAACATTTCTTGTTTATTTATATTATAACTAGCTTTCGCCCGCGGTTTTACCCGCTTCCCGTAGCCGGATGATGACAAAAACTATAACTAACCTAAAACTTTCTCCCGGGTCTAAGTTACCTCCCCTCTAATTTTCAGCCAATATCTGTCAAGCCGTTTTCATGCTATGTCGTGACAACGGAAAGTGGGTTTCATTTATATGTATATATATATATAGATAGATAGATAGATAGATGAATAGGCATTTTACATTATTTATCTTTCATCAAACGGAATTTTTCAATATATAGATTTTCCTCTTTTCCTAACACTACCTCGGGATTTTCATTTTTGAGCCAGAGCATTGTACCATTTTGAAATAAAACTTGAATCGAAAATCTATGACAAAATTTCAAAAGGAGTTTCTAAAAAAGTTGGTCGAATTTTTTGCACGCTGCGGCTTCGTGTGTCGCCAAAAAATACACAGTACTGAAAATACCATTTCAGTGCACGCTAGTACAAATGTTGCTCAAGAAAATATAGGTGTTCCATCACAGGATATCCTTTAACCTTTTACCTGTAGGAAATCCTGTAATTCCTGCTAGCAGGGAATATCGTTGCAAAGTACAGTTTGAAAGGACTTACCTTTCTTATATAACTTAAATATTACTTTACTATATATAAATATTATATTACTTAAATAAAGAAAATTTTGTTAAACGAACATTACTATGCACTCAATGCAATATCAATAATAGTTTCAAAACTAAAATTGTGTACCGATCTACCTCATAAATGCAAAAGTATTGCTTATTCTCAAATAATAATAAAATCCCGAAGCAAATGTTAATCCTTCTATTAAATATTTGCTTTCGCAGCAAACTATTAAATATTTGCTTTCGCAGCAAACTTTAATACCAAGTTAATGTGCCATCCGGGTTCCAGTTTATGTCTAAACGAGACAGTTATTATAACTTTAACTTAATAACGTTATAAATTGAAACGGTTTCCACAAACACATTATGGGGAGTGGTTTGCTGACTCTAGATCTCTGATCCTTACTGTACCAATAATATAAATGCGAATGTCTGTCTGTTTGTTTGTTACGGTATTTAAGGAAAACCGGCTTAAAACTTTTGCTACTCTAATCATATAATCATCATCATTTTCCCAGCCCTTTCCCAATTATGTTGGGGTCGGCTTCCAGTCCAACCAGATACAACTCTAATCATGTAATTTAAATAACTGTAGAGTAAACTAAAGTATTTTATGTACATCACATTCATTGAAATTTCACCAAGTGGCTATGCAGTCGCTATTGACATCAACTGCAAGTACGATTCGTCTATGTTGATGACTGACTAACTGGCCGTATGGTCTTGATGCAGAAAAAGTTCCCTTAGAAAGCAGGAAAAGCAAGTGAAACAATGAGTAAAAGCTAGTCTTGAATATCTGTTTTGAAACCGCTATGCAGTCTTCTGTCAGCTGTATGTTTGGTATATTAATCTTTATCGTTTTCCGTTTAGTGGGCGCTTCGCTCGGATAATGTGTGTTATCGCGAAGACGATAATGGAAGTGAATGTTATGGATTGTTCTAGTTGATGTACCCATTGACTTCCTTAATGTATGTTTTGAGTGTTATTTGTTTGAAGTTTGGTGTAAATGGGAAATTGGTGTAACTAAAATTAATACTAATTGTTGAGATTTAGATTCCAAATATTAAGCGAGACATTATTTTAGGATTACTTTAATTAATGAATTGGATCCCTAGCAATAGAACATTTTATGTATATTAATTGTGATCGATTATAATGTCTGCAAATTAAGATGAACTCAGACTTCGTTATGGTGCAAAATATAATTAAACAATAACGAAATAAAACGCAACATAATACAATTGAAAAATAAATTAAATTCCCATGATGCTTTACATCTGTATGCAATTTCAATACCATGAATATTCACGAGGAAAAACGCTTCGCTACACGCGTTCACATTTAACACCATGGAGAACTAAATTACTAGCGGAGATGTCATATCCCAAAATCTCCTAAGAATGTAGCACACCAAAATGCGGGTGTTCGGGGGACGAGGAACACTACTAGGTCCGCCCTCATACTAGTTCTTTCGAACTCGACCTCTCAAGAATCTTTGAATGACGTGTCAATCAACCCGAGCACCTCGTTAGTTTAGTAGTAACTGATCATTTTATACATAAATGTACTTTGACCTACAAGAAGGTGCCTGACCTACCAGCCTTATGGCATCTCCACTCATCTTTTCCTCCGTGGTTCAAACGCACAGAATCGTGCACAATCGGCCAGCATCGGCGGTTCCGAACGATTGTCAAAATGAAACAAACGTCACGGGACGGTGCGGTTACGCCTCAATACGCGCCAAACGACTTCCCATTTTATCCCTATTGTTACCACCGTCACTTTTACATTTTGCGCTCGTTTTCAATTCTATTTATGACTGGAGAGCGCTTTTTTGGTAAATAGTATGGAAAAAAATAACTACAGCTCTATCGAAAGTCATGAAATACTTGGATTTGTGTTCTCGTATTTGGACTTGTAATTAAAATCTCTACTCTTAGAAACCAGAAGTGAGGACAGATTTGAAAATGATGATTTAGGGATGATTTATATTAGGCATGAACTGATGAATGATGACCGGGAGTTGGGGAGCGGACTTACGCTAACACTACTTTTTTTAATGTAATTAATTAGACGAGAATATTAAGAGGTTCTTAAGATGTAACAACCATTGACCCCAAGTCACTAACTACCCAGGAAGCGCATTAAGATTCTGGCGCTATGCCGAGATAATTGCTAAGAAGAAAAGGAAATAAGCAGCATAAATAAATAATCATTAACAGACCCAAGATTTGGTGTTGGCAAGTGCTCGAGCTTTTGCTCATCGTTACCATAAAATAAATAATCGAAATAAAAAATAGACCAAGTAGGTTAAAGACTTTTTTATTTATTTGCAGATACTAAAACGCAGGAACCTACAATAAATAAAATAGCTACAGGCTTCAAGACTGAAATCTAAGGAATTCGGACCCAAAGGCAATTTGGTTTATCGCGCGTAATACTTGTAGTAGTAGGGATTTATTACTCCCAAGGTTCTAACGATGTACAGTCGAGTACACACGCAGCCACTCGAGAAAACCTGCGATCAAACTGTGCTCGACTGTACTGTGAACAAGCGTGTGATAAATCAGATCATATCAACATCAAACAAGATAATGACTACACGACCTACACGTATTTGTTTTTTTTTTACCAAGGAGTGTCAAATATGCATAAAACCAATATAAGTGTGAAATATTTCCATTGTTTGCAGCTTCGAGAATAACGCAATTTCCTTATAAATTGACGGAAACAAGTTCACGTCGGCCGTCTCCACTGTGAATTAGTTATTGTTGGGATCATATCTTGTATTCCCTTTGTTGCGAAATCGCGCCAACAAATTGTCTCTAGAGGAACGAAATCTTTTTAATATTTGATCGTTTCGTGTAGCCGTGACGTCACGGACAGTGCTTGTAATGCCATTCCTTATAAGACATCCTATTTATTGCCTCGTTATTATGTCGCACTATATATACTAGATAGGTACATAAAATAATAATGAGAAAACATTTTTGGTTGATTTTTTAAGTATAACCTGAAGAATACGAAACTATTGGGCCGATTTGAAAAATTCTTTCACTGTTGGGAAGCTACACTATACCCAAGTAACATTATATCCGGACAAGAAAGAAGTTCTCCCAGGACACGGGTGAAACTTCGGAAAAACAGATCTTCTTTCTCGATCGATCAGTCTTTCTTATATATTTTTAAGCATAAAGATGTATGTATATAGAACTATTTGGTTCTTAAACCTTTTTAATGATGCTATTTGATCTGTACGATTGGTAATCATGAGCGTTTCGTTGTGAACGCGAAATGAATTTCGAGGCTACAAAGGCCTTGCAAATTGCCATTACAAAGCTATATAAATACATGAATGTAATACCCTTTTTTATTTGGTCGGGTATTATTCTTTTAGTTGTTTTTATAGTATTTTTATGGTATTATTACACCTTATTAGTTGGTTTACGATGTTTGCTATTGACTAGGCTTGTTACGACAAAGAAAGGGTAAACAAGTGACTTAATTACTAGCTATGATTGGTGGTTCGAAAGTTAAATGATCCGCTTTTCTCAAAAAAAAACATGAATTTAATTGACCATTTTCCAATTGTTAAATTTTTTTTTTTTGGTTTTGACATTAACCCAACTAATTTTCCAAAGATATTCTGTAAAGCTGAATCATTGCGAAGTCAAAGACCTACATCTTCCATTCTATGCCTTCGATCTTCCATAAAACATTATTAAATTAAAAACGAACGCTCAAGAAAAAACTAATTTAATTCCACAAATATTATACGAGAGCCGTGTCCCCGTAGAGCTATAGAAAATGAAAAATTTCGGTAGTATGTTAAATGGATTTTTTCGCAGTCCCTCGGGCATCATTTTAATGGTTAACGAAACGTTGATTTTTAACCGGTACCTATTCGAATAACGTGCGTATTTTTATTAAAAATAGAGTACAAATTTCAATATTGTAAAAAATTATAACGAATTTTTTACAATATTGAAAGGCCACCCGCTGCGGATTGTTATTTACTCGTTTTTTGTGTAAATGGAAACTTTTCTCGTTAAAATAACAACCGTGGGAGTACACGGATTGAATATTTCAATATTTCACTCGTACTACCAACGTATTGGCTACATACAATTGATTAGCTTTCGCGGTAGTTTCAGACTAAACATGAAGGACCTTACTACAAAAACTTTAAACCCTGTTTTACACTTGTCTAATAAAATTTTGGCTGCAAAATGAACCATATGTCAACGTCATAATTTGACATTTTTTTAGACAAGTCTTAAACTGACGTTAAAAAGTTTTTGTGGTAAGACGGGAAATGTTCTGTTTTTTGTTGATGTAACTCTATCTGTCAATTTATTTAAAAACAAAAGGCACATATTAAAAATAAAAACATTACACATTTTATGTTTTCGACAAGCAGGTCAGTTAAGCAAGTGATGTTAGATATAAGTAATCATATGTAGGTACCTACCTACTTACTTTTACATTTCAACAGAGTACTTAATTTACCATATACTTATACCTACATAGCCAGGCTATTCGAATCAGAATTGCCTATCCTCAATTGCAATTTCCTTTTATAATTAAACAAACAGAACATTTAGTCATTTTATATTCACAGACTTGTAATTGGCAATGCGTAATGTAATTGATATTAAAATTCCGTGGAATTTTCTTGTCAAAATATCAGACTTTTAATTAATGCACGCCTCTGAAGCACTAATTAAAATAGGGCCAATAAATGTGATCCAGAATGTAATATATGTTCACGTATAATAGAACTTAGAATTTTTATTTATTTTAAAAGCTCTGTCTCTTAAATTAACAATTTGACAGCTACTTTAATGGTATAGTGTCGTAAACGGAATTTTTTTTTTAAACCAAGTTACTTGAATTTTAAATAGCAATTAGCAACTGCTCAAAGAACTGGTTAGCTAAAACTGATCTACAAAAGGATTCGTCATTATAATGTTACTATTACAGTATTTATTGTCATAGCGGCAACAATAATACATCATCTGTGAACATTTCAACTGTCTAGCTATCACGGTTCTTGAGATACAACCTGGCGACAGACCGACAGATGGAAGGACGGACGGACAGACAGACAGCGAAGTGTTAGTAATAGGGTCTTGTTTTACCCTTTGGGTATAGAACCTTAAAAGGAGTAAATTAATTATGGTTTACATTCTTACAATATCGACATCATAATTTTCCCTCAATCTAATCACCATTAAAAGTTCATCAGAATTTTATACTTACCACAAATTAAAACATGCAGTTCATAAACTCATTTCACTCTTTATAGACTGTTTGATTTATGTAAAGTCTCACGTTACATTGTTATCAAGCCACAAACAAATACGTATAAATCAATCTTGCGTATCACTTGCTGGAATTAAAAATTAATCACTGCTGTGTCATTGAACTCTAAAAATAAAGCCGACTCATGCCCTACATAATGTCATTTGGCCTGAAGAAATTGGGGGTGTCATGTTTTAAGGCACCTGAAACACTTCAAAATAGTTAACTTAAGTACCTAAACTTAGACATTTAAGAATCGCAAATCAATGTATTATATTATACAAAAGAAAATAGTGTTTGTTACACTGTTAATGACTCAAGCATGGCTGAACCGTTTAAGCTGATAATGAAAGGGGAGACAGCTTAGACTCGGTAAAGGATCGTAGGTTAGTTTTAGTCACCTACGGCTACGGCGAATAGTTAAATTGAAACTGTTAATATTACGTCCAGTTATAAGCAACAAGGATATTTCGAGTATTTATTTATCACCTTACTTATGTTATACACTTATTTTCTATTTTAAAACCAAAATACAATCTTATTTCACAAAGTAAGTTTCATAATAATTGCTCCTCTCGCTGCCTCAACCGCAACATCGCGACAGCCAATTATTAATTGAATTTCGCTACCAATCTAGCGGCAGCTATCCATTAAAATGAACCTAACCTATTTCCAATTATAGATGAATATTATGTACATATTTTCCCATGTACATTTAGTAAATATCAATAACCAAACATATGTAGGTAAATCCTGTATTTATAAATGAATGTACATTATCAACATCGCAAATTCAACATGAGTTTGTGAATTCTACTTATTAATATTTCGTGTATTCAATAGGTAAATATGGAAAATACATTTTTGATATACCTACGTAACTAAAATTACTAGTGAAAGCGAGTGAATGAATCAAAGGTAGGAAACTGGCTGTAATTCTCTTCTAGCTGCTAATCTGGCTAAAAGCTGACTAATCTCCTTGTTTGAGAACAAAACTCCTTGTACAAGAAAAATACAATTTTGATAACTGTTACAGCCTTTTTATCGTTCCACTGCTGGGCACAGGCCTTCTCTCACACGGAGAAGAATTGAGCATTAATCACCAATTTACGCTTGCTCAATGCGGGTTGGTGATTTCAGGCTATATAGTCCAGGATTCCTCAAGATGTTTTCTTTCACCTTTTTAATCAGCCATTGGTGTCTAAAGTATACTTAGAAAGTGCTTACCTGACCTGGAATTGAACCCGCACACTCATACATGAGAGGTTGGTGCTTTACCCACTAGGCCACCATGAATTTTGATATACCTAAGTAAAATTACGAGTAGGAGCGAGTGAATAAATCAAAGAGAGGAAACTAGCTAAAATATATACGTAAGTGACTGTCGTCCAAGGAGCGTATAAATTAGATTTACGTCGCCAATATCGTTTACCTCAGTCGGGTCGTTCCGGTTCGTCCCGTTCCATTGCTGCCAGCAAAATTACACAGTTCTGTGAAATGCTTTTAACCTTGTTTAACTTTTAACGTCCATTATATCTGTGGACTGTATAGGCATAAAGGTATAATATAATTATACATGAAATATCTATTTTAGAACATAAATGGGAATTCTATGGGATGCACTAACAGGGTTTAGTGGGCGAGTTGAAATGAAAGCTATTTGTTTGAGTTAAGGTTTAAAATTTAAATGGTGCCATCAGGCTTTATGTTGACGTTTTCAGGGTATTTACATTTGTTACAAATACAGAAGCGATGCAACAATACAATAAACTTAGTTATTGCGTAACTTTTCCATGTCATGGGTGACCATTTAAGTCATTACTGTAGTGTAGGTTTCAAGTTTTCGTTGCTACACTTTTTCCAAAATATTTCGAAATGGTTAAATATATTTTTGATAGGTAAAGATGCCTTTTTAAATCTGTTTACATAGCTATGTTGATTAATCATAGATTTCAATATAATAATGTGTTTACTATTTATAGAAACTACGATAAAATCCTCAAGTGTTACTAAATATAACATCAATCAAGTTCCAATATAGTAATATGATTACCTACACGCTACCTATTCACTATCTATGATAATAATTACACTATTATGACTAGGATATCGTCTGTCGGTAAATGAACATACACCTACATTTGCACAGTATTAATCAGATATTATCAACTATTTATGCATATAAATAATGTTTTAATTACTTTTAGTTTACAAAAATTATAATAATGGCACATTAAACATATTCCTATTTTCGTTAAATAAATAATTATTTTGCATCTTTAATATTAAACTACTAAAATAAACGGTACAAATAGTACAATGACATACATTTATCACCTATCCACTAATATAACTCCTAATCAATCACCAATTATACCCAATACACCTTTGACAATACTTCTATAAGATTCGTGTGCAACAAGCAGAACAAGATAAACAAAAGCAGTTCACGAATAAAGAGAGATGACCACTTGACAACCAGATCCTAGAAATAGACCATAGGTACTATATTTAACGTAGGTACTTTTTTTTCTTGACGTCTCAATAGATGTTCTATAATTATCTACAACACTAGACAAAGGCAAACATGCCTATTGACCACAATTAATTGACCATAACGCTTAGAATCCGCATTCCTGCATAGTTTGTTAGATTTTATTTTTAAACATTACCTACGTACAAAAGGTATTCCAGTTTGGTATCCCAAATAAAGGCGGACCTGTAGCCAAGAGAACCTAATTACTTTTGGCCGATGTGACGATCCCATGACCTAAATACCGAGGCATTCGCTACCCTCGTCCAATAACGCGTGCCTATATCTCCACTGCCATTATTTAATTAAATATCTACGCCGTAGATACCGAACTTAGAATTATTGCAATCAAAACACTATTCTCTACTATTAATACCTATTTATGTACGTTACAAATGAAACAATACCCACGTATTTGTTATCTTCAGCACGCTCCTTGCATACTTAACCCCATATTTCGACTGTATCATATAACTCATATAAAATGTAATCGCACTGTATACACAACTTATCATGACGATATCATGACCAAAGGTGTCTCTTTGCAGGTTGCACGGACAACAAGGCTTAAATGGGGCGAAGAAAATTAAATTAAAAACTAAAGTTCCTTGCACGATACGCAAATACTCGCACAGACTGCCGATGTTTGCTCTGGGAACGTTATCACTTGATAAGTTAGAACACAAGCCGCGTGCAAACAACGTTATCATGGTAACGTTCTTGCCGGGGACTCGGCGCCGCTGCACAGACTCCGCTCCGCTGAGGCGCGCAGAACAACACACCTGAGACACGGGACTGTCTCGTCTGCCACGCCAGCGAATGGCGCAATGGAACTACAGCACAGATAGTGTGACAGTGACAATTAATGTGACTAAGTGTTAATGTTAGTGTAAATAGGCAAGCCAAAGAACAAACCAAAGCTAATTAGCTCAAATTCCTAGTCGAGAGAGATTTACGCCGTCAAGCTGGAGGACCTAACGACGTTCGAGAATACAGAAACAGATAATGTCAGTGCGAAGGTGGCGGAGTGCCTGGCGAAGAATGAGAACCTGTCGATGCAGGAGTACTGTCCTGCGTACTACGACGGGTTGCTGTGCTGGGACCCGACGCCCTGGAACACGCAGGCCATCCAGCGGTGTTTCAGCGAGTTCCACGGCGTCCAGTACGATGACACACGTAAGTCTCTAATCCTTTATTACGCCGCTCTCGCTCGAGTATGTAAACAAGGCGATCACGTGGTCTAGACGGATCTGTGCGAGGATTTTGTATGGAATCTCTTGACGTTGTTTTGGGTGTTAGTAGATCATGCCCGCTTTTTCTTTTGCTCTAGTTAATGCTATTTAAGTAGTCCTGATGTGTAGGTATTAATTGATATACCATGTCTACACACATAATAGTCGATACCGTATGTAGACAGTTAAGTCATTACCAGTTTTTTCAAAACAAATGATGTTTCTACCACTGATTGCATACCTTAATTTATGTGCTTTTATCTTTTTGAAGTTATAAGTAGTATAATCTTAAATACAACAACGAAGAAACGTGTTTAATATTAGTGCATCAATGACATAAACAAGGTCGATTTAAAGGCGTACCTTTATGTGCATTTGGGGCAGCCTTGAATCAAAGGCGTGGCTAAAGAAAGCGTGAATACGTACCACTATTAAACGGCAATATTTCACCTAGTTTGGATATTTCTTTGGCCCGTGGTCTATCAATATCAATCACAACAATTTTTTCGATCAAGAACTCGTTGTTTACCTCGTTTAGATGCAACAGAGTCACTTTAATTGTGAGTACTCAGTTTGAAGTCAGTTTTTTTTTTATTACCAGCTTTCCCTATCCCGAAAATAATGTATTCGATACTTATTATATATGGATGATATATTATCAAGGTCTACTTCAAGTCACTGATTGGGCATAGTTGAACGAGTATTTTATAAAATTCAGTAACCACATTAACATAACAAACGAAATATCCAATTTATTCTAGCATTCACTATTTCTTCAACTGCCTTCATGTAAATCTTCTGAATCACAATAGAATACAATACAAAACTCAAACTCAGTCACAAAAAAGCGAAAAGCCGTAAGCACTGCATTCTGTCCTATCATTGCAACGAACCGTTTTGAAAGAGCTCTCATTGTACTACCAGTAACGACGTACTAAAATATCTTTAAAACAATAGGAATACAAATACGACTGTTATCCCGAGACGTTGCTTTTGTTGTGAAAACTGATAGGACTGGTGCAGCTCGAGTGTTAAATGTTACGATAATAACTGCAGTGTTTGAGTACTGTAGTAGTTATGTGGTAGGATGCAGCTTTAAAGTAACTTAGTAATATACAGAATGGTCCAAAATTTTTTTATACAAATTCGAGATTCCTCACGCTTAGAAGCATATAAAGATTTCGTGAATGCCTGAAGTCTTAACTTAACATGCATCTTTAGAACAATGTTTTTCTAATCAAAGAAGAACTTGATTTGATACGAGAAGACTTATATTTTTTCATAATTAATATTTACTTCTCTCGTTTTCTAAAACCAATTTAAAGTTAAAGTTTCAATTATGTTTAAATTCGACCGTTAGTGTAAATCTCTAATTGAAATTGCTCATTTGGGTCTTCAAATCGGTGTACATCAAAACTTCAAGTACACGCACAACACATAATCGAACATGTAAACAAATAAAGTTCTCCGTTCCCTTCCTATCACATATTGTTTACATACCATTTGCACAAACCGCTACACCAACATGGAGCGTGCCTGTAGATTTAGCCAAAAACCACAACCCATTACCAACAGATTATTTTTTCTGTTTTCTCCCTTTCCATCATCTATGTGGGATTTTTTCTCTAATAACATGCCAGTACCTCTCATCTTTTCTGCATCTGTACCTACTTTCAGACTCCCTCTGATATACTCATTCAAGAGCTTCTGATTATATTATTGTAAAAAAAAAAACAGCCAGCCACAAAAAGGGTAAAATCCGTTGCTTAGCAACCCTGTTACGTAACCCTGCTTCTTTTGTTTCCCAAAGGCTCAGGGTATTTGAAAGGATTATGATATTTTTTACCATTTTATTATTCTCTCAATGCTGAAAATTTACTCTAAGCTCCCCGTGTCTTTATTTCGCATATTTTCTTTTTTCAAATATGATTCTGGATCTACGGCATCGAAATATAACCTTTATGAACTGTGTATTACAGTTTCATAATATCAACGTAAATTAGTAAATTGCACAAGCCAACCAATTTTAAACTGCTAGACCAAACTGCAAATTATTCAAAATAATGTTATTTTATAAACCCAAAATTGACTTTATTTGTTTGTTTTACGATTTAAATTAGTTTGTTTGGGCAATATTTGAATCCCCTGTTTGTACTATAGTTTTTAACCGGATGCAAACAGTCCCTCGGGATACGAGAGAAACTGAGGAAAACAGCTAGTTCGTAACAAACCTCGTTTGTAAACATTAATTATGACAAACTGGGTTGCAACTACGTAGAACACCCATGACAATTATAATTTTGGAATACATGTATTTGGTTAACATAAAATCTATACATATAATAAATCTGTAGAAAAGTAATTTTTGTACATTGAAGAAATTGGCAAAAAAAATAGCCAGCATGTTAAAGGATAACTAACAGAACCCATTTCCATCATTTTTGTCTGTTTATCTGTTTGTTCGTTCGGGATTCACGTAAAATCTACGAATTCAATGCAGACAATGCTTATATACAAAAATTCTACGTAACTTGGGGTATTACTTAGTTTTTGTTTCATCGAAATCGATTCACTCTATCAAAAGATATGATTAATTTTGTGAATTCAAGATGTAAAATATTACGACACGCAATCTGTTTGTCAAAACTGTACATTTGAATGTTGTACTTATATTAGTTGATCGGCCTATTATTAATCTTTACACAGAAAATCACACCTTCATAAGTAACTTCGGAAGAAAAAAAAAATGAAAATTGTGTTTAGCCAAGGTTAAAGTAGCTCCATCTGTGGTAATCTGTGTTAAATAAAATACATAAAATTTGTCAAAGGAGCGAGGTGGTAAATGACAATAAATTACCATACATTCTTTATAGAGGATTATTATTTCAATAGATGGAGTTGTGTATTTTCCGTAATTCACCATATTTTAACACGTAGTGTAATTTTACGATAGACTTTTCAATAGTGTTTGTCAGTTTGCCGTGCCACATCAAAATCCAATTATAATTATTACCTTGATGAAAGGAAAATAATAGTTCTCAGCCAAATTTAAAACGGTGCCATCTAAATTATTTTTTGAATATTATGTCAAAAATGATGACTTTAGTATAACAATTAATTATCATTTAAAGTTACAGATGGAGTTTATATCAGGATTTTTTCATAAACATAGTTTAGCTTCTCTTCCACTAATGTGGTGGCCTTAAAACAAATTACTTTGAGTGAATAGTATTAAGTAGACCTTCATTATTTTTTCTGATGCAAAGTATGTAAACTTAATCCTAGAAGAAAGGACGATCTGTCTCTCGCAAGTGCTGCTAAGCGTGAGGTAGGTAGGTAATGTAGGATTCTGTAGCTTTAAGAACAAGCCCAGATACAAAGTGCAGATAAGAAATGGGAGCTTTCTCGATTTAATACAATACACACGTAAAATGCTTTATGCGTCTGAAAACGTACAAATTGCGCGTCGCATACCAGAGACATGCTTACTTTCAACTTCTGATCGCAAATACACTGGTCACGATTACGAACAGTCTCAGTAAGACCCGAGCCAAGTCTAAAAAAACACCTTTTATATAAAACTACGTTTGATGTCATTCAATCACAAAGACAGAATTGTTTTCTGTTGCAAATCCTATCCACCTGTATCCTATCCTAATCCAGCATGCATTGCAGGTGTGCATTGCACAAAAACCAATGGTATCCTATTCGAGAAGTCAAAAGAGTCGACCTGCCAACGTCAGCTTCTGCGCTAAGCAAGTGTTCTTAATAGTACCATCAGAATTACATTCATCGTTGAATGAGGTGAATAAATTTTCAGAAACCACAATAACAGTACTGCTTTGGCTCCAGCATATGATCGCTTCATAGAGCTCTGATTGGCCCCAGTTGACCAAGTCAGGTCTGATTTGTTCGTTCATCAGATCTTTGAAAGTTTTTCGGTGGTCTTTTTTTACTTACTGTCGTCCTGTTTACGTGTGACACAAAATATGGTATATAAACGCAAGAGCGAAATTTTCCCGGTGTGCGGTAGTGACGCCCAGTATACAACACATCTGTTTCTTTTGATTTGCTGGCTCCACCAAGAAATGACAAATTGAGAGCGTACATTTTGAAAATCTTGGCAAAACTGCAGGTTTCAAGTA
This sequence comes from Helicoverpa zea x Helicoverpa armigera, assembly GCA_033682625.1. NCBI lineage: Eukaryota > Metazoa > Arthropoda > Insecta > Lepidoptera > Noctuidae > Helicoverpa > Helicoverpa zea x Helicoverpa armigera. The sequence goes on from JAWIIS010000011.1 coordinate 5,822,081, forward strand.
CGAACACATGAAGTAGACTCTCACAGATACGTACATTTTGCCTATTCGTGAACTAATGCAAACATTTCGGTGGAGTCCTGGCTTAGGCCTCCCCCACATTAGGCGTGCGCGATCCTCGGGCGTGTGAGTAACGCGGGCGTCGCGAGCACGCTGCATGAACGTCGCGTTTTGCTGCCCTGCGGCATTTACCTACAGCGAGGTCGCGGCGCGCACGCGCCGCTCTCCTTGACGTTTAACTGCTAAGGCGTTTAGCGGGCGGCGGGGATAGCAGGCGAAGGGGTAAGAACGCAACTCGAGCGACGCGTCGCTTGCACTCTTCACACATGCCGCAGGGCAGCAAAACGCGACGTTCATGCAGCGTGCTCGCGACGCCCGCGCTACTCACACGCCCGAGGATCGCGCACGCCTAATGTGGGGGAGGCCTTACCATAGTGAGTAAGTGCACAGAAAATCCCCGTCATACAAGTGTTTCTCCCCAGTAGTGAAACTATCCTACCCTATGCGCCTGCTGATGGTGATGACTCATTTTATCATTCATCCGGCTATTCCCCAACTATGTTGGTGTTGGCTTCCAGTCACCGAATCTGTTTGAGTACCAATATTTTGCTTGGAGCGACTACCTATCTTCAATCCAGTCAACTACACAAGCCGATATCCATGGTAAGACTGACAGACTTTCTGGCTTCTGATTAGTCGCAGCAGCTGCAGAAAATGTACAAATGACAGCTTTGTCAGACTCAAAGCATATCATCATCATCATCATCATCAGCCTATCGCAGTCCACTGCTGGACATAGGCCTCTCCAAGTGCACACCACTGAGATCAAAGCATATAGACATAGATTATAACTGTTTTCTGTGAAAATTACTTACGCACCATAGGTAATAATTTTCCAAATTGGCTGACTAGATCCAGAGATATTCACAACGTCACAAACTTTACTTCTTTTGTTTAGATAAATGGTCACATCCACAACATAACCTTGATCAATGAATCTATGCGACTGCTAAGTGCTAATCCTAATTATACTGTCACGTGAAAGAATGCACCTACGGGATAAGTAGTATTTTGACTATTCTATATTGCCCACGCAGACGAAGTTGCGGGCAACAGCTAGTTCATAATAATTCCGGTAGTGCTCAGTTTTGCTACTTTCTCGAAATGTTCCGTTTTACATAATCACGGTATTCAACCCAAAATTTTAGGGTTTACCAAAGGCAAACCACAAGATCCCGAAAATTATTGTGTAATATTGTAAACATTGCCTTGAGTTAACAATTTTACGTCAGCTTATAATCCTCCGTACCTCCTATTAGATAAATAGTGTAGCTAACAGTGACATTTACGCTGAAGATAATGTTCGTAATACAGGAGGTCAAACAGGCTGTCGCTCCATGCATAGCAATCAGCTACATGCACTTAATCTGTGAGTCTAGCCTAGTTGAAAAAGGCTAGACAGATGATTAGATGAACTTTCACGATTGCTTCTGACACAAACATTGTTGAAAGGTTCTTTTAACAGACAGACATGTGTTGCTGGGGAGTTTGTTGCGCCACTTCTTCTTCCTATCAAAAACTTATAGGAAGTTGTGAAGGGAGGACGTTTTAAGGGCTGTCTTATATATTTTTTTTTTGACGTTCAAAAAGAGCTGTTTTGCAGCCAAGTTTCAATAAATGATTTATGATTTTAACAGAGAACGCCTCCCGCTGGTGCATGGACGGCGTTTGGCGCAACTACTCGAACTACGCGAACTGTACGGAACGCATCGCTAACGTATCGCCGACTGATGTCACGAGCCTCATCTACCTCGCGGGCTACTCGCTCAGCCTCGCTGTGTTATCGCTTGCGGTGTTCGTGTTCCTTTATTTCAAGTAAGTGGAAAACCTGTTATATTTAAAGTTATCGATCAAGGCAAATTTTCTCCATCGTCTTATTATACCTATCTAGACGTTATGTTACAGCCTTTTTATCGTCCCACTGCTGGGCACAGGTCTCCTCTCACACGGAGAAGGATTGAGCATTTATCAACACGCTTGCTCAATGCGGGGTGGTGTTAAGACAGCTAGTTAACTTTTTTATACAAATTCTTTGATCAGCTTTATTAAACTTTTTTTTGATATCAACGTAAGTTTAACAATATTTTTTTTTATAATGGATAGGTAAAGCCATTTTAATGGGCTACTTAAATGCAGATAAGACAGTTACACTTTTGACAGAGGTTCACTTTTTGGAAAACAACTGTTTACTTCGAAAATTAAACGTGAAAATTAATAGTAAACAGTCGGTGTAAGAAAACTGAGCTTTGTGGTGTCGGTGAACTTAGGCCTTAGTATTCTTAAATCAGAGGTTAATACGATCATTTAATCATAATATTACAAACATTTGTCATTCTTTATTTGTAGACAAAAATAAAACAATCTCTTAAAGCCTTTATGAACTTCCATAACTGATCCTTTTCCACAATTGCGAAAAACTAATCTTCCCACATTTATATAGTAGTTGTTAGTGTGACAAGAATTGCGCTACTTATGTCAGACATAACGCGCTGGGCGGCTCATTCAGACTTATCGCGTCATAAATTGGAAGTCTGGGAGCGCCACAATGGCGTCAAGAGTTTTTTCTTGACAAAGTATTTTGTAGAATGAAAATTAGAAATGTATTTCAAAATTTTTCTCGCACTTTTGTTGTGATAACTTGAATTTTAAATTATATGTGACACTAAGGTACTGTATGCGCCATTACACTAATTTCTTGCATAATGAATTTACCGCTAAATATATCTGCATTACTACTACATCCTTACTAATATTATAAATCGGAAAGTGAGTTTGTTTGTTTGTTTGTTTGTTTGTTTGTTTGTTCCGCTTTCACGCCGTAACTACTGAACCGATTGCTTTGAAATTTTGCAGACGTAAAGTTAGAAGTCCGGATTAAATAATAGGGTACTTTTTATCCCGAAAAAAATAGATATTCCCGAGGGAAAACAAAAATATTGTTTGCTTGATGGATGGATTGTAGATGGCGCTGTGTGTCATTTAAAACAAGGTAATATATTGCAAACGAATATAAACATGTAAATTTAGAAGCTAAATGATACGATAATGAATCCCCGAAAATGAGGAATCGCCTAGGGATGATGTACAATTTGTTTAATCGTCTAAACTGTTTTTTTTACATCTACTTATATATACTACAATTTCCTATAAGGGTTTCATTTGCAATGACCATTAATAAAGCACAAGGCCAAACTCTAAGGGTTGCTGGAGTACACTTAGAAAAACATTGTTTTTCGCATGGTCAGCTCTATGTAGCGTATTCCCGGGTTTCCAGTGCCCAAAATCTGCATGTTTTTGCTCCACAAGGGAAAACGTGTAATATAGTGTACCATTCAGTTTTGGTTTAACAACTAATCGTATCCAGCGTTACATCGCGCTTCTTAGATTTTTCCGTGGGAATGAGAAGTTTTCTTATAGTTGTGATTTATACCGCAAATAACCGAATTCCACGCGGGCGAAGCCGCGGGCGGAAAGCTAGTACTATGTATATACCTAAATATTAGGTAGTCAGATTTCTTCAACTTCCATTACTTTACATTTGAAATTAATTCTTAATATTTGCTATTCGGTACTTATAACATTTTAGGATGAAAATATTAAGAAAATAGTAGTACTAGTTTTCCAATACTTACCTATTAATTCTTGCGTAGAACATAAATTCAATTTAGAACTCATAGGTATGTGTCTACTATACCAATATTAGTAGGTAGGTACGTCTATATTATTATTATCAGTTAGACTTGATATCTTTACTGAAGGAATTTCCAAATCTGAAATTGGAATCGCTCTTCAGAATATTATGATTTTCTTCAAAATATCAGCGCTCTCAAAAGGCATCGTAAGTAGGTCAGTGACCTGAGATCGGAATATGAGATGCAAATTCAATATTCTAAGATATACGCTTATTCATAGATATATTTGTAGATCAATCATTCTTGTCAAAGCAGTGCGTAAGATTAGAGATATGCGTAATTCCCATTTCTGCGTTTTGTTTCAAGAAATAATGTTGGTATATTTGATTTCATATAAGGGTAAATTTTTGTGTTTAAAAGTAATTACTCTGTCGCGTTTAAATCATTGCTGTGAGCTGAGCGTTAAGTGAGTGTAAGAAACACTTTTTCATCTAAACGCCAATTAATAAGAAGTCTATTTAGTCTTCGGTAAATTATAATTTTGCCCAAGCTCTTACTAATATTTTGCCAGTTATCTTATTTTATCCTATTTAGTCTAGTTATTATTTTTATTTTGTTCAGCTCTTCGTACAAAAATATTTTACCAGTAATGCAATTTTTTCATCAATTTGCATTTAACTGAAGTTCATGAACTATATAGCTATTGCCCTATTTATTTACACAAGGATCTGTTCATAGTCCTTCCCTTGTTTGTATTCTAAGTAGTGTGACCAGGCTACCATTACCGTAATCTCGTAATGGGAATAAAATGTACAATAAAGCTTATCCCGGATTTTAGGTTCAATCTCCCTCATCGTTTGATGTTATTTTATTGAATTAGGGTCGAATTCTGATTACCAGTATTGGGTCGATTCTGATTGGGTAGAACTCTGGCTACTTATTTACTAAACAAACTCAACATTAAGAACGAACATAAAGCGGCACGACCGGGAATCGAAACCGTGACCACGTGGGAAGCAGTAGTACTATGCTACTATTGCTGGGAAATTTGTTCTTCACCGCTTCTTCTTATCCAGCCATAACACTAGGAAGTGGTGAAAAGGGGGTTGCGTTTTGGGAGTGCTGTCATTTTTGTAATCTTGACGTTAAAAAGTGCTAATCTAATAAGCCTACTTTAATAAATGATTTTTGACTTATGTGCCTGCTAAACCAACGAGGTATTTATAGAAAAGTTAACTGTTAATTAACAATAACAAAACAAGGCCTTAAATAATCGTAGTTACAGAAAAACAAATAAGTCTATACCATCAAAACTATAACATCTATATTTCTCTAACATTATGTGACATAACAACTTGAAGATCTTTTGAGCCTAATATCCAATAAAGGTATAAAGAATTACTTCACTCTCATATCGTAAGGACGTCGGGTACCCTCGTAAAGGCAGGCTCATACTAATACGTCAATATATCTTGTTTGAACAGACATTTATTGTTTAGTAGGATAGCTTTAGGCTTATTAGATTCTAAGTCACGGAGTTTTTAGGCATTTCTCCTCTATGAAAACCACTGTTAAATCTATATCGGAAACCATCTTGCTGTCTATAATGTGCTCACAAGGCCCTATGTACATGCTGCGGGTTGTTCGAAAGAGATACCGCGGCCCTGGTACATAAAAGGTCTACGACGGAACACGACGGTTTTTAGTCAGTAAGAGTCTGACACTCCCTCACCGCTGCTAACCCACAGCGGGAGGGGTCATTTGATGATTTTTGACGTCGGAAAAAAAAAGCCCTATGTACATAATATACGACACTAATACTGACTGGTTTTAGCTATCGCTACTCTAGATTACATCAGTGGTTTTGGCTTGAACGCTTGACTGACAGATGTAATTTCTTATACTTATATAATATTAGTAATTTTAAAGGTAAGGTAGATCTATTAGGCAGTAAGATGTGATGTCTGAATCTACTGAACCGATTAAGAATGGTTTATCCACTAAAAGTTACTTTCGTAGTTTCGTAATCCAGACATTGGGCCTCAGATTTGTTGTATCAATAATAACAAAACATGTTATTTTTCTCTTGTAATAAGTTACTAATATCCCAATAATAAACTATCGACAAATAAAAGTCGCGACGGCTAGAAGATCTCAAACATTGTATTTAATCTAATAAAGAGGAAATCTTGTACCATTCGCTATTGATAAAGTATTTATTAGGTTTATTCACGAGAAATCTATCATTAATAAAGGAATAAGTCAATTATTTAATAAGTTTTAGAGTTCTATGTGCTGATCTATGTTATCATTGCTTTATTGGGCGATTAGAACTTTTCTTAATAATTTACTTTTACATCGCATAATTTTTTTATTAAATTTAAAATTCATTCTCATTATTTTTACCTTTCTAACAGGTCGTTAATTTCAAATTATAAAAATAATTAACCAAATAATGAAATGGGCTATTTAGACTCATCTTTAACCTTTATACACGACAGGTACTAAACAAACACACAGGCATGTAAAGTACCTACAATAATTTGGGCACAAAATGCGTATGACCCTCTGTAATCCTACATAGACAATGACCACAGCATTATACTGGACTTTGAATAAAATGCTGGCCATTACCAAGGGTTAGTGTAGGTACACGACATTTAGAGGGAAATCAAGGGTTCAGGCTCTTTGAATATTAACTCAGATAAACCTAGATAAAAAATACATGCCAAAGGGAAACAGCTTATCTTGTTTGTATGATTAAATATAGAAGTAAGTTGAGTAGGTACTTAAATGTAAAAACGTATGTTACTTATACGCAATATACGCTGATGTATTTCCACTGGCCCATGTAATTTCCAAAATAAAACAAAAAAAGGTTTTGGGTTCCATAAATCACGTTTCCATTTTCAAATGTTTAAATAATTGAATGGAACACGATAAAAAAAGAAACTTCATTTATTCAAACAGCGAACGTCAGATTCCAAACAGCCAGTGTTGTCACATTAATGTAATTTGTGTACAAATTGTGGTAGCAAAATGATATCAATTTTGTGCCTAACCTTCTACGAATCGCAAAACCTTTTACAATTTCACAAATTGAATTTCAAATGAACCGTCGTCAATGAATATCGTATTGTAATATTTTTCTCGAATAATCTTTAAAAGAATTTATCTTTTTTTCTTACATTACGGCTGAAAAGGTCCGATTGCTCAGAGTTGGGTAAATAAAAAACGTCACACTGGCGATATTTAAAAATGAAACCAAACACATTTCAGGAGCGTAATCAAAATTGTGTCTTTGATTTTATTAAGGATTCTAAGGATTATTAAGGATTTTATTAAGGAAAATCTTTGAGAAGAAATAGTGAAATTAACTCAATGAAATGATAAATGCTAACAAAGTAGGTAAACCTGATCTATTTCGGCAGAATTTTCTTTAAAAATGTAACAGTCATCAAAATTTATACTGCTGGCTATTTACAATATGCACACGTTCCCACATAATATAAGTAAATAATTATTATATAAGATAATAACTGCCGGTTATCTCATTACGAGTACAGTCGGATACACAAACGGGACATCATTACAAATATAAAAAACTTGTAGGTACATTTTCCTTAACAATTCAAACTAAGATAAAGTTTTTCAAGCAACCCTGATTGCGGTTGTTCCTTCCAGTTATCTTTTATTTTTTAGGCGAATAGTAAAAAAGTTTTTGTAACATCCTTTTTTTATCTATAAAACTATTTTTTACCTCCTTTTTATTAAAATAGTTTAGGTACTAGGTCTATAAAAATATTTTTTTCTGTTGGAAGGAAATGAGTTAGGTATTAACCGAGTTTTTATTTTGTGTACTTATGTAAACTTTTTGCGTCTAGACCTAGTATAGTAAAATGTGTTTACTGTAAATAAAAACTAACTACCAATAAATAAAAAAGTGGAAATAATATCACTACCTTCTTAAATTGTCTTTGATACAAATAATATTACGTACTCCTTCATAAATACTTTTCACTATTTCTTAAAAAAAAACTGTAAATTATTGTTTATGTGACAACCAGCTTGCAAAGCGCTCCAAAGAGTTTATAATATTCCATTCAAACGTCAAAAACGTTCCAACCATAGATCATACACTTTTGAATGCCCTTAGCGGCCATAAGTCGCGGGAATTTATTTAGCAAATCTGTATGTAATGGTAACTGCAGCATCCGGTGTCAATTTAACGATCATCTAAAATGTATATTCCAGCTATGAACGGTAAAGAGCCAGATATTATTGCCGCTGTATCATGTACTAAAGTTTACGGTCTATCCATCACCGTGTATAAATATCTAGATACCAGTTGGTACCAGTCAGTTGCACGAAAAATATATGATGCTATACATTCATAAAAGTATTGTTTTCCTGTAAAAAGTATGCAGGTAATGAAACAGACTGTTATGCAGAGATTCCGCGAAAATTGTTCACGCACGAAGGTTGGGCAATTTCGCGAACATTTTTGAAATGTTCTCATGTCATTTGTTACTTGTTACCTAGATTGCTAGAGCTAGGATACCAGAAGAAACATTTGTGTACATCAGTGCCACACCATTGGTATCTCGTTTTAACACTAATATTTGTGTAGCACTTCTCATGATTCACAAAAAACTTCTACTTAAAATTAATTCAACCTCACAACAGCGTAGAATGTAAGAAGATACGTTGTAATCCCAAAAGTATTAATATAATTTAATAAATTCTAATTTCGTCTCTATGTCTTAGTAGTCTTCATTCTAACACTATTAAAATCGTGAGATACCAAAAAAATGACATTACCCAAAATGTACCATTCCGTATGAGTACCACAATCGAACTGTGACATCACCCTTGACATAATGGCGATAATATGGTGAATATCACTTTTGGCACAGCATACGCGCATTATAGTCGTTAACTAACATCATACATATAAACGATGCGATCAAACCGTGGTAATATCTGATATCGAGCGCTAAAGTACCTACTCTTTATGGGCTGGCCATAGTGTTTCCATTAGAGCTAAAATACTCTTTGGTCTGTTTGCGTATGTTTTTATACTATAGAGGTTATATTTATTTTAATTTTTTGCAGGTTGTAGCAAAATAAATAAATGTCTACTTCTAAGTAAGCTAGTAAACTTTAAGACAAAAATAATTGGAAAAACTTGTATTTTGGTTTTGGTGTTCGAACCCAACTTCATGCTAACCGCTTGTCAGTCATAATAGCATTTTTTCTTATTCCTACATAATTTTAAAATAATATTCCCATTTTATTTTCAATTTTCCACGCCGTAACTAGAATTTATGCTAGCATTCCCGTAGGAGCCGGATTTCAAGGCATAAAAAAGTAAATTATTCTATGTTCTGGCATAGTGTAGGTTTTATACTGTAATATATATTTTTTGTTCAATCTTATATTCCCAGAGTTGGCCACCTACATATTTTTTTTATAAAGTTACTTGAATAAAATATATAGCAGATTAGTTCTCCTTAAAACAGACTAAAATAACAAATTCTCTCTGCTTAAAGGATCCTAAAAATCTCCGGTTTTTTCGTCTTTATTTTCCCTCAACGGGACTTCTCGTATAGAAAATCCAAAGAGAAATATCTCTTCGCAAGTAATATAACTTATGAACTAAGTAGGTACTAGATAGTTATGCAACCCGTCTGCAATTTGTCACGACTAACTTATACTCCATTATAACTTGGAACTAAGCAAGTTCATAACTTTTTGTCTCCATATCATGAACTATCAAATATGAACGTCTAATAGCGTTTAAACGGAACTCACTTTTAGTTCGATTTTTCAGAGAAGTAAAGTTACGTTCTACATAAAATGTGACTCTCTAGGCAATGTGTAAGGCACCGCTATATGGAGTTTATAAGTGTGAAAATAAATTTCTTAAATCGCTTGATAATATTCCTAACAAACTATATTTACATTTTGTCGATGAAGACGCTTGCCTTTCGTAACAAAATTTATTTAGAGATAGATAGAGAAGTGATATATGCATTTATGCTCTCCAGCAATATGCACATAGTTCCCTCAGGATATACCTCTGAATTGTAGTATTAATTTGATCCCTATGCTAATTGAATGGTATTTCTTAAGTGCTTGCATACTAATATAGTCAATTTACCTCGCATGTAGCATTACGACTACGCAGAAGGCACACAGTAAGCTCTATTATATTATATAATTCACTAGCATTTGAACGCGACTTTGCTTGCGTCAATTTTGAACTAGAGAAACAATACGGATCGTCTAACTGGTGCCATCCTAACTAATCCTAACTAATATTATAAATGTGAAAGTAACTCTGTCTGTCTGTCTTTCTGTCTGTCTGTCTTTTCTTCACGCCTAAACTAATGGACTGATTTGTGTGAAATTTGGTACAGACATAGTCTGGAACTTGAGAAAGGACATAGGATAGTTTTTATTACAAAGAAATACAAAAATAAAATTTATTCCGGACATATACCGCCATCTATTGGTCAAACCATAAATCTGCCGCAAGTCACTATTCCACGCGAACGAAGTCGCGGGCAAAAGCTAGTCTGGAATATAAATGTAATTGTTGTTTTTCTCGGCAACAGCTTTCTTCTGTTATCCATATAAAAAGTTTGGTTATTCTAGCTTTAAACTTGGCAATACTCCCATATAACCTTTCAACCCCCTTAGAAGTCCTTAAAACCCCTTTTCCGCAATAAAAGTAGCCTATGTCCGTCCTCAGGCACTCAGCAGTGTACCAAATGTCATTTAAATCGGGTCAGTAGTTTTAGAAAAGCGAGTCAGAGAGACGGACAGAGTTACTTTTGCACTCATAGTACTAAATAATAATAATAATAATAGCCTTTTATTCAGATCGTATTAACAATACATATACATATAGAACTTGAAAACTTAAAATTAAACCTTTGACCTAATCTATTATTTGATTTTTCTTAACATTTTCCAGATCTGTTTGCCAGTCGGCAAAGGCCTCCTCCAACCTTTTCCATTCATGCCTTTCTTGAGCCACCCTGTTCCATGCGACGCCTGCAACTTGCCTTATGTCGTCATCCCATCTTTTTTGTGGTCTGCCTCTTTTCCTTTTACCTTCTCTGGGATACCATTGTGTCACAATTTTGCTCCATTTGTCCTTACCTCTTATCATATGTCCTGCCCATCGCCATTTAAGCCTTCTAATTTTGGAAGTTATATCTACAACCTTTGTTTTGCTTCGTATTACACGGTTTCTCATTCGGTCTGACTTTTTCACATTCATCATGCTCCTTTCCATTGCATATTGGCAGGTTGCAAGTTTGCTAGTCATGTTTTGTGATAAGTTCCAAGTTGGGCTACCGTATGTGAGAACTGGAAGTATGCAGGTATTAAAAAGTTTGCATTTTATTTTCATAGGAAGGTTTTTATCTTTCGTAATCTCTTTCAAACTCCAGTACCTCCTCCAACCATTGGTGATCCTTCTTTCTACTTCCTTGTGCATCGAATCCTCTTGTGTAATTAGCTGTCCCAGGTAAATATAATCATCTGTATAATCGATTTGGCTGTTTGATAGATGTATAGCGGTTTTCTCTCCATTTGTCATAACTCTTGTTTTCTCCGGGTTCAGTTTTAATCCAACCTTTTCGCTTTCCGTTGCCAATTCGTGTATCATTTTTGTTAAGTCTTCCGGGGAGTTAGCAAATAGCACAATGTCATCTGCGAATCTTAGATGTGTTAGAGAAGCACCATCTATTTTGATACCGACATTTTCCCAATTAAGTCCTCTGAATATTGACTCTAGTACCGCAGAGAATAGTTTTGGTGACAGGGGATCTCCTTGTCGTACACCTTTGCTTACTCTAAAAGGTTCCCCCTTCTTTTCTAGTTGGATTCTCGCGGTACTCTGGCTGTAGACGTTTTTTATTAAGCGGATGTATTTGTGTTCAACTCCTTGTTCTTTGAGGGCCTCCCATATCTTTTCGTGGAACAAAGAATCGAATGCTTTGCTATAATCGATAAATGCCATGTAGTAGGTACATTGGTATTCTTTGTACTTCTCTATAACTTGGCGAACTACATGTGTATGGTCGATCACCGAATAGTCCTTACGAAATCCTGCCTGCTCAATAGGTTGGTGTTCATTAGGGCTTTCAATACCGGTATTACGGGATCCCGTAATACCGTGATCACGGATATATTTTGGTATTTTTTCAATACCGGTATTGAGGAGCCAATACCGTGATTACGGTATTACAATATTTTTATAATTTTAATTATTGTGGTTTGTGGTTTGTTGTAATAAGTAGCAGGAAGTTGTATTAAATAAGATAAATAACTACGACTCGTAAGATGTATGTACTCGTAATCTTATTCTCACACTTCACACTTTTGTGTATTAAGCGCCAACTTTTATCTCCAGCATACCCGCCCGCTGATAGTTCTTCAGCAGGGTTTTGTCTCCCTTTTTGAAGAACAGGACGACAACACTCCTACTCCACGCCTCTGGAGTTCTCCCTTCAAACAGGACGGCATTAAAAAGCTTCTGGAGCTCCCCCAGTACGGGCTTACCTCCTGTTTTTAATAGCTCTGTTGTAATGCCATCTTTGCCAGGAGCTTTCGATCTCGATTTCGACACTGCTGACTTCTGGCAGGTCTTCGGTGAAATGGCGTGTTAATGTGGCTCTAGAATCCACATTTCCGGGATAAGGTCGAGATGCATACGATGCGTATAACCGGCCATAGAAGTTTTCCACTTCCGAAAAGACTGCCGGCACCGAAGAAATGACTTCTCCACTTGTTGTGGTCAGCTTCGTCAAGTGGCTTCTTCCAAGAGATTGTACGAATACCTTTGACCCCCGATTCAGCTCAATTGCTATTTCAATGTCAAGAGTATTGGAGCACCGGAGGTCGCGTCGTACGTGCTTGTTGATCTCTTGGTTTAGAGCCCGCTTAGATGACGAGGCGGGTTTTCACGTCGTTTCTTCATAAGCCCTGACGCTGCATGTAACAGAATCTCGAACCTTCTTCCCTGTGGATCCGAACCACATATTCGTGGTTCTGGTTAACGTCTGTTGTGGTTTCCACGGCGGCAAATCGGTTCTCCAAATTTGACTGGAACGTTTCAGATCCTGTCATGGTTTGGAGCAGTGTTGGTCGGAGCCTGGCCTTCATCAGACGGAAACGTTCGGCCTTGAAGTTGATATTCAGAGAGCCTCGGACAAGTCGGTGATCGCTACCGGTATTAAACCTATTGATCACGGAGACGTCTCTGACTATGTGCTTCTTGTTCGTCATGATGAAGTCAATCTCATTTTTAGTCATAGTGTCGGGGCTATGATTGGACGCTTTTTGAAACTAAAGGATTGTGTTTTAATCGATCTAAAATTAAAGTCCGATTTCGAATTAGACGAATTCGATTTGACAATTATAAAAAATGTTTACAACAGCCTTTCTGTAGTCAAAGTAACTATATTAGTTTGTAAACGGGATGCCAATTTACTAAAACCAATTTACTAAAAGCGGATATTGCGCTAAAATTTATGTTGACGAAGTTAGATGGTCAAGCTAATGACTTAAGCCAAAATCTTGCAAAAGCACTTCGAAGACGCATAAAGGAGCGACAACTTTTAATATCTGGAGTATTGCAATATTTGCATGACCGACAATACCGTGATCACGTGATCACGGTATTGAAATTTTTAATACCGGTATTGATACCGGAATTGAAAAAATCCGGTATTTGAAAGCCCTAGTGTTCATCGAGTATTTTTTCAATGCGATTTAGTATGATCTTGGCAAATACCTTATATATATTAGACATAAGGCTGATAGGGCGGTAGTTTCCGATTTCATGTTTATCTCCTTTTTTATATATAAGAATAATATTTGATTCTGTCCATTGCTGTGGGATAATTTCGGTATACAATATCTCATTAAACATGTCAGTAAAGACTGGTGTTAAAATGTCTTTACTTTCTGTTAAGATTTCGTTGTTTATTCCATCGGGTCCTGGTGCTTTCTCTCTCTTTTGGCTGTTTATAGCTTTCAGTACCTCACTCTGAAGGATGCAAGGAATATTAGAGCTTTCCACTAGGTCGTCATTATCTCTAACGGCGTTGCGTTCGTATGTTTTTTTGTAATAGGATGTGGCAATTTCTAATATATTCTTTCTGTGGTGGCTCCATTCTCCGCTGTCGTTTTTAATTTTTGTGATCCAGTCTTTTGAATTTGTTAGTTCCTTATTAGCTTTTTTGACACCTCCAGTTTTGGCTATATGTTTTTCGATAATTTCCATTCTCCTTCTTTTCCTGTCCGTTTTAATACTATCTTTGATGTCTTTACTAATTTTCGCTAAATGTTTTCTTCTCTCCTTTGCATCTTTTGTACCGATCAAGTGGTTTCTTTGCGCCAGCAAGTCTAGAGTGTTAGTTGTTAGCAATTTCTTCGGACTAGTCCTAATCTTAGCAGTATGTTGTATTTGATCTTTAATAGCACTCTCCATCCAATTGTATTTTTCCTGAGTTCCTAAGGACTTTGTGTTTTCTTTGAAGTCTGTGAATTTATCACTTAGAGTGGTGACTAGTTGCTCCATTTGGTGTTTGCTGAGTTCACTAATTGGTAATTCCTGCCGTGGTCAAGGTTTCTTTGGTTGTGTTGATTTCATTTCGGCTCTGATAAGTCTATGATTGGTGTTGAAGTTGAAATTGTTGATGACGTTAAAATTTGTAAAGCAGTTGTTTCTATTGGTCAGTATAAAATCAATTTCATTCTTTGTTTTCCCATCCGGTGAAATCCACGTCCACATCTTCTTGTTTTTTTTTTTGAATGCCGAGTTTATTATGAATAAGTTATTCTCTTTTGTGAAGTTCATAAGTTTTTCTCCGTTTCTGCTTCTAATTTTATTACTGTAGGTGGATGGTCCTAGTGCTTTCTCCTCTCCTGGGCGCTTTGTTCCAATTTGGCCATTAAAATCTCCCATGACGATTAGGTTTTTGTGGGCATGTTCAATGATAGTGTTATTTAAGTCAAGGTAGAATTTCTCTATTGTTTCTAAGTCTGATTGTTCTGTAGGCGAATAGACTTGCAGAATAGACCATGAGTCTTTGTATCCTGGTAACTTCAAATTCATCATTGCTATGCGCTCCGATATTCCAATAAATCCTTCTATAGAGGTTTCAAGATATTTTTTAACAATGAAGCCGACGCCATGTTGGCCTGGCGTCGTTCCTATGTGGTAAAGTAAGAAGTCTGATTGAGAGGTAATTCTTTCACCCATTCGCCTTACTTCACTGAGGCCGACGATATCCCAATTCACCTGTTCTAATGCATTTGTTAGTTCTATAAGGTTTTCTTCGTTTTTTAGCGTGAGTACGTTAAGGGCTGCTACATATATTGTTGTTTCTCTGTGGTTTTTTCCCCGCGTTGTTGGAGGGTTGTGGTCTTTATCCCCCACGAGGACCAGTCGGCTTGGGGGAGTGTTGTGTTTTGTTGTTGTTATGTTATTTTTATTATAAGATTGTTGTGTTTTCCGTGTGCCAAGTTTTAATTGCTATTGTTTATTATCAGTTGAAGTAGACGGGAGAGAGTTGCTTCTAAACCTCATTAAATCATAAGCATTTAACCTGCTAATGTTCGACGGCATTAAGTTTTGTTGTTTCTTCGGCTGGTTATTACATTGAGGAGATGTTGATGTTTCTCTTTTCCGTTTGTCATTTTTTATATTATTTCCTTTTATTATTATTTTGTCGAATTTTAGATATGCTATATTTCCTTTCTTTCTCTCCTCCATCAGTTGCGGCTGCAGCATTTTTCTTTTTTCTAGAACATCTTTAGTATAATCCTCCGAAATGTATATATCTTTAAGATTTTTCTTCATTTTCATTACTTCATTCTTTTTCCATTCGTTCACGAAGGTAACCAAAGTGGGTCTTGCTTTATCACTTGGCTTCTTTCCAATTCTGTAAATATTACTTACTTCATAATCTTCTAATTTAATGCTCAAGTCGGTTTTCAAAATTTTTTTCACTTTTTGTAATAGTTCCAGGTTAGATTTTTCGTCTTCTTTTATTCCAAAAAATATTAAATTGTTTTGTTTCTTTGCTCTTTTCAAACTTTCTACCTCTATCTCGAGTTTTTCTAATTTTGTTTTCAAGATTTTATTTTCTGCTATGATAGGGTGCAGTTTTTCGTCCATGCTTTCCATTATGTTCTTTGTAATAGTGGTTTGTAGTTCCATATTTTGTTTTTGCATTTCGATTTGCAATCTATACATATAATAAATCTGTAAAAAAACTGTGTCTGTACATTGAATATATTAAAAAAATAATAATTGGGTGGGGTTGAGAAACAGTAATAGAGGATAAATCCAAAAAAAAAATTCTGTCTGTTTGTCTGTATGTCTGTATGTCTGTATGTCTGTTTGTTTGTACACGCTAATCTTCGGAACCACTGAACGGATTTCAATGATTTTTTCTTTGTTGTATCAGTATTAAGCCTGGTCAACATATAGGCTATAATTTATCTTCGAAACTTGAAGACCTGATGCGGAACTTCAACAAACCAACAAAACTATAAGAGATACAAAATTGGTGCCATGACAAAAATTGTTTCCTGTGATGAGCATTTTCAGCTGAGATAATAAATTTGAAGATCTGGAACACTTGATGTGGAACCCCAAGAGCCCAGCTTCTCGGTACCATATACAGGTATGACGTTTTTGCAAAAGTTGTTCAATTTGATAAGCACTTTCTATTGGCTGATACCAATTGAAGATCTAAAACACCCGATGTGGAACTCCAGGGGCCCAGCTAGACTATAGCATATAGAGGTATGACGTTTTAGCAAAAGTTGTTCAATCTGATAAGCAGTCTCTAAAACACCTGATGTGGAACTCCAGGAGCCCAGCTAGACTATAGCATATGAAGATATGACGTTTTAGCAAAAGTGGTTCAAGCACTCATTATTGACGTATAAACATCGAAGATCTGAAATACCTGATGTGGAACTTTAAGAGCAATACTACACTTGAAATGTATAGGAAGAATGTTATGAAATAGGTATGAAGAATCAAAAAAAGTAATTAGTCCGTCTTTAAATTAGGTACATGTAAAAATGGCAGGTGGAGACTCACCACCTCACTTACTGGACCCCCGGGAACCAGTCACTGAAAAGCAACAAGAGGGCAACAGGGACATAAGCAGCTGAAGGGTGAGGATACGTCGGCGGACTTTAAACGCAGATTACGCGCTCCCTGTGTTTACCATGAGGCACCTACCCTCCGAGCAGGGCTACTAATCCTGTTCTAGCGACTCCACTCTGGACGGCCAGGCCAAGCTAGAGGCATGACACCTACCCCTGTGATGGTTCACTCCGACCGGCTGGAGATGGGGGACAGTATACTCTCCCTGGAGAACTCAGTATGTATAGTATGGGGTCGCTACTTCCCGTCATCAGCCTCAGATGTCCTGTGGTGCCTATATCTCATTATTATTGTCGTTATTATCTCAAGAGCCTTTGTCCCAATTATGTTAGGGTCAACTTCCAGTCACGATGCAACTGAGTACCAGTGTTTTACAAGGAGTGACTGCCTATCTGACCTCCACAACCCGGTTACCCGCTCAACCCAACACCCCTTCCTAAGACTTAATGGCTTCTGACTACCCATAACGACTGCCAAGAATGTTCAATGACAGCCGGAACCTACAGTTTAACATCCCCTCCAAATAACGGTCATTGGTATCCAAAATATACGTAGAAAGTACATACGAACTTAGGAAAGTTGTATTGGCAGGTACTTGCCAGACCTGGGATCAAAGACGCACCCTCATACTTGAGAGATTGGTTCTCTACCCACTAAACCACCACGACTTCCACTAAGTCACCACGACTTTGTCATCTATTTAATGTATTTTTACGGAATATCCTCCGAGCCTTTTCCCAATCATGTTGGGGTCGGCTTCCAGTCTAGCCGAATTCAGCTGAGTACCAATGCTTTACAAGAAGCGACTGCCTATCTGACCTCCTCAACCCAGTTACCCGGGCAACCCGATACCCCTTGGTTAGACTGGTGTCAGACTTACTGGCTTCTGACCACCCGTAACGACTGCCAAGGATGTTCAATGACAGCCGGGACCTACAGTTTAACGTGCCATCCGAAACACAGCCAATGGTGTCTAAGATATACTTAGAAAGTACATACAAACTTAGAAAAGTTGCTTTGGTACTTGCCTGACCTGGGATCGAACCCGCGCCCTCATACTTGAGAGGTTGGTCCTTTACCCACTAGGCCACCACGACCTATTACTATATTTTTTTACGGAATAATACGTGTAATATTTTTGCCACACACAACTTAAATGCGGACTAATTAGAATCACTACTTTTATCCTTATGGTCACGTCTATTGCGGTTCAGTTCTCAGCGTTTTGTTAAGTCTGCTGTGCTTTTGCCGTTAAAGTACAAAAATTAAATATATGGAACGTTTCTAATGGTTATGCGTATTCCGTTGTTTTCAAGTCAACGGGCCCTTAAAATTCAATATCAGACTATTCAGATCTTTGATTTTGCTAACCCCGTAGTCGCTGGCATAAGGGACAGGATCCGCGTACGAAGTCGCGGGCAGAAGCTAGTTTATCAAATAAAAGTTGAAATTGATCATCCATTTTTGCGATTTTATTACGAGTGTAATGGAACGTACTGAGCAAAAGTTTTTATTTTTCTTGGATTGGCAACACTGAGACGTATGTCGTACCGTATCTGACGTACGTCAGATTACGTCTTGTCGTCTTGACACTTTTGACAGAACTTCTAACCTCAATTCAGTAATCCAGTCGGCGTCTTGCTCGAAAATGCAATCCAATATACAGAATTGTGCGAAATCAACACTTCCACAATATTCACAGCACTTTAGTTTAAACTTCTTGGTGTTTTTATATTAATAAGTGAGCGTAAATGATTTTTAAACAATATTTAACGGGAGCTGCACACAACTGTGATGTTTACAGTATGGCGTCCGGAAACGGAAAATATTTATAATACTAGTTAGTAAATTTTATAGTACTAGTGTAGATAATATACTGTATAGAGTCTCGCAGTGGCACGTGTTAGCGCGCCCCGGCACATGCTGCATCTAAAGTTGCATACTTATTGCAACTGTCCGACCGTCAAGTCGGCTTACTTGGAATATGTCTGAAAAGATCTTTTTATACACGTTTTCTTTGTAGGTTTATAGTAGAGAAATATGCTTTATGTTTAACAGCATTTGACAATGGGAAGCACACACTAGCATATGTAATTTTCAAAATTGGGTCAAAGATTACAATCAAACTTCTTTATTTGTATCTTTAGAAATACGTTAACCTGTGTAATATAACTGAAACATAATAATAGCGTACAATAGTAGTATAACTTTGACATAATATGAGGCGTTTAAGAGTAAGCAAACACTAAACTTGTTTGTTGCCATTTGCCTAGCTTTTCACCGAAAATAGTCGCCATATAATATTCAAGATTATAAGGTACAACGCATGCCAAAGGACTAATTTGAGCCCTCTTTGGCACGAATGTGGGTTGAATGTACTAAAATGTCTCTAACGCGTAAAGCTGAGCAACAATTACCGCCCGAGGGATGGTTAGCACCAATTTGGGGAAGCCAAAATCGTGTAGTTTCTGAAATTAGCGGCGTAGAAAATTAGTGCTGGAATAGGTAGAAAATTAACACGGCAAGTGACGGATAGAATTTTCTCACATCAATTTGACAAGTACCTAAGTAACACATCAATTTGACAAGAAATTGATTTTAAATGAAAGGTGATTGCTCAAGGGTTTGTCTGAAAGATAGCCAGTCGCCAATAAAATTGACGTTCTCCTCATGTTTCTAAATCGTTTTTACACTTCCTCAAAATTGCCGTTCTGGGTCCTTCCTGACGTTAATTGATTCATTTAAAAACGATGTCTAAGACACCCGTCTTCAGAAAATGTCGTCGATATAGATTACCTCCATTTCTATAGAAATTTATAATTTTACTCTTCCTTACCAGGAATGACTTCCATGAAATATTGAACACTCGGAACACTACTTTTTAATAGCTTTAGCCCCAAGTCCATCACCTTTAGCTTTAGCTTTCTCTTCCTAGAATATCCACATGGAAAATTATTCTCTCAAGCATTTCCTATATAAGAGAGGTTTACTCACTCAAAGGATTACAGAAACTGGTTTGAACTGGTCTTATCTTAAAACATGTATGTATGGTAAAGCCATGACATGGTTAAATTGCTGTGGGCAGATCGACAGAAAGAACTTCGCAAGGGTTCAGAGAATTTTACTACTAAAGTAAACACTATTTAGGACACTGTTTAAAATACGACAATATTCTTAACCCACTTATTTTTTAAATATATGTTCGTGTGACCCAAATTTAATGACGTCATTACGTGTCCTTTAAGCACTTTAACGAACATGCGGGCTGTCTTAACTCCAACATATTTAGCAAAGAGAACAAAGCGTTGTTCAAAACAATTATAATTATGCCTGATATTTATTCTGAAGACGTACAAACTCGTATATATCTTATATCTAAGATACACGTTCATCTCTCGTTCTCTTGAACTAATATTATTTTCTCATTTTCAGAGACCTGCGATGTCTAAGGAATACTATACATACCAACCTCATGTCTACGTATATTCTGTCTGCCTGCAGTTGGGTGTTAAACTTAGCTTTACAAGTAAGTACCTTCTTATCTGTTAGATAGCGATGGTAAACAGTGGTTTAACTCATGAATTAAGTTGGACTTTGATTTATAATGTCTTGTAATACGGAATTTAATTTTTGATCTCGTAGAATTTCTACAGCAGTCTTAAATATTTTTAGGCATTGCGTTATTTAATAGTCGCCTTGTCATTTAAATAGATCGAAACATTATATTACACTAAAAATAAATGAATCAAACACGATACTAGCCACGATTTTCATTTGTTTTCTAGTACAAAAGTATATAAAGAGTTTGCGTGGATAAGGCCTGATGTATTATTCACCAACCCATTACTATGGCGTTGATAAAAAAAAAAAACCTATTCATCTTGAGTACATAATGTCAGTTGAACACAAAGCTTTTCAGTCAACACACATTAGTTATGTTGACAGAACGTAATTTGTAAAACGACAGCGTGTCAAACACAAGTTTTTTATTATGTTTAGAAAAGTCTGAAACTCGTTAAACTAAAATGGCGATTGTTAAATGTATTAAAGCCACTGCTGCTTATTTTTATTTACTAAATGAAATATAAGTACTTTCACATTTGAAAGTCAGTACCCATACTACTTTTGAATGACTTAAGACACAGAGTAATTTACCTATATAGGTACCTGATACAAATATCATTTCGTGTTTTAATACAATTATCTTATTACTAGTAACAGTCAATTTACATTTTAAAGTTTATTGCTTTCTATTATTTGTAAAACTTTCAGGTACGTCGTTATTCATAAAGCAAGAACTAAGTACCTATAACAGTAATTTCAAAAGATATTATCAAGTCATTAATATTATCATGAAACTATGAAATTAAGCATGAACTACTAGAATACTCTCTTATATATTAAATACTGAATGTAAATTAAAAGTTACCTCCAGTCTGCTATTTTATGCAAAAACTGGAATTAATTTTAAACTGTAAATATTCGCTGTTAACGAAAGTTTCGAACTCAGATTATTTCGTTATTCGTGCAAGCTGTTTGTTCGCTAACTCTTATTTAATATCAATAAGCGAAAGTTAAAACGCGTAATACTTAATGTAAATCAACTTTACCAAAGTAGTTTTTAAATTAAGTTTGTAAATACCTTATTTTAAATTTGCATTTATCAAAAAAACTTTCACCAAAAATGTGTATGTAAAAGCACTGTCTGGCATTGCTCGCGTAATCTTTCAAGTTGAGCACTTGAGCTTCCATAGCTGCACTAGTTGTGAACAATCCATTATAATTACCTATTTCATACCCAGCAAATGATCTCTCACGCTCGTCCCCAGATTTCCATTCCATATATAGAGCATCTACATAATATTTGAAGTTAGATACTTCAAGTTGGTCTCTGTGTTCGCTCCCCCGCGCTCACAACAACTCTCAAGCTGGCGAAATAGCTACAATGACTGACAAACTCGACAATCTCCTTCATCTTGTTCAAACTTTCTTATAACAACATGTGTACTACTATGTAATACAAAATTATTACTTCAACCTCAGCACATTTTCATAACTAACAATATTGGTGTACTTTACAACTTTCGCAATATAAAGTTAATTATTCAACCAAGAACTGCCTGAATATGCAAATACGCTCATTTGAGCATCGAGCTAAAACATACTTCTTGGCAAGAGTACATAATTCGTACACTGTATAAAAACTATAAACCACAGTTGTTTCATCCAAGTTGGGTACCGAAATGGCCAACATTGTATAGAATATTCTAGTAGGTACGAAGGAAGTATTTCAAAATGAATAGCTATCCCTTTTGTGCCTAATGAACCAGTCATGAATAAAGATACGAGCCGCAGATAAAAGAGAATCAAAATTCATAGCATTGATTATAGAAGTAGAAATATAAACGTCGTTTATTTTAAATTTAGTACCAAAGGGAATCGTATCCCCAACTCAAACCTCAAGTCTTTGAACTTTAGGGTCATTTCGGGATCTTAAAAAATGCACGCCATTCATTCTGGTTATCTGAATTTAAAAATCGAAAGAAAATAGTCTTTGGAAGTATTCTAAGAATAACAAAAGCATAACGCCAAATCTTTTGTGCAATAAATAATATCTGATCAAAACATTTGAATATTTACGCTTTCATTGTAATAAAATATTCAGTTTTCGTAAACATGCTATAAAGACTGGTGAATTATATTCCATTTTTTACATTTTGCTTTGAAATTTATGAACTGCATTGAGTGTGGTAAGATTGCGAAGGTCATCTCTTACATTTGTTTGATAGTGGCTTTATCACGCGCTGATTTATTCGGTAATATTTTATTGATCGCATCTCGAGTTCATTTATAGTTCAACAGCAATGTTTATCTTTCTTCAAACCGTAACGATTCGGTATTTACTCCTCGTTTGTTCTCGCGTATTTCCTGAATAAAAAACATTGTGGACAGCCAATAATGCTTTCTAATTAAATCCTAAATCAAGTAAATGCTGATGTAGACAAAAGATCGGCCCGTAACAAAGCATCATGCGTGGACAAGGGTCGTATGAGCGTCATTAATTAATGGGCAAGTACCCTTCGCGATGACAACTGGCTTTTCATCTCACATGGCGTAATTGAATCCTCATGGGTAGATAAAAATGCAAGTACTTATTTGGTTTGAACAAGCGTTTATTCTTAATGGAATATTCATATTTTTGAATGGTGGTAAAAAAGATAATAAAAGATAAGCATTGAAATTTAAAAATATGTGTTTTAGTATTGACTAGCTTCTGCCCGCGACTTCGTACGCGGATCCTGTCCCTTATGCCAGCGACTACGGGGTCAGCAAAATCAAAGATCTGAATGGTCTGATATTTAATTCTGTCGCTCCTTGTAAAACACTGGTACTCAGTTGCATCGTGACTGGAAGTCGACCCTAACATAATTGGGACAAAGGCTCTTGAGATAATAACGACAATAATAATGAGATATAAGCACCGCAGGACATCTGAGGCTGATGACGGGGAGTAGCGAACCCTCGGGGCTATATATACTAAGTTCTCCAGGGAGAGTGTACTGGCCCCAATCTCCGGCCGGTTGGAGTGAACCATGACGGGGGTAGGTCTCACGCCTCTGGCTTGGCTTGGCCGTCCAGAGTGGAGTCGCTAGAGCAGGGTTAGTAGCCCTGCTCGGAGGATAGGTGCCTCGTGGTAAGTGACCCACAGGGAGCGCGTAACCTGCGTTTAAAATCCGCCTAGGTATCCTCACACTTCAGCCGCTCATGTCCCTGTTGCCCTCTTGTTGCTATTCAGTGACTGATTCCCGGGGGCCCAGTAAATGAGCTGGCGAGTCTCCACCTGCCATTTTTACATGTATCTTATACATTGTCATCCCGAGAGTTTCCCCATTCCTAGTCCATTAGCATCCCATCACAATAGCCCAAGTAGTTTTCATCCATAGTTAGCAATAGTTTAGCACTGAACCGAGGATAGTCCTTGGGTACATTCCTATAGTGTATAAAGGGATAATCGTCGGTTTGTTGTGGTAATCGTTGTGTCACCATTTCATTGTCTTCAGCGTGTTGGCTTCGGACACATTTTTGCCTCCCAAAAATTCGGAACTCTGTAGTCCCGAGGTCTGGAAGAGACATACAAAATAATAATGAGATATAACGCAACAAATTCGGAGAGTGGGGGCTCGTGACGCAACGTCTAGGTATGTAAAATTTGTACTAAGCAGTGACTTAACACAAAATTCAAGGTTTGTGAGAAGGAGAAAAGAAAAAATACGTGTCCATTACTTTAGGGTTATCTAAAAGAAGGACTAATTACTTTTTTTGATTGACCATACCTGTTTCATAACATTCATTTCTATACATTTCAAGACAGTGTAGTATTACTCTTGAAGTTCCACATCAGGTGTTCCAGATCTTCGATGTTTTTTCGTCAATAGAGAGTGCTTATCAGATTGAACCAGTTTTGCTAAAACGTCATATCTTTATATGCTATAGTCTAGCTGGGCTCCTAGGGTTCCACATCAGGTGTTTTACATCTTCAATTTTTATAAGTCAACAGAGAGTGCTTATCAGATTGAACAACTTTTGCTAAAACGTCACACCTCTATATGCTATAGTCTAGCTGGGCCCCTGGAGTTCCACATCAGGTGTTTTAGATCTTCAATTTGTATAAGTCAATAGAAAGTGCTTATCAAGTTGAACAACTTTTGCTAAAACGTCATACCTGTATATGGTACAGATAAGCTGGGCTCTTGGGGTTCCACATCAGGTGTTCCAGATCTTAAAATTTATTATCTCAACTGAAAATGCTCATCATATGAAACAATTTTTGCCATGGCACCATTTTTGTATCTCTTATAGTTTTGTTGGTCTGTTGGTGTTCCGCATCAGGTCTTCAAGTTTCGAAGATAAATTATAGCCTATATGTTGACCAGGCTTAATACTGACACAATAAAGAAAAAATCATTGAAATCCGTTCAGTAGTTCGGAAGATTAGCGTGTACAAACAAACAGACATACAGACATACAGACATACAGACATACAGACATACAGACAAACAGACAGATTTTTTTTTTGGATTTGTGTTCCATTAGTGTTTCTAAACCCCACCCAATTATTATTTTTTAAATATATTCAATGTACAGACACACTTTTTTTACAGATTTATTATATGTATAGATAAATGTTCAGAACATCATATGTAATTTTAGACAGTTTGGTTCATAGACTGTTGATGGGGATGATTCAAAGTCATGCCATATTTTAAAGTAGGTACAGTTCTCTACTAAAATAAAAATAGGATCAGTCAGAAACACAGTCCTAATTCAGAAACTAAAATAGAAAATCCAGTGGTCTAGTAATTAGCTAAATTAGCTTTGAAATATCAACCAAACAAGCCCATTAACGGATGTAACTAACAATAAACCATTCTCTTTCACTATTTAAAACACAAATGCAGTTGGACAGTTACCAGATTTCACAAACAAATGTTTTTTTATTTCTCTAGAAATTCGAGTAGAGCTTTTAACTCGGAAAATCGAGGCGCCCTAGGAAATTACCCACTACTTTTTGCAACGGGAAAGCTGTAGTTAACTGCCAGAAATTAATAGGACACTTAAAGCGAATAATGGCCAGTTTAAATCTCACATAAATGTACAGATTACTCTATAAGGTTTTAAGGTTAAACGATTTGTTTTCGATATTATTTCAACGGCTATTTATAACCTCGCATATTGTTGTCGTTGTAATTGAGTTTATATTCGAAGAAATTTTTTCAAATTGTATTTATTATTTTTATTCTTTGATCTTAACCTAATAGATTTGTAGCTATAACAACTCATAAGTGGATATAAATAAAGGGATGGATGTTCACATGAATGTGGTTTATCGTAACTCTCTCTGGTTCTATCACAATATTTGAGTATGATACATGTAGAATTAATACTCAGAGGTTATTTGTACAAACATACGTTTTATTGCGTAAATCCACCAACAGCGTAAAGCGCTTTAATATATTCAATCTAGATTTTATACGAGCTTCATAAAATCAAATAAAGCGAATTTGTTGAGTCCCATCTAACTCGTAAAAGCTAATTTAATATATTAAATGTTTGGACATTTTATGAGACAAGGGTGACGTACGTTTGTAGTTACCGTCACAGTTTGCTGTCTATTCAATACTAAATAACATAGGCTTTTACATAACTATCACATACTTACACATAATATTATGCAGGTATGTCATAAAGTGAGTAAAAAATTAAAGGTGTCAAATAATTCATAACGTCATACACGGAATGAAGAAAGGAGTATTAGACTTTTCCTGAAGACAGGTTATATTTCAGGCTCGAAACTGAACCTATTTTTGCCGTAACCAGCCAGCATTCCAGAGACGATGTAACTCCTTAAAAAAAAACATGCAGCCCTGATTGGCTAAAGGGCTCACTACAATTTATCAGTCATTTGTTTTTTGTTTCCCATTCGAATTTTAAATATCGTCTTTTATTTTCAGAACTGGTCCGACGAGGCCCAGCAAGATCAAACATCGTGTATGATTCTGGTCATATGTATGCACTATTTTTACCTCACTAATTTCTTCTGGATGCTTGTAGAAGGTAAGTGTCATAACTAAGTATTTTTAAGCCTAGAATTTAAACGGAAGTTGCTATCATAAGATAATAATCTTTGTCAATATATAAAAATGAATACCTCTATCTCTTGGTCACTCTATCACACCTGAACGGCTGGAACAATTAAGCTGAAAATTAGAGGTGAGGTAACTTAGGCCCGAGAAAAGGACATAAGATAGTTTTTCTCACCATCATCGGGATATGGGAAGCAGTTATCTCGGGACGCAGATGAAACCGCGGGAGGAAAATAGTAAAAATAAGCTAATAAAACCGTTTAAAAATAAATATAGCCATGTCGCCATTGGACTAAAATAATTTAAAACGACATCTCAACCTAACATACCCTTTTCAAAGCGAAATAATTAGATTCACAATTAATTGACCTTTTCGCAATTTAATCGACATTTTCATCTAAAATTTTCATGTTAAGGACATTCAAAAAATCAGTGACATTATCGTTACCATTTTATATGTATGTCCTTGATAGACTTTATATGCCTATGTACACAGCCTCGTTGAGCCTTGAGCAAACAGAGAGAATGTCAATCTCCGGTTCATCAACTAGTGTGTGACCATGAGATCTTTCTGGAACGACATTTGTGACAAAAGGTCAAGGGATCGATTCATTTATAGCTCCTTCATAATAGGAATATTTTTCGATACCTACTATATGGATGGTCCTTTGCCTATTATATGATTAGGACAGTAAATTACACCCAATCACTGGAAGTAATGGTGTTTCTGGCCTTGACATAATAATAATAAAAGTCCTTTATTTCAGACCATAAATAAAAAAGTACATAATGTAATTTTAAAAAATGAACAAATTATAAATGTCACTTTTTGTTGTAATTTTATAATTCAAAACGGGCTAGCCTATCCAATCCAAATATTTAGGCTTTGTTCGGACTAATTAATGAAATTAAATTATGTAGGTACATTTTACTATTCTTAAAGAAAACTACAGTAAATAGTTTTATTATTCAACAGTAAATAGTCAAATCTATTGTGACACAATGATGACATTATAAAGCTAACTATAAATCCAAAAATAAACTAAACATAAGTATAACAAACTATACGTTATATCATAATTTATTAATATCTTCGTTATCTATTACGTGGAAATTTATCAAGATTTGGCAATTTCAGGGCTTTATCTGTACATGCTGGTAGTGGAAACTTTCACCGCTGAAAACATTAAACTGAAGGTGTATACCACTATTGGATGGGGTAAGTACCTGTATCAAAACTTGATTATAAATATTACAGCGTTTTCACACTAGCATATTTTCCTCGCACGACACTTTCCTCGCAATAAAAATATCAACAAAAATATCTTGGTGTCTTCTTTCATACTGGTAGTTGGCAATTGTTTACTGTCTTGAGTAGGTATATGCGCGACAAACGAACCGAGCGGTAAATCCGTTAATGTGAAAGCGCTGTTATGGTACAGTGAAATCACACAGTAAGATAGTTGAGTTAGAATAATAGATAATAATTAAACAGCTATGTCAAATAACTTTGCCTCTCCGAAGTCATTTGTACCCTTATGTATGCACTATAGTGTTTTGTTCGTATATTTACTTACAATAGTTTGTTGTTGTAACTTCGGAGGAGTATTTGCAAGAACTGTACAAACAATGACTATTAACTTAGTCTATTTATTTGTTCAATAAGCTTTGTTTCGATTCTCAAGTAGGGGTATTAGTGTGTTCTCAGGGCACTGGTTTCAAATTAAGTCGTGCGAATTTATATTTACTAAAAAATAGTTAATTAAAAATCAATTAATTACTTTAACTTTGCACTGGTACTTAAAAAACTCTACTTAATTATATATTAACTTCGTCTTTGATCTACACGATGGACTTTATCAATTTTCACTTAAATAGTTTACTAATTTACTGTTATTTGTGTACTGAACTGTACTTATCGAATTTTTACTCCAATGCGTTTCTAAACATATTTTGTAAAAAGTACTTCAACTATGTATGTACTAAGAAAGTTCCCATTAAATAGTTGCTATCTTTCTATTTCACTCGATTAATAGAACTTTCAGAATAGATAACCTTTTTCATTAAGGCTCGTTTAAACAGATCTAAATTAGGGACCCTTTTTTCATTATAACTAATAAAATTAGTTAGCAAATCTAAAATAGGTACCTGTATGTATTAATAAATTCTATACTTTTAGGGTTTAGAATACAAAAAATGGATTACAGTTACGCCCTATAGTGAATCAATTTAGATCAAATAGAATTGCATATTACATTGTCTTCTTTTATAGGGGCTCCAGCAGTTTTCCTCACAGTATGGGTGATATGCAGGTGTTTCGTGAACGTTGTGCCTTCCAACGGAGCTGATGGGGTAAGGAACTCAAATACACACATATACATATTTAGTAAATAGCTAAGCAATCAATGATTTTCTTGTACGCAATTCTTACTACTTGACTTTTTGACTTTAACAATCCTAACAGTCTGTCGCCTTTTCGGAAACTGTAAAAGCTACGGTTGTGTTTACTATCCCTAACTTAGCGTGTCCTAACCTTGCAACTTTAATAATTTATGATTTATTTTTCATTTTTTTAAATAATATTTTACTTTGATTAATAACGTATTCTTTATTCTAGAATTGTTATGTGAAAACTGCAATATAATTCTGAAGTATTCTCAAAATATTTCTCCATTAACAGCTGGCCTTAGCCGGGGAGACAAAGATGTGTATCTGGATGCACGAGCACCAGGTGGACTGGATACACAAGGCTCCGGCGCTGGCGGGACTCGCCCTCAACCTCTTCTTCCTTATTAGGATTATGTGGGTAAGTTATCTACAGGGCTATATATCCGAGTGCTCCAGGGAGAGTATACTGTCCCCCATCTCCGGCTTGCCGGAGTGAAGCATGACGGGGGATAGGTCTCCCGCCTCTTGGCTTGCCTTCACCGGCCGGTCAGAGTGGAGTCGCTAGAGCAATGCTCGGAGGGTAGGTGCCTCGTGGTAAGTGGCGAGTGGGCCGGTGATGCTGGACCCACAGGGAGCGCGTGATCTGCGTTTAAAGTCCGCCGAGGTATCCTCACCCTTCTCAGCCGCTCATGTCCCTGTTGCCCTCTTGTTGCTTTTCAGTGACTGATTCCCGGGGGCCCAGTAAGTGAGTTGGCGAGTCTCCACCTGCCATTTTAACATGTATTTAATACATTGTCATCGGCAGGTGCCATAGTTCCCGTAGTTTCCCCATTCCTAGTCCATTAGCATCCCATCACAATAGCCCAAGTAGTTTTCATCCATAGTTAGCAATAGTTTAGCACAGAACCGGGGATTGTCCTTGGGTACATTTCTATAGTGTATACAGGGATAATCGTCGGTTTTGTGTCACCATTTCATTAAAGTTGTCTCAAAAGGGCTTCAGCGTGTTGGCTTCGGCCCCACGTTCGCCTCCCAAAAATCCGGGACTCTATAGTCCCGAGGTCTGGAAGAGACATACATTTATATTAAATAGGACTATTAAACTTACTCCACCTTATTACATAACGTGGCTTTCAAAAAGTACCAGCTTTTGTATCAGGTTTAAACCACCGCACCGTCCCGAACAAAGTTAGCGGACTAAACCTATCACTAAAGCGGATATTTTCTTAAAACCACGTTTTTTAATATGGTGGAACAAGTCATATATTGTACCTATAGAGAGATTTAGATAAAAAACCAAAATATCGTTAACTCATGATTATGCAAAAGTAATTTAATGGGAAAGTAAGTACTTCTTTTGTTTCAATTTCATTACCAGATGATCCAACATTTAATCAATGTCAGGGTAACCTAAGCTCCGATATATTTTTTCTCCTTAACGAAATTGTTCGATAAGATTTTTTGCAGTAAAAGGCTTAACGGTACACGGGTTAAATTAATTTGAATAATGACCTAGCAGAAGTTAAACCTTCCCTTGGGAAATTAGAATATCGTATTAAGCACAAATCGGTACGAAATTGAAATAAATTGACAACATCAATTTTCCTTGGCCTTTCCATCCATCCGTTTGTTTGTTTTTTCGAAAATTGTGCGCAATTACGAAACGTGAGTGCAGGAAATGAGGTCCTGAGATTCGATTTCCGGGTCGGGCAACGTATTGTTTTTTTGTTTGTAAATGGAAACCTTTTAAGTTAGACCTCTATGCCCTATGTAGAAATCAGACGTAACCAATCAATCAATGACTTAAATAATGTGTCTTTTACCAGGTATTAATCACGAAACTCCGGTCAGCAAATACCCTGGAAACAGAACAATATAGGAAGGCAACTAAAGCGCTTCTAGTCCTGATCCCATTGCTGGGCATCACCAACCTCCTCGTGCTGTGTGGGCCGAGTGACGACTCCTGGTTCGCGCATGCCTTCGACTATACGAGGGCACTCATGCTTTCCACACAGGTATGTATAGGCAGCAAGTCCTGCCGGGGTTACGGGATTGTTCCAAAGAGTTACCGCGACCCTGGTACATAAAAGGCTTAAGAAGGAACATGGTGGGTTTACTAAGTAGGTGTCTGACAATTCGTCACGCTGCACCCATAGCGGGAGGGGTCATTTGATGATTTCCCATAAAAAAAGTATGTCTAGTGCGCATATAGACCACGTTTGGGTAAACGTAGTGTAGAACGTTTGGTGGATTCGAATAAGGCGGGCAGTGAAGATATGCGAGCTGCCCATGACCGGGATGGTGGACGTTCGTTGGGGGTAGTTAAATACGTGTGAATATGCATAGCGAGGTTTTCGTGATCCTAAGAACAACCAGAGATACACTGCGTGGGTTCAAAATGTACACATTCACTTGAATGAAACACGTTCCTAGCCACGATCAATGTGCAACTGACACTCAATGTACCTATATACATACGTTGTAAAACATATGGTAATACAATCCATGCTATAGGTATTTTTAAATAATATAAGTTAGTTATTTGTTATATAGAATAAGGTATAATTGCAACTCTAAGTCTAAAACAGTAAATGCTTGCATCAAAATCGAAGTCTAAACTACTCTTTAACATCGACCATAAACTCTTTCTGCCAAGACTGCAGTTTATCTCGTATAAAATCCATTGTTCACACATTTAACGCGGTCAGCGATTGTGAAACAAGTGGTAGTAGCTCTCAAGCTCCACAAAACTGTTGTAGACTGAGAGCCCGCACAATGACAACTTTTGGTTGGCCGATAGTTAGTTTGGTCTCATAAATCAGTAAGAAGATGAATGGTACGCACATTACAAAGATCAGGTATTTAGTTGGTAATACACCGACTGAAAACTTTGATTGGAATCCAGTTTTTTTAAACAAATAATTTTTTGCCAACCATCGGATCAACTGACTGTTAGTCTTTAGTGGGTGTGTGTACTCGGATACTTTGAGCCAACCACAAGATCATTTCAGGAGGTCTAAAAGTTCTTGTTTATGTTTGCTTAGAAACTCCTTTGACTTGAAACATGGAGCCTCTTCGAGAACAATCAAACGCGAGCCTAAGAGAACTAAACTTGTGGCAAGTTTGCGTCGTAATGAAGTTTAGGAACTTGTGGCAACGTTTGTATGCTCGCTGACTCATGCTTGCCTTTCTAACTGATGGATTAATGTGTCGAAAACTGTAGGCCGAGTAGCTCGTAAGCTATATGATGTTAATTGTTTGCATATTTGCGATTTACGTACATGTAAGAAAAACGCACACACGACGGTACAATCACTAGGGTACAATTCAGACGACGATTTGTTTCAAATGAAATCACTTTGCATTTGCTAACACACATTTTATCAAATTGGTACAGGCTTGTTCCAAATCCAATGACAGGTATAATTGAATTTGTAAATTACAAAATCCGATTCGATTTAATTTTCGATTACATTCTGACTATAATTTATGAATCCCTTCGCGAAGATATTAAAAGAGAACAGCAACATTAATCACATAGGTGTCCATTTCAGAACAATTTGGCAATAAATGTTTCTTTCACAGGGTTTCACGGTGGCTCTGTTCTACTGCTTCATGAACACTGAAGTACGCCACGCGATCAGATACCACGTGGAAAGGTGGAAAACTGGCAGAACCATCGGCGGAGGCAGGAGACGGGGCGCCTCCTACTCCAAGGACTGGTCTCCTAGATCCAGGACTGAGAGCATACGGTAAGCAAAACATTTAGTAAAACTGCATGTGGGAAATATTACACGAAGTGAGGTGATGCACGCAAAAACTTGGCTGGAAATAATAGTACTAAAATTATTAAAAATAATATGGGTATTCAGAATTGCACAGACATAAATGAACCATTCCATCGGTGCACCACTAAAAGTGATGGGTTTTGAAATTCCATTAATCGAACAAATATTTTATAAGTCCTAATTTTACAGTTCATATTTAGGGATCGATACCTAAATAAATCTAGCTACATGTAATACAATATTTTACATCCAGAATTGATTTTATCGCTACTGTCAGTTGACAGCCACTGTATAAAATACCTCAAGTTACCAAATAGTCCCCGTAACTTTAAAACATCGCGTGACCCGCCATTGTGAAGTTCATAAAAATGGTCGCATAGCCTCGAATAGTGTACTTTTGCCGCACTTCTATGTAATAAAACTTATTTTATGGTACCAAGATTGGCAATATCACGTTTGCTGTGTGATAGTGAAGAAAAGATAGGAAAAATATTACCAACATTTCAAGTAAAAATACGGCTAGCTACATAGACGTTCTAACGACTTTCAATAAAGTTTTTCATATACAAATACACTTCAACAATCCGTAGTGTCATTGTCGTCTAATAATGAAGCGGTGACTTGCAGAGTACATTGTTACTTTATTTAAAAAGCCAGCTAAAGGCACAATGGCATACGAGTGCCACTTTAAAGAATGTACAAAAGAATAAATTGTAAAAGAACGGCCTGGAAACGCTCGAATGAAACAAAATAAAATCGAGTAACTGCAGCGAAACCGATTCTGAATATTCCATGTTGCGATCTCGATTTGATGGTACACAACATAACGGTACATAAAATCGATACTGCACACTGTGGTAGAATTTTCCAAACTTACAACTTTACCCTTATTTTCCAGTCGTCCAATATTTTAGGAATACTTAGATGGCAGAAATAGTCTGTTTAAATATTTGAACAGAATAATATTCCGAGTACGTTTTCAAATGTTCACAAAATTGTCTTAACGCAGCGCTTAAATGCACGCTTTACCCAAATTGCATCCCCTAACAGTTTCCCAAATCCATATTTGATCAAGTATTTTTATTTCCCAATAGACTCACAGTATGAAGATGGCCAGCGATTCCAATCCGGATAAACATTCAACGAATTTTCTTACTGGAATGGACTTAATGCATTTAAGAAGATGATTTAAGATATAATGTGGATTTGGATGGAATTTTTATTGTTTTATTTTTGTTACGTATATTTTATTAATTTTACAATAAATCAATGTTTAATCAGCTTTATTTATTCTTCTTATTAATTTTACTACCCCTTTATCTATTTACATATTTAAAGTTTCATGTCATTTTCATTATATGGATCCATTACTCTCATTTCTAAAAACTATTTAATATCATCGACTTCAGAATAATATTGCATGCTATCAACGTGGAAATGTATGAATGTTTGCATTGATGTTGTAAGCGAAGTTCTCATTACTCATGGGATTATATCGAGGCTCGCTTTTTACAGACGCGGTGTAACGATACGTATGCTTGATTTAACGCTATTCTTATTTATCCAACTTTGCCTGATTTATTATCAACACTCGTTAAACTATTTGTAAAAAGCGAGCACGTTTTGTAGAAAAAATATTTTTTCCCTTTTTTAAATCCAATTTTACAAGGTGCTAATAGTTTTTTAAATCCCAGGATACCTTTCGAATTTATATCGATATCTTTTCTAAAGGGATAGACTTCAAAAGGGGCTCACCTAAAAGGGTAAATTTCCATACCCATTGACAACAAAGTGCCAACGAATAGAAGGAAAGTGGAATAAATCTTGGTCTCCTTTCACGTTCCCAAATAACCTCGAGTATTGATGAATCCATTTGAAAATTTAATAAGAGTTTTATTGTCTGTTCCTTTAGTTAAATCAGCAGACAAAATAAAATTTCAATATAAAGTTGTTTCTATAAATAAATAAACATTTGACTTTGAGCAAAAGTTGAAATTCCGAATTGTATGGGAACTTGCAAACAGTGAAACTTGTGCAATATTTTCCTAAAATTGCAATTCCGACCTTGTTTGAAGTTTCTAAACAACTGAAACTCGTATCGCAGAGTAAACAATGTACTTACTTAATGTAAGTAAACCTTTGTGATAGAACCTCAGAAAGTATATAGGTACTTATTGAAAAGGTTCTGGGAACTTGATCAGTTATTGTGGTAGATTAGTTTGATTTTCGGGAATTATGTACTAATGGATTTCCTGTTACTTTGACTTCAAAATAGATTCTTAATGAAATGCTCTAAGACTAACTTGTTTTGGAAAACTTTCTACTCTTTATAAGGTATACCCTGGGAATAATTGTAGGGATCTTAAGCATGTAATAATTTACCTACAACTTCAGATCATAGACGAAACAAAGAGAGGGACGGAGACACACATTATTTTTGGTCACATCTGCATGACTTGAACATTTTTGTTTTTTATTCAGAATAATTAACTTTGAATATGATTTTGTACGCACTAATGTTATTCTCTATTAACTTTCCCCTACATTTTCTTACTTCTCTCACTTTTTCGGCCTTGTCTTTGCTCTGAAGTTGTCCTCTTTAATTTTTCTTATACCTTTTTTATTTTACCATGGAATGTTCTAGGTGAACTATTGTAAGAGTTACTTAAATATTAGCGTATATGCACAGAGAGTGTTTGAATACGGATGTTAACAAGAAGCCTGTGGGGCAGGTTGTACAGCCACCCATCTAAACGCGAGTCGGCTGCTTCGGAGACCACCACCACGACTCTGCTGGTGCCAAGAACTTCTCTCTTGCCTCCCCTTGATGGCAGGCATCTGCATGCTGTAAGTATATAGGTTTGATTCTATAAACTGTTTTATCAATTCAAGACCGCGCTCACACTACAAAGATATAGTCGGCCGATAGTTAATTATTGCTCTTAAATCAGTATGAAGATGAAAGTACACAAGTAACAACGATTAGATATTTGTTCGGTATCGGACCAACTTAAAACTTTGATTGAATGCACGATTTTCAAAAAAAGAATGTCCTGCCAAGGGTCGACTAAATAGACTGCAGTGTGCGCGCAGGTTTACATTCAATTAGCCGAAAATGTTGGTGAAAATTCGAAAGAAATCTGTACCTGACAATATTTCTTTTTTTTCAAAATTCCTTCTTTATAACACCAAACCCCTTTCTACAAATATGATGGTTGTAACAAACTGCGCAGGATTACATCACAAGCGGGAGCGCGAGCGGCGACCAGTCCCCGGTGTGAGGCGGGGGGCGGGGGAGGCTGCCGCGCCTGCGCACCCTGCCCGAGGAGGACGCCCCCTCTGTCGCCTCTCTCGCCTCCCCCGCCTCGACGTCCCCCAAGCAGCCTGACAACACCATCTCCATCCTCCCAAACCCTAACTACCACAACGGGTACCAGAAAGACCCCAAAACGCCCCACACTCCGAATGATAAAGCTGCTTCAAATGGTCCATTTTCATTCAACAACCGCCTGGAACCTGTGTCTAATGCAACTACTCCCAACTCGGCGAATTCCAGCCCAAAATATTTTGAATATTAACTTGGAAGCATTTAACGTTCCTGTAACTATTGTAATATAAAAAAGCTATTTATTTATTAACTATGTGATGCATGAACGGACTTAGTCATAGAGTATGAAATACATTTATTAGCATAATAATTATTACTTAAATAAAAATATAATTCGCAGATAGTTTCTCGAGATAAAATTATTGTATCTATTTTAAAAATTAATATAAAATATTTAGAATAGTAATATAAAAAGCTGAATTCTCTTTAGTAACTTAGAGATTTTATATTTATGTGTAAACTATGCGATTTACCAAAACTTTTTGTACGTATCTCACGTAAATAAGTCAGTCTATGAAATGTTGCCAAAGCTACAACAGCTTTTATAGAATTACTATTATTATAGAAAATAATGAAATTGTTATAGTTTAAGTATCTAGCTGTAAGGAAGAAATTGGGAAACAATGCGCTATTTGTATCATAAATTTTATAGCATATCGTAAATTTTACATACAATGACGTAAATTTCTGTGTAATTACTATTCATAATGTGTCATCGATGTGGAAATTATGAGTGTAACATTATTACCAATTTATTATTACTTAGACGAATAAATTAAGGTCGAGAATTAAATATGCTAGCTATGTATTGTGTACTAGAAATAACTCTGTATGAGTATTCGATAAACAACTTAATAAATGTATGATATCCTTTAATTTACATGTAAATTCTAAAGTGATTTAATGTTTGTACATTTATCTGTAATAAAATTTGTGATCGTCCGTCTTCGAGTTTATTTACTCTCCCTTGCTTGAAGTCAGTAGCGGCGTAAGGGGGGGGCGGAGGGGGCGGTCCGCCCTGGTGCCACGTCTCGGGGGGTGCCATCTCGGTCGGCATATATCTGCACGACCAGGATGGCACGGGCAGAAAGGACAAGTCACTGAGGGTGCCATTCTAATCTACGAAGCCTAGATTCACTACCAGTCACTGCATGCTATTCAAATTTTAAACAAAACGACAGCAGTGCATGCGCAAGACGTCGAGGCGGCACTGAGAGGGGTGCCAGTCCGGATGTCACCCCTCTCTCTCTTGTTTATTTTTGTTTTTACCTGATTACTTAATTCTTCAAAGTTTGAAAAATCCAAAAAATCCGCTCGCTTCGCTCGCGGTTTTTTCACCATTTTTGACTTATTCTACGCTCTTTGAGATCTCAATGTAACAAAAAATTTCGCGCTCGCTGCTTTTTGACTTTCAGCTGGTTTTTTTTCAATCAAGATTGACTATTATGGTGTTCCAAGACTCAAAAATTTCGCGCTCGCTGCGCTCGCACCTTTTAGTTAACACTGGCTATTTTCTTGTTTCTTTAGGTATCACTGCGTCCAAGAATCAAACATTTCGCGCTCGCTACGCTCGCGGCTTCTCTTTGCTTTCTTTCCCACTTGATTGAGTACTTTTGAGTTCGGAAAGTAAATAAATTTCGCGCTCGCTGCGCTCGCGGCTTTTGAAACTGGTTTTTATAAAACATATTTGGGTTCTTGGTCCCAAAATTCAACAATAACGTGCTCGCTTCGCTAGCGCTTTATAAGTTTGCAGTGATCTGTCTCCGGTTTCTTCATGATAAACCTAGCAAAAAGCACCATGAATGACTTCTACACAATTTTAAAGAACTTTCATTTACAATTTTAGTTCGTGATTATATTTTGTCGTTTTTATTTGGGGGGGGGGGGGGGGGAGGGTGCTCAATAGGTAGTCCGCCCCGGGTGCCACCCGACGCTACGCCGCCACTGCTTGAAGTACCTAATGAATGAATCACGCCATTAATTGTTAGTTCAAATACAATACCCCACCTAAATGTCAAGTCTGTCAAATCCTAGTGACCCTAAAATAAAGTGTGTTTATGAAAAATCTATTGAGAAAAGTTAAGGTAACTCCGTACTTAAAGGTTACACGGATCACCGCCTAATTAAGCGCTTATAAGTAGGTACAACCAGCTATTGTGGGCGTTAGGTATAATGTTCTCTGAAACATTAGAGACACTCCATTAAACTATTATGATAATTTACAAAATATCGCTGCAGAGATAGCGGCAACTAAAACAGGGTGGAGAGGTCTTGGATAAAAAGGTTGGTATTTTATTAACGTTTTTATTATTAATTTGAGATAATGCTATGATACGTCAATGCTAATTATCCAGTCGAAAAAGTTACAACCAATACATAACACTGCAATTTCCAAAATTGTATAAAGGTATGTAATATTGTAGTAGGTATGCAATGACATTCTAAATACCCACAAACCCGCATGTTCTTCAAAAGCGTCAAAAGCTAATTCTTTATAAAATTTGAGTCTGCCTCTATGGTTGGTATTATGCAATCTGTGAATACAAAAATAACCAAGATTCGAATGATATCAACAAGGTAAGTGTTATGCTAGTTCGTAAGTTATTGGAAGAATCCCTTGTGACTTTATGTCACCAATACAAATCATCGGACTAGATTAAGACACATTATCAACTTAGACGAAAATCTTTTAGGAACACGGCAGATCTTTTAGTAACAACATGGCTCATCTCAATAATTTCTATGCCATTGCTCATTCCAAGTAGGTACATTCTACGAAGTACAGAACAGTACTCGCTACGTTATATTGTGGGCGAAGTAATGGCTCATTCACTAGCTAATGAGCCTGCCGGTAGCTTTAGACAATGGAAATAACAGCGGGTCGGATACACGGCTAAACGCAAATGTTCCTATACAATTCAATACATTGTTATGAGAGTAAAATGGAACGTAATGCTAGCTAGTCGGTAGAAGGCTCGCTCATAATAACCTGAGGAAGGAATAATCATCATTTTATGGTCCCACTGCAGGGTACATGTCTCTTCTCATTTAGAGAAAGAATGAGCATTAACACGAGGTAGTAGTGTATGTAACTTAAGAAAGTACATTAGAAGGTACTTGCCAGATCTGGAATCGAATTCGCACACTCGTATTAGAACAGTGGTGCCTTAAGTACTAAGTAACCACGAAGGAAGAAAGGCGAAACCTACCTATGAAAAGCAGTATTCCAAATAGTCCATGACGTAAGTATGTATTTACCTGAAAAATTTGATGGAATAAAACCGTGGTGTTAAGTGTGGGTGTGGTGCTATCAAGTAAATTCAGGGTTTTCAGTTTGACGATCCAATAATACCTGGTATCGTTAAGGTCATCATAATTATAGCTTGATGATATACAATTTGAAAGTAAAAACTAAAATTATTATAAACACTTCTACATATATTACCTTCAAAGTAACACTTTTATATGTATTATACTGTCTTCAATATAATACCAGTAGGTAATTTAACCTGCCTCCTGATGAAACTACTTCACATCGCTGTCCCCAACGAATAATATCGTAACCAAAAACTTAAAATTTTTGCTTATAAAAATAAAAAAACCGTTTTTTGCTTATAACTTCTTAACAGATTTACATAGCAACATCGTTGGTATATC
Organism: Helicoverpa zea x Helicoverpa armigera; assembly: GCA_033682625.1. Classification (NCBI taxonomy): domain Eukaryota; kingdom Metazoa; phylum Arthropoda; class Insecta; order Lepidoptera; family Noctuidae; genus Helicoverpa; species Helicoverpa zea x Helicoverpa armigera. The sequence continues at coordinate 5,861,842 of JAWIIS010000011.1, forward strand.
AAAAACTTTCTTTTTTTTTCTTAAATATTTATTTGTCACATAAATAAATATGGGATTTATTCTCATTAAGTTTTAGCTAAAAATGTATATTACCAGAAATGTAACAAAATTTTGAACCATAATGCACAATACGATTTTATTCATGTAAATTGTTGACAATGACCTACACACGGCAATAGTCCATTGCGATTGTCTTGACTGTAAAGTAGCGATGTTCATTATAATGGTAACTTATTATTGCCATAGTATTCACTGCTCAAAACAATCTATTGTGGTAACAGTAAACGCGAATAATATGGTAACATACTTTACCGAAATCAGTTTTATTTTTTCTACTTGAATAAGTTTGCAAACGTACAAACCCTTCTACATTATATACATTGTAGATAAAGATTGGTACATACATAATCTTCACGTCACAGCACTTTAGTACCTACTTACCATACTTAAAAGCAGGTAAGAAAAGAAAAAGATAAGAAAAAAGTACGTTACGAACCAAAAACAAGATCACTGGTGACACGGCAGATGTCTAGAGAAAAGCAATTTGCGCCACGGCAAGGATTACTACAGATTTATGTAGATTTATTAGACTTACGAAGCAAATAGAGCGAGCACTCGGTCAAGGAGATCGTATATTTTCTCTGTAACTAGATCATCTTATAGCAGTAACGTAGACTGAAATATTTAAACAAAAGCGCTTGGCACGCTTTGTTGTTTTTTATATTTTGATTGAAGAAAGAATTACAATCAACAGAAGGCAATTTTTTCTTTTTTTTTCGACTATGTAATTTGAGTACTAACATTCATCTCTATACTGATTTATGAACCCGATCTGGTTCGATCAAACTATCGGCCGACTAAAAGTTTGCAGTGCGAGAGAACTGGGCAGGCACGACTAAACTATACAAGAAATCTTTGAAACAAAACTTCAAACACGAACTTCCTGATCTCAAGCTCATAATCTCTGGAACCATCCGTAACGATTTCAATAGGTACCGGGTAGGTACAAGTCAACCAAACTATTTATACAGAAACGGCCATCACTCAAGTTGAAGGATCAAGCAAGTTATAGTTCAGTAATGAGTTTAAAGCTCTTGATCTATACAAGGATAGTTGGTGAGTCAGTCTCTGAACTACGGAGTAAGGAAAGAGCAGAGGTGCCATAATACAGGTATGTCAGGTGCCTTCTTCTAGGTCAAATTCGTACGACCGTCTCAGTTACGTATGAACTAAGGAGGCGTTCAGATTCCTTGAGACATCTGTCAACGATTTTTGGCATTACATAAAAATGGTTGGGTCCAAAGAACGCGTTCAAAAGTGCTCGTGCCAATGGGTGAAAACGTTCCTCGTCAACCGCTTACCCGCATTTTGAGATTTTGCGTTATGACATCATCATCCTCCGAGCCCTTTTCCCAACTATGTTGTGGTCGGCATTCCAGTCTAAACAGACGTAGCTGGGTACCAGTGCTTTACAAGGAGCGACTGCCCTCAACCCAGTTACCCAATACCCCTTGGTTAGACTGGTGTCAGACTTACTGGCTTATTTTACGTTATGACATCTCCGCTAGTAATTTTGTTCTCCATGTTTTGAACTGTCACAAGTTAATTCCACCGCATTATAGTGCCACGGTATTGAGGAGTTGCGGTGTTATATGTTGCTTACATTGTGGAACTTGGATGTAGTTAATTAGTTTTGTGCAGCGAAGATTCAAGGAGCTTGAGAGAGTTCAAGGGGATTGCAGATTTTGCATTTGAAGTAACCTTTGAAAAAGATGTAGGCAAGTATTAACTCCATGTACCTCTAGTATTCGGTGGAATTTAGTGACAAAGAAAACCACCTACTCAAAACCTTGTATTATAGTATTTGTAAAATACTTAAGTATGACTCACGTTTAAGAAACCTGCATAGATATGTGGGTATAAGAAAAAAAAATCTTATATTAAACCCAGTCCAGTCAAGGGTGGGCGTTTTGGGGTACTGTCTTTTGTAAATTCTGACGTTCGAAAAGTGCTGTCTTGCAGCCAAGTTTGAATAAATGATTTTTGATTTTGATATCAAATAACACGGCGTAACGGTAGCTATGCACTAAATAATTAATTACGTGCTTCTCTCTTTCCCAAGTGTTAATCTGTTGTAGCTGTGACCGGCGGGACTACACGATCCCAGTTGTACTCCCCGAACTAATATCTAGCTGCTTGTATCCCGAGAGACACCATTAAACAGTGGAAGATCGCAAGCACGTGCATTTGTTTTTAGGTAGGTATAGTTGTGTAGGGTAGTGGGAAATAATTAGCCAGCGACATACAAGAAGTTATGCTTATAGTTATTTCGGAGATAAATGAAAATCGCGTTACTAGACTGGATTTTATATAAAAGAAATATAGATGACGCTACCAACGAGATTTACATCTTAAGACCTGTAGTATGATTCTAAAAGTACTAGCTTCTGTCAGCGGTTTCACCCGCATCCCGTAGGAACCACGGCACGAACCCGGATAAAAAGTAGCCTTTCTCGATAAATGGGCTATCTAACACTGAAAGAATTTTTCAAATCGGTCCAGTAGTTCTTAAGATTAGCGCGTTCAAACAAACAAACTCTTCAGCTTTATAATATTAGTATAGATTCATTGCAATGTCTCTTTATATTTTATTATAATTAAAAATACAGAGAGTTAACACTATGATTTCAATATTAAAAAACATATTCCAAACAATTTTAATGTTGGTAATTGAATGGAAAACTATAAAACTCCGTCATAAATCTCATCACTAAAATAGTTTCTTTATTACAAGAATTAATAACAATTTATATTGCTTTCAACAAAGTATTATTTTGTAATTAAGATAAAATTAATCATGTCAGAGACCGTTTAAATTAATTGCAAGCAGCTTTCGAAAATCTTAGAAGCAATGAAATAGCATCGTTAGCTTACCTGCGGTGGTTAGACAATTAGAACGCCTGATGTCTGAAATTAATAATCTATTAGTTGGATATAAATAGAATGTTGGCAGGCATAAATTAATTGCTAGAAGATAAACTTCGTCGTCAATCGATCTTCATTTTATAAAACGAAGATACCTGTTGACAGATTTTTTAATTTTAAGGATAAGTGTAAGAAATAACAAGGATTTAAAATAATTATGTTCTTAAATGTATTATTTCCTTAAAATGACTTTCTGTTGCAATAAATGTAGCGCATAAAACATACTGTCTGCATTTTAATTACACTTAATATATTCAACGATGCGTCCAGTTAAAGATTGTACGTATGTACCTAGTTACAAAATGTTGGAAATAAAAAATACATAAAGTATAGTTAAGTGCAGTACAAGTACTTATTGCATCTAAGTATTCCAATCCCATCACACTGATTTACTATAAAAACATTACACTCAAAGCCATAAATAAGGACACACAAATTGACTTACAGATTACATGTTTCACTACCTACTAAACTCAAGGTAAATAAATGAAGTGTCAGGAGTACATCAATCTGTCACGGTGACTAATGTTACCGGTCGACCTGAGGACCCAGGTTGTTTGCACGTAAGTGTAAATCATATCTCGTGTGACAATTAACGCGGGACTCATTATTGGAGATTTTGCAACTGAAGGATTTGTTTACAAAGGCTGTGTATTGTTTGTGCCTGGTTCTAAACGCAACAGATTGGTATAAGAAGGGAGAGCTAAACTGAACTATTTATGTAGCTATGCAGATAATTATATGACTAAAGAACAAAAAAGTAAACATTCACTGATTATTTTAAATAAACATTGATAAGTTTTGTATGTCTAACTTCGTAACTAGGTTCTAACTTCGTAGGTTCTTTCGTTCTTTTGATTACTGAATAGAAGCCTAGACACAATAGGACTCCTACTGAATTTCACATTTATATTTCGGTAAACGCTCAATTGAGTCGTCCTATCATCTCATTAACATACAATTCAGAACAAATTATATCTTCAACTCTACAAAGATTAAAGTATTAGTTGTCGCTCAATCTTTGAAAGATTGCCACAAAGCAATGAAACCAAAGTACTGCAACAAAAACGAATTGTACAATAAAAACGAAAGCTCCAATTATTTTCAAGTACAAATTGAAAACATAAAAGTTCAACATAAATATCAACTAGGGGAAAATTAAAAGATTAACTTTATCGTCGGCTGAGCTCGTAAAATTCAGACTATGTGTACTTTCCCTAATCACATGGTTTTATAGGTTTTCAAGTACGACGTTGTGTATCTGTATCTACAGCATAAAACTTGAGTATATTTATTGGTGTTGATGAATTTATTTGAATTAATGTATAGGCTGATTAGACTATCTTGTTCATATTTGATTTACAACATGTTTGGACTTTAAAAGAGACTATAACCCTTGAGTTTGTTTCGGCATTTCTTCTCAGGGATCAGTCATTAGGAAATGCCGACCTCAGCGTTCTTAAAAATGACGTGTAAAAGTGATGTAATGTCCAACTTGCAAAATAAACGATTTCATTTCATTTCATTTCATATAACATAGGCACATCATCCAACCTCCGAGCCTGTTTCCCAACCACGTACGTTGGGGTCGGCTTCCAGTCTAACCGGATGTAGCTGAGTACCATAACATAGGCACCTAACTTATATTTTTCACATATCTATGTCTAAAGCTAGATCACTGTTTCTGAATACTCTTATAATGATTTAAATGCAAACTGATTCTGAATATACTTGTCTGATGATTAAAATGGAAAAACACGGCTTTTTTAAGTTGGACTTTGGTGATATTTGCAATTCTAATGAGGATTACGGATAGTTATACAAATAACACTGTGCAACGTATTTTAGTAGCAGTCACGTAGCTCGTAGCCACATTGAAAAGTAGTTAGCTTCCAATTCGAAAACTAATAAGACATAACAATCATAACATGTTCTTTTATTCATTGTAATGCAATGTATCAAGATAAATAAAACCCTTTTACGGCGACTTGCAACATTTAACTATAATGATAACCGAACAATTTTCCGTTATCAAATCGCCGATTCGACCAATTTCACGGCTGGTTATGGTTTGGTTATCGTTATAGCTAAATGGTGCAACCCACTCTTACCTACTGTTGAAATATCGAGTAATATGAGTAAAAGTAGAAGTACTCCTAACTTATATTCTCTACTAAAAACACGCATAAAATTTTACGTTTAAAACTTTGATAATTATTAACTTCGATAGACTTTCAATGTTAGATTACTAGATTTAACGAGTTAAGTATAAAACGTTCGTTAATAATGTACTTAGAGCGATATAATGTTTTGCCCCTCGACAAGGACAGACGTGCTTTGAAAAAGACATTAAATTAAATCATCTTTGTATTCTAAAAAACTAGATTTATTCATCCAATATATAATTTAAATGAGAGGTTTGGCTTTCTCATTTTCAGAATTTGAAAAAAAGTGGTTTTAATTAGTCATGCTCTCTATTTTAATTGCAAAACATTTAACATACAGTTATGTTGCAATTTGTATTTTCATAAACGAATCTAAGTAAATACATTTTGTAAATTACTATCATTTTTTCTAACCATCTGCCAGTAAGTGGGTTATCATAGTTACCTGTACTTGTCTATACTTGTCTATACTTTTCAATTATAAATTGAACTAAAGAGTTTATTTGTCTGCTTGAAAGCGCTAATCGCGAAAACTACTGGACCGATTTAAAAAATCTTTCAATGTTAGATATCCAGTTTCATCATCACCTTCATCTCAGCCATAGGACGTCCACTGCTGAACACAGGCCTCCCCCTTAGATCTTAGATATCCAGTTTACTGACGACTTTTACTGGGTTTTCGAAGTAGTTAGTTTCCCGAGGCGTAGAGAAAGAAAAAGAGAAAGAGAAGAGTTTAACAGTAAGTCATTGTGTAACGAACATAAAGTTACTGTCTAATTTACCTACCACACATTTCTATTCCTTCCGATAAAAGCTGGTTCCTACATAATACAGAGCATTTCTAATTATCTATGACGTCATTAGCATGAGTTCACGCCATTAAGTTCGATGCAGCCCCTATCTGCGTCACAGATCTAAAGATTTACGATCCTGAATATCATTTGTAGGCAATAAATGTATGTATTCCTATCAGGAATGGAACAAACTGTAATAAAGCACTTTCTAGTAGTCGTATATCGATGTTGATGTATCGTTTTAATGTTGAATTGATGGTCACTATATTTAAAAGATGATGTTGTCAACATATTACGTATAACAGCTACAATTTATAAATCTCTTGGTTCAATTAGTGAGAAAAATATATAAAATGAATAAAAAAACCAATGACGGTCTTAAGCATAATGAGTAGGTATAATCAAGGACAATTGCAAAGGTCGTCGAGGAACGGAATCGAAACGTGGAAACGTTTCAGAGTAACGGAAAGTGCGGCGGTCTATGCAAAGCGCAGGAAATGGGTGGCTCCTCTCGAACTTGACACAAAAATACAATCAGGTTCCTTTTCTCTTTTAGAAGTACTGTGTCTTGTTTTGGTCTGGTTTTAATTGTTTTTGTGATATTGAAGTGTTTTGTTTTTTAATGTTAGGAAGACGGTTACAAGTGGTATTTTACACAGGTAAAAGCGAATATGTTAGCCTAAATTATAATGGGTGGGTTTACTGACATGATATTATGCGGACGTGTAGCTGAGTAAAAAATTGATAATTTTAAAGTCTGTATGAAATGTAGCCGACTGCTGTTAAACCTTGTAAATTATGTAAAAATCTTTTTGGTTTTTGAGTAGCTTTTCTATTCACTTTTATGGTTTAAAATAATAGGAATGCACCAACATACCATACCAATACCTATATGCTACTTAGGTACCTATAAGGTGCTTTCATATTACCTGCCAGGACTTGAATGGGGGGTAGTATTGCGTTTATAGATTACAATAGTGAAGAAATTTCGTTCCCCGGAACAGTCAATTCAATTTGAGACATTAAACAAGTTAAATTAACATTGGCTCTACTCTGCATAACGTGGTTCACAAATTACGTTCGTAGTATCGCTCCGTCAATGAAAACAACTGTTATCTCTTTCTATCTGTTCTGTGAATGAAAACTGAAATCAGCTGACTAGTTTGGACTCTACCTAAGAAGTGTTTCAAATGTGTAATTACTTACCAGATAACGCATTCTTCCAAAAAACTGACGTAAATAAGATGATAATCTTCCCATCACACTTAAAACAGGCTTTGGACTGACAAGTTAGTGTAAAGAATCACATTTATTTAAACTATCGAGAACGATTATTATCAAATGACGATAAATTACGTGTGGCAACTTTCGCCACACGTAATTGTCGCTCACATTGAAGACACGAGCTGCATCCCTGGTACTCGCAAGAGGATGACGCCGGAAGAAATCCAGCACTTGCTCTTCAAGATGGGCAGAATATGGAGGCCTGCCTACGTCAACGGGTGGCGGGTCAAAGCGGCCGTGTTCCCTGAACCTGTACACGGCATTCAAAATGGTGTGATGGCTCACTCGCACACCAAACCTCAGCTGAAACAAGTTCACTGCATGCGCAGATACGGAGTTAGACTCGCGGTAGCACAATACCATTTCAAGGTATTCTTGGTTGGAATACCGTCTCGGAGGCATTTTTAAAGGTAGCCGCAAACCGAAACCGCTAAAAAGTTACTTCCGAGCGGGCGGGCGGCGGGTCGCGACTAGCGAGCTGTCGCGGGCGGTCGGCTGGCGCGTGCGACGAACGGGGTAGTGCGGGTGAGGGTGGGGGCGCGCGGGGCTGCGCGTTGACGACAGTCTGTCTAGCCGCAGCCCCGCGAGCCCCCACCCTCACCCGCACTACCCCGTTCGAAGCATGCGCCGGCGCCAGCGCCAGCGCCAGCCTGCGCGTTGACGACAGTCTGTCTAGCCGCCGCGCGCCGGCGCCGTCTGATAAGTATGGCAACAGTGTATGAAAGGCGCCGCCGCGCTTTTTGCGAAATAAATTGAAAAGAATTCGGTGCGGAGCGGCAACGCGGTAACTCCACTGGATTGTTTTATACTAATAAATTAAGTCAAATTTATACGTATTTTGTTTTTGTATGAAAAAAAATATGACAAATAATCAATTATTTATCTTTACTATTGTGATCTATAAACGCAATACTACCCCCCATTCAAGTCCTGGCAGGTAATATTAAAGCACCTTATATATGCCAATTTCAGGTTAGTGAAAACTGAATTTCACTCACAAAACCCATGTGTCATTTCCAACCACATCTGCCATAGCTACGTGAATACTTTCAAGTTATAGATCATCAGACGATCAGTCATCGGCGACGACAATCTCCTACTTCCATAATAAAGTAACCAGGTGATGGATAGCGTCGAGTTCACTTAATGAATTTTAAATATAACTGACAAGTCAGCATCGTATGAGTCTTCAGTCTAGGTAAGTATGTTTTTTAAACAAGCCTTAGTTGTAAGTAGCACTATTTGTAGGATCATGTAATGGATATGTATGAACGAAAATTCAAAGTTAAAGTGAAAGTTTTATATTTCATGAAGGCATATAGCAGCTCTTTAGAAAGGTCAAGCTAGTTGTACGGTTTCAAAGAATTGGTTTGCAAAAACGGTTGCAAAAAACTCCATAGACGCTCTTTTCAAATTAATTACACCTACTTTTTAACATAAATTAAACCTATGGCATATTAAAGGTAGGCACCTAATTTGAAGAGCACCTAATTTTATTCTGCGCCAGCCAAGTTTGATTCCAGCAGAATTAAACTATACACCATTAAAGTGCGCTGTTTGAAAACCATGTCAATAACAAAGACTTCGGTGGTATACCCCAATCTATTGACATGTCCTTTCCATTCGTCAAAGGCGAACTGTTATAGCTTTGAATCCGATAGGAATGTCCATAACGGCTCAGTCGTGTTAGACCGTTACACATTCCTATGAATCCCTATAGTCCTAGTGGCACGCGAACGCTTTATGGAAAAGCTATAGACTATTCGAACGAAGCCTACCTTTGATCACTTGTGGCTGTGAAACTGCGTAGAAACGTAAGAGTTAGCTTGAAAATTGATGACAATTGACTACGCTATTAACACATACTGAACACATACGTAATGGGGTACACATGGGAGTTTATACCCTTATAAACTCCCCCTAAGAACTCCCTCAGCTGTATACATTAGTACCCACTCAAAAAAAATAGCGCACTGAGAACACAGACAATTGAATTTTCATTATTATATTCATTTCATTGACAATTATAAGCCACTTAGGGTGCTAGTTATGTTAACTTTACAAAACAATCATCGGTCGATAAGTGATAAAGTGACCTTACGTTAATCACATCAAAAAAGAAAACTGGATTCAAGGCGTTATAAATCTTGAAGTAATTCTTCTTACAATGGAATTTTCTCAAGGATTCATCGGCAGTTTTTCTTTATAATTTCTTGCAGCAAGTACGTTGAAGTAAAAAGTAGTACTTGGCATTTTATTCTCCTTAGGTTTTAACGCGATAAAGAAGCTCAATAACAATACTAAGTGCTTCTTAAACTCCACAAATGGAATTGTCCTACAAAGGGATTTGGTGTGTAAGTTTCTGTGTGCAAGATGTGCAACTCGACTTTGTTTCTAAAGCGACACAGATCGACGATTTATTGCTCCCGCTTCTCAAAGAAACGTTTTTGAGTAACAAATACTGACGATACCGACTCACTTTGTCTTTGAAGTGTAACGGAATATCGGAATATTTTCCCTTCAAGATATTCCCAGTTCTTCGGTATTTTGATCACGTTGAACAATACTCACTGCATTTAAGATGAAAGATCCATATCAAATGTGAAGCGGTCTTTAGACGGTGCTTTAGTCACAGATTTTTTAAATTAAATTCTTCCTTTGCGCTGAACATACAACTTAATTAATTTGTCCGTTTCGTTTTACGCTCCGTTGATGTCTGGTAGGTATGTTTATTTTTATTTACTTGAGCTTTCATTAAGGCATACCAAACATCATTGACTTTATTAAAAAACATTGGTTGAACAAAAAGCTATTAATATTCAGAAACAATTGGAAAATGTTTATTTTCCTTTGTCATGCAAATGAGTTGATTGCGAACATTTCGGCGGTTCAACGAATTTATTTGTATTAATAAAAAGTTTTTTATTGGTGGTTTAATGTGATCTGGTAAACTATTAACTAACACATTTGCGTACTTGAATAGATGTTTACTTCAATTAACTATAACAGAAAAGAGTAAATAGAAAAAAATATTCTGAAAAAGAAGATTAAAACTGACGCCCTCGAGCCTTTGCCTTGAACTCACAAAAATACGTATATTTTTGGGAATGTAATCCCGCAGAATATACTCAACCTAGAAACATGTTCATTCGTCAGCTAAATCGGTTGACATGTGACTTATCTCGTGCCGTTTCTAGAAAATCCTGTTTTTGTCTTTTAGACCGAGGGTAAAAAAATCGACGGGATGATATCTCACCATAAGTTTAGCTTATACTAATGGCCATTTCGTGTTGATACATACCATAAACTACGCAAAACATTTGAATCACTTCAAATACAGATAAATTCGTATTTGTTTAATTAAAATTGATGAAGATTAACTACATTATTCAATATATTGTAGACAGTATATTGCAGATTGATATACTAAATTATTTATATTAAATCCAACGAGTATGACAAAGACCTTGCCATAAACAAAAGTAAGTGGATAAAAAATTACCATTGCCGCGGTATTTACGTCTCTGACGAAATTGCTGTCAACTTGAGGGCAATATAAACAATGAAAAATAAGCAGAAATATTGCCCTCTTAATGCAAATGATATATGAGGTGCCATACTTCAGATTTTCTCGTTTGCAGCTATATTTCAAATCTTATTTGCTTCCAACTCGAAGACCGTTTCGTTTTGGAGAGCAAAAAGTCTTTATTATGGACTTTATGGTTAAAAGTTATAATTGTTTCGCTTTTGTATTTATTTTAAACTTAAATATTCAAGTTACCCACAATGAATTTGTTCGTGTATTGCTTGTATTTTAATGCAACAATAAATGACAATTTCAAAAGCTCTCTAGTTTGAATTGAAAGTTTTACGCTCAAAAGCTATTTATAACTAAGTTTGCTATTCCAATCTAGATAGTAATGAAAACTAGTTACAACGACTATTATATTTACTAAAAATGGATTAGGTAAAATGAAAAAACAAAATTTCAGTAGGATTTTTATATTCACTGACGAAAAATGAAACTAAATTAGCATGACACCAGCATACATTTACAATACTTTACTCTTCAAGCGTGTGAGTGAAACGCGACCCAACTTAATTGAAAACCGCGTATATTTTGTAAACAACCTGTGCCACATCGCCAAATGTCTCCCTATTCATTATGAAAATATCAGCTGCAGTCAAATATAGAGGGCGCTGCAATAGACGTAGCATTAGAAGGACCACCTTTGCTTGTTTTGCTTCCATCATTTCCCAACCACAGCTGTAAGCGGCAGACGACATTTGCAGCCCAGCAGAAATAAGTTTTTCCCCTCCAAAACAGTATAAAAATAGTGGCATGATTCCTGACATCCCTGTTAGTATTGTATTCCTATAATCCCACACGTTCATGGTCTGTAGAGTCGTCACTAAAACGACGGTCATGCTCAGGAAATGTGCCCCGAATATCACTTTATACATCTCTCGGATTTTCCCATGAAAGTTCATTAAAAACTGGTGATGCTTTACGCAAAATATCAACAGTTTATCGACGGATTTATCTTCATTTTGCTCCGAATTATTCCGGGATCGTTCTTCTTTTGTCAAGATTGTATGAATCTCGTGCAGAGCTTCTGTGATGGCGTAGAAATGACCTAGTTCGTGGCAGATGAGGGTGACGAAGAGCACAATGTAGCCGGTCTGATTAATGGCGGAAAACGCCGTAGCGACGCTCGTCAGGACAAATGTTATTTCGAAAAATGGGGTTTCGTATTTTGGACTCAATCCTGGAAACGAGAGAAATGCTTTAATCTGTGTAAGTAGGTACTTGCGTAATCAGTTTATTTTGTAGAATTAGGTACCTAGATACTTTTTCGACTAACATGGGCACAGATTACTAAACAGTTAATTAACATTCTTAGTTGTCAAAACAAACTTACCATAGGTCTCCCCAGGTGTAGTAGGCAAATATCTATCATTTCCCAAAACGGTGAAGAGGAAAGGCATAAGCAAGTACGTCACATGGGTGACAGCCAAGTTCGCCACTACCAACCACGAGAAGTATCGAGCTTGTTGCAATGTAGCCAGCATTATCTTCTTAGAAGCTGTGCCTTCTGGTATCAGAGATAGCCCGTGGTGACTCATTTCAAATACTGTCTTCAAACGGGAGCTTTGAAAGAAAAATAATTATTAAAGCCACAATTATTTTTCCCTTTTATGTACTTCCCTACGTACTCCGCCTATGTACTCGCTATGCTCTCTATATAATGTCTTACATACTCCCTTTTTTACCATCCCTTTGTACCTACTACATTTTGTACCATACCTATGTTCTTCTTTATTACTCCTTTGTATGGTACCCCTTTGTATTTCCTATTTCACCTACTGTATACCCCACTACATCCCTGAATTTATTGATTGATCCCTGATTTGAATGTGTTTCTAATTTTATAATACCTAGTATCGGGTTAGCCATGTAAGTTGAGAAGGTCAAATAAGATAGATGATCACTGCACTAATTAAAACACAAAACTACATTGGAATATTTTAAAAAAAGGACATGTCCATACCTGGCAGTCAGCATGAAAAAGAACTTCGACAGTGGCACAGAGGTAGCGCTGATACAATTTATAGCTTTGAAGCTCTCGATCTTATCGGGGAACACCTGTACCAGATAGATGAGCTGACTGATGGTGCCCACGTAAATAAATGTTGACGCGAATAGCAGCGTGAAGATGGCTGAAAAAACTGTTGCACCTAGAAACATAGAAATATCCGAATTGAGAACCTCCTCCTTTTTAAGAAGTCGTTTGAAATAGTCTGTTTGGTTGCAAAATGCTTGGTCATCTTTTTTGAGCTTCCTACTTTTTGGAAAGTCGGTTAAAAATTATCCTTTATTTTGCAGAATGCTGGGTTATCTTTTTTTCTAACTCTGACGTAGCAGTCCTGCTGGAAGAGATTTCATAAGAAATAAGCAGCGCCTTTGTACCTACTTGATTGTTCTATTTCTCTTCTTACCTCATCAACTATGTAGGTACATAAACTGGTTTTAAATAAATAAAGAAATTCTACGTAGTTGAACTAAATGGGGAACGCTTTACACTGTTTCATATTTCATAGAAAGTTCCATAAATAAATAGGAGCCAATGGGAGAGGTAAGAGGTATATTTCAAATTAAATGCTAACTAAGTAAATAAATAAAGCGACTACGTTAGAAATAAACATTTAAACGTGCTTTGAGTGTATTTAAACTACATTAACCGCATATTTTGCAGTAATATACCTAAGTAAATATGACTTCAGACTTGCAACATTTACGGAATTTCTGGTTGAAAACCCATTTACGTCGAAAAAAAATATTTATACATGTATGTTGGGACACCTTTTCACACACAGTCGGTTAGCCCCATGGTAAGTTATTTTATATGAAATATAAAAAAAATGAATCTTATATGAAACGATAAACATAAAAATATATTTTTATAAATCTTACTTCGCTTCTCATCACCAAAAACATTGCGTATTCCAACACATCTTTGTATAGAACTGATCATATCCTTAGCAGCTTCAATAGGATCTTCCACATACGAGATCTTCTCAATATAACGTTGAATTTTATCTTTCAGGACCCTCATCTTTAAGAAAACTCACCGTACTGTGAAAAAACCTAAACTTAACAGTATTTAAATATCACAAATAAACAACCAATTACTGAAAAAATATTCCGTCCAATTTCAGTACTTACTTAAATATCATTTCAAAATTGGCTTTAACGCTTTTACCATTTGAATAGGTACACAGACAAACGATATTTAATAGATTGTTAAAATAATAACAATTAATTGGAGTAACAACAGTCCCTTGTAAATTGTCTCCACGAGTAACTACCTAGTACCTTATATTAATTGCGTCTACTAGGTACCTAAAGCAGAATATCTATTCTCTAACGTTACCTTTACGATTTCATTTAAACGAACAATTAAGTAATTTCCTAATGTAGGTGCCTAATCCTAATCTCTAAAACTTCTTCAATATTCAAAAGCTGCCCAATGCTTAGGCTTCCATGAAACCTCAAACGGCTTAACAGCAAAACACAACTGAAATTAAAATTTGTTTCCAATCTAACTCCAGAGTTCCTAAATCTCATACCAATCTTATATAGACAGCAAAGGGATTTCTTTCACATCCAGACTTATCTCCCACATTTCGGAACGTCCCAAATTCGAGGAAATCATCCTGTTTTTCCGAAGGCTGCTATTACCGAGCATATAGGTACCGTTACCTGACCTCAATGAATGTGGAGCAAGCACTTCGCTAAATTGAGTGATTAATTTAGACACCGCACCTTCAGCCCACGATGTAACAAATGTACCACAGAATCAATCGCATGTACACCCATTTAGGAAATGAATGCCAAATACGACGTGACTTTCCCATGTTTGTATTATTCAGGAAAATTCGGGGTTACCGTGTCTACAAACATTAGGTGGCAAAAGGTTGTTTAGAAAAGTGCTGTCTAATCTGGGAATTCTATTACTAGGTCCCTTTTTTGTTCCCTGCAAGTTACAGTGGCTGAATTTTAAGTAGGTAGGCACCTAATTTTTTAATCCCTTTGTTTTGTTTAAACACTCGTAGCAAAATTATAAATTTAAAAAAACCCCCGACCCAAAAAAGTACGCAATTATTATGACAAAATGTTATAAAAGATAAACCCTATAAAAAGCAAAAAGTAACTTTAAACACTACGTAAGTACCAACTAAAGCATGTCAGATTAAACAAAATTTTGACGTGTCGACGGTTTGATTTAAACCGTTTAAATATCTCGTAATGTTGAAACTGATTGTAATTTTTAGGATAGCTCTTTGATTTTATCTAGCCAAACATAAGAAATGGCAATAAAAGTTGATTATCTGTAAAATCTGATTTTTTATGCAATAAATGTGAAAAAGTGCCCATCCCTCCCCTACCTCCCCTAAAGTATGAAATGACATTACGAATCGAAGTGAAATGCGAGTTGTTGATCGAGTTTTATAGAATCGCAGGACTGATTTTAGGTACAGGTATACACGAAAAAGACTATAATATTTTAGAGCTCTATAATTGACCTGTGATGAGGAAAACAAGATCTAAAACTGGATCATTTTTTATGTCATAATTAATAAGTCCAATATTTAAGTAGTTTCTTATTGTTTAAGTATTATATAATTCGTTATGCTTGCCTGCAAATCATTCCAAGACAAATAGTAGCTGGTACCTAAGAGTGGCAATTGTTGTAGTTCAGCTAAAGTATTGTGATGGTTACCATTATATTAATGGTGTCCCAGCTGTTTTCATACAAGAAGATCAGCCGCAGAGGACATAATATATTATTAAATACACATAGTGCTCAAGCATTTGCGCAGACAGAGGTGCACTCCCAATTCCTTTACTCCCATAGTCCGATGGAACGCCAATCCGACACTACAGGAGATGCATGACCGATATTTTCGTGTGCGATGCACGGGTGTATCAATCTTCAACTTCTGGTTTCCAAGATGCTTTGTGAAAGTTTCTAAAAAGAAGCTTTAACCTTGTTTTACTAGGAGAGTGTGTGTGTACATGCACGGTGTTTATTCCAATATGTTTTTGATATGGCTCACATCTAATTGTTGAAGTACATTGTTAGCTTTTGATAACTTATTTGATAGCCATAGCAAAACTTAAGCTTCGGAATATTTAATTATCTCATATCTAATGCTTGCTTTGACAACTACACATACAAACAACAATATCGCCTTGGAAGAATTCCAGACAAGTAAAATAATATAGAACAGGTTTTTTAAACAATTGTAAGAAGTAGTTATAATAGATATTCGAATATTTATGCTGTTAAAAAATTAAATTATAAATTTAAAAAAACCCCCGACCCAAAAAAAAGTACGCAATAATCATGACAAAAGGTTAAAACGCTAAACCCTATAAAAAGCAAAAAATAACTTTTAACACTACGTAAACTAAATTTTGTCGTGTCGGGGGACCGCTCTAATTCATTACTTTAGATACGTGTTTTTTTTAAACGAATGTTGTAATTAGGTAGGTATCATTTGATATATGTAAGTATTTATGAACGTAAAAAGCGGTCCCCCGACACGTCAAAATTTAGTTTACGTAGTGTTAAAAGTTATTTTTTGCTTTTTATAGGGTTTAGCGTTTTAACCTTTTGTCATGATTATTGCGTACTTTTTTTTGGGTCGGGGGTTTTTTTAAATTTATAATTTAATTTTATTTCATGCTTTTTAAAGGAGCTCCTTAATTTTTCCTTCTTTCATTTAATTTATTTTATCTTAAGATGGGGTCGCTATATGCGATCTCGGCCAAAGGAAGCTGTTTAACAATCCTCATGACAAACTGGCTCTGGGAGAATTGCACAGATTGAGAAACAATTGAGATTGAGAATAAAGATTAACTTTGGACATTCTAGATTTTCAGCAAAAATATAAATCGGTTTATCCGTTTCATTCCGGCATTCCAGGGTTTCATCCGCCACATCCCATTTCCAGCATCAGGTTCTCGTCAATCAGAAATATGAATAGAACTCGTCAAGACAAATTCAACGAGCCCAAACTCGATGGGTTTACTAAAAGGCAGTTCAGGGTTACGTCTCCTACCTTCGTGCCCTAACAGCTGACCAGCTCAGTGGTTCCAAAAGACATTAGTGTTTCAAATTTCAGATCCCACATATACTTGCAAGTAAACTGAGCGTGTAACATTCCTATCACATCTAGCAAACGAGCTGATGACCTTGAAGACCTGAACCGATTTCCACCAAACATAGCTAAGAACACTCCCGACTGACATACCTTTTAAACAAAAAAAACCGCATTACAATCGGATCATCCGTTTGGGAGCTACGATGCCACATACACACACACACACACACACACACACACACACACACACACACACACACACAGACACGTCAAACTTATAACACCCCGTCGTTTTTGCGTCGGGGGTTAAAAATGAAGGTTGATAACATTCCTTTTTCCTAACGAATTTATATTCATTGCATATCCACATGTAGCTAAAAAAACATAAAGCTAGATAACTAAAGGAGGCCATGAGCATTAGTTAAGTACAAGTATGACCCATTGTCCCTACAATGTTCTGAAATTTAACAGGGTACCTCAAGCCTCCTGTATCTCTGAAACCTTGACATCGTAGAGTACAAAATGTGTTAGCAGGTTACCTGAGTACCTAAGCTTAACTAAACATTGATGCGATAATTTTATTACATCCCACACAAAAATGTACTAAAACGGACCCTGACGAGCGTCGCACAAGCCAAGCGGGCTTCGGACAAAGGTATTTAATTACTTTTAACCGCCCGTTTCGCTGACTCTGGATAAATACGGGCAGGCCGCCAAATTGGATCATATTTTACTTGGGTATTTTGCACTGGGGACGGTAGTCAGAACTTTTATAACGCAAGTTAAAGCTTTGGTTTCCTAGGAAAGCGGTGCCGTCATACAGCGGCCGTAATATTACGGAAGCAAATAGACGGTCGTCTTTACGGTGATGACATGTGGAAAGTTCCACGGCCGTTTTACAGCGGCGGCCCTAGCCATTGCGAGGCTACGTGCGGCAGGTTTATGCGAGGCCCTTTGTCCTACGTGAAAAGTTTGTTGTGAGCTAGGAGTTATTTTCTTGTTAATAAAAGGACTTACAAGCGGCGCTACCTTCTAGGTTCTGCTAAAAAAGGAGCAAAAATTTTGGAGCTTTGAGTCACTAAAGCGAGCGCGAAAATTTTTGAGTTTTGGGACATAAAAGTACTCTAATCATGTTAGAATGAACGGTACTGACAACCGAACAGCCGCGAGCGTAGCGAGCGCGAAAATTTTTGAGTTTTGGGACATAAAAGTACTCCAATCATGTTAGAATGAACGGTACTGACAACCGAACAGCCGCGAGCGTAGCGAGCGCGAAAATTTTTGAGTTTTGGGACATAAAAGTACTCTAATCATGTTAGAATGAACGGGACTGACAACCGAACAGCCGCGAGCGTAGCGAGCGCGAAAATTTTTGAGTTTTGGGACATAAAAGTACTCCAATCATGTTAGAATGAACGGTACTGACAACCGAACAGCCGCGAGCGTAGCGAGCGCGAAAATTCTTGAGGTTTGGAACATAAAAGTACTCTAATCATATTAGAATGAATGGTACTGACAACCGAACAGCCGCGAGCGTAGCGAGCGCGAAAATTTTTGAGTTTTGGGACATAAAAGTACTCTAATCATGTTAGAATGAACTGTACTGACAAGTGAACAGCCGCGAGCGTAGCGAGCGCGAAAATTTTTGAGTTTTGGGACATAAAAGTACTCTAATCATGTTAGAATGAACTGTACTGACAAGTGAACAGCCGTGAGCGTAGCGAGCGCGAATTTTTTTTAATTGTTTGTTTAAGGACTCTCAAATTAAACTCGGAATTAAGCACAAATAAAAAGAATCCGTGACTGGATCGAGAGCCAGTTGTTTTTGTTACGTTGGTGTTCCAATTTTTTGGTTAAATTGAGAACTCAAAAAGTAAACGCAGAATGAAAAAGAAATAAATAAAGAAAAATATTTTTTTTGGACCAGATATATATGTATTTTTTAATAATATTTTTTTTATATTAGTGTAGGTTGTAGCGCGAGGCCCCCCCAAGCGCGTGGCCCTGTGCGAAGGCACAGTTCGCACACCCCTAGGGCCGCCACTGCGTTTTAACACACCGTCATAAACTTTTTGTTAGTTGTATTATACTTACTAACCTGTTTTATTTAATATTTTTCAAATTTCACGACACCAATTCTGTTTTAGTTGACTTTTTCTATAATCTTAATTTTTTATATTATATATTGCTTCGTAGTTACGAACGAAATCTATTTAAATTTCGTCGTCCTCGCTGCTCCAAGAGTTGGAACTCATTTTTGACGTTGTTCCGAAAAAAAAACACAAATACGTATTAAAAAAGCTTCACCGCTTTCAATAAAACGTTCACCAAACTATCTGACACCGTCAAGACGGCCGTCATGCCAATGGCGGCACCGCTTTTTGAAGTTACGGTGTCAGTTACCGCTCTCTAGGAAACCGTCCCATTTTGTTTACATAGACAACGTTCTCGCGACGTCATTCACCGCTGTATTACGGCCGCTATGTGACGGCACCGCTTTCCTAGGAAACCCAAGCTTAAGAGTGTTATTAACTTCACATTTGCATTTGCAATTTCTAAGACAGGTACGAGATTGGGAAAAACTTTTCTTGAATAAAATTTCCAAAACGCGGTTCAGAATTATTTTGGAGTTAGACTGAAATTTTGAAAACAATAGGAAATGCTGCTCCACGTAAGCTGCAAAATAGAATTTCTGTTTTGACAGCAGTAGTTACTAGATATATAGGTACGAGCATTACCTACATATATGCTTCTAATTTTAACCAAAACCAGAGTAAGTATTCTTTAAGTAAGTTCTACTCTTAAACCACCCACGAGAGGAAGTCAGTCTTCATTTATAACTTCCACAAAACGAATAAAGAGCATTTCTATAAAGGAGGTCTGCTTCACGACGTGTCTACTTTCTATAGAAAAGGCTTTAATTTCCGCTCTCGAACGAGCGGTAATGCAATGAATGGAGTGGGGTAATTACTGCAACGGTCTGAAGCTTCAGGTGATTTACGTCTGCCGTAATAATGTGGAGAACGTTCTTACTGTGGTCTTGTGACCAGAACTTTTGTAGATATACAGAAAACATTACCTATATCTACTTAGGTACCATCTATTTTTATGCATTCGTTTTAACTTTGTAATCAAAACAACCGCTTTCTTTTAACACAAGGAGCATTTTCTCGTTTTAACAAACCTTCTTTGGTTTTATTTTTGCAGCCGTTCAACCTTTTTTTTTCCGTTTCCTCCCTCAGGATTATGAACACATAATGATGACCCGTTAAGACGAAAGAGGGAAAACTGAGGAAAGCCGGAAATCTTAGCCTCTTGATTTTACAAGTTAAGGAAAACAACTTCAGAACTCCCATGATTGCAGTTACTTTGTGATTTCTGGATACCTACCTGTATTCTATTGCACTGCGCATATAATATACATACGTACCTACACGTAGATACCTACTAAATAGGCAATGCATATATGCCACACATACGTGTGGCATATATGCATTATGTAGGCATACGCCTACCTGTTTACCTGGTTGCTTCCTAAGTGCATATTTGAAAGATAAACTGAATCGAATCTTTTAACCTTTGGCAATTTATGTACGTAGGTAGTAAGAAACTTTAGAATTAATAGCACTTAGATTCAAAATAAAAACAACACTAATCTCGCCAAAAATAGACCAGGCACGCCCGAAACGACTTCGTCAGGCTTACATTGATCCAAAGACAAATAAAATTAATGTTTTTAAACTTGGTTCATTCAAGAATTCTTAAGTTGTAGCAATTTTCTCCAGCCTACGTAGTTACGTGCCCACCTACCCACTACGAAATTACCATTATTAGTGTTTTCGTTTGTTTTCATTCATTATTTCGTGACTACCTACCCACTTTATTGAATACGAATTTATTTGAAAGGAACTACAGCGTGATTAATCATTCATTTTATATCCGATACAACTTCAGAGGTTACTGGAGCGTCGTTCGCAAGCGAAATCCTGTAAAGTATAGGAAGTATAGGTGAGTACTTAGTTTTATGATTTTCCTCAAATGTTACCTATATATCTCACTAATTCGGATAAAACGTCGTATTGAAAATGTTGTGTATCTAATAATATGGTGTACAATAAAGAATAACCTATTTATTTATCTTGGACACCGATGATTGATTAAGGGTGAAGGAAAAAATCTCCAGGAAATATAACCTCCAACTAGACTAGATCTCCAACCCGCATTGAGCAAGCGTGGTGATTAACACTCAATCCTTTTCTGTGAGAAATATCGAGATAACAAGACTGATGGATGATAATTATTCAAAATAGTAAATGATACCTATATTCTTATTATAGTCAAATTCCGTAAAGCAGATCAAGCAATTAATCGTAGTCAGCAGTATATTGGTTGGCGATGATCGCATTGTCCAGTTTACTGATTGATCTATTGTTTGCATTGACCGTGTTCAGCTATCCATGTATACCTACTACCTAACTACAGCTATTTAGGTACCTATTATACAGTTTAATCCAGGTATTAATACTAGGTTGTGATTGGATTTAATTTATATATACCTCCAGATTTAAAGCAAAACTGGTCCTGGGTCAAAGATTTGTTCAGTGCATAAAATCTATGTATAAGGAACTCGTTAGGACAAGGTCTAAAATAAAATAAAAAATACTTTTTAGCCAACTTTTAATTTATCGTTTCTTCGGCATGGACACAACAAACATCCAGGTTAACAAAATATAAAGTTACTTTTTATACACATAAATCTGAGAACTTACCATGAACTCTTATTGCCACAGAATTTATGATGAAAATTCGACCATTGAAACAAACCCTATTTACTAACTTTACAGTTCATCGTTTTGTGGTTGATCTCTTTTTAACCTTACAACTAAATGTGTATATTTTTAAAATTATACGACCACAAAATAGTCGAATGATCTTATTCCTACACTATAAATTCATAAGGTAGACATGTAACCCATTAAATAAGAACCATGGATGCAACTGGTATGGTGCGATAATTTCTTAGGGCATAGACAAAATGCGTACTAATTAATTTAAAATATGGCAACAGAAGTTCATGGTAAGACCATAGACTTTACACATGGCAATTCATTCATACAATTGTAAAACATCTAAATATGTACAAAACAAACCAATAATTTGACTAATAACAAGCTACTTTTTGTTTTAGAACAACTCGTGCCCATTTTCAAAGACATCCCCTAAGTCTTTTTAGTAGTACCTAAACGTTGGGTGTAAAAAACTTGGATTTAAGGATATCAATTTAAAGGCTCTTTTATGCTTCCGTGTAACGCAGGAAAAAAAACCTATTCAAATAATTATTTTAGTGCTAATAGCCCATTTACCTATGGAGGAAGGCCATCAACTTCTGTTAACAGATTATTAGAATTCTTTAAGTAGTCGATGTTAAAGGGGATGTCAGTGAAAATGGACACAAAATTACTGTAAATACTAGACAATCCGTTTCTTGCGAGGTCCGAGTTGCACTCTCTTGTACTGAAACTGTTGTTGACCACCAGGTAACTGTCCGGGCTGTGGTTTTTCTATCTCGGTATTCAGCAGCAGATCAATGGTCTGAAAACGTACAATAAAATACATATTGTACTGAAACGACTAGGCAAAATATTTCAATGCTAGTTACTGCAAGAAATGTTCCCGTATTGAATAGATATTCGGACTACTATTGTACGTAAATCTATTGGATGGCATCATCCTCAACCTCCGAGCCTTTTTTCCCAACTATGTTCGGGTCGGCTTCCAGTCTAACCGGATGTAGCTGAGTACCAGAGTTTCACATTAAAATCTATTAGATGGCAAAAACGTTTATTTGTCACATCTACATAATATAAAACCCTTTTATAAATGAGCGTGTTTCTTCAAAATGTGGGAAGAAATATTGCAATGGTGCGATCCTGTCTGGGTTCCAAAATAGCTGAACTGATTTGAAAAAATATTTTCAATATTAGAAAGCAAGACTATCCCTGAAGTAACATAGGCTATGTACTATTCTGGTACGGGAAGAAGTTCCCATGGGACGTGAGGCTGTGGGTAAATAGCTAGTAAAGTCATATTTACCTTGCTACCGTCAATAAGGCCTCTATCTTTCAAAGCTTTTCTGATGTCTTCAAACTGCTTCAGTACGTCTTTATTTGCACCCTTTTCTGCAGCTTGTTGCACTCTATCCATCTAGAAAACACAAATTACTTAGAGACTCATACTGGAGCAAAAACATGTAATTTAAAATAGCCAAAAAAAGTCAAGTCACATTAATTAAGTTAAATAAATATAGTTTCTACACTATAGACTGAAATTGCAAGCTTAGAAATAATGGTCAGTAAATTTTAAGCTAAGAAATAAAATAACATACAGTTTCTTCAAAGAATGTGTGTCTATCCCTCTGCGTTGGGCTGTCAATATCCAAGACTGATCTCAATATTGGTAGTGTATCTTCTACTCTGCCCATATCTGCGAGCGCCATTACCTTTAATATAAAATAGTGTTCAAAATACAATAAAACTCTAAAGTCCTCCGAGCCTTTTTCCCAATCATGTTGGGGTTGGCTTGCAGTCTAACCGGATTCAGCTGAGTACAGTAGGAAAAAAAATATGTATCTTACCTTAATGTTTCTAATAGTTACATAATGTTGTCTTTGGGACGATATTGATTCCATGGCTATGTGTGGCGCTCCTTGTTTCAAAGCCAATGCTGTGAAAATAAAAAAGTTTCAAAGCTATTTCATATGGAAATGGTAATAAATTTAATTAAATAAAACATTAAAAAGGTACAATACCAGCGAAAAATGTGCATGCTCTTCTAACTGGCACCGTACCAGCGCTGGCCATATCTGACCATAGCTTTGAAGCATACTCCAAACTCTTTGGTGTGTTCTGAAAAATAAATGATAGCATTATTCACGCTGTGTGTACACTTGTAAGTTTTACTCACGTAATTAACCTACGATAAAGAACAATGTCAGACGTCCATAGTAACTTAGGCTCAATAAAAATATTTAATGTACAGTGAAAATTCTTACAGTTTTTTGTGTAGTTTAATGTCAGAAGCTTTTCTATGTTTTCCAATTTTGCATTGAACTTCTCAAAACCAAATTATTCCAAATTATTAAAACGAAAAACCTGAACTCGATAAACAAAATAATTACTTATTGAAATGATTTTTTTTTTTTGAAAAGTTCTAGATAACAATTAAATATTTTATAAGAAGTTAGTATTTTATATTTATTGTAGTAAAGAACTCTGTCTCCGTGAGAATTTAGTTTTAAAAGTTGATTGGGTGGGCCGAAACCTGACATTGTTCTTTGCAAAAGTAAAACCCCTTTATAAGTTTACTATAGTAATTCCTTAGATCTTCTTACAACTTATGTATTTTTACTGAATTAAGCCTTCTAGTCAGACAGTACTGGCTAAAAAGCCTAAATTGTAAATAAGGTTTCATACAATACTCACTTGTTTATAACATGCTGCCAGTACCATTACTACACAGTATTTAGGGAACTTTGTCATGTTTATTTGTTTGCTCTGAGCCCTTTCAAAAACTTTGTACATTTCATCGTACATTTCATGACTGTAGAGCAAATCTAATAAAATGTGGTATGACACAAGCTGGTCAAAGAAACCATCGTTTTTTGGGTCATAGAAGCACTGGAATAGAAAATTATATATTAAAAGTTTACATTTTTTTTTAAAGGAAATCTCTTTTCTGTAAATCTTTAATAATTTCATAGTCTTGCTAAGCTTGGAGTACAAAAAATCTAACTAGACTAGCTAATTTATGTGTCTTTTAAATATATTTACAGCTGCATATTTTGTCATATTTTTGCTATTATGAACACTATAAAAAAAACTGCATCTTGTGCAGATGTATTAAGATGTATGTGTAAGATGTAAGTTTTATTTACTTTAGAATTCTACCAGTAGTGTCATTGTGTACCAGAAACAATATTCTTACCTCTAAAGCCTCTTTGGGTGCATCCAAGAAATGGAACATTCTCATCACAACTGGTCCAAACACATATGAACCGAATCTTAGCTCACTATTTTGAGAATTAAACCTAGAATGTATTTATAAAGCAATATGTGAATACAATTATCATATAGGAATGTAAATCCATAGAAAGATTTCAGAATTCAATATGTTCTGTTTTTAAATTAAACATTTTAATAAGCACTAGTATGTACTCACTTTTTGATCATATTCAAAATTAGATTTAAGTCAGTAGGCTCTGCCAAATGTAACATATTTTTTAAGTCTTCTGTAAATATCATAGTGTCTTTGTTGCTGACGAATTCATTCATCTTAGATCTAAACTTTTCAGAATAATTTGTAAACTGTTCCTTGGCCTTTTTCCTTGTTTGCAAAAAGCCATCGATGCCCAACGCATGGGGCGAATAGAGGTTTGTAACTGGAAAATAATAAGTTTCACAAATAGTTAAAAGAATAATAGTTTTTGTGATAATCTCCTTAAGTACAAAGACCAGACCAAGTATTAGTCTCTATATACCAAATAAAGTGAAGTAAAATCTTAAAAATATTGAATTAAATCACCAACCTTGAGTAACATATATAGTCCTACTTGGTAATATTAGACGCAAATTTGAATAAACACTAGTCCTTGTTAGATAATTTGCTATCAACGACATTTTAATAAAGAAATAAAAAGTTTACTCCGTTTGCCGAAATGTTAGGAGATTTAAATTTAGGTTATACATAGACAATGTAGTTTTATTTTATCTTGAGACAACTGTCTATTCCTTCATGTTTTTTTTTTCATTTTACATCACGCATGGCCAACAAATATTCGTATATCCCATAGTATATCTGGAATTTGATATTTGGAAGTAAAAAAAGTCAAAGTGTTATATAGTACACGCAAGACAAGAAAAAGAGAAAACTAAAACTACTTAAAAAATTCGAAAATAAAAATGACGTAACTGGCTGACCAGTGACACTTCATCTTTTGTCTATGGTTACAATACAAATGGAGGTGTTTACGTGAAAATGTAAATTTTTAATAAATTTATTTTCTCTAAAAAAATTATTCATAACACATTATTTCAAAGAATTGGCATCGTCTTAGTGAAAACCTTTTGTTCAAGTTATTTCATTAAAGAAAATCGCGAAGGATCTGTGTAAAATATTGACAAATGACAATATTTTAGTGTGACACGAAAATGTAAAGATGAATCTATTGATCTGATGAATCATCGTGAATTATAAAGTTTTTGTAATAAACGTTCAAGAATTTGTGAAAGTTGTTTTGTGTAACACAAGAAACCACAGTAATCACTAAGGTTTCCTGTGTTACACAACATTTAAAATTGTGTGCCAGTCAGTATTCATAACATGAATTTCTGATAGTGCCTCATGGCTTGTAAATAATTAATTTATTCGGTTTATAGAAGCTGTGCTCGGTTTTTGAACTCATATCAAATGAAACTATGCACGTTTATCATCCAATCGTAATATTTGTAAATTAATTCATGCTATGAATACTGTTTTAATGAGTCTATCATCCTTTCGTTCTTAATAGCTGCATGTTTGTAATACTAAACATGTTTCTATTAAGAATCAAAAGAAATCATATATTCTATTTACATACCAGAATTTATTACTGTAATGATTGTGTATTTTGACTAATAAGCACAATTTTTTCTAGCAAGCACATAGAGATTATGACTTGAAGTCCATTACAAATAATAATCATGGACGGAAGTATTAAGTGACACATTGATCACTGGACATAGTGACGGGACAATATATTGTGATGGAGGGATGTTTGAGATGAGAGGTCAACAATCAACATGAAAAGTATTGTCCACTGAGTAATGTTGGACCTGATCATAGTGCCAGGGTGGAAATGTAATCAAAGATATAGTTAACAATACTTTGTATAGACGCAAGCAGTCAACTTCATGAGGGTTGTGATAATAACTTCTTCATACACTCCTAAGACATACCAACACAGGGTCTTTGTACAACATTCATGAAAGTGACACAAGGCTAATGCTTTTTCATACACACAAATGTATTTTTTTACTTATCCAAAATACTTCAAACCCTTTTTTAAAGTTGGCTTCTGTAGTTCTAATTCAACTTGTTGAGATTAATAATTTGTGTTCTATCTTTACAGATAAGAGGTGCTGTTCTTACAGAATTTTTCAAGTGCTAATTAAATCATTAGGAGTTGAAATGGCTGACAGTTACAGTAGACATTCTCAAAACAAATCAACAAAATATCAAAAAGATGCTAATATGATGAAATCCAAATCTAGAAGATCAAAATATTCCGATCAGAAATACCATAAAGTGGAGTCTAAAACACCTCCATTGCCCACAAGAAGCACTTCAACATTAGAAGATTTGATAAAGAAAAGAGAATCTCTCAAACAAGAACTAAAAAAAATTGTAAAGCATTCTGATACTTCAACAAATAAAGATAGCAAAAAACGTAGGCATTCCAAAGAAGACTATGCTTATGAAATTATTAATAGTAAAAAGAGCTATAAAGAAAATGAGACTAAACCAAATACAAATTCTAAAAGAAAATCTTATCATGAATCTTCGCCTGAAGTAGAACATACGCAAGCAGACTCAGAAGATGAAGAAACTATTATACAGCGGAGAAGACAGATGCGAAAACAACTTTTAGAGAAACTGAATGTTTCACAAGATAATAAAAACAGTGGGAACAGTGAACCTGACACTGAGGAAACTTGCTCTGAGGCTCAAACCATCAAAAGTATTACAGGCAATGAAGTCACTCACAATATCTCTAAACAAGTAACAGACATGTTTGCAGAAAAAGATGACTTTGAGTCAAATGCCACATCTAATAATGTAACACATAATGACAACGAATCTAATTTAAATTTAACTGATAACTGGGATGATACAGACGGGTACTATGTTATACGTATTGGTGATGTCATCAACAATAGATATACAATTAAAAGCATTTTGGGACAAGGAGTGTTTGCAAATGTTGTTAGAGCTCAAGACAATGAAGACGGTAATGATTATGTGGCAATCAAAATTATTAGAAATAATGATCTAATGTATAGAACAAGTCTCAAAGAGATAGCCATACTAAAAGAAATAAGACAAGCAGACCCTGACAACAAATATCACTGTGTTCAGTACTTTGGACATTTCACACATAAAGGCCATCTCTGTCTGTTGCTTGAATCCCTACACATGGATTTAAGAAGCGTTATTAAGAAATATGGCAAACACCATGGCATCAACTTAAAAGCTTTAATAAGTTATAGCAGACAGTTACTGCTGGCATTAAGACTACTCAAGAAACTTGGAATTATTCACGCTGATATCAAGCCTGATAATATTTTAGTTAATGAAAAGAAAAACATCTTAAAGTTATGTGATTTTGGCTCAGCAACAAAGTGTGATGATAATGAGCCCACCCCTTATTTAGTTTCAAGGTTTTACAGAGCACCAGAAATTATTCTTGGTGTGCCATACAAACATGGTGTTGATGTATGGTCAGCAGCCTGCACTATTTTTGAAATGGCTACTGGGAAAATTATGTTCACAGGAAGTTCCAACAATAAAATGTTGAAGTGCTTTATGGATTTAAAAGGAAAATTTTCCAGCAGACTTATAAAAAAAGGTAAATTCAAAGACCAACATTTCAATTACAATAACAATTTTCTTCTTCATAAAAAAGATGAATTTACTGGCAGAGAAAAAGTTGTTGAAATGTACAATATTCCTATTACTAGAGATATACTTTTTGAGCTCAAGAAATCTTATAAGAATGCATTTGTGAATGAAGAAAAAAAACTTATACAACTAAAAGAGTTACTTGACAGAATGACAATGCTAGATACTAGTCAAAGAATATCAGTGACTGATTGCTTAAAGCATCCTTTCATTTTAGAAGACGTTGAGAAAGATACCATCAAAAAACAATAAACCTGTTATTTTGTTACAGTAAGATAAAGTTTAATAAAACAATTTTTTCAATAAAAGTATTTACTTTATTAACTTCTAAGAGACAAAACAACAAAAATATATGCCATCAACCAAATATCACTTAAGGTTTTCATCATATAATATGGACTATCACAATTTAAAAAGAAAATTGACTTGGTCATCAATGGTATTAAACTGTTGTGTAGAATTGACACGACCACTTCAGACCTGTAACTTCTGAGTACTCCTTACAAGCACAAAACTATTGAGAGCAGATACTTAACTTTCAAATTGTTGTTGTAAATAAAAATAGGCTTATGTATACAGAATTTGGTTTTATTGAGTGCTTCTGTTTGAAAATCCTCTAAACTAATAATTTTCAAAACTTATAAAATGTATCTCAGGTGGGAAACATTATTTATATTGGTAACGAAATTGGAGTAGGCAAAAAGAAAGTACTTAGATAATTATGTAGTCAAAACTTCTTATAATAGATGATACTAAACTGAAATAAAATTATAAATATCAATTGATCACCATTTACGACATAATTATAAATACAATATAGCCTTCTTTAAACCTATATAAAACACATTGCTTACATTCCAAGTTTCGCCGTATTATTTCTATTTCATCAAAAAATAAAAATAACAACAAAAGTAAGTAGACATAATGCATCACAGTACAAATAACACATAAACAAACCAATATGTATGTTACCAGCAAAGTCTACAAGCGTACACATTATATAGATGCAATTTTCTGTCAAATCCATGCAAATCGAGTCATGGCGTTTGTCAATTCAATCAACCGTTAAGTTACCCATTTAAGGTCTAGAACAGTTCAAAAACCAAAAATAAGTAAAAATGTACAGCTTACGGACTCTGCTGGCTACATAATCATAACAATCAACTTAAAGAACGAACTTATCTCTTATAATAAAGTATCTGTAGCACATTTCACACAGAATAAATCGATACATTTTACAACAGTTATCTAATACTTCAAGTATGAATACTGTAGTAATGAAATAGACATTTTTTTTCTGCAGTAACTGGTAACACTGAAAAAAGAATATAAATGAACACTTTATTTTGAATGATTGCTTTATATACTGGTTACTTATTTCAGATATGTTTATTTGATGAGATTCACTTACTATAATTAAAAACGATATGGTTAAATTAAAGTAAGATTCGATTTATCCTAACTACATACTCAACTTGAAATTCATGAGACCAAAAATTAAGTCAAATTAGTCCTTACTCTGTGTAATATATTTAATTCCAATGTAGTCATGATCAATGTTTAACCGCAGGTGCTACAGAATATTTCAGTGGTAGTTCGAGGATTTATAATAAATCTTCGCCAAGCTTCTGCATATAACTTTTTAAGTTCTCTTGTTGCAATGTTTTTATAAAACTGAACAAAGCAACTAAATATAAAATCACAAGACAAGTCACTACTGTCACAGCAACTGTTTTTTTAATAAATCTACATTAAACCACTATAATATAATCTAATGTCAAAATCTTATGGATGGAGCCATTACACGATGAATTAGGTATATTAGTTAGCAGAAATGGGATGAAATGCAGTCTCAATTAATTCGATTTGATCACTGGCTTTACTTATCACAAAAGTAAATGGTACGCGAAGACAACATAACGTGTTAGTAAATATAAAAGTTTTCTATGAGATTCTTTAAAGTAGAAATTATATCGACTACCTAAACTCTCTTTAGTTTCTATAGTTACGCGACTCTAGTATATAGTTATTAGTAATGTTTTTTTCTTTGGATGTGTGTAGTTTATAACACAATAACGAACGTTTATAGTGTCGTGATTGTTGTTATGTTGAGGGCATGTTCTGGGTGAGGAAGCCTGAGTTGGGGCCGCCGATCTCTATAGACTGTCCGGACGCTATCGAGTCGGGACTCTGTAGAGAGGCGCTGTACACAGGGTTCATGGGAGTAGTCCCACCGGCCTCGAATAGTGTGCTGTCGTATACGCTGTTGCTCTGCTGAAAAATACAAATATTTGTGCATCAGATTTAAAAGAGAGATATCGGAATGTAAACTGAAAATATAAGACAGGATAAAATTCATAGAATATTGGTGACATTATGTAAAATTCTAACGAGTCTATTGGAAGGGAATAAATTGATAAGAGGTAACAAAAAATATATATTTGAATATTACCTGATAAATATAATCGGAATCTGTTTTAAGTGAGCTGAAACTCTGCTGGTGCGGCAACGAAACCTGATCTTCGTCCATAGGCTCATCCATTTGAGCCTTATACGAGAACATGATGCTCGGTTGAGAAACACTGGAAAGACAAGTCAAAAATTAACAATGTGCATACAAAGTACTAACGACAACAAACAACAAGATAATAGTAGGATACTAGATGTTCCTATAATTGGAAAATGACGTCGGTTTATGCGTCATGTATCAAATAAGTATGTTTAAAGTCCTTTAAGTAAATAAGATAAACAAATGAAGTGATTTATTGCTTAATTAGCTTCTTCCCGCGATTACATCCGTAAATAAAGAACTTACAAAGTCGTATATATCATAGGTACTAGCCGTTTTCCCGCAGTTTCACCCGCGTCCCGTAGCAACAAAATGTTACTGGGGAAGAGTATAGTTATCTAACAGCGAACAATTTTTTGAAAAACTACTGGACAGTTTTTGAGTCCAGTGAATAATTTAAAAGACCCTTTTTATAATATTAGTACAAATAGGGTTAAATATTCAACCCTTGAAACTTCATCGAAACCTTTTACAGAGTACAAGTATAACAAACAATCTCAAATGAAAAAACAAACAATACTTATAACAGAATTTCCGTCCATTCATACAAAATACGCATTACCCACCTGAAGAATTCGCTGAGGAATGTGTGGTAAACCAATGGAGTGTAGAGGGAGAAATACAGCCAAGTTGTGACGTCAACGACACATAAGCCTGACTGCATGTTACCCCACGCGAGGAGGCCTGCGCCGACGGCCTGCGTCGTGTCTAGCAGTGCCAGTAATAAAACGTAGATGTAGAATGATAGTTTCGCTGTAACAAAACAGGTTTTATTTTAATACTAGATTCTGCTTGCCGAATAAAAATAGATTAATTATCATTAAGTATCTGCCTAGAATTTCCCTATGTTGGGGTCAGCTTCTAGTCTTACTGGATGCAACTCCCATGATTACATAGCTACACTAGATGTTCCCGACGGTTCCGTACCGTAGACATCCCGAAATGTCTACTACCCGCGCTCAGATAAAAGATAGGCGTCCTCAGGCTCTAGTCTAGATTATCTCTGTACCAAATCTCATTTAAATCGAGTAGGCAAGGCAGGTAGCTTAGCTTTTGCATTTATAATATTAGTAAGGATTACTCCGTTTCATTTAACTCCATTCCGTCTTTTTTGCGCCGTCAAGAAGTAACAAACAAACACACAGACTGCCAAACTTTCACCTTTATAATATAAGTGTGGTTTCATATTGTTGGCTGGTAAGATTTGTTTATTATGGTGACCTACATAATACGTAAGGCCATTAGCATAAAGTTGCATAAGTTGACGCGCGCAAGCTTCTTTTACTATGGAACAAAGTTTTAAAAGATTGAAACCTATTTGCTGTTTACATTTTTATCAAGAAGTCGTTAATATGTTAGGCGTGACAAACATATTAATAGCTGTAAGTTTTAATATTTGACTAGGAATGTGTCATTAAATTAACAGCTCTGTAGAAACGTCAATCCATTAATATAATCCTTCCATTAATATACTAGCTGTTTTCCTGTGTTTACTCACATTCTGGGAGAACTTCCCGTACTCAGACAAAATATAGCCTATGTTACTGGGGGGAGGTCTGGCTTCCCAATAGTGAAAGATTTTTTCAATTGGTTCAGTTGTTTCGCAGCCTTTAAGGTGTGAACGAAGTGTTTCCTCTTTATTATATTAGTTAAGAAGCATGGATTTGTTATACTCATTTTCCTGTTGCACCTAGCTAAATATTCTTGCATTATGGAAGCCATACATAAAACATTCATAAGTTTGAGATGACATAAATTAAATATTGTTATGAGTCATTATCTTGTTTACATTTGTATATTAGTCATTTTTAAAACGCAATAAAATAAGCATACGATTTTTACAAAATATTACTCTAAGTTTGGGCGATAAGGTTCATTTTACAGTGACTCGCTTAATACTGAAGCATTCAATACAATCTGTATAAAGCCACCTACAAATCTATTCTAACGTTTCTGTCATAAAAATCTAGGTCCTTAAAAAATATATAAAAAGAAACATTGAGCATAATATGAGCTTCACAACCAATTAAAAAGGTTGGATTAATTAGCTTTCCCAATATTGGTTGATTGTGTTCCACTACACACGTTAAAGAGACAATCATTAATGAAAGATTGCATAGAGAGTATAATATAATGACAATGTTCCCGAAACTGGCCTTCAAGCAAGTCAGAGCATAATAACAGAGGTTCAATGACTTTGATAATAATAGTAAATCTACAGCAACAGTGTATTAAGGCTGTCATATAAATTAACACTTTCTGTGTCATACTGCAGACTTGACGCAAACCAATAACGAGTTTTTTTTTAAATATAGATCTTTTTATTTTTTATTGTGAAACTGGCCATCAATCTTATTCCTTATTCTCTAATCTGAAGAGTATCAAATATTGTGTACAAAAGATCATTGGATGGTTTGACAACACACTCATGACACATTTGAAAGACATCTTAATTATAAACAACACTATCTCAACAATAAATTATTGACTGCCAGCTACAGTTGCATAATTTATGGTGCATAAAACAATAAGTGCTGATAATAGAAAGAGGAAACAATTCTTGTATAAACTCCTTGCTATTAAAAGGCTATAATGGCACTTACAAGCAATTTGATATGAAAGAATAAAAGTAGTAATGGGCGAAAATTATCATCTCATTTTATGAGCTTATTTTTTTATTGAGGGATTACTATAACATTGTTTCATTAAATAATCATAAAAGCATTCCATATTAATTTATTTGCATGTTTTATTCAATTGAATTGATCAATTTGATAGTTATGATACCTACAGAACTAATTACTTATCATTAAAACAGTTAGATAAATTAAATATAAATAAAGAAGTACCTACTTGGTAAAGCAAGATATTCCCTCAGCGGTATCCATGGCAATAGCAGTATTAAGAAGTAAATGAGGGCAAAGACTAAGGATGATGTGAACCAGAATAGCATCCCGCCGTGTCCAAAGAGGTCATAATCTCTTGTGTCAACATGGAACATGTCATCTGGCATAACTATCTCAAGTGTGCCTTGTGAGACTGTGAAGGCAAGGGATAGCAGCGATGTAGCCAGTAACACATATCTTATACTGCTGCGACTATCCAAGTGGCCTGAAATTGATATATTTTAATAAGAATGTGGTTCTCATGGTTGAACATAAAAAGAAATAACAGTAATCTCAAAAGAGTGGTTGACAATTGTTGTCTGAGACAGTAAACTAGAACAAGATTAGTCATACAGCAAAAAACTGAAGGTTAGAAACTTACCAAAAGCCAGACCAAATATCACAACACTCATCTCTGTAGCAAGCAGGAAAAACCGTACCATGACCCATAAGACCTTGTCCACTAGACCCCCTAGTGGCACTGACGCGTTCACAGTCATGGACACAGCACACCGCACCAAGCTTATGATCACATTGCCCCATACCAATGTGTAAAACGTCAAGAATATAGGGCTGCTTGTAGCACGCAATTTCAACTGAGCCTTGTTAAATCTTACCACTAAGAATAGCACAAACAATGCGTTTGGTATCAAAATAATTAAATCCCAAATACGGACCCTGTGAAACAACAACAAGGTGAGCACATAAACGCACAAAAAAAATACCAAGGACACACAAAACATTTACGTACCTTGAGTTATTTATCTCGTAATACAAAACATATTTACAAAACGTGTCCTCCGTAACGGGAGGAAAATCTGACCCATTGGTACCATACATCTTTTTAATCTTCTAATGTTTTGCCATTTACTTAGTTACGGAAGCGTCTTGAGCCCGTGGCAGCATTACTCCAATAATCAAGTTATTGGAATAGGCCACCGTTACGTCAACTTAGTCCTAACATTATAAACATATAGGTACGCTATGACTGCACTAGTAGTTCGTTAGCTTTCTAATTCAATTTACAATGACGACACTAACAAATAATCACACCACAAGATGTAGTATTGTGTAAAATAATTCTTTTACGTTCATTCGCTTCGCCTTTTTGATTTTAAGTTTTTTTTACATTGACAATAAATAATTTGACGTAAAGAATATTGACAGTCACAGCCATGTCTGCTAAGCACCATAAACTAGAGAGGTCTATACTTTATCCGGGTCCACATGCTCCGATACTCTTGATCCGGGTCATAGAAGCTAGAGCCCGACGAGGAAGGAAGTTGTATACTCAGGGAAGCGATCGTAGTGTTACTATGAGTGACTTTCGTTTCCCTCAACAGACGTCAATATAAAGTGCACATTTAAGCAAACACGTCTGTCCAACAACCAGACAAACCAGTCTAACCAAGGGGTATCAGGTTGCCCGGGTAACTGGGTTGAGGAGGTCAGATAGGCAGTCGCTCCTTGTAAAGCACTGGTACTCAGCTGAATCCGGTTACACTGGAAGCCGATCCCAACATGATTGGGAAAAATGCTCGGAAGACGTCCCTAAATATGGCTGACCTGCCTACGTATGGCTGGGTAGTACAGTCTCCAATCGTGTTGGATTATCATCCTGTCAAGCTATGTACGCTTTCAAAATGAAAGCTGGTCTACGACCAATCTACCAGCGGGTATCGGTGCCGTCCATTCTGCAACAGTTAATTTGCTACACGTTGCTTCATAAAAGGCTTGTTTTTTGTAACTGTCTATAAAAGGGAGCTACGAAGCTAGGCCAGCAAATCGGCAGGCACCGTCTACGGCTACTGTGACTTTCTTTCTGCATACGGCCTATGAGAGTAAAGGAATAGAGATTGCACCTGTGTCTGCTTGTATTGTATACAGCCCATTTATCGAGGAAGGCTAATCTTATCCGGAAAGTGAAGTGAAGAGGCTATTAATTAAACATAATGTAGATGTGTAAACCGACAATATGAAATCATTACCTTTTTGCTTTTCTGAGTAGTCGGGTAAAGTGCTTGTCTACGGCAAAATGTCATTTAATTATTTGAATTATCTTCTTTGTCAAATGTCAATGTCCATTGTCAGATTGTCATTCAAACATGAAGTATTCTTAGTTCTTATTCTGGTTAAAAATTTTGATCATTCATCCAGTTTTATATCCTTCCTAGATTTAAATCGCATAGTGATTAAAGATTATTGTTATTTATGGCCAAAAAATGAAAAAACTGATTGATCGGACAGCGTGAGAGCATTCGGTTTTACATATATTTTAATAAAATTTCCAGGCGTTTATGTAATGCGCCTTGTGATTTTATCTAAAATATATCAAATCTAAGCTTTAAAATGTCGAGCAGATACCGATTTTTTTGGACCAAATTTTGCCGAGCATCCAGCTGTTTTAGATCTATACAGAATAATTATTCAAGTATTCATGCTTCAAGGATTCCTAGGACAACAAAACCATTTATATTGGGATTTTCTCTATTCACTTGGCTCGGATTCGATAAAAAGCTAACTGCTGAAGATGAACTTGTTCACACCATTAAGCATTGCATTTTGTTTATACAGAAGAATGAATATGAAAAGGCTGAACAGTTACTTCATGTAGCGTTAAGACAAGCTCAACAGATTCATCATGAACTTGGAATCACTTATATTTACGACGTTATGGCGAATTTAGCGCTGCAGAGAGAAGAGCTAGACAAAGCAAAGCAGCTTTTTATTGTTGTAACTCAAAGAATTATGGGAAATGGTACCTCAGAAGATGATCCTAGAGTGTTACATCTCAGTGTCAAATTGGCAAGAGTGTGCCATCTGAAGAAGGATTATACAACAGCTCAGTTGGGATTTGACTGGTGTTTAGAGAAACTGTATAAATTAGCAGAAACTGATCCTTCACCAAATACAAAACAGCTCCTATCTATGGCTGAAGATTGGTGCGGGCGTCTGTATCTAGATGTGGATAGGTGTGAAGATGGCCTTAAGCTTATGAAGAACTCCTTAAATAGGATGAAAGAGTTGCCTGATTTCGAGACTGAACATCTTGTGGTGCAACTGAATGACATTGGCACTGTGTGTGATCGTTTAGGTCAGACAGATGAGAGTATAAAATATTTCAAAGAAGCCATTGAATTGGCCAAGTCCCTGGAGATGGATGACTTAGGCACTATGTATGTTAATCTAGGAAGGGCATATCTAAAAACATCATTACTAGATGCAGCAAGGAAATCTTGTGGCCAAGCTTGGAAATTAGGAGTCCTTGCCAAAAATCAGGGTGTCAAACAAGAAGCTGAACTATGCATAAAACAAATAAACAATCTTCTTTAGACAATGTTTTATTTAAGAAAAATAGAGTTGGCATGTTTTCCTTATTGTAATATTGTATAACTATTGTGAACTAAATTAATAAAATCTCAATGTCCACCATTATGACAACGAAAATGTGGCACAAATTAATACCATGTTTTTTTTTTTAACTTTAGTAAATACTTTGTGACGATTAATGTCTTACAAAGTAAATATTGTGTGCATAATATTTTATTTATACAGCACTCTCCTTAGTGACACTGAAAGGTTCTGCCACTACTTCTGTCTTGGTGTCTACAATAACCACGTCTTTAACGGGGCGGTCATTGGCTGCTGTCACAGTCTTCTCAATCTTACGAACAACATCCTGTGAACAAACAACATTGTCAGTAACAATACAAGAGAGGGGTCATTTACATTCTAAATGAATGGAGTTCCTTGAAATCCATATTTGTATTTGTGGTTATTTCATTCCTTGCTAAGAATTTAACAACTGTTCAAATAATTTTTACATTAACAGAATGCACTAACATAATTATTCTGCAGTTCTTAAATTTTTTTAGGTAACAATTGGCTTTTCCATTTCTCAACACAACTGTGTAATTTTTGTAGTTCTTCATATTGACTATCAATTTGATGGCACTATTAGCTAACTTAGAACAAGCAAAGCTACTAGACCTGATTTGTACACAGTAAATATTCTTACCATGCCTTCCAAGATTTTTCCGAAGACTACGTGTCTGCCATCAAGCCAGGGAGTCTTGGTGGTGGTGATGAAGAACTGGGAGCCGTTGGTGTCTTTACCAGCGTTGGCCATCGACAACCAACCAGCGCCATAATGGCGGAGCTTGAAGTTCTCGTCTTCGAATCTTTCGCCATAGATGCTGCGTCCTATTAATTAATATAAATAGTGTTAATACAATTATGTATTAAAATCATACTAAATTAAATTCTTACCAAAACAACATACAATATCGTGATATTTATTTGTATATCTAGGATGATCAATATTTTATAAGCTAAAACTAATGATTTAAATAATCATATTAATTTATAAACTTTATTTGACAATAACAAGTAACTGTGTAACCAATTATAATGGTAACTGCAAAACTAATTGGAAGTTTAACAACACAATTTTAATGGTTGTTGGAAATGGATGAAAGGATAACATGTGTATAACAATGGACATTGGTGGCATTTCAAGACCTATTGTTGTTTCAACCATTGTAAAAGTTCTTCTGAAAGGCAATGAAAACTGTAATGTTTGTCAACATTCTCTTTCCAGTAACTTACCGCCAGTTCCGTCGCCTTTAGTAAAGTCACCTCCTTGGATCATGAAGTTATCGATGACTCTGTGGAACTTGCTGCCTTTGTAACCTTCACCCTCGGGCTTCTGTGCCAACTGGAAGAAGTTTTCAGCTGTCTTGGGGACAGTCTTTCCGAATAATCCGATGACAATAGTGCCGATGTCTTCATCACCCATTTTCATTACAAAACTGACCTGAAAATATAAGAATAATATGTCATTAGTGATTTATTTAAATATTGTATAGTAAAAGGAATATACCCTATAGAATATGTATAATACTGTAGAAACAATATACCTATAATTTTTTGATTTTCAAAATCCATTTATTTATCATACATTTATATTTTTAAATATCAATTACAAACAAAAACATTTTCAATTTTTTATTATATTATTTAATTTTTCTTATTTTATTGTTGTTCAGTTAGAGTTAGATATTTTATTTTTATATTGTCATATTTTTTTTTTTTTTTTTTTTTTTTTTTTTTTCCTCAATCCTGCTTAGCACAGCAATCTGTTTTTCCACATTTAGCTGTTATTTTCTTTGACCTCAGCCTGAGTGTGTCTTTAATTTAAAGAGGGGTCCATTGACTTCACTCTTTATAATGTTGGAAAACGGTTTTTGAGGGAGGGAACACTGTTTCTCCTCAGTCTTGAGTGCTGAACGCTGCCAGTGCCTGTTAGTTTAGTAGCTGAGGCATTTACATGTTTCGATAACTTGGTCTGATACTTGGAACTTCTGATGGAGATTTCTTGTTTCACCGTATTAAGATTTAGATCTCGTAAAATATATTTATTGCTGATGCATTTAGGTATGTTATACATGCACCTAATGCTCTTGGTTTGGAATCTTTCCAAGATATCAATATTGCTGCTGGATGCTGTGCCCCATAGTTCGATGCCGTACGTCCATACTGGCTTGAGGATTGCTTTGTAGATTAGCATTTTGCTTTCATTAGACAGTTGGGATTTTTTGCCTACCAACCAATACAAGCTTCGGAATTTTGTATCCAGTTGCTTCCGCTTAGTCCAGATGTGACTTTTCCATGTCAGTCTCCTATCTAAGTGCATACCGAGATACTTGACGTTGTCAGAGTGCGGTATTTGCTCTCCGTTAAGGGTAACTGGTGGGCAATCGCCTTTTCTAAGAGTGAAGGTGACATGGACCGATTTACTGTTGTTTGCCTTTATTCTCCATAACCCTAGCCATTCTTCAATTTCTATGAGATGCCTTTGTAGCGTTGCTGATGCGGATGCAGCCTCGGTGTTCACCGATAATATAGCAGTATCATCTGCATACGTGGCTATCATAGTATCTTCTTTTATTGGTATATCAGCAGTAAATATGAGGTGTAGAACTGGGCCTAAAATACTGCCCTGTGGGACTCCTGAGCTAATGTCATATAGCTCTGATGTTTCATTTTGAACTTTTACCTCAAAGCACCTTTTATTTAAGTA
This sequence comes from Helicoverpa zea x Helicoverpa armigera, assembly GCA_033682625.1. NCBI lineage: Eukaryota > Metazoa > Arthropoda > Insecta > Lepidoptera > Noctuidae > Helicoverpa > Helicoverpa zea x Helicoverpa armigera. The sequence continues at coordinate 5,901,993 of JAWIIS010000011.1, forward strand.
GCTTGCCAAAATGGAGTAGAATGAGTGTGGTAGCTGATTTTTTATTTTGTAAAGAAGACCCATGTGCCAAACCCTGTCAAAGGCCTGACTTATGTCCAAGAAAACTGCTGAACAAAACTGCTTGTTTTCAATAGTTTGGCTTATGGTGTTTGATATTCTGTGCACCTGTTCTATAGTACCATGTTTCTGTCTAAAGCCAAATTGGTGTTCTGGGAGAATTTCTTCTAAGTGGGCGTACATTCTGTTGAGTATTATTTGCTCAAAAAGTTTACCCAAGAGAGGGAGGAGACTAATAGGTCTGTATGATAAGGTTTCCTCTACTGGTTTGCCCGGTTTAGGCACCATTACCACCTGTGCTATCTTCCACTGGGATGGGAAATGGCTCAGTCTTAGGCATGAATTAAAGAGCATCACCAGAAACATTATGCCCTTCTTCGGGAGGTTCTTTATTAGGGTCGAATCAATTTGATCATACCCTGGCGCTTTTCCAGTGGGTAGTGATATAATTTCTCTAGAAATTTCTTTAGGGGTTGCTGCTCTTAGTGGTAGGCATAATTGGTTGGGTGATTGAAGGAAATCCCTAATTTCTTTATCCTTTTCTTCATTCCTAGTCTCAAGAGGGGTGAAGACATCTTTGAGGTGAACAGCAAAAGCTGTCGCTTTTTCATAATTTGATCTGGCCCAGGTGTTATCTCTTTTTTTGATTGGCGGGATGTGGTTTACAGGTCGTTTGAGGTTTTTAGTCGCGCGCCACAGTGAATAATTAGTGTCTTTGTTAGGAGTCAGGCGAGTTAAGTAGTTTTGAAAGCTGAGATTTTCATAGTCGCTAATCATTTTCTTCAATTCCTCTGAGGCTCTATTTAATTTGGTTTTATCCGAAGGATATCTAGTCCTATGCCACTCTTTCCTTAATTTTCTCCTCGCTAGTGCTTTCATTACTACTTTCTTTGGATATTCTCTATGAGGGCGATTTGTATTTTTTGTAGGGGTTGTTTTGATGGCTGCCATATGAATTATGTAGTTGAATTTTTCAATACTGTTTTCAATATCCTCTGTTGTTTTCAATTTAATGTTTAGTTCTAGGTTTTGAGAGATGATGTCCTTGTATTTGTCCCAATCAGTATTTTGATTGTATATTCGTGTCGATGGCTCAGAGGGAATGGCAACTTTTGTTTGATTAAGAATAACCGGGGAGTGGTCTGACGATAGGTCCTCACATTTCTCTATTTTAGTGTAGTTCCTGCTGATATTCTTTATTATATAAAAGTCCAATAGATCAGGTATTTTGTTTAAATCCTTTGGCCAGTATGTAGGCTCACCGTGAGATATGCAATCAAGGTTCATATCTACTGTGGCTTTGTATAGTTGTCTACCCTTCGGGTTGATTAATCGGGAGCCCCAGTAGGTATGCTTGGAGTTCCAATCTCCTCCACTTATAAATGTCGGTCCTAGCTCCGCAAAAAATGTTTTAAATTCTTCCGCACTGATAGAGTGTCTTGGTGGGCAGTAAACTGCAGCAATAGTTGTATCTGAATTTTTGTAATTTAATTTGATCATAGTTGCTTGAATTTTATCTGTTTTGTATGGGTTTAAGGCATAATGCTTGATATTTTTTCTCACTATAACCGCAGTCCCACCGTGTGAATTTCCAGAAGGGTGGTCAGTTCTATAGGTTGTGTAGTTTTTAAATGTGATGTATGACCTCGGAGTTAGTCTTGTTTCGGAAATCAAAGCTATGTCAATTTTCTCCATTTCCATGAAAAGCTCAAGTTCTTGTCGTCTAGTAGTTATCCCGTTGGCATTCCATGTGAGTATACGGAGGTTTATGCCCTCTGTGAGACCAGTCCTGTGATTAGTTGGACCATCCGGTCCATCATGCTGTCCATCATGGTTTTCATGATTTCTTGGAATCGATTGAACATTATGTCTAACATTTTAGTAATGTTTGGTCCATTGTCCGTCAAGTTGTCATTTATTTGTTTTTCTTGTAATGTGTACAATGATTGGTCGGTCAGGTTTTTGGATTCTTTTCTATGTCTTAGTGCGTCGGAATAGCTTCTCGGTTGAGCTGAGGGTTGGGGTTCTTCTGGGGTAGCTTTTGGCTGGTGGGTGTGAACGAAAGTTGCTTTGTTGGAGTCTGGTTTTACTTTAATTTTTAATATTCTCTCTTTATATTCTTTATATTTGTTGCATCCTCTGTAACTAGCTGGGTGACTACCTTGGCAATTTGCGCATACAGCGTCTGTTTCAGGAAGTTTTGTGCAAGTAGCTGTTGGGTGGTCATTTCCGCACTTGACACATCTGAAGGGACGAAAACATTGATTTTTGCTGTGCCCAAATCTTTGGCATCTCTTACATTGTATAACTTCTCTTTTCTTGTATGGTGCCTCAATTGTAACTTTAACCTGACCGATGTGTCTTATATTGAATATATCTTTGTTGTTAGGCCGCTGTTCTATATCCACAAAGTAAAGTGGGAGTTTTTGTTTTGTTGTGCGGTGTTGCACGTTCACGACTTGTCTCACTTCGTGCCCATTGTCCTGGAGTTCTGCTTTAATAAGTGATATATCTTCGGATGCATGTAAGCCTCGGATAACCACTCGGTACGCTCTCTCACTTTTTAATTTATATGTGTAGTGGTGTATTTCTTTCTCAATAAGGTAATCTCTTATTATTTTATAAGTCTCGATGTCGCTTGGGATAAGCTTGATGATATGCCCTGATCTAAGTGTAGTCATTTGATATTTATCTGGGTTTACTGCCTTATTTAGGATGTCTCTCAGCGGGATTATGTCGATTACTCCTGTGATAAAGATCGGCTCTGGTTTTGGGACATATTCTTTTTTGTTGTTTTCAGTTTCGTTATTTTCATCACTAAGAATATCAAATCTGTTTTGTGTAGGAACCAAAGGATTGATTCCTTTATTCGCTGACTGTTGCCCGGTAGGACTTTCCTGTCTCTTTCTCTTTGCAGGAGGTAAACGGTCTAGTTGCCATTGGTTGCTATTCTGTGCATTCTCTTTTAGTGGAGAGCATGTTTGATCGGCTTTCTTAGCTTGGTTGTCTGGTCTATCCTGCAGTGTACTCTGATGGTTTTCCTTACAGACAGGTGCTTCTGTCATATTATTACTGCTATTGCAACCGCTGAATGAAAAAGATCTTGGTCTCGTTTCAAATAATCCTTTATGAAAGATTTGTTGTGTTGTTGTTTTTTGTGTTTTATTTTCAGGTTTACTCATATTGTTCCCACGAGTTTGGACGAAATGGTTGTCGCTCACAGGGTGACGCCATTCCTGTGAGAAGGCTATATACAATGGTGTTCGCCAGGTTCACCAAGGTTGGCGCTAAAGACTGAGACCCTCAGCCATTCATCCTATTGGCGCGGTGCCCACCGTAGGATTGGGGTGAATTTTTATTGAGGCTTTCAACCTCTTGACACGGGCAGTTAAGTCAATGTCCCCGATTCTGTAGACAAGTCCACGGAGTAGCGGGTTGGAGGGATCATTTCCTATCACCTCCTGGGAAGATCATACGGGTTAGTTAACCGCCGCCCGAGACTCGGCGTTGACCTTTTACAGCTGGTTTGGTCGGCTCTCAGCCAACCCTCCTCCTTTCACATACGGGCTTGGGACCGTCAACGGCGGATTGTCATATTGATTCTAATATTATGTTATACAAGTAATATTTGCCATTTAATCTTGATAAAAAAACAGGTTTTATTAAAATTTAATGTTCTACCTACGATATTTATGATTAGTTACTGTGATTGGATTTTTTATGCCAATTGCAGTTGAATAAATAATAACTAATTTTCAAAAGATATATGATAAGTCGGAAGCACATATTGTTTTTATCTTGCACACATCCTTTAGTGATTGGCATAGAGATCAAAGTTGACATTCCTCTTATCTCATTGACAGAACTATCAATTTCATAACAGTAATTTAAAAAGTTCCTATGAAAATCAGGAAAGTTCCAAACTTGATATGATTTTTAGTTTAACACGTTCGCGTAAGCAACGTCTTACAACGTCGTATTGATATAAGTATGAAAAGGCCCAACGTCGTACGACGGCCTCTAGATTGTCATATTTATTTTGACGGACCATGTCAGACCTATGTGGTGGCGACAACGTTTATAGACGTCGGACGTGAAATAACGTTGCGCCACATAACACAGATTATAAGACTACGTATAACGGCGGGACGTCTTAAGACTTGGTTTAATTTTGTGTGCGAAAAAGGTGCGCCACAGTACCAACATTTAAAAATGAGATTGCTCACGCGAACGTGTTAACATTTACCTAACAAAGAAATTAATAGCTACCCTCTTTTGTTTGGACCTTCTTGAACATTATTCTCTTGACTAGTTAAATGTATTTGAAATCGCTGCTTTTTTACTGAATAGCTGAGTTTCTTTTTATCGTTGAACAGGAACAGTTGTTCAACAAAGGCATTTCAGAGATGCACATGTGCACGATAAATAACTAAAGCATTGTTATAAACATTCCCTAGACATTACAATAATGTTGAAACATGACTGCCTTGTAGAAGATGGACATAAAAGTTGTCAAGCAGGATGTAACAACAATAAAATTAATTTGGATACATGCATTGAATATCAAAGAGCCATTACCTTTGGCTAACAAAAACTTGTAGCGTCATCACAAAAGGTCACCGACCGATCATCGGCAATCACGAACAACGAACTCTTGCCACTTTGTTGGAATGTATTATTATTACACCAGGGCTTCAATTGCACGACAATAGCTAGATAAGTAGACAACAAATACTAACCTTGTGAGTTACTTTAGGTCCCTTTGGAGCCTCCTCTGATTGTGCAGAGGAGATGATCAGGAGAAGACCAAGAGCTGCTGCAAAAGCGCTCATGATTAAAATAAGTTTTATCCTTTTCCTAAATATCTTTACGTTTTACCCTAGGTAGGGTGGAATCACACTTATTTCTGATTAAAATATTTGGACGGAGCGAAGTCTATCCTGCTTGCGTCTTCGCCGGCAAACTGGCAAATCGTGGGTTGTCGGCAAGTTACAAAAAATATGACAAAAACGAAAGATGATGACGATCTAGCGCTCGCTCACTCGTTTCCGTTTACACTTGTCAAATTGACAAAAGTCCACGTCATGTTAAAAGACCACAGATAATATGCTTTCACCACAGATAATAATATTTATTAGGATGCTCCCTAAAAAGATTTGTAACGCAACTATGCACACACGGTATAAGCGGTTTATTAATGTCAAGTAATATTCGGCTAGTAGTTGCTGGAGCGATATATTTCGTTAAACGGCCACAACTAAGGCAGCGTGATTCTCGTGCCAGAGAGGCGACATAACAAAATTCGTAACCAAGTTACTATTCCATAAAAACACAAAATATTGTTCGATAAACGTATATTTTATCAATATTACCACTAAACCTAGAAATATTTCTTGCAGTTCTTGAAATCCTGTCTATATTGAAAGTACATTCAAGATTTGCAAGGGATTTTTCGGTATAGATAAAGGCACAAAAGTCCTTTCGGTCCTCTAGTTTACAGTCAAAACTTTCCTTCCATTATTTCAAATATAAATAACACGTAAATCATCGCTTAAAAATCTCATTTTCTATTGTTCTAGCACTTCTTCATATCGTTATTGGGCGCTTAGGTAAGAGAAGAAAATCACAATCCCGTCCTCCAAGTTGGAATTCGTCTGAAACGATAATACGATTGTGACCTTCAAATATTCCAAAATACGTAAATTATTGATCGATGAACTTACAGTTTCTTAATGTTTTCAAGATTCCAATTCTTTGTTTCCACTTTCAAATCTTTAGTGTTAACTCTAATATCCCATTGCTTCGTAGATTTTTTCAAGTTATCTAATGCTTGGTTTTGACTCTCTTCACTAGTTTCAGAGGATTTTTCAGTTTCGTTTGTATAGTCTCCACTGCAACATTTTCTCCTATAATTGATAGACTGATCAACGAATTGGCTCACAATATCCAGATCATCTGAAAAAACAATTTTATAAAATAGTCAAGTGTCCACTCGTGTAAGTAAATAAGTTAGCCATAATTACCACTGCTATCAGTGTTACTGTTAATCTTGTGATTGATCACATTTGTACGACTATTAGTCTTGGTTTGTGTAGACATATCTTTTATTCTCGGATCTACCTGTGGAAAAATACAACAAAACAACTATGCAATATGTTTAAAGAAAAAAAAGTAAAGTAGGTAACTTATGCAAAGGGCATTTTTTCCAGTTACTAAGACTATGTACCTTAGCAGATTTCATAACTTTTCTATTAGATCTCCATTTATCAATAGCTTTCTGCTGCCGTTGCTTAAGGTAGATAAACTTTGAGTACCATTTGATGTGCGAGATGATTTCATCTTCGCGGATGTCTAAAAACACTTTTCATTAATATATTTTTTTTTGGCTAAAAGGACTTTAAGAAAGGAGACCACCTGCATCACGAAACAAGGAAAGATAGCGGAGATGCAATGAGAAAGGCGGGTCAATAACGCACGGTAGGCGTGATCAGTTACTATGGGATACAAAAAGCGGACCCCGTCACTAGGCAGGAGAAACTCTAGGAAGAAAAAGGAGAAGAAGAAACAATCACTAGATATTACGTAAAAATAAATAACCGAATAGTTTTGGTAAAAGATCCCGCAAAAATGAATTTAGTATAGGAGTAATTTCCATCTGCCCATCAATTTCATCATAAACGACTTCATTTTGATTCTCAAAATGTTTTTTCCAATGATTCACAAAAATATTATGGTGGTATTCATCCCAGCCCCCGTATCGATTTACACTGTTCTGCATAAAGTCTTGGAACTCTTGGACTTCCTTAAAACAAAAAAAATATGAAAATCACACAATAATTAAATTCCTGGGACTTATAGAAATATGTTAATAGATCACATGGTTGTTAGGTACGCCGGTTTTTAACCAGGGTGTGACCAAAAACCCCGTGTAACTTACCGGACACTTAAAAGGCGATGTCATTATGGTTTTTACAGGACTTGGCACAATTTCATTGTACTTAGCCGTTTGTATTCTTGGCCTTGGCTGCTTCTTGAATTTACTAATTATAATTGGCTCTTCGTTTATCTGAAAGAAAACTATTTACTTTTAATTCAAATAAAATTATTAATGGAATTAGCTTGGTAATTTGTTACTTACAGTCGTATTTAGTTCTTGTTCTTCAGAGCTAAGACGTGCTAATTCTGACTGCAAATGAAACTTGAATGCTTTAATACGATTTTCTAACTCAATGGTATTCTTTTTAACATCTTCAATGTCTGAAATGAGTAATACCACAAAAATAAGTACAGAACAATAAATACATTAACTATTGATAATTTGTACTTACCGATAGTTTCCAACATTTCCTTGGAAGATGTGCTTGTCTTTATATCTTGGAATAACAACTTTATTTCTCTAAGCGTATTTTTATTTTTTCCTGTAAAAGCTTTAAATTCTGAAAATGTCGAGTAATTTTTTGCCTCGTCTGATAAACATTTTTTTATATTTTGAAGAAGAAGATGTTCCTCAACTTTCAACCTTTTCATTTTAGCCGATAAACTTAAGGTCTGTGGCACGTTTGAAGCACTGCTGCTAGACTTTGTAGATATTAGATCCATTTCAAAATATTTAGAAGCTCAAATTGTGCAGAATAATCTCTGTTGGAATTGCTATCGATCAAACTTGCTCGTTAAATATTTTGATTTTACCGCTAACAACCTGCATACTCTTTGACTTACATCATTACTGTTGCCAGTATAAAAAAACAAAAATCGACTATTTCGAAAACCGATATCATATCGTATCGTTACATCACTATTCAACATACAGATTAAAAAGTTTATCTTGACATTACATTTAGTTTTCATCATTCTGATTTGAACTGAAAGCAAATTCTGGCTAAAAAGTGAATTTTATGGAATGGAAAGTGAAATTTCAGGGGAATATTCTTGAAATACATAAAAATGTTCACTCGCACCAGACTGTTTTTCTCCAGGACTCTTCCTTTGCGCGTTAGTGTAGTTTGTTGAATACTTATTTACATAATAATTTTCGCTTATGTCGTATTATCGTACTTAACCTTACAATTGCTGGATTGTTTTCAGAATGTTTTTAGCTTGGAATACCAAAACAATGGCAGATTTTTGTACAGCATTACAGCCGCAAGAAGTCGTTCTACTACCCCGCTTAATACGATTGTAATGTTCGTTCCGCAACAAGAGGTATGATTGAATTCAGTATGTTATGAACTTAAACAAATATTAAATGCCGTGACCAATTTAAATCATGTAGCAGCCTTCCCATGTAAAATTTAATACTCTATTCAATAAATTTCGGCGCGTTACTTACGCTTATTACAGATTGCATGGTTTTTCTGTTATGAACCAAAAAGTTTTTAATTTACAAGTGAACAATTTCAGGCCTGGATTGTGGAGCGTATGGGAAAATTTCATAGGATTCTAGAGCCTGGACTGAATCTGCTGTGGCCTATAGTGGATAAGATAAAGTATGTGCAGAGCTTGAAGGAAATAGCTATAGATGTTCCAAAACAAAGTGCCATCACCTCTGACAATGTGACCCTCAGCATCGATGGAGTACTTTATCTTCGTATTATTGACCCTTACTTAGGTAAGACTCGAACTTAAATTCTTTAGATCCAAAATTCATTAATATACAAACAGAACAATCAATTATTTTATTATGTTCTGAATATAGCTTCAAGATTTGATTAATTTGATAATTACTCAATCTTTCTCTGTGTGAGAGGAGGCCTGTGCCCAGCAGTGGGACGGTAAAAAGCTTAAACGTAACTCAATTATGTATTTCACATAGATTACAAATGTAGAACATTTTATAAGATTTTTTTTCTGAATGAAAATCATTCTTACATTTTTCTGAATAAATTGATAAATTACATTGTCACTTGCTATATAAAGTGTTTATATTTAAAACTGCAACAAGTCTTACTTTTTGCATACTTATATTTCTTATTTTTATAATTCCAGCATCATATGGTGTTGAAGATCCTGAGTTTGCCATCACACAACTTGCTCAAACAACCATGCGTTCCGAACTTGGTCAGATATCCCTTGACAAAGTGTTCAGAGAGAGAGAATCTCTGAACGTGGCTATTGTGGATGCTATCAATAAGGCCAGTGAAGCTTGGGGTATCACATGTCTTCGTTACGAGATCCGTAAGTAATACAATTTCAGGCCCATTTCGATCATCCATTAACTTGTATCTGTGGAATTAATATGGCGATTTTTTTATACAAAAGCTGTCAAAACATCAAACATATTCATCAGATAAAATTTATCTCACTGGTAAAAATCTGCCCTTAATAAAAGAATAAACTTCTTTGTAATTTTAGGGGCAGCCTAGCATAGCAAGGCTATAAATTCTGTATAGAGATAATCATTGACTGTGTAGAGATAATATTGAAGATTGCATCACTATTTTTAGTAACTTAAATTCTGCTTACACAATGTTTACATTGTAATGTGAATTAGGGGAAATAACTTATACATGAAATGAACATGAGTCACTATTTCCAGAAATATGCATAAATAAATCTGTAGTATGACCAATGTTCCAACTGTGAATTCTCTCCATTATATGTATAAGCACTTTATTTTGTGTATTTTTGCGATCTATTTTTGTAGTCAATTTTATTGAAATAGATTCTGCTCAGTTCAGTTTTCCTGTTTATCATGTTTATCCCACCCAAAACAAAAATGTGAAAGACTGCCAAGTTCGATAATATGGGAATGCTTCGCCTATAAAAGAAGTGAGATCTGAATAAGTACCAAGTTCCATACACATACCTCAGTTAAAAATAGTTACTTTTTAATGATGCTACTTGGCAAGTTTTCACACACCTTGATATAAACCTACTAAACGCAATGAATCAAGTATTTAATTTTCTATTAAAACTTGCCAAGTAACATCATTAAAAAGTAACTATTTTTAACTGAGGTATGTGTATGGAACTTGGTACTTATTCAGATCTCACTTCTTTTATAGGCGAAGCATTCCCATATTATCGAACTTGGCAGTCTTTCACATTTTTGTTTTGGGTGGGATTTCATTTATTTTTGTAAGGTTGTTTATTTTATTTTTTTCTTATGATGAAGTTAGTTAAAGAAATGTCTCATTTATACTATCTTTCAGATTTTTTAATATGCACTATGTTTCTTACAAAGAAATGAACTAGATTAACTAAATGGACTAGATTTACCAACTGACTGACATGACATGTTATCATATATTATGTTCGTGGATCAAAGTTACACATTCGTTATTTTCGAAAGTGATTCACACTTGGCCGTTTTCAGATTTTTATTTTACTTTGACTAAATACAAACCTTTGTAACGAATTTCAGATCGGTACGACCATTCGAAGATATATTAAATAAATACAGATAAATTTAGTTCGTTTTAGTTCCTTAGGGGTATAAATTTACACCGGGTATAAAACACGTTCATTATTTTGAAACCGACTCACACTTGGCCATTTTCAGACTTTTCCCTTTACCTTGACATAAAGACCTACCTCCATGCCAAATTTCAAGTCAATACGACCATTGGAAGTGGTCTAGGTTTTTGATGAGTGAGTCAGTCAGTGAGTGTATAGTAAAAATAGCGATTTTCTGACGTCAATATCTCAAGACCTACAATAGGTATATTAATGAAATTTTGTATTTTAGATAAGTGAGGGGGTCTCAACATATACTAGAAATTTGATATGCGTAAATAAAATAGATTTTGAGTTACAGGGGGGTCGAATTTGGCCCGAAATGGTTCGTGTAATATAACCCACGGCCGGTGTGTCGCCTTTTTTGCTCGAACTTGGCGGACACACTGCCGTGTGTCTAGATAAGAACAGCAAACAGTAAATAAACATTTACCAAAATAAAATACCCATGTTTCCAGGTGACATAAAGCTGCCGACGCGAGTACACGAAGCTATGCAGATGCAGGTGGAAGCTGAACGGCGGAAAAGAGCTGCCATCTTGGAGTCCGAGGGAGTCAGAGCTGCAGACATTAATGTTGCTGAGGGCAAGCGCCAGGCTAGAATATTGGCTTCAGGTATACATTAGAAATAGCTAGCTACTGATATTACGACGAAGTAAAGTTTATGACGCTGTTACTTGTAAGTGTCATGGGCTATATTTTATGGGAAGTAGTTCCTTTTCGATGCGGAATAGCTATGGGCATAGATATTTTAAACCATAAATTAATTGCACTGCTGACTGCATAACAAATTAATTAGTTTGTACCATTTTCTCTCTCGAAAGTCTAATATGTATATAATAATTATTTCAGAGGCTGAGAAACAAGAACAGATAAACAAGGCGTCTGGTGAAGCTCAGGCGATGCTTGCCGTCGCTGAGGCGCGGGCGCAAGGACTCAAGTTAATCGGAGGCGCTCTTGCTCAACGGGTGCGTCGAATGTCCTATGTTATTTTCATGTTTCTGTTATGTAATAGCTCTTCCAATTCTATCTCAATCTAATAATTAATTCCCTATTCTATCTATCTGTAAACTTACTAGAGATCGTAATTTGACATTATGTACTTGTATGGATCCAGTGTCAGTTACAAGTACCAATCTCAAAATAAGCAAATCTACAGATAGATAAATAGATAGCATAGGGAATTCATTATTATATTAGTGGGTATGCAAATATATACAATATTGAAAACGGTCGTAAGTCGCGCGCGGCTTGCATACCGTGATACACATACCGTGGTCAATATTAGAAATCAGGAAAAGCAACCATTTTAATTCATTTTTAATTCAACCACATGTTACTTCTATCTGATTGCGTGTTAGTATTAACATATTGACAGGAAGTTGTAGGATACTAGTAGAATAATTGTATACCTACTTAAGTTAAAGTATTGATAGGTTTGATAATAAGATCTGTGTTCACAGGATAGTAAGCACGCTGCATCATTGACCCTGGCTGAGCAGTATGTGTCGGCCTTCAACAAGCTGGCGAGGACGAATAACACTCTCATCTTACCCGCGAACGCTGGAGACGTGTCCAACTTAGTTGCACAGGTACTTGATTTAAACTCATTTAATTGCCAGTTGCTGGGGAGTTTGATGCACCACATCTTCCCAGTAAAAACACGTAGCAAGTAGTGAAAAGATGGCGTTTTGGTGGTTGTAAATTTAGAAGTTCAAAAAGTGCTGGTTAGCAGCCAGATTTGAACGTTTTTTTTTTTCAGTGTTAATGTTCATTGTATTCTTTTTCTACTTAATAATTTCTACACTCTTTTCAGGCGATGTCAATATATTCTACAGTGACAGCACACAATGCACAAACGAAGACAAAGACACAGCCAGAAATCACAGAGTATGAGGAGCCTCTAGTCAAAATTAATGCATTAACAGAAAAAGGTTCCACCTTGGCAGGCCCGGCCTTGAGCAACGTCGATGACTCCTTAGCAGAATACTTCTCAGATGACGAGGAAAGAGAAAAGGCGTTAAGAGCTCACAAAGAGAAGAAGGACTACCACACGCAACAGTTAAATAAACTAGAGAAAATAGAAAAGGAAACATAGAACTATTACATTAGCAACCTTTCTCAAAATAAGATTGTCTCTGCATTTCAAATGTAGCTGCGAAACTTTGTTGTGTAATTTGGTGCATTGGGGACGACAAGTTCTGAATGAAAACTAGACAACTGCAATAAAATGCATTTATTTTCATACATTGTACAATACAGTCAGTTCCAAGTGTTATAAAATGTTAATGTACAGATATGCAATATTTTTAAAACAAATCATATCTCATTAGTTGGTCATCTTAAGTTATTTATTGTGAAATAACTCTGGAGAAAATAAAAATAAACTTAAAAAATATAAAAATATTTATTTTCTTCACCACAACAATCTAGGTATAAGCTAAATATCTAGCCAAAATTTCGAACATAATAAACATAAGTCTCATATCATAAGCTTCTATTAAGTTTTATTCTAAATCTTATATGAGCCATATTTACGATATACTAGGCTATTAAATACAAGGTTAGATGGAATGTTATCTGAACTGAACGGACCTTATCTATTTACGTTACTTCTTATTCCTTTTTAAAAGTTCAATGAACTTGACCCTACATTACTATTTTGGCAGAGAAGATTCAAACCTACGTTAGATACGATTTTGTGAACAAAATCTATTTTTATCGACGACGAATTTTAGCTGCAATAACAAGTGACGCTTTTAAGGCTTCAGGTGAATAAATTCCAGCATGCATCTTGTCAAGCCAGTTTGACTTTGATGCATTATTTATTTGCAGTAAAGGCCAATTGAGGAAGTTTATGATTTATTCTTCCACAATATTACAATCAAAAATATATTTTTGAACAAGAAAAATGATAAAAAAAGAAATTAACAACCATTGAAACTTCAATTATTGTTCCTTATAGAAACAAAAACAAATTCATTTGAACGATTTTCTTATACACTCGAAAAAGAAAAACTTTACAGTTGATTTGATGTTGTATAAATAAATTAATATATGTAGTTGAAACCCAACATGTACAAATATAAACTTGTTTACCAAACGGTTCCTGCTACTTACATTATAAAGATGGAATATTTATGATCTCTTAAGCCTTAAATATAAATGGTGATAAATTCGATGAACACATGATACATAATTTAGTAACAAACGAAACAAGTCAAACATGTAAAATCAAGATTTTAGATTTGTATCTTTCTAGGATATTTTGACGATTTTATCTCTTTGATTGAAGAAGCTGACTGAACCTTCTTCTGGCTGGTTCAAGTTTGATGCTGCTGGCATTTTGTGGAGACTTAGGTATGACGCCGATAGGTCTGTGCCATCGAATTGTCGCAAATGAATCTACAAAAACAATAAAAATAACATCAACATACAGTATGAAAAATCTGTTTCTTATTTCAGATGATTTATAAAAGTTGCCAAAAATCAATACCAATTTGTACAAATAAATTGAAAAATAATATACTTACTAATAAATGCAAGTTAACTTCATCACTTCTGCTCAAATAGGGAAAGTTACCGCCACTTTTTAAATGAGCCAGTTTAGCTTGAGGGTACGACTTGTACAGGTCTTCCCGTACTCTTGAACTTAGGGCACATTCATCCCAAACATCCATTACGGTGATAGGCATGTTGACGAGTGCTTGAGGCTTTATGTAACAAGGTGTGCAGTTCAAAGTTAGTCTTGATGCTAACTCTGCTTGGTTTAAAGATTCCAGCTGTAAGTAAATACAAGTACTTATTAAATGGAAAGAATAAGATATGTATCAATTTTTACTTTTAATTCTCAGATAGCATCCACCCATGGTTACACAGGCATCCCATTGGAATACTAATTCATATGTATGTATGCAAAATCTAGGCTCATTTTATAAAACAGTTAAACTGTGGTTGAGGAAAAAATATTTAAATCCACAAACTTTCATATTTACAATATTTGTAGGATATGCTTGTCTATTTTGGTGTTGAATAAATTAATCTCATTTAGATAAGAATCAATCTGCGTCTTAGAATGTGGTTTCTAACATAAGAACTGGAAATTAGTTACAAGACTACAATATTATATTACAAGATTTTGTGTTGTTAGATTTGTATAATGTTACATTACCGCTCAACAGAGTGGAACAGGAGTATCGATGACAATGTTGCAATAATTTTTGTAAGAGTTTGGATAAATAATTAAATACTTACTCTTTCAACCATGAAATCAATAGATTCTGCCATTCTTTTGTCAACTTTATCGGTTGTGAAATTGCCCATGAGCATTCTTTTCAGGACTAATGAAGGCAGGAGCCAAAAGAGGGCTGACGAGTCATGGTACTCAAATACTGAAGTGTCTGTGAAAGTGTTGCACAGGACAAGGGAAGCTACCCGAGGATAGTTACTTGTTAATTCTGCAAACTTCTGGGCTATGAATCCACCTAGAAATAAAATTAATATGACAAAATGCTGTAATAATATTCCTTGGTCAAGTATATAATATCCTGGTTAGAATGAAAAAATTATATAGTACTGATAACTTATCATCTGTTTGTCACTTTGCTTCACTGTATGAACAATAGATATGCATAGTAATTATTGTAATGTCTCCACTACACATTGATTTGTTGAGCTCATTATGGAAATTACTCTGATGACACATACTTCTGTACTTTCTACTTTGAAACCTAATGTATTTACAATAGATTACAAATTAATTTGTAAGTACCAACCTAAGGATGCTCCGAAAATATGTACTTTGTCCAGTTCAAGGTAGTCAATAAGTCTTTTGAAGCCATCGCACCATTCCTTAATGTTCCAGTATGGTGGAGGTTCTGCAGCTATAACTCGAACCCCCCTTGAAGCGAGCCCTAGCACTTGCTGGTAGAACACATCGGCAGTGCCCGACACGGGCGGCAGGCATATCAAGGGACAGCTCACGGATTTTGGACCACTGTCGAAAATTCTCCAAGCCTATTTTATAGAAACGCAGCTACAGTATCGGTATAAACGTATTTGGATTAAGATAAGAAGCCTTAGTGTAAAAGTAGGTCGCCATTTAGTGAAATTAACAATTTGATACATATTATTTGTTTACCTTGGATCCATCTGAGTCAACTACAACTTTCCTCAAGGGAATGCTGCTTCTAAAACTGAGATATTCATTAGACTGAGACAATTCACTGACGCAACTCATTGTTGTTTTCTATTGATTTGCATATAAATTATAATCAAATCTTAGAATAAAACATTTATAACTTAATCCTCGAATGTTTTAAACTTATCGCAGAAACTTCGTAAATAAATGACGTATCTTTGACGTTTGCCTTTAGCTAAATGTCAAATGCACAGTAAATTACATTTTTTTGACATGCTAGGTATGTTCCGATTTATGCAGAAATATGCCCTGGTTTCATTGAATAATAACAGTTTTATAATAAGGCCAATAAAAAGACAAAGATTTCCAATGTATTTATCTTTCAATTTGGAAAACGTTTATTTAGCTAATAACTAGATGGGCTCCCCATGACCGGGATGGTTGGTGTTCCTTTGGGGAGGTCTAAAGAGCACATAGCAGAGCAGTGGAGGGCAGTAGACTGGTATGAATGAAACACGGTTTCACCAGCATCCATACTCGGTTTCGGATCAATTTCAATCGAAAATTAAATAAAATATCAATAGGTTGTATGTACATCGAGGTTAACTAAACCATACCTTAGGTACTTAGTAGCAAAATACTCTATCTATCATCTTATTACCGTCCGCGGAAGAAAGATCTCTCGACGCCAATCCACCCTCTGTGCAGCACACATCCATCCTTTGCCCACCACCTTGTTCTTATAATTGGCCTACTGGCCTACATGAAATTCGTTCTTTACCTATTATTGGTTACTCACCGCAGTCTCTTTATACTCAATCTAAGGATAGGATTGATCAATTCGATTATGGATATCTAATGAGCTCAAAAATAAGGCCAGATAAGTCTAAAAATCAGTCTAAATCATTAGATCCCTAAAGATTTAGAAACGCTAGCGTTTCTGATTTAGTCACGAGAAGATAATTTATAAATATCGTATCTTGAGGTCATTGTGGTCAGAAATAATTCGCCCATTTTTCCACTGATTACAGTCACTTAGCACGATGTCATCGCTATTGAGATAACCTTTGTTACGTAGTACGCCAGGTTTTGTATGCATGTAATTGCTAAGATTAGGGACAAGATACACTCGTGCCACAAAATATAAAAGGAAATGTTATCCAACTGCGTAGACTAGGAGAATGTGGGCCTGCGCAGTTGGAAAACGTTTTTTTGGGTATCGCAGTTTAGACAGTCATCATAATGGCGTTATAACTCATTCATTAGCAATCTAACTCTTTGTTAACCTTAAGATACATGTAACCAACCAATCAGGTTCTTTTATAGTGATATAGTAGAAGATAGGGGACAATGAAAGAATGACATATCTCATCCAAACACATTCTGTTTATTATTTAATACGTAATTAACATTCTCATCGTGAATTTTCCTACGATATTTTTCCAAACCGCTTACTTTAACTTACATCTAACTAATGAATAACTTTTGGACGATTTTAGCAGGATTTCCGAAAATATTACGTTCTGACTGACATAGGATTAGGAAAAGTATCTATTAACGCATTAACTGTTACGAAGTAGCATCGCGATCGGAGATAACATGTTAAATACAGGTTGATAGGAATTTAGAAGCCAAATTCGCAGGTATTCTAATTCTTAAAAATACAAATCATACAAGTATTACATTACAAATCTATATAAATTTAACTTAGTGCACACTAACCATTAAAATTCATTTTTTCTTAATATACATTACAAATAATTTCGTTCATGAATCACTAAACATTCTTATTAATGTACTGTATCATTTTTAGTATTATCATATAATATGGTTTGAGCATACTCCAGAATCATTGAAAATTTTAAGTTACATATATTTCTGTACACACTGCATTTGCAAGGATCATATGAATGTAGCATGACTATGAATAGGAGAGGTTAGAACACATCCGATTATACAGCTACATTGACTTGCCAGTTCTTTTAATTTGATAATAATTACTGTGTTTCAGAAAATAAAATGCCAAAAATATTGTTATGTTTTAATGATTCTAATAATCAAAAATTAATAAAACTAAACATAAAGACAAACAAATATTCAGGCAATAATGTTTTACAATCACAGAAGTATTGTTACACATAATATAAACAAAACTAATTATATAATTGTCTATTTTAGAAAGATTCTAACATTTACATAATGGCCACATTGCCATAGAGATATTATAATAGAAACAAGAATGACTCATTCACTGTTATTATAATAAAATTAATATTAACTATCCAGTTCAGGCAAGCGGTACGGACAACTGAAAACAATAATCGTAATTAACAATTCAAATGCATTAAAGTTAGTCTGATGTAGTTATGCAATTGTTTACAATTTATAAGTAATAGGTAAGTAAGTATATGATTTTCAAAAATAGTTTATAGTCTACTGTTTAGATACACGATATTTTTTATGATTATCAATATTTTAAGTCGTAGTAGATCCAGAGGAATCTATAAATTATTTCCGATATACAGATTTATTTATTATTCATTTTATATTTTTTGTTAAAGTTTACTTGTATCTTTTTATGTAAAATGATTGTGCAAAACAAAGGGGCCTTCTCAAATTAAGCATTCAATTGAGAGCAGGGGTGACAATCTTAATAGTGGCAAACGAGAAAACGTATCATTATAGGTCTGCAAAATGAAGTGAGACAGTAAATACATTGAGGTCCTTACATGGAAGTGTCATTTTAATTTGGTAGTATTATAATGTAAGATATTAAAGAAACTGAAATATAGATGGCGTTATTTGTAATGACGATGATGCGCGATTGCGTAGTAGTTATGCTTAGGTGTGTAAGAGGGCGCTATCACATCTTTTATTGGTTCTACTCTTACCCTATCTTTTTTTTCAGCTAAAATAAAAAAATAAATAATAAAAATTTTGAGTTGCATATTGAAGCAATTACTAAAATTTAATGTTTATTATCAATTAGCCAGAAATAAAATAAAATTCAAGAATTTATTTTCTACTGGCAACATTAAATCCATTTTCTACATGCAACATTATGCAAAAATTGTCAATCAAACAAATTTGGCTGCCGGTTTGCGCTGAAGTGCTTTTCGGTGTCTTGTTTGTTTTTCCAGATTTTTATCCCTATTAGTGCTTTATCCACCTAAGTCCGTTAAGTTGAGCCTCTGCTCCTTCGGCCGTGTCGATTTTGTGCTTGAGGTGATCGAAATCTTGTGAATTTTGTGCTTGAGATAGGACTCGTTGACCCGTTTTGTGATAATTAATATTTATCATGTCTAATAGAAAGTGTTGTGTTCCCGGATGTACAAATGGCTTAGGTAAGCATTTATCAACATCCTTAAAACAAATAGTCGTCATTTTGTCACGACTCCACTGAATTCTAACTTGTTACCCTTTTTTTCAGACACTACGGGGTATTTACATAAATTCCCTAATCCAGATAAGGATAGGCAGCTATTTAATACATGGGTCTTTCATATTGGTGGTGACATTTTGCAACTTGAAAATAACCATATTTTCAAATACCGCCGCGTCTGTAATGATCATTTCGAACCAAAATATTGGTGCCGGAATAACCGACTTGCCAAAGGAGCTGTACCTACAAAAAACATGCCAGGTTAGTTTTAGTAAAATACCCAAATTAAGGTACCTGTTTACCTTAAAGAGTACCTAAGTCTCAAATTTCTAGAGTTGATGTTAGAAAGAAATAAACAGTCATGTTATTTGAGTTTAAAGTAAACTTTCCAAATCACAAAATGAAAAGCTGCAGTAAGTCTAAAACATCTGAATAGAGATTTCTTTGGAGCCACAATTTCTGTATGTACGCAGTATGTCATACAAGAGTTTCTATATTACATTTCAAAATTTACTATATTTATAATTCATATTATTTTATCGTTGTTTACAGGATTATCTTGCTCGAAATTCAGCATTGAAAAAAGAGCACTAAGACCTCTTCAGATTTCAGGACCGTCTACATCAAAAGGTATATTTTATCATATACATATAAACAAGCAATTCATTTTTATACATACATACATACATTTACATTACGTATGTACTAGCTTCCACTTGCGGCTTCGTCCGCATGGTGTATTGATAAAAAGTGGCCTATGTCTTAATCCAGGGTATCACCTATCTACATACCAAATTTCAACCAAATCGGTCCAGCCATTTTTGAGTGAAGTTATTTCAAAGATCATTTATTCCTACAAATTAGGCTGAAATTGAGTAACTTGAATGTCACATTTACCAAAAATCCTTTGCTATTTTTAATTTGTTGTAATACTTAAATAGCACTGCATTACACAATTTTGGTACCCTCTTGACTGAATGAATAGGTAATGAATCATAGATCAAATGTTCCAAACATAATATGTGGTATCCATAACGTCTAGTTTTCAAGGTACATGTCAATTATGATTTCTACTACTCTCACTTAGGCATACAAAAAACCATTACCATGTCTGAAATAATTTACTTTTGTATTACTTTGTTTTGTTTAATACTTGTTTCTTTTCAATAATGTCAACATATTTGTGCATAATATGCGGCACCCATGCGGACAGCATATAGTGTAATTGATAGATAGACACTAGCAATAAATGATGTAATAATAACATATACTAATCACTGAATATTATTATTTACAGAACCTGCGCATCTACATATACACTCACAAGGTTCAATTGAAGATGTACAAATGAAAGAGAATCTTGGTGAGTGATCCTACATACAAGCATTTAATCAGCAATTATTTTACACATATTCTGTCCTGGAACTCCTTCATGCGCCCGGATAAAATGTAGCCTCTCTCGATAAATGTGCTAATTTACCTTAAAATCATCTTAAATTGAATTATTTTTGTTGTTCCTGAGTTATAATTTTGCAAACAATTAAAGTAAACTAGCCTCTCTATAAACCTATCCCTTAAGACAAGAGTGATTGATGAAATACAGTTTGTTAAATTACATTTATATGTCATATGCATAAGTCCTAAAATGTTAACATCCTTATCACTACATAGTATAAAACAAAGTCGCTTTTTCTGTCATGTGTCATGTTGTATGTCCCTATGAACGCTCAAATCTTTAAAACTACGCAACGGATTTTGATGCGGTTTTTTGTAATAGGTAGAGTGATTCAAGAGGAAGGTTTTTATGTATAATAACATACATTAAATACTGGGGAAATACTGTTATCCCGTGCGAAGCCGGGGCGGGTCGCTAGTTGATATTATAAACTATATAAAAGAAAAAGTAACTTTGTCTAGTAGTGGGCTGGCTTTAATTAATTCAATATGATTCAAATAATGGTTACTCAATATGAACTGCTACATTCATGATGATGGTAATGATCATCAGCTTAATTGGTTTGTATATAATAGGCACACATTTCTTACCAAATATGTTAATGACCTTTCAGATCCTGTCACTTCAGAATCTCAGTCTGTACACAGTGATAGACAGCCTCATAGTGAAGAAGAAAATGTTGAGGTGGTGAAAGATCTTGGTAAGCAACACAATTGTAATCAAACTTAATAACTTCAAAGCTGAGTTTGCTTGTTACACTCACTATCATGGTTTATTAACTAGGTACTGATTTATAGATTTAATACATATTTCAATCATGGGATACTTTCACACACAACTAGCTTTGATGCTATCTCACTCATATGTACTCTTAAATTCTGCAATTTTTATTCATATGATTCTTATTATTTTTTCAGTGCATCGCAAAGTTAAATGTGTTAGTAAGAAGGCGGTAAAACAGGTTGCTGTTACGAAAACTGAGCGTGCTCTGTATCAGAAAATGCTGCAAGTTGGTGTGAAACTCAGCAAATGCCGTAGCAAGGTTAAAAAGCAGGCAATCAAGATCAAGGCCCTGCAAAATATTACTACAAACCCTCAATTTTTAGAAACTCTAGACAAAATGTCTAGCACATCAAAAATTTTAACTTTGCTGCAGTTCAGGGAGCACAAAAAGGAAAAAAAAGGCCGGCGTTTCACATTAGAGGAAAAAATTGTAGCTTTGACTATCCTCAAGCAAAGCCCAAAAGGATACAGATTCCTGAGGAAAATCTTTATCCTGCCATCACGCCAAATTTTAATAAAATTAATTAATATGGCAGATATAAATGCTGGTATCAATAAAAATTTGATGGCACAAATAAAAAAAGCCACACTTAAAATGAAACCAGAGCACAAATTATGTGTGGTTCTTTTTGACGAAATGTCACTAAAACCGAATGTGGCATACAATGAAAGGAAGGACAGAGTGAGTGGGTTTGTAACCAATGGGCAAGAGACACTGCCTGAGTATGCAGATCATGCGCAGGTATTTATGATAAGAGGACTTATAAAAAATTATAAGCAACCCGTTGCATACACATTTTCTCAGTCTGCCACAAAGGGACCAGAACTGGCAAAACAATTAAAGGCTGTCATCACAGAACTACAAAATGCTGGTCTTAATGTGGTAGCAACAGTGTGCGACCAAGGAACAAATAATGTTAACTGCATTAAATTCTTGTTACAAGAAACAAGAGGTATTCTGTTAAGAAAATCAGAAGAACCTGAGGGAAATATTATTTTAATAAATAAACAGGAAATCATTCCCTTGTATGACCCACCTCACTTAATGAAATGTATAAGAAATAATTTAATAACGAAAAATCTACTATATAAAAAAGACAACAAAATGCTAATGGCAAAGTGGGAACACATAACTGCACTGCACCAAGAAAACCCAGGCTACAAAGGCATAAGACTGGTGCCAAAATTAACAGACTCCCACTGCATTCCCAGTAAAATTCCACGGATGAAAGTTAAATTTGCTACGCAACTATTCAGCCAAACTGTAGCATCAAATATGGGCTACCTAGCAGGTAAATAAACTTTATTACATAATGTTTTCACATTGCATTATTTTATCGATACTTATATATTATAAAGCTGAAGATTTTTTTGTTTGTATGTTTTCTTAACCATGCTAATCTGAAGAACCAATCCAATCACCAAGGTCGATCAGGTCTAATTTGAAATAATCTTTCACCGTTAGATAGCTCATTTATTGAGGAAGACTAAAAGTGACTTTTAATCTGGGTGCGCGAAGTAGCTTTCACGGGATGCGGTAGAACCGCGGGCGGAAGATTGTATAGTAAAAGTTTTCACAAATTAAAAACTGCTCCCAGTTCAGATTTAATAATAACAAGTTTCTTATTGATGACTAGATGCCATAGTAGCCAGTGTATCTGCCTGCCACAGGAGGTCGCGGGTTCGATTCCCGCATAAGTCAAACATTTATGTGTGTGGGTGTTTCTACATATGTACACTATGTTATGTTATTTATAAAATATTTATATTTATATAAGTTCATTTATTGGTTGTCTGCTGTACCCAAATTACAAGCAAGCAATGCTTTGTTTGGGACTAGATTGCGTTGTAAGAACGTGTGAGGAATATTTATTAATATTTTTTTTCTTATTTTTTTGCAGAAAAAGGAATAATCTCTCAAGATGCGCAAAATACAGCGGACGTCATCTTGTTTTTTGACAAACTTTTTGACTCCATTAACGGAAGCTTCGGGAAAAGGAAGCACAGTAAACCACTGCTGGGACCTGCGACGCCGAACTCAATACATCACAAAACATGGATGGAGGCAAAAATATTTTTAAAAAATATGAAATTTGTGAATGTAAAAACCTCGAATGTGGAGTATGTTCCCACCTTAAGTAACTGGGTATGGACACTAGAAGGAATAGAACTGCTTTTAAAAAAAATTGCTGCGAAGTACGGAGTGACATCGGTTTGGTTGCGGCATCTGAATCAGGATCCAATAGAAAATTTTTTTGGATCGATAAGGAGTCAAGGATGCCGCAACGTAAACCCTACTCCAGATGGATTTGAAGCAGCATTTAGCAGCCTTTTAATAAACAGCCTATCTAGTGTCCATGCCCCAGGGACAAATTGTGAGGCAGATAATTGCCACGCTTTGCATGAAGTTCTCATCACAAGCGGGGCCTGCAAAGAACAAATAAATTGTGAGCTCTCTGAGATTCCGGACATTGAATTTACAGCCCTTGAAGACAAAAGCGACCCCCGTATAATTGGGGGGCTACAATATGTTAGCGGTTATTTTATTAAAACCGCTAAGAAGAAAGTCTTCAAGGGTTGTAGTGAATGTAAAAAAAATTTAATGTCCGATCAGGAACACGATTATTTAAAATATAGAGAGTATGCTAATAAAAAATGGCTTTGCAGTCCCAGCGACTCTCTCTTAAATTGTGTTTCGAATCTGCAGGATATAAATTACACAATAATTAAAAAATGTTTGGAAAAAAAATATTTAAAAGATTTCATCAAAACATTAATATTTATACATTTGAAATTCGATTTCATAAAATGTGAAATTCATAAAGAAAAATTAATAGACTTTTTAATCAATATATCCTGCAGATTCTTTATTTACAATTACTGTAAAGATATTAATAAAATATTAATAAATAGGAGAGAGTGTGATGATGATACGGATTCCTATAAGCTAAAAGCGAAAAAATTATACATGAAATGTTTTAAAAGAAAAAAATAAATTATATTAAAGGTTATCAGTGTTTTATTTATTGAAAAACATCTTATAAATATTAAACAAAAAGAAACAAAAATCTACCTAGACCCAGTAACCACTGCTTTATGTAGCTATATGTATATATATTGACAAATAGTTTCTTAAACCTGCGTTCAGAAGGCGCCACTTGTCTTACTTAGTTTGGTAGTCGAGTTGGACCTCTATTTCATAATATAAAAAGTACTCTGTGATTGAGAGCAACCTCTTTAGCAATTCAAGATGGCGGCTTTATAAAAATTGCCAGTGCAAAAATGTCGCTCTGTTCAGAGGGTTCGAGAATTCACCTTTGCTTTGTTTTAAAATTAATTTTCAATTGATGTCAAAAACATTTTAAAAAAATTGGATTTCAAGTAAATTCATACATTTAAAAACCTGTTTCCTACAGTGTAAAACTTTTAAAACAATCCATTGATTCAATAAAAAAGTGAAATGAATATAATTGATTGAAAAGCGTCGTTTTTTCAATAGGCCTCAATGGCCTATTGAAAAAAAAAGAGTAGTAGACAATGATTTATTTTTATGTAGGAGATATTACGAAAACAGAAGAAGCTGTAAATGGCTCTAGAATCAGCTGCGTTTACTTTGAAAAGCTGAAAAATTAACTAAACTTCATTTAACGTGTATGCTAACATAACAACAGCGTGTAATATTGGTTGTATAACCTGACTGTATAACTACGGAAGTCGGCCGTAGCACGCATGGCCAGTCAGTCGTTAAATGAAGTCACTACTCACGGCTATGCAGCATATAGCCTTGGCAGTACGTAACTGCAAGGAAATTAAAAATTGCCAATTTTGCATATTATGCGAAATTAGTGAGGAAAAACGACGCGATTCAATACTGATTAGCTGACACATTAATTTTATATGAAGAGGGTATTTTTTTGCCACACCGCAGTTACTTCTTGCAGCTATAAGTTTCCAAGTATTAATTAACTGCGGTGTGGATAGATATACGGAAACAAAGAAAGATTGAATCGGTTCAGGAAGTAAAACTACGGTAGGTTTATGGTTGAAGTATTGGCCGGTGGTGAGGGGTGTTTCAGTTCATGCCAAACTTAATGGTGGCTCGGAACAGCATGTACGGACGCCTGTTAGCAGCATACCCGAACCTGTCAAATTTTACCAAGCGAAACTTAACTTTCCATTATTATGATTAGGTTGAAAATCTATTGGAGAAATTTGACAGATGAGGTAGGTTGATGTACTGTCACTGTCAATGTACATGTGCTCAGAAGTTAGTTACGAGCCGCCATTAAGTTGGCGCGTTTGAAGCGTTGGCCGATAGATGTCGTGCTAGCTAGGTTGTTACCGTGGTCCGTCCGCCGCGACAGATGGCGCGCAGAGTGCGGGGCGCGGCCTCACGACTCGCCGTTGCCGCTGTCGTCGCCGTCGCCGTCGCCGCCGTCCACTTCCTCGTCGGAATCTGTGTCGAGATCGTCGTAATCGTCGTCGTAGAAGTCTGTCATGTCCAACTGGAAATAAGAATAATTATGTTTTAGAATTTTGAGAATAAATTTTCATAATTAGACTAATAGGTGAAGGGTGGACGTTTTAGGGGCTGTCTTTTGTAAATTCCTGACGTTCAAAAAGTGTTGTCTTGCAGCCAAGTTTGAGTAAACGATTTTTGATTTTGAGTAATTGGCAATTATCCCCGCACTATTTTTAATATTTATTTTCCTCTTGCTAATAAGACGCTAGATAATTCACACACTAAACTGCCATGTCAGATAATTTTGACGTTTCTAGCATATTGCTGTCAGGTCTTCTATTGGATCCTAGTAATAAGCCAAATGTTGCCATTTATTAGTGCGACCACCAGGTTGATCTATAAATACAATACGATCCATTGATACATGAGGTAATTTGTATTAATAGAATGACTGGCAAATGTTTTCCACAGTCATGGATATCAAAATGATTGGAGCTCATGAGTGATTCACATTTTATATAGCATCTCATGTTAGCTCTAAATTGAATTTATTATTAAAGAATGTCAAGATTATTCATAGTTTAGATATCGAAGTATGGTAGATGCTTAAACCATCACACCTTTACGATTATGCTTGTATTTTGGCACGCAGACAGGCCTTTATTTTTATCCGGCTGAGGTAGAGAATAATGGTCGTGAACTCTTTGACTGTTCGCCGACAGATTTCTGCTTTGCGGCTCAGCTGAGATATTACTACCTACCTACGATACTCCTCATCGACTTAGGACTTATTATACACTAGCTGTTGCCCGCAACTTCGTCTGCGTGGGCAATATAGAATAGTCAAAATACTACTTATCCCGTAGGTGCATTCTTTCACGTGACAGTATAATTAGGATTAGCACTTAGCAGTCGCATAGATTCAATGATCAAGGTTGTGTTGTGGATGTGACCATTTATCTAAACAAAAGAAGTAAAGTTTGTGACGTTGTGAATATCTCTGGATCTAGTCAGCCAATTTGGAAAATTATTACGTATAGTGCGTAAGTAATTTTCACAGGAAACAGCTATAATCTATGTCTATATGCTTTGAGTCTGACAAAGCTGTCATTTGTACATTTTCTGCAGCTGCTGTGACTAATCAGAAGCCAGAAAGTCTGTCAGTCTTACCATGGATAATGTCTTGTAATGTGACTGGATTGAAGAGATCAGATAGGTAGTCGCTCCAAGCAAAATATTGGTACTCGAACAGATTCGGCGACTGGAAGCCAACACCAACATAGTTGGGGAATAGCTGGATGGATGATGAAATGAGTCATCATCATCAGCAGGCGCATAGGGTAGGATAGTTTCACTTACTCACTATGGTAAGGCTGACCCCACATTAGGCGTGCGCGATCCTCGGGCGTGTGAGTAGCGCGGGCGTCGCGAGCGCGCTGCGTGAACATCGCGTTTTGCTGCCCTGCGGCATGTGTGAAGAGTGCAAGCGACGCGCTCGAGGCGAGCACGCGGCGCTCGAGTTGCGTTCTTACCCCTTCGCCCGCTATCCCCGCCGCCCGCTAAACGCCTTAGCAGTTAAACGTCAAGGAGAGCGGCGCGTGCGCGCCGCGAGCGCGCTACAAATGCCGCAGGGCAGCAAAACGCGACGCTCACGCAACGCACTCGCGACGCACGCGCGGCGCCCGCGCTACTCACACGCCCGAGGATCGCGCACGCCTAATGTGGTGGCCTAAGCCGGGACTCCACCGAAATTTTTGCATTAGTTCACGAATAGGCAAAATGTACGTATCTGAGAGAGTCCACTTCATGTGTTCGTACTTGAAACCTGCAGTTTTGCCAAGATTTTCAAAATGTACGCTCGCAATTTGTCATTTCTTGGTAGAGCCAGCAAATCAAAAGAAACATAAGTGTTGTATACTGTGCGTCACTGCCGCACACCGGGAAAATTTCGCTCTTGCGGAGGACGTTTATATACCATATTTTGTGTCACTCGTAAACAGGACGACAGTAGTATCCACCGAAACACTTTCAAAGATCTGATGAACGAACAAATCAGACCTGACTTGGTCACCTGGGGCCAATCAGAGCTCTATGAAGCGATAATACGCTTTGGCTCCTACTGTTATTGTGGTTTCTGAAAATTTATTCACCTCATTCAACGATGAATGTAATTCTGATGGTACTATTAAGAACACTTGCTTAGCGCAGAAGCTGACGTTGGCAGGTCAACTCTTTTGACTTCTCGAATAGGATACCATTGGTTTTTGTGCAATGCACACCTGCAATGCATTCTGGATTAGGATAGGATATAGGTGGATAGGATTTGCAACAGAGAACGATTCTGTCTTTGTGATTAAATGACATCAAACGTAGTTTTATATAAAAGGTGTTTTTTTAGACTTGGCTCGGGTCTTACTGAGACTGTTCGTAATCGTGAACAGTGTATTAATTGCGATCGGAAGTTGAAAGTAAGCATGTCTCTGGTATGCGACGCGTATTTTGTACGTTTTCAGACGCGATAAGGCAGCTCCCATTTCTTATCTGCACTTTGTATCTGGGCTGGTTTTTAAAGCTACAGAAGCCTACATTATCTCACGCTTAGCAGCGCTTGCGAGAGATAGATCCTGATTTCTTCTAGGATTCAGTTTTCATATTTTGCATCAGAAAAAATAATACTACTCACTCAAAGTAATTTGTTTAAGGCCACCACATTAGTGGAAGATAAGCTAAATTATGTTTATGAAAAAATCCTGATATGAACTCCATCTGTAACTTTCAATTATAATTAATTGTTCCACTAAAGTCATCATTTTTGACATAATGTTCAAAAAATAATTTAGATGGCACCGTTTTAAATTTGGCTGAGATCTATTAATTTTCCTTTCATCAAGGTAATAATTATAGTTGGATTTTGATGTGGCACGGCAAACTGACAAACACTATTGAAATGTCTATCGAAAAATTACACTACGTGTTAAAATATGGTGAATTACGGAAAATACACAACTCCATCTATTGAAATAATAGTATATAAAGAATGTAAATGGTAATTCATTGTTATTTACCACCTCGCTTCTTGATGTATTTTATTTACCACAGATGGAGCTACTTTAACCTGTACTGTTTTGTCAAACAGATTGCGTGTCGTAATATTTTACATCTTGAATTCACTAAATTAATCATATCTTTTGATAGAGTGAACCGATTTCGATGAAACAAAGCCTAAGTAATACCCCAAGTTACGTAGAACTTTTGTTTATAAGCATTGTCTGCATTAAATTCGTAGATTTTACGTGAATCCCGAACAAACAATCACTTTCTACAGATTTATTATATGTATAGATAGTTTAGAAGACTACCATTTTTGCGTCACCTATTCGTGGTCTCTCTTTCCTGTTGCTTTTTTTATTATTACTTCGTAGTAGATAGAAGGAAGAGATAGTAATTTCCGTGGCTTTCGTCTAGAAGGAACATGGTGGGTTTTAATCAGTAAGAGTTTGACTCCCTCGCGCTGCACTAGCAGGTCATTTGATAATGTCCAACCAAAAATAGAAGGTAATAATTTGTTAACAAACCTGTGGCTCCTGCGTCGTCGACTTGACTTGGGTTTTGATGCAATAATCTTCTAACGTAAGGGGTACTACTATGCCTTCCTTTTCAGCCTCAGTGCGCGCCACTTGGGCTTGCTTCCTGTAAAACAAAACATATAACTAAGAACATGTTTCTTTAACAAAACCCGATAAGGTTGCAATGAACGATAACGACTGCAAGTACTCATGACTATAGCTTACATTATCTGTAATTATTTGTAACAAAGGAGGCCAATTCATAGTTTTTATACCTTTACACATGTACAGGTACTCGATGAGTTAATGTTTACTTTTCCTTCTTATTTAAGCCAATTACGAGAGGGATTAATTAACACTTAAATTAATTACTTAAATAATACTATATTAATATTTATAAATAAGCCGTATGTGTTGTGCAAGTCTCGCATGCATTCATTACTCAAGTTGCATACAACTTGCAATGACAAACATACAGGTACTGAAATGAAAACTCCTCTTATACAAATAAGGCTTAATTAAAGTGTCATCTTCATTGGTGGAAATTTCGAGCAAGTTAGTTACAGATTCAGTAAAACGAGGACGCGACCGAATAAACTCATTGTGTGGTTACTTTCACCGAATGACGGCCGAAAATTCTGTATTGTCAGTATGTCACGTAGTAACAATAATCGAGGGATGAGTTAGGCTTTAAATATGTCATCACCTTATTTCATACCTATAATCATCTGAAATGCACGTATGAACGTTTTATTTATTCTTAACTCTTTATGTCTTATATTCACTGTAAAACTGCTGTCTATGTTCATAATATAAATGGCCAAGTTTGGCGAGTTGTTATATTCTGATCAACGGTATTAAAAATTGTAAAGATTCAAATTGAGGCCAAGCAGGTGTTAATCTGCTAAAAACATGGTGTTAATAACAGATTTTACCAATGCTTATAATTTTTAATTTTCATGAGGAAGTGCGGGTGAAATGGAACGTCAAATTCAAACGAACATTTCAACAATTCGAAATTCAAAACTGACAGGCATAAGGTGACAGTCTTACCTGATAATATTCTCGTATTCCTTATCCTTCCCTTTGGAGTCGCGCCAGCGGCGGTACATGACGCTGGCGTCGACGTTGGCGGGACTGAACGTGTTAGGCTCGTTGAGCAGTGAGATCACGGATAGCAGCACGGTGCGCACCGACTGCGTCGGGTTCCAGCGTTCGCACGGCAGCTCGCCCGATTGCGGGTCGTCAACCGGCGGGTGCAGGATCGATATGCAGAGGTCACCATTCTGGAACATTTTGAACTTCAGTTAGATAGGTCGCGCGTTTTTTGTTTTTTCTAAATATTGATCTAGGTGTCATCATTCAGGTCTTTGTTAGATGGGGTTTTACCTAGCACCGTTGCGAATTCTTTGATTGGAGTACAAAAGAATGCTGTAATTTTGATATTTTAGTTACCACTAAGTACATTTTTGTCAGACATTATTTTTACAGTTTATTTGAACTCCTCACCGGATCAGGTCAAGTAATCGAGCACACTTATTAACTGGTTTTCGTTCAAATTAGCTGCTTTCCCTAACTCTCTCTTGTTAATTTGCTTTACTTATCTAAATAATTATTTTCGGTACAAATAACATTACTCCATCCAAAAAGAGCAGGTAAACCACGGGTGCACACATAAGCCCTCAAAAAAAAAAAAAAAAACTCAAAACCAATGCACGCTCTAATAAAATATTGCTGCGGGCCAATTCATCCATTAGTAAATCAAATGTTGCGTCTGTTGTAATATCTGGCGCCGCTATGTTCTGCATTTCACTTATTCGGCCTAGGATTTCACCTGCCGATACGATCAGAATTCTAGTGAAGATGTTATTGCCAAATAATTATGTATATTCAACATCACTTGATACGTTAGCAGTTCGGGCATATACCAGAGTAAATTGCAGACGTGCAGTCTATGCTATCTGTCTATCATCAATTGATGTTTGCACAATAAGCTGCGAAGGCCGGAGTTATTAAATCTTGATACGATTTAATGCTTCACGGTAGGGAAGACAGATTTCGTTTTCGTTGCGTTAGAGCGCGCGTAATACAAGTGTTACATAAAGTCCATTGTTGCCTCGCCTCCCCGACTCGCAGATTACAAGCAACCTTCATAACAATGCTTACGTGTTCGCAACACGTGTCGGGAGAAACTGGGATACTTACTGTTACTATCACAAAAAAACTACACAATCCACGATTTATCTTTTTAAAATTATTCTACTACTGTGTTAACGAAGATGATTGGTATTCTGTTACTCATAAAGACTTATCGGTCACAATGTACACTTCAATGAGTGCAGGCATTCTCAAATGGATTGTTCATATGGTAAACATTTTGGGTAGCAGACCACATCAAAAGAAAACTTATCGGTAATCATGAATAACATTTTCATTCCTTATTGGTTGGTATACTTACATTTAATCATAATAATAAAGAACGTAAATAACGATTTAATCAAACACGGAATAAGTCCAATATTTAATTTAAATATTGTAATAAGCTATTCAATATCTGATTTCAAATTTATTAGTTTTACTTTCAACTTTCTTTACACATTTGAATAGTTTCGAACATTTAATAAATCATGGAGATTTGCAGAGTAGCCACAATGATTTGAGCATGAATAAATAATATTGAAAATCGATACACATGACATAGAATAGGTGAGCTACTTAATTGCATATCTACATGGTATAAGTTAATACGTAGTAGCTAGATACATGAGCTGCCAATGGTTATGGAATCAACCGTTGGTACCTGGAAGTAACTCAGCGACTAGTGTGTATCATTATATCGTTAATCATACAAGTTTCCTGTACTTACGAATTCGTATCAATTATATCATTTGCAAAGAGAGTGCGTGGTTGCAATTGATTATCTATTGATTTTAGTGCATTTTTATAGTCAGGCATAAATTGGCGGCATTAACTTTAAAATTGAATCATAAATAATAGCGCAGTACTTAATTACATTTGGCAGATGTATTGGCTGTCGTAAAGTTGTAACACACTTTGTTTCTTTACGCTACCTATATCTCCCAGTACGCACGTGTTTCGGGTATTTTCGTTTTCCAGGTTAAACGTACTATAATAACAACGGACGCATAAAAACGGGAGAATCGGCCTATAAAGACATAATAAAAATTAAAATCTGATAAATGCAAAGCGGAAAAGAGGGATTGCTTATAAGCCAGCCAATTTTCTTATAATTTAGGTCAATAATTTTGTTCACTCGAGTTTTTGAATAGCTACAATGTCTTTGTGTAAAGAAATCTCAATAACGATCAGTCGTTGTGCCGCAGCTATTGATGCGGAAATTGCGACACCGACATCGTCACGTTCTATGCTGACAGCATTATAACATTATAGCAAGATTTGGCAGTAACTTTATTTATGTGCTCTTGCCCTACATTCATACTCGCACTAATATTTTACGATGATTATAAGTATTACAAAAGATCGCAGTACAATAAACGGTACGATATGCGATATCATTGGCATGAGTGTTAAGGTCATCGCCCATTGGTATAGCCCTTCACCTGATAATAGCGGCTATATTACTCATCAATTTGCAGTTACCGTCGGCAAGGTCCTTACACTTGGTATGTTTTACGCATGATATCTAGCTACATGTCTTTCTAAGGAGATAGCGGAAGGAGGTAAGCAAGACGGAAAGGCCAAGAGGCTTACCTCCGCAACGTGCCCTTGACAATCTTTGTAAAGCAGCATATCGACGGCCCACCCCATTTACATTGTAATCTGCTCAACGATTCACGAAGGTTGCCTTTATCCGTTTTTTCGAATAAACTTTAATGTTGTATGGAAACAGATTGATGAGCACTCTCAGCAATCAATTGACGGATAATTTAATACAAATAGATTAGGTGTTGGCTAGAGTTGTTCCATTCTAACCAGTGGCCTACTCTAGTATTCGCATGACCCAGATACATTTTGTCTATCGCGATAACTACGACAGTATCATAATACGGTATTAATTACTGTGCATGAGATTTATTTATTCTGCGAACATTTGAGATTGAAACACTTGGTTTGCTTTTGTTTAGTAAAGCCATCAAAGGTCAATTGGAGTTGGAATGATGAGATAAAATATTACAAGATCATGACAATGCTGTATGTTAAACCTTGTCATTTAACCTCAATGAATGGTGAGTGTATATCTAGTCATAGATATTGAGTTACAGTTACAGCGTTAAAAATATAACCGATAGAAGAAAACTTCAAACCCAATCGATTTCAATTATCGTGCAAGTTATACTCAGTAGTTATATGATTAGGCTTCGGCTGGATGGTTTCAGTACAAAGTTATTCATGTGTGAATGTAGTGGCGACTGTTACGTGGTCTTGTTTGTTTCAACCTTAAAATCGATTGTTGTACAAGAAGCCTCAAAATTGGTAATATAAATTGTTGCTACCGAGCAGAGCACAATGGCGCAGCGAAAGTGTTTCTCCTAACTAACGGTCCTCTCTGACGCACTCTCGGCGGGTCTACGGCATACGAGCTTTTGTACACAAGTAGGTATATTTGAATGCGAACAACGCAGTATTTTATTTATGTGTGGAATCGACTGATCTCAAATCAACTTGTTTGAAATTCGTGTTTTATCATAACAAATTCTGTGATTACATTATGTATCCCAAGAGGGAGATGTAAAATAGGGGCATATCGAGTAGGTATTATTTTAAAAGAACTTATGCTGTAAGGGGATAATCGCGGGGCCTCCTATTTGTAAGAGGTTGTTACTGAAACAAAAGCAAACTGAGCTCCTGTAGACACAAGTTAATTTTTTGTGTAGTGAAGTCATGATGATAGAGCATAAAGGCGCGGACATTACGGTGATGGCATGGAGCGTCGCCCTCGGCTAAAAATATGCCAGCGGTTCACTGCGCGCTTCCTCACAAAGAAAATGCGTGCGTTCTCCGTCTGACCTCCAAATCGGGAAACACTTGAAAAATATATTTTATGTTTATGGAAGGTAAACTGCAGAATAATCTAGAAAGACCGCCAGGGCGAAATTTCAACAAAGTTTGAGAATTCTGAACCATGTCAAGGTGTGCGGTCAAGAATACGTTAATAGAGCGGAAAACCTATCACGACTTCGCATGTCGGAGGAATATCTAACAGAGAATAACACTGGTTGAAATCTTCACCAAAAGGACAATGGGCACAAATATATGGGACCTGGTATACCCCACCAATAGGAATGTCATATATATCATTGGATAGGCCTTTTTATGTAGAACAATATTTACTATGACAGCTTTGCTGAAATGTTTGTCCGTTCTGAGATATAGATCAAAAACTGTGCAAAAGTTAGAACTAAGTAATCTATTGATACCTCAAGTTTTTAAAGGAAAATCTAAGTACTAATAACTTTAAGTCTTGTAAGTACTACTGTGCCCGTTAGGATCCATAATTGTTACTATTATGTAGCATTTCAACCTTTTATTGTACCAACTGGATGTTGGGCGTAGTGAGAAACCGCACCAATAGGAAAGTCATACATATCATTGGATAGGTCTTTTTAACTGGAACAACATTTACTATGACAGCTTTGTTCTATTGTTTGTCCGTTCTGAGATACTTATAGATAACAAACAATCTTAAAACTGATGCTAATCAATACTGTAATCTGATTTTCTTTCATACAAGACTTACACTTAGTAGTTCTTAGATTTTCCTTTAAAAACTTGAGTTATCAATAGATTACTTAGTTCTAACTTTTGCACAGTTTTTGATCTATATTTCAGAACGGACAAACATTTCAGCAAAGCTGTCATAGTAAATATTGTTCTACATAAAAAGGCCTATCCAATGATATATATGACATTGCTATTGGTGGGGTATACCAATCTGCCCATTGTCCTTTGTAATTATCTCCAACGATACGAATGTTTGCTTCGATCAAAAGGGATTTCCGTAAAGAAAATATAAGTGTTCTTAATATTTCAATTTGCACCATTTTCCCCGAATATTGCTTTTCTGTTTCTGCGGAAGAAGGAAAATGTTAAAGTATTTTTAGAATTTTACCCCACTAAGGAAAACGGAGGTTTATAAAATATATTATTGAGGATCTGAACAGTCTACTCTATGTATGTGGTTTCCTCATAGCTTCTAAACGCATTTAGCCAAATAGAGCCTTATTTAGGTGATATTTGCTACCACTCGAGCCAGTGTTGTGGCATGTGGTACTGTTTCAAAGCGAATTTCGCTGTCTCTAAATATTGTGTGTTGCAAAATGTTTGAGCAAGTATATTCGTCTAAATGGTTTTACTGAAAAGTTGTAAGGAAAATAAAAAAGTTGTTTGGTGCATAATAGCGCTTTAGATAAATGTTAGATTTTTTGTTTTCAATAATATTCTCAGGAAAGCACCTAAATTGTTTTTCTACTTCGTCGCGTTGCGTCTTACTTTATAGATCTAAATCCATACCGTCCATCCGTCTGAGAATGAAAATATAAACATTAGATTCTGCGGCTACTGCGTCAATCAACATATCAGTAGGTATCACAATGTTTTTCTTTTTGAATTTCATGTGGAAACACGAACAGCATTGACTTTCCGATAAGTTAGCAGAATATTTTATGAAGACTAAGTGGCTAGTCTGGGGCGAAGACCTTGGTGACGGCCGCGGGTGGGCTGAAGGCCCGGGTGACGCACGTGACTGTCCACGGAAGCGCCCCCGCTCATTACAAAGTCACTTGTTTTTATCACGGATTATGTTCTTGAAAAGCCGGCAATGTAATCAGTATATTTGAGTTAAAGTGCTCTATGTTTGCGAAAATATTTCTACGCCTCTGAAAATGTTCTTTTTGTTGCAAGAATATCGCCTATTGTTGCAAGCTTTGGCAGATGGGTACAAATTCATTTTTGGGCGTTCAATAGTGCGCGTGTGCCGGTGCAGCCAGAACCACGTGGTCAGTATAAAAGAGTGTGATTGAGATGTTGGCACTTGCCTCCTCCGTTGGGCCGATCGCGTCTCAGGGGGCGTTATTTAAAGAAACGCGTGTGAATGTAGCACAAGTTCAAAGCGGCCACCGCGACGCAGGTCGACGGGATCGGGAATAAGGTTAATTACCCCAAGGCCGGGGAGTGCCAACATCAGCCGGGATGATCCTCAAGGGAAATGCTTCTCTACAGGGAAATGAAAACAAATTAATTTTCCTTGACATTGTGCCAGGCCAGATAGACTTGTTTATTAAATGTTTTTATAGTCTTAGTTTATCACGTCCTATAATCCGTTGAACAAAACAGTGAACGCCGTCATCGAAGCTGATATGACGCCATTATTACTTGTTTGAAAAGATGTTACACGAATGATACAGTTTTGAATCAAACATAGCTCTTTGAACAAATTGTTTTATTGAGGATATGTTGCTACTACAGGATATAAGTTTTGAATATACTTGACTTCCTAAAAGGAAAAATCATTGGACCGTATCAAATACTAGACAATAAAACTGAGTAGGTAGCAGGACGACACGCGACGATCACTTCTATCTAAATGAACATTTCGATTGGAACCTGTAAAAGGAAATTACCAATAGGGTAGCAGAACGCTTGTTTGTCGATAAAATTGATCGAGAACAAGGGAAGTTGGTACACATGATTTTCGTGAGTAAGCATAAAATATGTACAACATGATCGAAGCAGCCGCCATAAGCTAGTTGACTACAAAGTGATTCACAGGCGTTTAAATTAAATATGTTGGTTGGTTACCATCGCCGCCGGTGGCTTCATGCAAAAGGTCGTTCAACTTGTACTACAGCCTGTTTGTTGTATAGCTCTTTTCGTGGGTCATATTTTACAATTTACTGCAATTTTACAGCATTTTGTTTATAATATATCCTCAACCTATTTTTTTTTCATAAAAGCTAGAACTATTAATAAACCAGTTGTTTACGTCACACTCAGTACTTTAAACACTTCCTAAATTTAGATCCGCTAATTCAAGATCAAGACAAGTCTGTCGTGTTTGTTTGGCGTATGAAAACGTTCCGTGAAAGTAGATTATGAAACTGGTTTACAATACTTTGCAGGCATTACATTGTAAATGTAAACTGCGCAAGTATCAAAACGAAGAAAAAGAATCGAGTTGAGTGCAACACTTGATCTGATTTAGAATCATTAGGAATTTTAAAAAAGGTAGGCCGGGCATTTAGATGCGTCACGGTGTGATTCAGCCAAGCCGACTGATGACCCGGCTTTGCTTCACGACTATACAAGCTACATTATTTTATGCCGACGACTCACAGTTGTGTCTCCTAAATGCTAACGGTAATGCGCAGACGACGCGAAAACTGTACAACCGGCTGTGAGTTGACTTTTTAAGAAAATGTAATGCATTACAGCCTCATGCTCAACTAGGTATATAGAACGACTTTTTTTATCGTACATGCAATGAAGTAACATAACATAGAAGGTGTATCAAAAATATTTTGGTTATATTCGGGATCGCTGCCCGCAGGAGTGAGAGGTCTATGTTACACGAAAGCCACAGGATCGTGTCGAAAACAGATTGCATGCTGTGTCCTAGTTACTCCAATATTGATCTACCGCAATACAAATAGCATTGATATTGTCAACGTGCGAGTCAATGTATGAAGCTCATTATTCAAATGAGTAATAAATGATTTACCATTGAAAATGCCTTTGATTATCGAAACCGATATTGAGATTAAAATATTCATCAACTATCGTACGACCACTAACCAATGACAACACAGAAAATTAAGCATATGAGTAACAAAGGAGTAAACCTGGAGGCGACCAATTTAATGTGATTATTGAAGAAAATCCGAGAATACAAAGAATAAAAAAGGATGAAATTAAATACTAAAATGTAATTCATACAAAGTAGGGCAAAGTGTGATACAGTGTGGAACGTTTCGCAGCCCCGAGGGTCAAAGACGCCAAGAGTGTGTCGCAAGTCGCAACTAGATAACTACGATAGCTAAGATATGCAGTTGTTTGATTGTCTACATGGCCTGTTACATTAAACATTGCTGCATCTCACTAATGTTGCTATTTATGACTGTACAATATGATTCTTTTTATTCTAACTTCTTATCCAGATTAATTTATATTTACTGCTGCCGTAGTAACTATTCAGTAATCTGTCCTGCTGCTTTATCTCGAGTCTGGTAGCTTAATTACATCGTATCCACAGTATCAAAAGCGACCAAATCCTGCCCTCATAAGGAGTCCCGTGTACATTTTCTATTGAAAGCTCTTCCTTTGTAAAGTTTTTGCTGAAGCCAACTAGGTGTTCCTTAGTAGATATTACCTAGAAACCGACAGTTTCCACACGATAAGTATTCGTGTAAAAGGAAGCCCTGCATTTTGGAACTAGAATGTTATTGATGTGCAAAGCAATTTGTTCTTGTAGGTGCTCTTGTTAGGTGATTTTCATTATGAAGTTTGGCTTTAGCTACGGCTATAGTTTGCTGTGTTTTCACAAAGGAATTCCTGAGGTTGTGGTTTCTAACAGTTTTTGTATTTAAAGTAATCTTCGTTATACCTGAAATAATTTTGTCGAGCCTACTTAGCACTTCATCATATTACAGACTGCCAACACCTATTTTTTTTACAACTATGTAATGAAAATTAAACCAAAAGATATTCACTTTAGCAATCATTCTCTTCCTGCTTGACTTGATAGACCAATGAGAAAATAGTTGCAAGATTGGCCCTGCTATCATTGGTTAAGGCTGGGCCTATCTAGAACTTTCTGCTTCCAGAACCAGCCAAGAGAGATTATAACTAGGGACGAGATATAACTACATACTTGTGTTCACAGAAAATCACGCATAGATTCTACGAAAACCTGGTTTTGCATAGCCAATTAAGTTCGACGCAGAAATACTCAGTAATGGCAAGATTGGCAAGGCTACCAAGAACTCTCTTAAGGATTCCCGTAACAATAAGATTTTTTTCTCTGAAGTATTTCTTGAAACTAAAATATCATAAAAAGGATGTTCTTTACGTATTCAATCAGCGTGTTGCATACGTAGTGGCTGCTATTGCAAAACTGTATAATATCTCCGCTTTATGTGGACGACGGATAAAATGATTTTTATTTCTACGTGGAAAAAGCGCGTCATTGGTTTACTATGAAAAGAATTTAAATGCCTTTAGCCAGGAAAATATATTACGATAGGTACCTTGTACGTGGTAAATAAAGAGATCGGCGCACATGCATACGCAGTGAAATTTTCAGCAGGTTCTTAGAAAAATTAAATTATAAATTTAAAAAAACCCCCGACCCAAAAAAAGTACGCAATAATTATGACAGAAGGTAAAAACGCTGAACCCTATAAAAAAGCATTAAATAACTTTTAACACTACGTAAGTACCAACTAAAGCATGTCAGACTAAACTAAATTTTGTCGTGTCGGGGGACCGCTCTAATTCATTACTTTAGATACGTATTTTTTTTTATACGAATATTGTAATTAGGTAGGTATCATTTGATTTTTGAAGGTAAAAAGCGGTCCCCCGACATGTCAAAATTTAGTTTAGTCTGACATGCTTTAGTTGGTACTTACGTAGTGTTAAAAGTTATTTAATGCTTTTTTATAGGGTTCAGCGTTTTTACCTTCTGTCATAATTATTGCGTACTTTTTTTGGGTCGGGGGTTTTTTTAAATTTATAATTTAATTTTATTTCATGCTTTTTGAAGGATCTCCCTAATTTTTCCTTCTTTCGTTTAATTTCTTTTATTTTAAGATGGGGTCGCTATATGCGATCTCAGCCAAAGGAAGCTGTTTAACATCCCATTTCCAGCATCAGGTTCTCGTCAATCAGAAACATGAAGAGAACTCGTCAAGACAAATTCAACGAGCCCAAACTCGATGGGTTTACTAAAAGGCAGTTCAGGGTTACGTCTCCTGCCTTCGTGCCCTACCAGCAGACCAGCTTAGTGGTTCCAGAAGACATTAGTGTTTCAAATTTCAGATCCCACATATGCTTGCAAGTAAACTGAGCGTGTAACATTCCTATCACACCTAACAATCGAGCTGATGACCTTGAAGACCTGAACCGATTTCCACCAAACATAGCTAAGAACACTCCCGACTGACATACCTTTTAAACAAAAAAAACCGCATTACAATCGGATCATCCGTTTGGGAGCTACGATGCCACATACACACACACACACACACACACACACACACACACACACACACACACACACACACACAGACACGTCAAACTTATAACACCCCGTCGTTTTTGCGTCGGGGGTTAAAAACAGAGACAGAGCAGGTAAGTACTTAATTCATCTTTGGAGCAAAGAATTCAGGGAAATGTTGTTTGCTTTTTTTCTTTATTTCTAGGAATGCTTCACGTCCGAAAGAACGCTCTTTAAGTGTGAAAACTTTATCATCGAAGCCCATTACATCTTCAAAGTTGTCTTTGTTATCGTTATTCTACAGCATTCGTTTCAGAGTGCTCGAAACTTCTAGAGCCTTATTCCCTTATTTCTTTCCAACATTACGGACGGTTGTAAAGAGGCGAATGTAATCTATAGTAAATCCATGTAAAGTGGTTATTAGTTAATTGGCAAGTATACACGTTTCCCCCGTCCGATCCCTTATCTGTTAACGTCACAAATGTATACATATAAGTAATCAAAGCTACAAAATTAATGATCTCTACGACATAAGTAGGTATCTACATACTATCGTTGAATATTTTTTTCGTAATAAACAGTAAGCGAGTATGTAATCGAAATTTTTTAAATCATAGTGCACAAACTTACTATTTAATTATTGCTAAATAAAGCCAGAGACTGAAAAACGTCCCAAAGATTATAGATACGTATAAATTGTTTAATATAAGGGAAATAGGTTACTTTGTTCTGATTTAGTTTTGCATCAACAATCGCTATTGTTTTACGTTTTCCCGTAAGTATCGGAGCTCATTAAAAACTATTGTGATTGTCGCTATCCAGAATAAAAGGACTACTTATTGCAGCATTTCTATTGGCTAAATTATAAACTGGGGCAATACTGATGTCTAAGATTTTTCATCATTAGTCAATTTAGGTTTTCATTTTTAGATAATGAATAAGTCTGATGTCTAGACGGTATACAATGTTCTTTCTCAGTTATTTCTTTCAGAAATTAATTGAATTAAAAAAAATGTAAAAAATTACTGGCTTCGTTTTTTTGTTAGGTGCAGGAAACACAAACGTAGATTAGAGTGGTTTGAAAGTTGGAAAAGCGAGTTATCCGAATCAACATTCGTATTGATTGCGTAAGTCGGACAGTCTGGGGCTTGTTTGTTATTTTTTTTATACAGATGTGTTCTCTGTTATACCCATTTTTATGGAATAAATAGGTATACCATATGAAAAAGACAATCCATCTGAATAATAGAATAAAAATAATACCATTTGAAAAACATAAATATTTGAACTAGGTATATTTTCACGCAAGCATTAATTATTTTTATTAAAAATCTAAGAACATAGGTACCTAGTCTTCATAAAAGCCAGTTACCAATCATATCACCTTAGTGATAGTGACCACATAGTTCAGGAGTCGGCCAAATAGTAAAACCTACGTATCTGAAATATACCCTTATCTATGTGACCCATTTTAAAACGTACGTACGGTAGACCGCACATCAGTGGTAACTGCCATGCACCTTAACCCAATAGTAATAAGTACGATCTTCCTATAAAACTGTTACCACTGACCTGAAGTTGACTGTACTAACTCTTTTGCGCTTTAGATTTCGTGTCACTTACGTTTGCAACACTTGAATGAGGTCAAGTGGCAATACATAATTAAAAACTACCGATTTTTTTTTAATTTGAGGGCCTATGTATTTTTTTTAGCCTTTTATACCTAACAATAACAAGTGTTCATACAGTAATTGCTTTTTCCAAAAGACAGAGTTCTTAACAGCAACTAGACTGCAATTAATAAATAATAGAGAGAACTTAAAAAATAACAGTTAAGGCAAAATAACTTTTTACTTACCTCATACACATTTGGATGCCACACTTTTGTTAAAAATCTAATGGAAGGTGGTGAGTATGGGTAGTCTGGTGGGAATTTCATATGTGCCTGGAACAAAAATATAATGTTACATGGCATTCACAAATTTAATCAACAACAGATGAAAAAAAATAGAATCATTACATACCTACTACGTATAGTCATAGTGAGATATGTAGAAAATAAATAATAAGATGATATGAAGATGACACATTTGTTGAAATATTTGTGTAATACTAGATTTCAAAAAGGATCCAGAGAAATGAATAAGGTCAGGTATTTTTACAAGGGTGCAGGAGGTAGAAATGATAAGGAACGGCTAGTAGGTAACAATAATAGCACATAAATAGATTTATAAGATGTGAGGAGGGGACTAATTAGACTAATCGACATAATCATGATGAAGAGTATGATTGAAGCAAAAAGAATAAAAACAATTATTTGGAAACATGGTACATCAAATTATTATAATATTTGGTTCAGCATGTCTTGGTTCATTAAAGCAAGTAGTTTTTTTTTATTAGTAGGTACATGTGAAAAAAAAACATTTATTTATTTTCATATCCTTAGCGCATGGCAAAGCATATGTATTTTTTTTTTAATCTTGAAAATGACAGCTTGTTTTTATTTTATGATGAGTGAAGGTAGCTACATAGGGAAGAATGTAAACACAGCGATGTTGTAAAGAAATCTTGTTGTTTTGCATTTAAGGTGCATTTGTACTGAGACGGAGATAATTTATTTATATCATGTGATAACAACACCTATAGTCTGATTTTTAATTCGAGTCAGTAAAATGACAGGGGCAACTGTCACTTTCACAAAAAAGGGTGACCCACTACAATAGTGATGTTCCACAATCGATCGACTTAGAAGTTTAGTCATGATTTTAGTCCTGCCAATAACAAAAAAAATATATAACAACAGTATTTTATGTAATATTTAATTACATGTTTTCAGTTTAATTTCCGTAAATTACATATTTATGTTAATATAAAGCCAATTTGATATTAAT
Source organism: Helicoverpa zea x Helicoverpa armigera (assembly GCA_033682625.1). Taxonomy (NCBI): domain Eukaryota; kingdom Metazoa; phylum Arthropoda; class Insecta; order Lepidoptera; family Noctuidae; genus Helicoverpa; species Helicoverpa zea x Helicoverpa armigera. The sequence continues at coordinate 5,945,378 of JAWIIS010000011.1, forward strand.
AAAAAAAATTAATGTATGTACAAATAAATAAATGAATGTAATCTAGACTAACTTTTAATTCTCGATTTAAAAATCTCGATTTTCCACATGACTATTTATTTGGGACCCTATTTTTTTAAAACTGTGCAACACTGGAAATGTCATTTTACTGACTCGAATTAAAAATCAGACTATAATACAATTTCTTCAGTTTATTACTTTATCTGGTTTAACTCATTCACTCATGTAGTATTGCATTGAAGGTTATACCACAATAATATTTGTTTAGTTTGTAAAAGAAACAGGAAATTGTTTTCTTTATAGACAGTTTATAAGCAGGTGGCAGCGCACTGCAATGTTTTATATTGTCCAATCTACTATACTAATACTATAAAGAGGAAGAAAATTAATATTTGTTTGTAATGGATAAATCCAAAAACAACTGGACCGATTTAAAAAAATCTTTCACGGTTGTAAAGCTACACTTGTCACTGTACAACAGTAGTTGTCGCAGGACAAGGGTGAATTTTTTTAAACATAATTTAACTAGAATAACACTAAGATGATGATTATGTTGAGTACTGGCGAATAACAATAATAACATACAGTATTATATTGTTAAAACAAGGTGAATGAGTTGATTGCCCCAAATATTTAGCATTATTCATGATAGTTTATTGTTAATTTGTTTTTGTTGCAATCATTAACATACAATAACATAAAGGAGATAGTTTGTGAGTGTGTTTGCATCAGCTGAATGGATATTGATACAATTTGTCAGTAACGCTGATATACCAGGATGACATATCGGCTACTTTTTTCTTGATTTGGGACAGTTCTATCTGGGTGCGGGTGAAACTGTAGGTGGGAATTCATTACTTTATAATTGATAGTGTATTAATTTGCAAATAAGCAAGAAAATAGAACATTTTAAGAAAGAACATTGAAAATGGTTGATTGCTGCATTGTTTGATGACAAAGAATAGTTAACTTTAAACTGTAATTAGTGAATGAAATCTTCATATTATTTTTCAGTCACAGCTTTTAAAGTAGGTGGAAATTAATGTGTTTTAATTAAGATAAGAAATAAACTGGTTATGTACATTTACAAAAAATAACACATGGCATAATACATTTAATGTCATTTTGTCAACTTGAGAAATACATTTGGACATCATTTGAAGTTCTACTTTTCTGGAACAGGTGATTATGTTCTAAAATTAGATATTTATTATTATCTGCAGGGTCAGTCATAATATTGTTCTAAGCAGTTGTCTCTAAATATAGATTAATCAAGGAAATGTAATTAAAATGTTACAGAAAACTGACACTTTGTGGAAGAATCATTATTATATTATTAGGTTCATGTCCTGACTGACATTCATTGAATATGCAGTTGAATTATACTGCAAACAATGTAAAACAATGCAACCACCAAGTATTTGGAAGTTTGCTTCCTGGTATTTTATGACAGAACCCAAGGCAAAAGTAGAAATGGACGATTCTTCAAAAGAATACCCCCAAATACGATTTCTTTTGTTCAAATTGAAGTCACTTGTAAAATATTTAATAGAGTTGTATTGAAGTCATGATTTATTTTCCGAATGTAAAGTTAAATGGTGCTAGCAGGTCATTGCTAATGCAGATACATATCTAGTGCTTACCTTGAAATATCCACCTTGGTATAATGTGTCTGGAGGGCCGAAAATCGCGACTTCCCACTCAAATAAATTGTCCTCTCCTAAAAGTTTCACTCGGAACCCTTCCACGGGCTCCTCTTGCAGACTCTTATACTCTAAGGCCAGAGCCCTCAGTGCAGAACTGGTCGGAACCGTGTTAGACATTGTCAAGAACTAATTTTACTAAAATCACTATCTAAAAGAGATTCTATTAACATAACACTGCAGAACTCTCCTCGCGGTCCACGTATTCACGAGGCATTTCAACTTGAGTCACAATAACAACGAATGAGGAATTTTGGTAAACATAGCGCCAGCGTAGCTTACGGATTAATGATTCACACACTTCGAACGCCAATACTGTAATTACTTGCACAGTAATATACGTTTAAAAATGGGCGAAAGAATAGTCCAAACTACACGGTGATTATTACAACAATGAGAAAGCAACGTCCAAACAATCGCGATCCCAAGGAAAACGGCTGCGTGGTACAGCTGCTGCCTGAGTTGCCCGAGCGAATATTGTAGAACAGCTGTTATTTTATTTCCGTGCTTGATTGCGCAGTGGCGTGACCACAGAACATATATACCCTAAAGGGCGTGACGCACGCGGCCATTTATCGACTTTTGGAACCGGTGCTGGCCCCTGGCGGCATCAGTGTACGTAAAATTGTTTGTCCGTCTGGGAAAAGATTTCGAGTTTTGCAACGTCGAAACCAGATGGCAGCACGACTCAAGTAAAAAAATAATTTCTATGTGCGATACTAGCGTTCTCTTTTATTTTTGTGATGTAAACAGGCAGCTGCTTTGTCTATGGTTTTGTCTCTGCCTCCTTTTATTCTGAGTCAAGAGTTCATAGATGGCAGCACAAGTTTTTATTTTGAAGCAATTTTTTTTAAATACTGTTGACTTGTTTGTTTTAGTTTTTTTACAATTCTATGAATACTGTTTATGAATTTCTGGGAATTTGTATTCTTTTGAAGGTGAATATGATTAATTTTAAAGCCCTTGCCAAAACTTACATCAGCACAACAGAACAACAAAGCTAAGTTAAGAAAGCTAGGCCGAAAACAAAAGTTGCTGTTATTAAATGTTCTACGACATCATCAAAATTTAATTCTACAAGATTCTTTAGGTTTTATGGTTAGTTAGATTCAATTATCCTTAATTAAACCGCACAGTAAATCAGAGTTAGTCAGTGTTTTCAGCTCTCGGAATATCGCAAACAAAGATTTTTTTTATGTATTTATAAGTTTTGTTGCTTCGGAGTTTCTAGAAGGAAAATGCTGTTTTGAACGTTGGCGGAAGTTGAAATGGATGGAAAATAATTCAAACTATTAATCAAAAGCTATAAAGTAACGGTGTAAATCTGAGATTAAGTAACTAAGTGCTATTTGTAAGCCAGTTGCATTCAGACAAGACAATTGGTCCGTGGGCGGGTGATTCAAAGACAGGTCCCCCGTCCAGTGCCTTTTATAGGCAAAGGCAACGGGGCCTTGCGCAAACCCACGTCTGGCCCGCTCGGTGTAATGCTACGTTCACACGCGTGCCTCGCAGCCCGGCGGGCTGCCTGGCGGGCTGCGCGGCGTGCAGCCCTTTGCGGGCAGGCGTACATTCAAGCTGTTCACACGCGCGCCGTCGTGTCAGTCAGTACAAGAATGGCGAGCAGCGAGGATCTCGGTGTTGTTGCTGTCATAGCCTTTGGCTTAACTTATTTTTATTGGAAAAAGAATCAAAATGATGAACGAAAGAACGAAGAACGAAAAGTCGCTACGATCGGAGATTACAACATGGTGGAATGGTTAACGTCGTTCATCATTTTGATTCTTTTTCCAATAAAAATAAGTTAAGCCAAAGGCTATGACAGCAACAACACCGAGATCCTCGCTGCTCGCCATTCTTGTACTGACTGACACGACGGCGCGCGTGTGAACAGCTTGAATGTACGCCTGCCCGCAAAGGGCTGCACGCCGCGCAGCCCGCCAGGCAGCCCGCCGGGCTGCGAGGCACGCGTGTGAACGTAGCATTAAACATCGGGTTTGGATATCGATAATTCGATAACAGTCTTTTTGGCGAAAAACTCATGACTTCGAAAATATATTGTTTCTGAATTTATCCTTAGATATATTTTGTCCTGCATCTATAGCTCATGTAACGTCCATGTGCAAGTGCAATAATTACCCAAGTTTTGAAATATTGTGAGATAGATCGAAAAACTTTGAGCCGGTCCATATAGAGATGCCTAGTCACTTTTTTGGTAGTTGGAGGATTTAAAAAACCAATACCGCTGACTTTTTTCCTCGGTGTAACTTATAAATATGATTTTTTTAAATTTTAGAACACAAAAGCGAGCGTAATTTTTTTTCGCTTAGTTGGTTAATGCAAAAATTGCTAAAATTATCAAAATGAATAATCAAAGTATGGGTGACTTTCGACGGCGCCCCAGAGTGCGCTGCGCCCAGGAGCCTGACTTTGATAGCTGGCCACCACGCGCTATCGAAGGCCCCCTCTATATCCAATGACACCGGACACTTCTTCAGCCTCAACTTGTCCTGTCAGGTTTTTCGCGCTCCCTGCATTATAGGTTAAGTTGTCGTTAATTGAGGTTCCTGTCAAACAGAAATTGATGCTCCTTTTTTATTCCGTTCTTAGGTACTTCAAGAACGTATGCAATTTGAAATGGAAGACTACATTTTATGTTGGATACCTCTGAATAACGGCACAGAAAATCATCGTGATCCATCTTGGGAAGTGTGGGTGTAGTGATTAATATTTCCTATGAAAGTGAATCAAATCAAGTAAAACATTTCAAAAGCCTCAGTTCTCAAGATATGGCCACAAGGGCTGTCGTCATTTTGAGAGTATCAGTGGGGTTCTCCAGCTTGAGGACGGATGACCTAACTGCAATAGGTATAACTTAAAATAGAAATAAAACTCAGGGTTTTAGATTTTCGGTTTAAATAATTTAATTTCAGTCTAAATAGACAAAGATGACTAATTTACAATAATGTAAGATTGCTTTCTTTATACAATGTAATTTCTTGCTGAACGTGTTTACATACCTATTGCTATCGAATGCAGCGTTAATCAGCCTCTCTATATAAAGCTAAGACCTTCCAGCTGTATAATTTTGCGAAAGAATAACATATGATTCATTAATACAGTCAGCTCGACCTATTTGTACTTTTCCTCAGAATAAATGTTGGTCATTTGAGCCCTTGAGAAGTAAACATTTATGCCTCAATCGATCTAAAATAAAACTTCAGTCATACTTTAAGTACCTACCTATGTAGCTATTTTTGATAAATACTAAGTGCTTTTTGCTGCAAAAGTTCTAGTATTTAATGTGTAAATACTAACTACATTTATTTTTTTTTTTTTCTTAAAGGAGTAACATTACATACATTTCATATACACCTACCTACTCAATTATCCTTACAAACTTTGACATTTATAATATCAGTAGGATCTCGTTGGTACGATCAATAGTAGGACAAAGATACATCATAGGTATGGCTCGTACAGGTAAGCCTACCAATTTGTATAATCACTTGATGTCTGCAAAAATTCAGGTCATTCGAATGCAGGCTTTATAGGTATACCGATCGAAGCTCGCTGCACCGATGCCAATGACGGGCCGCTTGCTCAAACTGGAAGTTGCACTGCACCAAAATATTATGCTAATTTCTGTGTCACATAACCCACTTGTACCTACCCTGAGATCAATTCTCTTGAATCATTTTATTAAGTTGATGTTGAATAGCGTGGGCTATGGTTGTTTATGTGATTAAGAATGTGTGGGCCTGTAACTTATTAAACTTGCATCCCTTGTGTTTTTAGATTTGGAACTGCTAGCAAGCTGAAGAACTATTGATAACTGAACCTCCTGTTGAAAAGAGAACGTCGATAATGATGATAAGAAATGTATTTAGAACACTTTTATATTCATAAAGCTACTTCATACAATCAAAGTTAAAAATGGGACAGAAAAACCTATACCAACATCAAACAAAATATGACCCTCAACTCCTTAATAGCTATGATTTTCATGAATAAACAGAAATGTATAAAACTAGGTCATTTTCACCCAAGTTACCCACTTCGCGCTTGCTTTTCATAGGATTACAGTCGATACACGCCTGAAGCCATGTAAGTCTAGTGTATTCAGAGAGATTCCACAATCACGAGTGACTTGCACGGAACTGTTATGGGTCTGTGAAGTGTTTTAATAAATAGCCGCGTATAAAAAGTGATTTGACCTTTAAGTCGAGTGATTACCTAAATGTATAGCGTGTTGATACTTAAATCGCGATCTAATGGTTCATTGGCTTTTTATGAAACAATAATTAATACAGTGACGTAGCTGAGCATGGTAATTTCTGAATTATTGAATAGATCGTGTATGATGTGTGTACACTAACAGCGCAGTGTTGTGACTAAGGTTCGTGATTAAGTAAGCAATGAGTTCAGCGGCTTTTACACCATTTTTGGTATGAGTCCAACAGTGGGATGTGAGCACAGCTTACGTGTCGCAAAGTGCCCACCAGAGTGGGCGCGATGGCGCGGCATCAAGGTGTGAGGGGCGCCGGCGCAGACTCACAATTCTCACAAAAGTCACAAACCGTGAGTCAGTTGCGAGAAGCGCGCGCGCACTCTGCGACACACGATACGAACGACTCTCGCGACCATTATTTACTTTGTACATGGCAATTGTTTGACGATATTATATTATGTGATAAGTTTTTATTTAAAATTATTTATACGTGGTAATTTAAGAATCTCCTATATCAAATAAATATATAAAGTTTTATGTTATAAAATCGTGGGACCAAAATGACGATAAAAAATAAAAAGACTAAGCAATCAAAAACTTCAGAAGTGACTTCTTCTGGTAGTGCATCGACTAGTGTCCAGAAGACAAGTTCAACCACTTCGGTGCAGAGCAGCAGTAACACACTGCAGAAGGTCAGCTCGTCTGGTAAGAAGGTCCGCTATATCGAGGTAAAGGTCGAGGAAGATGACCCACTTATGATAACCGACATTTCCGATCACACTTCGATCGCCGGCTCTACCATATCGGAGCACTACAACAGTCACCCGCACTACATCATAACCGAAGCTCCTTCTATTAGTGACTTGTCTCAAACACGATCACTGGAACATCACGTAAGTGATATGGCACAGTCAACTACTGGTGAATACGTATCTAGTTCGGTGCTACAGGAATCTTCCTCGTCGCACCAACAGAATTCTAAATCGGAAACATTCCAGACATCATCGACTTCTGTGCAGCAGTCGGGTTCTAGTCATAGCCAATCATTTGACAGAACTACTGATTCTTCTGCTCCTAATCAAACTCTTAATACCGGCTTCATTGACAACTCGTCGTCTAACGTTTCTTCTTCTAACACATATTTGAAACGATCTCAAAATGCAAACGCTACTGATTCCTTTCTTCAGTCAGAGCGCCAGAGTTTAGTGAATCAAACGTCAACATCTAACTCAAAAGATCACCAAAATATTAAACAAGGCGACCGCGTAACTTATCGCAACTCTCCTGAACCGTCGCAGAGAAAACAAACTGTTCGTTCTGATTCATCAAACTTTTATGGAGGCGAAGGCAGCTTGGATAAAAGAGGAAATGTCAAAGAATATAGCAGCACTTCTCAAACAAGTGAAACTAAAAGTAGCAACATCACGAAGTCTTCCTCGTCCTCGTATGTCGTCGAAATTGTTGACGGCAAAGAACGAATCATTGATAGTTCTAAGAGGGAGTGGGGTGATGCTCAAGAACATGCATCAAAGGAAGCTTATGCAAGCATTAGTGGCACTGATATAAAACCACAGTCAGCTCACAGCATCCAGAACTATGATATAAAATCAAATTTCGACACAGGCAAGGACGGGAAAAAACCAACCAGTGAAATGATTGTTAAGGAAGACTCTAAATTCATTAAAGATGGCAATCAAATGACCTCGCATTCCAGTGTCGTCACAGAGAAAGATAACGTTGCTAAGCATCAACAATATATCACAAACCGCGAGCACTTAACAGCTGATCAACAACATCTGCTTAACCGCGATCAACAGTATTTAACTCATCACGATAATGTGGCGTCGAACCAACAACAAAACACCACTCGACAACAACTGACATCTGATCAACAGTACACAACACGTGACCACACTACGACTGATGAACAGTACACAACTCGTGAATATTTAACATCCGATCAGAGAACAACATCCACTAAAGATGATCGTTATCAGTCAAGGAACGTTTCTGACAACACCAATATAATCCGGAAAGATGTTGTTGATAATGTCACAATCAATAAAGGTACAACTGACGATCGACGACGCAATATGAATCAAACGGATTCATCCAACTTTTATGGCTACGACACCACCATTCAAAATGAACTAAACAAAGTAGGTAAAATATTACAAGTGCCTAATACAGAAAACATAAATTTTTCTACAAAAATAATGAAGAGTAACACAAGCAGTGCTCAGCAAGCTTCTACTTCCTCTTACGTTGTTGAAATTGTTGATGGTAAAGAGCGAATCGTCGACACCTCTCACAGAGAATGGGGAGATAATAAAGAACACTCTACTTACGAGAAAAGTCACAATGTAAGTGGTACAGGGATGAAACCTGAGCATGAGTATACGAGACACGTCCTTGACAAAGAATCTCACTATGACACTGGTAAAGATGGTATACCTAAAAGTTCCTTACAAGTATCAGAAGAATCGGCTTTGTATAAGAATGGGAAAGAAATAGCCTCGACTAGCAACCGGTACGGTGGTGATTTTACTAAGAAAAAAGCAATTACTGAATATGTCCCCGATGACAGAGATGATGTGCATAATAAACGTATTCATGACACGAGTGATAAAGATATTCATACTACGACTCATAAGACCTCGTCAACTGACACTCAGTCCCACACAACAGATATTAGGGATGTGAAAGACACTGTTGACTTTGTGACTACCGAGAAAGAAAACTTAACAAAAGAATCCACATCTACCACCACTTCTCAATCGAAAGATACTTTGACTACTTATGAGAGGAGCACCGGGACATGGAATGGAAAGTTTGTGTATGAAAAAGATGATGACAGGCCCAAAAGACCGAAGGAAATGTCGCCGTTCGGAAGACCTGAACAACCGAGACATCACTTAAAGCGACAAGATACAGAAGAAAACATAATTTTGTCATCAAGAGATATAAAAGATTTTACATCAATTAGTGATCTGCGAAAGATTATTGAAACCTCAAAGTTTAACAAGGATGTACGAGTAAGCAACAAAAATATAGTTATTAACAGAAACATTGATGACCGTATCCTAAAGGAAATAATCGAGACTGTTAAGAAGTATCCATTTAAAAGGATCGAAAAAGTGACATTGGGAACTAAAATTAATGAAGATGTAAAAGATCTTTATGAAGGAATTGATACAGAGGAAACTACTGTATTGACATCCACTACTGGCGAAACAACCAGAAAAGCTTTTGAAGTAGAAAAGAATAGAAGTCAAATTGAAGTTACTCGTTATATCACTGAGAATGGCATTACAAGAAAAATTACGACCTATGAGGATGCTAAAGAGGACGACAAGATCAGAACGGACGTCTACGTCGACAAGAGCGCGTTAGACTTCAAAAACTTGGTAAGAACTTAACTTTATTTATTATTTTCAATCTAGTGGCTCAAAGACAAAGTCAAAGTCAAAAATGTTTATTGAAAACATACCGGCCGAATTGAGAACCTCCTCCTTTTTGGGAAGTCGGTTAAAAAAAGTAGGCTAACTTTTAGCACTTTTTCACCTCAAATTTACAAAAGGACAGCTCCCCCAAAACGCCCCCCTTTCACTAGCTGGCTAGTGCGCCAAGCTAAATATTATCATGATTGGTTTTCTCAATGCCATAACTTTCCAATTTTGGTTCACTTGAGCCGATATCCGAATTGTATTGTTTTATCAGCGCGGAGAAAACATCTGACAATCTAGAGCAGGAGATAAAACTTTTATCCATTTCAGCGCGATGTCCAAACGACCGAAGACGTTATTCGAGAATACGACGTGGTGGACCGTGCTATCACGGACACCACGAGGGAGGATACCACCATCAGCACCGTCTACGATGAGAAGATCACTGATGACAGGACCACAATGCGAGACGACAGGACTACGATCGAAGAGACCGTCATCATTGACGAGACCAGGCCAAGAGGAGGCCCCAAGAAACCGGAAAAGATTGTCACTAAGGAACAGTGCATCTGCGAAATCTGCACTTGTGGGTGAGTACATTTTCTTCACTTTTATGTTTGTGATCGCACCTTTTGCCATGATACGAGAACTATACAGTAGACAGTTATGCAAAATTACGTGCATCATAAACAACTGGGCCAAATGTCAGTAACCTATTAGGGCATCCTTTTGTGCATACCCAGTGACGGTAGTTAAATGTACATGGCATACTCTGGGTAATTGTTATTCAGACTGGATTCAGACATTAACGAATGCATGACATTTGGAACGACATTTCAAAAAAATTTAGACTAATTAACTCGAAATCTTGAAAATGCAGTTTTTGTTTCTATATGTATCTAGTTTATATTTATCAAAACTAAAGTCTTGAGTTCGGACATTATCAAGTCATCTATCTTGAAGTTTGACGTCATAAAAAGCTATAAATAAAGATTACATAAGTTAACTTGCATTCAAATAATTTTTATACAAACAACTTATACGTAAGCAATGCTTGTATTTGGACATATACTTATCATTGCAATGTTATCGAGTTAGGTTTCTTGGAAGTGCACTAATTCGGCATCGGTAACGATAATCCTCTGTCACAACTCGCGATGTTATAACACGTAAGATAATGTTGTCAGGTGCGCCACTGATATTAAGATAACTTTTGTAGGTTTCACACTATTATCTCTCTAATAAATAGGTCGCATGAAGAAAGACGTCAGCATTGTTTGAAGAGATGCAATTATGAATGACAACGCAGTTTTAGAAACATTTTCACGCATCATCTGTTGCAAGAAATTTTAACTACTAGTAGATAGAAAATAGTTAAGAATTTATAATAGAAATGTTGATAACAGCCAAACAATTCTTATCAAGTAATAGTGTTGAAGTGTAGTGGCGTCTACATTTGCGAATAAAATTCTTAAGTTTATACCAATTGAATGTCGAATCATGTTACGGTTCACGAATTAGTTGGAATGTAAAAAAAAAGAATAGACGACGAACGTGACGTTAAATTACGTAGTTTGTTACTAAGGCATGACGTAACGATTTATTTTGGTAATAATTTCTTTGTAACAACGTGGCTAGTTGACGCTGTGTTTAATTTTTTTTTAATTTTGTATGTGTGTCGGTTTCACGATGACCGTGAAAAATCATCTGTGTTGTCATCTTTTTTGTCGCATTGAAATCATTGAATGTGGGTAGTCTGTTACGATGATTCAATATTATAAATTTTCGCAAAGGACCTTTGTGAGGGCACGCGCGGCGGATCAAGCTATATATGCGATCGATATTCATCGCGCGCGGCTCCTGCGTCTACTAAAAAAACAAGTTGTCGGCGCGCCCGTCACTGCGCGTCCGTGGCGCGTCGGCGCGCATGTCGCTGCGCGTCCGTGGCGCGTCGGCGCGCATGCGCGTAGGCTACGGCCGTCCCACCCCTCACGACTCTATTCTCGGAAACGAGTGGGAATGCGCGTTTGGCGGCGTTCGGAAATGCGCGGGGTAATTTGACTTGCGACATACTCCCCCTCTAGTTCTGGAGAGCGTCCTCGCTCCTGGACTAGCTCAGTGCCCAAGCGTTTCGGATATTTTTATATTAAAAATCGGTCGCGAAACTACCTCGTGTTTATCGTCGTTACCTTCACCGGCGCGCGTGCTCTCATCACAATATATTCTGTCACTACACACCTTAATATCTAACTTATTCTTAATATAATTGTATGAACAAAAAGAATCATTAGAAAAATTACAAAAATGTTGGTTACACCCCTCTATATTGCGGGCGTCATTACACACATTAACATAATGCGGAGATTAATAACCCTTGCTCATTACGAGCGTCATCGCAATATACATCCTTATTCGGTACATTGGTAATGGTACCTACATAATTGGCGCTTGCACCCTAATTCACAATGAGCGTTATCAATAATCATGCTATCATAATAATAATTCGACACATATTCGTTATGACATCTTACCACATTGTTGGTATTGTGAGTCAACCCTAAAAGATAGACATAATATACATTAAGGCTGCACACGCGACGGAAGTTTTCCCAACATTTCCCTTCACTGCTCTGCTCCTATTGGTATCCTATAACCTGCCCAGGAGTATGAAGAATAATCGTACCAAGTTTCGTTAAAATCCGTCTGGTAGTTTTTGTTTCCATAACGAACATACAGACAGACAGACAAAATGATTGCATTTTTGGCATCAGTATCGAGCACTAATCACCCCCTGATAGTTTTTTTGGAAATATATTATGTACAGAATAAAATTGACCTTTCTACAGATTTATTATAAGTATAGATAAAAATTGGTGTCAATTAAATTGACCCGAAGACGTCGTCCTGACGTCTGACGTACGTCAACCGCAGCAAAGAACCAATCCCGAGTGAGTAGTGACGGCTATGACGCGATGCTCTGCGGTCCAATCTCCGCTTTACCGCCGCCCCCGCACTTCATACCACCAAAGGGACCCAATAAATCAAGTTCTGCGCAGGTGAGAGTCAGGGCTCAATATCCATGCCGATTACTTGCGTTGATTTATAGTCAGAAACACATCGCGGGGAAATGCTATAAAAACTTTGTTCGTTATTGCATTGTTTACAGTTTTCACGAGTCACATTTTGCGTACCGCACTGATAACACGTCACCGGATTTTTAGTCTGAGCGGCTGACTCACCTGTGCCTGTCGACTTACGGCACTGTTCCTTGCGGTGTCCGAATCTTCAGGACTCGCAGAGTGGCCGCGATGCAGGTCTCGATGACGTATGCGTCTGCTCCTGATTGGTTGTCGCGGCGGGCGCTTGCTAGGGCGTAGGGCGCGGCGCGCTCGGCTCGCGCGGCGTCATCGCGCGAGGGCGCGCGGGCGCTTGAAGCGGGCCTCCTACTGGTTTTCGGTGCGGAGTTGAGCGCTTCGCTCTTTGTTGACCCGGCGATAGTTTCTTCGATAATTCTCGATTGATTTAGTAGTTCTTAGTCTCAGTTACGAATTTTGCGATGAAGTAAGCCGTAAACCATGAGCTGCACCTTCGATGATAGGTCGCCCGCTGGTAGGCGCGATAATAGCGCTCGGCTCTTCGCGACGAAAGTTTATGTTCGAACATCTTCGGGTTGTTCGATTCTAAACAATTCTCTATATTTTGTACTCAGGGCGGCGATCTCTGTATGCGTCGCGTAGGTATTGACGAAACTTCGGAACGAATGCTCTGCCACCAGGTTGCTGTGTCGTCTGTCAGCACCATGGACATGCCTTTTATGGCCACATCGTCATAAATATTGGTGCACTCTTTATATGCCTCAATGGCGTCGATCCGGAGAATCTCGAGCATCGAGTGAAGTTGCCGGTCCTCTCTGTTGCGCTCGGCGTTGGCGCCGGTGATGCGGTCGGGGTGGACGCCGTCGCGGACAGGCGCGTTGGACTGCTGGATAGTCGACAGCAGTGCGGTAAAGTTGTCGCGAGACATGGTGACGCTGTCGTTGAGCGATTGCCGATTGAGTGATTGCCGTTGGCGCGTTCGCGGGTTTTTAACAGATACACACACACGAACGCGGGGTACACGAGCACATAGGCACAACAGTTACACCAACTTTATACTCATAACACAATTACACTGTGGTGGGCCTCTTTTGTGAATGGCATCTCGCAGTTCAGCCTAGGAGGCTGTTGCCTGCTTAACCGGCCTAGAGTTTAAGGCCTCCAGCCAGGGGCAAAAAAGCTTACAAACTAAGCGACTGCGCTAAGGGCACCCCCTGTGGGGTACGAGCCTCGGCTTAGGGCGTCGCTGACTAACAGCAAAAGGACAGGCTGGATCTGATTTAAGGGGCGTTTTAACTTTAACGCTCAGCTACGCGGCTGGCTAAGCAAGGGTCGGGGGGGGAGTTTGAATTTCTACGCGTACGCGTACCTCGGCGGCGAGGTTTCGGATATTTCCGTATGTGTCTGTGTTTTCTAAGAGTGCTAGTTTCCCTAAGGCTCTCTTGGAGCACTGTGATGGGGTCGTCAGTAAGGGTCAGGGTGTGTCTTGGCCACTGTGGTGGGTATAAGGCCCTAATGTTGGGCGTTATAGCTTCCCAAAAAATGAAGAAAGGTGACATAAATGGCTCAGCAGTTTATATGTGAAGCAAAAATACAAAAAAATCTGTCTTCACTTCGAATCTTCCTGCTTTTATACTGCTAATTCCCGCTAATTATTATATATATATATATATAGTATCTTAAGGTAACAAACTGCGTAAGTTAAAACTTCAATACCAATCTCATAGTCACCCTATTAGAAAGGGACAGACGGCCTCCGTACTAACTGTTTCACTCGGCTCGTTTTTCGCAGTCCTGGGGCCCGATTCTCCTAATTTTACTTAAGCAACATACGATTGACGTTCGACTCGATTCGACTGAAGCGTATGTGGCATTCCGCCATTTTTTCTTTGAAATAAACGTTTTTATCCTTTTCTCTCATTCAATAATAAATCATTTTGTCTGCAAATGATTTACCATTGCAAAATGATTGTACAGCAAACTACCGTATAGACCAAAATCAAGACCAATCGCTCACCAATCAAAAGTCAATCGAATACGATTGGTCTTTTATTAGTAGCAGAATGCCTAATAAAAAACCAATCGTATTCGATTGACTTTTGATTGGTGTCTTTTATTAGTAGCAGAATGCCTGATAAAAGACAATCTATATTATGTCTGAATTGACTGAATTTACTAAATTATGTCTATGTACTAACTACTCTGGGGCGACGGATAGCTCCGTCGCGCGCCATAGGTTGAACGTCAAGCAAGCCGAATTTTGCCGAAATACGCCTACCGAACCAGTGGCGGCGTAGCATCGGGTGGCACCCGGGGCGAACTACTAATTGAAAACCCCTCCCCCCCAAAAAAACACGACAAAATATAATCCATGACCGATCGGGGTTTAAACCGAGCTTACGGTGACATTGATGTTCGGGACCTATCGGGGTCCGCTACGGATTTGACGATTAAATGAGCTACTGAGTTATACTGAGCTACTGATATAAAGATATGAGGAGGGATTCAAATCCCAGTGATTGAAAGATGCATAATATCTATCTTTTCTTTTCAATGACAAATTTTGCCTATGTCTTCTACTAAAAAAACCAGATGTCGGCGCACCCGTCGCTGCGCGTCCGTGACGCGTCGGCGCGCATGCGCGCAGGCTGCGCCCGTCCCTCATATATGTACATAGGTTCGGTGGTGTGTGTGATCTGACTGATGAGGTGTTACTTGTGTAATCCCTTCTAACTACTTCTAACGAATCGTGTCGGGTGTGTCATAGTTAATGCCTTGTCCGTGTAGAACAAGCCTTGATTGTTATTGAACACAGACTTATTGATCGTTACCACGAACATAATAAAACATTTTTGTTCAGCTTTTGAGGAAACTGCAAATGTTTCAATTATTTTTCCTGCGTTCTGGATTTTGTAAACGTCTAGCTAAACGTCAGTAGCATATTTTTAAATGTCGATTAGTTAGTTACTTATTTAGAAGTGTTCATTGATTTATATCTGTAGGTGGGTGTCAGTACTAGCCAATGAATTAAATATTCATGAATCCATAGTCTAGTTCGCTGTCTTGACATGTGTTTGACCCTAACTGTTCCAGATTGTTATAGCTTGTCAAATCTATCGTATGACACATACACAAATGTTTCGCAGTGATTGTGTAGAGTGCTTCGGTTTTCATCGTACTCGCATCTGGCAGAGTGCCTAGTCGAAGTAAATATTTTTGTTATCGCTTCTGTATTCCCAATGTCACGGGCAATCACGTCTGTGGCCATGTGATCGGTCAACTTTGTTTGAACAAACCATTTCTCGACTTAGCGAAAAGTTATATAAATGTGTAAAATTATTATAGCTAATGTATGAATCATGGTTCGACTCTATCGGTTTAGCAACAGCCTTTTATTGCTTGCTTAAGTCACACGGTGTGGGCTGTATTTCGATAATGCAATTAGTATCGCCCTCGATCTGAAACTCGTTTATGTATTTTATTTATACTTTCATAAATGCCGTGATAGTATCCTCGGTTTCCTGGCTCCTGTAAGAAGTCATTACATATTTTGTTTTTGTCATTGGTAATGGGTTTGGTTCGGACAAAGAGTTCTGACGCTTGAGTATCCATTAAGATAAAATTCCATTAGCGTTAGAGCATTGAAATCGTATTTCGGTTCTATGATTTACACGGTTACACACGACATATTTTTCATGTTTTTGTAGTTTATTGTTAGTGCTATTACCTTGCATGCTATGACAATTATTACTGACAATTAGTTTTAATTAAACGACCCGAATATTTAGATCACGCTGAAAACAGAACTGAACTCACGTTAGTCCAAATGTTCTACCTAATTCGCTTACCTCATGTGTATAAAATATGAATTTGTATGTACATATTCATAGTCAAACAAATTAAATGAATCAACTAAATAAATTATGACTACTACATCTCTAATTGTTTTTTAAACAGTTGAAGGATAGATAACGTATCATTCCGTTATCTACCGGTTCTTATTCAATAGAAGTATCAATAAATCTAAACATTACATAATCTAGCATTGACAAATAATATCAGAATTTATTAGGCTTAGATAGTGGTAGTTGTAATCATAACACCATAAAATATGCATTAAAATTGGGTGTGTTTACGATAAAAGAAAATTCAATGGGTTTTTACATTGCACATTTTCATATGTAGGTGTTTAGGAGATATTTAAACTGCTCTTTAAAAAAATTCAGCTATTCGTTTTGTTAGTAGGAAAACTGATGGTAAATTCAGAAGCGCTCACGTCATAATTCCTGGAATAAAACAGACTGACAAATTCGCAGAAATCTGTCTAAGAAACCAATATAGCCAAGAGAAGATCGTAAGATGGTTTTCGTGAAATAAACTTACGTAGGATAGGAACTCCGATTCATAGCAATGTAGGCGGTAAATAGCAACAGAGATGAGACATCAACAAACCTACGATTCATATCTAGGTACTTATATCTATGAATAAGTTCCATGGAAGTAGAAGCAAGTGCGTTCACAGGTAGCGTGTGTACTCGAGCGCATCACACTTCGTCGCTTCACGGTGATAGGTCGACGATTCCCCACATCTGAGTAAACAGTGCCATACAATAGCTTTTCGAATGACATTCTTGTAGGAGAATTTATGTATAGGTATTTAGCTATTGGCTTTTAGAATAAGGTTATGCTAGTTTCAAAGGTTTGGCAGAAGTCTTTATAAAGATGATGATTTTGGATGGATTTTTGGTTGAATTTTTATAGCAAACAATATAATTCGTACAAGACTTAATCGTTCAATTCAATTGGCTTAGATATCAAATTTCCAAATAGGCACACCAACGCTTTCATTTAAAATTCATAGGCTGAAATGTTGGCGGATATTAGCGTCGACCTATTAAAGGATTACAGCAATAAATTGTAAGTTTTGAAATAGTTGAACGAATGTATCTCGTTGGCTGCCCACTATGGCATTACATCACGCTATAGCGTGTGTTCTGTTCGCAGTGACCGAGCACGAAGGACACTTTTAAAATTAAAGTCAAATAAAGCACTGACATTAATGTATCTAACGCAATGTCATGGGAATATCGACCCAAGCAACATGCCATTTAGATCTACATTTGCGCACACACGCAACGTTTAAACTTTAGTAAATTCTAACTAACTAGCTGCTGCAAAATGTTTTCCTATTCATGTTGAGAAATTGCTGTGGTACCGTACCGCGCCAGTCACCTCTATCTAACATCAACTGTCTACATTCTATACGTATATCTTCTTCATCATGAAAGACTGATGATCCGGTTAATTAGCTCCGATTCATTTTAATCAAAAGTATAAATGAATGTTGATTGAGTCTCAGAAATCGTTAAATTAAATGACGTTGTGTTGTTTCTTCCTCAATGTTCAAACATTTGTGCATGGACATGGACATCGTAAAGACGGTAAAGACTAGTTTCTGATATGTATAATGAATTTAAATTGACTATAAGATATTTAAAATATTGCTTGGAATTTTAATAATACGGCAAAATTACAATTTGTACGGGCAAATAGGCAGAAATTCTTCAAACTGAACTTAAAAACCCAACAGAAGTCATGGAGTCTACTCTTCCCTTCATTATCTTTATCTACCCGTATAGATTAGCAGATAAGCCTACAACCCACCGCATACAATGAAAGCATGAGCACGCATGGAACTTTTCTTTTCTCATTGTTTTTAATTTATCGACACCTCGAAATCTTAAAACATTTTCCCAACCGTTGATGATAGATTCGCACTGCTGGCGAGAATTAAATAAAATGATGAATAATTTGCAAAATTATGAGAGTAAAATAATTAGCCTTTAATGTTTTGTCCACATAGATCAAGTTTTTATTGACAGGTCTCTAACGGGCTTGAATGAAATCGGAACAAGTTTCGCGATAACACTCTTGAGAAAGCAGTTAGTTTCTCCTTTCCTATTTTATAAACTACTGACATTCAAGATTGTCAACTGCCAATGGGTTGTACTGTTGTACAATATTGTTTCTATTATTTGGTTCTTGAAACTGCCATAAAGTTAATAGGTGCCTAACCGGAGTCAACAACTCGAGTCAAGTGTTCAATCAAGATATGATTGTAAGTCCCTGAATCGCCATTTTTGAACTCGTGGTTTTTTCTAGTGGCAAAATACATGAAATTACATACCTTTTTTTGCGATAAATATGATTATGATACACCACTAATCTTTCAACTTTCCAAATAAATATGCAAGTAGATAAGATTATTAAACGCATGTTAGTTTTTATCATTATTGCAACTGCTGTTTAATCTCTGATTAGATAGGTATAAGTTGTGTTATTTATGTAATTCGTTTAGTGAGTGTCCTTGCATTCCATTGTTCTATCATCTTCAAAATTTCGCTTCCACGTATTAAATTCACTCGATTATTTTAAGATAGTTACACTCATTCCTGTGTATTCAGATTCATGGCATAAAAGACGTGGATATATATGAATGGTTACTGAAAATAAAGAGCCATTTAAAAACGCATCAGTATTTCCCCTACTTCAGTTTTCATGTTACCTTGACATGACAATATTGGTTGTTTTGTACTACATTATTTAAATATTCATATATACCATCGCATCGCTTACTTTGCTTAGTAACTTAAGAGATTTAACTCCGATTCGGCCTGATATTTCCAAACCATTGTTCTAATTATTTCATCCTCGATAATACAAACACGGTTTATTCTTTACTTTATATTTTTTATCTTTTTGTGCTTGTTGCAGAAGTATTAACAAGCTTAATAATACATGGTTTGTAGCAATTGTAGTAACGTTACCATTATCAAATAATGCACGCCATGCTATCTCAATTCGTGTATCAGATAAAAGTGAATTACTTTATAATTATTGTTGTTATACTGCAGTGAAAAATATGAAATAATAAATGAATGAATATTTTAATGAATAAGCACTAAAGTATTACGTAGGCCTCTATTATTAGTTGCGCCAGACGTGGCCTTCTGCTGACCTCAGTGTCTCAGATACAAGTGCATTATTCACTTGCAACAATCCGTATTGCAGGTTATTTAAACAAATAAATGCTATTTGTTTAAATTTTACAGTAATTAACTTAATACGTGAACAAAGAAGTTTAGATGAGTCTAATTAGCCATTTGAGAAATGTAGATACGGTTTGGCTTATAAAACAGGTTCTCAAATGTTACGATTTAGCAAGACCTAAGTATGAAGTAGTTCTAAACGTTAAATATCAACTGTGTATTGGTTTGAGCGCTCTATCCTTGCGAGAACAAGACATAACTTAGTCATCTATCTAAAACGTTCCAATAACACATGAACTCCGTCTGTGGCACACAGGCATAGACTAAAGATTTATGTTCGTCCACAATACAAAGAATCGATCATTCGTCCCGGATTGCGTTGCGTCACGCCACCTGTCCTTGTCGGAGTGCACGACTGATGTCAGCTCAACCAGAGATAAGCGCTGACAATGCGGCGTGTTTTCACATTCCAACTTACTGTAATTTATCTAAATACTAGATAGTAAAATATCATCGTCTTTAGACTAAACATTCTACAGTAAACTTACTCTTTGGTAACAGCAAAACAATGACCTGTTTTAAAATGTATTCCGAGGTAATAAATAAACATAGAAGGCAGAAGTTCGCTAAAGATGTCGTGATAGCATTTAATTAATTACATTGATATACTCAGCAGCTATTTCCTAGAAGCACCTTAGCATACAAATTCTAACGTTAGCTATTTTTAGTGGTTCAATCAGAGAAAAATATCTCTAGGTTACCTACTCATCGTTCGTCATTTGAATACGTGTCTTTTGAATAAATAAATTAGCATTAACCGATTCGTAGAAATGGTAACAGCTGGACGATTTCGCAAGTTTTAGCCTTATTGAGAATAGATCATTGCTTAGTCATGTTCATGTGTTTATATAACCTTCATAACGTTCATACTTTCAGTATTTTATTGATTTCAGCAGACTTTTGAATAATGAAAACTACGTAGGCGGTAAGACAACACAATGATAGCGTGTCGAATAGATCGATCAATTCCGTGGTATATTGCTGCATGAAAACATATGAGTAGATTCTATAATAAAACAGTGATTTAACTTTCATTCTATATAGTCGTGATGACAACAATGTTAGACAACAGTTTTATTATTGCATACATCAAAATTAGTTAAACTGCATCATGGTCTTGTTCTTTTCTAGAGATCTGACGAAGCACTTGTAAAATGCTTTCAATATTTAACAGTCGTAAAAATATCGTTTAGGTTTTCTTAATCTAAAAATATTTCTGCCTGCAAGTTTAATATCCTGCCACAGGAATCGAATCGAACCGGCTTCTCTAAGTGTAGCGCTCGAAGGCTTTCATCACAAATCATACCAATAAAATTGCACTTAACGAGGACTGCTGGTGTTTATCAAAGGAAGCGAGTTCCAGTTGCCATTAATGCAATTAATTGGCGTTCATAAATACTGCTTTAATTAGCGGTGTCAGCGATTAACTGGTCCGTTGGTGAACAGTCATGGTTGGTCCGTGAAAGCGGACAACGAACAGTGGTAGTTCGTAGATCATAGATTTGGTTTGCGCCCGCGCAGAGTACTCGACTGTGACACGTGAGGCTTACGTGCGCGACCACCGTGACTGAGAGAGTTTTGTTATGGCTTGCAACATGCGGCTATTGACTACTGTGGACCAAAGGGCTTAATGAACGCTACTGGTTCGTCGTACTGTGCCAGTACATCATTCGCCTCACTGCCCTGATTAAGTAGTTCCATATCAAACCCAATTGACCAAGCTTGCTGCTTGCTGCAAGTAATTAAAGCAGATCCATCATCATGACTCGTATGGTAGTTTATTTAGGATATGATAATGACTGCATGGTCATGGTTAAATATAGATAATGTCTTATTAGGATTTCAAATATTTTTCCTTAACATTAGCATATAAAGAGCGATTGTTTATTATGCAGAATATACAGTCAACTAAACATGTTTATAAGGATAATTGGAAACTAAACGATGTCCTGTGATCTCAGTTTCCGCTGGCTGTGTATAATCATGGCAATATGCTATGTCCTCTTGTACGTCACGTTATTGATCACGTTGCTCGATCGTCTGATGTCATTTGTGGTCGAGCTCACGAGGGCACGATATTGGGTCGCATGCTTCCAATCAGACGTACAGGAATGGTAATTACCTAAGTACTGAAATGGACTGTTAGTACAAACAAAGTATGATTAATGTTTGTTATGTTAACAGCCTAACAGTAACAGGTAAATTAGTGATGTTTTTCTAAGTTGCCTTGGTGTTATTGTTGGTTTTATTTTGTTGACGGAGATTTCGATATAATCCATACAAGAGTCATAAGCATAAATCATACTTTACAACTCTCTAATCTCCCTTTGTATGATTAATAGCACCATTACAATTAAACAATAATAATAATTAGCTGTACAAAGCTTATTACATCTATCATGGAACGTGACCGGATTGGCGCCCGTACGATAAGTGGAGCCGTTCTTAGCATTCAGGACACGTCTAGACCACAAGATGGGTTGACAAGTAGGATAGCCATATCAGGTATCTACACTACAATATACGTTGAAAAAGGCAAAGGAAACCACGACCCAAAGATAATTACGTGCCTCTTTTTTGCATCGTCTAACCAGCTAACCTTCAAAATGTCTGGGATGAAGAATTTTTGTAACTATAGTTACTGGCTTCCAAGCGTAGATTTTAGTTTGGTAGAACCTGTTTCGTTTGTACATGTAAACTATACTACATATAGCTACGGCATTCAAATGAGACGAATGGGTTCTTTTACCTAACAGAATTGTTATCATTAACGTTCAAGGTGTTCTACAGTCATAAAGGTAAAATAATACGAAAGAAGGAATTTGTTATTAAAGAAGTGATTTTATGTTAGCTAACACAATTTGGTTTTCATTTTGAAATTCCACAGCATGGTGTTTGTATTGTTTTGCAACACAAGTTATTGATTAATGTTTTGAATGTATATGGGAATAAATTCATACGTGTTCGATGCTTCATGTCGTAAGATATTACCATTACGAATGCACAAACTCGTTCCTAGCAGTCTGTATACGTGAGCTAGAGGTATTGTATGCAAATCCCTGGTGGGAGCACATAAGGTAAACGCGGGTGAAGTCGTCATGCCCCAATAGTCGTCAATGAATCTTAAAACTTTTATTATTATTTTCTACGGAACTTAAAATGGGCCGGTTTATATATCAACATATTCTTGATAATATATTGCACAATTGAAATAACAATACGGGGTTTTAACAGTCACGGCTTCCAAGATATGTTATTTCAAACGTGTGTGCCCTAACAAAATCGTTTTTTCGTGAAGTTCAGCTGTCAAAAGTGAAACTCATCATGTGGTTTTGTGTTTTGATTTACATAACTCCAGTGGGGTCTGTGGTATGTTTCTTTGTTCAATTAGATAGTTAAGTTTATTTGCTACCGATGTAATATGCAATTTGGAATACTTTTAACATAGAAGATATATTTTTTTAATGTGACATCTATTGGTACTTCAAAACTCCCATTTGACCCAAAACCCGTCAATTTTACAATTATTATGACGACTACTGGGACATGCTCAAAAGTTGCACCTAAACTCGTCATAATGAGGATATTTTGTGTTTTACAGTACAAAATGCGAATAAATAGCTAATATCGGGACTTTTACAAATTGATAACTGTCTAGAACAAACATATTTAAGGTTAAGATTACATTTGTTCATAAAACTGCGTTTCTTTTAAGCTTTTTCTTAGGGGTAAATTTTACTCTGCTGGTTCTAGATGCACGTACACAGTCATGTTATTCGATTCAATAAATATGTTTCTTAATGGTTAAATCCCCTGTTTTCTATAAGTATGCACTTTCTACGAGTGTTTTTTCAGGTATCTATTGGCCGCTGTAGGCCTCCGCCATTTGATTAAGATCTACCGCTTTGGGTACAAGTAGGTCTAGCACTAGCCTTTGTTTCTACTACGCTTGGATTACAATTTGTGGCAAACAAAAATTGACTGTTCTTACACTATGCTTTTTGTTCGAAATAACTGTATTTCGTTATGCGTATTGTACCGCGTCTTCCTAACGTGCCTTAATAGCGCCTGTATAAAAATTATGTCATTCAACTAGTTTTGACGCAAAAATATTAAAATCAGTTTTAAAACTAAGATGACATAGCTTCAAAGTAGTCAGTAAGTCTCACACCAGTCTAACCAAGGGGTATTGGGTTGCCTGGGTAACTGGGTTGAGGAGGTCAGATAGGCAGTCGCTTCTTGTAAAGTACTGGTACTCGGCTGAATCCGGTTAGACTGGAAGCCGATCCCAACATAGTTAGGAAAAAAGGCTCGGAGGATGATGATCATGAGGAACTATGGCACCTGCCAATGACAATGTATAAAATACATGTTAAAATGGCAGGTGGAGACTCACCACCTCACTTACTGGGCCCCCGGGAATCAGTTGCTAAATCGCAACAAGAGGGCAACAGGTACATGAGCGGCTGAAGGGTGATGATACCTCGGCGGACTTTAAACGAAGATCACGCTTTCCTTGTGGGTCCAGCATCACCGGCCCACTCGCCACTTACCACGAGGCACCTACCCTCCGAGCAGGGCTGCTAACCCTGCTCTAGCGACTCCACTCTGGTCGACCAATGAAGGCAAGCCAAGAGGCGGGAGACCTTCACTAAAGCAGGCCGGAGATGGGGGACAGTATACTCTCCCCGGAGCACTCGGATATATAGCCCCGCGGGGTCGCTACTCCTCGTCATCCACCTCAGATGCCCTGTGGGACTTATTAGATATTATTATTATTGAGTTTGAACGGTTAGTTGTACCTAATCATATTTTATTTTTTGATTGATACCTTTAAGACAGTAGACAGTTTAAACTGTCTATAGAGATTTTTGCAAATGGTACTTAGCATGCGCTAAGCAGTTCAGAAGTTTTGATGAATGACAACCTTACCTACATATCTATGAATGTTAGTAATTATTTCGCGATAAGCTATATAAATGAATGTGGCTTTTATTTTTTGTGAATACTAATTATCTTATTTTACAATTTAAATATTTTAAAAGTAATTATTTTACTCGTGCTACATATGCACATGACTGCATCGTTATTATGATTAAAAAATATAACATACTAGCTTCTGCCAGCGATTTCACCCGCATCCCGTGGGAACTACTTCCCGTACCGGGATAAAAAGTAGCCTATAGCCTTCCTCGATACATGGGCTATCTAACACTGAAAGAAATATTCAAATCGGACCAGTAGTTCCTGAGATTAGCGCGTTCAAACAAACAAACTCTTCAGCTTTAAAATATTAGTATAGTTATCGG
The DNA here is from genome assembly GCA_033682625.1 of Helicoverpa zea x Helicoverpa armigera. Classification (NCBI taxonomy): domain Eukaryota; kingdom Metazoa; phylum Arthropoda; class Insecta; order Lepidoptera; family Noctuidae; genus Helicoverpa; species Helicoverpa zea x Helicoverpa armigera. Next base: position 5,970,268 of record JAWIIS010000011.1, read on the forward strand.
TACGAATCTTGAGCTCTGACCTACTCCTGCGCAGAAGTATTTATTGGGTCCCTTTTGTGGTATGAAGTGAGGCGCGGGGACGGCCTAAAGCGGTGATTGGCCCGCAATGCATCGCGTCATAGCGGTCACTCGAGATTGGTTCTTTGCTGATAAATTACTTCTGCGCAGATGTAGGTCAGAGCTCAAAATTCGTGCCGATAACTATATAGATATTTTATACATAGACTGGTTTTGTGATTCCAAGCGTTTGATAGATAGGAATATAAATTAAAATGCAACTATGTATCTGTTTTATTGAATACCTGCTCTTCTAACAGATTATGACCTGCTATTCTAAATAGGAATTTGGTTTTTTATCTATCTACCTACATGATGTTTCAAAAGCACAAGTATGCTTAACAAATTCAAGCACAAAAAAATGAACATAACTTGAACCTTATGTTCAAGAGCAGAGAGTTTACATTAGCATTAAAAGTTGACGAGTACTGGGATAATTTGACGAGTATCCGTACAAATCAGACGACTATTGGTACAAATCGCCCTTTTTTTACTTTTGCCTTAATAAGTATATAAACCCATCAAAATGATTAAAAAAACATTAGTTAATTAGAATAATGAATAAATACTCTATCACGTCATGCAAAAATTTTCATTTTCTATTGAATAATTAACACACAGTAGCGCTTCAAAGTCAGTGATTTCCGAAATCCGACGACTATTGGTACGTTTACCTTACCTCGGACCAGCGGGCCACGCCACACATGAGTGACATCCATAAAATCTAGGGTGCTATATTCTATAAGGCTCGTATTGTAAGACATTGTTGAACAGCATATTACTAAGTTAACGCTTATTTCAGTCGTGACTACGACATAGTTTAACATATTGAACAACATAATGGTAACTTGGACATTAAACACGTTTCAAATGCTCCATTTTTGACACCTTTGCAGTGATGTCACCTTTCGATATGGCAAGAATTCACGGCTTAAGATAAAGACGGTTATAATGTACTTTGCACTGCGGCCAATTGCATTCGCCTTCATAAAGCGACAATAAGCCTCAATTTGATGTTGCATCATGATGTCCACCTGTCGTCTGGTGAGATGGTGATTGAGTGATAGAGTCGCATCAAGCTAACGAGAATAACAAGTAAAGTGCTCAGGCGAATATTAGGCGCCCACACGTCACTAGCTCCTCAATTGAAAAATGTTCCCCGTCGCTAAATTGACCTTAGAACATCCTACGTCTCGTCTCGTAATAGGAAGAGATGTCTTTCAATCAATGTTTGTGTCTATAACCAAATTTGGCGAGCCGGCTTATTATACAGTGCCTACATCCTACAGTTCTCCAGCCAAAGTCGTTTCCGAATAATTACCGGCTTATTGCTAACTCGGAAGGAATGAGTTTAGCTTCTTAGTGATGAGGAGACGGATTGTTTATTTAGATCAGTGTGGGTTGCTTTATGTTGCTTTCTTCTCGTGATATATAGCATTCTCTCGTATTTATTACAGCGTGAGAGTGATGTAAAAAGCCGGGTATTGTATACAAAATCGGCACGCCAATTAGAAAGATACGTGACGTGTAAAGTGGTGCAGGCTGCGACCTCAGGCGGGCGTATTCGCGGCGATGATCTCACCGGGCCCACGTCCTCGCCTCGCTCAAACTCGTTTGTTGTTTACTCGTGTCGATGTAAGAACTTAACGTTTTCGAACACAGGACGTTCAGTATCAAGTGAGACGAGGTTTACGTCATGCAAACACTATATTTTGGCTTTTATTGCCTCAAAAATGACTTGTATCCTTATTTAACTTGGCAATTTTGTCGTCTCCTGAGCTCTACGCTAGTTAAGGCATGGCAATTTTAGCCAAAGTATTTCTTTAAGTTTTTAAGTTCACTTTGAGGATTTCAATATGGATATTATTTTCCGGAGTGCTGCTGTTTTTATGCTAAGATGAAGCACATTTTTTGTGTTGCATAGGAAGTGGTGAGGTAATCAGTCAATGGCGAATTTCAAGAGCAAAATAATTTTGCACAGGAAACTGGTCGGTTTTGAAACCTTTAATAAACTGCTATTGTGACCACAAGCGTTGTTTAGATTTGTCGAGGACAAAACTCGGTTTGATGCCGTGTGAATGTAATTGATCATATTACAAAAAGAGATCATGATTGAGCGTAATCCTATGTTGCGTAATTTGGCGAATTACATTACGTGCTAGCTTGGTTAGTGTATAGACAGGTAGGCCATATGGTCGACGACCTTGCCCAGCATTGCCGGTGACTGGCAAACTGTTCCTGCACCTACACAATACAACAATTTCCAATTCATCAGACCACTTTTGAAAAATATGAGTTCATATTATTCTAAAACCTTATCGTCGTTATTTATATTGTATGTGTACCTATAGCATACAGATTAAGTATCTTATCTTTGAGAGGTTTTAAAACAGCAATGACCTTTTTAAATCACTCTGTAATATCGTAGGTAATTTTAGCATTCAAAATGAAGAGACAGGCAAATTGGAAAGTTATTAATTTTTGAATGAAAGTGGAAATAAACGTCCATTTGATTCTATAAACATATTTTATGCGATGAAACTTGATGTGTCTAGGACATCAACATCACATTTTACTTGGAAATAAAGCTAGGAATGATTTTTGCGATTTACCTCTCCTTCGCAAAATTGTGGTAAATGCTATCTCAATTCTTTTCTCGTAGTAGGTATGCGAGCTTAATTCAGACTAATTTATTCAGGTTTTTACATTATACAACGGCTGTTCGGGGTTTTATATCTCTGCAGTATGAGACGGGTGACCATTTATAGTTACGTTGTAAATTACATACAAGTTTGGCATCGAGCCGTTTTTGGGTAGCTTCTTAAGGCAACTTTCGAACTCCTGCGCATTTGGGTCGCGTTTTTTGACAACTACCATGCATAACAGTATGGTAAAGCTGCATGTTTCTACCGAAACAGTATACAATACTGGTGACTATGTATTTTTTTAATTTAATCTTGTAGGTAATCTATGCGCAAATGAACATCAAAGCGAGATGACCGCATCGTTATGGAATTCGTTATAGATAATTTTGCATATTAACGGTAATTTTATGTGAACAAGAATTAATTTTCACACATTATCTTTTCCTCTCTCTTCCTAATTTTTCTTCATACAAGTTTTTGAGCTGAGTTAACTTGTCTGTTTCATTCTGCGTGAAAACGGTTACATTTCTGCGGGAATGACTGATCTTAGGGGAGATAATGTCATAATTAGCTACAATACGGCAGGTGGTTATGAAAATCGTATTTTGATATAATAATAAAATAGGTAGGGTGTGTACAATGACACAAGTACTCAACAGATGTGATCTGGAACTGTCCCACACACAAATAATTAGGGGAAGTTTATTTCCATATCAATTATTATATTCAAAGCAAAATGCATGCAACTTTGATACAGCTTTAGGTCATTGCACAATCAGTTCTTTGAATCCTACTAAATGAAGCAACAGCTAATTGTAGCCCGAAGTGTTTCAAAACAATCTGGTTAGTCAGAGCACAAAGCTTGCGAGCTTGCTTACTGCATTGAGCACATTCGAAATGGCGTTGAGTAACCGTCCCGATATAGCAAGGCGCCATCAACCCCGTCATCTGATGCTCTCACAAAGTCACAATGACTCAGGGTTTAAACATATGTGCATTTGCAGCTTGAATAGCTAATTCCCAACCCGTCTGCAAATGCCTATTTAGATTTACGCCACTTGAATTCATGAGACCCACAGACATGTAGTTGCAAATTCCAACGACAGAGTATATCTTTCCCATACAAAAACTAACATCACGTTTTCTCCGAATAGAATCAAGTTATCTAATAAACTTGGGTTACTGACCTTCATGTCCTGGAATCCCAACTGGAGCTCATACGTGCTTGATTTTTCAACAAAATGCATGAGCTATTCGCAAATTTTGGTAGGTAATGTTTTTGTTCTAACAAAGAGTTTGATTCGTTGCATGAATATCAATATGGGAATAGGTATGCTGTTGGTTAAATATTGAGTACGTGTAGGGGACAATAGGAGCCGCTTTGGTACGTGCTTTGCCTGTGAGCTTTCACTTTAGTCTCGGCAGCTTCGTATTATGTAATATCACGTTTTTGCACATGCAACTTTAGCACATAGGTACGTAGCGTAGGTGCCTCACCTAATGTCCTATTTCGGAAAATTCTCAGGCAATATTGGATGCTAAGTAATGTCAGGCTTTAGAATAGGTATATAGCATTGTACCTAGGTTGAGGTATCATCAAAGTAATGTTAGCTTAGCTGCTTATATCCTTAAGCAATCGAAAGCTTCGATAATTACGTAATTAGTGGAATATGTAGGTGTGCATTTGCATTAAAGTTGGTGCATAAATACGTCTGCAAAAATGTGTTTACTTGAACTGTTTACCGAATAACCATAAATAGCATGCACAACATGTTTGCTCAAGGAGTGGTGAAGTCATAAATATTTTTATGCAGTCGTGTCAGGGTCTGTTTCTGCGTATCCCTCATTGCCACTGATTCACGAAATCTCATTCTTTGTGGGCATTTTGCACGACCTCAATGTCAATAAGGACAGTAAGTTATTTTTAACCAATGCCTATATTAATTAATCATCTTTTAAAAATTACTTTAACCTTAAAAACAATCTGCAAGCAAATAATGAAGGCTGAGAACTTGTACTGAGGTAGAGCAGACAGCATAAACAGTTGTCTACTTAACTATTTCCTGATGACTTCATTCATCTTTTATTAATCATTATAATATAATCATTTAACTTTGATTGCTTTGTAAAACATTATATCCTCGATAAAAAACTGGTGGTTTACAAATTCCTACGTCATGAAAACTGTTAGTACTTTTATTACTTACCGGCTTATATATTTTTTGTACTTAGCGGCGGCTTTACATAGATTTTCTTGCTGCTGAAGATCTATTGCGTGTACAAAAACTCGTCAATAGAAAAAAACTTACCGGCGTATAATCAGTTGCACTAGGTGCAGGCTATTTAATTACAACCATTCGAGATAATCATATGATGTGAAAGTGTGAAAACTAAGCTGATAAGGGTTGTCGAGCCGACACGCATGCTAACGCTTGCGGCCGCAAATTATCAATATGTACCACTAAACACCAATTGTTATCTATGTAATAACTAATGCTTCGTAAGCGGTATTTAGTAGTCAGTAGTGAGCTCTCTACTTTCGTGACACGAACATATAATGTGATCTTTCGTATCCCTGGAATTTTGGCCTTTCGCACACCATGACGCGAGTTCTAAGGTACTCTGATTGTTTTATAAATTGTGTTTTGTTTACCCGATAAAAATGGCAGAAATCCGGCATTTTCTGTCGATGCTTGGAGCTTGTACTTATACAGGTTATTCAAATGATTTTTAACTAGAATAACTCCTATTATAGGTAAAGGATGTGATATTTAAAAATGCTTACTGATTTAGTAGATCAAGATTGTTCCAAAGCATATTAGTTTTCCCAAAAGGTCACCAAACACAAGTCCACTTTGCCGGTAATATTGGCCGACATTTTGTAGCAAAATAATAATCACTCTAAACAAATTACGATATCGTTAGATAAATATCGTTACTTATCATGTTGTGTTGTTAGTTTTTGTTAGATTATTGAATAAATACGATAAACTTCTTTATTTATCGTAGTACACACCTTAGTTTTAGAATAGGTCAGGATTAGCTTTTCCAAATCATAAGAACATTCTGACGATATCCCCTAAATTTTCATGGAGTTTTCTATGTCAATCTTATTACCTGCATAATTTTCATATACCTACCTAGTTCTACTTATGTCCGTACGCCTAGTATGAAATAAGCTGATAGTAGCTAAACTTTTATGTGTTAATAATGGTAGCTGACTTACACAAGCTGTGGCAGTCACAGTGGTCATAAGAACACTGACCTTTACAAGACAGCATATTGATCGGAACAGACGCGTAAGGGATTAGGACGTGTTTGGTCCCCATCGCTAGGCGACAATAAAACTGGAGCAAAGCCATTAAACTGTAAACCACCATGATAAACCCCTTCATTTTATAGGATCACGGAACCTTATTTTATGGAGAAATTGATTTTTTATCTTCAGAATTATGAAAACACTAGCTTCCACCCGCGTTTAGATCCGACCCCGATAGATCATTTTCGCCAACATGGATGAAAAGCCTATATATTATTTTGATATACCTATAAGCTATATTAATATACCAACTTTCATCAAATTAAGTACATCCATTACTGTTTGCGTGAAAGAGTAACAAATATACATAGGTATATCCCCGCAAATGACATTTGTTATGTTAGTAGGAAGTAGGATAGCTCGATTTAGTTCTGAATGTCTAAACATTCTAAAAGCTTGTCTTTGCATCCTACTTGCAATGTCTGGTCTTAGTTTATGACTTATTTATTACGCAGCTCTGCTCTCATAAAGAGGGTCGTCATTTTCTTGACTCATTACTGCCTATCTATATCTGGATTGCGTCTTGCGAATTGCAGCCACTTATGTATGTACTCCTTGGGCATGCATTCTGTAAGCATGTACAAAATTATAAATAACTCTTTCCACTTGATTTATACCCCTCGAAGGAAGGTTCATATAGTGACCGCTTGTAATAGGTGACGTCAACGCTTAAAGTAGCGATGAAAGAACAGTGAAATGAATGAGTGTGCGATTTAGAGTGCTGATTCAACCAATTGACGATTAGCTTAAATTGAATCTTTTGATTTGTAAATTGTTTGAGTTAGTTAGACTAAAGGCAAACAAAGGCGTGATTATTACAATTTTTTAAAAATGTGATTCGTCATATTTTCTTTATTTTGATTTGACTACTTAAGCTATGCATAATATGATCAATAGAAACAGGGCCTTCGTTTAACTTGAAGATAAATAAGGCTCCCTTATTCCATGAATCTTTCAGCTGTTGCTGTGGAAACTATAACGAGGTCACTGAGCCACTTTGATAGAATCAAACTTTTCATTGGGTATTAACTATAGCATCCATAGTGTTGGGTATAGCCTTCACAGATATTGATTACTAAAAAAACAAGTGAGCCGATTATAAAGCGCCCCTTTCTGGTTTCATGTCTAGACATAGACTAATTGTTCGGTATATTATACATAGGTACTTACTTGTTGACATGAGAAGCCGTTTCAGTTTCATGAGGCGGTACACGGCATGCGGCAGTCGGCGTCGCGAGCTCATGCAAGGCCGGTGTATTCATTCCCTAAAACAACAGTTTACCGACCTACTTTAGAAAACATGTTCATAATTAATTAAGCTACCTTGAAGTCGAGAAAGCTCAGTATTTATCAGTAAAAGTGTCATTTGGCAGACAGCTCATCGATTGAATAGAATTTCACAGTAGATAGTTTATTTATCTCTTACGAGTTTGTTATTCAGTTTATGTTAACGAGTGTTTTGTGCCAAGCCAAGGTTTCTAAAAGCGTTTAAGTTGTATTTAGCGCGAGTTTTCTAATCTAAAGATCGAAAGTCTATAAACGTAATTTCGAAAAAGCGTTGTTATGTAGGAAACTTATCAAATGCAAAAATTTAAGGGTAGGATATTCCGAAAGAGAACAGGCGTGCAGTGCATTAAGTACCATTGCCAGGGTCTCTCAAAGGGACAGGCGAGGTGAGCGCGATGGACGCGTGTGATGGCCAATTCACTGACGCTGCCACCTCTGCCGCTACCGAGAAGATTCCCACTGTCCCTTCATCCGTATCGTGTCAAAAGGTGTGATTTGAATGATAGTCATAATATCAACAAACAAAAAATAGTTGATATTGGTGGTAAGCAATTGACTTATATGATATGTGTTCGTTTCCAGGCGTCATCGCTGCCCACACAACGATGTCCCGGAGCCATTGTTCGATGTGGAGCACACGACGAGCGTGGTCTCCGCGTACAAGCGCGACTACGACGAGAAACACGTGACCCGCACCACCGCTGTCCACCACGAGGATCACCTTCGTCTTGAAGGCGACTTCCAGGAGCCGGAGCGTCCACAGTGGCAACCCGCTGAGCGACCCAAACAAAGGAAACCTGAAGATAATCTTAAGCCTGAAGGCGACTTCGAGCGAAGGCAACCTGATGAATGGCGTCCTGGTGAGAGGGCTCCCGTAAGGAAACCAGAAGATAACCTACGTCCTGAAGGAGATTTTGAAAGACACAAACCCGAAGAATGGCGTCCTGGTGACCGAGCGCCTGTCCGTAGGCCCCATGACAACTTGCGACCAGAAGGGGAATTCACTACTCCTGAAAAAGAACCCTGGAGACCGGCTGAGAGGGAAAAGCCTAAGAAGCCAGAAGATAATTTAAAACCTGAAGGTGAATTTGAGAGACGCAAGCCTGAAGATTGGCGCCCTGGTGACAGAGCTCCCACTCGCCGTCCAGAAGATAACTTAAAACCGGAAGGTGAATTTGAGAAACGTCAACCAGAAGACTGGCGGCCAGGTGACAGAGCACCTGTGCAACGCCCCGAGGATAATTTACGCCCCGAAGGAGATTTCGAGAAACGCCGACCAGAAGAGTGGAAACCAGGTGAAAGGGCACCAGTGAAGCGCCCAGAAGATAATTTGAGACCTGAAGGCGATTTTGAGAAGAGAAGACCAGAGGAGTGGCGTCCCGGAGACAGAGCGCCTGTTCGACGACCAGACGACAACTTGCGACCTGAGGGTGATTTCACAACACCAGAAAAGGAGCGTTGGCAACCAGCAGAGCGTCCCCAGCAAAAGAAACCACAAGATAATCTTAAACCAGAAGGTGATTTTGAACAACCGAAACACGATGAGTGGCGCCCAGCAGAACGTGTCACTCAAAAGAAGCCCAAGGATAACTTAAGACCTGAAGGTGAATTTGAGCAACCGAAACAAGACGAATGGCGTCCAGCTGAAAGACCAACAGCTACAAAACCGAAAGATAATTTAAGACCAGAAGGTGATTTTGAACAGCCGAAACAGGATGACTGGCGTCCAGCAGAACGCGTAACCCAGAAACGCCCTCAAGACAATCTAAAACCGGAAGGTGATTTCGAACAGCCAAAACAAGATAAGTGGCGTCCAGCGGAACGTGTCACTCAGAAAAAACCCCAAGACAACTTAAAACCAGAAGGAGACTTTGAGCAGCCGAAACATGATGAATGGCGCCCTGCAGAAAGAGTTGTTCAGAAGAGACCTCAAGACAACCTTAAACCAGAAGGTGATTTTGAACAGCCAAAACACGACGAATGGCGTCCAGCTGAACGGCCTAAGCAAAAGAAACCCCAAGATAACCTTAAACCAGAGGGTGATTTCGAACAACCAAAACATGATGAATGGCGTCCTGCAGAACGACCCAAACAAAAGAAACCCCAAGACAACCTCAGACCAGAGGGCGATTTTGAGCAACCAAAACATGATGAGTGGCGTCCAGCAGAACGTGTTACTCAAAAGAAACCACAAGATAATCTTAAACCTGAAGGGGACTTCGAACAACCAAAGCACGATGAGTGGCGCCCTGCAGAACGCGTCACACAGAAAAAGCCTAAAGATAATCTTAAACCAGAAGGAGAATTTGAGCAGCCAAAACACGATGAGTGGCGTCCGGCTGAAAAACAAACACCCACAAAACCGAAGGACAATTTACGACCTGAAGGAGATTTCGAACAGCCAAAACATGACGAATGGCGGCCTGCTGAACGTGTTACTCAAAAGCGACCACAAGATAATCTTAAACCCGAAGGTGACTTCACAACGCCTAAAAAAGATGAATGGAAGCCGGCTGAGAGACCACAACAGAAGAAGCCTACAGATAATTTGAAACCAGAGGGTGACTTCGCTAAGCGACAGCCTGATGAGTTTGTCCCAGCTGAAAAAGCGGTAGTGAAGAAACCTGAAGATAACTTGCGGCCTGAAGGTGATTTTACAACAACACGTACCATAACGGAAGATTACAAAGTGGTACGAGGGGAACGAGCTGAAATCATCCGACGAACTGACAACATTATCACAGAAGGAGAGTTTACAGGTAATATTATTATTTTGTTAGTTAACCCCAATTTGAAAAGAAAATATTGTGGTAATGCATCTAAAACATAATTAAAATAAACCTGTCTGAACAAAATAAGTAAACCATTATAATTCTTATTAATAAGTTTTTATGTAAGGGTAATAAATATTTGATTTATACTTTTCAGATACTACTACTTCACGTACGGAGTATACTGTGAAACCCGTGGAAAGGCCGAAACCAGTCCGCCGTAATACATGGACAAAGATAGAAGGAGACATGACCACAGAAACGACATCACATTCAGAATTTGTTGACTACACAGATACTGTAGAAAGAACAACACTGGTTGCGAAGAGAACCGATAATTTAATACGAGAGGGTGAAATAGAATTTGTTACATCTAACCAGAAAGACTACACAGAAAAAGTAACACCTGTTGAGCGACCCAAGCGTAGGCGCACGTGGACAAAGGAGGACTTCGAAAAGTTCTATTCAACGGAGGAGCTCGAAAAAATTACTACTTCACAGGAGGAATACAAGACATACGAGGAAATTGATGTAAGGCAGCAGAGAATTATAAGACATGATAATTTACATATGGAAGGAACATTTGATAGTCTTACTGTGTCTCATGATACTTACGGGCCAAAACATTCTGAGAGACCTAAGCAAAAGAAGCCAATTGATAATTTGAAACCAGAAGGTGAGTTTGAGCAGCCGAAACAGGATGAGTGGCGACCAGCAGAGCGCGTAACACAGAAGAAACCCAAAGACAATTTGAAACCCGAAGGTGACTTCGAACAGCCAAAACATGAAGAATGGCGTCCCGCAGAGCGCGTCACTCAAAAGAAACCACAGGATAATCTCAGGCCTGAAGGAGAATTTGAGCAGCCCAAGCATGATGAATGGCGTCCAGCTGAAAGACAAACCCCAACCAAACCTAAGGATAATTTGAAACCAGAGGGTGACTTTGAACAACCAAAACACGATGAATGGCGTCCGGCAGAGCGTGTAACTCAAAAGAGGCCCCAAGATAACCTTAAACCAGAGGGTGACTTTGAACAACCGAAGCATGACGAATGGCGTCCAGCAGAACGTGTTACGCAGAAAAAGCCCAAGGATAACCTTAAACCTGAGGGTGAATTCGAACAGCAGAAACCAGATGAGTGGCGCCCAGCCGAAAGGCAAACACCGAAGAAACCAAAAGATAACCTACGCCCCGAGGGTGAATTTGAAACACCCAAACATGATGAATGGCGTCCTGCTGAACGCGTTACGCAAAAGAAACCTAAAGATAACCTTAAACCCGAAGGTGAATTTGAACAACCCAAACATGACGAATGGCGGCCTGCTGAAAGACAAACACCGTCTAAACCAAAGGACAACTTAAAACCTGAAGGTGAATTCGAACAACCGAAACACGACGAGTGGCGTCCCGCAGAACGTGTAACTCAGAAAAAGCCTAAGGATAACCTTAAACCTGAAGGTGAATTCGAAAAACCTAAACACGACGAATGGCGTCCCGCTGAAAGGCAAACACCCACTAAACCGAAAGACAACCTTAAGCCTGAAGGTGACTTTGAACAGCCGAAACACGATGAATGGCGTCCAGCTGAACGCGTCACTCAAAAGAAGCCCCAAGATAATCTTAAGCCAGAGGGTGACTTTGAACAACCAAAGCACGATGAATGGCGCCCAGCAGAACGTGTCACACAAAAGAAACCTAAAGATAATCTCAAACCCGAAGGTGAATTTGAGCAACCCAAACACGATGAGTGGCGTCCCGCTGAAAGACAAACACCTACTAAACCTAAGGACAATTTGAAACCAGAAGGAGACTTTGAGCAGCCTAAGCATGACGAGTGGCGTCCAGCAGAGCGCGTAACACAAAAGAAGCCTCAAGATAACCTTAAACCAGAGGGTGACTTTGAACAACCAAAGCATGATGAATGGCGTCCCGCAGAGCGTGTTACGCAGAAAAGGCCCAAGGATAACCTTAAACCTGAAGGCGAATTCGAACAGCAGAAACCAGACGAGTGGCGCCCAGCCGAAAGGCAAACACCGAAGAAACCAAAAGATAACCTACGCCCTGAGGGCGAATTTGAAACTCCCAAACAAGATGAATGGCGTCCTGCTGAACGTGTCACACAAAAGAAACCCAAGGATAACCTTAAGCCTGAAGGTGAATTTGAGCAGCCGAAGCATGAAGAATGGCGTCCCGCTGAAAGACCAGTCCAAAAGAAACCACAAGATAACCTGAAACCTGAAGGAGAGTTTGAGCAACCTAAGCATGATAAGTGGCAACCCGCAGAAAGGCAGACGCCCACAAAACCAAAAGACAACTTACGGCCAGAAGGTGAGTTTGAGACTCCTAAACACGATGAATGGCGTCCTGCTGAACGAGTCACACAAAAGAAACCTAAGGATAACCTTAAGCCCGAAGGTGATTTCGAACAGCCGAAACACGATGAATGGCGTCCCGCAGAACGTGTTACTCAAAAGAAGCCCAAGGATAACCTCAAACCCGAAGGTGAATTTGAGCAACCCAAACACGACGAGTGGCGACCGGCTGAAAGACAAACACCTACTAAACCTAAGGACAACCTAAAACCTGAAGGTGACTTTGAGCAGCCTAAGCATGACGAGTGGCGCCCAGCCGAGCGCGTGACCCAAAAGAAGCCTAAGGACAACCTTAAGCCAGAAGGTGAATTCGAACAACCGAAACACGATGAATGGCGCCCAGCTGAAAGACAAACGCCAAAGAAACCACAGGATAACTTACGTCCCGAAGGTGAATTCGAAACACCCAAGCATGATGAATGGCGCCCTGCTGAACGCGTCACGCAAAAGAAACCTAAAGATAATCTCAAACCTGAAGGTGAATTCGAACAACCCAAACACGATGAGTGGCGACCAGCTGAAAGACCAGTCCAAAAGAAACCACAAGATAACCTGAAGCCTGAGGGAGAGTTCGAACAGCCTAAGCATGATAAGTGGCGACCTGCTGAACGACAGACGCCTACCAAACCGAAAGATAATTTACGGCCTGAAGGTGAATTCGAAACACCCAAGCATGATGAATGGCGTCCTGCTGAACGTGTCACACAAAAGAAACCTAAGGATAACCTTAAGCCTGAGGGTGAATTTGAACAACCGAAGCACGATGAATGGCGTCCCGCTGAGAGGCCAACGCCTAAGAGACCTGAGGACAACCTGCGTCCTGAGGGTGACTTCGAACAGCCAAAACATGACGAGTGGCGCCCAGCTGAACGTGTCACTCAGAAGAAACCTAAAGACAATCTTAAGCCTGAAGGTGAATTTGAACAGCCAAAACACGATGAGTGGCGTCCAGCCGAAAGGCAAACACCTAAGAAGCCTAAAGATAATTTGAAACCTGAAGGTGAGTTTGACACTCCTAAACATGACGAATGGCGTCCAGCTGAAAGAGTAACTCAAAAACGGCCAAAGGATAATTTGAAACCTGAAGGAGAGTTTGAACAACCGAAGCATGATGAATGGCGTCCAGCCGAACGTCAAACACCTAAGAAACCTCAGGATAATCTACGTCCGGAGGGTGAATTTGAGACTCCTAAACCCGACAAGTGGCGTCCTGCTGAGAGACCAACCCAAAAGAAGCCACAAGATAATCTCAAACCAGAAGGTGAATTTGAGCAACATAAGCCTGACGAATGGCGACCAGCAGAGAGGCCTATTCAAAAGAAGCCTAAAGACAACTTAAAACCAGAGGGTGATTTCGAGAAACCCAAACATGACGAGTGGAGACCTGCTGAAAGGCAGACGCCTAAAAAACCACAAGACAACTTGAGACCTGAAGGTAAATTTGAAACTCCCAAACAGGATGATTGGCGTCCCGCTGAAAGACCTGAAGTCAAAAAACCTAAAGACAATTTGAAACCAGAAGGAGAATTTGAGAAACCCAAAAAGGATAAATGGGAACCAGCTGAAAGGCAAACTCCGAAAAAGCCACAAGATAATCTTAAGCCCGAAGGAAAGTTTGAGCGACCCGAAAAACCAAAACATGTTACCGGTGAAAGACCAGTGCAGAAGAAGCCAGAAGATAACCTTAAACCTGAAGGAGATATGGACGTCGTTCGAAGAACAGATTATACAGCTACTCGAGGAGATCGCGTTGACGTGGTTAAGCACGAAGATCATCTTAGAATGGAAGGGACCATCGATATTCATCGCTCTAGAGATGATTATAAACGTATTGAGAAAACGGAGAAAGTTGTTATACAAAGACACGAAGACAACTTAAGAACTGAAGGTGAATTCATTGATCTTACAGTTCGTAATGATTACAGTGCTACTAAAGGTGAAAGGGCTCCTGTTGTAAGACCACAGGATAACCTTAAACCAGACGGCAAATTTTACAAGCCAGAAGTGGTTCCATCTCAACCAGCTGAAAAACGCAAGCCTTTTAAGCAGGTTGACAATATTACCATTGAGAGGGATGTTGATCTACGACAGAGGCAAAAAATTGAACGACTTGATATCATTAGAAGAGAAGATAACCTTAAGATTGAAGGTGAATTTATAGACATGAAACAAAAAACAGATTATACTAAGGTCACCGGTGAACGCGCTGCTATCGTGAAACATGAAGATAATTTAAAAATGGAAGGAACTATGGAAAATATCAGATCATCCGACACATATCGTGTTGTTAAAGGTCAACGAGTCAAACTTACTCGCAGAGAAGATAATCTGAAAATCGAAGGAGTATTTGAAGATCATACTCGCAGAGATGATTACAAGGTGACTAAAGGAGAACGATCAGCTATAGTATATCATCGAGATAACTTAAAACCCGAGGGTGAGTTTGAAAAACGACCAAGGGAAGAGTTGGAACCTGGTGAAAGACGAACACCGCTTAAGCAACCAGATCATTTAAGACCAGAGGGTGATTTCGACAGGCCTTCAAGACCAAAATGGGAAACAACAGAACGACCAGATATCATTAAACACCCGGATAATCTACGCCCTGAAGGTGATTTCCCGAGCCGACCCAAAACTCAATGGCAGAAAGGAGAAACGCCGGAACAAGTTCGACCGAAGGATAACTTGAAACCCGAAGGCGATTTCGATAGACCTTCAAGGCCAAAATGGGAGACATCAGAAAGACCTGAACAGGTACGACCTAAGGACCATTTGCATCCTGAAGGCGAATTTACAGACAGGCCGAAAACTAAATGGCAACCTGGAGAAACACCAAGTCAAGTTCGTCCTAAGGATAATTTGAGACCTGAAGGCGATATGGAATCACGTACCCCGAAAAAATGGGCTCCGGGTGAAACACCTGCACAAGTTCGTCCAAAAGATAATTTGAAACCAGAGGGTGATTTTGACAGACCTTCAAAACCAACTTGGGCATCTGCAGACAGACCAGACCAGGTCAGGCCAAAGGATAACTTACGTCCTGAAGGCGATTTTACTGATAGACCAAAGACCCATTGGCAACCTGGAGAAACACCAAGTCAAGTACGTCCGAAAGATAACCTAAAACCGGAAGGCAGCATGGATTTACGAACTCCTACTAAATGGGCACCGGGTGAAACACCAGCTCAAGTTAGACCTAGAGATAACTTGAAGCCAGAAGGTGAGTTTGATCGACCTTCAAAACCGAAGTGGACATCTGGTGATAGGCCGGACCAGGTGAGGCCGAGGGACAACTTACGTCCCGAAGGAGAATTTACTGACAGGCCAAAGACTCAATGGCAACCTGGAGAAACACCTTCACAAGTTCGTCCTAAAGACAATTTACATCCGGAGGGTGATATGGTTTCAAGGACGCCATCTAAGTGGGCACCTGGAGAAACACCCTCACAAGTTCGTCCGAAAGACAACTTAAAACCTGAAGGTGACTTTGAACGACCTGGGCCTAACCAATGGCGCCCTGCAGACAAGTCTGGGCCTATAAAACCAAAAGACAACCTTTACACAAATGGAGACATCACTAAGCACGACACTAGCAAAACGCTATCAAGTGAGACGTCAAAGAAGTCTGTAGTATCAAAGTCTGTTATTGGGCAAGATGATCACGACATCAAATCTCAAACTACTTCACGTTACGATACCCAAGTTCATCGCGATAATCAGACTCATACATCCCATCGGGAGACCCACGTTAAGCACTCTCACGTTACTACTGACCATTCTACTTCTAAACATATTCAATCCGGAACACACGGCAAACATATTACAACACACGATGCTGTTGATCACAGTGGAACCCAAAAGCATGTAGAACGAGTTCCGTCACAAGAAAGTGTAACTGATAGGAGCAAGGTAGTGGGTGTTACAGATCGTTCTGTTTCTCGCAGCAGTACAGACAGGACAATAGTAAACAGAAGTGACACCAAAAACGTAAAAACCGTCACTACAACCACAACAAAAACTATTAAACAAATATCAGAAAAGAAACTAAGGGGTGGTAAGTGGGTGACAGTTACACGAAATGTTGAAGTAGATGTGACTGATGATTCTGGAAAATACGCTCCACAGCAGTCTACTCCAAAGAGAGAACCAGACGATCGTACGAACCGCCCACGACATGTTGAAGGAGATACCACTCAAAGAATCGTTTCATCAGATCATGTGACATCTTCAAGTAATCAAGCTATCCATACAACACATGGAGGAAAAGGAACTACTGTTGTTGATCAGCAACACTCAAGAACTAACCAGCAATATGTTGACAACACACAACGCATACATTCGTCACAGCAATCTGTAACTTCATCGACCTCAAGTCAAAATGTAACTTCCAATCAACATCATTCCCAGAGGATCACAGGCAGTTCCAACATAATTCGAGACGTACATACAGGACAAAATGTTACAAAATCTACCCAGCAAACAACTAGTGATGGACATGTTGTCAGGGGTGGAGATACAACTCAAAGAATTGTCTCCTCTGATTATAATGGCAAACAGCCTAATCAAGGTCATGTATCTGAAAGTCATATTCAACGAAATGTAAGCTCTTCGACACAAGTACATAAAGGAAGTCATTCGGAGCAACACATTTCGAGGTCGACTCACCATTCGACCAACAGAAACCAATTGAGTGACAGCGTAACAAAGACGAGCATTGAATTCCAAAGAGCTATGCACGGCGGTGGTGGCAACGATCCTCCAGCCAGCGCTATAGATAGCTCCTCACGTAGTGGTCATCATAAACGTACATCAGATTTGGTCTCAGACTCATCTTCTTCAAATTCAATACTGCATCGCAAGGGCGTTCATTCAAACACTGAAGCTCATCATTCGATTAGCTCTACGGCTGCTGCTCAGAGAAAGAGCATTGGAAATCTTTCAGAGCGTGGTGAATACATCAGCAACTCCACGCACAGCACGGACAGAAAAAGCATCAGTTCCATGCATAGATCTACCAGAGACAACATGGCTGTTATTTCTCAGCACGAGAGTACCGATTCTCGCCGTAACCAAACAAGAAGAGATGGCCAGTCCACACTAACAACTGAACGCCAGCCTACACGAGTTGTTAGAGACAACCTCAGAGTCGGTGGTGACTTTTATGGACAATCGGAGGCGCGGTACGGAAGTTTCTCACGCTCAGAGCATGCTCAGAACAGAATAGACCGTACTGAACGCGTGGAGCGCGTCGAGCGGGTCACCCGCCACGGAAATGCTTCGCACTTCGTCTTAGGCGACGGCAGCACTAGTTACAAGCGGGAATTTACTTCTCATGTCCATGGAACATGCCCAGCAACCTTGATCGACTCGAGTCGTACTCCTTTTAAACACACGCGTGATTCTAGGGAACATAAGTTTTACGCTACAAAAATAACTCAGCAACAATAAACTATTGTTTTAACTTGAGCCGAGAAAAGGCTAAAAATATTTCATTCCTTATTTTATGAAGCTTATTATAATCCTGTTAATGTTATTATTTTCTATTCGCAAGCTAACTGCTAGTCTTAATAATTATGATTAACATACTTTATATGTATAATATGCATAATGTAATTCTTAATTTGTTAATTTAACAAGTTTATATTTTATTTTTGTCAAACATTGCCATGCAATAAACTTTTATATTATTAATGATTTGTCTTTTATTTAACTTCAAATTATAACCGACCTATGAGCAAGACAACCCAACAAGGTAGACATTACAAGGACGAAATACAAAGTTATATTAAAAAAAAACGTCAGGACAGCATTTTGGTGGGTATCGAGCTGATGGTAATGCTTAGTATTTTCAAAACGGCCTGTCATCAATTCAACAATATATTAAAATAATGACTTGTAGTTTACGCAGGGCCCGTTTATACAGAGACAGTTTTAAATAAAGCGCGATGTTATCATGTTTTGATTGTTTATTTATAAATGTTTACATAACAATACCTACAAATAATACAGGGTTATTTAAAATTAGTTACAAACCAGTTTAAATATAAAAATAAGGGATAGGATCAATCTAAAACATATCATATTGCACTACTGTAACTAATAATTACAGAAATCATGATGTATGGTATATCTAATTTCGAGTAAAGTCTGAATAAAAAAACTAATTTTAAATAACCTTTTATTTGAATACTTATAAACAAATTCAAAATAATGTAAATTAAAGTTAAGTACAAACTAATGTATTTTAATGCAAACATAATTTAAAATACTTAAAAATTATGCGATCATCATCATAATCATCATCATCACCTTTGCTAAGCATCAGAAGGAGCGGGTTCTTGAGAATTGTGCGACTGTTTCACCCGTCTTATTCTTTTATATCTGCCTAAATCTCCGTCATAGTTTCGCGGGAGCGGTCCAAATGCGTCATTTTCTTGATAATGCGGGGCATTGAAGTAGTTTTCTGAAGCCGACTTTTCATTTTCAACTAATGACGGCGATCGCTCAGATTTAACATCTGCTGTGTCACTAGGGTTATCGTCAGCAGTGCGTCTGTTCCTGGTACCACCGCTGTACATAAGATTATCATCGACACCTTCTACGCCAGACAACACGCTATCAGTGTCTGATCCAAGACTCATTGTATCACTCTCAAGATTTTCATGTTGTGGCTTTGAATTGTCAACATTTTTAGGTTGAGCAGAATTTTCAGCGCTAGCAGCATCCTCCTCTAACGCTCTGTTGTTGTTTGCGAAGTTAGAAGTACGATCATAAAAGCCTTCGTCATCAAATTCATTACCCTCGTCGTTGTCTTCATCCTCGTTTTCTGCTTTGTATGGAAAGTAAGCTACTTTAGCATCGGGTAAAAGACCAGCAGCTCTCTTCTTAATAACTTGGTCAGAATTTTTTCGCTTCACTCTCACTAATGGTCCAGAGTAAGACACCGTATCATCGTATGCATTGGAATTAGGAAAAGAGTCTTCCAGCGATTTCATGGATTCCGATAAGTCCGATTGCTTACCTGAATATGTATCTCGTTTGTAGGGTTTACCTTCTTGATGAACCTGAGAGTCGTCATCCAATAATTTTGACAAATTGTCGTCTTGGGAACAAAAGTACCCTTGGTCGTTAGCATAGTCTGCCCCATTTTGAAGACTCATATCGTTCTCAATTTTAGAGTCCTCGAATGACATACCTTCCAAATCATCAATATTAGCTTCTCGTTTGCTTTCTGTTTTCGTTGTAACTTGCACGTTAGCGACCATTTCACCTTGGTTTTTGGGATCAATATTTATTGAAAACGCACTTAAACTGCTATCAGTTTTTTTGTTCTGAACACCTTCATCGATGTGGTTTGTAAGTTCTGCTTTATTAACAGAACCTAAACTTGTTTCGGCACTTTTAGAACTAGATATTTCATTACCTTCAGTCGGACCTTCTGGTGGCTTACTGATCTCTGTAGTCTCTGTGTTTGCTGATGGTGCTGCTTCTGTATTTAAGTCTACTACTGGACTACCTCCTTGAACTTTACTCAAATCAGATTGGCAGTTTTCAATAAAATTGTTTTCTTCTACAGCTCCTGCTTTTTTCGTAATTTCTCTTTTGTTTATTGCTCCATTGTCGCCAGCATCAACATCATCGATTATTTTTTTCAATAGCTCTCTTTTCTCTTCAGTCAGAGAATTCAAAAGCTGATCTAATTCGTCTCCCGATAATTTTTTGATGTGCCTTTTAATAGCAGACTCTTCATCTTCGCTATCTGTTTTTTCATTGGATTCCTTATTTCCTTGATTAGACACGGTCGGAGTGTCAGCTGGGTTAGCCTGTTTTACGTCGCGCCTATCTCTTAAGTTATAACGTGAACCATCATGACTTTTATCCTCGAGTAGATCTCTATTCTCAGCTTGCATCGTATTATAGTACTGCTTGTAATATCGAGATTGTTCATTGGCTTCAGCGTCATTATTACCATATTCATTTCTGTCTACTTTGCTTATCTGGTCTCTATTCTTTTCAAACAACATATCACCTTCTTCATTTAATGCACTGTCTAATTCTACAGTTCTTTTATTGACTTGACTATCAACTTGTCCTTGAGCGACACGATTAGACTTGACATCACGATTGGTCAGATGTTGTGTAGCTTCCTGTTGCTCATCACTGGCCTCAATGTATCTGTTTGACTGACGACGTCTCGGGTAAGACCGCATCTGATCGTTGTATCGTGTACCTCCGGTGTTCTCCTCTCGCGTATCACGATTTCTATTGGATTTGGAATCTGAAAGCTGTACCCATTTCTTTTTATTGAATATTTTCGAATTCACACATTAATACATTTAGATTCTTTATTAAATGATTAAAACTACTTACGTTATCGGTTTTGGTCCGAGTAAGACGGTCATCGGGTGAGTTCCGTTGCAAGTATCTGCTTTCGGTGAGGTCTAGCAAGTGTCTACTCCGCGGCAACTCGTCTTCTTGAACAGCAGGCTCCTGAAAGTTATCAAATTTATGAGAAAGCCGCAAGATAATGGTGAAACTCAATTCTCATGACAAAAAAAAGGATTTTAGTTCGCTTTAGTGTCACAGGACTGTACTCACTTGCTCTATGAGTCGCGAGTCGTCATCATCAGCCAGGAACTCGTCCCCTGAGGGCTCATTTTCTTCTTCATCTTCTGCTTCTTCAAGATCACTGTAACACAATGTCCTTATTTCAAATGGAAGTCATGATTTATTTATTGGACCACAGAACAACAAAAAAAAATTAGGTAATTGTAAAATAATACCTTTTCGAAGGCAGACGAACTTTGCACCTATTACTTATTATTTATTGTATACCTTGCGGTTAATGCTGTTACATTGCCTTCATTTGTGTGTTTGTGCTACATAGACACTCATATAGGTATACATACGTGTTTATAGTTCTCTAATCAAAACGAGTAACGAGTATAGCCATGCGTTCAAGCACATAAGTTACGCCTCTAAGAATGGAGAGGTTTATGAACCTTTTTATCAAGACGTGTGCCAGATCACAATACTACTAAAAACCTATCTATTGGCGTTCCTTATAATTACAACTACATTTACCTAAGCAAATTGAATGTCTAGAACTTCTCACACACTAGTTTTAATAGGGTTTGCTGTGGATACTTCGTGTCCACATTATTATGAAGGTGAACGACAAATTACTTAGTAAATACATACAAAATGTAATGTTACCTATCATTGTTATACTCTGTCTGTTGTGGTCTGCTGAGAATCTGCACTAGTAGGCATCCAAATAAGATCAATACGAACCAAGAATGCATGTTTGCAATGTCACACAAAAATCACTTATAAAATATGCTGATTGACAATTGTGCGTAAAATTTGAATGTATATGACGTTTATTTTATTTTCAGCCAGTTGATTATGGAATTTGAAGTTGATTTGGCTTTTTGGAAAAGTTTGAATTTAATTGTGACATTTGGATCCTTCTTGGTTATAGACACAAAGTTGATCTAGTATTTCGTAAAGTCACATTTTTTTGTATAGCAGAAAATGTATATTTGCGAGCTGATACCCGTTAAGAAACTTTTGTAAATTAAATAAACAAATATGGAAGGGCGAGGTAATGATGAAAAATAAACAAAATACTTACAACAACTTTATTTTTAAATGAGACCGTTTCATCTCTATCACACTTATGTACATTTGGTTTAAATAAAACAAACCTTTGAAACATTTTACCGCAAAATCTTCATTAAGTTTGTGCATATTTGAGAAAAAACATATGTCCTATAATTAAATGTCGTATGAATCCATAGATTTAAGAATTGTAGAAATACTCGATCACACAGAATGGTGTCTCGTCGCTTCCGAGGGCATCGAAAGCTTCTCATAACTGCACATACAATTATCCTATTACTATTTATAACTTAAGTCCAAAATGCAAAAGGTAAAAAAATCCAACAGGTTTTATAACTATGAGTACTTTTGGAATGCGGCGCGGCAGCCGAGAGCGGCCACACACTCCGCATCTTCACGCACAGTCGCAACTTAACATTCACAATTTTGACTTTGTACTTTTCGAATTGAACAACTAAACAATATATGAACGTATATTCAAACAAGAGTGTCATGACGAGGTCGAAACATCCCAACATACACGATATTGCACCTGACTCGGACTCAAAATCAAACCCGACCGATATTCGTAATCTTCTGCATTTGGCAGACACTAGCTTATATAACATGTACATAATGTATCTAAAATTTAGAAAACACTATTTAAACTTTAATAAGAAAAAAGAAACTTATTTTAACGTCAGATTAGGCTTCACAATGAATTATGTTGTGCTTTTTACTTTATCACAATTATCGTACATTAACTATTTATACAGTACAAGTATATCATCTGTCATACAGCACATACCTCTATGGCGGAATTTTAAATAAAACTTTAAAACCATAACAACACGAACAGTCGTAAACCTGCGTACACTGTACACAACACAAAGATATACAATACATATGTCGCAATAGATATGACTTTTGTAAACGAGCAGATATCAAATAGCCGCGGAGACTTCGGGTCTTCTATATTATAACAAATCATTGTATTCAAATTGCCTCATTATTGTAATGGAATGAAATCTGTACATTATAAATCAGTTGAATTGTATGAAAACTGTTAAAACTTCCTGAACATAATTTGATGACTAGACTCTTAAAACATAATATAATGAGCATTTACAAAACAGAAAAACACAAATGTCTACTTGTATGTCAGTGCACTCGTCACATTAACCGCGCGGTCGTATTAAAAATAATTTATATGTCATACATTTATTACAAAAACTATACAACTATAAATTCACATAACATTACAAGAGAGAAAACATAAACATAATTAATGTTACGAGTGCAAAGTGTATTAACAACTAAAATATATCGAAACTTAATAACTATTTAAAGTTTAACTTCAGATAGTTACTGTTGTAAAACAGAGAACAAGGATATGATCTAGCATCGAGTATCTGTCGGAAACAATCTAGGTATCGCAAGCGTCCCGCCTCAGGAAGTCGCTGGCTTCAACTGCGCCATATTTACACAACGTTGTCTTTATGACCGCCAGCGATATGTCATATTACAAACAAGGTTATTACATACAATTAAAAATACACTCAATACTTAATGAATAGGAAAAAAATACTTTACAAAGATCTATTGTCAATGTCTACACGTCACTTTCTAAACAAGAGATTTAGAAAGTGATATAGGTTAACACCAATGAACTTGTAAACTAAATCGTTCCTCTTCAGTTAGGTATCGAGTGCGACCACTTTACCCACACACATTAAGACGAAAGGTGTACTTAAAAAAATAAAAAATAATCGATCTTAATTAATCGATGTATACAATTCGAGCCGCGCAACCATACATACGCACATACATAGATATGTTTGCGACAAAAGCTTATTAAAAACCTCTTAAACAGCATCCCTCATATTTACAATGGCCTAAAGACTGTTTACACTAAACAACTATATTCAGAAAGGAATTGGGACATTGAGACACAATGTACACATGCTACATAACGTAGAAACACCGCCGTGTGTCACTGTAATTGACACACACTTGTAATGGAACGACACATGCCAACCATTTGGACGTCTGCGGTTAACTTTAAAATTCAGTCAACGCTTGAGCAATCCCTGAATGACGCTAAAAATGTCTGACAGAATTATAATAATGGTGCTTCGAAGTTGACTTTAATCCATTTAATAATTCGTTAATGCAACCGAGGACTGGTAGTTATACTAGCATGCAACATTAGCGATTTAAATGCAATTTTATCGAAGTGAACACTTTTAGTTTTCTTTATTTTATGTACAAATCACCCTGTAGAACAGTGGTGATGGTGTTACTGTAAAAGCCCGTACTACGGTCAGTCATAAGATTTTCCAGTAAAACCTAAGATTTACCAACTCCATAAAGTGAAATCTGAAAACCTTTTATGGTTTATTTAGAACTTTTTAGAACAAAAACATTTCTGGTAAAACTTAGCATATCCGTACACTACATAGTATTCGAAAAGGTTTACTGTTAAGCTCTAACCGTCCGGGCTTATACAGTGACAGTAAAATCCAGATGTTTGTACTAACAACCAATCACAAATATGACCCACTTTCACAAAAAATCGAACCGTTACATTGAGAGGCTGGTGTTTTACAGCCAGCTTGCTAAGCATACTAAATTTTAACCGGATGACTGTTCTATGACCATCTATCTGCAGTACAATTAAGTTACTGTGGTTATACGTCATCCTGGCCAGCTCTTTGAGGGTACTCCGCTGGTTTAATGACGGTCCTACGAGCATTTTTTCAGTTCGAAATTCAAATAACAGTGGGTACTTCTGATTGGTTGTCGGTAGTGGGTGTGGGGGAATGTGGCGGGTACTACAAGCGGTCGAGGCGGAACTCGTGCTCGACGGCGGAGTCGGGCACGAGCGCGGTGGGGTCGTCCAGCAGGTTGAGGTCGTCGAGGTCCAGCCCCGCGCGCAGCTGCGCCTCCTCGCCGCCGAACATGCCCGCGTCCAGCTCGCCCGAATAGTCTGGAAAGAAGTTAACTTATGTTGTAATTATATGAGTGAGTATACTGCGAGAGTATATGGGTATAGTAGATAAGGGAGCATGTAGAGGGCAAAAGAGTTCATAGGTAAGTAAATAGTGGAGCTTACAGGGTACTTAAGAGAGCATAAAGGGTTAGTACATAAGGGAGTTTATAGGCGAAGGATACGTATTTTTAGCAAGTTAAACACAGATAGAATATAAGGTACGGCAGGTAACGATAAACGTAAACGTAACGCGAGTACAAGCGAGTCTGGTCGGCATTACGACGTGACCGCACATAGTGAAATAGCTGGTGGAGTGAGCTCCACGCTCCAACACGACGCAAGGTCAGCGAAGCGCGTGCTTGCCTTCTCTAAGGAGACTGGCTCATCTTCTTGTATTGTAACTGACGCTCTATCTAGTGTGCAAATAAACTCACACAATAACTAACCCAATACATCCAAATTTTGATGTGACGATGTATGTTAAAGACAGAGAGGCAAGTTATCCCTATGGTACGAGAAAGACTTGTATGGTGGGTTACCTGTGAGCACGATGTCGGGTATGGAGGCGGGCGTGGCGGGCGTGGGCGGCGCGGAGGGCGAGGCGAGCGGCTGCAGCGCCGCGAAGCCGCCGCCGCCCGCCACCGGGTCGCGCGAGCCGTGCCGCGCGCAGCCCATCGCGCCCGACCCGCTGCCGCAGCTCGTCGCCGTCGACTGAGGGGAAAAAACCTTACATCAAATTGGACTCATTCGGGTAAACGCGACAAACACGCGGGGCTAATGTTGGGCAGACGTCATCATCGAGTGTGTACGCGTGCTCCTATCCATCCATACTGTGACTACTGAAGCACGGCGAGCGACGAGACGGCCTTGTGCCCTTTTAGCGGGCCGTATTTCTCAAAAGACTGGCTTTAGCTTGTTACTTGTGTGGTCTCTTCTTGCACACCGTCTACGTAATACGCTAAGGCCGGCTAAAGCAGCGATGCTTCGCCAATAAATAAGCATGGTCTACAGAACTTGACGACGTAAACCACTGGTATTTTCCAACATCATCACATTGCGTCATGCCTCTATGTGAACTGTACGGTACCCACGAAAAGCTACAAAATTACCAAAAAAGCAATACAGACCTGGGGATATGATAACGACGAATTCGTCGTCTGCGGCGAGTGCGGTGACCCGTGGTTGAGGTACGTCGTATTGTAGCTCGACACCGGGTTGTCCAACTGTGGACACAACACAAATTACTATAACGCCTCACGCACACACCTACAATCGGCAAGCGAGAGAAAACATAGAGAAAAAACGCAGCAAATTCTGAAAATAAAAACACATGACGTCACTAATACTACCGCAATAACAGATCCATGGTAACGTTAGGTACAATGTCTAATGAGGTTGTAATACTGAAGCGGTACAGCCACTGAACAACATTGGAAAATAAAACACTGACTGTATTACAAATAAGGATTGTCAAAATAAGAACTATTTAAAATTATATGTACTTACTAAATGTCACAAGCATAATGTTGATGATTTGTTTGATCAAGCTCAGAAATATATATTAGCTGTTACTTTAGCATTGACGCAGTGTAACACGTTTTCATAGCCATAGCATTATGCTTATGAATGTAATCGGCCGGACTAAAGAGTGCGATAATCATGCTCATGACAATAATACCAAAATGGTCTTTATTTCCGAATCAATACGATAAAAAAAGTTATGAATAGAACCAAATTTTTTTACCAAGACTATCAAAATAAAATACCAGTCATAGACTAGGATTGTTTCTGACAATATTAACTACTTTTTTACTTGCAAAAATTGTCGAGCATGCCTAAATTGATACATCGTTACTCTTTGGAAAGAATATGCAAATCATAGGAAAATGTCTCAATAGTACTATAATACTCTTTGGCATCTATTTTTTAATATTTTCTAATATTATTTAAATAATTAGAGGAATAGTACTATCGAAGATTTCGTCTAGAGAAAATAAACACGACACCTTCGATTTACTTCGTCAAATAGATAGCAAAATGGACTTTAATGGTACAGTAATAAGAACGAATTTCTCAAATTAAATTCATAGTTTATTTATTTTCTCTAGAAGGGAAGTCGCGATAACAAAATGAAATGTGAACAGAGCTCCAGCTTATTGTAAATGCTAAACTCGTAAAGGTACGTGCGCTAATAATAATATCCGTGGAATTAAGTGTTACGACACGTAATAATAACTCAATATTGAATCAGCGACAAGTTTACGATTTCACCGCTTTTCACATATTCTTTATGCTCAACGCATTTTTTTTTAATTTAAGACATGACTAAAGAGGACAGTGACCAAAAAGTTTTTAAATTTGAAAAAAGTTTTCTATGCCATTAAAATACATTCGATGTTTCATAAAATTTTCATTGTCTTGGTAATATATAATTATTATTTTTATAATGTAAATGTGCATTGGCGGTAAAATCGTCCACGAATCACATTAAACATCACTATAAATGCGTGAGGGGGGAGTGTCGTACATTTTCCGCCACTTGTACGTGCGCGGTCCAGCCTGACTCCACGAGGCTCTGCACCAGCTGCGCCCAATCCTTGGCCAACATCCACCAATATTACACATATTACACACTAGCACACTTAACTTTAGTTACAGTCTGTCAAATATGTCAACAAAACAAAAAAATCTATACCGAACCTTAACCTGTGCTAAATGTTTTTTGACTAAAAGAACTTAGAACTGTCAACTGCACCAAAAAACGGTTAGACCGGTAACTTAAAAACTTTTTGCTTTAGGGGTTAAAAATAGGCAGTTTGACTATAATGAAAACTCAGAAACAAACTCTGAGGTAAACTATGTATAATTGAATTGATAAAGTAAATCAATATTTGAATGAACACCAAATGTGTGTTTAGAGATTAGCTGTTGGAAAAAGATTACTAAGTGGATGTGATATCGTCGTTTCAATTACTGAGCTGATTTCACATCATCATTATTTCCCGAACCTTTTCCCAACTAGATTGGGGTCGGATGCCTGTCTAACTGGATGCAGCTGAGTACCAGTGCTTTACAAGGAGCAACTGCCTATCTGACCTCGTCAACCCAGTTTCCCGGGCAACCCAATAAATACCCTTTTGTAAGACTGGTTGTCAGACTTACTGGCTTCTGACTACCCGTAACGATTGCCAAAGCTGTTGAATGAGAACTTTTGTTGATATTTAATTACCTACTCTTGATCTTTTCCGGTAGGTATCTCACATGGTGGGAATACCACTATCATAGAGTATGAGTAAGACGTGTATGCCGAATTGACGTCAATAGTATCAGAGTTTTACCTAACTGTTAATTTCAAATAGTAGACAATGAAGTTTTTCTTACTTAAAAAAAACTACCATGACGTAAATAAACCAGTTATCCTATATATGCGTCACTTTGCACATTTTAAATATCATTCTTATATGCCAATAGTAGTCAATATTTTGAAGATATATCATAATTTTAACTACTTTTTTGGTAAGTGGGAAATCCAGTTTTTATGTTTACGTCAATCAGCGAATGTTAACATTTATAAACAAACACTGTTAGGCACTTAAATACCTGATTTGTGGGTACATATGTAAGTCACACATTACTGATATTTATATAGCGACGTGTAAAGGTATATATCACACACATTAGCATTTGACAGACAGTAACTTTTCTTGCTATTGTTATCACAGCAACGGGTCAAGTACATGAGACCAGTTTCAGAGCAATAAAAAAAATAATTATTTACTTGTGCGATTATAAAACCTGTCTCATATACCTGTTCATATGTAGGGTGGTACCTTAACCGATACAAAGTCATTATCCAATTTTAATTTTGTTCTAACTCGAAATAATATTGGTTGAATTTATGTATCGTGCGTGTCGTAAAATAAAAATTGATAGGTAATTCTATAATAAAATTTTATGGTGGAATGTTGATAGAGTAGATAGGATTTAAAACCGGTTGAGTTACCTGCCCTAATTATTTCCATCTCAAATAATCACCCTGTATAGTTCAGTGTATTATTTTGTTATAAGGTATATTCTCTATGTGCTGGCTTTAATTTGATGATTGATGAAGTGCAGCTTTATTATATTATGTGCGTTTTAAATACTTTATTCCTTTCCAATGTGCCAAAATTATTAACTAGTCTTGATTCTTTTGTTCTTTAACTACTTTCAAGTACATTTTTGATGATGAGAGTATATACCAGTGTCATTAAACATTGCATTTCAATTGATTATTCGTTTTTTTACTTACAATTCCTTGCTGTTCCATTGAAGCATAAGTATAAATAAATTAATGTTATTGTTATTTCAAATGTTACGTTAGTTACGTAACGAACTTTGTAGCCGGTTTCCTATCAATTAGGCATGTTATTTATTTATAAACATTGTCCGTGTAATTTAAAGTTTTCAATCGACTAAATTGCGAACGACGCGTTTCTAAGGAGCTGTTTATTTTAAGTTATATATTAGTTGTTGAACATAATGTCATTTAAAGGAATTTATTGATTGAAACTTTATGGTCATTAAAAAAACAGGTGATTTTGCCCCGGTCTATAAAAAATATTTTTTCATAATAGGTACCTACTAAAAAAGTTTGGAATATTATATGGTTCGAAATTGTTTAATAGGATGTTAGTAACATCCATTTCTTTAAATTTTATATCGAACCGGCATTAATTGTTTGACCACAAAATCAATTTTTTTACAAATAAATTAAATCAAACAAGGAAGAGGAATGTATTATTTAATTGTATGCCAGTTCCTTTGTACTTCTAATGATAGTTACGGTCAAGGCCGTCCGAGCCGTACCGCATGTCACGCATACATTTATAATGGAATTACAAATGGCCAGCACTAAATGATAGTCTTATTTATAACTTAGTTAACTGTTCAAGATTGTCCTTGAACATAAATATTTCAACGTCACGTGGACGGAAACCAGTTTGATTTGCGTTCAATGAATTATGAGTGTGTTAGTTTTGGCGTTTGACTTACCATTGTGATTTGCTCGAAAGGTTGTAGTAACGCTTGATGTAAATTATTGTAGTCTGTTTGCGGTGACTCCACCGGACTCCCTGGACTGTGCACCATCTGAAATTAGAACAAAATTATTAATTATCAAGCTTTAATTAATGCTGTCGAAAACAGATTTATTTGCCACCAGAACTGAGTTGACATTAATTACAACAGTCTGGGAGTGGAAAATTAAAAACTTGCAAATGTCTTTACAAGCAATTCACAGTTCATTGACCTCTAAACAGCGAACCTGTCTGTAAAGCAATAAGAATTTCTAGCATTGATTTTCATAAATGCTCTGTTTAAAGATTAAACTGTTGAATAAAATATGACTTATCGATATTATAGGCTATTATATTTTTTTATTACCGTTGGTGAAGGTATGTTAATATTCGACGTTGAGGAATATTGTGAGGGCGGACTACAATGCGTCTGGTAGCCGGAGGGTATCCACCCGTGGTCCAGAGGCGACATATTCTGAAACCAGCCGAAAGAAACACGTTACACGGGAACATACCACCTTGTGAAAATAGAAAACAGTGTGACGAGGATTCTGAATTAGTAGTTAAAAGCGAAATTTACAAAATGCTTTCTTTAGTTAGAAATGGAGGGCATTGGCAGCTTGGTATCTGATTGCTATCTATTTATTACTCTTCGATATTTTTTTTGCATAAATATGTCTAAGAACTAGGACAAATAAG
The DNA here is from genome assembly GCA_033682625.1 of Helicoverpa zea x Helicoverpa armigera. Lineage (NCBI taxonomy): Eukaryota > Metazoa > Arthropoda > Insecta > Lepidoptera > Noctuidae > Helicoverpa > Helicoverpa zea x Helicoverpa armigera. Next base: position 6,001,071 of record JAWIIS010000011.1, read on the forward strand.
AAGTCTAGGCGACTTTTATCGGGTCAGCAAACTATCTTGGAATCACTGTAAATTCAAATAACTGTTGTACATTCTATGAATGCCACAACTTTCCACATTGTCCAGATATGGAGTTGTTCGAGTTCAATGTCCTGTCTGAAATTTAATTCATTCAAATATGATACCAACCGCCCACCTCTACTAATTTGCAATAATTAATTTGTAAATAAGACAGCATCACACTGCTTTTAGCCAGAAGCCAATTTGTACATGCATGTTAAGATCGAATTAATTATTAAAGCTAATTAAAAATAATCATGAAGTGAACCGTTATGTAGATTCCTCGAAATGGCAAAAATGATCATCCTGTTTATGTGGTTGATTCTTCAAATAATAATATCTCATACAAACCATAAAACCAAATGGTTTTCCGCTTTCGTAAATTCGAAGAAAGAACCACATTTTTTGCAGACATATAAATTAGATAATAATTTTAATAAACTGGTTGAAAATATATACAAGTAATCATGCCAATTGATAGTTTATATTCAAAATTTAGTATTGCAAGCTTATGTAAGATATTATAGCTCGTGTTAATATAATTGTTTACGATGAGTAATGCTCCAATGTTAGTTATTCCACATGTCATAATTCAATCGTAATCTATGCAGTTATTCATCACAACTGCGTAAAAACCGTTAGAGAATGAACAAGAGTTTTTTTAGGATTATGACATGCACTTAAAATAATTTATGTTGGATACAACTGAAGTAGTAAAAGCAAATAATAATAATAAATAAAGTAAACAGTCGTCACTCATTAGTTACACATGTGTCTCATAATGAATCTGGGTAACCAAGTTTATTGAGCTTTCTGTCATTATTTTTATTGGACATTGCCAATTACCTACTGTCGCAATTGAATTTGATTACACTGGATGTGTTTCAATTCTGTAATGTTGAATGATTTCTTTACAGCGGATTTGAGAAATGTCGAATTCAATTAGATTTCGTAAGGCACAATGTGTTTTTTATTTTTAGATTTCGCAAATGCGCTTGATAGTTTAATTGAATGGTTGTACAGTTAAAATAGAGGATTTTTTCAAAAAAAATCAGAGAAAACTAGGTTACCCATATTTTTTTCTCTGCTTAAGTTAAGGTCGATAGTTCTTCAACTATACTTGCAATAATTAATTCCATGTGTGACCTCATGTCAGCTGAATAACCCATGCCATGAGTGACGACTTTTATTTGTATGAATATTTATTTATAATTAATAATTACGCTATTCATGTCTTAGAACGCAAATGCCACGAGAACGTGACATCAATAAACATATAAAGTCATAAAATTTCTCATATTTAAATTAAGTCACCAATAAATAATAGTGTTTTGACGAATTTAAAATTATATTACGAAAAATATATTTGTTACAATATCGATAAAGGATACGAAGGTGTCGTTAAGTGCGGAGGTGCTGAAATAAGCAATATATTGCTTCGAAATGTTATTAGTGAACATGGTTAGCTGAAAACAAGTTAGTAACGTCGAGTCATGCACGAAGCACCAATGTGATGAATGAAAAAGACGAAATATAGAATGAATGTCAAAGACATAGATATGTAGGATATTAGCGAGACCCAGCTCTGTTATAGATAATCAAAAATATCGCCACCAACAACAGACAGCGTTTCAAAGCATTCAAGCGACCGCCTGTAAAGAATGAGCGGGAGTAAAATTTTAAGAGGAGGTTAAAAAAGAAAACGAACCTTATTATGATGAAGATAATTATTTGTGTTTGGTACAGATAAGTGATTCTGAAATAAACAAAAAATGATTTGTGTAGAAAGCAAATAAACACAAACATAACAAAAACAACAAAAATGTTAAAGTTGGTATCGAAGTGAGTGCTCACGTGAGGCACATGTTAACGTTCTCCAAGCCGGTGTTAGAGCTGTACACTGTACTACAACTAGTTCGTTACACATGATTCACTCGCTATCAGATTATTCATTAACCAGCTATCTACATTATGCATCGCTGCTGAGGGAACTGCACGCCATTTTTGATAGACAATAATGTTTTGTCAGAGCAACGCGTGAATTCTTGCATAGTAATGTCCGATCAATCGATACTGAAATAGTTTTTTAATACAAGACAGATTTGGTTTGCAATGTAAATTGATTATTGTGTGATTTCCGCGGCGTCCAAGATTGTGAGTCATACGCGTGTGCGTAGCTATCGGAGCTTCGATATACGACACAAAATACAATAGCGACTAAAGTTCACGCGATTTTCTTCTAGTAATAATATTAGTAGACACATAAAAACAATTTGGCAGCTCGTTTATCTTCAAATTAATGTAAATAAACCGTTTAAATGTAAAATTTATAAAAAACAAGCATCTATTAATCCAAAATCTAGCGATATTATTTCTATTCTTATTTAAATCATTTATACATTTCGACACCTGTGGAAAGAAACTCTTGAAGTACATCATAAAATAACTTTGCTCCTCCTTACTACTACTAAAGCCTGCGCAAGTCAAAATGTACTAAGAAAACAAATATTGCGCGCGCGCATAGCTTCAGAGGGGAAAAGTTATTTGATGTAAGCTGTAAACTTTCACTTTAACAAGACTTGTGTGATTTGAAATCACACTAAACTTCAAAAATGAAAGTTTGACACACAACTCTTTCACGGAAAACTACTGGTCGGATTTTGACGAAAAATTGGGCAATATTTTAGACCCGGTGCGTGAAGGAGCTTCTCGGAACGCGAGTGCAACATCTAGTAGTAGAGCAATACAAATTCCGTTGGCCATGCGACACAGACCTGTGCGTCATACATCTGCGGCATTGTGTCGTGGTGTTGCTGATGCAGAGGCACTGTCGCCCCGACGGGGGAGCCGGACGCCGGCGACAGGCCGCCGGTCGCCGGCGACACGCTGCCGCCGCCCGGCGACACGGCGCCCGGCGATGTCGGCGACTGCAACCACGCAACCTCATGCGATCTCCGTGCCAAGTGCGTGTACGCGGTCAAAGGAATTCGCAATTGGAACGGGTAATTTTGGAAAGACTCGCTTAATATTTTGTTCCAATGTTGATAAAAATGGGTTAAAAAATGCAATTTTCCAGTATCCATTTAATTATTGTTTTCTTTTGCTGTACGTCATTATTTACTTGACATAACCCGCTTGAGTTGCGAATTCCTTATGGAATCGCTGTCTTGTACCTACAGTCCTAATGGAGTCCTATACTTGCTTCCGACGCAATTATTGTTCTATCTGAGTATCATTATCACGGAAGAATTCGAAATATAATTTAACTTCCAATCCAATCATTTCTCTCCATTCAGCGATTATTTATTTCTCTCGGCAGTAATTAGGTCCTTAATCGCACGTGTATTGCATTGAGTGTCAGTTCAACTTGAACCTATTAGTAGTATCACGCGAGTATGGCGTGCCGAACACGTGAGATGCAGTTCTTATCAGTTCGGTCGGCTGAGCGGGACGGATTGGCGATCAGTTAACACAGATACACAGCCACCGAGTCAGCTGTTCAGTAGTGCAAATAAAATCTACGACTTGACAGCCTTTTAGGTTAGTATTGCCAGATATAATTTAAAAAAATATATTTAAAGACCATATATTTTGTATGTCACAAAAAGAAAGAGTAACGTGTGACGTCATTATACAGCAAGGAAACTACCTAATTCGAAAGATAGTCCCCTGACTTTAAACTCCCAATTTTCTAGGCGAATATTTTACAATGGCAACACCAAATCAAAACTCCCGAACAGCCTACTCGGTAGCTACGCAAACAGCTGAAACACTACACGTTGTTCAGTTAACACAGACAGACGAATCACAGAGCAGTATGAAATGAGGTTCGATGGTGGGGGGTGTGTCGGTACGTACGTATCTGGGCTGGTAGTCGGGCGAGGCGCGGTGCGCGGGGTGGGCGTGCGGCGCGTGCTGCGAGTGCGGCGCGTAGTGCGGCGGCGGGAAGTGCACCGACGTCAGGTCGGGCAGCGACCCGCCCGGCACCGCCATCTCACCCCCCAGCCCCCCGCCGCCCTCCCCGCCCGCGTATACGCTGTCGAAACAGTCATACGTGCTAAACAGAAAACGTATTAGTAGTACATTACATTGAAAGCACAAAAAATTGGACCCTAAAAATACACGTCATCTTTAATTCTCCTCAAATTTTACGACAGTCAAAACAGAATTAAGTTTTTGATAACATTTGTTTCTTATAAAATTTTCCACACATGATAATATAGGTATTAGGTTAAAAATAAACATTTTGTAATTTTGGCATTTAGGTTTCATTGTAGGTACTGATTTGAGATTCGGTCAGTTCCAAATGAGAATGAGTCATAATAATAATATAATTATTCAACTACTTAACTCAGAATACCATTTATGGAATTGTCATTCATGTTTCAAGCTTAGGGATAAAATATGAAGATGTTTTTTCCGCGATCAATAATATAACGTAATAGCATACTCACTTATTATTGTTAGGTATTCTGGGTATTTCACATGACGATCTTGGTCGATTTGCTGGGTTCATTGGCGCTAACACATCTAAATGGATGTCACCTGAAATTAAATATGAAATTGTTAGATTGTAAGTCGAGAAGTTCATGGACCCGGTATATTACTAAGGAAAGCTGTGGAATATGCCGCCTTACCTAAATACCCATCATTGGCAGATGTATCAGTAAGTTTCCACGAGGGATGCAGGTTCTAGCGTTTCTAAACTTCTTAGTCAAAAAGAGGATCGTTACAGTTTTATAGTAAGACCCAAGTTAAGCTATAAAAAATCCTACTTTAAAGCCAGGATAGCCAAGATTCGCCGACCTATAGGATACTGGATAGCTATAGCCAGTTCCTACGGAACGGCCGGAAGTTCTTTCGCCTTTATAGCATGAAGCTTTAGTAAAACATCTACCATTCGTAAGGAAATAACAATTTCTCTATAGGAACCAGCCAAAGCTACTATCGAGTGTACTCACCTCTTCTATGATGGTTCTGGTGAGGATGTAGATGTGGGTGCGCGTGCGAGTGCATGGTCCGGTGCGGCGACAGCGGCTGAGCCGTCGTCTGTTGTTCCACGCCGCACGACTGGTGCAGTGCCGAGTCTGAGTTCGTCCGCCGCCAGTTACTGTCCGGCGGCGGACTGTGAACAAAACGAAACTATCGTTAAAAATTTACTTTCATCAACAGTTCCTTGGGAATATATGGGAAAAACAGGGAGTTCTGTACAAGGGTAAATAGGGGAATGTTACACTTTTATTGACTTCTTCTCGAGGTCTTTGTGTTCCAAGGACGAGGAAACTTTCTTGAAAAATCATGCAGTCATTCTAAGAATTTCAAAAATGATTTTGCTTGAGCCTTTCCCAAGTATAATGGAAGCAGCTTCCAGTCTAATAGGCAGATTTAGCGGAGTCATGATTTTTACATGAAATATATACCTATGGGTCGACTAAAATCTAGTTGCCGTAGCCACGGTAAAACTTCGTTAGACTTTCTAGCAATCTAGAAGCTGTCAAAAAGACAAATGGCAGGCGATACCAACGAACTATTCATGTATAAAAGATGCTTAATCATTGAATGAAACAAGAAATATAGGCGTTTATAATTAGTTATCATGACAGGCCTGAAGTGTACCTTTCACCACTTCCTCGTTTATTCCAATAGCTGGTCTATATTTACTTTATACCTAAAAATCGCTGGATTTAAAGCTTAAATAGTACATATTAACATAAATAATAAGTTGTTTATATTTTAGAAGGGTCCGAAAGATAACGCATTTGTATTTCGACACGAAATGAGGTGGTTCCGGACTCACGAAGGACTGGAAGGCTCTAGGGTTTCATGATTTTAAAAATTGGCGAGTTGTAGGTGGTTTCCCGCCAAGAAAGAAGAAGACCAATAAGGATGATATGTGTTATATGTGTATGACTGGATAAACTCTCTAACTAATATTATAACCATGAATATGAGATTGTTAAACTTTCTAAGCCAAACGGTTAATGATGACTTTAGAAAAGATTTGGACAAGAGTAAATCTGGAGACGATTAAAAGTCACTTTGACCAAAGTGTGTTCTTTAAACTTTAATCCTTTCTTTTCCCGTCTCCTAAGTTTTTATTCCTTTTGCAAAATGCACAAAACCGCATTTACGAATGTTCTTTTAGCGTACAATTTCCTCAATCGACACACAAGAACCCAGTCTGCGGGTTTTTCTTTTATAATAAACAGGTGTCAAGAATTATCCGTTTGCTTTCCAGTCGGGATATAAACGATATATCTAGTCCGCATGATATTTGTAAGCTAACAAGTACTTTACTTAAATTGTCATAAAAAAAATTGTTGTTTCTAAATTCGTCTAACAATATTCCCTTACGCAAACATTATTACGCATTTTAATCGAATTGGAATTTAAAGTTTTGACGTCATATTTAAAACATCGCAAAAACACGACACGTTTAACTTAAGATAAGCAGGAAAATGGTTACTTAAGCAATCGATTAACAGACTATCGATTACTCATACGGTTTTTTTTCGTTCGCGATGTCGATGTTAGTATGCATATTATATTCTTTAAAAATGTTAATGCAGTTTTACTAAAGCTCTCAGACGGTAAACTCGCCTTAAAACTGAGATCATGATAAGCTGGTCTGCAGAATAAATTAAATTCATACACGTTCTATAATTTATACGCCAATCTAAAGCGCTTCGTAGAAAGGCAAAACCTGAATCGTTTTATTACTATTTTTCGAGGTAATATTTATGTTTTAAATAAAATAAGCTCAACGCTAAGTGAACTGAAAACAGATTTACGTCAAAGAATTTAATATTTTTATTTCCTATAGGTATGTAAATACAATAAGTTGTGTACTCATACATAGTACATATGTAGTTGTTTAGCAATGTTTCCTTAGTGTTTGTTGACACGTTCTATAAAACAATTATTATTATTCAATATGAATGAGGCTTCTTAGAACGACTTACAATGAAACTTGAATTAACATGACATGAAAATGACTCATAAAATATTTTACCTCATGAACTTTGTAATTAAATATTATCAACACGTTTCTAGTTTTAAATTGGAATTAATTGTGCATCCGGCGGCTTCTTGCGACTTGCTATTTTAGATAATAATTCAACATGACTACCATGATTAGAGGAGTGACGTAAGGAGTATAGTTAGTGACTGATTTAATTATCGTAACCTCGAGGGCTATATAGTGCACGTTATGTTGATTCAATTATAACTTAAATATATTTTTTTATTGTTTGTTCAGTGTTTACCGAGATACGTAGTTGAGACAAAAGAACATCACAGTGTCGAAAACAATAAATTAACCAGTTTTTTTTCTTATTATTAGTTACGAAGAAACCGGCTGTGTGCGTGTAGATTTGTGCTAGGTACATAATTATTATTTAACATAAAGCTACGTCATGAAATTCTGTCAGAATATTAATAATAACGGCAGACAGAAATGGCTAGTGTTGTGTAGGTATATTAGATCATCAGTATCAGATATTAAGTTACCTCAAGTATACAGTGCTGCCATAGGGGCTGGTGTCGTGCCTCCGGTCTGCCGGGCGGCGCATGGGCCCGACCGACGAGGAGGCACGGCCGCGCTGCCCGGCCGGCGAGCGTGACGGCGACGTGCCGCCGCTCCGGCCCCCGGCCATAGCATACTGGTTCGATAGCGGTAATTCTTCCGGCTACAACAAAAAACGCACACATCTCAACAACAAGTACATAAATACAAACAAAAACGTTAATCTTGTAAAAAAGGACTAAAAACTAAAGAATTATTGCTGACATTTCCCTTCAAATTGCAGCCTTGAAACACCGGTAAATAAAGGGTTCCCCTGCATTTACGCCAACGCCACAATTCCGGTTCGGCTAGTTTGGCGGGAAACGCCAACAAGCATGAATGACGCTCAGATATCTACTCTATTTTTCCTGTACATTTAATTATTTTACCCAATAGATGTTACTGTGATTGAGGCAAATAAGGTATTGGATTTTCCAAAATATGTATGCATTTGCCTTAAAAACGATTTTACAAAAAGTGTGCAAAAAGATGTAAGAATATGTTAGGACAATTTTTTTATATTAATAAGAACTACTTGAATTAGTTTGTCTGTACATATTTTTGCACATATTACTATCACTATCAATAAACATGACATTAAAATAAACAAATCTATTGTCTTGTTCGAACAGGTGGCATAGCAGGGCCAATACAATCAGAACACTACTTCTATAAGTGCAGGGAATATGAACATGAAATATTACAAATGCAACATGCCGTCTGACAGGAGATTTTTCATACTTATTGCCATTTAACAATCATACTAAATAAAAACAAAACATCTCTATAAAATCAAATTTCGAAGCTGCACTATACAGGAAGCAAAATAATAATACTTTGTTTTTTTTTAAGTTAATAATAGAACACCACACAGTAATAAATTATAAGACATTCATAGATAAATCTGTTTGTAGTGTGTGAGCGAACAGATGACGAAGTTAACATTGGTGAACAAGAAAGATTATTAGAACACATGTTAGGTATAATGTAAATATGAATTCGACACAGTTTTCAGTTAACAAGAATTACTACATACTTTGTTTATTATTACAGGCATTTGATTCTATTTAACAATATTCAAGTAAGTTTTTACAAGGTGACAAAGCAATTAGAAGCCTCAATGATTGTTTATTTTAATACTTTTGTGGTCTATTTTTTTTTGTATGCTTTGACAAATAAAAACTGCATGGGAACTAAAGAGAATACATAAAATAAAAGAAGTTTTGAAAAGAATTACAAATTCAGCCAGCTACAACTGCACCACTACCGGAAAAAAAATATAGGAATAGCAAATTCTACCATAAATCACATGTTTAATCAAATCTTGCAGGTAATTACCCTGATTAGTCAAAACAATATTAAAAAAGTATTTTATTGATTATATAATTCAAAAAGAATCACAATAGCATTTGTCAAGGTATTGACTACATGCAAGATCAAATACTGGTAGATTTACGCTATTAAGGGATTTTAATGATCAGATTCCAAAACAAAGGAACCTTAATAGTTTCCTGCTCATTGGCGCTAGCTTGTGGTGCAGCCACATTTGGCAGGGAGCCACTGCGGAACGTGCCCAAGCCTTGCTGTGCGGGCCGGAGTGAAGTCTCAACATTATCATTAGGCTCGGGGGGCGGTTTCACTCTTGCTACCTTACTTGAATTAACCTGCAATCATGATGCCTGAACATCTCTTGACTGTACTCTCATACTTTACATTACTATGTTTATTGAAAATTATCAAACAAATATCCATAACAGACTGCATGAATCAAAATCTAATTCAAATTATGTAACAATTAATTTAAATCAGTTATTATCACAAAACATGGTGTTAGTATGTCTAGACTCACAATATGTCTGACTCTAGAAGTCTAGAACTCAACACAAAATTATCTTCACTGGCAAGTTACTATTGTTATCAGTTATGACTGAGGAATATAACTTGATATTTCCACAGTTTCATTAGGAGATGTTACACTCATAATATTCTAACTAGCTATTGTGTATGATACCAAATAGACTTACAATTCATTTTGACAATGACAATAATTGTAACTATACACAGAGAACCGAGTGGTATTTTGCTATCGAGTTTAATAAAAAATATGTTCACTTTGTTGTTTAGGCGCAATAAGTATAATGTAATGGATTATTGTTTACGTCGGCGGGCACATTTGACGGCCAGGAAGCGACTGCCTGAGTAAATAGGCGACATACCCTTTGGGTTGCGTCGGAAACTTCGCGCATAATCTGTTCAAAAGCAGCTGTTTCCTCTGCTTGTTTTTGATGGTGGAGGGCAATTTTTTCACTAAATTTTCTTGGATTCGCCATGATGGCCAGTAAACATTTATTTTTCTCGTTTTTACATCACAATTTTTAGCGTTCAAAGATCCAAAACGCGCTTGACTGTCAGCCACAGACTGGTGTTGCCATTTTAGAAAAAAAATAGTCATGTCATCATTCGTGCGAAAATAATTGTATATTTTAGATTTAGTCGATTTATTTGATTAAAATTATTCGACTTTCTACTTTATTTCAATATTCTTTTGATTAAATATATTTTAGTTCAGTGCGTTTTTTTGATGTGGTGTCACGGAGGGTGGTGTACAGTACTCCATTTGTAAATTAATGTATGATTGTGAGTTTTATAGCGTTGTTTCTGATAAGAAACTCTGCCGAGTTTTTAATATACTAGTGTTAGCTGCCAGTAGTTACAAAGAGGCCAGCAAAGACGAGCGACCATAGACACCTCGCCATTCAGCCGTGCATCTATGCTTGGAAGATTCTTTTTTCGAACGTCATTGTGACAAGACATGTTATAGTTTGACAGAATGCGATTTTGCCGCGTTCTTGACTAATCGTAGTTGGTTTTCATGTTAAAACTATTTCTTGTAATTCCCTCGTTAAACAAACTTGCTTCTGGTTTTTAAGACTAGTGATTTTTTTACTAACTAGTGATGAACGAATATTCGCATTCACACCGATTTTGAACATAACAAAATATCATGCAAAGCGAATGTGTGTAACTGGAATATAAATTGATAATAGTTAATTTACCTCGTATAAATAGAATAGCATAATCAATATATCACTTTCCTCTATAATATTAAGAAAGGTAGGAAGGGTAGTTTGACCGCTTATTAGCAGATAAAGAAAAAAATGGTAATTTTTTATCAAAACTTGTAGGACAAATTAATTATTGCAATGTAAACAAATGTACGATATTTGAACAGTTAAGTATTAGCTACCAAAGTTTTAATTGTATAATCAAATTATCTTTTTGTATAAAACCAAAAGAAGTAAACTTCTTCTATAAATAATTCTTGATAAAAAAAACATTGCAATCATAAGTAAAGCTTGTTCTTACTTCATATGAAAAGTGGAGTATAATACAAGTTGTATGGTGTAAAAAGAAAAAATAAAGAGCTTTCACTTGACATGGGTCTCATCACTATTGCTTTTTATTATTTTGTTGATTAAATAATTACAATCAGCGCTAAAAATAGGGTGATACCAAACGATGTTGCTCATGAAGCAAATAAATAATATGAATATGAAGCTTTTTACTAAAAGTATTCTGCGTGAAAATAAAATGTTCAGTGACAGTTGTTATATGTCGACGTTGACAATGCAATGGCATTGACACAAAATAATCACCAATGACAGTCAGCTGACAGAAATTGACCGACTGAAACCTGTATTTCAATTTCAAAGTAAATTGTATTGTGTGTCCAATCTAACTACACATACTACGTATTGTATTGTATTTTATCAAAGAGAAATGAGTGCGGCCGAACACGACGCGCTATTATTCATTTAAGCTATCTCCAGTAAAATAGTTTGGTGAAAATTCAGTGTAGATAAAAAACATGGAAGAAAAATATATTTTAACTTTAGACATAGGCACCAGTACTATTCGCTCTTTTATTTATAATTCAAGAGCTGAGACAGTTGGGAAAGCGGTTGATCAGGTACTTAAATTTAAGAAAATTTTAACAATTCTTGAAGGTGCACAGGATACTTTATGCTATTGAGTTTGTGTCTTTAAATGTGGCAAGCAGCTTTTAAATTAAAGTGTTTAACTGTTATTATAAATATTTTTTTCTTTATAATATAGGTGGTTTTGCATTATCCACACCCTGGGTTCGTTGAAATAGATCCTGATGAGCTATGGACCTCTGTAGTCAATGTGGTACAAAAATCTTTAAAAGGTGAGTTATTTCATGTACCTTGCTTATAAAAAAAAAACTTTAAAAACTTAAAATGGGACTATATTATGCTGTAACTGCTTCTAAAATAATGCAGCCCTTGTTTTTCTATTATTTATTGATAGTTGAGCATAATAGTTGTTTGTCCCATTTCTGAGTGATTATCTCATAATATACTAATTGTGCTGGTTCCAAAAATGTTGTGATAAGATAACATATCAATTAATGCATACTTATAAGTTGTGAACAAACATACTTGTTGAATATTTGTTATTTGGCACAAGATGTTTTTAAAAGTTTACTATAGATTTAATTATGCATAATTGAAATGACCAGTTTAAAAAAATGCATGCTAATGTCTAATAATTTCTGAAATTGTCTAATTGAGTAAAAAAAGAATTGGGATTGAATAAAAAAAGTATTCATATTAAAAAAAAGGTATTAAGTAACAAAAAGCAAAAACAGTGCAATGAACCCCACTCTCATTTTGGCAAGTAGGTAGAAAGTAAAGTTAGTTTCCAAAATCGTCAATTTAAATGCAATAAAAGTATGCTCCAAGTCAAAATAAAAAACCCAGTTTTTTGAAACCTGTTGAATATACATATATTAGTTAAGGATTTTTAATTGGTTTTGATCTAGAAATTTCTTAGCTATTTGTTTTTAAATAAAAAAAATATATATCCTAGCTCTAGCAAGATGTGTATCTTTGCAAAATTTTTCTCTTATATAAAATTTTGTTCATAGATGCCAACCTCACAGCTGGCCAGATGACAGCCATGGGCATATCAACACAGAGAGGCACATTTATCAACTGGTCTCGCAAAACTGGCAAGCCATTCCACAAGTTCATAACCTGGAAGGATCTCAGGGCAGACAAACTGGTCAGACAGTGGAACAATTCTTATATATGGAAGGTACAGTTGAGGCAAAAATCTGGTACAGTAGACTGCACATCAGTGGTAACTGTCATGTACCTTAACTTAATAGTAATAAGTACGATTTTCCTATAAAACTGTTACCACTAACCTGAAGTTGACTGTACAAATGTTCATTTGGTAAAAAGGTTGAAAAAAAAGTTCTTATTAAATTTTTTCTTTTTCAGCTGTTCAAAGCAAGTGCCTACATATTGTATCTTATCCTTAGGAGCAAAAGATTTAAAGCAGGAAGTGTATTTAAATTTATGAACACTCAGGTAAGTTTTTTCATTTATTTATTTATACCACAAGGCATTTTCTACCTGTCAACCATCATTTAATATTTGCATCATACAGACTACATATTTCCTTATTTTTATTACTTGCAATTAAAAAAAGTACATCTTTACAATCAAGTTGTGAAGATTTCCTGAAATTATGTATTTTTCATGACAAGTAAATTATTTAGTCAGGCAATCATATTTTTACATTAAAATTGTAGAGCCAGTAAGCATAGACCTTATGATTTAATTTTTATTATTTTACTGAAGGTGGAACTTTAATCTTCCCGGTAATAATATACGCGTAACAGATACACGGTTTTAAAATAGAGCTTCCATAGAGCGATTACTGCCGTCGTTAGCTAAGGAGCGTTAGCTCCAAACATTTAGACTCGGCAACAGTCAAAATGTAAGGAAAAAACACTACTGGTCAAGCGTGAGAAAACAAACGGCAAAGTTATTTGACGCGAACTGTAAATCTTCGATCGAAGTATATCACGGTAGGTAGTATAAATGGCCAACAGTGGCCACTGGCCAAAGTTCCCTAGCGACGAAAGAGGACATCCATTTATCATCATTTTCTTAATGGGTGACGGCAGTTAGTGGAGCGAGTGATTTAGTACCGCGAGTTAATATTTGTATGACCTAACTATTTGCAGGAACTCGCTCTTGGTCAGTTTTTGACGTAACTCATTCGATACCTATCCTAAAAAATAATTGAAGTTATTGCAATTATCACATCATTAATTTTCTGATATTTTATTGACCTACAAGTCAAAGTCACAACAATAAAATATAATAAATATCTAATATTCAAAATTAGCAAAAAGACTAAATCAAAAATCAATCAGCTTCATAAAGGCAGCTATTAAAGTACCTATTTCTCAAAGTCATTGCAAACGTAGCGTCTCCAAAGAGCGGTCAAATACTATAAGTAATAGTTATTACTTACCTACTTAAATTACGATGTAATAAAAAGCGTGTAAAAAGAATAAATTATGTAATGTCAAAATCAGAACGAAACACTTTGTTTTAATTTGTATTGTTACAAAATTAATTAAATAGGTACCTACTTACCGATGTGCATCTACGTAAGTTTTCTGTTAACGCGTTAACGCAAATAAATGCCATCGGCATATAAGTGTCTTAATTTTTTTTTTTAAATAAAAAGTAAGTCTCTACTTAAGGATAGTACGGTAAAGTTTATAAAACACTAGCTTTTGCCAGAGGTGTCACCCGCGTCCCGAGGGAACTTTTCCACGAACTCAAAAAAAAGTACCCTACTTATAGTTTTCCCCGATGGGAATGGGCTATCTAACACTGAAATAAATTTTCAAATAGGACGTTTTCTGAGATTAGCGTGTTCAATCAATCATTTAAACAGACTCTTCAGCTTTATAATATTAGTATAGTATAGCTTTGCTATAGATAGACTATAGAGTACAGATACACAAAATAGGTGGACATCTTATTCAACTCGTCTGAATTATCAACGAGTGTCCTAGCAGTCCATGAGTACTGATCTAATATTAGCCGCGATTCTTGTCGGAAGCGTGCTGCTACATTGTTTATATTGCTTTCTTTTATTTACACTGTAACTGTCTATTTATAGGCTAGATTGTATTATTATTAAACAATACGCAGTAGATTGAGGACGGGTAATTGAGAAGATTAGGAGCTATGAAGCTGCCTAGTTCGTAAACACTAAACAGTAGATACTAATGATACTATTAAGTACTTTAGGAACTAAACCTTCCCTTAAAATTTTCATCATCATCATCATCATGATCAGACTATCGCAGTCCACTGCTGGACATAGGCCTCTCCGAGTGCACGCCACTGAGATCGATTTTCGGCTTCTCGCATCAGTCCTCCTTAAAATTTTACAAACAACAAACCTGAAAGTTTTTGAACAAGGATAAAAGAGCCTTCCTAAGTCATTGAATCACGTAAAAACTGCCAATAGCCAATAATTCCCACTCGATAATAAATTAATAGCCTGATAGAAATGCAAATTACAACAAATTGTTTTGGAGTTCAATTGTTTTCAAATGAGTTAGGTAAAAAAATAATTAATTTCCAACGTCTATGATTTGCATTTATATTTGCACATACTATTGAATATTCAGTATCGTGAATTATTTCAACCAAAACATCCTTACTGATGCGATAGTATTTACTAGGTACGTTTTTAACTTAAAACGGTCAAACCGATTGATAGGATGACGTGTAGTATTGAGTTAGGTGCCGTTAAAGCGTCCCCCGGGACGTGGGCGAAACCGCGGGAAGCAGTTAGTGAAGCTATAAATAGAAGTCAAATGTGCAGTGGTGCGATCTTTGACCTTTTCAACTCGCGTCCGTCGACAGTCGTGGGCGGCCGGCGCACTGAATGCCGATGCCGCTAAAGACGTTATTAGATGCACTCGACAATTATCACCTACCTAGGTACTAATTAAGAAAGTCACTATGTAGGAAGGTATTAACTTTTTTTAGGAAATCTTCCTGGCTTTTTTTATTTAGTCTAGCTGTCAAAAACTCATTTCTAGTTGACCTCTGTTGTCTAGTTGACAGGCTGATATCAATGTGTGATACACATTGATATCAGCCTGTCCCTGTTCATTGCTGAACGTAGTCCTCCCTAATGCCAGCGCTCTTGGCCAACCTGCATCCACTGCCCGCCACCTCCGTCATAGATTGCATAGAAGATTTGCTGTGGGTATAAATGATGGAAGTTGTGAAAGAAACGATTTCGATTATTTACACGAAAAGTTCATTTGTCTTGTAAGAAATAACATCATCATTCTATCTGCGAGTACTTATTTGTAAAATATGTTGATTGCCGGGCTTACATCCAGCCGTCCTCTTTGACAAAATACCAATACAAAAACTTATAGGTAAACACATCGAACCACATGTAATGTTGTTGACATGTTACATATATCACTAAGCTATCTAAGTGGTGACGAGTATGCCTATGTCTTGCCAATCCTAACAATGTTTTTGCAGACATGCTTGAGATTGTACTGGGCGTTCCAAAACGTGCCGGCGTTCAAGACTGCGGTACAAGATGATGATGCACTATTCGGTACCTTGGACACATGGTTATTATACAAATTGACAGGTAATTATATGTTGTTCTAAGCGGTTGCATGCAACCAACTCACAACAAGTATTTATCCTATCTTTTCATTTAACTAAGCTGATTTTCCGAAACTTAATCGATGTTACGATCAGTCGTAAAAAGGTTGCATTTCATTCTACATTTGATTGTATGATACATACAGAGCCCATCTAAATAATTCAATTGATGATTTCATTAGTTATCCATAAAACCCATTAAGAACGAATGAATTCCCGATAATCGCCGTACGGCTATAATTACCTCAAACCAAGCTCTCGGATATCGATAAGCTTATATCGATAAATTCCTCCACAGGTGGGAAAGTTCACATGACGGATGTGTCATCAGCTTCGGCCACCGGTTTCTACGACCCATTCACGATGCAATGGGCAGGCTGGGCCATGACTATGTTGAAGATACCCAGAGCAGCGCTGCCAGAAGTTGTCGATACCGCGGGTGATCACTTCACTAGTACTCTGCCATCGATATGGGGACATCCGATACGCATCCTTAGTTGTGTGAGTATTAGTACTTTATGCTTTGTTTTGTCTTCGTAGCAGTACGAGGGAGTATGAGGTTTCTTTTTTAATTGGCCTTTACCTCATATTTTATTAACTTCATGTGTAGATGGCATAAAGTAGGTATGAACTTTAACCAAATTTTATAGTTTTTAGTAGATGATGATCGTGGAGTAAACGTGTTTTAAACGGAATACATCATAAAAATAACTTAATTACTTTTTTATTACATAGGTTAAAGATTAAAAATAGACTGTTGTTAACCTGATATACTTGATTTAGAATTTTGGAAAACCCAATAGACGTGTGTAGTCTGGTCTTTGCTCTAATATAGATACGAGCAAATATAATTTCTTGGTTCATAGTTTCCTTCGATATTCCGTTTGGATTCGATATTGAAGTCAGTAAACAATAACAAAGCCCAGTAGTCCAGACAGTTTTTATCTGCATTCCGAATGTACATATATTAACATGTAGAATATTAATTGAAAATTATCAAGTTATCGAGTTTACTGCGTTCATGGCCAGCGCGTATAATGTTTGAACATTAACTGTACGTAAATATTGGCGTTTTTCTTATAATCATTCGATTTGTATGCAAACAAATTAATATAAGGAAGATCAAACCCTTGACTTTTCAAGGTGGTCGACCGTTTATAAATGTTGTACTTGCAAAGTTTGCTGACTTTGAGGATAACTCGAAAAGTTTGAGGGTTTAAATATATTTGGTCACAAAGTACTGTTTAAATATATTTGGTCTAAAGAACACGGAAAATCCTGCTTTCAAAGGTCAAATAATGCAGTTCTTTGTAGAATTGCCTAATTACTATCAAAAAATAATCCCCTTATAAAATCTCTAATCACCTTCTAAGCAACATTTTAACTAATCACTACTTTAAAGTCTTAAGTAGTGATTAAATGTTGGTTGAGACATGCTTAAGCAACGTTTACAAGTATGAATTTTCTTAAACATCCCTTAAGTATTACTTATTTTTAATTCACGTTTATAACTAAGGCTGTAAATGTTTTTACATATTTTAAGTATTTTTGAGAGCAATAAGAATAGTCTCTTACCAGACATTACTATGGACTCCTTGATGCTATCGAAGCTGATGAAACAGAAATATATGATACAGGAGAAGACTAGATACTAGGAAATTCTCAAAAAAATGCAATTTTTTACATAATTAAAATTTCCCAGATGGCAGACCAAACAGCCTCAATGTGGGGTTCATGTTGCTTCGACATCGGTGACGTGAAACTCACCATGGGAACTGGCACGTTCTTCAACATAAACACGGGGACGGAGCCCCATGCCAGCGTGTCAGGGTTATACCCCATCGTCGGCTGGAAGCTTGGAGAGGAACTGGTGTTCTCCGCAGAAGGAGCGAACAATGATACCGCTTCGATCATCAAGTGGGCGCAGAATTTAGGTGAGAATTTAGAGTATTTTTAATTTCTTTAAAACTTTTATGAATTCTTCTCTGTGCAAGAGAAGGCCCGTGGGAGGCCAGCAGTGGTACGATAAGAAAGTTACTCAGTCTTCTTAGATACCTACGCTTATGATCTAGGTAAGATGTTGGTACGAGTTTGCTACAATTAAAATGTGTTTATCGGGGTGCTTGAAGTACCTGCCTTATGATGCAACTCCTATAATGCTGTCCTGCGCAGCTGGCTGATCTCCCTATGGAGAACAGTCGCCTTGGCTAATAGTTGCTATTATAATTGACACATGGGCACGACGCTAGTCTTGATATTAATTCAAGGAGGTTTTAACGGTCCTGTGAATAAAAAAAAAATATTTTATTTAATGTCGTGACTTTCCCGTCTTACATTTATATATTAATTTATGGTTAGATATACTGCTCGTTAGGCTCGAACAATGGCCTATCTAAATGCAAAAGGCCTCTACAAAAAATACACAGAGTTTTAACAAAAATAAATAAAAATATGCTGGTAAATTATATTTGCATTTTGGAATATAAAACAGCATTATGTAATTACATACCTACTTAAACTTTATTTTTTTGTGTATCATAAAAACACGATACCTATATGAAGGTTATCCATAATGCAAATATGTTCTCAAACAAAAAAAGTATTTTCAAAATCTAGTATTATACATTTTTATGGAAATAATAACTGATTGCATCATATGTCTTAAGCTATGAGTTTATTTTTGCCTCATAAATATAGTTTAGCTATTTAAAAATGTGACACTTAAATCATATCAGGCACCGAATTTTAGTCAAATTGTATAATTATAGACATACTAGTTTCGTTACGTAACTAATTATTCAATGCCACTAAAACTTGATTTACGATACATGCATCATAGAAAAATGTAAACGAGCGTTGGATACGCATTAAAACACGACCGATCTTATATTCGATACATGTATGAACTAAGTATTAATATACCTCTAAATAACCAACCCTTCTCAGGGCACCTTCACCATATCTCCTTTTATAAAAAATATATAATAATTAAAAAATGCATAATATTATTTTCTAGGACTGTTCGACAATCCTGAGGACACAGCCGACATAGCGCATTCAGTTCAGGACACCGACGGAGTATACTTCATACCAGCATTCAGCGGACTTGGGGTAAATATACTCCATATATTTCCATATTACAGTACTCCTAAATATATAGCCTACATTACGATATTGCAATACTGCTAAAGCCCAAGTTCCTCGACAACATAAACGTCTGTATTAAAAAAAAAAACAATTTACTATGAATTTTGGCTTTGGGACACAAATGGCGGAGGAAGGAACATAGCTTGCTTTTAGGCAGAAAGAGCCTGATATGGGTGATTCCGTTCATCCATGATGGAATATATTGTATTTACTATTGGATCAACTTATTTTAGCCCCATTGAGAGGCAAACAGGATCTAAAAGTATCTGATAATTCGGGAATTGATTTACACGATTCTTTAAAAAAAATAAGTAAATAAAAAGACACCTTAATACTGAAAAGGTTAACCCAATTTCGCAGTAGGCTCGTCGCTTTATATTCCACTTATAACCAGTTTGCTACCAGTTTCATTATAACACAATGCACCGAACGGGTTTCACAGCCCTGACCCGAGTGAGTGTGAAAGTATGCAACACTTTCACGGTATCGAGTAAGTGTGACGATTTTATTGAGTAATCGATTGCTAAATAATACCGCCTATACGATAAAGGATTTATTGATATCGAATTTCTCTGATGTCCTTATTCGGGTATGTGTGTAACAAATTATAGAATGAAACTATTAGTCATGGTCACAGAAATAGAAATTTCGATACGCCTTCACAATTTTTTTATTTGCTTTGATACTATTTACAAATAAGTACATAAGTCGTAAATTTTCTTGTAGTTTATGGATTCTTTGTATGTTGAACGAGCATTCGGTAAATGCGGCTTGTATTAAGTATATTTGCGTTTTCTTGTATATTAAAAACAACATGCACGTGTACATTTGCAATATAGTGTTGATAAATTCATCCATTGTTACAATAATAACCACGAAATCCATAAAACTGAGGTGCATTCCGATTTTTTATCTTAACAAGTTTTCCAGTATTTAAAAAATCTGCTTCATAAATTAACCTTTAGTATTGACTAAGTTATTTTAAATAGATTTATGATTATATTTTTACTACGTAAAATCTAAAAATAAATTCGGAATGTCTAGTTCGCACTTCCTTAAATTGAGCAAAAAAACATTATAATAAGGAAGGCTCAGACCGGATTATTTGCATAAGTAGGTAAACAAGGTTAAGGACGTCAATAAACAAATTAGTATCCTAACTTAATTATCCGCCATGGGTTGGCAAAAGGTCAAACAAGGTCGTCGCTTGTCGAATGTTAACGAGAAGTTAAAAATCTTTGTACTTATACCTGTAATTGTGTATTGAAATATAAGGACCGATTTTTCAATCGTCGGTAACTTCTACCTCAGGAATAAATATGGCCCTTTGACATATTTCCTGTACAAAAGCTGTTAAAACGTCAAACATATTCTTCAGGTTAGAGATATCTGGTAATGGTGAAAAATGGTCTCTAAAACAACTTTATGCTTTATTGAAGTCTCTACTACACTAAGAAAGAGGTTTGAGAATTTACGGAAATTTCATGGTCTCGAAAAAAGAACCGAAACAATCTCCAAAAAATATAGGTATAATTAAGAAGTAACATTACAATTATACATAAATGTAGGTGTAGGTATGTAATTAATTTCATATGTACTCCTTTGTTTCATGTGAACTGAAGTGCTCCCAAGTTATGAAATTTTTATGTGAATAAATTATTATTATTACACAAATTAATTGCTAGTTTAATGTTGTGTAAGATTACACGTTCCACAGACTTGTTTTTATTATTGTATGCTTAAGTTTTTGTTAGTTATCGTCATAGAGTAGTGTTATTTACTACTTTTAGTGTTCTTCCGTATCCAAAGGGAAAAACAAGACACAGTCGGAAACTTCGCTGGACTGTCCGTGTGTCCGTTCGTCTGTCACAAGGCTGTGTCTCATGATCCGTAATACATAGTTAGACGGTTGAAATTTTCACAGATGATGTATTATTGTTGCCGCTATAATTTTAGGGGGCACTCATACGGCAAACGTGTTTTTTACCGTAATCCAAACTAATATTATAAATGCGAAAGTAACTCTGTCTGTCTGTCTGCCTGTCTTTTCTTCACGCCTAAACTACTGAACCGATTTGTGTGAAATTTGGTACAGACATAGTTTGAAACTTGAAAAAGGACATAGGATAGTTTTTATTTCAAAAAAAAAAAAATTAAATTATTCCGGACATATAGCGCCATCTATTGGTCAAATCAAAAATCTGCTGGTAGTCACTATTCCACGCGAACGAAGTTGCGGGCAAAAGCTAGTTTAAATATAATGGTACTGAAATCTTCGTCCGACTTACACTTGGCCTTTTTATATATATTTTTTGCCTTGGTATATTCTACAATAATGGCTCACGTAGCTCTAACGTCAATAGCACGATAGCTCGCAGCTATAAAATATTAAAAAATCTTATTATTATTATGTTTTGTTGCAATTACGGGCCGTTTACACATTATAATGCAAATTACTTGCGATAGACGGGTTAGTTACTAGTACCCACTGATTTGACTGTGTAAAAACAAAAGATTGGCCATGAGATTATTTTATGTGGGAAGCGTGTATATTTAATTAATAGTCTTATCTACATATTATGTAGATAATATTTCCGAAATATTAATTTAACCTATTCGGTCAAAACAGCTCCGATCTAGTGCCCTTACAATCTTAATAAAAAGCAGTAAAACTAGATACAGGTCGATGTGAAATACCTATGTACGCAATGTCCGTAAGCAAACCCGCATTGCATGAAGGATACAAGGTTTTTTTATTTGAACTGAATATCGTATCTGCTGGTTAAACTGGAACTATTTTTAGATAGATATAGTAAGTTAGATATAGTGAGGGTATAGAGCTGAGCTATTGTAAAAAATATAAACATCGATATATTCGGGGAATAGCCATTCTTTCCCTGTTGGGAAGCTATACACCATACCCAGGTAAAATAAGCTATATCTTATCCGGGAACGGGAATATGTCTCATTATTATATTTAAGTATATCTTGGACACCAATGACCGTGCTTCGGAGGGCACGATAAACTGTAAGTCCCGGCTGTCACTGAATACCTTCAGCAGTCGTTACTGGTATTCAGAAACCAGTAAGTCTGACAACCAGTCTTACCTAGAGGTACTGGGTTGCCAGGGAAACTGGGTTGAGGAGGTCAGATAAGTCTCTCGTTGTAAAACACTGGTACTCAGTAGCATCAGGTACATACACTAAGAAAAGGACTATGCAGGTGATGATGTTTTAAATTATATTTCTAGCCGCCATACAACGACGGGTCAGCAGCATCAGGGTTCATAGGAATGAAGCCGTCGACGACAAAAGCGCATCTGGTCCGAGCTGTGTTGGAGTCGCTCGCTTTCCGGACCGCGCAGTTGTATAGCTGTGTGCTTAGTGAGACCAATTATGCGTTCCATACTATCAGGTATTTACTCAGTTTACTTAATTTTCATTTGTTTTTACCGATTACGATGTATCCCATCTTTGAACTTGTAAGAAAACAAAAGTGAGGATATCTTAGGGTTGCACTTTTTTATAGACAGTATTTCTGACGCTTTCATTGGTCCTTAGAAATTCTTGTGGCAATTTTTAAGAAAAATATTCTAAGAAAACTATCTCAACATATTATAATCATCGACAGATTTTGTTCATCGAGTAAATTATTATGCTATCAATTAATGCCATGTATGTATTTGTCTAAAAACTTTGTGCAATGTCGACCTTATTGTATTAGTTTGCTTACGAAAACTTGATTAAGAGTCATACGTACCTATTAGTCATTGGTTGATAGTAGGTATGTATTTACATAATTCTCTAACTTACCTATTTTAACTAATGTATTCCAGACTAGACGGCGGTGTATCTAACAACGACTTCATAGCTCAGTTAGTGGCAGACTTGACAGGGTTGCGTGTTGAACGGCCCGTGCACGTCGAGATGTCTTCACAAGGCTGTGCCCACATCGTTGGATATAAATTAGGTGAGGAGCATTTGTTTGATAGAGATAGCGTTGGAAAATAGACCAAAACCTGCAGTGATAAAGGCGATAATCGCATGGTATCATGCTTCTTGGTTCGATCACTCGAAATATCCCTTTGAATAACCATAACCAATAGGATACATGAGTCGTGTTTAGCTGATTATGATTATGTTTCGTTACACTAATAGTTACAGCGTATGTTAATAGTTTTGTTTTGTTCGCAATCCGAGGAAATTAATTTCATTTTTTTTATATCTGTAACTGATTATTACCTTCAATTTTCAGGTATTTGGAAATCAAAGGACCAACTGAAAAAACTTCGAAAAATAGACTGCGTATTCAACCCTCGTCCTCAAATGAAGAAAGCGTATGAGGTTACGTTTTTAAGATGGCAGGACGCCGTCAAACGTATGTGTGGTTGGTACAATGGCGACACTTCGTCTCAAGTCATATCGGATTCTAGTAGTAATTCAGTGACGCCACAGAATAGCTTTAAGGTAAGTGCCGGTCGCAGGAAGAATGGCAGTATACCCAAATAGCGGTGGCTTCTATGCCTGCTCGCGATATTCGCCGCGGGCTTGCCTCTCTGCAGGTGATACAGGCCTTTCAAACGGAGGACCCCCATCAAGGAGGTCCAGTTTAAAATACCATAGACATGTACTACGGTGAATAAGACTTATTGGTACCACAGATACAGAACCTATTTGAATTACTAAAAAGTTCGAACACCTTGGAAAGTTTACGAGATAGTGCCACCGCGTCTTATGTGCAGTTGACAGATGTCAGTTTTCAATGGATGACAGCATTTTTTTCTGATTGAGAGCAACTGTCTACTGCACCAAAACAGCCAGAGTCGACCTATATAATTTTGACTGTATGCAAACTAAACGACCCTTCGGAATAAGACTTGATAAATAAACCACAGAGCAAATAAACTTTAATTGTAAACTAATTTACCAGTGATTATGGTGAACTACTCAATATAGCTGTGAGAAGTTTAATTTAGTGCCTGTTACATTTAGATAAATTGAGATACTGTTAAGCTATATCAAAGATTTATTATATGTTAAGATAAGAATAATATTATGTATGAAATACGCGACTATGATACGCTTAGGTCTTTGTGTGATTGGCGTTTAACGTAGATAAAAGTGCAATATTTCTGCTCAAAGGTTGATGATTGGTGTAAAGTGACGTATGCATGTTTGGTTAAAAGGTTCTACTATTAATTGTGTTAGTGTGAATCCTGTTTTATTACTGCGTGATAAGAGTCTATTATTGAGTGAATGTAGGTACTACGGTTAAGTATAATACCATGGCAGATTGAATTTAGTTTGACAAACACATTATCAGTAAGAGTATGGAAGGAAAAAGGGGGAGAGAGATAAAGGGAAAGGGACAGATGTCTCTGGTAGGGTTGTGACGCAAAATAATCAATCATTTTTATATTAACTGTTACAAAGCATTGCTAAAAGTCAGTAATAAAAAATAATGCGCTGTGAATTTTTATTATCATTTGATTTAATCAGTGCTCTGTTATTAGTAGTCAATATGAGATTATTTTTGGTTGCTAAGTTTATGGTGGATGGTAAGAAAATGTAAAAGACGTAGTTTCAAGCTCAATGTAAGACTGGAGTGCTATGTTCTAGCTGTTATTATTTGTGATATCATTTGATGTATTGGAAGGTATGACAAAATATTTAAATTCAGTATTTTAAAAGTTTCGCCTCATTCGGTTCAATATAATGATTGGAAATTATGCAAACAATTATGTATATTTTTTTTGGGTATGGCTTAGAAATAAAGGCATTTTAAAAAGATTTTCAAAAGGTCATTTCAATGGTCTGACATATAATATGTATTTTTATGAAACAGACTTGTTTAAAACAGCAAGAAAGATTTATAATTAGTTTGTAGGTAATAATGTTAGAAGGTTTTAATCCTTGATACTTATTTCTATCTTGCCTATTGCCTTACACAGAAAGCTAAATAGAGCCGATCTTTTTTTAGAAAATATGACATGATGACCATTATAAGATGATGTATGCAAATAGTCTTTAATTGTGTGATTGCTATTCCTGCTCATTTAAATTAAGTTGACATAGAAAGACAATATGTACCTATTATATATTTTATGTTGTTTAAGTTTATATATATAGAGCAATGTTACTTTAGTAATTTCGTAGCTGCTAATTGTTCCTAATGTTAATTGGTTAGCTTTTTGTATCAAATCGAATTTTAATATCTTTTTCTACCCTTCCATGACATTTTATTGAAGTTACGGCTTCTAATGTTTAATATCAAATTTTAAAGGTTACTAAGTAGATTAAGTGTAATTATTATAATAATTTTATATGACCTATATGTAGTTAGTAAATTGTATTTGTAAAAGACAGTACATTATATTAAGTTCTATAATTTTTTATTAGGCAATTTGTATCCCTTGATGAGTGAATTATTTCCTTAAGCTTGTGCAAACATCGAAATCCTAAAATGTGGGCAGCTGTCGATTAGATGAAATATTTTAATTATCATTTTATTTGACATGACACTGTAAAAAGAATACTTCAAAAGTAAATTCCATG
Source organism: Helicoverpa zea x Helicoverpa armigera (assembly GCA_033682625.1). Taxonomy (NCBI): domain Eukaryota; kingdom Metazoa; phylum Arthropoda; class Insecta; order Lepidoptera; family Noctuidae; genus Helicoverpa; species Helicoverpa zea x Helicoverpa armigera. The sequence continues at coordinate 6,026,916 of JAWIIS010000011.1, forward strand.
AAATACTGAACTTTTGTGTTTTTATTACTACATTGGATTTCACTTAAAATATTCGCCATACATAAGTACATACATACATACATATAGGTACGAGAAGTGCAAACTTTTGCAGTAACTTAAACTTAGCTACTTAGTGTTCGATCAGTTTATTAATTTTTAATTGTAACGAGAATTTTCACAGTACGTTACAGTAGTTAGATTCAATATACTGACTGATAAAATCAATAAAATAAACTATTAAGATTGGCAAAATGAAACATAGTGCTCTGACTCTTTATTCAGGCGTCAACAGTGTTTTTGGTACAGATATTTTGGAATTACATCTTTACGTAATTAATTAAATCTTCTTACAAGACCTAATCAACTTTTTGATACTTACTAGCAAAACTGGTCGTGGTGGGGTTTTAAATCTGATGTCCAAACGTTGTGTTTCTTTACCTGGATATTTATATACCTATGCATAGCAAAACATGATTTCTTAATCTAGGAATAGAAGTAAATTGTATGTTATCTATTATGTTTATTGTTTATATGTTATTTTACATTACGAATTTTACCCTTCCTGATTTCAGCTGCAAACACGATGAGAGATAGAATTGTACCAACAAACAGCACGCCAAAAGGTACTCGTTGGTCTCTCAACCTTATTGGACGAAAACACCGCGGTATGCTGTGGTCTTCGGGCATCGAAGTAGGTATATTGAGCATTTTTTGAGTCCATCTGTAGTATGCTTCGGGCAAGCCAGCTTCTTTTAGGCGTGCTGCGAAAACTTGGAGGTCTTCGAAGAACGGGAAGCCTAAGGATGGAAATGTTTGTCAATGACTTTTTGGATGGGATCTAAGGTATGCGTGCATACCTCTTCAACGTCCAACTTCAAACTTCATAAATTTGCAAAATAAAACACAGTTTTCTAGACCGACGACGCTTTAAGCTTTTTGTGACAGTTGTATTTTGGTAAGATGTCTCCTTTTATCACACTAATTTAGGCAGTAGTTTCCACGGAAAGGGAGTGAAAACGGATAGTCTGAATATAACATATATAACACCAATAGCCAACCTTACCCACCTGATCTAGCGATGTAGGACAAGTAATAATTGTGTAAACATTCCGCTACCATATCGATTAATGGTCCTTGTTCGTTAGAGTACTTCGTAAGGATCTCCATTTCAGCGTCGGATTTTCTTTCCAAGGATGTGGCAAATGGCTGCTGCAGAACTATATCTGGGAGAACAGTAAATAATATTCTACATACATATATAGAAGTGTCTCATTCGATGTAAGGAAAATAACCGACCATTTTTTTAGATGGCAATCCTGAGTGGTATAGTTTGTGTTGCCAGTTAAGTTTGGATGCCTGAATTATTAATTGATAGTTTAAAGAAATGTCAAGCATTATAAAGGTCCGATAGGTACTTACCAAGCGTTTCATGAGGTGTCAATAGAGATCGATTAAAGAATTCCACTTGTAACTTGTTTTTCTTATTCAGCAGCTGTTTGGAAAGTTCTCTAAATGACGGAGAAGTATATAGAGTTGCGCCCGATCTATAGAGCTCTTCTAGAGTACTTATTTGTTCTATACGTCGCAGTGTTGTATATACTCGGCTTATGTGGCCCTAAAATACAATCAAAAGATAGTTATTTTGAGAATCTCTCTTTCTCTTTTAAGTACGAATTCCTACTTAAAAGGCTATCTTTAGAAGTATAGTGAGTCCTTTCTTTATAATTACTCGAAATGGGTCTACTAATTGATTTTCGAACTGTACTTTTTTCAATTTGGTGTAAAGGATAAATTCGGTGAACTGACCGGCTCACCTGATATACGGCCAGAAACAGAACTGATCCCGCCAGGCATGAGCCCCGCATCAGCAGCAGCGTGCGTTGCTTCATCGGTGAACTTCCAGTCATGGTCATCGTCAACGTGTGATAAAGGTAATACCAGCATGACTTGTTCTTCACACCAGTCAGCTTCTTGTTGACTATCGCGCTGCCCCATATGATGACGCTTATTAACATTATCACTCCTATGATAAACATCCATGAGGGCGGAGAGTAAACGTTAAACGCTCCGTGCCAAATTGGTATCACACCAGTTCTTTTTACAAACGCACATAACTTATCTGTAATCACATAATGCAGATAATAAATGTGCTCATCCGAATACAGAGTCATAAATCTTGAATTGAACGATATATCTAACTCGTTTCGAGCGATGCAACCCAAACTTCCACTTAGATTCCCGGGAACGGCGAAACCATACGTGTTACAAGTTTCATTTTCAGGAAAAGATAAATTGAAATTGAAATGTGTGATCAAGTCGTTCATCACAATTCCGTCCAGACCACAGTACCCATGCGATCGGCTTAAATTAAAATGCCCGTAATAATGTAAGTTGCTACAATCTTTGATAGATGTAGGATATCTTTCGAATATGCTCGCCTTTATAGGATAGTTTTCGGACAGCTTTTCCCCACTTTTTCTTATGGCTTTAAGTAAGTCTTCCTTGTTAGTTGCATTTATCAACTTTACTGGTCTATCGTATAAACAATCTCCGTCGGTTGATGGTCTCTTTCCGTTGTAAATTAGCATTTTATCTTCGCAGGCATAAGGGAATGCTACAATAACGCGCATGATTTTAAACTTGTGCCAAATCGAGTTCATGATATTGTCCAACAGCAACATATCACTTGTACTCATTGTGCCATTCAAACATTGGTACTGCTGTTGTCCTGTCACGATAAAATATAACAAAGACCAATTAAGACTCTTAACAACATACTTTAATAGACCTGAATCGGCCGTCTTCTTTGTAAAATGTTTCGTGATCAATATAATGTTGGGGTAGTCGGTTGTTTTGATAGATTTTCTGTCGATATCCATGTTGATGGTGTACCTTTTGCCACAGACGTTTATTATCACAACTGAATGTCCACAAGTTTTTACTAAACATGATTTCAACTCTGGGTTAGTATTTGTGTTGATATCGATTACTACTGTTTGTGAATACTTTTCAACTGGTAGAAGCGGACAATTCGGAAGCACGGCTGGCATGAGCTTAGTCTTAGGTTCACATTTTGAACTTGCAATACAAAAGAAGAACACAAAATACTTTATTCTGTGCATTGTCCGTCAAAATACCACTAGTATCCTTCTAGATCGATTTTTCACTATAGAGTGCCAGAAACTCCTAAATAGAAGCGTATGTATGATAATTATCAACATAAGTACCTATTTAAGTATGGACATAAATCACGATATGAGTTCACCTGTCAATCCGTTAAGCTGACAAAATATCAACGATGAAGATTTATTTATTGATGATGATGTGAAGTTGTGAAGGTAAACTTAATGATAACATCATTTGTCAGCAAATAATTCCATCACAATTTTGTGAACGGTGCTTCAATAATACACAGCTTGGATTGATTTATGATAAGTTTAGTCACGTGGCAGGGACATGAGAAGGGAATGTACCTACAAATAATAGTTAGGTACAGTTGATTAAAAATGTGGTGGTTCACCTTAGGGTGAAAAAGAGGTGACGGTCGATATCCCCTACTTTCAGTTAGAAAGGTGAACCTTGCCAATATTAGCTACCTATTCTTAAATCTGGGTGACCACTTTCATGGCTGACTGTGCCTACTAGTTTAGCTTGGGAATTCCCGAGCGTGGCTGGCTAAACCTTAACCTAGCTTGCTTTTCCTACTTGCTCATATTATTTAAATATCTATATAGTCTTGTAGTTGTAGGTAGATGTAGGTACCTGCCACATGCTACTACTCTGTGCACGAATTCTCGGTTCCTAAATTCGATTAGGCTGGAAGCCGACGTTATTGGGTCTAATAAGTTCATTTACTAAGAGTCGAGATTATATTTCTAGTATTGACAGACTGGGTAGGAATGAGATAGGTAGGACTGATAATATTTCATAGCGAGGTGTTTCGTGTAAGGCAAGATAAATTGTGGGTTCACATTTTTATATTTTAGTAAATCATCAGGGGTAGTCGGAAGCTGGAGGGAAAGCCAGGTTGGAGAAGGTTGATGGAGAAGAATTGAACAACTTGACTTCATAGCACACATGTATATTTATCATCGAAGCACATACTTACATAAATTATTTAGTTTCGAATTAAAGGTGACATATTTTTTTACAATATCAATAATGGAGTGTGTTAAAAGGAAAAACTATGTCTAAGATACACGGTGCTCTTAAATATTTTTACTTCTATGCTTATGTCATTCTAGGGCGAGTTCACATACATAATTCAAACTTGGGAGAGTCCTAAAATTCTACGGGAGGGCCTTTAAATATTTCAACTGCAAATACAATAATAGACAAACCAGAGCCCGCAAATAGTACGAAAAATGCTACACGTTGGTCTTTCAACTTAATTTTAGAGAAAGGCCGCGGTTCGCTACGGGTCTCGGGCAATGATGTTGGGATATTCAGCATTTGTTGTGTCCATTTGTAGTACTTCGTCGGTAGACCGGCTTCTAGAAGTCGTTGTGTAAATATTTGTATCTCCTCGAAGAATGGGAATCCTGAAAATATTGCAAAAAAAAAAAACAATTATTTTTATCACCACTATCAGATCAGGCCAGGCTCAGACCTATTCCTAATCGACAATTTGGGGCAATTTCGATTTGAGAGTTTTCAGTCCAGGTTTCCTGACATCGCTTTCTTTCGCCGTTAATTTGTTGATCTCTCATGCAAGAGTACTTCTATGTTACTTTGTTTTTATGATTTTCAAAAATTGAATCTTTACCTGATCGAGTGATGTAGGACAAGAAATAAGTCCTAAAACATTCATCGACTATATCGATAAGTGGTCTTCCTTCACTGTCGGAGAAGTGTTCAAGGATTTTCATCTCTGCGTCTAATTTTCTGTCCAGGGTTGTGGCCCTCGGAATTTTCAGAGTAATTCCTGCGCCAGTAGGTTGAACATAAGATTAGTATTTGTTGTACTTATTGGCCTTAACACTATTTAATTTTGCGAGGAAATACTAAATTGTAGTCAAGAAAGTTATGTATAATTTTGATCAGGATTGAATTGTCTACACTTCTACGTCATATCAGTCTTAAGATGGAAAAGCTTCAATTTTAGCACCTTACCAATTCTTTCGTTGAGTATCAAACGAGATCGATTAAAGAAGTCCTCTTCTTGCTTGTTTCCTGGACGTTGCAACTGTCTAGTGAATTGGCGCATTCCGGGAGTCGTGTATAAGATGGCGCCAAATGAGTAGAGGTCATCCAAGGTACTTATTCTTTCGAAATGTTTCAGTGTTGTATAGACTCGACTTGTGTGACCCTGTAAGGATACAACATACAAATACCTCGATTTTATTTCGAATTATGAAGTCACGAAATGGATCCAGTACTTCATACCTGCCAAACATGGATTTACCTGATAAACTGCCAAAAATAATATGGAACCACTTAAACACGCGCTCCTTATTATGATCATAGATCTATTCTTCATGGGTGAGCATCCAATCATTGTCGTCATTACAGCATTGAGCAGGTAGTACCAGTATGCCATCACTTTTTGGCCCGTAATTGTTCTGTTGATGATGGCATAGACCCACATGATACCACTTATTAATACTAACACTCCCATGATTATAAACCACAACGGAGGTCTGAATACATTATACGGGCCGTGCCAAAGTGGTACAACACCAGTCTTCCTCACCAGAGCACACAGCTTGTCTGTAGTTATATAATGCAGGTAGTAAATGTGCTCATCCGAGTACAGAGTCATAAACCTTGAATTGAAAGACAAATCCAGCTCATTGCGAACTATGCAACCCAGACTCCCACTTATATTCCCGGGGATAGCAAAACCATAAATGTTACAATCTTCATTTTTAGGAGAAGACAAATTAAATCTAAAATGAGTGAGCAAGTCGTGCATTACCATTCCGTCCAAGCCACAGTATCCAAAAGTAAGGTTCAAGTTGAAATGTATGTCGTAGTAATGTAAATTTTTACACTGCGTTATAGACGTAGGATATCTTTCAAATATATTTGCCTTTATGGGATAGTGTGCACATAAGCCTGTGCCGCTGTAATTTATAGCTGCAAGTAAGTCTTTATAACTGGTAGCATTAATTAACTTTATAGACCTATCATATAATTTTTGAGTCGATGGTCTCTTCCTATGATAGATGATCATTTTCTGTTTACAAGCTACAGGGAATGCTAGCCCAACTCGCATCACTTCAAACCGGTGCCATATTGTGTTCATAAACTTTTCTAACAATCGGAAATGCTTTGATGTCATGGTGCCATTCTTGCACGAGAACACGCTGTCGCCAGTTACGATGATGTATAGCCAGGACCAATTAGATTTCATAAATAATTCCAGCAAAGGGCTCTTGTTGCACCGTACTGCCTTGAAAGATAAATGGTTGGTCGTTATAATCACGTTAGGAAATTCGTTTGTCATTATTCGCTTATTTGTGAAATTCACTTCGGGGCGTCTATCATAGTCAGTTAAAATCAGTACAGATTGTTCAGAAACACTTTTCAGAATGCACGTTCTTATATTTGGGTCAGAATTAACGTCAACATCAAACAGTATTGTCTGTGAATGTTTTGTGATTGGTATCAGAGGGCAGTCTATAGCCACAGATGGTACGAGCTTCTTTCCTGGTTTGCTGCTTGAAATTGCTAATAACGTTGTTAAAATGAGGATAGCGAGTAATTTCATTTTTGTTCGAAGAAAAACAAACGACTGTAAAGTCAAAGAAGTCACTTCACACCATTTCTCGTTGAGATCGGTTGAACTAAAGGCAGCTTGAAAGCTTTTTCTATTACTATGTGGATGACATCTGTATGTATGTAGCAATGTTAATCAGGCTAAAAGGTTTGCTAGGTAAATATGTAGACATGGCAGTACGCAGTGTGTCGAAGATTTCTTTATTGAAAAAATATAACTGTTTATCAGCAAATGACATCGGTTTTCAAAGAAACAGGCTTTGTGTTCCAAGTCGCCAGTCGGTCGGTCCTGATAAAATCAGATTTCACCTCCTTCTTCTTCCAACGAAGAACCAACTTAATCAACGAAATGGATTAAAACAGAGGTTTTTCTTGCATTTCACAATTATTTTATTTTTAGGTATTTTCAATAAGTTTCATCATGCTATTTACCTCCCGATTTTACAACTGCACCATATGATGAGCAAACATTTGCCTTCGTGTGAAACACGTGAGTTTGCACTCCGTATAGAATTATAAATTAACACGTCCATATATCAATAGAGTACCACCATATATAAAATAAATGTTACTCTAGTTTCCGAAGCCATTGTCACGAATCAGTTGGGGATGGCTAATCTCTTCATATTGTTCGTACTTTCTGTTCTATTGGCGATTTGTGCTGGAAGAAGTTTGGATGGACTGCATTTGCACCCAGAAATTCTGAAGACTACCGTAGAAATACGTATTGGCAACGACTACATGGACTACAGCCCCTATCATTTGTACCTGTTCAGGGAAGACGCTGATGTTCCTCTTGTACCTGTTTTGCCATCTAACAGTATCTTGGAAGTTGTCGAGGACCATTCGGATGAATAGCAACTTTCCTTAGGGGCTTAGGGGAACACAACGGACAGTTTGCTCTTTGCCATAGAAGTTTTTTGTGCTCTACCTATTTGATAACATTATTGTGATATAAAATAAACTGTTTTAGCAACTAAGATTTGTTTCTTTTTGATGTGTTGAATAGTGCACCCAGTAATAGTATGCAACCAGGAGAAATGATAGTACAAACGCCAGCAGGTCAACCTACCTGAGCCTGGCAAATTTTATCATTCGAAGCACAAATCATTAACCTTCCACTATTGTGAGAAGTTTGAAAATCTTTTGAAAAAATAAGACAGATCAGGGACCTAAAGTACTAGGTACCTATTATGACCTAAACTACTATGACCGCCATAAAACTTCAAAATATAATGACAACTGTAGTCAGTGGCGGATTTACTTTGCCGCTAGTAGGCCATTCAATTTTTGCCGCCCCTAATGATTGTGAACTTATAATTATATTTCTATCAGTTACTAGATTATTTTTGCAACCCGCTATGCACCGAAGAATTTAATGTTGACATAACAAGTTTATTTGACAGCGACTTTAACCTCTGACACTTTTAAACGGCTCAATTGATTTTCATCAAACATGTCTAAGAACACTCGCCGTATAGGCGCCGGCGCCGAGGAAATAGCAGCGCGGCTCTCTTATCTCAAATTCAAAGGTTTTGATTTTTCATATAGACCTATTACATTACAGGTGCTTGAGAAACTACTAAGAGACTATCCATCAAGGCGTCTTCTTAATCTTAACTTCTACTCAGAGCTCTATGATATTCGAGCTCTTCTATTTCGGGTGCAAATTGTCAAGTTTGAACACTGTACAAGATGAACTATAGTGTGTTAGTATGTCTAAATCAGGAGTACGCCTTTGGCTTTTGGCGCTATGTTATTTTATTTTATAACGCTACATAGATAATCATCAATTTATCAATTCACCTATATCTATATCACACGGTTATTGGGAAAGACTGTTCATTAAATATTTCCTCATTGGTATGAAATGGACCCAAAGTAAGGTTGATACGAGAGCTACTTAGGCACTTTATTTTTAATACTACTAGTTACCGCCAGTGGTTTGCTCCCGTTAAACTTCTTCTCGCACTCAGATAAAAGGAACCTATATATGTTTCTGATGTATCAACCTTATTGCTGCCAAGATTTATCTTAGTCTGACCAGCCATTTGTGTGTGAAGCTTTTGCTCTAAATCAGGGGTGGCAGTGGATGAAAACACCAATTCACAACTTTTTGCCTACATGGTTGGTAGAAACAATGGCTAAAATATATCGAGGGTGTTTCAAAGAGACAACTTTATATGTAAATACAAAAATATATCATTTATTTCTTAAAACATAGAAGAATACAATTTAATCTCAATTATCCGTTTTGAAGTATGCACTTAAGTGGTAGATATCACAACTTTGGTAATTACACAACATTTATAGTTGAAGTTTAGCCTACCCAAGTGGGGAGGAACTTAATCCTGCGGCCGTCCAGTCCCGCCTGGCCGTTGTCGAACAGCAGGCCATCGTAGTTCGCCAGCAGATCGTTGCTGGGGTTGTCACCGCGCAGAGCAGACCTCTTCGCCACCTTGTGGATAGGCTCAGTAGTTTCAGGCTCAGGAGTAGTAGGAACATCTACGATCTCCACAATAGCCGGTACCGCGTCGACCACTTCAAGAACAGTTAGAACAGAAACATCTTCATCACCTTGGTCAGCCGCTGTGGTGGTCTCAGCAGGCTGTTCTGCAGTTGTAGGAGCGGAGTAGGCGCATCCGAGCAGCGCCAGCGAGAGAAGGACAATCAAAGTTGAAGCCATGGTCTTGGATGCTTCTGAGTAACTTCTCCGCGATGATATGGGAATTATTCCCAAAAACTTGTATACGTTAGCCGTCTTCCGATGCTGACTTGTGTTTATGATTCTCCGGCGTGCATTTAGTTTTTATACCAGTAATGAGATGGTGCTAAACAAAAAATATCCAGAATTGGACATCATTGACGCGAACGGTTCTGATCATAATTGGTAAAGCAAATATTCTCAATAACATAATGACCATGAATACCCATTGTTGTGCACTATATTGAAAAATTATGACAAACACTTCGTTTGCTTTAGTGATTTGTGAGTAAAAAACGCATTTTGTAACGTGACAGTCGCATCCTTCCGTTTATTGATGAGTAAGGCTGTCAGTAAGCAGTTCTATTGCATAATGTTGAATATTTGTTACAGATCATGGATTCTGATAATCCCATGAATCATGATAAGGTTCTATGAAGTTGACTTGAATCATCAACCATAGGCAGCTAGTCCGCAGTTCCGTAAACATGAGCGTTTGTTTACAAAATGTATGTTTGTGGTACGTTTCCTCTTAGTCTAATTATGAAGTAGTTGAACGTTTATTATTTACTAGCCTTAACTTGTTTTTCACGTTAACTCCTCAACTAAGTAAGTTACATTAAATCAAGAGTTTAACTGGCAATCAGATACAGATATTGTTAAAAAGGGTATCTCAGTTAATAATATAACACAATAGCATTAAGCAACCATGTATTTTGGGTGACAGTAATCTAAACCTTTTATATTCATAATATTATATAGAGCACTAATTAGAATAATTTCATACCTTTATATAAACTGTCACTAATCGACAGGTTCAACTGCTTAACAAAGTCTAATATTACCAAGGGTTGTAGGACTTAGCATCTAGATCGTCTGAGAAAAAGCTAGAGACAGACTAATCGTAGGTACAACCCCTGCTACTAGGTAACTACTTCATACGAAGTATGAAGCGATATCATAAAATGCTCTCTCAATACCATAAACTGCAGGACCTTTTTGACAAAACTTAAAAAACCAGTACTTAAGTAGAGATCGGTGTGTTGTAGTCGGAACTGTGATCGCCGTTCACGATAATATTTTGAAAAGCCTTAACTTACTGAAGTGGCATGGGAGGAATAAGTTCCTAAACATAGAAGTTTCGATGTGGCTATAGGTAATCTAACTGACTCAAACGTCCATTGAATTACACCTACAGTTTATTTACCTGTCTACCTACTTGTCTCTTTTACTGTCTATCTGTCTACGACATAGATGATACCAATACATAAAACATTCTCCCTCATACAATCTAAGAATGTCTGCAAGTCTTGCTTGGTGAAAACTTAAAGTGGTACTCATGAACGTATTGTACTTGGCCTTGTTATTGTTGTGGTTCCAAATGTGTGGGAAACATGTCAGTCTGCTGCTAATTACCTGCTGTTATCAACATTCTGAGTTCACATTTCAGCTATTATGAAAAATGTATTACCAAAGTTTTGCAGATTTCCATGTTTGTTGTTCCATTGTACATTTTTAGACATTTGAAACGCAAATATCTTGTGTTACGGCTGCAAAGGTGTTAAATTGCTTTGTTGCTCTTTATTCTTATCAGTTATCAGCAGCGTTTGGCATCTCGTTAGCGTGTTGCCCATAGTCAAGGCTCATAATGAAAGGATCACTAACGTCTGTTTTCAGAGCCTGTATTGTATGATCGTGCGTCAGTACTGTTCTAAAAATAATAACGCGCATTATCTAAGTGTACGATTTCAATAAAACTTAATCATTATTGTCAGCAACAGATTCACATATAAGGTGCTTCGAGATCATCGAAGGCACAGTTCGGTTACCAGTTAAATCGAGACCAAGATAGGATCTATCAGCAATGCATTCAACACTGTTTATCGTCGCGTCGTTGGCGCTGCTGGTGCTCTGCGTGTGCGCGCCCGCCGATCAGGATGTGATCCAGCACATCCCCCAAAAAGCCGAGCAAACACCATCAGTTATAGGAAAAAACGCTGCGGAATCTGGTGCTTCGGGAAAGGCTGCTGGTGCATCTGAGCACGTGGCCAGAGCCCGCCGTGACCTCGCCGGCCAGGAGAGCGACCTGCTGCCTGCTAGCAACGATGTCGATGCGTCGCCCTTCGGTGAAACCTCCCAGCTCGAGGGCCGCAGCCGCATCAGGGTGCTCCCCGCATACCTCGGCTGAACAACCCACTTCAACACGGTACCCGCTGACTCGCAACCACACCGGAATAACGTTATCTCATAAGTTTATGTAAAGTTGTATCTTTGTATCGTTAAAGATATTAAACAAGCTTTTTGGTTACATATGTACATAATCATGATGTTTTGTACATCTTTATTTAGTGTCTAGTAATAAAGATTAGTTAAGAACAACTGTCTGTATTTTATTTCAATTCTTGTTACTCCAATAGTACGTACTTCCATGATTTCGCAGAGATATGGTAATAGACTTAAGGGTTGCTAAGTTAATTAATATTATTATCATAAAGACAATAATTTCTATATCCATGGTTATAAAATGCATTTCTTCCTCATGGATTCATTTATAATCTTTGTTTGCACAATGATAATAATTTCAGTCACCTTAACTGTTACCCTCATTGGCATTGTATCATCTTTGAGTATTTTACAACAAGACGATCTGAATATTTCAAATATACCAATATTAGAAGGCAACGTTAAAACAAGTGACGATGTAGTTAAGGAAACAGAATTCAAGAGGAATGTAGTTGAAGATGATATTGATAATAATGCGAATGACGAAAATAAGGAAATGATTGAAGAGGCAGCAAGTAGTAACTTGGTGTACAGGCCGCTGTTCGTATACAGAAAAATACAACACAGCAAAAGAAGAATAACCATGTTCAATTCTTTTGCAGGATAACATGTTATTTCTAAGGTACCTCATTGTTTTATTTTGTGTAGTCATCCAATTACCCCAAGCCAATCTAAAAGTTATAAAATTAACAAACCAATAAAGTAACAGCGATAAGTCCTTTAATTCTGAAAGTGTTAAATTGGGGTTTAGTTCGATCCTAGCAGTGGAGGAATTAAGAAAAATGGCTTTGTTTAGATTTTGGGCTGTGGTTGTACTTCTATTTGTAAGTTGCTACACTTTGTAACAGTTAGTTTTAGATAAAAAGTTATGTATTAAAAATAAATAATATTCTAGGTTCCCGGGTCGTACGGGGGAATATCTCCTGTGCACGACTTCAAAGAAAAAATGGTGAGCAGTTCTAAAAACATAAACGAAAGATTTTTGTTGACCTCTCCTCATAATGCCTTGAAACACTTAGACAATGCTATATTAAAAGCAACAAAAAACGTAACTCAAAACCCAGAAATGGATGATAATCTTTATCAGATATCAAAAGATATGGTTTCCGCTATTTTATCAAAATTAGAAATTCAAGATAAAATAACCAGGATTACTAGAGAGGCCTTAGAAGCTCCAGGGAAAAATAAAGGTATAACGGCAATTGAAACCAGACGCATATTGGATTATATCTCAAGAACACTTTCTGGACATATACTTACCATCACGAGAGCTTCTACTGAGCCCGAACTTCATCGATTGGTTTATGGCTTAGCGCAAATAGCAGCTGAGGTTTCCATTGTCTCAGCGTTAAAAGATACTACATATGCAGCAGCACTTTCTAAGAAACAGTCTGTAGATTTATCTCTAAGGAAGAAGAGATCTATTTCAAAAGGAAATGAAAACGCGTTAATGACGACATCACCCGCTCCTCCAGTAACTGTTTATGATGCAATCCTCAATAAGACTAATCATAATATTACATCTCCACCCTCAAATGATTTTCCGTCACCGTTCTCGGTTATTTCTAGGGCTGAAAAGAAAGCTGTGCATGTTATAAATACCAAAAAAGAATCTTCAGCTCCCACAAAAGGCTTTTTGAATCAAACCGTGTTAGACCTAGAAAATGGAGCACAAGACAATAATGAGACGGTCCCAATAATGTTGGAGCAAACTGTTAATGGGACTCATTATGTCAAAGAGGCACAAACTTTGGATACTCAAGAACCAAGTGCACCGGGACTCACTGATGACTGGGCAGATACGAAAGAAACCGTTTACAAACCAATTAACCCCGATGTTGTTGCTGACATAGAAATAGATCAACCGGAATTTGAAGACGAAGTTAGTAACGACAAGAGAACTAAGCAAAAACTGGAGAGACTCGAAGTGAAAGCCAAAAAGGCTATTTTATACGCCGGTGATGTGGCATATTTAACTGCAGCTAGCGTTGTTGCTCTTAGACGAGCTTTGACTGCTTCCATTGAAGTTCAAATGTCTGTAAGGTATGCGAAAAATGGTATGTCGAATCATCAGGATTTAATGATGAATTTAGCGAAGACCGCTGCACAGCAAGCAGGGAAACAAGCGAAGAGTGCGACTTCAAAATCTTTAGCTTGTGAGCGAGTCATTAAATTGGCTTTGAAGTACACCGCTCAGTCACATGGAGCTAATTTGAACCATGTCGCGAATAGAATTGTTATGGACACTTTGTCTTTAGCCACACTGGCTAAGTCCATGGCATTTGTTGCTTCAGACATAGCCATAAATTCTTTGTATCAGGCCACTGATGTCAAACCGCCAACATAAACAGTTCATCTCACAATGCATATCTTTCACCTTTTAAAATAAGACAATGTTTACGTTCCAATAATGTCACAAAATCTATTGTAAATCAACGGGTTGGAAATAAACTACAAATACAAGAGTGTCGTTTTATTGATATGTTATGTAAAGTAAAGTTTGTAAAAAAAAGTTATAGGTAAAAGATAGGTAAATAGTAATGAGCAGGTCTTTGGGATAAAAACTTGATGATGAAAACTGAAAACGTGTGCCTTTGTGCACATTATTGAAGGATTACAATAACCACAAAAAATAACTACTGATACAAACACAGTTCAAGACATTTATTTATTATTTATTTATTTATTCATCTCAAAGTTACTATGCCTTTAAAGACTTAATCGAATTCGACATAGTACTTACTTACAATTCATACACATTCTCATATAAAAACATAAGCATTCTTATATAAAAAAACATAGTTAACCGAGTATGCAGTTGACCCATGAGGTAACCACGCTAACACATTCTAAGTGAGCATGCCCTTAGAAAATTTGCGCTGTAGTGTCAATCTTTACCAGCGTACTGGTTGAGAGTAGATAAATCTCGATCTATAGAAAAGTCAACGATTTCCTTCCTATAATAAACACCTAACCATTTTGTCAATTTGGATATGGTCAGATGTTTTTCGTTCCATACATGGTGTCTGTGAAATAAAATGTGCTAATATATCGAATCGGATCCTGGTTAACATGCTAATTCGGGGCTGTGAAATGATAATATTACTTGTAACATTTTGTTCCTTTTATGGTAAAACGAGGAAGGTGATAATTTTGGGATCTAAAATTGTCATTGAATAAAACAAATAAGGAATATAAGATAAAATATTTATCATCTTTCTTGCCTTTTTCTTGGGTATGGGTGTACCAGTGTAATACCGATGGTCACTGAGGTATGAAAAAACGTAGTTAAATAATGACATTTAGTTGAAATTGAAATGGCAGTAATGTTGATTTTGCGTGCACTTTTAGGATACACATGGTTATTGATTTTCAGTTTACAATTAAAGTTAAAATCAAAATTTTGTTTCATTGTAGGGGTACTGCTGAGATGTTATATGTTTTGCAAATAAATCTTCTTAGCTTGTATAACAATAAAATGAAAAGGTTATTTGCACCACCAGGCACCAGATAATGATCTATTTATCCGTCCATTGCAGTATTATTCAGTATTTGTAGATCTCGTTTCGACGCAATACGTTGGTAATCCGTGCTAATTGAATAAGCAACTAATAAGAAAAACTAGATGTTACAATATTTGTCGAATGATCACTTATAATGGAAGTAAAACATTGTGTTCCACGAACTACGGGGAATCCAAAGTTACTGTGAAGAATGAGAAATTTATATTAATCACGGGATTTTATGTATGTAAATGTGATTAAATATGAGTAGGTAATCTAAATAAAATTGCGACAAATCATGATAATTAATGTAAAAAACACGGCTCAAGCTATCGTTAGTTAAGTTTTAAATACTTTTGTGTGCCACCCTTTGCTATTCTCCTGCGTAACTGGATTGAGAAGGTCAGATAGGCAGTCGCTCCTTTTAAAGCACTGATACTACTTAGCTTGATCTGGTTAGACTGGAAGCCGAACCAAAAATATTAACGATAAACCTAGCCGGCAGAAAAATGCTACTTTGCAAGTTACTTTTTAAATTTTATTCTGGTTATTTTAATTTTCATAAATAGTAGGTACCTAGGTGTTCATAGCCTATCTGGAAATCGACCGCGAATTTATCGAAATGGTTCGGTCAATGGATTTTACAAGGCACTTCAGTGCTACGCAAATTGCTACGATAGCTACACGCTACGAAATGTATAAGTCGCCATCTTTGGTGAAAACTATGAAACACAAAGTTGGTTGGCAAACAGTAACATACAAATACAACACACATACACATGTGTCATTCTACTGACTACACGAGGTTGATGTTTACGCAATTTTCCTCTAGATGGCGCTTTGTTCGGCACATGATTTCACTGCGCGAGCGCTGCGATCATTTTGATAATGTGAAAATTCTTGTAACGTGTTGTTTAAGTGTGACGCTAGGTGGCGTTAATGTCTACTGGATTTTATTATGATTTTTTAAAGATTAAAGCTTGATGTTGAAGTAATTCGAATTCCATCTAATTTATAAGTGAATGTTTTAGGGCCATTTGCACCTGCAGCATAATAAACGTCTGGTTTTCTTCTTACTTTGAAAATTGAATGTAAAAATACTTGTAAACAGTTGTTTCAAGAAAATTATTGTTAACTAACGTAGATGTTTCCTTATTAATAACATTTTTTATGTCGCAAAAATAAATACATCCTAAATAGAAATTACGTACGTATGTACAAAAATGTAAATACTACCATCTACGTAGATACCATTTGTGTGTTTAATAAATTAGCATTAAGCGTATTTACTTGCTAGGTAACATTTATTTTTCCGTTTACCGAGCCGTTTTGTAATTACCTTGTACTCGTATAGACAACTTTAAGAATACAGGTAGGTATATACTATGTGAATTTGTGCCAATGTTGGGTCAAATCATCATCTCCTGAGCCTTTTCCCAACCATGTTGGGGTCGCTTTCCAGTCTAAGCAGATGCAGCTGAGTACTAGTGTTTTACGAAGAGCGACTGCCTATCTGACCTCCTCAATCCAGTTACCCGGGCAACCCAATACCATGGTGAGACTGGTTGTCAGACTTACTGGCTTCTGACTTCCCGTAACGACTACTAAGATGTTCAATGACAGAATGTTCGTTCAAATATATAACGTCATACATTGACTTGGCGCTTAGAATCTTCAAAGTACATACATAAGAGATAAACTATCTACTAAGAATAATATGACGACACACGCCTCCTCTATCGATTTCACTTTTTATCGAGATGGTTGCGCACTATGCTGGTATCGATCATTTCATCTAATCATATCACATCGTGTCTAATCTTTCTCACTTTGAAGAGGGCTGTCCTAAATTTTTAGGAGTACTTAAGTAAATAAAATACTTTTTAGGAAGTAGGGCAGATTTATAGATTATTTAGTAGAAATTCACGGGATCTAAAACAGAACTTTATTTTCTTGTACAGTAATTACTTTTCCTCAAAATATGTTCAACGTTATGAGTGGTAAAATGCAAACAAATATATTTAATTCAGCGTATATGTAAGCAATGTAAAACATAACCATAAGTAGTCTTCGTCATATTTTTAATGCCAATAAGGAAACAAAGCGGACAACAGTTTTGACTTAGAAATAACCAGACCGGCTGCTTCATGTCTAGAATTTAAAGTATGTTACATGAGACACACCGTCTGTGAAACAATATCATAACATTTTTTTATTAAACCTGTTTACGGACGGCGATGAAAAGCAGTGTCATGCTGATTTAACAAAAAACTTCGAATGGTTAATTAATCAATTTATAATCGTAGAACACCTTTCCATTGATCGACGGATTATTTGCTTAGAATAAATAAAACATCTCCTCACACTGGCCTCCTAAAGCAGGTCGGAGTACAAACGAGGTTCGCTGGGCAAAGTCCAAGTTTGCTCAACCGATACGACAATGTATGAACAGTAAGTACTGTAGACCGCACATCAGTGATAACTGTCATGCACCTTAACTCAATAATAATAAGAACGATTTTCCTATAAAACTGTTACCACTGAGCTGAAGTTGACTGTACCTACTACGTCACAGAGCCGTGACTCCAACACAATACGTCTTTGGTACGTGCTTATCGGTTCGATGTGTGGTCAATTAAAGAGGTGTGTTGCAACGCCTCAAATTGATAATATTGCTGCGATGCGTGGCCTTTACTTTGAGCGGTTATTCTACTCGCGTTTATAGTTTTATTTATGCCTTTTTTGGTCGTGGATGGATGGCTTTACTTAGCAACTGTATGCAAACACACAAAGGATTGTACTGTTAGTGCACTCATGACTGAAGAATCGAGTAAAACATAAATCAGTTTGAATGATAGAAACTTTAAACCTATTTAAATTCTATAGTTCTTATACCTAGTTCTATTTCATTCTCTGATATTAACTTTAAACCGGATGACATGTTTTGCATTAAAAATCGCTGAAGTTAACACTAAAACTACATTAATGAGTTCGTGCTGCCACAGTAAATTAAATTATTTTCAATTTTAAACTGTTAGGCATGCACTTTAGTTGCTTGTGTAATCAATGGGTGTGTCAGTCGCGGCGTCTACGCAATTACAAGGTGGCATTTTGCGGCTGTCCTTGTACGCATTTTGTGATACTTCTGCCTTTTGGCAGGAGGTTATGAAACCTTCGTCGCCGTCGGTCAATGCCCCTCTTGGATAGAGTAGCGGTCGATGACTACTGAAACTATGTTTTCATAGCCGTAACTACAGCGAGTGATCTGTCAAGAGCAAATCCGAAAAGAATAGTTAGGCATATGAGAAAGATTCAAGTTTAGATCAAACATTGTTGCAATGATTTTCTACGTAAGTTAGAATGATAATTATACCTAACACTGCTGTAATTGGAACAAAGGATCTTCTTCAATATTTCAATAGCATATTGCACAAATCTTATTTCAAATAAAGTTATTTCAAACATACCAGAGTCCGCACGGTTAGCGGAAATAATTGTGCACAAATTAACTTAGGTATGTACATAATATAAAATGATTTGTTCAGTGCAACACGTGTATTGTACTTACGACGTTTTTCATGTAATTTTTTTACACGTAGTTGAAGCCTTAAAGGTTAACGTGAAACATCATTAGTGAAAATGTCTTAAGCGACAGTGTTACAAAGGCTTGTCGGCCGTGATTTGTCACACATGCTCGGCAAACTAGACGTTTTGTCAGCTCAACTTGTTTGCTGTCCGATTTATAGTGCAAACAGGTAATGGTACATCCAGTTTAAACAAAAGAGCGCATACAGATATTAACGATCGGTCTCAAGGATTTATGTACATGTTTAAGTCACATCACGTATATTTATGACTAGTCGTTGTCCCGAGGTTTCTCCCGCCTCTACTGCACGTACCGGGATATGATATAGCCTATGTTACTCGAGAAGAGTGTAGCTTTCTAACAGTGTAAGAATTTTACAAATCCGTTTAGTAGTTTCGGAGCCTTGAGGGGGCAAACAAACAAACAAAAAAATCCTGTTTATTATATTAGTACAGACTATGTACCTAGAATGTCAGGGCTCTTAGTACATGCCTTTATGTACTGAGACAACTAGTTACTGCAAGTCTATAGAATGTTCTAGAGACGAAAGCAGGGTCAACGCCCCACTACCGTATTGCATTCGTTCTCGCATTTTCCATGATTTAACCTTTCGATACCAATTTGTTAGGTAATCCTTTGGGCATTGAAACGGCTGCAATTAATGCTTGAATTATTAAATAATTTTGGTCAAGGTTAAGTTGCTTTCCGCTCTACATTTTCGAGTTTTAGCGGATAAGCTTAAACGTAATAACGTGTTATTACCTACATAGGCATGCTAGGTGTGTTCTTAGATTAGTAAATTAATTATAAAGTGTTAATAACCTTGTATCAGTAGTCAGTAAAAAAAAAATAAGTCACAGAGTTTTTTTTAAGTATGGATAGGTACTGCTTTAGGTACCTATCTAAAAGGAAAATATCCTGGCGGTTCAGAAATACTCTTGAAATTATGTCGCTTGCAGAGGACACTATAAGTGGCTTTCCTTTAATAAATTATAATGCACTTCAATAAAAGACCGTCTCAAACGGCCACAAATAAAATTGAGGTCATTTTCTATTTTTCGCGACGTAAATGCCAGCATACGTATTATAATGCTCTGTGTTCAAGACTGCTGCAAACGTTGTCTATACAGGAAAATCTGTACTACATACATACTTACGTGGGATTGTAATAATTGATCCATCTGTTGTTTTCGGTTAGTAATTAAACGTAATTTATATAAAGGTTATGTTAAAATTCAATCTTCATTAGCAAAACGGATGAATAGTATACTGTAATCCGTAGTTAATCATCGATTGTGTACCTCTACTTACTGCAACATTTTTTAATCATGAAAATAACTTAATGTTTGTAACGTTATCAAGTTCTTATATAAGCAGTGTTGGTATGCAAAACAATAGAGAATTATTTATGCCTTTTATCGATATTATATTCAAATGACCCTGAAATTGGTAGATATTGAATTTTTTTTTCCGACTCAAGGTGCTGATGTTTGTTAAGATTTTTCAAATTGTATAAACAGTCATTAAGTCCTAAGGTCCAATAGCTCGAAAATAATTTAATTATCGACTATTATAAACCATGAAACATATTTACATTCTTTGTTGCTTATATCCTGCTTCGTACAAACAAAACTATTAAATTAGCTATGGGATTTACCACAGATATCAATAGTCGAGTACAGTAAGTATAGTCAACAGCATGTGACTACGAAAGTTGTTCAGTAGGTTTCAAAAGCGGTTTTACTAGACAGAATCAGAAATCCATACGAGTCAACATCGACATGGCTTGCAGTAATCTTTCTAGAATATTCTGCCTGTAAAGGAAAGGATACTGGTTGTTTCCCGGAGTTTCTCTTGTATCCTGAGGAAAATAAGGTCCCTCCTTATTTTACCAACAATAATCTTGTTCCCAATCTAATCTATTCTTCTATACTCATGTAATAAGGAGGATTTTTTTTATATTGTTTGTACCTTAAAGGCTCTGAATATTTTACTGTTGGAAAACTATCTCGGGCAGCAGTACCAACGGGACTTAAGTAGGTGAAACCGCGGAAAAACGACTGGGCTCGTTTCATATAAATGTTTTAGGAGTTTTAAAGAAGAAACTAGACAGACTTACTCAAGAACTTAATTTAATAACAACTTGTATTGCAATATTAACAATTAATTTGATATTTGACTGATTACGAATTGCAAACGGTATTTTGTAAGACCTGTTACAAGATCATATTGGTATTGAAGTATTTTACGTATGGCGAAGTGCCAATGTCAGTGTAATGCCGTGTTATTGACATCGCTTTTACTTTTTTTTAGGGTACAAAGGTTAGGGATATTCTCTCTAACGTCTAGATTTAGTTCTGAAAATATTGGACGTGTTCCATTTAGAAAGTAGTTTAAAATTAGCTTCAATACGTGTGTCCCTGACTCATCTCTTGTCTTTTCTCAATCTATATGTCCCTTAGTTAAACGCTACATCGAGAGAATCCTCACAAGCAGGTAGGATTTCATCCTTTATTCATTTGAATCATGTTCCATTTTAACCACATGCAAACACAGAATATGTATAGGTACAAGGATGTTTAGTACTTCCGTGTGTACAAAACTAGCAAATTCAAGTACGAAGGTTGATGCCTTAATTCTATTAACAACGTTGACAAAAGCATGCCAACGATTTACTATTTACGTTCATACATTCATCATCTAGTCTAGTACATAATACGAATTGTTGATTGCACTGTGCTCAGACAGCCGGTCGTTGTGCGTCGCAAAACGAAATCGGACTTTGGCCGACCTTGTTTGAACTCGTGAGAGCTAAGTCTTGCTGTACGTAATTTTTAATTCAAACCGCATTTTTGCAGCGTTCGAATCTTGTTTTGATGGTGATTTTAATGCGAAAGTCCGGTTGTCTGTGTATAATGAGTCTATTAACTGGATTAGCTTCTTTAGAGTCGAACAAGATAAGGCAACAAGGCCTGATACTCCTAAGCTACAAATTAGTTTGATGACGCAGATGATAATACTCATGCAAATGGCTTTGACGATAAAAGGATTACCACCAATACTATGGTTTTGCTCATAAAGCAAATCTGATTGATAAGGAAAACGTTGGAACATAGGGGTACTGTAGAAGTTGATTAGCGTGACATATTGTGTAAGAATTTGATTAGTAATTTTGGGGCCTTCCTCCAATATGTGGTCTAATGGCAATTTTCAATAATCTATCCGTCTGTTTAATGGCCCTAATGGCCCTTATGTCAAAATTATATCTCTACCTAGTACCTACCTAATCAAATCATAGATAAGTAGGCAGAATATTGAGAACACTCGTAAGTCTAACAAATATGATATGCACGTTACAAGCTGTATTGTAAGAGTAGTGTAACAGGTGTAAACAGTAGCATTTCCGTGTCTATAAGCACACACGGAAATGCTCCGATTTAGTATAAACGATTTGTTCATACGCGTCGCATTAAAGTTAATCCATCTTCTTCATGTCAATTCGTTCTTAATTAAAGTGGTCTTGAAAAGCGTAGTACGTCTTATGACGTTCATTAAAAGACTTATTGAACTGATCAACAAAATATATTTAAAGATAGAAAAGCACTAAAATACGTTATAAAATAATTACCTACCTACATTTTTGTTATTTTCTGCAGTAGATAGTGGAAAATATTATGATTTATTCTTAAGTATGCAAAATAGAAGTACATAATAAAATTGTTTAGTCCATATAAGACTATACATACACATGGAATTTTAACAAATAATAGGTTATAAACAGAAGCCAATCGTTATTTCCATAATAGACCCTGCACTTGCAATTATAAAGGTCTTGCGCACGAGTGGACCAGTTTTACAAGTACATACCTATCTATCTACTTAATAGATTATAATCGCACATAGGTAAGTACATAAAACAAGTTATTAAATAAAAAAATGGAAAACAGCGAACAATGGATGAAGCATCACAGCTGGTGTATTAGGTATATACTTAATTAATGAACATACTACCTACTTAAGATTAAGAGAATATGACCAAGTGACACAGTTTACTAAATCAGCTTTCTAATCACTTCATAATATTTGTTGCAATAAAAAATGTCGTGTACCAAAACCGGAAACTTTGGCATGGATCAAATACGTCATATTTAAAAGGGTTTTCCCGCAACGGTGTAATTTGTAAGCAAACATTTTAGCTTATTTTTAGTCAAGACGAAAATAAGTTCTAGAAGGTAGAAAAAACAAAACAGATTCAACGAAAACAAGTGAAGGGATACAAAGTTGACATAAATACGTAGAATGCACATGCATATTTATATACCCTACAAGTCGAACGCGGGTCAACAGCCGCTATTGACGTAAAGGGAGGGACCCGCGATGCAGCAGGTTAAAATAATTAAATGAAACTACAGTTTATTTATAGAGACCGAGAATGGAGATTTTTATTATGGCTTATTTCCATAATTTGAGCCTTCCGGATGGCCAGTTGCCGTTAAATTGGTAAGATTAATGTCCGATGTGTCCGAAACGATGATGTCATTGTGACTCGACTTTGAACCGAACTTAAATATTTGGTATGGCGATCAACTAACAATAAAAAGAAGACAGGATATCTAGCTACTTACAGATTGGTACAAAGTTCGATGTAAAGTCACTTTGAGACTTTTAAGATGTATTTAAGTATTTTAAAATTCTAGTTTGTAATAATGATTCGTTATTGGAGGTCGATTAATCATTTGTAGTATCTACTATTAGATAAGTAGTCTAGACTTTGATACAAGGATAATAGACTAGACTGATAACAACTGTGCGCCAATTTAGTCTATCAATACCAAGGATATTTGACTAATAGTTATTGCGCCGTAAATTCTCTTTAGCATTATTTTATTAGTGCATTATTATACTGATAAAGATTTTCCGAATTTCTTATCTTCTATTCCTCCCTGCGGCGTCACTTGCAGTGCGTTGCAATTCAAGGGTTTATTTTTTTGCGCAGAACTGTAATCGTTTCCTAAAAATAATGTAATCACTCCTTATGAAATTGATTGCGTTCTTTCGGAAAATACCCGGAACAAGGCGACAACCAAACATTGTTTTTGTGATACGCTTATTGTACGATTTAAAAAAAATTACATGATCTGCGCATCAGAATCCTTTCGAGAATCGCAGAGTGCAGTGACGCACTTAAATTTTATCTGTTTTTACAATCATCAGTTTTTTTAGTACCACAGTTACACAAAAACATCTAATTCAGGCTTCGAGCCGATTATCTTTTATTAAAAGACTCGGGAAAACCTGCCTAATTTTCCTTAATGTACCTTGTTTTTATTTATTTTTCTACACTAATGCCTTCGCCATTTGCCAACACTTGAACTGAACCATAACTTTAAGTTGACCATAAAACATATGACGTTTTGACGACGTTATGTCAGATCATCGGTCCATCTCACAGAGCACATGATGTTGTCACTTATGTTGCGTAACAGTCCTTTGTAACTTTCTAGTTTTCTCCACGCTTTTACCTCTAATCCCTTTATGATAGGTACCTAAGCTTTTGTGAAAATTCAATTCCGTAGATATTGTCTTGTTAAAAGTTTTGAGCTAGAAATGTGAGAATGGCTATTAGATAATCGTTTTCCGGAGATTTTAAATGTTGAATCCACTAAATTATAGTTGAATATCAAGAGACCGCCAAGAGAGGGGTTGTTTGTAATATAAAGTATTTGTAGAAAAAAATAACTCAGGTTTTCGTAATTTTGTACTAGGAACTGCATACTTTATAGCGAATTTGTTTACCTGTTTTGCGCATTTGTTGTTATCTAATTTAGATATTGCATGTTGTGAAATTTTGATAAATAGGCTCTGGTAAATAAAAATTAGATATAAAGCTTATTTTGAATTTGCACCCAACGTAAACAATTCAAGGTAACAATAACAAGATTTTTTATCGTATTTTTATTTGTTGCGTAAAGTACGAAGGTATATACCTACATGGATACCTACTATAATGTAAAAAAATCTTACATAATAATTATTCTATTGTATTGTGTCAATAGCAGATACATCATGGAGGTGGATCAGGAGACTAGAGTAATAATTGTGGTACTAATTAAAACGAGAATTGTACCAGTTTCTTTTCAATGGCTTTTTATTCCAAAGTGATTACTTATAGTTTAATGTTACCAAGCTGTATGACCACTACCAGCTCACATCTAGATAAAATAATCTTTCAAACTGCTAACTTAGCTCAGTATTCGTCGTTCGAAGCCGAAACTTTTCACAAACATGAAAAAGTTTGAATAAAGAACTTTCAGCGACTTATTTTTTTCTTTTTTATGATTATTGTGGAGGACCTATCCAGTTTTACGCATTATTTGCTCTTATGAAGTTCTTCTACATTTTTTCGCTACATAAGTTGAAAATCCTTGTGAATACATTAAAATTCTTATCTAGACTGCTGTATAACATACGTAAACACACGTATTTGTATTCATAGCAACTGTAATATAAATGAGTTTATGCCAAACGCGTTCTGCGTCGGGAGGTGTGGCATAGAGAATTGCGCAATAGACAATCTTTTAAAGGCATTATATGAAGCAGACATACTTATGCGTTCTGGCTGAGTCAGTGTCTAGATAGCTTTGTTATGATATGCCTACATAGGGGAATTTTACTTATTGTTGGCATATGCTTAGTCACAGTAGCGGCGTAAGGGGGGGGGCGGAGGGGGCGGTCCGCCCCGGGTGCCACGTGTCGGGGGGTGCCATCTCGGTCAGCACATATCTGCACGACCAGGATGGCACGGGCAGAAGGGACAAGTTACTGAGGGTGCCATTCTAATCTGCAAAGACTAGGATCACTACCAGTCACTGCACGCTATTCAAATTTTAAACAAAACTACAACAGTGATGGCGCTAGATGTCGAGGCGACACTGAGAGGGGTGCCAGTCCGGCTGTCACCCCTCTCTTGTTTAATTTTGTTTTTACTCGATTACTTAAATTAATTCCTCAGTTATAAAAAAAAATCCGCTCGCTTCGCTCGCGGTTTTTTCATCTTTTCCTGTCTGTTCTGCGCTTACTCTTTGAGTCCTCAACCTATCCTATAACCTATCTATATATAGCAAAAACAACTGACGCTCTATGCTGATGATTTCTAAGCTGTTTAGGAGGTGGAGGATTTTTGTTGTGTCCCAAAACTCAAAAAATTCCGCGCTCGCTGCGCTCGCAGCTTTTTTTTTACTATCCACTGGTTTTTTTCAAACTTGTTTGAGTATTTTTGTGTTCCAAGACTCAAAAATTTCGCGCTCGCTGCGCTCGCGCCTTTCACTTGACACTGACTTTTTTCTAATTTCTTTACGTGTCATTGCGTCCCAAAAATCAAAAATTGCGCGCTCGCTACGCTCGCGGCTTCTTCTCTTTACAAAACTTTTTTTCGCACTTCTTTGGGTACTTTTGTGTCCCAAAACTAAAAAATTTCGCGCTCGCTACGCTCGCGACTTTTTCATACTTTTTTCTTTTATGTCCCAAAACTCAAAAATTACAGGCTCGCATCGGTAGCGCTTTATAAGTTTGCAGTGATCTGTCTCCGGTTCCTTTATGGTAAACCTAGGCACGCATCTAGCAAAAAGCATCATGAATGATATCTACACGATTTTTAAGTAATTTTAGTCCGTGATCATATTTTATAGTTTTTTTTTTTTTTTTGGGGGGGGGGGGGGGGCTCAATAGGTAGTCCGCCCCGGGTGCCACCCGATGCTACGCCGCCACTGCTTAGTCATAGAAAAATATAACCTGCATGTAGGTATTATCTTTTGCAAACATAATATGATTTTTATTTGTTCTAGGTATGCTTAAGATAGAGGTACCTACATATTTTAGTGCATTTAGGTATCTATACCGATCAGGCAAGTATATACCGGTCAGGCAAGTACAAATGCAACTTTTCTAAGTTTGTATGTACTTTCTAAGTATATCTTAGACACCATTGACTGTGTTTCGGATGGCACGTTAAACTGTAGGTCCCGGCTGTCATTGAACATCCTTGGCAGTCGTTAAGGGTAGTCAGAAGCCAGTAAGTCTGACACCAGTCTAACCAAGGGGTATCGGGTTGCCCGGGTAACTTGGGTTGAGGAGGTCAGATAGGCAGTCGCTTCTTGTAAAGCACTAGGCTGGTACTCAGCTGAATCCGGTTAGACTGGAAGCCGACCCCAACATGATTGGGAACAGGCTCGGAGGAGGATGGAGGTATCTATACCGAGTACCTATAGCTACTGTTACTGTTGTCGAAAACGGCCCTGGACATATTATTATTTCATCAATTTTTTTATTGTTTTGAACTTGTAAACGTTTCAAAAACACCTTTTCAAAATACAAGGCCTTTTTATCGGAATGTAGGTGTGACAGTCTAGGCAAAAATTTAATGCAAATCACAACTGGTATCATTAAGAACCGGTTACGAATAAAATCGAATTGTAAGTAGACTGACGTAAATTAAACAAAAAGTTAATTGTTTACCCAACAAAAGATTGAAATGGTCATCATTACAATACTTCATTAGCTCGAGTCACACCAAATGACTTCAAATGATAATTTATTTCTCTATTCTATAATGATTACGTTCTACATAAATCGTTCATGGTTCTAGATAGTTCCATAAGAGTATGAATAATAGAAAATGCTGGCAGCTCGCTATTTTGCACGCGAAGCTGCAGGATTCTAATTATAGTAGTATTAGTGTAGCTGTGTAATGCATGTAAAGTGCAATTTATGCACCTCAATACATAATTAGAAACTGTTAAATATCGTTCGGAATGAATTCTTAATACGTGTTGAAAGAAACCATCTATACTAATATTATAAAATGGATATTGCTTTACTCCAGAGGCTCCGAAACTACTGAACCTATTTGAAAATTTCTACAGATGGAAAGCTACACTACACTTTCTGGGTAACACAGGCTATATTTTACTCTTATACGGGCAGAAGTTTTCACGGGACGCGAGTGAAACCGCGGGAAAACAGCTAGTAAGAAATATGGGTTGCTAGAAACCGAGAGAAATGGCGAACTTTGAGGGAGGCTTTTGTCCCGCAGTGGACGTCTTTCGGCGCTGAAACGACGTTGAAGATTGAACATTGGTATTATGATGCAGAAAAAACTTCAAGGGCTGCTTCTTTCCTTAGCCGCTGAAAATATATAAATGATTCATATTGTAAGATCCGGGAGGGAACAAAATATTATATCATATTTAAAATTATTGCATCCTACATGATAAGTAATTTCTAAGTCCAATAAGATAACAATACACATTTTTGATAAGGTATTACGATATCCCTGTCCATTTATTTCCCATACAAAGCCGCATATCTGGCTTTATCGACAAATTTCAGTCAAGTAATGCTGTGATACGATATCAGTAAAAGATCTAGAAGTGTACAGTGGGCATGTACCTGATTAAATTGAAGTTATCAAAATTGGGGGTCAGTACATTCCTATTGTGATTGCAATATCTTTCTTTAAACCCCACTAATCCTAATATCCTACTGATATTTTTATTGCGAAAGTTTGTGAGGATCTCACGCAACTTCTTTACCCATTTTTATGGAACTTCACAGTAACACAAGTTCGTAGAAAGTTATTCATGGTCTCTGGAAAATTAGTGAGTTTTCTCGGGACCGGGGTGAAACAGCTATGTGTATGTAGCTATTTAAGTTAAGCATAGACGGTTTAGACATATACGACAGGCGATAGGATTTTGTTTATAAGTATTGTAGTGATTACCTAAGTATATCGTAACTTTGAGTGGGTCTCTTGAGTTCGCAATCAAGCAGGTTGTCTGAGTCATACTAATTTTGCATCAAGATTCAAATAATGCAAACGCAATTGGTATCATCATCTGTAATAAGCATGGAAAATTACTTTTATGCTATTTTTAGTGTACTACAACATAATTATAAATGTTGACCGACCTTTTTGAATGGAATTTACTTCAGTGTCTTCTATATTTTTTTAGGACTTGACAAACCAGCCTGCATGATTTCCAGAACATTTACTGGCTACTGCGCATTTTGAATCAACATCTTCCAAATAGGTATACCTACAGACACTTACCCGCTTTTGTTTACATCCTTCAAAAGGATTGTTATTTTTCCACTCGTATGTAGTCGTGTTTAAGTGTTAAGTACTTGAAAGGATACTTAAATAAAGATGTGTAAGGTGTTAGTCATACTCCATTGAGTGTCAATTTGCAGATAAAAGACTGAAAGTGAATAAAACGTCGCGAACTTCACGAAATTAGGGCCAATTGCGATGAAAGTTGGTTACCTATGTCGTCGATCCATTGAATGAAAACTTTTCCGGTCGGAAGTCGGAATTTTCGTGAAATATTTATTTTCCAACCTTGTTTTGGTAATCAATCATCTTAGAAACAAAGATTCTGTATACCTACTTTGTTTACATTCGACTATAAGAGGTTTAATGTGTAACAAAAGGGCTGTAGGTATTCCTTAATCGGACTGTTATCTGAAAATGGACCTTAATTAATTTAAATTACAAAATGTCTTTTAAAGGTAGAAGAACAATCAAATGCAATGCAATCTTTCAATGCTTTATTGTTTAGTTGCAATGGCAAAGGTGAGGGATTCCCTCAATCTTTTTAAAGAAATAAATACCTACATACCTTTTGACGGCCATTGTTTTTGACGGGCTTTTTTTCTGTATTTTTTTAGAAACCTACCTACGTCATTTTGATAATTTTAGGTGTCGCGTTTTATATAGGTACTTAGGAATTAATGGCTTTAATAGTGAATTGTAAAGTTTTCTCACCTTTGTATGCTATTGACATAGTGTTGCCTAGATATTATTATAATTGTTGCTAGACTTAATTATTAGGAACAACTACTGTAATAGGTAGGAATGAATTGACTATAAACATTATAATTAATTTAATGTTTGTGTTATCATGCAACGATCGGGCGGTTCGTGTTGTGAGCTTGCCAACACATTACGAGCACTTACTCTGGCTGCGCTCTTTCTATGTTGTTCCTATGTAAAATAGGCAACTCCTGGAAAAACTGAATAGTTGAGAAACTATGCAGAAAAATATGAAAAAACTTACGTATTAGGCAAGTTGAAATTAAATATTTTTTTCGTTTCAATTTGCTTCTCGCTGCATCGTTACGGAAAATAAAAACCCTATAATTTTCAGGGTTTGCTGTGTGTTAGGTATCACTCAGGTTGAAAAATTAAGTACTAGTGTAAGATTTTTTTTTAAATTAGAACTGTAGATCTATTTTAGTTGGATGGGCAATTTGGACATACCTACATTAAATGGCAATAAAGAAGCACACAGCCTTCATGAAGCAAACTCTTTAATACAGATGGATCTGTACATAGCTCTTCGAGGAAAATAGGGTGATGTAATTGTCACTATGTTCAATACATAGGTACAATACATATCTATGGTAAGTATGCATATAAATCAGATAAGAATAGGTATGTTACATGTGTACCTTCAGTATTGACGTCAGAAAGGCTATAGTTGTCTACAGTCATTAGTTTTTTTCCACTTAATCATACTTTTCAAATATATTTTTCTGTTTGTTCAGTCATCAGCTTGGGGTCTTGAAAACATGTTAATTAAGTATAAGGACAATAAAAAGTTATATGATTTCTGTTATTTTGGACTTTTTCGAGAAGGATAAGATTTGCTGTTTGAACCTACTTATTCATTAGTTAGATAAATAATTTATAGCAGCAAACTTCGGTAAAATTCCACATCCTTGGTTTTCAGGTGCATTTGAGATACCTCGGGTAATAGACAAAAAATTACAAAATGTAATGTAAAATAGACTTTGTACCTACATTGAATTAGTTCACATTAATGTGTCAGAGATACAAAGTATATCATTGTTTGCTTTGTAATAAATTCTCAAGTAAATAATTTTAATTCTCTGTAGTAATTAGTTGGAATAATTCAGATAAAATGAAGTTTCTTTGCCACTGTTTTAGATGACAAGAGACTGATAATTATCTACCTAGAGTATTTTTTTGTGTCTTGCTTGCTTAAGCAAACAGCATCGATCTCCGCGATCCAAATGGGCTTCGATGTCGCACCTCAAGTGGTGAAGAGCGACTAGTAAAGTCACATTGTTTAGAGCCTCCCAACTCTCGGGGCTCCACAGTGAGCATATCCTTGCCGGATTCGGCTAGGCTGGCTTCGGGCTTACAGGCGTTCAGGCATAATCCCGCGGATGGTAGCTTCGCAAATACGCTTACGGATATTATGACTTTCTTATACTTATATTTTACGAGGAGTTTTTGTTCGTTCATTGGTAGTACCTAATTCCTCACCCTGTAACCTATCCAAACTCACTTAGTTCAGAATATTCTGTCTCGAGCGGCAGTTATGATTGAAGAAAATTAATTTCTATTCAAGGATATTCCCGTAATGTGAAATAATTAATTAGACTCACACGACGCCCACCATTCTGATATTACCTACTTACATGATAATCAGAAGCCACACGCATATCACTGACGTCAGTTTGTAAATGTACCTATGTTATTCTTTATCAAACATTAGTTAGCGTTTTGAGTAGCTGTGTAAGTAAATATCTATCAGAATTATGACTTTGCTTTGTAAAAAAATTGTTAGATAGTCATCATTGTTGGGCCAGTTTTTCTTAGTCAAGTTTTACATATTCCTAAAAATACTTATAAAAATTCGGCTAGCTTGTATATTTTTCTATTCTATGGACTTGAGTAAATAAGGTAGCGTGCGAGGAAAACATGAATATTTTCTTGTTTCATGCGTTTGAAATCGATTTTCTCGTCAGTCGGGGTTACTCATTTTCCTGCTGTCAAATAACATTTTTAACATAGAGGACAGAATTAACCGTATTATAATTTTATGTTTAAAACTGTGAAGTCTGCTGGGAGATAGAAGGTTCTAGAACTCTGTACATGGGCACAGATTAGTAATTTAGGTACACATGGCCTACACTTATTGTTTATAGTAGGACTCATCTCTCCTATTCGTACCTCATCAACATCATCCTCCTGCCTTTATCCCATAGTTAGGTACATATTTATAATACTTAATCATTTTGCAAGTACATAGTTTAACTCCAGTTTGCTTATGTATAGTTCCCACCAGTCCCCTTTGTTTTATGTTCACGTAGACATTAGTGAATTTTGAATTGACCTCTTTTCTGGTCACAAATTTCTCGATGATATCTAAACACAATGTGCAAAACAATAGCAAAACCACAATCTATTTACTAGTCTATACCTATCTATCATAGTCCAGTAGGTATCGACCTAGTTTTTTTTATTGAAACAAACAGGTCTCGACATTGATCAATTGGAAATTAATCTAATCTCTAAAATTTTTGCCTCCTAGTATTTAGATACGCAAATTTTATAATTCTCAGATAGGCCGTTGCGGATTTTTTTATCTAAATGTCATGCTTCAGTGGTAGATAATCTTTTACGCATAGCTTTAATTATGTCATGTGCAAAATTGATGATTGGCAATTATTTATCCGATTTTCAGTACATTTAAGTAGTTATTATTGCGTAGGTTCAATTATAGTTTGTTGACACAAATAAAATGAGTAGGTACATACTGCGTTATGTAATCAACAAGCGTATTTTGACTTGCAACTGAGTACCTAGCTAGACTGTCATTTAGGTAGATAAAATGCATTTCCTCCTGGGGACAGCGGCGGGTGTGTCGGACTCTTACCGGTAAAAAACCCGCCTGGTCGTCATGAAAACCTACGGCTAGCATTCGCCCGCACATAAAACCAATCCTGTCCACAAATTCCTGTTTACTTACCCGATTTCAGCATATCATTAGAAGGCATTAACATCACCTATTTATTTCAAACAATAGATTCTTGATGTCACAACATTTGAAATTTAAACGAACTGACACACATCTATTAGTACCTAAGTAAGTAGGTACGTAAGTACTTAAATGGGCGTAGATAATGATTTGAAGGAACAACAAGTTATTTGAAATTATAGGCATTTGTACCTGTTCAGGTATCTGAAATTCGATTATAATCGAATTATTTATTAGGTACGCTTTATGTTTTCAGTTAGATTTTCAGGTTAACCAAGAATATTAGGCGTTGCATGGTAGACTTTCAGTAGGTAGATATGTAAGCTGTAAAATTTAGGATTGGCAAAGGAGTTTAAAATGTTTTGCATAAAATACTTATATTACAATGAAGGTGACATATTTAGTTAATTATAAAACAAGAATACTGCAACAAGATAAATGACTTTCGAAGCGCAGCTAAACCTATTAATGCATAGTTAAGTAAATAGCTAGCTGATGAATACTTACTTGTGTAGACAGCACAGTAGAGGTATAGTTGTCATGTTGAAGAGCTACTTACTAAGTCAAAGGTCGCATTAGTGCAGTGTAATGTATGCCTCCATAATAAACGGCTACTAAGTGCTATCAACATTGTATGAGTTTTGTTCTATGTATTAAGGGGATATTTAGGTCCTAATCAAGACATAGAATAAAATATTTGTTTTTGTGGGAAATAATCAAATGACCCCTACCGCTGTGGATGTGAGAGACTATCAGACTGTGACTGACCCACCATGTTCTCAGTTTTCTCTGGAGCCTTTCATGTACCGGGGCCGCGGGAACTCTTACAGACAACCCCGCAGCCCTGGCAGGGTCATGAAGCAACACCCCCTAGGTGGAGGGGAAAGCCCTATTTGCAAGGTTGTACAAAACTAAGTCAATGAAGACGTAGGACTCGGAAGTATACTAATGTTTTGTTGTCAGTAAGTATAAATATAATGACAGTATCTAAGTACAAATCATTTAGAAAAGTAGGTACCCCAGGTGATTAAAATTATATCTAGATTTGAGTAGATATCTATTTATATAAACGTATCTAAGTTTGACTTTAAAGAGGGTGAGACGGTCTTGTACTTTGAACAGGATCTGATAATTTTATCATATCCTGTACGATCAAAAATAAAACGCAAAAGGTATCTAAGAATCTAGGTATATGCCAGGGTATCTATCTGAAGATATTATTGTAGGGTATAGTTTCTAGGCTATATGCAATTATTTTTTTTTTCTAATGAAAGATATCTACACCATCAACAGAAAATACATTTTTTTATGGAAAGCATTTTATCTAGAAACTAGATAAAAATACCTAAATAGGTGTAGCTGGGTAGTACTGTCCATGTCATGACTACGACAAAAATCCTTAAAATTAATCTCTTTTAAGTATCCCACCCAGCCCAAAACTAAAATGCAACTATCGCCTCATCCTCAGTCTACTGCACTGGTCGTAGGTCAGTAAGTACCCATCTACCATTTAGAACCAGCAATCGGATAATTATGTATTCTATCAAACCTGCCGTGGAACTGTTTCAGTAGGTGCGTAGGTTGGTACCTACATGGGCAATACATTCTTTACTGCCTTTTAGTTCTTATCAGTCATTCTATTAGTTGGCGGGTGGCGGCTGTTATACGAATAAATAAAGTAGGAACCGGCTAATGTGTATCGATGATGTGTATTTAATTTGATCGCGTAATACCGCCAACGCCAAGGCTGTGGGTATAGCACGGCTTTGTTTTGACTCGCGGTCATATCTCGCAACGAGGCGCTATCGATCGTACGCTCACCGCGTTTTCCCGCGAAAATCATTTTTACCTTTTACAAAAAAAGATCAATAAAAATGTACTCCATCGCTGAAGTTACTTTGGCTTTCGTAGTCCTCTATCTCTTTTCGTTTCTTTTCGATGTGGTGGCAGGATTAGTTGTTTAAAATGAAAATAAATTTTTAATTTACTTTCCAAAATGTGATATTTTTAAATTTTAAGTTAAAAGTTTTAGTTAGTTTCTAAGTTAATAAGTCAAAATATCAATGCAATTTAGGTGTAATAAATTAGGTATTATTTATTTATGTACGTTGTTATTAAACATTGAATATTTTGAAACATCGAAAACACTGCAGGACAATTAAACAGAAGCACTTGGGTAAGTGTATTTTTGTTTATCATCATCTATAACAACAGTTTTCATAGTGAATTCATTTTTAATTCAGGATTTTAACTTATAATTAAATTATTAATGCAGTAGTTCTTACTTTAGAGTCAGTGGCGCCATCTGTTACTTACTTTCACACCACGTACGACCTTGCATGTATACGTCTTGCATGTGTGACCTCGACAGTTTGGGACGCAATTTAATTAAATTATTTTGAATAATGAAGTGTAACGAAACAAGCTGTTTAG
This sequence comes from Helicoverpa zea x Helicoverpa armigera, assembly GCA_033682625.1. Taxonomy (NCBI): domain Eukaryota; kingdom Metazoa; phylum Arthropoda; class Insecta; order Lepidoptera; family Noctuidae; genus Helicoverpa; species Helicoverpa zea x Helicoverpa armigera. The sequence goes on from JAWIIS010000011.1 coordinate 6,061,992, forward strand.
AAATGGTTTTGTAAATTATTGCGATGGTAGTATATTTTTTTGAAGATCTAAATCAGGAATTTAAGTTTTGCTTTATCTGTTGTGCCTTTGTGTCAAAATCGGGATAAATGTCAAAATCAGCTGTTGTTTTTAGATCAATGGAAGAGCAAATTCAGTAAATGTGATATTGTTTAAATTAAAAAATCAAAATGAAGTTCAATAAATTATATAGTCGATTAAGTTACAAACATAAGACATTAGCTGCACGTGGTTTTTCTAGCGTGTCTAACAAGAAATGGGAAAGTGTAGTTGGTTTAGAAGTTCATGCACAGTTGAATACGGAATCAAAACTTTTTTCTGGTGCCCAGAATACTTTTGGTGGTGTAGTGAACAATTGTGTGTCGTTATTTGATGCCGCGGTGCCTGGTACGTTGCCAGTGCTGAACAGAAAATGCGTGGAACTAGGTATAATGACTGCATTAGCTCTATCGTGTAAAGTCAATGAAGTGTCTACGTTTGATAGAAAGCACTACTTTTACGCTGACTTACCTACCGGCTATCAAATAACGCAGCAAAGAAACCCACTAGCTAGTGATGGCGTCATTAACTTTCAGGTATTTCATTGTTGTGAGTTAGATAACCTCAAAATAATCCATAGAGTAGTATAGAGAATGTCTATGTAAGAATAGACTGCTGTAGTATGTACCAAACTCCTTGAATAATTTTAACATGTTTCTATAGCCTCGTCACCATATTAAAATTACATACTTAATTAATATTGTTTGTATACTAAAAGTCTCCTCATCTTTTAATTTCAGGTTTTCACTCCTGGTGTCCACAAAAAACCGTACAGAAAGAGTTCGAAGATCAAACAAATCCAGTTAGAACAAGACAGCGGCAAGTCGTTGCATGATGCGGAACTCAAGCAGAGTCTCATTGACCTCAACCGAGCTGGGGCACCACTCATAGAACTGGTGTTTGAGCCTGATTTAGAGGTAAATATAATAGAATAACATGGTCTTTGTTGTACATTTATGAGACAAACATGAAAGATGTAATAAACAAATTGAATATTACTTATACCAGCAACTTTGAGGTCTTATTATATTTTTCAACAAGCATAACACATACATTTCTCATTGCTAATAGATAGATCTATTATTATGTAAAATACCTTGAATTTTACAGGATCATGAGAATTCAAGTAAACAAAATCAATATGCGTCACTATTATCAACTATGACGAAACTAAACAAATTTTAAATGCAAGATTAATATTGATCGATCCCTTATTATGTATGAATGTTGCCAATATCATGAATTAAAAGACATTAATAGTCAAAGTTAAGAAATTATTCATGATTTTTAAATGTACCTGCTTGTTGACTGGACTTTGTCATATCAGCATTTGTTAGTATAATTCATTTGCAAATGAAGAGACAATTGTTTACTAAGAACTTTATAAGTCATGGCCTTATTACATTTTTACATCTACAATTAAGATTTAATGAATAATAATCAGATAGCACATCAAAAACCGGTCTTAATGTAAAGTAATTAAAAAATGTTTATTATTATTATCATTTTACATATATTTTGGGTTTAAATTGACGTAAATGTAACTCGTTTTTGATGTGAATTTTTCTGATAATGAATAAAACTAAAGCTATTTAAAATATCAACTTCATATTCTCAAATTTTTTGATAAATAAATACTGATGACGAAAACTGAATACACAGTTTTTTAGAATTATAGTACCAGGGTTTGGATGTTGATCAAGGATAGTTATTAATAAGTCATCATCATCTGCTATGCTAAAGCTAATTAGTTGGGGTCCACTTATAGTCTAACTTGAGTGAATCTATAGCTGAGAACCAGTGTTTTAATAAGTATTATTGATTTAATTCCAGGATGGCGAGGAAGCGGCAGCATTGGTGAAGGAACTGGTGCTGATCGTACAAAGACTTGGTGCTTGCACGGGGCGAATGGAAGAGGGCGCGCTTAGAGTTGACGCTAACGTGTCCATCAGGCGTCCTGGGGACCCACTCTCTACTAGAACAGAGGTAAATATCTACTGTAGCACACACCTGAGCTTATAATATAAACCTTAAGAGCGCTATTACAAAATCGAATCGCTCAGGTTTAGGTAAATTAGACGATAGCCGGCAGCACTTGCGCGCGTGTGCGTCTAGTGAAATACGCAACGCACACCTGCGGACCGCCACGCGGCACAAACAAACTTGAGACTTTGCCACTTTTATTTTCGAAATAGTTTATTGGTTTTATAGTTTATGAAATATTATTTGTACCGATGAATTTTATAACCTAGAATAGCTCGATTGAGTTACAATAAACAAATAATCGTTTACAATTTTTAAATTATTTAATCGACAACCAAACTTTTCACCATGTTTATCAATTAGGTATAAGTAATTGATTTATAAAAAAACTAAAATCTATAATTCGTCTTCCATGTATTGTATCTTCATTTTCCTGCAACAATAAAAACTAGGAATGTAAATAGTTTATTAAAACAAATATATCTGTTGCGAGTGACAAAAAATACTTACCATATTATTTGTACTGGTATCCGATTGAGTCTGATAATCTGAATTAAATATGCTTTCATTATCCTGCAAGAATCAAAGATATCCAATAATATTATTATGCAACAGCGAAACTAACGAGGATGACATTTACGTACATATTTCTATTTATATAACCAACATCAAAAAAAGAGAACCCAATCTATAACATTTTTGCATTAGAATATCATGGGTTAATACTTGTGTATATTACATTTCAATCAGATCATTATAACTAATAAATAAAATAAAAATTAAATTATAAATTTAAAAAAACCCCCGACCCAAAAAAAGTACGCAATAATTATGACAAAAGGTTAAAAACGCTAAACCCTATAAAAAGCAAAAAATAACTTTTAACACTACGTAAACTAAATTTTGTCGTGTCGGGGGACCGCTCTAATTCATTACTTTAGATATGTGTTTTTTTTAACGAATGTTGTAATTAGGTAGGTATCATTTGATTTATGTAAGTAGGTATTTATGAAGGTAAAAAGCGGTCCCCCGACACGTCAAAATTTAGTTTACGTAGTGTTAAAAGTTATTTTTTGCTTTTTATAGGGTTTAGCGTTTTTAACCTTTTGTCATAATTATTGCGTACTTTTTTTGGGTCGGGGGTTTTTTTAAATTTATAATTTAATTTTATTTCATGCTTTTTAAAGGAGCTCCTTAATTTTTCCTTCTTTCATTTAATTTATTTTATCTTAAGATGGGGTCGCTTTATGCGATCTCAGCCAAAGGAAGCTGTTTAACAATCCTCATGACAAACTGGCTCTGGGAGAATTGCACAGATTGAAAAACAATAAAGATTAACCTTTGGACATTCTAGATTTTCAGCAAAAATATAAATCGGTTTATCCGTTTCATTCCGGCATTCCAGGGTTTCATCCGCCACACACATCCCATTTCCAGCATCAGGTTCTCGTCAATCAGGAACATGAAGAGGACTCGTCAAGACAAATTCAACGAGCCCAAACTCGATGGGTTTACTAAAAGGCAGTTCAGGGTTACGTCTCCTACCTTCGTGCCCTAACAGCAGACCAGCTCAGTGGTTCCAAAAGACATTAGTGTTTCAAATTTCAGATCCCACATATACTTGCAAGTAAACTGAGCGTGTAACATTCCTATCACATCTAGCAAACGAGCTGATGACCTTGAAGACCTGAACCGATTTCCACCAAACATAGCTAAGAACACTCCCGACTGACATACCTTTTAAACAAAAAAAACCGCATTACAATCGGATCATCCGTTTGGGAGCTACGATGCCACATACACACACACACACACACACACACACACACACAGACACGTCAAACTTATAACACCCCGTCGTTTTTGCGTCGGGGGTTAAAAACTCACTAGTATCAAAACGAGTTCGTTGCGCAGGTTGCGCTATATTTTTCGAGCTCCGGCGAGTTTGCGCGGCGCAACAGCGAGCGATACGTCCTCCCTCGATAAGCGCTTGGCGCTGACTAAAGTTGAACACCGCGCGTCACAAGATTTATATTGATTTTTGCATTGCAAACAAAAATTATTTTAAAATATTGTTTTACTTTTAAATAGACCAATTTTTTTTTCAAGCTTTATAACAATACCACCTTAATTATTAAATATGTTTTATTTGAATTTGGATTATACTTTCATAAATAAAAAAATTAGTTTTGTACGGAAAATTGTCAGTAACTCTCAGTTTTATAGAATTATTTTAGGTGTATATATTATTAGGTGTGTGTATATTACTGTATGAATTGTAATAAATTGGTGTAAGCAAGCACAAGTACAAGATATAGTTGTATCTTGAACATTTTTATAAATGGTTAAATTACTATATCCTCGTAGTACTGAAGCATCAAAAGATTCCCAAAAGCAACATTTTATGAAACATCCTTTGCAGTGACAAAGATTTTACTGATGTACGTGGACAAATTAAAATATTTATTGAAAACAGCCCCAAGATAAATGATCAAACTTTCTTAATCTTATTTTTGTTTTTTTTTTGTGACTATATCCAAAGCATAATGACGCATCAAAACTCGTATAAAACTCGAAAATTTGTGATAGCCCTCTTAAGAGATAGTTTGCTTCAACTAGTAGGAGTACTTAACTGCAAAATTGGATGAGCATTTATTAAGGAAGGATATAGGCTACATCTAATCCATGTTTGCGGAGTATTACGTTGGCTCGCAGGTAAAACCGCTGGTGGAAGCTAGTTTATAATATTATGTAGTAGGATGTCATGCCTACATTTTAAAGTCCAGAAATGCTTATCATTTGTTCCTTGGTGCGTCGCGGGCGGCTGATATCGGTCAATATCTATCATTAAAAGATTAGCTTATCTCTTTACTATGTACCGTAAAAAAATATATAATCCCTTGTAGTTTTCCAATAAGGATGTCTTTATTTGATACGCCCACTAGCGGGTAATTTACCATTTAGTAAAACGGATTAACGTGCCTAGGTGCCCTTTGATATAGGTCTACACGCGAGCACAGTTCGATGTAACATCCTCTTTCAATGAACGGTTATTTCGTGTAATTATGATTTGCTCTCAAACGTTAACTCGCATTATATCTTAAACACGTGTATGCTGTTATTGTATTCTCGCTAACAATTTGCAATTTAATGTACCTATGTACGATGAAACTGAGTATATTTCTGACGCCTTACCTACTAGGTACCAATATTGCTTTTTTCTCAATGCGCTCAGTCCAATTTAGCATATGGTATGCATGCCCAGAACGGAGAAATATTTTACTACACGTTCAACTTTTGTATAGGTATAGTTATCGGCACGGATATTGAGCCGTGACCTTCACCTGCGCAGAAGCGATTTATTGGTTTATTGCCTTATGTGTACAGTGCGCAAAGCAATCCCCACTCTTCCGCCGAGAGCTCAATATCCGTGCCGGTAACTATACTTTGTCACCATGACGCATTTCACGATGGTATATTAAGTATTGTAATTTTAACTTTTAATAATTGCCATAAGGAACTAATAATAGACACTTTATGATAAATTATGGAAAAACCAAACACACGTCATGGAAGGACAGATTTACATAATAGATTGGTACTGTAAACATTTTGAAGGTATGTAGTTAATTTTGATGGTACTTAGGTACTTCGACAAACAAAAAGATAAAAGAAGAAATCAAATAAATGTTTTTGTCTGTTATGTTTGACGTTAAATGTTTTTTGTGTAATGGTAGTTCTATAATGCCGACAATCATTAGAAAATTACAGACACATTACCATTGTAGGTATTAATGATGAGTAAATTACATTCATATCGCAATTAACAGTGTATTAGGTAATGATGAGAAGAAAGAAATTAAGTGAACAGGTTCATCCCATTTCGGTTCCTAAATTAGACGATTCGTTAATTTGAAGTTAATGGCCTTTACCATCATTCATCATGCAAATAACTTATTAATAGGTTCTGAGTACATTTTTTGGTTCCATAAATAATTGATTAAGATAAGGGTAAATCGAAAAGTACATTTGTGTAAATGATGTGGTTTGTATTAGACCTTATCGGCATACCTGTGGTAAACAGATATTGAATTACTAAATTATATTCTGGGTTGACCGGAGAAGCCAAGGTTCACGGGGAATAACCGCAACAATAATTAGCGATCCCTTAATAGGAATCAGTTAAACACGCGGTTAAATAATGATTTGGTAGGTCTCGAAGCGGTGTAATGGTGCAATGAAATGAAAATATCTTCAACTATAATTCTAACGCTACTTCTCTATTTGTTCCAGATTAAGAACATAGGGTCAGTACGTGGCGTGGCAGGCGCGATCCGGCACGAGATCGAGAGACAACAAACCATCCTGGACAATGGCGGGCGCATTATCAATGAGACGCGCGCCTGGGACGCGACCAACAAAGTCACCATACCCATGAGAGACAAGGAGGTCGTGCAGGATTATAGGTAAGATATCCCGACTACTTTGATCCCTAAAATGTGCGAAACTAACAAAATATGGATTCATACATTTTATTCTTCATAGCTTGCAAGCAATGTTTAATCGTTACCTTGTCTTTGCTCAGGTACATGCCGGAACCAAACCTGCCTCCGCTACGCGTGAACTTAAACACCAAGACAGACCATAACGACGTGCTAAGCGTCCCTCTAATACAGGACAAAATACCAGAGCTTCCAGAGGAATCCAGAAAGAACCTTATTGAACAGTTTGAACTACGACCAGAAACTGCAATACAATTGGTCAACGAGCCAACACTACTGGAATATTTCCAAACTTTAACATCGGACAAAGCTAGGAACCCAACGAAAGTCGCAAATTTTCTAATAAATGATCTAACAACCGTACTTAATAAAAGAAAATTAGATGCAGATGATTCTCCCGTTACTGTTAAGCAACTAAAAGAACTGACTGATATGCTTTTGATTAAAAATATTAATTTAGAAATTTGTAGAAACGTGCTAGATGAGCTGATTGAGTTATCTGATAGTGACGTTTCTCCTTTAAGACTTGTGGAAGAAAAAGGGTGGATGTTGACAAGCAATGAAGCAGAAATAACAAAATTATGTACGTCGGTCTTAGAGAATAATCCTAAGTTGGTGAATCAGTATAAAAATGGTAAAACCAAAGTATTTAAAGCACTTTTAGGAATATTATCTAAGAGCAACAGTAAAATTGATATGTCTGTAGCGTCTAAGATTATGGAAGGGTTATTGAAAAAGTGATAATAAATGGAAAAACAGTTATTTATCTTTTATTTTAACAGCTGCTGGCTGCCATACCTTTAAAATATACAAACATTCAACTCAGCGAAGATCAAATAAACTAATCTGAAAACTACCAATAGCATTTGATTCGTTTTCCAAGCCACAAGGTCTCACTATTCGTCAAAGCTGTCTTTATTTGTGTTTAGGAAGAGCGGACGTATGTAGTGCATGAATTTTAGAGAACTTAGCATAAAACGATATTGCAGTGCACCCTGCTATTGGTCTAACTTGTTACAAAATTCCTTGGTGTCCCTCAGGGTACAATACTGGGCTTCGTTTTAACGACGCGCCGTGATTATTTCATCACAACTTTGTGTCTTCTATGTACCCAGCCTTGTAATTCTCAGTATAGTAAATGTTTATGAGTAGCTATTTACTACACCGAAAGGAGTAATGTAATGACAATAATGTCAAAGTTCATTTGGATAGAATTTGTTTAAATTCCATTTATGGGCATTACGCTTTGTGGCAGCAGTATTATATAATAGGTGTAAGTAACATAACGGTGTGTGACTTTGAAACGACAACATCCACAATTTATTTACATGCTCGCTTGGTATGCCGCTCAGCTGAAGGTTGTTTGTTTACGATACGTACTTGTTGACACGCGCCCCGAATACAACACTCAACTGTAAGGATAGGGGTGTGATTTGCCAAATGCCAATTCAGAGTTTTTAGTTGTTGTTATTAAATAATCTTGTTTAATGGCAGAAGTGGGGAAAGAATGTCTGCAAGACACTACTGCTACTACGTACCTACTGTTGTTAGACTTGTAAATTGGATACTTAGATGAAATGCTAAGAAAGCTATTTATCTATTTATAGGTAATATAGGTATGGAGTTTTTGTAATCCAAAACAATCATACTTGATTGATCGTAGGTTCTACTTGAAATTTAGGCCTCAGTATCGACAATACCGGAGATTGGTAGCTCAGACAAAATACAACATCGATGAATGTCAAAATATTGTTCCTATGTCTGACAACCCTAATTATATTATTGAAAGTAGGTATAAATCTATCGCAATAATTAGGCACAACACACGTAATGTTACAAAACATTGGCCCCGCCTTCATCCTCCTTATCCTGCTATTGAGCTGACCGTTTCATTCAGCCTCAGAACCATCAGCGACTTCGATCAATCACAATGTGGACTCAAGTGATTACTTTTAGTGTTGCTCTTACAATTGCATTAGGTGAAGAAGTAGTGGGAGGGATAAAACGGGAAGTCAGTGAAGGAGTACAGAGCATGGGGTATAAGCTAATCTATGGGGATGAAGACATGACTATCATTAACCAGGTAGTCACAGATGCGGAGAAGAGTGATATGGTCAAGAAAAACAAAGTTAACTTGAATGAAGCTATCAAACCATTGGCTCCGGAGGATGTTAAGTGCTTGATGTCTGTGGATCGGTATTGTAGCAAGAAGATGGGAGCTATGAAAAGTAAGTTGCACATGACTAAATTAAATACACCGTATCGTGAGAATCGAATTGCTATTTAAAATAATGTAGCGAGTTACGGGTTCACCTAAAATAAGATGCGAGCAAAATACTTGTAACTGCAAACTTTTTTGAGATTGATATTACTGTCTGGAATTCCCGTGGGCATGATATAATTTTAAGCCAATTATTAACTATAGCTATCTGTCATTTCATCACTTTCTGATATGTAATGTATCTTCATAATTTCCTCAGGTGTTTTAATCCAAGCAGTCAAGGAGGACTGTGCAAAATGTTCAATAAAACAAAAGGACGAAGCTGGTAAAGTGATAGCGTCGATGATGGCTCATGACCCAGTAGCCTGGAAGCTCTTCCTCACCAGGTACGACGGCCTCGATAAGGTCCAAAGGATACTAGGATAGAGGATTATATATAAGACGCAAAATTATACGAAGGCATAATTAATGTGTGAGTAAGTGAATCCGTTTTGGTTTTTACCAATGCTGTTGCTGAATGTATAGTGTGCCTCCTAGTATTATTTTATACAATTCCTACTATCAAAACTGTGTTTGATTAATCAAAGTTAGTGTCCCTCTTCTGGATGAAAGAAAATAGCTTCTGATGCCACGATAACATTAAGATATAGTTCGCCCTAATTTGACATTGATTAAACCTTGTGATGTTATAGATCTGCCCTCCAAATAAAACCAAGAGAAGAACCTAAAAAACAACCGCAGGTTCGCTTAAAAGTTATAGGTAAGCCAGAAGAAGTAATAAGATCATCTAGGAATAGATACGTCATGCCCGGCGTACAAGTTAGAGTCAAAAGATACGCTAGCGTTCCTGAAAAGTTTCATTGAATTTAATTTTATTATTACCATAATATTAATATGTAGGTTTATTATGTGTATAAGCTACTTAAGTTAAGGTAATGTTCTGCCATATGAATAAAGAATTAAATGGAGTTGGACGGGTTTGTTTTTAATTTAATTTTCCTTAAATGTGACTATACTTAACACTTTAATAAAGGTCACTAACTTAAGAATGCTGATTGAAACTACCTAAGCGAAGAAAATAGCAATCATAAGTATTATCAAGGCAATCGAATCTAGTCCTTACATATCGATTTACGAGTATGGTTAGGGGTCAGTATAGGCAAGGATGAAGAATTCAAAGAAAAACATAAGTCACAAGTCTATTGCTCACACAAATTAAGTATAATTATTATAAGCTGCTTCCTTAAAATCAATGTATCTTATCCGTTGCAAATTCTGTTGTCGGTTGTAGGAGATTTATAAACATATGCTTATGTGGATTCTTTGGTTTCATTCTTCTTATCCTCTTCAGATTTTGTGGTGTTCGTTTCTTTACTGTCTTCAGCTGGTTTACGAGATAGATACTTCATTTTGTAGCTTCCATCCGAATTGTATCTGAAAAACGAATAACATGATCTATTGGTTTAACATAATCGGGACTTACATGATTATGCTTAGTAATATAAGGTACATTACCGTTTTCTTTGCCTAAGAAAATCATCAAAAAAAAAAACAAGTCTTACTTTTTCTCCAATTTGGTCCAGTCCTCGGGTCTGTGATCGATGAGGTAATGCATTACTCGGTCCGCTCCTTCACGCTGTCTGTCTGTACATTTCTTACAGTCATTCTCAATAGCATCAGGCAGATTTCCTGCAACATTTTTACAATATATTTAAGAGTATGTTGTAGCTCTTTTTTCTTCTCGATACAAAATATATTGGTTGCCAGCTATATTCTGTTTGAAAGCTTATTTATTTTGCAAATTTTCTTCTTCTGAAGTCTGCTAGTTCGACTGCCAGACATGAGTTCTAGGTTCCAATTGCTCAACCAGTCAGTAAATAAGTGACTCACTTTTCAACTCCTTCCCGTCTGCAGTGCAAGGTCCATTATCCATCAGACAATTGACGTAGCCGGTCAGCAGACGCTCGTTATTGAGGATCTCGTCTAAATCTATACCATCGTACTTGGTTGTATACGTCGATGTTTCCACGGCATTGCTCTGGATTGTCAAGTATACTAGTAGCATCATGGCTAAAGCTGTATATTTCATCATTTCTGTAACAGTAAAACTGGTTGTTTTATTTAAACTAACATTTAAGGGCTTATTACACTTTACTAAATTCAGTCGTCTAATAAAACCGTTTAAAAAATGATTCAGTGACTAAATTCAGACAAATGTAATCGCGTTTAGGAAGGTAGGTTTCATTAAATCATTTAGAAACCTAATTAGGTTACTGAATTTAGTCAACTGTAATAAGCCCTTTACTTAAGACAGTTCATAGTGGTGAATTTGAAACTGAAACAGTAAAAACTGATTACTTTAGTTCAGTCAGTTTAAAGTATCATTTCCCAGCAACCATATGTGTGTAGGTATTGAGGTCCGATTCTTTAGCGACGTAAAATCCCTGATATAAATAAAGCTGCAATCACTTAGAAGGTGTGTTGAGTTGTGACTAACTACATACACACAATACCTACATTTTAACTGAAGACAACGCAACGGCCAGCTAGAGAATTATAAGACTTAGAGAAAGTTATAAAAGAAAGATTAGAAGAACAAGTTCCAATGCATTCGTAAGACATCTAATGTTTGTGAATTGACTGTTTACTGCAACTTACTGGATTGGCTATAAGAGTGAGACAACTTATTCTGTGTCAGAAAGTGCCTTTAAAGGTTTTTTAGCAATTCCGCACATTGAAGAAACACTCGTAAGGTTTAAAAAATAATGTATTGCTTGGGAATATATCCTGAACAATTAGTTTTTCTTTATTGAACATATACTGCATGAATACTGTCAGTATCATAGACTTTATTTACACAAAGCCACTACATTAATTTGATTAATATTCCAGAAAGCGTTACAGTATACAAGTGCGATTTTTGACGTCTTGTTAATGAACTCATTCTTAAATTTACTTGATTTTTATTGTATGAAATGTTTGAAAAACTTACCTGATGCAGCTGAAGTGGGAATTCTTTCACGGCACTGACAATGAATACTTAGGAAGAGACTTTTATACTGCTGTAGAAAATAGCTTAACGATGGCAAATCAGACATTGTTAACTGAAATCATTGCTTACAGTTACTGTAATAGTCTTAACTGTAGGATAAATTGATGCTGTTTGGCGACTCTGTTTAATTTTCTATTCACTTCCTTCTTTATTTATTTTCAAAACCCAGTTCGATTCGATATATGCTCTACGGAAGAGACATAATGATTATATCGCATTAAATAGGCATTCATGTATTATTTAATTATAGAAGTTAGAGGTGAAATCAACATAGCTGTATCGACTAGACACCGACTGATACATAGACCAGTGCAAGTAGTACTTTTTGCTTTTTTGTTTTCAAATCGGTTTCTACTTCTTTAAGCCCAACTTTTTGCTGGATGATATCTCAAGATACTTGACATACTTAATATAATTTTGAATAATATGATTTTTTTTGGTACCTATTTAATTGTATGAGTATACATATTATAACAACGAAAAAATATAAGCTTCAGACTATTCGAATTAAATCCAAACACAAGACACATGTCATTGACCTCATGCTGAAAAATATTAGAACATTCAAGCAGGCAATCGAATTTTAAAAACTTATTAAAGAACGTTGTACTGACTAGCTGTACTGAGCTTTTTACACGCTTTTTATTAGCTTCACCTGTATGTTTGTATGTTTGTAGGTTTGTATGTTTGTATGTTTGTTTGTAACCGACTTCTTTGGGCGCGATTTTGACCCACTTTAAACGGCCAGATTTCGTTCAAACTTTGTAGATTTATTGAGGACCGATGACAATACACTAATTTGATAAAATTATTCCATTTTAACCGACTTCCCAAAAAGGAGGAGGTTACACATACACATCGATTACTCCGAGGTTTATAGACCGATTTACGTGATTCTTTTTTTGTTCGACTTGGAATAGCTGCCAGTTGGTCCCATATTCATCAGGTCAGGATCTGATGATGGAAACCCTGAGAAATCGAGGGCAACCTTCAAAACTTGTAGGCATACATAGGGTAAAAACTTGACACTTAGGTGTACGCCTAAAAGCACTATTCAACTGTGAAGATTTGGAGCTGACCTGATGATGGAGACCAGAGAGGGTCGAGGGAACTCGACAACTGAATATGTAAAATACCTCGTGTTTGGGCTTAAATTATTTGTATTGACAAGACCTTTGCAACAGTGGAGGTTTGGAGCTGACCTGATGATAGAGACCAGAGAAAATGGAGGGAACTCGACAACTGAATATGTAAACTACCTCGTGTTTGGGCTTAAATTATTCGTATTGACAAGACCTATGCAACAGTGAAGGTTTGGAGCTGACCTGATGATGGAGACCAGAGAAAGTCAAGGGAACTCGACAACTGAATATGTAAAATACCTCGTTTGGACTTATATTCTTTGTATTGATGAGAACTTCCCACTTGTATGGATAGTGACAACTATTCGTATCACTGAAAAGCTTTAAATAAATACGTTTTTACAAAAAAATTAAACCGAGTTCCCAAAACACTAAAAAGCAAAAAAAAAACTAATTTTAGGTGCATCGGCCTAGAAGTCGGTGGCAAAATTAACTTAGTAACATCCATTAGACACCGACTTCTAGGCTTTTCAATTTGCAAAATATGATCTTTGTTAATTTATATAATTTTCATCTATAGTCGATAAGGTAAGAAAATTAATTAAAATTTTCTAGAATTTTTCTCTACAGTCGATAAGGCAGGACTCGATGTTAATTTTTATTTCCAATAATTATCTTTAGCCGTTTTCTCTAATATTGACAAATTTTTGTATACTAAAGAGAATTTTAATTCTACAAAACAAATAATAGTTTGAAAACAAACTAAAAAGTAGAAAATAAATAATAGTTTAAAAAAACTAAAAAGCACGCTTTTTATAGAAAAACAAACTAAAAAATTGAAAATAAATTTTAATGAATTTAAATTAAGAAAACAGTGTTAAAAATTTCAATGAATATAAATTAACAATAGTGTGAATACAATAAAAAAATATTTAAAAAAAGCGTGGGGTGCTTTTTAAGATATTATCGAAATGAAAATCACTGTACTCATATCTGTCAATAAAATATTTATAACTATTGACACCATGCACCCCACGCTTTTTTTTTAAATATTTTTTTATTGTATTCACACTATTGTTAATTTATATTCATTGAAATTTTTAACACTGTTTTCTTAATTTAAATTCATTAAAATTTATTTTCAATTTTTTAGTTTGTTTTTCTATAAAAAGCGTGCTTTTTAGTTTTTTTAAACTATTATTTATTTAATGAAACAAAACAAACGTCAATGACGTCACGCGCGAAATGAAAGGGACAGATTGATAATGTAAGAAAGAGTACCTAAACAAATGTTTTAAACTGAAACAAAAGACATGCCAGTGACGTCACACACGAAATGAAAGGGACAGATTGATAATGTAAGAAAGAGTAAACAAATGCTTAAAAAAACAAAAGACACGTCAATGACGTCACGCACGAAATGAAAGGGACAGACTCATTTTGAAAGAAAGAGTAAATAAATGTTTAAACTGAAACAAAACACACGCCAATGACGTCATGCACGAAATGAAAGGGACAGATTTATAAGGTAAGAAAGAGTCAACAAATCTTTAATGAAACAAAAAATACGTCAATGACATCACGTACGAAATTAAAGGGATAGATTTGACATCAAATGGATAGACATAGAGAAATATGTAGGTGTTTGAGGCAATTTTCAGGAAAGACAACGCCTACCGGGCCATGCCACTCGGTCGTCTCGAAAATCCGTCATTGTGAATCTGATATCTGTGTGTGTATCTGATATCATACAAAAACACTCATTTTATTTACTATCGAGAATGACATTCATTGTCGAAAAGGTTATGTATTTATAAAGATGCCTATTACAATAATTTGGTATGAATCTATTTTGGTAACTTAAAAAGATAAATAACAACAACGACCATAATAATTTGAGATGAGGTGCGTTTGTAAATAACTATGGTTTTATATCTTTTGGATTATTTTAAGTAACATTTGAGCATTTTGAAGGTTGTGTGTGGTTTTATAACAATAAAATGGTACTCGTGTCAGTGAGTAAAAAAGCTAAAAGGCTTAATAGCCTCGATGGTCAATGACGCTAGCTTCTTGAAAAATCTTTGTGAGAAAAACAAATATAATCTGGGTGTTGAATTGAAATATAGCAGCCATATTTTGCTTTCACCAATAGGTACAGATACCGGCACGGATATTGGGCTCTCGGCGGAAGAGTGGGGATCGCTTTGCGCACACGTACGCATAAGGCAATAAAGCAGTAAATCGCTTCTGCGCAGGTGAAGGTCATGGCTCGATATCCGTGCCGATAACTGTACCTACAATCAGCTATTCTATATTATCATATTTATCATTCACATTACTTCTGAAGTGAAAGAAGTGGCAAAGGGATGACTTATCTTCTTTGCAATTTGAATAATTAATTGTTCGTCTATAGATCAGGTACTAATATAATAAAAGAAAAGAGTTAATTTGTTTGAACACGCTTATTAGTTTCAGGGAATACAATACTCATCGGATTTGAAAAAAAAAAAAACAGTGCCATATGTTTATTGAGGGAGGCTAAGTACCTATATTATGAATTCACCCGCATCCCGTGGGAACTACTTCCCGTACCGGGATAAAAAGCTTATAGCCTTCCTCGATAAATGGGCTATCTAAAACTGAAAGAAATTTTCAAATCGGACCAGTAGTTCCTGAGATTAGCGCGTTCAAACAAACAAACGAACAAACTCTTCAGCTTTATAATATTAGTATAGATTATGACTATTTAGAGCCCATAAAGTAATTCCTACAGGATGCAAGTGAACTAAGCCTATAAGTATCTTTAAGTACTTTGAAGACATAACACATTACACAAGCTTATTCTTACTTTGTTAAGGTTTTTATTAAAGGTAATTCTATTTAACATTAACTACATGAGCGTATCAAAACCCGTTTACCTACGTTGTTTTGTCTAAGTTTTTAATTGCAGTCGGAATATTTATGTGCTCTAAAAATAATACTTATTTAGTAAACTAAGAGTAAAACGTTCTTAATTGAATTATTTAACGATACTTAATGATGTTGTGTTTCTTATAACGGCTTGGGATTTCCAGGATTTATTTGTGAAGGATTTTTTTTGGGTTTTCTGTACCATTGATCTATTTGAAGATTTTATGAGACTATTTGGAATTTAATATGACTCTTTTTGGGTAATTTTTGATGATCTTAATTTTCAAGACTGCTGTAACGGAAGAAAATTGAGAAGTCAACTGCAGGTACCAACCTAATTGAGTTAATAACCACATGAGTCCATAGACAATCATTATTTTTCATCAATAAGTCATGCTCTAGACAGAAACACATTGAATCTTACCTACTTGCAATTAAATATAAAATCTCACACATTATGAATTAATATTTAAGTTAATACCTATCCTCAAAGTGCAGCATCATCAGACAATAACATTTTTACGATAAGTGCTTCAACTTACTGCATTTATGACCAAGTGTCCATATACCACTATAATTGCTAGTAAAAAAACAATGCTTCCTCTTACTATATTAACCTCGATTTAACAAGAATAATGTAAATAGAGTGATAAACCGTGGTTTTCCTCATCTTGATAGTTATGGTACAAGGGCACTCTTGTCTCTCAAGTTACTTCGTGCTACGTAACGTTATTGTGACGCACGTGGATCATTATAATGCATAGAATTAGACTGTTTTAATAATATATCACTACTGGTCTTCGCCTATGAAGCCTTATCAGATAATACCAAGTTGCAGTTGAAGATTGTAGACTGAAAACTTTTAGTTGGCTGATAGTTTTATTGGGCTATTAGACAGCATATGTACATATATATGGTCAGATGCAATGATCAGATATGTATTTGAGGACTTAAAAGTTTGATGGAATTCAAGTTTTCGTTCCAACTAAACGTTCGGTCAACTTTTTACTGCGGAATAATTTTGAGTAGGTATCTACTTAAACCTACTGCATTTAAATGAATCTTTCTATTGACTGAGACATGAGGGAAATCCCCTTGGGATCATACATTACCTACCACGTCCTCTGTATTTACGATGTAAGTAAAGTATTTTCTACATTTGCTCTATGGAAGCGGTTTATGTTTGATTTTGTAAGAGCATACATAATGCAAAAAGTAAGTAGAACTATGTAGAGGTACTTATATGTTTTCTTGTCTATCCATCATTCTGACTCATGAAAACATTTTTCGATGAACCATAATATACCTACTAAACTACTTAAGCTTGGTGAAGTAAAACAGGCAGATGACCCAAATGCAAGCAAATGGATCAGTCAGGCTTATGATCTTTTGGCGAGGCAAAACGGCGAGAATAAGCCAGTATGTAGATAAGATTATATCTTCTGGCGCATGTCACATAAAATTGTAGGTCTCACCTACAATTAGGTGTATAATCACATAGTTGTTTATGAACTATCTTGAATTCTGCAGTCACTTATGTGAATGTGCCAAGTTAACTGTTGAAACTACGAGCAGAATAAATCTAAGGTAGGTAAGTCTTTATATTCTAAATACATAAACCAATCATTTTTGACAGGTAGATAAATTCAACCAATACCCAGTTTCATCATAGCTCGTCATAATTTTCAAAATTAAAAAAATAATTGTTTAGGTATAAGAACAATCAAGAAATTACGGCCTTGAAAAATATTATATAAAAGTTACTAGGTACCATTATTAAATTGCTCTGGAAATATTTTTAATGTTTTTCTTGTTAAAAGTTGGAAAAAACTACCGGTGTGAGTCACTATTTTGTAAGTAGTCAGAAACCGACGTAATTCATAACATAAATAAATACGTGTTGGTGAATTAATGTGAGTATTCGTATGCTTGTAGAACGCTTCATGGACGGGGTTTTTTCGCATTTATTTATCAGATATTCTCCACCCACTCATATAAAATATATACATATGTGTAATATAATGTGTCCTTTTATTACTTACTAAATTATATTAAAATAAGAACTAGAGCAAATACCCAATTCTGACACAAAAACCCAGTAGGTTCTTCGATAGGTCCTCAATTTAATCAATCATCCCTCCTACTCCCACTATCATGATGAAAAGGTAGCCGCTGACGTATGTGTCCTTCTACCAAAATAATATTTTCCTCGTCAAAGTCAAACCTTGTTTATATTCTCTTGTTATTTTTAACCGCCTTACCAAGAAACAGTCATTAAAGTTATTTCGTAATACTTGGGTAGGTATCTACTTACCTACCTAAAGGGATAAAACGTCAATCACATTTGTGTTGTTCTTGTAATAAAACTGTTTACATACATTTCATATAAAAGATTAAAGATATCAATGAGTTTATTAAATGGGTACATGCTTGGTATGAAAGAATGAATAGATATTGGAAGAAGCAGAGCCACAAACTTACTCCTGCGGAAAAGTTCGTTGATAGGGCAATGTCCCGCCAAATAGAACCAATGAGGCTGAAAGAACCACGGATTAGCAAACTCAGCGGTGTGACTCACGCAGTTCCAGCCATTGAGTTTGGAATCGTAAAAGTGATTTCTTGTTAGGGATACACGTGTAGTGGGTAGGGTTTCTAGAATAGACTTAGTACTTTTAGACTAAAAAATAATTCTGTATCGTTGTGACATTATTCACAGCAGCTCAAGTTTCGAAAAGATATTTATAAAGATACAATATTCCTGATTCGAGTAGTTTTAGAAAGTAAGATATTTTTGAACGTCCAGTTTTACTGAACTTTGGGAGGTATAAGTTGTTTACGGTAGCCGCCGAGGTTTTTTTGGCTGTTAATTCATTGATGATAATACTTGGTACCATGATTAGCGCTTCTCATTTCTTAACACCTTAACATATGACGTCAATTAAGGAGAATCGTCTCTTGTTTGTTGTTTACCTTTATGGCTGACCTAGAGGTGCGAATGAGCGACTCAGTGATACGTTTTTGTATTGATTATACAACTAACAATAAAGATATAAGAATCTTAATGCATTGTGTCGATGTCCTAGACACAGATGATTTTGGTCTATAATAAGACTAGACAGACGAGGACAATAATCGAGGATCTAAAGATAGATTTTATAGTGTTAGGTTTGATCCAAATTTTGCTGTCCCAGACATACATAATTGTAGCTTATAGTGAGGAAGACAGACGAGGATTATCGAGTGTTATCTGAGTTCGATTATGTAGTGTTAGATATGTTCTAGATTTACTTTCCTCATAAGACCTGCGTTCTCGAAACTTGTGAGAAAGATTTCGTCAGAATATGTTTGATGTAAAAGTCGTTTTCGAAATAGAATTCTCGAAAGATGTTGGTGTAATGTTTTCTGTAATTTTTTGACACTGCAGTTTCTTCACAGTACAAGCTCTTTATATTATTTATCAGTTTTCACTAATGGTAAAGGGAAGTTGCCTTTACCATTAGTCATATGTGATGCACACTAATTGTTTAACTATTGTGCCTGCATCGTGGACAGCGAAGTGGTGGTTCCCTGAAGGAAGGAGGTTGCAATATCCTCCTTGATTGTATGACGGATGTCTATGAGTCACCTTACTTCTTTTTACATTATTATGACAACAATTGGACTCATAGAAATATCCTATAGTACTAACACATGACCAATAGCCGCTTGGGTTAACACACTTAAGTGTTTGTCAACACTTACTAATCCATTAGAAACCTGTTCCTCACGTTTCTTGCAATTGAATGACAAGAGCAAACAACAGTATGACGGAAAATGTTTACTATTGCTGTTATAAACATCATCCTAGTTTTTACAAAGGAAGATGTTACTCAAATGACCCCTCCCGTTAAGGTGCAGCGCGAGGGTGCAGTGGCGGATTTACCAATATGCCAAGTAGGCCAGTGCCTAGAGCGGCAGATTTAGAGGGGCGGCAAAATTAAACCATAATTATCTAATAAAATGTTTTTAATAAAAATACTAAAAATAGATACGTAGATTAGCAATAAAATTTCAGAAAAAGCCGTCCTCGCTTTGATCATGTACTGTCAATTTTCGGGTTCACCCTTTGCAACCTCAGAAAAAAATACGCGCTCGCTGCGCTCGCAGCTCCATGTCAGGTTTCACATTTTACCTTTGATGAGGCATTTAATTCCAGAAAAAAACATTTTCCGCGCACGTCCGTTATGGCTGTTTGCACTTAATTTCTGCGCATATCTTACTTTTTGAATTTGCTTTGTTATTTTACAGTGGCTTTCATTTATTTTGTGTCCTTAGACTAAAATATTTTCGCGCTCGCTTTGCTCGCGCTCCTTACATATGGACTGTGTCTTATGCATTGACTTTCAACATCTTTTACTAAATTTAATCATAAATAAATAAAAATGTTTATTTGTCTCAAAACAGTCAGAACAATTTTATAAATGAGACAACCCCAGTAAGTAATTAACATTGTTATAGATATTTAAGTTCGTTAGTTTGGGTTACCCATAAACTGTTCACTTTGATATACATACCTATTAATCACAATCTTTCAATACATAGGGGCCAGTTGGGTAATGAATGCACAAGGGCGCTACATAAGCTCATTTACGAACATTAGCTAAAGACGCCTTTGGCTCCAATTACTTTTTCAGACCATAAACTATAAAAATTTCGCGCTCGCTTCGCTCGCGCTTATTTACAATTGCTTCTTTCTTCTCTCATCGCGCCAGCGAGCGCACTAAAATAATCAAAATCTGTTCAGTTCATCGGTTGTAGTGGTATTGGTAATGACAATTGTTAACCTGAAAACCAGATTCCCACAACCTTTTAAGGGCTGCATGTGCCAATGGCCAATACATGTACTCAAAACTTGGGGGCGGCTCACCATACTAATAACGGGATTAAACTTACGTATTGAATTCAAAAGTCAGTAGGGGCGGCAGAAATTGAATGGCCTACTAGCGGCAAATTTGCAAATCCGCCACTGCGAGGGTGGGTCACACTCTAACCTTGACTCTAACCTATTGACTAAAACCCACGATGTTCCTTCTTAAGTTCTTTATGTATCAGGACTGCGGTAACGCTTTCGCCCTGGCTCTCTCTTTCAAGCTTTCGTCCTTGTAGGCCCAACTGGGGCTTGCTGACACTCTAAGGAGCTCGTGGAACAACGCGCACCGCTGTCACGGGCCTGTTTTCTCCTGGAGAAGGAAGGACATCAAAGTTCCAGTTTTCATGGCTTTACCTAGATAGCAAGCTTAAATGCAGCTTCAACAGAAAGAACCCTTTTGGAAGTGCTTTACGCATCCAAATGAAGAGTCTTCCATCACCCGTACCGAACATGATCAACTTGTTATTACCTTGTTTTTCCGATATCGTAATTAAGTTTGTTTTTAAGAGCTGGTTGTTTAATTATAGAAATATTGTATACCTACATTTGATATTGTACTTTGCTTTAATCCTGTAAAATTTCTAACCGAATATACATAGTATGGAAATGGTCCTTCTTGTACTTGCTAAATCAGTTGAGAAAATAATAAAGGACCTATTTATTTTTCTGCTTCTGATGATTGATAAGAGGAGCCATATGTATGTCTGCAATTAATTAATGAAAATAATTAATCTCATTAGTCAGTAGTAGTCAGTTTGCTAAACCCAGATTCTAGTGTTGTTTAGAGCATCAGCAATTCTCATCAGAGAAGCGTCTGAGAAAAGTTATTTTTAGAAATAGCTACTAACAATTCAAAAGTAGTGGCAGTGTGCACTTTTCAGAAAATATAAAAATATCCTTAACTAAATCAGAAAATTGAGATAAAACGCAAGATATCTGACGCACGTTTTCGGCAACAACGTGTGTGCGAAAAAATCACGTTCCACGAATTTTGACAAATAAACGGAAACTAGTTTGTCTGTTGAACCAAAACGTCAATATGTTCAGTATAAAAAGTGGTGGAGGCTAGTCGGTGATTTACTAAGTCCAGTGCCGAGCTATAGGACAGTTCTACTCACACCAAAAATTAAGGTAGGTCAGTTCATTTAAAAGGGGGTCAATAATTGTGGGAGAATTTTATATTGATGATATTAATTTTTAAAATGTGAATATTAAAAAAAAAATACAAGAATAGAACTTTACCTATTCGCAAAGGGTGTTTCAGGTGTTTCTTATGAAGGGACTTTATGGACACCGAAATAATCTACCCAATACTTACAGACCACTTGCGTAATAACCGAAGATGTCTATGGGAGTGCGTTGTTTTCCAATAATCTGTAATCTAGTAGTGCAGAATTTTGAGCTATCTACTGCAAACAAAGTGATTGTTGGTTTCTTTTTTAAAAAAACTTAGTTATTAGGTGAACACTGCAGGGAACATTTAAATTCGCGTCTTTTCAGCCCTTAGTTCGTGATTTTAACTTGGAATTAATTCTGTTGTAAAAAAATTTGGTTTAGGCACCCTTTATATTTTTTCT
The DNA here is from genome assembly GCA_033682625.1 of Helicoverpa zea x Helicoverpa armigera. Lineage (NCBI taxonomy): Eukaryota > Metazoa > Arthropoda > Insecta > Lepidoptera > Noctuidae > Helicoverpa > Helicoverpa zea x Helicoverpa armigera. Next base: position 6,084,285 of record JAWIIS010000011.1, read on the forward strand.
GGTCAGAATTTCCTTTGTTTTCAATTTGAATCCGAAACGATTTTTGATTCGGGTTCATCGAGTAATATTTTCGGTATAATTTGGTATGGCAAGGATAAGATTACCATAAAACCGTGGGTCATTGTCATATCAGCGGTCAAGGTATACATCAATAATGAAGTTCAGACAAACTTCTTAATAAATTTTTATAAAGTTCCCTTAACTTTTTAATTAAAATATGACCATGTTTAGCATGATCATTAACATTTATGATTAAATCAAAATAATAAATGCGTGGGTCTTTACAAGATTACGAAGATTATGAAAAGGGTTTGTGCATAATTATCATGGGATGTATTTATATAAATCATTGTTATTCAACTGAATAAGATGTTTATTGCATAATGTTACATTCAAACTCTCGTATAACCGATTCTCACATATACAGGACCTACTTTTATAATTATTTTCCCAAAAGCAGTCATTTGATCCCGAAATAACACCTCAAACTCTGAACTCTAACTTAAAGGTATTCCTTTATTTCTTACAGAATGAGGACCTTCGTAGTAGTATGCCTCCTCGGGCTGGTAGCCGTGACCCTGGCCAGGCCTGAGTCCAAGTATACCAGCAAGTATGACAACATCAACTTGGATGAAATCCTCGCCAACCAGCGCCTCTTGGTGCCGTACCTCAAGTGTATACTGGAAGAGGGAAAATGTACGCCGGAGGGCAAGGAACTTAAATGTAAGTTCAACATAGTTTAAATTGTTAATGAGAATATTAGATTGTTTATTAAGCTGTTGAGATCAAATGTGACATTCAAATTAAATCCAAAAGCATATACCTCTAGAGTAGGCTGAAAAGCAGCAGTTTTTGAACGTCATAATTACGCGAGCAACCCCAAAAACACCCTCTCTTCACCACATAATACAAAGGTTTAACCAAAAATTAAAACAGAAGTGAAACCCTGAAGACGGTTACACATTTTTTGGGATGAGTTTAAAACTAAAGGATAAAGTTAAAGTATTTCAATTCGGAATTATTTTTGATAACCGGTCTTGATCTTGCCCAGATTAAGGACCAGTATAGCAGATGATTAGGTACGAATAATTATTATAATCAAATTAATTAGTTATGGAGTTGGCACATTATGGTTGTCCTCTAGTACTAGACCAACCAGTATTTTAGGTATAAGTATCAAAATGAGAGTTGATAATTTCTTGTTATGTTAATAAGGATAGCTCCTAATTTTAAAGGTCTCAATAATATAAAAACTATAAGTTATAGGTAGGTATCGTTTAGCTGGCTCCTTTTGTAGTATTGTTTTACCTGTTATTCCAAGCAGCTAAGTTTTGACGATGAAACGACTTGCACATAGGTACCTGCATAGAGTGACATCATAATTTGTATTAAATATATTGTCGTTTCGTTTCTTATGATGTAAATTTCAACATTTCTAATGTACTTTTCACCAATTTTCCAGCTCACATTCGCGAAGCTCTAGAGGAAGACTGTGCCAAGTGCACAGAGAACCAGCGCAAGGGAACTCGCAAGGTCTTGGCCCACCTCATCAACCACGAGGAAGGCTACTGGAACCGTCTGAAGGCCAAGTACGACCCCGAGTCTAAATACACCGCCAAACACGAACAGGAGCTCAGGGAACTTAAGCACTAAAGCGCTTTATAGATACGCTGGATTGTAAACGATTGATTCAACCTTTTTGGTCAGTTATGTAAAATGTAAAAAAGCGCTGCAGCAAAAATTTGTTCTGATCAGCGTTTACTATATTCTGTTCGAAGTATTTTTGTACTTTTAGAAATATGTATGTATTTGTATGTGTTACTGAGGTGTAGTATTTTTTAAATCAAGGCTTGTGAGTTACAGTAATACCTAGTGTAGAACATTTTTGTAATAAATTATTTTTTGTTAATCGATTGTGCTTATTATTTTATGAGTTAATCCTAAATTTGTGAATAACCTTTATGAGTACGCAATATAATATTCATCTTTAGGACTTTTTGACTTAGGTAGGTATAGCATCGTTTTTCTATTTGGTTGTTTGCTTGAGATGGAAGAAATAGTTATTTGTTATACAAGAGTGCAAAGTTGCTTTTTAACCGCGTGCTCAATTTTGATGACCGAGCAAGCGAAGGATTCTAAAATTGAAACACGAGCGTAGCGAGTGTTTCAATAATTAGAATGCTGAGCGATAGCGAGGCAATCAAAAGAGCACAAGGTGAAAAATCTTTGCACTCGAGTGCAACACGTAACTTTTCATCCCACCTCATCGAGGAAATGCAAAAAAACTAAATGGCGCGCAGATATGAGTATCAAATTAAATAGAAGTACGTATTAAAGTTCATTTATTTGAAAACGCAGTTTAAAAATGAAACGAGGTTAAAAATCTATGTAAAAACAATAATAAAAATTACTTAATTAATTGAATAATTATTTTAAGCAGTATTTTATTTATTTAATATGTATTTGTTTGAAAAGTCTTATCAAGATTGTCACAAATGGAGTATTGCACACAATGTTCTAAATTCAATTCACTTTGCCGCTCTAGAGGATAAAAACGGCTTTTGCGCTCAGATACCAAAGGATAAAACTACTCTTTCCGAGATGGTGGGATGAAAATTGTTTTATTTATGTCGTCTTTACCTGGAGCCTTTTTGATTATTAAAATAATATACAGGTTTATTTAACATACAATATAAAAGGTACAAAGATTAGAGACAATTGAGAGGACATTAGTATACAAATATTCATGCAGTAACATAATATCTTTAATTGCATTGTTATTGTTGTAAATAAATGTTAATTACTGTAATTATAACGTAAATGTTCGCAATAATTTCACGTACAAATATCATCATTGTCGCTAAATAAACTTTGACACTAACGTCATTGACAAGGCAATTATTTGAGTTGATGTGTGATTTGCAAGATAAATACAAATACTTACACATCGATCTATGTATGTATTCCTAGGAATCGGTAAACGTTTACTCAGCATCGGTCTTTTTAACATTTATTTTGCTAGACACATTAGTGTCATCATCTGCCTAGCCTTTTCCCAACTACATTAGGGTCGACTTCCAATATAACCGGTCGAAGCTGAGTTCAGGTTTTACGTAGAGCGACTGCCTTTCATTTATCAGACTTTCTGGCTTCTGACTAACCTTAACGACTGCCAAAGATATTCAATTGACAGCCGGGATATACGGAGAAACTCGTCATGACAAGATGGTCATGTCACCCATCCAAGGACTTATCGCGACAAACATTGATTTAGGTACCTGTTTAGGTATCTCCAATCTACAAGGACTCTTGGGCAGTGACCATCCATTGGATCAACTCGTCCTGAAAAGCCGCGAAGAAAAAGTTTGTATTACAATAAAAATATAAGTACATAGGTAATCGATGTAAAATAAAAAAAAACACGACAATTATTACATAAGGTGAGTCAGTCTATACAATAGAGTCACTATCTCATCTAATTAATTTATGAAAATTAAATCTCCAAACTTCCCCAAACGTGAAGGCTGGTTTTTTATTGTGAGACACGAATAGAACAAAATGACAACCTAAGATCGACACATATGTTTAGTTTAAATGCTCTTTAGTTAGTACCTGAGTAATGCGGTAGATGGCGTTGCTAGTAACCAAAACGTATGAGAGTAAAAAGTAGATGTTGATCTATACTAATATTATAAAGAGGAAAACTTTGTTTGTTTGGTTGTAATGAATAGGCTCAAAAACTACTGGACCGATTTTAAATATTCATTCACCATTAGAAAGCTATATTATCTGCGAGTAACATAGGCTGTATTTTATCCCGGTACGGGCAGTAGTTACCACGGGACGCGGGTGAAACCGCGGAAAAACGGCTAGTAGTAAATAAACTTGCGAGCAGAACCGGCACTAATTACAATTATTATTTTAAGAACTTTAATTGGTGAATTCCGTAACCAATTATAATAGTTTTATTTTGATTAAAGTAATTCTAAACGTTGTAAATTATGTTGATGATGGAAATAAGATTAGGTGCTGTTAACGAAGATTATGAGCAAAACATTGTGACGTAAGTAATATCTGTATTTTAAAAGTGGTAAGGGTAAGTGAATAATTGTCATTCCCTTGGCTCAATTAATTTTTGGGGTCGACGCAGCATGTTTTCTTCTTCAATATTTTTCCTAATTGACGTCATCTCACAAGTACCTATGTTTTTATGCGCAAATATTGCAAATTATATTCCATGTCAGTCTATTTATAAACACAAGATTTTCCGAGTTTCCGAGTTCTGAGACTGACCTGAATACATTTCGATCCAGTTATTTTTTCTGCGAAATGATGCCATGGAATTTTTTAGTAGTATTGCGGTTTTATAGTAAAAAACTTCCTTTAATTAACTCAAACAAACTATAATTTACAGTAGGCTAATGTAATTTATTATTCGTATAAGAATATAGGTATAATAAAAGTCATAAAGACAAAGTAGCGGGCAGAAGCTAGCATCTATTATTACAATGATAACCTTGAAATACTAAAATGCATCATTTAAATAAAAACAAATAAAACGCGCTTTCGGCTTTTGTTTTTTAAGTTTATACAAACTTAAGTCTTTAGAATTTATATCACTAGAACAGTCTTAATTAATTCTTCATTCATTTTTTCTTTAATATAATTTTAGCAACATTTTTACAGGCTTTTTTTGTATTTGGCAGAGGAAGATTACCTATAATGCAAAAAATAAAATTGTGCATTATCAGTGGGGTCATATTGATCTAATTCATTAACATGCAACTAGGAGACATAAATTAATGAAACTGAAAATTCGCTTGGAAGAATATTTTATTAGACTGTAGCAATAATGCTAAACAGAGAAAAACAACAAACAGGGGTTTGGAGATTGTAAATAACCTTTTATCTTCTTGATCAAATTTTTCCTGAGAAAGGCACTGAAAAAATAGATAGGCAATTGTAGCTTTGATTACTTCTGACAGTTTCAAAAACAACAGTCGCTTGAACCTAATTGACAAATGCAAATCTCACTCAAGTCTATTCAATGTCTCGGAAAACTACAGAATGCTGCTAAACTGCTTCTTATCATAAAACATCCAAGGCGTAAAACCCCGCAAGGGTTAACCAACCGTGCCAATTAAGGAGGTCGGTTTTCTGACGTCATATTACTGGCTGTCACCATGGTACACAATCCTGAACCATAGATAACATGGGAGTATGGGAGCAATGACGTAAAGAAAACAGGCTGTATATGTATGACCTGCCCATACAAGTCCGAAAATAGATGGGGAAATCCAGCAACAATTTGAAATTGCACTAAGTAGCTGAATGGTTGTTTTATAAACTTTTTTCTATACTGATATTATAAAGAGGTAAAGTTTGTGAGGTTGTGCAAGGACTGATTATGATAATTATTTTATCAATAGAAACTACGTTAAAAATTTGTGAGCTTCATAGGCTAAATTCGATTACTACTTAGTGAAGATATAATTTTTTTTAAATGTGTGTTGCGGATGTTTTATTTCAGTGTTCTACGAGCAATTAGGATATCCAAAGCCAATTTAACATTTTGCTAAGTCATGTTATATAATACCGTTTATATTTAGCTGAATATTTATTTCAATTAATGTTTATTTCGGAAACAAACAGATGTAGTATAAAACCTAATTATAGGTAAACAAAGGTTTTGAGATATAACGTAAAAAGTTTCCTTAGATTTAAATTGAATGCCGGAATATTCAATTTTCAGTGTGCAATTAATTTAATATTCTGTATGTTAATAGTGTTAATATGTAAAACACTAGGATTGCCTTCAAACAGATAATTAAAGTTGTAACGTCTGATGAGGGAAACTAATAAAAATAAACGTGGAATGAATGAATAAGACTTCACTAACAATATCTCGCGGTTTCAATCGCGAAATATCTTTATTACATTTTTTCAATTAAGTCCCAAACAATTTTATCTAGAAAACAAAAAATTACATCATCTGCCTCATCCATCATCCTTTTCCCAACTATTTTTAACCAAACCTGTCTTTCTATGTATGTTAGTTTTTAAGGTCAATGCAGCCTGAAAATAAGGTTTTTAATTTTTGATTTGATCTGATAACCAGATACAGCTGAGTACCAGTGTTTTACAAGAAAATACATGATCGCATTTCATAATAATAGGTATATTGGTCTTCTATGGACCTATATCTATCCCTAATAAAGCTCGGCGACAGTTCGCAAAAACCATTGACGTCAATATAAATGTTGATACCGATTAGCGAATACCTATCGATTCTGTCATAAGCCGAGCACCATTGATTATGCAGTCGAATAAGGTAGTGATAACTCTTTGATCTAAGGTTTGATATAGCATAGCATTCAATGAAAATATAGTTGCCTGTTTCAATGGTATGAATTATGTTGTAATGTGAAAGCACCAGGAGGGCCTTCTCAGCTAAAATGTGGCTCTGGTAAGTTCCTGGTGAATTCCTTGAATCTTTCTAGAGTTTTAAGTATTGTAAAAAGTTAGGCACAAATACCACCACAGCTGAAAAAATATTGGTATTTGAATTACCCTTTATTAAAACGCTTTCATTTACAACTGGTTAATTTGTTCGAGAACGACAATATTCAGGATTGAGGTCGATATACACATGTTTCGTACCGCCTGAAATGCAAACAATCAAAGTATTATGATTAGATTATATTTAATTCATACCTACACCCTACCAAAAATACTACGTCCACAGTTTTTGCTAGCAATTTTTAAGTATATAAGCGCATTCAAAACTGCAGTTAATTATACTTCGTACAACTTCTCATCAGTGAAGTGACGACCTCCCAAACAGGTATAGTAATGTGAAAAAATAATTATTTAATTGTTTTTTTTAAGTACCTATTCTAAAATATTATTTTTGGCATATTTTGGGTCATGTGCATTGAAGGGAGTTCTCACAGTGTGCAAAAATTTCCGCAGCATCAACATGAACTCCGCTATCGTGCTATGTGTGGTGGCGCTGGCCGGCATGGTGCTCGCGCGCCCTGATGGTGACGGCGACAAGTACACCTCCAGGTGGGACGACGTAGACCTGGATGAGATCCTCGAGAACGACCATCTGCTAGTGCCTTACATCAAGTGCTCGCTCGACGAGGGCAAGTGCGCGCCCGACGCTAAGGAGCTCAAGGGTGAGTCAGTCTCAAGGGAAACTAAATAATTTTGAGCAAGTTTGCACAAACTTGTTACGTGTCCTTCAGAGATTCTTCCAGGCTGTATTACCTTCCATTTAGAAAAACGAATATTAGAACTGTGTATTTTTATGAATTTGCAATATTATAAAGATTGAGAGCACATCTTAGGTTCTACACTTCACCAGAAGATTCTGAAATACCATTTCATTTATTAAAAGAATATGCTATTTCTGACGCCTAATTGATACAGGTTGAATTAATCAAATGAATTTCCCTTTTGCAGAACACATCCAGGAAGCTCTGGAGACTGGGTGCGCCAAGTGCACTGACAAGCAGAAGGAGGGAACCCGCCGCGTCATCGCTCACCTGATCAAGAAAAAGCTGCAAGAGTGGGAGAAGCTGAAGGCCAAGTACGACCCCGAGGGCAAGTACGCGAAGAAGTATGAAAAGGAGCTCGAAGAAGTGAAAAACGCGTAGTTCAAATATTACAACCGATTCTATGTTCAAAATTGTAATTACTATTTGATTTTTTCAATAAAGTTTGTTAATTTTTCTTTATACATTTTGTCAATCATTTATTGAGAGTTAAGTAGGATTCCCTTCCTGTCAGTCTTATAATATCTGAGAGAAGAAATCTTTATAAAATACTGACACGGAATCGTATCAACGAAACCAGCGAGACATCCTGGAACATGCACGGCAGTCAGCTACTAAGTTAAAGGTCTAGCTATCGCTAGTCATTTAGTGTAACCCAGTTAGTGAGTCGCCTCGTCTTTCTTGGCAGAAGACCCAACTCCGTCTGTAATAGAGAGAAACAACAATTCGAATTCTCTGTTGATGCAATTTTGAGTGCTGGGGAGGCGTTAACACCCGTGTTATAAAAGAAATCAACAAGCGATGATATATTATAATTGTAGCAAAAACATGCAAGAATCTAACCATTTTACTTAATGAACACATTTGAATGTAGTGTGTATGGTATATTATGTATAGAAAAGTATGAAAGGAGAAAACATGCTGCGCCAGCCCAAAGTAAAATTGGGCTAAGGGCAGGAGGATGATGATGATGAACACATTTGAATGTGGGCCGGTTCTACATTGACGTTATAAGTTACATGTATATTCCTGTTCCTCACCCAAGCGAGCTGGAGTACCCAGGGCTTTATAAGTTCCCACTTGGCTTTCACGCTTTATCCTTATATCCTATAGACTTTAATAAAAAAATAGATTTCTTCGATGATGAGATGCCCTGTTCAGTTTCTTTACACCACACAAAAAGGCAGCCCGGTAATTTTTTATTTTGTAGTCAGACCCAGCGCGGTTTTATTTGCCAACTATAAAATTGCAATTTAGAATTGCGAAGGCGTGTAGGGGCGAGGTAGCCCGAGCTCAGGAGTTGGTAGTTTTTACGCTTGCCGATGCGACATGGCTAAGGCAAGGCCGACCAGGATGTCAAAGCTTTGGTGGTAAGTTACTACAATATTTCATGACCCTTGAACCTAAGTGTCTAAACATACTATGCCGAGGATACGCGACGGAAGTTCGGCATGATTACGTCTGCAATGCTATTTGTGTCTAAACACACTATGCCGAACGTACGCGACCGAAGTTCCGCGGCTGATTTTACGTTCCAACGTAATCGCCTTATATGACACACCATAAGAGCCGAACTTACGCGGTAGAAGTTCAGTTGCGCAATTTACGCGGTGCGCGGGCGGGGGCATGCTTACCTCGAATGCATGCAGGCATGCTATGAATACGTTGCCGCCGAATTTCCGCTGAACTTACGCCCGACTGAAGTTCGACTGTACGCTATAACGCAACGTAATTTCGGCATAATGTGTCGCTAGTAATTCAAATAGCATTGCAGGCGTAATCATGCCGAACTTCCGTCGCGTATCCTCGGCATAGTGTGTTTAGACACTTTGAATTACTAGCGACACATTATGCCGAAATTACGTTGCGTTATAGCGTACAGCCGAACTTCAGTCCGGCGTAAGTTCAGCGGAAATTCGGCGGCAACATATTCTGTAGAAAACACATTATACGCGACCGAAATTCGGTTCGACTGTCGACGGAGATCGGGAGCGGCGAGCACGTCGCGTACGTTCGGCATAGTGTGTTTAGACACTATCTTTGACGATCGAACCACGATGCTGAGATGTTTTTAGAGTAGGAGATAAATAGTGGCTAAAATAGTATGATTCAGAGGCTAATTACTTGCGGGTTAAGCAATATTTTAAAAGGCAATGTAGATTGTTGGAGGCGAATAATGTTATTAAAGGGATGAACAAAAAAAAATTGTATAACCGAATTCCAAAAAGACAGAAAAATAACGATAAACTGGTTTGGTGGTTCGGTCTGGAAGTCGGTGTCTAAAGGATGCGGCTATGTTAATTTCGCCACCGACTTCTAGGCACAATTTTAATTTTCGAGAGTTGCCGTGGATTTCTTAGGGTTTCCATCATCCGATCTTGGAACTGATGACAATGGAACCATTTAGGAAGTACCATTTCAAAGAAAGCAATAATTGTTCAAAGCGACGGAGATATGCGCGAACGAACCTGAAAAAATCGAACGTCTGAGTTGGGAACTCTTTTTGGGAAAAGTCGGTTAAAAAACACGTGATCACATTTTATAATTCCCCATATACATAGGTATCAGGTAATATAGGTATTTTGAAGTGTGAACCTATCTCAATTCCTAGTATGGCTTGGAGACAGTTCGTAAAAACCGTTGCCATACTATATCAAAATTCATTAAAACTGAAATTTTTTGTAGCAACTCTGTTCGTAGCTATTTTTGAAATTAAGATATTCAGATATCTAATGGTATCTACATAAGTATTATTTTGGTTATACAACTGGCTGTCTTCCCACGGTTTCACCCGCGTTCCGGGGAACTCCTTCCCATGTCTAGCTTCCCAACAGTTAAAGATTTTTTCAAATTGTTACAGCAGTTTCGGGGCCTTTAGGATACAAACAAACAAAAAAATATTTCCTCTTTATTATATTTATTAGTATAGAACAGGGATGGCGAACCAATTGCATTGAAATTATGTATCATAACGACGTACTACTAAATGTTCCTCGTGGATTTACTCGGAAGCCAGTAAGTCTGACACCAGTCTAGCCAAGAGGTATTGGGTTGCCCGGGTAACTGGGTTGAGGAGGTCAGATAGGCAGTCGCTCCTTGTAAAGCGCTGGTACTCAGCTGGATCCGGTTAGACTGGAAGCCGACCCCAACATAGTTGGGAAAAAGGCTCAGGAGATGATGATGATGGATTCAATCTGATCACATAGAAACTACTGCACTACTGAATATTGGAATATTCAGAATAGAGCCTATTTTATTTAGAGATCTGTACATTAATGTTAAAATATTTTAGCGAATTAAAAACAAGCTCCTTTTCGATAAATGACACTACTCAGTGATAAAAATTGTAACATATGCGAATGACGTATGAGGTCTATTAACCGTTTAAAACTTAGGGGTTCCTGGTAGATTCATTAAAGGCCCCTGAATTTTGTACCTTCTGTGATAAGCTGCCGCTGCTAGGCATAAAAATCACATATAATATTATATCACCATATTTTACATAATGAAAATCAGTTGGCTTTTAATTAAATTAAATTCAAGTTCAAACGAACTGAACTGAAATTGTTTGCTTTGTTTGAAAACGTCTCAACATTTTCGTACCTGAAAACAAACAATCAAAATATTATGATTAGATTATAATTCATGCACCAAAAAAATACTACGTCCCTACTTTTTGCCTACAATTTTTACGTATATAAGTGCAAGCAAAACTGCACTTTTGTTATACATCGTTCAACATTTGATCAGTGAAGTGACGACTTCCCAAACAAACAGGTACCTACAGTAATTTGAAAAATTAATTTCACTTTGTTATTTAATAAATTTAAATGTTTGAAAAAACTGCTCTAATATAATATTATTCTAGTTGAAAAGTTGTGACGTACTTACGTGTTCTCATTGTGTGCGAATATTTCCGCAGCATCAACATGAACTCCGCTATCGTGCTATGTGTGGTGGCGCTGGCCGGCATGGTGCTCGCGCGCCCTGATGGTGACGGCGACAAGTACACCTCCAGGTGGGACGACGTAGACCTGGATGAGATCCTCGAGAACGACCATCTGCTAGTGCCTTACATCAAGTGCTCGCTCGACGAGGGCAAGTGCGCGCCCGACGCTAAGGAGCTCAAGGGTGAGTCAGTGGGGTGGTTTTGCTCTCAAGGGAAACTAAATAATTTTGGGCAAGTTTGCATGAACTTGTTATGTGTTTTATAGAGATCCTCTTCGTGGGCTGTACTACCTTCCATTTTAAAAATCGAATATTAGAAATGTGTATTTTTATGAATTTAAAATATTATAAAGATTGAGAGCAGATTTCAGCAGAAGATTAATTGCATCGAGATTCTGAAACACCATTTCATATATTAACAGAATATGCTATTTCTGACGCCTAATTGATACAGGTTGTTAATGAAATGAATTTCCCTTGTGCAGAACACATCCAGGAAGCTCTGGAGACTGGGTGCGCCAAGTGCACTGACAAGCAGAAGGAGGGAACCCGCCGCGTCATCGCTCACCTGATCAAGAAAAAGCTGCAAGAGTGGGAGAAGCTGAAGGCCAAGTACGATCCCGAGGGAAAGTACGCGAAGAAGTATGAAAAGGAGCTCGAAGAAGTGAAAAACGCGTAGTTCAAATATTACAACAGATGTTCAAAATTGTAATTACTATTTGATTTTTTCAATAAAGTTTGTTAATTTTTCTTTATACATTTTGTCAATCATTTATTGAGAGTTAAGGCCCTTCCTGTCAGTCTTATAATATTGGAGAGAAGAAATCTTTATTAAAGACTGAAACGAAATCGTATCAACGAAGCCAGCGAGACATCCTGGAACATGCACGGCAATCAGCTATTAGGTTAGAGGACTAGCTATCGCTAGTCATTTAGTCTAACCCAGTTAGCGAGTCGCCATAATCTTTCTTTGCCAATTAATTCTAACCTATTGTATCAATACCTGCGGGGGGGGGGGAGGGGGGGCTGCGTCACATTTATTCTCATTGGAAAGAGCTCAGCTGTGTTTCGGATGCCACGTTAAACTGTAGGTCCCAGCTATCATTGAACATCCTTGGCAGTGGTTACGGGAAGTCAGAAGCCAGTAAGTCTGACACCAGTCTAACCAAGGGATATTTGTTTGCCCGGGTAACTGGGTTGAGAGGGTCAGATAGGGCAGTCGCTCCTTGTACTGGTACTCAGCTACATCTGGTTAGACGGGAAGCCGACCCCAACATAGTTGGGATAAGGGCTTAGAGGATGATGATGGAAAGAGCTCAGCGGTCCTTGCTAAAGGTTGTGCTAAACAAGCCTATAAGGTAATCCACATACACAATGAGACGAACCACATATTTACAATGAGACGAACCTGTTAAGTATTCGCCGCCTTTACATGAAGCTGCTGTCTGTCTTACACATATAAAACAAATTTTAAAATCTGAATCTTACGATGAGCTGCTGTCAAATAGGATATTTAGAATCCTAGTACATAAGGTAATTTATTCAAAGTAGGCTGAAAATCAGCACTTTTTGAACGTCAACTTTACAAAAACGCACCTTACCCATACCTATTACTCAAAAAGCTACAAAAAAGAAATGAGTAAAAAATGAGACAGAACATAATGCCTCCATTCAGTGCAATTTTCCAATCTGCTCTACGTAATAATGTATTGACAACCAGTGGAAGTATATTAATAAGAAAAGTTGCATTTGGACAAGTGAAATGGCGTTATAGAAGACAGTAGACATGCTTGTCTGTTGAAAAGTTTCATCAAGTACAGAGCTAAAAAAGTAATATCGATTACCTTGAAACAAGTAAAGCAAAAATTAAATTATAAATTTAAAAAAACCCCCGACCCAAAAAAAGTACGCAATAATTATGACAAAAGGTTAAAAACGCTAAACCCTATAAAAAGCAAAAAATAACTTTTAACACTACGTAAACTAAATTTTGTCGTGTCGGGGGACCGCTCTAATTCATTACTTTAGAGGTAGATGCGTGTTTTTTTTTTTAACGAATGTTGTAATTAGGTAGGTATCATTTGATTTATTTAAGTATTTATGAAGGTAAAAAGCGGTCCCCCGACACGTCAAAATTTAGTTTACGTAGTGTTAAAAGTTATTTTTTGCTTTTTATAGGGTTTAGCGTTTTTAACCTTTTGTCATAATTATTGCGTACTTTTTTTGGGTCGGGGGTTTTTTTAAATTTATAATTTAATTTTATTTCATGCTTTTTAAAGGAGCTCCTTAATTTTTCCTTCTTTCATTTAATTTATTTTATCTTAAGATGGGGTCGCTATATGCGATCTCGGCCAAAGGAAGCTGTTTAGGTAATGCTCATGACAAACTGGTTCTGGGAGAATTGCACAGATTGAGAAACAATAAAGATTAACCTTTGGACAGTCTACATTTTCAGCAAAAAATATAAATCGGTTTATCCGTTTCATTCCGGGATTCCAGGGTTTCATCCACCACATCCCATTTCCAGCATCAGGTTGTCGTCAATCAGAAACATGAAGAGAACTCGTCAAGACAAATTCAACGAGCCCAAACTCGATGGGTTTACTAAAAGGCAGTTCAGGGTTACGTCTCCTACCTTCGTGCCCTAACAGCAGACCAGCTCAGTGGTTCCAAAAGACATTAGTGTTTCAAATTTCAGATCCCACATATACTTGCAAGTAAACTGAGCGTGTAACATTCCTATCACATCTAGCAAACGAGCTGATGACCTTGAAGACCTGAACCGATTTCCACCAAACATAGCTAAGAACACTCCCGACTGACATACCTTTTAAACAAAAAAAACCGCATTACAATCGGATCATCCGTTTGGGAGCTACGATGCCACATACACACACACACACACACACACACACACACACACACACAGACACGTCAAACTTATAACACCCCGTCGTTTTTGCGTCGGGGGTTAAAAAGTACTCTTATATACTCCTCTTATTAATTCCTCCTATGTAATCTCTTATATACTCCTCTTATGTACTCTCTTATGTACTCTCTTATGTAGTCTCTTATGCACTCTCTTTTGTACTCCTCTTATGTATTCTTCCCGTATACTCCTCTTATTTAGTTCTTTTACGTACTCCCTTATGAACTCGTTTCAACACTAGAAACACACATAAATAACCGCATTAATGTATCGGTAACATAAAGTGCACGGTTCATTTCTGGGCCTTTCTTTGTATCCGCATTTAAAGGTATAATTGAATCCCAGTTCATTTGTTAGAACTAACGGACAGTTCTTTTACAATAAAAATTAAGCATATTTTTCTTGAAAAGGCTTAGTGATTATTTCATAAATAGTTCTAGAGGTATAGTTTCTTATGAACTGACTTGACTGCCTCGTTGGTCTAGTAGTCACAACCGCGGCTGCTGTGCCCGAGGTCACGGGTGCGATTCCCGGGTCGGGCCGAAATCGCTTTGTGGGTATTCTCAAACTTTTACAAAGCAGTCCGTAGTCTGGAAGTTGGTGATTGATTCACCCGTGCGTCGGAGAGCACGTAAATGTCGGTACTGCGCCTGATCTCTTTCTGGTCGTGTCGGATTGCCGTCCCATAGGGCTATGAGAGTGAAGGAATAGTGAGTGCACTTGTGTCTGCGCAAGTGCTCTTGCACTATAATGTCCTGCGCAGCTAGCTGATCTCCTTATATGCCATTATTATGAACTCATCTGCTCTTCTTAAAACTTAGGGGTTGACGGAAGATTATTTCAAGGCAACTAAAAGCTATTACTAGGCATTAAAATCACGCTTCACGGCATAAAAATCATTTGACGAAATTAGTATGTATTCACATTCGACTATAATTAAATTAGACTTAAAATAAACTGAACTGTTGGTTTCAATTGCTTGAAAACTACTAAAAATGTATCCGAGTAAAATACATTTCCGTGCCTGAAAACAAACAAAGTATTATGATTAGATTATAATTCATACATCAAAAAAATACTACGTCCCTGGTTTTTGCTAATAATT
The DNA here is from genome assembly GCA_033682625.1 of Helicoverpa zea x Helicoverpa armigera. Lineage (NCBI taxonomy): Eukaryota > Metazoa > Arthropoda > Insecta > Lepidoptera > Noctuidae > Helicoverpa > Helicoverpa zea x Helicoverpa armigera. The sequence goes on from JAWIIS010000011.1 coordinate 6,099,547, forward strand.
TTTACGTATATAAACGCAGGCAAAATTGCAGTTAGCTATACATTGTTCAACTTCTCATCAGTGAAGTGAAGACCTCCCAAACAAACAGGTATAAGAATTTGAAAAAATAATTGCACTTTGTTATTTAAAGAAATTTATTTTTTGCAAAATGTAATCTGAAATAATATTTTTGGGTCATGTAAGTTGAAAGCTATGATGTGCTCTCACTGTATGCGAATATTTCCGCAGCATCAACATGAACTCCGCTATCGTGCTATATGTGGTGGCGCTGGCTGGCATGGTGCTCGCGCGCCCTGATGGTGACGGCGACAAGTACACCTCCAAGTGGGACAACATAGACCTGGACGAGATCCTCGGCAATGACCGTCTGCTGGTGCCGTACATCAAGTGCGCGCTCGACGAGGGCAAGTGCGCTCCCGACGCTAAAGAGCTCAAGGGTGAGTCGATCAGTGTAGTTTGGTTCCCAAATGATTTTGGGCGAGTTTGCATAAACTTGTGTTACGTGTCTTACAAAGATCCTTTTCTTGGACTGTATTACATTTCGTTTGGATAAACGATTATTACAAATGAGTGTTTACAGTATTCACAACAAAATGTTAATGGTGCAAAGCACAGTGTAGGTTATACTGGTTGTTAACTAAACTTCCTTCTTGCAGAACATATCCTGGAAGCTCTGGAGACTGGATGCGACAAGTGTACTGACAAGCAGAAGGAGGGAACCCACCGCGTCATCGCTCACCTTATCAAATATAAGCTTGAGGAGTGGGAGAAGCTGAGGGCCAAGTACGACCCCGAGGGCAAGTACGCGAAGAAGTACGAGAAAGAACTCGAAGAATTGAAAAAAGCGTAGTGCAACTATTACAAGATCATTGTAAATTCTGATGTAAAATATTTTTTTGCAATAAAGTTTGTTATTTTTCTTTACTAATTTTGTCTATCATTTATTTATTGGGAGTTGAGTTGGATTGTCTTCTGCCCCTTCTCATCGATCAGATAACATTTGAAAGAGGAAATCCATACAATTGACTGATGGAATCGTAGCAACGAAATCAGGTGGACATCCTGGAACATGCTCAAAATATCGACGGACCATCAATGGAAAGCCTTTTTTATTGTACTGCGATTGCCGTCTGTCTGCTCTTATATCGCCCTTATATCATAAAACTAAATTAATGAATTACATGTTTGAGCCTTTTGGGGTTGAAACCTTGGCCCAAGTGCCCACAGACTTTATCGCGAAATATACAAGCGATTAGTGGAGTCCACTCGTGACTACAAGGCTGGCCTATAGGTACTTCAGCCAAAGGATATGCATTGCCATCCAGCATGGCAATGCAGCCAGCCTTTTGGGCACGATCCCCGCTGACAGCGATGCGGATGAATATTTTGATACTTAGTTTTAATTTTTCCCCATATTTTTATTTTTGTTAATGTAATTATAATTGTAAAATTCTGGTTTGAAAGAGTATCATAAAGTAAATAAAACAAAATAAAACTAGAGATGATATAATTGTAGCACGAACATTTGCGCACCCAAGCATATAAATATACATAATATTAATCAACGCATATGAATGTGTTTTTTACTAAGGCCAGTTCTGCATTGACGTCACAAGCAACCTGTATGCCTAGATATCGTACCAGAGTACAGAAGTCCTGAATGAATAAAATTCAATTTCCATACTTAAAATATAAAACTACATGTACCTAGTTCTAATTAGCATTTTAACTATACTTACAAAGTTGACATATTAGAAGTAAGTGCAGGAATAATGTGGAGTCCAAAAGTTCACGATGTTACATAACAGGACCAGGAGGGCATGTAAAGACTGCCTACGACATTGCTAATAGTTACTCTATTAGAGTTCACAAATTCTGGTGCCACGAAAATGTAGCCAATAAAAATAAATAAACAAGGATAGTTGAGATGCCGTAGGGATCAATAGACTCAACCAGGATCCCTGCTCTTTTAATGACGTCAATACGACTGGTTATACATACAGTTTATAACCTGATCGCGTATAAACATAAATGCTAGGTATAGATGAACCAAAACCAACTATTATAAAATGTGATTGAACTATTATATAGAATGACCTAAAAGCTTTCTGTACAAAATTTTGACTAAATATCGTTGAAGTTGTTTGATGTCAAATCTTGAGTATGCCAAAAACGTCTTAGATTGGCTAGGTAAAGCAATGCAAGCACATAGCAATAAGACATGCGCCAAAATAAAACAATTGGTATTCACAAGAATATTACACCATCATATTTTAAAACATAGATAGTGGCCAAATTACTAAGATTGTAATTCCTTTTACTTTTTGACACAAAATTGATACAAAATATTACTCTAACATAAACCTCCATTCATGAAACAACGAATAGACTACCACAATTATCTAGTCAGTCACCTCAAATGAAAATAATCGTAAAATGTAGGTATCCGCGGATCTATAATTAGAACTTACGCTGGATACGCATGACATTTTTTTCTCAGTTTAAAGTATATAAGTGCATGCAAAGTTGCAGTCACTTGTAGATTGCACGCACTTTTCGCTGAAGGGACATCTCGCCAGCAAACAGGTACGTATTTTAATTAATTTAAACGTTCACTCTAGGACCAGATTAAAGGACAATGGGCACTTTGTATGGAATTTGGTACCCGCTCCAACAGTGACGTATGATATATCATTAGAAAGGTATTTACGTGAAGAATAATAAAAACTACGGGGCTTGCCTCAATTAGCTGTCCGATCCAAGTAACGATGAAAATTGAATTGACATAGAAACAAGTATGTCATCCATATATGCAAATTCATTAAGAGGCATATGTCGTCAGTGTAATAATTTTAAACTCAGTTAACAGACATTTTACATTGTTTGAGATACCCTTTATTATAATCTAAAAGTTGTAATAGTCTATGGAGTCATACTACGGAAACAAAATCGTCATCTGATTTGACAAAAGTTCAAAACATTTTTATTCATCTTTTTTTAAGAAGAAATTCATCATTATCTCAGCACCTCTTGAGGAGCAAGATTAGTCGTAATATGTACTATGTAAACATCGTCTCCTGACTTTTCAACCTCAATTGATTGTAAATACTGAAAGACTTTCATCAAATACATAAGCTAGTTCTGCGTGAACTGCAAAGGTTTGCACAGTCTTTTTTTAAAGCAATCGGTAGGCAAACATTCTAAGAAGGCCAAATTCCTGTTTTTTTGTTACTTTACCAGTTTTTATTAAATCCAGTTGGATTTAAGAACTACATCTACGTTGATGATTTATGAACATTACACATTCTATTAATCGATGTCACGCGAAATGGACAAGGATTTGGGACTAGTCGTCATAGTAAACATTTTTTGCCTTGCCAAGACCTACGCAATGGTACTAGATTCAACACTGTTGGACAGGGTACCAAAACGCCCATCGTCCTTTACCACCTCTGAATCGGTGCGTTACAAGGTCTTGGTGAGTTTTTGAATGGGTTTGTGGAATAGTTTGGAAGCGCACGAAAGGTTCCAGAAAGATGGAGGGGTCCTGTAACCAGACGAAGGGCATCGTCATAAAATGATTGAGGAAGATTATTTTGAATCCTAGGGTCATAATAGGAAACTATTCATTGCACATGTCACATTTTTAATCCTGTATTATTTCGCAGCATCAACATGAACTCCTTGATCGTATTCTGCGTGTTGTCTCTGGCCGCTTTGACCATCGCGCGTCCTGACGGCGCCACATACACCGACAAGTATGACAATGTAGACCTGGATGAGGTACTCTCCAACCGTCGGCTGCTGGTGCCTTATGTCCACTGCTTGCTCGAACAGGGCAAATGTGCTCCCGACGCCAAGGAACTCAAGGGTGAGTAGCGTTTGTTTTGAAGTAGTGTGATATAGTAAGTTCATGTGTTCATTTTGTGTTTTTTAAACTAATTTTATATAAATAACAATCCCTATATCCGTTGGTAACACCATCACGGGTGAACGGCTTAACCGATTACGTTGAAAATTAGAGACAAGGCAGCTTAGATCCGGGAGGAGGACATACGAGCTTTTGCCACCATTTGGCAACGGAAGGCAGTTCTCTCGGACCGCGAGTGAAACCGCAGCTGGAAGCTAGTGACTTATTAATAGTTCTTATATATACAAATCAGAAATACAAAATTCCCCAGATTAAGTATTGGAAGATGCCCAAAAAACCCACGGCCGCTCAAAAGAATTGATGTATAGTAAAGTAGACCATAACATAGGAGATCATAAATATGCAATTCGTTTTTCATAAGCAGATGATTTTTTTTGTATTTGGTGATAGTTTTAGTGAAGACTAATTAATATGGGATTTTGGACACAGTATGCCTGCTGCTGCTAAATATAAATCGAAAAAATTTTAGGCATTCTCGTTTTCAATTAATATTGTTTCAAGTGGTTTAATGGAGGCTGTTTGCGTAAATATACTCTTCCGTAAAACAAACTCTTTTTTGTTTTGTTTCCCACACTTGACATTGAGACAAACCAGCCTACCGCTATCATAATTATTTTTTTAAGTACAAAAACATATTATTGTAGTAATCTTTGTGTTGATCCTTTTCTTTTATAGTCATAAAATATATACTTTAAATTATTTTGTATATATCTTGACGAGACCACGGGCCCATAGAGTCCTAGAAGTTGGAAGGCGAACGTGGGCCCCAAAGCAACACACTGAAGGTCTTTTGAGCCAACTAGTGAAATGGTGACACAATATAAAATGTATTTTATTGTTTTTTTTTTTCTACAGAACACATCAGGGAAGCTCTTGAAAACGCTTGCGGCAAATGTACTAACGCCCAGCAGAGTGGAACCCGCCGCGTCATCGGTCACCTGATCAACAAGGAGCCAGAGTTCTGGAAGCAGCTGAACGCCAAGTACGACCCCAACAACAAGTACACGAAGAAGTACGAGAAGGAACTCAAAGAAGTTCAAGAAGAACACCATTAGACAATCGTAATAACTGAAGATAAATTATGATGCCGATGTGTTTCGCACGATGTCAAGTTTTGTAATAAAAAAGTTCTTGAATACGTATCACGTAATTTGGGAACATGATCAATATTTTGTAGTTTGATTTATCCACTGTCTTGTAGTCAAGTTTCCTAATATTTAAAAGTCTTAGAAGTCACACAATAAAGCTCGCAATAGGAAAAAAACATATTTAATAGACGTATATAAAAATAGGAACACAAGTCACAAGAAGTTTAGTAGTGTTTAAACTGGGAAATACTCAAAAATACTTAATAAGTATTTTTGGAATAAAACTTTAAGCTCCACAAAGGAGCACAAGTTCACAAAATCCAATGAAACCCATTCAAGATAAATAAGCTTTTAATAACTTTCTAAATACTGAAAAGTTGTCGAGATGCTTCGTCAAATATCATTAATGTTCAACGACACCGCGACAATACGTAATTTTCCTCACTGAACTAAACTGATAACAATCATGAGGAGTTATGATTAGTCATTCGTACACAGAATACGCACAATGTTTTTGCCTCACAAGTCTAACGTATATAAGTGCACGCATCGCTGCAGCCTGTTGTAGATCGCTCACAGTCTAATCACTGAAGTGACGTCTCTCTAACAAACAGGTATTATAATTATTTTGGTACACAATTTCAAATTTCATAAATCTTTAGTATAAACTTAATATATATTAAAGCTGAAGAGTCTTATTGTTCGCTTGGGCGAGCTAATCTCAGGAGTTACTGAAGCAGTCAGGGGCTCGGATAAAACCACTGGCGGAGGCTAGATATCAAAAATGTTGTTTATTTATTTTATGGTTTAAACGGGCTTAGAAAGTAGAACAGTGCAAGTTTCTCACAGTGTGATTCTGTTTCCGCAGCATCAACATGAACTCTGCTATCGTCCTGTGCGTGGTGGCGCTGGCCGGCATGGTGCTCGCGCGCCCCGATGACACCTACACCACTAAGTACGACAACGTAGACCTGGACGAGATCCTCGGCAACGACCGTCTGCTGGTGCCTTACATCAAGTGCACGCTCGACGAGGGCAAGTGCGCTCCCGACGCTAAGGAACTCAAGGGTGAGTTAATTATGTTCAAAACCTAATAACCCAAAGTGCGCGCTCAAATAGGAGTGTTGGTAAAAAGTTTTCATATCTAACAAAAATCATTTCTCGTTTTACGACACTGGTGATTATTGGTACATATGTATATAAGACAGAAAATTTGAAATATTCGCACCACTTTTTGGTCACATAAGGTTGTTAACTGGACTTTTTTTTTACAGAACACATCAGGGAAGCCCTGGAGAACGGTTGCGCCAAGTGTACTGACAAGCAGAAGGAGGGAACCCGCCGCGTCATCGCTCACCTGATCAAGCACAAGCTCGAGGAGTGGGAGAAGCTGAAGGCCAAGTACGACCCCGAGGGCAAGTACACGCACAAGTACGAGAAGGAGCTCGAAGAAGTAAAAAACGCCTAGTTCTACTGTGATATGATGTGATATTGTTAATAAAAATGGAAATATTTAGAAAAAGTTTGAAGTTTTCAATTTTTATTTTCGGTAATATAGAATAGGTACCCCGAGTGGAATCATGCAAAGACAGCGAGATGTCGTGAGGTGAATCAGGATATTAAACTTTCCTCAATGACCTAAAATAGCGTGTTATTTAATACAAGTACACCGATATGTGCATATAAATAAAGTAGAGCATTATACTTAACCTGTGATATTGAATACTGGATTTAAAATTGGATAATTTTTTACAGCATAAATATTCAAACAACTACTTCTTACAAGGCAATATTGTAGTTTGTAAGTGTAGTTGTCAAATCAAGCATCAAAGCATCTCGGAGATCAGGAGTTGGAGATTGATACACCCGTGCATCGCACACGAAAATATCGGTCATGCATCAGACCTCTCTCGAGGGGCCCGATTCTCTTAAATTCAAAAGTCAAAATTGAATAGAAATTGAATCGCAATATGATCGCAATAGGTTTTAACCCAATCGTATTCCAACGACATTCGATTGCAGGCAGTGAATTGATGTCGCTTATCTAAATTAGCGGAATCGTGCCCCTGTAGTGTCGGATTGGCGTTCCATCGGACTATGGGAGTAAAGGAATTGAGAGTACACCTCTGTCTGCCCAAATGCTTGTGCACTATGTGTATGTAATATTATGCCCTCCGCAGCTGATCTTCTTGTATGAAAACAGCTAGGACACCATTATTAATATAATAAGGTTATCATTCACAATACTTTAGCTGAACTACAACAATTGCCACTCTTAGGTACTAGCTACTATTTGTCTTGAAATAATTTGCAGGGAAGTATAACGAATTATACATATAATGCTTAAACAGTAAGAAACTACTTAAATACTGGACTATTAATTATGCTATAAAAAATGATCTAGTTTTAGATCTTGTTTTCCTCATCACAGTTCAAGTATAGAGCTTTAAAATATTGTAGTCGTTTTCGTGTATACCTGTACCTAAAAACAGGTCATTTGACGTAATTTCATATCTTATGAAAGGTGTTTCGGATGAACTAATCCCAAAGTTAGTTCTTAAAGGAAGAAAGGAAAAGTTAAATCCTTAGGCTACATTTGTCACTGGCACCTTTTATTTTTATCTGATTCCATGACATTTTAGGGAATTGATGCGGAGGAATATTGACTAGAAGATCAACATGGTGTTGAACAAATATGTAGATAGATAAGGTTCTTGTAAGATAATGTTAGGTAAACATATGAGAAAATAATGAAAAGTCATAGTAAGACCATTACATATTTTGGGATAATAATGGAAGTGTGATAACGCTTAGGTGATTTATAGGATATATGGATCATCTTTTTTCTGCTACTTAATCTTGATGTCAGAGTGGTCACGGTTATAACGTGTCAGATTGGACGAGATACAAATGCATGATTTGCTTCACAAGATCTCGCTATCCTTAATATAAATAAAGTAAGTTCTAAATTCTGAGATTCAAAGCAAAAAGTAAAATTAAGAAAACTTCAACGTTTTTCGAAAATTATAACGATTTATTAACAATATCACAGTAGAACTAGGCGTTTTTCACTTCTTCGAGCTCCTTCTCGTACTTGTGCGTGTACTTGCCCTCGGGGTCGTACTTGGCCTTCAGCTTCTCCCACTCCTCGAGCTTGTGCTTGATCAGGTGAGCGATGACGCGGCGGGTTCCTTCCTTCTGCTTGTCAGTGCACTTGGCGCAACCGTTCTCCAGGGCTTCTCTGATGTGTTCTGTAAGATAGAAGTCCAGTTAACAACCATATGTACCATTTTAAATTTTCTGTCTCATTACATTCATGAGACAGAAAATTTCATTTGAAACAACCAGTATCGTAAATCGGGGAATTAATTTCTGTAGGGTATGACACCACTTTTTGCTAACACGCTCATTTAAGCTTGCACTTTGGGTTATTTTCACTTGGGGGAGAGTTGTAATTGACTCACCCTTAAGCTCCTTAGCGTCGGGCGCGCACTTGCCCTCGTCGAGCGTGCACTTGATGTAAGGCACCAGCAGCCGGTCATTGCCGAGGATCTCGTCCAGGTCTACGTTGTCGTACTTAGTGGTGTAGGTGTCGTCAGGGCGCGCGAGCACCATGCCGGCCAGCGCCACCACACATAGCACGATAGCAGAGTTCATGTTGATGCTGTGGAAACGTATGCCATTTAAAACTGAGACACATTGAAAATTCGTGCTGTTTAACTTTCGGGTTCAGATTTAACCATAACATATTTTTGAATAAAATAATTAATGACTTTAAACAGCTTTCCAAAGTTATGGATAACCTTTGCCAGCGCTCGGAAAAAAGTAAGATTTCGAAACAATTCGAGACAATTTTCAAATCCTTTCACACAAACTTTTCAGCTACACAGCATTACATTAGTGTTTTAAAACAAAACAGTGCTCTTAATTCACCAAAATACTTACAGTACCTGTTTGTTTGAGAGCCGTCACTTCAGTGATTAGACTGAGCGATCTACAACAGGCTGCAGCGATGCGTGCACTTATATACGTTAGACTTGTGAGGCAAAAACATTGTGCGTATTCTGTACGAATGACCAATCATAACACCTTATGATTGTTATCAGTTTAGTTCAGTGAGGAAAATTACGTGTTCACGCGGTGTCGTTGAACATCAGTGATATTTCACTAAGCGTCTTGAAAGCTTTTCAGTATTTAGAAAGTTATAAAAAGCTTTTTTTTAAGTTTCTTTTTATCGTTTGATTTTATAACAGCAATTAATCAATAATAAAAGATAATTAACAAAGAATTTCCGTACTTGGATATTATATAGGGCTACTTGTGTGCGCATCCTTTCATGAGGATTCATGAGGATAGAGTATAGGTCAATACGGACGATCATGGGATATAGTTATCGGCACGGATATTGAGCCCTGACCTTCACCTGCGCATTTATTGGTTCATTTATGATATATTTGTACAGTGCGCATAGCGATCCCCACTCTTCCACCGAGAGCTCAATATCCGTGCCGATAACTATACAGTGGGCAAAAATTAACCCGTTTCAAGATAATCGAATTTCAAGATATTTTCTTAAAAAGTCGTCTATTAAAATTAGTCAAAAGTCTCGTTTTTGTGGATTTTTGTATGTTTTGTGCCTTAAAATGAAATAGTGAAATTGCTCAAATAAAATATTTTTTTATCAAGGAAGGATCAGGTGGACGAAATATAATATAATGACCATTCAATTCTATTCAATTAATTCATCTTATTAAATCAGATCGTGACTGATGGAAATGGCTAAGGAAAAAAATAAGAGAACACAGTATGAATTGCTCACGTACAATCAGTTCTTTGATTTATTGTAGCTTTATATTGTTTTCATGCTGTATTGGGATCATAAAGTAAATAACCACTAGAGAGCGCACTCGCCAATTTCTTCTAAGAACACGACTCACCGCTGCGGGCAGGGGGGGGCGACATAATCCGCGGCTACTATTGGTCAGTTCACGGTCGCTACTAAAGGATCGTACTGATCGTAGCCTTATAGTACGCGCAAAATCACTAACTTTTGGCGAGCGTCGGGGCACTGTATGCGCAGTCAAGTGGTTTTATAGTCTTTGATTGGGATATACCAATATCAACCTGCCCGAATAGCCAGTATTACCTGCCCATGCTGGAAAACGTACGATGCTTTGACGACCTACTGGTGGCGGTATAACTACAAAATTTTCCAGCAGTTTCAGCCGTGTCCCGGGGAAGCTTCTGCCTATATCATAGCAGATAGCTCATAATATAGTGATAGCCCATGGAATAGTGAAGCCCTCCAACAGTGAAATAATTTTCCAAATCGGTTCAGTTTAAAACATGTTTACTCTTTATTATGTTTGTTGTAGATGTAAGTTATAAAAAGCAAAACAAACTTGTTTAACTGGCTAAATTAGTGTCTGCCACTTAAGTAACTAAACTGTCAATGTTTTCTAAGGAAAGCGAGTTGTAAACAAAAACTCGGAGAGATTTCAGGCATTTTGTTTCAAGGATATTCGGACAGTTACTGAAGGATTATTCCATTTATGTGCATATAATTTACATTTGAGAGATCATTGATTTCAATAGGGTATAACGATGGACCAAGGGTAATTCCTTGTGGAACTCCAAAACTTAGGGTTTTGAGATAAGTAATTTCTTGTCTTGGGCTCAGATTAGGACTCATTGCGATCTATATATATATAAATATAAATAAACTGCGTGCAGTTTCAGTTGTAGACCTCTTATTCCAAGAACTTCTATTTTTTTTTAACTATAGGATCATATCATATGACTTCAAAAGCTTTTGATAAGTCAAAAAAAACTGGCAAGACCTGGTTTCATTCCAAAATTAGGTGTTTGCCGGGTGACATTGCTTGTACCGCAGCTGAGATTCGGCCTTCAACTTTATGGCCAACTATAGTATATGGGCTTTAAAAACTCGTTCTAGTACGATTTTTAAATGCTTGTTTTACCTCGTTTACAGGAGTGACAATAATTGCTTTCAATACATGTAAAAATATTTTTTATATGTTCTTTGGCTATATCTATCTATTTTTATACATGTTATAATCATTATACGAGGATATAAAAATAAATATTTCAATTTCAATCTAAAAACTTTTAATTAACAATATCACATCATATCACAATTTGAAGTTCATCTACTATTGCTGCAGTTGAATTAATGTTGCACTTCTTCGAGCTCCTTCTCGTACTTGTGTGTGTACTTGCCCTCGGGGTCGTACTTGGCCTTCAGCTTCTGCCAGTCTGCATTCTTGTGCTTGATCAGGTGAGCGATGACGCGGCGGGTTCCCTCCTTCTGCTTGTCAGTGCACTTGGCGCAACCGTTCTCCAAGGCTTCCCTGATGTGTTCTGTAACAATGAACTTCAGTTAACAAGCTGTACCAATGGGGCGATTGAATTAAGGTATTGCATAGTCATGTGTATTATGTGTTCTTCAGAATTTCAATGTTAGAGAGCTACTGACGATGCACATAAAATGTGTATTTATCTTTAATCTTTTAATCACGGTACATAATTATTATTGCAATTCTTGGTAATATCGCACGGGAAAAGAATCTCTGTAATGCTCATTACAACTCTCAGAATAAATTAATTGTGGTCAGTTTCATTTTTGGGGCCAGGAATACATTATTGACTCACCTTTGAGCTCTTTAGCGTCGGGAGCGCACTTGCCCTCATCGAGCAGGCACTTGATGTAAGGCACCAGCAGACGGTCATTGCCGAGGATCTCGTCCAGGTCTACGTTGTCGTACTTAGTGGTGTAAGTACCACCATCGGGGCGCGCGAGCACCATGCCGGCTAGCGCCACCACACATAGCACGATAGCGGAGTTCATGTTGATGCTGCGAAAATATTCACACACAGTGAGAACACTTACACTCCATTTTGAAGAAAATATTGGATATTTGAAAAAAAAATTGTTAGTAAATCAAAATAATATCGCAATTAATTCACCAAATTATAATACCTGTTTGTTAGAGAGACGTCACTTCACTGATCGGATCCTGGGCGATCTATAACTGGTTGCAGCTTTGCCTGCACTTATATACGTTAGACTTGTGAGGCAAAAACACTGTGCGTATTCTGTGTACGAATGTGTAATCATAACACCCAATGATTGTTATCAGCGTAGTTGAGTGAGGAAAATTACATGATCTCGAGGTGTCATTGAACATCAATGATTTTTTCCGTAACACAGCGAAACTTTTCAGTATTTAGAAAGTTATTAAAAGCTTAGGTATACTTACGAGCATCAGAGAGTACAAGATTCTTTTTGACCGTCGGATTTAATCATCGTTTTATCAATAAATGAAATATTCAATGTTATGGAAAATAAAGTAACGTGTTTAAGTTAGGACCGGGGTAGCTACCCTTTGAAACACAATAAAATTGTAGTGGGGGGAAACCGATTGAGAGAGAAATTGAATACGAAAAAAAATATTCTTACGGGTTATTTGGAAAATAAAATAAGATGATGCATAGAAATTGTTCACGTACTGTCAGTTCTCTGTATAATTATATTCCTAATAAATATCATCATGCCAAAACAGGCAAACTTCCCAGCCCGTGGTGCACCCTGCCGTAAAACGTGCGAAGCTTTGGCGGCCGACTGGTGGCGGTATAAGCACCACACTAAACCAAATGTTAAACGCCTTGCTGGGAGCTGGGCTGTAGAAATCGAAGTTGAAGTTAAACCATATCTAACAAGAGACATTTTTTGGGGTTCCATACCCAAAGGGTAAAACGGGACCCTATTGTTTTTGCTCCTCTGTCCGTTCGTCCGACTGTCACCAGGCTGTATCTCATGAACAGGGACAGTTTGAGAGTTGAAATTTTCACAGATTATATATTTCTGTTGCCGCTATAATAACAAATACTGAAAACTATTAAATATAAAATAAATATTTGAAGGGAATAGAAAATATTTGAATTTTTTATAAATATTTAAATATTCCTATACAAAAAATGATATTTTCTTGCTCATTTTTGCCCGATACTGATAACGGCAACAGGTAGATGCGGTTTCATAAATAATTAATGGTACGGAACCCTTTGTGCGCCAGTCCGACTCGCCTTTGGCCGGTTTTTTGGTTGTGAGGACGATGTCGATTCTTAGTATACATGCCAATATGCACTTAATATAATTTGTAGTATGTTAGAGTAAAGGGCTTATTACATTTGACTAAATTCAGTCGTCTTATTAGGTTTTTCTATTTAGGTTTCTAAATGATTTAATGAAACCTACCAGCCTAAATGCGATTACATTTGACTGAATTTAGTGACTGAATCATTTAGACGACTGAATAATCATAAGCCCTTAACCGCACACTGCAAACTTTTTAATCGGCCAACAATTTGGTCGGGCACTTGATAAGTGTGGAGATGTATAAACATTTATATAAACGCGCTCACAGGAAAAAATTTGAACAAAGTCACAGTCATTTCTTTTGTTCTTGACAATTAAGAAAAAATAAAAATAAAATACATCCTCCAATGAGGTTTTATATGTCATGAACAGACTTCCATAATAAAGATTAGGCATTTGACGGGTATCAGGTCGAATAAAAACATTCAATGAATTCATGTTATTCTACAAAAAGGTGGGTCTACGCTAGACGAACCCGTATCTCTCCTAGCGTACACGCAGCTTAAGAAAACAACCATTGAGCCAACTGTCGGCCGACTTTTAAGTCTGCAGTGGATTGAAGTGCTAGCTTTGCTAGTGTAGCTTTCGAACAGTGAAAGAATTTTAAATATGTTCAGTTTCAGAGCCTTTAGGATAGGAAGAAAAGAAGGTCTGCTATTCTAGTAACCAAACTGTCAATATTTTCTATAGGATAGCGTTTTGTCCACAAAAATTCAGAGATATTTGACGCATTTATTTTGTTTCAAGGATCCTCGAACAGTTACAAGAAGTAACTGAAGGATTATTAAGTTGATGTACATATTTATTGAGGGCAAATTTTTTGTAGTCAACATTGTGCTCAGTGTCAGTGTGTCGATTTTGCTGTCAAATTAAGTAGATACATGGTTTATTTTGCCATTTGCTAAATTAACATTTCAGGGATCATTGATATCAATAGGGTATAACGATTTACCATGGGTACTGCCTTGTGGAACTCCACAACTTAGGGTTTTCTCATCATCACTTATCTTAGTCTCGATTTGGACTCATGGCGATCTATCGTTTAAATAATATGGGTACAGTTTTAGTTGTGATATATGTGTATGTGGTATGGGTGCAGTTTTGTTTGTGTGTGTGAGTCTTATTTCTAGAGTCTCTAATTTTCAGTATAGGTGGTTCGCCATATAATATGGTGTCAAAAGCTTTTGAAAAGTCTGAAAAACTGTCAAGATTTGAGTTGATGAACCAAAATTAGACATTTGCCGGGTGAGATTACTTGCACCGCGTGACATTGAGAGATGAGATTCCTTCAACTTTATGGCGAGCTGTAAAATATAGGCGTTGAAAACGTGTTCTAGGACGATTTTTAAATGCTTGTTGTAGCTCGTTTACAGGAGTGAAATAATTACTCTATATATAAGAATATTTTTTTGGGGCTCGTTAAAACTGTCAAATTGTCTCTATTCCTAGGGCAATATCTATATTAATATATAAGCATTACATAGGATATAAAAAGAAAAAAAATCTATTTCAGTCGAAAAACTTTTAATCAACAATATCACATCATATCACAATTTGAAGTTCATCTGCTATTGCTGCAGTTGAATTAATGTTGCACTTCTTCGAGCTCCTTCTCGTACTTGTGTGTGTACTTGCCCTCGGGGTCGTACTTGGCCTTCAGCTTTTGCCAGTCTGCATTCTTGTGCTTGATCAGGTGAGCGATTACGCGGCGGGTTCCCTCTTTCTGCTTGTCAGTACACTTGGCGCAACCGTTCTCCAGGGCTTCCCTGATGTGTTCTGGAAAAGGGAAGTTCAGTTAACAACCTGTACCAATGGGGTGATAGAATTAAGGTATTCTATTATTTTATGTGAAGTATTTGTTCTTCAGAATTTCAATTCTGATGTGCACATAAAATGTGTATTGATCTTTAATCTTGCGCATATAAAATAATTGTTATTGCAATGCTTGGTAATTATAGCACGGGAAAAGAATCTCTATCACACTCATAACAATTCTCAGCCTAAATTAATTGAGGACAGTTTTATTTTTGGGGCCAGGAATAAAATTATTGACTCACCTTTGAGCTCCTTAGCGTCGGGAGCGCACTTGCCCTCATCGAGCAAGCACTTGATGTAAGGTATCAGCAGCCGATCGTTGGCGAGGATCTCGTCCAGGTCTACGTTGTCGTACTTAGTGGTGTAAGTACCACCATCAGGGCGCGCGAGCACCATGCCGGCCAGCGCCACCACACATAGCACGATAGCAGAGTTCATGTTGATGCTGCGGAAATTTTTGCACACAGTGAGAACACTAGCACTGTAGTTCGAAGAATAAAAACTTGAAAATAAAATTATTGATAATCGATTAAAGTGCGATTAATTCACTAAATTATAATACCTGTTTGTTAGAGAGACGTTACTTCACTGATCGGATCCTGGGCGATCTATAACTGGTTGCAGCTTTGCCTG
Source organism: Helicoverpa zea x Helicoverpa armigera (assembly GCA_033682625.1). NCBI lineage: Eukaryota > Metazoa > Arthropoda > Insecta > Lepidoptera > Noctuidae > Helicoverpa > Helicoverpa zea x Helicoverpa armigera. Next base: position 6,115,193 of record JAWIIS010000011.1, read on the forward strand.
CACTTATATACGTTAGACTTGTGAGGCAAAAACATTGTGCGTATTCTGTGTACGAATGACTAATAATAATCATAACACCTAATGATTCTTATCAGTGTAGTTGAGTGAGGAAAATTACATGATCTCGCGGTGTCATTGAACATCAATGATTTTTTCCGTAACATAACGAAACTTTTCAGTATTTAGAAAGTCATTAAAAGCTTATACTTACGAGCATCAGAGAGTACGAGAATTGTTTGACCGTCGCGTCGGATGTTATAACCATCGTTTAATCGATATATGTTTCTTTAATTTTTTTCAAATATAGTAACGTGTATAAGTTGAACGGGGTAGATCCCTTTGAAACAAAATAAAATTGCAGTGGGATGGAACCGATTGAGAGAGAAATTGAATATGAAAAAAATATAGTTACGGGTGATTTGGAAAATAAAAGAAGAAAATGCATAGAAATTATTGAATCGTTTTAGTCGTGGTGGACTAGGGGGTAAAGAACTAACCTCTCGAATGTAAAGGCGTGTGTTCGATTAAAGGACACCAATGGCTGATAAAAAGGTGAAGGAAAACATGTTGAGGAAAGCTGGACTATTAAGTCTGAAATCCGCATTGAGCAAGCGTGGTGATTAATGGTCAATCCTTCTCTGTGTGAGAGGAGGCCTGTGCCCAGCAGTGGGACGATAAAAAGGCTGTAACATAGCATAACATAACATAGCAATTGTTGACGTACTGTCAGTTCTTTGTATAATTATAGTCATAACAAATATCATTCTGTCCAAATAGCTAATCTTCCCAGCTCATGGTGCACCCTGCCGAAAAAGGTGCGAGGCTTTGGCGACCGACTGGTGATTGTATAACCACCACACAAAACAGGTGGGATATTAAATGCCTTGCTCGGAGATGGGTCGCAGCATCTATCTCCGCAGTTAAAGTTGTCTAGGAGTGGACACTTTTTGCCTGTGAAGATGGTGACGCTTGTTATTAGGCATGCCAATATGCACTTAATATAATTCGTACTATCGTAGAGTAACTGCAACACTGCAGAATTTTAATCGGCCACCAATTTGATCGGGCGGTTGATAAGTATGGAGATGTATGACTTCCATGACAAAGATGAGGTATTTGATCGGTATCAGGCCGACTAACAAGTCGTGGTGGCCTATTGGGTAAAGAACCAACCTCTCGAGTATGAGGGCGTGGGTTCGATTCCAGGTCAGGCAATTACCAATGCAACTATTCTAAGTTTGTATGTACTTTCTAAGTAATCTTAGACAGCAATGGCTGATAAACAAGGTGAAGGAAAACATCTCGAGGAAACCTGGACTATAAAGTATGAAATCACCAGTAACAGTTTGCGTATAGTGTAGCTTTCCAACAGTGAAATAATTTCAATCTGTTCCATTTCAGAGCCTTTAGGGTTACCAACCAAACTGACAATGTTTTCTATAGGATAGCGTGTTGTCAACAAAAATTATGAGATATTTAACGCATTTATTTTGTTTCAAGGATCCTCGGATGGTTACAAGAAGTTACTGAAGAATTATTATATTGATGTGCATATTTATTGGGGGTTAGTTTTCGTCGTTAATATTTTGCACAGGGTCAAACAATTTTGTGTTGATTTTGCTGTGAAAATAAGTAGATACATGGTTTATTTTGCCGTTTGCTAAATTTACATTTCAGTGATCATTGATATCAATAGGGTATTGATATAATGATGGACCAAGGGTACTGCCTTGTGAAACTCCACAACTTAGGGTTTTCTCATCATCACTTATCTTAGTCTCGATTTGGACTCATGGCGATCTATCGTTCAAATGATATGGGTACAGTTTTAGTTGTGTCCTTCTTATTCCTAGAGCCTCTTATTTTAAGTTTAGGTGGTTCACCATTTAATATTGTGTCAAAAGCTTTTGATACGTTTGAAATACTGTCAAGATCTGGTTTCTATCGCCGAGTTGATGAACCAAAATTATACGTTTGCCGTACGTACGTACGTATTATATTATATACGTATTATACGTACCGCGTGAGATTCTGCCTTCAACTTTATGGCAAGCTATAGAATATGGGTTGGGTTGGTATGGATTTTTTAATGCTTGTTGTAGCTCGTTTACAGGAGTGAAATAATTACTCTATATATAAGAATATTTTTTTGGGGCTCGTTAAAACTGTCAAATTGTCTCTATTCCTAGGGCAATATCTATATTAATATATAAGCATTACATAGGATATAAAAAGAAAAAAAATCTATTTCAGTCGAAAAACTTTTAATTAACAATATCACATCATATCACAATTTGAAGTTCATCTGCTATTGCTGCAGTTGAATTAATGTTGCACTTCTTCGAGCTCCTTCTCGTACTTGTGTGTGTACTTGCCCTCGGGGTCGTACTTGGCCTTCAGCTTCTGCCAGTCTGCATTCTTGTGCTTGATCAGGTGAGCGATGACGCGGCGGGTTCCCTCCTTCTGCTTGTCAGTGCACTTGGCGCAACCGTTCTCCAGGGCTTCCCTAATGTGTTCTGTAACAAGGAACTTCAGTTAACAACCTGTACCCAACAACAATACCTCTAGCATATTCTGTTATAATACGAAAAGGTGTTTCAGAATCTCAAGATCTTTAATCCTTTTAATCACGGTACAAATACGCTTATAAAATAATTGTAATTGCAGTTCTTGGTAATTTAGCACGGAAAAAATCTCTGTGTGACTCATAACAACTCTCAGCCTAAATTAATTGAGATCGGTTTAATTTTTGGGGCCAGGAATAAAATTATCGACTCACCTTTGAGTTCTTTAGCGTCGGGAGCGCACTTGCCCTCATCGAGCAGGCACTTGATGTAAGGTATCAGCAGCCGGTCATTGGCGAGGATCTCGTCCAGGTCTACGTTGTCGTACTTAGTGGTGTAAGTACCACCATCAGGGCGCGCGAGCACCATGCCGGCCAGCGCCACCACACATAGCACGATAGCAGAATTCATGTTGATGCTGCGGAAATATTCGCACACAGTGAGAACACTAGCACACTAGTTCGAAGAATAAAATATTTGAAATCGATTAAAATAGCATAGTGCGATTAATTCACCAAGTTATAATACCTGTTTGTTAGAGAGACGTCACTTCACTGATCGGATCCTGGGCGATCTATAACTGGTTGCAGCTTTGCCTGCACTTATATACGTTAGACTTGTGGGGCAAAAACATTGTGCGTATTCTGTGTACGAATGAGTAATCATAACACCCAATGATTGTTATCAGTGTAGTTGAGTGAGGAAAATTACATGATCTCGAGGTGTCATTGAACATCAATGATTTTTTCCGTAACATAGCAAAACTTTTCAGTATTAAGAAAGTTATTAAAAGCTTATACTTACGAACATCAGAAAGTACGAGAATGTTTTTATCGTCGGATGTTATAACCATCGTTTAATCGATATATATTTCTTTATTTTTTTTTTTATATAGTAACGTGTATAAGTTGAACGAGGTAGATCCCTTTGAAACAAAATAAAATTGCAGTGGGATGGAAGCGATTGAGAGAGAAATTGAATATAGAAAGAAATAAATAAATAATTAAATATAGCAGATGATTTGGAAAATAAAAGAAGAAAATGCATAGAAATTGTTGAATAGTAGGTAAGTCGTGGTGGCTTAACTGGTATAAAACCTATAAAACCAACCTATCGAGTGCGTTCGATTAAAGGTCAGGCAAGTACCAATGCAACTTTTCTAAGTTTGTACGTACTTTCTAAGTATATCTTACACACCAATGGCTGATAAAACTTTTAAGGAAAACATGTTGAGGAAACCTGGCCTATTAAGTCTGAAAGCTGCGTGGTGATTAATGCTCAATCCTTCTCCGTGTGAGAGGAGGCCTGTGCCCAGCAGTGGGACGATAAAAAGGCTGTAACATAACATATGTAGAAACTGTTCACGTACTGTCAGTTCTTTTTCTTTGTATAATTATAGTCCTAACAAATATCATTCTTCCCAGCCCATGCACCTTGCCGAAAAACGTACGATGTCCCATTCACTCATGAATGGCGCAACTGCAGCTTTTTTTCTTTTAATGTTAATTGTTTGTTTTGTCCCTTATTTATTTGTTTGTTGTTTCTTGCGTCATTTGTGTGTTAAATAAATGGATTTTCATTTATTCTTTCTAGATGTATTTGAGTCTTCCATGACAAAGGTCAGGCATTTGACTGGTATCAGGCTAAAAGTCCGCAAGTTTATATAATACTAGCTAGCAGCCGGGATAACTTCTGAAATGGCTACAATAGTGAATTTTTTTTAAATCCGTTCAGTTTCAGAGCCTTTAAGGTACAAACGAACATTTTTTTTTATTATTCTATTAGTTTAGTATGGATTGAAGTTATAAAGAGCAAAATGAACTCGTTTGGTTCACTAAATTAGTATCAGCGACTGCTACGCCTGAGGCACGTTAGCATGTGAACTGCCTAAATAAAATGTATGTAGTTGTAAACGCGCGTTATCAAAACGCTCGTTGTGCGCTTGTTATCTGAACATAGCCTATACATATGTAACTGTCAATGTTTTCTATAGGATGTGTTGCCAACCAAAACTCCGAGATTTTGGAGGCATTTTGTTTCAAGGATCCCAGGATAGTTACAAAAAATACTAACTAATTACTTACATTGATGTGCATATTTACCGAGGTTAGTTTTTGTTATGAACATTGCCCAAATAAAATTTTGAGTTGATTTTTATGTAGATACAAGTGCAGTGTCGTCGGCGTAGGATAGTTTGGATATTTTGTGTTAGTGTACCTATTATTTATCATTTCAGGGATCATTTATATCAATAGGTTATAGTGATGGATCAAGGGAACTGCCTTGTGGCACTCCAAAACTTAGGGTTTTGTCATAATTCGTTATCTTAGTCTTACATTTGGACTCATTACCTCTGTACCTTTTAAATAATAATCTACGTGCAGTTTTAGTTGTATACTAGTATTCCTAGATCCTCTAATTTTTAGTACTGGTCTATATAATATGGTGTCAAAAGCTTTTGATAAGTCTGAAAAACTGTCAAGATTTGGTTTCTATCGCCGAGTTAACAGACCAAAATTAGATGTTTGCCGGGTGACATGATTTGCACCGCGTGAAATTGAGAGGTGAGATTCTGCCTTCAACTTTATGACAAGCTATAGAATATAGACGTTCAACTTTATGGTAAGCTATAGAAAATGGGCTTTAAAAACGTGTTCTAGTACGATGTTTTAAATGCTTGTTGTAGTTCGTTTACAGGAGTGAAATAATTACTTTCTATGTATACCTACGTAAAAGTATATTTTTGGGTCTCGTTAAAATTGACAAATTGTCTCTATTCTTAGGGCTATATCTATTAAATATATAAGCATTATATAGTATATAAAAAGAAAAAATTCTATGGCACTCGAAAAACTTTTAATCAACAATATCACATCATATCACAATTTGAAGGTCATCTGCTATTGCTGCAGTTGAATTAATGTTGCACTTCTTCGAGCTCCTTCTCGTACTTGTGTGTGTACTTGCCCTCGGGGTCGTACTTGGCCTTCAGCTTCTGCCAGTCTGCATTCTTGTGCTTGATCAGGTGAGCGATGACGCGGCGGGTTCCCTCCTTCTGCTTGTCAGTACACTTGGCGCAGCCGTTCTCCAGGGCTTCCCTGATGTGTTCTGTAACAAGGAACTTCAGTTAACAACCTGTACCCATTGGCCTCAAGGCAACAACAATACCTCTAGCATATTTTGTAATAATACGAAAAGGTGTTTCAGAATCCCAATGCTTATCTATTTTTGTGGACATTAAATGTGCACTGATCTTTAAGCTTTTTAATCACGGTACAAATGCGCATATAAAATAACTGTATTTGCAGTTCTTGGTAATTTAGCACGGGAAAAATCTCTGTGTGGCTCATAACAACTCTCAGCCTAAATTAATTGAGATCAGTTTAATTTTTGGGGCCAGGAATAAAATTATCGACTCACCTTTGAGTTCTTTAGCGTCGGGAGCGCACTTGCCCTCATCGAGCAGGCACTTGATGTAAGGTATCAGTAGCCGGTCGTTGGCGAGGATCTCGTCCAGGTCTACGTTGTCGTACTTAGTGGTGTAAGTACCACCATCAGGGCGCGCGAGCACCATGCCGGCCAGCGCCACCACACATAGCACGATAGCAGAATTCATGTTGATGCTGCGGAAATATTCGCACACAGTGAGAACACTAGCACACTAGTTCGAAGAATAAAATATTTGAAATCGATTAAAATAGCAAAGTGCGATTAATTCACCAAATTATAATACCTGTTTGTTAGAGAGACGTCACTTCACTGATCGGATCCTGGGCGATCTATAACTGATTGCAGACTTGCCTGCATTTATATACGTAAACTTATGGGGCAAAAAGTTTGGACGTATTTTGTTTAGGTACGACTAATTATAATGCATTTGTTTTTTTTATTATTTGTAGATACTTGTTTTGTTTTTATGGATGATTCGTTTTCATGTTTGATTTGCAATTTCGATAGGGTCATTTTGACATTGTGAGTTTATAATATTAGTTCTGAAACGTCGTTATTTGGAACAGATTTTAAAAATAGGTCAATTTTAATATCTGATTTGTTCAGATTCACCAGCATTATTGGGCTTAATAATTAATTGTTTGCCAGTAGTTGTTCGTTATAGTCAACCAAGATTTACACCATAAACCGTCTTAATAGTCTACAAACTAGTTAACATACAAAAATATTTCTTTGCTATGGAAAATCACGGTCGCGCTTCTTCTTCTTCTTTCGTGTCGATGACATGTCTTATAGTGAGACTACACTTTGTCAGCCCAATATGCTGCCCTCAGCGAGAGCACGGTCGCGCTAAAAGAATTGTACTTCACATATAAAAATAGTATCGAAAATATTAGCAGTGAAAATAAAACTACTAATCAGATTCAACTAGTTAATTGGTGGTAATAATGTTATGTATTAATTGGTCCGGTCATGCAGGTTTTGAAGCGAGGAAAAAGTTCAAAAGAACAAGTTTTTATTTTAAATAGGTAATCGGCTGAGAAAAAACACTATTAACCTAATTCTAGTTTTCCTTAAAACCGCGTACCTATGTCAATATTTATTCTTGTAATACATATCTGGAAGCGCTAAAAGTTCTATTGTATCTAGATTACAGGTAAAAGTAGTAAAGATACAATTATAGGCACGGATAATGAGCTCTCGGCGGAAGAGTGGGGATCGCTTTGCGCACCGTACACTTATGGCAATAAACCAATAATTCACTTCTGCGCAGGTGAAGGTCAGGGCACAATATCCTTGCCGATGATTATAATATGGTAGCTATTCGTTTGGACTACTGGTGGACAAAGGCGTCCCCATATGTTCTTCAACTTGCTCGATCTTCATTAATCCACTGCTTTCCGGCGACCTTGGCCAGATTTAATATGGTAGGCAATTTTATTTAAATAACATAAGTAATGTGGTATTTGAAGACACTTAGGTATAGTCCCGTTGATTCCATCACATAGCCTCATAAAATACTCATGATCAAAGTCGTGGAATAAAAAAATCTAAGATTCGACCATAAAAATATGCCTAATAATTAAACTTCGGACAATTGTTATTATGGAAATATTTCAGCAAAAAAACGTAATGTTTTGGTGGTTGAAGATGGAATGTATGCTTGGAGCCGTTATAAAGCCAAATATTGTAATGACAATAATTAAATACTCACGTGTATAAAAACACATTTGTCAGTACACGTGCGAAAAATTATAATTCATTTGTTGCTCTTTGCTATACAATTAATCTTTACATTAGGTATTGTTAAATCTCGCACTTCTCTTAAAAGTTGACAGTTAAAATGCATGACAACATGCGAAGCAAAAATAGTCCGATTTGATAATTTTGCATTTGTTTTCTTTATCATTTCACGCTATTTTCACGTTAGTCACACATATTAACGTGTATCTAACGTAGATCTAAATCAGTAGAGAAATCTAAAAAAGACCCATTCTGATGTTAATTAATAACAATGTAAAAGTAAGTGATAAATAAATTTTTTGACAAGCAGGTTGTTAGTCACGATATCAGGTTCTGATCTAATAAAATAATTATCTTAGGAAACAGAACCATCACTGAAGTAGCTATCGTAATGTTTTTCCCGACCTATTTTGTTTGTAAATAAAAAAATTGAAGGCTACGCCAAAGCGTATTAACGTGTAAAGTCAGTATTTTCGTTTTCCTATGAACCGTTTCTAAAGCCTAAAGACTTTGCAATAGATTTATCACTTAACCACTAAAAATAGGGGTAACATAGCGGCTAAGTAGGTACGCATTGTATGTGACACATAAATCGGTTTCAGATTCCCGAAATCTCAAATGTACCTACGAACAGCCATTTTAAGTCGCCATTGCTAATGAAAATTACGACCAAAGTTAACGATGATTCTTCCTAGTCTAGTGACAATATTCATTATGTACTAATATAATTAAGAGGCATAGGTACCTTGAGTATGTGACTACGTAAACATTTTTTCCCTCTAAACTATAATAGTACGAGTATATAAGTGCGTACAAAGTCGTCTGTGTTGTAGATCACGCATCGCATCTGTTCAGTGTATTAACTTCTCTCAAACGCAAAGGTATTGTCACTTGATTTATTTGCCCTTTTGTAGATAATTTGTTTTTATTTTTATTAATACATAGTGAGATATTTCTTGTGTTAGTATCTGTATTGTAAGCAATCATGGGATTAAACATAACACCTATCTGTTTATCACCTTTAAAATATTGCTGCTCAATTTAAAATACCTAAGAAATACCAAGCTCTGAATTCAAGTATTGCTGATATTTCTTACTATTATTTGTGGCGATGATTTGTTTGAAGCCTTTAAAAAATAGATTTAGCAAGAACACGAGGAAATTATTTGGTATATGGCAGATCCAAACTCGTAGGAAAAAGGACTATTGTTGTTGTTATTACAGTAACTTTCTTACTTTAAGCTGTATCTCAGATTTGCTTAATCTTAGAACAAAAGCAAGAAATAAAGTATTCGAGTTTTAAAATAAAACAAAAAATTATTGCAGCATCAACATGAACTCCTTGATCGTATTCTGCGTGTTGTCTCTGGCCGCTTTGACCATCGCGCGTCCTGACGGCGCCACATACACGGACAAGTATGACAATGTAGACCTGGACGAGATCCTCGGCAACCGTCGCCTGATGGTGCCTTACATCAAGTGTATGCTCGACCAGGGCAAGTGCGCCCCCGACGCCAAGGAACTCAAGGGTAAGATTCCTGTGCAATTAAGCCACGAATTGTGGAGTAGGTAATAGAAGACCAGTTTATTAAAATTCCCATAAATAACCAGTAGCAATTCTCAAAACCCACTAATCATAGGTTATGAATATTTAACTACAGCAAGATTTAATTATACGTTAATCATTGTTTCCTACAATAGTGAACTTGTAAACAGAATTTGCATAACGGCAGTTTGCTGTTGGCACTTGACACTATGATTCATGGAAGTACAATAATTGCGCATATTCCAAAGTATTGTGTAAACTTCCATTGAGTTTTGATTCGGGATAACTGCTTCCCGTAGCCGGATGGTGACAAAACCTAGCCTATGTACTTTTCCCGGGTCTAAGCAGCCATTCTTGAATAAAGGTAGTGTGACTAAACGACTTCCTTTTGTGATTAAATACAAGATTAGAACAATGAAGACCTGATCTAATTCTTTTTTCTTCTTACAGAGCACATCAAGGAAGCTCTCGAGAACGAGTGCGGCAAATGTACTGAGGCCCAGAAGAAGGGAACCCGCCGCGTCATCGGTCACCTGATCAACCACGAGGCTGACTTCTGGAACGAGCTGACTGCCAAGTACGACCCTGAGAGGAAGTACACCACCAAGTACGAGAAGGAGCTCAAAGAAGTCAAGGCTTAAGTGTAATACGATTGTCAATTGTTTAGTATCGAGTCAAATGTGATGTGATATTAGTTGGTTAATAAAAACAGTTTTCAGTTACTCTTGTGGTAACTTGGGAACAATATTTATTAATATTTTGTCGTTTTTTTACCCATCCTGACACAACATTGGAGATAGGCATTAAACCTACTGACTTAATAGGATCGACTATAATATTCCTGTGAAAAAATAGCAATGAATTTCTTTACTTTAATCTCGTTTTGATCAAACCATATTTTCAAATACAGGCATGCTATTAATTAGAAAAAAGTTAAATACATTTATGAATATGTTTTAGTAGTTAAGCACTAAAACACCCGTAACCAAACAAAAAAGAACGACGTACATACGCACGTTATTATCTACGAGGTTTTTGTCTTGTTTTTTTATGAATGCTAATGAATACATACTGCCTTATTAAGCTAGTTAATTATCATTGTTGTTGCTTATATCATAATGCTTGGTAAAGTTTTATTCATTATCTTGACAATTGCTTAGACAATATTTACATTGGTTGCTAGGTGTAAATATTTGAGAAAACTTACATACTTTGGGTGACAATGGCATTAAGGGAATCGTGGCTATGAAGATGTTAAGTTGAGATTAAAATTATTAAGAATTTAAAGAAAATGTAAGACCAGTTGAACTGATGTTTTTCATAGCTACTGTTTAGGCTAGTTTTAGGTAGTCAAGTAATAGCTGTTTTGTACCTAAACTCGAGATACATTAGTTCCTAAACTCGAGATTCTATCGGTAAGCGGTACTGTGCCTTACATAAAAGTTTCTTCTAGTCTATTCACTCTAGCAAACCGGAACAAATTGCGAGATAACATCTCTAAATTGTTCCCAAGCAAATGTGTTGAACAGTTTTGGTGGAATCTATACTAATATTATAAAGCTGAAGAGTTTGTTTGTTTGTTTGTTTGTTTGAACTCGGTAATCTCAGGAACTACTGGTCCGATTTGAAAATTTCTTTCAGTGTTAGATAGCCCATTTATCGAGGAAGGCTATAGGCTATTTTTTATCCCGGTACAAGAAGTAGTTCCCTCGGGATGCGGGTGAAACCGCTGGCAGAAGCTAGTCTAGTCATAAAGTCGAGTAGCGCTGGGCACTTTCAGTTAAAATATCGGTTATAAGATCGCTTCCAAGCTTCAAGAAACAAGTGAAGCAGTCGAACCTGATAGCGAGAAATTGGTAACCGTGATCAGAATTTGATGAGGACTTGTAAACACCATACTTATTGGGACTTAGGAAATCACAGAAAGACGCTCCTGCTATGAGTGCAGTGGAAGGGAATGTTAGAATCTTGCTCACTGAAACCTTACCGTTCTTTAAGAAATCGTTACACGTGCTTTTATGTATTACTCAGGTTTGTAAAAATGCAATATGTAAACAATTGTTGGCCGTCCTTAATAAATAAATTAATTAATTAATAAACCTAGCCCTTGCTCCCTTTTTAGCCTGACATATTTTGTGATGCATGCACATTGTTTCAAACAATCTCGCAGCAAAAATATGACTTTGTTTCAGTAGATACGATAATTCAAGATCAGCTCTTCGCTAAGCTATAATTAGCTACAGATGATACATGCCGTGCATCGTATTAACCGATGACTTCGTGACGTCACAATTAGCAGAGTCATGGTCAAGTCAGAGTTGTCTAACCCTAGACGCAGTGATGCGCTTCACGTTGATGCGATGACGTCTATAAACTGGCTGTATGTAGGTTTTGTGAGAGTTGTCTTTGGGAAAGATTTTTGTAATTTATTTTACCTAACTATTTGAAATAGGTGGTGATCTAATATTGTTATTTTCCTTATAGGAAAGTCAATCAATAATCTAGAATATCCGAACTATGTATATTCTAAAAACGTCTCCTCAAGTTTAGGTCTCTTCAAATAAAAATTTGAAGGTCCATTAAAGTCTAGAGACTTTAGTAGTGTAAAAAGACGTCTAAAAATGTCGTCCTGTCTTATTTATTTTTATATATAACAAAATCTATTAAACACTACAAAAATATCATACAATAACTGCGCTCATTTATTTCTGACCCCATAAAATCACATCACAAACAACGTTGTCTGCCTAGGTATCATACAGAATCACTCTAAGCATGCATGCAGAAATTAGGTTAGTATTTTACTGAAAGTCATTGTGAATTGCAAGATATTTAAGCTACATGCGTTCTATACTACGATTACAACTGTCTTAATAATGAGTGCATCATTTTTTAACTGGCCATAGTGGCCAGCATGCTTACATAATGTAAACAAAAAGAAAATGTTGGGGCTTTTTCAAATGAATCCTCCCGGTAAGGACAAAGTGTGTATGTAATAGGTATACCTACATGCACGGAGCTGTAGGTAATAAAAAGTAGGTAGGTAGGTAAAGTAGGTACCTACATATACATAAAGTATAGTTATCGGCATGAATCTTGAGCTCTGACCTTCACCTGCGCAGAAGGAGTTTATTGGGTCCCTTTTGTGGTATGAAGTGAGGCGCAGGGGCGGGCTAAAGCGGTGATTGGCCCGCAGTGCATCGCGTCATAGCCGTCACTCGGGATTGGTTCTTTGCTAATAAATCACTTCTGCGCTGATGTAGGTCAGAGCTCAAGATTCGTGCCGATAACTCTACTCTGTGTTCTTTACTATTTGTTTACATTCCTAAATGACTTGACAACGGCTGTAGGTGTAGCGAAAGGATAAAAGATATTTTCAGTTCCCCTGAATAAATCCCACCAATGTTTCTTCTGGACCTACGGCAGGTTTTGTCTCTAATTATAAAGGGACTTCCATTAACACATCGGCCTTCGTTAAAGAAGTTTCCCATTACGTTATTCATCACTATACGCACTTTTTGTAACATAAAAAGATAATTAAATAAAACTTATTTATGAAATGACATCGCGAGGCTAAAGCGCGGACCATTAGCAGTTCACAAGACTACATATAACAATTGACGTCAGAATCTTAGAATTGGTATTGTTATTAACGGCCAAACAAATTAACATCGCTTGATTTATTACTCCATGGAAAGTTAGGAACAGCGGCGGCCCTAGCCATTGCGAGGCTACGTGCGGCAGGTCTATGCGAGGCCCTTTGTCCTACGTGAAAAGTCTGTTGTGAGCTAGGAGTTATTTTCTTGTTAATAAAAGGACTTACAAGCGGCGCTACCTTCTAGGTTCGGCTAAAAAAGGATAAAAAAAATAAAAGAAGTGGAAAAAAAAAGTCACCCGCGAGCGTAGCGAGCGCAAAAATTTTTGAGCTTTGGGTCACTAAAGCACCTAAACTTGTATATTAAGGCGAGGAAGTGGTCAACAATAATTCCATAACCGGCACGCGCATCTAAGGCGCCAAAAGGGGTCGGAGCGTCTGAGCGGGGCGAGGATAACAATACGCGCGCTAGCTTATAACTAAAAGTCGTAAGCGACAAAATGGTTTTGTAATTTTATTATTTAGAAATGATAATTTGATAAAAAATCCTACTACAATTTTAAAGAGTATGTATATACTCAACTACTAAAAAAGTTAAGAGGCTTTAATCGGTCCCGTTTGCCCATAATATGTGAATCTCTTTTTAAAAAGAGGTATGTTTGATATATTTTTCTCTGTTATAAAAGTTACCTAATCATGTTTCTACAACTAACAAAATAAGGTTTATATCATGAACTTTCAGGTAACCAAGTTGTATTTTGATCCGTTTTGTATTTACTGAGAAAAATTGACATCCTTGGCGCCAAAAATTCCAATTCGTCCTCTTAAAGAACGGTGCAAGGTGAAGTCGCGAGGGCAGCGAGCGCGAAAATTTTTTAGTTTTGGGACATAAAAGTGCTCTAATCATGTTAGAATGAACTGTACTGACAAGCGAACAGCCGCGAGCGTAGCGAGCGCGAAAATTTTTGAGTTTTGGGACGTAAAAGTACTCTAATCATGTTAGAATGAACGGTACTGACAAGCGAACAGCCGCGAGCGTAGCGAGCGCGAAAATTTTTGAGTTTTGGGACATAAAAGTACTCTAATCATGGTAGAATGAACGGTACTGACAAGCGAACCGCCGCGAACGTAGCGAGCGCGAAAATTTTTGAGTTTTGGGACATAAAAGTACTCTAATCATGTGAGAATGAACTGTACTGACAAGTGAACAGCCGCGAGCGTAGCGAGCGCGAATTTTTTTAAATTGTTTGTTAAAGGACTCTCAAATTGAACTCGGAATTAAGCACAAATAAAAAGAATCCGTGACTGGATCGAGAGCCAGTTGTTTCCGTTACGTTGGTGTTCCAATTTTTTTGTTAAATTGAGAACTCAAAAAGAAAATTATTTTTTTTCTTGGACCAGATATATGTATTTTTAATTATATTTTTTTTATATTAGTGTGGGTTGTAGCGCGAGGCCCCCCCAAGCGCGAGGCCCTGTGCGAAGGCACAGTTCGCACACCCCTAGGGCCGCCACTGGTTAGGAATGTACAGTCAACTTCAGGTCTGTGGTAACAGTTTTATAGGAAAATCGTACTTACTATTGAGTTAAGGTGCATGACAGTTACCACTGATGTCCGGTCTACTGTACCTCTACAAGGAATCGTTACAATTTAAGCTTTGCTCGTAGTTCTGGGTAATATGAGGAACTTTATGACGTTGAAGAAAATGAAAATTGATGTTAGGTACTTTTATTACAGCAAGAAGTTGATATGTAATTATCATCATTAAATTACAGGAAATAATTACGAAGAATTTAATTGTTTCCTACCTTTTTAATACTCTAGCCTACATGCGAAATCAGTGAATGCCTCTGTAGTGATGATAATATTTGTAAAAAGAAAGTTTATTTTCAAGCGTATCAAATCTTTTTCTTTTATCAATTAGGTTTTAACTCTAACCTAACATATTGTAGGGTAGTAGTGGATAAAGGTGCATAAAATTAGTTATTTCAAATTCTAATAAATATCGGGACACTTTTCCACACACGGTCGGTTAGCATCGTATATGTTTTGGGCATGAACGTGGACGGATATAGGACGACCAAAGAAACGAATGATGGATTATGTGAAAATCGATAAGGTTAGAAAGAATGTTACTTGTAGGATGGCGAAAGAAGAGTATGGAAGGAGAAAATATGCTGCACCAAACAAAGTTGGGATAATAGCAGGAGGATGATGGTCAGAGAGCCTCAGTGTAAGCGTACTGATAAGCATGTGTTTCGAGTGTTAAACCTACTGATAAACTACGTAAACATACATTTATTTATAAATAGATACATATTAAAACATCCAAATCACAGCCAACAAACATGCTCCTAACACTAATGTTGACTGCAATGGGAATCGAACCCGAGACTACTGTATAAAGGAGACCTATATTTTGGTCCATGGAAGCAGAAGTACTAGTTACCTACTTAATATGTGACCCTATAGTCAACTTATTTGTTATGTAGCTGAGACGTCAATTTTCCTAGAAGCATATTTATTTAACCTCGAATAAGCAATGATTGACCGAGAAAATTAATAAGATGACAAGGTAATAAGACTTGCAGGCATTGAAGATTTCTTGGAATTTACCTCAACAAAACTTCAACAATTTAAAGCAAAACTTAATTTTCATCATTCTCCGAGCCTCTTTCCCAACTATGTTGGGGTCGGCTTCCAGTCTAACTGGATGTAGCTGAGTACCAGTGCTTAACAGGGAGCGACTGCCCTATCTGACGCCCTCAACCCAGTTACCCGGGCAATTAACTTAATTTTATTGAAACTTAACAATGAAGACAAACGGAATTTAATCTGCTCTCTTATGACACCTGACCAGTACATTTTAAAAGTATCATTATTAGCAATCTATTAATAACTCTAAGCTGGAACTGAAAGATAAAAAAATCATAGACATTGGTCCCTAGTGAAAACACGCATCACATCAATTATAAGTTTACGCTAGTGTGTGTGACCCTACTAGTGTGATGTTTCTAAGCCTATTCACGTGCGTAGTTTTTGTCGCATTACCCATAAGTTTAATGGTATATAAATGCGGACAAATCCGATGGAAGTTGTAGATCACCAACATTATCTGTTCAGTGAAGTTACGTCTCTAACAAACAGGTGGTTATTGTTTTATATTAATATATTCATATTTACCAACAGTTGTGTTCTTCATTATGTTGACAAATCCAAATACCTAGTGCATAGAGCATGAGAACTGAAGTAGTTGTTCCAATGTTTGGTAATTTTTTGGTAGAAGATACGAGCTAGTAGAATCTGACTAAGGGTGACAAAACCCTAACCTATTGTATTGCTTATTGATCATGTTAAAATTATATCGTTACAGCATCAACATGAACTCCTTGATCGTATTCTGCGTGGTGTCTCTGGCCGCTTTGACCATCGCTCGTCCTGACGGCGCCACATACACCGACAAGTATGACAATGTAGACCTGGACGAGATCCTCGGCAACCGTCGTCTGATGGTGCCTTACATCAAGTGTATGCTCGACCAGGGCAAGTGCGCCCCCGACGCCAAGGAACTCAAGGGTAAGTGTGAAAACACCATCAAAATTCTAAGAGTCCTCAGCACCAGCCATAATCAGTTACAGTCCATAGTCTTAGTTGTCAGCTTGACCTGTACCCAGTGGTCCGATGTTGGAGAAGGCATATTTCCCATCTCACACTTTTTAGTTTCAAAGATTTTAAACATGTAAATAAACGGGATGCCCCTCAATTCACTCAAAAGAGGCTTCATCGCATGATTTGTCTGCACACGAAAGGGGCCTTTTCTTGTTATTATATGCTTTCCGACCAATACAAACTTCAGAATGGAATTCTGTTTTGCAAATGTTCATTAATTTTGGTATAAATAATCGTCTTTACAGAACACATCAAGGAAGCTCTCGAGAACGAGTGCGGCAAATGTACCGAGGCCCAGAAGAAGGGAACCCGCCGCGTCATCGGGCACCTGATCAACCACGAGGCTGACTTCTGGAACGAGCTGACTGCCAAGTACGACCCTGAGAGGAAGTACACCACCAAGTACGAGAAGGAGCTCAAAGAAGTCAAGGCTTAAGTGATCACTGACGACCGTTTAGTTTCAATTTGATATCCAATATTGTGATTTTAGTATATAAATAAAAACGATTATCCAAATTTCTTGTATTTCTACTTATTGTTGGTAAGGTACACCTGTATCTACACTTTGTGTAGCAATCCACTATAAGATAAGATAAGCTGGACGTATCAATCATATTAACTCCAAAATACAGATTAGCTTAAAACAATTGTACATTTCAAATTCTGAAATCAAATTATGTCAGTTGAAAAGTATATATCTCTTAAAACTGCCTAAAACTGGTTTTTTTCAAAACTATCTTGTGAGAAGCAAAAACAATGAGAAAAAACACACTGCTGCCTACTTAAATTTTTTAGGGCTGTAGAAAACAAGGCCATAAGAGCCCGTAACATTTTAATGGTTATTTTTAATGATATATTAGGAATCCTTATTTGAGACCACTTACGAATCGAATAAGAATCCAGACAAATAGCATACATGTCATACATTGCTGTACCTAAGTACCTACTATTACTCCGTTAGATGGCTATTTGGTAGAGCTGATGGTGGGATTTATTATCAAAAAATCTAATGTAAAATGTAAAAGTAGGCAAGTGGATAGAAATAATAGGTAGTAGAATAGCTTATAATAATCATAAGTGTGTCGACTTAGTAAAAAATGATTCCTCATATCCGTTGTCGTGTTCCGGCGATTTCGCGGGACACCACGCACTGCAACACAAGACCGCCTGTTCGTGTCAAAATATATTTTTCAGTTGTTCTTATTTTTTGCATATATAATTTTATTATATGCATTATAATATTTTCTATGGGCCTTAGCAGCCTGAAATAAAGTAATAATAAATATCAGCGATCATTAAATCAAGGTAAGCTGAAAAAGTTCTATCAAAAGTAACTTGACACCCTGACATTAATAGTAGATAAGGTAAACAAAAACTTATAAAACACGCATATAAAAAGGTACAGTTCATAAGTAATTACACTGTGTAAACAACATAATAAATAGTCATATTTATCATTACTTTGCGAACAAAAACTTGATCACTAGCGCCAGAAATTAACGCGGATCAAAGATCAAATTACGTACGTAGATAAATAATGCTATGATGACTTATTTTGTACTAGCATTTTCCTGTAGTTTCACTTCTGCAGACTGCTGATTTGGTCTCAAACTCCAAATAAACAAAAGCAGATCCTTATTATTCATCCTCCGAGCCTTTCTTCCCAACTATGTTGAGGTCGGCTTCCAGTCTAACCGGATGTAGCTGAGTATCAGTGCTTTACAAGGAGCGACTGCCTTATCTGACCCTATCAACCCAGTTACCCGGGCAACCCAATACCCCTTGGTTAGACTGGGACTTACTTTACTAGCTTCTGACTACCCGTAACGACTGCCAAGGATGTTCAATGACAGCCTTATTATTGTTATCCTATAATAATATGCACTTAATAATATTATCTACGCTTCAAACCACTTACCTATGTAACCTTTCCAATTCGATGTTAGATTTACAATAAATCATCAGTTTTTTTATTTCTTTTGTGGAATCACAAGGAAATGCCACATAAATAGCTGCGAACGAAAAATATTAAAAATGTTTAATGTAAACATCATGAGCTTTTTTATCGTTCTCTATTGGGCTTCCTCTCACACAAAGAAGGATTGAGCGTTAATCACCACGCTTGCTCAATGCGGGTTGGTGATTTCAAACATTATAGTCCAGATTTCCACGAGATATTTCCCTTCATCTTTTACCACTTCCTATTCCTTTCTCTTCACCAACTGAGAGTACATACAAACTTATAAAAGTTGCGTTGGTACTTGACTGACCTGGAATCGAACACACTCATACTCGAGAGGTTGGTTCTTCACCCACCAGGCCATCACGACTTTAATTTAATAAAATAATAATGAGAGGCCTTGGTTCTTTACCCCACTAGGACACCACGACTTCGACGTTTAATGTAATAAAATAATCCTAACGTCAGTCATAATTAGATCATCCAGTGGAAAAAGACAAGAAGACATTTTGTGGTTTTAAGATCGATGGGTAAAAAACTGTTGATGTTATGTTTTGAAACGAAACTGCTGGAAATACCAAACAATGTTGGAAACACAGAAACTCGTTCATAATTTTTATTACGAATGTTTTTTTTACTGTTCTAGTTACGGGAGAAAAAAATATTTTATGAATGGTAATAATGATTGTTCTTAATGATCATTATAAGTTGTGGTGTACCTACGTCCGCAGATTATAATTTGATTGAGTTTTTATTATTTAGATTAGGAAGTGTTGTGGTTTTAAATTATGATTACCAACAGTAGACAACATAACATTCAATTATATGAAACTGTAGCGTATTCAATTATAACCAATTAACAGCCCAATTAGTAGTTGGGAAATAAAAACCTTTATTGTATGTATATAGTACCTATCTACCTACACTAGGAGATCATATAAGGGTTATTTATTTCCGCAAGACAGTTTATCCGTATCCCTAATAGAACGAGGGTTATTAGGCACAGAAGCCAGCATATCAAGCTACACCAATTTGTAACAAAAACAACAAACATTAAACCTTATACTTAGTTCAGATATGAAGCTGAAAATGTATTAAAGAAAGACAGATTGTAGTAACATGAAGAAGATGATGAAAAAGTTACATGTGAGGAGGATCGGGCACATTTAGAAGTTCCTTTAGATTGGATTAAACCGCAAGGAACAGCTATGTAGGAAATAATATAAGGCAACGCTTGAGTGACCATTGTTGACGGTCGCTAAAAGATGTGCCTATTTACTTTTTTAAAACCTGCTTTACAAGTAAAGGTGAACGGCCAAATGAGCGACTGCCTTGAATCTTGGGCCGTGTAGTCGTAAGCACAGACAATGTTCATGTATGTCCTAGGTTCGGTTCCTGAGTCGGGAAAGTTACAGTTTGTATTGTTTTATGTATATTACTTATGGACCTGAGAATCACAGGGATCGCTTAGAAGGTGTCATAAACTAGATTTTAATAGGTAGGTAATTTGCTACGTACTTAACGAGGACTATTGCTACATTTCTGCATAACTTTTTTTTCCAAAATAAGTGGGTTAATTTGGAAAAAAAATTACACAAAACTATTGACAGTTAATGATTTTAAAATCTCACAACTCATATATTAACAATAAAAATGCACTTAACTGCATTCAGTTTATTGCCAATTACCTATCCAATTATCACAACAATTTTCACAAAGTTGGTTTCTTAAAAGTTATCTGCATATAAAAACAAACAAACGTCATCATATAGGAAACTAACTGAATAATCAAGTGTTCCTAGATTCGATATTGATTTATTCAAATTCTATATCTATAGAAAATCCCAAGAAACGAGTAACTATTTATGTTTGTGACGTAGATACTCAAGATCTGAGAAATTATAAACCTGTTGTCTCGGGATATGGGACCAATGTCCTAGACACTATATAAAAAACCATTGGACGGGCCATAGTCCATAAGTCGTGTGGTCAGCAACGAGTGATCTTGTCAACACATTTCTTTTTTGAAAAAAGTAAGTGCCTTAATATTTCACCTTTTCATTCGTGAATTTTATTTTAAACTACAGTAATTAAAAAAAAGCTAAATTTTTATCCGTATTTATTAGTGAAGTTATCGAGCTTTCCATGTTTTAAAATAACTTTCAAATTACACCGCGGTTAGTGACTTCTAAAATCTATAATTAGCTTAAATCGGTTACGTTCAAAAGTTCGCTGTCCGCCCACTTTGACCGCAAACTCCTTTACTTGACATAATGATGGGTATTAGATAATATTATCCACGTTAAAAAAACTATACAAAAAGCTAACTACTTAAGTCGCGATATTTTTTGTACTGCAGTTGACCATTTCATGATAGTGGGCATTTCCCTGTCATAGATGTCATTAGTTTGAATACTATTTTTTTGCCTTCATAATCTTATCGTCTAAAAAGTCTTTCATTTAGAAACTTAAATATTATTTTCAAATTAATTAATTAACTTGGAGGTACCCCGGCGTATAAGACTTTTTTAGTGTTCTGCGAGATTTTTTTTGTCAAAACAGTTTGCTGTATAACTTGTAACTTCAAAAACAACTGAGTTGATTTTTATGAAACGTGTCATTTAAAACGATAAACTGTACATTATATTCTAAAATAAACTAAATCTATATTTACATATAGATAAAGAAACTTAACACTTAGGCACTTACTTAGGTTAATGTATGTAATGTATGTAATGTATCTAAGAACCGACATGACACTATCAAACCTTTTTTTCTTCGAGGATTAATCAAAAATACTTTTCTTTACAGCATATTCAACATGAAAGCCGTATTCCTATTATGCTTGGTCGTGGTGGCCGTCAGTGCTCGCCCCGAGGCCCAATACACCAACAAATATGACAATGTCAACTTGGACGAGATCCTAGTAAACAAAAGACTGCTGGTTCCTTACATCAAGTGTGCTTTGGACCAGGGCAAGTGCTCACCAGACGGCAGGGAACTTAAATGTAAGTAGACATTTTTTAAGATGGTGTAAGTTGTCAAATATCTTGGAGTAACATTTCTTTTGAACTTGAATGAGCAATTATAAAAAGAAATGTGATTAAAAATGTCAGCACAACACACAACAATATGAGATTGGAAATGTCCCCAATGTAATTTTTGTAGGCATTTGATAATGTCGTTAATATCTATTTGATAAAATCTTGCTTCTATTACATTTGATGAAGTTACCAAGTGATCAATGAAACTTAACCAAGATATGTATAAGTCGAATAGCACCCCAGCTACAGCTGTTCTGTAAACCTGTTTTCTATGAACGATTGTATTTAACGACTGACCAATTATGCCCAATTAACGTAACATAACACTGTTCATAAATTAATAATAAGGATTTCGACTAATTACTTCAAAACTGCCAGTCATTTTGATCTAAAAACGACAGACGTCATCCATGTAAATAATTGAAAAATCTGAATAAACTTAAGCATTAGAAAAACTTTGTAGTGATATTTTCCTAGTTCAGTTTGTAAAGAGGCAACTGTCTTTGTTATTGCATCACTTAATATACCAGAAATAAACTCATTTTGTGTGTACCTATGTAAATCCTGATATCACGCAAAGGGCAGAATCAATGGACTACTCAGTTTTTCGAGAAAGAAAGACATAGAGTGTCTTAGGGTGCAACACAACCGCTTCAAATAGCAAGTAGAAACTTTACAGATTGTAAAATAAAAGCCGGCTCTTATGCCTATATCTCAACCTGAATTCTCATCCACAGCTCACATCAGGGAGGCATTAGAGAACTATTGCGCCAAGTGCACTCCAGTGCAGCAAGATGGAACCCGCCGCGTCATCGCCCACCTCATCAACCACGAACCCGACTACTGGAGGCAGCTTTCCGTCAAATACGACCGCGACGGTAAATTCGCCGTCAAATACGAAAAAGAATTAAGAACCATTGCTTAAATTCCAAATTCAAAAAGACTGTTTATTTAATAGTGAATGAATGAATGGGTCATGTAATAAAAAAAATATTTTAAAGAGTACTCCATTGTTTTCCTTAACCAATAAATTCCTTTACAGGTTATTTTTTTAATACTTGAAAGCAAGTTTAGCATCACCTTCACAAGTTTGCCTTCACTCGACTTCCTTTTTAATATTGTATTTGTTTATATTACAATGTGTTATGAGAAGCACTTTATAGAGGCCTAGCTTGAATATTGTGAGGTCAAAATGTAGGAAACTGTTTAGTTGCGGATAAATAGATTCTAGACCTAGTTTACAAGGTTTATGGCTTCCACAGAAGAGTAAAAATACACTTATGTTGTAAAATTAAATTATTGTCAGATCCTTCAATTTGTTGGTCATGGGAAACCTGAATTTATTAAAAAAGTTTAACACATTTGAAGTGTCTGATTATCTTAGAACCTTAAACCTTCTGTAAACGACGATAAAACAAGTCTTCTCACTAGTCATACACGTCACAACTTCGTGAGTGCGTGAGTTCGTAGCTTAGTAACAATCTTAATTATAGAGATATGATGGGCTGTTTACCCGACAGCCCACAAGGATTATGCTTTTAACACATAGTGAGGTAGGTAATTAAACGAGTAGCGTATGTGTTCGAAAGCACCACAAAGGATTCTTTTGTCCAAGTAAAGCAATCACTTGAACAGCTTCTTACAGTTGTTTTTTTACAAAAATCCTGACAGGTTTGTACACTTGCTTGCAAATAGTTGGAAGCCTTCATCTTTATTATTATACCTATAATCATTAAGAATACCTACACTAGCCATTTTCCCGCGGTTTCACCCGTGCCCCGTGGGAACTACTGCCCGCACCGGTATAAAATATAGAAGAGTGTAGTTTTTTTTCTGAAATTGGTCCGTAGTTAAAGTAGTTTTTGAGTAAATCCATACTAACAAACAGACAAAGTTTTATTTCCTCTTTATAATATTAGTATGGATAAATATGTATGATGACCAATTGTTTGTATAAGCTACTGCTTTTACATGCAAAACTCTTCTTACTTTATTTTGATAGCGCGAATAATACTAATATTAGCTTAGAAAAGTAAATAGCCTTCCTTACCTATCAAAAATATTATTGAAATGCTTTACCGACTTTGAAGAGCAGTCGATAAACTAGTGATACTGGTCCATCTATAGTTAAGAGTGGTTTTATCTTTGGCTGCGAAACTATAAAGGTAAACAGTAGAATATTTAAGTATTTTTAAATGTTCCCCCGATGACCAAATAGAAGTATGGTCATGCAGTGGGGAAGATTTTTAACAGTTTTTTTCGTAAGAAACAGTGAAAACCACATTTTACCAAAATCAGCGTTTTATTTACACAGAATCATGAAAATAATATCGAGAATCCATAGTGTCAATGTCAATATGTAAAAGGTTAAGGTGAGGTGGCTGACAATCCTGATATCATGGTAATTCAAATTCTACTTATCGCGGAGTTCACTGCAAGTGTTTTATTGAGACAGTAATGACAATCCACTGTAACCTACTTGTGTTGAGCCTCTACTTTTTAATTCTTTATTTTATGGAATTTTGTTCTCAGAACGTGTCAGCCTTTTTGAGTCATACATTATTACGCAATATATTTCTAGTACATAACTAACAGGATTTTGAGCAAGTAACTATTATATAGCTAGCTAGTTAGTGCTGCAGTACATAATGCAGTTGCTTATATGTTGACCCTAAACAATCTTCAAATGTTTAAGGGTTCCTACAGGTTTAAGATAAGTTTTCGCTAATCACAGTAATTTTCCACAATATACCATTTGTAAATGAAAAGATTAGTGATAATGTTTGTTAATTACCATCTCGAGCGTTTCAAGGTAAATCAATCACAGTGTCAACTTGCTGACCTCTGCAGCCATGCATAATGAATGCTATGAATCGTCTGACTCAACTATGCTTACCTAACACTCAGAAGAAGTAAACAAAAAGTCGTATTTTTGTCGCAAAGGTGAAACGTATTATCATTTCTTGTACATCATTTGAAGTTATGTGTTCTGAACTCGAAGTCCAGACTCACAATTTGCTCTGATAAGATGAGATGTAGAGATTTACAAACCTCAAAATGCAGAAGAACTCTGTCTCTAAGGATGTTTATAAGTAGTAATTTTTTAATTCAGTAATCATATAGTGTGCTTCAATAGCTACGACATACAGCTCCACTTGTGTAGAAATTTTTATTTTTACTAAACAAAAGAAGACGTAGCAACTCCTTACAAAATAAACCCTGTGCCTATAAAAGTTTGCAGCCCTTTCCAAATAATCGCCAAACGAACAAACAAATGGGCAACGGATCAGAAAATTTTACCGTAGGCTGTTATCACTCTAAAAGGCAGAATATTATATTTATTTGTTTAAATAATCCAAGGCCATATTAATAGACATGTTTGGCAGACAACCGAAATAGCTCTTATATAATAATCGATTTTATTAATTAATACCCGTATTCGACTTACGTATGTCTGTTTTTATGTCTATCAAACAAAAAAGACTAGCGACAAACGGGTCTTAAATAGCGCTTAGGGCGATTTAATATAGCTGGTCTTATTATCAAGCTAAGTAGACGTTTTGACAGTTTACGTTGTTGAAGAAAAACGACTAAGCACAGAACATAAAACTTGAAATATTTTTTTGTATTTAGTAATCCACAAATAGATCTGGATTGCGCATGTTAAGGGAATGTCAGACTTATTGACTAATATCCTCTCATGTTCATTCTGGAGCCCTTTGTATTCCAAGCCCGCGGACTATATACATCAGGACTATCTCGCAGGCTATACATGACTAATATAGGGTATTATGTATATAAACACATTAGATATACTCACAATAATGACCCCATCTCTTTCCAAGACAGAAGCAAATATCAGGGACAATATTCCATATTCTGTTGTTTTTATAATACCGTTAAACCTTTAATTAATCAGATTAAAAATAAATTACTGGTTGTCATTGAATAACTTGATATATACTTTATTATGATTTTTATCCTGGTGTCTAGAAAGTATGAAAGCGACAGTCACGCCAAGGGATCTCAGGTGGCATGGGTTACTAGGTTGAGGAGGTTAGATAGGAGTCGCTCCAGACAGAAAGAGACTAGACCCAGAACTTAATGATCAACCGCCTTCAAAATTACTAAGACCATAAAGTCCTTCAAGAACTTCATAAGATATCCAACAAGGAATTGAATATTTGTTTACACGCGTTAAAGTTAAATTATACTTCAAATAATAATAATTCTCAAAGCATTAAGTTCTAGTTTTTTCGTGTTGTTGATGGTTTGTTGCGATGCCAGTTATCTCACATAAAAATAGTTATCGCTGTCGAATCAATTCGACAACGTTCGTTATTTTTTTTCTGAGGGGGCAAAAAAGATCGAGAATGGCTGAAGCCTGTTCCAAGGAGGTTTTTTTCTTTTTTCAACAACTCTTTTGACGCACACAGGGAACTCGTGACGCAAGATATTTATTATCTTTATTTTGATGTGGGATGACCAATTGCATTCAACGATTCAATGATTATAATCTTGTTTTGAAGTTAGGATCCTTTGCTTGCCTAAGTGCTATTTATTTTTAGATCTTTTGAGTTTATTTACGCTCTAACGCTTATTTTTGTAGTAGTGGGATGTCTCAGGCTAAAATTAGAATGGATTCGCCGTAAAAACCAATGGCTTGTTTGTGTTTTAAGTAGTTAATAATAAATCATTAAGTTAAAAATAGATGCTCTTTCTGACCAGACTGTAAATATATCATTAGGAAAATACAAGTATTAATATTAATGTTACCTATTCATATGCGAGGTCTCTAAAGGATTTTTTGTGAAGTGTACTGCTGGCTACAATTTGAAAATTTTATGCAAATGTCCATGTTAGAAGAACATACAAATGGCAAGTATTTCGTCATTATTATGTAGTTTTTGGTTTTTAGAAACATTACAAAACCAAGGACACTTACATAAAATTGTGTTGCTAGGTGGCCATTTTGATTGACGTAATATTTACATTATTATCATCATTCGCATGGAAACTTGTTACAGAGACGAGGGTTTTAAGATACATATTTTCTAAATTATTTAAATACTAGAAAGGCCTAGGTATGAGTGGTGTCAAATATTGTAGCAACACTTAGATTACCAGAAAATAACACATCTCATACTCCAAATTATTTATTTGTAGGTACACTACAAGCTAAGTTTTGATATTCGACTATATTCGTTCAATATCCAAATCCATCCATCTCTTGCAACATTCCCTAGTCGTCGGCAGCAAGGAAAGACTCATAGTTCTTCTCATATATGCTGTCAGGGTCGTATTTCGCGAGGAGTTGCTTCCAGTAGTCCAGCTCGTTAGCTCTGATGTGCTTGACAACCTTCCTCGACGCCTTCCTTTGTTTCTGAGTACATTTCGTGCATGAAGTTTGGAGCGCGTCTTTGATGTGGGCTGGAAAATGAAATAATTTTGGATTGAAAGTCGTTTCTAAATGAGAGTGCCCTTGGGAAACTACTTTCTATAGCGGAATAAAGTATGGGCTTAAAAAAAACATAATTCAGATGATTATCCTCGCACACCAACACAAGAACATAATAATTTCCCCTACAACTTCTATATAGTTTCAGTATAAATAATGGGATTAGTAGAGACAATCAAAAATCTTGTATCATGCCACATTATTCAGAATTAAATATCATATCAATAATAGTAATTTTGCTTCAAAGAGCTCGAAAGAGAAATCTTAAATGTTAGTACTTAGGTAAGTTTATTAAAATCACAGATAACGGACAAATCTTTCCATTCAAATTAAACCAAAAAAACTGCATTTTACATAATTTTATACCTACTTAATTTTCTAAATGCAATCAATGACTCATATATGTATAAACAAAACACTAATTCTATATGCACGATTAAATTACGAGATTAACGTCATCTGCCCACGTCAATCTGCTTACTGTTGCCAATCGCGTGATCAGACCAAGTTCATGGAAATCAATATGTTGTTGTAAATAAATGGTGATGTTGGTCTGTTTGTAAACTACATATTGTATTCCTCATATTATATAAAAGCTAACTAATAAACGATATGGTAATATTAAAGCACGATGCACAAAGGCAGTTGAAGTGATAATCATATAACTCAATAAACTAAATATATGTTTGTATCTGGGATGGGTTCACGTCAATAGTGCAATAAGTGGGCATCAAACTCATAACCTCTCGATCCATTAGTCATTGGACATTGCCACTTTTCATTAATTTTACCAAAAACATCATATCTGTCTCGTAAATAACGAATCCAAAGAATTTTTACCTTAAACTTGCTTGTACCTACTCGATTTTCGGAACCATAAACGCAGGAAATGTCAAATAAAATATGGTGCAGGTGAAGCCAGGAGTAGTACCTACCTAGTTAATGAATAAACAATAACAATATACAGTAAACAATGTGAGTAGGTAGTTTTCCGTAAGTACCTTCAAGGTGTTGAAATTTTACTCGTGCTTCACGGAAGGTTCTCATTTTTTGCTCGTCAAAAGTAAAAAAATATGATTTTGACTCATCAACATTGTACGTAATCTGTTTCTTTATTTTTGTAGTTTTAGTTCGTTTTATTTCCAATTTATTTATAATCTTAATTGCTTAGAACACTCAATTTGTTTGGTGGTCCTACTAATATTGGAAATGCGAAAGTTTATAAAGATATGTTTGTCACTCAATAACGAACACAACTGACTGATTAACCTTTCCATATGTATAATTTTTACACCTAAATAGCACATAATTTGATTATTTTATTTTCGTCTCTGGGAAATACTCTCACAGCGTGGGTTAATCCGCAAGGACCAGATATATGACTTTATAGCATGTAAATATAGTCAACAGTCATATTATTTTGTGGCTTTGACTTTGTGTCATTATTCACATCACACTTATTTAATTAAATAAAACTATAGTGCGTTTTACTCCCTTTCTATGAATGTAATTTCCAATAAGTATTCACGAGAATGCTACATACATATGCCAATAGAAAACATAATAAAAAAAGCATCCATACCTTTAAGTTCCCTTCCTTCTGGGGTACATCTTCCCTGTTCCAGCACACACTTGATGTACGGAATCAGCAGCTTTCTATTCTCAATGATTTCATCAATGTTGATGTTATCGTACCTATCGGTGTAGGTTTCGGCAACCGCGAACGCCGCCAGAGTAACCACTATAGCAACCACGAAAAACTTCATCCTGGAATATTTGAAATTATCTTAAAAATACAAAAAAACACGGTTGTGTCAACCACTGTATATAAAATGATAGAATTTTCTTACATTTTCGTCGTTTTATAAGTATTGGGTTTATTACTTTACATATTTATGACTTGATATTCGCCTTTTGCCCTGTACTTAGTTTCAAAATGATTTATTCCACGGACATACTATGACGCAACGTTTTGAGTATATTTTGCATATAATTTCCCTTTTATTTTATAGTAGGTATATTAAATGACAATATTTTTAAGGCTCCACGTATTTTTTGCATAAAGAAGCTCTCGGGAATTTACTTGTAAGCAAAAAATCAATTAGCAGACGTTCGATTAAAAATGCAGTGGGTTATTTTTGTAATTAAGAAGCTCACTCACATACCTAATCCTAATCGTATTAATAACAAATTGATTAATAACTCAATCGAATAGAATCAATAATAAAAATACCTGCTTTTTTATCCGATTAATGAACAAACTCTTCTATGAAAGAGTATCTAAAGACACTGATGATCTGATTAAAATCGATTACATTTATAGGAATGATTAAAACGATTACACGCGGAAAATGTCTACCCATTGTTGTGGTAATTATGTAAAACACTCCATTTGCAACCCTACTATAATTAGTGTCTTTTATTACCTGTGTCACAATTGAAAATATACATAAAAAGTCTAGGTAAGATGCTAGTGATGACTCAAGTCGCAATGGTTCCGTTTCTGAAACAAGTTTTGCACACATAAATTAAATCTGGGGAAAAACTATTGCATGCCTGTGGCACCTAAATAAATTAAAAATTAAAGGAGAAAGATTCCATCATATACTACGTACATACATGTAGGTACATGCATCATGAGAAACCATTATAGCTCACCATAATGAGATCGATTTAAAGTTACAGTAACAGGAACTCAACAAGACGTATTCCCGGTGGGGTGTGTGGGAAAATTCTCCCAGCTGTAGGGAGTTATCCACGAGTGGACGTTTCTCTATGGAATCTGTGGCCGAGGCGGTTTTGGTCTATCCTATTTAAAGTGCTGGGTCTGGATGAAAGACTACATCCAGACACATCCGATAAGTTTTCAATAGTCATTTCTGTAACCAAAGCCTTCATAACCAACCCGGGCGTCAATATTCCTTAGCAAGTTAGGAGTAGGTATGTTCTGACACATGCATTATTATCTCATAAAAAATATCGTAGGTACGTTTGTTCAAAACGTAAACAAGATGTGAGTACCTATCTTTTCAATGACGTTATACTCTTTCTGCGAATTTAAAAAATCGGTGGTAAACAATAAAAAAAAGTTACGAGTTATTTATGATTCTATGGTATTTATACCGTGATTTATTCATTAAAATTTATGGTTACCATGAACAATAACAAGCCGTTTAACTAATAGTCATACTTCTTGGACAATTTGCTTCATATGGATGCTGTAAACGTCATTGTTTCACAATTTTATAATGTTTTATAGTCAAAGTGATTAGTAATAAATTATTGTTAGTACCCATTATAGTATTTATTTATTACAGTTATTAGAATTTATCTACTATTCATCATATTAACATAAAATTCTTCTGCTGAAATCATTTAAATTAAAAAAAATAATGGCGAATATTAAACAAAGATCTATATTTTTTAATAACTTTTCTTATTTTGGATTTTTATTAAGACAAAAATAATGAATTGTTGCAGTTACTTCACACATTTCATTGTTGTATACTTTCAGAGGGATACAGGAGATTACACATTTCATTCACTCCAACATTCTTCGGATTAATTTCGATTTAATTTCATTAATTACTCAAAATAATTTAAACTTACATGACACTTGGTCATTAACAGTAGCAATTCACTCATAAGCGTTATTATACTATTGCAGTTATGTAAGTGGTAGCTAAAATATACATATTTTTAGTCAATCTTTTGTTCTTAATAAGACCAATGAGTAGTCAACTACTTACTAAATAAACTAAACTAAATTCAAATTAATGGTATATCTTTTGATCTGAAAGTATTTGTTGAATAAAACAGTTGAATGGTGCCTGATCATATAGCTATTTCTGCGATGCTGAATGAATGCATTTCTTAGTGATCAGAGAAGGCGATTGTTATCTATAAATATTCCAGTGAATGCCAAGAGGAATGAATTGTATACTCATTACATTTCATAAATATTTATTAAAAGGAGAGAAATTGTCTAAAAATGTAAGCTTTCAAGCCATTTGTATGGTGTAAACGCGTCAAGAAAACCTATGACGCCTGTGGTATTTTGTTAGCAATAACTAAACGCATGCGTTGAAGTCGTTTGTATGAGAAAAATTGATATCAAGTGTAGTTTTTTTCATGGACAAACATTGATTTATTTTCTCGTATTTTGTTTTTACTGGTATTCCTTCTATATTATTAAATAAGTAGTTTATAGGTCTTAACATCTTTGGCAGTCGTTACGGGTTGTCAGAAACTGTGAAGTCTAATAATCAGCCTTAACAACGGATATCGAGTGTAAAGGATAAGTGGACTAGGGAGGTCTGTTATGCAGTCATTCTATGTACAACACTGGTACTCAGCTGCATGCGGTAAGACTGGAAGCCAACTTGTACATATGTAGTTGGAAAAAGATCACCTCTATTTACCTTAAGAAAGTTTTAATAAATATTTTTACATATGTATAACTAGATGTCGCTGTCACTACGGTACAATATTAGTCGTAAGGTATAAAAGATCCTCGTTCAATGTTATATTTTCAAGCAAGCGTAGGTGTTTTTCTTATTCTTATTCTTTATTGTACACAAAAACATATAAAAATACACACAACACAGAGAAGACATGTACAAAGGCGAGCTTAACCCAGAACTGGGTTCTCTAACAGCAAACCTTAGAGCGATAGAGAGATGCGATAGGGAAGAGAAAATTAAAAAGTGCACAACATTAAACAAAAGAAAGATAAAACTACATAACATAAAATATATACCTATAAATAAAATATAAAATATAATAAATAAATAAATACATACATACAAATAAGGTCATGTTGACAGGAAATGTTCTTTAATTCGTCTCTTGAAGACATCTAACGATGTGCTGTCACGTATACTGTGAGGCAGAGCGTTCCAAAGCCTCACAGCGCGAACAGTGAAGGATCCATCATAACGGCTCGAAGTATGAGGAGGGACACGGAGTAGAAGAGATGAAGAGGAGCGACAGGGTTTGCCTCTAGGAACAAGGAACTCGAAGCGTTCCTTAAGATAATTTGGAGCGTTGGGATTGTGAAGAAGAGAGAAAAGAAAAGACAGAATATGAGCATCTCGACGCTGCCGAATTGGCAGCCACTTCAGCTGGCTCCGGAATTCAGACACATGGTCGTATTTCCGGAGGCCAAAAATGAAGCGGATGCACAGATTCTGCAGACGCTCGAGTTTGTTAAGAAGTTCCTCAGTCGCATCAAGGAAACAGACATCGGCATAATCTAAAAGAGGGAGAAGAAGCGACTGAGCGAGAGTAATTTTTGTCGGAAAAGGCAGGAACTTCTGGAGACGTTTGAGTGACTGAAACGAGCAAAATACCCTTCTGCTTACTTCTGCAACGTGTGAACCCCAGGATAAATGACAGTCCATGATTACCCCCAAGTTCTTGACCGTAGAAGAGTATGGGATTGCAACGCTATCATATGAGACCGGTGGTGGTGAAGACAGCTTATTAAGGAAATATCTGCCACCAATAATGAGAGCTTGTGACTTGGCAGGATTGACTAGAAGCCCGAAATCCTTAGCCCATTGACTTATGTTTCTAAGATCATTATTGATGGCATCAATTGCTTTCGGTAGCTCTTCAAGTTTGAAGTGTTGATAAAGCTGCAAGTCATCTGCATAGAGTCCATCCAAGTCTGTCCAAGAGATGGCAGTGGTAAGTACAGAAAAATAAATATTGAACTTATAAACTTACGATTAGCCATAAAATGACCATAATATTATGTAAATAACTGGGGAATACTAATGTATGTCAGTTATTTAAATACTAAAATTAATTACAATATGTAAATTTTGACCATTATTAAAAAATATAAAATTAATATATCATGGAAAGCCCAAATGTCTGCCCATTTACGTTTGCATAATTTTGGCTTCTTTAAAGCTGAAGCAAAGTTATTTCTCAGTCAAAAGAAGGACTTTTTATAGTTTATTTAATCTCCAAAAAGTCTGCTCTTATTCAATTTTTGTTGATTTGAAAGTAGTAAGTGATATTTAGGATCATCATTCTCTTGCCCTTACCCTAGAAATATATTTTGGACTACAATCAAAATAAAAAAATAATAAACACGAAATGAATTTCTTTGGTTTATTAAACAATAAACAAATATGGTAAATACATCTCATGATAATAAAAATAAAATTTATATCACAATTTTTAGCACAATACAAAAACAAATAGCGATGTACATAAAAAAGAAGAATAACAACGAATTAAAAAATAATGAGTAAAAGTAGTAGGAAAATTGAGCAATTTATGATAGCTCAGGCAGACTTTGGCCAAACGATCAACTTGATCGTATGACATCAAAAGACGATCGCGTGACCAAAATCTATCTCAGCTAGCTTATGTTTAATTTGGTGGGTTTATTCGGGGATCTGGATGCCATTGGCTCTTGCGCGGTCTTCGTACTTCTTCCTCCAGTCTCCTTTGGGGTCGTACTTGGCAGCCAGCTCACGCCAGATGTCCAGTTCGTTCTTGATCAGGTGCTCAATGACCTTGTAGGCACCCTTCTCTTGCGCTTCTGTGCATTTTGAGCAGCCGGTCTCGATGGCGTCTTGCAGATGTTCTGGAAAATTAAGTGGTTTTTGTGAATATTCTACATTGAGAAACTGTATAAAGAAATAAAATTAGACGGACACGAATAATGCTTTATGAAAGTCTAGCTGTTTTTTGAGATATCACTCAAGTCTCGGGGAAGAAATGGGTCTATGTTTCTCGGGGATAGTCTAGCAAAATGTGCAAGGTTTTTTCAAATAGTTCAAAAGAGCCTTAACAAACAAAATGTTTGTTCTTCATTATATTCGTATGAAAGGTGTACATATACGCATATGCATATCTACATTAGTTGTGCAGTATATGTATAATTTGCTTTCTCATTTGCAATACTAAAACCATTTCATCCTTTGTTATTTGCCGACACACGACAAAATAAACATACTGTATAACATTTTCCCTGTAGTACATGAACGGAAGTGTATCGTCAAACAGACGTGACAAGCATTCATAATAACGAGCACATCACGTTTCCTTACCAGTTGTCCTCATCCTTTGATTTCCTATTGTCTTAGTTATAATTCGATGCAAACAAAGTTAGTCACTCATGTCAAAACAAAAGAAGTTTGACGTCTTAGTAAAATCAAGATCGAAAAAGGTGGCGTTATTTTAGCGAGCCATATTATTTCCTGTTGTACTTTGAGGGAAGTATTTTACTTTCATTTTAGCTGTATACCAAAATTTTATCTTAAACATTCATGCATTTTACAAAGTAAGTATAGTGGGAATAGCAAACGAACAACTATACATTGGCCTTTATAATACTAGGTCATTACTTAGTACATTCAATTGTATTATTTGTTTGGCAGAGCTCGTTGCAAGTAATATCTGCACGGGTCAATCGATCATTTAATAAAGCAATGCTTTCCGCGATCTGTCTGGCGATGGATGACAATCCACCATGATATAATTGGGTTGAGGAGGTCAAATAGTCAGTCGATATGTAATTAACACTGATACTCAGTTGCATGCAGTAAGACTGGAAGTCGACCCCAATATAGTTGAGAAAAGGCAAGGTTGATGACGGAATACATAGGTGCATAATGGGTAAATACAATCATTTCGGATATTACATACATTAGAAGCAAAACTGCGACCAGTAACACTACAAAGTAGTTTCAAATTATGATTACTGAGATAACCATAGTGCAATGCGATGTCGCAAAAAGAAAATTGACAGTCACCGGTACAGTCGTGAACAAAACTAAATTATATATGAAGAAGATACAAAAACCCAACTTTTGAATAGTCATAGGGTTACTGTACTTCTCAATGATAGTAAGTTAATAAGTGCGTTGTTTGTATCACGCCTTGACTTGAAGTTAATTGCTCTCATTCATACAAGCGCGTGCACCACATTGCTAGTATTTCATTATGAAAATACCCTATTTCAGAAAGTAAGGGTACCTAAATGTTTTATTTGAAGAAAAAAAACGGAGCATTTTAAGCCAAAGCCGAAATAATAAACAAAGCTCTAATACTTGATTTGTACGTATAGTCACCTTGTTCTACATTTTTATAAATAACTGAGGTTTTCAGTAACGCAGCTGCGATATGCAATCTTGTACCCATAATTAATTTGAAATGAGCGATTTCTCAAATGTACATATGTGAAACGTTGCCAAACACTATCCTTCTAATTCGATATTTTGATGATGCACCAATGACCTTAGGTATATTTATTTATTTTTATTTTATTTATTTCACATTATTAATATGGCATACATGTTCTGAATGGGAGATACTGAAACTGCAATAAAGCAGTTTAAGTAAAACGAGATTGTGAAAGCGCAGGGCTAGCTTATTCATAGATTTGCAGCTGATAACATACAAACTATCAGGAGAGTGTCTTTCAAATATTTAATATCTAGCCCATTTTACTCAACTTTATTCACGATATTTATTTATTTGTATATCTAAAATAACTTAAAAACCTACGTAATAAAAATCAACCTTACACCCCCTAACATAAGATCCAAAATTCAACACCAACCTTTAAGCTCCTTGCCCTCAGGACTGCACTTTCCCCTCTCCATAACACAGTTGACGTAGGCTAGCAGCAGTCGTTTATTTTCCAGGATTTCGTCCAGGTTGATATTGTCATATTTGTCCGTGTACTTGTCGTCGGCTAGGGCGGCCGCGGCTACCAGGCAGAGTACTAGCAGGAATTTCATGGTGCACTGGAATTTGAAAGAGTGGGGTTGAGTAAGGTGTGGTGTAGACTATGATGATGTAGACTAAATTGTCGGAGGTGGTAGTGTATCCAATCAAACTTTTTAGTCGGTCCCGGGTTAGAAATGATGGGGCCAGTGGGCCAGCCTATGAAATTGGGTGAGTTTTGAAATACTGCTTCAAAAGCAAAAGAAAAAGTAATGAACAATAAATCTAGAGCTTTCTATGATATAAAAATATTGTAAACAAAGCTTGAACTAGGTGTAGCAAGTAAAAAAAAAATTATGAAACAGAATCATGCAATTTACTAAATATTGACCTATTAACTCTTTGACATAATTCATGAAAAAATATTTTACTAATGAACCCTATCCTGGATGAACTTAACTAAATATTTTTTTAAGTTTATGAAATAAAATGTATCTTAAAACTGCACAGATAGTATGAGTGTGACCTACCGTTAGTAAACAGTAAACGCAAGTAGCCGAATGACTTATGATGTCGGTCGTAATCATATGCCTCTATATATACCAGGCCGCGGTGTGCTTAAAACATCTAATTTGCCCCTGGTTGGCTCATTATTTTATCTGTCTTCGATGCATAACTTCGTTGTTATACAGGCTGTTCCATTTTCTGTGGTTACGTTTCGACTCACGTTGGGAAAACGGGTGATGAATTTTAATTTCATTTACTTGAATTGGTTTTCTTGTGTTTGAATGTTTGATATGATGATGGCTATTTTATGAGATATTTTTTTGCTTAATACACAAACCACCAAACATATAATTTAAATCATATATTTATTATTCATTCTACTTGATATGTAAACAAGTTCAATAAAATGTGAAGGTTCTGCCATCCCACAGTGAATCAAAAATACGAGTAGGAATATCCTATATAAAGTCACAGATATACTAAATGACTAATGATACATGTATCGAGAAAGGAATAGATCAGTGAAATGAGAGCGCTTTGATTTCACAACTTTTTATCCGGACTCAATGTAGTATTGCATTTAATATATGACTTATTTGCATAACTTAATGCAATACTTAAGTACAAATCATCAGTCAATTAAAATTATAAATTAATTTTAATAAACATTTATAAATTGCTATTTTAGTTTCAAACCGTCGCGTCGCATCAATCACAGTGATGGATTAGGACTAAAATCCTAAAAAACTTAAATGTTGGCACAAATAGATAGTATCAGTAATATTTGCACTTGCTTGCATAATCTCATCCTAGAAATATATATTTGTCTTTCTACTTTGTAGATTTATCTTAACTTTGCTAACTCATCGTACATTACACGTTGCTATGTAGAAGTTAGTTTCTCAATATGCATCTACCAATTATACAAAATGGATAATTTATGACTATGATACTAAGTCTATCAAAAATAAAAGTAATAAACGCACAGAGTAAAAGAAGTAATAATTACATACTTACTTTGTAACCAGGAAGATAATTTATATAAGAATAGGTTAAAAGACTAAGTTACTCATTCATGCTAATAACCTAAGCTAACAGAATACTAATTTCATATCATACTTAGTTGTTGTTTAATTCATAAATGTATCAGTTCACATCATTTTCCTTATTAGCTAATTGTCAAGCAGGGAATTGCTGAACAATATTCATTTTACTTTCATTAACTTCAACTAAAGCTAGCTATGTTTAAATTATGTTACTAAAAATATTTTCGGAATTTGTCACCCCATAATTACGAATCAAACACTACATATAAATACCATTAATTTTATCTGTACTATATAAAAAAGAGGTTTTTTTTCTAAAACTATGAATCGATAAAAAAAATGATCTTTAAATGTTTCATTATTTTATCTGGGTACCAGCAGTAGTTCAAACGATACGCGGATGAAACCGCAGGAAAACAGATAGTAAGCTATAAGGTTAAAACTAATGTATCGCGGTTTTGTAGCACGCTGTATACAAAATATACGTTAAGGGGAAACACTCGCGGGTCTTCCGTTTCTACACCAGTCAGCTACCCTTGAAACTACATGCATTGTTTACTATAGATTTGTATATGCTTCTATTTATTTACCATCATGGTTAGCCATAAAAATATTCAATCAACAAACAGATAAACATAAAATGTGATGGAAAGGTCATGGTTCTGTCATTGTATAAATCACTCATTTAAATATGTTATTCAAAATCAATTTTGTGTAAGAAAATATTTGTGGGAAGGATAACTTTAAAAATATATTTTTTTTTAATAAAAATCATTTCAAAAGCATAACCCAACTTAGTTAGGAAAAAGGCTCGGAGGATGATGGATGATGAAAAATCATTTCAAAATGCAATAATAACGCTTATTTCTCTCTCTATCTTCGTCTGCTTAAAAAAACCATTTACAACTGTAACTTATCTATTTTCAAACAAGACAAAAAGACATTAACCTCAAAATTGCCCAAATTACAATTTTGCCACTGCATTTTTATACGTATTTTAAGAACAATCTTTACTCACTTCTATCACCTTCCCTTTCAATGTTTAGTAAAGTTGGCATGTATGTCTGAAAATTTCTCAGAAAGAACTGCATAATATTTATGTAAATATTACATCTATTACACAGTAAAGCTAAGAAGCTCGATGTATGTTAATAACCTCACAGTAAATAGAAAACATAAATAAAAGCTCGTCGACAAGATAAGTAATTCTCTGTAAATGTTACTATGTTAATATTATGTTACTTAGAACTTAGTGCATAAATAAACATATACTTTAAAAAGAACTTGTGTGCTATTTAGGAGTTCGAAACACCTATACATCAGAATCGTGCGCAGAAGACTGGCTTTATTGTCAGGTGGTATGGTAATGCTAATTCTTGGTCAAAATAATGTACTGTATTATCAGCGATAGGTATATTTATTTTATTGCCTTAGCTGTATCAAAAGTGTGATTTTGTTTGGACATTAAATTAAATTAATTTAAAGACATGTTATTATTTAATTTTTTTCTAAAAACGATCTTGTTTATTTTCCATCATAAGTCTTTATAACGGGTGATTTTTTAAGAGGTATAGGATTTGATTTTCAAAAAAAACCCAAAAAATTTGAAAAATTTGATAAAATCTTTATTGGAATCGATAGAACGGTCAATATAATTTAATGTTTGAAGATGATTTCATGCAAATGCTGGCCGCGGCTCCGGTTTAGATGGCCCATTCGCAAGGCCCAATTTCGGCACACTCTCTCCAACATATCAGCCGGTATTTTACGAATAAATGCTTCAATATTGGCTCCCAGTGCGTCAATCGTTGCTGGGTTCTCCCTGTAGATATGAGCCTTAACATGGCTCCACAAGAAATAGTCCAAAGGCGTTAGATCACACGATCTAGGCGGCCAATTGACGGACCCAAAACGTGAGATAAACTGTTCACCGAAGGCGGCTCTCAATTGGACCATTGTTTTGCGTGCCGTGTGGCATGTGGCACCGTCTTGTTGAAACCACATGTCAGGCATGTCCAATTTTTCCATTTTGGGCAAAAAAAAAATCGCCAATCATCACACGGTAGCGCTCGCCATTCACAGTAACGTTTCGGCCATTGTCGTCTTTGATAGTAAAATTTAATCATTTGCAAGCGTTGTTCGTTCGTAAGTCGATTCATGGTTAAATTATAGACCATACTGAACAAGTTTGACAATGACACAAGACACGATTCACGCGTGATCTGTCCAAAACAGTGTTGCCAAAAAGATACCAGCAAAAAAATCACCCGTTACAAACCTCAATAATCTCTTACTTTAAGATAAATCTTAATAACATAAACAAAACATGAATCACAGCGTCAAAGGTTCACACATTAAATCGTTCTAAGTTCATTTTAAAGCATAACATATCATTAACTTTACTAAAGAATGCAATACGCTATTGTTTATAATGCTTAACTTCTTACATCTTGTTTAATTCAGTGCATACGTACCTACGTAGATATCTTAGTAGGAAAAAACCAAACGTAAAATCTGACGAAGGTAATATTTTATAGAACATAAATAATACTAAGATGAATAAACGAGTGCAAGGCCACTAGGCTATTATGAGGTTTGCGTATAGAGTCAGTTTGTGGTTAATCTTATTAATATTGCATGAGTTCAGCTAACGTGGACCATAAGCTCTCGTCAGTAATTTGCCGCTTTGAAAATATATGATCAAAAAAATACTCTGTAAAGTGACATTGCCTGTAATAAATGTTGCTTGAAAATACTGCGGTCCCTTGCACTGTAACAATACGGACAGGACTCCTGTAATAAACGGATTGCATCCGAAGCCAAAAAAGTTTTTTTTTTTTT
This sequence comes from Helicoverpa zea x Helicoverpa armigera, assembly GCA_033682625.1. Taxonomy (NCBI): domain Eukaryota; kingdom Metazoa; phylum Arthropoda; class Insecta; order Lepidoptera; family Noctuidae; genus Helicoverpa; species Helicoverpa zea x Helicoverpa armigera. The sequence continues at coordinate 6,155,308 of JAWIIS010000011.1, forward strand.
ATATGGATCGTATAACTGTTTGATTTTGTAAAGACCTTTAGATAAACACATTGATACCAGTTATTTTGTCTTTTGAAATTAGGTATCATTTATTCACAATCTTTGCTTCTAAATATCTTTGGACTTTGAATCCTACATTTCTATACCTCATCATACTAACAAATCTCGTGCTAATAATATTCGCCTTAACAATGTTCCACTTGAACTAATATCATAATCCTCAGGTCAGACGGCAGCTGAATGTGGCAGACAGACGCAACGAGCATGGCGCGACCTTCACGCATACATTGAGTGAGTCAATTTGTCACCTCGTCAGCTCTGGTTAGTTCTACCCATTTGCTTTTAGAAGACACTAGAAGTTTATGATGCAGTGGACATTTTACTCTTGGTCTCTGTACTATCGCCTGCTAAGATTCCAAACGTTGTTAGTTAAAACTCTGGCCATAAAAAAAGGCAGAGAAAACATAGGTCAACATGTCTTTTGATCAAAAATTGAAATGTTTAAGATGAAGGAATTAAAGAGCCTTCCATACATCCTCGTGAGGTTCTATCTCTTATGCTAAGATTGCTATTCTAGACAGCCATACATCTTATAGTTGGAAATGTCATAACCTATCTTGAACTCAGGATCAAAGTTTTACACAAAGCCTTAAATGAAATTGCGTAAATAGCTATTCATAAATCCTTGATAGTCAAGCTGGAGTTACATCTATTGTTCGAAATAGCAATGTACAAGACTGAAGTTAAAGGCCAAACAAGCAAAGTCTAAAAATAAACATTATTACCGGTAGAATGAGTTCTAAGTTAGTCCAGTATGTGTGTGCAATTTTAATACATCCTAAAAAAATCCGCGCCGATATAATGGAAAAATGTGATTGTCAGTTTGTTTGTTATACTGGTAACCTGATAGAAGTGCAAAATTAGTAGGTAAGTAGAGTACAAGATACCTATTGATAGAGGAAAGTATTCTAAATAAATTATAGATGGAACGTGAAAGGCGATGTAACTGGAAAGACTGTTTCAATTGTGAGACAACTTCGAAGGAGTAGGTACCTATAGGAAAGAAAGACATGTTGCGCCGACGCTAAATAAATTGCAAAATTATGATCATAATGGATGGCTCTTAAGGCAATTTTAGGATACGATAAGTAACACTCGGGTTGAGGAAAAAATCGTGGGAAAGAGCTTTTAAATATGCAAAATAAATTCGAATGCACACAGGACTTTACGTGTGACGTAATACGTAATATGTATATTACCAGAAATCCCAATGTTTCAATTCCGAGGTGAACTGCATGTAAAAAATAATGGCAAAGGAAAATTTTCAAGTAAAGTTTTCAATTTGCATAATAGCTGCTACCTGACCTACTTTATTTTGTTTTTGTCGCTCCAAATTCCGCTTAAATCTTAAGGAAAATACAAGTAGGTAGGTACCTAAAAAGTTCATTTTATTTTACAAAAAAGCTCATAATGTATTTTTGTTATTTTTATAATATGTAAGAATTTCAATTTATTTAATCAAGTGTAACTATAACCGATCAAAAATCATTAAATTAAAATCTACAACCAAACCCAGGAAATAAGTAATTTTAAGGATTTTAATATTTTTTGTAAAACTTTTTTTCGTAACCATGAAGTTAATTTTGCTATACATATATGTATGTAGAGGTACATGCGTAATGAACTAAAATAACTACTTTTATTTTGAATTCATTTTGTTTATCTTCAATTAAGCATGGACTAGATTTGTATTATAAAAAAATATTAATTCGTGTGGACACCATCTAATGAACCAATATTGTTAAAACCATTGACATTTGTTTTCTCTTACTTCTTATTGTGACTTTTTGTTTTAACAAAATATCTCTTAAAAATCCTACTTTCGTAAATAAATGCATTATTTGTAGAAGATGGACAACATATACTTAAAGATATGACACGAGTACCTACTTATAGTGTGATGTACATAATTATTTGTTGACGAGGCTGACATTTGTAAGGATTTACCGAGACATAATCACACAAATTATTCACTTAGCTAGGCTGTCACGGAGGCTTTGACCTGCGTTAGCGCTGAAATTAAGGCTAATACCTGCGACTGCCTATGAAGGCAAACCTTTGAGGCACGGCATACGTAAAGGTTGTAGAAATTAAGCATTACCTACTTAATTGACACAGTACTACAGTTGATATGGATTGAATTAAAAAAATATGTTAATTATTTTGAAAAATACATATTTATGCGCGTATTTCCCTGCCCTGGTATATCCCAAGTATGACGATAATTCCTTATTTTGCATTCAAAAGGTTAACTAAAAAAAGGTTGCTATTTTTAATAAATAATTTACCGAGTTCTATAAATAGACACAAAAAACGAGTATGTTACTAATTTTAGACTCAGTTCAGTCGGCATTTCGTAAGCTATAATTGTAGACCTTGTGGTTTATCTTTATTAACAATGTTATGATCATTTTAAATAGCATAATGTATGAATAACATTATATAAATCTAACCTTAGAATAAAAAAATGTTTTTTGTCTAGGTTTTTGTAAGCACTGCAATCCTTATACTGTGTTTTGCGGATTTTGACAAAGATATAATCTAGTGCCTGAGGAAGGATACCTAAGCTTTTTTTATCCAGCTATGGGAAGTAGTTCCCTCATTACCTTCGCGGAACAGTTAGTGCTTAAAACGATGTAGATATATTCATAGATATATCAATACTTCTGCCTAAACCTTCATGAAAAATACAGATCATGTTTGGTCACAGAACGGGTAACTGGGTTGAGGAGGTCAGATAGGCAGTCGCTCCTTGTAAAATACTGGTACACAACTGCGTCCAGTTAGACTGGAAGCCGATCCCAACATAGTTGGGAAAAGGCTAAGTAGATTATGTTTGGTCACAGAGTAAACAAATGTTTTTTTTTTCTTGTGTTCTTTATATAATGGCTAGGAAAATCCAGACATGAACACGTTAATTTGCTCTTGTTTGTTTACGTATAATTGCTAAATGCACGGCCTGTTTCCACGTCAGTTTAATAGCAAATGTGTTAGAGATTGTCTAGGTCACTTCCGATGCCCTATTAATTATGTTTAGCATTAGAATCTTTACACGAAAACTAGTTTAAACCTTCTGTTTTCCCAGATTTAGAATATTATTGCTCATAACTTTAATAGTATATTTTATACCTACTTATTATATTTCTACTACATTCTTTATATTATTATGTTTCTTTTCAGACTACTTCATTTAGTTTTTTTGTTAGTAATTTTATAATTAATTAATTGTTATATTTTTCTAAAATTAGAACCTTTCAAAGAAATAACTATGTCTTCCACACAATATTATGTAAGTCACATACTACCATTATTCTAAGAACTTAATTGTTGAAGCTAGCCGTAATAGAGACATTAACATTCATATAAGATTCCTTGTAGTAATCAAGTTAATCATTTCTGCTATGTTTAAGTTAACGCCATCTGATGGGATTTCATTATGAAAATTACTTAGTCGATACCTGTTAGTGTCGGCCAATCGATTTCAATAACTATCGAGTATTTTTCCGTGGTCAACAGAGGTCGTTAATGTTGATAGCTTTTAGGTATAAGTAAAGGTTAAGCCGGCCCGCCTATAGATGTATAGCGAGGGTGTGGTGCAGAGCAACCCAGATATATAAGATTGTTTAAGAATTAAGATTTAGATTAGAATTATTATTATTTATTTTCGTGTTTCCGCACTAAGCTTCGCTCCGCTTCTGTGGACAGGCAGACTTTATTATGAAACAGAAATTTACCGCGTTTTCACCCTCGTCCCTAAGGAACTATTTTTCACAACTGCATAAAAAGTAGCTTCGTGCCTTTCCCATGCTCTATTTATTCATTCAATAGTGTTGGCCTAATAATAGTACGACAGACAGACACACTTTCTTAAGATTAGTTAGTAAGGATTCTTGTGAGCCAAAACTGCTAGGTTCCTTTAGCATAATTAGCACATGGTTAATACAGGTCTGAAGAATTTAAAGATTTTGACATGGGACAACGACATAGGAGAATTTGTTAACTATTTCAGCACTAGGTACAATCATTTTTCATGATGTGTTTAAGTGTAGATATACTTATATTTTGTCGTGATGAATCCATCTGAAAGTCGCCATTAATATTGGCGTATTCACAAACCAACGTGTTCTGTTACGTAAATGCGTGCTCATTAAGCAATTAAAACGCAGACCTGAGCGGAATAATTTCATTGTTTGTTTATCGCTTGCAAAAGGTAAACAGATGAACTGATTACGGTATTTCTTTGGTTCGAGGAAGTCTTTGACATGTCTTTGTAGGCGTAAAGTACTGACTACTGGCAAAGTAGGCATTATGGGGTATTTCCCAGTGGAGTTTCTCAGTACCAGCGCGGAGACTGCCTAGCAACGAATTTATTTGTAGACCAGGGAGAAATGCTTTCAAAATTAACAAATATTGAATCAAGTAATTAATGGTTTGGATTACATGAAAGAAGAAAAAAAATCCATTTAAGGTAAACGTACCAATACTCGTCGGATTTCGGAAATCACTGACTTTGAAGCGCTACTGTGTGTTAAATATTCAATAGAAAATGAAAATTTTTGCATGACGTGATAGGGTATTTATTCGTTATTCTAAGTAACTAATGTTTTTTTAATCATTTTGATGGGTTTATATACTTATTAAGGCAAAAGTAAAAAAAGGGCGATTTGTACCAATAGTCGTCTGATTTGTACGGATACTCGTCAAATATTCCCAGTACTCGTCAACTTTTAATGCTAATGTAAACTCTCTGCTCTTGAACATAAGGTTCAAGTTATGTAAATTGCTTTTGTGCTTGAATTTGTTAAGCACACTTGTGCCTTTGAAACATTAGGTAGATCGATAAAAAAGCAAATCCCTATTTAGAATAGCAGGTCATAATCTGTTAGAAGAGCAGGTATTCAATAATGCAGTCATGTGCATATGTAGCACGAGTAAAATAATTACTATTACAATATTTAAATTGTAAAATAAAATAATTAATTTTCACAAAAATAAAAGCCACATTCATTTAGCTTTCCTTAAAATAATTAAAAACATTCATAATTATGTAAGTAAGGTTGTCATTCATCAAAACTTCTGAACTGCTTAGCGCATGCTAAGTACGATTAGCCAAAGTCTCTATAGACAGTTCAAACTGTCTTAAAGGTATCAATAAAAAAATATATGATTAGGTACAACTAAGCGTTCAAACCCAATAATAATAATATCTAAGAAGCCCCGCAGGGCATCTGAGGCGGATGACGGGGAGTAGCGACCCCGCGGGGCTATATATCCGAGTGCTCCAGGGAGAGTATACTGGCCCCCAGCTCCGGCCTGCCGGAGTGAAGCATGACGGGGGATAGGTTTCCCGCCTCTTGGCTTGCCTTCATTGGCCGATCAGAGTGGAGTCGCTAGAGCAGGGCTAGCAGCCCTGCTCGGAGGGTAGGTGCCTCGTGGTAAGTGGCGAGTAGGCCGGTGATGGTGGACCCACAGGGAGCGCATGATCTGCGTTTAAAGTCCCCCGATGTATCCTCACCCTTCAGCCGCTCATGTCCCTATCTATTGCCTTCTTGTTGCTATTCAGTGACTGATTTCCGGGGGCCCAGTAAGTGAGCTGGCGAATCCCACCTGACATTATAACATGTATTTTATACATTGTTATCATCATCATCCTCCGAGCCTTTTTCCCCAACTATGTTGGGGTCGGCTTCCAGTCTAACCGGATTCAGCTGAGTACCAGTGCTTTACAAGAAGCGACTGCCCATCTGACCTCCTCAACCCAGTTACCCGGGCAACCGAATACCCCTTGGTTAGACTGGTGTCCGACTTACTGGCTTCTGACTACCCACCCGTAACGATTGCCAAGGATGTTCAATGACAGCGGGGACCTACAGTTTAACGTGCCATCCGAAACACAGTCATTGGCTGACCTGGAATGGAACCTGCGCCCTCATACTTGAAAGGTTGATTCTTTGCCCACCAGGCCACCACGACTTTTTTTCCAGGTGCGATAGTTCCTATAGTTTCCTATATCCTAATCCACTAACACCCCAACGCAATAGCCCAAGTAGTTTTCCTCCATAGTTAGCAATAGTTTAGCACAGAACCGGAGATCATTTCTATAGTATATATATACAGGGATAATCGTCGGTTTTGTGGTTTTGTGTTTTTGTGTTTACCATTTCATTAAAGTTTGTAGTTCCTTTCAGTCATGATCTGCTATTAAAATTACGATCATGCAATCACTAAATACATTCAATCCAAACTAATATTATAAATGCGAAAGTAACTCTGTCTGTCTGTCTGTCTGTCTGTCTGTCTGTCTGTCTTTTCTTCACGCCTAAACTACTGAACCGATTTGTGTGAAATTTGGTACAGACATAGTTTGAAACTTGAGAAAGGACATAGGATAGTTTTTATTACAAAAAAAAATAAAAATAAAATTATTCCGGACATATAGCGCCATCTATTGGTCAAATCAAAAATCTGCTGGTAGTCACTATTCCACGCGAACGAAGTTGCGGGCAAAAGCTAGTTTTAAATAAAAAATCTTACTTAAAATTACTCTTTACCCATCATTACCGAATACGACAAGCAAAGAAGTGACAGTGATTTTAATATTTTTTGCGTCAAAACTAGTTGAATGACATAATTTTTATACAGGCGCTATTAAGGCACGATAGGGAGACGCGGTACAATACGCGTGACGACATGCAGTTATTTTGAACAAAAAGCACATGTAAAAACAGTCAATTTTTGCTTGCCACAAATTGTAATCCAAGCATAGTAGAAACAAAGGCTAGTGCTAGACCTACTTGTACCCAAAGCGGTAGATATGTATCGCGTGTCCTTAATCGAATGGCGGAGGCCTACAGCGGCTAATATATACCTAAAAAACACTCATAGAAAGTGCATACTTATAGAAAACAGGGGATTTAACCATTAAGAAACATATGAATTGAATCGAATAACAAGACTGTGTACGTGCATCTAGAACCAGTAGAGTAAAATTTACCCCTAAGAAAAGCTTAAAAGAAACGCAGTTCTATCAACAAATGTAGTCTAAACCTTAAATATGTTTGTTCTAGAGAGTTAACAATTTTGTAAAAGTCCCGATATTAGCTATTTATTCGCATTTTGTACTGTAAAACACAAAATATCCTCATTATGACGAGTTTAGGTGCAACTTTTGAGCATGTCCCAGTAGTCGTCATAATAATTCTAAAATTGACGGGTTTTGGGTCAAATGGGAGTTTTAAAGTACCAATAGATGTCACATTAAAAATATATATATTCTATGTTAAAAGTATTCCAAATTGCATATTACATCGTTAGCAAATAAACTTAACTATCTAATTAAACAAAGAAACATACCACAGACCCCACTGGAGTTATGTAAATCAAAACACAAAACCACGTGCTGAGTTTCACTTTTGACAGCTGAACTTCACGAAAAAACGATTTTGTTAGGACACACACGTTTCAAATAACATATCTTAGAAGCCATGACTGTTAAAACCCCGTATTGTCGTTTCAATTGTGCAATATATTATCAACAATATGTTGACATATAAACCGGCCCATTTTAAGTTCAGTAAAAAATAATAATAAAAGTTTTTAGATTAATTGACGACTATTGGGGCATGACGACTTCACCCGCGTTTACCTTATTTCATGACAAGTTCCTTTCATCTTTAACTGGAAAAATTAGTCTTTACCTATAATTCAAAATGGAAATTTTATGCCCTTCATATAAACCTATCTATAAATCGATGAATATGAAAACAGCCAGATAGCCTATTGTCTATACAAATTCTCTTGTTACGTAGTTATTTCACTATATCCAGTTAATCCAGTTTATAACATTATTCAGTTTCATTCAATTAATTTGTAATAATAATTAACAAACGCTGAAAACATGATCATTTGTCATCATCATTGGACCAGCATTTGCCCAACACTGATCAGTTTGTCGTGCAAACAATAGCAACCACACGGCTGAACACGCGATAGTTAAGGACTCTTCATATTTACCCACAGCGTCCACGATATCTATTACCACGATAAGTCGAGGTGATCGATAAATTAAGGTTAAAGTTTTTGATATGTAAAATATATTAAAATTATGATGAAAGCGTTAACGATTGACGAATTGTATAAAATATACCGATTGAATGAAATTGTTGTCTTGAAGAAAAATCTACTATATTTTGTCAACGAACTTCAGCCCTCCCTTTATAAGCTAAAAGATTGGTAGAATGTAGTTCAAAACAAACAAGAGAATGCCAATTTCTCTACGGAAAATCCTGTAGCGTCACAGGCCAAAAAGAACGCTTTTATGTAAGCAAATAGCTTAGAAAAATACATAATACTCAGAATGACTTTTTATCTCATATTTTTATCTGTCTGACGGCAAGTGTAAATTGCCCCTAACACAGCCTGCGCCCGCGCATCGATCATGAACGCTTGTGCAACCGTCATCTGCCATTGTTAAACGCCTCTAGGATCATTTAGCATTCAATTCCTGGTTTGCACAAGCTTTGCTTATGTCAATATGATATGTTTTGCTTATGTGATAGAAATTATGTAATTATTGTAGTTTCTCCATTATGACAGCTTCCTATACCTACCTATCTCAATAAAAAAATACAAACTCTCATGTTAGGTTCCGCTTTCGGTTCAATCAATGTTTGTGCAGGATTGATAAATTATAATTTTGGTGTTTAATAGTTGGTATAGGTGGGTCATCTCAGAATAAGTGCACGAATATTACCATTTTATGGATCCCTGAGAATGGTAGATAACTAAGAAAAATACCTGGACAATTTCCTAGCCAGTTTGCTACAATAAGCGTTAATATGGCCAAATACAGGCTTAATCAAAAACATACCTGTTAGCAGGAAGAAGAAGGTTCATTCAAATTAAAATAATTTGTTTAACAGTAAAAACATTTGTAAGCCATTGAACTCATGATTGATTAAACAATTAGTTGAACACGAAACGAGCTTTAAATACCAATGGCTTCAAAAGGAAGATGAACACGCCAACCACTTTGTCTCGCTAACTAAGAATAATGAGCACGCTGTTGAAATCATGAATTGATAATAAATAACCAATGGTGCGTTAATAAACTTGCCAATTTAATTATAATTAAATGTTTACTTTTGGATGAATTTGTGTAAGATCAATTGCGACATTCATATACCTACATATTAAACTGAATTACTGAATATTCCTTATTAAGCCATTTATGTACCAGAGCCGCGGTAACTCTTTCAAACAATCCTGCAGCCTCGGGAACTACTAAACCTTACACTGAGAGTGGCAAGAGTCACTCTTAGCCGGTTTTTATTTAGGTGTAATTTTGCATTATACTTTGTCAGTTTGGACCATGTAATACTGAAAATATACTCCATTGAAAACTGTCTATCTAGTTTGACCTTATGTATAAGGCAAACTTCGCTTTACTTATAGGATTTATAAAAACTCAATTTATTATGAAAAAAAATCACGTATGTAGACGAATGTTCAGCATAGACTTCGCAATTAGAAGGAATTACTAACATTGTTTAAAGACTTAATTGTTAACAGTATTTGGTAATGTTTGTTCCCAGTATACACTGACTACTGGGAAAAATATTTTTGTCCAGTTCACGGTCGTATGTGCGAATCTGTAGGTATAACCTGAATACTTTTAGGTGATCTTCACACTGCCCCGCATCACGCTGCATCTTGCGTGTCGACGCACCTACGCGCGTTCCTGCGGGAGTGCAGATCTGCATCATCGTGCGGGTTTTTCACGCACTCACGCGCGTAGGTGCGTTTTGTAAATTCACGCACGGCGGCTTCCATTTTCAAATATACACGTCACGCCCATTCAAAATCACGCGCTGCACTGCGGAATCAGTGTGCCATACCATGCGTCTCGCCCCGCACCTACGCGCGGGGGTGCGTGTTTCTCCGCATGTATGTGCGTGATCCGCATGAACGCGCGTGGATGCATTTTCAGTGTGTTGGACTATGCGTGTTTTCCATACAAACGGAGATATTTCCATACAACGGAAAAAAACGCATCCACGCACCACGCTGCATCATGCGGGGCAGTGTGATAATCGCCATAGAGTACCCGCAGACTGAAGACTAAACAGTCGGCCCGATAGTCAGCTATTTTTTATTGTGAATTCAATTCAAAGCTTTTACTCGGTCTGATACTGACCATTTTGCTCGGGTAACTTTGTTGGTAGAGGAGGTCAGATAGGCAGTAGCTCCTTGTAAAAACTGGTACTCAGCGGCACCCGGTTAGACTGGAAGCCGACCCCAACATAGTTGGGAAAAGGCTTGGGAGATGATGATATTGGCCAAATACCTGAGCGTTGACATGCATGTACATTCATTTCATTCATTTCCAAACACATTCATTCATTCATTTCCATACACATTTATGAGCCCCAACAAACTGTCGGCCGACTAAATGTTTGCAGTGTGTTCTTATGTTTAACAAAGATGTAATCCTTCCTTGAAACGGCAATAAGATTTCCATTATTGATGACACCAGTTATGTGATGCAACAAGAACAGTTCTAGTTAAACCTGTTTAGTATATCTATGATTTCCATGTTATTTCTTTTGTTTGTATTGTAAATGTCAATCAACTGGTAATTACTTTCTAAGATCCGTGTGAAAAAACATGCGGATTGCGAACCTTCTTTTTAAGGAGTCGGTTAAAAATTGACTCAGGGTTAACACTTATCGTTTGGCTAGCAGTTTATTCTTGAAACTAGATGTATGCTGATATTTCATTTTAGGACATAGACGTAAGTATTTTTTTACAATGTAGCGCCTACAGATTCAAGCCGAGAACTGAGAAGCGTAAATGTGACAGGCTTCTCTTCACCTTTTTATCGCGTTGACCTATTCTGTCTAACCTTGCATTTTCGGTTCTCGCAAAACATTTGTTTTTGGTGGGAAATCATCACATGATCCCTCCCAATGTGGGTGCAGCGTAAGGGAGTGTCAAACTCTTACTGACTAAAACCCACTATGTTCCTTCTTAAACCCTTTTCCTCTTACGAACAGGTATGAAGGCGTTATTAGAATAATTATCAATTTATGTTTATTAGCAATATTCATTATCTATGAATAAATTCAACTTAATTAAATTCAATTTATAAGTTCAATTTACATATTCAAGATGTTCCATCAGATGAAGTTGTTAGTTGCCGCCCTTGTATCAATTATTATCCAGTTTTGTTCTAACTTATCTCCGTCACGTTATCTTAACTGAGGTTCAGGAGCTAAATGGAGGTTTAAAAGCAAAATTGCTTGTGTAAATAATGTATTACAACTATTTCTATTCAACTTTTGTAACTTGAAGTCTAACCATAACTTGTTCTTCATCTTTTCCAGTTCCAATTTTATTTGGAGTCGGCGCCAAATATTTTCAATTTACATTCACACTCAACATACTAGCATTCATGACTCCCTTGTTATTTATGTCAGCTCTGAGATAGTCCATCCATTTCTTCTTCGATCTTTGATATTCCTCTCCAAACATTCGCAGTCATATTTAGAACACTCTTTGTGGCATGTATGTCATCGTTAATTAAACCTAAATACACTTAATTACGTTCTAAATATGCTTAGGAGATATAACTGACTTGTTAAACAAGAAATTGAATGAAGTTTTGGAACTTAATTTAATCTGAGTAGATTTTGATAGTGTTCTGGCATTGTTTTGTTGTAACGCGTGTAGGTCGAGTAGGTATTGACGTTTTAATTGATACGATCGTACATAATAGGACCATTTAAAAGATTAATTAATTTTATTTACTAATAAATATCCCTTTAAGACGTCAATAAACAATTAAATACCTACTTCAACAGCAAAGTCCGGTGTGGAAATCATAACTTTACTACTTATAGATCTTCATGGCGTAAATATGCTAATAGAGGCATATATTTTTAGATACTTACTTTAGGTACCGGATGCATCTTACCAATTGATATTCACGACTTAAGAACATCTGCTCCATTATCGTCATCATCCTTATCACGATTTTTTTTTGGTGTCCCCTTTTACTATATCCATCCACTTTCATACTCCTAACCACCTTCCTCACAATATATCCTCATTCCTCCGCATCACATGCCCTTACCGTGAATATCTTCTATATTTTATTTTATATTATTAAGTACATTTTTTTATTTATTCCTTTACGTCAGGCAACTAAGACCCATCGAAGTTAAGATAAGTACATTATACATAAATACTCTTAAAATGCAACCCACTGGGCATATAGTTGATTCCTATCTAACAGCTTCTTCGAGACTACAGGCGTGATGATATGAATCAATTATGTAAATAACAATACCTACATATCTGGGATGCTAAAGGCCACATCACTTTTGAACTGTAATTCCAGGTATGTTATAATTATGATTCTACCAGTTTATTAATGCAGGGATGTTTTTTTTCTTTGGCAATAGTGGCTGAGCAAAAAATGAGAAAAATAGAAGAGTATGTACTTACCTATCCTTAATATTATAAATGCGAAAGTAACTCTATCTGTATGTCTGGTTTTCACTCATAAACTACTGAACGAACTTAAATGTTTTATAGATAGTCTAGACTCTAGAGCTTCTAGACAGATCATATGCTAACAAATATAGAATACCTATCAAACAGACAGAATAGCGAACTGAAATAATCATCATTCTCCTGTAGTGTTTCCGTTAAGGAAAACTACAGAGGGAAGCGAAGTAGCTCTATCAATATGCAGTTCAGGTAGTAAATATCTACTAAAACATCTAACAAGAGCGATTTTGTGGTTATTTCGGCACCACGAGACGCATAACATTAGTATATTGTTAGTATGATCATGCTTGGGTAAAAAAAAAACAATACAGTTCATAAATATAATAGAAATATCAGAGGGCATACAAATATATAAAAAGAACCTTATTTTTTTTTTGTAACTCTGTTAAAAATTGGGAGGATGTATGGATCAGTTATCTAATTGTGGCGCCTATGGCAATCAATTCATGTATGTTGTTTAACATTTTAAACACTATATATCATAAAAAGTTGACTTCCTGAAAATGATCGTGCTAGTTTTTCTGATTGAACAGTATGGGTCTAAAGATACAGACATTGGAAGACAATCTTCTTTGCAAATGTACCTCTATAAGGCACCCTACATTTTTGTACGGCACTCTGAAAGTTGCAAGCAATTACAGATGACAAATCCTGATACCATTATTCCCACGATGTCTATAAAACACATCTAGGGATTGCAATCCGGTCCGGCGGATCCGGTAATCCGGCGGATCCGGCGTGTTTTTGGACCTACCGGATCCGGTGAGGCGGCGCCGGATCCGACTGCCGGATCCGGTAAAGCAAGAAAAGGGGGAAAGTTATAGCTAGAAAAGATACAGATTTTGAGAAAATCCTTAAAAAAGAAATGAATGGATATGAAGTAGAAGGAGTAAAAGGAAAACACTTATCGCTTATCTACGATTACATAATGGCAATCAAACCAACTAGTGTAGAGGCAGAAAGGGCCTTCTCTGCGGCAGGCTATATATGCAGTCCCATCAGGAGCAGATTGGGGGATACTACAATCAATACTATATGTTTTCTTAGATCGTTTTTCCAGGCCAAGAAATAATATTTACTTGAATGTTAAAAACAAGTAGCATTTAGTTTTGCAATGCAACTAAATGAGATATTTAATTGCATTGCAAAACTAAATGCTACTTGTTTTATTTTTTAGGTTTAGGAGCTGAAGCTGATTTTATAAGTACAAATTTAAAAGACTGTTTTCTTTAATTAAAACTATATAGATTATTAATAAGAGTTTAATAGTATTATTAGTTATTACTTAAGTACTTTCAGATACTTACATGCAGCAAGTCAGACTGATTAATTACTTTACAAATAGTACCAAAAATTACAATTAATGCCAAGAAATATAATTAAAAGTGATTTCATTTTCCATCAACGTGTTTTCATTTTCTTTTTATGTGCTATTATCAAAACTAAATGCAAGGCCCTAAGTAAGTTTAAAATCCGGCCGGATCCGGCCGGATCCGGCCGGATTGGCGTCAATCCGGTGAAATCCGGCCGGATTGAAAATTATACCGGATTGCAATCCCTAAACACATCCTTTTCACTAAGGAAAAAAAATACCAGTAGTCAACAGAGAAAACAAACAGACAATCAATAAGTCTTCGCAATAATTAACCGATGAGTTTATTCATCTAATTACAAGTACTTCGCAACCACCATTGTTTATGATATCCCTGTGGCCATTATATGCATAAATGTCGTCACAATGCTTGATTAATGCAAGAGGTGGATGCAGTATAAATTGTGTTATGGGCATGATGCAGGCGTCACAGCCCAGCGAAGGGTCGAACGGTGCTCACGGGAAAAACGGTGAGTAAATTAACCCCTTAAAGGCAATAATGAATCAAATTTTCCCTTATCTTAGTTGGTCTGTTGCTTTCTTCGGCACTATTTAGTTAGCTATAGTAGCTATAGGCACCTTTATTTTGATTAATGATAATTATTTGTTAACTGTTGCTAAGTGAAGATAATGTGATAGGGTTGTTTCTTCTAACTTTTGCGATTTCTTAAACAAAATCATAATTCGTAAATTTCTTATAGTTCTTAGCTTATGGTTTCTGATTTGATACCGGCCAAATACCTGATCGTTGTTATGTGCATACTACTATTCATTTCAACAAACTATGGGCCAACTAAAAGTTGCAGTTTGGGCTTACTCTCACCCACGTTTTGACTCATGTTGTATTCAAATCAAATGTAATCAACCCGGAACCGCTCTCAGGAATAGCATAGCAACTTTCTACTAGCAAAACTCTCTGGAACATTGAAATCATTTCCAAAATATCGTCCAATTCAACTTTTTATTTACTCAATAATTTAATTTAATTATTCATTGAAGGAAAAAATGGAAAATCAACCAATAATTAATCCGAAGTCATTGGTATGCATTAGGAGATCTTAAAGTAATGGATCTTAAAAATTGCTGTCATTAGGTACTTATTGTAGTATTAATGTAGTTCTTAATGTCACATAAGTCTTTGGTTCATTATATTAAGTGCTGAGGATTATAGGTATTTTGCGTAGGAAATATAACCGTGCAATTAGGTTCCTCTTGTTCCTTCTGAGTATTTTAATTTTAAATCAAATTCAGACACAGTCATGATTATTTACTATATGGACCTTTCTTGTGTTCTGTTTTTGTATATAACATACCTTCATAATTGCAGAGTGTAGTCTTTTCTATTAAAACAGCATAATAATATACTAAGCTATTTTTCAACCTTTGCCACTGTTCGCAGTATAATTACTGTAATCTCGCTAAGGAAATAGATCAATAGATATCTGCATTCTGGCGTTTAAAATAACTACCTAATTAATACTTCCCTGGTAGTCATTAGCATCTTTAGTTCATGCTAATCACCTTACCTTGTCAAAGGACACTCTGTTTCTGCTTATTAACACAGGTTACCAATCTAACTTATTAGTTCTGTGGTGCCTTCGTTTTCACCCACTAGCCTTCTCAGGGTACATAAATATCTATGTGTTGGTGGCTTCATACGATACAGACTTTCAGTTTGTATAAATATCTGTACAAACTTAATATCTGAAGCCTGAGTGAAAATATGATGACAAGATGTACGTGCATACTTATCTCTGGCTTAGACTTTTGTATGCATCAATTTGTTGCGCAGAAAAAAATCTATAAAAGTATCATGTATACAGGTGTCAGACAACAACAGTGTAGTCAAAATTCCTTCAACGAAATCTGAATAAAAACTCCACACATACAAACGAAGGATCACAACAATCGTTCCATTATCACCATCACAATGAGACAATAGGTAATCATAGTCATTAATAACAACACCGCATGCCCGTGAACCTTTGCGAACAATTACTTACAGCTCTCAACCATTGTCAGACAATTTCATAATAACCTAGTGGAAAAATCATCGATTCTAGAAATACTGGATCCTGCACGCATGACTTCATGTAATGATTGGTATCGATACTAAGTTAATTGCGTCAGGAGTATTTTATTGCAGTCAGGTTATGACCTAACTGGCGTACTTTTAGTTTGATAAGCAGTGAGAACAGTTTTGTGATTTGTTGGTTATTTCTGCTGCGTCCATGCTTCACGAAGTTACATCACAGGTACCTAATTTCATGAATCACGTGTTTGTTTTAACCTACACGTTTTTGTGAGCACGTGATAGATAGTGTTAGGCGTTTCTATTTTGTTCTCCATGAGTTTTTCCCTTTGAGTTTAGATTTTTACTTCTGTTTAAAAAAACTGTAAATCGTGTTTCTTTTTTGGCTTAATTTATCAAAAAACTAATATTGCCTCTCTGTATCTTTCCAGGAACAAAATGAAACTCATAGTCGTAGTTGCTTTATTATGCCTGGTGGCAGAGTCCTGGGCCGCCTCCACCTACACTGACAAGTGGGACAACATCAATGTGGATGAAATCTTGGAGTCTCAGCGCCTTCTGAAAGCATACGTCGACTGTCTCCTCGACAGAGGACGTTGCACTCCCGACGGTAAGGCCCTTAAAGAGACTCTCCCAGACGCCTTAGAAAATGAGTGCAGCAAATGTACAGACAAGCAAAAGTCTGGTTCAGACAAAGTGATCAGGCACTTAGTGAACAAGCGCCCAGAAATGTGGAAGGAACTGTCTGCCAAGTATGACCCTAACAACATCTACCAAGACAGGTACAAGGACAAAATCGAAGCCGTGAAGGGCCAGTAAAGCATTGAGGAGTCATGCCGAGGATGTGCTTAGCAAATGAAGACACGGGTGGTGGAAATGGAAATTTATGATCAGACGCAGTTACCAAAGCTTTAATTGGAGTTTATTTACATAAATAATATGTTATTTTTATTAAGTTATTGTGTTTATTTTCCGATGACTTCGAGGTATCCGAATATTTATGACACACATGCTTTATTCAGTCATTCACAGAACTTAATTGACTGTTATCTTATATACTATTATACATACATATATACTTGCATACTTATATAAACTTCATACCGAATAAAATTTATTGAAAGGACCATGAGACAAATTGGGCTCATTGTCCAACAGAGTTATAGCATATGCCGTTGTGAAGGTTTTTGTTTGTACTAAAATGGTTACTATGGGCACTACCTTCAATTCCATGGCAAAAAAAAGATATGCACCTAAATAGGTTTTGTAGAAAAAGACGATTGTTAGGAGTCGTAGTGCGCTTAATTCGCAGGATTTATATTATTAACCGACTTCTTAAAAAAGAGGAGGTTCTCAATTCGTCGGGATCTTTATTTTTTATTTTTTTGTATGTTCACCGATTACTCGAAGACTCCTAGACCGATTTGGCTATTAAGAGGAAGGATATAGTCAAGACATGTTCGTGCACGTTCATATTACGTATACATTCTGGTTAACAGAAACGAAATGGGTCGAGATGCCATCGCTCAGTATTACTGCTCATGTCTAATAGGTAGACGCACAGTAGGAAGTTGTGCTCATATAATTTCAATAATATGGTATCTAGGGTTAGGCAGGCATACACAATTTAATCCACCGGCAGGATATTTAGATGACATTATTATTGATATTGATTGAAATGTTAACAAAAATATTTTTAACTGATAGCAGCTGTTTTTTTTTTTCATGAATACATTAAACCTGGAATTAAAACTAGTTAAAGGCGTTCAATAACAAAACCTACAATGCTAGCACAACTTTTTGCAGAATATTAGTTTATTTATGGTCGGAGAAAAATATTTATAGCAAAATAACCCCATGGATTCTTCGCAAAAATGAGTTTAAATCTTTATATTTAGTGCTTTACAAGTATATTCATAGTGGTCTCATCTCTGTTGGTGGGTGAGCCCAGGCTTCATACATTTTTGCCCATGGTCCTTTACAAAACTAAAATTTACATTTACACTTACTAAGCGCCTATACAATACACATCAGCACTACGCTCAATCTTGTTCTGCTAAGAATTTATCGAAAGACTCCTTATATTTCTGGTCTTTGTCATACTTCTCTGTGAGCTGGTCCCAGGCATCAGGGTGTCGGCTGATCACAGCCTTGATCACTGTCTTTATTAACTGCTTCTGTTTTGGACTACATTTGCCGCAAGTAGTCTCTAGGGCTTCTGGTATCACTTCTAGAAAACAAAAAAAATAATATGTGATCAGACAATATTTATGTAAATATAATCATCCTCCGAGCCTTTTCCCCAACTATGTTGGGGTCAGCTTCCAGTCTAACCGAATGTAGCTGAGCACCTGTGCTTTAGAAATGTAAATATATAGTTTCGTAATTTTCAAAAGGTTTTTGTCATAAATTGTGTCATAGAATATCGTAATTCGATTTATCGTAATAATCGATTAATTCAGCTTATTTTTATGTTTGTTTGTGTTCGGTTGAGAACAATATTATATGATGAGTACTATAACAAACAGCATCTCAATACTGATCTATCTCAACATATCCATATACCAAGTCAGTTTTCAATTCATACATAATTAACGTGATATTAGTGAGGTACCTACGTACATTATTAGCTGCATCTCATGTATTTATTAATGAAGGTCAATTATGATTTATACCTAATCTGCATTAGGTAGTACTTATACTATTAGTTTTAGTTGACCATATTGTCTGAAAAACCTTTTTCCAACTATGATGAGGTCGACTTCCAGACTTACCAAAAGCTACTGAGTACCCATGATTTATATCTAGTAATTGATCCGAAACAGCCGCACTTAGTTATAAAGCTCGTCTTTAGAAGACCATAAAAAACAACAGCAAAATAGACCTCGAAACTTACTCTTAAAATCCTTAGCATCAGGCGTGCAGGGTCCCTGGTCGAGAAAACATTTGGTGTAACTAAGGAGTATTCTATCATTTTCCAGCAGGGGTTGGACATCGAAACTGTCATATTTGGAGTTGTAGAAGTCAGCTGATACTACAGCTACTAGTGTCATGATGAGAAAACAGTCAGCCTTCATGATGAACTGAAATAGAAGAGAAATAAAAATATTATTATATGCCCGCTGTTAGGGATGCCTAGATATTGCAGTGCGTCGGGCATGTTCGCTGAAGAACGGGTGGATAACTTCTATGCGCTCATGAGGAAGAAGGCTGCCTCGCTAAGCAGATCTAGTTCCAGCGCTAACAGCATCCTACAAGTCTTGGCCGAAAAGCATGATGCTCCGGTGCTTAGGCATTGGATCGAGTTGCTTGTTAGGCAAACATTAAGCTTTTAGGTATTACTAACCCTTAGTCGATAAGTTATAGTTGATAAGTTTCTAACAATTGGACCATTGTAGTCATGAATTATTGGAATTGGACCATTGTAATTATAAACGCATTATTATTATTATAAAAATGAAGTAAATATTTAAATCAAAGGATAGAAGGTCTGATATGATCTTATCCACATTGTGACATTCGCTGCAGGAACCATACTATTAAACTGTGCGTTACCTATGACTTTACGATCATTTTAAAATATGTAATTGCTTACATAGGTATCATAATAACATATTAATTACATTTTAGCCAGGCTGCGTGGATCACTGGCAAGAAGCTAGTAAAAAAAATATTTGCGATAACGCACTGTCTTTGCAGGGCCAGTAGCGCGGAACTATTCAATAAAGCTCATGTTTTGCATCGTCTCATTAGGTTGTATGTATGTAAACATCATCATCTGCCTAGCCTTTCCCGAACTATGTTGGGTTGGTCGGCCTCCCGCCTAACGGGCTGCAGCTAAGCACCAATGTTTTACATAGAGTAACTGCCTATCTGACCTCCTCAACCCAGTTACCCGGGCAACCCAATAACTTGTACGTATGTCTGTATGTAAACAATCTTAACGTATTATCAAGTAAGTACGAAGTCTAGCCAGTATTTCCATTGATAATTACACACACTTTATAAACATTTCCGTGGAAACTGCAGTTTCCGTGGCCACGGGTACCGCCCAACTAATGAATTATTGACAAGTCTACTGACTACTTATAAAACACAACACCGCCATTTATTAATACTTTACGGACTCTAGAATATATCTACAAATTAATTATGTCTCTCGCTACTAAGCAAGATAAATGTTTGCTTTTGTATAAGTATAACAATAACTTTCCACTAAGTAGTTTGAGTCTTCTTTATAACAAAGAAACTTCTGCCCCGCGTTGCAATGCCTCACCTTTTTTTGGCCACAAAATGTTTTTGGGTTAACATAGAATTTCATGCCAATTAGATGAACTGTTTATAAGCTCATCATATCATGACAAACATACTTAAAATTTGAAACTATGTACTTGTGAGAAGCATAGTTTTAGGTTTTCAATGGAAGTCAAAACCAGTAGGTGCATATAGATAGCTATTTTGTATTTTAGCATGAAGAAACTTGAAGTTCAAGTCTTTCCCATAAATTAACTCGAAACGCTAGATCACAGAAAGTGGTTTATCCATAACATTTTAATATTGATTATTAGGTAACTGGCAATACTGCACTCTCTAATTCACTTTCAAAATGATTGCGGAAAATTACGGGATATCCTGCTTAGATCATAGTTACGTTTAGTAGGAAACACCATATTTAGAAGGTAGTAAACATTTCTATTGATAGAATCGATCTGCGGTGACCAGGATGGCGGTTAGACACGAAAATAGATACATCCACTAATTACAATAAACATCAACCCAATGGTGTTTATTTATAAAATGAATTAATATGTATCCATTTTATACAATTATTCTTGTACTATACTATTTAACGGTATTGTTTTCTTACTACTTAATAACAGTTTACTCGTCATCGCACAATTTAGATAGTTCAAAGATATTTGAGATAAACACCAAATAATTACCTGCCAACTATGTCTAACCAGGTTAATATGGAACACAACTGCAGAGGAAATAACATCTCCAGTAGTATATAAAGCCTTGTTTGTCATTGTCCATAAGTGCGCATAAAGCAAACACAGGTCATTATTACAATCTATCAGACGTGAGTACGTTAGAAATAGGTGCATTATCGGATGCAGCGTCAGAGATACGCAATGTGATTCATACTGCCGGGTGACCCTTGATTTCAATGATGATAGGCTCACGCACCTGATTCCTGGCAACGTTTCCTGCAAACATACTCCTTCTAAGTGTACCTAATGCCCAAACCAGTCACGTAATTGTTTATCGTTGGATTTCCTTAATCCAAACTCTGAGATCCAAACTATTTATTATCATAGACAAGACGTCTATTTGTGATTAAAAAGTTATGGTTAAACAACAAAAAAATCAACATGTCAACAGTCAGTTTGTAGTATATTTATAGGAGATTTTATGAATATTTTTTGTGATCACGTCATGTTTTGAGGAACATTAATAATGTCGTCACATTGTCACAGGCGTACTACGGGAGGGAAAGGGAACATTGGCAAGTTCATAGAAAGAGACCCGTATATTTATGCAGCGGGTGTGCCTTCTGCTCAGGCGAATGAGAATGCGAGCGATGCGTTGCAACATTACCTGCTTAAAGATGAAGCAGACGCTTTGTTGTCTGATACTATCCTCCCGACACCCAAGCCACGCCCGCTTCCACCACTGCGTCATCCAATACCTCAAGATATGCGAAACTCGGGCCCTTTTGGCATAGTTGCTAGCCTCCTCAGTCCACCAGTTCCAACTAAATTCCAAAGTTTAGTTGCCGACTTTAAGGAGTCCACATACTCATCTTATTGGGAAAAGCCCATTGGAGGTGTACGGGACCCTACGCCAATGTTACCAGAAGGCTTTGATGCTTTAGGGACTACCTTTGGAAAACTCATAGTGCAAGATGGAGGGATCTATGACGTAATAATGCCTAAAAACCCTATACCTGACAAAACACCCGCATCAAAGGGCCCAGGTGTTCAGGTACGACGCAATTATTGTTCACCGCCTTTCAACATGGATCATGTGTACGGTTACCGTACAGGGGTAGATAAACGAGGCACGATGGCTCGCTGTTGTATAACTGATGATAGGATTGTAGAAGGAACAGCGGGTAGGGTAATGATCAATTCAATACAGTCAAATTTCTTGGATGCTCACCAACCAAAAATTGGGCAGGTATTAGCACCGAATGATAACGCATCCCATGTTCCTAAAGATTACACATTCGGCATACTTAGGCCTCCTGATAATTTGCCGGAATGTCTCACATTTTGCGAAATCAACAAGGGCGTTAATGTTTTCAGAACATGCTTGAAGCATCTTAACACCGTACGAAAAGGTTTATCTAAACGCGTTTTACCAAGTTTCTTCTCTTCATTTTATTCGGAACTTAAATATTTCGATAAAGAAAAGAGCGGTTGGCTTGAAAAGAATACAGTATATGACTTATGTGGAATCAAGCTAATACGATTTGATACAGAAATGATGGAATATTTATTAACTATGTGGCAGGCTTTCGATGGGTCTCATATTAAATACAAAACCTTCGTATTTATTTTAAATTACAGAGAGCCTTCTCCCGAAATCCCTAAAATTCCAGATTTACCAGAAGACTGCATTGACTTTCGTACTACTTACAAAGAAATGGTGAAACCAGGACAGGAAGCGGATACTCGCCTCAGAGCTGGTTTACCCTCCGGAAGATATTTCGATGAAGATTACCCAAAAACTCCTGATATGTATTGTAAAGCAGATAGAACGTGTCTCCCTCATGAATCGGATGCTAGCGCTTGTCTCAGGCCCTGTGTCTTGACGCAACTCTTTGTCTCACATCGCGACATGTATCAGAAAAGAGAGCCAGATGTTGTGCGAAGAGTTTTTGAAGCAGCCCAAGGGGAAAAATTTACCGATGAAAGATTTAACGATTTGTGGGAAGAAGCCAAACAGTGTCACTCGGAAGGTTGGGTTTGTTACGAGACATTCCGTTCCGTTTTGGAGAAAAATCTTGATCCGCCCGAAAAAGAAGAGAAAACCAAAATTAAACTAATATAAAAATATATAATCGTTTATTTTGTTATAACTTTAATTTAGATTTCTTCTATTTAGTAAATATTTGTAATTTTCATTGGGAAATAATAAACGTATTCTTGTACGTGAGTTTTTATTCTTGAAGGAAGTCTTTCCACGCCTGTTGGTATTTGCCCTGGGGATCATACATAGCCACCAATTGCTTCCAGATGTCAGGGTGGTTCTTCTTTACTTCCTGAGCCAAAGCTTTGCCCATTTGCTTCTGTTTGTCCGTACATTTCGCACATCGGGTTTCTAAGGCTTCTGGCAGTTTTTCTGTGAAAACGAATAAAAATATAATACTGAACTGAAGAAAATGTTTTGGGTGATGGTGGCATGAGTGGATTATTTTTTGATGCACAGATCATACGTTTATTAGTATAAATGGAATAGGGAAAGGGGCACAGCGTGCACAATAACACCTAAACTACTAACAGTTTACAAATATTATTGAATCAAAATATTGCACTGCGACCGTGCATCCACACCGCAGTTACTTTTTGAAAATGTTTTTCAGCAGTCAGCAAAAAATATGGCCACATCATTCTATGTTCAACGTAAAAAAATCTGTTAATTGACGGTGCGTACGCGATATTACCTAGTAGCATCGATATATTATATGTAATACATCGATATATAATGTAGTAGGTCCCGGTAACAAGTAGATTTCTTTGGAACTTAAAATAAATACTTATTTTTATACAACTCACAATATATTATTCTACTTTGTAATAAATAAATACTGGCATTCGAGACTTAAAAAAATATTTGTCATTTGTCAGCTGACAATTATGAAAATGAAATCAAGAAAGCTCAATGTGCAAACTGTTGTTTCTTAAGTTTTTTAAGTTCATATTATTATATCATTTTTAAGAATTATTTAATAACAAAAGTACTCAAAAAATGCCAGGAGGTAAAGGCAATGAAGGGATGTTCATCGACAGGGTCCCGCAATATCCTGCTGCGGGGATGCCTACCGCTCAGGCGACAGAAACCGTGGGAAAAAATATGTCTTATTACCAATTAAAGGATGAAGTTGATGCTCTTATCCACGATGCGATAATACCTCCTATAAAGTATATTGAAAAACCCTCCAATCAAATGGACAAGCGAAATGCTGGGATATTCACTGATGGTGGCTATCTTATAAATCCTCCAATGAAAACAAAATTTCAAAGTCTCGTTGATGAATTAAAGAGTACGCAGTACAGTTCCTATTGGTATAAACCTGTAGGTGCAGTCCGTGATTCATTGCCTATGTTTCCGGAAGGATTTAACGTATTTCAAACTATGGGTAAACCTACTAAAAGGAACGAAAATGCATACGATCTTATAATGCCGAAGGCTCCGACCCCCGATGTGGCACCATCAAGACGTATTGCTTACCAAATTGATCGAAAATATTGTAGACCAGCTTTTAACCCTGACCATACTTTCGGTATGCAATATAGAATTGAAAAAAATGGTAGGCAAGTTAAGTGTTGCTTGACTGACGATAGAGTTGTAGATGGTAACGACATGTACGCACCAATTAGTTCCTTGGAGGCAGATTTCAAATATAGCAATGCTGCGCGTCTTGCCTTGCCAAAAACTCCAAATGATAATATAAGTTGCGTGCCGCCAGGTCATGCGTTTGGAATACTACAACCTCCTGACAATCTCCCGCAATGTCTTACTACATGCGAATTAAATAAAGAACGACACTTATTTTTACAATGTCTAGGTCATCTAAATACTTTGCGTAAAACTTTATCAAAACGACTCGATGCTACATTTTTTCATAGGTTTTACTTGGGTTTGAAACATTTTGATGAAGTTAAATCAGGTTGGCTTCCTAAAGACATTGTGTATAATTTTTGTGGAAGGAAATTAATAAGATTTAACACATCTCTAATGGAACGACTTTTAGCAACATTTAATGCCTTTGACGGTAAGCAAATAGAATATGCAACATTTGTAAGAGTTATTAATTATAGGGAACCATCACCGCCTTTGTCAAAAATACAAGATGTTTCGGATGAATGTATTGATTGCACTACCACCTATCAAGAGATGGTGAAACCTGGCCAACAGGCGGATAAGAGGTTGAGAGCAGGTCTTCCTGCTGCGAGATACATAGATAGGGACTTCCCCGCGATACCTGATGGTTATTGTAAAGCATCCACCACATATTTTCCTCATGAATCTGATGCTAAAATATGTTTGAGCCCGAGCACATTAGCGCTTCTTGGATTAAGTCATCGAGATATGTTTGCTAAGCGTTCTCCAGAAACAGTCAGACACGTGTTCGAAGCGGCCGGGGAAACATTTACAGACGAATACTTCAGTAAACTATGGGAGGAAGCCGAAAAGTGTCACTCTAAAGGCTGGGTTTCATTTGAGACGTTTAAAAAAGTTTTACTCCAACATGAGCAAATTAACCCAACAAATGACAAAATGCATTAAGAGCTTTATTGAATAACATTATTTTTAGTTTGCGTTATAAGTTGTACTAGTAATTTACGTGATTTGTCTAAGATAATGTACTTAGTTTTAGAATAAATGTTATTAAGATTTTCCTTAGAACTTGTTTTCTTACCTTTGACTTGTTTCACTTCTGGAGTGCAGGGTCCTTTGTTGAGCAAGCAGTTGGCGTACGCGTGCAGGAGTCGGTCATTGCCGATGACTTCGGAGATGTCGAAGTTGTCGTTGGCAGACTCGTACTGGTCTTGAGCCAACACTCCGAGAGCGAAGCAGAGGGTGAGTAGCACTACCTTCATGATTACTGGCCTTACTAGACAGGTGAACCTCGTACACAGTCTAACAGCTGAGTGCTTTACTACTCGCGGTGCCTTATATTTATACTAACTAATAGGTGTTTTATTTCTAAGAACAAACCACAGTATGACAAATATGTCGCCACTAATTATGCATGGGCATATTACCACGATAATTATCAGTTCAATGAAGATTGTTTTGCCGCATATTTAATGACCAAAGGAGTCAAGCATTTGATAAGGACCTTTTATGTCGAGCGTGATTTAATTAGATCACAACCCTTATGGTAGGCTTGCATATGTAGGTGTTGATTCCTGGCATGCAAATGAAACGAAAAAAATATTTACTTAATATATTTTATATTATCTTATCCTTAAACTTAAAACTATCTAATTGAAACCAATTCAATAAATTATAAATGCATTTTAACAGATTTCATAAAATGATTTTCTTAAAACAAATTCCATGAATATCTTAGAAGTCTCCACGCAAACAGCACTAACGTACTACTTATTTTGGATGTTAACAAAACAATAATTAATATCATACTGTAAAAGCAACGGTATCACCAAACTGGTCGGTCAGACCTGATACGGTAATTAGTCATTGATCGAAAACGCTTTACAAAATCAACTGGTCAGTTTGAGCAAAATTACTGTTATGAATTTGGGTGATCTCTTCAATGGCTTAGTTGCCGGTGACTAAGAAAGCGTAAAGGGCATCTCTGTTGGAGCGATCAGGGTTGTACTTGTCAAGAAGTTCAAGGAAGCGAGGCTCGCTCTTGGATCTGATGCCGAGGAGTAGCTTTCGCACGATCGTCTTCTGTTTGGGGTTGCAGCGACCGCAGGCGGTGGCTAATGTTTCTGGGAGTACGCCTGGAAGAAGACGTGGAAAGAGTTTAGTAGATGGTAATGGTAGATAGTGTACTGTAGTTTTGATATATTGTTTTGGTCAGTGGTAGCTGGATGTGTTGGTAACTAGACTTTAAAGCAAGATCGGAACTCTGATTATCCATTACATTTTGTTCATAGGATTTATTGGATATTAGATGCTTAAAGTTTTCCATGTTTTTGTGGTTGTATAAACTAAAAAAAGGAAACCTAAGTATCTTTAGTGATGTTTACAAAAATACGAGATTAGAATACAAATTAACTGGCGTCTTCTATAAGAATTAGTAATATAAATAAAGAGTTGTTTTAATTCAATTATTTTCCAGTAAATGAGATGTAAACACATACTTTAAGGTAGCTAATGGGGCAAGAGTTTAATGTTTTATTTAACAATAATATCAGTTGTGTCCGTGCAAAGCATTTAATTACAACTACCTATAAAGTTTTCTTACATGTTTGAAGACGTATTGTCAGCTAAACTTCTATTTACTGAGCAGTCTATCGGGCCTGGTATACAATCTACGCCTAACCATAATCAACTTCAGCTTTAATTTGATAGCTATTGCTTAAATACTTCGGATACCTCGATGTCAAATTTGAATTAAACAAATAACTTATGATCTTTCTTTTTAGAAGACAGGTTTTTTGGATGTCCCCAATCAGTTTCTCCATCGTGCCAGTTGCCATTACTGAATTTTAACTAATTTTACCAGTGTAATATTATAAAACAAATACGTTAAAAGAACTCACGTTTAAAGTTCTTCCCATCCCTCGTGCAGGGTCCTTTATCCATGACGCACTTGTAGTACGCCAAGAGGATCCTGTCGTTCTGGATGATGGCGTCTGCGTTGAAGTTCTCATAGCGATTGGGGGCCTGCGAGTGGCATGTCACCACCACCGTCAGCACGCACAAGCAGATCAGCCAGCTCCTCATTTTTATGCTTGCCTGGTACTTTAAGAAATAGAAATTGGTTAACTTTTGGTGAGAGAATGCGTTTTTGGAAAAAATATTGGGAGGGATGTGTGTAAAATATTCAAGATTTTGGAATAGGAAACAATATAAATAAAACGTTCTTACAAAAATATTAAACCAAGGCTAAAATTATTCATAAAACCTTCGCCTAAGTGTGACAAAGACCATGCTGAAAACTGAATCAAAATCGGTTCGGTAAACCGTGAGATAATCGCGAACAAACATACATTCATACTGGTCAAACTAAGAACCTCCTTTATTTGAAGTCGGTTGAAAATACGAATTTTCTATGAATTTGATTTCACATCTTAACAAAATAAATTGCTTGCCTTTTTGTCGTAAGGTCCTTACCATTTTACTAAAGTTAGTAGTTACAAAGGAGGAAGGTTTTACTTCCTGTCTTGGAAATAGCCAAGCTTTTTCTAAAAGGATAAGTGTTGTCGTACTCATTATCTCAATGAATAATCATTGGAATTTGCATACATTATCTGAGCAACTATGGCAATCAATGAGTTCAATAGATCAGCTGTTTACTGTGTTTATGCTATAGATGCCAATACTGTGAATCCCCTTGTTTTAAAGTAACTAATAGTTGGTATAGGTGAAGAAAACTTTACGCTACGCGATAAAAATAAAGATGAGCAGGTGAGACTAGAATTGGGATCAAAGAAAGTTAAAGGAAACAAAACTAACGTACAATGTCAAGGTCGGACGGCGCGGTCGCTTCAATTTATTCCACTTTCTCGTATACCGGTAAAAATAGGATTCTGAATAATGACTTAGTACGTAGAACCGAGAATACGGTGAATTAAGAGGTAAATATAAATAGAATCAAAGATAAATGGGGTATAATTCACGGTGACAACAAAATATCACATTGTTTTAAATAACATATAATCAGGGTTTGTTTACAATCGTATCGGAAACTTTGATCGTTACTTATCGATCGATAAGTAATGGCTTGTAGCTTCGATCACAATGTTTTATAGGGTAGAGTAGAGAATAAATAATTAGTTCAATTTTTATAAATGTAAATAGAAAAATAATAAATACTTTCTTAATAAAGAAGAAAAATAAATTAAATCGATAAACAAATCCCGGAATCGATACAAAAACAAACACGCAATTCGAACACGTTTCTACGAAACCAAAACTACTAACCGCTCACTTTCTACACTTTCTAAGAAGCTTTTTAATAAAAAAATTACTCACAGAAAGAAAGTTGTGAAGTGCTGCTCCTGCGGCGTCCACTGTAGCAATGGCTGGTGGCCGTGGGCCCATGGCCGGGTCCCATGGCGGGGTGCGAACCTCTCAAACCTGTCGGCCTGGGGTCGATGTAACGGGCTGCATACAAAAAACCCGGCGAAGAAAGTACTGCGCACTAATAATGATATTCATTGCATGGATTTGATCTCGATGTGTGGTACAAGATTTGCATTTGTTTCTTTTGTAGTTTTTAGTCCTTGTTTTAATGCATTTCCTCTTATAAACGTGCTACTTTTTTATATATGATAGAACCGTTCAATGTTGAACTATGCACGAAGCATCTTAGCAAGTTCATAGGAACATTTTTGCATTTCAATGACAATCATATTCATAACCAGGAAATACTTGGATCCAGATTCTTCTACAGGTTTTTATAAAATAAGTTGGTATATTTTGCTGCTGTACGAAGCAAAAAATATGCGCATGCTCAAGTACCTAACAATTACGTCAACTTTGTACCACGTGCAATTAAAATCTTAACTGCAGAATTAACTGGAAACAAGTCGATACCTATACCTAAAGATTTTCATATAACTTACTTACCTACAAAACTATTCTGGGGAAACCAACCATGTATTGCCAAAAACCTGTCTAGAAAAAATCTTAAGTGCATTCGTACAAAGACGAGTGACAGGGGAAAATGGAAGAGGATGACATATTGCGCCGACCCCAAATAAAACTGGGAACAGGGCAGGAGGAAAAAGAAGCATTCTTACAAAGACATTCCTACGTAAAGCAAGCTGTTGTTTTATATCGTCTAAAAGCTTGACAGCCTTATTTAGCTCCAACAATAAAGTTCCCATTTTAGGTGCATATAAAAGGGTCTACAAGAAAACCTATTTAGTCTACCTTGTATTTACCATAAAGGCTCCGTCGTAGAACTTAGTCGCAACCTAACTGTAAACCGTTTTCCTTTGTTTCAAACCCGTTATTATAACTGTGGCTGTTCGGATAAGCAAAAGGTCCTTCGAAGTAAATGGAGATAAAAAACATTTGGGTGTTGAGAACAGGTTTGGTATGGGGAGTCAATAAGTTGTTCACCCCGGCTGTGATATAAACATAAACATTCTAGCATGTGGACGTGACATAAGGTTTGTTATTGTTGTACCTGTATGTAGGTACTTACGTCTTGGTTAGGTTAGGTTTCTTATAGGTTTTCTTATAAGTAGGTACATTAGAAACGTACATTTTTGGTAACTAAAGATTTTGGAAATTAAATCTGCTCAGAAGAAACGTGGAAAACGAAAAGTGATATGCAGAACCAAGCAATTTAACATCAGGCAGACAGGAATGACTGAAAAGGATTTGTATATATAAAGAAATATGTTTTAAAATCGGACTATTCTGTAAAAATATAGGGACGCACCTACACGACCTACAAGTTGACTTGAGAGCCTCCTCCGATTTTCTTTGTCGGTTAAAAATGAATACAAGGAAGAGCATATAAATGATGTCCTTCGCATCCTGCTTGCGATTCTAATTTTGGATCAACACGTTCTGTACAAAGGTTCTAATTTTAGCCACAAGGTGTCAATAAACTCAACCAGGAAACATTTTCATTGATCAAAGTTTTTCTCGTTGCCAAGCAACGCATAAAGGACGTGAAGGAGGATCATTCACGTTCATCAGTATGAACGTGGATGAGAATAAAGAGGATAGTGTTGACCAAGGAACGGCCACTATGCGCAGAAAAGACGTCATGACCCGAGGTGTTTTCAAATAGGGAATCTGTGGAAGAAGAAGGCGTGTTACTCCCGTTCCTAATAAAAAATAGGATAAGGGCGAGAGGATGAACCACCCCATTTCGTCTGAGCTGGATGGATAACTATCAGACTATTACAAACATATCTGTTTTCCTTCATGATCCCTGGTGACAATATTAAATAGCCCATTGGTACCAAGCTACTTAATGATACTGCCTTTGTTCTTCTTAGTTAATTCTGCTGTAGTAAACATAGAACAACATGTAGCTTTAAAAGTAGGTCTGTAGGTTTGTTAGCCAACCGCAAACGGTATATTTGCGACCTGTTCAATAGAGATAGGATTGGCAATGACGTTGAATATAACAGTATAGGTTTTTTGTTGCAACTTTGCGCGTGAGCAAGTTTCGATGCTTTTAGTACCTGAGAAGAGATTCTATATCTATGCCTAATCTAAGTAGATTTGATGCAAAAATCTTCTTATGTTTCCTTGTTCACTAATGATAAAAATCACTACATAGAATAAAACAAAATCGCTTTCGCTGTTCGTATAATCCTATGTATACACAATGTTTAAGGTTCTTCTAACTTACAGACAGACATGTGTTGCTGGGGAGTTTGTTGCGTCACTTCTTCCCAGCAAAAATACATAGGTAGGAAGTGGTGAAGGGTGGGCGTTTTGGGGACTGTCTATTGTAAATTCCTGACCTTCAAAAAGTGCTGTCTTGCAGCCAAGTTTGAAAATGATTTTTTATTTTTATGCTTTAAAACTACGCAACTGATTTTGATGCGGTTTTTAATAGGTAGAGTGATTGAATAGGAAGGTTTAGGTATATGTACAATAACATCCATTGAATCCGACGCGACGAAAGCACCCGTGGCCGGGAAATTATAAATAATTGAATATCTAGAAAGTGGAATGATATCTTTTCTGAAAATATTCTGGAAGACAACAATCTTTTTCTAGAAGCCTATAAGGATATATAAACCTTTAAAAATATGCCGGGGTTAAAAAATTGAATGTATGAAGACAAAATAGGTAGCATATGGGTGCTATCGGACCTATCAATATTCATGTTACTTAGAAAGATGACGACCTCGTTGCTCATTTTTATTAATTACTCATGTTCGTGATTGTAAACAGTTAATACGTGAAAGCTTAACGAGCAAGACATTCAAAGAGGTAGGTAATTATAACTATTGCGTTGTTTTTTACCTATCTTATTAAAGTAGATATAAATAGATAGAAAGGTTACCTGTTGATTTAGTCTTATAAGATGTAAACGTAAGTAATTCAACAACAATTATTTTATGAAACAAAAATATTCATCATGCATTTAGACTGCATGCAATAAAAAATATTTAATTGAAGTGCCTATTAAAGTTAAAGAGCAAAGTTACTCGTGACTATATTGTTCAAGCTTTTACTAGAGGCGCAAAATGTATGGTAGGCATGTACACGAGATTTAATTATACTTGCACATAAAGAAAAAACTGAACTGAAATTTTTTAAATGATTTATTTGAAATGGTAACGTCGATACATAAAATATTTCACTTAAAAACGTCCAATAAAAAGTTAAAATGAGATACGTTAATTTTTCAGCTTATTCCTTCTTGGCAGCCACGTTCTTCAAGAGTTCGTTGTAAAAAGGCTCGTATTTGGTCTGAATGGTTTTCAGAACAGTCTCGTATTTGGCTTTCTGTGGAGGGCTGCAGTCCGCACATTTACTCTCTAGAACCTTCCGTGAAATTTCTGAAACAATTACAATAATATGAGTTAAGTAGTTGGGTTAGATCGTCTCTACAAGTCCAGGTATTAGGTGTATGTTTGCTTTAACCAACAGTGTGTACCTATTGGTTACGAATACTTTTTTATGTTTATTTTAAGAATTTCATAAGGACATACATCTGGAGCATTGCGTTGTACGGTTGTGAAACTTGGACACTGACTAAGCAGGATATAAGCAGACTGGAGGCTTTTGAGATGTGGTGCTGGAGGAGGATGGAGAGAATTAGTTGGACGGAAAGAATTAGCAATGAAGAAGTATTAAGTAGAATAGGGAGTAGAAGACAACTATTGCATAGCATAGAGAACAGGAGAGGAAAAATGATAGGACACCTTATACGTCACGACGATTTTATAAAAAACATCGTGGAAGGGAAAGTCGAAGGGAAGAGGGGAAGGGGTCGTCCAAGGTACAGCTACATGAAACAAATTAAAGAGAAGGTGAATGTTGTGACGTATAAGGAAGTTCAGGAGTTGGCGCTAGATAGGCGTAAATGGAAGGAGCTGCACCGACAAGAGCTGGGCTCTTAAATTGAAGAAGAAGAAGTTTATTTTAAAACAAACAAGAAGGTGTCAATTAATTTTGAAGAACTTATTTCGGAGAGATTAGTTCTTAATTTTGTTTCATTATGGTATCTAAGAAAACCCAAGTAAGAAACCAATAATGACAATAAAGAAATTTTCTATGTCTGATACATCAAAATAATGTATAGGCCAAAACCCTAACTAGAGCATTTTTACAAAAAACCATCATAACTTCTTTCTCACCTGCCATTTTTTGGTAATCACCACACTCCGCCTTGCCCAGTATGCAGTCGAACACCAGTTTTCTCTGCTCATCATTGGAGAAGAGAGCTTCGTAGTCGAAAGCCTCTGCTAGGTCCAACTCAGCTGGAGTCAGACTGGCTGCAGCCGTGAAGGCGATGAGAACGGATAATACCACGAATACTTTCATTTTTGGATCTGGAAGAAAATTATATCCTTAAGTACATAGTATTGGAGAAAAATATAACACTATATAAAACTTTTTGGAAAAAGTATGGTAAAGTCTTTCTATATAAAAATTACATAGCAAATCGTAGTATTAATTAGAACTGAAATTAATTGCATCAAATAACAAGAGGACTATAACTAGTAAAATAATTGATAGCCCACTTCCGAACATATGTATCTAACAGGTACTTTTTACAATTTGGAAACATAAATAAACACAGTTATGATAGAATTTGATACAGAAGACAGCTCACTCCTAAGTCCTGGAACGAGTTCAACACTTATTTGAGAAGACAACTTGATTGCGCTTAAGCAAACGCTCGCACTGGCTAAGTCTTAGTAATTATTAAAATAAATACTATTAATTTTAATAAATTTTAATAGTTCTTAGAAGCATGACCTACCTTTGACACAGTGCTAACAACTGATGAAGAACACAATAGTTCCTCGATTATATCTAACATTATATATAGGTGCGCGTGGGACTACACTACTACAGTCTAACCATTTTTTAACACAAGAAGAGGAAAATTCCGAGATAATGCAACCATATCAATTAAGCCACTTTAGCAACAATTGTAAGGACATTAGAGTTCCTGGTTGCAAATGAGGAAATGGCTTAGAACTTTTAAGACTTCAAGTTTTAGCTGCCCCAAAAGTGCAAACTCATGACGGCACAAAAGTAGATTGATTAATTGAACTTTTTGCGGACTTTGCAACTGCACTTTACTAATCCGTATAAATAGGTAGTAAAAAATAATACCTATATGTGCACACAAGAAAATAAGCATCGTAATGTATGAGTCATAAACGGAAGAGAAGGAATTCAATCATGTACATCAGTTTTAATCTTCTACAGGGCTTTTCTTATTGCACCTAACTCTTTCCATGCAAGTATATATTTCCTCAGTCTTGCTGATTGATAGATAAAAAGTATTTTACTCAAAGTAGGCTGAAAATCAGCACTTTTGGAAGGTCAAGTTTACAAATGACAGCCCCCAAAAAGGCCCACTCTTCACCACTTCCCATATGTTTTTGCTGGGAGGAAGAAATGTCGGAACAAACTCCCGAGCTCCGAATTCTAATTTGATTTTCACATATTTTATAGTAACTTGTTTATCCTTCGAAATCTTGAAATGAGATCTTGTAATGCTATTACCTGCAAACTGATTTTTTTTCTTGCTTACGTCTCGAGCATACACGCAACGGTTGTTTCAACATCATGTCCTTATTATTTACTCTGATCCTTCGTTATATAAAGAGTAATTACCTATATAAGCCATTAGTAGGTATAGAACCGGCTGACTTACATTGCAATTATTTCAAATGCAAATTTTTAAAAATATAGGTATCTTGGTAAATACGTCAGTGTTGCCTCTTGTGTTGATGTCTTAGGTAAAGGTTGTTTTTTTGGCTTCTAGAAAACCAAAATTGCATGATCCAGTGTTCTTGCCAACGCCATTGATGTAATTCTTTATTAATACACACTTCTTTAGACCGATTCGCATACTTAACACTTTGGTATATTGTCAAAACATCAGTAATGTAATTCAGATCTATTCTTCAAGTAAGATAATTTTTCCGAATCGGTAAACATTGTGCAATTTTCTAAATGTACACCTACCTACAAATGTACTGTTACTGTTACAGCCTTTTTTTATTTTGTATCGTCCCACTGCTGGGCTGCGGCCTCTTCTCACACGGAGAAGGATTGAGCATTAATCACCACGCTTGCTCAATGCGGGTTGGTGATTTCAGACTATATAGTCCAGAGGTTTCCTCGAGATGTTTTCCTTCACCTTTTTTATCAGCCATGCCATCATTCAAGCCAGCCATCCTACAAATGTAACACTAGCTAAAATAATTGCCGTCACCATAGAATCCATGATCCAAAATCACAGATGAACTGTCTTGACCTCGATAACCATCCTTTGTAATAGTGCCATAATTCTTCATGGCCCATTCAACTAAATGGTCTGCTATTAATGTGATTGTTTCTGATATTTTACATCGATTTTATCTCCATGTATTTATAGGTTCCAATGTCCAACTAGCTTGGACTGGCACGCAGCGTCGAACGTAGCGTAAAAGAATTTCAGGGCCTTTATTTTTGCATAACCGTAGTTTTTTCCAATATGAAAATTGCGTTACTACCGAAATACTTATCAGAAATAGTCGAGCCGCTAAGCAGATTACAATTATATCAACTTAGACGGTTATCAGTGGATATTGGGCTGCTCGGCTAACTGGGTTGAGGAGGTCAGATAGGCAGTCGCTCCTTGTAAAACACTGGTACTCAAGTGCAACAGGTTAAACTGAAAGCCGACCTATGTTGGGAAAAGGCTCGGGTGATGAGATAGACTTAAGCGGAGAGTACGTTTTCTTCAGTTTCAACAAAAAAAACAGTACCTACAACCAAATTTTGTTTACATGTAATTTATTAATGTAGATTTAGTTTTTTGCATTCATGACCAGCAGATTTGTCATACAAGGTCAATGTTATAATATCAGTCATTTTATCTTGCAGAATTATATTCTAATGAGGTTACACTGAACAATAGTGTTTCATATTTTTGGAAATTAAAATAATTGTGTATATCCGTGCGTTGCAGTATAAAATATGTTGGATGGTCCCATAGGCATAGAGTACTTTGGAGGTTTTTAGAACAACAGAACAGAAGAAGTGTGGTAAGTAAAGAAATGAAATATTTATTTAATAATAAAAATATTGAAAAAAAATATATGTATATTTCCTGTATGCTTGCTTATTCACTATTTTTGTCATGTTTTTAAAACTTCATGTTAAAATCTAAATTAAAATCAAAAACAAATTAAATTAACTCAACTTATTGTCATCGTAATCAACAAATGCAATCTAATGAAAAAATATCATTTTAATTCTCCTGTTTATGCAAGAGACTGAAAAAAACTGCAAAAAGCGTCATCTTTACCAGGAAGTTTAACTTTTCACAGAAAAATACAATAGTCAAAATATTATTTCATTGTGAACATCAAGGACTCCTTATATTCTGTATTTAACTTAATTTAAAAATTTAAAATAATAAAACAAAATTAAAGATTAAAAATGTATTTTAAACACAAACTTCCTTTCATAACTTTGAATAATTTATCAAAACTAGTCTTAATCTTACAATCAATTCAAATAATCGTGCAGTTGGTGATGTTCTCAAATCAATAAATCTAAAATTCATATAACATAGGACGCTAGAACTTTACTTGCCTCTCAAAGTTTCAATATTTATGCCATTACAAAATGCACTTTATGTATCTCTTAATAGGACACATTTTGCAAATTAATGTCCAATTTCAGAAGGAGTCAACATGAAAGTCCTGATGGTAGCAGTTCTTGCACTGGTGGCGCCCTCTGCACTGGGTTACGACGAAAAGTACGATAAACTAGATGTTGATAAGATCATCGCCGATGATGCGCTCTTCACAGCTTATATCGACTGTATGCTGGATAAAGGACCCTGCACTGTGGAGCATTCGGAGGATTTTAAAAGTAAGTATTGCACTTGTGCAGTCTTTAAAACTCAATTAAGGCAATACTAGCCGTTTTCCCGAGCTTTCACCTGCGTCTTGTGGGAACGTCTGCGTATACCGGGATAAAATATAGCCTATGTTACTCGGTATGAGCGTAGCATCAAAACAGTGAAATAACTTTTTCAAATCAGCTGATTTCGTAGCCTTTATGTTTCCTCTTTATTATATAAGTGAAGAATTGAATTATTCCGCAATTGGACACGTTACTCTTAGATGCAAAAGATGAAACAACATTGAAATCATCAGGTGCAAAATATCATATTTAAATGTACCTACACAAAAATTTAAGCTCTGATACGTGTCGTGCCTGCGCATTCGTACTTATGCAGTAGGCGCGTTAATCTAAGCTCACTACGGTATTTTTGATAATTAATTTTAATTAAAACAAATACGCTATGTTATTTTCCCTATGTAAGAATTTAGTTGTTAGAAATAAAAATGTTAAACGTATTTTTTTTTCATAAATTAAGCAAATTATCTAGGGGGGATTATTCTAAGTTCAATAAAATTTACACAATTATGTTTAACAATTTTCATGAGTTTACATAAATATAAAAACTTATTATAATTTCAAAATACCTTACGCACGTCATTTCAAGTAAATTAACAATAGTTTCCACGATATGTCATAATTGCTTAAATGTTTATTTTTATTCATTATCTATGTATGTCCTAGACGTAAATCTATCTTAAGGAACCCTAACTGTGGGAATATTCTGAGATTTAAAAGTAAACAATTCAAATGTTTAAAATAAGTAAAATTATTTAGACAGATTCTAAAACAGGTATATAGTTAGATTTTCTAAGTTTGGTAAAGCTTCGTTTTTATAACGGATGAAAGAAAAATCTATGTTATGCCATAATATTAAAGCTCGAACAGTACTCGATGACAGACTAATAACCAATCAAATGCTAGCAACTTGTTGTATAATAGTAGGTAGGTCTATATACCTACCTACTAAGTATATAATTTGCATATATAAGCATTGCTCGGGCGATTAATATTATCTATGGTATGTATTATAATGTGGATAAGCATTAGAGAAGGTCAGCTGAAGACTGAGTTCAGTGCCTCGTACCATTGCCGCGGTATGTGTCCAACAGTTGACAAAAACCAGCTGACGAGGGCTATGAAATACTTACTTAATATGTGTTTTGACTATTTTTCAGAACTTCTTC
This sequence comes from Helicoverpa zea x Helicoverpa armigera, assembly GCA_033682625.1. NCBI lineage: Eukaryota > Metazoa > Arthropoda > Insecta > Lepidoptera > Noctuidae > Helicoverpa > Helicoverpa zea x Helicoverpa armigera. The sequence continues at coordinate 6,193,529 of JAWIIS010000011.1, forward strand.
CCGAGGTAATCCAAACAGCTTGCGCGAAATGCTCAGGAATACAGAAGACGAATTTCAGGAAGACTGTAAAAGCCCTGAGTGAAAAGAAACCTGATGATTTCGCTAAATTCCGCGCCAAGTTCGATCCTAAAGGAGAATATGAGAAGGATTTCTCTGCTTTCGTGCTTGCTACAGATTAAAGGATATGTCTTAGACTCATTTTTGTTGACAATCAATGGCTTTATTCAAATTGGAACCGAACTAAATTATGTGGAGCATTACAATAAATAAATATGTTGCAAATTGTTATATATTTTGTCTCTTTAATCCTATCTTGACTTCATAGTTCAATCCCATTTTTAACCGACTCCTCATGATGGAGGAGGTTCTCCATTCGGGTGTTAATATTTTTTCGTGCCGTAGATACATATCTCAGGCTTGTACAGATAAGTAGGTACACTCTTACACTTGTTCCTCTGTTCATGAATGCCCTTAAAAAACAGGTTTTACCAAAATTACCCAAGCAAGTACCAAAATAAAACTGACAATCGAGAGTAAATTATTTATTGGTGTCAAGTCCGTTCAGTATTTTCAATCTTGTAATTGTAGTTCAATGAGAGTCATATTTCACCTGTATGACGTAGGACTTACCGGAGCCTATCATATTAACTACAGCTATAAATATATCCGATTATCTTTCCACTAGTTAATAACATTGGCATGCCTGACTCCCTCCATTATGTAACTAAAGCTAATATTGTGCGGTTAATATTATGTTACTGTGAACTGAATCGAATAATAACATAAACATGAGTATTTGATGTTCATGTATTGGCTATAGTCGAAGGTATTTTCCTTTTAACGTCAGCAGGGTTAATTGTATCACGACTTCGAAGCAATTTATTGGGACAAGATAATCGTTTTTAATGTTTGTATAAATCATATATTTATATATATTTATTGACAATGTATCTATAGAAACAAAGCCATTGTAAATAAAGACAATCAAACAGCAATCAAACCTACTTGCAGCAAAGAAGACAAACTAGTTAGACATGCTGTTTTTTACAGTCCTAAAGGGAAAGTCAAAGGTACTCAAACGTAACGCTACAATTTCGAAAACAAAGTAGTTCACAAACAAACTGTAATAGTCAAGGGTCCCCATCTAGTGACGTGCAACTCTTGCCATGATGCGGAACGGTTGCGTGGTTGAAGATTATGTGACGGCCTTACACAATCTATGAAGTTACATCAGACAGACTGCAGCGGCGGAGCTCTCTGGCGCAACTGGGCAACACGGCCCTACCTGACACGATAACCCACATGCAACCACTCAAATGGCTAGCCATTTCATAATTGATAATAGCACTGCTTTAATTTCGTATATTCGCATGCATTTGTAGCAATTGTTTGAGCTGTGACTCATATTTTTACTTTTTCAAAGTTTCTACGACGAGGCCTTGAATACGTAATCAAATTATGAGTAGCAAAATAAACAAGAGGAAAAAAATTAAATAATATTACAATCAATTATTTAATACAATATCAGTCAACATCGTGATATTTAAATAAATAACACAACAATTTGTCATCCGATTAAATCTAAAAGCCTACATATAAATAAAATCACAAGAACGCTGATCCGTTTGGGATGGTAAAATTAAAATTCTACGGGAATTATCCTGTGGGAGTTGAGATTGCTCTGAAGCATTTTAGAGAGCTGGTTTAAAGTCTACTGCAGTTCTAACAAATACTTAATTTTCTCTAGGACTTATAATACTTTATTCTAAGTTAGCCTATGTTGAAAGATGGTTGATTCTATTATCTGCTTCCTTGGATGAATTTGTCGAAGTTGGCGCGATGTTTGCCGCTGGGGTCGTTCTTCTTGACGAGCGCGTCCCACTCCTTAGGGTGTTTCTGCTGGATAGCTTTGATCACCTTTCTGATGTTGTTCTTCTGCTTGTCGGTGCACTTGCCGCAGGTTGTCTCTATGGCCTCTGGTAGGGTCTCTGGAAAAATAAGTTGGGTGGTAAGTACAAAGTGAAACCTGGAATAGTATTTGAAGTTTATCTGGCTACTTAAGAACACCGTTGGCCACGTGTGGAGCTAGGGATCCAAAATGCTGCGAAATGTAAAAAAAATAACTTATTGATATAAAAACGATGTCACTACGTGATAGGGATAGTAAAATATGAAGAGGCAGGGGCCAGGAATATCATATTATTAATTTATAGACACTCTACAATATAAATAATGGAGGAAACTTTACAAAACGCAGCCTGGAAGAAACCTATAATTCAACCGCCATTTTTACGTCAAGACATCGAGTATCGATATTTTTCTCAGTACACATGCAAATTAATTACAGGAAAACAGACCAAGGATATGAAAATTTCTGCGTCTGTTAAAACATATATACGTACTCTGACACTGGATCGGTATATTTTCCTACTTAAGGACCTTGACCTCGACCCGGTTTGTGCAAACAGTCCAACTGGCCGGTGTTGGGTTTATCCGGAGTTACGTAAATATGTATTTAATGCTACAACGCGTTATGTCAACATCGACGTTTGTTATTACAGAAATACGGACGGTAGTCTATTTAAGGCGGATTAATATTTGATTAACGTGAATTTAGTATAAGACTATTTATGGGTAATTATGTGATCTGGTGCAATTAACTCTGTATTATGATCAGAAATGACAATTGCCTCTCGAATATTTTTCTCGATGAATCATAAATCAATTATTCCACCCAAATTGAAATAAAAATCAAGAATGCAATGAACACTTACTTTTGAAATCAGATCCTTCGGGAGTGCACCGTCCTTTGTCGAGGAAGCAGTTGATATACGCTTTGAGAAGCCTATCGTTGGTGATCAAGGTGTCCACATCAAAGTTATCATATTTAGCGTTGTATTTATCAGCGGCGAACGCAGCCACGATCAAACACGACAAAACAACCAGGACCTTCATTTTCACAGTTGAATTCTGTAAATAATAACCGAAATTTAATCCCTCTCTTCGAATTAATCAACTTCGTATGAACACAATGGAACAAAGAGTGTGGCTTGTCCCGAATATAACGCGATGAAATCTATTAGCAAGCTGTTTCCATGGACGTTGGAACGGCGTGTTTTGAATACATATTAGATACATGTCCCACGAATTAAAAGCATCAATCTTAAACATTAAATTCGAAATTATCTCTACTGAATATTGATACTTGAACGTGAGAAAGAAACACGTAAGTTGTAACAAGAGATTAATGGATCGTTTTTCAGCTATCTGTACTTTGTTCGTCAAGGAGAAGGGTCACAGCCAAATCACAGATTGCATATCACAAACACACAAAATAATTGGTCACTGAGTGCAACTAACAGTTCATTCACCCACCTTTTACTCTTTATAATCGACCTAAAGAACTAGCGTTGGCAGAAAGCGACAGTGGTTTATATTGACGACGGTATACCCACTACCTTCATTGGCACATGGGTCAACGCTTGCGTAGTCATAACAAACAAATTTGAACCTTTTACCAAAATGCATAGGGGTGTTATTGAATTACCTGCGAAGTTTCGGTAAAACCCTCCCTGCATTGTTAGTGAAATGTTAATAGGCCTGCAACTTGTGGTTATAAACAAAACGTATCATAGATTGGTGTTACCGGGAAAATTGAGCAATCCCAAAAGTTTTGTTGCATTTACAAGGAAAACGTTGAATTAACGAAGAATATTGCAGTCACATTTACGTGGAAATAAATGTGCATTGTAAATAGTAATTTTCATGGATTCAATGATAGTTAACATGTAACATTTTCAATGAATTTTACTCAAACGACATTCGAAAGAGGTGAAGAAGCATCCGCAGCTAAGGCAAACATTATGTTAATACGGAACTTTTTCCATCAAATGGGTTTGTATTTGATGGACACTTATTTGCTACAAATGGGTGCACCGTAAGGGTGTGTCGGACTTATTGACTATAACAAACTATGTTCCTTCTTGAGTTCTATACTTATATGCCAGGGCCGTGGTAAGGTAACTCTTTCGAACAATCCCTAAGCATGTTGTTAAAGAACTTACAAGAACTTGTAGTATTGAAGCATTGCACTAGTAGCTGAAGTATAGTAGAGTTATTAAAAAAAAAAACAAACATTCAGTTTATGAGAATTTATAAACAATAATGACAATTGTTAGAGCATTTGCAACTTAATTATGCATGCAAACCCCAGCCTCTATTTTGAATTCGTAACGTATCAATCTTTTTAATATTATTTCTTTGAGTTTTTAAAGTGATTCCCCGTTTAAGACAATTTGGCGAATTATCGATATGGTATGAAAAATATGTCAAGTTAACATAAACGTTAAAGTAAGTACAAGTTAAAACTTATCCTCAACGATATTTGAATGGGCAGGAAATCTAACAACGGAATAATGATCAATGAATCATACACAATCAGTGTTCCTTGATGATTCAATTGAAAAACAACAAAGAAATCATTCGTCATACACACACTTACATACACATTAATACATACACAAAAAAAGGTACATACAACTTATGACCTATGCAAATATTATATCCAACTAGCTTCTGCCATCGGTTTTACCCGCATCCTGTGATAACTTCTCCACAAACCAAGATAAAAATAGCCAATAGCCTTTGTCGTTTAATTCCCTGCCTAACACTGAAATAATTTTTCAATTCGAACCAGTAGTGCCTGAGATTAGCGTCTTCAAACAAACAAACATACTCTTCAGCTTATAATATTAATACCTATAGATACAAGTCATGATGATCAATGTTATTTGAATAATGATCTAGGAAAACTTCGCCTTGATCCTAATTAATATTCTAAAGTTATAATAGAATCGCCAAATAAATCATTGCTTGCAAATTAGTTTTATGAGACAGCGTATTATAAATTGAGGTAAAGAACTCCGGCTTCTTTTGTTAGTTAATGACTGATTATCTTGGTCACCTTTATAGATTTTTTTTTATATTACATAAACCAATAATTTATGTAAGTAATCTACCCGTAGTGATGACTTTAACGGACTCAAGTTAAGCATCTATAACAGAGACATTTGGCTTTAGGACAGTTTAACGCTGACTTTTCCATGCGTGTCCCAGGAAGAAGGTTTGGACGAAAATAAAATAATTATAGCTACCCAAGGCAATGACTCGGATTGCCAAATAAATAAGGAAATGTCAGTTAAATTGCCAAGGTGTAAGAACGTAAAAGTTCAGTTAAAAATTAGTCAGTCAGTTTTATCAATTTCCTTCTTAAAGCTTGTATGTAAGTTGATCTAGTCAGCCAGCATTTTCTTTAATACAAAGTCTTAGATCCCTATCATTAATCACATTTCTTTCATAATGTCCTTATTATTTACTATTAATTGCGTAATAAGTACTTATGAAAACTATTATCATAGTTTATAGCTATGAAAACTAGGTCGTTGACCTCTTTAATGACTATTAATTTATAATTAACTTAAAGAACTCGTTACAAATTATCATGACTAACCAAACTAAAGAGATTTCAAATTGTATCCCGAGGATGGATCTAGAATTCCCAGTCTCAAAACAGCTTTAAATATATGTTAAGCACCTATACCTAGTGCTGTAAGTTATAAACAACAGTGTGAACCAATATTACTTACATAACAAAACGCCGAATAAAGACTTAATTACTTCAAGCATTCGCAATAGCCTTCTCGAAGGCTTCATAGTACTTGTTTTTGGGGTCGAGTTTGCTCATGAGTTCCACGTAGCCTTGGGGGAAGTTCCTCCTGATGGCGTTGAAAGTCTTTCTGGCGAGTCGGCGCTGGGACGGCGAGCACTTCTCACAAGCTGTTGCCACTGCGTCGGGTAAGATTTCTGAAATTATCGAATATACAAATACTAATGTCACTACACATAGGTACATAGGTATACCTAGGTTAAAAGAAATAATATCCGCGTAATACTGGGACGCTCTGGTACTGTACGCGACGTTGAGGGATTATGCGAAGTCAGACCGCCAGTCTACAGAAGAGCCAAGTCAATAGATTACAATAGTAATTATAGATTTTGAAATGTAATTTTATGGTTATCAGTGAGGTACTAAAGGAACTAGTGGACTATAGAGCCATTAAAATTATTTTTTTTACATATGGTTACTCAAGTTTTTCTATCTAAGTTATGTTTACAACTATGCCGAATAAAGCCAGCCAGTTCTAAGAAGGCCTCCGGATTGAAGCTTCTAGCATGTACAGCAGCAGTAGACACACGCACTTAACCAGACATCGTAAATACTTCAATTATTGACCAAATAAATAACAAGTCTACTTAATATACTGAAGAGTTTACTCAAACATCTTGGCCAGCTTCTGTATTACCCACACTTATCACAGTACATTTAGGCAAACAAAAGCTCTTGAGGCGGGTTTCCCCATAATTGAGTATAAAAAAATCATAAATTATGCATAGTAATATAAATTTATACTAAGGAAAAATTGTTTGTAAGATAAAGGCTCCGAATTTGAACGGATTTGAAAAAATCTTTCACTGTTGGGAAGCAACACTATCCCCGTGTAACTAGATGTATTTTATCTGAGTACCGCAAGTATTCTACGGGTCACGGCAGACACCACATAAGATAGTTGGTCTATACTAATATTATAAAGAGGAAAACTTTGTTTGTTTGGTTGTAATGGATAAACTCTAAAACTACTGAACCAATTTTAAATATTCTTTCATCATTAGAAAGCTATATTATCTGCGAGTAGCATAGGCTATATTTTATCCCGATGCGGGCAGTAGCTCCCACGGGAAGCTGGTGAAACCGCTGGAAAACGGCTAGTACGTAATAAGGAAGCAAGCTAAAGGTAGTACTTGACACTTTACTCAAGTATCATCGGATGCGAAGGCTAGAATCTTTTATAGTTACGTCATAAAGTTACAGCTGCATGCAAGCTTGCAAGAGGAGTGGAGACCTAAGAAAGCTTAGTACTTATGTGCTTAGAGAAGGTGCCTATATGACGTAACGTGGCACCTAAGAACCGAACCTAAGTACCTAAGTACACGATTCTCATGAGTTTTCGATTTTATGAAAGAATAAAATAATAGTAGGTAACACTAGTCACGTAACTTGCTAAGAAATATCTATTTATTTAAAAATTTTGTTTTTTTCCTTGTATTTTCAGCCGAAAAAAAAGCTTAATACATAAACAAAATAGTGATACAAAGTTTCAACTTGCCGTAAAGAATCGATTCAGAAGAGTTGGCCTAAAAGCTTTTTTGTTTTAAATCCACACTCCGGAAATCTTTGCAGAAGATTATTTACTATTATTTTCTAGTTAATATCCAGCTTAATGATTTCTCAAATTCAAAATAAGCTCTCAGTTACGTGGTCTTATCATTTTAATTTCGAAAATTTTCCATAAACTATGAAAAGCTCGCAAACTCAATATTATTTGGAAATTACTTAGTTACATAGCTTGAGAAAAACTAAATGCTTACCTATTGAAACTATTCCACTTTTTGATTAGGTACATGCCCGACGGTAAAGTTCTTAGAAGCCTGTTCTAATGAACCATTTCAACATTTATAAAAGCATGAAATTATAAACTTCCTATTGCACAAGTAACTTAATCATGTAAGAAATAAATATCAGTACTTACGTCTGAACACTCTTCCTATAGGCGTACACGGTCCTTTCTCGAGAAAACAGTCCAAATACTTCTTCAGTAATCTAGGATTTTGTATCAATGTATCGATATCGTAATAATCGTATCTCCGGTCATAAAACCTTTGTTGTGCGTTTATCGATACAAAAAATAAACACAGTATCAATATTGACACCTTCAAATTGCATTTATTTAAATCGATCATAACTGTAGGAGCTATATTCGAAGAGCAATGAATAGGTTACGAAATTGGTGTAATATCTAAACCAAATGACGTGATCATCTCAGATGCCTCTATTTAAAAACCTTCTCATTGGTTGACCTTCATCAGAAATAATATTTATAAGGAAGACCTCACAAAAAACTTGAGTGCTTTATCAAATATTCGGAACAATGTTCTTTATTATGAATGTACGGTAATTATAGAATAATTGGTTATATTAGGTTGTGTATGAGGGTGTAACGTTACGAACATGATTATAATTTCAAAGCAATGTACCTAAAACAAAATGCTAGTCAGACTTATCAGGCGCTCTGTATAAAAATACGTTACAGATTGCTTTAGCACGGAGCTAACTTTCAGTTTGTGAAAAGATGGTGGGATTTGTATAAAATTCTACATTTATCAAAATGCCAATTATTAAAAGTTAATTTCACATCCGCAGAAAATATTTTTTTTAATTCTAATTGTTACACAAGTTTGACAACTAGCCTTACACAGGGGGTTAAGGAGGTCAGATTGGCAGTCACTAATTGTAAAACACTCAGCTGCATCTGCTCAAAAGGCTAGGCATTGTTACACAAAAAAAAACAAGGTTAAAAAACTCACGTTTTTGGCATATTGTTTAAACTGCCTCGTCATTATTAAGGTTTCCACAAAAATAAAATCAAAATATAATTTATTGGTTCTGCGACAAATAATTATGTAGATTAATTTTAAGCTTAAGAATGGACTTTGAACCGCAAAATTAAACACAAAAGTTTCTCATTATTATGAATATTTCCTTACTATGATATATCGTCCTATTTTTGGGTTTTATGTAAAATATAATGTTTTTGATAAATATTAGGAAGTTTATTGTGGAAAAACTAATTAGTTCAATTAATATTTTTCAATGTTTTTTGCATAATTCTTTAAAAGTTAGGCTTCTATTAGTTTGTTTGACGTAAAACCTACCTATTATCCTAGCGTAATTAAACATTTACGCAAATCTATGATGACTAGCGTGTTTTTGTTTTTCTTAAAGTATAGGTATTACAAGGAATCAAAACATATGCAATATAAAAATACTTATTTAATTGGCGATGCTTATTTAAAAATCCTAATGCTATTATAATTGCTAGGATACAAAAAATGTGATACCTTGCATATGGTTTCCAATGTCTGATTAACAGCGCTTCTACACTAGCTGATGTTTTGCGCTTACGAGCGACCAATTCTGAACGGCATAAATCTCTCATTTGCATCTTTCCCACCGATAGTTGTAAATTTTTTACACCTCCTGTACCATGTTAAACGAGAAATATCGCTCGGAAAAATTGAGTGAAAATGCCACTAGTGTAAAACCGTTGTAATAGCGCTTTAATGTCATCGTTTGAATCGGTTGTTGTCAACTGTTTGCGTATACGCACGACAACGCCTGTAAAATTGGCTAGTGTGAAAGCGCTGTAGTGTGTAAGTAGGTACCTAATAATACAAACGCAATTAGTTTTAGATTCTAGGAAGAAGATTAAAAACAATCACTTACTAGGTTTTAATCAATGTTACTTACGTTTATGTTATTTTCCTAAATTATCTGTTCCTGCAGTCAGATTAGAAAAAAAATAGTAAAGACCTATACTCAAGCGAAACAGTTTTCATCAATAACCAAGATTGAGAAAGTAAAATGAATTAAGATCGCAAGTTTTTTGCGTAAATACCAGGATAAAACCAGCTATCCCCCGCGGCTACATCCGTACTTCCCGCCCCTGGATAAAAACTAACATGACGTTCTATGTTTCGGTTTCATTTATTACTGGGTTCAGGAGTTTTGGCTTACAGAACTAATTTTGCATTTATAATAAAATTATTGCACTTTGCTAGACATAATAACATAATAGGTGTTATCCCAGCAAGAGAACAAGTATTTACAAAAGTTTTAGGACGATGATAAAATCAAACAACAAACTTATTAGAAAAGAACTGTATTCGAGAAGCTCATAGGTACATTGGAAAATCCAGAAACTCACTAAAGTTATAGTTAAGTAAATGTTTTGCTTACATTCCTTCAAATAGCAAAAAATAAAAATACGACCACACGGTTCGTATTTTCTAGCAACTTAACAAAAACTGACAACTTAATGATAAAATCACATCCTTACTTAAAACTTATACATATTTATTTACTAAGGTGTCTGAAATTAAGGTAATACAATACATTGTAAGTTGCACCTAGTTTTAGGCTGCCTGCCCACGTCCGATAATCGGTGACCGATTTTTTGTAGGAGAAACATAGAACACTCTGATAGCAATTAAATAGTGCAACGCACAAGTCAAACGTCCTACGAAAAATCGGACCGATTTATCTGTCCTACGAAAAGTCTGTAGGTCCGTCTTAAGCAGGAGAGACGGCGTTTTCCAAGGCTGAGAAGTGTTTGTTCTCTGGGTCGTACTTACGTCTGAACTCTTCGTAGCCTCTAGGCAGCTCCTCCTTAAGTCCCAGGATAAATTTGTAGAAAATGTGCTTTTGGGCGTCCGTGCACTTGGCGCACCTCGTGGTAACGGCCTCTTGGATGTCCTCTGAAATAGTAAGCACGTAATTAGTAGGCACCTAGTGTGATTAACCACAAGATGTTTTTGTCGTCCTAGGTGTAATAACCTGTTTAAAGTCTTTATGATATCAGATTAGATTGTGATCTTATTGTAGTGATTCATATACTATTTTCTTGAAAACCTAGTAGGTTTTAATCATTCAATCTGTTATGTAAATATACCTAAGCTGTATCGTTATAAATATAAACCCTATTCCAATGCTAAACAAAGATAGTGCTGCTCATAGTGCTCATGCTTCCTAACCACATACATCTCTTTGCAAACGCATCATAAACCGGCTTCTCTTACAAAGATAACAAACACGATTATTTAACTTCGGAATATTACCGCTTATCGGCAAAGCAGTCATTATGCAGGAAAGAAAGACCACAGTTCAATAGATAGCTTATCAATAATATACAAACTAAATGCATGCAATTATTGCTTAACTCCTTGAATGTCGCTAACAATAAAACAGTAGAAAATCAATTGTGTCTCGTATATCTGCGCTCCGGTACACAACGGGTTATGGCAGATTACAAAGAGTTTTTGACCTCTCATGGCGAAATGTGTAGCCGTAATGTACACGTCAGAAATTCTGCAATAAATATGAGATAACAACCAGTTCATATACTGGTTGTCGTAAGAGGTGACCAAGATAATAAGGTAAATGATTAGTTGCATCCACGGTGGTAAAGTAACCTACGTAAAACTAGTGAACCTTAAACACAATTACATAGGTATTATTAAAATTGCTGAATGTGATACACTACTTACGGGGGATAACCTATGTATTGGTTTTAGGTATAAACGTTGATGGATATACCTAAAGAAAAGTGTGGGGGACCACCAAAGAAACAATAGATGGATTGCTTGAATAGGTATATGAATTCTCTATTAATGCCAGAATGTTACTTGCAAGATGACGGCAGATAGAAGAATAATGCAGATGCAAGATAGAAGAAGCGGTCAGCAGATGGAAGAGGAAAACATGCTTCGTTGACTACAAATAAAAATGGGATCATATATTTGTTGTATGGAAGCAAGCATAATCAGAGATACATACTTTTAAAATCAGCAGCAACGGCGTCACAGGGCTCTTGATCCACGAAACATGCCACGAAGCTTGTCAGGGTATCCACGTTCGCGACAACTGCATCAATGTCCAGATTGTCATTCTCTGTGCTGTACTTGTCTTCAGCTCGAACAGCGGCCAGAGCCAGCAGGAATGACAGCACGTAGATACACTTCATATTTTCAGATATTCTGTAATGTTGCAATTATCCCTTACAATAAAATAATCAAAGGAATAAATCTAGTGTCAAGTCAAGGAGGTAACGAGGTAACTGATTGTTTTGTTTTAACTTTTTTCGCCGAACATAAATATAGGTGCGAGTGTTAAACCTTTTTTGTAGCACTTAATGAAACCTCATTGTACTGAGCTAATTATACTTTTTGTCTGCACCGCACCGCAACGTAAATTGGAACTGGTAAAAAATATGGGAAACAACCACACAGAAATATTTAAAGCTTAACAGAACAAAACTAATAAATTACATCAGGTATATTATATGCTGAGTGTGAGTTGCACCATTGAACTATGACAATAACCAAATAATAACGCCCATTAGTTACTTAAATCTTTATCAAGACAGCTGTGTAAGACGGGTGGTTATGGCTTGATAATCGTTATAGGTAAATGGTGCAACCCATCTTTAACATTGGTCACGGTTATAATTTTGTTAAAACTAATTAGTATACGAAACTTCAAGGAAACTGAAATAATAATAATAAAAAGCCGAGGCACAAAATGAGATACAATCGCAGCGACTTACCCGATTCAAGATTTAAGCCCAGCTGTCAAGTAAATGCTCTTTGCAAAGGATCGCTCCTTTTATACTGGAGTATCCTTAAATGTCGATACGTAATAATGTGTGTAAACAGTCGCTGCACTGATAAAAAAAAATACTCTGTATTGTTCTCAGTTCAATATGGTAATAGAATTGAATCGACAGAATAGTGTGGGAGCTAGCGACAATTGTGCTATGGAATTTTGCTATTTCAAGGAATGTTACTTTATTTTGGACAACTCCTTTAACCTCATCAACTTGTTTTAATCAACTTGCGGTTTAACTTCTTATTCTTCCTACTCGAAAAACTGTAAGTACCTAGTTGATCAACTCTGTTATCTTGAACCATTATTGAGGTTTTTTTTTTTTAATTTGTGCCCTAAGGAGCTCAGTATTTTAGAAAAGTTATTTCCCTGTTGGGAAGCTATACTATCCCTGAGTAACATAAACTACTATCATGGTACTGAAGTAGTTCCCACGGGACGCAGGTGAAGCCGCGGGGAAACTGCGATTGGCTTGATATTTATTAACGTAAACTTGCTGCCCATTTGTATTATGGCTTTTATAAAGCACGTAACTCGTAAAATACTAGCTCTAAGTCTATAAAGTTTTTACACAGATCCCGAATATTCGTGAATGTTTTCGTAATTCATGGAGACTAAAGGTGACCCCATAGCTATGAAGTGTGACCACAGAACGTGCTCAGTGTGATTTATAGGAGATTAATTTTAATTTTATGCTGATCTGTATTCTTGAACTGTCTAAAGCTTTTTTGTGGGATGACCAAATTACATCACCTCTTTTAGATATCTAACATGTATCTAAGGGCTCTCACACAATACTGCGAATTCGCACGAATGCACCGCAAGAACGTCCGATGTCATTCGCATTATGCGTTCCTACGATATTATGTCAGACTTGGCGATGCCCCTTTTAAAAGACTACCTTCTACTACCAAACGGTTTGCCGCCAAAAATCGTATCGCAGAAATACGCATCGCTAGTTCCTGCAATGCTGCATCGCGTCGGAGTTCTATGTGGGAGCCCTAGCACTTACGTGATTTTGTTTTGTATCTAGGTATTCATATCACATTTTTTTCTTTTCGCTCTTGCTTTGTCCTATCCATAATCATATCCTTCAATGCATTCCAAAATATACAGTGTTATTAATATATCTAAGGTGGAAATATAAAACTGTAAGTATTGTGTATCTCCTACAAAATCGTTATTGGAAGCAAGACAGATTAAAACCTATTCAAAAATAATAAAAAGAATCAAATAATGTATGGCATAATCCTTTAAATAGACAAAAGCGAAGTAACCAAACGTAATCTTTGATCCAACACTTAAACTGAATAAGCTTCGCAGACTTTAACCACTTTTAATATCTTTTGTAACCTTTTTTACGTCCAGCATTCTTATATGGAGGTAATGTAATTATAAGGCTTAAAATTATAAATATATACAACATACAATTTTCAAGGCTGATCCACCAACAATTGTTATTAATTATACCCAATTAAGTGATCACGACAGTGTGACCACACATGGTAAGACGGATGCTTGGCTTATATTTTTGGTACTAAGCATAAGTTCAACGTATGATTTTCCTACTCAGTAGTCATCTAGGTGGTGGCGTGGGTCAATGACCCTTTTAGGATGACGTAATTATGCATGGATAAATACAAATTCAAATTATTATTCTTCAATTAAAAAGCCCAACAAAGACAATCAGACTGAAGAAATAGCACCATAGCTTGCGAAATAAAAAGAAGACAAGAAATAGCACCAAAGCGACGAAAACCAACCTTAAAGCAAAATAATACCTATGAAAGTGAACTTTAAAGTCAAAATCAAAATATTTACCTTTCAGTTTTATGCCCAACCGTTCAGTTCTGTTTCCTACACTCAAAACCTTTGTTTTTAAAATTATGATGCTAAAAACAACTGATTCTTTAACAGCTCGATACAAACTGGAACATTCGCACTAGGTTATTAATATTTCAGTTTGAAAGTTGAAGTTATATTAAGAGAGCAGGTACAAGGTTACTTAGTAGATAAACTTGTATGTGTTTTGAGAGTTAATCTAGTTACTGCTACTGATGCCTAAAAAAATTTGTAAAACTCCATTTTGTTAGAGATCTGCACCATTCCTTATCTTAATTTTAGTTACTACAAGTTTAAAATAAATACAATAATAGTTACACAAATTTACTCATCGTTAGATCATCTGTTTTCATCACTCATATCATGTTTCCATAGATATCATAATTATTTCCATAACAAAAGTCAAACATCTTTCATCACAAAGAAAATATTATGACGATTTATCTTATGTAAGGTTATTAAGTAACTATTAAATAATGCACATTATCAACTAATTAATCCTAAGTTTATTTTTTTACTAGAGATATCCAAAAAATTGGGTTTAAAATTAATCTTAACAATCAAAATTTTCCATTAACTAAGACGCAGCAACTGCAGCTTCAAAATTGTCGAAATATTTCCCTTCAGGGTCATATTTGTTCTTGAACTTCTGAAACTTTTCAGGCATTTTCTTCTTGAAGCTTTCGTTGAATACTTTCACTATATGCTTCTGTGCTGGTGTGCATTTGGCACAGGCTTCTAATACTGCTTCAGGAATTACACCTAAAGAGAAAAAGAAAAATGTTAAAATCGCAAAACTACAAAAAGGTCAGTAACCAACGGCAAAGTGTATTAGGAGACCGACAGGCAGACTCTTTTTTAAAGTCATACCTATACTAGGAGTCACACGGATTCATTTTGACATTTCTTTCTTATGCTTCTTATGCCTTCAGCAGCCCTATTTACTCTACATTACTACAACTCGCTCAATCGCCCATTCCTAGCCCGCCATATTACTTTTGTCCACGTACATAATGTAGATCCCATGTCAGTCTAGCAGCACAACGGAAACTATTATTTATCTTTACAAAACTAAGCAAATATAAGTAGGTATCCTCACTTTTAAATGTATCAGCTACCTCGTCACATGGAGCCTCGTCTATGAAGCAATCCACGAAGCTATTGAACTGGTCCTTATCTTCCACCACGGCTACTATGTCTAAATCGTCGTGATCGGTCCCGTAAGTGTCTTCTTCATACTGCGCTGTCACCACTGCTGCCAGGAGTAGCACCAGGATCTTCATCTTCAACTGAAATTATAGGAATATAATTATGTAGATACTTATTTTTTTTTAATTTTGGTAGGTCTAGTTCTCGCCTTACTTTTTGTTGTTATGAAACATTACGCGAATGGCTTCGCAGACACTATTTTTATGTATCGGCGTGTGAACTTGGGTACCATCCGCCTTCTTGTGCACGGAATTGATTGCTCTCAGCCATTGAGTAGCGAGAACTTTTGCTATCTATGATAATTCCTTGAGCTATGAGTTACTTGAGAAGCTTCACACAAAAGCGATTCATGCGGGGGAAACCGCTGGCTAAGTAAACGTACCTACCTATAGTTTACAATATGTTACAGTTCAATCACCTAAATATTATAGTTACAGTACAGACGAATAGCTTAATAGAAAAATCTCGACTATTAGATCATACCTGTTGTCTTTACACTTAATCACCAAACTGCAACCACCAACAACTGATACCAACTTATCAATACTAGCCTAATCTACACTACTTTCCCAAAAAATTAGGAACCTGCTTCCACCATTCACTTCCACAGAACTAGATTGATTCAAAAGTTCTTCATTATGATTTGAAAATAAAGCTAATAATAATTTTGAGGTCGTCGTGCAACCAGTCTGGCCACCGTGTATTGACCTTCATTTTGGATGCACACCTGGCCAATTCTTGTATATTATATGCTAATATTCATGGTATATATCATCATCATTCATTAGTTTTTTTTTCCTCCGAATGACAGGTCTGATAATGGGAATCTTTTAAGCAAACATGAGATTGTATTTTAGTCAGTAATTTTAACTGCCTCAAGGATTACGAATAAAAAATGCACCTACATACATTAATATAATCTAATACATGGTCTCAAAATTATAAAATTAAGTTTTAAAGAGTGTTTCCTTACGAAATATCATTCTTACTCGCGGACAAATCGTTTGGAGAATCCGCTCGGGAAATGTGCAAGAGTGAAAGGGTTGTTACTGGCAACGTTATTCAAATGTAAATATATAACTTTGACGACCTTTAATTTATTGTTAACTTAACTAAATTAAGTATAAAAATAAAATAATTATAAATAAACTATGACTGGGCTTACGTTTAAGATGGGCGCGCCGCAACTGTATTGATTGATTGATTCAGACTAAAGCCAAAATGATGAAACATAAAAATGTTTTAGTAATTGATATTAAAACAATTAATTTTTATTACAACTGGAAGGCTGTCTACTAATAATTGACTACCCGTAGTACCAGTTAAACTACATATTTATTTGGGTATCATAAACAAGTCTGGAAACACACCTATAACATTAAAATCGCAGTACACACCTACATCTATGTATACCTAAAGCTTATTTTTCTAAGTTAAGAAGCCATTTTAGCATATTTTAAAGTTCGCCCTCTAGAAAAATCATAGCAATGTGTAGCAGGAAAACGTCACGCTGTTGTTGCTTCTTTAGCAATTTCTTAAGTGCACGAAAATGATTTTTCAAAAGTTGAAAATTGCAAGATCTTGCAGAATCTTTGAACAAATAAAGAAACCGTATTATTATGTATTACATCATAACAAACCTTCATGGACTCAATATGAAAGAAGTAATGGCCACTTTACGTTAAAAATATTATCAGATGCCATAAAAAGCAAAGAAATAAAAATGAGAACTTTTTTTATTTAAAGACAGTTTTAAAAGAGGTTAAATACCATTTAAATACTTTTTGAAAGACGCTTCACCATAATATGCATATCGCATCTAAGATTTCAATATTTTAAATGTATTGACATTGATAGTAACATGGCATATTTAGTAGGTACTTGGTTAGAATATAGGTTTGTACCATTCAGTGACTATCTAAATTACCAATTAGATAACGTAATTACGTATTTTCCTACGTCTATAAAGAGTCTATAAAAAATTCTACATCATCAAAATGACATTACATTGATGCACCTATCAAAATCTCATTATTGATATTATTTATAGAGTTTACGCATCTTATCGGAGAAACTAATTGTCCAAATAAATTCATTTTTATACGATCACTTTTTATTCATTCATAGCAACCTGTTGTATCTAACCGTCATTCTCAGTTGCTAATAAGTATATATACCGTTTACAATCATTCACAGAAGAAATCTTGATCTTTGGTTTATGAGCTTAGCATTTTAGACACGAGAATCTTACCTGCTACAGTCGCAAAGCAAAATCAAACGACTGAGAAATCACTAAGGTTTGTGTTATGTAGAACACGCCTCATATAACTCTCACAGCAATTTTCATTATTGCGCCTATATAAAACCTTCATGCTGTCACAGATCAGCGAAACACTGGCCGCTTTTCGTTAAAATTATTTTGGATGCCATATAAGATTGACATTAAAAAAAAGGAATAAAAACTTAGTCAATTTGAATACTTTTAATTGTTTTTATTAAATAAATAAATAAGATATAATAACAATAGGACTACGTAATTGTTTTTACAAATTAACAGCCTTACTTATAAACGTGAATTAAATAATAAGTTATACTTAAGGGGTGTTTAAGAAAAAATCTTACAAATAAACGTGGCTTAAATAAATCATTTTCTTAGCAATGTCTTAAATGAGCTGTCAAATTAAATAGCCTCACACCCTTGTTTAACCCGCTAATTAGCAAAATGGCTGGATTCGTACCAGCTGATTTTTCATTTCCGGTTTATTGACAGCTCAACTTTTTAATTTTATATTTTACGGATGCCATTGTTGCCATTACTCAACGTTTTGATGACAAATATTTTTTTAAGCTACCAACATTCCGGTAGTGTTGAGAAATTAGTATGTTTTTATGTCATTATCTGTTCATTACTTAAGACATGCTTAAGCAACGTTTATAGGTCAAAATAATTTAATCACTTCTTAAGGCTTTAAGTAGTAATCAGTTAAAACAATACTTAGAAGGTGATTTGTTGATTTTTATAAGTAAGGCTGTAAGTTAGTACAAAAGCTTATAATTAATTAATGTGATGTTTAACAAAATCGAGACGTCAACACGGACCTAGGTCTTATTTGCCCAGACGATGTCAAGCCAAGGTAAGCCAAAATGTTTATCTACACGAAAATGAGATAATACAATTTTCGCACAAACATGCCAAAACTAGCACTTAGCACTGCATGATGCACAAGATGCATATTCGTAAACAATATTGTGACGAGCCCCCGCACACTAGAAACTAAACAGTCGGCCGATAGTTGACGCGATGGTTGGCATATAAATACAATCAAACTTTTAAGTCGTCTGATACCTGATCGTTAAAACGTCGGCCAACAAAAAGTTTGCAGTCTGCGGATGTCTAACCTCCTTGGCATTAGATTTCTTTGGTATTATTTAGTCGGATCCGTTCAGGAACCTAGTGAAAACCTCCTTGTATTGGCCATTGGGGTCCTCCTTCTTGACGAGCAGTTGCCATAGGTCTGGAGTCTTTGATCGGAAGCCTTGGACCACGACGCGGATCAGATGACGCTGCTTGGCTGTGCATTTGCCACAGCCGGTTCTTAGGGCATCAGGGATGGTTTCTGCGAAGAGGATTGTTTTGTTAGTTTCTATAATAAACTTTGATTTGGTGATCTCGACATTATTTTGAAATGGTTTTATTTAAAAGTATCAATATTTATTATTTTGTTTTCATTAGGCTACATACATTTTTGGGATTTGATTTAAGAGAGTTCTAAGGTGCTTTTTCTATCCATATCTTAAAATATCGAAAATCTAGTAACATTTTTACTATTGCCTTTTTAGCCACATTTAGGTAGTGTACGGCCCGCAGCCGTACCTAACGTCCCCATACTGGGGCCACATAAAGGCCCATGGACAGGATGACTCCCGCGAGAGAGACACCTCAGCTAAGAAAACAAATATAGGTACTCACTCTTGAAATCACTTCCCTCAGGAGTGCAAGGTCCGGTGCCGAGGAAGCAATGGCCATATGCCTTCAGTAGCCGAACATTCTCCACCAGGGTCTCCGCATCAAAGTCATCATAACGAGTGTCGTATGTTTCTGGGCGCGCCCACACAGCGGCAATTACTAAACATAGGATTAGAAGGGACTTCATGATGGGCTGAAAGAAAATTAATGAATAATTGGTAAAATACAGCGGCTTAGTAGAAAGTATTCTTGAAGAATCCACTAAGGTGGAACATAGCTCTATGGTAAGCTAAATAAAATTAGTCATTCAATGGTATAATCATGATATAACTTTATATATCAAATCGTTAAAAATCCAATAATTATATACCCAGAAATATGTATAGCAACAAAAGAAAGTAAATTGTTAAACTTATAAATAAATAAAAATTGCTTCTACGCCATAAACACGAAAATCCAAAACAACAATTCCTACAAAAAGTAATACCAAAAAATACTCACTTATAAAACGTGAAACTTCCGTGTCCTGACAACAACTATGATATAAGTGTCACAGTACCTCTTTATATATCACTAGGATTTTAACTGAACATCTTACGAATTATGATAACAAAACCAGTCAGCATTGATACCTATTAACCAAAACCGCTGACGGAGTGGAATGTCAACGCTGCGACAATTGAACGTGTAAACTTCCATTTTAGAACATTTGTCATTATGCATCATTCTAGCAAACGTGATAATTTTGTAATCCAACAATTCTTACATCCTTGTTATGAGTATCAATCACACTCGATTTAATACAGATACCTACATATGTTATAGATCATGTTAGTAAGGGTTTTCATGATGATCAGATTAAGTTTACAGATGTTATATAAGATTGACACAAGTTTTAACTACTGCAAAAGGTAAATGAAGGCAACATCATCATCATCTTCCTGCCCTAATCCCAATTTATTTCGGGTCGGTACAGCAACTCCTCTCCTTCCCTAATACTCTATTTGCCATCATCTCACAAGTAACATTCTTTATAACCACATCGACTTTCACACAATCCGCCCATCGTTTCTTTGGTCGTTTTCTTCCACTATACCCGTGCACGTTCATGCTCAAAACCTTCCCCACAACATGACTTTCTGTCCTCCGCATCACATGCCTAGGTGATTTTTACCAGGTAAGAGTCCGCCACACCCCGCACCGACCCGATATGGAGGATAGTCCCTGTCATTGTTTAATTTTTAAAAAATGCCACGGGATGGTTCGAAAGAGTTTCCGCGGTCCTGGTACACAAATGCTTCCAGAAAAAATATTTGATTGGCAAAATGAAGAGCAGTAGATTTATGTCAATGACCGTTTTGATATAGGTACTTTTCAAAAATAAGTGTTTTGTATAGATAGATAGGTGAGGTTATAGACAAACAGTTAGGTATAGGTATAGGTCTCTTGAATCCTTAGTTTTCTCCAGTACCTACGCTATTAATACAATAGCGTAGGTACTGGAGAAAACAGATATTTTTGATTTTGTTTAGTTAGTTTTGGTTGTTATTTTTTCCTAATAAACATTCGATATTTTGAATGCTTGTTATTCAGAGCGATCATAAAACAATGCTGTGATATATTTGACCCCAGATTGACCGCGTCTGATTGTTGGACCGTGTCTACCTATACGCAATAAATTCTTGGTAAACGCGACATTAAAAAAATACAGTGTACCTACAACATTAACAAAGCTTAGTCACAGATTACTACAGATACTTCACTCAGTAGAAAACTTCCAATACCTATTACGATAATTGCCTACTCCTTCGCGTCAACAACCACTGTATGCTAAAATGCGCCTAAATGCTCAAGCGTACAGCAGTGATTGCTTCGCACCGCGCGATTCCACAGTAATCGCAGGGCTGCCTCTTCGGTAAAATTCAATTAACATAACTTTTTATCTATGTTATTGAGAACTGTGAATATGTTCTGACTTTTATGTGGCAGTTAAAAATTTTATCATTTATAAAATATTTAACCAACTTAAAAAAAAAGGAGGTGATTAGACATAGGTACAGGCCAAACTGAGAAGTTTGACTTGTATGGTTTGTAGGTATGTATGTTTGTGCGCGATAATCTCGCGTTTGGCTAAACCGATATCGATGCGATTTTCAGAAAAGGATTTACTACATTTAGGAGAACGTTTTAAAATAAGTATAATACTTCTTAGTTTGATGATGATCTTCGGAGATGTTCACTAGAAATGAAAAAAAAAGCCTTAAAAAAAGAGAACCGACTTCAAATAAGGCACAAAGCCGTAAGAAATAATTTGGTTTTTTTTTATGTTGGTGCTAACAGCTGGTAATTATGTTGGTGCTAACAGCTGGTAATTACGAATCGAAAAAGCACCGACATCAAATTTAGTGTTTTGAAGTCGGTTCTCTTTTTTTAAAGTTTGTTTTATTATTTTTGTAAGTTTGTTTTGTTTTATATACCTATTGGTGCTGACTGTAGAAGAAACCTAGATAAAACATAATTATATACATCAGTGTGTAGGTAAAATAAAAAAATCTTTAAAGTTACAGCACATAAGGCACCACACGGCATCGTAATGCGCGTACGAACGAACAGCACTATTAGAAGTCGGTTAAAAATTGAACGGCGTGCGCGCGCTTCGCTTGTGAAAACCGCAACTGAATTAGATCCGCCGGCGGACCGAGACCGCTCGGCTGGGCGGTAGGCACTTATAGCGCGCAAGTACATGGAGTGACGGAGGCCTGGCTTAGTGGTAATCAGTTTTCAGTTCCTCACAATATTTTCCTCTACTTACTTTAAACTAAGAAATGTTACATTGATAGGTAGTTGATGAGCGTGAATCGAAGCCGCTTACTCGTACTGGAAAGGAAGGTGCTTTTACTAGGCATGGTCACCACGACTTTCTGAATATACCTTTTCGCGATTACAAAGTTGGTACCATTGTACAAGTCTAGATAGCAATAGAATAAAC
Organism: Helicoverpa zea x Helicoverpa armigera; assembly: GCA_033682625.1. Lineage (NCBI taxonomy): Eukaryota > Metazoa > Arthropoda > Insecta > Lepidoptera > Noctuidae > Helicoverpa > Helicoverpa zea x Helicoverpa armigera. The sequence continues at coordinate 6,215,873 of JAWIIS010000011.1, forward strand.
ACTTTCTTAGTTTTGGTAGGTAGTGACACCCATATCAAATACGAAAAAAAAACTACCTTTTATTCTATATAGAAAGAATATACAGTCGACCCTATCATATTGCGAGGGTCAGTTTGGGTATTTATGATTACATTATGGTTTTTTATATTCATTCCTCCATCGAATCGGTGGGTTCATGGTCAAGATTAATAACAACAAAAATACAAAGTCTACCAATTCTTATCAATGTCCACTTCTCGGTAAAACAAAAAATCTTTTGTCTTCAATTCCGTTTAAAAATACATGATCATGGTTCATAGGGGTTATCACCTTGTGCTCTATTTATTTATCAATATTTGTTGTGTACGCATATAAAAAGATCTTAAATATAATTAGGAAGGCAGTTTTGTCTTGCTAATTGAAGTGTCAAGAGAAAAATTTTAATCATGAGCAAATTCACGGTGCGTACTATTTTTGTGTTCTAAAAACTTACTTTTTTGATTACGTGCTTGATTTTGAATTAAAAATATTAAATGTGTGTAACATAAAACCCCAAGAATAAGTAACTTTTATTAATTTGAAAGGAAAAGTTACTTATGATTAAGAACATATGTTTCCTGAATACCCAACATTGTTTATTGATTTCAGATCCTTCTGCTGTTGGCAGCTTTGGTAACCATTACCATTCAAGGTAAGAAGTTTTCTATAATTTCAAACATAAACAGTATCTTTGATAAACTCACAGAACAAAAATGCTTTTTTTTCATTAGATATTAAGCACTCAATAAATGTACCTCGTGATTATAAAAAACGTATAAGATCATATACCTAATAAAATTTATTTGATTCTGACGGACATTAAACATACAAGCATTATAAAAAATGGCTATAAATGATTACGTGACTGGAAATTATAAAATTCGTGCAAACGGATGCAAAACAGATTTAAAGCTACAAACCGAGGCTGTTGCGACTTTATTTCTATGTCTGTTGACTACCTAACCCATTGGATTGCGCCCGGGGATTTACCACAATTTTTTTATTGATAAATCGGATATAAATACAATATAGATTCAGAAAACAGCAAAGTAAATCCGGATATTATCTATGTACTTGATATCATCCCTTTAACTGATCGAAATAAAATATCATATCCAAAAGGTTAACTTTAGATCGACCATGACCCATCAGTGGTTTTGTACAACGTATGTTTACGTAGTTAAGCATTGAAACCGGTTTAAACCTTTATTGATATTTCTATTTATAACTTCGTCGTTTATGGAAAATGTGTGTCTTTAACTTTCCATTCTTGAGGTTTTCCATTGAATTCGTAGTATCTAATGTTAACAAATGTAGGACCTGTTCTTATGGTCAGACTTGAAAGAGCTTATTTTCTACTATGAATATGAAAATATCTTGTGATTCAGACGTATATTTCCCTCTTTACATATATTTTTCTTCTAAAAACTTTACACTGTTATGGGTATACGTTTAATTTATTAGGTTTGAGCGGTAAATAACATCCGTTCTAGTAATTTTTCTTTTTGCCATACTAAATATTACGTTTTGTTGCAGCCCCTCAGAACGACGGATCAGGAGGTAAGTAAAAATGTATTTTTAAGACGAAATACAATTTTTTTTTTTTGCTCAGTGTCGCTGTATATAGTATAGTATATAGTATTCCGGCATATAGTATTCCGGAACTAAAACAACACTTCCTAATATACTTAAAAGAAAATGTTTCATTAACTATTCATGTTTGTTAACTTGATGATACCTAGTAGAAGGAGAATCTTATGATTAATGATACATAATTTATTTTTGTTTTATTATATTTGCAGTCAATGTCATCGATGGTGATCAACAAGGTAAATATAAGGATTTTATTTATGTGTACCTATGTATAATAAACATGATGTCCACAAGAAACACCTATACATTCATCACTCACGGTTAACAGTTTCAGTAGCTAGTTAAATAACAGGAAACCTATGGTATAAGTAATATGACGAAGATATAGTACGAAGTAATCAGGTTCCCAATCCGAAAAAAGACACGAAAGGTTCTGTAAAAAAAAATAAGAAGAAAAACACTGTACCTACGCGGTTTCAAAATGTCATCTATAGCAGTTTTTCATTAGTAGGCATCAACTTCATCATTATCATTTTGTATGTGTCTAACCGACCTCATTATCATAACTAGTAAGAATTTTTTTTTTTAATTTCTACTCATTGTTTTTATTGTTATTTGAAGTATTTACATAATATTTACATAAATTTTAAACATTAAAAATAGTAAGAAATTACACCTACTTATTCTCTTTTTCTTTTGTTTACAGTAAACGTCGTGGATGGTGACCAACAAGGTAAGTCGTCTTACTCTCATCTCATACGTAACGTATAGGTACTCCCTTTTTCCATCCTTGAGGAAACTGCAGTCATCATGTTAGGTACATTTAGTACATAAGTAGTAACAGGTTGACTAGGTGGTAAATACATCGTTTGTAGTAAATCAACTTGAGTCAATATAAATGTGTAGGTATAAATAATGATTCATTTCGGTAAAGCAATTTAATTCGTTTAAAATGTTCTTGTTTTCCCAAAGGCTCTTTTCCTCCGCTATTTAGTCATCTTTAGAATAAGAAATTACTTTGGTACGTAAAGGAAAATATGTTTTATTGTAAAACGTTGTAATTTGATTGTAAAGATCATAAAAGCAGAAGATCCACGTAAAACACCAGTAGTTTTTCATCCCCAAAATGGTAGAGCGATGCCCTTCATTTTATCAAGTTAGTTAATATGCTTGCTTGAATAATAAACTAATGTGTACTTTTCCTTTTTTCAGTGAACGTTGTTGATGGTGTTGACAATGGTAAGTACCTAACCTAAAAAAAACTTGACGTATACAAGTATTTTAACTGTAAAAAAACAAAAGTCCTTTTCGTATTTCTAAAATAAAAAAGTGACGTCACATTACACGTGTAACTCATCTGTAACACTTTCTAAATTACATGTTTTTTTCTTTTCAGTACAACCTCGGAACCAACCAACAGAATAGTAATAGAAAATAGTAAATAGTTTCAAATTATTTTATAAGTAAACCCAAATATACCCAGATATGTATAACGCACACAATTAATTTGTAAAATAAAGTTAATTATTCATTCCTTATTTTGTTTTGAATTCAATATATCTACCTATTATCATCCGTTACAGCTGTGTTTACATTTTGGTACATAATAAGAAGCATTGTGAGAGATCCGGCCGACCTCTTTGATTGGGCAATGTGGGTCAAGTTCGTGTCAACCGCCGACGTATCTCGCGAACCCTGCCCATCTGGTTAGCATCTGTTACCATCAACTATATAGGTATAAAAATATAGTATGAATAATTTAAATTCAGGTTCTATAACAACCGGGTAACCGAGTTGAAGAGGTCAGATAGGCAGTCGCTCCTTGTAAAATTGGTAGTCAGTTGCATCTGGTTAGACTGGAAGCCGACTCCAACGTTGGGAAAAGTCTAGGCAGATGATGATTGCCTGTAAGGAAAAAAGGAAATAAACTATAGGACTGCCTATTAAAGAATTACAGATAAAAAGTAGAACAATCAAAGAGTTTAGTTCATTGCGTGCGGAAACTAATTAACTAAACAAACAATTCCTACATTATTCTACTAATTGCAATTAAGTAGAAGTAGTCTGAACAATTGCGACCCGCATGAATTTAATATAGCAATGTTCACAAGTAGCTGCTGAGTAAACTTAGAAGACACATAACGCCTACACACATTTCCATTCTACTATTCGATACAACATATTGCTCAGACAGATTATATTTCATATCTGCTTCCAATAGTAGGCAGAGATATTGGTAGGTACTACATAGCATATCATTTATTTCCCCGTATATCGTTATTCCCCCTGCCCTTATCCAAATTATTTTGGATAGGCTCAGCATGTCTTCTAGATCTGTAACTTCCTATCTAACGTCAGCACCAAAGTAATGCTCTTTACATATGATATTGTCTTTCACACAAGTAATCCATAGTTTCTTTACACTAGTACTTAAGTAACAGTGATAGCATTACTTAATGAGTTTTTGTCCTTAAGTCTACACCTACATCTATATATACTTACCAACTAGATGGCCTAGCCTCATAGCGACATACAGGTAATGAATATGTATGAAAAATATAAATGCACATAAAATATGTATATTGTTACAATAGATAAATACTGAAAAATACTGCTTAGTTAATTTTTTATAACCCTTTGTCTCGGGTAAAAACCTTTTTGTTTCTGTCGTGGTTAGGTACCTATGTGTCACCAGTTCTCCGGGTAATGACCCTTGTGAGACCGGTGCAAGGAACGCTCTCGATACTCTCCAAGCGTGACCAATAGATGACAAATCCTGCACCGAGCGGCTTTCGGACATAGCGGCGAAGAAACGACGTGACCTAGTTCACATATCCCTATCTCTAAAGGGTTTTATATTTCAGTTCCTACAGTTTAACATATACTTACGTACACTTTGGTAGCTGTAGAATATGCACCAAATCAATTTAAATACAATCAGGTTAATAAACAGGTGCCCCGTGAGACGACAGGTCATCTCAATATCACTTGATCTCCATTTGGCGTACTCATTGTATTACACTGGTTACTATTTTTACACTATATGACCTCTACCGACTAGATATCTTCTCAAGCTCATTGGTCTAAATGATTTAATAAATAAATTTAAAAAATGTAAGGCGTAGTTCAACGATTACGAATCATTTGTATAATTTTGCGTAAGCCTTAAAACGTCATCAGTTACAGGAAAACGTTGCTCAGGTAAATCCGTATCGACTCACGACATTGGTCTTGATCGTTGTTTTCCCTCGTCCTTTCTTTAGCGAAGTCGTGTGTTTTATATGAAATACTGTGTTCAATTGTTAATATCGTGAGGTACCAATAAAGACTAGTGACATCACAGTCTAAAAGAGCCACAAGCTCCAACTGACATTAATTGAGTGCGACGACGGGACCGCTCGCCGCGACTGTGCCAATCTAACCTCGTTTGAAACACTCGTCTCACTATCGACAACGCAGAACACAACATATTTTTTTAAATGGCGATCTACGTCGGCTTTATCGTCGCTCTGGTTTTGGTAAGTTGATCAAAATATTTTCATCTACCAATTAAAAAGCATAGAATATTTTCTGTCTCTGTTGATAGTATTATTATGTCGCCGATGCTGGTATGCACATCGATAATCATAAAAAATCCAAGATGGCGGCCATTTGACGTAATTCTATTAAGAATTTATGATCATAGGTGGGTACATAACATGTTTATGTCTTTGCAGGCTGCGCTGGTTATCATATGGATAGCTTACTGCATGTTTGTTCGAGAGCGACATAAATCTGAGGTGTTCCACCACAATATTGCTGATATACAACACAAGAACTACGTTCTTCAAATGGAAGAAGACGAGGAACCTAAGAAAGATGTTAAGAAAGATCTGGCTGTGGGTGTGTTTGTGCTGCCGTCACGACATAAGCAGAAAACAGAGACTTACGACAAGAGGCCGGACTACCCAGAGAGTCCCGTCCACGTCACCCATAGTACCGATAAATTGATTAATATACTGAACGACTCCGCCGACGACTTACACTACAAAGATGGTATTTATGAGGTGGACTCACACCAGCCGTGCCACAGCGACGTGTAACACATTGAACAACTATGTGACATCTCCTTATTAGATGCCCGCACCGACCACCTACAATAACTCTAGATGTAAGAATGCATTATGCACAATAGGTACATATAATATTGTAAGATGTTTTTTACTGTTATAATAAAACTTGAAAACAGATTTGATTTATTTATTTCTAACCGGTCTAATGCTAACTAATGTACGAAGGCGTGTATGTTTGTTTATACAATTTTACTGTAGAGAGGCTAAGTCGATTTCAATGAAATGGAAACAGTACTAGCACACACTATTACAACAGTACGTTACATTGAAAAGGCAGTTCAAAGCAAACGGCTACATTAACATTGAAATAATTGTAAATATAAAATGTACTTACTAAGACAAGTAAAGAGTAGTATTACTTACTAAAAGAAAATATGGGACGAATTGCCTGCAAAAATATTATTCAACATATTTATCGAGTACGATTATGAGACACAATGTAATGCTAAATACATTTTTACCATGTAATAAAACTTAAAACTAATTTATTTGCTAAACTTTATTTAACTTAACTAACCATTACGATGTAAAAAAAACGTAGTAAAAGAAAGGTGGCCTAATTTTTTTTTTAACTTTAACTCATTATTAAATCATGTTAAAACAGTTATCTATCTAAAAAGAAGGTACCATAGGCAAGAACAGTCGGGCGATAAAGTAAGTGTAATAATAATAAGGCCAAGTTGCCAATAGCGTTTCAATACTCGTTTTTACGTAAGCACTAGAAAGGATAATGCAAGGAACTGGTTAGTCGGCGAAGCTCTTGATTCCATCTGTTAGCTTGTTGACAACGCTCTTCTCTGTTGGCTTAAACACATGGACGACAGCGTCGCCAGCATCGCTCAGTGTCCTCACGACTTCTCCCCATGCGTGCTTCATGGAGTCCATCACATCACGCCTCTCCCGCAACACAGCATTCTCCGAAGGAAAAGCCGAAGCAACCACGACTAAGAACTGCAACGATCCAAAAACACTCACTGCAGTTTCACACTCGAAGAACAACAATGACATAAAGAAAAAAAAAGTGTACTTACAAAACATAAGAAAATCGTCAGTCGTAAATCCATAGCAGCGTTATCGAACTTCAGTACAATACTTCACTTCAAGCTTGACCCAGTTGGGTATCAATATTTGACAATGGTTTAGTAGGCCGGCTACTATTGTGTTACAACAATGTGCTGAGCGCTCAACGCACTAACTCCTACTGGTCACAAAGGATCAACAGGAAGGTCTGAATTTAGTTTTGCACGCACGTGTGTCAGCGTAATCAGGCGAGCAGACAAATTTACTGGGGACAATCGACCGTAACAAGGGCCGCGATGACAACATCAGCAGTCTGCAATATCTACTAATATATTATTTTCTTTTCTACTACTAAAGAAACCCACTAACTATTTAATAGACGGATTAATGGCTTAAAAGTAGTGAAGTAGTGTAGTACATGAAGCTTGTACGCCGTTGTATCACACAATCAATCTGCTATTTAACTTCGAGTCATTTTTATTGTAGTTCTTATCACAATGATTAAATCGATGAATCTTACCAGATCAAATTGTGATTATTGACAAATTGAATCGTATGTTGGAAATATAATATGGGGAGTATATCAAATCAGATAATTATTTTATTTAGTGACAGAAAAGATAAGAGCCTTTGTCGTAGTATGTAGGATACGTACAGCTACCTACGGTACTTAAGGTGTAAAATACACTCTACAGTTGTGTTAATATGAATGTTAATAGATGGACTGATAAGAGGTAGACCAAGGAAAAGGTGGATTATTGCTTGCAAGAAGACATTAACAAGACGGGAGAAGGAAGAACTGGGAACAGGGCAGGAAGAAGGGGAAATGAATTACTTTATTCAAGACAGGTTACAACAAATATAACGTAATTACACTAAAAACAGAATGTACAATAGAAATAAGGGCTACGCAATAAAATACAGTTTTCAAAGTTTTGGACACCCTGATCGCAACCTAAATTGAGTAATAGGCGTACACCGGAGGTGACGGTCTTACTGATTCACATCACAAATAATACCACCGTCAAATACACTGCTTAGCAAATTGCTTTATTTACCTCCTGCTTGTACCTGCGCAATAAATAAATGAATAAATCATATGCGTACATCCGTCAGAGTTCATCTTCTACCTAGTTCATAACGTTATTGAATTATGTTAAACAATTTCTATAATTACTACGAGTAGTAAATACCAAGGCAACGTGTTAGAATTGCAAATAAATGAATACTTAATGAGTAAATTTAAAAACATTTAGATATTTTCAAATGGTGGAAATATTCTAAGCATTGCGTCTGATGGGTCTTCTCCTTTCTTGTTTCGGACACTGTAATTATTTTTTTCTACGACTATCTCTTAATGGTCTTCTGCTTGAACCATAATGAAATTAATTACCTTTATTTTACCGAAAGATTCATTATCTTAAATGAATATGAAAGCAACATTCGATATCACCTCTTCTAAAATTTCACCTTATTCTACATCTGAAAAAACGTTTACGGTGGTTGTTTTTTTAGTTGCCGGGGTATCGTCGCGGAAGGTAAGTACGACTGCGTCACCGACTATGATCAAAGTCTTCACGAAGTCATCCCATACTACCTTCGCCGCATCCACGACATCACGCTTGTTTCGAACACTATCTTTATCCTCTAGTGCGACAACCATCGTAAACTGAAAGGGATTTAGAAGATTCTCATTGAATGTTCATACTTCATCGGTGTGAACTGTCAAGGCTTATTCGTATTGTGTGGTTGCCTGTGACCCTTGTGGATAGCCTCGACTAAGCCACAAGACTTGGTAAACAAACAACAATAAATTCTACTTATACTAATCTTGGTACAAATATATATTTACTTCCACTAGGTATGCTGATTTGGTTTAATCAGAGGTTCCACGTGGATGTCTTAATCATTTTTATTTGAAGGTTTTCGATTGCGGTCTGTGCCACTGATGTTTAGCGACAATTTTTAAATTAACCACAAGACTGTGGTTGAACCACAAGGAGACTGCAACTGATCAAAATATCGCAAAAACCAAATAAACAATGATTTAGTGGTTATCTGCAACCTTTGCTAAAGGCTCCACAGTGCGTTTATGAAAAATAAAAAAACTGAGATACTTTACTTACAAAACACGTCAAAATGATCAGTCGGAAATCCATTCCGATCTTTTGTTACTGACAAAAATAGTTGACCGTCTAACGAAATTGTATCTTCTATAGATTCTTGAACATCAACAAGAAACACCTGAACTCACTTATTTACAGTGCACTCCAACTGATATAATAATTATACTCCGATTAGCTATTTTATTAACATTCCTTGAGCAGTACTCATTACATAGTTATTAATTTGTTAATATATTCAGAAAATCTCAAACTATATGAAAGTACATGAGTTACAAAATAGTCAGTTGAGCGTTGATTGTTTTAATTGCGCTATAATCTTATCGATACGATTAAATTAACGGTTGGCTTAACCTGAAGTCGTAAATATGTAATAAAAAGTAGAACAAACAAAACCAGTAGGAAGTTGTAGAGAAATTCCGGCAAAGATTGGTTGAAGACGCGAAAATGTCGCGTTCGTAAAGCATTTAACAAAGCTGTAGGACACAAATATTTTTAACGATATTGCGAACCCTAACATTATGTTATTTTGCCTAAATGTCACATTTTTAGGACAAATTACAACTCGAAGTACAGGACTTGATAACTAAATAGATGGCATGGTAACCCATCATCATCCTCCGAGCCTTTTCCCACACATGACATGGCAACCCATGCTACAGAAATGTGAAAATCTGTCGTGGAATTAGTGACACTTTTGCAAGCTAATTCTCATTAACACGAAAAAATCATAATCAAAACATGACAAGATGTTAACTTTTTTATTGATAAGCTATTATAATAAAGATTATAACATCGTAATTGTAATTATATGTCCTTACCACGATAATAAAATTAAAGACAGACGTACAACTATTATCGGCGGATATATCATATTAAGGCACAAGCTTTAATAAACTGTACCATTACCTGTACTAAAAGTCACTGTATACTTGGAAAAAAAAACCTTAAACTTACGCTGAACCAGACAAGATTGTAGGACTAACTTGTACTGCAGTATTGTACCAATATCATGCCAATACTCCTATTTGTACGCAGCTATCAATATCACAAGGAACTGGTTACACATCACCGTACTTGGGTAGTTCAGAAACCACCGGCTTTAATGTACCGGGTTCCGTCGGTTTGAAGATTTGCACGATGTTTTCCCCAACCTCATTCATCGTATTCATGACTGCAGTCCACGCCTGCTTTGCGTATTCCACTAAATCACGTTTTGCCCTTCCTCCCCCCGTTTCTATGGGGAAAGCCGTCGCGATGGCTAGCATGAACTAAAACAATTAGACAATATAAATGAATACATAAACTGCTTTTCCTCTGAAAACTTTTAGGCGGCTGGTAGACTCAAAAATCAGTATGGAGATAAATGATAGTGCGCACATTACACCGACCGGGATCAGACCGAAATTTGATTGACGGCGTAGTCGTAGTCCAAATAATGGATGTATTGAATCTATATAACTAAGTCACTGTCACACAAAAAAATAAAACCGACTCCCAAAAACACTGAAAAGCAAAAAAAAAACTATTCTTAGGTGCATCGGCCTAGAAGTCAGTGTCTATTGGATATACCTGAGTTTAAACGCCACCGACTTCTAGGCCGATGCACCTAAGAATAGATTTTTTTTTTGCTTTTCAGTGTTTTTGGGAGTCGGTTTTATTTTTTTGTAAAAAGATTTTTATTTTAAGCTTTTCAGTGATAAGCATAGTTGTCACTATCCGCATAAGTGGAAGGTTCTCATCAATACGAATAATATAAGCCCAAACACGAGGTAGTTTACGTATTCAGTTGCCGAGTTCCCTCGACCTTCTCTGGTCTCCATCATCAGATCAGCTCCAAACCTTCACTGATGCAAAGGTCTCGTCAATACGAATAATATAAGCCTAAACACGAGGCAGTTCACACATTCAGTTGTCGAGTTCCCGCGACATTCTCTGGTCTCCATCATCAGGTCAGCTTCAAACCTTCACCATTGCAAAGTGTTATCAGATATACGCCTTAGTGTCAAGTTTTTACCCTACGTATGCCTACAATTTTCGAGAGTTGCCGTCGATTTCTCAGGGTTTCCATCATCAGATCCTAACCTGATGATTATGGGACCACCTGGGAGGTAAACCCTATCGAACAAAAAAAAAATTTTGCAAATCGACCCAGCCTTCTTCGAGTAATCGGTGAACATACATAAAAAATAAAAAAAGGTCCCGACGAATTGAGAACCTCCTCCTTTTTGGGAAGTCGGTTAAAAAGTAGACAAACGTTATACTTACAAAGCATAGAAGAATCGTTAATCGTAAGTCCATGTCGAACTAACTTCAATGATATTTCAATATCGGAAATGAACCAGAGTATTGATTGTATGGAACCTGTTGATCCCCCTACTTCACTTGGCACGTTCTGGCGTAATCTGACAATATTAATAGAGCCACGGACATTGGTCTATTAAGTAAATATTATTGTTTCTAGCCTGCGTTTACAATACCACAACAAATTCTCGTGGGACCGACAGGTACCCTTCCTTTGTGACTCAGTTCAGCATTCCTTGTTTTAAAGTGCTTAATTTTAAATACAATTCTACTTTGTTATGATCTGCAGCAAATTATTATGATTTAGTTTTAATTATACCACCTACAGATATAGGTATTTTATAACCTTCATCGAAATTATTGCTCAACGCTCGAGTTACAAAATTAAACCATATATTAATAATATTTAGAAATATAATCAAATTACTAAATTAAGCATAACTATTGTTACTGATAATAAAAAATCGAAAGTAATAACAAAACTATGCAGGCAGTACAGTTATATTTTGTGAAGGCGTATACTTTCTCAGTTTTGACACCCTGATGGTAGCCTTATTGAGTAATAGGCGTACTCCGGAGGTGACGAGTCGATCTCACTGAATCACATCACAATAGTACCGTAGTCACACAATGTACTGAATTTTTCTATTTACTATAAAACTGTGGGAAATCGGAATGAGTAGACTCTTGCATTGTCATCAGTCATAACATATGCATATTAACAACACATTTCGAGTCAACAAACATTTTTATTCGTAATACTTATTTACATTTGAAAACAGCTAAAAAAAGTAACTTATCACTTTAAATAAATTATCCATATTAAACTATGAAAAACGTAATAATTATTAAACCTAATATTCGCTCTGGATATTTTCTATGTTCATTTTCCTGTCAGTCTATCCTCACAATGATGTTTTGAAGGCGATGACACATTTTAATGGACTTGTACTTGAGATACAATCTGCTCGGGCAATCCAGCGTACGTACCCTGGATTATAAATTACTATGAACAAACCGGACAGGATTTATCCTGCCTGAAAAATATCAATATTAACGATGAATATCAAAAATATATAATTTTCTAATTTGTTTCCGTGTTCTAAAATTGGTTCTCCGAATATCTTGAAATGGGTCTTGTTGTTTTCTTGAGATAGCTGTTTGGATATATTTTCCTATTAGCACTTTGATTAGAATGATGTATGGTAACTTTTTATTCTTCACAATAATAATTCGACTTTTCTTAGTAGTAGGTACTGCAAACTAAACTCATGTGGCTGACAGTTGACCCGATGGATGTAAATTTTTAAACATTAAATCTCGATTCCAGTCAAAGTTTTCAGTCGTTCCGATACTGGTTAAATACTGATTTATGAGCCAAACCATCTATCGGCCGTCTAAAAGTTTGCAGTGTGCTACTGCCATAATTATTTAAATCATCTGTCTTAGGAAGCCATGTTCTGAAATCTCTCCAACCATTTTTGAAAAATGATTTCATACTAGATCCTACATTTCCAGCGACTGTTTTCATATTGTGTCCAAAATCCTTTATCGTGTCATGAATGTTGTACCACGTCTCTCTTTGTAATGTGAAACTTGAGACTTCTATTGGACATAGAAGTTGAAATACGAGCGTCTGTAAAAGAAGTACTGAATTATCTAAAATTCATAAAATATCATATACCAAGTTCCCTAGGTATATAGAATAAACATGTGCGTATAAAAAAGTTGGAATCAGCAATGGAACTGTATTTTTTTAGCTTTGGTAACTATTCTCTAAGCAAGATATAAAATGAAAAGTTGTCTTCAGTGAATGTAGAAAAATATGGAATGACATTAAGCCGCCTGCGTTGCATCATTCGCTTCCAGCGAACTACAGAGTACACCAAAATAAACTATAAGCCTTCTATTTTGTATATGTCTAACACTGAAATGTTTCAACAAACAAAAAACTTTTCAACTATAACATTAAGTATAAGTCTTAGATAAGTCTGGTATTTGGCAAAAACTATAGACAGTATAACTTACTATAAAAAGGCAAACCAAACATAATCAACACACAAAGAAGAAAGAGTAGCAAAAAAACTATTACCACTGTCAGCAAGGTCATTGGTTTTCGCTGCATCATCTTATCTTCGAGTAATGAACTCCGTAACGAGACTCCATCATGACGAAGCATTTAAATGTTTCTTTTTTTGTTAATTGATTAATCACGTCCATGAAGTTTTCTAATGTTCTTATGAACTCTGATCAGAATTATCTCTGTGAATTGATGTACGTGCGATAGCTTGTATCTCTATTATCTGTTGCCATAAATCCATGTCGAATATCTGTACCAAAGATGTGAAGAAACACGTTGGTAGTTACAGTTTTAAAAGGTTTCCATAAACTTCAGCACCTATCCCATTCTTGACTCTGCAGATCTGAATGAGCACTTGACCCAATTATGGAACTCTAATAGATGAAACTACGACTTTATATACTACTATTGTATCAACAAATGCCTCCACTGGTCAATTACAGATTGTTTAAAAGGATATAAATTATGAAATATTCACACGCTCATCTTACAATACCTACTCCGGACATGCCAACAGAATTGTCGGTCAATCAAATCGCAGTCAGGCTTCCCGCCGAAGAGTGCATTTACGTGTAACTTTGTGCAAAATACTCAAGTAACAAAAATGCAATTTAAACACGCAGGAAATGCAAGGTTACTGACACCTTATCAATTGAAAACTAAAATTAATTCCGTTATCAAACATGTCAATTAGATCACCAAAATGAATGAAAATTATGGTTATGTTCAACAAAGCAGATATGGATGTTGTATAAATTCGGCAGCACTGAACATTCTTCAAGGCGTTTACAAGTGACGATCAAAATGGCATTCAAGGTAAGAAGTAATATTGAATTTTATTGTGCTAACTTTGTTTTTGACCCTGCTGCTCGTGCAAATACCGTTATGTCTGTAGATAGAAGAAGTCATCATTTTCATCATCATCTAACCGTATACAGCCATGTACCAGTGTTTAACAAGCAGCGACTGCCCTACCTGACTTCCTCAAGCCAGTTAGGTACCCGGGCAACCCAATACCCCTTGGTTAGACTGGTGTCAGACTTACTGGATTCTGAGTACCCGTAACGACTGCCGAAGATATTCACTGACAGCCGGGACCTACAGTTTAACGTGCCATCAGAATATCCGAGATATTTTAAATCAATGTTAGATAGCCCATTTATCCAGGAAGGGTATGGGCTACATTTCATAAGGATGCGCTAAGTTTCTACGGGACGCTGGTGAAACCGCTGGTAAAAGCCAGATACATGAAAGGACATGGCCGGTTGCGTATAGCATAGCTCCAAGCATAATATAGACCCTAAGGTTGTGGAATTTATAGGGATAGAGTAACTGGTGATACTATGTTTTAACCTACTAATAATGAACGAATATTCTTAAAATACTACCCGTGGAGAAGTGTGACCATTTGGCACATTTCCCTTGACAGGGATTCTTCGGCAGGCCTTCTTTTCCTCAGAAGACGTTTGCTATCTTTTGGCGCACACATGGATACCGTAGCAATCATACTCAGGTTTCTAGTAATTTACCAACCCCTGCTGTTCCTGTTACTGTTACAGCCTTTTATCTTCCCACTGCTGGGCACAGGCCTCCTCTCACACGGAGAAGGATTAAGCATTTAATCACCACGCTTGCTCAATTACACCCCTACTGGGTTGATGACTATTTTGACTGGGCTATAATTGTTTTGGAGATATATAATTATTCTTTCCATTGCAGATTCTCAGTATCTTCCTCTTCGTGTGCTTGGTGGGCTCCATTCACTCCGCATCATTCGAAAGAGTGAAACGTGAAGATGGAGAGGAAACCACGGCAGCACCAGCGACTGAAACCACAGACTCAGGAACAACTGCTCAACCTTCTTCAACCAGTACATCAACCAAGTCTCCATTGGACTTTGGAGCCATTTTTGGAAACTTTGGCCAAATATTCCCGAGTAACAACGGCAACGGTCAGAATTGGTACGAGGGCGCTAGCTCCTTTCTTACAAATGTGCCTAACTGGTTCGGTCAACAAAGATCGTAAATTATAAATATGTGATTTGGAAATACTAGTAATTAAATATCATATTCCAAAAAATCGTGCCATTGTATTATTACAATTTTTTTGTTTATTTAGTTTTTAGTTTTTTTTGTTGTTTATTCTTGTAAAAAGGTGTACAGTCATTTAGTGACCTAGATATTTAAACGTTGCACATACTCAGGTGTATTGTTTGTTACAATGTAGGCAGAATAAGTTCAACGGAAACAGGTAATTAGCCATATCGATAAATATAATTGCAGTATCATTGGAACACACAATTGCTCTAAACAGCCACGGATGCGGCGAACTAAAGACTCAGCGATAAGCGATTTGGCATAGCTACTTTCTAAGAGGTCCATGTATTCTGTTGACATGTTGACAATGAAGTAAAACGAACAACCAAGTTTATACAATTTCTCGTGCCCTCTATATTTCGCAAAAAAAACATCATTTTTAGCGCCTTATCAATATTTAATTCTGAACTTGCCACGCGCTCCGAGCTAAATAATTTTGTCAGGCGCCTTAGTTCAAACAACGTGTCGTGGAACTGGTCGGTCTCTCAGTCTTCCGGTACCTATTAGCTTTCGTAAAACTGCACGTAACACATTTTTTAAGTATTGGGTATTTGATTTTACGAAAACGCTCTTCTGCACACGTCTATAATGAGAGTAACGACATGGATGCTGTAAAAAATTAATACGCAGTTGAAATATAAATTCTTATACTTTCTTTAATCCAAGGCAGTTCAATGTTCTATACATTTTCTTGACTATCATTGAAGAAAATGCTAATGACACATTTTTTCCCAAATGAAATCAATCAAATAATTATTATAGTCCAAGGTTGCACTCATTACACTCAAGTCACTTCACTGGTAGATACCTAATTGGGTACTCATCAGGTCGTTAACCGAGCGTCGGCATAAGAACCATTACATAAAAAATATTTAGTTTGTACATATTGATATAGTAGATACATACGTACAATGAAATTATTTATGTAACTTGCTGTTATGTAATAGCAATGTAAAAAGTATTTTCCGAAGAAACGGAATATTTCCACCAAAACTTATTTCTAAAGTTATTAGTTGGTTAGCAATTGAAATGAGCTAACTACAAGCCTGCATAAATGGAATGGGAATAAATATAATGGAACTAAATTAATTCATAATTTACCAAAAACATGTAAAGAATAATTAGTCTTCTCTTCCGGTATACCCAAGTACTTCATAGAAAGAAACCTAAATACGACACGATATCTATAGATTATAGACTATTTACATTGATTTAAAAAAAAACAGAAACAAAAATCAATCTAGCTTACACAAAGTATAACTTTATCCGTAGAAATGTAAAAATGTATAACTGAATGGGGCAAAATTTGATTATAATGCTATTGACGATATAAAAACTATTTAGCACGGACGTCATCAAAATCATGTGATCCCATGTCTTGGGAAGTCCATCAAAAGTCATCAATCGTCTATGACCTATTATACCCCACCCACTGGTCAAAGTTCTCTTGATGTACAGAAAAAAAATACACGAGTATCGGCCAGTACACTCTTCAAGGAGGACTGGCATAGTGAGATTTTTTTTTCTAAACTAATTTTGAAGGAAGATTAGAAGTCGTTTAAAACAACCATTTTATCAATTTCTCGATTACAGTCGCGTTGTGAAGATTTTTTTTTACAAAATATTACACTTCAATAATATGTATATGTACAGCCAAACGTGAGATAATCACGCACAATACATACATAGAGGTACATACAGGTCAAACTAAGAACTTCCTTTTTTGAAATCGGTTAAAAACAAGAGTGAGCGCCAGTAAGTCAATATCAATCAGTAGGTAATGAGTTGATATTGTCGTATCCAATTTATTGGCGAAACAGAAGTAATTCATCATAACAGTTTTTGTAAGGTTTTCCCTGGAAAATTGGAAAGTTTAATTCGATTGTATGGTAAATACATCACGTCATTACGAGAGATATCGAGACATCGTCATTGTTGACGATTCGATATCTCGATGGTGACATAAAAACCGGTTTCCGTTATGGCATGTTTGGATATTCCCATTGTTTGTCTGTTAATTAAGTATGTGTGTTATTACTTGGAAAATTAATGAAAATACATAATTCATGAATAAATACATAAAAACTCCTAATTATATCACATGAGGTAATAAAACAAGTCATCAGAAGGCAATGATTTCGAATGATTTCGAATGCAATTATCCGAAAATATACAGGCCATGGTTTTCCACGTACCTATTTCCAATATTCTACACCATCTCTATAGATACTTTTACCACAGGCCCCTATAATATAATGTTGGCACTTTAGTAACCTGCCATTATACCTCTAATAATCCGAAACAATTACACCAGTCTAAATATGAAGCGGACGCAAAGAAAACACCTCATTATCCTGACCACAGATAACTTTAATTGGTGTTTTCAAAGGCTTTAAATACTGCATACACCTTACTTTTCTATTCTTCAGTAGTAGAACAATGCATACATTACTCGTTTCGAGTATACTCCTAGCCTTATTAGGCATGGTATACACAGATTATGTCGGGGAGAGTGACAAAAGTGACTATGAGTCAAGTTCATGGAAACCCATCATCCAGACATTTTCTGATCGAGTGAAACCGGTGAAGGTGCCTCCGAAATATGAAGAAAAATATCTAATTCACAATGTAGGAAAGCCTTATGGAACCGCCCCATATGTGCCAGGAATTTACCCTTTTCCATACTATGCTTATGGTGAAATCGGCCCAGGGTATCCAGTGTTTAATCCTTATGCTGCCTACTTTAATGGGAATTATTTTATCAGAAAAGATGGCGTTGAAAAACCTGATGTTCCGTATTATAAAAACTGATCTTCATTATAATTTAAATATTAATACAGATTATTATCATTTAAATGTCATATTTCACACCAGAAAAGGCAAAAAAAATAATCGGGCCGTCCCCAATATACATTAGGTACCAAAACAATAAATTAATTTGTTTTCCACATTAATAAAATATTTCCATAATTACGTTGTTTTTTTTTTCTTGTTTTTTTATAACAACAGCAAAGCCTCACGTAGGTACTACATGATCATTTTAATTACACCATAGTGAAATGAATGATACATAGATGACATAACATTCAATAGTTTAAGCTTTCTAATACCTAATGGTTTTCCGTGATAGTTTAATATGGGTATTTTTATTTTTTATAACCTCCGTGACAAAATGTATCTAAAAATAGCCAAATAGTTAAAAATTTTTGTTACGTGATATACACGCGATGTGTTTTCACACCATTTTATTATGTGTAACCCATGCATATACGAGTAATTTGGTGAGAAAAGCCCATAACGGATACGCATAATAAAAACACGACACCGCCTTGGTTTTTTATTATTCCATAATAGATTGTATTCAATGAGAAATGTGTTACGCTTTAAACATACATTCTTATCTTCCATTTAGGAGGAAAAAAAGAATAAACTTAGATGGATAAAGAAGAATGAGACGACCCAGAAGTACAGGATTAAAGAACCACCTCACTCCAAAATTCTTGGTGACGGCGACTGAAACTATGAATGGACTAACTGTGAGAGACGTTTTAGATATTGCTGTAGAAAGCTGGACACCAAGATTAGGTGCGCTGACTCGACATACATTTGAATTACAAAGGAACTGTTGTGGCTTAGAAACGAAAGAATATAAGTAAATCAAAATTATAAGTTTCAGGGAATCCCTGTCTTTTCCCCAATTTCGATACCTATAAAAATGTAATTATTAGGTATAATTTAATCTACTTACTAACATTGTAGTACATTGTCTTAGCATGTGAGTAGGAAAACCTACTAAACCACATTATATCTGCTTGAAAGATGTCCGTGATCGCGTTGGTATCACGACGTGATTTAATTATGACATAATTATTACTTCACCTGGAAATGCTAGTGGAAGGTTACATAGAAACAAAATCAGTTAGAATACTTAACAAAGGTTCCGTACAATATAATGTCTCTTGCAAACCATTTTACTGCTTCTACAGCAAATGATAATCTCGAGTCAACATTTTTGTTACTATATAATTACTTACCATACCACTATTTGCTAACTTATATACGCTTCTACTTTCTGCTCTGACCCCAACTAATTTAGGGTCGACGTCATTCTAATATCCAATCCCTTCGTGTTCATGTCCTCTTTCAGACAATCAAACCATATTTTGCCTGGTCTACTTCTGCCTCTCCATCCTTCTTTCATATATACTACGTTGTGCTTTTTCTCATTATGAAATTCATAAAGTAAAAAAACACTACCACGGTAACGATTAGTCACACTTAACCAAAATAAAACCTGTGGACTCACTTAAATGTAAACCGCCATTATTATTACGTGGTCAACAAATAGAACAGACTTTTTGCTACGAAAACAGCCAAAACTCCTGTCCAGGCCTCTCTAGATCTTTCTACTTACAATAGGTACCTAACTCAAAGTATTTAAATACCATATTTGCATAAGAAACCAATTAACACGGTATTCCACATTATGCATATTTTGACTAGGATAAAGAAAATCTAAGTTTAAACTACGTAATAATACTAGCTTTGCCAATATACCTATAGAATACTTACTAAAAATATTTGATGTTGCTAGAACTCAAATTGTGTACTCTGATTTTCAGATTTTTAAAGTAGACAAACCCTCAGAAAGTATATTAATGTAGGTAATCTGTGTAAGTACTGAACAACAATAAATATTTTTTGTACTGTAAATTGTTACGTATTTTGTAACACTTTACAATTTCACTGTTTGTACTCTTAGAAATAATTCTCTAACTATTCCTAAAATAATTTCATTTAACAAACCGTATCAAAACTCTATCGATGGAGACATATTATGTGAAAATATTTTTTGTCATTCCCAGGATCTATATTCTGAAGATAGTAAACAAAAACCACGCGAGTTCTAACGAAATTGGACGATATACATAATTATTATGATAATAAGCTACACACACAAACACTCTTTAGTACCGGGGAATCACGCTAGACTGTGACTAAATAAGAAATTCGGCTAAAATATCTATTTTCAATTGTCACTGTGGTGTCCAAAGTTTCGAGATAAAAATATAAACACAGAAAACAAAAACAAATGACGATATAGTATTCCCTTCTACTGTTTAACATCAATTATGAGAACTTTATATCATATTCATACATGGATTCGCGTTTAAATTGAGAAGGCAGGAAAACATACTTATTTTGGTTACGAAACTTGTGAAAGCATCTACTAGAATTATTCCACGGTAACAAGAAAGTAATACCTACTTTACTGTTCATAAAATTGAACCTTAATGCTCTTTATTTCTATTTAATCATCGGTTCTAACCACACATCGATCGTAAACAACACTAGAAAACTATAAAGTAACCATAAAATTACATACTTCTTACTCCACGTGATAAAAAGTAAATGTAGGTATGTACCTATTAAAAGTTTTTAGAAAAGTCTTTTATTACGTTGCAATGCCATAAGAACATTGGAGGCTCTTAGCACCATTGAACTAAGTTTGACGCTAAATAAGTTCCTAGAAAAACCTCAAATGGTTGAGAACCACAGATATTTTTCTTTTCAATTAGCATGCCATAATGAGAATGCTTCAATTGCTTTGTAAAGAGGATAAGTACTCGTACATATATAAAGCACAAGAAAACAAAATCTATCGCAGTCATTTGTTATATTTCGCAACTATGGCATCATTAAAGGTAATATCATAAAATTATTACATAATTTTAAGGCTTTTGTAGCGCAAAATTAAATTGTTATTTAATACCAATAATAAAAACGTTATCGAGGTAGAAACGACGAAATCACATGAGTACAATTGCAGATTCCGTGTCTATTTTGTCTACAGGAATTCATGACTGACACAATGCACTTACATATTTTAATATTATCTCCCAATTCGTCATTAGTTAAAAATAATTACTGTCGTAAAATCCAGAAGACTGGAAACATTTACACAAAATAAGATTTATTTAATGTATACAGCACGAAACCAACCTTTAAAAAAAAAACATATTAAAACACGATTTTTTGTATGTTTATTTATTTCGTACATTTATTGTTTTTTTCAGACTTTGTTCATCTTCGGAGTGCTGCTAGCCCTAATTGCTACAGCCTTCGCACAGGGTGGTAGAGGCGGATTCGGTGGTGGCAGAAACCAAGGCGGCTTTGGCGGTGGTGGTAGAAACCAAGGCGGATTCGGTGGTAGAAACCAGGGCGGGTTCGGTGGTGGCAGAAACCCGGGTGGATTCGGAGGTGGAAACCAAGGCTTCGGTGGCGGCTTTGGTGGTGGCAGAAACCCAGGTGGTTTTGGACAAGGCGGATTCGGTCAAGGAGGATTTGCACGCGGCTAAATACTTACACTGAATTGGTTTGATGATTACGAATTCTAAAAATAAGGCCATCAATACTTTTGAATTTACATGTCTATTGCAACTGTTCTCGTTGACTCTGCTCTTTAATAATACCTATGTTGTTATATAAAAGCTAAAATTAAAACGAGTCAACTAATTCAAATTCTAAAATATCAAACTTGTTGTATTTTATTGTTTATTTACAAAACGAAAATAAAATGTTGAAATTGTTAACGAGCTGTTTGATTCCAAAAACTATTTATACATTATAATAAGGTCACGAAATAATATGAATGTTAGGCTCAGCTTATCTATGTATATGTTTAGTTAGCACTCAAAAATGGCTCAGAAACCGTCTGGTAATGATGATGATGTCCTCCTAGCCGATTATCGGCTATGGCGGCTGTTCTCATGTAAGGAGATTAGCCAACTACGCAGGACATATTATAGTGCACGAGCATTTGCGCAGACACAGGTGCACTCACTATTCCTTCACTCTCATAGCCCGATAGGACGGTAATCCGACACGACCGGAGAGAGATCAGGCGCAGGACCGACATTTACGTGCTCTCCGATGCACGGGTCTATCATTCACCAGCTTCCAGGCTCCGGGCTGCTTTGTGAAAGTCTTCTAAAACCCACAAAGCGATTTCGGCCCGACTCGGGAATCGAACCCGAGACCTCGTGCTCAGCAGCCGCACTTGCGACAGCTAGACCAACGAGGCAGTTAGGTTAGGTCCGTCTGGTAATAATAACAATAACAACAAGCAAGGTGAACACTGAAGATTCAATATCAATATATTCAATATGTTTCATATTGCACCAATGAACTCTAATTAGATGCAACCCATAATCATTTCCAAGTAAAACCTCAAAGCTATGGAATACATGCATTTCATTACTTCAAGTATCATGTTTTAGTTATTAAATAATTACGATTACATAAAAAACAATTGCTTTGTATTGTATAAAAGGCAAATAAAAACAATGTGTATTGCAGTATTACTGTAGAATTCACAACTATGGCATCATCTAAGGTAATAATCTAAGTAAACATCATCATCATCTTACAAGCCTTTTCCCAACTACTTATGTTGGGGTCGGCTTCCAGTCTAATCAGTTGCAACTGAGTACAGTCAACTTCAGGTCAGTGGTAACAGTTTTATAGGAACATCGTACTTATTACTATTTAGTTAAGGTGCATGACAGTTACCACTGATGTGCCGTCTACTGTACCAGTGTTTTACGAGGAGCTAATGCCTATCTGAACACCTCAACCCAGTTACCCGGGCAACCTAATAATCCTTGATAAGACTGCTTGTCAGACTTACCGGCTTCTGACTACCAGTAAAAACTGCCGAAAGTGTTCAATGATAGCATAATACAAAATTGCCAGCAAAGTATCGAATACTTCAAAGTACTACATATCGGTAGGAGTGACATTGAATCCAAACTTGGTGTTAATGTAAACAATGACTCCTAAAAAAATTTGCATTTACATTTACAACTAGCTTTTGCCCGCGGCTTCGCTCCCGTCAACTGACTTCTCTACTTTGCCGTATTTTTTTCATAAGAACCTTCTCCTGACAATAACAAACACAACAAAAAAAAGAATTAGCCAAATTGGTCCAGGCATTGTTGAGTTATGCGCCTACCAACACATTTAGCGATTCATTTTTATATTATAGATAAATAATCTCCGTAACGTATAGTCCGTTTCGTTTGGGACCCACTGGCTGAGACAACTTATTATTTCAGAGAGAGTACGTCTATAGATCGGGTTGTATTCAAAATTAGCTGATCCCGCGAGTTTCGTAGCATTTTAACCTTCCCTGGACTTCTACAAACATTTTAAAACTAAAAAATGTCAAATCGGTCTAGCCATTCTTGAGTTTTAGTCAGACTGAAGAACAGCAATTCATTTTTATATCTATAAAAGAGGATTACATACTAACGCATACAGCCTTTTCAGATTCTGTTTATCTTTGGACTGTTGCTGACCTTGATCGTGGCAGCCTTTGGTCAAGGTGCATGAGAAGCTTCGCGGGCATGAGGGGGGGAGGCAGGAACCAAGGATTTGGAGGAGGCATGCTCCAAGGTTACGGCGGTCGAGGCCGCGGTGGCAGGGGTTAATCGTGAAATCTAACAAAATGGTAACTTAAAAATAACGAATAAAATTGACTAATAAAACTATCCTGTACTTTGATACTTACCTACTCAAATAAAATTTTCATATCAAAATGTTTCAGTAAGAAATGAACACTTTTATTTTTGTAATAAAATATGAATGAGAAAATAAAATGTATGTAAATAACTATCAATATTATCATATCACTATACCTAGTTATGTACTTAAATTAAAAAGATAAACATACGTCGAATTGTTATTACATTGTATTGTGAGAAAGTACCTATAACCTGAACCTGGAAGAACAAGACATCAAATCAAGATTAAAATCCAATTTACCAAATTACCTAAAATATTGAAATAGCACATTTCCATAATAAATAAATTAGCATGCAAAGCTGCTTTATGTACCTAATCACATTTATGACTTCTTACCTACACATATGAACACGTATTACGGCTGTTCCCAATAATTTATCTATCTACTGTTTCGCTTAGTAAAGATAGAAATTTGACATCCCTACTAATATTATAAATGCGAAAGTAACTGTCTGTCTGTTGCGCGGTCACGTCTAAACCACTGAACTGATTTTAATTAAATTTTGTAAGTACAGAAATAGAGTTGACCTTGGGAAAGAACATAGGATAGTTTTTATTCCGACCTATTGAAGAATTCTCTTGGAAACGCGATATAACCGAACACTACGTGGGTAAAGCCGCGGGCGGAAGCTAGTTACTTGGATAAAGCCAACGTCAAAATTATATCTCTTGTAAGCAAATCAGTAGATAGAATATTGGGAACTAAAGATAATGTCACTAGATTGGATTCGAAGAAGACTTTATATTGTCGTCACAAATATCAACGCTGAAGATAAACAGCTGATTGTGGTTGTGACCAAATATTCGGGTTTTGAATTAATTTACACTATGACAGTGGTATCCAAAGTTTTCGTACTTATACCTAGTACTTTGGTCTTTAGTTCAAGAACTAGTTCATTATGCTATGTTTAAGTGAATAGTACCACTACGCTTTATCGTGAGCAAAAGGGTTCAAACCACTTTCCTTTCTCTCTAAGCAAAATAAATAAGATAAAGCAAGTGCTCTCACAGTGACTGCTATATATTATGCTTTCTAAAATGGAGCAGGCGGAGGTATTACACTTCTATACTTTACCTACACTAATATTATAAAGCTGAAGAGTTTGTTAATCGAAGAAAATACTGGGCCGATTTGAAAAATTCTTTCAGACTTCAATAGGTCATTTATCGAGAACGCCAACTTTTTATCAGAGAGCTCGAAGTGGTTACCACGGGACGCTGGCACAGTCACAGGAGCTAGTGATTTATATAGCTTAAACCTTAAGGAAAACTGATATCCTAATAATTATATTCAGAGGCTCGTTATAAAAGCCTGCTGTAGTAGGGCTTTCATAAAACTTACACCAAAAATGGCACCGTTTATTGAGCTTTCTCACCGATTAGTTGGGTTCTGTTCCAGCTGTCGGGTGCGAGCTCAAGCTAACGCCCAAGTTTTTTTTAATGGTGATCTGTTACAAATCTTCTGCATGTCAAATAATGATTAAAAAATAATATTTATCTCCTACAAGAAAAAATATAGTTGGAAACCACAAACTCCGGAGCTATCAATTAGCATAGTGTAACTAAAAAAAACTTCGGCAGGTTTCAAGAGATCATATATAAAGCACAAAGGAATAATATCCTTGACAGTGATCTGTGAGAGTTCGCAACTATGGCATCATCTAAGGTAACACTTACATAATGTTTTGAACTATTTTACAAGGCGTGTTTTGTTTGCAAACATTAGATTCTTATATTCGACTCAAAAAAATCCGTCCTTTTTAACAGAATTCACTTTAAAGAAATGTTCATATTGTAATGATGTACTGCACTGTAAAATTATGTAGTAAACTGTTTCCATATAGAGACTAATTAATGATTTTAAACACATTACTTGCTTCACTTGCTTTTCGTTATTTTCAAATATTAGTTCAGTCATCTCGAGAACAGCTGATTATAAATCGTCATATGTAAGTTCACCTATCTGTCCCATTTCCAGATATTACTACTCTTAGGAGTAGCGTTGGCCCTAATAGCCACAGCCTTCGCACAGGGCTATGGTGGCGGTGGTGGATACGGTGGCGGCTTCGGTGGCCAAGGAGGCGGCTTCGGTGGACAGGGAGGCGGCTTCGGAGGCCAAGGAGGCGGCTTCGGAGGTCAAGGCGGCGGCGGCGGTTTCGGAGCACAAGGCGGTGGTTTCAAAGTACAAGGAGGAGGATTTAGAGCCCAGGGCGGTGGCTTTGGAGCACAGGGTGGCGGCTTTGGAGCCCAGGGAGGTGGCTTCGGAGGACAAGGTGGTGGCTTCGGAGGACAAGGCGGTGGCTTCGGAGGACAAGGAGGCGGTTTCGGAGGAGGATTTGGGGGTGGACGAGGAGGCTATGGACGTTGATTTTGGAATGGAAATGTACGCTTACGGAGAATGATTTGAAGCTTTATTTTTTTTTTAGTTTTTTGTTCCTTTTTAAACAAATACTTGAATACAAAATTATTTTGACGACTGTGACATTTGCAGTTCGGAAAATTTTTATTGTTTAATTTGTTTAAAACTTTGTTGTATTAATATTAAAACATGTAAATAGCTAATTACGAATTGTATTTTCCCACAAGTCACATGACGCAAACAAAAATAAATAAACAATCTTAGTTTACTTTATAATAAGTATTTTTTGTCGAAAACCTGAAATTCTTCCCTAGTGTGGTAACAACATAAACTTACACTTACGTCGACTACAAGCTAGATAAGTATTTAGATTTTCAAGCACTACATAATCATTCTAAATGAATAAACTTAGCAACATAGTTCCTATACTGTCTTCCGATATATTTGGCTCCTTGCTAATGAACATTAACAAAACATAAAAATGTATGAGACTGGCTCATTGCACAAAAGGAATCAACTATTATATTGAACATGCACTGAAACTGCTCAATCTTATATTTCTATTCTTCATGCATACACACAATTTGTGTACAAAGTCACAAACTGCTATTTAGAGTTCGATTCCTAGAACATGTGGGTTTTTAAGATTTCCACAAATCAGCCCGGAATCTGAAAGTTGGTGGACATACCTACACCAGTGCCTCGAATCCCGAACATCACGTAATGTCGGTCCTCGACCTAATCTATATATATAGCACTATGGAATGATATATGAATATAGGAGTGAGGGAATATACCTGTGTCTGCGCAAGCTATTACTACATATAAAATGCCCTGCGCAACTAGCTGATCCCCTTCGAGAACAATCGCAGATACCGACAATTGGTATGAATGCCAGTCATACAACTAGAATTTCTGTAACAAACAATATTTATCTAGAATTTCGGTAAAATGACACACAATATCATCTGTTTTGCCGAGCGTGAAGCCAGCAGTCAATTCCTTGCGCGTGGTGAACATAGACAGCAGTTGTCTGTATTCAAAACCGGTCAAGTGTGAGTTCGAATGCAGGTTCCGTATCTACTACACGATTTATACGATGCTCTGCTTTTGAAACTGAGCATTTAATTATTACCATCGCTATTCGCTGCTTTAGACCCGGATCACCTAGAAGAAAAGGGCTTTGGCCTTAATACTATAAAAAGTATATTTCCTAATTTTGAAATATTCTTCCCACATTTCATGATGTCAGTACAGCGAGACAAACTATACATATATACCTCTACATACTTGTGGTTTTGTCTCGGTAACCTATAAATTAACCAAGAATAAATAATTCGTAGTTAAATAGCTAAATAATTTTACAAATTGTATACTTCCGTAGATGTACATAACCCTAAAATTGTTAGTTGTTGATTAAAATAGAATGGAGATATATCTACGTCTATTGTCTTTCTTTCCCGTCACGGTAAATTGCTCTGTCTATTTTAAAGATAATTCGCTTTAATTGATAGTGTTCAAAATGCGTGTGGGAATTCGGTACGATCACAAAATTAAATCTTTTTTATTACCTTTTTTATGGTAATTTATTTACGTCTAAGCGGTCTTTTACGTTAACTGTATTTTAAATGTCCCTTCTTTTACATACAAATGATTTGAATTCTTATCATCGTCATCCGAAAGACGTCCATTGCTGGACAAAAGCCTCATCCAAGATTCGCCATGGTGCAACCCGCATCCGTACACTTGTTCCCTGATAGTATCCCAAAAGTCCAGAATATTAATGGCATGCAATTTCCATAAATTCCATAACAGGGAAACCCCTCGGAGTTTTGGGTCAAAGCTCAAAGCTCAATTTTTGCACTTCCTACTAGCTTGGTCTAGTACAGTGGTTCTTAACCGGATGAGTAAGATAGGACAGAGTCCATATTTTTTTATTTCTGCGATGATTCAAATAATAAGTAATTGGTGCTTAGTATGTCAATATAAAAAATATTTAATAGATTGTTGTATGTTGTTTATGACAAAAACGTGGGCTCACCTCATAGTACCGATGATATTAGAATGATACATTTACATTGTATCTTGAAGGGAACACACCCCATAGATGATAGATACGGAAAAGGGTTGTGAAACTGAATGCCGAAGGCCAGAGTGTAGCAAAAGGTGAGCAAAGAACTCAGCTCTTTCAGGACTTGTATATTATATTGTATCACCCGCGGCGGACGAACCGCCCGTATATAGTTTGGCCTTTGACCCATCTATATAATAGTACTCTATGTCCTAAACTGTCGTCATGATGATTGATTAATGACATTTGACATGTTTATATGTCATCATTGCGATGCATCATTGTCAAATCTATGGTTTACTGACATTTTTTGTTAGCTACGGAGTATCTAAAATGACGAGTTGCTATGTTGAAAATCAAGAAAAACTACTGATAAATTACAAATTATTACTGGAAAAGTAGGCATTTAGGCAATTTATCTTTACGAATTCACTAGATTTTTCTGAACATGATTCTTCTGAGATACTGCACATATAGTGGGCCGGATTTGAAACCTCTCCTTAAGGGGGGCATTTTTCAACTTTTGGCAAAAAAACAACGGGACGACCAAATTAGACCGGTTTAGGCGAAATACTTTGAAAAACAATAAAACGTGACACAAAAATTATACAAACGAGTAGGTATAATAATATAAACATATGCGTAAAATTCCAGGTCAATAAAAACTTGTCCAACAAGATGTTTTTCCAATCCAAAAATATCGAAAAATAAACCGTACATCTTTAAATAGATGTTTATTTTAAATAAATAACATTATTTTGATGAAAACCAAAAACAACCAATAATTTTTGTTAGTGGTGGCTTTGCTAGTAGTTTCTTGCCTGGCGATTTGGAAATAAAAAAGTTTCTTTTGAAAGTTTTTTATATCTATGAATATTGTATTTTCTATGAATATCTCTCTCTATCTGTGGTATTTAAATTGACAGCTATTAAAGGGCAAATTTTTGTAAACATATATTTATCAACATTTAAAAATGCAATGCTCGCTGTGTGTATTACTAAAACAACCCCATATGGATAACTTTAGGAATCATAGTATGTCTGGACCATAAAGGTTTGTAAAAGCTCCTGTGTATTTCTTATCAAAAAACCCGCTATGGTACAAAAGTCCAATGGCCGATTTTGAACCATCAAATCACGATGATGAGTTGTGTTTATTAAAAATGTTGATACCCGCCTGTTATTTGTGAATCAAAGGCGTGGTGCGAGGTCAATCGTTCGTGAATTCCCAAACCTATGTGATTTCATATATATATCAGCCTTTATGGGCACCATGTATCAGTTTGTGCTTAGACGATCTAGCTCTAACAACGCAAAATGGCAGTAACTAAAGTAAGTCAAAATCTAAGTTTAGAAGAATATTTTATTTACAATTTAAATTATTTTATTTTAAAAATTATATAAAAAATCCAAAAATAAAACTTAATTAAAAAAATATATTCTTATTCAATTAGTTTTCGTGACTTTTTTGCATCATAACTTATCACAACAGTTCCATATTTATGTCCCTTTTATTGTGCAGACTACACTTTGATCTTCGAAATTTTGAACCTTACCATTTTTCACCAAAGTCATATTTTATATAGGTATATGGCTAATCAATGCATTCTTTTTACAGTTCACATTGGTGGTGGTAATCCTGGCCGTCCTGGTGTCTGTGGTCACCGCACAATTCGGCTACGGAGGATTTGGGGGTGCTCGGTTCGGAGGAGGCTACGGTGGTTTCGGCGGCTACGGTGCCTACCGTGCGGGCTACGGTGGCGCTTTATACCGTGGTGGTTACGGTGGATACGGAGGCTACGGAGGTGGCTTTGGGGCGATCGGCGGAATTCGCGGATACGGATACGGACGGTAAACAATCGACAACAAATGGACAAAACTGAGCAGCTAACTGGATGTGGTACCGACTGTTAAGTAATAAATTATTTAGTTTTACTGAAATTTTTATTTTTTATTCTCTAGTCACTAGTCACTCCTCTTACATAAATGATTTAGAAAACAAACAATCAAATTCTAAAATATACTAGTCACTAAAAATGCTAATTATTATACACTGGCGGCGGATTAGTCATTTGATCAAAAGTCGCTCTAGCATTAGACATAAACTGTGACATTAGCTGAAGGAAAATACTTCCAAAATACAAAGCCATCTTCGACCCTCTGACCAGTGAACTATCATTTAATGCAAAACCACTTTTGGGGACTTCTGGTTTGATACTATTTGTCTCCAATGGTGGTGCAACTTTCTCCTCTACGGCAAACGAAGGTGGTACTGCTTGATTGGATTCCATAAATTCTCTTACTGGTTCAGCTCTCGAGATATCAGTAAATCGTGGTGGTATAACCATATTCGAGGATAAAGGAGGCAGAGCACCTTCTAATTTTACATCGTTTGCAATTGGTTGGTTAGGTGGCATGACTATGTCATTATATAGAGAGGGCGGTGGTACACTATTTACTATAGGGCGAGGAGTAGGGGTCACAATTACACTTAAAGGCATAGAAGGAGGTGCTGGGGATGAAATTATAAGAGGACTAGGGGAAATAGGTTGTATAGGCGTACCAATTGGAACTACTGGAGAAGATATAAGCGGTATTACAGATCTAGGTGTTTGATTAGGTACAGTTATAAAAGGAGGAGTGTGTAAGTGGGACTCTTCGACGTGTTCGAACACTGGTGCAGGTCTGATTGGTCCAGAAACAATTGGCGCTGGTGATGCTGCCTCAACTGGCACCACAACTGCACCGGGGCTTCTCTTCTCAATTGAATGCTTTGTTCCAAAAACTCCGAACGGTGACCATTTTTGTCTGAGAAACGTTAACGGCTTCCTTGGCAGAGGTTTGAAGTTGAGTTCGAAACCTCTTTGGAAGCTTATCCCTTGGAACAATGGTGTGCTGTCCGCTTCAAGCCACAGTAACGCCACGATTACAAACACAATCTGGGAACCAGAGAAATTACTTTTAAGTCCTGATAAAAACACGTTTTAAATTATAATCACAACACAGCACTGAATATACCTGAAGAAACTTCGTCATGATGCAACGGAAGCCACAATGAAAATCAAAAGAAAATTACCGGGCAGACTTTAAGTAATATTTCACGCGGATAATTGTTCCTCCATTCATAATTAATTGTAATTAATCCGACCTTTATTAGGAAGCACGCTATGACATTACACTCTCCAAGGTTTGTATTGTATTCATAATTCAATGATACTTTCCTGTAGATTGTTCATCTTTGCGATTACGGGAACAAAGATCTGATCGTATCATGACCAAAGCAGGTATTTAGATAATGCGTATTGAGGAAGTTCGTTTTAATTAAAATTCAGATTCTTTTTTACTTTACTAGCCATCTACGAAAGAATGAAGAAAATAATTCTGCTTCACGCATA
Source organism: Helicoverpa zea x Helicoverpa armigera (assembly GCA_033682625.1). NCBI lineage: Eukaryota > Metazoa > Arthropoda > Insecta > Lepidoptera > Noctuidae > Helicoverpa > Helicoverpa zea x Helicoverpa armigera. Next base: position 6,247,630 of record JAWIIS010000011.1, read on the forward strand.
TTGTAAATAATAATTTGACATAGTTTTGATAGTTTAATAATAACAGTTAGACCATTAAAATAATCTAAAAACACATCACCTCTACCTGTAAGACTTGATTAATAGTTTCCTATAGGCAGATTGGACTTTGCCCCACAACTTTGCAAATGAATGAATATTATTTTTGCGATTTTCCGACCGCAATGACGACGCTATTATTATCTCGTTCAATGTTTAAAGGTCGCGATATAAATCGAGTATCAGATTGTTACAACCGCTACAAACTTGAAGACATTAAATAATACAAGAACAGAAGTATGAATCACCCGCCGTGTAACACTTAGAGCCGCCGTACACGGACTGCTTCAAGCAGTTGAGACCGACTGCTTAAAGCCGCGACCGCGCAGTGAACTATAGTCATTCATTCGCTGCCGTACACACGACTGCTCGAGCAGTCGCGACCGCTTCAAGCCGTCAACTGCATGATGAAATTCCATCGTGCCGTCGACCGCTCTCGAGCGGTTGCGAGGCATACACCGACTGCTCGAGCCGTTGACTGCGCTAGAGCAGTCGACAGCTCTCCGACTTCCCTCTCCCCCCCGCCCTTTGCGGCCTCGCGGCGTCTGTTTTCTCATTTGACTGCTCGAGCAGTTGGGTCGTAGCTCGAGCAGTCAACAACCGACAGCTCAAGCAGTCGACGCCGACCGCTCGAGCGGTCCGTGTATTTCACTCAGCCGCTAACTGCTCGAGCAGTCCGTGTACGGCGGCCCTTATCGGAACAGAATAACAAACATATACAACCGTATATACATACATATAATACGGATATACAACCTCTTTCCTCTATTATGCAACACCTGTCGTAAAAGCCTTTCCTCGGAATAATTATCAGGCCTCCAAATAATTATTCCAAGTAAAAAACTCGATAAAGGAGAAATCCTGCGCTCAGGAACAACAGTTTAAGTAACCCTACCCAATACCTGTTTGCCATAAATCATTCGACCGTTACTTTAACCTGATTGTTAATGTATTCCGAACAGTTCTGCGACACAGCTACAGAATAACAATACAAACTAAATGACAATATTAATAAGTTTTCTTAATAGTTTGTATGTGCATTGGGTGTGGGGAAAGACACCAAGTTATACCAACGCGTGCTTGAAAGTGGTTATAAGTGGTAGGGATTCAGTCTGGCTGATCACTGGCTGGGACAGTTGTCTGGCCACCGTTAATGGATAACCACCATTTGGTATAAAAGTAAAATATAAAAACAATCATCATATAATTGTTATCTGAAACGTTATTGTGCAAGAAACATGTGAGTGAAATTCAAAGTGTGAAGGGCTAAGAAAACCTATGTCTGGATTTATTAAGTTGAAAGTCGAGATCGGATATACCTAAAGGTACGTTTTAATTTCTTGACATTTTGTTTTTTTTACAGCGAGAGGTTACGTAACTGTTATCAAAAATGCTTTCATTGTGTCATCGGTCAAGACCTTGTTTTAAAAGGATATCGAAGTTATAACAGATCAAAAGTATTTTTTGTAAATTCGAATAGATCCTACAATAGCTATTAAACTGGCAATGCTCTAGATTAAAGATTTAACTTGATTGAAAGTGAAAACTACTCTAGAAAGAAGAGTGAACCATTATATCATGTTATATATTTATTCTCATACCCGTGGTTATAAATAAATAATACCTACATAAAATTGCGTGCTTAGCAAAAGATTTTTATTGCTTGTGTTTTAGAAATATAGAGGTAGAAAGTAAGACATTTCCCGCCATTACTCATGATCAGCAAAACAAAGGTAATAAAATAAAGAAAATACCATCTTCATAAGTTGTAACGTTAGTGTGTGTGATCATTGTAATGGAATAAATAGACATGTTAATAAAGTAGAAATATAATGTAGGTAACATCTAATCACTATAAAACTTCATACGTAATTATAAAGTATACTAATACAATAAAGAGGAAACATTTTTTTGTTTACTTGTACCCTAAAAGTACCGAAACTACTGAAGCGATTTGAGAACTTCTTTCACTGTTGGAAAGCTACACTCTTCCCGAGTAACGTTTATACCGGCACGGGTAGTAGTTCCCACGGGACGTAGGTGAAACCACGGGAATACGGCTAGTATGGTCATAAACTTAAAATAAAATACTGCACAGATTTTTCTGACTGACAGTTTTCACCAATAGATTGATTTATTAAGAAATTTTAAGTGTTTACTTATGTAACTCTTTTCTAAATCGACAAAACCATACTCCATACAGTATCAATGTAGGTAATATGATTACGATTGTAGTAACTAAGATACCAAAAACATAGGCATTTGCGGCGAAAACCTTAATCCGTAAAAATACGTAGTTTACCGTTTATTATACGCATGATAGTCCAAATAGTTTTCCTACCTGGAACCCTTTTTATGGATATGAGAAATGGTCCCATTATGAGTTAAGCGGGAAGAAGTAGGTATCAGACGTTGACTAAATCCCGCCGTTGTTTCTTTTAGTTCAACTTGCATTCAAATCGGATCAGTTTAAGGCGTGCAAGCCGAACATACAGTTACTTTTGCAGTTATATTATTGAATTAGTAAGAATTAAGTCACGTAGTCCTCCCAATAAGTGTATTATTTTGAAGATAATAAGTATACAGCTAACACTGCTCTAGTTGAAAGTCTTTCCTCGTTACGTAAAAAAATATTGCAGCTTAGTTATGTTAGAAACATGAGCCAAATGACATAATGAGCGGGTTTATACGCGGTTGTCTAAAAATAGTGTAATTTGAAACAACCAACGGTCGAGTTTTATTTTTTTTGTTATTTAGTAAAGAGCGTTTTGGTGACTCAAGTCAGTGCTAGACGAGACGAAAAACTAACCTAACCTAAAAATACATGAGGTCTGAAATTACTTTTAAAACTGCTTTACACAAAATATATCTTACATACAGACGCAAATATTTGTATGGAGGTACTGTTTTCCTTTTTCACTTAGAAACTACTGAATGGATATTAATGAAACTTGGCAGTAATACAGCTTCAACATCAGAATAACATAAGGCTACTTTGAATCTCGGTGCGGGAAGTGGTTTCCAAGACGCGCGGTCGAAAGCCAGTTAAGTTAGTTAGAAGCCAGAATAGCTATGAATGAATACGGGTCAGTAAAAAAAACAAATGAAGGAAAACCAAACAAAGAAATAGCAATGTTACATAAGTAAGTAAAGATGACATGGTTTTGGCCATAAGAATTTCTCCAATTGCAGAATAACTTATGTAAGTTCAGCTTTTTGTGTATTCACGTAATTACAGAACATGCAAATAGTACTAAGACTGTCATTTTCATTATCATTAACTGCCTAGCCATTTTCCAACTATGTTGGGGTCAGCTTCCAGTCTAATCGGATGCAGCTGAGTTCTAGTGCTTTACAAGGAGCGACTGCCTATCTGATCACCTTAACCCAGTTTCTCAGGCAACCTAAGATCCCTAGGTAATAGGTAAGACTGGTTGTCAAACTTTCTGAATTCTGACCACCCGTAACGACTGCCAAAGATGTTCACATGAAAGCCGGGACCTTCAGTTTATCGAGCTTCCCGAAACACGGGCCCTCGACCCTGTATCAATTACTTGTAAGGTAACAGGTAGGAACCCAAGAAGTATAAATTCTTCCTACTAACAAAATGTTTTACGAAATTCAACTGGTCTAAGTAAACAGATTACGTTGGATCGTGTTACGAAACAGGCGGGTCTATGCAAATCAAAAGAAAGTCAAAAACCGAAAGTTTCCAATAGGTCAATAATAGTAAACCAGTTTAACATTTCCACATATTTAGTGCGGAAAGAACTGGTGGTAATTAACCTAGTTATTTTATAGGCAACTTTGTTAGGATGCGTAGGTATTCGTTTTACCTACTGCAATGATGGCTAAAGAATCCATCATGTACCTATCACTAAAATGGTTTTTTTTATTAAAAATGACTATATAATAATGTCTTTTTAGAAACGAAATAACTTGCTGTTTTCTTTTTTCTATTTATGTTTATTTCGATGTGTTATTAAATTGAAAATAATTGAATTTAACAAAATATTCTAAAAATACACCGTAAAAATAGTTCTATGAGTGTTCTTACCACGTTACCTTTTCACAATGTGAATATTCCATATTGTTAACATTATTGCATTTCTCATACATTGTATTCCAAAACGTAACTTATAAAAGTATTCATGTTTTCTTTCTTTTTCTGCGGTTTGTTAATTACCTTAAAATACCTAATAGAGGTATATGTATAGGACTACCAAAACTATGAACGATCAAAGTAATTAAAGTGTATAATTTTCCTATCATTTTATTTTATTTCTGCAAAGTACCTAACGCTTGTTTCCATAATTTCACGATCTAAGTCACCAAGCCTCCGGATCCCACAGGGAAAATGGACCATAATTTCTTAAATAAATACCAAAATGCATGTAACCTTAACACATATCTCCTTTTTTCCAGAAAAATGCACCTGAGAATCATATTGGCAGCTTTAATAATCACTCTATTCCTGACATCGTGCGAAGCTGCGCAGCATTGGTTTCAGAACGAATCAAATGAAAATGAGCAAAGGAGTATGGCATCAGCAGTTATGGACTACTTGGACCTATTGTTCCCTAAAGATGACGATGAGTCTATGACGTTGAAGTGGGTGTTCTCAATGCTGACGGATAATGAGAGTATATTAGGAGGAATGACGGAGTTGATGACGTAGACTGCAGTGCCCTTGCGCAACTTTTGTCTACGTGCTGCGGTCAATCCGTGTGATTGGAGGTATAATCTCCTCGAAATAAATTGGTTTTTGTTTTACTTCCTTGTATGTGGTTTGGACGCCACTAGAGAAAGTCTACTAGGTATATCTGGTTTAATATTCAATTAAAACAACTAGAATTGTGTAACAAATAGGTACCTAAATTGATGCTTAGATATTTTTTAAACCAAATTGTTGGCAGCAAAGTTTTGGTTAAAACTTGCCACAACTTTCAATATTTACTCTTAAGGATATTTAATTTGTACAAAATAAGTTGTAATGTCTAATAAATTACTTTGTAGGCTGTATACCTAAGAAAGTTATGTGCATTACTTATTTGAAAGAACGGGAAGTGAATCTGTGAAGTAAGCATGTTGTGTTGATTGATTTAATTTATTAAATACAGTATTTTAGTTTTAATAAGTTTCATTTATAATTGTTTGTAATTAGGACTAAGTTTATTTATTCAACATAAAATTATTTCTTTGATGTGATTGATTAAGTTTATTATTTATTTATTTCCACTACAATAAAATCCTTGTCTCGTTGTTTGAATTTCCTTTATAACATGGTCTACATCGACTCTTTTAAATACGGCTCAAGAAAGCATAAACAGTAGATAAATTACTTAGAAGAGTGGAACCTATGATAATCTGATTGGATAGACTGTCATTCACAACTCAAGTAATTTGAGGTTTTCTCTAAAATACACAATAACTAGAGCATATCGTTATAATGTGACTTGTGGTTCTAGATAACTATCACTTACTCAATTAGACTACAAATATACTGATAACATGTAGGTACTTAAACTGTTTAGGTATAAGTTTGCCCGGGTGACTGAGTTGAGGAGCTCAGAAAGGGGCAGTCGCTCCGCACTGGTTCTCAGCCGGTAAGACTGGTAGCTGACCCTAACATATTGGGAAAAGGCTCGGAAGATGAACATGATAAAGGTACCTACTTAACTTATTCTCTGCTTATCTGCAATAGGTGCCTCCATGATGCAACGGTCAGAACAATATGTCTCGTTCCTGATATCAGATATTGGCGATGCAAAGATTCTAACTAGCGCCTCTAGTGTCAAAATTGTGAAGCAGTCTAAGAACGACACTTTGACAGATATCCGTACATTTTGTGTCAAAATACCGCGCGTCAAATTAAAAAGAAAAAAGTGACAGTGACATAAATTGTATAGAAAAGGCTGTCAGTGTCGTTCTTAGACAGCTTCTTAATGTCGCCACTAGAGGCGTGCGCGTAATCTTTGCATCGCCAATACCCTCACCTCCTCTTTTCTGAAGTCCTCTTCAGACGAACCTAAATTTTAGTACGTTTACAATAAAAAAAAACATTATGAAGATGATAAAGGTTCAATTCGTTCTTTGATAATAATCTTCTTGTTTGAAACAACCAGTAGGTACCTAATTCAAAAAGATATGTATTAATCCGTACTTCTGTCACTTCTTGCTCTGTGTTTTAAGGCAGTTGTTAAAATACCATGCTGCGTTACTTCTACTAGCTAGCAAAAACAAGCCTTTGCCCATATGTGACCATTCCCAATATTCTACATATCTGACCATTTGCTTACTAGACATGTATAGACGTTAGCCCCAAGCAAATAATGTCGAAAAAAAGTCGTGGTGGGTAAAGAACCAACCTCTGGAGTATGAGGGTGTGGGTTCGATTCCAGGTCAGGCAAGTACCAATACAACTTTTCTAAGTTTGTATGTACTTTCTATCTATTATCTTAAACACCAATGGCTCATAAAAAGTTGAAGGAAAACATCTTGAGGAAACCTGGACTATAAAGTCTGAAATCACCATCCCGCATTGAGCAAGCGTAGTGATTAATGCTTAGTCCTTCTCCGTGTGAAAGGAGGCCTGTGCCCAGTAGTGGGACGGTAAAAAGGCTGTAACTGTAACAGTAAGTAATGTCGAATTCCTATCTCTAGTAATCAAAACAACAGATAGATTATTGGGAATGGTCGTTAGCCGACGCGCGGGCCTGATTGAAAAACTTTACTGCCAGTTTTAGGGCTCTTTTAAAATAGGTGAATGTGTCGCAATGGTGCGTTTGTTGATAGAAACCCTTACTGTCACGGCTTTTAAGTAATCTGACGGATTAGCATCTTTATGTGTAGGTGTGGCTTTTATGACGTTGACAAGATTGATTTAGTTGATTTAGTTTAATCAAAGCTTACTGTGCTAAGCTTTGATTAAACCAAATACATACACACACATATATAGAATATATTGAATGAGTCTTCAACTGCTTTCTTTTGTTAATAAAAACCATATTTGCCTTTATCATGCATTTACCAATTAGGTACATTACACTAGAAACTTAAATAAGTGTACTATTTCAATTAAAGTATGTTAGCGCCTACCTGTACAAGCAAAGCAACAAAAGTATTCGTTGCTTTGCTAATATGCCACGGCAGGTAATACACACAAGGCAGTATTATGAGTTACATCATGAATTAACTAGAAATTTTATTTGAAATAAGATATATTCGAATCATCATCATAAAATCATGATAAATATTTTACTTTGATGAAAAGCTTAAAAAAATAGAATACAAAGAAAAAGATATTAATATATTATGTATGTATACCTATGTTTATTGACAGGTATCGAAGGAACTAAACTTTCCTACAAACAATACGGTTATTCACTTCCATACATTTAGTCACCGCAGCTGGCCTTCTCGTAGAACCCTTTCCTGGGTTCTCATTAGAGATGCCGTTACCTGTGCCGTCGCCGTCGGCACCGCTGTTAAACGGTGGGTTGTCCCAAACCGGTGGTCTCCTCGGATTTGTGTATGGACCCTGTGCATACCCGCATTCCAACCTCCCACCCCGTAATCTACAGCCCCCAGTCATTTCAACCATTTGTCTTTTACTTTTAGGTTTTCCAACATTCTTGTCGTACCCGCAGAGCACCCGGTCGTCCAGGACCCTGCAGTCATTGCCATCGAACTCGTATGGACAGCAACGATTGCGTCGCCGTCCTGCAGTAGTTTTATCTTTAGCTTTTTTCGGAAATGAAGGTCCACGTCTAATAGTATAAGATAAGTTGTCTAGCGTAGTTGCTTCAGGTTCGTTTCGCCGAGCATTTTGAAAGAGATATTGGCCTATGCAATTAGCCTTGCAATTCCCTATGATGGCCATAAATATTGCAATGGCGAATATCTGTAACCACGAATATGTTAAATTGTAATAGTTTTTTGCGTAGGTACATTTCACATGATTTTTCCAGATCCTAAACATAACAATGACAGTATTTGGGTAGCTAATATGAATGGGGTGGTAAAAGTTTGTAATTAAGTATCACGCTATATTTTCTAGGTATTATTTCTAAGCTCCAGGCAAAAGTTCTAGAGATTTTCTATTTGTTTGAATGCGCTTGTTCTAGCAGGTACTGTAAAGACTTGAAATAATTTCAAAGATAGCCCAACATATACAAGATACAAGTAATAACTTTGCGCTTTCAATAAATACGAATGTAAAGCATTTCTCAAGTGGATGTTTTAGTGACTCAGTTTTAGTTATCGCTATTAATTCCTAAGTCAAGATGAAACAACAAATGTTCAGTATGATAATCAATAGAATTATTCATCATAACATAAAAAAGTAAAAAATATTTAAATCATTTACTAACCGCGATCGCAACGCACGAACTGCCACATAGCCTTCGCATCACCCTTATCTTAAATGGATGTATATTTCAATTAACTTTTGCCTATAAATATAGGTACGGTTGACAAAATACTTTCGAGTCCATATTTTTTTATAAGAAATTGAATAAATGTCATAGATTATTATATATTAATACTTTTTTTTTTAATTTCCCACAGGATTTAGCGTTGCTTATAAAGTTTATCTGAATACATGTTAATTATTAAGACTGGCTTGACTTATCGTTTAGAGAGCAACGCTATTGTACGTTTCAGCAATTTGTTCTCGATTCCTAGCGCATCCACATCTATGCAACTGAGGTCAAACTCGACAATATTGATATTATCTAAAGCAATATGGTTTTCTGCAAAGAATTTGCTCCAACGTTCGTTATTTTGTAAAGCAACCATTAGCCACTGCCAGAGGTATCTCCTAACTTCACGTTTAATGAATTTCCTTCTATCACTCGTATCTGTTTGGCGATATCGACCACTGCTTACAGTATCTTTGCTGGTCTGCGACTCACAAGGATCATTACAATGTTTTAACTCTTCTTTATTATTCTTTATGATGACTGATATAATATAATTATTCATTTCAGAGTCTGTGAGATTGACTTGACACGGGTGCTTCTCGTCGTCCCAGTCTATGGGAAGATCACTTCTTAATATTTCCCATATTTTATTATTTATTTGATATTCCATACTCTGTCTATGGCCTGATGAGATAATAGGCTTCATTTCGCTTTGGTTCCATTCTTGTGTCTTCTCATTGATCCTTCGCGTTGTACTTTGTGCATATTTTTCGTTCGCAATACTTGATTTTTTAGTGTTCTCTTGAGTGAATCTCTGAATACTTTTAGACCTATCACGTTTTCGTGATTGCACGTGAATTACCTTTTCCTGATTTCTCTTATCTTCTGGTGACTTCTGTTGTCCAGTTTTATTTACGAAATTTGATTTTTCTACTTGAATCCTTCCAACATTATAGACTTTTCTTGGTAAAATGATGTTTTTGATTTGAGTCGGCAAAGGAGTGCGTTCATTATTTGTTGCATCGACTTCACTACGTAGATTATTCCGCAAGGAGAAGTAAGGATTTTCAAGATGTTTAAAATTATTTTGTACAACCTGTCAAAAAAAATATGTTTCATAAACTTTTGATAATTAATCTTTACTCATTTAACTATTTCAAATACATGTATTTATATTGATGTCAATTTATCATAAGCAGCATTCTACCATCTAGTACATAAATAACACTTGAACCTCTATAACTATATTTACAGGGTTTTTTTTAAATCTATGTTTAATCTATATATTCTATTGTTTTTTAATGAAAATCATATAATTTCGACTAGAGTGTAATATACTATACCACTTACACACTGTACGTCTAGTTACTAGATCGAAGGTATGGGAATATCTTAAAGGGTAACGAAAAGAATAAAATGATGTTAATAATATAGAGACTTTTCGGCTTTGTTTTTATTTATAATTCAGTTATCTATACATATAATAAATCTGTAAAAAACCTGTGTCTGTACATTGAATATATTAAAAAAATAATAATTGGGTGGGGTTTAGAAACAGTAATGGAGCACAAATCCAAAAAAAAAATTCTGTCTGTTTGTCTGTATGTCTGTATGTCTGTATGTCTGTATGTCTGTTTGTTTGTACACGCTAATCTTCCGAACTACTGAACGGATTTCAATGATTTTTTCTTTGTTGTGTCAGTATTAAGCCGGGTCAACATATAGGCTATAATTTATCTTCGAAACTTGAAGACCTGATGCAGAACACCAACAGACCAACAAAACTATAAGAGATACAAAAATGGTGCCATGGCAAAAATTGTTTCATGTGATGAGCATTTTCAGCTGAGATACTAAATTCGAAGATCTGGAACACCTGATGTGGAACCCCAAGAGCCCAGCTTCTCTGTACCATATACAGGTATGACGTTTTAGCAAAAGTTGTTCAATTTGATAAGCACTTTCTATTGACTTATACAAATTGAAGATCTAAAACACCTGATGTGGAACTCCAGGGGCCCAGCTAGACTATAGCATATAGAGGTATGACGTTTTAACAAAAGTTGTTCAATCTGATAAGCACTCTCTGTTGACTTAAAAAAATTGAAGATGTAAAACACCTGATGTGGAACCCCAGGAGCCCAGCTAGACTATAGCATATAAAGATATGACGTTTTAGCAAAAGAGGTTCAATCTGATAAGCACTCTCTGTTGACGTATAAACATCGAAGATCTGGAACACCTGATGTGGAACTTCAAGAGCAATACTACACTCGAAATGTATAGAAATGAATCGAATGTTATGAAATAGGTATGGTGAATCAAAAAAAGTAATTAGTCCATCTTTTAGATAACCCTAAAATAATGGACACGTATTTTTTCTTTTCTCCTTCTCACAAACAAATAATAACGAAGATATAACACGCTTGAATTTTGAACACGCTTTAGGATACCTCGGCGGATTTTAAACGCAGATTACGCGCTCTCTGTGGGTCACTTACCACGAGGCACCTATCCTCAGAGCAGGGCTACTAACCCTACTCTAGCGACTCCACTCTGTACGGTCAAGCCAAGCCAGAGGCGTGAGACCTACCCCCATCATGGTTCACTCCGACCGGCCGGAAATGGGGGACAGTATACTCTCCCTGGAGAACTCAGCATATATGCCCGGGGTCGCTACTCCCCGTCATCAGCCTCAGATGTCCTGCGTTGCTTATATCTCATTATTATTGTTGTTATTATCTCAAGAGCCTTTGTCCCAATTATGTTAGGGTCGACTTCCAGTCACGATGCAACTGAGTACCAGTGTTTTACAAGGAGCGACTGCCTATCTGACCTCCACAACCCAGTTAACCGATCAACCCAACACCCCTTGATAAAACTGGTCACACTTACTGGCTTCTGACTACCCACAACGACTGCCAAGAATGTTCAATGACAGCCGGAACCTACAGTTTAACATCCCCTCCAAATAACGGTCATTGGTATCAAAAATATACGTAGAAAGTACATACGAACTTAGAAAATTTGCATTGGCAGGTACTTGCCAGACCTGGAATCAAAGACGCACGCTCATAGTTGAGAGATTGGTTCGCTACCCACTAAACCACCACGACTTCCACTAAGTCATCACGACTATGTCATCTCAGTAACATTTAATGTTTTTTTACGTAATAATACGTGTAATATTTTTGCCACACTCAAATGAGAATCACTACTTTTATCCCTATGGTTACGTCTATTGCGGTTCACGTTTTGTTTAGTCTGCTGTGCTTTTGCCGTTGAAGTACAAAAATTAAATATATGGATCGTTTCTAATGGCTATGCGCATTCTGTTGTTTTCAAGTCAACGAGCCCTTAAAATTCAATATCGGACGATTCAGATCTTTGATTTTGCTGACCCCGTAGTCGCTGGCATAAGGGACAGGATCCGCGTACGAAGTCGCGGGCAGAAGCTAGTTACAAAATAAATTAATGCATGTTCATTTGCTGTTACATAGTAATGAGACTTTTTTAAAGTAATTAAATAGAGATGATTAAATGTGATAATATATGCAAGAATTCAAGTGTTCAAGTTCTCTTTTTCCCCTAAATGAATCTGCGTGTCTTAAAAATCAATTTTGATTATCGATTCAAGGTTTTTAACCTCCATGATAACTCTGACATCAAAGTATGAACTCTTTGTTTTGAGGCAACAATGAATGAAAGGTTGCTAGCCAAGTATGAAAGTCCTCTTTTTTTCTTCTTTCCTTCTCGATATTGTTTAACTATATCCTGAACACGATCTTTTGTGAGTCTATTGGGATCAAATAAAGTTTGAACCAATTCTAATTTAGAACCTTTCCCATTATTTAATTCTTTCATTACTTTATCTAAATTGCATGCTTCAGATTTAGTCAAAGAAAATTTCTTCTTCAGTTGACGAGCATTATCTAGTATATCTTCCAAATCTTTCTTTCTCCGTACTTCATCATATTCTTTTATCATTCTATTTAGCCGAGTCTTATCAAGCCATTTATCATTAAATTTAGATTTATGAGACATTCCTGCTAGAGAAAGCCTGCCGTCTTTATAATCAGCTACCATTTCTTCTAATATTTTAGCGTTTGCACCAGATACAGAAAAGCGTTTCTTCAAATCATTTGCATCCATGCCATCAATCAATTCGATGTCTCTTATATTTAATTTGGATTGGTTCATGTTACTTCTGAATAGCGAGATTACAGAGTGTTTAAATCTGGGCTCAAGTTGGCCCCTTCTTTTAATCCAGCGCCTACAGGCTAATGTTTTAGGCTTCCTGGTAAATATATTCTTCATCCATGTCCATTTCTTCGGTTTGAATGGTGTGTGCTGAATTCCTGAAGTAGAGCACAACGGTCGGGAAAGAATACATAATTCTAATATAATTTTAGACAATAATTTCACTATGCACAATTACTAATCTTAATAATCCAAGCGTGATGGTGATAAAAATGACATTTTTTTGTTCTAAATAAAAAAATACCTAGAGGTTAGTTTCATGATAACTGAACTATAAATATTTACCTTTAGTGTGTCGTTTGAACATTTCCCTAAAGGTATATTCATATTAGTATAAAAATTGTGCAATATTTGAACCAGATTATTTTACATCGACTCGTCAAAAATTTCTACTCGTACTCTGCCTCAATTTCTCTCATCATTCGTCTTGCCAACTTAACATCTGTGTATTTGTATTTTGAAATAAAGGGCATATTTTAATAAAATTATATTTTTTTGCTGGTTTGGTGTTTTTTACGTGTCATTTTAGTAACATCGTGAAAAAGCCGTCAATTTGACATTTTTCAAATTGCGTTCAGAAAAGCGAAAGAGCTCAAAAGAGGAAAACAGCGGTTACATTTCTTTATCGTTATTTATTATATATCTTGAGTTACGCAAATATTTAACTATATAATCACGTAAGCTTCACTGTCAACATTATTTCATTTAAGGAGCCACGTTATTGTACGCTTTAGTAATTTGTTCTCAATTCCCAAAGCGTCTACATCGATGAGGCTGAGGTCAATCTTGTCAATGTTTATGTTGTCTAGTATTATATTGTTTTCAGCTAAAAACTGAGTCCAATGAGCGCTATGTCGTATAGAAGTTTTAGCCAACTGCCAGAGATGTCTTCTCACTCTTCGTTTCATTGCTTTCTTCCTGTTGTCCTTACTGCTTATACTTTCTATACTCGGTTCAGGCTCCATCGGTATATTACATTTCTTGAACTCTTTATTATTACATTTCTTTATTACAGATATTATGTACCTCTTCGTTTCTGAATCTGATGCCTGAATTTGGCTATTGAATTTATCATAATCCAAAAGGAATGAATCGCGACTCAATATTTGCCAAATCTTAGTACTTATTCGGCGTTCTAAGTTCCTTAAATGACTCGGAGAACTTTTTGTTTTATCAGTCAATTTCCCTGGACATTTTCTTTGCCCATTATTTTTTATCTCTAGGCTAGTTCTAGACCCACTATTAGATTTTCCTTGTTTAGGTTTTTCTTTATTTAATTTATCATTGCTTGGTTTGCCTTGACTTCTTTTCGGTGTTTTCTTTACTTGATGTCGGTTTAACTCATTATCAGTTTGGCTAAGGTTTAATTTACTGAGTATGTTCGATTTTACTGGCTTTGTTTTTTTCACAGGGCCAGATTTTTTTATTCCCACTCTTTCCACGTTGAAGGCTTTCTTGAAATTAATGCCAGTTTTGATATCAGGGCTATATTTTTTATCACGTTTTAGTAAACCTAAATTTTTGCTCTGTGACATGGAAGGAAGTGACTGATCTCCCCGTTTTCTTAGAGCCTGTAAACAATTCAAAATAATGTATCAATCAGTTATAGCATGAAATCATATTGTTAATAGATAGTGGAAAAATCTGATCTGCCTAGCTTTTTCCCAACTATGTCATGGTCGGCTTCTAGTCTAAAGGCTGCTTTCGACTTTCTCGACCCAGGCAACTCGATTCTCTTTGACAACCTCAGAGACTAACTCAAACTAGTTTATCATAGAGTGTTTGCTGTTATATCAGCATCATCTAGCTTGGCCTAGGCTAAACTGAATTATCGTAATATAGGATTTGGACAAATTCGTTAGGAGTAGGCTTTACTAGTTAATCCTGTATCGTATAGGATGAATTAGTTACCCTAGGCAGAACTACTTTTTTTCTAAAATGGGGTTTAGATGGTAACATCTACATAAAATACCTGGTTAAAAATCCTTAAACGAAGCTTACTTATCTTAGGCGTAAGTGGACTAAGAACATATAAAACTGCGTTTTTATTAAAACAACTGTTTACTTTAGAACGTGAAAATTCTTAGCAAACAGTTGTGTAACTAAAACTGCTGTATCGGTGAAATTTGAAGAAGGATGTATGTATCAAATCTAATAGGGATTAGTTCATAGAAGGTAAGAAGTATTACCAAAAAAACAGACTGTGTTATTATCTTGAAGATTGAACACTTTCTGTTAATGATTAAAGAAAACCCAAATTAATGCACAAAATATGTATTTCTGAAATAAATGAGATTATTTAAATAAAAATATTTAATAATAATATTAAATTACCAATGGAAAAGTCTAAACAAATATTAAAGCATGGCAGCCATTTTTCGTCATTTTAATTAAATTGATGGTGTAACAATCGTATCAAGTATGTAGAGGACATCATTCGTTAATTTTCAACGTTCAACAGCTCCGAAATATGTATCTAAATCTTAAGACTATTTAGCCAATAACTGTTGTATTTTAAGCTTCGATGGAATCATCGAGAATTTACTTTTCCGAATTATAGAAGATAGGCCTCTCTTCTGTTTGCTCGCATCGCCATACTGGGATAAAAAATTGTTTATATCTTTATTATCCAAATTTTTTAGATCTAATTTGTTTTTCAATAAATCAACATTCGAAAATTTACCCTTCTTTAAATCTTCCAATACATTATCCAATAATTGCCTTTGGGATTGAGTTTTAACGATTTTCTTTAAATCTTTGGCATTCTTCTGAATTTCATCAGCTACCGTTTTCTTCTTAGCTGTGTCGTAATCTTTCAGAATTTCGTTCAGTTGCTCTTTTGTTAATTGTTTTGTTGAAGAAGGTTTGCGAGATTTTTGTGAAAAGGATATATTACCATCATTGTAATCAGTGACCATCCCTTCTAGTATTTTAAGCTTAGATCCTTTAATTGAATATCGTTTTTTCAAATCATTAGCACTGATTCCTTTGATCTTTTCGATATCCTTCATATCAACTTTAGCCAGTTTTATTTTATTTGCAGCGGCAACTTTCTTATTCAAAGATTTATCACTGGTTTTTCCTGTAACATTATCTTGTAAGCTTTCTAGATCCATTCCCATAATCTCGTAGTCTGCTAGCTTTGGAATTACATATCCAAATATCTTTTTCTTGAAGCATCTTTCAAATTTACTTAAAATCCATCGTTGACATTTGAGTTTACAGGAACCCTTGTTCTTTTTTTGTGGAATTTGGGTCTCCTTATTTCCTGTTGGTAACGATTATTATCGGAAAGGAATAATTTTAAGATATCTAGCAAACAGAAATCTGTGAAATTTTGGGTTAACTTATTATGACTAATTTCAATCAAGGGCCGTTGTTATACTGTAAACCAGTTCTAAATACCATAAGTATACGCGCAGAAAAACGAATAAGAATGATATGTTACGTACAAAAAAAACTGTTGAATTCTGAACCTTTTTTTGGAAGTGAGTGTACTACTTGAATAAATAGTGACACGTGAACAAGAATTAATAGATGTAGAATCCTACAACGTAAATGAAGATAAGTAAATCCATATAACTTACTGTTTTCACGGCCGATGCACATTTTGCAGTATTGGATTTAGCGGCGGTATTATCAATTTTCAACATTTTAACTGCAGTTATGGTTCGTCGTTATGGCGATCTATGGCGTTTGGAGTTGAAGGCTGAAGGGAATTTTATTGTTCGTACATGGCTACCTAAGGAGTTTCATGTTGTTGTTGATATTGTTTGTCCATTATAAGTAATTAAATTTACATGGTGAATGGTTTGGTAAAATTTATTTTGCCAAAAATTTTTGGCTATGGTGGAGACATCGGTGGAGAAGAAAATAATTTGACTTTTGCGACTAAAGTCTCTTTGACGTACCATGATCGTTTGGAAACTGAAACTTTATCAGTAGATTCATAATATTTTCTTTGGATTTATTTTTTACATCAATATCATTTATTTACTCAATATTCAAGCTTAGCTTTTTGTGTTTGTTAGGGAATCCCCGTTTAAGGAAAATGATTAAGAACACTTAAGATCAAAACTGTAGGTACTTGTATCAATCAATCGTTGGATGTACCTATATTATTAATGTAAGATAGGTAATGCGCGCATCATGACTTATGAGACGTTGCTCGTAACACGAGAAGAATACTCTATACCAGAAGTAGTATAAGAAGCTAATTTCTATCATACTAAAAAATATCCTTCTTGTTCCTCAAAATTCACCCATGCCCGAAAATTAAGGCTTTTTTTTTTGCTGACTGTACTAACTTTCAACGTATGAAAGCTAGTTTGCAAATTATAAACATAAAAGAAAATGAATGAAAATAATCGACAAATGTACTCTCCAATTTATGAATAGGTAGGATATACAATGACAATATCTTTACTGGTAAGGTCGTTTTGTATTTTTATTACATAGTGGTTATTTCGCTACTTTTTTAGCAGCTACGATTAAATGTGGAGATTCAAACATCAGTTATTAACTACCTAAAACTGATTTCCATGTTCTATTCACTATCTAATGTTTTAACAATATCCATGAGCTCATAAAACGAATACATTTTCATTGCATCTACACACTTCCTGACTAATTTCAACGTTATCAATTTCACTGGCGTTTTCAAATTGAATCTAAATTCTAACATTTCAGATTCACTGTGCCTTGGCAGAAATAATACTAGCCTATAATTCTGTTCCTGAATTTGGAAATGGTATTTTTGATCCCGTGATGTCCAGTTCTGAAACTTCTGATAGCTACTTGTCAAACGATATGGTAGTTCCGTTATTGCGGGAACAGAAGGCTCCTATCGCGGTACAAGAACTATACGACGGCTATTTGTTCGATGATAAAAAATGTATCCAATTTAATAAAAGAATACTCTGCGGCTATGATAAGAATAATGGAGACAGGTTAGATGACTATGAAATGATAGATATAGGGGATGGCTGTCGTATTCGGGGCGATAGAATTGAATGCGGATATGAAAGAAAAGTGCTAAGGCTTCGTAAAACCCTTCTTAGAAAAGCGCCTACAAGAACAAGTATGCCAACTACGCCCAAGTTTGTTCTTGAGAATAAAATAAAAATGGATATTTTGGAGAAAATGTTACTAAAATCTGGTCTTGTTCTAATGAAGTCTGATGATACTGCAAGCATTCCAACAGTCACTGAATCTGTACCGGAAACACCTGCCTCTGAAACAATTATGCCCAGATCATCGTCGCACGAAACGTCCTCGTCTTATACACTTGATGCATCTACAGATATACCGACAGAAAGTACATTACCTGCGTTACCTCAATCGACCATGCTAAACCCAGAATCAATCAGTGAAATAACAACTGTATCAGATGATGAAATTACATCAACAGCTAGTACAAATAACATTTCGTCTGAAGCCATTACAGAAACAGTGAGCCTTGGTGAAGTGGGTGATCATGAGACAGATGAGCCCGCAGTTCAAAACACGACAATATTAACTAAAATATTGACCACTGTGCCTGAATTAGTTACTGAATCTTATTTAGATATTACAAGTTTACTGCGTGAAAAATCTGCAATTAATGATACGATAAGACGTTCAGATCTATCAAACAATACTAGTGACAATAAAATTAACACTACATGTGTTGAGAAGAGCGATAGAATTGTGTGCTATTATTTCAAGAAAGAGCAATCTATGAAGAAATAGTATTTAATTTATTTCTACATTATACATAGATGCACTAATTATATTTCTTCATAATTGTGTGTTCTATTCATTTGAAACCATGTCTCCTTAGAAATTAATATAGATTTTCTCAAAAAAAACATTCATCGACGATATAGCGAATCCGACCAAAAACATCAAGCATCGGAAGGAATAACATTACGTTTATATTGATGTACTTCCTTTTATTCGTTAAATAATTCCCATCGTGTATCATCCTACCTTTTTCGGCAACCAGGCATAAAATATGACGAGACTCTATAAGGGATTGTGGCAATAAAATATGGAAGGTTATCAAGTTAATATACATTTATGCTCTTCCTTATGTTCATGCGGTAATTTTACATAATGTTATGCAGTTATAGCAATGACCCAAGTTATGTGGTTAACGAACTCAAGTCTTAATAAAAACTAGAGAAGTCTGCCCAAAATCATAATTGATGGTTTGATTGATGGATAAAGTTTTTTACAAAAATACATTTTCTTCAAGTCATGATGTTTTTACTTTGATTGTATTAAATTGCTAATGGCAAGACTCCACCAAAATTGTTCGCCTTCACGAATAAAAAATGTATACGCGGCGATGCGAGTCAATGGGCATCATGTGTCCTTGCTCTAAGTTTGCAATTTGTTACTGTTCGCTGTTTGTGTATCGGTGGTATCTTAGGTTAGTGATGACTGCGTGTGTGTGGCCTAGGGGTAAAGGATCCCGCTTCAAAAGATTGAGCTTTCAACACGTCACGTCATTCAGGCTTTGACATGCAACGATTACTATCTACTGGGCAACAGTCGGGGACCTAGGCTTTAGGTACCCTCCAAGGAACGAGGATGTATCTACTAACTTCCAGTCTTCGCGTAACTGTGTGTGTATGTTTCTGAAAATCCACAAACTGATTTCAGGAATCGGATCCATGACCTCAGGAAGGTCAGTTGCGTTTGGGACCACTAAAATTGTTGGCCTACCCTATATGACCAGAAATGTTAGCTCAGCAGTTTTCCTCCTCTCTCCTCTAGTTGAACATCAAATGCAGTGACTTTGAACTATTGTCAAAAAGGTCAGGTTTTTACAAGAGCTAGATCATCGTGATAAGATTCTGCATTGGCACCTATATTTCCTGAATATAAATGATTCATGATGTCAGGATAATTTTCTGTCAATTACAATAATGCAAAAAATGATCTCAGTGACCGGTCAATCGTACCGGATCTTTTGAATAACAAATCATCCGTGACGTAGAGACTATGAAGATGGTTACTTACATCTTTTCATGTCCAGGACTACAACTTTTTTCCCCGTTTTTTTGTTGTCGCTGGGCTAAAAATGCTACTACGCATCCCCTTCCCGTCGGGGGACGGGAGGGGGGTATATGAGGCGCCCCTGTAAAGACGTTCCCGGTATACCCACTAGGAACAGCGGCACTCCGACCTCGCCTGAGTGGAGGGGGTCTGGGAATCTATGGCGTCCAGTCCCCCACCGGCGACTGCCCGCCTAACGGCAGGCCCCTCAACCTCCCCCCATTGGGAAGGTCCAGGACTACACCTACACTTAAGCCAATTCGCGCCAATTAACTTTGCATTTCTGAAGTCAACTTTTGACGTAGCACGCATGTGCGTGCAGTGATGTTTTATTAATATTTTTTTATTATTGAGAAGTCAATAGTAGCCACTATCTATTCATACAAACAAATTCGCAAGAAAATAAAAATGATATACTTCAAAAATGCAACTAGGTATTTGGCGCGAACTGTAGAAACCTATAAATAGCTTGCAGGACAAGGTGAAGCTTGTTTACAAAAGACCAGTAAACTTTTGACAACAATGGTATATGGTCCTCAGAAGTGACAGTTCTAGTTCAATGTGTAGCAGGCGTCAGTATTTACAACTTATCGTTATTTTCAACATGTCTACAACCTCTGCACAACCTTGAAAACCCAATTGATGTCACATTGGGGTATCGTCCCATCCTCCTAAATCAATTATCATTTATTAAGAGATTATCACAGCATTGCGATAAATCATTATTTTTGTAGCCATTATACGTTAATGACCAAATTGCAATAAACAACTAAATTTTTGTTACTTTAATAGCTGAAAATCGTAGGTATTATATAAAAAATCAAAAGCAATAAATAATAATCACACTCAATATGAAATCAATACTAATAACAATAAAAAACCTCTTGGGATCCTCACAGTGTTAATACTGTACCTCTCTATTTATTAATAGGTATTAAGTATGTCTGATTGCCGTCAACTCACCAAAAAGAAGATTAATAAGGAAGTAAACTAGCACTGTGGTCTATTGATTAAGAACATAAAAATGTAGATGGTAGGTACGTATATTAGTAAGATTGACAAGAATTTCTTAAATGACCAATCTTAAAGATTTCCATTCTCACGAAATTCCACAAACCCATTCTTAAAACAATATAAGTGACACATCACAGTATAATAATTCTACCTTTACGTAGTATTTACGCCTTCGCTAATAGATCAGTCATCCGGTTGGTATAGCGGTTCATTATTTACTCTATTATGTACAAACATTAGCGGGGAGACGACCTCACCCATGTGCGATGGGTATTCCCCAAAGATGCTCGTCTATACTCAAAACATGGAATTACGAGCGCTAAAAAAGCGACCAAGCGTAAGTTAGGTACGCTCATGTATAGGGTTCCGGACTTAAGATATTTTTAACTATAGTTATACTTATGTACTGGTATCTTTTAAAGTTGATTAAACAATGCAATATTAAAAATTTTGTGTATTGCACTAAAATCATTTTTCAATCAATTATCACATTTAAGGACATGTATACTAATTATGCTAATATGTAAAGTAAATGATAAACGTTTTGTTTACTGAAGGAAACAAACAATTCGTTGATCGCTTAAAAATACTAAAAAAATCTCAGCGCTGTTATAACGAAGACATTAAACACATTTATAATTTCAATCACAACATGAAAAATTCTTGAATTAAGGAATACCTACAGACAAATTAAACAATAGATTTACATTTTTTTATTTCGGTTCATATTCATAAAAAGAATCGTGAGCCCACCACGCCCACTTTTTTTGTTTTGAACTATGCGGCATAATTTTAACAAAAAGGTCAATTTTTTGTATGCCTCGTCGGTCTACAGAATTGCTCCTATTAAAGTCACGACACAAAATAACAACAGTTAAATAAAGCACGTATGACCCACGAATATTATTCTCTCTGTGACATATAAAGGTTAAGAAAATATGTATTAGTTATGCAGGAAATTAAATTATTAATTGTAATATAATCCAGTTCATCATCATCATCATCTCAGCCATAGGACGTCCACTGCTGAACATAAGCCTCCCCCTTAGATCTCCACAGATACCTGTTGGAGGCGACCTGCATCCAGCGTCTTCCGGCGACCTTTATTATCCAGTTGAACCCTAATAAAACATGCGTCATTAACAAAAACTGGAAAACTGCTCCATCAAGCAATATTTTAAGTACCTAAACGTCTTACCTCTTACGCGATACAAGCGTTTTTATACCACTTGACGAGTAAATGAAGCAATTAAAAATAAATACTGGTATCACTCACAAATCTAGGAGTTTGTTTTATTGCGTTCACCCGGGTCACCTCGGTGTTCTTGATACTCAATACTTGAAGGTTACCTTTTGACTTTTTAATTAAATTACTTATAGAAACAGGCTGTACTTTTTTTTTCAAATTAATTAACTGTTAAATACCAAAGGCTCCTTGTTTGGAATAAGCCGCAAAATTCGTCTAAATTATATTTTTGTCAGGAAGCTCATCAGCATGCTCTAGCAGAATGCAATTACTATAAAATAAGTGCCTACTTACAGAAAAATATTTACAAATTACAAGTACCTACATAACTTGTGCCTATAAACTACTGAACCGCTTTCGTCCATCGCATATCTTCGACTACACCATAAAAATAAAACGCAAAGAATTTAAAATTAATGGAGGGTGTTACTCTTTTTGTCAAAATACTCAATTACTTTATCACCTGCTTCAAAAGGTGAAGGATAACTAGTAAAATACACAAACGTACCAAAAACAAAGTTATTTACTTGCGGATGTCCAGTGAAGAGAGGGAACATATAACCATACAGGGCATCACATTCAAGAATACAAATGAACCTGTCCAATTTGTTTCACAAGATGCTATCGTGAGAACAAATTGTTTTTTTGCGGATTGCTCTCTTCAAGAAAAGTCCCTTTGAATACGTTACAAGAATGCTTAAGCTAAAAGAGGCCTAACTGGTGTATTAACGTATATCTTACGAGCTGTTTCACACCATCTGACGTGTGCTCTGAGGAAAATACTTCCCGCGACCTTTAAAAAAAATATAACTCTTCCAGGTGTACCACCTATTTACATTACACCTATGTAAATAGGTTGTAACCTATTTACATTACTACTTCAACAAGTTTCGCCCTTCCCTATAGATTCACTAAGATCTACTTCAATATCCCAAAGAACGCTGTAGGTAAACTTGCATAATATCCATGATAGTCGATGATTTTCACAGTTATTGTTCTAAGGTCCTTGATGAGTAGCATACTATACTTCCTCATACTTCCTCAACCTTTGTCTAATAGAGAAGCCTTTCTAATCAGCTATCGAGGATATCCCATTTTTTTGGAAAAAGCCTTCAGCCTGTACATTGTTGTCTGTTTTGGTTCCTTATCAATAATTTATGCAATCTGCACTAACTTATTAAGTATTGTTTTGTCTATTTCAGTTCCCAAAAGCTTTATTGTTAGCCTATATTTTAGTCTCAAGGTTTTGTTTAGCTCAATAGTTAAGATTAGTTTTTCAATAGGATTATTACGTAGAATTTAAATAAACAATCGGTGGGAAATACAACCACTTTGAACAAATATTGCTAATTACGTATCTTGGAATATATTTCTCAAATAATAATAAACGGTGACCATCAATCCGTTAATAAATATTTTATTTCGATTATTTATTCACAAGGTCAAATGGCTTTAACATCTTACCAACCATTGACTCTCGTCAAAGAACTAATGGTTATTATGTCCTATGAAAATCCAGGAAGATCAATGACTGTGCTTCTGTCATTTGCTATCTGCTCTACCTATTATAAGTCTGACAACTCCTAATCCATTATAACTATTGGTGGATCAGCCCGAATCATGATGACGTATCATGACATCGTATTTTGGGACCCTGAATGAAAATTAAGACAAGTCATGCTCAATTTTTTATTGAGCATACTCTAGATAATGATGGAATAATTATGTGATGTAAACAAACGATATGGAATGAAGATGCTTCTAGCGGATTATCGACAACGGTGGCTGTTTTCATAAAAGGAGATCAGCCAGCTGCGCAGGACATATTATAGTGCACGAACAACTGCACAGACACAGGTGCACTCATTATTCCTTCACTCTCATAGTTCGACGGGACGGCAATCCGACGCGACCGAAGAGAGATCAGGCGCAGGACTCAGGACTGACATTAACGTGCTCTCCGATGCACGATTTATGAGAAGTCCTGAATTCTACGTGTGCTTTTATAAGAAATAAAGCATGTTCTGACAAGTTATGCTGCGATCTAAATTAGTTACGTCATAGTTAAATGGTTAATTAATATTTTAAACACCCACCAAAGCTCGTTCAACCTCAAAAACCGCAAATCATGCACAAAAAAGGGAATACTAAAGTTTTCCTTAAGCTATTACACTCTGCAGTTTTTTCTTTGCTATGAATAACTTTGTTTGAAATTAATGATGACGGAAGATTGGTAACGCTTGAAGATTATCTGAAACATTGTGCAATAAACTATGAGGAAAATGATGGATAAGCTTTTTTGATTTAGGAAGTTAATCTCTGGGTTTTCACTTCGTGGAATTTTTAAAATATTTTATTTGAATTTTCCATCAAAGATTCAGATAGGTTAGAAATTATCGCAAAGCCAGCATTTTCCGGGTTTTTAGAGCTTAGATGGATAAATAGATAGGTTTATACTATATTCATCATCCTCCTGCCTTCATCCAAATTTTATTTGGGGTCGGCGCGGCATGTCTTCTCCTTCCATACTCTTCTCCTTTATTAGGTACACTAATTTCATGTTTGTAGTCTTAAATCTAGTTAAAGTAGGTGACATAATGGGCGATCTTAAAGCTCAGAGCTCATACAGTATTTTATTTATTTAGATACTTAACGATGTTCAGTTATGATATTGCTTACAAATCGAGGCGAGACAAATAATAATAATTTTATACGGATGCTGGTGTTACTCTATTATCGAGATGTCTTAGGATGATTCAAAATATGCATCATAATACGTGGATGCGTTACAAAAATATCTGTACTTATGTGGTTTACCTTGATGATATAAGTGATTATTATCGTTGTCATCATACACAAGAGTGCAAAACAACACATATGCATATTAATTGTAGACTCATTCAAATGGCTGTTTTTCCCAATTGCGTATGCAAACTAGCTGCTTCTCGCAGCTTCACAAGCGTCCTTTGGGAACCACTTCACCCACCGAGAAAAAGTAGCCTAAAGCTTTTCTTGATAAATGGGCTGAAAGAATATTTTAAATCGGTCGAGTGATTTCAGAGATAAGAACGTTTGACCAAACATACGCTTCAGCTCTATAATTTTAAGTCTTAACTAGAAATGTCTCAAAAGATGCACCTGAAAGGTATTCAAGGCTAGATCCAGTTATTATAATGGGCAAACAGAGGTTTGACAACGAGAGTTACCAGGCATGGGGTATGGTGCTTTCCGGTAGTAGGTCGCAAGTAGAGAATTTATGATTTCATGAGTCAGTAAAACAACATTATTTTCAAAAATACAAAGGAAATCTTAGGAAATTGCTGCCTTGTCAATAGGTAAAACAATGGTTTTTTAAACCTCCCAGAGAGGACGACATGGATAACCTAACGGAATTTAACATGCTGTATCTAATAAAGTAAATTAGCACCAAGTAAATACCCTTTTCCACAAATGGGTAAAAAAATAAATATTATGGGAAAATATAATGTAATCATACATTCATTAATCGTCACTCCGCGAAGTCTTTAATCTTTGTCAAGTTATTACACGTGATGTTCCGTTAAGTGCTTATTTTTTGTCCTTACCTATCAAGGTTAGGGTCAGCCTCATTCTAAAAGCAGTTCCGATAAGGGCCAACTACTACTTTTTAAAATACTATGCCAATGTAAATAATAAAATGCTTGTACATTCAGGATTACCCATCTATGACAAAAATGCGTACATCCGCCTATAGAAATGAATTTGATTCAGTTTTCTCACTAAGTTTGAACTTGTTATAACAATTTTGATCGATACTCTTATTGAAGTGTTCGCGATAAACGTTTGATGTGGAGTAAAAAAACGTAGGTGCTATTTGGAAAATACTTTTTTGATAATTTTGCATAGTAATGTGTCGAGAGTAGCGGTTATTTACCCGGCGTGAGTCAGAGAGGAGTAGCTCGCGACTCCAGCGCGTATATAAATACTTGTCTACGAGCGAACACCAACAACATTACCACACAGCACTCACCACAATGAAGACTGTAAGTAATTACGAGCTTATAAACAAAATAAAATACTTAGGTAACTCTTAAAATTTAACTTTAAATTCACATAACATACCTGCTTGGAAAATGTTTTAACATTTAATTTTACTTTGAATATTTATAACTGAAAATATTTTTTTAACCTAACTTAAGCATAACAAAGAGATCTTCATCTTACCATCCCATCTAGTTTAAACAATCATATGAACAAAATGTTGACTGTGTATATTTATTTTCAGTTTATATGCGTCGGCCTGCTGGCATGCGCATGCGTGGCGTACGCGTCAGCCATCCCCGTGGAGGCTGCAGTAGCTGCCAGTGACTCTGCACCAGAGCTAGTCGCTGTAGAAGGAGGCGATGAGACGCTGAAGACCGATGAGTCCCGCTGGGGCGGCTGGGGCGGCGGCCACAGGCATGGTGGATGGGGAGGCCGCGGATGGGGCGGCGGCCGCGGATGGGGTGGCGGCGGCGGCTACGGTGGCGGCGGCGGCTACGGAGGCGGTGGCGGCTTCGGTGGCGGCGGCGGCTTCGGTGGCGGCGGCGGCTTCGGCTACGGAGGCGGCTTCGGCTATGGAGGCGGCGGCGGTTGGGGACGTTAACACCAGTGCAGTGTACATGAATTCCGTTTGGTATTTACATCTGTGATGATATCTATAACTTTGAAGTTAAATTATACAGTTTAAGCACATTTGTGTCTATTATTCAATTCAGTTACCATTTTAATGCGCAGCTGAAGTAATAATTTGGTCCAGTGTATTCCTAAATCTTCGTGTCGATTCAGTGAGTTTTTGGTGACATAAATGATAAACATTTTATTCATTCTCGAATTAGAATATCGATAACCCCAATTTAGGGCACATCCTCTATTCCGACATAGAAACAAAGGTAGCTTGCTCAAAAACAATTAGCTCATTAAACAGTAATCAGTGGTCTGCATGATACATTGATTCTGTGCTTAGCTATACAAAATATGATTTTGAGTAAGCCTCAACGCCAAGGTTCAAACTGGCACAATGATACCTACGCAAGACGAGTGCAGAATTTTGTAAAAAAGATACAGTGATAATACAGATTAAATTTGCCATAGGTAAAAGAATGGAATAAATCATTGGTTGTAAACCCACATAACGACGTTAACAAATATCAATGTCAAACCATATCTTACCTACCTCACTAGACATCACTACATCGATTAGAAACAGGTAGCTACATAAACTGCAGAAATATATGACTCTTTGTTTCAATGTACTCATTCATCAAAACAGAAATACAGAAGTTTATCGTCAATTGTATCTTTCTATCGGAAATTACCCAGTGGGAAATATTTTTCAGTTTGTAGGACTCATTACTCAAATATTTTCGGAATGTTCATTCTTCTAGAGGTGCTCATAAAGGCATCGTAACTGGATTCATTTCTGTTACATTGATATGTGCTGTGATATGCGAAAAGCAACAATGCATAGTCCAAAAAAAATCCAAGCAATGCCTTCCTTGATTCCTTCCTTTTCCTATATTCCGAAGATCAAGGAACACATAAAGAAAAGCAACATTAGTTTGCTGGAGAAGAGAAAAATACATCAATGAGTAAAAACTCATGAGACAACGTAGTTTATATTGAATACTTATCACTTGATGTATTTTAATAAGCAATCTATAAAAAACCTCTTCATGCTTCACTTAAAAAGTGGATCTCATACAAAATAATAAGATGTAAGTAAATTGACGTCCGAGCTCTCAACCATAGTGGCTCGAATATTTACAACAACTTCATTGATTGGAGAGATTCAATAGCATACTTATAAACTTTTTATTGTCCCAAAGTTGAAATAGTTACAAGAACACATAGTTTTCAGATCTTAAGTACTTACCCAATCCGATTTCTTTAAACCTTCATAGATTTAGGAATCACCAAATTGCACAATATATGCAAAACATTTTGCAATAGCTTAGTAATTATTGGCTAAACAACCACAAGTGGGAAAACACAAGAAAACTTCAAGATCAATGCTCCACCAATTGTCAATAACATCATTAACGTGCCAGTAAAATAAATTACGCATCAACTTAACATGCAGAGTAAACAAAGATTTTTGGTAAGTAAACAACTATAATTAACAAGAAATAACTCCTTGAAAAAAATATTATTAAAGCTTGATACGGTATTTTGTGAGACAAAGAAGAATATAAAAAAGGCTTACATGAATCATATACAGTCTTCAAGTCTTCAACAACAACAGACAATATACATAAAATTAATAATTTACTCTTTCATCATTTGCAATTCAGTACGTTGATTTATCGACCGATGACAGTAAAATATGTACAATCAGTACAATATTAGTCTGTAAGTACTATAAATACGCGTGTCACTCTTAATTTACAGTTGGGTTCTAAGCCAGTGTTTAACCATTTAAACCAACATCACTCTTAAACGAGACATCAGTCAGTGAGGACCTAAAATTAAGCCTTAAGGCATCCCCTTTGTTATCAGAGATAATTCGCCTCAAACCTTTGTTCTCATTTTCATCTGACTAACTTTAGGAAACAATGGTCAGTAAATTATTTTTCATGGGAAGAATCACTCTTTGATCACTTGATTTGTTTTATTAGCTTTGTATTTAATGCAATCAAAAGCTTCTGACGGAATTAAGCTATATATACTTAAACAGCTAAGAGCCCCTACACAGCAGATTAGCTGTCTGAACTAACGACCTACAGTTGGACCGTTGGTTGAAGGACAGTTTATTTTAAAGGTAAATCAGATGAAACTTGTATTAGGTACGTCGGTTTGAAACCGGCAGGATAGGATAAACAGGCACTTGTGTGTTCCTGTCAATGTACTCGTAATGTACTGACCGGACTATGCTTCATCTCCACATTTATTCGTAAACCCGATAAAACTATAAGCCAACTAAAAGTTCGAAGTGTAGTTATTTAATTTCTTTACAAAAACTGTTCAATAGCACTTTGTTTACACCTACGCTCTTCAGACACACAGCTGCGTGGGTGTGACAGGTTGCTAAGAACTGCAACAAAGGTGCATCATTCATGCTTGTTTTCTCAACAACTAAGGACGCTCTTAACTATAGACACTGAGTATCCACTTATAGTTTATACAAGAAAATAAGTATTAAAAAGACTGGATGATAAAGTAAAAATGATCTCACCAAGTGCATGCACCTAGGCAAGTATGATTTATTGCAAGCACCTACAGAAACCGTCATAGCAGATTTATACTTTAGTGTCATGTATTATGTTAGTAATTTAGCAATTCACCCTGAATTTCACAAATTCAAGTCAAATATTTCTCATGTAGCTTCCATCAGACGTTACGCTCGCGTCCCATAGGAGCTATTTGATGCTCCTGGATAAAAAAATAAAAACTGAATACTTTGGCTACAGAGTTTTACGATAAATGAGCCTTCTTACCCTTAAAGACTTTTTTTAATTGCCCTGTCGAGATAAGCGCGTTCATCATCATCTTCATCCTCCAAACCCATTCCCAACTATGTTGGGGTCGGCTTCCAGTCGAGAAACGCGACTTCAATATTAGTATGAATAGACAACGGCTAATCAAGTATTGGAGAGATTAGATTTAGTAGGACATTACTATCAACGGAATCTGTGTGAACAGGCTCAGACGTAAGATATTTCCTTACCTCCTTTTCATACTGTTTAGTTATTAAAAGAAGAAAACCACTCCAAAATTCATTTGTTTTCTAAGTTAGCCCTGTAGAAACAAACACTTTGAACTGCCTTACATGAGCCTACCGTAAGTCTGCCTGTATACCGGAGCGAAGCTAGGCTACAAAAGCTCCGCTCCTCTTTCTTCAATCTTCTTTGTGCAATCCTATTGGTTAATATTTCTCAGTTTCTCAATTCCGCAGCCTAGCTCCGCTTCGGTGGACAGGCAGCCTAACGGTTGAATCATTTTTGTTTTCGCAAATTCTCTCACACAATATTAAGCTCACATTCAGAGACGTGTTTTACGACTCAATATTCTCAAACCAGTTGTGACATTATGTGTGACTAGGATCAAGTTCAAGACTGTTAACCAAACAAGTTTCAACGTAAACAAATAGACACGTCATTAACTGATCGATTTTGAGTAGAAACGTTGGCACATTATTAGCATTCGATATTTGCATGCAATAAAAAGCTGGTAATTTGAGGGTTTTTCAGAACTTGGTTTTGCCAATGTCACTATTGCAATGTCATTGTCGTTGAGTAATACGTATGCAATCACAAAATGAAAGGAGAAATGAACTGTTCATTATTTTACAAGTACTATTTTTTAAGGGGAATCATTAAATGACCTCTCCCGCTGTGGGTGCAGCGTGAGGGAGTGTCAGACTCATACTGACTAAAAAGCACCACGTGTTTCCTTAAGAGCCCTTTATGTACCATGGCCGCGACGACTCTTCAAGCAGTGGTCAAAAACCTGTCACAGCATACACTTTATGTACTTGCGATTTTTTTTAGATATGGGTTTTTTTTAGCCTAAGATAAGGAAAGTCACGACAAACATTCAAACTAACTCACTCCTAACAGGTTAAACGAGAAAACTTCACGAATCTGGACCAAAATTTTTGGACAGATCCTGATACTGGTCGTGATAACGAGAACAAGATATGAAGGATTAGTGTTTGGCCTTTTTATGTTCCCCGCCTTCTAAAATAGAACTTGACCAAATAAAGCCTACTTTCGAAGAATACAGAGACTCAATGCCGAAATTACCTGACTCAACCAAATACGGGCCACTCCAGGACACTCCTTAATTGGGCTGTACGATTGTTCCAAAAAGTAACGACATCTCTAGAGCAAACGATCCCTTGACTTGTGGATTTTAGTCAGACATTCGCTTTTCAATCCCCATCAACAGTTGCGGGCGTTTTAAATCACGCCATTTATATTGAAATCATCATCAACATCATCATCATCTTGGTATGATATGCGTATAAGGTAAATTATAAAAAAAACATGAAAACAAATAAAAACCGGTCACTAATTTCTACACGCAAATGTTGATGAACCTTAGTTTTTGTTCATGACAGGAAAAACTGATACGCATCAATTTTGGTATGCAGTACTTACAAATATTTTTCGTACACGTTCCTTCATTACGCAAACCCTTAAATATTATATTCTTTAACTCTTGAAATCCTTGAAAATAGCATTGACCTCAACCTTCATATCCAACAGTGGAAAACCAGTTAAATCCTTGGTTGTGCAAAATGCTTGATCACACAAAGTTGAGCGACCGATCTCATTGAAGGTTATCTTCAGTTAAACTTGTTTAAGTAAATAAATGGGTGGGCCTATATCTAGAAAATTATTGTATCTTTTGAGTCTAAATATTGTCTCTTTGGGAAGACATTCTGCTTATTTGTGTAAGATTCGGTTGGATGCAGTTCCCGGCCGCTTCCAAGCTTCGGTCCTTTTAGGAAATTAACGGTGTGACCTATGTTCTGCAGTGGACGTCATGAGATAAAAAAAAAACTATTTAGGTGTAATGACCCAAAACAAAAAGAAAGTAGTCAACTCATAGGATGCTTTAGCAATTAGGCAATAAGGATCTCTGTGTACTAGGTAGCGCTGCAAATGAAGCACAGATAGGATTCTCAATAAATTCGGTATCAGATTTTACGACAGTGATGAATAGAAAAAACTCGTCAGTTAAAGTCCCGTTATAAAACCGTTTCTTGAATTAAGTATTTAAATTCTGCTAGCATATGAGGAAAAGAAAATCACCTTATCTTCATCTAATCCTTTTACGACAACATGACACACCCAGTTGCGTAATTTCATGTCATTATCCTCATCTAGGATAGTTTTATAAATATTACCTAGTTACATACCAAATGAAGCATTTAGCAGTAACTACCTACTTACAGATTTTTTTTACTGACTTAAAAAATATTCTTAAATTCTTGTTTTTTTTTAATTTAAGTATATTTTTTTTACAACAGCTGTTAAAAGTGTTTTGTGTAGTACAAAATCTACGTCCTGTATAAAAGTAGATGTAAATAATCTCTGTCCTTCGTCTAGAAAGGATAATGCACTAGTGTAGAAATATGATCCTAGTAATTCGAGAGACTTGTAACGAATCCTATGTAAATATACAGCCTATTTAAAATACGAGTATGGACTATATTTCTGTACTGGCGCTTTCGCGAGATTTTATCCACGGTCCGAGGAAACTACTACGTGAACCAGTATAAAAAGTAGTTTAAAGCCCTTCTCAATAGATCGTTTTGCCAAATTGTCAACCTCACCTGCCAGTCGTGCATTGGAAAACTGACGACGCTCTGGCGACCGACTGGTAGTGGTATAACGAAATGCCTTGGTCGGAGATCAGCAGCATCTCTAAGCCTAAAAATATACCACGCTGCGCTCACCAAACACGCACACTACGCAGGTATGGGAAAATCCCCTCAGCTTGAAGGGCCTTTGTTCAACAGTGGACGTCTTTCGGCTGTGATGACAATAAATGAACAACGTACAAAGACAACACAGTCAGACTTTCTTGTAGACTCTCTCGTAGACCGAAGAGGATGTTCTCACCTATGTTTTTATTCTTATTTAAATACCTAGATGTTAATTTATATTTTGAATTTTGCCAAGCCATTCACCGTGATGGGATAAACTAGTATTTTGAAGGTCAGTCTAGTGGGAACTTGAATTACAACTTTGTTTTGAAAAACACGTCTGTTTAAATGGCTCCGCTATAATTATTGTTATTTCGTTTTTATAAAAACAAAACAGATTTTTGTTCAGTTTATAAGAAACTAGCCGTCCCGTGGGAAGTACTGCCCGTACCGGGATAAAATATAGCCAATGGCACTCAGATACATTGTAGCTATCTATGAGTGAAAGAATTTTGGAAATCAGACCAGAGGTTCCAAAGATTACCCCCTACATACAAACTTTCGGAATAATATTATTATAGATTACTGTAACTTTGTTACAGCTTGAAAAAATATGTTTGTTTATGCCTATTTTGTAATACCTTTTACTACAACAACTTTATCCGCACATCGCAGACTTAAAGTACACGTGCGTGCAAAATAAATGACGCGTTAAACCGCTTATTATTTTATGAGAAAAAAACAGGTCAGAAACATACTGGCTGAATGGTGACCGGTTCCGTGACTCAATTTATTTTGTAGGTGTGTTTTTTTTGTAAGATTAATAGGCTCATTTAATTAATACGATTATTATTAAATCAGAAACACGTGTTTTTATTTTTTTAGATCTAAAAAAAACGTGAAATATTGACGTATTTTTGTGGTGAGAAAAATCTGGTCAGAAATAGGAAGATGGACGAGAAATCAGATTTATTCATAATATTTAATTTAAACTTACTTATTCTTCTCTAGCTCTTAATAAAAGTGTATACAGTGCCAACAAAACAGTGATTGATTATTATTATTTGTCACGTTTCTTTTTACCTTGATATTACTGTATCTACATGATATGTGATAATAACATAAGTAGGTATTACATAACTCGATTACCTAACACTACATATTATTACCCATTAGCTTTTATTGCACTCCATATCATAAATTCAGTACATTTCGCAAACAATGGTGGACACAATTCTGGGTGAAACTTACCCTTGCCCGAGAGCAAGGCTTCACCCAGAATTGTGTTCACCCAGAAGGCGAGAGGGTTCACCCAGAATTGTGTTTTGTTGCAGCAAACCTTATTGTAAGAGACTAATTATCAGGTCAAGTCTGAACAGGTTACAGGCATAAATCCTTTAACAACGAAAAGGGTAAGTTAGCATAAGATATGGCATAAGAAGAAAAACACAATACAGACTTGCATCCCCCACATAGGCATTGTAAAACAGCTGCAGAAGATCCAATATCAAGTCTATGCGCGATCTGTCTTGAAATCCAGACTCCAATAAATCAATTTTCAAAAACACCGCTTACGACCATCTAAAAGGCAGATAACAGATTGTAGAAGACTTGCAAAAGCGGTATTAATGGGTTTAGAAAGAGATTCTTATTTATTGGGAAGTCTACAAATGCACAGACTTGCAAGGGTTCCAATTACCCTAGGTATACAAGATGCATCTGCAAATATTTGTATAAATGACACAGAGATGCTATAAACTACACACTTAAGTGCACATACATATTTGTTACGATTTTCCCGGTAAAGCGTTAAACGTACAAATTGTACCTATAAGCTAGAAGTAATTGTTTAAAACAATGTACATAAAACGCAGTATGAGATGCCCTCATCGACCTCATGTGAGTATATAAGGGTCCCGTCTATTGCCACTGGCATAGTAGTGCAAGTACGTCTACAATGAACACAGTAAGTACTAAACTTAATCCCTGTAATATGTGAATTTGTCTCAGAACCACAAATTGTCTTGTGGCATTTATAAAGCAGTAGAATAGCAAAGATTTTCCAAAAATCTTGGTCTACTCCTTGGTTCAACTGTTCTACAGTCATGGGAGATGAGCCTCCGATCTTCTGCACGTAACATCAGTAACCTAATTCTCACCCCTGCCATAAACAAGGCTCAAAATTATGCCCTTGTCTATAAAAAGCAGGTAATATCTTCTACCCTTTGGGAGATGAATTTTCATTATAAACAGCACTGTGGACAATATCAGTGCGACCATCTGTGTCAGAATTTCTCCACTTTTTCGTTTTTTCAGAGGCATGATGTTCGTAATTGAAATAAAGCACCTGCCTTCTTCTTAAAAAGAGTCAGGATATGAGCAGACCGGCATTTCGCATAGGTCGCATAGCCTCAATACTAACGGTTGCCACAGAGAAAAAAAATAAGTATTATAGAATCCACTGACTGCTTTCTTCTACTTATACCTGTATCTATATGTATATATTATTTCTTATTTACTGTTACTGTTACATCCTTTTTATCGTCCCACTGCTGGGCACAGGCTTCCTCTCACATGAAGAAGGATTGAGCATTAATCACCACGCTTGCTCAATGCGGGTTGGTGATTTCAGATTTTATAGTCCAGGTTTCCTCAAGATGTTTTCCTTCACCTTTATATCAGCCATTGATGTCTAAGATATACTTAGAAAGTACATACAAACTTAGAAAAGTTGCATTGGTACTTGCCTGACGTGGAATCGAACCCACGCCCTCATACTTGAGAGGTTGGTTCTTTACCCACTAGGCCACCACGACTTCTTTTTCTTATTTATTTAAATAAATAAATATGTATTAGTTTATTATTTCTTGTATATTAGCTGCCAGGTAATAGTATAAGTTATGTATAAAAAAAACATTGTAATTATGATTCTGTTACGATAATCTCCCATCTTAATCTTACCCACTCCAAATAAAACAAAATAACGAAGTCCGTCAAACATTCTCTCATTTCCAGTTCACTTTCTTCGCCCTGGTAATCTGCGCGATCTTCGCTCTGGTGAGCGGAGTTCCGCAGCCAGACGCAGAGATGTCTATCAATGGAGCAGGACCTGGTCCTGCGGAGCTATTCGAAGGAGCTGAGTCCCGAGGATACAACCGTCATGGAGGCGGTGGCGGCCACGGCCACTATGGACATGATCACCACCACGGACATGGACATCACGGCCATGGGCGTTAAGGACCAATGCACGGTCTATTCGAAGTACTGTTTACTGATTTCTCCATGTTTATTTTTTTGTTATTAAAGCAATTTATTGGATTTGATTGTTTGATTTTTCCTGGATTAGAAGTGAGCTTTATAGTTTGTTTATAAATCATTTTCTATGGGATACTGTTTTCAGGAAAGAAAGAATACTATCCTAAGTAATTCATCATCATCGTCCTGGCTTTATCAGAATTTTATTAGAGGTCTATAAGGGTTTTATAGGTGATATCTATCAATGGAGCAGGGCCTGTTCCTGCGGAGTTGTTCGAAGGAGCTGAGTCTCGAGGATACAACCGTCATGGAGGCGGTGGCGGCCACGGCCACTATGGACATGATCACCACCACGGACATGGACATCACGGCCATGGGCGTTAAGGACCAATGCACGGTCTATTCGAAGTACTGTTTACTGATTTCTCCATGTTTATTTTTTTGTTATTAAAGCAATTTATTGGATTTGATTGTTTGATTTTTCCTGGATTAGAAGTGAGCTTTATAGTTTGTTTATAAATCATTTTCTATGGGATACTGTTTTCAGGAAAGAAAGAATACTATCCTAAGTAATTCATCATCATCGTCCTGGCTTTATCAGAATTTTATTAGAGGTCTATAAGGGTTTTATAGGTGATATCTATCAATGGAGCAGGGCCTGTTCCTGCGGAGTTGTTCGAAGGAGCTGAGTCCCAAGGATACAATCGTCATGGAGGCGGTGGCGGCCACGGACACTATGGACATGATCACCACCACGGACATGGACATCACGGCCATGGACGTTAAGGACCAATGCAATGTTTTTTCGAAGTAATGTTATCCTAACAAACATGTTTGTTTTTTTTTTGTAATAAAAGCAATTGATTGGATTTGATTTTTTGAATTTTATTTATGAAACACTAGCTTTCGCCCGCGGTTTCACCCGCGTTCCGTAGCCGGATGGTGACAAAAACTTCTCCCGGGTCTAAGTTACCTCCCCTCTAATTTTCAGCCAAATCGGTCAAGCCGTTTTCATGTTATGTCGTGACAACGGAAAGCGGGTTTCATTTTTAAATATATAGATAATAATCAACGAAGCAATGTATATTATACTTAGTCTGCATTTTTTTTTGTACATCCATATTTAAATTGAAAACTAAACACCTTTAGAATTTAGCCTCCCGGAAATCTTGATATTATTTATTTCCTTGACAACCGATGTGCATAGCATTAACCCCGATCCATACTAAAGTCACATGTGATATATGTCAATGCATGTGATTAGGTTTCAAATTCGCACGTCACTCACTCAAAAACTTTAAGTGTGACGTACTAGACCGTTAGTCTGCCACACCCAACCTGCTTATCTGTTAATCGATCATCACAAAGGAATAATTAACCACGCAATTATTAAACAATATATAAGTGAAATATTCAGCACTGCCCCCTGTAATTTTTTTTTACGTTCAAGCGAAGTAATCCGCTCGGGGCCGACTGATCAGTGGCAACTTGCAATTCCATCATATTGAATATATGATAATATTTTTTTTTAAATTATGAAATCCACATCTTAATGGAATGCCTAGCTTAAACGCCTGAATCTTCATTTTCGAAGACACGTAAACCGCCTATTAAAATAACACAAAGCCTAGTAGAAATTGCCATATTTTTCATGAACATTTTATAAACCTGAATAATAAAATTTAAAAAAAACCCGCTAAGCCATGCCAATCGTGGTCATTATGGTTTTTATAATTTTAATCTCTAGGAAGAACCGTATACTTCATTTGTATAATAACCGCAACAATTTTGAATTTAATGGGAAAACTTGAATGTTGACCTTCATCTTGACTCCTATAAATAATCGCGAAGGACCGATATTGATACTATTCGATTCAAAACCGAAGAAAATGAAGACCGTGAGTTCTGCTATATGTTTATTTTAATAGAAAAATACTTTTACGACATTTTAAAACATCCGATTTCTTATATTCCTCTTCTATCATGTTATATACCTTTAAGAACCATAGCTCATAGCATAATATTTTGTATCTCATTTTCAGTTTGTATTAGTAACCCTGGTGGCGAGCGCCCTCCTTGCCTTGGCCCATGGCTTGCCTGAGCCTGGCTACGGAGGAGGAGGCCACAGCAGCGGCCACAACAGCGGCTATGGCCACGGCGGCCAAAATTACGATCAGGGACATGGCAGCCACGGATTTGACCAAGGCCACGGTAGCCACGGATTTGACCAAGGTCACGGTAGCCACGGATTTGACCAAGGTCACGGTAGCCACGGATACGACCAAGGTCACGGTAGTCACGGCGGTCACGGATACGATCAGGGACACGGCCACGGCAACCAAGGATACGACCAAGGGTTCGGCCACGGAGGAAACGGAGGATTCGACCAGGGCTTCAACCAGGGAGGTCATCACGGACAAGGCGGCCACGGACACAACCAAGGACACGGTTATGATCAAGGTCATGGTCACGGTCACGGCCATGATGATCATCACCACTATTAAATAAATTAAGATAAGGTCATAGTTAAGCTAACGTGTCTAAAACTGGGTAAGCACAATATTGGATCCTATTATTACGTTCACATTAATTATTGCTCACATCATCAGCTGTAGTATTAAAGATGAAAACCTCGCTATTTGTTTAAAGTCATATGAAATTATGTTATTTATCTATACATATTTCAATTTAAAAGTCATTATGTACACCTGGTTTTATTCAAGTTCTTGTATTAAGTTAAATTAAATTGTCAACGATTGCCAACCCTGAATTGTTCAGGTGATACTGAAATGGTGTTATGTAAATACAATAAATTATTACTAAAATATAACTTTTTTTCTTTTACAATAAATAAATCACTTTCAGAATCAATAATGAACATAATTAAGTAAAAAACTCAAACTTACAAGTTAGAACTTTCTAAACTACTTATTATTATGTTTTCATCTAGATTGGGTTAGGATTTGGACTAATATTATAGGTAAATCCGAAAGTATCTTTGGCTGTCTGTTTCCGCGCTTTCAAGCTAAAAATATTAACTAAAGGGTAAATCTAGTCATTGAACAGTTTAAATGTTTGGTAAGTTAAATATAATAGATGGTCTTGACCAGAGGTTACTTTCTACCTGGTCGCTAGATTTGCTTTTTCTGAATTCTGATGCGCAGTTGTAAAAAAATGATTAGATACATATAAAACACTCAAACTTGAAGCACTTCCTAAATATGTTAAAATATCCTAGATGCATTTTCCTCATTAACCTGTTTCAAAATTATTCATATGCATGTAGTTTTGGTATAATTTTAGAAATCTCACCGGTTTTTCCGACCTTCTATTTTGATATAAAAGAACTTACAATACTTCCTGAATAACATAGTTCTACAGAAACTCACAATGAAATACGTAAGTCCTTATACACTTTTGATTTTTTTTTGTTTTACTGGCCATCTTTAGAACCATAATTTTTCGCTTCCACATCAATAATTTCATCATCAGCAAATAAAACTGTACCTAGATGTACATAATACACTTCGGATCCATATCTTAGATTTTAGATTATCCATTGAACTGTGTACCATTTAATCTGGCATACTATGATAGTTTAACGTCTTTGACATAATGACACATTCACATCAGAAGAAATTGGTCTGCATTTTCAAAAATATACTACACTTACTCGAAACCATGGACATTTCAAGGATGTTGTAGCCCGAAAAGGGGCTCAGGTTCAGAGAGCAGGTACAGAGGTAGATTTTAGTCGGTAGTAGTCCAACTAAAGACGTTCCTCCTCTGTACGGTTTTAAGCTCGAAACTAAACTATGAATATTTTTATTTCAGTTCGCATTTGTTGCCTTCTTAGTGTGCGTCTTGTTGGCGCTGGCTGGTGCCTCCGTGGTATCCTCAAACCAACACCACCATGGGACACACGAGAGGGTTGGACGCAGCGCTGAGCCTGGGTATCGCTACCAGGGCAGAGGACACAACGGCCGGAGTTACGGGCGAGGAGGCTAAATTACGATGTTGACGCATAACTATTTTGTGCAACACTGTTATAGTAACATTCTCTATGCTAACTTTCTTCCTGAAAGAAAAAAAAAGTTTACAATTATGATGCTACAATCGATTATGATTTACTTAAGAAATAAAATATGTGAAACAAAGTACTGAAATATTATTTTAAATACCTCTAGTACTATCTATTAACCTAAACTGATGCCAAAGACAAAAGAAACTGCCATTGCGACTTTACCCGAGTACACGTACCTATACATACTCATCCTCCGAGCCTCCAGTCCACCTACATACTATGTATATTAAATCTTGCAACAAAGAAAATTATGAGACATTCGAGAACACGTGTAATTTTTATTTTTACTAACATAATAAACAAAGAGGAACGCGCTGCTAAGTGCATGCCGCAAGGGTCGAACGATCATAAGGTTATGCAAAGCTTGGCACGATCGGTGCTAGGATGGTGTAGGTGTCATAAAGTCACCTGGTATTAATACATATATGGCTGTTTTATCTCCTGTGTTTAGATTATTTATTTAGCGAACGAATTACCCATACTCATGCGTTCGAACTGCTGTTCTTCGAGGTATTTCCTGTCGACCAAATGCACATCGAAAAAGAGTTCTGTCGAAGTAATCAAACTAGTAATTTTCTAAGTAAAGTCGAACTGATTGATGGTTGAAATTCAGAGTGACACCCCTACATACATATTGCAGTTCACCATTTCAAAAGCCCTTATGTAAATGATCATTTAGAACTTAAAAAGGTTTCGATCAATTTTCCTCATTATATATTATGTGATACTTACCTGTTTAGTATGTATTAGTAAAATGAAATAATAAGTCAAAAAAGAATACGTATTTGTTTTCGAAATGCACCGGTTTTGTGGGACAGATTTGAATATATAAAGCCTTAGTGCAATCTGCAAATCATCACAGTATTCTGCAAGTAGTCCACAAGTCAAAATGAAATTCGTAAGTAATATTGTAATATTTTTTTATATTTTAATTGTATTATCACCTCAAAAAGAACAAGAAATTACTTTGTGTACTTTATGTCAGTCTATCCGTCTGTCACAACTCTTTATGGAATGCGTTGGTTCTCAGAATTCAGAAGTCAAACACTCAGAAGCAGAGCAATATCGTTAAAATCCTATAAAATGGAGGATTTCTAATTTAATAGGGGGATAATTTTTATATTTTTTTTAACATTTTATGTAGGTGTATATTGCAACCTTTATTATTCCTGTCATCATAAATCTAAATAACTAATTAACAAGCATGGCGATCCAATGTAGTAATGCTGCCAGACTCTTGGGTACGTTCCCAGTCGACAGCGATGGGGATGAATTTTTTTATGCTTTTTTTTCCTAGGATAGTTTTTTATACATTTATTGTAAATATATATGTTTAATTCATAATTATAATATTAACAAACCTTTTCATTACAGTTTGCATTCGTCGCCCTGCTGTTGTGTGCGGTCATGGCCTTCGCCAGTGCCGGCGTGGCTCCGCAGCTACCTGACGTGGCAAACCCTGAAGCTCCCAGGCTGGTCCGCAGCCCCGGCTACTATCACAAGAAGGAGGAACATCATCATCATCATCACTATGGCGGCTATGGATACGGCTACCATGGATAAATTGAACCCGTGAATTTGTTCTTACAATATTGTAGTTACCATTTTCAGTGATATGTAATTTTTGTGTATTAAAGATATTTACGTTTTTATTTTTTTGTTTATTTTCTTCTTGTTTCATATCATCATCCTCCGAGCCTTTTCCTAACCATGTTGAGGTCGGCATCCAGTCTAACCGGATTCAGCTGAGTACCAGTGCTTTACAAGAAGCGACTGCCTATCTGACCTCAACCCAGTTACCCGGGCAACCTGATACCCCTTGGTTAGACTGGTGTCAGACTTACTGGCTTCTGACTACCCGTAACGACTGCCAAGGATGTTCAATGGCAGCCGGGACCTACAGTTTAACGTGCCATCCGAAGCACAGTCAATGGTGTCTAAAATATACTTAGAAAGTACATACAAACTTAGAAAAGTTGCATTGATACTTGCCTGACCTGGGATCGAACCCGCACCCTCATACTTGAGAGGTTGGTCCTTTACCCACTAGGCCACCACGACTTATATGTTTTTTTTTTCTTCTTGTTCCATATGTTTACCGTAAAACA
This sequence comes from Helicoverpa zea x Helicoverpa armigera, assembly GCA_033682625.1. Taxonomy (NCBI): domain Eukaryota; kingdom Metazoa; phylum Arthropoda; class Insecta; order Lepidoptera; family Noctuidae; genus Helicoverpa; species Helicoverpa zea x Helicoverpa armigera. The sequence continues at coordinate 6,289,514 of JAWIIS010000011.1, forward strand.
GTTAAATTAATAGAAGATTTGAAGATTTGAAGATTTTTGTACGGAAATTGGTACATTAACTTTAGGAGAACATATGATAGAATATATATGTGGTCCATGCGTAACTATATGAAACTGAAGGATCCACTTGATTTCTAATAAGTAAAAAGTCTTTATTTTGTCCTATGAAAATTGTGGAAAGTACCTATTTAGTAAGCAGGTACCTACTAGCGCAACTATTGGAAAAATGCATGGATAGCGCAACTATTGGAGAGCCGTTTGGAGTTGAAACATTATAAGACCAAAGGACCCAAATGCCCACAGACTCTATCAAAAAATCAGCAGGCTCTGAGTCTACTCGTGGCAGTAGCTAGCCTGTACTTTTACCAAAGAATATACATTGTCATCTAGCGTGGCAGGCCAGCCTTTGGGAACGATTCCCGCTGACAGTAACTTTTTGTTGGTATATCATCATCTTCCTTTTTCCAAACTAAGTTGGAGTCGGCTTCCAGTCTAACTGGATGCAGCTGAGTATTAGAGTTTTACAAGGAGCGATGGCCTTATCTGGCCTCAGCAACCCGGGTAAACAACAAACCTTCGTAAGAACTTACTGGCTTCTGACTACCTGTATCGACTGCCAAGGATATTCAATGACAGCCGGGACCTACAGTTCAACGTGCCATCTGAAACACCCTCACTGTCGTCTGAAGCCGTCATGAGCGACAGCTTCAAGCTGTCGACCGCTCGAATCAGTTGCAACTGCTCAAGCGGTTCGTATATGTGAGTCCATAGAACTTTTCAGTTCATCCCTGTCGCCCCTGACTGCTTCAAGCGGTCCGTGTATTGCCGGCCTAAGAAACTACATACAAACTTAGAAAAGTTGCATCGGTACTTGCCTGACCTGGAATCGTACTTGAGGTTTATTGCTTTATCCACTCGGCCACCATGCGCGCTTGGCAGAGTCGTGGTGGTCAGCGAGGCGTCCGCGGAGCTCAGTCTTGGTTAGTTTTGGTTGAATCTTTGTTGCACACATCATGAAACTGCCCTTCGTCACGTCTAGTGTACCCAGTATTATTGCCTAAGCGGTGTAGTACCTAAACTTATTGGAAACATTTGGAATGGTCTGGAGGCGGTGAGTGAGTCTGTGGGAGGAGAGTTCGGGTGGCTCACCGTCCCTCCGTCCATAAAGACAACAGACGTGCGTTGTTCCACGCGCTCCTTCCTCAAAGAGATGTCAGCAACCCCATCGGGGCCCAGCAATGCCAAGGCCTGCCGGGAAAGCGGGATTGTTCAAAAGAGTTACCGCGGCCGAAAATTAACAGTTGTAAACTTCCATAAAATTAAAACTGTTAGGTACCTAGTTAAATATTCAGCAAACAGTAAGTTGCTGATGAAAAACAGTAGCATGTTACCTAATACTAATACTAATCGATGTGATTTCCAACATTCTCGAATTGTAAAGTATATTGTAAGAAGTTTTTGTACCTATTCAACTTCATCCAAATCTTACGTAATATACCTTTCAAAACAAAGGATTGTAATTGCACAAGAAAAGGATTAATTCAACAATTCATAAGTTGGTAGCTACTTATTAAATACCCTCCTGAGTATTGTATTGCTGGGACAGAATAACGATGTTATTCCAATTATTTCATCACTTTTAACTTTAAAATTGACTGCATGCTGACTAAATGTATCCTACCCCAGTCCTCCTAAGATTAATGTATCAATTTTTGTACAACAAAACTTCCAAAGCAGTTCAAATCAATAAGGGTTCATAAAAATAGACAAGAAATTAGAAACAATACTTTTAATATACAAGAACTACATATCACTGAAAATGGTAACTACAAAGTGTAAGAACAAATTGATGTGTTCAGTTCAGTTTATCCATGATAGCCGTATCCGTAGCCGCCATAGTGATGATGATGATGTTCCTCCTTCTTGTGATAGTAGCCGGGGCTGCGGACCAGCCTGGGAGCTTCAGGGTTCACCACATCTGCCAGTTGCGGGACCACGCCGGCACTGGCGAAGGCCATGACCGCACACAACAGCAGAGCGACGAACGCGAACTGTAAGGAAAAGTTTTGTTAATCGGTTATGTAGGTACTCGTTGACAGTTATAGGTAACATGCGACTATTCTGAGCTGTTTATTGATCTCTTTTGAAGTCCATTGTTGATGATGCTTTTGGTCAAAGACCAACTACTTACTCCGTAAGTCTGTACCCATATATCGATCGAAGGGCTTTTCAGAACCCCTTTTGGTACCCTGAATATCCCATTCAAAAAATCCCGTATATATATCTAGTTCAAACTGCAGCAGAAAATTGCCAGGAATAGCATGCACACGTTGGTTTATATCTAAACTTTTGATTATAAAAAGGCAATATTGATGACAAAACAACTACAAAAACAACTATAAATATTACAATGACAATTAATTAATTAATTGAATTATTTTTTTCAGTATTAAGTGTACTCAAATACTTACGAATTTCATTTTGACTTGTGGGTTACTTGCAGAACACTGTGATGATTTGAACTAAGCCCTAAGGCTTTATATATTCAAATATGTCCCACAAAACCGGAGCATTTCGAAAACAAAACCATTCTTACTTCTTTTTTACTTATTCTCTCATTGACTAATACATAAACCTACTAAACGGGTAATCATGACATACAAATGAGGAAAATTATCCAAAACCTTTTCATGTCCCAAATACTTTTTTTTCGACAGCCTTCGTTGTTATGATTTTAAAAATGCATGATACCAATGCATATGATGCACAATTTAATTCCGTAATAGAGGTGGGTATAATAATGTTGTACGAATGTATTATACATACCTACTAGTTATTGTAGTTTCTTGATTTTCCTCGGCTAAAAGATGTATTGATCATGTTGGCCCCTTCTTGAATACATATCCCTTTATGGCTTTTTGAATGAAGCCAATTTTGGAAAGCCTTTCAATTGATGTAGCCACTTTACCGCAGAAGAGCATTTAGAGCAGAACTCATACTATTGTTTAAAACCATTGCAAATCAGTTACGACTTGAATTTGCACATTCCATTTTCCACACATTCATAGCACTCGTTTCTCGCTCCTTAAAAAACGCTGGTTCTCAGCTGCATCCTATGAGACTGGAAGCCGACTCCAACGTAGTTGGGAAAAAGCTAGACAGATTTTGATGAGAATATTCTGAAGGAACTTACTCCTTAGTGGAAAACAACATGTTTTTAACTATGTGCAGATAAACATTCCTAGTTTTTGCTAAACTAATGAGTTTAGTAAATTACCGACTTCATTAACCATGACGGCGATGTACTATATAAAGGTGCATCCGCATGACCGAATTGTGAATTGTCTTCAGGAACCATAACAGAAACCCAAAATGAAATTGGTAAGTGAATATTACAATCTGTTTATATTATTATGGGCACGTATACATATTTGGAAAACATTTGATTGATTTTTATCATTGTGGTCGACATTCTGAACTGGGTTTAGAAATACTTAATAAGGTTTCTAGGGTTGATGATCATTAGGCATTTTTTAGCGCCACATATTCCATTCAAAATCAAAATCAAAAATCATTTATTCAAACTTGGCTGCAAGACAGCACTTTTTGAACGTCAGGAATTTACAATAGACAGCCCCCAAAACGCCCACCCTTCACCATTTTTTTTTCTAAGCCACTACTTAATCATTATTCAAACTGCGTCTTCTTATTGTTTGGTTGAATTCGAAATTCAAATTCCCTATGACTTTTAAAGAAGCTCCACCAACGCGATGTTTATTTGTTTTTTTTTACAGTTCGCATTGATCACTCTGCTGTTATGCGCAATACTGGCTGGTACGAACGTTGTCTATGCTGCGGCCGATCCTGATCAGCCAGCATTAGCAAGGGAAGCTCGCAGCCCAACTAAGGGCAAAATCTATAAAGGCCATGGATATGGACATGGATAGAGAAAGAACGGCATTTGGGCCTACATATTATATACGATATAACAAGGGTTCGGTTGTTGAAACTATCTTTTTATAATGTAAAACGTATAATGTAATTTCTTTTATGTTACAAATGTTTCGGGAATTAAATGCTGGCCATATATTAATTTATTTCATTCATCCCATGGAACGTTAATTAGGAACACCACAGAGTAGGACTGTATTCATTTATTTATCTATATGCAATCATGCAATTAATGCCACAGACATTCTCTCCAGTCAACCTTAGGGTGATGCAGAGATAACATGGTAGGTGCATTTATTACTTAAAAGACCTGGATAAGACAATTAAAGAATAACAGAATTGAATACTAAATAGATACAAGACAAATATTATGTAATTTGGTTGTATCATGCATGTTCGGATATATTTTGAAAATGCAATAAATGATTGCGCTTTTTTCCCTACAGCCCAGTAAGAACTTATTGTGCTGAACAACTACAACAAAATAGTTTGTCAACAAACTGCATTTTGAAATCACTTGAAGAATTTGCATTTTGTTTGACCCCAAAACGAATTAGCATAATAAGTCAATAATATTAATTTGGTTTATGTGCACAGAAAAAGAAGCATGAACACGATCTGACTCAGGCACACAAAAAAGTAAAACATACAACTTGTTTTCTCTGTTTGAAGTTATGTAAGAAAAAATATTTTATTTGTATTCTAAATTCCACCTCTTGGTAGTTTAGTGGGGCTAGGTAGGCTACGTATCGCACTTCGAAAAAAGTGCAAGATTTTAAAGGATGCAATCTAGTTTTTATCTGCTCAATCTTTGTATCTGTATCATCCCTGTTTATCCACACACACACACAGTTTATCCACACAGTTTATCCAGCGTTTTGTCGTATTTATGGTAGGCCTCACAAAGGTTCCATTTTTGGTCGTAGCTACAAATCAACTACAACGTGATACTTTGGACGAACTATTTTATCGATCACTTGGTACTAGGGCTGCCAGATGGCCGGGAAATCCGGGATTGTCCAGGAATAACTAGTCTTGTCCCGTGTCCAGGAATTGCGTCTTTTAGTCCCGGATTTTCGAATACCGTCATACACTAGCTTTCTTCATTTTGATAATAGAAGCAGGCCGCTTCCCTTCCTTTATTACCTACCCCGCAGCATTGCAATTCTTCGTTTTAAAGAGCCCAGATTTCACAAGTCTTTTGAAAGGTCTGCAAAAACAGTCTTCAAACATGCGAATTCTGAATAAATGCAAAAAATATAGATAGATATTCTAATTTTTCAAATTTTTTTCGTAATCCTCGAATTGTCCCGGAACCGAAATACCTGAATCTGGCAACCCTACTTGGTACCGAGCTTTTTTGCTCCTTTTTTAGAATCTTTCATTCTCCTGACAGCTGACTAAAAAAGGATACCTGGAACTGCCATATAAAATCATTTTCCTTCTTCTGGGCTGCATCATCAGTTGCTAAAAAACTTAACGTACCTCTAAAGAAATAATGCCCATCACTATGAATTGTAATTATGTACACACCTTTTTTGGGCAAAAAAGGCTCTAAAACGAAGTGCAAAAACCTTTTTAAGAAGCATATAAAGGAATGACTCCGAAACCAAATATTGTCAGTACATTATCAGATATCAAAATGAAATACGTGAGTACAATTTCTCTACAATCTTCTGTATTATTTTAAGGGTGCATCTACACGGTGCAAGTAGCTTGCACATTTTGAGGTACATGCGCAGGTTACACACTTTATAAAAACGTGCGCAAACCCACAAGCGTGGTCTTGTCTCTTGTCACTTGCGCATGTTAACTTGCTCCAGCTACAGGCACCGTGTAGACACACCCTAAATATGTAACCTAACCCCTATTCATCTGGGGAACTTATACAGATAATGCAGATACGATTTTGTTGGTAACAATCTAATTAGCCCAATACTTTGAGCCAACTACCTGAATTACATTTTTGACGAACCTTTTCTAAATCCCTATTTATCATATTACCTACACTATAACCAATGACTGACTACCTTACCTTAAAAGGCGTAACTTCAGTTTCTAACCAAAGTCTTTTATCATTTTCAGTTGGCGTACCTAGCAGTCTTGATATTCGCACTCATTGCAGTAGCGAGCGCGGGGTTAGATACCCAACCTAGCGTCAGGGTGGCTCGTGGCATAGTTGGTCAGCACCATCGTCATGGCTACGGATACAGTGGAGGCAACAGAGATAGACATGGGCAAACTAAAGACCTGAGAAAACCTTGAAAAAAAAACTACAACGAAGCCAAAGACTTACATCGTAATATTTGTAGGTGACCTGTGACAAAATAATTAGTAAGTACTGGAATAAAAAGTAGATACCTAAAATATGATTTTCGCATAATTCAGTCGTCAATCTGTGCATATCTGTTAAAAACTTCAGAATTTACATAAAGTTTATTTGTAAAGCGATGATCTAATTAGCCTTAATTAAGTAAAAGTATTATCTAAAGCAAACGCTCTTGTTTTATTCATTACATCGTTGCTTAACCTTATGATCGGTCGATCCACGCGGCTTTGACTTAGCCACGCGTTTGAAGTAAGTAAAGGTACCTTTTCAAAAAAGTAAAGATTTCTGATGACCGCAGTTTAATGCTTACTGAACAATCATAAAATGCAGTTGAAGAGCAATTGTTCTCCAAATAAACTGACTTACAACTTAAGTACTTTTTGTACATCACTCCTTTTTTGCCCCGAACTTTCAGACTAATTAAGCAAATATCCTTTTGTGTTGAACTCTGCACTTGACTCCAAGTTGCCTCAAATACTTATTTATTAGCATTGTGGGTGAAATACTTGTACATAAACATATGTATGACGTTCATAAGAGTGCCTACTTGTGATGAAGTTCTCTAAGGTAGTAATAATACTACACTTTGTTCATTTGTAATCCAGAAAGTATAATCAAAGTTTTGATTCTTTCATTAATACATTATCGTGTATCCGTAAGGGTGCCTCCATATTTCTGGTGCATGTTGAGAATCCACAGCCAATAAGACGTCATCGTCGGCAGTGCTGACCAGATCCTCCAGTTTTGGACCTTCGCTTTCTGCCAACACCACCATGGCGATGAGTGTCCACACCGAGAAGACTAGGAACGCATACTGGAATAATAAACGAAGTTCCATATTCAAATGTAGAAAAATAAGTTCAAAAAAGTCTATGTAGTGGACAATCTTACAGTATACATAGCATAGAGTCTTTATTACATAATTTAATTGGAAGATTGATTGAACTCTCAGGAAAATAAATAATAATCAATCAATCGCTATATAGAAAGATTTGACACGGATAACACTAAAAAAAGTTGTGAGTGAGGTGGATATCCTCGATCACAGTTATTAATAGTGGGGTTTAGAATGCCAAACTTTTTCGATTCGTTCGATTTATTTAAAATTGTATTCAATTCAAACAGGGCTTTATTATTTGAGGAAGTAGAACCCTTTTGTACAGTCTTTAGAACTTTAGAAGACAATCAAAAATATTTTGGTATCACAAAACCAGAGAGAGGATAAGGAACCTCTTCCTTTTTGGAAAGTCAGTTAATAATAATTACTAGGTACTATATAATACTTACAGTTTGCATCGTGATTGCTCCTGATATAAATGGTGCCATAAGCTGGCCATGATATTTATATAACTCTATTGTCTAAAGATTAATCGGGTGATCGTCATTTTTTATCACATTAGATTCGGTCCTGACTAATGTTGGAACCTACAGGAATAGATTCTTTGATCTAAACAACTACGTATTTAGGTACTTTCGTAATGTCAAAGTATCAGATAAGTATGGCAAAAAGTTAAGATCGTGTTGATGCTATTATAATAATTTATTGGCTTACAGAACATCTAAGTACCTACTACGATACGCCTGCACCTGATGTAATGTTTTCCAGGGGATACGGTATTAAACAAGGTGATTAAAGTTGCCGTAATCCTTTTTCATCCAAATTTTAAAGCAACGAAACTACCAAATACAAAGAAATGTATAATGTTTACAAAATATATATCGGGTGTGTCGTTCACAATCACATTAAATCATATCGCATATACTTAATGATATTCTATGGCGAATTGTAAAAAAAATAACATAATCCATTCAGTGGTTTAACCACAGGAGTCATTTTTATAATTTACAACATCATGTATAAAGCAGAGATAAAGTTAGAATTATCGTATGTTTTGATCAGTTGACAGCTGTCAGTTTTCAAGGGAGAATTTCAGTTGTTTGTAATGACTGACTTTTATATGGTGTTCTAATTTTTGTACATTTTTATTCCATTTACTTTGTTTGAAAATCATTTTTTTATTTTTACGTATTTTTCTTTTATCTTTGTGTTAATCGACATATATTAACCAATATATTAACGCATTTCATTTAATGTGATTATGAACCACACACCCGATATATCCCAAAATAATTACCATGACTGCAATAAATGATGTTAAAAAAAAAGATAAAATTGTTTACAATTTGTCGACCATAAATAAATGATCAATGCTGACGGCCGTAAAAAATAAAACCGCATAAATAAATCATCAAAATAAAAGGTTTATTACCAAAACAACACCCGATTGAAAACAAAACGAAAAAAATGAAGTGAATCAATAAGATTCCTTGTTTTAATAACGACGGCCATAATGATAGTTGTTGTAACGCTGGTAATATCCAGGTGCTGACTCCGAGTCCTCGACGGCTGCAGGGCTTCGTGGCCACCTTCGAACTGGCTCAGCGCTGGCAGCGCTCACCAGTGACAAGATGGCGCACAGGGCCATAACGAAGAGAGCGATCTGGAATCAAATGAGGTTTTATGAATATGCGGATTTTAGATTTGTTTTTTTTTGCCGTTTGCATGATGTGAAGGAGGATAATGTGTATTTACATGAAGGACAGTTTTAACAAAATATATATATAGAGTTAAGATGTTATACAGATAGATAAGCACCCAGATAAGTCTTAGTTTATACAATATAGGTTAATACTTATAATCTATGGAATAAGTTTAAAAAGAAACCGTATTTAATGAAGAGGCTACTTACGAATTTCATGGTATCAGTTTTCAAAGAACACTAACTGATTTCAGTACTAAATGGACCCTTTATATACGAAATGCTTTACCATTACCAGGTCATACAAACAATTCAGATAATTATTTGGGACCTAATCAAAATTGAGGATCAATCAAATGTTCAGCAAAAAATAGGACGTGCGATTGAACTCGTCAAAACATTGAAGGTGATTAGTGTTATCTTTTGTACTAAAATACAAGATTAATATAGTTTTCTGTATGTAAGAGGATCGTTGAATTCATTAACCTTCCAGTGATCAGCCCACTACATGTAGCCTGACAAATCTTAACCTCATTGTTACATCCATATTGATATAGGTAAGAACAGCTGGATATCCATAGCAAAGTCTTAAACCACCAAACATTCTGTAAATTCTATCCTTTAATCCTAAGTCTAGAATAAAGGCTCGAGCAGACCGGATGCGTATGCGTAACCACGTCGTAGTCACGCGCGTAGTTACGGCGTAACCATGAGTTGTAATGTATGGAAATGTATGAGACAGGCCACACCGCTTGCGTAACGTAGACACGCGCGTCGTTACGCAAGCGGTGTGGCCTGTCTCATACATTTCCATACATTACAACTCATGGTTTTGTTAAGGTTTGTTATACATAATAAGATTTGCATAAAAACTGTCACACGATGCTGCAAAATATTCATAATAGTGACCTGTTCTCCTTGATTTTTGCGGCTTCTTCAGAATCTGTAGCAAAAAGAGTATCTCTTTGTTGACTTCTTTAAAATGGGTTCTGCACAATGCAGTACAAGTTATTTGAGGGTTTCTAGCTCTGTACAACCTATGTCATTTTAACGACTTAAATCTGAAAGAATCTCGAATTAGCTCAATATAGATAAAGGAATTTTCACTTATAGCTAATTTATTAGCCACTAGCCAGCCTTCAACCTAATTAATATTCTTATAATTAAATAATAAACAGATTTTGTATGAATTTGTGGAACCCAAAACCAGTTGCAGGTGACTCCCCGCCGAGAAACTGGCTTTTGTTATTGTTACTTTTATTATTTCTAGTTTTATATAAGGCTCCACCTTGACATTGAACTTGGAAATCCAGTATATTTTTTCAAACTTTCGAGACAAATTTCTTCATAGATGCATAAGTAGACGTAACTGATCCACGGAGGCAGTAGGTACGAAGAACTGTTTGCCATCCCGACACCGAACTTCTCCACCCGTAGGAGTAATACCTACACAGAGGATTGTTGCCATAAAATGTACATTTCTCAGAAGTACTTAATGTTATTTACCTAGTAATAAAGAAATAAGTACTTTTTATACATGACTTTTTATGCACTTTATACCAACCCGCATTGAGCAAGCGTGGTGATTAATGCTCAATCCTTCTCCGTGTGAGAGGAGGCCTGTGCCCATCAGTGGGACGATAAAAAGGTAACAGTATTCATGACATAATGACATGGTATCTACTACCGATGTTATAGTTGTAAGCCTATGTGTGATGGGATTGTACAGGGCATGTACTATCCATCGCCATGTAAATAAATATACCCATCACTCTCTGAGAACACCCCGGGACATCGTAGCTTTCTATAATCTCTACAGTAGCTCCAGAGATTACATCATACATACAATCTCAAAAACTTTCTTCTTTATGACATAAATATGAATATTAAAGTTCATAAGACGTCCAGATCGGTCATTCACATCGCTATCACTTTCTTAAGAGGTCGGCCTTGACCGTGGCAATAAATATAAGGTGCTTGGTGGGAGAAAGTCTTCCCAGTTACATAACATGAAGATCCCTACAAAAAGGTTAGTCAGGTGAATTTATTTGTGTAGTGCAGTTGCAACTTACAAAGTACTTCATAGATAAAAGAAGGCTGCATCGTTATGCTTGTAAGTTTTTTTTTTACATTCTTTTATTTTATTTGGGTACTTATTTGTTGTTGATTTCTGTGACTCTTCATTTGTTTTTTCGTTTTCCTTGTTACCTACTTACGAGTTTACGGCAAGGCCCTAAATCGTAAAACGTGTTCAGAGTCAATTAAACTTTTAATCGGAAAACATTGATTAGTCTCGTGATCATAACAATATTAAATCCGCCTTCAAAAACACGTCATAAATATGTTAATCTTTGATAAAACACATTAAGCATGGGTATAATGCTAAACAGAATATTTTTCATAAGTAGACTATTTTTCTTCATTCAATATTACCTACCTTTTATTGAGTACCTATCAAACAGGTACGGTTAGTCAGAAGCCGAGTAGTCAGTATTGGGTTGCCCGGGTAACTGAGTTCGTTGAGGAGGTCAGGCAGGGCAGTCTCTTCTTGTAAAGCACTGGTACTCAACTACATCCGGTTGGACTGGAAGCCGACTCCAACATAATTGGTAAAAAGGCTCAGAACATGATATTGAGTATCAAACAACTTCCGAGGATTTGGTGCCTATTAATCAATTCAGTCCTGTCCTGTTTAAGTAGCATAGGTGATTTAAGATTGACATCTACATAGGTATTGTGATGTTCATAATACAATGCAACGCAAAAAACGACTTCAACCTATCCCAATAGATCATCTTTGTCTACAGCACTTTAATCATAAATTTCAGACGTACCTACGCAGATAAAAACTTTGTAATAAAATACCTATGTTTACACTAAGTGGTAGGCAAACACTAAACAGTACATAGTAATAAAATAGCATATGGTCTTGAAGTGTTCCATTAGTGTACCTAATTGCTATACAAGCATGTTATAACGCATTGTATTACTAGTGATTCTTCCTCAATTAAGTTGTATAGTTATGATTAATTGTACACATCTGTGATGATTTAATCAATCACTGTCGATAGAACCGCAATAACTTTGTATCTACATAGTCACTTTATTATTTAGTTGTCTTTTAATATTTCCTCTAACAGCTTATAACTTTAGGATACATAAATGTCACGGTTGTTGTTCCACATTCTATCAATATATATATATTATATAGGTATCATTTTCTTATAAAATATAAAAACTATCCTATGTCCTTTCTCAAGTTTCAAACTATGTCTGTACCAAATTTCACACAAATCGGTTCAGTAGTTTAGGCGTGAACAAAAGACAGACAGACAGACAGAAAGACAGACAGACAGACAGAGTTACTTTCGCATTTATAATATTAGTTTGAATTAATGAAAATTGATCCTATATTTTCCGACCTATGTACGTAGATGTAAAATAACAGATAAGTTATTACGCGGGTGCAAAGAGGAGTCCCCACGGATGCGGCTGGACCGCTGTTGGAACCTGTTTAAAGGATAAAAACCTTTAGTTCCAGGTCGCTTCACTATGCATGATCCTGTGGTCGGTGGAAAGCGCGGTCCTGGATCCAGCCCTCTACTTATCTCCGAGTCCACCGCTAACGGACACCAAGGACAGTATTACTGCAGCTGAGCTATGGAACCTGCCTTTGGACAGCAGGATGGCTAGAGAAGCAAGAGATGGCCTACCTCAGGTGATTGAAGAAAGTAAGTGTCATTGGTTTATTTATAGAGACTGTGACGTGGAGATCTTGTCATGCTAGGGCTGCGGGATTGTGTGAAAGAGTTAGCGGCCCTACCACACGAAGGGCCATATTCCTACGGGTGTAGATCATTAAAAGTCTAACAGTCCCTTCCGTAGTTCCGTTACTCCCAGAGCGTTATGGGATGTCATGATTTCCTAAGTACCTGCGTCTCAAATTGATGTCAGAGGTAATAAATAAAACCGTTTAAAAATGGTACGGACGGAGCTTCTTCTTTTTCACAAAACCTGTAGTCCGGTACCTTTGTGTAATTAATGGTAGGTTTCAATTATCATTTTCAATCAACTACATACTTACTTGCCCTCCACATTACCTACAAAAACTTGTCTCGAGTTCATAACAACATCGATTGGTTCAATATTTACCTGATTTTACCTGTTTGGTATTATATTTAAAAATTGCGCAATAGATTATATTTATCTCATCATCATAAACATGACTTTAATGTTCTAAAACCCAACTATTAGTTACGGTTTTTAATATTCTACAGGTGTTTAGTCTAAAGAATCGAGATATACCCAGTAATTATGTTTTTTACCGAGTCTCTTAGTACGTAGGTAAGTACTCTAATATGATAGTCTCGATAAAATAAACAGGTATATACCTAGGTACTTCTTAGGTACCTGAAGCACAGCACTATGCATGTAGGTAGACACTTATGTTCACAAAGTATTAACATTTGGTTTGTCTGATTGTCATACGCAATCTATGTTTTGTCATACAGTTTTAGATACTACATTATGCCCAAAATAACCAATTGCCATTTCATCCACAGGACCAGCATCAAAACGGATACCACATCCAATGGAAAAAGCGAAATTTTTTTGGCCATCATTTCGTTCTTCTAACTACAGAGCTGGCTCAGGCAATGTCCAGGTTCCTTTAACATTCAGCCTATCAGGACTTTACGGGAAATATTCTCCCGGGAATGTGGGATCATCCGGAGTGATCGGCAGCTCTTATGGAACAATATCCGAAGTCGGTGGAACAGTTGTCTCTGGTCTAGCTGGTAGTGGTTATGGAAAATATAGAACGTATTCTGGATTGAGAATCTATGGTGGGGAAAACGGGCCAGCTTGGAGCGGGTGGGGCAATGGAAGATGGGGAAACTATGGTAAAGGATAAGTTAAGGATAGGTGTCGAATATAAGATTTATTTTCATTATGATGTTGTTTTATTTATTTTTGTGTGTGGCGTCATCTTCCAAAGATCCAATATGACTAATCTTTTCGAGTCGGGCTAGTAGTAGTACCTAGATCCTGAGATTAGTTTGTTCAACAATCATCAGCTCGATAATTTAGAAAAGTGTTCTATGTACCTAAGCTCATACTAGATATCATCTTTCCTGTACGAATGATGTCAGCTAAAATGAAAGGTAGATAGGTATTATTTGATGGAGCTGCAGAGGGAAAATCCTTCAATTAATCCAAGTATAGCAAAATAGTCTAGACCTTTGTAAAACTTTGGTTCAATGCCGCAAGCAGATGTAGGCAGATAATAATCAACTTGTCATACGTCTATTATTGAGCACATCTATGCTTGAATGAATGGATTCATTATAAATGTGCTCAATTACGAATTTGTAGGTAAAGCCATCCGTATCAACAGTGCATTCTAATGAATGTTCAAATTGTTGCAATGAGAATAGTTCACAGGAATATCACTACTTCCGACAGGCACCTGTCAACTATAATGATCGAGTTTCCTGTACAGATACAATTTATACGCTCGGTTGTATTGCAAACATTTTATTTCCCTACCATGGTGTCTGCCGTGGTACTCCTCACGCTGCTACCGGCCTGGGTGTCGTGTGCCGGAGAAGGAAACATCAAGTTACTGGAAGATGAAGTAGCTGTGGCCTTGAAATCATGTTCGTACCCGGACGATATACCAAGTTCTAAAGAATCCGCACCAAAGGACCGCCAGCGGCGTTCTGACGACTCGTACGATGGATCTCCTCGGATTGATGATAATATGAAGCAAGGAAGTCGATACAGCCACGAGAGGAGGAACACCAATGACAGCGGTGATCAGCTACAAGTGATCAATGCTACAAATGATGACTATGACGGTTACGGTAGTGGGGACACGGGAGAGAAGTTGCTGACGTCAATGCCCCGTCCAGCATCAGCAAGCAATAAAGCGAATATGAGAAATCATAGTAGAACAAGACGAAGTGAGCCACTGTTGAAACCAGAAACCGATCAGGTATTAAATTTACCCTAAAAATATGTGGGTTTTTTGTAGACTTACAATGCTTTGAATATATTAGAATTCCTAAGAAAAGGTAGATGGCCTAGATAGGTAGGTGTATCTAGAGGTATGCTATAGGTAGAACGGTAGCATACTTTCTTGTAGGCATCAACTTGATCTTTGGATACACTAGTCACTAGACTATAGACACCTATCAGAGGGCTACTAATTTAATTTATCCAGATGAGTAGGTACCCAACTTAGTGATTTTAATAAATTCACAACATTTTTTTCAAGATATGAGGAAAACGTTTGTTATTAAGTATTAACTTTGCGGTTTGAATTATATTTAGCGCAACGGATGACGGATTAGCTTTGCACGTAGGTATTAATGCCTACCTAAAATCCAAAATTAATTCTGTATTTAAATAAAAATATGTTTTCAGTGCCTCAGCCAATGTGTGTTCGCCAATTTGCAAGTGGTAAGTACCTGAACTTTAATTTGTGCAACGTACGGTCAACAAGAAAAAGTGATTATTTTGCAGTCCAAAAAAACGAGTAAGTTAGCTTACAACCTAGTTGAGTGGCGTTGGTCAAGCAATAGACTAGCTGTTTGATTAAATCGCGGTCGACACACCTTCAGTAATGTAGGCACACATTATAAAACCCTATGAATGAAAGTATTATGATGTTTAGAACATTCTACTGATCAATTAACATACTAGGTGGACACTCGAGGCATTCCCCGCGAGGCTGAACTGTGGAACAAAGTGCAATCTTCAGTGACGTCACAACAATCCCGGTCTGCCCTGCATGATCAGATACGCGCATGCTTTCAGGAGTTACAGTCAGGTAAACAAAAGGCAAAGTACAAAGCCCGCTGCTTAGGTATGTGACGGGGTGACGGGTACATACGGGAGGAAACGGAAAATTTTGGAAATATCTTTTCATACAAAATATACATATATGAAAGCACATACTTAAAGAAAACACGGACGGGAACGTGGCACTAACGGGCAATCACGTCCCGGTCCCGTTCACGCCACGTTCGCGGTCACGTAAGCGGCGGCCTTAATATATCCATGCTCCCTTGTCTTATGTCTACAATACCTAAGACCTAAGCACATAAATGTGGTAGAAGACATGACACAAGTAATATCTTTCCTGGAAAATGATTTTGTTGATTATATGTTATGATATGTTTTTAAACAATCACTTAACACAGCATTCTCGCTTTCAGAGGCTGAGGACAATGGATGTTCCTACTCAAACAAGCTAGAGAGATGCTTGATGCTTCGCTTTGCTGACCGCAAAGTTGATGGCAAAGCCAGCACTCAGAAACCAGCTTCTACCGAAAAGACATAAATAAATATTTAGGTACTTACCTATGTAAAAGTAGGTTTCTAGTGTTTTTATTTTAATTAAAATAGGATTAAAGGATTTTTATAAAATCTTTTGTTTAAAAAAGGTACTTACCTAAATAATATTTTTAAATTTTTGTTTTTTCAGATGATCACGATTCACGACTACGACCGAGACCAAGGACCCTAAGACCAAGATTATAGATGCCTAGCTAGATTAATTAGTAAAATCGCAATTCAGAATAAAATCTGATCAAAAGTAAAGAATCTTTATATTTTTTAAGTCCTGTGATTTTGAGGATTAGGCGTGCCTATAACTTTCGAAGGTTGTTCTCTATTTCTCAGGATTTCTGTCGTCAGGCCGCCTGGGAAGTATACCTAATCACATAGAAAAACAGGCTTCTTTGAGTAATCGGTGAACATACAAATCGATTAAAAAGCGCCCTCTACATTAAAAAAGTATATTAGAATTGTGAGTCCTAGTTTTGTAAGTTAACGCTCTCGACACGTAACTATAAGTCGGCTGAAATAACACCTTCATTCAGTTTTCCGGATAATTAACTATACGACCAAGTGTCGATGACAGCCTTTACTAAATGAACAGTTCTAAAATTAATGCTACGTAATTAAGTGGTATAATAATTTGCGCATCGAGAAAGTTGACTTGCAGAACTTTTAGTGTAAGTCATTCTATTAGACATTTCACAAATAAAGAATCACTGGGTAACCGGGATGAGAAAGAGGTTGAGGGAAGAACAGAACGGGTTTGTCTAAACTTGTGTTCTTCAATTGATGAGGCAGTATTGGTGCAGGCAGCTTAGGTAGTTGGTCAGTTGTTACACACTGAAATAAAATAAAAACGCCTTTACCCAATCTGCTACTGTTAGCGTATCTTCACGGCACTCTTTTATGTTAATGATTTTTTTTCCCATTTTACTGTTATTAGCTATGTTACTCCCAGTAGTACTCACCCAGTCACTATTATATTTTTTATTTAATTTTGCAGTATAATTTCAAAACAAGTTAAAACACGCAATTTTTTATATAAAATGGGCATTACTTTGAAATTAAATAACATTAAATTTGGCATGTCCCTGGGTAACAAATAGTAAAAAGACATCAATTATCAATATAAAATTATATTACCATTACAGAATACACCACGAATGACTGTACTTACACTAATCAAGAACAAATAATTAGCAATACAAATAATTAACATAATTAACTTGTTAAAAACAATCATTATGAAGGCTTTCAAAACACTAATACTTTCACAGTCTTAATTTTACTGTTGGCAATTGATTGTCAATAAAGGTTTTATTGTTTTGGTACTTTTTGCTTGTAATTGCTAATGAGGTTTTAATGTACAGCTGGTGCTAATATTGAGAGATTCAGGGTGTTCAGAGTGAGGGGAGCCTGGGTTGTGCACACTCTTGGCTGTGCTTGTATGTGCCTCGTCCATCGGCACAGATGCATTAGTCCTTCACGTTCTGTGATTGAGAGCCGCTCCTGAAAACAATTAGTTGCATTTGTTATAGCAAAGTTGTTGGTCATTACCATCTGTTAGTCCCGGTTTCACCCACGTCTCAGGGGAACTTCTTTACATACCCTTATAAGAATTTTTCAAATCAGTTCAGCAGTATTCGAGCCTATTCAATGCAAAGACATAAACAAATCTTTCTTCCATAAATGTCATCAACAAAGGCGGTATACTAATTCTTAGATAATACATAGTTTTGAGAATATCTTCACTAGGTATAACTTAAAAGCAGTACTTACAATAAGAGGATATAAAACATAGTATGCAGCAACATCAGTCACATTTAAGCTCTGTCCAGTTAAATATGTATTCTTCTCCAAGGCTCTATTTATATCCTGGAAATAAGATAAAACAATACATTACTTGTAATCAGAAATAGTGCTATAGCAGACAGAATGCTCTACGAATTGACACAGAATTGCTGCTTTGTAACTTTAGAAAAAAACCAAAAGAATATTGGAATAATGCAATCTAGACTACAACTTGACACAAGGCAATTTTCCATATCACTGGTTAAACAACTATTCTATCTTACATAAGGTTTTAATAAGTAGTGATAAAGTTACCTTTAAAAACCCCTGAGCAAAGGCAGGGTTAGCCGCAGCCTGGTTGGCATACATAGCTATGTGCTCTAGCCACTGGTAGCTAAGCAACATCTGTTCTTGACTCAGTTTGGTTCCACTGCTCGAAGCTAACTTCAATACTATTGTAGCAAAGCCTTCTATGCTCTGTTTGTTTAATACTGTGGTGAGTACCTAAAAGTATATATCAAAATTTGTTTTAGAGTCTATTCTTTGTGGACGCAACATCAATACCATACAACCACACATGCATAAGATTGACATCAGGAATTTTAATTCTTGTAAACTGTAACTAGCTTTTTGGTTTTACCAGCGTCCTGGGGAAACTACTGCCCGTAACTGGATAAAATATAGTCTATGACACCTAGGGATAATATACACAGTTTCCCACCAGTGAAATATTTTTTCAAATAGGTTCAGTAGTGGTGGTATGGATGAAATACTGTTGATGATCACCTTATCAGTATTGTAACATACGGTGCCAACCGGCACATTGTAATATTTCCCAATTTGCTTGATTACTTCAACGTTACAGACGCTCATTGTATATGGTCTATTTTTTTAATTATGGTGTAGGTGTAAAAAGGTAAATTCTTTTAAATATAAATTGTATGATAACTGTTTTATAGGTTAGCTTTCAATTTGTAATTTGTGACGCTAATGACAATGACACTTGACATTTGAATTGACTATTAGCTGCGAACATAAATTGATCGTCTAGGAAGCACCTAATAACAATCCTTAAACTGAGGAATAAAATAATATATTAATGACTATTCATGAGTTACAATGTAACACAACACCGCAAGAGCCGTAAACGTAGCGAAAAACTGAATTTTGGTTTTCGATACATGTTCTATTGTTTCATAGACAATCTCAAATTCATGATATGTGACAGCACTATTCATTGAATTCTATGATCCTGATTTCTATGATAGCAACATCGGCCTAATCAGTAATCAGCCATTGAAATAGTTGTTGATACTGAATTTGATTGTTCGATCTTCGTACATTAAATTGGAATAATATTGATAAAATCAAGACAAACTGTAAACTTATTCAACTATAATCACCAAGATTCACTGTGAATTAATTTGCTTTCCACGCTTTATCAACGAAAATGTTACCGTAAACACACATGCGAATATGATTCCGAGCATTTCAGTGTAATTTCAAATAATTGTATATTTACTTTGTTAGTTATCGAATACCTTTATTCGTCTTAATGTTGACTTTGTGCCACAATTATTTTCGAGTAACATCCAGCAATAAGAACAATAAAGATGTGCCGCAACGCTTCAATAAGAGGAAGTTCGCATTTGGCATTTTCATTCTGTTATTGGTCGTTGTGCTGTGGGTGGTATCCTCTGAGATGACAAAAGTAAGTCAAATAAACCATTAGCAACATGTTGCAGTACTTGTGTATGTAAACAAGATGTAAAACCAGTAATGTTTTTGTTTACAGTACTTGTATGTAGAGAAACATATAGAGAGACCATTCCTTGTCACCTATGTGAGAAGTTCCTTGCTGTTTATTTACCTGTTAGTACTATGTTTTACGCCTCCAACGAGGGATCCGTGTCAGCCAGCTGATTACACAGTAAGTTTACTTTAAACAAATGACCTTCTAACACTAAAGTATAGGTTAAATTATTTTTAGAGAGCACAGGTATATTGCCCCTTGATGACAAAGATAACCTTTTGTTATTGCCAAATCGTTTGGCTAAGCATGTTAGCCACACTTTTGGCTTTAAACTTTTCAAGGAGACAAGTACCCAAATGAACAAATTGTGTCAATATTTAACAGTAAACTGACCAGCACTATTACAAATTCCTGTGAATAAAAAAAAACATCAATACATGTTTTATCAGCCTTCATTCAGAGTTGTTGGTAATATTACCTACAGTGCAAAACAATTTAAAAGGGAAACAACACATTAGTGATAATATATTTAATTTGAGCCTTAACTGGTAGCAATAAGGATGTAGGTACAAGTTCACACGATCAAGTTGTTCTGAGGGTCACACCTGCACAACTCAGATTTGTATGCACTTCATTTGTAATTAAACATATGCACTTTGTTAATGATTAAAGGTATTATGAAAACAATGAATTACTGAAGACAAAATAGACTAATTCTTTAAATGTTGGCTAAATACAACATAGTATCAGTTCAAATGTTTTAATTATTGTAACAAAGCTACAAAGGTTCCAAAGTTGAATAGATTATTCATAATTTTATATATTTTTAAAATAATGTATATGTTTCAGCAATTACTTGAACAAACTGGAGAAACTGATGATGAGAGTTATTTCAATGAATCCACAAATAGTTTGGTGAGTATAATTTTTTACACATTTTTATTCAAAGCTCATATTTATGCACAGCCCCTTTTGTTAAATCAGGATGTATTTTGAAACCTTAGCAATATTACCCAAATTAATTAAACTTTCCATTTTAATATTCAAAGTAGACTGTCCTATTACCTTATTTTAGATATAATTTAAAATATAGAATAAAATAGTCTTCTGAATTTGAAATACTCTTGTTCATATTAATCATTTATTCATGTGCAGTTAACACTGCCCATTCACAATCTAGAAGAACAAAGTAGTGCTAGACCTTGATTCATGCTGCAAAATGTACCTTCAAGGCTAAGATATTTTATTATAACAACCTTTTTGTATTGTTTTAGGTTCAGACTCAGGTAAACAACCACCATACTCAATATTGCTTGGGATAAAAAATACAACCTGCAAACACCATGCCTTTTATAGGCTTGAAACCATATACATACTCTAATGAATAAAAATATAAAAACGAAAAAGAAAATAAGTCTATGATACTATGTTCTTTATTCAAACAGAACAAGCAAGGAGTTTCAAAGCAAAGAGATTTCTAGCCTTTGGAAGAGCATGGTGTATATGAATGGAGAGATCTTATTGCTTAATGATATTTTAGGGAGACTCCACCTTCGTGCCAGTTCGGGCCGGGGAGACGACTGACAGCGATGACGCTGCACCGAGAGCTGTACGGTTTAATAAAGTAGCAGAGGTATGTTTTCACTTTCACCACAATTTGCTAGATAACCTTTAGACAAACAACTCATAATCTTCAGATAAGATATCAGCATTTGTTGTTAAGTTAAAAATACATAATTTGAATTACATAATTAAGAGCATTCACATCAGTAAATATGAAAGTAAACTTTAGAGATAAAGAAAAGTACTGTAGAATAGTTTTTGAAATTCCCTTATTTGGGGGAAAAAATATTTTTATCAGCTAAACTTTATTGTTGTTTTTGTTTGCCTCCTACTTCAACGTAGTATTCTAGTCATATGATATTCTCAGGTGCGAGTAATGTCAGCAGCCATGGCTAGCGAGGCACTGCTCGCGCGGCTCTCGTGGGCTGCGTCCGTTCGCGCCACTGAGCACGCACAACGGCGGGCAGCCGCCGCCGCCACTCGCCGACATCTGAGGCTGGCATTACTGTTCTGTGTACCTGTAAGTTGGTTGCACAGATTAATATACCTACTGTTTTACATGCTTGTGGCCAATATCAGTGATAAAATCTCTGATAGCCTATCTGACAGCTAAAATATAAGTTTTGGTTTCTCAGGTCGCGGCTAGCAATATCTAATAAGCAGCCTTTATCTGGCAGATCGCATTAACTTTCAAATAACTATGTGACCTAACCAGGCCTTAGCCTTTCGTACAGTTCCCGACTTATAACTGTCCCGACATTATTTATAGGTAGCGTGAAACCACTAGCTATCAGAAAACCACTCAACAAAAACAAACAACTAATTATGCATACATAATACCTACAAACAAATGTTTCTAATAAATTATATTAGCCAATTGACCTATCAAAACATTTTCATTGTTCTAATACAACTTATTTATTTCAGTGGTTCATATCGAATTACCTATACCGATTAAGCCTGTTACACACGAGTACGGGCTCAGCCACAATATACACGTCGACGGCGGGAGCGCTGGCGCTCTCGGTCGGTGCTATATTCGCACAAGTGCCCAACGATCGGTTCACGCTGTCCAAGTGTGTCGCTGTCCTATTGACTGCCGCCGGACTGGTGAGTGTAGACCAGGTCTTATGTTTAGAATTTTTTGTTGTAGGTACTGCTGTGTTGTAAGATGTCATACAACGTATCAGCCACATTTAGTTCTGGTAAAAAAAAACTGTGTGCTTCTCTGAATTTTGCCAGAAGACACCATGAACCACGTAAATTACTGGACTAGAACTTTTGCTGTTTTGTACAAAGCTCGCAATTTTGTATATAGGTACTTACATAAAAAACCTGCTAAAAATGATTGTTGATAGCATTTTAGATATACAATTCAAAATATGTAAATAGATAACCTACTTTACAAACAACAGATAATTATGATTCATTGTATTGGCGCAGTTTATCTGAGTTGTGCTATTTCCAAATACAGTCATAAATAGGGTTGTTTCCTAGTATTCATTTAGTTAAAAATAAATAAATGCACCGAAAGTTCACAAAACTAGAAACACGATAAGCTATATCATATTATTTATAACTGACCATATATTTTTTAAATAATTCATGAAATCTTAATTTAGAGCCTATGACGTCACGCCATTAAAAACGACGAGAAGAGACCGATGACGTCATTCTCTCTGTGACAGATATATCGAAATAACCTCAGAATTAATGTTTTGTTTATTTGCTTCTGTGAAGTTCTGTGTGTTAATTGCATGTAAGTGATACAACTGCTAAAGAATTATGGAGAAAGGATTTATGAAAGCTTATAGTTCCAATCTGCCAAGAGTCTACACTCTTCTATGGTCGCTCAATTCTTTGCCAATAACCAAGATTTTTCAGCGGAACGTGGATGAACAGTTTATTTGGAGCACTAATGGTCGTATTTCCAGTCTCGCACAACACAAACCTTGTAGACATTCATTTAATTTAAGTTTTTTGAAAAAGCATCAAATCTTTTTGAACGCGGACACAAACATAACCTCAATATAAATAAACACAAACTTTACGTTTCTTTGCACCGTTTCATTTTTCCGCGTACACAACTCAAAACATTTGAGGTATTTTATTTTTGTGCAAATGTATAAAAATAATTTATATGTATAAAATATTATAGTTTTTGTAGCTATTTTATAAAAATTAAGAAATCCATTAGTTGGTATGTTAGTTTTTTCTCGTTAGATGTGCTTTAAAATGTAAAGGAATGAACAGAGAACGTTGACGTCACAGTCACGTGATCTAGCGTTTTCCGAGCAATATTTTAAGAGAAATAGAAAAAAATGTAATACATAAAAAATAAAAAGATTTGAGACGAAAAATGAAAGAGAGGGTGATCTTAAAATTATTTAGAAGCTATCTAAATAGATTTCCGAAAATTGGAAACAACCCTATTCTAAAAACTTTTAGAACATTTATTTTCACTTAAGAATTTTATGACCTTTATTTATTCGATATTTTTTTCTCATTTCAGGTGGTATTAGGTATATCAGAGAGCCATCAAACAAATTGGATAGCAGTATTGGCCGCGCTAGGCTCAGCATTATGCTATGCAGTACATTTACTTTTGTTCCGGCAAGCTTTAAGAAATGGGGATGATATCAACTCTTCATTGCTTGTTGGTAAGTATTTTAACTGTAGGATTTGTTTATCGCCAACCCTCATTTAGCAAGCGTGGTGATTAAATGCTCAATCCTTCTCCGTGTGAGAGGAGGCCTGTGTCCAGCAGTGGGACGATAAAAAGGCTGTAACAGAACAGAATTTGTTTATAGATCTGATAAATTATGTGACAATAGATATCCAATTCTGTAATCTTTTGAGATAACCGTTGCATACATTTAAGAGAAGGGAAGATTAGAAATGGTCCTGTCAATATATATATATTTTTTTAATACAGATGTATGAGTGAATTGCGGTTGTTAATGTTTGAATTTCATTAATATAAATCAGCTTCAGAATACATTTTAGCGCTTACTTGAAATAAATTATTCTATATTTTGCCTTGTTTCCAACACAGGATACTTTTTATCTATTTGCTGAAATTCTCATAAAGAGCATCAAAAAGATGATTAATTCTCAAATTCATCATCATCATTTTCCCACCCTGTTCCCAAGTCATTTCGGGTCGGCGCAACATGTCTTTTTCTTCCATTCCTCTGAAATTAAAATCGAAATTCTACAATACTCCCAGGTCTAGTAGGATGTGCATGTGGCTGCCTCACGTGGGTGATAGGCGGCCTACTGGCAGCGACAGGTATCGAGCGAGCGGAACTCCCGCCGCCGCGACAGTGGACCTGGCTGCTACTCGACGCCGCGCTAGGACCCCTGCTTATTGACTCGCTCTGGTTGTGGTAAGATAATATTACAATTTTGTTTGCGTATGACCACGGAACTAAACTGCCTCGGATTTCCGGAAGGCGGGCGTGAGGTCATGAGCCCTTTTGAGACATCTTTTATATAATAAATGCAAGCCAGAGTTGGAGACCTAAAGTAATAATTATTTCGTGCGAGCTCAAATGCGTCAACAACTGCCGCCGCTCGCGACGCTCTGAGATGCGGCTCGATATTTGCTAGCATTTGTTTTTTTCGCACGCCGCGCGGTGGGGTTCACGCTCCGGTGTGGCATACATACTTCATTCATTTGCTGTAGACCATTTGTTTTCACCGCTCATCGCTTGCCGCGCTGCAAAACGCGCCGTAACTCGCACCGCGCTTGCCTGTGGCTGGGCTTTTAGTGCTCTCCCGGACATGAATACCTATTTTATGGCTTGTGATTTTAACATGTTTTTTTTTCTCACGAATTTATTCTGTTTCTTCACAGGGGCAAATCCCTAACGTCTCCTCAAGCGGCGACGGGTATCCTGGGCCTGGCGGTGCCGCTGTCGGTGTGCGTGGAGGCGTGGCGCGGCGGCGGCGCGTGGCAGGCGCTGGCGGCCGCGCTGGCGGGCGCGGGCTGGGCCGCCGCCGCCGCGCCGCTGCCGCAGCACTGCTTCACCTGCCTCACCGAGCGGCTGCGGGCTGCTGAGGGGTTCACGTCAGTACACTTGTGTATAGTCCTACTGTAGCTGTGGCGGCGCTGGCGGGCGCGGGCTGGGCCGCCGCCGCCGCGCCGCTGCCGCAGCACTGCTTCACCTGCCTCACCGAGCGGCTGCGGGCTGCTGAGGGGTTCACGTCAGTACACTTGTGTATAGTCCTACTGTAGCTGTGGCGGCGCTGGCGGGCGCGGGCTGGGCCGCCGCCGCCGCGCCGCTGCCGCAGCACTGCTTCACCTGCCTCACCGAGCGGCTGCGGGCTGCTGAGGGGTTCACGTCAGTACACTTGTGTATAGTCCTACTGTAGCTGTGGCGGCGCTGGCGGGCGCGGGCTGGGCCGCCGCCGCCGCGCCGCTGCCGCAGCACTGCTTCACCTGCCTCACCGAGCGGCTGCGGGCTGCTGAGGGGTTCACGTCAGTACACTTGTGTTGTGTATAGTCCTACTGTACCTGTACATATCACACCACAGGTCGCAACCTCCATACTAGGTCCAAGGGTTACTTAGGAATTTACCTGCTGTCTAACTAGAAAATTTTCGCAATATAAAATTCATAAAAAAAGCATATGTAAATCAGAATATATTGATACATATTCATGCAAAACACCCCCTCGGCATGCTATCTCTATCACACTCTAATTTTCACCATATAATTTACAGGGTGATACGAAACATCCCGGACTTAGACGAGCAGTCAGAAGCTCTGATGTCGT
The DNA here is from genome assembly GCA_033682625.1 of Helicoverpa zea x Helicoverpa armigera. Taxonomy (NCBI): domain Eukaryota; kingdom Metazoa; phylum Arthropoda; class Insecta; order Lepidoptera; family Noctuidae; genus Helicoverpa; species Helicoverpa zea x Helicoverpa armigera. Next base: position 6,315,566 of record JAWIIS010000011.1, read on the forward strand.
CGGACGAGCCCACGTAGCGCCTCCACCGTCACTCCTGCCACGAGAGGAACCACTGCTAAGTCTGAGCCGAATCCGTACCGGCTACACAAATAACGCCTGCTGACCTACCTACACCGCTGACACTATATGACGACAAGGTTAAACAAAAACAAGTCTGTCTTTTAAATAAGAAAAAAATATTGAACTCGTATTATTTTTGTTTTAGTAAAATAATAAAAAATTATAAGATATGGCCAGAGTTTCCGTTTATGACCGAAAGTTGAACACGCAGTATCTTACTAGTTAGCGGAGGAAAATAAAATCGTGTCGAATATTTTTGGCTTATCTAAAAGATTGACTTACACATTGTCGTCATACCTACTGTATCATAGCGTGATCGTCATCGCTATCGCTCTACGTGCAGTTTGATACTACCAATGCAAGATCGGCGGTTTAAGTAGACAGCAGGCCAACTAGACATAAGTAAGACACTGACTTCATTCATTCCGTATAGTATACGCAACTATTTATTTTTAAGCATCACGTCTTATGAACCCCTCGGCGCGAGCCGATGAGAGCCTGTGATCTAGATCAATTATATATTTAGATTCAGAGCTTTTAATACCATAAATTTTATCGTAGTGTGATTGCGCCAGTTTGTATTATAAATTATTATATCTCTTACGGGGTTTGCCGTATGTTCTGGCACTGCATATTTGGTAACGAGTAGCTAGTCGGGTGTTAACTTATATAATAAATGCACCCTGAAGTATTTGTGTGGTCACACCTTGTTTCGCCTAGTCTAATTTATAATAATAACTAGTAAACTATTAGGTGTGTTAACAGTTAACTTTGTAAAACTTCCTCATTTCTATCCTAAATTTGAACATAATGTGTTAAGAGTTACAAAAATAATCAATATAAAGAAATATCTTATTTGTATAATATGATCTAAATGTTTTCAAATCTATACAAAACATGTTGTAAATTGTATATTAAAACTAACAGTAGCTTTGTGTGATTAAAATCTTGTAATGTACATCTGAATATTGTAAACTGTTTGAAGTATACTCAACTATTAACTATTTTCATAAGTCTCCTGTACCTATTGAGTCCATATTACAAAGTAACTAATAAGTGAAACGGAATACGTTTTTATTTATTCACTAGCTGTGCCTTTGATCTCTGTGTTTACTAGGGGTAGAAAAAATTAAGGGCTGAAAACACTGACATATTGGTTCCAAAACTTTTATGTATATCGTACTTAATTGATATTGGTCTTAGCTATTAATATTTTATATATTGTGCATTTATTGGACGATCAAATTATGAATTGGAATTAATATATTAATTTGTTGTTGTTTTGTAGTGTTGACACCTTATTATCTTGTTGCTTTTACTTGAATTCGAAATTCTTTTGTCTTGTTTTCTTGTTGATTTCTTTTCTTACTGTATAACAATAGTGAATTAAAATCTTTTTGAAGTGGTTGAAATAATGTCTTTTAAATTGTTTGCATGATTCAATAATAATTTTGACATTTATGATATGATGATTATGAACTATGTAAATAGATAAACACTATGTAATTATATATTATACTATCTACCTGTTGTATATTGTGTTATGATTATAATTGACACAGTATTATGTAAGTGAATTATTTTGTGTTATTAAAGTAGTAGCAATAGATTTTATATACATATTACAATTCGTTTAATTTATTTTGTAATAATTTATTAAATGGTTTGGGTACTACTGATTCATAAGGGGTGTAGCCTCTACTAGGCATAGACCTACTTTCCGCACCTACATCGGAGAGCACGTAAATGTCGGTCCTGCGTCTGATCGTGTCGGAATATCGTCCCATCGGGCTATGAGAGTGAAGGAATAGTGAGTGCACCTGTGTTTTCGCAAATGCTTATGCACTATAATATGTCCTGCGCAATTGGCTAATCTCCTTACATAAGAACAGCCGCCGTCGGAGATAATCGGCTAGGACATTTTTTTCTTTAGGAGAATATAGGAACAAGTAGAAATAGTGAAAAAGTAGTTTCTGCCTCCAGTGTTAACCTTCTGCAGCTGAGGTGGTAGTCCCACAGACACCGCAAAATACAAAATTAAGTTTTTTACCGTCATTTTTCAAATTCGTGCGCCAGCTCTTCGAGTACCTTCCTATAAAAGGCTCGCGCGTCGGTCAGTGTGCGGGGGGCGGTCGCAGTGAGCTTACTTTAGCGTGGAGGAACAAAAGTGTCCACGGGACTACCACGTCAGCGTCAAGGTAAGTTTCCACGAGACTACCACCTCAGTCAAATGGTTATATCTTCATAGTGTCTCCTAAACTACCACGTCAGTAACCTAGTTTAAATGATTCATTTTTAGTGTTATTTTCCAATTTTCCTGAAATATTACGTTAATATTTTAATTTCTTATCAATTAACTTGAATGCCAAGCTAACTGGTGCTAAGTACCGAACAAGTTTTTAGATGGACATCTCAAGCAACAACCCTAAACCAGGGACTTCGGCTCGTAAAAGAACATCGGCTGGAACTCTCCAGAGACATGAAGGGGAAATATTGAACTAACTGTAACAGGAAAGTGACGATGCCTTTAGTGTTAGGTATTGATGATAAAGATGGAGATCCATTAGTTTCGATCCTGAAACCGAACGCGATGAAGATGACGCCATTTCACGTGAAAAAGAGTTTTAGGCATGGATGGGGGGTCCCTCCATCTCCGGTAGTTCGATTTGTTCCACTGAGTGACAAAACATTTTGTTATATTTTTCCAACTTAAATAAAAAGACAAACTAAGTATCGTTGCTGTGATTGTTCGAAGCCAATTTGCCTTCAGTTCTCTAAGCCACTGTGTGATAATTGCCAAAAAAAGGTGTGACTTTGAATCGCTCTAGTTTATAATTTGACCAACGAATGTATCTCATTTTTCCAACACTGATTCATATTATTGTGAACTTTTAAAATATGTTATTGAAAATTTGAAAAAGTTGATTTTGTTACTTTTTTTAGTTCATAAATTATTAAGTAGAATTTTTCAGACTGATTTGACATAAGTAAATAAAAGTTGTTTAATTTTGAAAGTACATTTCCTTTTTTTTATTCCAAGTTAATTTAACATTTAAAATAGGCTATAAATCTAATAAATATCAATAAGTTAGCTGTATAGTTTAATTTTACAAAAATATTTGCAATTGAAGTGGTGTCTCCTGGACTACCACCTCAGTTGAATTGTAAAAATTTGACCACGTCAGTTGCAGAGGGTTAAAGAATCTATAATATCAACCATGAACTGAGAAGACTGCATTATGAAATCAGCTAATTCTTAAACTGTCAAGAAACTGCTGAACCCGCCTAGATGAAATTCTTGTAACAATAAAATCCGATATGACTGACCATGAGCACTCGTTAGCGAAACGTGCTTGAAACCAAAAACCCGACAGGTATTATTATTCTTTCTCTGTCGAGTCGACCAACATTCTAAATCTCTGGCGAGATTTAAAACTCGTCGTTTTCAACTCGTTTTAATTTGACCATTCTTCTTTCGAGTCGATGACATGTCATATGTTGAGACTACACTATGTCAGCCCAATATGCCGCCACAGCGAGAGCACGGCCGGATGCGCTCATTAAGTCCTAATTTGACCATGGAGAACACGGTAAAAAATACTGACTGACAACGACAAGTGACAATCAAACAAGTGTCAAAAGCACACGATCCACACCGGATCGCACGCCTATATGTCACATAACCTCACTTTTGAAAGTCAAAATAATGCAGAGTTGAAGTGATGAACAATGCTTATTTTATAAATCCCAAAAGTTTTTAAAATATTATTTCGTCATGATATCTGCCACCCGTCTGTTTGTGGGAAACCTCCCAGAAAACACTCAAGAAAATGAACTTCACAAGGCTTTCTCTGTTTTTGGTGAAATAACAAACTTGGATCTAAAATGTAAACCTGGAGACTCTAATGAGAGTAAGAAGTTTGCCTTCGTTTCAATCTCTGCCGGGAATGCAGACGTGGAATCATGTAAGTATGCTGTATTGTACGGTTGTGTCTATTTCTGTACTTTGAGAGATAAACAAACACAATAACCGGAAACGCGCCAAAAAATATTTGTAATACACAAATTACATCTTGTAAGCCTCTGTTCTATACTATTTAAAGTATAAACAAGTACTATGAACTGTTAATAAATCAACTCAATGCTTTTATATGACAAACTTTGATTCATATTTTGCTTATATTTCAGGCATAAAGCATTTTTCACTAGAAAACTTTAAAGGCAATAGATTGTATGTAACAAGAGCCAGAGAAAGTTTCTTGGAAAGACTGCAAAGAGAAAGACAACTTGCACAAGTAAAAGAATCAGGAAAGGTATGCACATTTTCAGTATTGTTAAAAATCTGTAAAAATTCTAATATGTTGCCTTAATCATTAAATAAGCTAACTCCTCTGAAATGCATAAATTTTCAGGGTCTACAAGAAGAACATTTACCCAAGAAAACCCCAATATTAAAACTGAGTGACAAATTGAATCCACGGAAAAGAAAAATAGAAGTGAACCATGTTAATGAAGGTAACAGGATAAGAAGACATAGTAAGGATGACCCTCTCGCTAATGAGTCTTCATTAAATGATCATAAACATAAAATAAAACGTAATTTAAAAGATTCAAAACTTAATGACGCTGGAGATGCCACAGATGGTAAAAACTTGTCTATTGTAACTGAAGCTGATAAAAAAAAGCATGAGGCCGAAAAGAAAAGGCTAGAATCTATGAAAAAGAAGAGACAGGAGTTTAAAGAGAAACAAATGATAATTAAAACTGGTTTAACTGGTGTTGTAAGTATTTTTTGAAGTAGTTTATTTGCATATTTACATTTCAAGAATTCTGAATGTTATGAGAGTTGTTACTCTGTAGCCAAAATGTGTGTTACAATACAATGGCCAACTTTCATATAGTTGATACTCTTTGTGACAGTTAACCATATAAAAATTTACAGGACAAAGCAAAAAATAAAAAGGTGATATTTTCGGATTATGAAGATGAAATACCAAACGGAAGAACAGAAAATAATAGTAATAAAACAAAAAGAAAAGGCAACCAAAACACTCTGTTTGAAGATGATGGTGATGAATCTGACGATGGATTGAATTTTGAAGTCAAAAAGCAATTTGAAGGCAAGAAAGGACAGAAGGTATAAAACACGATTGTAATTTTAGTTGTAGTTCTTTGATTGTATATTTGTATAGTGTAGCATAAAATGTAAGTTTGACATGTTAGGTTTTAGATTTGCAATCAAGATACAAATCTGATAAACGTTTCACCTTAGATGAAAGGTTCATTGATGATGATGAAGAAGAAGAAACTAATCCAAGCCAAGATTACAATACTGAAGAAGTAGAATTGGGCACTGCAGATGAAAAAGCTAAACAAATGAATATACTACAAGATGTTCTTGGAGTGACTATCAAACAAAAATACACAGACAATGACAATAAAAACAAAAAGTAAGTTTAACAAGTTCTAGGCCAAACCAATGCTGAAGAGTCTCTGTAAAAGCCTATCAGGAATAGAGGGCAATAATAATTTTCTTCATTATTTATTCATTTTGCAGACCAAAACTAGGAATGCTTAGGTTTGACCCCTTGCAGCCTGACCATGCCAAATTTTTGGCACCTGTTGAACCCAAACCAGAACCAACAAAGAAATCTAAAAAGAAAGCAAAAGAAAAGCAAGAGGACATACAGGAACAACAAATAGAGCCAGAAGGTCCAAAAGTTGAAGTATCTAAAGAACAATTTTATAAAGTCAGTGATGCATTGAAAGAAGCCATAGCACAACCAAGCAGTTTCAGTTTACGAAGTTTATTTGGCAGCAAGGAAAATGATGATGATGGTATGTGCTTGTTTTTATATATACAACCTTTATAGAATAAAATATAATAAATCATAATGAAATCTTGCTACTTTATAATTTTCAGGTGTCCAAGAACAAGAGACAGACTATATTCCCCTTGAAGCACCTAAAGCAAAAAAGGTGAAAAATCCATTAGATCCTAAGGAAAAGAATCCTTTTGTTTATGATTCTTCTGATTCCGAAACTGAGGAGCCAGAGACTAAAGAAGTTAAACCAGAGCAGCTACCGGCACCTGCCATTGAAACTAAAGCTGTGTGGAAAGAAAATCTATTCTTTTCTACATTTGATATACGTCTAAAAGGTATTATTCGTTATATGACCCACTTTCTTGACATTTTGTTATATATAATACATTATTGAATTATTATCTAATATGCCATTCATTTTTTCAGATGGTCTATCTTTCTTCAGTAAAGCTCCAGAGACTGAAATACAAAAAGAAAGAAGGGAACTGAAGTCATTAATGAAGAAACGAATTTACAATAATGATAGAAAGAATCAAATGTTCAAAAAGAAAATAGGAGGCAAGAAGAAATCAATGAAAAAACCATATAAAAATAAAAGTTAATTTTGTTGATGGAGTGTTTTAAGAAATATAATACTATTATTTTATGTACTGTTATTTAAATGACATCCATCCAAAAATCAAATATTGATGTTTCATACACCAGTACCTATAAAGCCTGAAAGTCGGTTGGAATGAATGGGGTACCCTGGAAACACAGGTGTAACAATAATAAACCTGTTTTAACTATAATCATTTTTATTCAAACTATACAACTTAATAAATTAACGCCTCTTCCATGTAGGCTTCTTCCTAGCACCAGGTTGACCAGGCTTCTTACGTTCACGTCTCCTGTAGTCTCTGGTCAGGAGACCTGCTACTTGCATCCTCTGCAACATCTCTGCATCAACAAAACTGCGCAGGCCCCAAGCAATGCCCCACCTTATGGCACCTGACTGCCCAGAAGGACCTCCCCCTTCAATATTGCATTCAATATCAACGCGGTCTTGCATTCCAGTGAATATTAACGGGAACAGGACTTGTTCCCTTGACTGAACATCCTCAAAGTATGTCAAGTCTTTGCCATTGATAGTTATCTTGCCAGTACCAGGAGCCCTGACTGTTACATCACCTCTAGCTTTCTTTCTCAAACATTCATATGTTGTGATGAATGCACGGCCATCACTATCATAACTGGGCTTGGGGATTTCTAAAGCAAATTTTTGAGAAGCGATGGGATTTCTGAATTTTTCGATAAAGTCTTTGAAACGATAGGCATGTGGTAATGAAGCTAGCCTCTCCATAACCAACTTGAAGTTATTGTACTCTAGATCTGTGATAGTTTCCACTAGTACTTGTTCCAGTTGATCTTTGCTCAACCAAACACTAGTGCTCAAGTTAAGACTCCCATTGGGGTCAGGTGTAGCTTTTTTCCTTAGAACTTTGTCTTGGAAACTGTATAATTGCTGAATATTATCTGCAGCATCATGCATAAGTTTAAAGTAACTGGGTTTTCCAGTGTAAAACAAGAAATGATGAGGTCTGCCTGCTTCATCAAACTCCGCCGCTTTTCGCGCTGGGAAGACTTCTTCCGGTGGTTTCATCAGTGGCCGCGCAGCTGGGTCGTAGATACCACTAGGAAACAGATACTCGATTGCACGGTCAACATCCTTCTGAGTAAATGTCTCAGGATCTTCGCCCATCATATTTGCGAGATGTCGCTTGCCTATGTTATATTCAAACTCCTGTCTTTTCATAAACTGGTCATGTTCTTGGGACCTTTCTAAATAGGCTTTCATGGCTTTACTGATCTTCTTTTTCCTGCTTAAGGTTTCCCAATCTGTTAAGTCATTGAGCACATTATTAGAAGTTGCGGCAGTAACTTTCGAACTGTAATTCAAAACATTGCACACAGTCGGATTCCATAACTTCACACAAAAAGACTTTGTGTGTGGAAAGAGTTGTTTTATGAATACAAGAGACATGTTGAGGCTACTTCAATGTACACAATAATTATACTATTTATTCATATTTTAAAGTAAGTGCGCGCTTTCTTATATAAATTTAATCCTTGTGTAGAATAACAGATTAACCTGAGGAAAATTATTTATAACCTCAAAAAACGAATACTTGATATTCTATTTTTGGTTATGGCAATCGATTAGTGCTGCCCTGCCAATATTTTTTATCTCGATTATCCGCCTCGCTCGATATTGTAAAACGTTTGTTTCAAACCCCGAAATTCCCCGTCTTTTTTACCCCAAAATAAGTTTTTGGAACAAAATCACTAATTTATACGAGTCGTTTCAGCAGAGAGACGTCCACTGCTGGGCAAAGGCCTCCCCCAAGTTTCGCCACTTTATCAATCTTCAACAACTCGCAACTTTTGGCATTGACTAATTAATCTGATCGGACTTGAGCTTGACGATACCTACAGTCTACTGGTCAGATAGAGATATATACAACAACTTCAACAAAGTTCGCCATGAAGTGAAACCTGCCATCACATGAGTAAGCCTTGTGCACTTTAGTTTCAGGAACCCATGTGCCCATAGCTGTATGCGCCTTTACTTCAATAATTATTTGGTATGGCAACATTGTCAAGCAGCATACAAATTTAAATGTATCATGGACCGTTGTACAGTCAACTTCAGGTCAGTGGTAACAGTTTTATAGCAAAATCGCACTTATTACTATTGAGTTAAGGTGCATGACAGTTACCACTGATGTGCGGTCTACTGTACCTACTTGTACAACAAAATGTAACGCAATGTTTGTTTGTTTGTGATTGGAACAGTGTGTTTTGAATAGTGTTAATTTGGTGATTGTGACAATCTGATTAAACAGTTCTGTGTCTCATTTTCAAAATGAGTGATGATGAAAGCGATTTATGTAACGATTTTAATTTTCAGAATGCCACAGTGAGTATTATTTTGTAACAATATTTTAAGTATCGTTTGGATTCGTTAAAACCAGTTGTTTTAAGCAATGACACCGAGAATCTAATTGTTTCCTTTGTACATTGCAGACGATAAGCGCTAAGGGTCCAAATACCAATATAACTAATTTGAGTTTTCGACCATATCGACACGCAATGTCATCGACAATGTTTGGGCGGCAGAGGTATGCTGAGTCTTCCTACGACCAAAGGAGTATGTATTATAGAAGAGAAACTTCGCCGATGTCGGTACACAGTGCTCGTGACGAGCGACCACGGAACTTTCAACGATATTATGCTGGTATGAGCTCTCACAGATCAGTGTATAATGGAAGGAGTGGATCACCAATGTCTATGAGGAGTATTGGTATGTTCATTTCATATGTTGTACAAGCTGTCCCTCGAAATATGGATCCATTAGACCCATTTCCTAAAATCGGCCATAATTTGATGCCATTACATTTGATCCCTACTTTGAGGGATACCCTGTATTAATCGCCCTTTGGTATCAAATACTCATGAATTTGAAATCATTTCATATTCCAGATTCATCAGCAAGTGTCAGTGCTGCAGACATTGCTTTTGCTTTCAAAAATGTAGACTTCAATAAATATCAATTACGAATAATAAAGGATGCATATCAAAAGTTTATAAAACAAAAGGTTCGTAGAAGAATCGAAAGGAGAAGAAATATGAGACTTTTCCTGAAAGGCAAAAGACGGGGATCAGGTTATGACTCCGGAGAGCAAGGAAGTAGTTCCTCCATTAGCAGTGACGATAACAGATCCGTAGTAACATCCTATAAAGAAAACATGTCTAGCAATAGATTGGCCAGGATTGATTTTAAAGGTTTCAAAGATTGCAATATGGTTAAAGATTGCTCAGAACAATTCAGGCAAAATTCATTCAGAAACAAGTTTTCATTTGGTTCTAACATCAATCAACCATTTAATATCAGTACTGCTTCAAAGCAGATTATACCAACTCAGAAAGATAGATTCAGTCAACGAAATGGTTTTTTATTGCCATCTCAAAGATTTAACCAATCCATTGCTTCATCTGCCATAGAGGAAAATACTGGAAAGCCTCCAAGAACACAAAATAATAATATGAAGAATGTGAAAAATCATGATTCCCAAAGTATGAATGATAATTGTCCAAGTGCTAGTGAAAATGAAGAAATATTCTCAGAAATCACAGTCAGAGAGAAAAGCACTTACGATGTTCAATCTCAAGGCAAGCGAAGCCTAGACAGTGACGATGATATTGCTCTTCCTAAAAACAAGAAAAGCAGGGTAGCATCCCCAGTAAAAAATGCAGCAAATACCAAAAAAGCTCCTTCAAAACCAAGTATTGCACCATGCCAAGAGAATGTTGAAATGTCAAATAGTTTTCAATTTGCCAAGCCCATGTTACCAGTAAGGAAATCTAGGCCAAAGGTTCAAGAGAAGCTGATTGCCAAATCACACTCAACTCCTTTGCAACCGCTTAATGATTTTGTTGAACTTATTCCACAAACCCAAAATAATTTACCAAGTTCTCAACCAGCCGAGGTACAAGAAAAACCCAGTGAAAATGTTGCCAAATTTGATCAAACAGAAACATCACAGATTAGCGATGTTTCTTCACGACCAAGCTTTATCAAAAGAAAGTTGTACACGCAAAAAATGGATGTTGCAGAGAAAGCAAACCTGAGCTATGATAGTGCAACAAACAGTCCACAATCTAGTGTTTATTCATTACACAAGGAGAAGAATAAAGCAAGAAAGTTGGTAACAAACCAGTCATGTTTGAATAGAGAAGTCCAAGATGAGAACAATCTATTAGACTTGATCCATAAAATCGTGCCTCCTGACCAAATAAACATTACAAACCAAACCACTTTGAACCAGACTAGAATGACTGATGTAAATACAGTTAGTAAAAAGGACAATGATGATAAATGGGATGTAACATCTGTTATATCAATGTGTAATGATGATGATGTAAGTGATACATTCACTGATGAAGAAATATTTAAAGCTGATGACAGACCAGATGGTCAGAAGAACAAAAACACAAATACCAAAGCTGAGGAAAAAAACACGGACAAACAAGTAAAGAGTGATAGAGTACTTAAAGAGTGCAAAATAGTGTTGGAGAAGGTTCAGGACAATAATACATTGCAGAAGCATGTTGTTACAAAGAACTTCAACCATATGCATAACAGTGAGTATAACTTTAAATCATAATGAAACATTCAAGTAAGGTGTACTGAGTATTATGACATATCATTTATAATTTTCAGATGTCTCCAAACCAATCATGAAGAGTGCAGCCCAAAAATTTTGGGATTTGGACACAGATAGCGAAGCAGAATGTCAGACAACATTCCAGCCGAGCAACCAATTCAGTAACTTGAAAACTGGTACAATAAACTTTACATTTTTTATCAATATAAATATTTAAATAGTTCTTGATTCTATAATTTTGTTATATGTTCCAGCAGTTGCCACATTCAACACTACAAAGCAAGATTGTATCAGTTCTAAAGGTCATAACATAAATGAAATCTCCAAGAAATCTCAAAATGCTCCAGAAATTCAAGAAAATTTAAACATGACATCTATGAACAACACAGTTATGAGCAATCCTATCGACAATATGCGTAAGTTTAATGTCAGTGTGAGATCACATCGCACATGTAAGAAGAAGAAATCCACCCATAATATAACATTGACGAATGAAATAAACTCAAATTTGGACTATCTAAAACAGTTTTCAAGGGAGAAGAAAGACTCCAAAACAGTGGAAGAAAAGATAGAAAATGTTGATCCAAAACATAAAACTCCAAAAAAATCTTCTACACACGCGCCTAAACCAAAGTTAAATAAACAAACCAACAAAGAAAAGCCTGCTACTCAGAACAAAAATAGTCCTAAAGAAAATAACAAAACAGCTAACAAAGATAAAAAGGCAACAACAGAACCAAATTCAACTAAAGATAGCAAATTAAAATCAAAATCAGAGACTGATACAATTAGTAGTTCAGATAAAAATAAAAAATTAAAGCAAGTTGAGAGTGCACCTAAAATAAAAGCGACTACTAAAGTAAGTCCTAAGAAGAAACCTACATCTAAAAACGTTCGACAAAAAAATAAAAATACTGAGTCACAATCCACTAAATCAAATCTTAGCAATACAATAGAAACTAAACTTAATACTACTGTTAGGAACACTCGGCCTATACGGTCGTGTCGGACACCCAGCCAGAGCAGATCCATAGAACTATCCAAATCTTCACTACTCAACAATACTTCTATTGACGGTAATAAAACTCTCCGTTCAAGAGTAATAAATTTATCATCTTCTATTGATAACTCAATCAAAATTAAACCTAAAAATAAAAGAAAAAACAATAATACAAATAATTCAGAGATGGATAGACGGCAGAGTGATATATCGTTTTCTTTAAGATCGGAGAAACAGATACCCGCGCCTAAAAAGAATTTAACACGAAATCGCGCCGAATTTTTCAAAGGTAAAACTTAAGTAAATATGTATGTTTCTAATATTTTAAGAATTATGTTAAATTATGTATTTAAAAATCGCCTCTTCTGTCATCGCCGTGTCCTAAATCCATTGCCAGCGCCGGTTGCTGCATTGGCTGCTGATTTGGACTTTGATTCATCCTCTTTAATCACTCTATCTATTTAAAAAAAACCGCATGAAAATCGGTTGCGTAGTTTTGAAGATTTAACGAACAGAGAGACGTAGGATATAGGGACATAGGAATAGAAAAAGTGACTTTGTTTTATACTATGTAGTGATAATCAGTATATAGCTTTCATTTTCAAAATCAGCGTTAGAGCCAATTTGGGACATGGCGCCGGCAAAGGAGGAACTCCTCAGTAGGTTTAACACAAATTTTCAAGAGTAGGTAAAATTTGGTACAAAGGATAGTAAAGTTAACGGCTTGTTATTGAATTTTTTATAATGTAATTTATACATTTTAAATTAGTGTTTAGAGTTTTATAAGTAGGTCTAGTTTTTGCCGAACTTTTTTTCTTATTGCTCAGAAAATAATTGTAACACGCCATCAAATTTGACGGAAAGTCTGAAGTAAGCTGTATAGATGTGAACGCAGTGTAGAGTTATATTCTGAAAAGTCAGCTGTACGCGCCGCCACACAGCTTAACTCGCATCTCTAGACTCAAAATCATTTATTCAAACTTGTCTGCAAAACATGTGTCTGTCTGTAGTAGGTATACAATTTGCAATATTGACATGAAATAAATGTAAAAAGATTTTAATGACCACATTTATATATAGGTAGTTCAAGTTTTGTAAATAAATAATCAATATTTTTTGTGAAATAGGTAATGTTTAAAATGTATAATTATGTTTTTACTTGCATGAGTTCTAATAAATATTTTAAACATAAATATGTTTTTTTTAATGTACTTGGAGAGGCCTATGTCCAGCAGTGGACTGCGATAGGCTGATGATGATGATGATGATGATGTTTTTTATTTTCTAATAAAGGTTTGGCTGTTTCCGTATCGTACTAATACCACGTGTGCGTTTGCGCAGCGGAATGTTGTTGAATTTAAAGTTTTTAATTATGCAGATAATTAGTGTAAGACGTCCTATAATTGTGTATGGTAAATAAAAATTTGTGTATGCAGCCATTGTGGAGAAATTCACCAAAAACAGATTCCGCTGGGCGAACGTTGGCGAACGTTGTCCTGGCGGAACTTTTTTAATCCATAGACTTTAGAAGAAAAGAGATGTGTCCGAAAATTAGTGTGTATTTGTGTATAATTGATTATGTAGGAATGAAATCAGTGCATGCATAAACTTCGGAGAAATTCAAGTTTCCGCTACGCGAACGTTTGGCCATTAGCTAGTTTTCATATAAAGCGCTTACATAGAGTGCTGTAGATTTTTACATACGTTGTTTTGAATTTGTTTATATTTGTTTAAAAAACAGATTTAGAAAAAGTCGTAGGGTTTAAAAGATAAAAATATAAACGTAAAATACACTTATTAGGACTTAGTTCTTGAAGTATGCAGTTTGGGGTCTAGATTTTCACGTTTACACAAACCTTGTAAGTGTCTCCAACATGTTGCCAAGTATCAATGATGTTCCGTTAGTAATTAAAAAGTTATAGGATATTTTACCATGAACAGATCACTGTTTACAAAGCAGTCGAATATCACGACGTTCTAAAGGAATTGCATGGTAAAATGTATGCCAATAATTAGTTTAATCATTCAACTATTCACTTGCAAAATTTCATGTCATTAAATTCAGTAATTAAAGAAAGACAATTATAATACTGACGGAGCATCGAAACCCTACATAATCCGACCAAGTTCGGATAGCTACAAAAAAGCGGCCGTGCCATATGTCTAAGCAACTTTCTTAACTTGGTAGGTTAGTATTTATTAATTTGGTACAGTTGCGTACACAAGCGTTAGGAAAAAATAAAACAATTGTATTTCTTGATTGAAAAATATTTTTAATAATAATGCCACTATCTACGATAAAAATAAATCTTCAATTAACAAGTACTTCTCTATTTAAATATCCGTGTACAAAAATATTTTTATTATCTAGACACACGGCAGTGTGTCCGCCAAGTTCGAGCAAAAAAGGCGACACACCGGCCGTGGGTTATATTACACGAACCATTTCGGGCCAAATTCGACCCCCCTGTAACTCAAAATCTATTTTATTTACGCATATCAAATTTCTAGTATCTGTTGAGACCCCCTCACTTATCTAAAATACAAAATTTCATTAATATACCTATTGTAGGTATATTAATGACTAGTGGGCAAAGAACCAACCTCTCGAGTATGAGGGCGCGGGTTCGATCCCAGGTCAGGCAAGTACCAATGCAACTTTTCTAAGTTTGTATGTACTTTCTAAGTATATCTTAGACGCCAATGACTGTGTTTCGGATGGCACGTTAAACTGTAGGTCCCGGCTGTCATTGAACATCTTTGGCAGTCGTTACGGGTAGTCAGAAGCCAGTAAGTCTGACACCAGTCTAACCAAGGAGTATTGGGTTGCCCGGGTAACTGGGTTGAGGGGGTCAGATAGGGCAGTCGCTCCTTGTAAAGCACTGGTACTCAGCTACATCCGGTGAGACTGGAAGCCGACCCCAACGTAGTTTGGGAAAAAGGCTCGGAGGATGGATGTAGGTCTTGAGATATTGACGTCAGAAAATCGCTATTTTTACTATACACTCACTGACTGATTCACTTATTCACTGATTCACTGACTCACTCATCAAAAACCTAGACCACTTCCAATGGTCGTATTGACTTGAAATTTGGCATGGAGGTAGGTCTTTAGGTCAAGGTAAAGGGAAAAATCTGAAAATGGCCAAGTGTGAGTCGGTTTCAAAATAATGAAGGTGTTTTATACCCGGTGTAAATTTATACCCCTAAGGAACTAAAACGAACTTAATTTATAATATATCTTCGAATGGTACAAAGGTTTGTATTTAGTCAAAGTAAAGTAAAAAGCTGAAAACGGCCAAGTGTGAATCACTTTCGAAAATAACGAATGTGTAACTTTGATCCACGAACATAATATATGATAACATGTCATGTCAGTCAGTTGGTAAATCTAGTCATAGTTAATCTAGTTCATTTCTTTGTAAGAAACATAGTGCATATTAAAAAATCTAAAAGATAGTATAAATGAGACATTTCTTTAACTAACTTCATCATAAGAAAAAAATAAAATAAACAACCTTACAAAAATAAATGAAATCCCACCCAAAACAAAAATGTGAAAGACTGCCAAGTTCGATAATATGGGAATGCTTCGCCTATAAAAGAAGTGAGATCTGAATAAGTACCAAGTTCCATACACATACATCAGTTAAAAATAGTTACTTTTTAATGATGATTACTTGGCAAGTTTTAATAGAAAATTAAATACTTGATTCATTGCGTTTAGTAGGTTTATAACAAGGTGTATGAAAACTTGCCAAGTAACATGATTAAAAAGTAACTATTTTTAACTGAGGTATGTGTATGGAACTTGGTACTTATTCAGATCTCACTTCTTTTATAGGCGAAGCATTCCCATATTATCGAACTTGGCAGTCTTTCACATTTTTGTTTTGGGTGGGATTACTTACTTACATAAATTACTTAACTATGAGATAAAATTAACGTTAATAAACGTTACGTATTTTAACTAAAATGTCGTAGATAGTGGCGTTATTATTAAAAAAATATTTTTCATTCAAGAAATGCAATTGTTTTATTTTTCCTAAGGCTTGTGTACGCAATTGAACCATATTAAAAAATATACTAACCTTCCAAGTTAAGAACGTTGCTTAGACATATGGCACGGCCGCTTTTTTGTAGCTATCCGAACTTGGTCGGATTATGTAGGGTTTCGATGCTCCGTCAGTATTATAATTGTCTTTCTTTAATTACTGAATTTAATGACATGAAATTTTGCAAGTGAATAGTTGAATGATTAAACTAATTATTGGCATACATTTTGCCATGCAATTCCTTTAGAACGTCGTGATATTCGACTGCTTTGTAAACAGTGATCTGTTCATGGTAAAATATCCTATAACTTTTTAATTACTAACGGAACATCATTGATACTTGGCAACATGTTGGAGACACTTAGGTACAAGGTGTGTGTTAACGTGAAAATCTAGACCCCAAACTGCATACTTTAAGAACTAAGACCTAATAAGTGTATTTTACGTTTATATTTTTATCTTTTAAACCCCACGACTTTTTCTAAATCTGTTTTTTAAACAAATATAAACAAATTCAAAACAACGTATGTAAAAATCTACAGCTCTCTATGTAAGCGCTTTATATGAAAACTAGCTAATGGCCAAACGTTCGCGTAGCGGAAACTTGAATTTCTCCGAAGTTTATGCAAGCACTGATGTCATTCATACATAATCAATTATACACAAATACACACTAATTTTCGGACACATCTCTTTTCTTCTAAAGTCTATGGATTAAAAAAAGTTCCGCCAGGACAACGTTCGCCAACGTTCGCCCAGCGGAATCTGTTTTTGGTGAATTTCTCCACAATGGCTGCATACACAAATTTTTATTTACCATACACAATTATAGGACGTCTTACACTAATTATCTGCATAATTAAAATCTTTAAATTCAACAACATTCCGCTGCGCAAACGCACACCATACCTACCTACCGCTAATGGTAACGCTCGCGCTCCGGCTAGTGATACTCTCCTTGACAGCTCTGGGTCTGGTGGCCAAGGTGAACGTGACGTAACTACGCGGTTCGGTGAGCAGTCTTAATAATGATGAACGCCGCAACCCCAGTAAAAGTACCGTAATAAAGTAGGTATAGGGGATATATCTAGTATATTTAGAACTTACTTAATAGGTACCTAGGACAATGGCCTATTTATTAAGCATACATTTTAATGTTAACAACACCTTATAAGAATTATTTCTGGAGTATCGGAGACGCGGTGAAGGGTGAACCTTCAGCCACGAGCTATCTAGACTTCTAATATTATTAAACAGGAAATTTATTTGGGTTGTTTGTACCCTAGACTCCGAAACGACAGAACCGATTAGAAAATCGGTTCTGTCGAACCGATTAGAAAATCGGTTCTGTTGTAATAAGTAGGTAGCTAGCTAGGAACATAGTCTATATTTTTTCCCGACTTATCGGGTAATAAATTTACATATTGCATTTGGTATTGATTTGTATAAAAATAAAAAACTCATTTTAATAAAGTTATTATTTTATTCGATAAGACATTCACAATCTGAAAACCAGAGGCAATTAATATTTGCTGTTAAGGCAATTTATGAATGCTAAAGTAAATAAATTAATTATCTATTTATCTTAACCAGCGAATAACATCTTTTTTACGCCAACAAGTCGTTAGTTTCTTCGACGCGTCTAGGATGTAATAATCTACTAAATAAAAATATGTTGAATTATAATGTTATTAGTATACTTCTTATAGTTAGTTATAATAGTGCAAAAATTCAAGTTTAAGTCTTGTATTTTGATTAACCTAAATCATGGTCATGTAAATATCACACTACCTGGAACCAATTCATGATTACAATTATAATCACGTTTAATTTTGTTAGTTACTTTCAGATCTAATACTTATTCACTTGTTATTCCAATTGTATAAAAATTATATAATTTAGAACCAAATATTACAATTTGACCCAACTGTGTCAGTATTATAACAGAATTAAACAATTAACAGTAAATCTCTTCCAATAATTTAACAACCTATTAAATGCACATTTATATAGGCACCAGTGGCCCAAAAATGATGTCGAATACAGCTTTTCTTACATTCCACAGTCAAACTTCATACCATACAGCTTTAAAATACACAGTAATTGGGTTACTCCATAGGAAGAGCATACAGAATTAGAAATAACTTCCGTCAAGAAACTATGCTCCCGAAGTCAAGGAATGCACTTAGATATGACACAGCCACGTGAATATGTATAATAATGAATTACAGAGCGTGTACATGACGACATCATGCACTTTGTGATAATGATGCGAGACAGTAAATATAAATCCACACAATAATATTTAATAGGACAACACACACAAACAAGTGTTAAATATTATTTATTGAACTAATCTCAAGGAATATTGCCTAAAATATATTGCATTTGTACAACAAGTAGCAGTAATAATGTACAAGCCTCGTTAGTATACTGTAACATATTTATTATACATTTACATCTAGTGTGTAGGTATTAAGTGAACTTGAGCTATGTTAAGCCATTTTAGGGCCACTGTTTCCAAACATTTAACCTACATGATTCAATTACGACTCATTGGCTGTGAAATACTAAGCACTCGATACTGTCGATGATTGTAAAGCGAGATAATTTCGATTTGATATATGTAATATACAAAGAGCACTATGATACGCGTAGATACATTGATATTTCAATATTCGTCTTCTTCGGGCGGGTGTGGGTTGTCGCCGTCTATTTCCTCTGGAGGCGCGAATCCGTCCTGACAACCAAAACAACACATATTCACTTCACTTGTTTACATACAGTCTGACATAATTGTTTACCTTACTCAATTTTCATAAAGTTACTTAATTGGCAGATATTTATGCTTTTGAATTGTAAAAGGTCAAGTCAGTATGTAATGAACATGTCTGGTATGAAGTCTAACGTACCTCAGTTGCATATAAAATATCCAAAATCTTCTGCACAATTGGAGCATTTTGCTGTTCTTCCATCTCTTGACAGATCACCTCTATATCCCGGAGCTTGCCAAAATAGAAGTCCCTTTCTTTCTCGAGGCCATCAACTGTTGCTTTCAATTCATTTATCTGCATCAAAAAGTACAATATTTAATGTAAAAAAATCACTGATAAGGGATAAGTAATGCTGTAAGTAATGAATAATTTCACTGGACTTTAGATAGATTTAGATAACAAAACTGTAGAGAATATCCTAATGTTATCAACAATATATAAAAATATGACAGTACCTGATGATTTAACTCGTCAATAACTTTGGAGTCCCCCTTAGCACTTTGATTTATCCTAGATAAGTTAACTGGAGGAGACCTCACTGTGCTGTTTGCTTTGCCAACTGTAAAATATAAAATACATATTAAAATATTTTCATGGAATTGACACCATTCCCAAACAACTACCTACACTAACAAAAAATATTTATTGTAAATGTTTTTTTTGTCTGATATTGTTTCAATAACAATCAAATTCAACTAAAGGATAAGTTACTTCAACATAGCCATATAAAAAAATTAGCAATTCCAATAGCATTATTAAAGCATTTAGTAAGCAAAATCACAAATTGAGGTAAATGTATAAATAAACTATCTTCCTGTAGTGACATAATGATAGTAAACTGAAAATATGACGAGGAATAAACATAACACAAATAATATGACTGGGTGCAATGACTCAGAAGATGAATAGGAAAAAAGTTAACAATAAATGACTGATAACCAACTGTGTAAATGAAGAATATATAAATGTGCATATGATACTGTGCAGGTGTGGACTGGTAATAATATTGAATAATTTTAATTTAATGTAATATACAATATGTACATTTCATATAATAATTTAATATTATCTCAGAATAAAGTTTATTATATTTGATGGATATAATAATGGCGCAAAATATTATTTACTTAAATATAGGGGTCCAATTGTTACATAAAGTATAAAAATTACTATAACTTTGATTATGGTTCATATATCCTCTATGCAACTGAATAAAAAAGCAAAGTTAATAAAACAAATCAATTTCTATAAAGAAAACAAAATAGTACTGGATTGGGGTCTAGCTGCGACTTTGGCGACTGGCGCCGTCGGCTTCTTGGCGACGGCGGCCGCAGCCCGCGGGGCAGCGGCGCCCCCGTGCCCCATGGGCAGACCCTCGCGTTGCGCCACCGCGTCATATTCCGTGCCTCCATAGTTGGCATCAAAGAATTTCTTGAACCATTGCAAAAATTCAAAATTGTCTTGGAAACGACCCTTCACCAGTCTGTCAATGGGTACTATCTACAAAAGAAAAAAGTGAAGGTAAAAATAAAAAGAATCACAATGCTACAAAAGGTGCCACTACCTGCCTACAGTAATAACTACACAAGACATGTACAGATGACCACAGATAGGAACACATGATGTGGAGTATGCTTCACAGTTACTATTGTGTTGACCAGTCTCACACAGTCACTAGCCACAAGTAGTGTTGCTATGTGTGGTTTATGAGTGAGGTGCATTATTTGAGTCGGCTGATGCATACTGCCGGAGTGGTGCATGGGCGCAGGGCGGCGCGCGGCGGCCCTGGGCGGCGGTGGCGCCTGAACTGCACCACACAAAGGCACTCCAGATTCACATGCCCCTGACCCGATGGTGATGCCACCACGGGCCTCAAATGCGTCATACTCCCTCCCATCATAATTGGCATCAAAAAACTTTTTAAACCATTGTAAGAACTCAAAATTGTCTTGGAACCTTCCTTTTATCAGCTTGTCCACTGGTATTACCTATAAAGTATATTGTAGTGGTGTGGTAAATTATATCGTCACTCTACATGTAGTTTCCTAGAGTATCTGTGTTAAGATTTTACTTTCAAACTTTTTGAAAAGTATATGGTGTTCTTTGACTTGTAGGTTTCAGAGCTTTAGAAGTATTTAAAATATGTATTTTTTGAGTATATATAAAGTAGCTTTAGGTTGTGCAGCACACAGTGTTTAAAAGTGCCTCTTGAAGCTTGGTTTAGCTTCTAAGAGAAAATAATCTTGGAGTAACAAAATTAACAACATTTAGCTAATAAATGGCTGGAATATGTAAGTTATCAATTACTAGCTTACTTATAGTTAAAGCTTAGTGTGTGTTGCTCAAACATTACCTTATCAACTCCCATTTTTTTGAAACCAGCTTGTAGTATTTTGAAGTTTTGTATGTATTCATGTTCTAGGTTTGTTTTGAACTTAATTCTTTTCATGGGCACACTGTTCGGAAACAACATGTCCATGAACTGACAGTAAGCGGCGCCTGTGCACAGTTCCTCAATCTTCGCGAAGTTCGACTGCAGGCAGTCGTTCACCCACGCCAACATATCATGTCGGGACAAATTCTCAGAAGTCACATTCGTTGAATACACGTTCACTGCCATCTTCACTATTCCAATACTTGCGTCTAAAATATAATATCACTAAACATTAAAGGAATGCCGAGAGACCGGCTTAAAATCGACAGCAATGCGTTTCGGAAAAAAGAAAGCCGATCTAAAAATAGGTCGTGGTATATCCGTGACGATTACCCGACGAATCACCCAAAGTTACATCAAAACACTCACTGAACACTTCCTAAACTATTTCCGATATGTTTCGATACTTTAAATATAGAAAATAACAGTAAACGTCGCCTTCAGCGGATGTGGTGATAATAATATGACAGGGGACGAGACGACTCATCAAAAATCCGTAGCGCCGCATGATGAAAGTTGTCGGCACACCCTTTTCTGAAATATTATCTATATTTATGCGACTTACCTTTTATAAGTGAGGTCTTAGAATTAAATAATGTGCTTCAATTTATCGTGTTTGAACAAGCAATCAAAAACGTTAGATTTTTGTCCAAAAACGCTTGCCGAGTTCTTCGTTCCGTGTTGTCATAGACTAAGTATCACAGACAAATCAAGCTTTATAAAAAAAAATCTCTATGGACTTTCAAACTATGAAACATTACCTTTAGTGTCTGTTTACGCCTTTATTTAGTGGACTTTGAGTAAGATGCTGCCTAGTTTTACCGATAAGAAATCATCAAATGACTGCAAGATTCCACTGGACCTCTTTCGAATCATCTGGCAGCTTGGACAAACTCGTTTCGCTACGAGTTCCGACGTTCGAAAAAATTCAATGTTAAAATGTTCGCTGACTGAAAACCTGTGCAATGTAATTTATTTCAATGAAGGTAATAAGGTAATAGTTACCAGTAGCATATTTTTCGAAATACTGAGTAAGAGTGAAACCAACTATGCAGTTATCGTGGGCAACAATCGATCCCAATATTCCATGCAGAAAATAGCATAGTAAGAGGATAGCATATTTGCAGTAAAAATCGTATTTTTTCTTTTCTATACTAATATTATAAATCTTAAGAGTTTGTTTGTTTGTTTGAACGCGCTAATCTCAGGAACTACTGGTCCGATTTGAAATTTCTTTCAGTGTTAGTTAGCCCATTTATCGAGGAAGGCTATAGGCTACTTTTTATCCCGGTACGGGAAGTAGTTCCCACGGGATGCGGGTGAAACCGCTGGCAGAAGCTAGTTGAGTATAAAAAAATAGTTCTTAAGAACACGATAGATGGCGTTGTACATACTACGTTACTGGGACCTTGCCAAAACCTCTGTGGCATAATTCCATAAAATCACAGATTTCTGCACAAATTGCTTTCGTTTGTCACAGACATTCAGATAAGAATTTGACCGTCATTATATGAACCCAAGTAACGCTCATTTCCTTGTTTTAACGAATCGAGACCAGCGCCATCTAGGCATCAGCTAGAAAAATAATAACAATAAAAAAGAAAATTAGTCATTTGATCGTCTAGAAAGCGCCTTAGGCTGTCCCTCAATATTACGCATTGTGCCAAATGAGGGATTTTCGATTTTCTTTTTTTTTGAAGCTGATATATAGAAAATGGGAAATAAAAATGGAATGAAATGAGAAAAGACATCAGTCAGACAACTACCCAAATGTCCCGAGAGATTTTAAAAACAATTTGTCCAGGAATCTGAATTTCTTGGGTCTCGGCCCAAAGGGCTCGGTGCAACGTTTTTTTTTAACTTGGCAAAGGCTCACTCACGTTGTCAGTAAAACGCCATCTGCACTGCACTGACCTTTAATATAGAGGTCAGTGGCCATCTGGCACTGTTTTTCTAACTTTTTTTAAATGCTCAAAAAAACCTCTCATTGACCGTGCTGAGTTATTGTTGAAGGTACCTACTACTGAAGATAACGTTTTTGTACGCAAGACATATAAAATTTCACGATTTACACGGGAATGAAGAAAACCTTTTTCGTTAATCTTGCTGTGGGCAGTGTTCGATAATTCTGGCAACAATGATCTGAATTGTCATTGTGAAATCTATGACATTGACTTTGTCGGTTGCTGTCAGCACTCAGCTGTGACAGCCGAGAGAGCTGTCACAATATTCAATTGCCCCGGGAAAGAGAATGATCCAACCAAAGAGTAAAGTAATATATAGGGAAAAGAGAGCCCTCTTGCGTGATAATCATGCAAACCTATTTGTCAATGCGCCATCTCTCTCTATATTGGCCCCGAACTACCTACATAGCTATAGCTATAAAAATATATTTATGCATCATATTCATAACATTTTCTATTAGGGTTAATAGCACCATGTAACTATAACATTGGTTATCGTTATAGTTACATTATGCTACTTACCCTAATAGAAAATGTCATCGTTAATATAGTAAAAGGTCGAAGAAAAACAAATAATTATTATGTATTATTACTTTTTATACGCGTGTACGCAGAATGCAAAAGCCGCCATATTGATATTTTGTTATGATCGATGATCGGTTTTGTTAAGTTACTTGGAATACTGACACCAGGTCTTTTTAGATTAAAATTGATATTTGTGCTTTTTCAAACCGTATTTAATTTATTCGCCTATTTTATCTTTTTTTTAAGTGTCTAATATTTTCCTCATACTTTTCTCTAATTAATATTGCATAAATAATTTTATATTGACAAACAAAAACGATTATAGTGTAGTGCCATCTGTTGGTAATTTAAAGTATCTTTTAGATAGTAAATAGTTTCCGGGCCAAATAAAAGGTGGCGACTCTTCATTCACTTAGCTGTCAAAATGTACGGAGTGTCTCCCCCCTGGATCCAACCAAATGAATTTTGATTATACATAAGTTTAGACGTTATTTACGCAATATATTTATAATTTAATATAGTTGGCCTTTTAGTCTAGTGTAGTGCAAGGTAATTTACTGTGTGTAGTCTCACTAACTTAAATTTCATTGTCGATTTGTTTATTATTGCTGATAAAAATTATCGTAGTTATATTTACAGTGCTTTTCGGCAGCACCTTATCAGTTGTTTTGATTTAGTTTAGCACAATGGCCGAAGATGAGGAACAGCTTACTGAGAGTAATCCTAACATTAATAGAATTAGTGAATTACCGGCGAAGAAATTCGCTATTACGATGGAGTTCCCCTTGTTTGTTGTGATGATGGCAATGTCGCTCTCTGGTGAGTCTACTATTATTTATCTATTGCGTATGAGTAGAAATCTCAGGTCTCTAAATATAGCTATCTACAAATAAATTTCTCCCACTAATATAACTTTGTATGCATGTTCATTTTGCAATTGTTATTAATTTCACGCTATACCTATCGCACGCGGAAGCAGAAATAAACAATGCGACTGTGATTCATATTATGTTTCAATGACAAACAATTTTTATTAAATAACATTAAGTTTCTATTTTTTTAAGAATGGCAGTTTGCCAGCAAGTGTTAATAAATATATTGAAAATCATGTTTGGCAAATTGCCCACAAATATTTTTTTCTTATAATTCCTTTACCTCCAGTAACATGCCATTCCATTTTGGTCAGTTACAAAATAGTGGTAAATATTAACTTCAAAATTACCTAGTAATTAAAATATAAAATAATTAAGATATCCTAAGCTCCTGATTCTAAGCTGATCCTAAGCTCCTGGCCACAAATGGCGACCGATAGGGAAAGATGGAGGGAGCTATGGGGGAGGCCTTTGCCCAGCAGTGGGACAACACAGGCTAAATAAATTAAAAAAAGTTGATTGCACCTCAGTATCAACATCAAAAAATTTGTATAAATAACACTTCAAAATATTGGTTAAAATTAACAAATAGGTATATAAGAATTCATAAAAGCAATCATCATAGTACCCATCTGTTTGTCTTTATACTATCTATTTAACTGCATGTCTGAATACAATGCAAACTGATATTCTGTTATCTGGTAATTTTTACTAATTGTGTGTTAAGCTTAACAATGGTAATAAAGTACAGCTGTCAAGCTCTTACATTCTTTAAGCCATAATTCAAGTCATGTATGTCATATAAAAATATCAAATGGTATATTGTTCATGCATGCAGGTGTCTATTAAATCTTATCAGTATCATTGTACCTACTTGATTGTAAAAGAGGTCCAAGCATACTTTATTTTGTAACAATATAATTTTGGATAGTCTAGCAGACTAGCTTATTATAATATAATGTCACTCTAAAGATAATAAATATGTGAACTAAAAAAAACCCCTTTTTCAGATATAAACCTTATGACTATGCCGAATGAATCATATTGGTATGACGTTAAAAACTAATTTTAGTAGTTTTTTGATAACATATTTTTCCCCTTCTTTCATTAATTAGTATCATTTCTTTTATTTCAAAACTAGCATCTACAGTAGACTTCCTAGTTGCAAACTCCTTCTTAGGCCTTTAAATATCTAACGTTCTTAAGTACCTAATAAGACCATCGATAGCCCTGACATTAATTCGCATGCGCGTGCGCCGCGCGTATGCTTCTAGCGTGGTATGCGTAACACTCGACTAAACTACAAATTAAAGTAGTTTAAAAAAAAGTTTAATCTATTTCCAAATTAAAGGTACAACACGTAAGGCTAAGGATACAGCCTGCTGTTATGCGGAAAAAACAGTATAAGTGTAGTTGTGTTCAATAGCTAGTTAAATCAGTACAATTTTTCAAAATATTTCGCGAGTTCAATTCTGGCGCCATAGTGTTTCATTATTAAATTCCTTCAGGTGTAGTACCCATTCGTCAACGTCGAGTCCTCTTTGCCCTTATTACATTTAGCCAACAGAATCCTAATAAAAAAAAAAGTTGTTATGAAGGTATCTTAAACTTCGGAATTGTGGGTAAAATATGATTACCGCTTCAGTCCCCCTAAGTACTTAGTTTTTGCTTCTATGATCATTCAGTTATGAAACCAAATACCTAGTAAGAGATTTTTCCGTCGCATCTCTCGCTGGTGTTCCTTTTGCACGAATTGATAGATCTTCTTGGAAATAAGCCGAGCAAAGACTTCGATGAACAAATTACTTAATGATAGGTACTTACTTCAGTGATCCCTTAGTGAATAAGAAAGTCGTGGTGGCCTAGTGGGTAAAGCACCAACAACCAAGGGTTCGATTCCAAGTCATTTGCAACTTTTCTATGTTTTATGTAAAGTAAATACATACTTACAAACGTAAGTAGGTATATGTTTAGACAACAATGGCTGATAAAAGGTGAAGGAAAACATCTCGAGGAAACCTAGACTTGTAAAGTCTGAAATCACTAATCCGCATTGAGCAGCGTGGTTATTAACGCTTCTCCGCGTGAGAGGCCTGTGCCCAGCAATGGGACGATAAAAAAGGCTGTAACAGTAACTTACTTCAGTATCCTACCTTACCTACAAACTACCTACATAATCTTCTCAAATCATATAAAATTACAAAATTCATTCGTTCTGTTCTTAGTCACTCTGTAGTTTGTTCAAAACATTGGCGCATGCTTGATTTACAACGCTTTATTATCTTTTGACATTATTACACACAATATTTTTTGCCCTATTTGCGATAGCGAAATATTCGGTATCCTTAATAGGTATAATTTTGTTTTGCTTCTGCTTTAGTTAGATATTGTAAAACTCCGACAAACAACGATTTCTTGATCAGAATTTTAAAAGGGGGTTAGATACCAATACTAAACGTATTAAGAAAAATAAAATGAAAGTCCTGCTTTAGTCGACTCATGTCTGAATTTTTTCTAAATAACTCCATACTTTTAGGAGCGGCAATGAGCAACATTATACTTTACCGAACATGCGTCCACGGTTTGAACCACACGGAAGACGAATGCAGGCCATTCCTCTCACCAGACAAAAACAACCAGACACATGGCTTAGAAGCCGAAGTTCAGAAGTACGCGACAATCGTTGGAACAGTAAGGGGTATCATAGAAGCGGTCGTGCCAGCGATTCTGTCCTTCTTCCTAGGAGTATGGTCTGACACGCATGGACGAAAACCGCTGATTGTGTGGCCGCTTTTGGGTAAGTTCTTAAACTGCTATCGTGCCGAGGAAATGGCATTGAATCTGGCCTTTTGGTTTAATTTCAAAATGAAAGTATTTACAGTGGCAATAATTAAGAAATGAAAACCTAAATAATTGTAAGAATCAAATCGTCCTACGTAAAATCCTCCAGTATTTTTAAATGATCCGAAAAGACCATGTCATCCTTTTCTTCATTGGAAACTATAGATATCACTTTAATGTCGACGGGGGGTCCTAATTTTGCAGAAATCGCTGCGCTTAGTTTTAGCACGATACCTATTCACTAATTTATTAATTTAAATTAGCAGGTATACAAAACATCCTAGTGTAGACAATAATATTTGCATAACATGCAAAAACAATAAACCTGTTGGTTTTTAAAACGCTTTTTATGTCCATAAATGAATCAGTCCCCTTTTGGTATTGCGTTAACTTATTTGTGATTATTTTTAAACTCACGTGTCTGCCATGCCGGATTGAATTTATGAAGGGTTCTCTAAAATGTAGGTAACTGATACACCAGATGTAACCAGTTTACCCAATCCTTTTTATTGGTTGTATATCAGTTTTATGGAGGAATAATATGACGGCAAAGTTAGGGCGTCTTAACTTTAACGCTTAATGAACATTTTGGAGATCTTTGTTGCCTAGAAACGAGACATGCAGTTGGTAATGCAGTAAACATTGATAGTAATGTTTCGCACCTAGCCTTAAGATTCAAGGACGTAGTAGATGATTAAACTTTAATCATTAAACCTTAATTAATTAATGCTCAATTGGTGATTAATGCTCAATCCTTCTCCGTGTGAGAGGAGGCCTGTGCCCAGCAGTGGGACGACAAAAAGGCTGTAACATCAAACCTTGTTTCTTGTTATGAGTTTTTACTTTTTAGACGTTGAATAAAGTACCTAACTATATAAAGTGTAGTTAAGTAAGTAACTAGATTTTTTGCGCTTGAATAATTAAGTTCTAGATCTAGACACGACTAACTTGATGACCTTGTAGGTACTCTTATTCGAATAATGACGTTAAAACATTTGCATCGATCGCAAAATATAATAATAGTGTTTAGAGACGCGTTTAATTGTAAAAATTATCGCAGTTAAAATTATGAATTCAAAGACTTACTTAGGTATGGTATGTGACATAAGGTATAGTATGCGAATGATAAAGAGTCATATCTAATGTTAACTTAGAAATAATTTCAAGAAAACCTTTAAGTACTGAAATATTGTAGTATCCATATAATATAAAAAATAGGGAACTATATTTTTTGTCACCAAAATTTATTTTTGTCATCAAGTTGTATCACCTAATAAATAGATTTATCGCCACGAAATATTTTTGTTCTCAGATAAACAAAGAGTGTTCCCATGTATGAATTACCAAATTATTGTCAATATAATGAATAAAATATGAGATGGATCACCAATAAAATTGTAGTGCATTACATGAATATAAACTTCGTTCTTATAATAATAGTTTTATTACTTAAATAATAGCTTGGTGCTCAAAATGGTAGATCTGTCACCAAATAAATCGATTAATCGATCCCTGACTGCGACTGCTTTTTATTTGTTATTTTGTCACCAATACAGTAGTTACATTTTATTATGTTCAGTTATTAAAATAATGTATTCGTTACCAATTTAATACATGAGTTTATTTTTAATGAAAATATGTTCAAAGGGAAGAGGAAGGGAAGGGAGACAAATTGGCGCGCTTTCGGGCCTCAACGAATGGGTTGTAGGTTGGTTGTAGGTACGATCATACGATGCTTATTTTGACTTTAATTAAGTGTTTTATTTACTATTCAGCTAGAAATTTAATTTAAATATATTTATACTACCTGTGGAAATTAAGACCCTTGGGGGAGGCACATGGCCAGTGAAGTAGTAGACTCTTTTGGTTGAAAGGATGATGACGACCACCCTACATTTTAATACAATTCATGAAATTTTCTAGTGATATAATATATGATTTATTGGTGATCTCTTTAAATTAGTTTGCCTAAATACTATTAGGACAAACCTATTATAATACATACAAAACCATTTATTTGGTACTTGACCCCATATCTCCATGATTTTCGGTAATTTATTGTGGAATTGATTTTATATTGTTTGGTGATACATTTTGGTGACAAATCTACTATTTTGAGGGCAAACCCTATTATTTAAGAAACACAAAATGAATTAAATTGGTGACAGCTTAAATCATACCCTAAAAAATATATTTCCTTCCTTACTAATCTGAAATGTTTTTTTAAAGTAAGTAAATAAAAACAACACTCATTCTAATTATAGATGTTTATAAACCAAAATACACAAGTCAATTCAAACTAGGAAACATTGAACTAAAAACAATAATTAACAAATTGTAATTTAATTAATTCCATTGTTCTGCGTAAATAAACTGTAATTGTTTAATGTATGTAGGTGTAGTTCCAACTGTAATGACTGCCAGCTGTAGATTTTGCTATCTGACCTAAATCTAGACACACGGCAGTGTGTCCGCCAAGTTCGAGCAAAAAAAGCGACACACCGGCCGTGGGTTATATTACACGAACCATTTCGGGCCAAATTCGACCCCCCTATAACTCAAAATCTATTTCATTTACGCATATCAAATTTCTGGTATCTGTTGAGATCCCCTCACTTATCTAAAATACAAAATTTCATTAATATACCTATTATAGGTCTTGAGATATTGACGTCAGAAAATCGCTATTTTTACTATACACTCACTGACTGACTCACTCATCAAAAACCTAGACCACTTCCAATGGTCGTATTGACTTGAAATTTGGCATGGAGGTAGGTCTTTATGTCAAGGTAAAGGAAAAAATCTGAAAATGGCCAAGTGTGAGTTGGTTTCAAAATAATGAAGGTGATACCCGTTTTAAATTTATACCCCTAAGGAACTAAAACGAACTAAATTTATCTATATTTATGTAATATATCTTCGAATGGTCGTACCGATCTGAAATTCGTTACAAAGGTCTGTATTTAGTCAAAGTAAAGTAAAAATCTGAAAACGGCCAAGTGTGAGTCACTTTCGAAAATAACGAATGTGTAACTTTGATCCACGAACATAATATATGATAACATGTCATGTCAGTCAGTTGGTAAATCTAGTCCATTTAGTTAATCTAGTTCATTTCTTTGTAAGAAGCATAGTGCATATTCAAAAATCTGAAAGATAGTATAAATGAGACATTTCCTTAACTAACTTAATCATAAGAAAAAAATAAAATAAACAACCTTACAAAAATAAATGAAATCCCACCCAAAACAAAAATGTGAAAGGTTGCCAAGTTCGATAATATGGGAATGCTTCGCCTATAAAACAAGTGAGATCTGAATAAGTACCAAGTTCCATATACATACCTCAGTTAAAAATAGTTACTTTTTAATGATGTTACTTGGCAAGTTTTAATAGAAAATTAAATACTTGATTCATTGCGTTTAGTAGGTTTATAACAAGGTGTGTGAAAACTTGCCGAGTAACATCATTAAAAAGTAACTATTTTTAATTGAGGTATGTATATGGAACTTGGTACTTATTCAGATCTCACTTGTTTTATAGGCGAAGCATTCCCATATTATCGAACTTGGCAACCTTTCACATTTTTGTTTTGGGTGGTACCTAATTACAATATGTGCAAAACTAAACGTTTCTAAAATCAGGATTCATGATTTAATTGTTGTTATTATTTAAATAATTCAAAATTTGAATCTAACTTTGCTTTACAGAACAAGGAAATAATATTGGAATAAATAATAATTATGTATTAACATTAATAAGCCGTAATAATTGCCACTTCGGTTTTATAAAAATTAAAATTTATTATAATTCAGGATAGGTCACCTGAAGTGACTGATCACACGATTGCAGCTTGATTATATTTTCTAAATACCTAATTACAATATTTGCAAAATTAAACGTTTCTAAAATCCGGATTCATAATTTAAAATTAAAAACTTGAATATAACTTTGATTTACAAAACAGGGAAATAATATTGGAATAATAAATAAAAATATATTAATAATTAATAAGCTATAATTGCCACTGTGGCTTTATAAATAAAACAATTAAAATTTATAATAGGATAGGACACCTGAAGAGACTGGGCATGATTGCAACCTGATTATCTTTTTTAGGTATAACATTTTCTTCTGGAATGTTCGTGGTCTACAGTATGATGGACAATTTGGGACCCTGGTGGTTCATTTTGACAGTCATCCCTTATTCCCTCAGTGGGGGATTCACAATATTTTTTACTGGTGCATTTTGTTATATGAGTGACATCACGACGGCTGAGAATAGATCTCTGAGGTAATATTTTAATGATGACATGAGTTTTTATATAAAGTATTGGAATTATATAATTATTTTATCTTTGTTTCACAGGATGACCCTGATGGAAGCTACTGTGGGACTAGGCAGTGTTGTGGGAGGTTTATTAAGTCCTTATGTCTTAAGGATGGTTGGAAATGTGTATCTACTGTTGATATCTGCAGCGTTGAATGTTGTAGCATACGTATTTTCAAATGTTTGTTTGAGGGAATCATTAAATGGAGCAATACAGGTAAGTTTTTGTATTGAATTTAATTACCAAGGCGAACCCTATTTTCACCATATTATCAATCGAGTGAATGAACAATATTTTGCTGTAGTAGCTCATACGGGTCGTCCAACAACGACTATTTTAGTGGCAACCTTCTAAAGTTAGACAAACGACAAGGGCACAAAGTTTTCTCTTCCCATTTTTGAACCGGTTGATGAAATAAGGCCTATACCCGTTTTTCCTTGGCATGTGCAATATACCTCCCTATAAGTATCCTACAGAAAAAGATGGCATTAGAAAGCAGTCAGTTAACCACTCAGAACTTTACCATAAACAGTCTTTATTACTTATAAATAAAAACAACTGCGACAATCAGTCAAGGTTAAAAAAAATTGCAAGCATTGACTCAGCTAATGACACGCGATATGGCGTGGTGACATTTTTGTTTTCTGCTTCAGAAACCAGGTACCTGCCAGTAGCGATTTATATTTTTATTTGCATTGTTCTAATTTAGATTCTTATAAAACTTCAACCAGTTTCATCATTTAGGGTCTGGTAGTTAAAGTATAGGGTGCCTAAATTAATCAAAATGTGACGTTGTTTACATTTCGGCCGCCATGTTACAATGAAAATATAGGTACTTCAGTTTGGAGGTGACCCATAATCGCTTTAGCTAACCTTGGAACACCAAAGCAGTCAAGTGTAACTAGAGGAAACTTGACACGGGATATTTCCCATAGCGGATACAAAACAAAGGAAGATATTCGATGTAACATTGCACAGTTCAATATTCGCGATACCGATCAATAATTACGTAGGTACCGAATGGCAGTCTATCTTGTATGCTATGTAAGATCAAGGTAACCTTGAATTAGAATCACTTGGTAAGAATGCATATTATGTGTGTGAGGATTTTTCTGCAGTCTGCAAAGCAAGATTTGTGCGAGATGGTTAAACGAAACAGATTAAATGTTTTGTTGTTGAAACCAGTTACGGTCTAGAATTTTTAGGGTACCTACTTAAAGTTCATGGTTATTGGAAACAGCCAACGTCGTTTTTATGGTGGGTTATACAATGTTATTTATTGTCCAGGTTCTTATCAATGAAATTAGGTATCATATTAGGTATTGAAATTCCTGCTATATTATTTATACATAAATGTACCTTCTATTCTGCAAAACAATGTTTGATAATGTTGTCTAGTGATTAGGATTACATTACCGCTGATTCACCAAGTTATCAAACGATGACTCGTTCCAATATCTCATAATATCTGTTGCTTTGTCGATCTCTTCAGATAATGATTAGTCATGAGCATGTGTTTTATTTGCATGGCGATATTAAAGTTGGTATAATATTGATAAGAGAATTTACATAGCCCATTCCAGAATTTTCATGCTGAATCAACAAACCGGGGTGATTACTTCAATTATGTACTCATGTGGATGAAGCTAAGTTATTCCTCAAACAATGTGGAACGACGGTTGTCGATAACTTCAGTAATACTCTCTAAACATTTGTTTTCCCCAAATTAGGCAGTAAACTAATTAAGATACGTTTTGTTGCAGGGTGGTATCACTTCCGTATTAGACTTCTTATTAGTCAAAGAGATGATGAGAGAATGTTTCAAACGGCGACCGAACAATGGCCGGGCACAAATACTTCTCCTAACGGTTGCTAACTGCCTATCCATATTTACACTGTACGGACTTATAGGTCTAGAATATCTCTACGTGAGGAAAAAACTTAATTGGGCAATGAAAGAGTATACGCAATTTTCAGCTTCAAGTACTGTGATAGGTTTCATCGGATCTTTTGTAGGCATTGTCATACTACAAAAACTATTTAGAATAAGTGACTTGGTTATAACCAATTTAGCATTTTTATCGACAATAGTTGAATACGTTATTAGAACGTTTGCTACGAAGTCATGGCACATGTACTTGGGTAAGTTGTTTTTGAATAATACAAATGTTTATGCAAATAAGTTCAAAATAAATCGTCAGTATGCGGTTTTGGCATTAGTTTTGCGGTTATGTGATAGGCGCACTACATATAAAATCCCCTGAATCGAACCTAAAGTTTTATATTATGGTTTTTAAATCTGTAATGAAATGCTGCTTGCTTTGTCCTTATCAAAGCATTTTGTTATTTCTTTGTTACTAATTGCTAATGATGACGAGCATATTGTAATTTATCAACAACAATTTCCACTTTAGTATCAAGGACTTAAGAATGAGAGTGGTTTGCTTTCAACCAGGTTGTGATTAATCGCATTATAAATATTTACTTTTTGGCAAGCTTTTGTTTGTTGTGCTATTAAGTTACTTCACAACATATTTTAACGTTCCAGGAGCCTCAGTATCGTCGCTCAAAGGTCTAAGTGCTCCTTTGATCCGATCGTTTTTGACAAAAATATTGCCAGTTGTGGATATAGCGAAGGTGTTTTCGTTGATGTCAGCGATCGAAGGCTTGTGTCCATTGTTCTCTCCTTTGCTCTTCAACTCGCTGTATCAGTTCACCGTCACAACATTCCCAGGATCGATTTATATGCTCAGCAGTGGAGTTGCTCTTATTAGCGCCGTGTGCATATCGTGAGTATAATAATGTCTTTTAAGTTGTGTAATTTAACTTTGTCTCGTAAGTAAATTGCACTGAGCACTAAGATTACGAATGTCCTTGCACAAAACCTGTTACGCATGTTCATGTCCTTAGTGCTGGTAACATTTTTACCACTAACAAAGAAGCAAGTTCTGGCTTAGGATATCTGCAGGATAAGTTGTTTCATATAAATGTTGTTTTGTAGAATAATCATACAAAATATAGAACTTCTTCCTTATTTGTGGCATACATTTCATTATATCTATTCTGTTTAATTAATTAGTCTGGTTGTTTAACCTTTCCAACGGCAGACACAATAAAAATAATAATGTCGTGTTTGCAGACGCCAAAATACTTGTCTATATTTATACATATTATTTTTCTCAAAACTGACAAAACATGGTTTTCCCAACTTTTATGCTACAGCACATTTTGTTTTTTATTTCTTTCAGGGTGGTTCAATATTACCGATGGAATGTGTCATCACCATACCAGCCTTTGGCTTCAGCATAGTATATTTTAAGATATTCTGAAGTCATGAATAATACGTTGTACCAGATAACACGGAATAAGCCTCTTTTAGGCTGGTAATATCACTTGATGGCACTTTACCGTAGTTACTTAGTAAGTAAGAAGACTGAAAACGTCATATCTATCAATGAAAATCGACGAACATATGAACAGCACGTGGTTGCACTGTGGTATTAAATAAGTAAAAATATTTTCTATAAGTTTTAGGTTTGGATTTGAATCAAAGTAATGTGATATGTAGGATTTAAGATTTCACTATACCCGATGGTAGTAAAATATGTTTAAAGATAATAATGTATTTACTTCAATAACATTAAAGAAAACTATGTTTCTGACGAAGTTTCTAAGCTGATCAGAAAACGGATTCATATGTCTAAAAGAAATGTTTGTTATATATCGCCATGATGCCTGTGGGTTAATGCACCCATTCACGTTTTATATTAATATTCAATGAAGCTAGTGATGACTTTTGTAAATTAGTATTTTCTTCATTTTTATAAAAATTATAAAATTCTTGTTGTGGAACACAAATTTATGGAGACGCTGATTTTGTCGAATAATAACAATAACTTGTTGGTTATTATTTTTGAATTAAAATAAAAACATGTTAATGCACCCATACACGTTTTATATTAATATTCAATGAAGCTAGTGATGCTGCTCAATATGGACTTTTAGAAATTATTATTTCTTTGAGTTAAATGAAAATTTATACATTATAATTCTTGTTTGCCATTAAAACAATATAGGTATTGGAATATGGAGACACTGATATTTTGTGGAACGATATCAATACTTGTTAGATTATTTCTGATTATCCTGTCAAATTTTAATAGGCCTATAACTGTTGTCCGCAATTTGAACACAATTCAGGTCTTCAGTGGCAATCAATCAAACGAGTTCGAGTTTTGAACTACGGCGTTTGGTTTCAAGTTTACTCGATATTTTTAAAATTAATTTTCGGCTTGAAAAGCCAGTAATAGAATAATCAGGAAATCGTTGAAACGATTTTTGGCATATTGGTGCTATTTGAACATTATAGAAAATTGAACATGCTATTGTCGCATTTAAGTTAGTAAAATTAATTGTGAAGAGGTACATTATAAAATGAAACAAATGACTCCTTATTGCTTTTTTTATTATTAACGTCTTACAACTAATGAGTAGTACTTCCCTTGCACACAACTTATGTAATTATGTTAAATGTGGCAGAAAGTACCAGGTATGAAATACAATCGTCAGAAATTCAATTTACCTGTTTTTTAATGTTTGAACTGAAATGTTTATTATGGCATTGAATGATGAAGTGTGAACCTATTCTACTTATAATAATAATCATCACAGATTATAAAGTTTATCTTTCTAAAAAATTTTAGTTCCGTCTTTGTACAGAAAATAAGTTTTTAGGCAAAAATAGGTTGTCAAACACTCTGTGCTTTACAATGATTTTTATAGTCCGTGCGGAACTAGTTGGCCGCGGCTTAGCTGGCGACAGGGGTGAGGGGAGGACTGCTTACTGCACGCAATGCACATGAGATTAGACAGAGAATCAATCTGAATTCAATAAATGAAAATAATAATTAAAGGACAATTTAAAAGTTTTTACTATACCTATCTAATTATATTGTAAATTATAGTAAAATCAACCAAAAACAAATGAATTCATACACTTGTATGAAATTATTTTGACATGTTTTAATGATATATGAAATTGTTTGTGTTCTAAAAGCATTCACATCGGCTTACCGTTTTTTTTTAAAAAAAAACGTATGCATTTTAAATATTATTTCCTTTGA
The DNA here is from genome assembly GCA_033682625.1 of Helicoverpa zea x Helicoverpa armigera. Classification (NCBI taxonomy): domain Eukaryota; kingdom Metazoa; phylum Arthropoda; class Insecta; order Lepidoptera; family Noctuidae; genus Helicoverpa; species Helicoverpa zea x Helicoverpa armigera. Next base: position 6,352,580 of record JAWIIS010000011.1, read on the forward strand.
TTACTCTTTTATCGGCGGACTCATCTCGCTATTGCATTCTTATGTGCGTTTTGTGTCAACTAGCCGGAACTGTCAACGCATGTCGCCGTCACAAGTACGGCACCAACTGAGTAATGACAGAAAGTGCCCTCGCTTCTCCGCCCCACCTCTCACTAGTTCCGCGCGGACTAAAGTTAAGTAATTTTTACGCCTTTGTACGTCAACATGAGATTCTAGAAGTTACCCCATTTTTCAATATCTCCAATCACAAATTATTTGCAAGTTTTAATCTCAAAGTTACACCAACAGAAAGTAGACCTATATTAAGATATAACTATGCAAATTGTAAACTATATTTAAAATTTTAAAGTGAGCAACTTTACATAATAACATCACAGATTTGCCACTTTGAGGGTAATTTTGTTCATAATATTTCGAAACTTGGTAGCTACCTAAACTTAGGTATGGAAGCAGCACACAATAAACAAAAACAAGTACTAAATATCTAAAAAAATAATGAAAAAACAAACTTAAACGCTATATGATAACCATATGAAATGAAGAATAGTAATATAAGTACAACAAGATGATGAATGAATGTGTTAATAGCAATGGAACTTATGCAATGTTAAGTTACATATCAAGGCAAACTTAAAATTATTCATACATCTAAAATACTTGTCAAATAGTATACAGTCTTATAATGATGAGGCTCTCTAAATTAAGAAGAGTTTCTATTCCTAACACAGGGAACAAATTCGGTTAAAGTTTAAACCATTCACTTGGAAGTTTTAATGGAGTCGCATAAGCACCACTGTTCTTTACACACGCACCACCAGTTGCACGAAAAAAAAAAACAAACTAACATTCACTTGAGTAATTGGTGAGTTAGTGATAGTAACATTGAGTCCTTTACCACTCCTCCTCGGGCTCAGCACCTTGCTCAACCGCAGCCGAAGCGTTATTGAAGTCCTGCAGAAAAGTTCATTGTCAATAACATTGTGAAGGAACCCTCCTAAGTCCTAAACTAGTGTTTTGATGAGCGAAAATATCTTGGAAGATATGTATAGCGCAGAAAATGCCATACAAGTAATATAATGACAATTATCTTTAACTTAGATCTGCCACTAGCAACTTTGCAGATTATTAACGTGCAACTAGTGTGACGTTACATAGGAGCCTGCAAAGGCCTATTTAAAATAAAAACATTTGACTTTTATTAAATTTCTCAAACCTAATGGCTATAAGCTTGCAACAAAAACTTAAAAAAAAGAATTAATCAAAAAAGAATCTGTCGCAAATGAAACTACTTGCATCATATACTATTTAAAATCAGGTCTACTAACATCATTCTTTTAATAAATTATAATGCTATCATAGTATCATGAAAACAAGTGTCTATCATGCTGACAATGACACGAATCTGACGATAATTTCAACTATATACTACAAAAGCTTTTATTAATTCATCACTTGCAGCAATTAAATGCATATTTACATTTTAGCTACTTACATATTCTTCTCTCTTTTGTTTGCGTGCGCAAATAGGGTATCATGATTTACCGATATAATTAGTACCCGTATAAATATGAAGGTGAATTTGCTATGCATGGTAACTGAGATGAAATTGAAGGGAGTTTTATTCAGATGCAAAAGTAATGATCTGATCGTGGGAAAGTACATATACATACATCAAACATATCCATATTCAACAATATAAGAATTACTTACTCGAATGTCGCTGCCACCGTATTTGTTGCCCTTATATGTGGCAGTGCCGCCTCCTTGCAGGAAGTCAGGCACAGGTTGGTCAGCTTGTTTTAAGATCTTCGCCAAATCGGCTAACAGTGCAATGTCCTGTACAATTGGTAATGCATATTAGCATAATACTACAGACTCTTTACATTTCTACAAACATTTTATGTTTAGTTTGCGGAAAGAGTTATATAAATGCTGTTATATATTTTTACTTACTTTATCAGCATCATAGAAAGATACTGCCATGCCTCTGTTGCCCACGCGACCGGTTCTACCGATTCTGTGCACGTACTCGTCTATACTCTTTGGCAGATCATAGTTGACGACTATGTCGACGTTCTTTATATCTGTTTTGCGAAAATAATAACATTATTTTAGGGTCATACAACAATATTTGTAGCCAGTTTCACTGGGTCCCGATGAAGACTTCGATACCCTGTCAGGAACTTATTTGACAGATAAATTATGTGGTTATAATAATACCAATATCTCTGACACTTTATCTGTAACCAGTGAAACCGAGTCTTACACTTGTAAAAGCAGAAGATAGCATCTGTTGACCATCAAAATAAATTGCTCAGATAAAATTGTTTACCTAATCCTCTAGCGGCTACAGCAGTGGCAACAAGAATACAATGTCTTCCACTCTTGAAGTTATCGAGAGCCTCTTCACGTTCACGTTGCATGCGGTCTCCGTGAATCGATGACGTCAACATTTGTTGCTCAGACAACATGGCCGCGATGTAGTCAGCATTGCGCTTCGTCTCTACGAATACTAAGATGCGCTTGCGCTCTAGAACATGTTAAAAATGATTCTTTTTAAACCTTTACCGAAAATAACAAAAAAACTTTAAGGCTATGCGATTACGCTCGAATTTGCCGCAAGTAAGCAAAAGGCAAGTAAAATAAGTCGTGGTGGCCTGGTGGGCAAAGAACCAACCTCTCGAGTATGAGGGCGCGGGTTCGATTCCAGGTCAGGCAAGTACTAATGCAACTTTTCTAAGTTTGTATGTACTTTCTAAGTATATCTTAGACACCAATGACTGTGTTTCGGATGGCACGTTAAACTGTAGGTCCCGGCTGTCATTGCCAGTAAGTCTGACACCAGTCTAACCAAGGGGTATTGGGTTGCCCGGGTAACTGGGTTGCGAGGGTCAGATAGGGCAGTCGCTCCTTGTAAAGCACTGGTACTCAGCTACATCTGGTTAGACTGGAAGCCAACCCTAACATAGTTTGGGAAAAAGGCTCGGAGGGAGAGTAAGAAGCAAAAGGCTAGGCAGAGGAATCTGTGAAAGCGATCAAAGTCCATGTAAAGATACCCACCATTCTCTGCAATTAAATTCTTCAGTGTAGTTTGTTTTTCGTACTTGGAAACTTGATGGAATATTTGTTCGACGTCTGTGCTAGCGCCTCCTACGATACCGACGGCGACGAACAAGTAATTGTTCAGGAACTTTCCGGCTAAGTGTTGGATGTCTTCAGGGAATGTTGCCGAAAACATCAGCGTTTGTCGTTCCGTCTGCAGATTACAGTGAAAAGGGTATTTAATTAAAGGACAATGATTCATTGTTTAACAAATTGTTACAGATACTTATTATAGCAAATATTAGATAAGAAAATCGTTTATTTGAACTATTTAAAAACCTACTATTTTAATCAGTTATCTGTTTTCCAAGGGCTCAAAAACAAAGAAATTGCTTTCTATATGACATGCTTGAATGATTATTTTAATCTTGTTTTCATATCTCGAATTCAAGATAGTGTCTCACTGATAAATAATATTTACACTATATAAATAATATTTTGTTTACGGTACAATACTTACAAGTGGCACCATGGTGGGATGGTCCATCATTTTCTCTACACTTGGTATGAAGCCCATATCGAGCATGCGGTCCGCCTCGTCGAGCACCACAAATCGGATGCTGTCGAAGGACACGCGATTGCGGTCTACGAAGTCATGGAGACGACCCGGCGTTGCTACTAAGATATGGCACCCTCTCTGTATGGCAAAATACGATTAAATTATACGATTGTTTTTTTTTGTTTGTTAAATACTGAACCGAATTTAAAAATTATTTCCTAATTAGAAGCTACATTTTCTGTGAGTAAAATAGGCTACATTTTATCCCGGTACGGGCAGTAGTTCCCAAGGGACGCGGGTGAAACCGCAGGAAAGCGGCTAGTAAAACATGGCAACAATCTTTTTCTCAGGCCCGGGGCAGATAAAAATAGCAGGCGATCGAGCTAACCCGTGTATATCTTCCATATCGCAATAATAGTTGTTAATAGGGAGCTAGAAAAGGAGTGGTAGAACAAACTGCACTTGTATTTTCAACGATAAAAACATTCGACTCATGACAGCAGAGTGGTACCATGGCAATATAGACAGACACAAATATTATAATTATAATATTATCATACACCAGCTGTTATTGTAATATCAAACTGTGCTAACCTCACGTGCGAGGGTTTATGGTGGAGCAGCAAATGGGCACTAGCATTAGGTTCACGAATATAATGTAAAGCTATAATGTAACAAAACCAATTTACCACAATCTGTCAGCTGTAAAAATAAAATACATTGAAAATAAGCTTCGAAGTACAACTAGGACCAAATATATTGAATTTTTAAATGTTTATGGAATTATGCAGACAATAATTTATTTTCATTGTATTTTTTTATCCATACTTCTTTTGACAATACATATTTAGTTACTTACAGAAATATTATCGCCTTGATGGCGCACAGCTGTCCCTCCATAAGCGACCGCTATCTTCAAAACGGATCCATATGAGAACTTTCTTGCTTCATTGAATATTTGTAATGTCAGTTCACGAGTAGGTGATACAATAACAACCTGAAATGTAATAAAGACATAATTAATACATAGCAAATAATACAAAAAAGAAATAATTGATTAATAAGGAGAACTTTACCTGTGGTTGAGCACATCCATTTGGTCCAACAATAAGTTCTCGAGCATCTTGCAAGAGAGTATTGATAATTGGCAGAAGAAAGGCAGCCTAGAAAAAGATAGGATGGTTTCACAACAAGACCCTTAGTAAAAAACCGGCCAAGTGCGAGTCGGACTCGTGCACGAAGGGTTCCGTAAATTACAGTTAAATCAACCTATCTCAAAAACTATAAGAGATACTTTGATCAAACCAAAAATCGTTGAAAGAGTTAATTAGCATGCATCACCTCTATTTTTTTTAGAATTTTATACCCCGTAGTTATAAAAATAGAGGGGGGGGGACATACTTTTTACGACTTTGAGAGCTGATATCTCAAAAACCGTTCACTTTAAGAAAAATGTTTTTTAGAAAACTTTATATCATTTTAAAAGACCTTTCCATTGATACCCCACACGGGTATGTACATCGAAAAAAAAAATTTCATCCCTCAGTTACATGTATGGTGGGCCCCACCCCCAATTCTTTTTTTTACTATTTAGTGTCATATTTTTGTAGCGGTTCATACAACACATATTCCCATCAAATTTCATCACTGTAGTACTTATAGTTTCCGAGTAAATCGGCTGTGACAGACGGACAGACGGACAGACGGACATGACGAAACTATAAGGGTTCCGTTTTTGCCATTTTGGCTACGGAACCCTAAAAATGCTGTTGCTTCTTACTTTACAACACAAAAAAATTTCTAAAGGGAGTAGTTTACCGTCTTGCCAGAGCCAGTCTGGGCACAACCCATGAGATCTCGGCCGCCCATAATGATGGGGATGGCGTGTTTCTGAATAGGCGTCGGCTTCCTGTAGCCTGCCTTCAATATGTTGTCCAGCACATATTTCCGCAGGTTGGCAGTCTCGAAGCTGTCGATAGCACGAGGTGGGTTTTCACCACTGACCTGAATTGACATTAAAGTACTAAAATTAGACCAAAGGGTCAACGTGATAAGAGTGCAAAACACCTGAACTTATATAATTGGAATTAGATGACGATAGGGACTTGTAGACAACTTATCATTTTTTTTGCACGCACATAAAGCTAACTTTAAAACAAAAGCATACTCAATTTTTATAAAAGTATAGTATAGCAGACCAAGGTGAAGCAAATAAAAAAGAAGTATTAAAATTGGCTTAGAAAGAAAAAAAAGTAATCACAGCTCTAGGTTTGCTTATATTAGGCATATAATTTACAGTTGAGTGGTTTCCCTGATAATAATAATTTAAATAATTAATAAATTTTGGTTTATGTGGTTTATTTAATCCACAGGATAATGAAAATCAATCTTGACCTTTTTACACATTGTTTAAAATTATATAATTAATGGTATCTGAAGAGCAACCTAAAAAACCAGTAGGGCCCCAGATCCAAGGCCACAATTGAAGATACGAGACTTTGACCTTGAAGATAAGGTCAATGAGAAGTTTATTCATGTTTTTCTTTTTAAATAAAAATATGCCCTTTAATTTCAGACAAAGATCTATGTGATGCTAAACATAGGCATTTAAAAATGAATGTTCAGTTACTTCAGTATTATGGTGATGGTGACAAACATGGAGTATGTACTGAGATCTGTTACAGAAAACTATTAGCAGTTTTCGCCTATTAAGCAAAGCAATGTTACAACTAAGTAGTGATTTTAATTCGACTTTACAATAAAATTAAATATTTGTCTATTTGAATTACTGAAATGTTAATAACAAAATGTTAATAATAAATAATAAGGTCTTTTACTTTTGGGTTCATTGTGTTGAAGTTTAATTTGAAAAGCATAAAAAAGAACTTAACAATGAAATGAGTAACTTGACTTACTTTAACAGCAATGCAATCAAACTTGTCGAAGTTGATGCCCGAGCTAATAGTGCTGCTGAAGATTTCCTGTTCATCTTCAGTTGGCTCCGGTGGTACATATGTTACTGGGGCCTTCTTGGGCTCTCCGTCTTCACCTATTTCAGGAGAAGGTCCATCCCCATTGGGGCTGCCACCCCCTCGGCCTCCACCGCGGCCTCCGCGACCACGACCGCGCCCTCGCTCACCTCGATCCCGCCTATCTTCACCGTCACCTAAGAATTTAGGGGACATTGTACTAAGTAACCAATCAATTACTATTTATTTCTTGTCTTCAAATACATTTAATTATGTATGTTATGTAGGCTTTTCAACAAGTTAAGATTCTATTGTGTTAGAATTAGTTGCTAGCCTGCAAAAGTGCTCTGTCTAATAAGTAACTACCCACACTTTATGTATGAGATTTGTGTTTTAGGTATTTATGGTATGTATCATGTTTTGACTACACAATATTAAATATGCATAGTTGAAAAGACATATTACTTTTTTGAAAAGAAAACATTAAACTTTGAAATAATAAGCTATGAAATGCATCACTCTAAATTACAAATTGACACATTTGTGAAACTGTCTCGGAATGTTGGCATGCTTTCAGTGAAATGCATAATGTATTCCAATAGGTGATTTCCGGTCGCGATATTGAATGACACGCAAAGGCGTATTTTTTGTAGTCATATGTGGGTAGGTAGTGTTTTTTTCTTACCGTTTTCGTAATCCCGATGTTCTCTACCGGGTCCACCGCCGCGGCCTCCTCGCCCACCCCTCCCGCGGCCGCCCCCTCGTCCGCCGCGCCCGCGCCTTTCGCCAAACCCATTACTGCCCTTATCTTCGAACTCTATAAAAAAATATAAGCACACCTTAGCTAAACACTCTTGCTAGTATAAGCATAAGTGGTAATATGAAACCTGAAGGCTGAGTGAGTGGTTCAAGTGTCATAAACATGAGCAAGGGTATAATGCTTATGTAGTGTCTACAAAAGATTATACTGTTTCAGTTTTAACCAATAGGATGTTTTAATTACATGGATAATATTTTGAACTCTTTGTTATTCTTATACATAAATTGGATAGCAACAAGTTTCATTTATAATTTTTTGGGTCAGTGGGTATACTTGGGGGCGAAATAAAATACTTTTTATTAACTGAGTAAAATTCACAAAAAGTAATAATTTTTAAACTAAAATTTAGAAAATTATAGGCCTCAAACTACTATTTAATCAAATACCTGGTAGTATTATAAGACTAGTATTTAAGCAAACTGATGGTAAAGTTAGGTTACTTACCATCATCATTGAATGACTGGAATCCTCTTCCCCTGGAAAGACTGTGTCCTTCATCAACGGTTGAGTAGCTGTTGGTTTGTACTCCCTGTAAATATATTACAGCAGGCGTTTAATACCAACTTGAACAGTTAAAAGATTTGAAGTCGGGTATGACTATTATATGCATGGAAAATAAATTAATTGCAAGGAGAACAAAAGAAACCGATCACTCGTAAAACTTTGAAAGGAAATTCTATCAAAGTAGTCAAAACCTGGTTATGAAAGTTTTAAAAGATTCCAATAGGAAACTTACCGCATCCCCAGCATCATCCCAGTCATCATCCATTGTCTGAAACAAAAACAGATTTATATAGGAAACGTTTTTTTATTTCTACCCTAAAGGCTATGAAACTACTGAACAGATTTGAAAAATTCTTTCACAGTTGGGTAGCTACACTATTCCCATGTACAGGCTACATTTTATCCAGGCACGGGTAGTGGTTCCCACGGGACGGGGGTGAAACCGCGGGAAAACAGCCAGTTTTTCAATTTTCCCGACTGTCTAACGGAGGGATTTTGTTTCGTCGTATTTCTTTACTTAAGGATTAGAATAACCATAACCAGTTACATATAAAGAGGTATCCCTCATGCTTTTGTGCTCTTTTTTCGAATACCTACTTAGTGGCGAGTAGGTACCTACGTACTTTTAAAAAACCTAGCGGAAATCCGATCCGTAAGAAAGTTAGAAGTTCAGAACCGATAGATATTAAACCAGGAAGATGAAAAAAACATTAGTGGTGTTAATTATTACAAAAAATCTATTAATAATTCAGTAAGAAAAAAAAAATGCTTCAACCGACACCGGCTTTTGTCAACTATACACACGTGTTGTTGGATTATAACTAATATTGTTTTTTATGTGTAAGTCACGGAAAAAATATTTACTTACCGATTAATTGTTTAATTTAACGATAGTTGCGTAGAATTTTAAAATTAAGAATGCCAATTACAAACGAACAAAGACAGCCAGCCGCCAATGAGTGCCAAAATGCCACCAAAAGCAATGGCGGAAAAGATAAAGGGTTGCCAATTTGCTATGTTTAGGATATGGTATTAGCAGTTGCAAAAAAAAACATAAACAATTTACCAAGATCACAAAAAAGTCAGGCTGATTTCTAGCAGTACCTAACAAAAAAAAAGTCTGACCGGAATTCAATAATAAAATCAGTTTTTTTTATACTTTGAATAAATCTAAATATAAATGTAGAGTTTATAAATCAATGAAAGTATATAATAATCTACACAGTTGCATACAACTAGGAGGAATGGTTGACATGATAATATGATTTTTTTATGAAAACCTGACAATAATGATGATGATGTCCTCCTGGCCGATTATCGGCTACGGTGGTATCGGTATTGGTAACTGCGCAAGACATAAGTGCACAAGCATTTGTGCAGACTACGGTATTATTTTACTCTTTGGTGATACAGGTCCACTCATTCTTCTTCCAATCTTATAGCTCGATGCAATGGGACGATAATTCAACACGTCCGCGACCGGAAAGAGATCAGGCGCAGAACCGACATTTGCGAGCCCACGACATGCATGGGTGTAACAGTCACCAACTCCCAGGCAATGGGCAGCTTTATGAAAGTTTCTAAAACCCACAAAGCTATTTCGGCCCGACCAGGAAATCAAACCCGAGACCTTGTGCTCAGCAGCCGCACTTGCGACTGCTAGACCATAGCAATAAGGCAATGCAATGGAGAATACGGGAATGTTGGGCTTTTAGAGCCGAAGTCTGGCGAGGCTGCGAAATTCTTCATAAAATGTTAAGGCGTCGTCCATTACTTGCCAGCCCTTGTTTACAGGTATGAGTTTTGGAGACAATCCATAATTTTATTCTTGCCTAATATCCAAACGATAAAAATCGACTAATTTTGAAAAACATAATAGTTCACACAATTACAGAATAGTGCTCCTACCTGTCAAAGTCAAGTTCACTCAAGCGCATTACGGGAAAATAACGCAAGTGACCGAAAATATTCCGAAAAAAATACTACGCCGAATGAAGAATTTTGCTAACGTTATAAATAAACATCTTATCGTTTATGAATTTGGCGTTTATTAGATGTTCAGCTCGAAGTGGCAGTGATGCAAAATGATTTTGATCGTGAAAAATTGTGTTAACGTAACGATGCATTTATCAAAGTGGGTTTAAGTCTTATCTCTGTTGGCGTCCTCTTGTTTTTTATGGTTCAAGTTCACGATGGCAACAGTCGAAGAGACAGTTAAAGTGTCGGTGGTGACTGACCGATCACCAAATATTATACGATGCTCTAGTACGACGAGTGCAGAGGATTTGTGCATTATTCTTTGCAAAAAGTATAAAATTCCACCTCTCACTCGGACGCTGTTCGCGTTACGAGTCAAAGGCAGAGATTATTTTCTTAAAGATAACGCAAAAGTTCTGTCCAGCACCAGGGATTACGAGCTTAGGATTCGTTTTAAGGTAATTATTAATCAATTGTTATGTAAAGTGCTAAAATCTTAATTTCTCTGAAGTGTTTAGAAACCACTGTGTTAGTTAATGAATAATTAATGTGCAAAGGAAAGGCCTTGGTGGCTCTTTAAATATTAGGAAACCTATTTTCATTTAAGTTGAAAGAAGTCAAATACAGTGCATTCTGGCTATCAGTTGTTTGTTTATTAGTTCCTCATAATGTTTATTTATGTTACTGTATTTGTGATTGGATTAAAGGCATATTACTATAGTTATTCACAATGTTATCTAACTGAGATGATTTGCCAAATATTATTAAAGTAAATCTAGCAGCAAAGATGAATAAGGCAAAACAAACTCAACATGTTTGTTTCAGAATCAAGAATTTAGTTACAATTTTAGTATGTTCATGAATAGTGAAGTGTTCACAGAATTAGTATCATATATTATTATCAAATAATTATATAGTTAAGACACAGTGTATTAATAGTAAAAGTAATTTACAATAGCAAAAGTATAATCTGGCTGCATAAAAATCTAATTTTATGTAATAATAATTAAAAAAAAAAGAAAAATGATTTCTATAATATTCTATAATTAGTTCTGTAATATAATATTGCACATAACACAAAGATAACAATGCCTGCTTGAAAATTAAATTCAAGCAAAGAGTTCTTTATTAGTATGTGTTATGAAATCCTTATTTTATAAATTCTAAACTTTGTTCATCTTTTAAGTGTCTTTTGTCAATGTCTTTGCTAATATAGCTATAACAATCTGTAGGACTTTTTATTTAAATACACAGTTGATCATAAACAGTGTCTGAAAAACAGTAAAATAACAATTACCTAACCCATCAAATAATTATATTAAGCAATAGTTTGTATGTATTTGTGTAAAAAGTTCTATCTAGATTAAATTATATAGATATATACTATATTAGATAGATTTCCCTTTAGTAAAGTGCCTACTCAAATAGAGATTAAGTGGGAAGGCCCTTAGAGGCTAATCAATTATAGAAAACTTATTGCCCTTTGAAAATTATTTGCCCTTAGTAAAATAGGCTTACCTAAATTAAATGAGTCAGTGAATTTGGTCAACCTTCATGGAAAGTTCTTGTCTGGATATTAGTCACAATGGTCATGAAAGTATTTAATTTCCTTAATTAAATACACAGTAGGCTAATATGACGAAAGGACACTTTAAACTCCACTAGTTCTTATAAACATATTTTATAGTTTTGCCTGAAATAATTTTTCAAATAACTTTTTACAATATCTTAATCTATACTAATATTATAAAGAGGAAAACTTTGTTTGTTTGGTTGTAATGGATAAACTCAAACACTACTGGACCGAATTTAAATATTCTTTCACCATTAGAAAGCTTTATTATTTGCGAGTAACATAGGCTATATTTTATCCCGGTGCGGGTGGTAGCTCCCAAGGGGACGCGGGTGAAACCGCGCGAAAACGGCTAGTAATAAATATATATACAATATACAACTAACTTATTACCTAATATATACACTTACAAACAAATATAAATGTTTAAAAAATTGCATATTTTTCAAATTGGACCAGTAATTCCTGACAGTAGCGTGTTCCTGCAAAGATATCAAGTCTTCAACTTAATTTATTGGCTATATAGATTTGTTTGGGCTATTATCTTTATTCACTAATCAGTATTTTTTTTCTACAGGTACCAAGATTAGAGCTGCTAATAACTTTGGATGAAACAACTTATGACTACTACTTCCTTCAAGCCAGAAGCGATGTTTACGAGAACAGGATCCCTGAGCTCAAGTACCCTGACCACAAGAAAGAAATGCTTGGTCTTGGTATTGCCGACATGTAAGTTTTTACTATATATTTCTACAAACTTTGGGGGTATAACTGTCTATCTACTGTTACTGTTACAGCCTTTTTATCGTCCCACTGCTGGGCACAGACCTGCTCTCACTAGGAGAAAGACTGAATTGAACTGAACTGTCTATCTAAATGAAACTAAAAATAAATAATGAAATACTTTTTTTTTTGGTACAGTCAGCATCAGATAGTGACATTCACTTCTTGACACTGGATATTGTAAATATAACTGACATTTCTGTTATATAGAACACTACAATGAGACATGTTACCTACACTACATAATTATCATAGTACTTCATAAATCGTCAAGTATGATTGTATCTTGCATTGGCAAAGAACAATGGACTATAAACTTGTAATTACTCTGTCTCCACTGTGAGACAATAGCCCTCGAGAGTGTTACAGTGCAATTAACAAATTATATATTTAATTTACATATTTTTATGTCATGTTGTATTTTACTAGACTTACTTGTCATGGAAGGACGGTAAAAAAATCATATCTTGGATACCTAACATATTGAATATTGGTTACAATTAGTGGTTTACTTTATGACGTTCATAACGTCATTCAACATGCAGCCTCAAAGCAAATAGGTTTATTTATGTCATGCAAATATTATAATAAAACAACCGAACCCGCGACCCTGAACTAAAAAAAGCTGTTCGGCCGCTTCGCAATTGTTACTTAATATTGTGTGCTTTACTCGTTAGTAGTAGATGTCCGAAAATCCCTACGTGCAAACATGACGGCAAATAATCTTTAAGCAAAATCTGTTTCACATCCTGAGGTATCATCAACAATCTACATGATTACAATATTTTTCCTGCTTCTTATATGATCACGAATGTTCACGGCGAACGAGCTGAGCATTATTGTACTGATTGCATACAGTTACCTAAACATAATGATACCTATGCAATGCAGGAACGGGGCATGACCCGAGCCGATGCAATATGTACCAGGTTTAAACTACCCACAATTGGATGCGACGTTTTATCGTCGTCTTTCATAAACCAATTGCATGCCTGTGAAAAGGATGTCCTCACTTACTATACAATCTGTTTCCTTTATTTTAAATTAGAATTGGATCCCGCTGCGATTTTGATCAATGTTTATTAGTCGTTCATGTAAATATCATCACGTCTCAAATCTCCAAAAATAGTGATGGTTTTGTGTGGCAAATTGCGAGTACATGTTTTTGATTCAGGACACGCGCCACGGCTGAGGAAAAATTGTCGGTAAACGATGTTGTGAGGGATTACAAAAAATATATACCGAAAGTGATCGTTAGGAGACACGGTCACGTTGCGAAGAAGCATGCTCACGACCAACTACCAAAGCTTTGTTCTGTTGGACATAACGTCAAGTAAGTATTGCCGATTGGAACACAATTTGCAGCAATCTGCTCCTTTATTACTTTTTTTGCGATCGGACTTTTTATGTCCCTGCTCCTACACAATGCAAACAAAAGCTGGTTTGATTGTATCACTGGTCAGATGTTTGAGACTGTCTGCATTCAAGCGTCACCCTTTTTTAGCACTCTACATCATAAACATTACCAATATAGCAGCGTTGATCCAGGAGTTGATGTCTAATAAAACTGTTCTGTTGGAAATTTCTGAACTAGGGTGAAGTCCCTAATACCATTAGTAAAAAATCTTACCTACGTTGTTGATCGACCTATCTATTATTGGATCGACAGCAAACGACTGACCTTTAAGATAGTAGGTAAAACATGGCTCCTAGAATGAATGTTTGTCATGACAGGCAGATCTCAACAAGCCAACAAGAACAACACAATATTATATGTTACTACACAGATGCCAGCGTTCGAACAGACAAAGATTTCTATTCCCTTGGGATCTCTATATCTGAAATGAAACGATCGGACATGATAGAAGCACAGCCGATTCTCTTTTCGTCCATTTAGCTCCCGAAATGTCACGAAAATGATCACCACATAGATACCATACATGCATTGCTCTAAAATAATTCCCAATATCAAACATATAACACCTTTACAGCTACATAAAAAACTTGTACCTGCAACAACTATACATTATGGCGCCGAATTATCTTGCGGAGGAATATGACAATGTTCTATGGCAGAACGGCAGCGACGTGATACCCGTGCGAGTCATGGTCGCTCCCTTCCACCCGCATCAGCCTGGCATCAGACTCTTCAATACCGTCAAACGAGACGTGAGTTATCGTCCTTCATTCAATATTATTGAGAACCAGTTTCATAATAACATTATTTACGTACTCGATTAATTCTTTGAATTTTTTATCTAAACATACATGACTAAACTCTGATATTTTGTATATTTTTTTTTCTCTATTGTGACGTAATTTCAGTGGTGCCACGTTTGCAAAATAGAAGAATTAATCTATATAACAAGGAATGGAGAGAACTCGTTAGAAATATCTAGAAGAGGAACCCCTTTGTTCTTTAAGTTTAAGTCTGAGGAGCACCTGTCGTCGTTTATATCAGTTTGTGACGGATATTACAGGTTTGTTATACTTCAAAATAGTTATAGGTAGATCAAATGCAGCCCCTAATTTCGACCTCTCAATAGATTGTTTTTAATGTTGTTTCATTGATCATTCCTCCATCTTTCAAATATACCAAACATAATATTGCAACCTTCACCAGACACGAAGCTATAAATTATTGTTCATTTAAATAAAAAGCATAACAAGCAATCAAATAAAACCTCTTTATTATGCAAAACAGATTGATGGTGAAATGGACGTTTAACCTGTCTAAAGACGACGAAACGCCATCGCTGAAGGAACTACAAAGAATAAAATGTCACGGCCCTGTTGGGTAAGTGCGCTAGTAAAAGGGGTACATATTTAATGTAATTGTTACTGAGAATTTTGTTTAAAAAAAACTTTTAACTTTGTAGGGGTGCATTCTCGTATCGAAAGTTGGAAGAAAAACGCGCTAAGAAACACGGTTGTTATATATTGAGGCAGTGCCAGGATGACTACAATGTTTATTATTTGGACGTATGCACTAAAAATAGGTAATAACGTTTTCTTATTTTTGTTTTGGTATACAAACTTTTTTTGTTGTAATGCTATGCGTTTATTGGAGTGTGTCGAAGATTTGTATCAAAATATATGTGACTTAGATAATCAGATAGTTTCCTTCCTTCATTTCCAGAGCTTAAATCTTTACAATTCTACTGTGGCTTTTAGTAGACATGACAATTTGTAAAACGAAGATCCCCTTATCATTATAGTTGTACGAAGAGTGCGTATAATGTAGGTACCTAAAATTTAGAGTTTATAACCAGTGACCCAGCACTCTTTCTAGATTATAATGTATTCATTGCTATTTTAATTAGACAGTTTATTATCTCGTTCTGTGTCCGGTTCCGATTAATCGGTGTCCGTGAACCGCCTGGTCTAAATCATATTCTAGACGTCAGAAAACAGAATTTTTGTGTACTTACTTTTTAGGAAAACAAATCTCTTATCTAAACGAACGTTTTGCTTGATATAAAGACGAGTATTTTTGATATGTTTGTTCGTACCCTAAAGGCTTCGAAACTACTGAAACGATTTGAAAACATCTTTCGCTGTTGGAAAGCCACACTATCCTCGGTGACATAGGCTATATTTTAATGAGGCACGGGAGTAAGTTAAGTTCTGAGATGTGGGGAAATCTTGTTGATAGATTGTTATGAAATTGTTGGTTCTAAAGTTGATATAATTTTTTGCAGCACAACAGAAACGTATAAAATAGAGTTTAAGGGTCATTGTTACGTGGTCAACAATGAGGAGTATTACAGCATAGAGAGGCTAGTCGGGTGCCATCAGAATCAAGAAGGAAGGATATTTCTCAACGAATGTATACCGCCTTCAGAGTATGGTAAATATTGATAAATATTTATATATTTCAAACATTAATTACTATTTTGTCCCACTTTTTTTATATAGGTACTATTGCAACTTAAAAATAATTTTACAAAGGTTGAAAAATTTTTAGAGCTACTAATAAAATATTGGACTTGTCTAACTACTTTTAGAGTTGTGCTCACTCATATGTCTCGATTTAAAACTGACACATGCGATTCTAATCTCGTTTAAAAGTAGTTTTTAATCGAGATTTATAGCTGAGCGTTGGTTTACAGGACTTTGAGTATTGCGATAAAAATATTACATTATTATTTATCGCCGTTATTTTACACGACTGCTTCGATGCGATAAATCTGTCTTTTGTTATGTTGGGGTCGGTTTCCAGTCTAACCTGATGCAGATGAGTACCAGTGTTTTACAAAGAGCGACTGCCTATCTGACCTCCTCAACCCAGTTACCCTGGCAACCCAATACCTCTAGGAACAACTGGTTGTCAGAATTACTGGCTTTTGATTACCCGTAAGGACTGCCTAAGATGTTCAAATGACAGTTTTTGGTATTTGTTTAGGTTTTACCATTTTTGATTTCTTAGTCCTCCAGATTTTTTTAACAAACTGGTATAAGGTGAAGTTAGCCTGTCTACACTGATAAGGAAAACAGACATAATTGGTGTTTTCAGTGGCATGCGCTATGTTATTATTTAATTATTTTGTAGTAGATATCCCCACAGTGATTCCGAAGCTGCTGTTGTACCTAAATAAATCTTTTAACACGTTTCTTATCCGATGTGGAATTAAATTATCTTAACGGAATCGTTCAGCCGTGTCGATCGTTCGCTGTATAATACTTTTGTCCGAGATTTAACTGATACATTGTAGCCGACTTGTTTGTATATCTGTATATAACATGGTTATACTGCGCCGATTTTGATGAAATGATTCAATATGACCCATGGAAGGCCGTAACATTTTTCTTATTAATTCTGAGTCATGTACATTTATGTGAAAAAAAAAATGTTTTGAAACGAATACGTAAATAATACACTTGTTTTTATTTCATGCAGTTTTTATATTGCATAATTTGTCGAAAGAAACATTCGCTTGACTTTTTATGGCATCTTGCTAACACGTTTTTATTTCAATCTTTTTGCCTCAAATTGATTATCCCATATCTATTCCATTTTAATTAGAATATAAAAGTATATTCCTGGAAAACTACAATATATCCGATGCAGTGAGTTAAGTAAATATTCTTCTACGAAATATCCCCGCATTCAAGTAAATTGTAAAATATAATGAGCTTTTTATTCGTCGTAATTGATTAGCTTTTCCCATATAAGTAGGTGTTAGACGTTATAACCCGGCTCATTAAAGAAAGGAATATTATTATCATGTTTTCTTGCTCGCACATTACAGAGGGCAATAGTGTGCAAGCGAGAGAACGTGATAATAATATTATCTTCTATAATGAACAGGGTTATACATTAATACATTAAGCGTTCATTATAGCTTCAAGTGTATGTTTATTAATTTTGAATTATTGTTGTAGATAAGTCCCAATTACTGTTATGTGGGGAGCCGGTTAAAAGAGGTGTGAGAATTGACCAAGCTGAACTTCAAGATATTCTTAAGGACAACCGGAGCCCTCGATGTTTGCCAAATAAGGACATTTTACTGTACACAGGTAATATAGGTACCTGATTAATTAGGTATCTCATACATCATTGTCACGCATTTGTAATTTTTATTCTGTAATGAGAATTTATTTAATGTTTATGATAATGTTTCTTTGAATTTGCTCTATTCTCGTTATTTTTATGTAATTTACAAGAATTTTTACTTTAAAGGTTTTTGTTGTGTTCCCCGTTATTTAATGCAGACTGCTTGTTGCGTCACTAGACACGGTTTAATTTGTACTTGTCACGATTTACGCATTTTTTCTTCTAGGTTCTGAAAAGTTCGGTTCAGAAAACATAACGACTACTTACAAAGCTTTGTGGAGGCTCGATGAAACTAAGAAGTTGGTGGTCGCATTCAAGACTTTACAGAGAGAAAAGGCCAATGACCATTTAAAAGTAAGACTTTTTTATATCGACTGTAATTGATGTCGATTTTTGTAGTCGCATCGATTTTGTATATCGATTCGTTAGTGGTGGTTAATCGATTTTATTTTTTGTGAGGAAATTGCAGAGTTAACAAGTAAATGAGCTTTTCATTCTAATATTATAAGATTTTTTATTTTACATCAACTGTAATCGATATCGATTAGTGTGCCGGAATCGAATGGACATCGATCTTTTACCACTATCGTTGCTTATTTAATTGTGTGCATCGATTGTATCTAAGAGTGGTGATTCATCGAATTATTTTACCATTAGCATATAAAGTAACATTTTTTAGATCGACTGTAATCGATATCTATTGTTATACTAAAATCGTTATTACACATCGATTCTATTCTTAAGACCGTATCCGAATTTAACTGTGTGTATCGATTCTATTCGATAGTAATGATTAATCGATTATTTTTTCAGGAATTCGTAGAGTTAGCAAGCAAATGGGCTTGCGTGCAGTCTAGTTCCATGGTTCGACTATACGGCGTGACGTTGAGTTCGCCAACAGCACTGGTGCTTGAATACTTGCCATTCGGACCATTTGATGATTATCTCAGGTAAATAAATAAATAAAATTGTTATGTTATGGATTTGGAATATACATATTGTAGCTTTTTTTAATGGGAAATCATCAAATGACCCCTTCCGCAGTGGGTTAGCAGCGTGAGGGAGTGTCAGACTCTTACTGGTTAAAACCCATCATGTTCCTTCTTAAACCCTTTATGTACGAGGGCCGCGGTAATTCTTTCAAACAATCCCGCAAATCGTAAAGCACTGGTACTCAGCTGAATCCGGTTAAACTGGAAGCCGACCCCAACATAGTTTGGGAAAAGACTCGGAGGATGATGAATCCCGCAAATCGTAGCTTAATATAACTAAGTAGTTTCCAAAATTATCTTAGGTAAATAAGTATAAAGTTTTTGTGTTAAATGACGAATTGTTATGCAGTTCTTATCGTCCCACACATTGTAATTTGTAATTTTATATGTTGAAGTAGTAAAATAAAATTAATACTCTTAGTCGGATTAATTCTGACATCATTTTACGAATTTTGAATCTCATTACATTTTAACATGTCGTGGTTTTTGATGCTGACGTTTATTTAAATAGAATAAATTATAACTTGTTTAATACACTAGATCGTTACAGAGAATACCAAAATATTTGCAATTTTTTCTAGTATTTTTTTTTTATATTTTGATTAAACTGGTCACTTAGCATGTGATATACCTAACGGGATAAACACAAACCTTAGCATGAATAATGTTAATGTTGGCAGCGTATTGATTCGATAAAGTTTCCTTGGATTTAAAATTCGATGCAGCAAATTAGGTTCCTTTCATTGACGTCATAGGACAAGCTTGTTTACGAAGAAAAAAATCTAGGTAACAATATGCGTAGGTACTGTTTATTTATGCTTCATCAAGCCACTGCATCAAATTAAACTGCTATTTTCTGAGAAAAGAAATTGTCTTTGCTTTCACTCTTATTTCAACCCGACTTTTAAAAAGGAGGGTTTTCAACTTTGCCCTGTATTATGGCTGTTAATGGTGAAATTGCATGCGTCGATACTTCTAACAATAACGTGTCTTCATACATAAAAATGCTCAATCCTTCTCCGTGTGAGAGGAGGCCTGTGCCCAGCAGTGGGATGATAAAAAGGCTGTAACAGTATAACTAAAGATGGGCCACCGTTTTACGTTGCGATACATAGTGATGTTTACACCCTGCCTGAAACGTCACGTATTGGCTTTTAGTGATCGAATTTCGGCCAATAGGTAGACTCAAAATTCTTCATAATTTTACTAGCTAAAATTGTCATGCATATTTGTTATTGATCATTAAATTTTTGTGTGTCCAGAGAGAACGGTGCCCGCGTAAAGCTGCTCCACTTAAAGAAAGTAGCGGCGGGTCTAGCTCGAGCGCTATGGGACCTCTCAGAAGCAGGCATAGTGCACGGGTCGGTGCGGTGCCGGCGCCTGCTGCTAGCGGCGCACGAGGGCGACCGCATCGTCGTCAAGCTGTCCGGCCCCACGCTGCGCAACTACACACAGCACGAGTGAGTACAAGCCACAAAACAAAAAAAGCCGGCCAAGTGCGAGTCGGACTCGCGCACGAAGGGTTCCGTACCATCCAAAGTAATATTCTATATATATATTTATGGATATCGAGCAAAAATTTGCAAAAAAATCACGTTTGTTGTATAGGAGCCCCCGAAATATTTATTTTATTCTAGTTTTCAGTATTTGTTGTTATAGCGGCAACAGAAATACATCATCTGTGAAAGTTTCAACTCTCTAACTATCACGGTTCATGAGATACAGCCTGGTGACAGAGACTGGGACGGACAGAGGAGCGAAAACAATAGGGTCCCTTTGTACGGAACCCTAAAAATAAAGACAGATAAACGGTAGTGCACAATCAGTTACAGGTAAACTCAGCATTCAAATGGAAGTTGTACGTAGGTAAAAAGTTAAAAGTTAAATACTAAAGGTACTGCTGCTAAGTTACCTATATGTGAAAGACGAGATGCCCTAATGCTGGTAGGTCAGGCGTCTTCTTCTCAAATGCATACGGTGGACATGACCAAAACGATACCTATGAGTGAACTGACAAGGCGTTCGGTTCTTTGACACATCTGTCAACAATTTTACGATGTTACATCTGATTTTTCACGCCCAAACCGAGCGATAGATATTTGCCGCTCGGAATGTGTGACGCGTAAGCGATTGAGATTGAATTATGTACTCTTTTTTCCAAGAAAAGCTAATAATAATAAAGTAAATATTCTTTTTTTACCAATAAATTCACTGGTACTTTCAAAGAATCAGCATATTAATATCTAAACATCGTCTATCCGCAGCGTACACTGGATGCCGGTGG
Organism: Helicoverpa zea x Helicoverpa armigera; assembly: GCA_033682625.1. Classification (NCBI taxonomy): domain Eukaryota; kingdom Metazoa; phylum Arthropoda; class Insecta; order Lepidoptera; family Noctuidae; genus Helicoverpa; species Helicoverpa zea x Helicoverpa armigera. The sequence continues at coordinate 6,373,640 of JAWIIS010000011.1, forward strand.
AATTCTTCTCTGACATGAGCCTAGCGAAGCGGTCGGTGATGGGCGACATCTGGGCGTTCGCTACCACGCTGTGGGAGGTGTTCTCTTATGGACAGTCGCCCACTGAGACCAATCCCGTGTTGACTGCTAGGGTGAGTGGATTTATTTGTTTTTTTAGAGCTTATAATGTTGGTGATGACGTGATGATCAGGGTTAAAAGTAAATAAATACTATGACCTCTTTACTACTACTGATGAACTCTTTATTAACTAAGTTTTTTCTGAAATAGCTGTAAAGAAGCTGTTATTTTTCTGACTTTTTGGTTGCCTGTATCACTTAAGTAGACAGTCCAGTGTTATTAGAAAAAGAATTCAAAACGTCAAAACAATAGTCAAAACCAGCCAGATGCCAGGTAGTTAATCAAAGATTTCTGGATCACGACTGCGTTACAATTGTAGATCTTGAGACTTTTAGATTGCTTTTCATATTAGCTAATTTAGCACAACAAACTGTCATCTAATCTTTACTCATGTGCCTATTTCGAACTCCAGAGCTACGAGATGGGTGACCGGCTGCTGCGTCCGGCTCGGTGCCCGGGCGAGGTGTGGGCACTCATGCGCCAGTGCTGGCAGCCCGACCCGCTGCGCCCGCAGGAGATCATGCGGGACATGAACCATATGCTGCACAGAGGTATGTCCTACCTACTCACAGAGCTACGAGATGGGTGACCGGCTGCTGCGTCCGGCTCGGTGCCCGGGCGAGGTGTGGGCACTCATGCGCCAGTGCTGGCAGCCCGACCCGCTGCGCCCGCAGGAGATCATGCGGGACATGAACCATATGCTGCACAGAGGTATGTCCTACCTACTCACAGAGCTACGAGATGGGTGACCGGCTGCTGCGTCCGGCTCGGTGCCCGGGCGAGGTGTGGGCACTCATGCGCCAGTGCTGGCAGCCCGACCCGCTGCGCCCGCAGGAGATCATGCGGGACATGAACCATATGCTGCACAGAGGTATGTCCTACCTACTCACAGAGCTACGAGATGGGTGACCGGCTGCTGCGTCCGGCTCGGTGCCCGGGCGAGGTGTGGGCACTCATGCGCCAGTGCTGGCAGCCCGACCCGCTGCGCCCGCAGGAGATCATGCGGGACATGAACCATATGCTGCACAGAGGTATGTCCTACCTACTCACAGAGCTACGAGATGGGTGACCGGCTGCTGCGTCCGGCTCGGTGCCCGGGCGAGGTGTGGGCACTCATGCGCCAGTGCTGGCAGCCCGACCCGCTGCGCCCGCAGGAGATCATGCGGGACATGAACCATATGCTGCACAGAGGTATGTCCTACCTACTTCTCACAGAGCTACGAGATGGGTGACCGCCTGCTGCGTCCGGCTCGGTGCCAAGTGCTGTTAGACTGGAAGCCGACCCGTATATAGTTGGGAAAAGACTAGGCTATGTGTCTGACACAATCAACATACTTTAAAATGTTTTTTGATTTGTTGCAGAATATGTGCCGATCCACGAATACGAAGAGCCAAAGATCTCCCTTGAACATATGGAACACGCTGAGACTGTATCAAGTACGTATTTAACCGAATGCCACATCAGAATAAACTTAATTGCAAGTGAAATAAAGTCTATATTTCTGTGACACGAATTGTATATAATCGTAATGTTTGAATTTCAGGTGATAGGTTTATACCGAGTGAATTGAGTGATGCTGGCAGCAACAAGTCTTTGATATCGGATAGCAGTGTGCTTTCAATGAACGGGACTATGTCTGATCAATATGATAATCCTGTAAGTATATTTGATGGTTGTATATTGAAATTAGCAATGCTATTTGTGTGATTACCACTTCCAAATCGATTAGACCCGATCTATTGTAGAAATATTTATTTTCTTGCTGTGTATACAGGGTTATAGGTAAAACACTAACAACCTTTCAGGACCATATTACTAATATCAAAAACTAAAACTTTTGTTCTATGACTTTTAATAATTCTCAGATTTTAGTTCATCAAAATTTTCACACAAAAATTAAAATATTTCAAGAGTACACTCTAAAAGTTACGAAGTCTATGCGAAGCACAGTAAACAGTAGTACAAAAGACAGCGGAGGGGAGCGGGGCTCGGGCAGGGGGGGGAGCGTTTGACCTATTTACGAGCTGCCGTCAGTCGTTGTTATGCGCCCGCGTCGCATCATACGTGTCCTTGTAGGGAAATTCGGTGGTGCGAATTTAATTATCTTTACAGTATGGCGTTTCGATATTCAAATTTCGAGTACACGGAAATGGTGCGAACGCTGGCTAAGTGTGATGACAATGTTTCGGAAGCCTGTCGCCAATACGCCATACGATTCCCAAACATCCCTACACCTAGCTGAGTAACAATGCTAGCCGTCACACAGCGGTTATGAGATTACGCGCAATTCCGGCATGCCATCAGGGATAGCGATCGTCCACTGAGGCACACAGTACGTGAAGAAGACGATATTTTGTTTTTTTATTTGGCCTTTTCGTAAAAAGGCGGGAAATCGTAGCGTAGCGAGTTACCAATTCAAAAGTATGACTAGGTACGAGAATAGTGCGCGGGAGGCGTAGGGTAGACAAAGTCTTGCATTCATTCTGATAATCTCGACTCGTCCGACTCTAAGGTCGACTAATCGCTCGACTGGTCTCGATCGGGCCTTTTGTTGGTGAAGAAATGGAAGGGGCGTGCTTATCACTATAGCAAAATAGAGTTGAAATGTGTTAGATAGACCAATGAAATCTTGTAGGTTTGTTTTTGGCAAATGTATTATGTTTTATAAAAAGTCATAGAACAAAAGTTGTAGTTTATGACGTTAGTAATACAGTCCTGCAAGGTTGTTAGTGATTTACCAATAACCCTGTATAAGTAGCGCGCAAATATTTTCATGTAACATTTTAAATTACATAAACAATTTGATGGCTTTGTTAAGGAGTCAATTCTAGATTAAAGCTCGCCGTTGTACATTTTTGTGTGTTTCTTATAATAAGTGTGCAATGAAGACCTATAAAGAAATAAATAATAATATATAAGACTGCCTAACTGTTTATCTCTGTTGCCCCATTTCAGCTAATATTATATTTGCATCACCCATATTCTTATGTGTAATTCCATTCCAGTTCGCAGACAATAAGAGCTCCAACTCTCTAGAAAGCATGAACGGCCTTCCCTACGCGTTACAACGCGAGCTACGTTCCCGAAACAGCGGCAGTGTGAACGCAGCACGAGCCATCGATGACGAACTGGATGACGACTCCACGCCCGCGCCCAGGCTCATGGAGTCCATCGTGTCACAGGGGAAGACTTACCTCGTCACGTTGACTAAGAAGATTGGCAGTGTGAGTATTGTGATATAACATTATCTATGGTAAAGTAATAGTGGCAGTGTGAACGCAGCACGAGCCATCGATGACGAACTGGATGACGACTCCACGCCCGCGCCCAGGCTCATGGAGTCCATCGTGTCACAGGGGAAGACTTACCTCGTCACGCTAACTAAGAAGATTGGCAGTGTGAGTATTATAACATTATATATTATAAAGAAACAGCGGCAGTGTGAACGCAGCTCGAGCCATCGATGACGAACTCGATGACGACTCCACGCCCGCGCCCAGGCTCATGGAGTCCATCGTGTCACAGGGGAAGACTTACCTCGTCACGTTGACTAAGAAGATTGGCAGTGTGAGTATATTGATATAACATTATATACAATAAAGAAACAGCGGCAGTGTGAACGCAGCTCGAGCCATCGATGACGAACTCGATGACGACTCCACGCCCGCGCCCAGGCTCATGGAGTCCATCGTGTCACAGGGGAAGACTTACCTCGTCACGTTGACTAAGAAGATCGGCAGTGTGAGTATTATCATATTAACAATATATATTGCAAAGAAACAGCGGCAGTGTGAACGCAGCACGAGCCATCGATGACGAACTCGATGACGACTCCACGCCCGCGCCCAGGCTCATGGAGTCCATCGTGTCACAGGGGAAGACTTACCTCGTCACGTTGACTAAGAAGATTGGCAGTGTGAGTATTGGGAACAGCCTATGACTTGAACAAAATGCACTTCTATTTTGCCACTAGTCAGTGCTCTCACCCATATCCTGAGGGAATTATTTCCCGGTCGTGGACAAAAAGTAGCTTTAGATATGTTATTTTCTGATGTATCACCTGTATTAATGTCAAGTTTCATCAAAATACGCTAGCCGTTTCCGTGCGAAGAGACATACACACTCCCAAACTTTCGCCTTTGCAATCAGTGATGTACTTATATGAAAAATAGTTTATTTTTTTACCAAACCACCAACCGAACTACCAAGTTATACATAAAATAAACTTTCTTTTTACAATCCAAACATTTAATTTGGTGAAGTAATTTAATTAATATTGTTTTGTTTTCTTCACAGGGCAACTACGGACATGTATTCAAAGGCTGGATGGAGCGCGACAACCAAGAATCTCAGCGAAGAGAAGTGGCCGTCAAGAAGCTGACGCGACAGGCGTCCGAGAGAAATGGCACTTTGTATGAAGACTTCAAGAACGAGTTGGAGATTATGAAGGTAAATACATAGTTTTAGTATTCTAGTGTAAAATGCTAAGTATAATAAAAAAATTAATTTGCTATCTCGGGGTCTAAATTACCTCTTATGTCGTACCTCCGTGAGACGAAAGTTGATGCTAGAATTTTTCAATATAATTTTCACAATGTTCACACAAATCAGTCATAAAAGGGTAGTCATCGTGTCAGATTTGAGCATAGTGAAATTTCAAGAACCCAGAATGGTAAAATGTATTCTAAAGTATTTTTAGTATAAACTTGCTCGAAGTTTGGAAGTTTGGAATTTTTTAAGGTTACTTTAGAAACAAGAACAACAAATTCTGTTTTCACCAAATCTGTCACAGCTTTTACCAGCCATTTACCTGATACAGACCATAACAGACTTTATAGCCTTCTACATAATGCTCAATTTACTTCCAGTCGCTACAACACATCAACATAGTAGAGATCCTCGGCTACTCCTGGGACCATGGATCAGACGTGCTCATCGTGATGGAGTACCTCGAAGAAGGATCGCTGAACTACTACCTCAAGTTCCAGGGAGACAAGCTGAGGATCTCGCATCTCTTGAAGTACGCCAGGGATATTGCTACGGTGTGTATAGTATTTTCTCGGGATATTAATAGGTATTTGAATAAAAATACGCGTACAAGCCTTGAGATAATTTATTTTTGTAAAAGTTGGGTCAAATAGCGCATACAAGATGTTACGTTTTAAATAATCAATTTTTTTCCACATTTGAGTGTTTATTAGTTTAAAAAATATTTTAGATATATTTCACACTAGCTGTTGCCCGCGACTTCGTCTTTGTTCTCGTGCATTTAATCGTTCATTGCTCATCCCCCGTAGGTGATAGCGTGATAATATAATATATGTATAGCCTATGTGTTGAACCGGCCTCCAGATAATAGTCATGCAAAATTTGATTTAAATCCATGCAGTACTTTTTGAGTTTATCCGGGACAAACAGACATACAGACAAAAATTCTAAAAACTACATATTTGGGTTCAGAATCGATCACGGATCACCCCCCAAGTATTCTTTAAAAAAAATATGCAATGTACAGTTTTGACTTTCCTATCATTTTATTATATGTATAGATAGTAAAGATTTCTTTACTTTCTCACCTGTAAACCAAAATAAAATTGTCTTTATCAGGTGACAAAGTCAACTTTTAGAGCTCTTTGCAGAAGTATTTTTCTAACCATTACATACTTTACATTTAGAATACACAAATAATTACTACCAGCATAAAACGGAACATAACTTGATAATCCATTTCCACCCTTTCCTCCCAGGGTATGGATCACGTGTCAGCAAAGAATGTGGTGCATCGTGACTTAGCAACGCGGAATATTCTAGTCGTGAACAAGTACCACGTGAAGATATCCGACTTCGGCCTCGCCAGGATCATTCCCAAGGAAGAAAACGCATACAGACTTAAGACTGAAAGACTGCTGCCTATTAACTGGTAAGATATCATTTAAGATCACATTTCTTAGTTCTTTTACACTTTATTAATATGAATTTGAGGTGAAAACTGGTTGTTTGGGAAATAAATCCATCTTGTCTAAGATTGCTAGTTCTTCAATAAAAAAAAATCTTTAGGCAAACAACTGGATACATAAATAACATTCAACATTGTACGTACCTTTAAATCATATTTAAAGAGTTGACTCATCGTTTTATTTTTGAAGAACGTCGACCACCATCTTACAATAAGATGACAATTCATTTCCCGCCTTTTAACCCAACCATAGACATCACTAAAGAGTTCCTTATACCACAGGTACGCGCCCGAGTCGGCGGTGGAGCCGTGGCACTTCTCGACGAAGAGCGACGTGTGGTCGTACGGCGTCACGGCGTGGGAGATATTCACCCGCGCCAGGCAAGAGGTGCCCAAGTTCAATCCTGAGAGACCGCTTGAACGGGCTTCGTGGTAAGGAAACTATTATTATTTATTGCGGTAGTATAGATGCAAAGAGTTAGATGTGCAGTTGGTCAATAAAGAAACTAAAGTACCCATTTATTGGTAAAGATCTTCGTGCCAGTCTATACTTAGGAAACATTTTTGTTCATTTGAAACACGGGAAAACAACTAGCCTGTAATAACATTTTACTTACAAACGCAAATAATAAAAAAATATGCCAGTATTAAAGAAAGTATTATAATCTTTGTCTCCTTTATTATATACTATGTTTTCCCGCGGTTTCACCCGCGTACCGTGGGAAATACTGCCCGTACCAGGATAAAATAAAGCCTTATGTCTCTCAGGAACAATGTAGTTATATATCAGTGAGAATTTTGGATATCCGACCAGCAGTTCCAATGATAACCCCCTTCATACAAATTTACTACCTCTTTATAATATTAGAATAGATATACAATCACTCACATAGTTTCGCCTTCATTATATTGGTGTAATTAAGTGAAATATTTGTTACAGCTTTCAAATACCGGAAGATTGTCCGTCAGAAATATTCAGACACCTGATGATGGACTGTTGGAATCTCAAACCGAACTTACGACCCAAGTTCATTGACCTCGTGCATATGTGCAAACGATTTATGGACGAATACAAGTAGAGCTTTTATTTCTTATTGCACCAAATCTCAAAATATTATCGTGGAAAAAGTATATACGTATTAAAATATCGTCTTGCTTTTGTGATTCTCTTGTGCGGAAATGGACTATGGTGCTTCTTTGAAAAGTTCACCACAAATCCTGTAACAAGAGAAAAAGGCCAATTATGGATAGTATATTTTTTACGTAAAGAAAAATGTGAGCAGTTTCGTATGTACTCAGGTGCAGTTCGGATCAACTATTTTGGATGTTTATATCGTTGTATATTTAGAGGTCATTCGTCTCATTATGTGTTTGTTATATTTGCGCTATATCTGCACAAACGGTACTAGCTAATCAATCGTCTAACATAAGTATGTGTTTTTGTGGTTCCTCCAAGCATTTGCCTTAGTTCTGTATAGTTTATAGTTATTTGTAAATATTTATACAAATGTTATATCAGTTTTTTTTATTACAATATCATAATGCATCTCAATCATGTGGAATCTATTAATTTGTGTTTTTCAGTGCAATCATAATGAATGGATTATTGTTGTTGTCTGTCAATGTTTTTTTTATTAATATTATTGTTTTTGTCCCAGTTTTTGTATATTTCATTTGAATTGACTAAGAATTTGAATTTTGACGTAATGAATACTTGCCGTGTATTATTGTGACTAATTGACGAGTCAATTTTAGTGTAAGCAAAGCTATATTGTGTAAGCAATCAGTGTATAAGTTTCGCTAGTCTAACCATTCTAGAGCTCTTACTGGCACAAATGTGAACCTGCGAGATTATGAAGTTTTTGGTGTTCAAGCAAATTGCAAATCTATAAGAATTTGAGCATTTGTACAAAAGTTCGCAACTATTAGATGACAATGAAGAAATGTTTGTTGACAGGACGTACGCACACGGTATACAGAATGGTCGCTTAGATCGATTCACTATAAAACCAAAGATGATATTAAAATATGAACATAAAATCTAGAGAACAATTTATTTTTAAGAATTATTGTGTACATTTTATTAATTTTACGCCTTATATGTAAGTTTTGCAATTCACTGTTGTGACAATTATAAAAATGTAGTTATAATTTTAGTTAGGCACGAAAAATATAATCGGGTAATTAAAACTTACATTATAATTATTTTAGAAATTTATATTTGTTTAGATATGATTGGGAAATATTTTATAAAATTGTTTTTAATTATTATTTTGCGCAGCGTCGGTTGACGGTGTTGACGAATTGGATTGTGATTACATAGACTGACAAAATGGAGTATCGGTGCTAAAGGATGAAATTAGCAGTGTTGGGTCAATCAAATAATATTTTTTTGGTAACTAATAATTGACTTTTTATTTTTTAATGATATCTTATGTACTTTTGCTGAGCCATGCATCGAACATTTTTAAAAGTAAGAAAAATTACTCCTTTATTATTAATGTATGTTGAAGTTTATATGAATTTTACCCAACACTGGAAATTAGGCCTTATATTTTCTATTGAGAGCGTCCGGGACGACAGTTGGTAAAGATCTAGACGTCGGTAGTTGTAGAAGATCTAGTTCCTGCAGAACTATTATAGATTTTAGTCCGAAATTATTATGTACCTAGAACCTGAAATTATAAAAACCGAGGGATTTTATTTTGGAAATTTTATTATACACCCTGTATATTTTACAAAAATAATCATGTGTAAATCAGCTCAACTTTTATTATGATCAAATTAAATATTTACATTATTTACTCCATGGACCCGATTTTATATAAACTATTGTTATTCAAGCTACAGTGACCACATTCAACTATTGCAGTCGAATTAAATCTTTTTATTGGCTAGCGTATTGATGTCTATTTAATAAAAAAAAATACTATATAGTTCAATTACTAAAACTGCCATGTTTAAAAAATTGGCAATAAAAAAATTATGTGTAAAAATCTTTGATATGTCACTGTGTACATAAATAAACGGTGCTTTAGCTTTGCACAACGATTAAATTACTGTGTTTTTATATTTCTGTATACAAGCAAATTGCCTAGATATTGCATTTTTATTGTATTACGTACAATATTGAAGTAACTTCGTTGCTTCTTCATATTAATTATAATAGCAATCAGTTCCCTGGGACATCATAAGTTATCCAAGGAGATAGTTATATTCGACTTTACGTAATATCTTCGCCTTAGTATGAGTTCATATAAGTCATATATCATTAAAATGCTAAGTATTTTCAATAAAATGAGTCAATTTTGTTCTACTACAATAGTAAAACAAATGCAATAATATGGGTGTTTCAATACAAAATTATCTGTTCGAATAAAAACTAAGTAGTGTCAATTAAAATCTGTGTGTTTGTATATTTTAATAGTAAGTACTAAGTAGATTCGACGCGGAAGAAAACTGGTCCAAACCCTGGCTGCATGCATGTTGTGTAATATGAATAATGCAAGTGTAATAGAAAATGTTAATTCTCAAAACCCTTGAATTTTGAGACGATCACAATAAGATTTAATAGGCAGGTTATTAAAATTAAGTACGATAAGAGCAAGTAAACAGAGTCCCAAATTGGTCATTGAAACTGGCTCATTTAAGAAGATTTTAAACTGTAAGTGAATATTATGATGCTTTTCATATTATTTTTCCCAGTTTAAACCTAACAGTCCTCTATTTCCTCTATTTCTCGGAAACATACAACTTTAATATAAGTAACTTGAGACTGAATTCGGAATACGTATAGAGGTTATTTTTTTGATATTGAACAACATAACATACGTAAATGAAAACGTAATATAATCGTGATCGTCTCATCCCTATTCAAGGGTTCACCAGCAAATAACACGAATAGCAAGCTTAGAATGTTGCTGTAAATATTAGTTACATTTTATAAATTAAGTCAAATTTGTTTTATTATAATTTAAGACTCGATGTGCTGCTGTTTCGTGCGACAACAAAAGTCAACCTTACATCAATAGATATACAGTCCATTTTACTTTGTAGGAGATATCGACGGGCCTAGCAACAGTGATTTATAACAATGTAATGGGATTATCTTGCCATTTGTCCTACGAATAAATACATCCTGCACAGTCAATGGCGCAGTAAATCAGAATTATGTGTTAAGTATCATTTCACTGTGAATAACCTGTGCTCAGTTGGTTTGTTAATGCTAGTCGTATGATTCTCAATTGTATGCAAGAATTTAACAATGCGGTGTAGTGCATTCGATGCAAAGTTCCTGAATTTGTTGACGGAATCCGAATACTTAACGATGTCTTACGTTTTAAGTTTGCGTCATAACAAGCTGTAAGGCTTAATTAATGTCTAAATTAAAATATAATTGTACCCAGTCTACATACAGCTTCTGAAATGCATTTTCTGCCTGAAAATATTTTTGATGAATGTTGTACGATACAGCAGCACATTCATGTTATTTTTTGCCATGAAAAATAAAATAAATTATTGGTACGTGATAATTGATTTTATTTTATGAACCTTTGCATATTTACCTGATATTTTCAATGTTTTGGGGCTAACTAATGGTCCCCTGAGTAGTTACCGCTGAGCCGAGTGCCGGTCTTATGTCATTAATAACAGCACAAACAATTCACAAATTCACAATATTAGGTCTTCAAAAAAATTGTCATTAGCGTTTGATGTGAGACCCACATTAGAAATGTAGACAGAAAATAACGAAAAGTTTGCGGTGTTAGCATACTGTTTGTATAGTTTGCATTATCTGCTCTAAAAACCTCATGAAGATCAGACGTAATCAATCCACAGATCCATTAACGTTACGACTATCCCGAGAATTTCAAATCGAATATTGTTCACAATTTTTTAAAAGCTAAAACATTGCATTGTCGTCCCGTCGTGAATAATAAACTGGGTGAGACCAAAGAGTAATTTAATCAGCGTAACAAACGGCAGTTCTTTCTCATGGCACTTTTAATTTCGCGCTAAGACCTTAACTGTCCCTAATGGCATAACTTTGAACATTGAGGTGAAAGGACACCTACACTTAGCTAAAAATAGACGGCTTGTCTTGTTGTGCTTGTGTAATCGTTTTGTTTTTACAGTGATTTACTTAAGAAAGACGACAAACCTTATTTTCTTTAAGGAGTTAAGGAGGAGGAGGACTGTAAGTTGCAAATAAATTTTGCATTTATTATTATAAGTACCTATCCATTCTTTCATAATTTTAAGCAAAATCAAGTTTTCAGGAGTCGAGCCCTAATTCTAAATTACGTAAAAAGGCCGCAGCTACTTATAATGCAAATCTAGGCACCATTTTCAGCCTCCACTACATTACTCAGTTTATTGAATATTAGAAGATAATTCACCAGTACACAATCTAGTTTAGCATTTTATGTAAATGAACGCCGCAATAAAAGGTGCTATATTTAGATAAAGCCTGGTTAATGGGCCGAGAGATTTAAATATTTATTAGGAGGCAATCCTTTACACTCATTATGTGAAAAGCGTTTAATTTCTGTGGAAATAAACATTTGAATGTTTTTCAAAATCAAAGCAGATTGTTACAGCCGGATGGTAAGCCCTCTATTGAATCTGAAAACTTTTAATTGATTTAAGGGGATGGTGGACTGAAAAGCTTTACAAATCCCGCCATAGTTTGTGAGTTCATTCGATAGTTGTTTTGCAGAATGCATTTTTAAGCCTTTGTGAGTGCGCAATATAGTACAATAGGCCACTGAAACACTGAAAAACTGTATTTGGTGTACCTACTAGTAGGTTAGAAGTGTAATTTTATCAATTATTTTTTATTATTAGACTATACTAATATTATAAAGAGGAAAACTTTGTTTGTTTGGTTGTAATGGATAAACTCAAAAACTACTGGACCGATTTTAAATATTCTTTCACCATTAGAAAGCTATATTATCTGCGAGTAACATAGGCTATATTTTATCCCGGTGCGGGCAGTAGCACCCACGGGACGCGGGTGAAACCACGGGAAAACGGTTAGTGTGACATAAAATAAAAAATCAAAATGAAACTGGTTCGATGATGACGCAATAGAAACTGGACAGATAGAGTGCTCTATTGACTACCGAGGGGCGAATTCAAGATGTTTAAATAACAATCAGTCACTCCAGCCGTCCACGCGTATGATGGATGTGCGTAGCTGTCAGTTTAGTCACGAGTTGAACAGCGGGTCAGTGGCAGAGACACGAGTTTGCGACAACTTGACAACATAGGAATTTTGAATAACATTAGGTATTAGAGCGACCCTAAACTATTATCTATGACGAAACAATAGCGACACTTTTTGATGCTTTCTAAGCTACCGATGCCGTTATTCGTTATTTTTAGACAGGAGCGGGAAATGTGATAGGTTTTTCTATGCTGTCCTGGATTTATATTGGGATTGAAGGCTCGCTTTATATTGTATTCGTAACAGACGAAATGTAACTAAACATACAAATGAAGGTCAAACTAACTAACCCTGAAAAACAAGCAAGCCTTTAGATAATTCAATTTAGCAAAAAACCGTAGGTACATACGAGACCGGTATACAATGTGACAGCGTTCCGTTGTCGTTAACATACAGAGGTATTAATTCAATGTGAACGTGTTTGACGTGATGCATGGGAGTCACAGCGCAGCTCGACGCCTGCCTGTCGGAGTCACGTTGCATCGTCATCAATGCGACTTGCATGCTACACCGGCCCACCGACGGCAATTGATTGATGGAGCTGCACCGGCCGCGCCGTGTCCCGTCCGAACCTATTAATCCTATCGCTTACAGTTAGAGATTTAGCGTGTAGAATGTGTAGTTGACGTCAGAGGAGCTGTTGACACGTGTATGCAGATCACTATTAAAGCTCCTATTTATTAATAAGACACGAATGTAAATGTAACTAAATGAAGCGTGTTTCTAAACCCTCAGGTTGACCATTATAGGTGATGTAATCTGAATTTTGCTTTGTGTCGGAGGGCTGTGACCTATATGTATTTTATTTTATTAATTTATAGGTATTTACTCAGGTACCTAATAGGTACCTAGGTACTTCTATAATTAGAACAAAACAATCACTATTTTTATTCGAGAAGAGTGACAAAGGAACGCACATTGCGATGAAGCACTTATCTCTCTCTTACTTCTGATAATCTGATCAAAGAGTTTTGATTGCTGACCTGTTATGAAACAATGAAAGCAAACATGGTCAATGACACTTACTTCTACCTAATGTGTAATGGAACATGGCACATACCTAACAAAATTCTAATCGGTAGGCTTCTGATGATACCAAAAATGAAATTATAAAACCTTTTTGTGATGAAAAACATGATTCCTTTGCCGCACAATACCATTTGTTTAGACTGAGTACCTACAAATTATAATTAAGGAACTAATTTTTGCACAGTGTTCTGTTGAAATGAATGAATGACAATTTAATTTGAATATAATTAGCGACAGGCTAAGGAAGCCACATGGGTCTGGTATATATTACTTTTTATAATTATATACTTTTTTGCTACGCAAATCGTCCATTTTGCTTGCAGCTTCTGCTTCTTTGTCAAGAATTCCTCGAATAGAGCCTTGAGATACAAGAAAGTAAGTGTCAAACGATTTTTTTAAACTTCGAAACTTACTTCCCCTACAATCTATACTTGGATAAAAGCAGTTAAATTATATCGGACTGCTTTTACTTTATTACAGCCTATGCTTTAAATAAAATACTCACCTACAATTTCATGAACTTAAAACCTTCTTGATAAACCTTCAAAAATCGCAATTCTATGTATCATAGGTACTCAAGTAAATATTAAAAAATATGAGCAGATAGATATATATATGAGCCTGTTACTTCCAGGAACTGTTGGAGATTTGAATTTTAGATGAGGCGGATCAAAGTTAACAAAGTTGCATGCACTATGCCGGGGTTTTCTAAAATTCTATTTCCCTGGATTAGCTTCTTGTAAAATAGGAGACTTTCGTTTCCTACCTTTCATAAAAGCAAATATAAAACTAGCGTATCCGAGTATTACACCTACACCTAGTTTTAACCGTAGATAAGAGGATGTAACTAAGTTTAGCGCAAATGGCCGGCTAAACCTAGGTACCTACAGCTGCACTTCGGGCTTTAGCCATAGCATACATATTATGTGTAAAAATATTAAAGACTACTTTCAGTCATTTCAGTCGTTACGGGTAGTCACAAACACTGGTTTGTGACTTACTGAAGTCTGACACCAGTCTAACCAAGGGTATTGGATTGCCCGGGTAACTGGGTTGAGGGGGTCAGATAGGGCAGTAGCTCCTTGTAAAGCACTGGTAGGTACTCAGCTGCATCCGGTTAGACTGGAAGCCGACCCCAACATAGTTGGGAAAAAACCTCGGAGGATGATGACTGTTTTTGGAATCTGAAACCATGTACTATTTTCGGAAACAAAGCTTCATAATTTACAAGCAAAGTATAACTAGACAGAGATTCAGAAATTCGGATATTTTGAGAATCATGTTTGATACGCAACAATGACGTTTTCAAAGGGTTTCGAAGATTGAATTAATGAAAACTGACTTTGTCTTAATTCGGTAATTGCTACTGAACAAAGTCTAACGTTCTCTCTCCACGTTCCAAAGATCTAAGACTTAATTTGTGACTGTGATGAACTAAGTCGCTTGGTGACAGTTAATTGAGATAATAAAGCAACGTCTCAAAATAGTCGTTTTTGATATAATTTTAGTATTTATCTTTGAAATATCGAATTACTTTGGCAACTTTAATAACGCTTCAGAAATTCCATTAAATATTTAACTTGGATTAGTTTGGCTATAACTGCCAAACTGATGCTTTTATTTACATTTTATGATTAGCAACGACTCAGATAGTCTTATTTACGATTGAATATTCACAATAATTAATATCTAACGGTAAAATTATGGAAAAGTTCCAGTAGTTTCAGAGCCTTTAGGGGTACAAAAAAAATCTCTTTTTTACAGTACCTACCTTTACACAATTAGGTACGATTCGTGGTTGTTATCCATTGAAGACTTGGTAAAGACCAAACTATATCAAAGCTATAATTCTATGATGTACGAGTATGTATGTTATTGAACTGTACCAAAGCTTAAATCCTAAGCTCCTACGGCTCAATGTATGTAATCAATGAAGTAGGTATGTTTACATTACAGACGTTATAAATAGAAGACAGTCAATTAGACTAATGTTTCGAGTGGGTACGCGTTGTATTACATGTGTAGCAATTTGATTAGCCGTGTAATATGTGTTAACATTTATTGGGTAATTAAAACTATGGGCGACGTTGTCACATTTACCTACAATGAGTTTATCAATGAAATACCTACTAGGGAAGTTCTTCATGAACCCTGGTTTTATGCCGACGACATAATCTTTTGTGGGGAGAGTATAGCTTCTGAATAGTCGAGGATATTTTAACAAGTCCCAAATAACTTTGAGTTCATACAATAAAATCCAAAAATACGTTGTTTATGTATAAAGAACTTTGAAAAAAAAAATTGGTTCTATACAATAGTTTATGCATTTTGTATCAATGCGGTTCCACACACGTACTGAAGAGAAAATCACAGTTAGGTACTTTCGCATTGAGTACGATTTTTTTGTACGATGCTGCAAAAGAACTAGAAATCCTTTCCTTAAATGCACTTCTAATGGAAATAACATCTAGTAACTTCTATAGGTAGTCGTTATGTATCTTGTTTACTCACCGTACCTTTTTGACTAATGGCCTTATTACAATGCCGGTTTCGTTTTCTGCACTAACTTTGATAATTTAATTGGTTCTCAAGGTGCTACACAAAGAGCCACTTAGGGGGCTCGTTAAATAATATCAGAATGCTCTGTCCTTTTGATTTTACGTACAAAGCGCTTTTTTGCGCGTTTTATTTTGTGCTTGTTAGCAATAATGTTGGATTTTGTTTGAAATAATGCATTTGGTTTATTACAAATGATTTAAAGATACTAAAAATATGATCCTTTAGTTTGTGCTAATAGAAGTAAAAGCCAAATGAGTTGCAATATTTATTTTCGTTTTTTCAAAACATTTAAAGCTTAATAGCAAACTAGCTAATGATAATGATGGTTCATTATTTACATTATGTAAGTACATACTAGAATTAAGTAATAAACCCCTGAAACTGTTTTTTTTCTCGTTTTCGCTCATCCAAAATGACCTGTACAAAATGCTTGATTTTTTTACGTGCAACACTGTTTCTAAACATTGTTCCATCTTCTATGTACCTACCTATACTACAAATAGCATGTAGCACAATGTCCGTACAGTTTAATCCGGGACAGTAAAGCAGTAATTGTAACAGCGAGTTGCAAGCAATTCGCCGTTGATTTGATTATGTGCTGAGAAGCAACTGCGTCCCTCGAGCCTCGGTCCAGATATCCACAGATAATCTAAGCACCGATTGTAGCCAGCAACGACTTTGAGCATAGATTTGTATTTAGTTCCATATTCAAATAATTTAGATTTGATTTTAGAAGCGCAAAATGTAGTTTTATGGATTATTTTTCCGACCCAAATATCGACCAATAGAATTGCACCATTCGACGTCACGTGGTACAACCTACATGGTATTATACTGATAATTTTTTGAATATTTTCTCTGGTCGTTGCTATGTCAAACTGACAGGTTGTGGCCGACATTTGGGACGGAAAAATAATCCCCCGAATACCACACGAGCTTCAAAATTCTCTGGCATTTCCCTCAAGGTTCCCTGCAAACAAATAAAGTCGTCAAGTTTTCCAGGAAAAATCACTCGCGCTTCGCGCTCGTGATTTTTTAACCTGAAAAACTTGACTCCTTCATTTGTTTGCAACGAACCTATCGGGAAATACCCGATAATTTTGAAGCTCTTGTGGTATTATAAGTGAATATTTTTGGTTAGGTTTTATTTTCTTAAATATTTATTTTTGTTATTTTAAAAATAGTAATGCAAATATTTAGTGTATTCTGGTTATGTGTTTTTTGTAGGTTACTTTTATTTTATAAAAAAACGCTACGGTTTTCTAATTAATAATTCAGCCCCTGTGATTTTGTTCATGATATTTTTTACTACTTAGGTAGGTACTCTATAAAATAAAATTCTTTTGTCCGCAGAAGACGAAGAGATTCTTTTAACTATAATACTTAATGGAGAACAATTTTAATAGTTCTAACTTCGTTTAATTAACTTTAAGTGCAGCATGCTCAGCTAATATTAAAACTTTACCCTCTAATTAACTGGTACATTGAAATTAAAACACTGCTGTTTAAAAAAGAAATATCATTAAATAGCAATGGACGTTAATTTTAAAATAATACCTGCAAAGAAAACATGGTCTTTAACTAAATTGGTTTCGTGTCCAAAAGAAAGAATTTAACTGGACATGCAAGTTCAACGACCTTTAGGTAAGTTACAAAACAAGAAAAATCCAATGTTCTGTTCTATTAGGTAAAGCGTGGAATTGAAAACTCCTTGGTCTGTATTCGAGTCACGTGTGGAGACAGACGCAATCGCTCACTCCCGATCACTATCTTAGTTTATTTCCTTAGACGTTTAATGTAGGTACCTATGTAGGTATTATGCTATAAATAGATCTATTGGTTAAAGGAGTCCATATAGGTAAGTTTAAGATTTAGGATATGTCTGGTGACTAACTTCGCTACCAACTTATGATGTATAGTGTGTGTAACTTATATGTATGCAAGTCAAGTTTTGTGTGTTGAAGAACACAGGGGAGAACTATGGAGATCGGTGATTGCTTCGATATTGATGTACTAGCTTCTGCCAGCGGTTTCACTCGCATCCCGTGGAATTACTTCCCGTACCGAGATAAAAAGTTGCCTATAGCCTTCCTCGATAAATGGGCTATCTAACACTCAAAGAAATTTTCAAATCGGACCAGTAGTTCCTGAGATTAGCGCGTTCAAACAAACAAACAAACTCTTCAGCTTTATAATATTAGTATAGAAAAATAAAGTAATGTTTTAGAATAACTCAACTCGTAAAGAATTAAATATCTGAGACAATGGTGTTGTGAGTTTTTGACGGTTTCGTTTTCTTATTTTTTTTCCCATCTTTTCAGTGTGATATCATCTGTATAAGTAATGGTTTTTCAAACCAGAGACAGATTTAGACATATGTTGCTGGGGAGTTGTTGCGCCCACGGAGGGTTGCGCCATTTCTTCTTCCCAGTACAAACACATAGGAAGTGGGAAAGTTGAGTACTGTCTTTGTGTATTTTGTTGTCGTCCAAAAAGTGCTCATTTTTCCCATGTTACTAATTTTAACGTCGTTTTCACAAAGTCCATCTTAAATTAGGTATTATATTAATGGAAACAAAAAAGAGAACAATATTTATTATGAAAAATCACAGCCTTTCAACATTAGGTAGGTACGTGATATTAATAGAAAGGCTTTGTCTAGAATATATGGCAGTAGCAAATATTTTAGTTCAATAAAAATGTTTTTATGTAATGCTTTTGTTTGAGCTCCGATAAAATAAATGCCTGTTTTGATCATGAGTATACATTAGGTACAATAATATATTGTCCAATTGGCAGAACCTGACAATGATTTTGGTATTTTTGGAACGTAGCTCTGTCTGGGTCGTTAGATCTATATATGGCTGTATTGTTTACAAATGAGGAGTATTTTTATTTCGGTACCTATATGAATTAATCTTCTATTTTATCGACTTTATATATTTTTGTTTTTATTAACTCAGTGTAACCTTTAAGTAGTCTGAGTTCTTTAGCTGAATACATAAAAGCTTAAAGTAAGTATAGACGTTGTGTTATTCGTTCTTTTGCCTAATTAAATATCTTTATTACGATTATTACCTTTAGTGCTTGGAGAATATCATGGTAAAAACCTTATAGTTACCTAATATGGGTACACTGTTAATTAGGATTAATAGAGTTCTAATGAACAAACCATAAATCACAACAGCATTCATAGACAAACTTAAAAAAAACCTCGATAAATCACATTTACGTATGTGAAAGCTAGCAGTACCTACGTCTAGTGGTTAGATAAATGATTCATTCCACATCGTATGCATTAGAATAAATATTACTCTTCAAGAAATTCCCAGTCTGAGAAAATTTCATTGAAAATTTTCATTCAGTTTGCAGGAATCTGTAAAAACATAAGTCGTTTGCTAACAGAACAGTGTTTTGAATTTAACAAATACTTAGGCGTGGTTAAAAATATTTTAATTAACTTTGGTTAGTATGTAGGTACGGACAAAAGATTTCAGAAATTCTCTGAATAAATTCTTTGAAATGAATACAAAAAATACTTATTGCAAAATGTATCAGCGAATTGTTTCTAATCATCTTCCATAAACTCAATCAATTTTTTATAATTTCAAAAGCAGACACTAAACGCTAACTAAAATAGAAGCGTTGCGTTTAGTTTCACTTATTTAATTAAGCACAACACTGCGGAGGTGGAAGCTTCCTTCCTGCTCCCCAAAGAGTAATACATCTTGACGATATTTTAGGAAGAGGGAATAGACAAAGTTTTGTCTTAGCAGTCTAGACAAAGACAAATATAGGTATCTATACTTTGACACTACATACCGTCGTTATATAGAATGAAAACATATTTTTTTCAATTTATATTGCGTTTCCAGGATGCTTATAGTGCAAAGAACATCCTATACTATCTTCCTACTGAAAAGTTGTCTCTTTCATTAACGAGGTTTTTATTCTAAGGCGTCGCTGTGTAACTACTTGTTCGGATTTACGACTCATTTGTATTATTCTCAGTGATTTCCCTGAATAAAATAAAATTTGATTTAATATTACGTTTACCTGGAAAAGTATGTTTCAAATCCTTTCCTAAATTAAAAGTGTCTACGTGGTGTGTATTGTGTTTTCTCAGAATCTGTGTCATGTAAAGCTTTTGTTTATGTTGGCAATGTGTGATGCTAAGTTACATTGAAATATTATTTACTTCGCGTTCCTCCACAGTTCCTCCCGAATTATTTTTTTATTGCAATTTTAATTTTATTAAAAAAAAATACATACAACTACGTAATCCGGATATACCCGGATAAAAAACAGACATCTCTGTTTCTAAGGTTCCCGCATCTCACTGCCTAAATAACTTAAAAAAAAACATTTTGTAAGTGAGGATATTTTTTTTGGGACAACGGTAATTAATAGTAAGTAGGTAGGTTACAGAAAGATATCCGGTTATCAATCTTTTTATAATCTTACAGTCTGTTGGTAAACAACGAAAACACTGTTCTATGAAATATAAAGTTGATTATCAGAAACAAAAGTTTTCTCGTGATACTTAATTAACTAGCTTTTTATCATAACGTTTTCCCGAAAGGAAAACTATTTCTGTATTTCTGAAAAGAATTACTAAAACACTTATTTAATTAATTAATATTGTCGTGCTATTTTTAGCATTAAATCTTGCTAATACCTATAACACATGTGAAAGTAACTCAGTCTGTCTACGCGCTTTTACATCAAGACTACGTTGCATTGTTCTGATACTAGTCTAGAGCCTCAGAAGCGATAAAGGCTATTTTTAATCTGGCTTCGAGAAGTAGGTACACATGTGGAGCCACCGGAAACACCTTGGGAGTCACTACACCTGAGCTTACATAATGTAAGTATAATACGATGTGAATTTACATTTACACACATAAGTGTGGCTCTCCCGATTTCTAGAGATAAAACATCTCTAACAGACATTTCAAAAAAATAATGTATCCTGACCTTTATCAGGCTAAGTACACAATTACACATAATGTAAGGAGGTTGAATCAATAACGGGCTTTGATTCTTTGTGTCTCCTGATTTGATTTCAGCTTTAGCAACTTTTTCTCATAAATTACGAGTAGAACTTTCATGAAAAGGGCATAATTTACTTTTGTATAAGTTAACCAAATTAGCTGTCTCGTTGCTTGGAGATCCAGTAACTTGAGAAAAATTGGTACTAAATCTACAAATCGATTAAGTCCTTCAACTGTCTATGGATGCTAAGAAAACGTAAGTTTTCGTACATAGCCCCTTCGAGTTTCATTTTACTCCTGCACAAAACTACAATTTTGTAGGTGCCTTTATTTCAGATTATCTACCAAACATCTTCACAGTCACACATATGAAGGGGTCTTATTACAAGATTGGACGTAATTGCGTTTCCATCAGCTGTCCGTTAAACACAAGCAGGCTGGTGATTAACAAATTTGTGTCAAAACAAGTTTAAAGGGATCAAGCTTTCAACTCAAACAATGGGATAGGGGAACAAAACAAACTCCCAATTATAAGTATCTTAATGTTTCCCATGGGTTTACAAAGTCCGCTACAAAATAGGCTTGTTACTGAGACCGAGATGATCCTTGTGAGAAATTTGAAGAGATTTGCGTCGTCAAGCGCAATAAAATATGGTTGAGCTACACTATGACAGATGGTATGCGTACCCTCTTTGGAAAGGACCACTCAAAGGAGCTACATCTCAAAAGGAACAGTTTATTCTGAGGAAATTGAACGCAAGAACATCCAATCGTTTAGCCTCTGAACCATTTACAAGAGATAACGTTGTTTTACGCAATAGAAACACAACAAACTGTGTAATTACACATAAATAAAGCCCTTTAGGTTCTTATTAAGGCTTTGTTTTCGAAAATTATGGCGCCATAAACTATGAATGAAACGTAGACACTGACTCAGTTTTGATCAATATTTGTTCAGTAAACACAAATGTTTTGTTCCAACAGGCAGTGGCAGGGGAAACGTAACTACGAGCTACATTAGCGAATCTGTTTCAGATGTCTAATTGTATTTACAAATCGAAATGAAAAGCGAACTGTAAAAAAATATTCATCATTTCATTACATAATTACGTAACTATCAAATATTTGACAGTCGTTTCAGGGTAAGTATTCAAAAACCCCAATTAAGTGGAAGTCAGATAAGAATCGCTCTATCTAAAATATTAACTACATATTTCTGAAATAAAACCTCTATGCAACTTGCGAGACAGTAGAAAATAGAAGCTAATTTCTATTAACAATGCATTGTGAAAAGCCTGTCAGCCTATTATGTTACGAGTACAATATATCATTCGCAAAGCGTTGTAAATTGCATGCTAGAATATTTCTTATTACACTGCAGATTTTATATAAATTATTCAAATGAGGAGAGCATTTCGAAGTTAATATATAATGTAGGAAAAATATGGTTGTAAATTAAACAGAAATGACGTGATATGACAACAAATATGGCGGGCAATTGTAAAGTGAGATGTTTTGTTCTGTTAATTGTGCGTGTCACCACCACACCCACAGTTTTCGTGGAAAGGGTACAAGCATTGTAAAACAACTTAATGCAGGCAATGAATGAGTAATCAATACTAGTATTATAAAGAGGAATTGATTGTTTGTTCGTTTGCATTGAATAGGCTTCGATAATACTGAACCGTTTCACAAATTCTTTTACCCTAGGGAAAAATAAGAATAATAATATTTATTTGCATAAAACATAGTATAGTTTCACTATCTCGAATTGACATAGGCTATGTTTTATCCTGTTAAACACTTCCCCGGGACGCGGGTAAAGCTGCAGGGAAGAACAAGTCGCTAATATTAATTTCACAGGCGTGTTATGTGACGTCATAGACGCCCACGCGCCATTGCTGACGAAAGAAGGAAGGAAACAACACATATGTATGTTAATTTCAAACCACTATCGCGCGAGTGAATTTATTCGCCCGTTGCCTCATTATCACGTGCATGCATAAACGTCTCTTTCGGATGGGTGAGAATTACATAATGGTCTTCATTTCTTGTGTAGTTTTTCTGTTACACAATTTACTACTGATACTATAAGCCGACTACAGTGAACCCGTATCCGGCTTAGAAGGTTCGTATAATTTTAGGAAGTTCTAACAGTTTTTAAGGGAATTATTTTCAGTAGTTTCTATTTACATTTTTAGGTAGGTAGGTACTGTAAAGCTGTGTGATTTGAATTCTCTTTTTGAACTCGTTATCCTGTCTGTTAGCAAAAAACAGATATAACAATTTAATGAACTTAATTACAAAGTATTATAACAAGACTGAAATGAGATAATGATACCTATGTTATTTTTATCTTATAGCAACATAAAACATGTGTTTTCAGACGGTACAAAACAAGGACTTTAGCAAAAAAATGAAACCTAGGGTTTTAATGCGAGCTGTTTTAAGAGCAACGTTCACACAATTAAAAACTTAATAGCTAATTAGTGGCGGTCTCATAACTCACATGGCAGCGACCTAAATATTGTGTCTAATTAACAAAATGTTTGGAACACGAGGAACTAAACAACAATGACTAGAATGCTTGCAAATTCAGATCTGCAGTCATATATTTTTTACGACAGGAGACATCTGACAATTTGGATCGCAGAAATATAGGTAAATATTGGTTGATAGTTTTGTATGTAGCCTTGACTGTAAAACATGGCATTTCTTAAGTCGGTAACAAAGACTTTAAATACATTTTGAAAAAAATGAGATTTTAAGGATTAGTAAAGTATAGTGTGTATTTATTTGTAAATTGGTCTCCTCAAGGGATTCGGACGCGACCTTAGTCCTTGACCTTGACTTGATAGCTTCAAAACCACGTACTTTTGCAGTAAATTCGATAACTAAATTAGCATTACCTAAATATCTTCGCAATAGCTGGTAGTGTACGGTAGACTGCACATCCGTGGTAACTGTCATGCACCTTAACTCAACAGTAATAAGAACGATTTTCCTATAAAACTGTTACCACTGACCTGAAGTTGACTTACATGTTTGGATATTAAAGGCTTTGGCTTTTAGCTAAGCGTTGGTCAAGACTTACGTAACATAGGTAACCTTCCCAGTAATATTGTTGGAGGAAACTAAGGGATTATTTTGTACAGGACAATATCCTCGCACTTTCTAATTAAAGTGGATACTTCGAGCCTCAAGCAACGGCCTTCGCTTTTGAGTTACTATTGACAAACATGGGACACTTTGATTAATAAATAAGGGTTAGAGTGATATAGGTCAGGCGACGACCACAGCAGAAAATAGAGGCATCCGAATTGAGAAAATCCTTTTCTTAAACTCAATTTTGAAATCCTTGTGTAAGTCTGAAGGATTTTCGAAGTAAACAAAAAAGATCTAGATCCGCAGTTCTTAGAATTAAAGAAATGTGTTACTGAAATCGAAATATCTAAGGTTTGCATTTCGACGTTAGGTTTCTCCGAAACGATTATTGGTTTTCTCCCCAGACCCAGTTCTAGTGCAAATAAAAAGAGTAATTCATGAGAACACGTAATAAAGACTGTACACATTATTTCATTATTTTCGTTTGTAACTATACCAACCTACGTAATGAAAATAGTGACATTTTCTCTCATTATAACAAAGAGGAAAAAATAAATTGTTTTAGAACGTGAGATAGGAAAAAACTTTTTGGTATGATAAATAAACTGAATCAAAAACAAAAGAAATACGTAGAATGGAATATCCTGTTTGATTAATTAAAATAGTACCAACGTAACTATGACCTAAACATATAAGCCCAGGAATTTAATTTAAAGGAAATTTTGAAATAGAGCGCTGAATAAAACACTCCTTGACACCTACTGAATTCTTTTGAATGTCTGTAATATAGAATACATATATGTATTCTACTTATTACTTCCACTACGGAATTCAATGGGCAAAAGAATTTCGTCTTAAGCACAGCTACAGCGCAGAATTACGTAGTCTCAACATTATCTAGGCCCAAAACAGTCAAAATAGGTACATACATTATACATATATTTACCTACATATTAAAAAAAACAACAGATTCTCCATTCGATGATTTTATAATATCATTATTGACAGTAGTGGTTTCCTTAATAAAACGGATAACCTGGAAATATCAGACATATCAAATTCTCTCGTTTCGCTTGCTAGTGAAACCATTAATTGGATTTTGCAACGTGATTTCTGCTTGAAGCGGCTGCGATGCTCAGTTGTTTTCTATTTAAAACAAAAGAAACTTGCTTACTTTGAAGGTTCTTCCACGAAAACACAGTAGAAATATTTATGTAAAAGACGATATTAGGGCTTCGAGAATTAGATTAGATAGTTGGCGTTATTTCTCGACCAAGAAGTATGAACACCTGCTTATATGCACCTGCATATCTCGACGTTCACTAGATTGGCAAACACTTTGATCGGATTAATTCAAATTATGCAATAAAGATAAAGTTAAGTAAGACAATGCCGGTACATAATCTGAGACATAAAAACTACACCACTATACACCGCGAAGTCGTTTTGGGTTAATGCCAATGATGTCAATGTAGGCTGCAGCCAAACCGCCAACAGCGTGTAATTGAGATGCAACTAGAGCACTCTGCAACTCTTCTAAATTCTTCATTTAATTATATATTTACGGTTACAATAAATACCTTATGTTGAGCAAAACTACAATAAAAATGGACAAATATTTTTTTTAAAGAGTAGCTTATTATAATTAAGTATCAAAAACTTAGACGCATCGCTGTCAGCGGGGATCGTGCCCAAAAGACTGAGTGCATTGCCACTCTTAAATTCAATATAACTACATAAAAAAAACCTCTTTCGCGTCTGCCCCCATCCGCAGTAAACGTAAAAACTACAAAACTTTTCTTGCGGTTTTCCACAATAGGTAAAAGGATTTAAGAGAAACGTTTAAGTACCTACATAATAGTTAAGACCCGTGTGACTGCGAAGCCGTGTCGCTAGTCTACTTATAAGAGCTGAGACTGTTACAAATTTTTATCAATCCCAGCAAAGTTTAATAGGGAAAAGTTACGTTTATGCTTCACTGTAAACGCGCCTGAAACCTTCATGGAAGCAGTTTTTGCCGGTAACACCCGTTTATTGCTGTAATATCACTTTTAGTTTATGATGGGAAGATTAAAGACATTACCTAAAGTAGTTTGCTCAAGTTTTATGGATTAGCCCTCTATTTTAAACACTGGCGATCTAGTTCATTCTCGATATTTTCATAGTTCTATTAATAACAAAAGTATATTTGGTAAATCATACCCCGTATTATTCTTTTTTAAGTGTATATTTTATTGGTTTATCAAAAGATTGCTAACCTAAGCGTAAGCATTTAGGTATACATACGCTTAGCAATCTTTTATACATATTTATATGTATGAATGAATGAACTACTCATAAGGAGTAATGCCCTTAGTTTGAGAAGCAAGTAATGGTCTTCAATACTTCAGGATACAATAATATTGTTGTGGTTTCCTTAAACATCGTGTAACCAACCGCAAATCAATTAATGAATTTTGAATGGGGAAATTACGTGACTAGACAATTTACTTTGTATTTGAGATTTTTTTCCGTACAACTTAGAATATATTCCTAAATATTGGAGACGTAAAGTATTTTATCAAAAAACATTTTCGGTTTAAGGAATGTTCGGTGTTGAACTAATTGAGCATTTGCAAACATCCTGTGTAATACGGAGACCTTTTTCAAAAGCTTTCAGTATACATTATACGGCCTTTCCTGAAACTTTCAGTGACGGAACTGTCAGTATGGGTCGCCCACCATTTCTCAAGTAAGATGGAGTGTCGACAATATTTTGTGTATACAACGCAATTGTCGCGTAACTTTTTATTATATTAAGGGACCCTAAGAGTTCATAAGTTAATTTTCATTGTGATAACAGTGACACTGTCATTTGCATCGCGTGATGTATCGAAAAGTGGTGCAAAGCTCTGTAATTGGGTTCACGTCAGCACTTTCGTATCACGGAAAGACTTTTTTTTACAGTCAACGTTTTGGCTTTACGGCCAGTTGAACAAGCGGTAAACCAAAATGTAAGTTTTGTATATCCTGACTAGCTTCTGCCAGCGGTTTCACCCGCAACCCGTGGGAGCTTCTTGCCGTACCGGGATAAAAAGTAGCCTATAGCCTTCCTCGATAACCGGGCTATCTAACACCGAAAGAATTTTTCAAATTGGACCTGAGATTAGCGCTTTCAAGCAAACAAAAAAACAAAAAAACTCTTCAGCTTTATAATATTACTATAGTCCTGATGTTAAATAAAAGTTTAAAAATTAATTATGAACATTCAATAGTGTGTTGAGTACAACCTACTCTCTATTCTGACTCGATTTAACAATCAATCACTGAATTGAATTCGAAATACGAATGTAAAAAATATCGGTGCGTTTTTGACAACCGTTTAAATTGATATCTAAATTGAATGAGCGATATGAATGAGCGTTTTTCACGTCAAAAAATTAATTTGTATTTAGAACTATTTGCACGGTGCTTAAAAATAAAATTCTCCCAAATAAGTAAGCCATGTACATATTTTTTATTTGGAACATGGAATATAGTTTGAAAAAAAAATGCCTCGAAGTTGTGCTCTAAATTGGTATGCAGACTAAAAATGTAGACTTGAAAATTGGCGTTGGGCCTGCAACCAGCCTGCACACTGAACTGTGAACGGTTCACGGGAAAATGTTACCCTTTGTAACCTGAACTTTTTACGTATTCTAACCTCTTTTCAGTCAGTGTACATTTCTCTGTTAATTAACATTTACTCTATGTTTATCTTAGATCAGGACTCGTGTTTGCTAATTGCGTACGAGGTCTAAAATGTTTGCACATCATGTGAGAACGTTATTATAATTACAGATATATTTGAGTTTAACGTTACAATTTTCGCAAGTTACATGCAATGAATATAAGTTAAAGGATTCGTTGATTTTATAAAGAAAAAACTAATGATCATCATCATCCTCCAAGCCTTTTCCCAACCATATTGGGGTCGGCTTCCAGTCTAACCGGATTTAGCGGAGTACCAGTGTTTTATAAGAAGCGACTGCCTATCTGACCTCCTCAACCCAGTTACGAGTTACGTTAAGAAAAAACTAATAACGATCTTTAAAAATTTTTAAATTGAAGTCTGTTTTAATATTGAAGCTATAAAGTTATGAAATATTTTCGGGGTTGACCCGGATTCACAGTTCTCGAGTGTAAACGACTTACGAACTCAAATTATTGTAAGCTTTTGTTGATAAACGACGTCACTGTCGGCTGTTTCTAGTCTCTACACCCTTCTCAAACATTTGCCACCCGACAACTTAGAATTAATTTGCGGACAATTAATTTTAACTTTACCAATTTTCTCATGTTATCTATATAATTAGGTAGGAAGGCGTTAGTCCTTATGGACTTACTTAGGGCACTTACCTTAATACAGAAATAATTGAGGTTTAGCAGCTTATTTATGATCAAAGTAATACGAACGGCCATAACTTTTCGTGGAACAAGATATTTTTATGATGGCAGAAAGCGTCTCGGATGGACATTTAAATCTGAGAAATTGAATCGACGGTTTGGAAATAAAATTGGTAAAAATAGAACTGTCTCGAGTAAAATTCTTGGATAATACTGGACATAGACAGACTGACAGTGTTGACTGTGATCCTTTGATAATGATCTGCATAACAACAGTGTTATTATCCGTTTTGGCCTGAGGCCTCTTCTCGTTAAGCGAATGAACATGCTTTGATCATCAGTGTAGACTGGATATTATAGAGTAACAGTTTTGGAGCAAACATTGTTGGATAAATTAAAACCCAAACACGTAAAAAATTAGTTTGACTTAAATTCCTGAAAAGCCCGTCATTGACCGCAACAATCAATGACCAATTGAGAAGTAAGTATAGGTAAAGCCTCGAATATAATTAATTTCCTACATAGTTATTAAATGCTTTCAAAATGTTTTCGATGCATCATATTTCACAAAAGACCTTTTAGCTCCCCACTGTCACAACATCTTATTTTAAATATTTGGAATTTGTTCACAAAATTAGCATAGCGCTAATTTGTTATTGGGCTATCGCCTACACCAAAAACTGTTTAGCTTCGATTGCTCTCAATATAGCGCAAGACGATGACCGATTGATTATTCTGTTCCCCATTACTCAAGATCAGAAGCAACAGAAATGAACCCGAAATCAAAATGAACGAAATTAATTAAACAATAAAGCAACTAGCGAGACTAAACAGGATGTTTCTCTATTTAATGTGGGAAAATACCTGTAAGGAAAAAAATGTGATTCACTAAAATACGAGTAAATAATGACACGGGTGTGACGTATATAGTCATCAGTTGGGACACTATGGCTGTGAACAAGTCGTAATAGGTACAATTGTGCCCTTTGCCGTGGGACATCACCGCTCGAGCATGGACCGTTTTCAGTCGAGTTCGTATCCGCGGCCGAGAGGGACGCCACCGTGCCGTTCGCAGAAATACATCGATATCGACATTCATACTTTCACATCTCTAAACTTTGAACAATTTTGTTGAAACAGAACAGCTTAGTAGTGATTAGTGTTTTGTGAACAATAATTGGATTAGTTGTGCAAGTTTCTGAACTTTTCTCGTTCGAATTTTGTTTTCCCGGTAAGTAATGTTTGTTTAATGTTTTGAAAAGTCTGTCTTTCTTAAATAGTCTTACGTTTTTAGGTATTTGGATCATTTCTTTAATCATATTTTATAGCTTATTATTTTTTATTGCTTACAAAATTTTCAAAAAGGAAACGAATAAAATTTGATAACAACGAGCAATTTCTGTATTGTCAATGATTATATATTTTTATTATTATTTGCATAGAATTATTTAAGAATTTCCACTGATACAATAAACATACCTTTCTATTCACATACCAATCTCACACCATTAATAACCATCTTTATACGTATCTAAATATTTTCGTTAGCACTCTAGTATATAAACATTGAGATAATGCAAAAGTTTTTCACATTACGTAGTTATACGAAATGGTCGTAAATATTGTAGTAATGTACTATGGAAATACTACATCACAGTTATGTGCCGTACTATAGAATTGATAGTCGACCATCGTAAAAATAATTTTCTTTTTCATCGCGTCGTTTATATAGAATGAGTCATTTAATAAAGAATATAATCTAAGTATATTCTTATGTTTTGTTCTTATATAAAAGCGATAGCGTTGATACTTATGTATACAATTACGATACCTAATTGGTGTTAATTAATAACAATAAGACGCTTCGTGGTTTCTCCGCCTACAGCTCTGTTTTCAGCATCGGATACTTACCTACTTATTATTTTTAAATTCCAGTATTTTGTTGTAAACAACGGGTATCTTACAATTAGGAATTTTATCGAAATTATTGTACTTGTTTGTAATGTTAAAAAGTTTTTCCCGGAAATTGTTATTTGGAGTTTTAATAGAAATTGTATGGTGTTCTCCTGTTTTAATAACAAAGGGCTTTTTGGCTTTATTGAATTCGATTTTGATACTGCTGCCTACTGATTGCAAAGGAGGATGTAACAGATATTCTGTATTAAGATTTTTTTTTGTTCCACTAAGGTGATTTAATAGATATGTTAGACATTGTTTGGATGTCCAATTGAAAATTAATAGTTAATGACGAAAGGGTGGAGGGCCAATTCAGCAATGGGCGTTCTATCCCAACGTACTACGGTTACGTAAAGTTATACCTGAAAAACTAAGTCAAGACATCCATAGATTTGTATCATTATTCTCTCGGTCGACAATAATAACTTGTAACATAATTGAATTAAACTTAATATAATATTACCAGTAATGTACATATATCAGAATGTATGTGCGTTGTTCATTCGCGTGCATTTCCCTGCAGAGTTCATAATGTTTATCTTAAATTGTATTTGCTCAAAGGATGTCGTGGGAAGAAAAGGTATGTTTTAGAAATTACCAAGAAATGTTTTAATAAGCTTCCAAAGTTCCAAATGTGGTGTATTCACGAGTATATGATACCGAGAATTTCGAAGGAAATAATCATTTTTTGATTCTTAGAAAATTCCTAACGCATTGTGTGCAATATGAAAATAACTTTTCAATGAAATTGATCCTCATTATAGAAAATATCCGTGGGAAGTACCTAATTAAATTTATATATTCTTAAAGGACAGATCAGAAGGGGTAGACAAACATTAAAAACACATAATTCAAAGACATACAACCGTGCAAGTTTTATTGCTTACAAACATTACTTTTATAAATGATTTAACGATATCAAAACGAAGTTATTAAAAATACAGCATTGAAGATAATTTGGAAATCATGTCAATTCTGAAGGTCTGTCATCGCAGTCGACGTCTTAACTTCTTCTTCTTGCCAGCCTGCTCGGTGCAGGTTGGGCGCAAGGAGGATTGACATCTAAAACGGCCGTTCCTGACGGCGTGGCGTGCTCGACCGCATCTTCATCCACGTCGTTGACTGCACCTTCATCCACGCTTTCGGCTGCACCATCATTCGCGTCATTAGCCTCAGGTCTATCTTCCCCAAGGGAACCAGCATGAGGTTGCTCGTATTCTGAAACATATGTGGGAAACATATCAATATTCTGCCCGGCGTCGTGAATAAGACTGAAGCATACATCTTGAAGAAAATAAAATAAAACTTCCTTTTACTTTTATTTGTTACTCGTACGTACCATGGGCGCATGTGTGCACTTCAGGCGCCCACAGATAAAAATGTATAAAAAGTATTAAAACAAAAAGAAAAAGTAGCTTCAGACTTATCACGAATGGAAAAATATGATTCAGTGCATAGTGAATGACAGAATCCGGATTTCCATCACTCCCCATACACTGCCGGGTGACAGAGGCTCAACCAACGTTTGCATATCATTGATGACAGAGGCTCAACCAAGGTTTGCGTGCCATTAGAGACAGAGGCTCAACCAAAGTTTGCGTGTCATTGGAGACAGAGGCTCAACCAAAGTTTGCGTGTCATTGGAGACAGAGGCTCAACAAAGGTTTGCGTGTCATTCGTGATAGAGGCTCAACGTCATAAAGGTTTGCATGTCATTTGACGCCTTCATAGCATAGGCGCGCAATTAAGCCGTTTAGGTTGCATACTATGACAACGTGAAACAGAGACCCATACCGTCGTATGTTCTCTCAGCGGCCTCCAGGGTAACACCGCCACGGTATCAGAGACCCGTACATTCATACGTTCTCAAAGTGGTCTAGACAACTAGCACCACCAGTGTGTCAAAGTCAAAATCAAAGAAAAGACCATTTCCAAGCTAAGATTACAGTCAAGGTCAAAATCAGTCATTGAAAGTAGGTCCAATTAGATCAACACATCAATATTCATGCACCCTTTCATGGCACGCACACAAAGACTCACTCATGTACTTTCGAACGTCCTCAAAGTCCTTGTCCTTGTCAAATTGCCTCGCAGCTCTCAAAGAAAGCTGAGGAGGTGTCCACTTGCTTCGCCACAGCGGAAGCAGTGGCGTTCTAATAAACTTTTATGAGGGGTGCATTTCACTCGGCCACTGCTGACCATTCATTTGAACTATTTAAGTTTTCAAAGAAATAAATCCATGACTTAATTATAACTTTGACATCATCATCATCATCATCATCATTGGCCACAGAGCATCTTGGTCAGATGATCGTGGCAGTGCTTGTCTATGCGGTTATTAGTGCCGCAAGCACTTTCTTTTAAGGCTAAATAAGCCAATAGCTGCACGACACACATTACTTTGACACATACATTAAATGAAAATAGTAATCCAAAATATCATCGGTACTCATCGTTAATCACGTGCCAACAAACATAAGAGATCAACGGTTAAAATTGACACGTATGCAGTTTTAATCATCTTTTATAAAATAATGGTAAAAGGTCATGATGGGATGGGGTCAACAAATTGAAAGTATATAAGATCAGACTCCCCTTAAGACTCCATATAAGGTTATTTCGATTGACGTTGCCACCTTACAACACCATGACGACCACCAACAAGGAATTAGCCAGCAATATTGGGCCGCGCCGACACGGCCATTCTGCGCTTTACACGTCCTCGTGTAAGTGCACTGTAACAGAAATAATACCAAGGAATATCTTTTCGTTCGGTCACTTCTGACCATAACAAAATATCGATTGGTTGATAGTCCCCAACAGTTCCCCATTCCATGGACACACTAGAACAAACAAACGAGTAGGTTTCCAGTTGTTCGAAAGAACCGTAAAGACACGGTATTCACTAAGTAGTCAGCAAAAGCGTAACGCTAAAGGTCGGACGTAGCGAGATATATCTTTAAAGCCACACAGGCACTCTTCGTCGCTTAACTACTAGTAACACTTGCAACTAACAGTAGTTTTTGCATGGGTACTTGCTGCTGAGCATTGATCCAATGTAACGCATAATATTTACCAGTGCCAGTACGAGCCACATGAGGAATTACGAGGACTTAACTACCAGGCCTACCTAAAACTTAGTGAATTTTAACTTAGTCTGTTCCATAATTGAGCTCGGCTCAATAAGTCTTATTCGTAAATGCATTATTATGTGACGTCATCTCACGGGTATCACAATTGAAATACTTATTTCAGCTAAGAGAAAAATTGTCTCGGATGTATGACTGAATAGCGTCTAAACCAGTGCTGGTCATAACAGCGATTCTCTCTAAGTTGATCAGCCAGCTGCGCAGGGCACACTATAGCTCACAAGCATTTGGGCAGACACAGATGCACTGTTACTCTCATATTTCGTTGAGACGGTAATCCAATACAACCGGAGAGATATCAAGCGCATGATCAACATTTATAAACTCACTGATGGATAGGTGTCTATCACGAACTTATAGATTTCGGGCTACTTTTGGGAGTTTCTCTAAACCCACAAAGTGATTTCCGCCCGACCCGGGGATCGAACCCGAAACTGGATAGCAGTCGTGCTGTGCGTCTGCCAGACCAATGAGGCCAATGCGAACTCAACTTGAGAACCACATGGAAAATAAAACAGATCACCTGATCGCCTGAATGCATGATATACCAGGCATACTATCCACTCGCTCTCATCATTCGAGCAATGTCGTGCGATGTGCTGACCGTCGGCACTCCGTAAAGCATGCAGGAATAAAGCAAGCGCAAGAAGTGTGAAACTGCAGCACATACGTCGTCAAATTATGTGCTTCTCACGTAGTAAATCTCATTGTGTTTTCTGGTTTCAGTTTATCTCCGATATCTGTAGACAGAAGGTTAAAGAAGTAGGCTTTGGGCCAGATTCAGGCATCTGAGTACTTAAACATTAATTGACGAACTCTCATGCATTATTAGTAAAGAGTATAAGTGAACATAATCATTTTAATAAGAAAGCGAAAACTAAGCTGTCATTGTTAGTCAGGCTTCCAGATTGTTAAGAATCATTGCCATTTGCTAGGAGTAGTCATTTCAATTAATGCCTTCCTCTAAACAAATCTTACATTAATGCTGTCTTCCATGCCTCAGCTATCAGTCCTCCAAACCTTCCAGGGACTTTCCCGGGAGGCATCAGAGCAAGAGTATTACAAATATGAAACAGCTCTATACTCAATACTCAATTCTTTAATACACACCATCATGTTTACAGTTGTTGTTCTATAGGTAATTTATGTCACAATTATGGACCCTGTCGGGCACAGCACATACAATAGTAGGAGAGAGGAGGAAGCGTACTGACTGTTTAATGCTAGGTCTATTCCCGGTCGCCGCGATGCCAACGCAAAGGCTTACAGGGGTACCTATATTCCGAGTCACTCCTTAATTCAACGTAGGTACAGCAAAACATAATGTTAAGTAGATTTATGAGGTTAAATGTAAAGTAAAAACTCGTAACAATTAGTAGTTGGTAATGTACTGGACGTGAGACCTATAAATTTGTTAGAAAATTAAGCTCCCAATTTCAATATTCCAGAATTCGCGCAACTTAGTGCACACTTCTGCTAAGGCCATTGGAATTTTCCTTTGTCAACTATAAAGTAATCTGTGGCTAAACGGTGAAGAATCAGTAAGGCTAAGTTGTGAGCTTCGTAGCAATTGATGTCGTAGCAACAAACTTGTTTAGTGATTGTGAGTGTGTGAGTGTGAATGTACGATTGTGACTGTGTACTGAGAAGGTATAGGTAATTCTACACCACAATCTGGAGTCTGACGCACAATTTGAAGTATACTCAGTCAGTGTACGTTATAAATAATAGGTAAGCAATTGCTCAAAACTGGTAAGCAATTGGTTAAAACAACGTAGTTATACCATGGCAGCAGCAAACTGATATTTCTCTATTTAGTAGAAAGTGTCATAAATGGGGTAGTGTATGAAGCAAATTCATTGAGCTCTGTCTAGTCTAGCTTGCATGCAAAGACATTTAGTTAAATGTGATAAGCCGAAACATTTCAAAAGCAGATAGAAGATGTATCTCTTTGCTTCTACTATTTAGCCATCATTATTGCAGTTTCCACTGTCATGCAAACACTCGCAAACTTCAAAACATAGGTTTTGTATTAAGAACTAAAATTAATCGAATATTTATGGCGCATTTCGAGAATCGAACCCGAGTCGTAGCGCACTGCAAACCAATAAGAGGATTTACCATAGTTGCGTATGACTGAATTTCTTAACTATTTATAACAGATAAGATACATAAGAACTGGATTGATCTCACCAGGCATTATCACTCCATGCTTCTTGTAATATCTCTGCAAACAGCGCTAGGCCTTTGCGCTTTATAATCAGCAGGGAGTCACATTATGTGACACCACAGCGAGACAGGAGTAGAGGTTCCTTCCACACGAAAAGCACGAGCGACCTCGCGATATCTTGATGAGCTGCTCCACTCGACAGACAGGATACATGTACCCAGCTTACGTGTTAGATACTATTCTCGCCATAAGACAAATTAACCACATGAAACATAAAAACACAATAACTGGATAACAACTTTGATATGTCACCATGGAAACCGGTGATGTTTTTTTTTTTTTTTTTGTAGCTACAACCGGCCTTGTTATATAAGTAGAAATTATTTCCCATTATTTCTTAAAATGTATCCAAGAATAATGAAAACCCTCCATACTCTTCTTTCAACAAAATTGTTAGTGCAGCAAATCATGCATCGCACAGAATATTCAATTTGTTTTAATAGTTGGCAGTTTTAGGGCTTTATGTTGAAATCATTTTCTAAAAGCGTGATAAAAAGTAGCGACACGATACAGCGCTTCTTCCTTCCTTCTCAATGCCAGACATACTTATACCTCGTATTATGATAAGTTGAAAAGTTTCAGCCCTATCTGCAAAATTCATAATCCAAAACTGTCCAAATCATAAAATATTGATCATAAATTTATTATGTGCAACTTGTAAAACTTCAACACGGCTTTTCAGGGCCACTGTCTTCGAGCTTCAGTGCTTTACTCATCCTGAAAAAGAAATCCAAGAGGTTCACTCTAAAACACAAATCTGCTGCTGTAAGGAATCTTCGTAAGATCGAACTGAGGCAGTTCCAGCTGGTGGGCTATCTTCAGTATCTCCAGCATTCGATCGCTTTTTGTTTTACAAACAAGACACAGCAGCTGTCACTTTTCCTCTTGCAATTTCTAGTCAACACTTCGACCAGTTCTTTGCCATAATATTGATGTTGTGGCTTCCAATGTGCTGTCGGTTATATCGTGGTTGTCTCACAGCACATAGGGATCATTCATAAAATCGCAACGGTATCGGAACTATAACTAGTTCATACTTTTTCTTCAGAATACTCTCGAGCGTAAGAATAAAACTTATTTACGGTTGAGATGTAGTTTCAATAACAGAACAAATAATTACTGAATTTAGACGGCAAACGAAACGGTAAAGAACGCGTGGCTATCCCACTTTTCTTCTTCTTCTTGCCAGCCTGCTCGGTGCAGGTTGGGCGCAAGGAGGATTGACATCTAAAAATATATATATTAAATTAATTTATTCAAGTGACCATGACTCATTTTGTTAGTAACAATTTTACTTAATTACTATGTTAGTAAATTCCAACACAAAGCATCCTAACCTAAGATAACTGCCTGTATCAAATCACCACTGCAGGTCTATTACCGAAGTGGAAAGTCTGCAGCAGTGATTCATATACAGGCAGTCGAGTCTACTCGCTATACAGCGCAGTAAGGTGTTGGGGCTGTCCCGCACACGGCGCACCAGGGACGCGCATCTTTTCCTCATTGTTGCGTAGAAGCAGTCAATGCGAGCTTCAGCAAACATCCCTGATGCGCTGCAGAAGCGAGGCAGCCCCATTAATACCCGGAACGCGTTATTGTATTGTACTCGAATGGCGCCGTACGATTTCTGAGTAAATGATGCCCACAGGCTGCACGTGTAAAAAGAGGTACAATAAGCACGGAATAAAGTTTGCTTGACAGCTACGTTGCAACGAGCAAACCTGCGAGCAATCATGTTAGCTCGAACCGACAGCGCCCTTCTTTCCCTCTCAATATCTAGATCATCTTTTAAGTTGGAGGTCAATATATGGCCAAGATATTTAAAATTATAGGTCCTCTGCAGAACCGTACCATTCAACCTCACAGGAGGTATTGTTTTCAAGCATCGACCACCAGCTTCAAAGACCATGACTACACTTTTCTTCTCATTGTAGACTAATCCGTGATTTTTAACATAGCCTTCACAGATAGCCAGCAACCTTCTGAGACCACAAACCGAGGCACTCAGTAGAGCCATGTCATCGGCATAGCTAATATTATTGTAACTAACTCCGTTAATGTAGCAACCCTCACGCTCTCTACTGAGCGCCACGATCAGCTCGTTGACGTAAAGGTTGAAGAGCGTTGTCGAGCTTATCCCCCCCTGCCTAACACCGCACTCCAACCCATACGGCTCCGATAGAGCCCCTGCCCAGCGTACCTGATTGATCTGGCCTCCATACCAGTATTTAAAAATGGTAATTAAGTCAGGTGGTACTCCTGCTTCCTGTAATTTTCTCCATAGAATGCTGTAAGAGACCAGATCAAATGCCTTGGATACATCAAGGAAGCAAGCGTAGGTTAGAGTTTTTCTGTCTGCATAGTACCTGACAGCCCACTTCAAACACAAAATAGCACTTTCTGTTGAAAGTCCAGGCCGAAAGCCGAACTGATTGTCGTGCAAATGGACATACTTATTAAGTTGTTTATTGAGCAGGCTGTCAAGCACTTTAGCTATTATAGTAGCCAGAGAAATAGGCCTGTAGTTAGTAATATCAGCAATATCTCCTGTTTTATTTTTAAGTATCGGAACTACAATTGTTTTAGTCATTTGACTAGGAATGTACCCATGACTTATACAAAAGTTAAAAAGCATTGCTAAAACTCTCGGTAAATGTGGACCCGCAAATCTGAGATGCTCAATGCTGAGGCCATCGTGCCCTGGTGACTTTCCTCGAGACATTGAGCTAATTATACATTTAATGTCATTAACTGTAAAGGTGGTACCCAGGTCACTATGGCTATCAGCATCTGGCATGGACAAGCTGGGGCCCATCGGTGAAGTTATCCTAAATTGTTCCTTAAAGAGGTCAACAATGCGCACAGGGTCACTCTCACCCTGGATGGATACAGGGAAGCCAGGCTTACAGCTTAACTTATTCGTGTGCTTCCAAAAAGAACGAAAATCACTATTTGAATGGTGCGAGGCCAGAATATCCATTTTAATCTGTTCTTCATTGGTTTGGCACCATTTCAACCTTGATTTAAAGATCCTTCTGGCCTCACGCATATCAAAATAAATGGAACCGTTTAATGGTTTTCCGAAGTCTTCCCACAGGCGAAACTTCTGCCTAGCATCCCTGTATGCTTCACTGACATGCCTATTCCAACCTGGCACTACTCGCTTTTTCCTATGAATATTGCGGTCACGAAACAAAATCGCAGATTCCGTTAAAGCACTCACAATATCATTGTATAACTTATCAATAACAGCTCGATGATAGCTATGTTTACAGATTTTATCAGCACAGGTTGTGAAATCTACTGGGAAGTCAATACGTTTAAGTCTATCATGGCATGATCTAAAGTAGGCCTGCCTTTGCTCAGGACTTCTGTCTCCCCATATCACATTATTTTCATCCAAGTTGAAAATACATTTCTTAACACAAACATGGTTAAATAAACACTCCAATACAAGAGGAAAGTGGTCTGACCACAGCGTATCATACAGCACAGAAGCAGACAATACCGTACTTCTGGCTGCTTTAGTCACTAAGCAATGATCTAGCCATCTTCTGGAGCCATGCGCATCACTCACAAAAGTATAAGTGTCAGAGTTTATTCCTAACAATTCAGTGTCTACACAGGTCCATTCTAATTCATCACAAAAACCGGTTAGTTCCGTAAAGAATCGCTCATGTGGATGAGCATTGAAGTCACCCAGAATGTAACAGTTTTCTATATTAGAGTCATCTATGATAGCACTTACCAGACTAAGACAATCCGTGAACTCCACCAGATTACTAGGCACATCTGTGGGCATATACACGTTAAACACTAAGACAGACCTTTCATTTAGCACGATCTTTATCGCACACACGCGCTCACTATTACACTGAATAACCGAGACGTTGTTAAATGCACTTTTTCTCCATAGTATGGCTAGACCTCCATACGGACGGCCCCGTAGGATTCCCGCTGAAGTATCCATTGAAGACGTCCCGGTGCACCCGAAGTCGTCGCTGATACTGTGCAAATATGCCAGCTCCTCTGGTGATAGCCATGTTTCTTGAAGCGCAATTATATCTGATTCAGAGCATAGTTTACGTACATCATGAAATGAACGCTTTATATTTTTACAATTAAAGCTTGCAAGTTTATATGTGTTTTTATCCATTATTATTTGTTTATTATGGTGCCGTCAACGGAAATAGTATTTCCGGTCGAGTGATTCTGTTTGAAATGAACAAAACGTCTGAATACAACACCTTTCGGCCATAAGTTTTCATCTAAAAATAATTGAATTTTAGATTCTGGCACGAAAAACTTGTACGCCTTATGCGATGTTTGCTTCATCAACATAATCCTTTCCAACTTTATAGCTATATTTGTTTTAGTAAGTAAGTAATCTACTATATCTTTCTCGCTGGTATTGACGTCTATATTTGAAATAAAAATAGGCACTTTCCTCTCTGCAGCCTTAAAGTTGCCTATACATTCATTTGCAATGCCAATTAATTTATGTTATTAGGAAGTATTAGATTGCGATTCTTTTTATTCTTATCAATATCTACGACAGCCGGCCCCAACATAGTTGGGAAAAAGGCTCGGGAGATGATGAATATAGCTACTGAACCGATTTAAATAAAATTTGTTACATCGGTCGGGTCTAAAGCCTAAGAAAGGACACACATGGGATAGGTACTTTTTATCCGTTTGCGGCAGAAAGTTTCTTCGGGACATTGGTGCTAGCTAGTATAGAAATATACTCATAGTATTTTCCAAAAGCTGGTTGTGATTTTGTGCTGTGCGTTGATTTATGGAAATCGGCTCATCAGATTACATGGACACATATTGTCGTACAATATAGGCTGTAGTGTACCACTTTGAAGATTACAGGCGCTGTGTTTCACAGCTAGTAAATAATATGATGTGGATTTGTTGTGGGGCAATAATCTTTATCATACTTAATTTTTTTGGTGCAAACCATAATTTGACAATCCCTATATTATTTTGAGTATTTTAGACGGAAGGAATAAGAGAACTAAAACTGAATACTGTAATGATAGTAAATCGTAATTGTGTAACTTATCCAGCTGCCCAGAATGAAAATACTATTACCAAAGATTATTACAATGAGTCCTTTCAATAATGAACGTTGCGGATAGGAGGCTATCAGGGTAAAGGTATTCATTTAATCAGATCCTTCAAGTGTCATATTTGAAATGGGAAAATTATGGAATTATGCACAACTAACAACCACATCATTTAGAATTTTAGATGTCTCATCTTCATAATAGCTAACTATCAAAATATGAGCAAGTCAGAATATCCAGGTACTCAAGTGTGAGTGCCATTCGATACACTATCTATGTAAAGTCAACTCGATTGAGCAAGCGATTGAGCGGAGAGCACAGCTTTTAGAGCGAACAGTTTCTTAATATCGCACTTTTTTCACGTCCCTATTCGCTTCTGACAAAGCGGAAAACCTGGGGGTAGGTTACACGTGCTGCATTACAGCTACCTATAACTCATTTTAACAAAAGAGTTTTCTTACACGAAAGAATTTTAAGATCGCACCTATAAAAGTTTAGGAATTGACTTACAAAAGGCAATGTCATGTGAAACGCTACTGAAAGGGGTTGAGCCTTTCATTATTGCACGTTCAGATTTCCAACTTAAGGCAGCTGTAATTTTCATTATCAAAGGCCTTTTCAGTCAGGCTACTATCAATCAATCGGCTTAGGATTTCCGTTCGTTCCTGTTGCAATTGTAGGCTAGATAATGTAGGTCATGTGTTGAGCATTTCTGAAATATCGGAGGTACTGACCTGACTAAAGATCACGAACATTGGAGTCCGCATTCCTGATAATTAAAAACCTCTGTAATTAATTTTTGAAACCTCCAAAACATGAAGAGTCCATGTGCGATAAAATAAGATGTTATATCTTACAAAGCAATAAATAGCAATTTAATAATGATTATAAATAGGGACTGCTTCTTGGTCTTTTGGTCGCAAACAATTATTATTTCTAACTCCAGTTAGTAACGCAAAATGGCGTCAATCCGTGAATCAAATAGGGATAAACTAATAAACTAATTTAAACGTAGAAGCCATCGTAGTTTAGGGTAGGTCACTACTCGCTCTAGCGACGGGTGTAATTAACGACTCGATTACTAAGATTAAACCCACTTCAAAAGGGGTAAATCCGTATTTTGTTTACTAAATAAATAAGCTTTATCCTTATGTATTTAAATTTATATTACGGTTGCTAAGATACGACTTTCTTTGGCACTTTATCTCTTGTTAATCAGGTAGCTGCAGGTTGTTCATTAAGTCAAGATGGGGTTAAAATGAATGAGAGTTTTTGTAATAATTGAAGATAATTTTATTTGGACCTTTAACCCACCCAAAGAAAGGGTAACATTTTTATTTTCAGGTATTATTTTCTGATTGATATACATACAATGTTAAACCTTTTTTCGCCATATATTTTAACGTCATCATCAACATTAGGTATGTTTACGTTGTGGTCGGCCGGCCTGTGATGTGAAACCTCAGGCGGCCAATGATTGACGGTTTTAGTCCCCGTTCTACATAACACGCATAATAAATTAGCTATATAACCTTTATCAAAACACGTACATAATAATAGCTATACATACACATACCTGCATACATTTGGAGATTTGTGGCGTGCCAAGGCATGTGTCTTAGGAGTATGTTAACATGGGCTTATTATTATAATGACAGCTATGAGCTATGTAATGATCTGTATTGTATGATATATAATGGCTTCTGAGAGGTCGTTTCAGGTATCAACGCAAGGGTAAATTAAAGGTAAATCGGCCGCAGTTGCACTATTGGTTTGTATGTATATGTTACCGTAAGATTACAAACATCGTTAGATTACAATCTATCTCGAGAGATTGTAAACTGTCGAATTATTGTGAACCGTAACATCTGATTGCAATTTAACGCATTATTTTTCGCTATATTATAATCTATCGATGAGAAATTGTCAAATTGTCAACTGTCCGAAAGCTCTCTCTGATTGGTCAGTCTTTTTGTAAGATCGACCAATCACGACCAGCCGTTCTGTTCCCATGGAGTTCCCGTAGAGTTAGGAATGAAATAGAGGTGTCAGTTAAATAAAATAAATGCTCTTCAAAAATTCTTCAAGTATTAAATTTATATAAAAATAACTCTTATAAAAATACAGTTAGGTATTTTGTCTTCAAATACAAACTAATATTTAAAAATAAAATAAAAGGGGTGCTAATTAAACAGGCTTCTTTTTAATATCATTATTCGCCCCCAAAAATGTATGTTGCCTTCTAAATTACTAAGTCAGCCACAATTAATAAAGCGTCGAGCATCTTAATAATACTATCTTAGCCACGAGTTATCTTCCACTCTAAATACAACTCAGCATGATGGTTATTTGTTTGCATCTAAATTTGTAGCATGCATTCTAACAGTAAACTTCTTAAATACTATTAAATGACATCATAAAAATATTTATTTACCTTCTAATTTTTTAACTCGTACCTACTGAGTTTTTTGTTTAAAATATAACACATCCCATATTAATTGACCCAGCATGGAAGTAAGCATGCAACATGCAGCAAGCATAACTTCTGTCACGGCTCCGGCGCTGCGGGGCTCCGGCGGT
Organism: Helicoverpa zea x Helicoverpa armigera; assembly: GCA_033682625.1. Taxonomy (NCBI): domain Eukaryota; kingdom Metazoa; phylum Arthropoda; class Insecta; order Lepidoptera; family Noctuidae; genus Helicoverpa; species Helicoverpa zea x Helicoverpa armigera. The sequence goes on from JAWIIS010000011.1 coordinate 6,416,989, forward strand.
CCCATGCGAGCTTATCGTCGCAGATGGTTTTCACGCTCACCACCGCAGCTTCGGCTTGTTGGCCGGCTCCGCCGGCCAGCCTCAGCCGCGGCGGCGAGCGCTAAAACTACCTGCGCCTCAGCTCGCAGGCCGCCTCGCCCCTCCGCGCCTACGCGGTTTTGAATTGCACTCTAGGGGTAGGGCAGACAAGACTACGTGGAGTCGGTTTTGCAGCGATTCGTTTTCGTCACTAACTTCAATTTTTAATACAATTTTTAATTGTGTGTAATTTGAGTCTTCAAAATTAAGTACAATTTTTGATTTTATAAAAAATTTAACCGTCACTTATTTTTGCACGTCAAAGAGCTGTGACACCGGGAGTTGCAAAGAACATTGTCTTTTTTGACGTTCTACCAATCAGCGCGCAAGATGCATTCCGTTCTACGCCAGTTGACAATTTGACCGCTCTACATCGCTCTCGATCTTACAAAAAGACTGACCAATCAGGGAGAGCTTTCGGACAGTTGACAATTTGACAATTTCTCAGCGATAGATTATAATATAGCGAAAAATAATGCGTTAAATTGCAATCAGGTGTTACGGTTTACAATAATTCGACAGTTTACAATCTCTCGAGATAGATTGTAATCTAACGATGTTTGTAATCTTACGGTGACATATATAGCACGTGCAGTCGCCCTTAGATATCAATTGTTTTAATGTTGTTATAGTTGCAGTTCTTTGAAAATGACCTACTAATTAACCATTCTTATGAGTTTGTGTAATAGAGCATACTCAATTAAAATAATGTTCCGGGTATTAAATGATATCTATTTATTTGTCTATTTTATACTGAATGATGAGAAAATATATTGATAAGTCTGTCGGTCGATACTAAAAATAAAAGCATAATCAATCTCTTAAAATACATTTCCACTGGTGTTGATTGATCGATGAGTTCACAAAAGCATTTTTTGTATTAATTTCTTGATGAAAGCGGTATAATGGACAAACATTACAAAATTAAGTAAAATATTATCCGTATTATAAGCTTATATCTAGGTTTGAAAATAAGGTTTTCTTCTCCTTCATTTTAGCACATAATAAGATTACTTTACTAAGTCCGTAGTAACCAACTTATAAAAATATAAGATACCTACTTTAAAACCGCGCAACATTTAGAGTTTCAACAAAATTGTTATATACCACCACCTCCGTGGGGATTACATAGTTTAAAAGTTTCATAAATCCTTTCAAAAGGTCACACTGAAACATTTAAGTAAGTAATTTAGTTTTTTTCTCTTAATAGGACATTTCCTATGTTGATGTTATTCAACATGAGCCTATACTTTATTTAATATTCATTAGTAGGATAACGGAAAACAAGAGTAAGAACAGATAAATTTCAAACATATTTTTGAATTCGGTTTATAAGTAATGTCGTCAGTTGAATAACTTAAACATAGCTCTAATTATTGTTTAGGAAAATTTATATTTATACTTTTAGGTAAATGGTTGTGTGAATTTTTTAGTTACTATATGACAAAATTTATTATTTCAGAGTACTAAGTATGTATCTGTAAACGTGAAACATTAATATCCTAACGGTAGTTCGATCATGCATTGGCTATGGCTACCGCGTGGTTTGTAGGACATAGCGTATGAATAAAAAATACCAGCATGCAGACAATCTGTCCTCTTATCTGTGACACAGAGAATTTTGCTACATCAAATTCAGATTTTCGTAAAAATCATCACCATTGGCCCATGTAGGGAACACATAAGCCTTCTTTCACACATACACGAAATATCAAATTGGAAATGATTTAATTTATGTGAAACGAATGAAATGATAAATTTATATTGGCAGCAAAATTATAACCAATTATTGATATCATTTGTTATCTTTGCCACAGACTTCCGAAACAATGTTTCGGATGACAATGTTTGCAACATCCCAGGGATTATTCAAATTCCCCATGTGGCGGATCGTCCTCTCTGTAAATATTTTGTCGCATCGCAGAAAAAATACTAAACGATATTTGAACATAAGTAAAACATATGTTTTTACAAGACCACCTACCTCGCTTCCTGTATAAAATAAAACTATTTACACTTTGTTGAACAGCAATAAAAATAGTCTGGCACTCAGCGATAGTGAAGCTAGATTTTCATAAATAAAAGTAATTTTCAGAACTGAATAAACGATCCCACAAACGTTATAGGTACAAATAGCCTTACCTTTTTGTATTTGCATAACTTTTGTCATATAAAGGTAACTAAAAATTGTTATCCCAGTAGGTAAATCATTTTTCTTCTTTACAAGTATTTTATATTGAAATAAAAAATGGTTACGTTTATATTCATGATGTATAAAATTGGTTATAAAAACAATTTATTTTGAGTTTAAATAAATATTATTTCTAGCCTGATTTTTTTTAATTTTACCTATATTCGGTGTTACCAAATACATAGTACATACCAGTAGACAGAAGCTTTTATTAATAAGAATACCTGACACGCGTATACGAAAATTACCTCATCTCCTTGCCTTAAATAAACAATCTCATTTCAACACTTCCTCGTAAAATGGTTTATTCAAATCTAAAACAAATCAAAGCTGTTGTTTGAAAGTGAATAACCCTGTAATAAAATATGTCTGGGTGAAGCCGTTTTTCTGTTGAATACAAATGAAGTTAGGTGACAAGGAGGCGTAGCAAAAACTGTTGACAGTAACGAGTCGTGATAACAATTTAGTGCTTTATGTTCTTACACAGTTTAATGCGTCAACGGATACATCAGTTTACAAGAGAAATGTGGGCGAAGTAAGAAGTAAATAAAAGCTTTTTGTAATTGTTGGACCGAGTTCCAAGGTATAAGTGTAACGTGTAGGTGCCATATGCAATTTTCTTTGGCTAACATTTAAATCGGATCGGTAGTTTATCGTGATAGAGTGCTAGACAGACAGAGTTATTTTCGCATTTATTAATATTAGAGAGAATGGTTTCGATGAGCTGAATTAATTTGTTGATTTACAGCTAAATGAGTGATATTTCCGCAACATTGTAATTTATATCATTGTTTAGTTTGGTCACCGATTCGAACAGTACCGAGTTAATATTAATATAACAATACATTTAGTACTCAATTTAATGAATTGCAAGCTTTATGTAAAACAGTAGCAGCATTTATTTTATTACGAAAATGTTTTTCATTGCTGATTTCAATGAATTGAATATTTATTATAAGAGCATTTACATTTCTTAATCCCTTGCTTACTCATGCCATTGCTAAGGTTGTAATCAACGTTAACTTTTGTTGACACCAAACCCTTCCAGTAATATTTGACCCCTCTCGTCAAGGATTTGAAGAGGCTCCATTAAGAGACTATTATTAAAACCCTTTGCTGACAGTTGGCAATACAAATATGTTATAATACCGTACGTACATATCGTACCGTATTGTAATTAATTTTTAGATGGTTATTTGTCCCAAGTCACATTATTGGCATCAAAAGTTCAAATGATTCCAAATATGGGGTTGTTGTTATTCAGAACTAGGTACTTCCTTCGTTTTCACCCACGACCTGAAGGAACTACTTACTTTAATTTAAAAGGATTTCAAATATGGGGTTGTTGTTATTCAGAACTAGGTACTTCTTTCGTTATCACCCTGAAGGAACTACTTTCCGTCCCCGGATAAAAATAACATAAATGTTATTCCGATATAATAATACTAAGCAGATTTACTGCTCAGTTGAATCTAAATCTGTTGAGTAATTTTTGCGTAAAGAACTAATAAACATAGGTACAAACTACACATTCCCGTATGATAAACATTCGCAATTATGACCACTAAACTGAATGGGCAACTAAAATCAACTAATATACGGTAAAGTATGGCTTACAGTTTCTGTGTGGGTGTACAGTGGACTTACAAACACGGTTGGTACATAATACGGTACATTGACAAGCTACAAAGTCTGACGTGATAAGTTCTGAACATTTACGAGTATACTAAAGTTTGCATGTTGTTAGTATAATCTGTAGAATGTTGACAAATATTGAAGCGTTTCGCAGAAATTTTCTATACGTTGGTATGACTATTTAAGTAGTTAAGTATAAGTATACATATGTATATTCTTTAATAGGATCTGGTGGGAGATATAATTCTGTAGGTGCTTAGCAAGTTCGAGGAATTTTGTATTGCGCCGTCGCTCATCTGAAGTAAATAAAAATTAGAGAAAGTAGTAGAAAATAAGTTATTTACATTTACAAGTACTTTGTGAAAGCATTTGCCTGCTCGATTTAAAAATGTATGCGGAATAAAGTGTTTTTGTTCATACTCTAGGAGATATACAGATACTAGTAATTTATTTACGTAAATTGACCTTTTAATAGGCGAGGTAGGTATAATTGAAAAAGCTTCATTATCTCTGTACATTATTCATTATTGTGAGAAGCTCGTATTTTGTTTCTTTTAAATAATGTAATATATATTTTATTTATTATTTAATTTTTATTTATTAATTTATTTCACGCGGCTTTTGAAATTAAGGGCGTGATAACACTTGGTTGGCACATAAACATAAATACTCCGAGCTTAATAAACGATATTTAAGTGTACTTGTGTAATTTAAATTTAATGGTTTATGAAATTCTGAAACGAAATGCTAATAATTTGATTTCCCGGTATTTTATTAGCCCCTAGTGAAAACCCTTTTAGGGAAACTTGCAAATTGTTTTCATTAAATTGACATTTAATTTTAAACGTTCCTACCTCACAGAGATAACTTAGGCGACATTTTACTGTCGGTTTTGATATTTCTTGCCTAGTTAAATGTTTTCAGGCATCTGAGTTTTGTTTGACTTTATCAGAAGCCTGCCAGACAAATACGATATTTATTCGAATGACTGATGCCCATTTTCACCAACAATCTCTTAATCTAAGTGCCACTTAGAATAAGGGCTCTCCCAATTTTGACATAAATGACTATGGATAAGGGATACCTAAACTTTGGTGAAAACGAAATTCTTATTAAGTGTTCCGTAAATGCTCTTAGGGGATCCCTTAAGTTAAGTATTTGTTGGTGAAAATGGGCATGAATGTTTTAAAACGAAGTAACTTAAACTGGGACCTCGGTCTATTCAAAATTATAACCATTCAACACGATGGTGATTAATATAAAAAATACTTAATATTATAAAGTTAGTAATATATAGTAATATATAATAGTTTTCGGTAAAGAAAAAATAGCATTTTACATAGAATGATGTTTAGACAATATTCACAGGAACATTATTCAAAAATATCTTCGATAGCTAATTTTACCTTCCAAGCGTACATGTAAATAAAATTATGCACTCTATTTGCTGATGCAGTCCATTGAGACACCAATCTGACTCTGTAAGTGGATCGGGAACAGAGTGCGTGCTCTCTGAGGAACGGAGGGGCTTTCGAAATTGTGAGGAAAAAGCCACCAACAAATGTACTGATAACTACATATGAACGCAAGAATTTTCCGCGTAGATGTTCTTTAGTTTAGTACGTGTCAAACTTAGGCTGCCTGTCCAACGATCAGAAGAGGAGCGTGGCTACGATGAAACCGAGAAATATTAACCAAGCAGATTCATTTAATGATTGTTCCAAATTTTGTGCAATGTTATTGGTTTATATTTCTCCGTTTCTTCGCACCGCACTTTGCTTCTGAAGACAGGCAGCTTTAATTGCAGTCATTTTGGTTCAGGTGTCAAAGGGCGGCAGAAATGCGTGGGTATGATCACATGTGCGAACTTGGGTCTGAAGTCAGTTATGAGCCGCCATTAATTTGGTGCAAACTATATTTATTAACACGTTTCCACCCGTAATCAGATTAAATGGGTCCAGTAAGGTGTTATAAACGTGCAGTATAAAGTAACGATGCAATAAACTTTATTTTTCTATCATCGTTCGCGCTGTGACGTAAAGTTTGTGACGATTGGCGTAACTCGTGTCAGTTCATAGCATTTTATATCAAACTGTGCCCGTAAACTGTACAACGGTTAACTGTGTAATGACAGTGGGAATTTTACTCTGTAAAAAGTGTATTTATTAGGTATGGTTTGTTTTTTGACGACTTTAGTGTAGTAAACAATCTTCGAGTTAAGATTCTATAAGTAATTTTTTGTTTGCGAAAGTAACACTGTTCTTATTTACCGTAATGAGACACGTCGTATATAAATATTTTTATGTACAAGTAAGGTTCTCAGTGAGTTTTCAATCCATATTAATTGTTTAAAAATAGCACTTAATGTGGGCTTTAATGTGGTTTCATTTCCCAACATCCACCCACGCAATTATGACAAAGATATCATAAATTATTAAGTACCTATGTAAAGAAAATACGTATAAATTAACGCTCTGCATTAATTATAGAGCTTTATAGTGAAAACATTTACCTATAAATAATGGAATCCTGTTTTATCAAATCAAAATACATGCCATTATTATCCTGCATGTATTGAATTGATTTTATTCGACCACAATATGAAAATGAGGGAGAATTTTGTTTACTTCATTAATTTTACTTGTTTTCTCAGTATTGGAATTTATGGTTGACAGAATATAGTTTGTGGATCAACAATATGGTATACATTGAATGTATTTTTTAATCACTTACTCGACTGTGGGGAAATATCTCGATACTGCCGGTCAGTCTATTGAAAGATTTAGAGTTTGGGAAGACCTCTGGAAGCTTTAGTAGGTAATATACGTATGGTGCTGCCATATAAGGTAAACGTACCAATAGTCGTCGGATTTCGGAAATCACTGACTTTGAAGCGCTACTGTGTGTTAAATATTCAATAGAAAATGAAAATTTTTGCATGACGTGATAGAGTATTTATTCATTATTCTAATTAACTAATGTTTTTTTAATCATTTTGATGGGTTTATATACTTATTACGGCAAAAGTAAAAAAAGGGCGATTTGTACCAATAGTCGTCTGATTTGTACGGATACTCGTCAAATTATCCCAGTACTCGTCAACTTTTAATGCTAATGTAAACTCTCTGCTCTTGAACATAAGGTTCAAGTTATGTATTTTTTTTTTGTGCTTGAATTTGTTAAGCATACTTGTGCTTTTGAAACATTAAGTAGGTAGATAGATAAAAAACCAAATTCCTATTTAGAATAGCAGGTCATAATCGGTTAGATGAGCAGGTATTCAATAAAACAGATACATGGTTGCATTTTAATTTATATTCCTATCTATCGAACACTTGCAATCAAAAAACCAGTCTATAAAATATCTATACTAATATTATAAAGCTGAAGAGTTTGTTTGTTTGTTTGAACGCGCTAATCTCAGGAACTACTGGTCCGATTTGAAAATTTCTTTCAGTGTTAGATAGCCCATTTATCGAGGAAGGCTATAGGCTACTTTTTATCCCGGTACGGGAAGTAGTTCCCACGGGATGCGGGTGAAACCGCTGGCAGAAGCTAGTATGTTTTATTTTTAAATCATAATAACGATGCAGTCATGTGCATATGTAGCACGAGTAAAATAATTACTTTTAAAATATTTAAATTGTAAAATAAAATAATTAGTATTCACAAAAAATAAAAGCCACATTCATTTATACAGGAATTAATTTTATCCAGTGCGCAAACTTTGTGAACTTATAGTTAAATAAGTTTTATAGATACGTATATTTTTATTTTGTAGTGTTTTAGTACAAAAAAGAAAAGTTATTGATATCGAAAGATGTTTATTTTGTAATCGATAGTACGGTCACAGTCGTCATAGTATGCACGGCGGCAACGCGAAACCGGTTTACTGACGCGAGATCCGCTCGGCGCGCGTAAGAATAGTTGGTATCCATATTTTGCTGATTTTAGGGCGGACAAAAGAATGAAAAAAAATTTTTACTGATGATGCAGATATTTTCTGTTATCGATTCTGGACCACCAGTTTTTTTTGCGCACTGCTTAAAATTCATTCCTGTATAGCTTTCCGCGAAATAATTACTAACATTCATAGATATGTAGGTAAGCTTGTCATTCATCAAAACTTCTGAACTGCTTAGCGCATGCTAAGTACCATTTGCAAAAATCTCTATAGACAGTTTAAACTGTCTACTGTCTTAAAGGTATCAATCAAAAAATAAAATATGATTAGGTACAACTAACCGTTCAAATCCAATAATAATAATATCTAATAAACCCGACAGGGCATCTGAGGTGGATGACGGGGAGTAGAGTATACTGTCCCCCATCTCCGGCCTGCCGGAGTGAAGGTCTCCCGCCTCTTGGCTTGCCTTCATTGGCCGACCAGAGTGGAGTCGCTAGAGCAGGGTTAGCAGCCCTGCTCGGAGGGTAGGTGCCTCGTGGTAAGTGGCGAGTGGGCCGGTGATGCTGGACCCACAGGGAGCGCGTGATCTGTACTTGCCTGACCTGGAATCAAACCCGCGCCCTCATACTTGAGAGGTTGATTCTTGGCCCACCAGGACTTTTTTTCCAGGTGCCATAGTTCCTATAGTTTCCTATATCCTAATCCACTAACATTCCTCCTAACGCAATAGCCCAAGTAGTTTTCCTCCATAGTTAGCAATACTTTAGCACAGAACCGGAGATTGTCCTTGGGTTCATTTCTGTAGTAGGTATGTATACAGGGATAATAATCGTCGGTTTTGTGTCACCATTTCATTAAAGTTGTCTCAAACGGGCGTTTTAATTTTTTTTGCTGCATCTGATGTTGTGTGTGGGCCCTTGATTTACAGCTTTTATGACTTTTAAAAGGCAAGAGGGCTTGTAGTTTCTTTCAGTCATGATCTGCTATTAAAATTACGATCATGCAATCACTAAATACAGACAATTTTAAATAAAAAGATCTCACTTAAGATTACTCTTTACCCATTAATATCGAATACGATAAGCAAAGAAGTGACAGCGATGGAAGCTATGTCATCTTAGTTTTAAAACTGATTTAAATATTTTTTGCGTCAAAACTAGTTGAATGACATAATTTTTATACAGGCGCTATTAAGGCACGTTAGGAAGACGCGGTACAATACGCGTGACGAAATGCACTTATTTCGAACAAGAAGCATAGTGTAAGAACAGTCAATTTTTGTTTGCCACAAATTGTAATCCAAGCGTAGTAGAAACAAAGGCTAGTGCTAGACCTACTTGTACCCAAAGCGGTAGATCTTAATCAAATGGCGGAGGCCTACAGCGGCTAATATATACCTGAAAAAACACTCGTAGAAAGTGCATACTTATAGAAAACAGGGGATTTAACCATTAAGAAACATATTAATTGAATCGAATAACATGACTGTGTACGTGCATCTAGAACCAGCAGAGTAAAATTTACCCCTAAGAAAAAGCTTAAAAGAAACGCAGTTTTATGAACAAATGTAATCTTAACCTTAAATATGTTCGTTCTAGACAGTTATCAATTTTGTAAAAGGCATTTTGTACTATAAAACACAAAATATCCTCATTATGACGAGTTTAAGTGCAACTTTTGAGCATGTCCCAGTAGTCGTCATAATAATTGTAAAATTGACGGGTTTTGGGTCAAATGGGAGTTTTGAAGTACCAATAGATGTCATATTAAAAAAAATATATCTTCTATGTTAAAAGTATTCCAAATTGTATGTTACATCGCTAGCAAATAAACTTAACTATCTAATTAAACAAAGAAACATACCACAGACCCCACTGTAGTTATGTAAATCAAAACACAAAACCACGTGCTGAGTTTCACTTTTGACAGCTGAACTTCACGAAAAAACGATTTTGTTAGGGCACACACGTTTGAAATAACATATCTTAGAAGCCGTGACTGTTAAAACCCCGTATTGTTATTTCAATTGTGCAATATATTATCAAGAATATGTTGATATATAAACCGGCTCATTTTAAGTTCAGTAGAAAATAATAATAAAAGTTTTAAGATTAATTGACGACTATTGGGGCATGACGACTTCACCCGCGTTTACCTTAGTCATTTTATTTAAGAGATTTTTGATGAGGAACACTAACCTTTTTTACAACAAATAAACGTACAGCCTATTAGGAGGAATTTTTGACGCTTTTGGTAGTAGGTTTTTAGTTTTACTGCAAATTGGAACCCGTTATAATATTTTTTTTATAATCTTAAAAAAAAGTAAATGACGTAAAAAAATACGAACTCGTATAAAGTTTCATATTTCGAATATCAATATTTAATTCGTTCGTTTAACATGAATACTCAAAATTGCAGATGTATCGTCGGAATATTTGGTTTTCAATTCTGAAACGAAATCCATTCCGATTGAAATTGGAGTAATGATTCGCTTTCATGCAAACTCTTTGAATATAAGTAAGTTCGAATCTTGTTTTTAGCGAAAACTATGTTTTATTTACCAACTATTGCCTTACTACCTACAAAAACTTAAACATCTATTGAACAATTGTCAAAAAAAAATTGTGGCTGCAAACGGACCTTATTTCAACGCCATAATCTGTCATTTTTTTAGACATACCTATATGTTTTATATTATATGTTAACATTAGCTAGGAAACTATTTACTTGCCGCAACGGAATAAAAAGTAGCTTAGAGCTAAGAAGATTAGAAATATTTTTCCAAATCAGAGTAGTTGTGCCTGAGAATTAATCCTAGAGCGTTAAAAAAGCAATCTCTTTTGCTTCATCATCCTCCGAGCCTTTTCCCAACTATGTTGGGGTCGGCTTCCAGTCTAACCGGATTCAGCTGAGTACCAGTGCTTTACAAGAAGCGACTTGGTTAGACCGGTGTCAGACTTACTGGCTTCTGACTACCCGTAACGACTGCCAAGGATGTTCAATGACAGCCGGGACCTACTGTTTAACGTGCCATCCGAAACATCATAATATATCATAATATTTGTAATACAACAATAATTACGAGTACATCTAAACACAACTAATGTTACAAGCGATTAATATTAGAAAGCCACATTAATTTTATATTATTTTGTGTAAATATCTAGTAGGGCTGTAGCCAAATAATATAACAATCCAGTTTTCATTACAGACATAACTAGAGCACAAATGATTATGGGTATAATTTAGGTGGTCACCAAAAATATTTTTAAGACTCTAAGCTGAGGCACCAAATAAAATAAACAACTCCAAAAAAAATAAATTGACTTTATTAAAAGGGCACTAAAGTATATAATATTATGATCCAAAAAAAAAAATAACATCAGAAAAATCGCAAATCTCGCACAAATATTATTTTTGGTTCCCAAAATGGATTAATGGTCACCAAATTCTATCCAACTAAAAGATTAATATCACAACCAAAAATCAAAGTTAGTGACGAAAACGAATCGCTGCAAAACCGACTCCACGTAGTCTTGTCTGCCCTACCCCTAGAGTGCAATTCAAAACCGCGTAGGCGCGGAGGGGCGAGGCGGCCTGCGAGAGCTGCGGTGAGCGTGAAAACCATCTGCGACGATAAGCTCGCATGGGACCGCCGGAGCCCCGCAGCGCCGGAGCCGTGACAGAAGCCATGCTTGCTGCATGTTGCGTGCTTACATTTTAAACGTACTGAGTTACACACAAATTCATATAACAATAAATAAGCGACGTACGTTTGGGAACCCCAGTATATTAATTGGTATTTGGGAAATATTCTAGCGATCGTTAGCTTTTTTAGTCTAACAAAAATGACCAAATTAGGAGTCATGGTATTACATAATTGGTAACATCTAAGTAGTGACAATATATAATATTTGGTCTGAAGTGCATTTTAAAGGCGTCCATATATTTTTTTAGTAGTCAATAATACGAAAAAATGGTTTTATCTATACATATAATAAATCTGTAAAAAAACTGTGTCTGTACATTGAATATATTAAAAAAATAATAATTGGGTGGGGTTTAGAAACAGTAATGGAGCACAAATCCAAAAAAAAAATTCTGTCTGTATGTCTGTATGTCTGCATGTCTGTATGTCTGTATGTCTGTTTGTTTGTACACGCTAATCTTCCGAACTACTGAACGGATTTCAATGATTTTTTCTTTGTTGTATCAGTATTAAGCCTGGTCAACATATAGGCTATAATTTATCTTCGAAACTTGAAGACCTGATACAGAACTCCAACAGACCAACAAAACTATAAGAGATACAAAAATGGTGCCATGGCAAAAATTGTTTCATGTGATGAGCATTTTCAGCTGAGATAATAAATTTTAAGATCTGGAACACCTGATGTGGAAACCCAAGAGCCCAGCTTCTCTGTACCATATACAGGTATGACGTTTTAGCAAAAGTTGTTCAATTTGATAAGCACTTTCTATTGACTTATAAAAATTGAAGATGTAAAACACCTGATGTGGAACTCCAGGAGCCCAGCTAGACTATAGCATATGAAGATATGACGTTTTAGCAAAAGTGGTTCAATCTGATAAGCACTCTCTATTGACGTATAAACACCGAAGATCTGGAACACCTGATGTGGAACTTCAAGAGCGTCGACGTGGACGTCGTTAAAAAAAAGACAATCCCCAGTTCTGTGCTAAACTATTGCTAACTATGGAGGAAAACTACTTGGGCTATTGTGATGGGATGTTAGTGGATGACAATGTATTAGGTACATGTAAAAATGGCAGGTGGAGACTCGCCACCTCACTTACTGGGCCCCCGGGAACCAGTCACTGAATAGCAACAAGAGGGCAATAGGGACATGAGCCGCTGAAGGGTGAGAATACCTCGGCGGACTTTAAACGCAGATTACGCGCTCCCTGTGCTTACCATGAGGCACCTACCCTCCGAGCAGGGCTACTAATCCTGCTCTAGCGTCTCCACTCTGGACGGCCAAGCCAGAGGCGTGAGGCCTACCCCCGTCATGGTTCACTCCGACCGGCCGGAGATGGGGGACAGTATACTCTCCCTGGAGAACTCAGTATATATAGCCCCGCGGGGTCGCTACTCCCGTCATCAGCCTCAGATGTCCTGCGGTGCCTATATCTCATTATTATTGTCGTTATTATCACAAGAGCCTTTGTCTCAATTATGTTAGGGTCGACTTCCAGTCACGATGCAACTGAGTTTCAGTGTTTTACAAGGAGCGACTGCTTATCTGACCTCCACAACCCGGTTGCCCGCTCAACGCAACACCCCTTGGTAAGACTTACTGGCTTCTGACTACCCATAACGACTGCCAAGAATGTTCAATGACAGCCGGAACCTACAGTTTAACATCCCCTCCAAATAACGGTCATTGGTATCCAAAATATACGTACAAAGTACATACGAACTTAGAAAAGTTGCATTGGCAGGCACTTGCCAGACCTGGAATCAAAGACGCACGCTCATACTTGAGAGATTTGTTCTCTACCCACTAAACCACCACGACTTCCACTAAGTCACCACGACTTTGTCATCTATTTAATGTTTTTTTACGTAATAATACGTGTAATATTTTTGCCACATACAACTTAAATGCGGACTAATTAGAATCACTACTTTTACCCCTATGGTACGTCTATTGCGGTTCAGTTCTCAGCGTTTTGTTTAGTCTGCTGTGCTTTTGCCGTTAAAGTACAAAAATTAAATATATGGAACGTTTCTAATGGTTATGCGTATGCCGTTGTTTTCAAGTCAACGGGCCCTTAAAATTCAATATCAGACTAATCAGATCTTTGATTTTGCTGACCCCGTAGTCGCTGGCATAAGGGACAGGATCCGCGTACGAAGTCGCGGGCAGAAGCTAGTCTAATAATATTTTTGGAAACGTTATTTGGTGACCATTTATCCATTTTGGTAACCGTTTAGAATTTTTTTGGTAGTAAAATAGGTACTTTTTTGGGTGGTGTTTAAACACAAGCCAATGATTATGTTTGCTTAGACAACAAACAACGAGTTGTCTACTTAATATTCGACATGTAACCTGTTGGGACTCCCGGCCTCACCCATTTAGGGGCTTTTTTTCTGATGAGAAATCATCAAATGACTCCTCCCGCTGCTGGTAAGCAACGGTAAGGGAGTATTAGACTTACAGCATTACTAAAAAAAACTTAAACATCTGTTCAACACTTGTCTAAAAAAAGTGTGGCTGCAAATATTCCTTACCTTATTTAAACGTCATAATCTGTTTTTTTAGACAAGTGTTCAACAGACGTTTAAGTTTTTGTAGTAAGGCTGTAAGAATCTGACACTCCCTCATGCTGCACCTACAGCGGACTGTTACTGACTACAACCCATCATCTCTAAGGATTTCGGCATTGTAGCCTGCTAAAAGTATCTTCAACACTTTTATAAGTTTTATGTGAATAAAATCGATGTTAGTTGTTGACTAATAATAATGTTTGCTTAGAAAACAAAGAGAGAGTAGTCTACTTATTATTCGACATGTAACCCGTTGGGACAGCCGGCCTCACCCGTGTAGCGGCTTAGGAGGTCTAATTTATCTTGGCTTTGAAGATTTTGGCGTTGTAGATAAGTTCAGTAATAAGAACTTCCAACACTTTATAAGTTTTATGGCAATAATATCAATATTAGTTCCTGACTAATAGTTTTTGTGGGAAGTCGTGGTGGCCTAGTGGGCAAAGAACCAACCTCTCGAGTATGAGGGCGCGGGTTCGATTCCAGGTCAGGCAAGTACCAATGCAACTTTTCTAAGTTTGTATGTACTTTCTAAGTATATCTTAGACGCCAATCAATGACTGTGTTTCGGATGGCACGTTAAACTGTAGGTCCCGGCTGTCATTGAACATCCTTGGCAGCCGTTACGGGTAGTCAGAAGCCAGTAAGTCTGACACCAGTCTAACCAAGGGGTATTGGGTTGCCCAGGTAACTGGGTTGAGGGGGTCAGATAGGGCAGTCGCTCCCTGTAAAAGCACTGGTACTCAGCTACATCCGGTTAGACTGGAAGCCGACCCCAACGTAGTTTGGGAAAAAGGCTCGGAGGATGGAGGATGACTAATAGTTTTTGTGACACATAGGTACTTACAGAGAAAGATACAAAGAATTTAATGTTTAATGCATAACTAAATACCACAAAATAACTACAATACATTATTTTATTACATTATTTCAATACATTGAAATGATACATTATTTCATTTAGTGTATCATTTCAATACATGGAAATTGTGGTCAATTACCCAAAGCTTAGCCACAGGCTTAGCTGTTAATAATTTGTATTTATTCAAAGAAAAATCAATGCTAATATTGAAATGTTTTATATTTTAATGCGCTAACTACTGTCATTTAATACACATTTATTAAGAAAGGTTCTAGGCTTCTTTTTTAATGGAGGCGGCTAAAATCGCTGTTGAAAGTTTACAAATGAACTATACTTAAAAATAACGACAGCAAACGCTCAAATCTCCAATGATTTCGCAGATTTAAGTACGCCTAAGTAACTATTAACATAAGCTTCTAAATTACTTTTTAAGTCAAATAATTACTGTGACAATTGATGTTGCTGAATCAACTGTTTACAGTAAGAGTATACACACTGAAGACTAAACAGTTGGACGACAGTTGCTCAGATGGTAGGCAATTTTTTTTATAAAGAACATTCTGATTCTAGTCAAAGTTTTCAGTCGGTTTGATACTGATTAAATACCTCATCTTTGTAATGTGCGCACTACCATTCATCTTCATACTGATTTATGAGCCCAAACAAACTATCGGCCGACTAAAAGTTTGCAGTCTACTCTTAGTAAATAGGTGCCTACTGAGCGAAAGGCTTCGTCGACTTATTTCTCAGTAAGCTTGAACTCATTTAAATAATATTAATTTTAAGTAAGAATTGTGTTTATCCTTAATTTTAAAGGGAGTTTAAATTTGATTTCGGGAATCTGGTTCTATGGTTGTGTAAACAACCTTATTTATGAGAAAATTGAGTTAAAGTGACTGTAAATTATTGTCGGCCTGGTTTACTTATATTATATCTTACTTAACCCAGTTGTGGGAATGGCCAAAAATAAGGGTAATCTAAAATTAACTTACCCCATTTAAAGTATTGTGGAATGTATCTTTGATAGTCAGTACGGGTCGCCAGAAAGACTGACAACCAGTCTTACCAAGGGGCTTCGGGTTGCCCTGTCGAGGAGGTCATATAGACAATCGTTTCATCTTTACTAAAATACTGGTACACAGCAGCATCTCTAGTCTCAAATACTTATAATTGAGAAAAGGCTATGTAGATTTCAGATTGATTGTAGATTCAAAGTAATCTGGAATTTATACAAACATTATAAAGCTGAAGAGTTTGTTTGTTTGTTTGTTTGAACGCGCTAATCTCAGGAACTACTGGTCCGATTTGACAAATTCTTTCAGTATTATATAGCCCATTTATCGAGGAAGGCTGTAGACTATACTTTTTATCCGGATTCGTGCCGAGGTTCCCATGGGATGCGGGTGAAACCGCTGGCACGAGCTAGTAATTGAGAAAAGGCTAAGTAGATTTCAGATTGATTGTAGATTCAAAGTAATTTGGAATTCATAAAACTGTAATTTGGTAGGTACAAATTATGTCTGATACAGTAGTTGTTACTGTTACCCTGTAGTTTTAATCAAAAACTTATGTACTGACTTAACAATAGCCAAGAAAATCGAATTACTTTAAGTTTGTACTCGGTAACTTGTTTCAAGTTAAAGTAGGTGCGCTCTATACAATGGCTCGTTATAACTTCAGTGGGTACAGGTGTGAACATGGGTTATCAATTAGCCTCAAGTTGGGAACTCGGGGGACCCCGCAAACTTCCAATACATGTATCTTTTAGTTAATTAGTTGACCTTTTTTCGAGAGTACGGTGTAGAGGAAAGAAA
This sequence comes from Helicoverpa zea x Helicoverpa armigera, assembly GCA_033682625.1. Lineage (NCBI taxonomy): Eukaryota > Metazoa > Arthropoda > Insecta > Lepidoptera > Noctuidae > Helicoverpa > Helicoverpa zea x Helicoverpa armigera. Next base: position 6,433,765 of record JAWIIS010000011.1, read on the forward strand.
TGTGTTTCTCATGTATACGGAATGCAACATGAATTAGAGAAGTTCTTATTCTTATTTATTAAGTTATAGTTACGTTACTATGTTACCTATAGTTTTACAGGTTGATAGACTTTCGTCTCATAAGGAATCAATTCCAACAATTGTCAATGGAATGCCAATGTCACCCTATGAAGATTCTGTTTATAGAACAATTAGCTCTATATTTCTGCTAATAGAGTTTATTTTACAGTCTTGATATTAATGAAATCTAAAACGCGGGCAGGGCTACCGATAAATAATTTTTAATAGCACTAATAAAGCAGTCGTTATTTCTGACTAATTGTTATACACAAAGCCAAGCAAAACCTGGCCAAAGTTAAATTCTTATCCAGATTTTCCAAGACGGAATTCTATTCCATTTTATTCTTTCTTTTCTAGTTAGAATTTATTTTTTGAATTCCAATGCCAATATGCAGTGGAGGTTTCCGGCGTTTTAACTGGATAATGTGTTCAGACGAGGTTACGAGTTCAAACGAAGAAGATTGGCACGATACGATTATGTAAAATACTTTGTACAGCCAATAATCTCAAACTGTTATAGGCTACCTGGATATTGGAATGCTGAACACGCTTAATACTGAGATTCAGTCCAATTTCGGTAAAAAATATTGTTTTAATGAAACTGGAGTTTTTCTCTCAAAGTAGTCATAGGTTGTATTAATACTGTGATATTCCAATTCCATGTTTTTACATTTTATTTATCATCAACATCACAGCCTTTTTACTGTAGTACAGGACGAGGTACTTGAGCATTAACCACTACATTTGCTCAATGCAGGTAGGGGATTTCAATCTTTATAGTCCAGGATTCCCCGAAAAGTTTTCTTCGGTATCCATACTTAGCATGTAAATACAAAATAAGAAAACTTGCATTGGTACTCGCCTGAACTGGAATCGAACGCACTTGATAGGTTGGTTCTTTATCCACTAGGATACCACGAGTGAAAAATATGATTTTAATAAAACTAAAATTATTTATGTAAAAAAAACAATGCGGTTTCTATGCAGTATTAAACATTCTTTTCAAACAAAGTTGAAGCAAGTATTCAGTTCAAACTGGACTACAAACAAGTTGAATATACATATGTACAACTCAAATATGAGACTCGTACATAGTTTGTGTAACAAGCTCATTTCATTGCTATTTCCTACTGTTTGTGTCAGCAGTCGTGCTCAAGATTGCTACTATGTACATGGTTACTGCTCTTCTTCTTTGTATGGATATTACCCTATTTTTGGGGTCAGTAGTTTACCTCTAACTTATTTAATCTAAGTATATCAATGTCCTTGTTCACACTAATGCTACGTATTTGTGTCACCTATGTATCAATTAATTTTAAACTACTCGTTTTTATAACAATGCTGAATCATTATTTTGGAATATGAAAAGGAACATTGTCAAATACATCCATCATTGTTTTAATGAAATGCATTCATTTTTCTATAACAATGCTATTTATATTTAGTGAAATAGTGAAACAAAAAACAAACAAAACGTCATGTTTTTCATTAGGTATTAAAAAACAAATAATATTCTATTGTATACTGAAAAAACAATAACAATAGATTTTACCACGTAAGGCGTTTATTTCCAAAACCACATTATCATAACCCAGGATAATATATTAAAGGTCAGAAGGATTTCACTTGTTTATTTTCTTGTGGGTATGTCTATCACTTTTCAATCTACTTATACTCTCAAGAGTAAATAACCCCACTCAAAGTGTTCTGTGTCTGTCCATCTATTCACGATAAAATTAAATACTATCAAATGGATTATCATGCAATTTAAACAGTATAAGGTTAATTCATAAAATTAATATCGTATAATGATAATTCGAGTTTGTGCCTAATACTTTTACACTAGATAATACTACGTACTGATTTAATTACAACATTACAGGTCACTCTTTATACAAAAGACACGGTTGAAACCGCATACAACAGCTAGTTAAGATATAAAGTTGAGATACACAAGTCGGAAACTTGGCAGTCGTCTATCGTAACAAAGTTCCCTGTTGCCTGTCAACTTAAAGCCTCTACCCGTAATGACTGAAACTATTTAGCGAAGTCATGGCCTTTCAGAGGCTTAATATTATGTTTTGGTTTAGCTTGGGTTATAGATCAAGATAACTATGAATAGTTTAACTTAAGAGTACAGCACACTTCAAATTTTTAGTCGGCCAACAGTTTGATCGCTCATAAATTAGTATGAAACTGACACATGAAAAAGATCAGATATTTAGCCGGTATCAGACCAACTAAATATATCAATACACGTCTCTGGAGATTTTCAAGTAGTTAAATATCGAAAGAAGTAGCCAATTCGTTTCAAACATTTTTATGTTGAAGTCTCCCAAGTTCTTTCAAGCTAAAGTATGTAGTTAGGTTTCCATTAGTGCTTCTAAAGTGGTAATTCAAAACATTTTCCACTTTTAAAAGGTTTTTTTTCTAAGTTCCTTTCACTTTTAAATTGAAAGCATAAAAAGTTTCCCGTAGTACCTTGTAGTAGGTACTAATAGAAAAAATCGATTAAGCGTACCGTATTAAGAAGAAATGAAACAATATTTTGTATTTATAACAATATTAATATGTAAATCCGAGTATTTAGCAATAGACTACAATAATACGTACACGTCTCTCTGTGCAAAAAGGTTTTATATCGACATGATACAGGCATTCTGATTGTGTTGCAAGCTGTAAGCTGTCTATTGAACAAGGTTGCCAGACCTCAGCTTTACACGCATCACACGCCATTCCGGCTTTCCGCACATTCGCCCATCATATAGAAGCTATCAGGTATTCTTGGTTTAGGCTGCGTTCAGAAATGCGGGAATCGTGCGTTTACGAATCGCGCGGTTTGAAACCACAAAATTGTGATGCTATTCAGAAAAGCGCGGTAATTATGCGATTTCGTGCATGTTAAAGACTCCATAGTAATAGAAACGCGCGGGAGCAGCGCGATTCTATTTTCGGTTGGGTTGCGGTAACCACGCGGCTTGATGAACCGCGCGGTTATGTCTGAACGATTACTAACTAACTCATATAAATAAGACCCGCGCGATTTCCATGCGATTCTATAATCGCGCGGTTCCCGTCGTGTCTGAACTAGCGCTTAATGTAGGAATTTGTCATTTATTTTCTTCTTTTCTAAAATTACATCATCTCTATTTTCATCCACTTTTTTTCGTAAATAGGATTAATAATGTCATTTTCACTGTTTTTTCTTGTCGTAAACTCATTAGCGCTGTTCGGACGCTTTGTTATTTATGATCGCTATAAATATCTGCAAAAAATGAGGTCGCAGAAGGAAGAGAGGCTTGTGACTTAAGGCGGTCCTAAGGGAAATGATAAGGACGGGACAAAGTTGCCAATGTCAACAGTCTGACTTTTGCTCTTAAGAGCGTGTACGCTCGGCGCGCGATGTCAACTTTAGGTAATTCAACGCAAAAAACCGCGCAGACTAGCGTCGCGGCTGTGTGCGTGCCTATCATACTTCACGTATAGTCACACAAACCATTTTGATCCTTTCGAGTGAAATTGGTAGAACAAAAAATATATTATTTAATAAATAGTTAATAGCGGGAAAATAGTGTAAGTCTATGGATGTCTAAAATATAAAAGCATGAAAATAAGTCGTTAATACTTACACTCTTTTGCAAAAAAATCGGGCACCTATGAAAACCTTGGTTTTGAGGACTTTCTGTATATTACATACAATTTTCAACAGTACTAAATAGTCGACTGATGATTAATGACAATGTTAAGAGTTTCTGTATTTTAACCGATTTCAAAAAAAGAAAGGAGGAGGTTTCAACTAGATTGTTTTGTGATTGTTCTCAATTTGATTGTTCTCGATTTCTCAAAGACGCCTGGACCGATTTGAAAAATTGATTGTTTATATGAATGGTCCAGTCCATCCAGACCGAAAAATTGTGGTCAAATAACAACAATTGCCGGAAAGCCAAATGTTGGTGAAGAGCTTGGGTTTACCATTGCAAATAAAGTTTTAAGTTATCTATCATATATGCTTCAAAAGTTATTCGAGATCAAAAGTCAAAATTTGGGTACATCGAAAATGAAAAAAAATAATTATAGCTCGATTGGTAACAGACATCTGCAATAAGTGATTTCTAGCCTAAGGAGTCCGCCATATTGGATTTAGACTCGCGACACATTTTTTTCGAGTTATTCATAGCAAGCCCTTTCATTTGATACCCATATCGTAGGAATGCATTAAAAACATTTTTTTCTCCATCTTGGGTATACCGCCATATTGGATATAGAATCATACATTGTCATTAAAACTGAACATTCAAACAAAATTTCAACTCAATCGATAAAAAAAAATATGCTTCAAAATTGAGCTTTAAATAAAATAGTAATGTATCAAGATTTGTTGGTCGCGCTTGAAATGTACTCTATTCTCGGTATCCATGGCAGAGGTTATTCACCCTACGCGATGTGACGGAGCGACACGTCCTCTCTCTGAAAAGCCTTGCGGCGGTCTGGTTTGAGTTGACTCGCGTGCAGTGTTTTATAGTAGTTTTTAAATAATTTATAAAAAAATAAAAACGAGAGATTAAATTATAATATAAAGTTTATGTTTTAAAGAAAGAGTTATATTACTATAGTAAATAATTGTTATATTAAATTAAGTAAGATAGATAGGTAAAAAACCGGCCAAGTGCGAGTCGGGCTCGCGCACAAAGGGTTCCGTAGCAGCAAATATAATAAACTTATTATGTCAATTTATACACCTGGTGAATGGAGCCTAAACTCTCCCGATATTTTGCCTTGTACTTTTATGTATGAATATTTCTCGTAAAAAGTACCTACATTATAAAGATTTTATATCATCGCGGATTTTTAAAGGTGTACAATACTGTAGTATATTTTTTGATCTATCTTATAAGGTTCAGCCATCGTTTTCAGTGTAAGCACAATAACTTAACCAAAATTACAGTTAAATCAACCTATCTCAAAAACTATAAAAGATACTTTGATCAAACCAAAAATCGTTGAAAGAGTTAATTAGCATGCATCACCTCTATTTTTTTTAGAATTTTATACCCCGTAGTTATAAAAATAGAGGGGGGGGGACATACTTTTTACGACTTTGAGAGCTGATATCTCAAAAACCGTTCACTTTAAGAAAAATGTTTTTTAGAAAACTTTATATCATTTTAAAAGACCTTTCCATTGATACCCCACACGGGTATGTACATCGAAAAAAAAAATTTCATCCCTCAGTTACATGTATGGGGGGCCCCACCCCCAATTCTTTTTTTTACTATTTAGTGTCATATTTTTGTAGCGGTTCATACAACACATATTCCCATCAAATTTCATCACTGTAGTACTTATAGTTTCCGAGTAAATCGGCTGTGACAGACGGACAGACGGACAGACGGACAGACGGACATGACGAAACTATAAGGGTTCCGTTTTTGCCATTTTGGCTACGGAACCCTAAAAAAGCATTTGAAATTCACAATTTTTCACATTGTTAAAATATTTTTTTCTGAAAGATAGAGACCTAAATCAAAAAATGTTTTCAACTAACTATAGGCATGGGGATTTCGTCTATGAGTAAAAAAATAAATATGATTAGATTTGCCACTGTTTTCACATGAATTTAAGCTTCGAAATAGACGCTGAACGGGAATTTTATAAAACATCTGTTACGTTATAGGGGTTTTAAGTATTTAAACTACACAAATTGAAATTTATGTTCAATTAACTATATAGACAGTGAAATTACCTTGCGTTATTAAAAAATAACATAGTTATAGGATAAGTAGTTACTGAGAAACAGTGGTTTGAAAAGTACCATTTTAGGCCAAATGGCGCGCGGTTGACGTACACGCTCTTAATACTTACACTCTTTTGCAAAAAAATCGGGCACCTATGAAAACCTTGGTTTTGAGGACTTTCTGTATATTACATACAATTTTCAACAGTACTAAATAGTCGACTGATGATTAATGACAATGTTAAGAGTTTCTGTATTTTAACCGATTTCAAAAAAAGAAAGGAGGAGGTTTCAATTAGATTGTTTTGTGATTGTTCTCGATTTCTCAAAAACGCCTGGACCGATTTGAAAAATTGATTGTTTATATGAATGGTCCAGTCCATCTAGACCGAAAAATTGTGGTCAAATAACAACAATTGCCGGAAAGCCAAATATTGGTGAAGAGCTTGGGTTTACCATTGCAAATAAAGTTTTAAGTTATCTATCCTATATGCTTCAAAAGTTATTCGAGATCAAAAGTCAAAATTTGGGTACATCAAAAATGAAAAAAAAAAAAAAAAAATATAGCTCGATTGGTAACAGACATCTGCAATAAGTGATTTCTAACCTAAGGAGTCCGCCATATTAGATTTAGACTCGCGACACATTTTTTTCGAGTTATTCATAGCAAGCCCTTTCATTTGATACCCATATCGTAGGAATGCATTAAAAACATTTTTTTCTCCATCTTGGGTATACCGCCATATTGGATATAGAATCATACATTGTCATTAAAACTGAACATTCAAACAAAATTTCAACTCAATCGATAAAAAAAAATATGCTTCAAAATTGAGCTTTCAATAAAATAGTAATGTATCAAGATTTGTTGGTCGCGCTTGAAATGTACTCTATTCTCGGTATCCACGGCAGAGGTTATTCACCCTCCGCGATGTGACGGAGCGACACGTCCTCTCTCTGTGAAGCCTTGCGGCGGTCTGGTTTGAGTTGACTCGCGTGCAGCGTTTTATAGTAGTTTTTAAATAATTTATAAAAAAATAAAAACGAGAGATTAAATTATAATATAAAGTTTATGTTTTAAAGAAAGAGTTATATTACTATAGTAAATAATTGTTATATTAAATTAAGTAAGATAGATAGGTAAAAAAAGCATTTGAAATTCACAATTTTTCACATTGTTAAAATATTTTTTTCTGAAAGATAGAGACCTAAATCAAAAAATGTTTTCAACTAACTATAGGCATGGGGATTTCGTCTATGAGTAAAAAAATAAATATGATTAGACTTGCCACTGTTTTCACATGAATTTAAGGTTCGAAATAGACGCTGAACGGGAATTTTATAAAACATCTGTTACGTTATAGGGGTTTTGAGTATTTAAACTACACAAATTGAAATTTATGTTCAATTAACTATATAGACAGTGAAATTACCTTGCGTTATTAAAAAATAACATAGTTATAGGATAAGTAGTTACTGAGAAACAGTGGTTTGAAAAGTACCATTTTAGGCCAAATGGCGCGCGGTTGACGTACACGCTCTTAATACGTAAAACCTTATACAGATGTGTATCAATTTGTTCGCAAAAATGTATCATGGTCACTTTGTTACGTTTCCACGCATAAGTTAATGGATACCAATTTTTATGTGACAATGAAGTTATGTAAGACCCATTTTATACATAATTAATTCGTGAAAGAGTAAGCCATCACTTTGATTGTAATAAAAAACATTAAAAGCAAGTTTTACATTTACCGTAAAGCCGATTAATTTTGTTATTGAATATCCGGAGAAATAAAGGAGTGTAAAATCCAATTACGGTGCATTTCTGTTCTACAGTAACTTTGTTTTAACGCATTTTATAGAAGCAATTATTGAATTCTCATTTTTATGCAGTGTTACACATTTGTAAGTTTACTTTTCACACGATTCTCGGGTAAGCGACAGCGTGTTAATATACTCGTTAATCTTAGTGAAAAGCAGTGCTCCGTTCTATTCTAATACCTACAGATAATAAATCCACATTTGCTCGGTGTTGCCTCAAACAAAAATAAATTAGAGCTACAAACTTTCCGACCAATATTTGTTTTGTTGATAGGTCTAATCCTGGGAAATTCTGAATTTCAATTCGTCGATAGTAAACCATTTTGTAAAGGTCATTTGATATACTACCTAAAAGGTTCGGCGAAACTATGAATGCATTTGCGAAACGAAACATTTTTATACGTAGGCCCCAAATGTTTTTTTTTATAAAGGTCATCACTTACATGGCACTCCTCTGATGCTGATCTCTCATAGGATATTGGATCCACATATTTCTACTCTTATCTCTTTTTGGTGGAAAATCATAAAATACCTTTTTTATAATAAGGGAGTCATCCCTTAAAGTTTATGGTGGCCTGACATGGCTGGTCGTAAAGTCGTTGAAAAACTTGTCAAATCACCGTGGGCGCTGAAATATTACGTTGTAATTCTTCTGAAAGAAAGACAAAGGGCAGTAGGCTTTTCCGTGACAAAACAAAGTTATTTTGATAATTTCTTAATCTTGTACAATTACGTTGGCTTTTCGCCTTCGGCCATAGACAAGAGGCGAAGCAATTGGTAGCTGTAGATACAGCATCTACAGCTACCAATTGCTTCGCCTCTTCCCCACCACCCTGTATATTTCTATAGAGTGTTCTAAATGGGGACTCTGTGCTATAAAAATTACATATTATAAAGGAATGTTAATAAACAATTTTCATAGCAACAAAATTGCTAACATTATTTTAATCACTGAAATTGTTCCAAACAATTTATTGAATTATTTATTCATAATATAAATTCATATACTCGTGTAATTATTATGATCGTGTTTCTGTTTATGATAAGGAATATTTTCCGTATTGTTATGGTATAATTACGTAGATACTTACTAAGACGTAAATACGTAGTACGTACATTACTTCCTTTATAAATGCGAAAGTAACCACTGTCAGCTTGCCGGTTTGCTTTTACGCCAAAACCACTGAACCTGTCAAAAATACTGAAACTGTACAAGTCTAGGTCCTGAGAAACGGTAATATTTAAATTCTATACGAGCGCGGGGAACACCTTGCTAAAAACAGACAGAATTTCCAATTACGTTAATCTTAAGCGTTACATCGTACCTACTCCTGAAATAAAACATCGTACGCCGACTTTCCGCTACCTACAAGACGAATGAAATACGAAGGAAAATACCTTTATTGAAAAAAAGTGTCGTAATTTGCTGCCACGGAATCCGATTTTTATTGCTTAGTAAATAGAATGTCTTTGATCGCGACTTACAGGTGAAGAAAGTAAATAAACGCTGTTCTTCTAATTTCGCAATTTTCCCTTATTGTTGTATCAAAAATATGCCGAAAATGACAAAGGATTCTTTACCTAAAGTGTACTAGGCTCAAGGTTTATAATCGCTTGAATTATTAAGTAAGATTATTTTTGCTGATCGTTTCGGATATGAATGTAACTATTATACTCCTAAGGTATTTGTAGGAATTGCTCTGGAGTTTTTCTTAAGTGAGTTGTAAGCTATTTCTTAGGAACGCTGTAAATAAGGAAGGAAAATAAAAAAAACATGAAAGAGGTATTTGCTTGAAGTGTTACTTCCTCCACGCGACAGCAATATCAAAGTGCATTTATTCAAAATAAGCAGAAAAACAGAAAAAAAGAATTATTTTTTATCGTGAAACGTTCTCCGAATCAAATCAGTCAAATGCCCCCAAAAATCGCTCGCCCTTCACTCTCGCCCTCGCTTCTTATTTGTTTTTTTCTGAAATTAAAGAAGTGGCGCAACAAACTCCCCAGCTATAAATGTTAATAACGGTTAATTTTGAAGAACCGTAATAAAAATTGATAAATGAAATGAAATAAACAACGGATTGTATCAATTTCATAAGTGACATATTTACCGATTGAAATGAATTTTTTGTTTCTCATACAATAGCGAGCTTTCCATATGTAAAGGAAAGTTGTATTGCCGAATACATTTTCTTATTAACAACATATTTTATTATTATTTAAAGTTAATTAAGCTTCAGTTAAATACTTATAATTGTATTGGTTGCGGAGTTCCGTTGCAATTAGTAAGTTTTGTAAAATCTATCAACCTTTCACACTGGCAAATTTTCCGCGCATTTCATTCAGGTGGTGTCGTGTAAGTTTTTAACGTCATTTTTGTACTAACGGCAGTTGTCAATTATTTGCTGTCGAGCGTACACGAGCGAAACTCCGAACGAACCGGGTGATGTCGTCCTGAAAATCCGCCGGTGTGAAATGGTTAGATACCTATATTAATTTTAGTTCAACGAAAGGCCTATCTACTCTGGCATGCCATCATTTATTATTTATTATCGTCCCATAAAACGGTACTTCACTAATTTGATCATAGTAACAATCTTTTGTAAGCTCTCGGCCCCTTTCGATAAATCATAAACTAGACGATAAGAGCAGGGTGGGTATTTTTTATAGTAGTTTTATATACTTTATGGTGTGTATATCCCATTTAGTAATATTTTCTACGCTGTTGTAGGTTGACCTAAATATAGAGGCATCAATCTGTCGTATATGTGCGTATTCCTTTCACGATCATACGCTAATTGAAGGATTTTGATGCGGTTTTCAAGATTATGTGAGGAAAGTTCAGCGTGTAATGTTGATCTTTACTCAAGCAATGTGTGCATTTTGATACAGAGGAAAATACCAGGGCATTATCTGTTAATGCTGCTATGCTATTAATAAGAAACAAACGTTTCCCCGAACATTATCAATATAAGGATTTTCAGGGGAATGTAGGCGCTTTATCGCAGATTTTCAGGATTTCCTTAACTTCCTGCTTTCTCTTGAGGCGCAGTTGTTTCCTACGCGTTCTAAAAATAGATTGCTTATCCTTTGATTCTAAAAATATACGTCCATCTTCTACTATAATAGCATTTGGGTCGCTTAGGAATAATCCTTTTATTAAGCCAGTACATCCATCACTAAAAATGAATATCGCGACACCGTCAAATAAAAAAAGAATTTCAGAGAGTTCCAAAATTGAAAAAGTTGTTCTGGGTCGCCGATCAACCTGTATCACCAGTGTTGTTAAAGCGTCGAGTACTGTACAATTTAAATACATATTTGAATTTAGAATAGTGAATTTTATTTTGACAGTTAAATAAAAGAAACTCTTTGTTGGCGAACGCAGAACGTTGAGTGCCAGAAAAAAGGTAAAAAAAAAAAGTGCTGTGATACTCGCACTTATTTTACTTTTACTCAAATGTTGGTTACGTAGATTTACGCATCGTAAAATCCCATACAAAGATAAAGGGAGGGCGAGTGTATTGTTGGTCCAATCTTCAGGGAAACTCCGTATTTGTTGTGGTTAAACGTAGTCTATAAAATAGTTGAAACATCTCAGGGATCTCGTAGTAATTTTGTTAAGTAACAGGGAACTTAGTCGGTGGTTATTTTCCTTAGTTTAGGACTGATTCGGTGGGTCAAGTACGAACGTAATGTACTTAAACGAAAACGTAAGTCGAGCGATTTTGTATCCGAAAATAAAATTAATCTGATGTTTTGTTTATAGAGGGACTTACTTATCAAAAAGCCTTAAGTAATTGTACCCCTGGGGAATAACAAAATCAAACAAAAATAGCACATTCAATGTCAAATGTAGGCGGTGACCTCTCCCAAACTTTTTTACTTTAAAAGACATGAATATCGAAAATAGAAGTATGTCCCTATGAACGAATGAATACGCTCCGATTTCCATGCTAATTTATGTGTGAGAGCCGTACTTCAAAGTTGAGCACAATCCCGTTCCTAGAATTACTTAAGTATCTATTGATTCAACGACATTGTTTGATCCGTTTATTGACACTCAGTCTCACGGCAATTAGAGTCTATAGCGTTCAGTTGCCACAAAGCGATTACCAAAGGGAGCAACTACGATCGTAATACATATTTGTGTTAGTATAATTTTCGAATAAGGGAGACCCTTATTCGAAAATTATAAATAAATAAAATACTTTTAAAATGTATAGATCCATATTTCAATATACCATTCTATGTACCTATGTATTTATACACACAAAAAAAATGTGTTGCCTCGTATAGCAATGCATGGTACGCTCCCGGTTGACAGAGATATGGAGAATTTTTTTCATGCCATATAATATCAGTTTTTGTGTGAATTAGTTATTTTTATCCTAGTATGAGTATAATTCCCACGAGACGTAGATAAATCTGTAGTTAAGGACTAAGTTTATTATAACTAAGCATAACCTAGGCAATCTAAACTACGGAATACCGATTTGATATCTGCAAAGCAATCAAACTAATCGTGATTTGTTCGAGATAAACTCAGTTAGCGCGTTTGAGTTAGCAGTTATCCATTACGAACCGAATTAAGTAGTTTAATGGGATCCGCTTTTCATTTTGAACGGTAATTCCTGGAATTAATTATTATGGAGTATCTAGGTAAAGTGGAAGCGCTATTTTGTAATCCTTGAACTTGTTTTCATTGTGGAATTTAACACATATTAGTTGTTTCGAATAACAACAAACAATTAACACGTAACGAATATCAGAAAGATACTTTTTTGTACCTTGAACGCTCCAAAGCTTCTACATTACTTCACTCTAGCGAAGCTACACTATCCCTTGGTGACAAGGGCTATATTCTATTTTGTCTGATCTCTCTCCGGTCGTGTCGAATTACCGTTCCATCGGGCTATGAGAGTAAAGGAACAGTGAGCGCACTTAATTGTGTCTGCGCAAATGCTCGTGCACTATATGTCCTGCGGAGCTGACTGATCTCTTTATATGAGAACAGCCGCCGCGGCCGAAATTGGCCGTAGACACCATCATCATTCTATCTGGGTACGGGAATAAGTTTCCCGAGACTTGGGTGAAATTGCGCGCAATAGTATAAGTTAGTAGTAGTCAAGATACCATGTACACATACAAACCGAAAACCGCTTTATGTAGACAATACAAATATTTACAAACATTTGTAATCACTCAGACTGTTTGTGTTTCTTAAGTTTTCAAACAAGCTAGACAATTTTCAATGCCTAATCTAGATGTTTGTATTACCTATTCATGAAAACTATTTTGGTGAAACAGTTGTTTCTATTTATACATGAGGAGAAAATTAAGCATTTTCAGTGATTTACATGGAAAGTCAATTTACGATTTTGATTGAACAGGTGGGAAAAGAGAATTTAAACAGATGAACAGGATCCAAAACAAAAGAAAATTTTACCATTTGTAGATAAGTGATGTCTATATTATATTCAACTAGCATCCGCTCGCGGCTTCGTCCTCGTGGTGTGTTGATAAAAAGTAGCCTATGTGTTAATTCAGAGTATCACTTAAGTATCTACATATCAAATTTCAACCAAAATCGGCCCAGCCGTTTTTGCATGAAAGAATAACAAACATACATCCATACATTCTGCATACTTTCACATTTATAATATTAGTAGGCTATTACTAGGATATTCTACTTATCTGTTCTTTACCTTACTAGAGATAGAAGTTATGCCAAATTTTATCTCCAGCAAGTAAAACAACATACAGATAAGTTATTGGAAACGGCCGTAAGACATTCTATTTTTTCCGAAGTAATAAGATCCTTATACAAAAATGTTGAGCACAGCGGATTTGGAAGGATATATGAGCTAACTATGCTAATATGGTCCCACTAGGTGTCAATAACAGAAGTACTTGAGCTCCTTCGGGGAAATCGACTGAAATGTATGTTAGTAAGCGAAGGGTGAATTGATAAGAGTAGACGCGTACTATTTCAAATGAAACGGTTCGAGGGAATTTTGTTGTGGCTTTGGTACTTTGCTGAATAAATTTGCGTATTTGACTGTTAAAGATTAAATGTTGATACGCAATAAAATTTCATACTAGTATTTACGGACTAGATAAGTACCTACACGTTTCACATGCCATTTGACACATTTCTGTTTAAATAACTTTAATTTGAAGTCACTTATAGCCAATCAAGGTTTTAAACTTTCGCGATTTGTATTATACGTATTAGTATTTATAACTAAACGGGACTGAGCCGACTTCAGGGCGGAAAACTTATTTGTCATGAACTGTAGTACCTATAGTCGAGCCTTGAGTTATATTTAGTTACATCCCGTAACGTAGTTTTTCGAACAATTTGTAACTCGGGTGATATTTATAATAGACATGGCATTTATAAGGAAACTTTGTTCTTCATATGTTTTCTTTATAATAGTAGATATGTGGTGGATTTGAAAAGCTCTTTCTTTTTGGGAAGTCGGTTAAAAATAAAGTTAACTAAATTAAGAAATTATAAATGGTAATTAATCACATTAGTCACAGAGAAATTGTGTATTGTAGCGGCAGAACGCCATTTAAGTTATGAAGTTAGGTAATTATTATAACTACTAGGGCTAGTTAATTAAAATGTTCAGCGGCATACTAGGGCATGCCTAGCTAGCATTATAGGTACGTGTTAATCAGAGTGGAACTCCCCGAATCCCCGTGGAATTAAATTGATACAGATTATAATAGCGTATACTGAGCTGAGTCTCCTGCTACATATCATTTTTCTCCTTCTGTTTGTTGTCCTATAAATGTAAAGTGTATGTGTAGCAAATAAATGGTTTAAATGGTAATAGTTTCACACACAATACTCGTATTAAGCATGGATTATAATGAACTGGACGTCCTTCAATATTGATTGTTATTTTGCACAAAATAATGGAAATCATTGTGGAAGCTTATGAATAGAAATTCAAAATTAATAGCAGAAGTTATAACTGCATTCAATGCCCTTGTACTGAACGCATTTGTACCTAGGTTTTTCAAAATAATAATGGATTAAAAAAATGTTCAGTTACGTTGGTTTAACCACTCCATCGTGAAATTGTAAGAGCGACAGCTTTCAGCGTAGATTTCAAGGACAATAGTATAACGTTCTTTACTAGGAATAAGTGTCACAATACGAACTACCGAGTACTAGGAATAGTAAGAATTAATCTCCCTAAACTCTTAATTAAACGTATGCTACAAATGTGGTCAAAACGAAATGAAAATGTTGTAAAACTGTTTTCGTGACCTACATACGTTAGTGAGAAAAAAGGTGCTTAGAAGGTCCGTATTCAAACTTAATATTTATAAAGTGAACAGATTTTAAAGTGAACAGTGAACAGAACACAGCAGTACTATACTTAAATAAAATACTGTTGAAAAAGTAAATTGAAATGCAATACTTAATATCATATAAGAGTTAATTGAAACCCGCGAGTGTATGCTTTAATTTCAACGTATATAACAATAAAAATGTTGACTTTGTGATCGTTATCCGGCTCCGCAGAATGCTGGAAGCCTGCCAGCGAGGAAGCAATCATAAAATTAATATTTGCTTGTGTTGTTTTCATTAAGATATGTCTTTCATACTGTTGGATATTAATATTTATGGACTTTAAACCATTAATAATGGTGGAGGTCCCTTGAATTGCCATAAGTTTCTAATATTAGGAATAAAAATAATCAGAATCGAAATGAAGGTTATACCACAGATTACTATAATAGTTACTACGGTTGTTGTTGTGGTTGTTGTTATATGCTATTTTTCCTCACGATCGAGTATGTGGATGAGCATTTATACTGAAAGAAGTAGTTTTTCAGAGTCCAAACCAATAAATAAACAAACTTTTCAGCTTTAAAATATTAGCTTTAATATATAAGGAAAAATAAGGAAAAAGGATAAAACATTTTCTCTGTTCAAATAAAAGGACTTTGCCGGAACGAATAAGTGTTACTTCTACAGTATTTGAACTGTTTAGTTGTGAAGTTAAAATTGCTTTAAATTAACAGTTCAAAGTTAGACTAGTTCCAGCTAAGTTTGTTACTCTCTGCTACAGATGTCTGTATTGATTTTACTCGTTTAAGTATCATGATGATACTGCTCCTTTTAAAAGGCGAGCTACATAAGATTAATTTAAAAAATATGGAAAGACTTAAAATATAAATAAATATGAAATTCCACTTTCAATATCCAAGGATTCATAAATATTGGAATGGAAGGTAAAAATCGTCATTTCATTTTATCTTACTTGAATATGTAGGTAAGGTGGTTATCAGAAAAAATAAAAGAATTTTATATTTTTTATTAAAATCTTCCAGAAGTTGATAAGTTAACCACATGTTTATTAATTCAGTACAAAATGACCAATTTCCTTCATATAAAATTGATAATGCCATGCAAATCTTCCGCATCGTAAGCAAAATGTAGTCACCGCACCGCGACAGTTCCGATAAATGACAGCGTTCAAGAAAAATGATTTATTTTAAACCCACCAGATAAAATTTCTAACGGGAACATTCATCTTGTTTCAGATTGCAAATGGGGCGACGACAATAAGGAGAATGGACAATGAGTTTACAGTGCTAATCGTAGATACCAGGAATTAAAATGTCTAACAAATCGCATACGCTCTTGGAGATTTTCCAAGAGATCTTAGCGGCGCCTGGAAATGCTTCGGACAGTGGTATCAATGAGACTCAGATCGTGACCATGTTGAGGGAACAGGCCGGGAGAGGGGGGAGGGGGGATGAGATGGAGTCGCTGCTGGTGAAAATGATGAAGGATGCTAAGAACAGACTGAACTTGACGTTGAAGCCGGATACTTGTGGATACTGTGAGGGCGACTTTCGTGATGTCATTATGGCTTATAATAGTATTCACGGCTATGTCAGCTTACTGGTATGTATAAATTATTTTTATGCACTAAAAATTAATCTATTTTATTTTTCGAAACAAAAAAAGATATAACTTTGTTAATTTTTGGACATTAAAAACACCATTTATCATTTTTATTTATTAGGTATGAGGAGGGTTCATAGAATTTATTACAATGATTGAGTAAGGATTGCTCGACTCTAGAGAATAGTCTAGTTGTTGAAATTCATAACTGAGACCTAATCAAATAATCAGACTTAAAAACAATGTCTCGAATTCTTAGTATACATTTACAATTTAAATGTTGGTATTCCGTAGCAACTAAGCATGAATTTAGTTTGGATTTCTAGAAATAACTTGATTTATCTGGTTCATATTTAGACACAGATATTGATTTCACGTTCAGATATAGCGATGTTTTCAGTAAGGTAAATAGCGGCAACTAGATATCCCTGTTGATGATATTTTTGTCCGATCTAGGGTAAATAGGTATTTATTTTTGTTTTCTTTTTTACTGGCCACCTCTACGAGTCGGATTGTATTGGGAAAAATATCTAAAAATCACAGTTGCTCTATGGGGATCCCAAATAATTATATAAAATATTTATATTTTTTTCTCTTCTTGTTAGTATATTTTGTCGGGAACAGAAATATGTGATCTGTAAAAAAATCAACAAACTATCAAGGCACGGATCATGAGCTACAACGAAATCCTAGTAATAGGCTAATTTTACCATTTGGGTACCTATGGTTATCTAAAAAGACTTTCTTTATGATCTTTTTTTTAAGTTACAAGTGGCTCGAATGTTGAATATAGCCTTTTGACTTCATCTTCAGAATTACTTTTTATACAGATTTTTTTTTACTCTACTGATGTCTAGATATCATAATTTTCTTTGATGTTAACCTTTTAAGACGAAACTATGTACCTTTGAAGTGGATGGTACAAAGGGTTGGGACGGCACGTTAAGATTCTACCAAACTTGATAGCACTCGACTAAAATGATAGACACAGTTTTAAAATATCAAATAATAATCTGTATTCTAATATTAAAATCGCATAACATCATTTCTCTCATAAACCGTTGGCTACACACTGGCAAACAAGTCCCAGTCACTATCGTCGCGTTGTTCCAAAGAGCTTTGAGTACGCACAGAGTATACTCTCTTCAGCAAATACCTTATTCCTTTAGACTTTAGAGGCCACTACAAATATGAGGAAAAGAAATATATGATAAAACATATACATATTAAAAAAACAGTTTCAAGAAAGAAATGGCTTCCAATTGTAAAATGTCTTTTAAGCTGAAAATCATGTTATGGTATCATTTCGGGTCATGTACCAGATGTACCTACTACTTACACATCAACACTGACTGTTACTAAGTACTGTATAAGGTTAGTTTCAAAATCATTTGTAGCCTTGAATATTAATAAACCCACTAGCTACCGAATAGTGAAATACCACTCAATTTTAAGTGCAACTCAAATATTATTTGTACGAAAAACTTTTAAGTAACACTAAATAACTGCTATTTCTCCACCACCTAAAGGTAGACTGGGAGAAAACGCCTAAGGCGTTAAGTCCACCATTGTACGAAATGTGCATGAAGTATAAATAAATCGAGTAGGAAAGTTCGAGTATTTCGGAAGCAGAGTCTCATGTTCATAAACACCACTTTAAACTAAAGTGCATCAAAGCCACGTGATGTAAACATATACCTCCTACTCAGATATCTGTCACACAGCCCACGCTTCGGCGCAAGTGCTAATCACAAAATTAGATCCCATATTATGTTCTAATAATACACCACTACTTGCATAAATTATATTATTCACATCACGGATGATCCTTCGAAGTCCTCTTAACTTGATTCCTCCTTCGACATATTGAGTTGTAATCCTTAGTAACATTATACATGCGATAGAAACTCTGTATATCTGTGGTGCTGCACGCCAAAATTGCTGAACTGATTTATATGAAAAGGGGTTTTAATGCCTGGGAAAGGATATAGGCTTCTTTTTATCCGGGTGCAGGAAGAAGTATCCTCGGGACTCGTATCGAAGCAGAGAATGGTTAGTTTGAATTTAATTTAAATACAATCTGACTAGACTTTAAAATTTTGAAAATTGTTTCTGATACTATACTCTATCCACGGAAGCAGGAGCTAAAAGGTAAACAAAGAATGACACTTTTTCAAGATGGCGGTATAACCCGATCGATGACAAAACGTCACATTTTTGTGTAAAATGTTCGCAGTATCTGTGATTTTGTCATCGGTCGGGTTATACCGCCATCTTGGAAAAGTGTCATTCTTTGTTTACCTTTTAGCTCTTGCTTCCGTGGATAGAGTATAGACAGTATTATACCTAATTGGTTGAAAATGGAACACGAATAGTTTCAGTTTTTTAAACAGAACAGTTTTTAAAAGGCCCAATATTTGTTAACTAAAACCGATATTCCCGTTAGTATTTATAGCGAACAAATTCAAAATGATAAATTCTATGAAACAAGCTGTGAATCGTTTATCAAAAGCCGATAAAACCTATTGGATAACATCCACATCCTTGGTCACAGATAACTTATATAACCGTATTGGGTTTCGGTACGTTTCCTCAAATGTGTGTCGAACAACCTTCCTAATATTTACTCATGCATACGTTTGATCATTCGAGCCGTCTACAGGATATTGCAATGTTTATTTGGGAGCCATCCATCAAAACATTTTAGCTAAGTTGCTGGGTATTTTTTTCGGAGATAGTACATAAAAGTGTATCTGAATTGGTCATAATCGTCTGGAATCTGTTAGGTGTGGATGTAAAGAGATATTAACAAATAAAAGCGAATTGTTCAATAGTCAATAATTAAATAAGAATTAATAAATTATATTAACCAATCGGAAACTCTTGGACAAAGGCTTTTTTTAGTGATGTGTGGTGGTTATACCACAGATTACTATAATAGTGTTATACGTTCACCAGTCTGTCACCAAAGCCGTTCGTTTTTCAACAGAGAGCCTCGGAACAGTAAGGTTGGCAATTGGGGCAAGACAATGTTGCTTTGCCCCCTTACATACAAAAGACTAATTAAAACACAAAAATGTGTTTTTGCAATATTCGTAAGCTCTTAATATCTTTATAATCTCTATCTATATATCGTATCTTTGAATTCCTTAAAAAATCAACGAAATTAAAAATTCATGGTCCAAAATTCTCCCATCTGATAAAAACAGTCACGAATAATTTTTGTATTTATTGCTCAGGAAAAAAGTGAAGAAGCTTATATCAGTACCAGTAGATAATAATAAAATATGTATGTAGAGGTTACTAAAATATTTTAGGATCGAAACTTCCAAAGCGGCATCTAACTACGAAAGATCGGATTAAAAGTTTTATCGCTCTGATTTTGTTGGTGGAGTAACTCCACGAGACTTATTCAAACTTTCTGGTACTTTGAGCATACATGATTAACATGTGATTTAGCTGTTTCGATCTTAGTGTTGGTATTAAGCGGGATATTTTAAGACAATAGGTTAGTTCAGTAGGTCAAAAGATGTATTTTTATTTTAATTTTAAATAGAACGGCCAAAACCAATTAAGTATTTAACTTATTTTAACTCTGTCATGCATCCTACTCACAAAAATTCTAACATTCTGACATTATCACCTTCTTCTTAATTATCTTAATTATTGTTTGGCAAAGCATTTTAAAATAAAATAGAAGGTGGCATTCATAATTACTCATAAACAAAATAAGTAAACAATATGATGTGAAAAATCTGCGACATCATTGTCCGCATTTTCAAACAAATTGCACAAAAAGGTTTGACAGTTCAATAAAAGTATTGAATTTAAAGTTATTACACTACCGTTTTAACACGTTGACAATAATGGTATTATGCAGATCTATGTACGGTGAGATGACAAGATTGTAGGGACAGTTTAGTGACCCGCTGTCTTTGGTAGTTAGACCTCCTCGGATCATTGTTCAGTCAATCACCAAGGTTGTTTACCTCACGATTTGGGGTAGGTGCTAAAATTATAATACGTTCGCAAAACAGGATCTAACATAGACGCTCTGTGTGAATATAAAGTAAGTGATTAATTTAATTTGTACAATTAGTACAACAATAGTAGCAATATCACACAAGATTTTTTGAAAAATGTTACTTTTTTCATTTTTGAAATCCGCTAAGTACTGTGGTAGTGCTGCAAAGTTTAAAGTAGAATGCTTAGAACCAGAAATTTTCAAAGCTGACAATTTTATAATTCTAAAAATAGTCCCTTATTCAGTATTCCAGGAATAGGAACATGTTCATCAAAACATAACGTAGTGAGATTTCAGTACAATTTTCTTGTTGGTAAAAAGTCTTGCATGGTTGTTACGCAAACGGTTGTTTATTTTCGTACTGACAGTTTGTTTACGTCGCAGCCAGTCGTTTGTTTCACATTAGCGTGGGCTCGAATATTTGTTATTCAATCATTCAGACTTCGCAGCACGGAGGGAGGAAAGATAGCTGAGATGCTATAAGGAAGGTAGGTCAAGCGCCTTCTTGTAGGTCACGTAACATACGGTAGGCGGGTTCGGTTCTAGAATTAACATGGTTATTCGAGTCCCTTGTCAAATCAAACCCAATATGTGAAAGATTGGTCTTGATTGATTGATGATTTTATTTTGAGAACGGGCGGGTCTTATATAAGATGTAATAGGGCCGCATTGGCGCGTTACTTTTATAGGAGATTTTGTTTTATATCATCTCCGCTAATCATTTTGTTCTCCATGGTTCTCAGTATCCTAGTGTAAAGGTGAAATAGTTTACTGGCAGGGATATTCAAAATAGATCCCTCAAGTATGTAAAGCCGTGAAGACATCGTTGGGATGGCTAGAATAACAGTGTTTTGGGTATATTTTTTTTACTAGTTCCTAAATATTGATCATTACATTGTAATTAACACAATCAAATTCACATGTATTAATAAAAAGCCTCCGTTGTTGATGATGGGTCTGGTTGGTCGTCATTATTATATTGCCAATGTAAAGTAAAAACAAAAAGGTAATTTTCCTATGAAAGTAAATATTGATATTTGAAATAAAAAAGAGTTCTGAGAAGGAATCTCGTTATTTAGCTTCACAGAGTATATAAATATCAATTGCTATGAATTTTCCCACTGAAATTATATTGTTTTAGGAATCATTATTACTACTGGTAAAAGTAATATTTTACTAACAAAACACAATCTGGTTTAATTTTTATTTCTCCGTATGGTTTGTATAGTTTTGATCGAAAAACTGGATACTATTTACTTAGGACGTTTTAATAAGGCTTTAATAACATTTTTGTTAAAGTTGACACAGTAGTAGGTATTTGAACCTCTATCGATGTTATCTTTATTACTTATATTTTATTTCGTTCCTTTTGGCGTTCAATTATGTTAAAATTTACATTAAGTATTTATATAAAATTAGGCGAATTCTACCATGAAATAGTGTATGCAGAAAGCAGTGATTAAGTCACCCATCATCTGCCTAGCCTTTTCCCAACTCTGTTGGGATCGGCTTCCAGTCCAATGGGATGCAGCTGAGTACCAGTACAAAGTGCTACTGCATATCTGACCTCCTCAACCCAGTTACTCGGGTAACCCAATACCATTCGGTAAGACTGATCCAGTCACCCACACGAAAGTGTAGAGTGCACTTAAATTTCAGGACCCATCAGCAAGCGAAATTATTGTGTTCGTACTATGAACAACGTCACACGAAAATGTAGGTACATTATGCACTGATGCTATATTTGTGTATACCTGCATTATGCAGCTATCTTTGTATAGAGTTTTCATCATACAAACAAAAGAACTGACATCAAAGCATACCTCCCCTTTAATGAAAAGTATATTTTACGAAATGTAGGTATCCCAAGTCATTTAGAGGTACACCAATTTCAGACAAAACTCATTCCTTCCGAGTTTAAATATTTTCATTTTACATTCGTTGCGATACCGACGGTGCTTACAACTGGAATCTAAAATATTATTGACATTGTCTAGACGCTCATGTTATGAGAAATACGAAATGAAGGTATGGCACTTTTCTTTGGTTAAGAGCCCCCGCAGACTGCTAACTTTCAGTCGTCCGATAGTTTATCGGGCTCATAAATCAGTGTGGACATTATAACTATTAGTCACCCAGCGGGTATCAAATCTTGTCAAACTAAAAGTTTGATTGCATTTATTATCTACAAAATTATCTGAAAGCCAACCATATGGCCCACTATCCACCGACAGTTTAGTTTCCAGTTTGTTCTAAATATTGCTTATTGGCAAACTGTAGTTAAGAATTCTTAAGATTTATAGTGCAATTCGTCGCAGAGTCGATAAATGAATGTGGCAGCACTTTTCGAAAAATTGTCGCAAACGAAAATTACCCTTATAACTTTGTCTGGTTTTGATTGAGCAGACACCTATTGTTGAAGGAATTTTCTCCATCGAATTAAGGTTTATTTTCAGTTCGTTAGTAATGGAACTTTTCTTATTGAATCGGTATGAAAGACGTAATCAGGGAATTTCGAACAAATACGAGTACCTACTTACTTTATATGATATACGAGTCATAGGCAGAATTATTGTCTCGGTTTTAGCGAAATATAGTGTTTTGAAATGGTTCCAAGTTAGATTCAGCAATGCTGTAATAAGTTCATATAAAGTTGGACACTAACTGCTTTTCCATAATCCATGGTCTACAAATTTTAAGCTTCCTTATTTCATGTAATTTCTACAATAATTTTATTAAATTAACATGTATGTATACCTAACAATTAAAATAAAAGTTCATATTTTTGTTATGATAATACATTCTATCCATGTTATTTATTTACGTACACTTGAATAATTTATTGTAAGGTATAATACCTGTAACGTCATGAAGGAAAAAAATGAAAATTGACGAAGGTCTTAGCACCGACTGCGAGTATAGGTACAAGGAAAAAATAATCTCAATCTTAGAGAGTATTTCATCAAAAATATAATAGCTACCTGTGGAAAAGGGAATAAGTACTAAATCATATAGCTCTCTGAGGATTTTTTCTGTGACGAAACCTTATCACTTTATCCTATGTAGTCTAAGTTTTTTTTATTATGTAAACTGTTTTTCAGGTTATGAATAATGAATAGACAGATTACATAGATGTAGGAAATTCACGATGTAAAATAAGTACTACAAGTGTAATACTTAGAATGTAACAGTATTTTTTCTAGTGACACATCTGCATTATTATAAAAAAATGTTATTAATTAATAAGCAAACTTTTTGTACTAAGTGAAATAAAAAAATAAAGAGCGTCCAAATATTACAACCGTACTTATTCATGTAAACGACATTGAAACAGCATTAAAAGGAATGCCTTAACTAAACTACATAAAAACGGAATATTCTGAATTTTAAACCGTCTCTTAAAATACGTTAATAAGCCAATTCAAAGAAAGACTATAATTTTTAAACAATTCTCATTTCGTGAATGACTAAGTCGACATTCAACTTAGTCGACTTTTGAAAGTTCTTTATTAAAAGTCACTGCAAATTGAGCATTGTTGAATGAATTCTTATCTACTCTACTTGTCTGATTTATTTGAAGTTCTTAAAAGTTCTTTAAGACTGAGATTGTTCCTATTAATGTTATATACGACCAACGTGATATTTTTACATATCACGTTTATGACGTTTACGTTTAGTATTTTTACAGAACATCTAGACAAATGGCATTTTGTAAATTCCCGACGTTCAAAAAGTGCTCTTATACAGCCAAGCTTGAATTTTGTTTGGTACGAAATCATCATGCGTTTTTTAAATTTAATTCAGAACTCCAAGACTATACACAAAACTCTGGGGAATATATTATAAGTTCGTAATTTTATTGATATTGTATTTACCTTTAATTTCATATCGAATTCCAAAACGGGACAGCCTTAACCTTTAAATAGACACGAAAATAAAAACAAAAACAATAAAAGTAGCCAAACATTTTTATAACGTATATCTGTAGTCATGTTATTGAAAATCCCTTGGGCCAATAAACCGTTTATATTTTGTTGTAAGCCCTTGGGTCAGTCTTTGATGTATGGTTGTTTTTCCATTCATAGAAAATAAGCGATTAATTTTCGACGGTCAAAACAGTAACAATTCGAACTCCACTGTAGCAATTCAAAAGGTACCAATACTGATAGTATTGAATAAATTAATTGTTCAAAATTCGGGATGTTATCGAATTCACAATGGCCGATGTTCTATGACGGGAACACGAATATTTCTATCAAAATGATATTGATTTAAGTTGGCTTTGATTAAATTATGATTGGTAATTACTGAATTTCCTTTGACTACAATAACTGTCTTGTCAATATTTTTGTTTGCTTCGGGTAGTTCTTGTCCGATTGTAGATGAATTATTTTTATTATTCCGCTTGTTAAAGCTGGGATGTGATGTGAATGTCCGTCGATCTGATAGGAATGGTCTACGTTATTTAATCGTCTTCTTCACCTTTATTTTTTGGTGTAAATAGTTTCAATAAATATAAGTACTGCACAAGTTTTAATCAGTCCGTAATCAAGTCTCACACCATTTTGAGTTCCTATTAGATTATGACCACCGTTCCTATCTAATTTGACAACGAAATGGAACCATCTCACCTTATTAGTCTAATTAGCAATTTTGCGTCAGAAACTTCTTCGTGAGAAGTGACACTGGAATTGTTTCACGGCTACCTCGTCGCATAGAGTTGTGATTACGGAAATTTCCTCAACGCTCATCCGTTTGAACGAAATAGTTTAAATAACTCGTGAGTAGTTCGGAATACTTGGACACTTAAACTAATACAGGATGCTGGCATTACGCTGCGGACGGTTAACTGTTGTAGAACTTTCCGAAGAGGATTAGTAAATAGATCGCCCGTTTTTATAACGAAGAGAAACGGTGTCAGAGGAGTAAAATAAAACTTTAGAATTTTATTCAAATAATTTTATTTCGATTCATGTACAAACAAAGATAAATGGGACAACTTCCCAAGACATTATTTACAACGAGCATTAAACATTTGAACTTTCTAAAGCGTTTCAACTACTCAAACTCATAACAGTGCAAGTTAAACTCAAGCTTCAATTTTAATTAACACATTGACACGAACAGACAACACGAGTCTCTCCTGAATATTGTGTCGTTATTTGTCAAGTTACATATGTCACAATTTTCTCACCTTTGACATCTGACTTCCACGTGTACACGTGAAGTGTGTCATTAAACCGTGTTATTAATAACCCTCAATGGAGTAACACTGACTCCTTTGAGCCAAGCGTTGAGCGAGAAATACCGACATTACTGTGTGATATTGCAATTCCTTCATTCGTAAACCAATAAAACGTTTTATACTGTAATAATCATAAATCCAGTTATTTACATAAGAAAGTACACTGTTCTCGGAATTTAACATAATTTAGAAACATTAATGTAAAATTAATGTAAATATTATGTAAATATTAGAAAACGCATTGAATTAATTAAAAAAAAATTTAGAAACATCAGTTACATAAATATTTTACATAGGTAAGGATGGTGAAAATCGCGAAATCTTACAAAGACGGGGTGGTTACGCCTGAATGGGTTTAAGGGCGCTTTTACAGAAAATATTTGTGATTTTCCGCCCAAATTGAGTGAAAATGTTTATGAATAATTGGAATATTGTTGCTTGTTGTTCTAATAAACAGGAATATATAATTACGCTGAGTTAATCTACTATAATAATTTAATTTATTCATTTTGGAAGTACACAAAAGTTGATGGTTGAATGTTAGTTGAAGCCAAGAAAAAATAAAAGCTTTTAATCAAATTCAACTTCGATTTGATATTTATTGTAAATCGGTACGTACTTCGCTTCTTGAGTTCACTCGTTTCCCAAGGAAAATTCTTAAGATATTTTTCCCAAAATGGATTTACTACGGGAACCCAAAACTTTCTTCGTATTGACGAACTCACTTCACGCTATATTGGCAATATCCATGGCGTTTTCAATGGGATTTCGATATAACTTTGTAAGTACGAGTATTATGTAAGTACTCTCATATTATATAGGTATCTACATCGAATGTCACCACTATTCGTGGAGCCACCTATTACTATACTACTTATCACCACGCCTTTGTTTTGAAAGTTTTCGCTCTAGCTAAACCTTATAACTAGGCTGAAATTAAGAGTCGTACGAGTATGTTACAGCAAATTATGAATATTTACCTTTCATTAATTTCGCCGGTTGATAACGTTTACTATTGCAATACGACCAAAAGCCAATGACAGCTGTATTACATAAAACAGTTTGTAAAGGAAATGCAACGTTATTATGTTGTAGATATATTTATTTACTTGGAATAGGGAGCGAGCAGGGTTTCATATTACACCATTGTTGTCTCTCTTTGAAGGTTGTTCATGTCACACGGTGACACTGACACTGAAACCGACCTGGGAATCGAACCACATGTTTAGAAGTCACTTTTAGCGAGCATTAACTATAATTATATTTTATTAATATAATTTCAAACATATGGCAACACATTTAACACTTTATGGCACTCGATTACGATAATAGCCTCTTTTATAGAGCTCCTGCACAGTGCAAACTAAGTCGGCCGATAGTTGGTCGGGCTCAAAAATGAGCATCGAGATGTACCTACATGTAGAAATGCGCACATCACAATGAATAGGTATCCAGCCAGTATCAGACCTACTAAAAAGTTTGATTGGAATTGACTCTAAAAAGTTTTGTCAGCCAATCACCGGCCAACTATCAGCCGACAGTTTAGTCTGCAGTTTGCTGGAACTATTAATGTGTTTAGCTCTTATTAATAAATATAAATAGCAAACGTGAACTAATGTGCCGTTTTAAGCATTTATCTTAATCTTTAGACTATAATCATAAATACAGATCAAGAAGCCCTTATAACAATTTATTTGAGTACGTGTATAGTTTGGCTAGATAATAGCTACTAATGGGCATCTTTGTCTAGGTAGTTTAATGGATAGGTATTCAATGGTACCTAATATATTGTTGAATAAAGTATGATATGATTATGGCAGTTAGTAATGAAGGATCATTCATCATATTGTATATGGAGGAAAAATACTAATGATTATTATCAATTCATGTCTTGTTAATGTTAGGTACTACAAAACTACAGTTGTGAAACGCAACTCTGCTCAAACGTCGTTCTATCTTTGTCACAATTAAGTTTTGTGCGACAGAAATACTTTTAAGTGGAACTTAAAGCTAAGGAAGTTTTGAGTATTTCGAGGAAACTAGAATTGAAAGTTCCGAACATCTTCAACTCGTCTTATGAAACCTATGTATATTAAACAATTATTATTGTTATTTAAACAAACACAGTCATAACACTAGGAAGTGGCGAAAGGGGGGGTTTCAGGGGTGCTGTCCTTTTGTAAATTTGACGTGAAAAATTGGTAAAAATTAGCCTAGTTTCAATAAACATTTTTGACTTTGACTTTGAAACGATTCATAATTTCAACGTAAACTAAATATTATTGACGTCAAAGGGCGTCAAAAAATTGGTCCTCCTCGCTGTCTCCCGGTTGTGTATCCAATAGGCTGCCAGCATTGCCACATTGGATAGCAATGCTTAAACGTTGGGCGAAGTAAAAGCCAGCCCTTGAGTCACGAGAAGTGTCTTCTAAAATGGATGCGCTATATCAGTTGTCATTTGTTCCAGGTATGCACAATAGGAGTATTAGCGAACACAATGAACATAGCTGTGCTGACTCGCAGAGACATGGCGGCAGCTCCCATCAACCGTCTGCTGAAGTGGCTGGCTGTGGCTGATGTCTTCGTCATGATAGAATATGTACCCTTCGTTATTTATCGACATTTGGTGAGTTGATCCTGCCATGTATTATACTTTTTTTTTTTTTTGATTTTTTTAACCTTAAAATAAATACTGTATGTAGTTCTGCCTGAATATGGTGGGAACTACGGTACCTAAATGTGCACCCAAATATATAACCTACAGCCGTCCTGAAAATGCCCTATCTATCGACGGAAATAATTTTATACTTGCCCTTTTTGACCAATCGAGCCAGTAAGTGATTCTTGAGATTATCTCATTCAACCAGATGCCCATACAAACTGTTCAAATTAATAATGCAATATAAATGTGAGTTTGTTACGTAAAATGACTGAACCAAAATATATTTACTATCAGGCTGTTCCTCAAGTTTTCTAGTGCTTAAATATGTAGTTCCAAAATGCTGGGAAATTGCAAAGCGAAATGATAAATAAAATAACACAAGCAAAACTGCATGAAACTGCTAGTAATAAATAGAGAGCACGTATGTTTGCCTAACGTGTTATGTGAACGTTTTGTTACTATATTTGGGAACACGCTCTTTTATTTATATAGCTCACGATTTACCTTTCAGACATGAAGTAAATGAAAAGTTATAAGCGGTCATTCACCTTTGGATTTGTTATTATTATTTTTATAAATACCTTATTAAATAAAGAAGGGTCTGTGCTTATTTGTCTACATATTTTTGAGGATAATACTCTCAAATGTATTTAATGAGGATACCTTCGTGAAAATCAAAGCTTTTCTCTAGCTACTTAAATATAAAATTTTATATTCCTTAATAGTTAACTCAGTCTGGTTCATTGACTCCAAACCGTTATAACATGAGAATTTATGTAGAATACCAATGAGTGTATCATTAAATAGAAATAGAAGAAGATCTTTAAACAATTGGTTAACGAGTGTCGAGAGCGATTTTCGGACGATAAAAAGCCTTTGATGTTTTTTAGAAATTCCTTTTGGTAGTAGTTCAATATCGGCACTTTAATTGCGTTTTGGTGTTCCAAAAAGGATCACGTACATTCAATTTTCACGATGTTTTATAGCGTTAGGAAATATTTCTGTGTTTAGACAAAACTCTATCTACAATATTATTCCCAGAAAT
Source organism: Helicoverpa zea x Helicoverpa armigera (assembly GCA_033682625.1). Classification (NCBI taxonomy): domain Eukaryota; kingdom Metazoa; phylum Arthropoda; class Insecta; order Lepidoptera; family Noctuidae; genus Helicoverpa; species Helicoverpa zea x Helicoverpa armigera. Next base: position 6,463,294 of record JAWIIS010000011.1, read on the forward strand.
AGCATATTGTAGTCAAAATAGCATAAATTACTAATATCTATGTTATTACTAAAATAGACGGTCTTATCTATTCTATTCATCATACACTAATTCCTAGGAATCGATAAATACTATCTATATCGCAGCTCTATGGTACTTTGAAACATTAATGAAATATATCGAGGAATCATATTTCTTGTCTATTCCATTAACGTGTAGAGTCTATAGTGATAGATGATATATGAAGGGGATTGTTGCTAAGTAATAACCGCAGGGCTCGATCGATTAAAGGGTTATGCAATACTTGATGTGAACAGTCAATGGATGGGTGACCGACCGATCTTTGTCGTGATGAGTTCCTCTATGTTTGGGTAAGCACGTTAAATTACTAGGTAGGTCCTGTCTTTTGAACATATTTGGCAAACAGTTTTACTAAAGATAATCGAGTTGCTTGTGTAACTTGGTTGACTAGGTCAGTTAACACTGCACACAGGTAGTCTGAAACCCGTGAAAGGACATTTTTGATCTGGGTGCGGGACTCAGTTCATTCTGGACACGGCTGAAACCGCTATCTGATAGAGACCTAGTATTTAATAGGAGTAAGGAGAATAGGAGCAACAGTTCGCCGAATAACAATTAAACTTGATTAGGTGAGCTACATTACGCTAATCCAGGTTGTATTACCATTCTGAGAACTCACCAAGTAAAATCGAAATAACATTACAGCTTACCGAGAATTTAAAACAAAAGCAATAGCTTCTACTAGCAGTATCACTTACCTACGGAAAAAAAGTAACATATTATATCAATGGACTATGTAACACTGAAATATTTTTATATCGGTCCCGTAATTTCGAAAGAAAGCGTAAAGAAACAAACTTCAGCTTTATAGTAAAGATTACTGCTAAATAAACGACGTATTACAAATGATACTCAAATTCCCGGGTCATCTAATTCTGTCAATATACAGCAATCAAACAGCTACAACGTTTGGGGCTTACCGCAAATATATCTCAGGACAGATTTCCGATCCGATGCTCGACACCACAGACATCTCCTCTGACGTTCCTGTCCTTGAACCGAAACCTTCGTCCCTAATCATGGTGTAAGCTCACCTCTTAATACCATCGGGAACAACGTAATAAGAGCTATTGTTTAATAAGCAGGATTTGTGGTAGGGTAACAAGGGAGTGTGAGAAGAATTCGTGAATCTGTGTGTGCAAGTTGTGTGTTTGTTGTACTGTAAGGAAGCCATTCGATTTGTAAGTCGGAATCGTAAACTGCATTGTACGATAGAGAATTCTCTATAGCATAGTACGCACCACAAAACACTTGGATAAAAATAGTACACACTGATAGCAAAGTGCAACGCACGCATTCTACTAAAGTTGGGCGGAAAATCTTTGTCTCAATTTCCTACAAAATATCGTCTTGATTATTATCTGTCCTACAAAAAATCTGACGCAAGGGGCCAGCCTTGATTGATATTTCTAATACTACTTTCTTCAACCAATATAGTACTTAGGCAATCTTGAGAAAACAAAGTTAGATCATCTACGCCGCGTGCCCGAACCTAGATAATGGAACATTGTATAATGAACGGCCGATGAATGGAGCCGATTCTTCCATTGTGTTCGCTGATTTACTAGCACTGTGGTGCAGCTGCTACTATTGTCCGGATAGAAATAATTTTATAAATAAAACTGCAGCATTGATATTTTTCCTTGCTAACGGCGAGGTTATGAAAAGCGTACGTTTATTGATGTCTTGCTTATTTTGTTATGGTAATGATGCTACAGTCTGTTATTTCAATGCTGAAGAAAACTATTCAATAGAGAATGTAATTTTCTAAGATCATGAATTGTGGATTTTTTATAGATTTTAATGACGTAATTTGTAAGCTTTATGCTAATAACATCTACTGAGATGGATCTCTGGCCTCTAAATAAAATTACGCATTAACGCCTACGGATTTCAAACGATCACACCGTTGACAGCAAAAGAAGTCTTTTACATTTTATCAATGACGACAACATAATGGTTTTTTTCGTTGGGGACCACTCTTTGCCAGTTTTATTGAAAAAGAAATGGGTCAATGGATTCTGTGTTTTCCTCAATTTTACCCACCTATCGACCCAAATTGTTGGACGTAGGACATGAGTGCAAATGACGTGAATAAATGGTTTATAAACGATTCTCTACTATTTTGTTGTTGTCATCAAAAATATTTTAGAGTGAAGACAAATTGGTGTAATAGTCCTTAAATATGTGATGGGATCTGATAAATTACACACATAAATCAAAAGTAAATATAAGAAAGTTTTTTCCATATAAATATTCGCATTCAACGTTGATGACACTCGGCATGAAAATGGCTTACGTATATCATACACAAAATGATTAATCCTGCATGTCGATTCTATAAAATATCACAACTCACTTCGACATCACTCTCACTTCGACTTCGATCTAAAGGTAGAATTCCGTGGACGCGACAATAGTCAACCTATGAAAATGTATGGCACCGTTGTCGAGGCCCGTGACAGTCGCGCGCGGCCGACGAATTTCGTAAGCTGCTCGCGGCATTGTCAAAAATTTAATTCTGGTTTTACTAAAATTCTATAGATGTTATTAAGCGCTAGACCATGTTGAGAAGCGTACGGCCGCGAGCGGCTCACGAAATTCGTCGTCCGCGCGCGACTGTCGCAGCCCTCGGCAGCGGTGCCATACATTTTCATAGGTTGACTTTTGTCGCGCGCGGCTGCGACAATCGCGACCCACGGAATTCTACCTTAAAGTTTCGTGATTGACATTGTCAAACTACACTAGCGCTACACTATCGAGCGTGTTGACAAGTTGAACTAAATCAAAGTCGAGATTTTGACAGATCTGTCAAAATCTGTCTATCTATAGGGGAGGTAGGGGAGAGATGGGCAGTTGGGAGACATGATCAAATCAGAATAAAAGGGGGGTCCTTTTATTCTGATTTCTGATCATAGTTTTGTTTTTTTTTATTGGGTAGTTTACGTTACCGTCTGGTAACGGTGTTCATCCATAGACTATCTGTCATTTCTGTGAGTTGTCAAGAACAAACACTCGTAAAAGTACTTAAATATTTTGTTGCGGTTTCGGATCGTTATAAAGAGAAAACTAATGAAAGGTATGTGTATTTTCTATTATTAATTATTGATTGTCAAAATCTCCAGTTACAATTATAGTAAGTCGATGCAATCCACACCTATTATACCTTTAGAAGAGAGTACTACAGCAATAGTTAATGGGCCCCACGTTTTTATTTTAGTCTAATATGACCGGGACCACCTACGTAGGTTGACAGGTAAGTAACTATTTTTTATTTTCTAGTTTTCAGTGCACATAAGATAAAACCGTTTAACTTAAAAGTTTTTTTACCGATTTTTTTTTCATAAACTAAGTCAAAAGTGTCCAATGCTCCCTATGGTAGGGAGGCTTGGACATACCATGTAATGTATAATTTGTAAATTTTTGCTCTTCTTCGTCAGTGAAAATTTGTGAGGTTATAAATCTGCGCTAAAAATCCTTTATAGAATCTTGTTTCAGGTACCGTTGCCAACTTGATCTAGAGACTATTATATTTAAAATAGTGTTTAAATAAAGTTCTAAGTGTTTTAAAGTGATTAAGTGCCTACCTTTAACGATGGCTAGAATTTTTTTGCTTAAATCTTTATTAGAAGAAGCTCATGCTTTAGATAATTTAGAAAAGCGTCAACAATCTGCTAGAATTCGTAGTTTATCTTTATTAACTCGCGATGATGACTATGTGAGCATATATAGATTGTCAAAGGAGCTAATTGACCAACTGGAGTCTGATTTACTGCCCCTGATAAAGCCCACAAAACGTCGAGGCAAAGGACTTACAACTTGTGTAAAAGTAAGTATTGACACAGTTTATAGTTGAAAAATTGTAATCAAGCACACAATAATAAGAAAAACACTTAGTTCTTAATAAGGAGTATTCCCTTTATGTGGTTTCCCCGCCAGCTGATATGTTTTCAAAAGATTCTGTACTTCAGTTATAATATTGGTATTCTCTTAAGCATGAAAATAACCAAATTGGTCTCAATTTTGTTTTCACTAAATCCAGATAAAGTAGGTATTACATTTTTTATTGATTTATTGTTTCACAGATACTATGTACTTTATCATTCTTGGCTAGTGGCAGTTACCAGAAGGTTATTAAAGAGGGCATCAGAACTTATTTATCGCAACCGTCTGCATCTCGTTGCATAAATGAAGTAGTGGAAGCTCTGAACAATCCGGCCGTAGTAAAAAAATATATAAGGTTTCCTCAAAATCAGCAAGAAAGGCAAATTGGCGCTGTCAGTATTTTTTTTCGTAGGGTAAGCATAGATTATATTCACAGCACGAATTTAGAGATTTCTGTTTATTTTATACTTAAAAGCTGCCTCAAATTCCTTACAATAACAAATTATAACTAAAACATCATATTTAGCTAAAATTCTGTGTCAAAACTGATAAAATTAAAAACTGATTAATCTCGGTTGACATTTTGTCGAGTGGGGAAGTCACTAGCACAGCATTGGTCGATGTCGAGCTCACTTCACTTCGCAAGTGATTAGGTGATGTTTACAGAATGCAAAATCAAGGTCGTTCTGAATCGAATGCGAAGTGAGAGTGAATAGCGAAGTGAAATGCGAGTTGTTGTTCGAATTTTATAGAATCGACGTGCAGGCAGGCCTTGGCCCTGTTGCGCCCCGCTGGGGTTGCTGACAGTATTCTACTTGTGTAGCCCTTTCATTTGATACCCATATTGAGGGGGCTGTGCCATTTTGTGCCGGCGGCCATATTGGATTTAATTAAAGGTGTATACAAAATTTCAGACCAATCGGTTGACAGGAAGAGGGTGAAATTTGAATTACTAAATTTGATCCAAGAATAAATAATAAAACAAACGGGGTGAGCTAAATAAAACCGTTTAAATATCTCGTAATGTTGAAACTGATTGTAATTTTTACTAAAGCTCTTTCATTATATCTAGCCGAATATAAGAAATGGCAATAAAAGTTGATAATGATCTGTAAAATCTGATTTTTTATGCAATAAATTGTGAAAAAGTGCCCATCCCTCCCCTACCTCCCCTAAAGTATGAAATGACATTACGAATCGAAGTGAACATCGAGTTGTTGATCGAGTTTTATAGAATCCCAGTACTGAACATGAATGAACAATGTTATGGTAGCAAATTTTCATCCACTGTGCAAAACAATATCTTTTTAAAATTACATTTTAAAAATTGCTTGACAAATTGATATTAGAAAATATGCTGTTATGAATACAGATGACGTTAATTCACTTTAAAAATACAATGTAAGCGATGTTTCTGAACAAGAATTTTATTCTGCAGGTCTTGCCGGAGAAATTGGATTTCCCGTACTCCTGGGCTATGTACTTGTTGTTCCACATGCACTTTGCTCAAATACTGCACACCGCGTCAATTTGTTTGACTCTCTCGCTGGCTATATGGAGATATTTGGCGATAAAGTAAGTATATACACACATCTTTTAAAATATATTTGTGTCTTTAAAAAGTAGCTGATAGTGAGGCAAAACCAAATGGAGTTTAATCCATTTGGTTTCATTATTTTTCATTCTTCTTGGCTTTATTTTTTTTTTAAACTTAACCATTCATCATGTCAATATAAAGTCGGAATATTAAAAAGGTTTTCATAATTATTATCAGGCTAAAATTATAGGCAGGATAAAATTGGACCTTTTATTATGGAGATGTCAGATTCAGACTTAATTTAAAAGGTCAAATTCATTAAATCGTGCCGCGTGACGGGCCTGCACTTCAGTTCAACATTACGAAGTCAATGCATTTCATCTGAATGGTTGCACATTCAATGGAGGTTTCACAAACTGTTGATGCCGTTATAATATTTGTCAAATACAGACTTAGAACTTTGTAAACTTCTGCTTTAACTTGTAGTGAGCCTGACACCTTTAACATTTCAATTTAAAATAGAAATCTATATTTTAAATGTGAATTAGAAATCTAAGACAAATTACGAAAGTTTAGTGTAACTTATAAACCATTTTTTTTCTACACAATGCTAAACTGAGACGTAACATGAAAAAATAATCTCAAAAAACTTTTACATTAAAATAATCTCGAGATTGCGAAATTCAAGTGATCTTTAAATCACTTTTCGGCGAGATATACACAAGACAATCCCAACATTATTCAGTTTCCATTTTGTTGAAAGCTTCGGCAAACAGACCGGGAATCATTTAAACATGGTGTTGAACACGACTGAACGAGTTTGAACAACGGGCTAATGGCCTGATAGACCATTGCTTACAAACGTCGAGTCACTCCATTTGTCGCAGACGATGGTATCAATTCGTTGAAAATGAGCTGACTGATCTTGCTGTTTTAGTGTTTAGGGGATCGTTAGTATTTAATACTGATTCTAACATATATAAAATGGTGCCCCTATGACTTTTTTTTCGAACTCTTAAGAAGATTTTTAATCAGAGTTGTATCTTTGAATATTTTGCTCATCATCTTCGATGTGTTAGGATTTTACATAAATCCTTTTTTTTTCAACCGAAACCGCCAAAATCTTTTCTTACTTCTATTAAAAAAAAAACAGAATTTATGATCTCCACTTTTTTTGGAAGTCGTTTACAAAAAAAAGCATTCTCTTTAGCATTCTCGTTATTCTCTAATTACCTATGTATGTAAAGAGATGATGAGGATACAAAACGCTCAAGGCAAGGGCAGATTAAGGTGTTACACTGTCCTTTCATCCGACAATATCTCTTTATTGAAGGTGCGATCAGTAGCAACCATGATTAATTAATTTAGGCTTCCAGAACACCCCATTAATTAATTAAGCAAATACTTAATCCTTAAGGAACGGCAACTTGTTACTCGTTTATATTTACTAAGAAACCTATTAATTCGGTCTTTAAATTGTAGCGTAAATACCATCTCATTACAAAACGCAGAACTCCCCTGAGGATCACTAGAACTTATTTTGTTCGACATAGAAAATGTAAAACTTTTTCATACAAATATTAACTCCATTCTTTACTACCTGACTGTTGAAAAAGATCGGATGTAGCGATATCGGTTATCATCCTTTGACATTTATTTGGACAAATTTCATTTTCGTACAACAAAATGAATGAAGAATATTTTCATTGTATTTTGCATGAAACCAATTAAATTACGGCTATTCTGAAATAAAGGCACTTATTTCCAGCATTTCCAGATATCAATTGGACATTTGCAACGTAAATAATGTGTCTCACGAAATGGCGGTCATTTGGCTACATTCTGCGACACTGAAAGACGAATTATTGGCATCGTATACCCATTAGTTTGTCGTTCGTTGACTTTTCCGATAGTTCCATACAAAAAGGATATCGCCGAAGTTGTTCGTAAAAGTTTCCTATATGATACGCTCTTCCACGGAAAATCGCTAAAAATCTTTATTACCGAATACGTTTAAAATTCTTTCAGTAAGCGATGCAAATAAAGTGTCAGGGATTGAGTGAGCGTCATTCCTTCGTGTGCTTATTGCATACGTATCAAAGGCATATTCCTCAATTGAAATACCTCTCAGCAAATCAGATGATTTCGTGTATCCGAATGCAGCTCACACTTAAATACGATGTATTTTCCGATCTGTTTCAGGTACTCGGACAAAAGTCACATTTTGTGTACGGAACGAAGATGCAGTATTGCGATATTGACCAGCTTTATATTGCCGCCTATACTGTGTGCACCGACCTTTATGGTAAGATACTCATTTACTTTTTTATTAAAAGAGATTTTTTTTTGCGTAATAACCTTCTCGCGTGAACTAACCTCAGCATTTTATATACTTTTTCTCATACATTGTGAGCTATGTAAGTCCAAAGTGAGGATTTCACAATGAAGTTAGAGCGAACACATTAATTATGAATATGTAGCTGGTTTAATTAAGAGACGCATAGCAAATAGTGGTGAACATCACATATAACACACAATTCTAACATATACCGCGGTTGTTCGTTTGCACAATTTCTACAGAAGTGGCAATCATATTAGCGAAGCTGAAGTTTCACAAATGTTCCAATTTGATTTGAATTTTTATCTCTCCTGTGACCCGGATGATCCACTAATGTAATATAGACCCCAAGGTCTTGTAATACCGACACTTTGGGGATATTACATATCTGTTATGTATTCTAGATAGAGCCATTTAAAACTGAATAAAAGTACATAATAAAAGACTAAAGTATAAGTTTCTTAAGGAAGTTACGTAAAAACAAATGATGGCATGCATTTGTAAGCTTATAAACTAAACATTCACTTGTTTTATTTTCCTGCTATTTGTTTTTCAATTGTTCGTCATCGAATATTTTCCATACAATATCAATTACCATCGAATGTGTTCATTGTTCATGGAATTAGCATAGCTATGCGCGCGGCGATGTTGTCAATCATTTGGTCACGTTAACAGTGGACAGCGATTAGGAGAATTTGTAGCTCCGGACTGTGATCAATCAAATGTAGCTAGCTATATTTACTGTTTTATCTCTGTAAGGTCTTCAAATACTCAGGAAATTCGCTGTTTATTCAACTCTGTTTACATCAAGTTTATGACTAAGAAATAATAAAAAGGAATTTATCTTCGTACAGAAACTTTGTGAACCGGCCCGTAATTTCGTTGATTAATTTCACTTTTTGTTTGTTTTGAACTCCAAACGAGTCTTAATACAACTGGGAATTTGGCATTTTTAAGGAAATGTTTACTCTTTTTCTACAGGTTTTCGACATACACACAAAAAACGTGACTGACCGTTTTGGAAACCCAGACATCGCATACCACGTGGATTCAGACTACGAAGGGACACTTTACCAAGCTAATTTCTGGGTGCATGGCGTCGTGATCAAGTTGTTACCATGTTCCATTCTCACCGTCATTAGCGTCTGGCTTATACGAGCGCTATACAATGCCAACCAACATCAGAAAAAACTTAGGAACTATAACGCTTGCCCCGCCGCTGAGAAAATGGTGAAAAGGCAGAATAAAGCAGACAAACGGACTGACAGAACAACGAAGATGTTATTAGCTGTGCTCTTACTATTCCTTGTGACGGAACTGCCTCAAGGGATCATGGGGCTGATGAGTGGATTACTAGGCTGGTGCTTCTTTAAGCGCTGCTACGATCTGTTCGGAGAGCTAATGGACTTTTTGGCACTGTTGAATGGAGCCATCAACTTCGTGCTATACTGCTCCATGTCACGGCAGTTCCGACAGACCTTCAGGCAGCTGCTTCTAGAACCACACCTGGCGAGGTTCCTGCCCCCCACAGCATCGCATTCCGACTCACACAACCAGAACACGTAAGTTTTACACAAAAAGACCAACATTAATTAAATAATAACCCAGCATTTTCATTTCGCTTCGATTTTGCCTTTCATGTTCGTTCTAATTCAATTTTCTGCTAACTGCATGTTTTGTGAAACAATTTAAAACTATGTTCATGAGCCATGAAATTGTTTCCCCCTGCAGGTGCACTGAAAAGATAAAAAGGTAACTACAGCCGAGCTTCAATATAAATATGGATATGTGAGTAACGATTGCCTTTGCATTTTTAAAAGAGTTTGCGTACGAAGTGTTTTCTCAACTGTGTTCCTGTTACTATTACTAATACGTATGTATGTTCTTCGTGGGTTGCATGCATGTTAAAAATAAGTCTACATCTTCAACTACTTTATTCTTAAACGTCACATACCTATATTGACAGTCAGTTTTTTAACACCCATATTATATTAGCTTCACTTGTAACTATGTATGTAAGAAAATCTTGGATTTCTAATTTGATCCACTTCCCGGTCTTCGATTAGGATGAAATTTGGCACACGTTCTGAGTTCTGATGACAATTCATGACTAGCGTGTTTATTAGTTTTTAAAACTATCATTTAAGTTTTATTATACTTGTGAATGTGGGTATACATCTGCCGAAATATGAAGCTAATATTTGAATTTTATTGGTCATGCCGTACAAACGAGGTCGCACAAAGTATTCTGGCTGTCGCATAGCTCGCGTCAATTGCTCTCACGCTGGTCATTACCGCCATATGTGCTTCTTTCACTCGTAGCTTATGTACGAATGTTACGCACACATTTTTTATTACAATGGCTTTTGGTTCAGCCTTTCTTTTTATTTTTTTCACGCTCTTATTTCTCCACAAGTATTATTATGACTTATTTTTACACGTTTTATGAAATAAGTATTTCTAGTTTGTATTCTAGATAGAGAAAGTGAGTTTGTATGTTATCTTAGTAAAATGAATGGGTGAGGAGGTGATTAAAATGAAATTTATTTTAAAAGCAGGTGTGACCCCAAGAACGTTTTGACGTTCATAAGTGCTTGTGAAAGCCTAAATGAAATAAATGATTTGACTTTGAACTTATATTTAGAGACGTTAAAATAAGGGCTTCCATTACCCGGGTATGGGGAGTTTTTGCCACAAGTAAAGAATGTATATTTTCATGCCAGGACAGTAACATCAAAGGCATTTCTAAGAAAGAGGTTATCCAATAAAAAGGGATTAGAAGCATTGTCCAGCATGCATTAGTTTTGTGTCGCAAATCTGCCCTAATTGCAAAGCCCACTCCGACTTTATGTTAACCAACTTTAAGCTGCAGATTTGAAAAGCAAAGTTTGTGGTATTAAGTTGTATTTATATTTTAAATTCTCTGAGCTCTGTAGCAGTATTAATGCGCTTTACAGTTTTACAGCATGTGTAGGGATTTACATGTTTGCTGTGTTTTAAGTTCTTTATATGAAATTATTTAATTTCATTTTTAGTTATGTATTTCAATATCATTCAAGAAAAAAATTAAATACCATATTACTGTTATATACTTCTAACCGTTACTTTTATTCAGACTGTAATTTTGGGATCTTGGGGTCCTAACGTTCCGTTAGTATGCTACTGTATGAATGACAATGAAAAGTAAGAGTCCCTGAACGTTTTTTGATAGCGAAAGTTTTCAAACCACATTACAACATTATTTTCTTTTAAGATACCTTAGACAAAGTTGTGTGTCGTGGGTAAAGTTCCGATACATAGTTATCTTTAACACCTTCAAATGAGAAAATAACTGTCTATTACACCTCTACGTCAAAGAAAGGTATTTATGAAAGTAGCTACAGGGATTTTTCTTTATGATCGTAAGGTATTTTTATCATATTGTGGGCAAATCCGTGGGCGTCTTATATTTATATCTTCTTTGGCACGCTATCATTCATTTTACAAGCTCTTGGTACGTGTAGGCACCTTTTCTCTTTGGAGTCTTCAATCATACCCAAGACAGCATGTAATTTAGCTTAGATTCATTCAGTCTGACATTCAAAGGTGCGTTCTGAAAGCTAGCTGCTGACTGCACATGCAGCGAATGCATGAAATCAGTCGATATCTGAGGGCTCATGGGAACGACAGCGTTCTGATCCTAAACGGTCTCATGTAAATACATATAAACCAGTAGTGCAGCTGCGGCCTATTTAGGTAATGCAGTGGCAGCACGTGAGGTCAGTAGTTGCAGTCGGAAGCTCAAAACGTACCTTTAGATTAACAAGAAAATGGTCTATACTTGTCTACTAAAGAAAATACTTGTCTAGGAAAAAACTTGTCCAGTAAAGAAAATCTGAGAAATTCAAACGAAACCCAAAGATTACAGTGAAAGTATAATCGCTGATAGTGGCTATAATAATATGAAGAAACGGTAATCTTAACCCTAAAATGGTAATGTTATCGTTATTCCGTTTATGTAGAATAAGCTCATAACCGTTTTATCTAATGGTGGTATTTGTAGGGTTTGAAGTGGTGTAAATATTAGGGGCTTATAGTTTGTCCAAGATTTTGTGCGTATGTATCTATCTGTACTTACATATAATATAGAGGAATCATTTCTTTGTCAGTTTGTTTGTACCCGAAAAGCCCCGAAAATACTTAACTGATTTGAAAAATTCACTGCTGGAGAGTTACATATACTCTTTCCGATTAAGATAGGCCATATTTTATCCCGGTACGGGTGTTAGTTCCCACGGCACGCGGGTGAAACCGCGGGAAATTTTCTTGTGTAGCATACATAACCGTTATATTTAAATGTGGTACCTATTTGTCATTCGTAGGTGGTGTAAATACTAGGCGTTTATAGTATGTCCAAGATGTATGTTGTGTGTTTGTATGTGTATAGTGAATGTCGATTTTAGGAAGGTTTGTGGGCTTTGATTGATATTTGCACGGGCAGGCTTTCTGGTCTATCGGCTTTTTGGGTCACTCGATACACAATTTCCCTTATCTGACGTCATATGAGTCATTGCGTCATGGGTAGTTTTTGACACACTTTTTTATTGACATGCTTTTTGATAGTGAACAACGGAAAACTTTATTTGGTTCTGTAGCGAGCACGCTTGTGATTTAGAGTTTTATTTTAATGAATATACAATCCGTCTTCTACAGCCTTACCTCAATAACCTTTTCATTTATTACAAGAGAATGGTTGTATAGGTCTTCGCTGACTAAAGAAACATTTTAGTTTTAGAATAAAATAAAACATTATGATATTTTCTTTTCAAACGTCAGCTCCACTTTCCTTAGCCAAAAATTTTTCTGAGATCACTTTTTTTAATTTAAAAAATTAAAAATAAAATAACGTTTTAATCATTTGTTTCAGTGCAAAGACGTCCGTGCCGTGAGGACGGGTAAAACACGGGAGTGTCCCAGTGGTACGAGAACATTTTCTATAGTGAAACACTCGCCCAAGCCAGTGCTTTAGATGATAAATCAGTGTTCAGTGTCAAACGAATGTGACGTCGAACGTCTTAGGGTTAACGAAGAACTGTCATTTTGTTGAACGTTCACCTAGTGTATATAGCCCCGCTAAAGCAAGACTGTGAGTGAATCAGTCAATATTGTAAATAAGTCCTACCAAAGAGTTATATTACCAAAATAGTGTCAAAATATTGCTTTTCTTTTATTAGCTTTTTATATATTGAGAATCTGTTTTGTATAGAAGTTATTTTATGCTTGCAAACGCTCAAATTGAATTTTATGATTAGTACTATGTTGTTCGTTGTATAAGATTACGTGGTAATGTTTGGTATTATGAAATGATATATTATAAGATTGGCCTGTTGTCTAGTGTTGTTCCAATGTGGAAAATAAATAGGGTATTTTTATGAATATTTGTAATACTTAAATATAAATTATTACGAAGTAAATTGATCAATTAGAAATTACCATTATTTCAAATAACTGTGTCTCTTTCATCTTTTATCTTATTCGAAATAATTTTATTTTCAACTTTTATTGAAAATTAAAGAAATGTTTTATAGTAAATGTACCTTGTATTATTTTACTGAAAAATAAGTTTCCCTCGAAGTTTTTTTTTAATTTAAAATCCTTCTCGTTTACTTATTTATACGTGAGTATCCGATATCAATCCACTGAAGAATGATTCTTCAGGCAAGTCTATTTATTAACCAATTTGAGTACTGGTGATTATTTTCAAATTGTCGAGCTTCGACTCAATACTCAAAATTGTGCTAATAATTTAGCCAGAGAAAAAACATCGAAGATTGCCAAGCAAATAAATAATGTAAATAAACATTATTTGTACCTAAGTATTATTTCGAACAGAAATGAGACTTAAATATTAATTTCACTTAGTAAACATTGTTTTTGTATTCATACGGTAGGTATAGACCTGAACAAAGACGCACATTTTTTGTTGCTTGAACCACAAGGCACATCAAGGAAAATCAAGGAAAATCATTCAAATTTCAGTAGACAAGATGGCTGGAGCGTACCACCTGCTTGGAACCCCATTACAGAAACGTGCGTGAATCGGATTTTCAATAATAATAAACATTATAAATTTAAAAAACCCCCGACCCAAAAAAAGTACGCAATAATTATGACAAAAGGTTAAAAACGCTAAACCCTATAAAAAGCAAAAAATAACTTTTAACACTACGTAAACTAAATTTTGTCATGTCGGGGGACCGCTCTAATTCAATACTTTAGATACGTGTTTTTTTTAAACGAATTTTGTAATTAGGTGGGTATCATTTGATTTATGTAAGTATTTATGAAGGTAAAAAGCGGTCCCCCGACACGTCAAAATTTAGTTTACGTAGTGTTAAAAGTTATTTTTTGCTTTTTATAGGGTTTAGCGTTTTTAACCTTTTGTCATAATTATTGCGTACTTTTTTTGGGTCGGGGGTTTTTTAAATTTATAATTTAATTTTATTTCATGCTTTTTAAAGGAGTTCCTTAATTTTTCCTTCTTTCATTTAATTTATTTTATCTTAAGATGGGGTTGCTATATGCGATCTCGGCCAAAGGAAGCTGTTTAACAATCCTCATGACAAACTGGCTCTGGGAGAATTGCACAGATTGAGAAACAATAAAGATTAACCTTTGGACATTCTAGATTTTCAGCAAAAATATAAATCGGTTTATCCGTTTCATTCCGGCATTCCAGGATCCATCCGTCACATCCCATTTCCAGCATCAGGTTCTCGTCAATCAGAAACATGAAAAGAACTCGTCAAGACAAATTCAACGAGCCCAAACTCGATGGGTTTACTAAAAGGCAGTTCAGGGTTACGTCTCCTACCTTCGTGCCCTAACAGCAGACCAGCTCAATGGTTCCAAAAGACATTAGTGTTTCAAATTTCAGATCCCACATATACTTGCAAGTAAACTGAGCGTGTAACATTCCTATCACATCTAGCAAACGAGCTGATGACCTTGAAGACCTGAACCGATTTCCACCAAACATAGCTAAGAACACTCCCGACTTACATACCTTTTAAACAAAAAAAAACCGCATTACAATCGGATCATCCGTTTGGGAGCTACGATGCCACATACACACACACACACACACACACACACACACACACACAGACACGTCAAACTTATAACACCCCGTCGTTTTTGCGTCGGGGGTTAAAAATGTAGGGTAGCTGTTTGTAACTAGGTACAATATCAAGACGACCAACACCTTAGTCTGCCCGTGACCATGGATGCTGTAAAGCATCCGAAACGTCGGGATTAAATAATATTAATATAACCGCGTTAAAATTTTGTAAGAGAAGTTTTATTTAAGTGTCAGAAATCAACAGACTACAATTTTTTTAGTTCAAACAAGAAAGTATAAAACACACACATTTTCTTTTGTTCTCCCTTGTTTTTGCCTTTATTTAGTCTGTAACATAAAAATATTGCAACATCATCATCATGACAGGGTGAGAAATAATATATGAGGAAAGCCCCCAAAATGAGGGGCGAAAAATAATTGATTAAAAGAAGACAAATTACAAGCTGCATCATCACCATAGTCATGGTAAGAAAAATATTAGCGATATTAATCACTGTTCCGATATGGAATCAGGTTCCATAGCCCGTCAATATAGCTAATAGCTACATCAAGATTAGCATGATGTAGCTATTCCGATAATACCGGGCCGTATCATTAATTATGGCTGACAAGCGAGTAAATATGCAATTGCATGTACAATGGTATGATTTACGGTAATTAGGGCTGAATGCGAAGTTTGGCGTGCACTGTATTTGAAATAGCTATTACGCTCATACGTCGGCCGATCATTCATGTATTCTAGACTAAAGGGCCGATTCCACTGACAGTCGGTGTACGTAATCGGTCGGTTGATAGACGACTTAACGACTGTATAACAAAAAAAAATATTTTCCTTTCAGTTACAGTGTGTTTAGTATAATGTTCTTAACACACTGAAACTGAAGAGTTATATTTTTTTATTAGTAGGTATTTATTACTTTTTAACTGCGAATGAAGATGTTTCTTGTATTCTACCTTTTGTCCAATCTCTTTTTAGTAAGTAATCTATTGTTTAAGGAGTTTGAAATGAGATCCAAATTAAAAGGTCTGTCCTGAACTGGCACGCGTTTTGCTTAGGCCAAACAGCGGTTTTCCTTAAACTCACGTTTATTTCATTGGTGAAACTGGGCCTCTATTCTGTAGTGAAAATGTTTGTACAATATCGTACTAGAATGGAAAATGGGAATTCATTTACGTTGAACGCTGGAAATAATAGATGTTAATTGACTATTAACCAGTGATTATGTAATTAAGGCCGGTTGTCAGTCAATTTTGTTTAACTAGACATAGCCTGTAATCAAGGTAATATTCATTGACATCTCTATAATTTAATTTCAGTTGCCCTTTTTCAGTCTTAGCTCGGGATAACGAATCGAGGAAATTGTCATCGAGATTTTTATAAAAAGGAAGCCTGCTTTTTTATCTACTAGGTATGCCATAATTTAACATTTTACAGTCTGCTAGTTTTCGCTGGTTATTGAAAATGTTAAAAGGAAAAATTATCAGATAAAGCGCCGATGTCGGTGCTAAGAAATCGATAATTACATCACATATTACTCATAAAAAACTTTTAGAATTGCAAATTCTTTCACCAAGAACTAAGAGAGGAATTTCAAAAGATGTCATTATGATTTGTACAAAATAAATCTCCAGTATATTTTAGTACAAAGTTTTGTATGAGAAAATAATATTCAGTTACAGTTTTTCAGTTGGTGTACCGAAGACATCGTGACAAGCATTTGTATTTCGATCGTTTCGAACAAAGTGTACGAAACTTTGCAAAATTCTTAAAATAGATCTACAAATGCTATCTGCTTGTTGCAGTGAGCGTTCCAAATTAACTTTTTGACTGCATACGAAATGTTGGATAAACTGGATAGACATAAAGGTACTCCTTTTGTAAATTGTGGATGAAGTTCGTATTGGCTCCAGTGAATTTTCGCAGTGATTCTTTTACAATTTTCAATAGCAACCTATTAATAACCTGGGCAATTAGATACCTACCGCTAAGACTGGTTGTCAGATTTTCTGGCTTTTGACTAGGTACCCGTTACGACTGCCAAAGAAGTTCAATAGCCACAACCAATTACACGAATTGAATGTACCTACCTCCCGAAACACGAAAGAACTCGTAGTGGGATGGATGGTCACCCATCCATCGACCGCGCCAACCTTTGCTTAACCTTATGATCGAACGGCCCGTGCAGGTTTCACTTGGCCACGAGTGCCTCTAATATTAACCTACTCATAATTTTACTTCATCATGAATACATTTTATAACGAACCCAGCTTCTGCACATGAATATAGACTTTATTTAATTAATCCCTTATACATAGAGCTAGATGTAATGTCGCCTTGAAATCTTATGCTCACTTCACTAATTAGCAACTGCATGCGGTTAGAATACATACATGACATACATGAATATCTAAGGACCTATGTTCATTAATGTTAATCCATTTTCTTTGGTTCGTTGCTTAGCAACGGTCGATCGCTCTATGTCAGGTTATGCTTTTTACGGTTAGTAAACGAGAAATTAATATGTTTGAATACCTACTTTACATGGCATAATAAATAAATTATTGGAAGGGAAGGTACATTACTCAAGCCAAAAAGAGAGATGGTTCTAAGTGAGGGTTGTAAAGCCTACATTAAAGAGACTATATGTATAGAAAAGTCCTCTCAAAATTGTTGTTTTCTTTAAATTATGTTTCAGTTTGAGTATTTAATTGAAGAAAGGGCCAAAAGCTAGAAAGTTCGATAACCATCAACCAGTCTTACGAAAGTTATATACAGTCAACTTCAGGTCAGTGGTAACAGATTTATAGGAAAATCGTACCTACTTATTACTATTGAGTTAAGGTGCATGGCAGTTACCACTGATGTGCGGTCTACCGTACCTAATTGTGTAACTCAGCAACTAGATTGTGGAAGTCAGAGCGAGCTCCACTTAAAATATTTATTTTTTATGGATTATTTATTGCAGTGTGAGCTATGTAAATAAATAGTGCAAAACAAAGCTTTTGTTTATTAGTTTTTAAAATAATGTTGTTCCAAATAAAATGTATCTGGTTGTTTTTATAAAAATAGCTAATCACATTTCGTGTCCATAACGAATACACAGGTATAGCAATAATGTATTTCTGGGAAAAAAAAAATACTGATCGCTTGTAATCAAAAACAAACACAAAGTTTCCACAAATAAATGATTTGATTTTTTATTTGCTTGTATTTATTGAATGAATTAAATTCCATTAGAACATTCTATATAGATCTGATAATATTTTATTCATATTTTAAATGGTAGATACTCTTTCAGTCTGTGTTATTATTACTACAATGTTTAACAAACAGCTCGGCTTAGATAGAAATATTAGCCACTCACGAAATAGGCAACTAGCGTAAGTAATAAAAATACTAAACTGTCATCATAAGTCGTTGTTTTTTTTCGTCTTTATCATACTTTTCCCAACAATGTTGGGGTTGGCTTCCAGTCTAACCAAATGCAGCCGAGTACCATGTTTTACAAGGAGCGACTGCCTATCTAACACCCCTGGTTAACCAGGCAATCCCGCAACGCTTGGTAAGGCTGGTTGTCAGACTTTCTGGTTTCATTCTTTTTTCTTTCTTCGGACAGCCGGGACCAGTGATCAGTAAACTATATCGTGCTTTCCAAAACACGCAAGAAATCGTTATGACAACATGGTCACCCATCCATGATCGATCGATCCGGCTTTAACTTAGCCACGAGTTTCATATAGGTAAAGAATTTAAAATGATTTTAATCTGAGGTTTGCAAATACTATTCTTGTGTACAATTTCATAAGCAACACAGTCTTATTTAACCCAGTACTGCTATTAATTCATGGCACGTGTGACCTAGCGCCAGGTTGTGGCAACAATTTCAGAATAATCTAAGTAAGATCCTCTCTGATTTCTGCTACCCTGGTACATCCTAGATATTAACGTGTAGGAATATTCACGAGTAAGGTATAGTTATTTTAGTAGAAGGATGTTCTCAAATTATTTTCTATTTATTCGTAGTTTCAAAGTAGTAATAATTGTTCTAAAAAGTAATTAATCATCATGTTTTTTTTGGTGATTATAAAACCATTTCCTGATTTTGTGTGCAAAACAGGACATCAAAAAAGCTTGCAAAAATGCAGTCCGTTAGCAAAACGAGTCGTTTCTTTCTTAAAGGACAAGCCAATAATCCTTACTACTCGCATACATCCGCAAGTTTGTTTGTTTATTACACACACTTTGAAAACAAATGATACTGATAGGTAAACAGATATGCAAATGGGTAGAAAATAGGCACTTTGGCGTTGGCACATTATATTCGGAAGTGGGAAGTAGCTCCCCAGAACGCGAGCGAAGCCACGGCACAGAGTGACACGAGTCATCGTTAAAAACCCTGAGTACGCCAGTAAGGGCTTATCCAACCGCATCGGAGTGTGCCCGCAAAAACTCCTGATATTCACGCTTTATTAACTTCAGTTGGCTTCAGAACGTTTCAGTCGGAAAGGATCCATTTGTGACCAGTTCCCGGAAGAAGGTAGTTTTTCTTGACCAAGGATAACACATAACTAGGTATGTATTCATGTATGGATAAATAATCCTATGGTCAAAGCTAGCCTATTTTATGACAAAAGGAATTAAGGCCGTAAAACGTGTAGAGGTAGATTATTTTCACGAAGAAAAAAGAAAAGTAAGTTGTTCTGTAAACTGTATTTTTTTATATCCTTTTTCGATCTTTGCAATAAAAACACCAACTTCCATAACAGTCAATTAATCTTAAAGCAAAACAACCAAAAAAAGGTCTTACTTACAACTTTCATCATTTGTCTTTGAGTTTTGGGATCATATCCTTTAACAGTTATATTTTCTGTGAGTTTTTTTCATCTTTGCCAATTTTCAAAAAAGTGGGCGACTGATCTAAAGATAATTTTTGTCCACATTGCGTAACAAATTCCAAGATGTCATATTTTTGGCAAGAAAGCTATTTGGGGAATGCATGTTAAGTGACTTTAGGGAGAAACCCGCTCAAGCAAACATTATTCCCTCCCTATGTTATACCACGTGGAAAAGTTATGGAATAGGTACAAGGACAAAGGACATTCTTTTTCCTTTAGGAAGTTACGTAAGTTATGTCTTTACTAGCTCTGCAACCGCTTTGAGTTGGTTGTTCTATAAAAAAATATAAACATTCGAATTGAGAACCGCCTAATTTTTGGGTAGTCGGTTAAAAATGGCTCTATCTATTATATATAATCTTCTCCCGAGTCTATCCACGTGTAAAAACACATTTTTGTCGAGAACACAAGTCCGAACCATTTATCTACGACTATTTTTCATATCATTTCACTTATGATAAACAGCTGTTTTTCTTTCTCGCACGTTTACCTTCTATTTGTAAATAGGCCTGAGACAGATTATTATATTTGTTAAAGCTGCAGAAAATTGTAGCATTAGGAATTTACGTCACAATCTTACTAAAGCTACGAATGACTAGACCTATGTGTTGGTTTGTATTTTATTTATTTATCTCAATTTTCAATGTTCCACACACACTGGTTATTCCAAGTAGATAATGCACACTTCACCATTTTAAAATTTATCCCGACATAAAAAGGAAAAGTCGCTACTACGCGTCACGTTGCTACATTTTTTTTAATCAACCGTCTGTTGTAATTTTCGCTTGTCAAAATACGACGCCAACACGGTATGCTAATTTTATGACGCTATATTTTTATCCATAATTTTTGCTCTTAACCCGTCCAGTGCTACAAAATATCTGTGTAAATATTCATGAAACAAAATCCTGCAAATAAATTCGAAAACTGATGCTTTGAGAACATAAGCTGTGTAGCAATAAAAATATTCTGAAAGGTCATTGGACGAAATAAAGGTAGGTACGATTTTATTGGTCCAATCCGTATCGGTTATATTTTGTCAGGGATCACTAATTGATATTCTGAATGCTTTCAATTACCGTTATTGCTGTTCTGTTATTGTAATGAGACCTTCATAATGGATTTACCTTTACCATGAAAATCTAAATATATAAAACTCAAAGGTGACTGACTGACTGACATAGTGATCTATCAACGCACAGCTGAAACCACTGGACGGATCGGGCTGAAATTTGGCATGCAGGTAGATGTTATGACGTAGGCATCCGCTAAGAAAGGATTTTGATCAATTCTACCCCCAAGGGGATAAAATAAGGGATGAAAGTTTGTATGAAACTTTGTCAATTTTAAACCGATCGGACTGAGACTTTGCATGCATAAAGCTACTATGGCGTAGGCAACCCTTAAGAAAGGATTTTGATAAATTCCATCCCTAAGGGGATAAAATAGGGGATGAAAGTTTGTATACATCTTCTTAGATTTTATGAAGAAGTCCTGATGACGAATCAGAATTTTATGATGACGTTCGCTTAAATACGATTTTGATTAATTCAACCCCCATTCAACCCCCACGGGTGATAAAATAAGGGATGATGAAGGATGTAAAATGTATTAGTTTGAACCTATCAGTACGTAATGGAACGAACAAAATAATGTTTAGTTCTAAATGTTGAGAATGTCTAATAGCGGTAGGCAGAACTGCCTACCGCTATTATATATTTATATAGTTATATTAGATGGCGCTGTGCATTTTCGTCTCATTTCTGAATCGCGGTGTTAAGATTCTCCGCCAGTCTTCTCTCATGGACAGTTTTATGTTGCTTGCTCACGAGTAAGTTCACCCAATAACTTAATAGTTTTAGCGCCTAATGACAGATTAGTAAAGAATATTGTGTACAAAGAACTTTTGTAGGCCCTAATTTTTTACACACGCTAAACAAAAGTAAAGCCGCAAAAACCATACCTAATTAATAATAATACTTCTTAACGCGAGCGAAGCCGCGGGCAAAAGCTAGTAATAAATAAGACTAAGGTATACTTTTTCTTCTTCCATGACACCCCGCTGCGCCCAGACGTCTCAGACAGATTTAAGTAGCTACGAAGGTCTATGAAATGTTTTGATCAGACACGAGTCTGTGTAACGTAAATAATATAAATTGGGCAATAACTTGTGTAGTCGAGTTAGTCCAGTGGTTAGAGTACCAGGCTCTGAATTACGAGTGTGCGGGTTCGATTTCAGCTAACCTTAAACCTAACATCTTGGGAAAACCTGGACTGAAAAGTTGTAGAACGCGTAAAGATTAATGGGCATTCCTTTTCTGTTTGAGGATAGGCAGGTAAAAATGTTACACTAAAAAAAGCTGATAATGAATTAAAGTTTAAAAATAAGAAATGATCAAAACTGTCGTTTACAATAATTATAATAATGTTAAACTTTTGTGCTTCATGAATCTAAAACATTGGAAAGTGACTCATTTATATGCAACCAAACGGGACACGCATCACTGTCTACTCCATCAACCCATCTAAGCTAGGTTATCAAAACAAAAACTTATGTTTACTTTAATTATTCTAAGTACATGAAGGTCCGTGAAATTCAAGTATGTAAACAAAGTCGTACATATTCCCGTAACTACGAATAAAGATAGGTTTATTAACTTAACCGAAAAATAATTCATCACCATCATCTGCTTAGTTTTTTCCCAAATATGCAGGTGTCAATCAAAAAAACAAAACTGCCAAAGACGTAGAAATGACTTCCGGAAACCACAGTTGATCGTGCCTTCCAAAACATGAAAGAACTTGTTATGACAAGATTGTCACCCATCCACAAACCGCACCAAGCTTAGCAAGACTTCCCGAAAAATAATTATGGAGAACTTATTTCGGCACGTGGATAAAAGTAATCTGCTGTCGACTTCAGAGGGGTTTCTCATAAAAATCATTTCAATTAGGTCAGTTGTTTTATGATATCAATCCTAATAAATATTAGCACCTATCTATAGACTACGATATTAAAATGACAACAACAAATGCGAGATCTCAAAAATAGTTAGTAATAAAATAATAGTAAATAAATAGTTAGGTAAAATGCAATTGGTAGGTATGTGAAATACCTTTACATAATTATGCCAAATCAAATAACGGATAGTTCCTAAATAGTGTGCGAAGGTGCACTAATGTGCCGATAATGACATTCTGCGGTTTGGCGCAGTCAGAGTGGTTTTAACCACGTGAAAGCTAATCCAATAGCCTAACACAGTAAACAGTGAGCCGTATTTATTAGTTTTGTCATCGGAAATAACTAAGTTTGTTGCATCCGTAATGTATATTATTCCAGACATTATTTAGAGTGCTGTGGAATAAAGTATTTTTTTCTGAAGATGGAAAAAAGAAAAAATCTAACAACTCCAGTAGTTTTTGAATATATGGAGCCCAACCAGAAAGTATGTATTTATCAGCGTCTATACCCATACCTAATTATTAATGAAAGGTTATCCAGCACAAACCTAAAAAATATGTATCAAATTCAATCCATCTTATAAAGCTGCCGTAAACTTATCTTAAATAGTACCTGTAAAGTTACAAACTACAACATTCACAAAATTGTATTTTTCAAATTCTCATCACGTGATTAAAGCTAAAGCTTTTAACATTATTAATTAAGTACAAGCGTAAAGCTAAGTTTAGGTTAAGTGGCACTACATCAGGCCCGCAGCATTGCGTTAATAAGATAGATGAGAGCCGAAAGGTAAATCACAACCCTTATTTTCTTCACTTTGCTCCCCTAATAAGAGGCCGTTTACTGGCTTTCGTACCGTGGTTTTCGTGAGAAAACTCCTTCCAGCACTTGGATAAAAAGTTCCAGCTTACCTATGTGTTATTTTGATGTACATAGGTATAAGCTATGTTACTGTCAAATTTCATCAGAATTAAATTCATACATATGATACTTTCGCGTTTATTAATAGGAGTTTTCTAAGAATATATGTAAGTAGGTACATATGTAATAATAGATTCACTATAAAACAAAAGAGGTTAATTATTATTTTATTAAACCAGCTCATACAAAATTATTTTTTTTTTGTAATCTTCAGCAAACCTGATAAGTAGGTTAACATTACGTCATCGTGACTTCACTTAGTTTCTTTTCATTTAAGATTTTTTCAGAAATTGGCTTGAATGTTGAATTTTTTGAATCATTTTAAATAGTGTAAAGAAAAACTGTAAGTAATAAACAGCTCTTTTGAAGCATGACGGCCTTATGTTGCAGGATTTATATTTCATATTTGCAAAGAGAACTGACATCCCATAGATTTCCTCTGGGACTGTTTACAGTATTGCAGGTTTTTCACTATGGCGTTAAAATTATTTTATTAAATAAAGAATTTCTTATGACTTGGTTATTATTTTTCTACCTAAAGCCTTTTGATGGATACATAATATAAAAGTGTAAGAAATCCAATTTTAGGTGCAGGCTTTTTATTTCAATTATTATGTCTATTATTTTGTTGAACGTCTATTTAATTCTTAGAGATGTATTTTAAAACACGTGAATTACATTTAAAAAATCGCCTCGGAATTGCGACCTTTATTCGCGAACACATACTTAAGAGTGCGCCCTGCGTGAGCGAACCAACGAAGCCAATTGAAGATATGCAGTGCTCTGCACATATTGCGTCACGTCACGTTAGCTACTTCGAAATAAATCGACTGTTTATTGTTTTCGCCAAGCGCAGCGTTGATTCGCTTTCGCTGTCACATAGGATGCATCGCAATAGCGACTTCGAGCCTACCTGCACTTATACAATTTATGTTCGCGAACAAATGTGTGCAAAGGGCTATTGGCTTCTAAGAACAACGGAATATTAAGAAAAATCTAGCCGAAAAACGAAAAGACACAGAAACATGTAGTCCAGAACATTATCTTCCTATTACGAGTGTGTAGCAATTACGCAGTTCGTGAATTAGATCCTCAAGTTAGCACTGGCGCAGTCACGTTCCTCTGTTAATGAGCTAATTTACTCCACCATATTACTTTCTCTCTACATATTATATGCTGGAGTGTATTACGCGTTATTTCTGCCAATGTTTACTTTTATAAGTGGTGTTAAGAAGCTAATTTTAGTCGTCTTATGTTACATTATCATCAACCTTCTTATCGTCCCACTGCTGGGCACAGGCCTCCTCTCACACGGAGAAGGATTAAGCGTTAATCGCTTGCTCAATGCGGATTGATGATTTCAGTCATTATAGTCCAGGATTTTTTTTGTGTTTCCTTCACCTTTAAACATTCATTGGTGGCCAAGATATGATGGATTCGAATACTTTTTGGGTGCAATGACCTAAATAATAAATAGTAGGTAGGTAGGTCATTTATTTATTTTAAAATATAACAGTATATTAAATACTGTGATTAACATACACTACACAGGCTTAATAAATATAATTAATGATCATCATTCAATTTAATTCATTACGTTTTTTTTTTAATTCGCTTTATCGAGTTCATCAAGTTCTCAGAACTTAATAATTAACATTATTCAATTAATTCAATTAATACCAATATTCTGAGCTATATAACGTACCTACCTAGTATTTAATGAAAATCACACCTGAACATAATTTTAACACAATATTAAATGAAAATATATTTTGCACAAAATAATGGTCATTAAATTAAACTAAAAGCATTAATTAATTTAAATAGTTAAAAGCCTTTTTAAAAAGTATGCAGACTTACATACTTTATTCAATGACTACTTTGCCTTCTTCAAATAAAATAAATTAATCTGAACTCTAAAATTGGATTCCTAGCTTTAATTGCTTTCGAAATGTTGATGTTTAACGAGACTGCTATTTGTTCAATTGATTGCAAACAAAATAGGTACTTGTAAAAGCTAAATACTTTATTATATTATTATGATAACCATGATAATGATCTTGATCTTCTATGGCAAAAACATAGACAACGAAATTTTTTTGTTCTGAAATCGGAGCGCTCTTGAAATGAAGACTTTTCAAAAAAGGGAAAATTCATTTGTTTCTGAAAGATATCGCGTAACATAGGCACAAAAAAAATATCTGTAGGTCTGGCTTCGGAATTGATACGATTTTGGAACCTTAAAAAAAATAGGTATCTAAACTTTTTGGTAGTTTGCTGAATTTGTAGATAACCAATTCAACCATCTTTCAAGGATCGTAGCGTCATGAAAATTAGCAAGCGTATGTAGTTCTGATGACAATATATTACTGTTGTACAATATGGTGTGTAGTACAATATGGTACTGTTGAACTGATTTGATGATGACGTCCGAAGATATGAACTGGAACTTTAAATGGAAAGTCATACCATAGCTATATTTGGATTTTTTAGAAAAGTTATGTAATGTTTTTTCGTGCATTTATAAAAGCGTGTTTTTGTGTTGTTTTAAAACTGTTATCTTGTTACCTTGTTTATTTCTGGTGTCTTTTCTTATCGATAAAATTGAGGAAACTAACATTATAAATGTAAAGGTCTATGCACACCACGTGTTTTACACGCGCCGTCGACATTTTGGTGTTCGTTTGTATCGATATACGCTTTCCAAAGTTTTTATCCGGAAAGTAATTTCGTTATCAATGAATGTGTTTGTAATATTTTTGGATAACTTCTCACGATTCTTGGTATCACTTCATTATTGAAACATTGTTGTTATGTATGCCAATATTTTTCTTCCTCAAATGAATACTTCTTAGAAAAGTGAAATTGCGTTTCATTGAGTGAATAAGTTCTGAGTTATTTGCCATGTGTAAGAGTGTGTAGGTCTGTCAATTATTTTGCTATTTATATGGGTGTATGAAATAACTTTTGCTCGTTTCTAGAGAGCATGAACTATTTTTGCTACATTATATTATCAAATCTGTCATTGTATAATGAGTTCTTTTTTGGTACACAATTATGCATGAAATTAAATTTAAAAAGTTTATCTTGAAGTTTTCTATCAAAAGTTTTCTTCTTTCCAGCGATCCAACGTTTTGCACTATATCTGTATAATAAAAGTTCTCAAACTGTGAAGAACAACGACTATCTCCGTTCTTTATTTATAGCTTTTATATTATTGTCCTCGTGGTCGTAGTCATGGTGCAAACTTAGCCTCAACTCAAACACTCACACGAGCGTGAAATACAAACAAAACTTCAAGTTTTACTGGCATCCTGTGCTATGATGATAACTTGAAGGTATATCAAATCTATTTTTGTCCAAAACATTCCAGTATTCTGTCCAAGAGTAAAGTCGTAATCGTCGTTGTCGTGTCAGCCGAAAGACGTCCACCGCTGGACAAAGGCCTCCTCTAAGGTTTGTCACTTTGCTTGATGTTCAGGAACCCACATCGACTGCTTCAATAAATGATTATTCAAGAAATTAGTATCATTCGTCATACTCTAAAAAAAACCCACTGCTAGACAAGGACCTTCCTCAAGCTGGGAAAATAATGTGATAAGGTGATCGCGGAGTAGAATATTTTTTAAGGTAGGAGATGCTGCTGCCTGTCTCCGAGCATGGCATTTAATATCCCTCGGAACTGCGTGGTAGTTATACCACCACCATTGGGTGGACAGAGCTTCGTACGTGTTCAACAAGGTGCACCATGGGTAGGTGAGGTTGGCAATTTGAGCTGGGCGATGTTGTATTATTAAACAGAGAAATAAAGTCGGTTAAAAATACAGTTAAGTTCACCAAATCTGGTAATTGTGGTCCGCGCCTAAACAAACCCTTTTCACATGGGTGTGAACAAATGCCCATTTGGCGGTTTTCGTAGAACTTTGCGATGGGACCCTTGAGGCACATAGACGTAGCACATTCGGCAATAGACGTATGTAGGTTCTGTGCGTGCAAGAAAATTACCTTAGCTATAAAAATCGAATCGAATTCCTTCGCCAGACGGATTGAAAATTACGGTAGTATCGATATTTTTAAACCAATTTAATAATAAGCCTTAGTATTGTGGACCAGATAGCTTAGACAATAAAGTGTAAAAAATGTTTAAACTCAGCCATGCTGGCTCCAAACTTTGCAACGCTTGCATTTACTTACATTTGGGAGAGCGCCCAAAACTGGCTAGATTATGGTCAGACGTTTTAGCCTAAAAGTTGAATTTTGAAATAAAATGTGGGATTTAGTAAAATTGCTGCATTTTCATGTATGAATTTATCTTATCTTTGTTTTATTGAAATGAATTGCTTTTGAATGAATTTCTGTTTAAATGGGTAGAATGAACTTTGAAGTTATCTAGAGTTTAAATTAATTTAGATTCTAATTAGATTAGTGTAAAATTAACTTTATTCGGTTGTGATTTAGAAGGCTGCGAATTCTCTCTTACGAAGTGTTGCTGCAGATGCCTATAGGTAGGGCTGCCATTTCGAATTTCGCCAAACCCGGACAAACATTAAAAAAAACCCGGACATTTGGCGTAAATCGCATTTTTTCCCCGGACGAGTCCGATTTTTTTTTTAACTTTTGTTTCAAGACCTAATTTTTAATATTACCATATCATCATCATCATCATCATCAGCCTATCGCAGTCCACTGCTGGACATAGGCCTCTCCAAGTGCACGCCACTGAGATCGATTTTCGGTGTCAAGAAAAGAAGTCGCGAGCGAAGCGAGCGCGAAAATTTTCGAGTTTTGGGAAACTTCGAGTTCTTCGAGCCCGCGGCGCCCGGGTTATTCGCATACCCTGCACCATAGGTTAAGACGGCCCTGTGAAAAATGTCCGGGTTTTCCCCGGACACTTCTTGAAACCCCGCCCGGACGGCCCCCGGACGGCCTCCAAACGAGGACAAATCCGGGGAAACCCGGACTGATGGCAGCCCTACCTATAGGTAACCATCAATCTATCTTTTGATTCGCTTACTAGACATCGAAATTTGACTTTGAATTTAATTTGTATGAAGCTAAGGCTAAATTCTATCTCTAGTAATCAAATCGCCAGATGGATTATTTACAAAATTTCGTCCATTAAGTGAATGCCAAAACGACTTAGATGGAATGTTCGATTCTTCATATTGTTTCAGCGTTAGAAATATCATCCAAGGTGCTTTATAACAGAGTATCATAGGTTTCTTCAAAACCTAAGTAAAAATATACATTTGAAGATAAAACATAAAAATAACACAGATGGACATGTTATATTAATCAGAAAATCGCAAAATTATACACACCTTCATGATCCCAAAATACATTAAATTGGGAATCGAAATACATGATGTGATCAAACGAGATTATTGTAAAACCAATCACACCCCGATCTTAATAATATTTCCGATATTGTTCTTATTTGAACTGATGAATAAAATACATAAACTTAACATTAGATTACTATATGAATTCTGTACAAACTACTTTCAATAAATGACTTTTTATCTGCTTTTGCTTGTTTGCACCGTAAAGGCTCCGAAACTACTGAACTGATTTGGAAAATTCTTTCACCGTTGGGAATTTTATTATAATTATCCGGGTGCAGTAGCTTCCACGGGATACGAGTGAAACCACAGGAAAACAGGAAGTGATGGTATAAATAAACATTGTCTGGCCAAATTACCTATACAATAGAAATGCAACAAAGGTACGCTACAATCCTCTTAACATTATTTTTTCAGCATAACGAGACTCTTTAAGACAACTTCCTTCAGTCTCCGTTTTAAATGTGATAGATGTGGTAATGACCTAATTGCATATTTTCTTCGTCAGCGAAACTTTTCTCTTTAGCGGGAGTGGTTTGTCCTTCACGGTTGAATAGACTTGTTCCACTTGACTGAACTTAGTTCCAATTTTCTGGAAAAAAATCATTTTGAAAGCTTGTGAGGTATTCCGTATTATAAAAACGATAAAGTATCCTAAAACATAGGGTGACTTTGATACGGAGATGATGATAAAAATAAATACTGTTTTTTTACCTGACTTTTCACGGTTGCTTGCGTGAATCTGGTGCTAACTATCAGTGTAGTTTCTAGGATAGGAAAAGTTCTACTTAATATACATACCTATAGATTATTATTAGTAGAAAAGCAAGGATCTACTTCCTTAAGTAGCTAAAGCTAAGTTTTTGCTACAATAATAATTATAGATACTATACCTTTTTTCTTTTTTTTTAACGACGTCAAAAATCATCAAATGACCCCTCCCGCTGTGGGTTAGCAGCGGTGAGGGAGTGTCAGACTCTTACTGACTAAAAACCGTCGTGTTCCGTCATAGGCCTTTTATGTACCAGGGCCGCGGTATCTCTTTCGAACAACCCGCAGCCCTAGATACTATACCTTCCCAAAAAATATTCGTGGAAGTGGTGTTCCTATT
Organism: Helicoverpa zea x Helicoverpa armigera; assembly: GCA_033682625.1. Lineage (NCBI taxonomy): Eukaryota > Metazoa > Arthropoda > Insecta > Lepidoptera > Noctuidae > Helicoverpa > Helicoverpa zea x Helicoverpa armigera. The sequence goes on from JAWIIS010000011.1 coordinate 6,493,466, forward strand.
GAGAAACTTTGAGTAATTAAGTAACATGATTCCAATGAGGATGTTGATACCGTAACATTTGTATGGCATTCATTAATTACGCTCTGGGCTTGTGTAAATTGCTCTGTACGGTATAATGTTCAGCTAACTGGGAGAAATCATATTAGCTTTAGTCACTTTACCCGCAAATGACGCATTAATTGGCTTACACATGATTTGCAATCAATACGTCACTCTTAATTCACTTTGTAACTTTGAACTGAAGATTGCAATGTTTGTAATGAATATAATATAAAAGAATGTATGGATACGTTCAGTTATAGACTCAATTTGTTAACTGCAGTAGGTGCCTGTAAAAATGAAAAAGGTACCTGAAGGCAATCTATTAATATTAACGTTTATTAGTGACTAAGCTGCCTCTCAATTTACTCTAATTTTAACTGTACAAAAGGTTTCTATCTAGGTACTTTATTAAGTTTTTTATCGATCACTTAGAAAAGATTTTTACGAAGTTACTTTTATTGTTTGCCTTTTGAGTCTATTACAGAATTTCTTTTAATTAAAAGCCGGTAAGTTCGGATAAAGGATTGGTCATTTTATTGGGCTTTCAACACAGATACTTAGTGAAATATTTCAATTCTTTTCTGTTTTATTTTCGGCAGCGAAAAGTTGGAAGAATTTCTTTATCTTGGTGGTGTAATAATGGCTCCTTCAGGCGTTATAAGGGCCCTAAATACTTGTATGGCCAGTTTTAGACCGATATTGGAAATTGAGCAAACAAAGTCCTCGACTATCGATGTGCTAGCCTTTGAAATGAAATTGAACGGGCTAAAGAAAAATATTTATATTGAAAATCTAGGATTCTTATTGTGTTGTAGTCTAGTATGATTTTCAAATGATTCGTGACACATTTTATCATGACCGACTTTTACAATTTGATATGTTCAGATATTTTGAGGCACTGAAACGATATGGTGAAGGGCTGGCGTTTTGGGGGCTGTCTTTTGTAAATTTGACGTTCAAACAGTGCTGATTTTCAACCTACTTTGAATAAATGATTTTTGATTGATTTGATACTTACGACGATATGTACCTATTTGTAATGTTAAGTAGAAATTACTAGTCTGTTACTGAATATCATCAAATCCACTTTGTGGCTTAACTTTTATTCTCATAGGTACCTACGTACGTTTCGAGAGGAGCATTTTAAATTTCAATTTTCCCGGAACAGCCGTTTGTAAGCCTTACCCGGTGAAACCAATTCCGTATCACCTGAATTTTGAATACTGCGCCATTCAGAAAGTCGTTGTGTTTGTTTATTCTTTTTAATCAGCATCTGTTTTTAAGGCTTCCCTGTTCCAAAGAGGTCGTGTTTTGTTTTCCGTTGAATTTACAGTACCCCCACACTGCAGACACAGAATAAAAATGTACCTACAGTTGTGAAGGTACCTACTAACGTTCGTAAAAATGTCACACACGCATAATAATTTAATCATATGGACTTATTACTAAGAGAAAATTGGAGTACAGATTAAGATATAGTGAGGGAGTCTAGTCGGTAATTTAAATTATGTGTTAAGTACCTACCCACGTAAATATTAATTGACAAATTAATCAAGCTTAATCTTATCCACAGCTATTTAATCAAAACTGAAATTCAGCGTGTTACGGAATGTACCTAAGACGGGAGATAAATTATTACGAATTAGAAATATCTAATGTATTTTAATTTTAACACTTGTGGTTTATCTTTTAATAAATAACATAAACTCATGAATCACTTTCGAAGTTATGGTGGACAAAAAAATTGTAAAATCAAAACAAAACATTGTAGGAATGTACCTTTCTATATACCTATGGATAAAAGCACACAAATAATCGTGTTAAAATTCAAAACAACTAGTGGTATCAATAACTTTTATCGGACAATTTACACAAAGTGATATTCACAATATGCCTACCCACTCATATAAGTATTTAGCAATATACCTACGTCCTTTAGCTCAATCAGAATTACAAAAAACCTGAACACTATATAAAATCTCAATACATTACAGGGTTCAACTTTTTATTTCTCTGATGACCGTTTCTCCTCAAACCTCATTTCACTTTAGCAATTGGGCAATCTAGTGATGACCTAATCATAGAACCCTTTTAATGGTGTTGACTAAGTAACAAAGTAGTATTGTTCTAGGATCCGACATACTCTCCTAACCTTTTAAACATAAAGTAAATAAAAACATATTTGAGTTCCCCACTATACTTAGACTACAGTAAAACGACAGTTTGTAAAATAAATGGTAGCTAATTATTCGGTCCAATAAATTCTTCGTGAAAACTCGCATGTAGGTAGATTTAACAAAGAAACTTCGAAGAATAATTATGAGTAGGCGTTTAGAAGCGAGGTCTTAAATTGGGTCTAATTTTAATAAATTAGAATTCCTACTCTAAAAATAAAAAATATATTTCAGAAATATCCTCTATTATTAGTAACATTTTATGTACGCATTATGTACGCATAACTAAATATACAGTATATTCTAGATGTTAGATAAATGGAGTAGGTATTGTATGTCAACGCTACAATATGGCGCCGCAGACAGCTCTTATCTATGATATTGCTGTAGTACCACAGATTAATATTACGTAGCAAGCACTATAGTACCCATGTACATGTATCCTGTGAATATATCGATAATTATGGTGAGATTCAAATAAAATTGTTCGGGCAGATTTATTCACAAAAAGCGTATCTGTTTATGTGTAATACTTAAAATATCAATAAAATGAATTATTTCCTCAAATTAAAATAGAAAATAGAATTGCTAAGATTAAGAAGGACTAAATTGCTGAATTCTTAAAAGGTCAAGCATGTACTTATACTAATATTTTCTTTACTGTTGTGTTCAAATTAGTTTTCTTTCAAGTTAAATGGTATGGTTTCTTTCTTGCTCAAATTATTTCACAGTTCAAACATTTCCGGAACCACCGGTAGTGTTCTCGCCACGAACGAGATGGCGTTACCAGTCTGAAATACGTTCCCTGTCGTATTGTGTACTGGTAAAGTATCTAAAGTTCTAAACTAAATGGGTAATAGGCACACAGTTAGTATGTATATGTATTATTTTCGTAATACTATATTTCCCTTAGAATTATTTATAAAGGTCATAAGGTTGCTGGGAGATTGTTGCGCCACTTCTTCTTCCCAGCAATAACAGAGGAAGTAGTGAAGTGTGGGCGTTTGGGGGCTGTCTTTTATTTTGACGTTGGAAAAGTGCTGATTTATCAGCCTGAATAAATGGTTTTGAGTTCGAGTTTGTATATTCATTTATCAACTTCTTATAGTAATTCTAGTGACGTTCATGATGAATTAATACCGGGTCATTACTTTTGTTGATCTTTCAACGTATGTGTATAAATCATAATTATATGTGTTTACAACTTTTATGATAATAGGTAAACAACAATTATGTTGTACCCATATTGGTATATTTTTACATTCCTTTAGCTCTATAACGTAAACACATTTAATATCTTGATTATAATTGTGTCGGAATTTTGTTTTTCTTATAATAGAACATTTGAATTGCTACAGAATGTCGAGTACCTATTTATTTTTGTTGAAAGAAGTTCTCTGTTCTGTTCTGAGGCCCTTATACGTATAGGGTAATGTTTGTAATAAATGTAATTTACTTATACCTTGAACTATTTTTATTTGCTACATTTTATAACGTTTCTACTTTAATACTGATATACAATGAGTAATTATCTCACGGTTGTCAAGATGATATCTGAAGATATCTGATGTTTTAATCTTTACCAAAACAAAATCGACTGAGTACATTCCCATTACTTAGGTATAGTCCGTGGTAAAAAAGTGGCTACTTATCAAGAGCTCCTTGCTTTAATTCCAAGATGTAAGAATGTTTATTTATTCATTGTATGAGAGGTAACTGTGTTGGTTATGTGTTGTCACTTGTCTTTTGAATCCAAGGGCGGATCCAGCTTCGGCGCCAGGGGGGGGTCACACAGTGGTGTTCAGGTCGAGGACTAAGGTTAAAATAGTGTTTTTATGTAGAAAATGGTCCGAGCTGAGCGAACGCGATTTCTTGGACATAATCAGAGACGCGAAATTGAAAAAAGCGCGAGCGAAGCGAGCGCGAAATTTTTTTTAGTTCGAGAACTAAAGTAGATGAAAACGCTTTCTTGTTATATAACAAATATACAGCACAAATACAAGAAAGTGCGATCATAGCAAGCGCGAGAATTTTTTCAGGTTGAACACTAGACGTTTGAAAAGTATTGTGTACCTACGCAGAAAAGGCCGCGTACGTTTTTTATTGCAGCAACAGTGAAACATTTTCTGTGAAAACTTCAATTGTCTTACTATTGGTAAGGGTTCATGAGATCAGGGCCGTCTCTAGCTCATGTAACGCCTGGGTGCAATCATCACCCAAGCCTCACCTATGTATCTATTGAAAGATTTTGAGTAGTACATATTGATCGAACGAAAGTCACTTTTTTGGTAGGTAAAGGACTTAATTTTTTTTTCCGAATCATTGTAGGCTCAAACTGTTAGCCAGATTTAAGTTATGAAAGTCGAGACAGGACAACGTAACTGTAAAAATTAGCGCGAGCGTAGCGAGCGCGCAAATTTTTTAATTTTGGGACACAAAAAGTTCATAAGTTTTAAAAAGCGCTGTAAAGTAACAAGTTTTGTTTTTGAGGACTCCAACAATATTTTTTTTTGCTATATTTGACTTATGAAGTTATCGAGGCAAAGCATACATAACATTGCGCGAGCGAAGCGAGCGCGAAATTTTTTGAGCCTACGACACAAAAGCACCTGATTAAGTACACTGTAAAGCAACAAGTAGCCGCGAGCGCAGCGAGCGCGAACTTTTTAAAATTATTTGTTTGAAGACTCACAAATCAGACTGGGAATTACGTACAAATAAAAAGGAACCGTGATTAGAGCGAGTGCCATTTGTGTTCGTTGATTCGGTGCGTCAATAAAAATAAAAAACAATCAGAAATACAGGACAGACATAGTCATTTACTCGCGAGCGTAGCGAGCTAGAATTTTTTCACTTAGTTGGAGGATGTTAAAAGTTAAAAATAATCAAAATGATCAATCCAACAAAGCGAAGGCGACTTTTTTGTCAGTATCATGATACAACGTGGAACTTCCTTATCGAACGGGTGTAATTTCTTCGAAATTTCCTGGTGGTGGGGCGTCCCGCGACGCCCCTGATATCGAGGCGCCCAGGTTATTCGCACACCCTGCAATATAGGTTAAGACGGCCCTGCATGAGATACAGCATGTAATGTAGACAACCCGGACAGCGGATTCTTAGTAACACGGTCCCGTTTCCTCCTTTTGGGTACGGATAAAGAGTAAATAAAGAATAGAGAGCGAGCGTTGCGAGCACGAATTCTTCAGCAAAACTACTCTACCAACTATGTAGGTATCTACCTATTCCTCGGAATAAAAATTATCTTATACTTATAACAAAAACATAAAACATCGTGATTAACCATTTCAATTATTGGTCCTCTTAGGTCCTGGCCCAGGGGGGGGTCATGACCTTGTGACCTACCCCCTGGATCCGCCGTTGTTTGAATCGGAGATTTAGGTGAAAATGCGATATTCTTCTGATGATTTATCACGCAACGTATTTTTCGCATTTTTCATAAGAAATGTGCCAACTTTCCTAACTTTGTATTTACCTTAGAATATATATTTTATTTCCATTATAACGTCATAAGAAATTACATTCTAGAAGCTTGTAGATTGACTACTATTTTTAACCCACTCACTGTGTGGTAGCAAGTTCGTGACAAAACGATAGAAACAAGAGCCTTGCCTCTGACCTTAGTTGACTTTCTATTGTTTGTAAAGAAATGAGTTATTATTGTTCATCCTAAGGGTAACAAGTAACAAGGAATATTTTTCCGATAATAGATGAAAGAACGTAGGAGTAGTTCTTATAATATTTCTGGAGTTTTCTTTGCTATTCATGTCAGAAAGACTTTTAAAACTTGTTTGCCCTCAATGAACATAGAGGTATTTTTATTCAATAGTCACTCAACGGCTCAGCATATTTGTGAACCCTTTTTAAACTTGTCATTGAAAAAACCCTCTTATGTGAGTATATTTTTATGTCATGTTTATTCATATCTATTATGTTGTTACCTACATAGTTATTAATTTGCCATTTTATTGTTGTACTCGTACTTATTTCAAACTCAACAAGGGCAAATATTCCGAGCGCATGTTTGCATCTTAGTACAAAGAGAGTACTTATGTAAGTTTTTATCGTAACTAGGGCTAGGTCACATTGAGAAAAACTTTCCGTAAATAATACCCATTATAAAATGTTATCAAGTAAAACCTATTTCACCTTGTGCGCTTACAAATGGAGTGTTCAATCGTCTTTCCTTAAGTTCATCTTAACTTTATTAGTCGCTGAAATTCATACGACTTTTAAGTCCCTTACTTTTTCAATACAGGAACTCGTTTACTCGTAATAAATGGTCTTCAATAAGAAGTATTTCTGTCTGACTGTGTATCGGATTTCCTACAGAATGAGTGTCAATTTCAATGGCAAGTGCGTTACTTACTTAGCGTTTCCCTGGAGATAAGAACAGATGTTGCTACGCGGAATGATGAGTTTTATAGACATCGAGATGTGTTTTTGTCAGGGATTCATTAAGTTATATTTTTTATTATTTGCTACATTAAATTATATTCTCAAATATTTCATACTAGCCGTTTTCCCGCGGTTTCACCGCGTCCCGTGGGAGCTACTGCCCGCACCGGGATAAATATAGCCTATGTTACTCGCAGATAATATAGCTTTCTAATGGTGAAAGAATATTTAGAATCAGTCCAGTAGTTTTTGAGTTTATCCATTACAACCAAACAAACAAAGTTTTCCTCTTTATAATATTAGTATAGATAAAAATATACTTTGTGTCCAACCGGCTTTGGAAACGTGGTTAAAGGTACCGGCTACGGTCAGGGCTCCACATGTAGGTAGATACAAAGGCTCAGCAGATAGATCTCTCTTGACAAACAAAATAATCCAAGGACCACTTTTGCAAAAGCACACCGTCGAATGCCTCGTTCTTGAGCTATTTAAACATGGTTGCTCTAAACCAAAAGTCCCACATAACCACAATATGTCTGTCTGTGCATACAGCCCTAAACTTTGCCTTACCTAACCGCTTAAAGAGGCGTTTAATTTTAAATTAATCTCGAAGGACCATTTGAGAAAAAAGGCCCGAGTGACACATGGAAGTGAAGGCGCGCTTGATCACAATTTCTGATGTCAATGCATTAGGTTCCCTTGATTGAAAACTCATCGTCTTTAAACTACCTATATATTTTTGGAACTTAAGGCCTGTTCGTGCAAAACCGTCCTACTCGCCAGCTTTGAACGGATACTTAGTCAGTTTTATTTATCGATGGAATTGTGTAAGAGACTGATGTTTTTTATATGTAGGACCGACAGACGGATAAGGAATATTGATAAAAAGGTTAGACTCCACATAATATGTTAGGTCGCATTGGGACTAAGTCCTCGCACAATGGTCTTAGCTCTCAAAGTAGCCAATCATAGATTGCCTTTGTAGGATTTATGTCAATCATGTTTTATCCTTACTAATATTTTAAATGTGAAAGAAATCCTGCCTGTCTGTAGCGCTTTCGCCTCGACATTTAGAATAGAAATAACATCCCTACTTTTACATAGGTACTTTTAACATCGATCAAAATTTGCTTTTATCTGGTTGCGGCAAGTTGTTCTCTTAGGCCGCGTGTGGAACCGCAGTGAACTACTAGTTTATCTATAAGTAACAGAGTACAATAAATATAGAATTGGGTATTACAATCCCACCCACCAATCTCTGCAAGAGCATATAAATAGATAGATACAGTTAATGTAACATATAAACTACAGTTACAGCTTTTATAAGCAATAAATAAAACATTTATTCTTGACATGGAATTTCCCACAACTCATAATTCGGAGGTTGGTAAAATTCATATTGATAGCGAGTAATCTTGATATATTTACGAGTAGTCCGATTGGTATGACCGTGAACGTCGCCAAATGATACAGATTCCGTCCTTGATCGATGATTATTTATGAAACTATCTTTAGAATCATTCATGGAAATAATCATGGGAAAAGTACCCACTGTATGTCAACATGCGTCAAGCCTGTAATTGTCATAACGGCTTCTAAGTCCGTCTGGTACAATACGCCGACGTAACCGCACTTAATTAATGAGATTAGCGCACTCGGACATTTAACTGTGGACATCCATATACGTACTCATATTTTCATTTGAGGTAATTCCAGTAAAAGTTAAATCTTACTAAGCTAGCCTTTTCCCAAAGTTTGTGGAGGTTGGCTTCCAGTCTTAACTAGATGCAGCTAAGTAGTACCTAGAGTTTTATATTTTGCATGGACCGACTGTTTATTTTACCTCCTCAACACATTTGAGCAACCCTAATATACTACTAACCTAGATACTCCTTTGTAAGACCGGTTGTCAGAGTTGAATCATGTTTACGTGGTGACCCATCTTCGAATCGATCACGCTAGCATTGCTCGATCTTATAATAGATCGACACATGCGTCGGTAACTTAAGGCGATAAATAAAATAAGGAATACAAATTAAAAACGTATAATTCCCACCTTCAAGTTAAATATTCAAATATAAGTTAATTCAAGTATTTGGTGTTACGTTTAATGGCCGTATTTGGCGAGGTAGTTCTTCAAATCATCAGCATACTTGTTCTCAGGGTCTAATTGCTTGATAAGAGTAGTATATTCTTCAGGACATTTTTCTTTAATGGCTTTGATAGTTTTCGCTACAAGAACCTTTTGTTTCTCCGTACATTTGCCGCAAGATGACTTCGTAGCTTCGGGAACCCATCCTGTAAAGACATCAACGATGATTATTGAAAATGAACCCTATTGAACCGTATTAAGGTTGACTTTGAGTGTTTGGGAGCCCATTTACCGAGAAAGGTACTTAAAGACTATTTTTATCTGGGTAAAGTTTTCTAGGGACATGTGAGAAACCGTGGGATGCTAATGTTTTAATATAACTATTATGACGTAGGAGGTACCTAATTATAATTTTTGTTTTAAGACTAGTAGTCTAATATTTACTCGTAATTTACAGTCCCTTTGACTTACTATGTCAACTTGTTACTCTAAAAATAATTAAGTACAAAAATAATTACGCTTGAGATTAACTTTTCATAATTTAGCTTTTAAGGTTTGCTTTTGACACTAAAGTTTGAAGCTTAAGTATTTTGTTTTCTTGATACAATTATTTTTAATAGAAAATTCAGCTGTTATTTGTTCTACTTTTTATGTAAGTAGTTGTTATGTTGTTATAATAGCCGAGTTATAAATTCTGTGAGCTGTATGATAATTTCCTTAGGGTTTTCGTTAATTAACAAATCTGTATAAATATTCATACCTTGAACAAGTCATGGATAAACTCAGAGCGACATTCCCCCAGGTAAAATCAAACGCTATATCAACGCGTATATAATTACATCGTGTGTTTATCTCGCTTTTTAAAAACTTTACTAGTAATGTTTTATTGTTAAAATAGTGGAGAAAATTATAATTCTTTCTGGTATATGCGTGTATGCTTAGTTTCCCTCAGGATTTTAACACTGGACTATTAGGTGTGGGTGTATGAAAGTAAATCCCTGGTTTAAAATAAATACCTACCTACTAGGTGTATGCGTACTCCAAGTTCCATTTGTTTAGAGATTTAGAAAGGCTTTCAGAATAACTGGAGGCGGCTAGATTAGTGTGACAAGAAAAATGACTTTGGCATCATATACCATTTGGGGTTACGGGTTAATCATGAATGTGTATTGACTAGTTTTGTTTTACAATGTGTGCTCGCTGTCACATATATCTTAATATTTGAGAGCAGTAAAAATAACTAGCAGTGTTGTCCACTTCACTTAATACAATTTTCCCACGTAACAAAAATCGAGACTTCCAAGTATTTTTATAACGTCAATAGAAAAGTTATAAATAGCTATCGTGTCAAGCTTGCCGTCAATTCTTTCCATTTATCTAGTTCTACTTGATGGAGTTTGAAAGAAATCATGTCTGCGGAAAAAGCTGACAAAAATATGTTAGGAAAAGGCCATAAAAACTGAAAGCGCTGAACAAGCATCATAATACAACATGAGTATGAAAAGTTTTGCCAAACAAGTACACACAAAAGTACCTCCTAACTTTCTTGTTCAGGATTCATTCGACTATTTAAGCTGAGAACTCTCCAGCAGTTTTTAATATTACTTCCGAAAACAGGTAATTACGACAAACAAAATTTCTAATACTTTGGTCAGACTCTTGACCAAGTTTCTTAAGCATAATGTTTTATATGTTCAAGTATATTAAGTTAGCATTTTCTCAGCTTAATAATTGAACATTAAAAAAGTTAACAAAACAAGTTCTAATTACACTAATAGACAGGTGTGTTCCTAATTAGTTACCCGAGTTTGAACCCTCAACTCCATTTTACTTCGCAAACTATTCTGCAATGTGTTTTGTGTCTTAACTTTGGGACAAAAAGGTCATTAATAAACAACCCGTATTATAGCCGAATCGAGCTCTTAGCGCAAAAGATTGCCAAATAAATCTTAAAGAAAACACGAAAGTAGCCTCTACGTGGACGAGAAGTTAGCGATTTCATTTCTGTGTAAATGTAATTTCGAATTTATTTAGAGAAAATTCTCAATCCATTAAATTAGAGTGCATTTAATTAACGCTACAAATTGCTGATTAAAAATACCTTTCATAAAATGTTTTACATGACTTTATGATCCGCTTTCATCTTAAATCTCGATAATGAAGGGAAAAAGATCGAAATAATTTTACTGGAATTAAGTCATGATTAAAAATTCTTGCCCGTTCTTCTCCGAAAGTAATAACTAACACTTAGGATCGGGCACTTAAGTTCTGCAACCATTTCAAAAATGGTTCGCGCTTCTAATTGATATAAATGCGTTAAGTTTTGGTTTCGCCTAAATTGAGAGATTTCTTTGCAAATGGAGGCACATATAAGAGGAAGTATGCAATTTTCAGAGCACAAAATTTGTACTTAGTACATAGTAAAGTAAATGAATGAATTGGTTACCTACAGCAGATTCGTTTGTCACAAATTTCAAGTGACAAGAATCTAGACTTTGATTTTGAAAACAATGAATTTATGGCCCCTTCATAGGATTCAGTAATAATAGGGGTTAAAGTATGAAATTGCCGATTTGTACTGAAAACCTAAATTGTATTTTTTTTTAATTTTTAACAAACTTATTTAATCAAAATAGTTGCCATTATTATCTATACATTGCGGTCATCTAATAAGAAGGTCATTTATGCCTTTACGATAGAACTCTGAGGATCTAGAGTGCACAAACAGTGTGAAAGAATTTTGTTCTGCCTCCTGGGAAGAAACTTCTTGTGACGTAGATAATTGTCCAAATCACAAAAAAAAATGGTCGTCCGTTAGAGCAAGGTCTGGCGAATATGGAGGAAGACGAATAGTTTCCAACTGCAGTTCCTGAAGAGTTAAAACGGTTTATTTTGCTGTATGAGGCCTCGCGTTGTCATGGAGCAATAGCGGTGAAGGTCGATTCATGAGTCGTGGCTGTTTTACTGCTAATTTTTTCAACATTATTCGGTGTTCGGCTGGGTATCTGGGTAGTTTGACTAGGATCGGCGTTCACCGTCTCTCTTAATTTCTCGTTAATCACCTGTCAGGCGGTCTTTCTCATGGCTCGTTCTTCAAGTCGAAGTTTCCACCACGAAAGCGTTTAATCCAAAATCGCACGGCGCGTTCTTTAGCAGACACCTCTTCAAATGCAGCATTGATATTGCGGGCTGTTTCTGCCGTTCAATCCCGCGTCGGAACTCATATTCAAAAATTACTCAAATTTTCGCAGTATCCATCTTTCTTGTTTAAGTTGAATAACAAAAACAATTGAACATCGATAATCAAATGTTTCACATTTTTTAAAAGAAAAACATCACAGAAACCACGTGAAAAAAGTTAAATTCGAAAACCTCAAACCATGAAGACTCTATGGCAATTCAAAAACCTACTAGAATAAAACGGCAATTTCATACTTTAACCCCTAATAATAATAAAAAGTTGACTCACTCTTAAAATCATTTCCTTCAGGCGTGCACTTGCCGTCGCCAATGATGCAATGCGCGTACGCCTTCAAAAGTCGCACGTTTTCAATGATCTCGTCCACATTGAAGTCATCATACTTCTTGTCGTAGAACTCATCGTCAGGTCGGGCGGCTACTACAGCTACCAACGCCAAAACAATCAGGAGTTTCATTTTGGTACTGTGGGTGAGAAATAAACAAATGAAGACGCAGATTTGAGTTTTGTCTTTCTTGTAAAACGAGCATTGGTAGAATAGGTTTGTTGAGCTATAATTCGTCAGCTATTTTTGGCCAAAGTGGACTTAACACAAATACGTGGCCTAAACGGTGAAAACCGCCTTAATCCATCATGTCAATAGATGCTCGATAAAAAGAAAAAAAAAAAAATAATAATGCTGCATCATCGAAACGCATAAGCTTACAGAAAAGTTATTTACTCTTATAACACCATATTAGGAGAAACGTACTTAGTTTCAAAACTTTTCCGCACGGACAAGAATTAATATAAAAGCCAACGAAACAGCCGAGAACATTTTTCACGACTTTTGTCCAAAAGAAGAATATTTAGGATAAAAATATTAAATTCATATTTTGTGGTAAACTACTTACCGAAATATCTTGTCAGAATAATATCACAAAACAAGAGTGGAGTCTTTATATACTTACAGCTAATTTATCCTTGAATTAACTTTTCGTCATAATGACGTCCTCGGACAAAAAAAATGATTGTTCAAAATTTGATTTTACGATGATAAAAAAAAGGTAAGACAACGTTTGTCAAGTCATTGTAATAACTTGTAATCATTTTATTTCTAATTAAGCAGTTAGTGTTTCTCTTGTTTTTGCGGAATCTCGTTGTAATAGGAATATGCTGCATTCATAAAAATAGTGCAAGAAATATATGGAATCAATAGACAAAGGTACATAAAGGCTCAATAGGAGATTACAGATTTACACTTTGAAATTGTAGTTACATTGTAGGCTTATGCTACGCGTAAAGTAGGTACTTTAAATAAAAAGAGACACTTTAAAGCCATTCTTCGAAAGACAATTGTTGACTCATCACAATTGTTTATCTCTGATAAAGGAATAAAAGTGCCAGGATCAAAACCGAAAAATCTACTTCAGTCTTAGGCGATAATGTAAAATTACAGATTCAGTGTTCATTTATCTTGCAATCTTGCTGAATGGGGTATGAAGCTTGCTAAGCATCATCGTCCACCTCCGAGCCTTTTTCCCAACTAAGTCGGGGTCGGTTTCCAGTCTAACCGGATGTACCAGTGTTTTACAAGGAGCGACTGCCCTATCTGACCTCCCCAACCCAGTTACCAACAGTTTAAGCAACAACACATATTATAAGAATTCAATAAAATTGAAAAACGCAAATGTCACTGAGGTAAGAAACTGGTTCATTTTTTATTAACAAAAAGTAAAAACTAAAAATTCAAATCTTTTGCAATCAGGATCATGTAAAGGTAAAAAAATGCATTGTATATTTTAAGGGTTTTTTTTTTATTTTAATGCAGTTGTTCAACTCTACATGCAAATTACTTGGATTACAATGCATCTTTTTGGATCCCCTTATCGAATTTTATGCATATTTTAATCTTTTTGATTTAATTATTTTTTTCAATGTCAACCGTATTCTTGAGTCATTTTGTACTTTTTACTTTATTTAATATTACCAATATCTTTTTACATGTCTAAATCCTTCCACTATAATAATCTTGAATGTTATTGAATACAGTATGTACAGACAATTACTTAAAAAAGATTTGGACATACTTAGCGTATTTATTTTTCGGGATACGCAGCAAATCTTTATGAAAATGCCGGTGACACATGAGAGCGTCTTAATATTATAATTGTTTTTTATGAGCAATCAAAAACTACACCACGTGTGACCTTAAACTTATAAGGTCTAATTAGACTGAAATATTGCATATTCTGTCTTTTTTAATTCCAAGTTTATTACATCCTACACATTGCTTAATTGTTCTCAAAATGTTCCTATTTGCTCAACGTAGTCCCAAGTTCACTGACAACATAAACGTCCGTTTTCTTCAAACCACTCGTTCCCACGGATTTTTACGTTCAATTTTCGAAAGAAACAGTTGCTTTAAGAAAAAACGGACGTTTAAGTTGTTAGTGAACTTGGGCCTCAGTTGCAAAATTGAAATGGTCGATTATCAAAACGGGGAAAGTTCAAATGGTCCATTGTAAAAACTTGCTTGTTCTTGTAAAAGTTTGGCGTTATCCTCCATCCATGAAGTTTAACTGCATTCATGAAGTTTTCAATGGTTGTTTACCGAAAATAATAGAATAATAGATTTTATAATAACGTTGATCCCCACACTTCGTTAGGAGTACCCAGAAATTGATTTGTTATCTGTCAGAGAGTCTGATCATATTTTGTACGTTTTAATTGTTTTCGTAATACTTACGATGAGTTACACTAATTTTGCTATAAAGAAAAACGACTCATTTTCAAATCGCTAATTTGATCAATGAGCTTAGCTAAATCTTAGTTTAAATTATTTTTCTTAAGAAAAAAATTCGTACCCAAAAGATGCAATAATAAGGTACTCGTATTTTGCTATTTACAACATTTATAACTTTGATAAGTATTTAAAAAAAACTGTTGCAGACAAATTGTTTTCTTCCAAGAATTTTAAAAGCACAGCAAAGTCTGGCCTGCTGCATATAAAAAAGCAATACTTCTCTTCAATATTTATCCACGTGTAGCTAAAATCCTGAAGAACATTTTCTGAAAGGGTTATATTTATTCCTAAGCTACTGGAAGTGTCAACCGACCTATTTAAGACTTGCAAAAGATTGCTATAAATGGACACAGAGGCGGTCCGTGACGCGTGAACATTTCTGCCATTGTGGTAACCTGCGTCAGTGGTGAGCCGTCTCAAGTTTATTTACTAACTTTTATGTAATCACTCGTATAGTGTAAAAATAGGAGAAGTTTCGTAACAATTTCTACGTAACTTTTTCAGACTGACCTGTATACTACAAAAAGTTAAAAAGAAATGTGGCCTAGTGAGTAAAGAACCAACCTCTTTAGTATAGTGCGTGGGTACGATTCCAGGCCAGGCAACTACTAATGCAACTTTTCTACAGTTTGTATGTACTTTCTAAGTATATCTTGGACACCAATAACTGTGTTTCGGATGGCACGTTTAACTGTAGGTCCCGGCTGTCACTGAACATCCTTGGCAGTCGTTACGGGTAGTCAGAAGCCAGTAAGTCTAACCAGACGAGCCATTCATAGTTGGGAAAAGTCTAGGCGGATGATGGGGTGGTTTTTGGTATTAATGACCTACTTACGAATGAAGATCTTTTTAAAATTTTCTTTAAATAACGGTGGAGTTTATTGAATGAAGATATTTCAATATTCCATAGAATAAAACAAAAGAGTAGCGACGCGGAGAAAGCCTTGAAACATGAAACTTTGCAGTGTTCTACGCATTGTAATAAACTTAATGAACAGGATGCAAATAAAGTGGGTCACTGTTTATTATAAAGGGGTAGACAATATCGCGCTATTTATATATAACTATGTAGGTTAATTCCCTTCATATCTGCATCTTTAATTAAAGCCTTCAACTGTGATGATGTCAGAAATATTCAAGTGCTAACGAGTTGTACAGTCAACTTCAGGTGAGTGGTAATAGTTTTAAAGGAAAATCGTACTTACTACTATTGAGTTATGGTGCATGACAGTTACCACTAATGTGCAGTTTACTGTACCTAGTTATAGCCTGACACGATAGTTTAGACTTTACGTAGGTAGTTACAAGAAGGTTATTTCACGGTTCAAAGAAGGATCAAATCTGCAAGATTCCTTTGAGATTTATTACTTGTGAATATTGCATGATAAAGACATTTCTGCTTGATATTGGAATATGTAGCGAGAGTGAGATGTTATGAACCAAGTTACATAATAATATATGTTTGTTATCAAGTGTTGATTATTGGCATAACTGTAAGGCCTCTGCCTCGAATTTTGCGGGCAGCGGGGCGGCAGCGGCGGCGGCGCGGGCGGTCACCGTTTGACTGGAGCTCACCCCTCGTTGCCCGCTCCCGCGCCGCTGTATTCGAGGGCCGGTCCATTTGATTATACGCGTAAGATCCTGCCGCTCCCGCGCCGCCTCCGCTGCCGCCCCGCTGCCCGCAAAATTCGAGGCCGAGGCCTAAATGCCTTTCAGATTGACCAGCTACTATTGAAGCTTTCTCTGAGTTTCAACCAGGACGCACACTAACGCAAATTGTTGTCCTGTCTTGGCCATCGATAAATTGCACGCGTATAAGGAAAACGCTCACTAAGCTTCAATTTGAACTTTATTAGCTACGAGATAGAGTTCATTTCACGTTGTAGTGCCTAATATGGTCAATGGAATTTGTTTGTTGTTATCAAGCTTTCAGTTTCACAGATCTGCTTTGTCATTATCGTTTGGATTAAGGTGTATTTTTCCTCTGGCCCAGGTAAATAGGTATTTTATCTTTTATCCTTTCTTTACTTGAAAGCTAGCTTCCCCGTACACGGACAATAAGTAATGTGTGCATTATTCTCATATACTTACTGCTAAGTTCCACCAAAATCTGCAAAGCAGTTTTCCCGTGATGAAATAACAAGCATATACACGGACATACTCAGAAACATTCATCTTTGTAATATTACTATGATACAATTGTACACAATACGTAGTTATAATATTAGTAGGTACATAATATGTATAAGTACCTACCTAGTTATATACAGATTCTTGTTACCAATTTAGTGAATGTCACACAACGCTTGGGATTTGCGAACAACGGATTTGTATAATCCATCTGTCATTTGCAATAAGATATTTGGCTTAAAAGCTTAACCCCTTTGCCTGTACTAATTGTATCTGTAGATAAGTACATGTGTATACTTCGCTAGTAGGTAATTTGTTTGTATTGACGTTTTGTATGCTTTTGAGCGTAAGTAGTGACTATGCATCAAGTCACTTGTCATACTAATATTGTAAAGGGTTAGTCCTGAGTGTGTATTTGTTATTTCTTCACGCGCAAAAGTCTATAAGGATTTTGATGAAACTTGACAGTAACAAAGTTTCAAAATTAGAATAAAATATAGGCTCATTTTTATCCATGTCTTAAAAAGTTCCTTCAGGAAGCGGGTGGAACCGCTTGTAGGTAAATCAATAATGTAATCTACAAGGATTCTAAGAACTTCTTTTTTGAAAACATTATCTGAATGATTTCTTTGGATTGACCATCCAAAAATGACGTTAATTTTTACTTCCTTGTAATTTCCCAAAACTCCCACTGATGGAAACTTCCAGAAAATTTGGCCCTAACTCCTAATGTATCCCAAAATCGATCATTTTCTTACATCGCAATTCACGTCACATATTATATCAGCCTCAAGGCCTATGATTACGAAAATAGACGCTTTGAATCTCTCGGTAATCTAAATAAATTATCCGTCTCTAATTTCCTTCGCTTTGTAGATATATAGCTCTCCATTTCTCCAGGCTGTATTGAATTATTGGCCATCAATTTTAGGTGTTAGTGCGAAATCCACTGGTTTAGACCGGTGGATTTCGTGGTGGCGGTAAATTGGACATGGATTGAAAATACTAAAAATAGAATATGTACAAAAAATTGCTCATTTAGGAACGTCATAGCCCTGTCGCACCTGTTCAGAATATTTTTCTGCCTTTAAGACGTTCTTCAGTTTACGTTTTTCTGTTAGACAGGAGGTTCAGTGATTTAAAAAAAAATAGAATTGAAATTAGGTACTAATGTCAACAGTTGACATGCGTATGAGTTCGTTATTTTATTAAATGTAGTGTTTATAATTGTAACTACGATTTAGCTAATTGTTTCCAATAATTATAATAATTTAATTTGAGCAACTCCCTATTTGCTAATACTCTGCACAATAGGTCTTTAGTTTCATGAATACTAATGCATCTATTAACAATGCCTTCAATATTGTAGGTACTGAGTCCAGAATAGTTAATTTGGACAATAACGAACTAATTCAGTGAGAAAAGACAAAATAAACTATTATATCTGTTGTAGTGTTTAAATTGCAGGTGTTACTACTATTGTCTCCCGAAAATTCAGTCCTATTATATGCAATGGTTAACAGTGCCTTGACACTGGTGGATTTTTGTCGCGCGTAGCAAAATTGAGTATAAACGTATTTTCACTTATAATACCACAAGAGCTTCAAAATTATCGGGTATTTTCCGATAGGTTCGTTGCAAACAAATGAAGGAGTCAAGTTTTTCAGGTTAAAAAATCACGAGCGCGAAGCGCGAGTGATTTTTCCTGGAAAACTTGACGACTTTATTTGTTTGCAGGGAACCTTGAGGGAAATGCCAGATAATTTTGAAGCTCGTGTGGTATTCGGGGGATTATTTTTCCGTCCCAAATGTCGGCCACAACCTGTCAGTTTGACGTAGCAACGACCAGAGAAAATATTCAAAAAAAATTATCAGTATAATACCATGTAGGTTGTACCACGTGACGTCGAATGGTGCAATTCTATTGGTCGATATTTGGGTCGGAAAAATAATCACTTATAATACCACAAGAGCTTCAAAATTATCGGGTATTTTCCGATAGGTTCGTTGCAAACAAATGAAGGAGTCAAGTTTTTCAGGTTAAAAAATAACGAGCGCGAAGCGCGAGTGATTTTTCCTGAAAAACTTGACGACTTTATTTGTTTGCAGGGAACCTTGAGGGAAATGCCAGATAATTATGAAGCTCGTGTGGTATTCGGGAGATTATTTTTCCGTCCCAAATGTCGGCCACAACCTGTCAGTTTGACGTAGCAACGACCAGAGAAAATATTCAAAAAATTTTCAGTATAATACCATGTAGGTTGTACCACGTGACGTCGAATGGTGCAATTCTATTGGTCGATATTTGGGTCGGAAAAATAATCACTAGTATCTTAAAAATTTTGGCGGAAAATGTGAAAGCGCTGTAAGAGGTGTTAGGGGGTTGTTGACATGTAGCTTTTTTTACACGCTTTTTATTAGCTTCACCTGTATGTTTGTAGGTTTGTATGTTTGTATGTTTGTTTGTAACCGACTTCTTTGGGCGCGATTTTGACCCACTTTAAACGGCCAGATTTCGTTCAAACTTTGTAGATTTATTGAGGACCGATGACAATACACTAATTTGATAAAATTATTTCATTTTTAACCGACTTCCCAAAAAGGAGGAGGTTACACATAGACATCGATTACTCCGAGGTTAATAGACCGATTTACGTGATCCTTTTTTTGTTCGACTCGGAATAGCTGCCAGTTGGTCCCATAGTCATCAGGTCAGGATCTGATGATGGAAACCCTGAGAAATCGAGGGCAACCTTCAAAAGTTGTAGGCATACATAGGGTAAAAACTTGACACTTAGGTGTACGCCTAAAAACACTATTCAACTGTGAAGATTTGGAGCTGACCTGATGATGGAGACCAGAGAGGGTCGAGGGAACTTGACAACTGAATATGTAAACTACCTCGTGTTTGGGCTTAAATTATTTGTATTGACAAGACCTTTGCAACAGTGTAGGTTTGGAGCTGACCTGATGATGGAGACCAGAGAAAGTCGAGGGACCTCGACAACTGAATATGTAAACTACCTCGTGTTTGGGCTTAAATTATTTGTATTGACAAGACCTATGCAACAGTGAAGGTTTGGAGCTGACCTGATGATGGAGACCAGAGAAAGTCAAGGGAACTCGACAACTGAATATGTAAAATACCTCGTTTGGACTTATATTCTTTGTATTGATGAGAACTTCCCACTTGTATGGATAGTGACAACTATTCGTATCACTGAAAAGCTTTAAATAAATAACCTTTTTACAAAAAAATTAAACCGAGTTCCCAAAACACTAAAAAGCAAAAACAATAACTAATTTTAGGTGCATCGGCCTAGAAGTCGGTGGCAAAATTAACTTAGTAACATCCATTAGACACCGACTTCTAGGCTTTTCAATTTGCAAAATATGATCTTTGTTAATTTATATAATTTTCATCTATAGTTGATAAGGTAAGAAAAATAATTAAATTTTTCTAGAATTTTTCTCTACAGTCGATAAGGCAGGACTCGATGTTAATTTTTATTTCCAATAATTATCTTTAGCCGTTTTCTCTAATATTGACAATTTTTTGTATACTAAAGAGAATTTTAATTCTACAAAACAAATAATAGTTTTAAAACAAACTAAAAAGTAGAAAATAAATATTAGTTTAAAAAAACTAAAAAACACGCTTTTTATAGAAAAACGAACTAAAAAATAGGAAATAAATTTTAATGAATTTAAATTAAGAAAACAGTGTTAAAAATTTCAATGAATATAAATTAATAATATTTAAAAAAAGCGTGGGGTGCTTTTTAAGATATTATCGAAATGAAAATCACTGTACTCATATCTGTCAATAAAATATTTATAACTATTGACACCATGCACCCCACGCTTTTTTTTAAATATTTTTTTTTTGTATTCACACTATTATTAATTTATATTCATTGAAATTTTTAACACTGTTTTCTTAATTTAAATTCATTAAAATTTATTTCCTATTTTTTAGTTCGTTTTTCTATAAAAAGCGTGTTTTTTAGTTTTTTTAAACTAATATTTTTTACATAAAGCTGTTTTTGTTTTCGAATAGTAGGTATGTGTCGGTTCTGAACCTGATATCTCGATGGTCGTGTCCAGGATTCATGAAACCCATGAAACAAAAAAGAAAAAGCTGAAAACCATGTTGGATCGTCATGACAAATAGTTGCACACGTTATATATTTAATTGACACTAACACTAATTAGGGTAATAATTAGCTAACATGTTAATTTCAAAAACCACTAAAACAACGCTTAATTTAAACCTGTGGGCAATTAAATATTTTGCCAACAACTGTTTTTCTAATGTCACACAAAATAAGCTTCAAAACACAATAATTAGTTCGGTTAAATTAACACGTGTGGGATGGCTATAATTGATAAAATCGAATTAAGGTAAACACTATTTAACTTTATTCGGTAAAGTTCCATTTTATTTGCTGGATATACGAAATTATTCCATTGCCTGCGTTTCAATTGTTTTAGAGTATTTTTATCCGTAGGTCTAATAATGGACCTTACGTTCGGTGTTTTTTTTTTGTAGAATTCTGTCAAAGTTTTTACCGTTCAGATACCTGATCGTTGTTACTTCTATATTTCCATTCATCTTCATACTGAATCATGAGCCTAAACCAACTATCGGCCACCTAAAAGTTTGTAGTATGTGTACACTTATGCTTAGCTCTCAGTAATTAGTGAACAATGTTGAGAGCCGGCCTAAGACGAATGTATCTTTGTCCAGGTTTTAGCTGGCTTAGGAAAATAATAACATATTTCCATTTATCCTAGTTAAGCGCGCACGCTCCGATCGGATTACAAATACTAAGTATTTACCAAACTATTTCCATTGGAAGATTAATTCATAAAGCCTACCGCAGTTATGCAAGTTCATAATTTTACTGAGTCTAAAAAATTTACATAAAAAGAAAAGTGTTTTTATTGGCACATCAATTTTAAGTTACTTATATAAAATATGTATTAGTTTTAATATTATAATATTAGTGTATTGTATTTTTCTATGGGCCTTAGATGCCTGATTAAAATAAATAAATAAAATAAAAATTGGCACATTAAAAAACGATTTCAAAATCAAACAAGAAAAGACAGAAAATAAAATACATCTTCATCAAATAAACGGAATGAGCCGTCTCTAGATCTCATAAAAACTTAATTTATTACATTTTTAATTTTACAACCGTAACATAATAAATTAACTTTACATGATTATAATTATACAAAAATATTACACAAAGAGAGCCCACATTAATATTAAATTCAAAATATTACGACAGTGGCTGAATTATAATAATTTGGTTTTATTTTGGCTTTGTGTTCGTATAAAGGCTAATTGTAATTACTGTTTTACATTAAAATTATTAAGTAGGTACGTGATATAAACTGTTAAACTAAAAGATTAGTCATTTTTCCTACACACATCAAAAAATCTCTTGTCACAAAATAAAATTGGGTTAATTCTGAAATAATATGAAATTACAATGAAAAAAAAACAGCGCACATTAGCTATTTCCCGTCTACCGTAATTCCAATCGATTATTTACGTCTTTTACATCAACTTCCTGAAATATTGGACATATGCAAATCAACAGCTTCTATTGAAACGATTCGTTTTGTGTACGGGCTTCAAACAATAAATGTTGTTATAAGAAAGCGGGCAACAGATAAATCAGTTCTAAAAAAAATCTGTAGAATACAATAATTTTACAGTCTCCACTCTCTCAAGTTTAGTCTAAAATTAAGCTAAAGACACGAACTTTGTCACAAAGTCCAAGTAAGCGTCAATCAGTACAAAGTTTGTAAATCTCCTTTTATTATTAAATGAAAACACTTCAGCAACTAGAGTGTTAAATTAGAACAAAGATAAATGAAAACGAGCGTCAAAAGTAACGAATTGCAATTGAGTGTAACAGAAAAATTGTGCTTCAATTTAGAGAGAGCACTTTCTTCTTTTGATATAAAAAACGCGTCATATTTCAAGTAAAGACGAATATTGCACGACTTAATTTCATCGACAACATCGTCTGTCAATTTCTTTAGCTTCAAAGGTGTCAACAACTTAAGATTATTGGATACTGAAGATCACAGGATCCATTGTTGTTCCAAGGGCGAACCGAAGGTCCAATTAAGGAGACATTGAATGCGCTCCAAGGAGCGTTTAATTAAGGCCGTCACGATAGATGTTTAGATACGTGGGCGTTGCGTGACCCCTCTAGTTCACCAAGCAATTCCCTGCCAAGATATCCTGCTGATGACTGAGGCTGATTGGAGCCATTTGCATTAGTGCTGACCAGTTAAACTAAGACGTAGTGCCGTAGTGTTGTAACTTGTAATTACGATAGTAAGTCTCGACGAGTAAGTAGATAGATAGTTAGAACCGTACTTTGTTTTTGTAACAAAGACGTCGTGGTTTAGTGAGGTCAGCGTGCCCTTTTGTAAATAGGGAAAGAAAATACGTCACTAGTGAAAGCTCTTCAGGCTTATCCTGTGGTTGTAACCATTTCAAAGACCACAACCTAATGAGAATAAATAACTGTTTATGTATAAATTGCTTAGAAATAGTAACTGATTTAGATGAACATTAAGTCCAGCAAATAAAAAAAAAAACAAATAATAATCAAATACCTACACAAATCTAAATGATTCTTCGAATTATTTTTTAGAATTTCTAACAGCTTCTTAGAATTAATTTTAGTTTTAATGCCATGGCAATAATTTCATTAGTCTGTGGGTGTATAAGAGGTAAATCGTCTCAACCTTCACAGAAAGCAAGCAACTTAAAATGTATTTCATGTACAACAGAAATTCGAGGAAGCTGTTTGCATCACAAAAATAATCTCCAAACGAAAATGGAATTGATAAAATTACGACCACAAAATCACTTGTTTGTGTGATTGATGAGTATGGCGTATTCAGAGAAAATAATATTATGGTGGGATTATTCACCGATAATATTTCAAAGGTCGGCTTCCATTATTTTTGCAGTTTTAACGTTAAATTATAATTAAAGGTGTGGCGGATGAGGGTGCGCGAGGTGAAGAAAAGAATAACAGCTGTTAATTTTAACACTGGGAGCGATCATCAGCGGGCATGCCCAACATACGCGCGCGATCACGCGTGGGCGTCTTCGTGGTCGGGTGCGAACTGGACTAAACAAAATGGCGGACGCCGGTCGTAGCACGCGCCGCCGTGCGGGCAAGCGCCGAAATAATTTTTAAATACGCGGACGCGATTGGCCCGTTTGGGAATGCCGCGCTGAGGCCCCACAGATTATTTAATAATCAAACGAATCAATACACTGTCTCTTTAAAGTTACTATTAACTTAGTACTAAAGATAATTTTACAAAAAATCTTATTACTACGTAATATTATATTATTTCGATGGGCGGGCCGTCTCATCATCAACATCCTGCCCCTCAGTGTTGTCTGAGCAACACTCATCACTCAGTAAGAGAGCAACACGAGAAGCTGGACGCTTTACGACTCCGGTCTTTGTTTTAACATCTACGACCCTTACCCGTCCGTCGGATCCTGGATAGACTGTTTGTATGACGCCTTTCGGCCAGACATTTCTGGGTGAAGCGGGATCTGCTATGATGACAAGGTCACCTACCTGTAGCTGAGCTCCCTCGCGGTTCCACCTCTTGCGAGGCGCTAGAGTAGGCAGAACTTCTTTAACCCACCTAGTCCAAAACAAGTCCGCAAGGCGCTGGGCTATACGCCATTGTTTTCTTAAATATAAATCGTTGTCGTCAAAGACGCCGATTTGTGGTAGGTTAGATGACGATCCTAGTAAAAAATGATTAGGTGTTAGTGCTTCTGGGTCTCTTGGATCCACAGAAACATGAGTTAAGGGACGACCGTTGATCATATTTTCCACTTCACATAGAAACGTAGTCAGGGTCTCTTCTCTAGGGGTGCGCTCTTTGAGAACTACTTTTAGTGCTGTTTTTACACTCCTAATGAGCCGTTCCCATGCACCTCCCATATGGGGACTAGCTGGTGGAATAAACTTCCACTCAACTCCTTTATTAATCGTGTCCGATATTAACTGTTGTTGGTTGTCAACCAGCTCTTTATAAGCCTTTTTTAGCTCAGTATCTGCCCCTCGTAGGTTGGTCCCATTATCAGAAAACATTGTACGTGGCCAACCTCTACGAGCGGCCATCCTACGCAAAGCCATTATCATGGAGTCAGTCGTAAGAGTCGGAACTACCTCGATATGCACAGCACGTACTGTGAGACAAGTGAACAGCACACCGTACCTACGCACTCTCTGTCTACCAACGACTACTTCTATCGGCCCGAATAGGTCAACTCCGCACATGGTAAACGGCCTACGATGATGCATGAGTCGGCATTCAGGTAAGTCACCGAGACGCGGCGGTTGAGGTAAGGCTCTCTTAAAGCGGCAAATTAAGCATTGTCTAGCTACGAAGCGCACCGTAGGTCTCAATCTGATGAGCCAATATTTCTGTCGCAACTCATTGACTACCATCTCATTGCTTGAGTGAGCCGCGTTTATGTGGTAATGGGTCACGATGAGCCGGGCGATATGGTCTTTTCCATCTAAAATTACAGGACATTTAGTATACTGATCAACATTCTTCGAGTTCATAATACGGCTACCTACGCGCAACAAATTGTTTTCATCGAGTATTGGGGTAAGTGAACGTAAACGACTATCTGGCTTAACTTGTTTATTTAATTTAAGTGAATTTATATCATCTTGAAAAGAATGTGCTTGCGAATAACGAAGTAATAATACTTCTGCTCTGTTCATTAATTAATTTTGTTGAACTCTTTTTGCATTTTTCAATAAATAATAACACCATCGCAGTAGTACGCAACAATCGCAACCAGCTGGAAAATCGACTTGGTTCGGGAACAGGTAAGTCACATTTAATATTATCATTATTTTGAACAATGTTTACTTTTTCTAATATGTCGTCACTAATTATTATTTTTGTTTCAGGTCGCTGCGGCCAGCAGGAACGCGGTTGGCGCAGGAAAGATGGTCCGGTAAACCATTCAGAGTCACTACTCAATACATAATCATTATTTTTTGTCCCCAGGTCCGCGACGTTCAATGCAGTAGGCACATAGTGCCACTCGTCCGTCTGACTCAACTCGTCTATTTCTCCGAGTCTATTTGCAATAAAAACTTTATATGATCTACATTTATTTTTAATCCAATGTAAAACTGTAGTAGAATCAGTCCAATAATATACTGAATTTGGTTGCAAACGATGTTCTGTTTTAATACTATTAGCTAATTTGCATGACAATAAAGCGCCCTGCAACTCAAGTCGCGGCACGGTAACAGGTTTTAACGGAGTAACTTTACATTTACTAGCGATAAATGATACGGTAACGCGTCCATCGGTGCTTTCCCGGCGCCAATAAGCGACCGCAGCGTACGCGTTCGGCGATGCATCGCAAACAACTTTTTGGTCTGTGGCAACCCTGTTGACAAGACGTCAACAAAACTTCTCCCAATTAATTAATTTAATTTAAATATAATTTAAGTGTTATTTTATAAGTTATAACATTAATTCGCAATAATAATAAACACTTATTGCTGGGACGGTAAATTTTGTGATATACTTTGTGTTTTACTGTGTAAATATAACCAAGTCTCGGCCTGTCAAAGTTCGAAACTTGGTATAACGATCTTTGAAAGTTTTGAATTAAAGTGCATTGTCATCGTGAAATCCTGTAAGTACTATCTTTTTTCAACTTAATTTATTACTTAGAATTCTTATTCTTCATTAGTGATTACCGGAGAGAATAATTAACATCATAATAGTGCCTAGAAAATAGTTTCTCACACAAACTAAAACACTTTCATAAACACCTACCTGAGTTATTGTTTTTTCTGTGCAAAATGGAAAGAATAATGACCAGGAAAGCCACTGCACGTTTGGAGGAAGCTAAACTCCAACAAACACTAGTGGAACTTAAGAAATATAAGGATTTGTGTGGGGATCTACAGAGGGAACAGGATGACAATGAGAAGGAAGTACTAAATATTTTAAACAATAATAGTAAATTAAAGAGTGAGATGGCAGAACTGCACTGTCAATTATTAAACATCACAGAAGAACGGGATAAGCTCCAACACATTGTTGACCAGTTTGACCGGTGTAGCGATGAGTTTGACACAACTCTCAAACACAACGCTGAACTGAAGTGTAGGTTGAGTGAGGCCCAGGACACTATTATTAGGATGGAGAGTACCAGCCAGAGACTTCAAACAGAGCAAACCAATGCACTGTTTGAGGAACTGGTTGGTACCACTCCGGTGCAGTCTGCTGGCTCACTCTTGAAAAATAGTTCTCAAATAGTGACTATTGACCTGACTACTGACAACAGCTTTGCATCAATATCCCAGGTCAAGCAAATTATTGGCAGCAAAAACAAAGTAAAGAAATATGCCAAAATAAATAAATTTATTAAAAGGACTCAAAAGTTAATAAAAAATAACAAAAATAATTACACCAAAACCTACAAATCATTAAACAGTTGTAAAAAACTGCAATTAAATTTCAATAATAGTAAAAAAGAATATGAGGTTGATATGCAGCGTCTGCAGTCAAGGATTCTCCATTTACAAGAGTCATTGATGGCAGTTACATGCAAATATCAAACCTCACAAAGAGAAATGGGTGAGTACATACTGGCAATGAACAGCTTGGTCGATCTGTGTAGTGAGAATGAGAAAATGTTTAATTCATTAACAAACAATCGAACACCAGGTTGTGAACAAGATCTGCCAGGCTGTTCAGGGTTAGATGGTTCTCATCAATCTTCTCATTGTATTAAATTAAATAGTTGTAAAAAAAGTACTTCCTTCGACACACAAAAACCAATAGAATTAATACAAAAGGAAAAAAATAATTGCAAAAAAATAGTAATATATAGCGATGAAATTGGACAAAACATGTGTCACAGATTACATCAACATTTAGGTGAGCAGGTAATAAACTATTGTATGCCTGGGGCTACTTATGAACAAATATTAGATAAAATACTAAGCAGTAGTTACTGTCCAACTACTACTCTGGTTGTACTAATTGGGAGAAGAGGAAATGCCACTATTAAATCAGTTATTAAATACTTTGAGTGTTTATCTCAATTAAACGTAGAGAAAATAGTTTTGTATGCTTTTCCCTATGGCAAGGGCTTGTCACAGACAGAAAACAAATATAGACATAAATGCAATCTCAAAATACAAACTATGACATTGTATAATGAAAAATTCAATTTTATTGACTCTAATGTACTCATTAGTAATAATTATTTTATGACAAAAGATAATTATTATCTTTGTAATTTTTATAAAGAACAAATAGCAAAATCGCTATTTTATTGTATTTATAACAAAGCCAAATGCTTGGCTAACGATACTGCTCCTTTTCAGCAGTCTAGTTTTATTTTTTCACAGAACTTGGAATTAGTTCCAAGTGATTTAAATTCCACCACCAGACAATAGAGCCAATCTCTAGCAATAGTCAATCGATTATTTTGGATTGTGACATAAATACAATTATATCTTCAAATGTACAATTAAATACCGCAAAAAATGTTGTCACTTCTGATCCATCAAACCCTTTGAGTATAAATACTAGAAACAAACAGAATTTGAATATATTCCATCAAAATATTCAAGGTTTGATTGGTAAAGAATTGGAATTGGAGTTGTTCATGAACTGTAATAATATAGATATTTTATGTTTAACTGAGCATTGGCTTAAAGAGCATCAGTTCATGTTTAGCTTCAAGAACCATTGTGTAGGCAGCTCGTACAGCAGAGTAAATATAATACGTGGTGGTTCTCTAATAATTCTTCGCAATACCATTAAATTCAAAGAACGGAAGGATATTGTGAACCTTTCTGTTGAGCGAGTAATTGAGATATCATGCGTTGAGCTTGAGCAGTTCATTGTAATGAGTGTATACAGGCCCCCATGTGCAACATATACAATTTTTGAAAAGCATCTGGAAGATGTATTATTCAAAATTTCTAATAATAATAAAACAGTTGTCGTCTGTGGAGACTTTAATATTAATATACTGGAAAATACTGCTATTGTTAATAATTTTATAACTCTATTTAAATCATACAACTTGTACAGTACATTTCTCGAGCCAACTAGAATAACTAGCACTAGTGCTACATGTATAGACAACATTTTCACAAACTTAAAACCTTTAAATAAACAAATTTTAAATGTGTTGGATTCTGATCACTCTGGTCAATTAGTTATTTTTCCTATGAAAACTAACAGAGGTCTGAGAAAAAATGTAAGTTTTATTCCTGTAAACAAACATCGCTTGGAACAATTTAAAAATAACTTGTTTGAAAAACTGCCTGAATTGCCCTATCATGATAATCCTGATCAAGCTTACAGCCTTTTATTCAACTTAATTAATTGTGAATTTAAAAAAGTTTTTACTACTAAGTCCATATCTGTTTGTGATCAGGCAACATTTAGTGATTGGGCAACGCCGGGTATTTACAAAAGTAGACAGAAGTTGTTTGAATTATACTATGAAAGATCATTCAATCAAGATGAAACATTTAAACAGTACGTTAAAAACTATTCAAAAATATTTAAACGAGCCTGTACCTCCGCAAAATCAGTACACATAAAACAGAAAATAAAAGCTTCTGGAAATAAAATAAAAACCACCTGGAATATAATTAATTCAGAAATAGGCCGATCCACTGTACGGAATCGAGACTTTCACTTAAAAATAAACAATGTAGACATTAAGTCAGACTCGGAGGTAGCATCTGAGTTTGAAAATTTTTTCACCAATATCCCTATTTTAACAACCAGAACTCTGATGGCATCTTCCAGTTCGGCTCTTACAATATTAAAAAATTGTGTTGCGGAATGTGACAAAGGTTTTGAATTCACGGTTGTCAGCTCTAAGGATATTATTCAAGCGTATAAAGATCTCGATGTAAAAAAGACTGCTGACCTTTGGGGATTGTCAGTTCAGATAATCTCATCGATAATTGAAATAATTTCACCTTATTTAGCAACTGTGTTCAACTCTTGTGTTGCATCAGGTGTTTTTCCTGACTTGATGAAACTTAGTAAAGTAATTCCATTGTTTAAATCAGGTAGTACAACCGATCCATCAAATTTTCGGCCAATTTCAATTTTACCCACTTTGAGTAAAATTTTTGAGAAGTTAATATTACGTCAATTGTTGAGCCATTTTAATAGAAACAACTTGTTGCACACTAAACAATTCGGATTTACCAAGGGTCGTTCTACTACGGATGCGGGCGTGGAATTGCTTAAAAATATATTCGAGGCCTGGGAGGATTCGCAGGATGCGCTCGGTATTTTCTGCGACTTGTCCAAGGCTTTTGATTGCGTGCACCATGATATACTCATCAGGAAACTTCACCACTATGGTATCAAAAACAAGGCTCTTGACCTTCTGACTTCTTATTTGCATAATAGAATTCAGAGGGTGGATGTCAATGGTAAGAGGTCTTCTGGATCTACGGTCACCATGGGGGTTCCACAGGGTTCAATTCTAGGCCCTTTTTTGTTTCTTATTTATATTAATGACCTCCCTTATCACGTAAGGGATAATCACAAGATTGTGTTGTTTGCCGATGATACTTCACTCGTTTTTAAAATCAAGCGCCAACTCGACAATTTTGACGAAGTTAACAATGCACTCTCAAAGGTTGTTCATTGGTTTAATGTCAATAATCTTCTTTTAAATGAATCTAAAACGAAGTTAATTAAATTCTCAACGCCTAACGTAAGGCAGTTACACACCAATGTACAACTAAATGGAGTAGAGTTGAAGCCTGTTGAGTCAACGGTATTTCTTGGTTTGACCGTTGATTCCAAACTCCAATGGGGCCCACATATAGTTAAATTGTCAGGAAGGCTTAGTTCAGCCGCCTATGCTATTAAAAAGATCCGACTTATCACCGATGTGGACACAGCCAGAATAGTTTATTTTAGTTACTTTCATAGTTCAATGACGTATGGGATTCTCCTTTGGGGAAACTGTGCGGATGTTGAAACTATATTTATTCTACAGAAAAGAGCTGTTCGAGCCATTTATAATCTGGGCCCAAAAGTTTCTCTCAGAGAGAAATTCAAAGAAATAAACATTCTGACTGTTGCCTCTCAATATATTTTTGAAAATTTAATGTACGTTCGTAAAAACATTTCTAACTTTGTTCAAATGTCTGATGTTCATAGCATAAATACTAGGAATAAACATAATCTCGCTGTACATGCTACTCGCCTCCACAGAGTAAGCAACTCGTTCATGGGTCAATGTATACGCTTTTACAATAAACTTCCCAAAGCGGTTCGTGACTTACCTATCAGGAAATTTAAAAATCATATAAAATCCAAACTCTTGAAAAAAGGATATTACAAAATATCTGATTATTTAAATGATAAAGAAGCTTGGGAATGAGCTGCTCGCTTAGTGAGTGATATCTTTTTAAATGCCTGTGTATTGTTACTTTTGACATTTAAATATTATTATCATCAGATAACTTTTATTAATGACATTCTTTTTATTGACATTTATATGTTATAATTGTATTTTTTTTTTTAATTTATTATTATTATTGTGAATGTGAGTATCGTGTATGCGAGCAACATTATATATCCTTATAACATAAATACTGTCTGGCGGGTTTGAGTATTTTTAAATGGCCTACGCAAATGTTCTGCAGATCTGGTATCGTCGTGTGACAGGTCGTTGAGCTCCCTAAGATATGGTTGAGCTACACGACGACTGATGCATGCGTGCCGTCTGTTGGGACTGGTCAGCTCCAGCCTGATGTGGCTCTTTCCTCAAAAGGCCATTCCAGACCGCGTACATGGTGACACTCACACATAATTATTTCATTTATAACATGTTTGGACTTTAAAAGAGACTATGACCCTTGAGTTTGTTTCGGCGTTTCTTCTCAGGGATCAGTCAGTTAGGAAATGCCGGCCTCAGCGTTCTTAAAATGACGTGTAAAAGTGATGTAATGTCCAACTTGCAAAATAAACAATTTCATTTCATTTCATTTCATTTCATTTCATTTCATTACAAGTGAAGTTCCAAACTCGCTAAAGTATCGCTAGCACTATCACTAGAAAAATAAAATCGCGGAATTTTAATGTTATTTATTTCTTTAGCTTGAATCAACCATTTGCAAAATAAATCATATAAATCATCTGTTAATTTATCGTCCCAATTAATATTACTTTTCCAAGTTTCACGCATTAATATTCTCCCTTTAATCGTAAAAGGTCCTAAGTAACCGTGAATATCAAAAATAGACATAACAATACGTAACATTTCGCGTTTCGTAGGTACACGTTTAAAAAGTAAAATATCTTCGGGTATACGCTTAAAAGATAAGTCCAAAGCCAATACATCGCTGCGCGGGAACCATAATATGCCTAACGCTCGTTCTGCTTGTTTAGCAAAATTGAACTCTATTGCCATGTTATTAAGGCTGTCTTTAGGAATGTCACTGAGAACGGAAGGTACATTACTGAGCCAGTTGCACATATGGAATCCGCCTTGGTTATGAATAAATGAGATTTCTTTTATTAATTGTTTAGCTATATTTACATCTGTAACACTATCTATGTAATCGTCCATGTATTGATTGTTTTTTATAGCATTTACCGCGTCTGGCATTTGATCACTAAATCGCGACGCGTTTTTATTTTGATTTATAAACTGAGCGATAAATGGGGAACAGTTAGCTCCGAAAATGAGTGACGTCATAGCATATTTACCTACAACACTGCTGCCCTTTTCCTTCCATAAAAATCGTAAGGCATTTTGGTCATCACTATGAATTTTAATTCTTAAAAACATATCCTTTATGTCGCCTATTATTCCTATAGGATTCTCTCTGAACCTAAACATAATACCGTACAAAGATTGCAATAAATCGGGACCTTGAAGAAGAAAATCATTAAGTGACATATCAGAACATTTCGCCGCGGCATCAAAAACTAACCGTAATTTCTTTTTATTAGGGTTATCGACCCCAAAATGAGGTAAGTACCAAATATGGTGGGATGTTTGTTCGTCTTTACATTCGTTTTCATCCAATTTTCTTGCGTAATTATTGTTGAAAAGATATTGCATGCGCTCGCGGTACCTACCTTCATATTCCGAATCTAACATTTTTCGTTCTACCGATTTTAATCGTTTTAACGCGACAGGATACGAATCCGGCATAATAAAATCATCATGTTTCCACGGAAGCCTGACCGTCCATTGACCATTGACTAATTCGGCGGACTCGTCAACTATTTTGATAGCTCTCAATGTCTCTAAGTTCTGACGCGGATTGTTATTAATACCGATTGAATCTAAAGAAAAAGAACGACGGATTAACTCGTGTAAATCAATATTTACGTTATCGTTATCACACTGCATAGATAAAGACATGTTAGTTTGCTGCAATGAAGTACTTGTGCATGCAATAATATTATAATGTTCGCTCGCGCCCGTGTCGCCGCCGCTGCTAGCCGGTGGCGGTGACTCGCGGCGGGCGCGCGCGATCGACTTACCTTGCGGGCTGAGTGCGCGCGGGCGAGCTGCCGCCGCTCGGGGCCTGCTGACGCTGCTGATGTTGTTGGCGTGCTCGGCGCGCTTATCAGTAAAATCAGTTTGGCGTAAAGCTCCATGCACACACCACCCTAATAATGTTTGCGTGATAAACGGCCCGCTCGACTTATACCTTTTACAAACAATTGGCGCAATTAAATCATAATTATCTTGCCCTATTAACAATTCAGGCTTAACTTTACTATCAGAGCACAAAGAGTAATTAATATTAGGTACATTATCGTAACATTCTACACTTGAGACAAGTTGTACGGGTAAGTTAAGTTCTTTAAGTTTGCGAGCACTTAGCTCATATTTATCACCGTCACTGTTGCTGATGGCACATTTAATAAGTTCAGTTTGACATACCAGTTCAGAGTCCCATGCGCCAGATGCGCGCATTGTCACCGTCTTACCGTGGAGCCCAACCTTATCAGCAAGGTCGGCGGCGATAAGGGTCACCGTGGCACCATCATCTAGCAACGCATGCGTGTTGACACTGTGTTTGGGTCCGTGAACGGTTACCGGCACTATTTTAAGCACTACTTTTGACCCGGATAATGTCTGTGATGCATTTGGCACGTTTAGCACTGACACTTCGGAACACTGCGCGGCGCGGGTGTTTGCGTGAGCGACGAGTTCGCTCTCGGGCTTCGGCGCGTCGCTGGGAGGCGGCGGCGGCGGCGCGGATGATCCGCGGCGCGCCGCCGCCTCCGGCTTCGTCCAGTGTAGCAGGCGATGATGTGGCCCACCACAGGCCTCGATGTCGCAGCTCTCCGCAGAACACGTCGCTGGATCTTGATGTCGAGCGCCGAGGCATTTAAAGCACAGTTTGTTCGCTCGAACAAATCGCCATCGGTCCTTTCTCATAGCTCGCTTGAACTTGCCGCAGTCGGATAATGAGTGCTCGGCAGTGGTCTTACAGAATCGGCATTTAGCCTGCGCTGTGTCGAATGCGTGCGCTGTCGCTATCAATACAGATTTCTTGTCAGTTTTCTCATATTTACGTGAGTATTCGTTCTGGTGGTGTATGTAGCTCACCCCGGACTCTGCTACTTTTTTAGCTTCGACGTATAGAAATTCTGATAGTAACTGTAACTTTGGAGTTTCTTGGTTTAATCTTTCGTGCAGGTATTCTACCCACTTGTTTATTAAATTGGTAGGCATCTTTGAGACGACGATTGATGATAGTTGTGGGCTTCTTAGATAGTCTGATTGTTTCAGTGTTGTAACTGCTGTAACATAGTTTTTTACCTTGATTGCGAACTTGACTATTTCCGAGTGGTAAGCTTCTGGTAGCGGGGATAACTTTCGGAGCTGAATTGACACTTGGCGCATTACGATCTCAGGTCTACCGAATCTAAGTTCGAGCGTGTCCATGACGTCCTGAGGTGAGGTGTTACCCATCAACAATGCGGATGCAGCTTCCTTCGCTTCTCCACGTAAACACTTACGTAAGCGCCACACGTTTTCGGTGTCACTAAACTTACAGATGCGCGTCGACTCGTGATATGCTTCTCGGAATTGGAGCCACTCTAGGGGGTCTCCGTAGTACTGGGGTAAATCCTTAGAGGTGGCGAGCCGCGTGAGCAGGGTACGGCCATTTTGAGAGGCCGTGGACGCCTCGACTGCACTCTTGATGGCGCAGGTCAGCTCCTGTATGGCGGTGCTCGCGCCTGTGTCCCCGACCGTCACTTTATTATCTCCATCGAGCGGCGGGCCGGGTTCGGCAATGGACTTCTCCAACCAGTTTTCTACTTTGCTTTTGTAGGAGCTTGCTGACGACTGTGACCGGCGTGATTGCAGCTCGGCTACATCCACGGCCATCTTCTTTTCGAGCAGCTCCTTCTGGATGCGCGCCTTTTCTTTGGCCAAATGGGCTTGGGCTTGGGCTTGCGCTTCCTCCAATTCGATCTCCGCTTTGGCTGTTTCATATTGGAGGCGCAACCGCCGCGCTACGGACGACGACGTGTGCGAACATGCGCCATCGCGGGCGCCGCCGCCATTTTCGGTGCACGAGTTCGCA
This sequence comes from Helicoverpa zea x Helicoverpa armigera, assembly GCA_033682625.1. Taxonomy (NCBI): domain Eukaryota; kingdom Metazoa; phylum Arthropoda; class Insecta; order Lepidoptera; family Noctuidae; genus Helicoverpa; species Helicoverpa zea x Helicoverpa armigera. Next base: position 6,528,978 of record JAWIIS010000011.1, read on the forward strand.
CGTGGCGGCAAACATTCCAGGACGTCTTTGGATGTGCACTGCACTTCTGATTTCGCTAGTTTCTTTTCTTCGTCTGCCGTTGTAAGTTCCTGTTTAGTGTGAGCACGTGTCTTGACGCCACGCGTCGGTGAACGAAATAACGACATCATCTAGTTCGCGCGCTTGGTTCCTTGACCTCGGATCCGGCAGAAGGATCACTTTGTGGCGGATGAGGGTGCGCGAGGTGAAGAAAAGAATAACAGCTGTTAATTTTAACACTGGGAGCGATCATCAGCGGGCATGCCCAACATACGCGCGCGATCACGCGTGGGCGTCTTCGTGGTCGGGTGCGAACTGGACTAAACAAAATGGCGGACGCCGGTCGTAGCACGCGCCGCCGTGCGGGCAAGCGCCGAAATAATTTTTAAATACGCGGACGCGATTGGCCCGTTTGGGAATGCCGCGCTGAGGCCCCACAGATTATTTAATAATCAAACGAATCAATACACTGTCTCTTTAAAGTTACTATTAACTTAGTACTAAAGATAATTTTACAAAAAATCTTATTACTACGTAATATTATATTATTTCGATGGGCGGGCCGTCTCATCATCAACAAAAGGATTTTTTAAACTTATTTTTATCACATTTTAATCTTCGTACATAGATACAATTTTTTTTTGGAAATAATGTGAAACCCTCAACGCAAAAATATTAGTTTTCTATAAATGCTTTAGTAAAATTGACTATAATGTCACAAATATAGTGTCAATTAGGCAAAAAAGGTACTTCTTACTCTGCATAGCTCTGCAGTATAAATATGAACTGAAATGCAAAAACTGTGTCACCACCTTTACGTAACTCTGAGATCCGTCGAGTAAGTAAGTCGTAAAAGTAACACGAGTACATTTGAAACCACTGACAAGGAAAATGGAACCCAGACAACGGAGGGAAAAAATCAAATAATGTTTGTTAAAATATGTATCAAAAAATCTTATCAAAGGGTATCGGATTGCCTAAAACTACTGGGTTGTGAAGATAGATAGGCAATCGTTCCATGTGAAAAAGAACTAAGCTGCATCTAGACAGACTGTTAGATCCCAATATATCTGGGACAAGGATAGGCTGATGATGATAAAAAAAAAAACCGTACACGCATTAAATGGCGAAGTAAGAAGTACCTACAACTAAGTGCTAAGGTAGAGTTAGTTAAAAGTATTTATGGACTCAGACAAAATACTCAGAAGATACTAAAGTACATAACTGCTGGAATTACTAGATAAATGGAAAAACCAACTTATTTTCTTCTAAGTGTATTTTGATGGCAGACAGGTTCTCCACGACAGCGGAGAAGTTATTTCTCAACAAATCGAATTTGTAAACATTCCGTCTCCTCTCACTCAGTAGTACCCCTGAGCTGAGAAATTCTATTGATTTAAAATTGATATAAAGAGGGAACATTTTTGTTTGTATGTTTACTCTTAAGATTCCGAAACTACTGAATCGATTTTAAAAATTCTTTCACTGTTTTAAAGCTGTACTCTTTTCCGAAAAAGACTATATTTTACCCCGTTAGCGGCAAAGTCCCCGCGGGGTGCGAGTGAAACTGCAGGAAAACTGCTAGTATTTAAATAAAGAAAGTAACTCTCGCATCTCCAAGAGAAGAATCTAAAAAAAAAAAAATGAAAAATCTAGTAAGTATTAGGAAGTACGTTCCAAGATGTAAGTTAAGGCAAAGGATTTTAACTTCTACGAGAATAACATACGGTCATTTTTCCAAGAATCGCTGCAATTAAAATTGTGATTATGAGGCCGTAAAAATAATGATGACGATGAATTTATTAATATTGATATTTCGCAGGAAGAATCTGTGAACGATTAAAATTCAATGAACACCATAATTATTTTTCTACGCAATTTAAAGAACGTGATTGTGTGAAATTCTGGGAATTATATGTGCGCAACGACTTATGGTGAGTGTTTCGGATGGCACGTTAAACTGTAGGTCCCGGTGTCATTGAACATCCTTGGCAGTCGTCGTAGTCACCACCAGTCTAACCAAGGGGTATTGGGTTGCCCGCGTAACTGGGTTGAGGAGGTCAGGCAGGGCAGTCGCTCCTTGTAAAGCACTGGTACTCAGATGACTCCGGTTAGACTGGAAGCCGACCCCAACATAGTTGGGAAAAAAGGCTCGGAGGATGATGATCACTTATGGTGAGACATGACTTTGAAGAGTTGTTACGTGTAAATTAATTTTGTATAAATTTTTTTTCAACCCAGCTTTTAGTACATAGTTTCATAAAATCATGTTAAAACCGTAAGTTATTATCCTTTCAGTAAATAATGTAGTTTGCCAAGGTATTTCTTTTCATAATTTATTCAGCACGTGTAGTTGGATATCGTTAAGTAAGTCATAAAAAACTTTTTATACTAGGTAAACATTTTTGTATGTGTAATTTACTATTTACCTATTTTACAGCTTTTATATACGACCATAAAATATGTACAGGAGGTATTTTAATAACAAAACCCTTTGTTCGCTAATTCTTTGTTTACAAGGAAAATTTTGAAGGATTTTTCAGATATCTCAGCACCTTTACGATAACCTACCTATATTTCATAAATATTTGGGATTTTGAAACTTATTTAGAGATGATTTTTGGCGTTTTTTTTCATACCTACCGTAGTACTACAAATGTTACTATGTAGCACCAACTACGTTGATTGGTTACAACTGTAGCTAACTCGTAGCAATACGTAGCCCGATAAATTCATTATAAAGTTTAGTAAGCATATAAATTGTTCATTCACATAAACTGGTACTCAGCTGCATTCGGTTAGACTGAATGCTGACCATACAGAGTCAGGAAAAGACAAGGCAGATGAAACATTTATTGTAATTGACACGTTAAAAAAATATAAAGCTTTATTGTTTCAACGTAAAGACCACCTAATGACACAAAAACACAATTTTAAGCAGAACTGTTTTTTAATAAACAGTCGGTAAACGCTTGCCGAGTACAGATTGGCAATAAATGTTCCCACGAGCTTCGATAATGCAGCCCTTACCATTGTTAGAGAAATATGTAGCTTGTTTGAAGTCCTTCACATATATACAATAAACTAATATTATAAAGAAGAAAAGTTTGTATTTTTGTTTGTTTGTAATGGATAAATTAAAAAAACTACTAGACCAATTTTATAAAATTCTTCACCATTACAAAGCTTCATTATCTGCGCGTAACGTAGGCTATATTTTATCCCAGTACGGGTAGCAGTCCCCACGGGACACGGGTAAAACCGCGGGAAGACAGCTAGTATAATACACATCAAGAATTCATTATCAATTGTTTCAATGCCTATTTGTATCAGTTGAAGTATTTACATTAGTGGTTTAGCACAGTTTGACTAATGACTTTCGCTCCGATAGTTTAATCGGCCTTCTACGCAGTACAAAGATGTTTGGTAGTGCGCATTTTACAACGATCGGGTATTCGGCCGCCTGAAAATATTGAGGGGATTCACAACACTTTCAAGCTAACCTGTCTGCGGGCATCCTAATATTACGGTAAAAAAAGTAAAAACAATATAAAAATTGATCAAGTAACCACTGGCCTATTACGCCGCGCGTTTAACTTACATGCGGAATAATTTGTCGCTCGTATACGCTCATATTTAGAACAGTTGTCAGTGGTTTACCATTGAATAGTCTACTTATTTATAGGGGTACCGAATGTTTTGTGCTCCTGTCAATTTTCAAGTGCATATCGCATTTTTGTACTTACCTACTGATAAAATTGACAACTGCATCAAAAAGTGGTCAGGCCATAAGAAAGTTTTTACACAATAGTAAAACATAGGTTACAGGATTACACGTGGTAGTGCCAGGGTGACAACCCAGTACTGACGACATTCTTATCACGGACCGTATCAGTACTCAGAGCACGGACTCACGAAGCAATTTACATTTTCTTCAATTTACTGCACTACGTCCAGAATTGCTTACTGATCTCTGTTTTACAAGGCGTATCTGGACAACGAGTGTTTTGTATTCTATTGTGTAACGTGTTTACAACTTAACTGAAATGTTTCTTGTGTAATGTACTTACTTAACTTTACGGCTAACTACAATAGACTAGTCGTCGCAGTAAAATCTATACCAGTCAATTATAGGTTATATCCAGTTGGGATGGGATTGTTCATTAAAATCAATGGGTTAACATACATGACATGATATGTTCTTAAAAGTATTTTAGTTTTGACTTGAGGATAAACAATGGCCACCGTTCTATACACAAAACGTAGGTGCTTTTATTTAACTGTGAACACTTCGGTCTATAGACAAAACGTAGGTCTTAATTATTGAACCAGGGACAGGTAGAGTTGAGATAATTATCACAACAAATCTTTGATCACTCGTAGGTTCTCGACCTTTAATAATTTGAATGTTACTTCCAGAATGTTACACCTACCAGGTGTCTATTGTTAGCGAAAAGATACCAAGTCACGAATAAACATATAAGAGAATAATTATATCTAAGTCAGTTAAATGGTTATAAAGGGAAGTTGAATAAAGGGAAGATGCCATTATGAATCCTTTATCTACTTCCACATCCTCACAACGTCTATTGTGTCTATGATTGAAACACACGGGAGGTTAATCAAAATGTATATAAAGACTCCTTGCTGGATATTATGTTCCTTGTTAGATAATAACTGGATTCACGATTTACCTATTTATTTTTCACTTCAAGAAATTACTTAAAATTTCTAAAAGACGTAACAAAATAATTATTTCCCTACCAACCTACGTAGGGAGGAATTTTTGCTCTGCAGGGGGCCACAATAAGCTGAAAATAATTATTGACAAGGTCCTTTCAAATGACAAATAACCATATTATCAAGGTGGTTCGTGGAAAAGATACCTACTAATGCTATACTTACCGATTTTTCCAAGAAACCTGGAAATTACCTTGATATCTGTAATAACAACTTGAGATTAGTCTGTAAGGTTCGGCAGATTTTTTTGTATATCAATGTCTCTGGTTGATTAGAAAATAAATGAAAGTGTGAAAATATTTTTGTATAAGTATTTGGATCCATAGCTCATGTAAATCCAAATTAATAATTGTCTGAAAGATGATATGAATAGGAAGGGAGTGAGTGTCAGTATGACGAGTGACAAGGGAAAATGGAAGAGGATGACATATTGCGCCGACCCCAAATAAAATTGGGAACAGGGCAGGATGAAGAGGAAGAAGAAAGCTCATGTAAATCCAAATCCAGCAATAGTGAATAGATATTTTGCAATCCAATTAATTCGTATTTAAAATTAGCAAAACTGAACACCTAACATCCATTAAACAGATAGGGTGCTAATTAATAAAACCGATATCAAAAGCGAGTTTAACAACAAAACTAAAAATAGAATCGACACAAACCATTATGTCCATGAACAAATGAAAACTAATTTTAACGTCATGATGACATTTGAAAATTATTTTACAAGGTTTGTAAATGAAACAGGAACACGTACCTACATTTGGTGAGCACAGAGGAAAGAAAGATAGGAGATACCATAAGGCAGGTAGGTTCTTGTAGGTCAAATAACGTACGGTAGGCGTGACCAAAACGATCAGTCACTAGTAACTAACGAGGCGTTCGGTTTCCTTGGGCCATTTGTCAAAAGCACGTAAGAAATTGGTGACAGGGTTTTGAAACCCCTCCCCCCTTTTTTTCGGTGAACGTTCGTCTACCATTTCGGTGACGCTAGTTCTTTAGGAGATTGACCGTGATGAAATCTCTGTTCGTCAATTTGTTCTCTATGGCAGTGAGGCAAATGTCGGCTTTGTTAAAGTTGTCAAAGGGCCCTAATCAACTCAAGTTATTGTACAAAAGGATCTACCGGAGGCTCGTTGGACATCTCACATTTTTGGACTTTCAAAGCTTGAATGTAAAAATGTAATAATTGTTACAACATTGTTGCTTTTGCCTACTTTAAGTTAGTTAATGAATTTTGATTCGGCTTTGAGCTTTGTGTAAAATATAATTGGGATACCTTTTATAGTACATTCGTTGAAATACATGTTTTTTTCCATATAGGGGATATATAAAATATGTACATAATGTACGTTCCAAACTCTATTTCTATATTCTAGTGTCCTATTAATGGACATATGGCACGTATTAATAATAATACTCTCACCGAAAATAAGTTGAAGACCTCAGAGAATTCCATTCACCTGGGAATCGAACTTTTAATACGCAATAAAGCAGAACATTTTTGCTCTCGTTCAAGAACGTAAATAATTTGGTTTTCCCCAAGAAATGCGCTTAAGTGTTTATGTTAACTCTGGTCTTTGAGTACTCGCAAGTTTTAGTCTTGAACTCTCTATTGATTTAAGGAAATGAGGTTTGTTTTGGTTACACGTGTATTCTCAACATTCCTCGGTTTTTGGCCTGATTTCAGTATTTAAATAAGAGTACTGTTAAAATTCAAATAAAAAGGACCAAAAAAGTGCTTCTTAGAAAAGAGTAACAAAACTTAAACAGTGTCATACAATGGTTTTATCACAATATTTTTCTTATCCTGGCAGTGAACTTACAAAATGATAAACATTTACATATTTTCAAAAATGACTTGTATCTTGTTCAAATCACGTTTTAAGTAGGTATTTACCTAAAATAGTTATCAAATGACCAATCTCGACAAGATAAAAATCTTTATATTCAAGCAAGTGTTATTGTTCTTATGTGTAGTCAATTAATCTTCTGTAGTGAGTTTTATTACGTTTTTGGTCAATTTTAGCATATTTAATAAAAAAATATTTTATATTACTAGTTAAAAAGATGATGTATATGTATTATAGGCACGCACATACACCGTGATTATTCATGATTGAATAATTAAATCTTAGACTTTGTTTGGTCTCATAAATCAGTAGGTATGTATCACATTACAAAGATCAGGTATAAGACCGATTGAAAACAAAGATTTTCTCACGAGATTTAGAATCAAGATTTTCTTTAAAAAAAACAACAACCGGGTTAACTGTCGGCCGACTATTAAGTCTACCTGTGCGGGCCCACAACTGTTTTCAATAACTCCCTCGTGCCTTAGGTCATTGAACCGATATACGTGGATTAATTGTTAGCAAAAGCCGTAAGTATAAACAAGAAAAATATCAATAACACAGTAAACAATACTAAAAGAATTAGAACATAGAGGTAGTATATGCGTAGGAGTTGTTTTCTAAACAGTGAACAGTGACCTAATTGTGTTTGCCTTCTAGTTTTCTTAGAAATAATAGGCATATTAATGTTTGAAAATGTATTTTTGTTTTTTTCTATTATTTATTTTTTGCGAGGGTTGGAATACAATAATTAAGTAAAGTGCAGACGGAGGATCGAAAAAAAACCAAAGTTTTATTAACTAGTTTATTAGAAAGCAAAAGAAATTACAATTAATTAAGTGAAACCTATTCGATGCTAGAATATGGAATGACAAAAATATATCCTAATATTATAAAGAAATAATTAATTGCTAAATCGTAATTTTGCTGCGTCGGCGGCTCGCGGCTGGATGTGCGTCATCGATGCAGTTTCTATGCGCCGAACGTAAATTGAAGAAATTGCTAGGTCGGCGATATTGGTTAGGGTTGCGTATGTAACACCTCCCCCCGAAGATCAGCAACTATTTGATCATATTAAGAGAAAATGTTGCTGGAGTCTCATCTCGTTTCCGGGTTTCTCTATTCACTTCTTCATAGGAATGTAATTTAGGATCTGGCTGATTATCCTTCTCATTTGCCTTGAGATTCCAACATTTGTATTTGCGGCTCAGTATGAACGCGATGAGTACCACTGCGCATAATATGATGATATAAAATGGTATGGTTGTGTGGTATAGGACAATTGACTGGGTCCTGTCAATTTGTACGGTTTTTTCCATATTAATTTTCCTCTGGATGTTGTGTAGTTCCTCTAAGTTCACGGAATTGAACCCGATGATGTGAGCGGGGCTATTTGTCTGGTTTGTGTCATTCTGTGGGATTTTTGATAGCTTCAGCGGTTGACCTTTTATCTCGTTGCTGTCGTTGATGATGGTGAATTCCTTTGTTTGTAGATAGCAGTTCAAGGGAATGGTGACAAGATAGCTTCCTTGCAAGGTATTGAAGTCTTTCCTGCTACAAGCCAACTGTACTTTGGTCGGTTGGGGCAAAGAGATCACGTAGTGTTGATCGTCAAATTTTTCTACTGCTTCTTTGGTGAGAACAATTTTCGTGAAGGGACAGGTATCTTCAAGGTCTTGGTTGATGATGAGCTTCTGTATGCAATCAGGCTTCGTTCGGATCTGATGACTTATCTTCTTTTCACAGAGATGGGTGTTGCTGTACTTCGGGCATTCAGCCTCTATGTACACGAATGATTTCTCGTTTGTTGCTATGTAAGGACTGGGGGGAATAAGGGCGAGTTGGTTTTTGTTAGGGACTATGGATAATCTATATAGGTCGTAGAGATCTTTAGACACTATGGGGAAATTGTAAACTATGACTATTCTTTTTTCAGTAAAGTAAGATCCTGGTTTTATTACGTTATAATACTCTCTTAACTCTAAATTCAACATCTGATCCTGGTTGTAAATATGTTTAAGTTTATCTATCATGGTCTTTAGTACTTCGATGTTAATCATGGAGTGATGAGTACTGGATGATCGTATAAAAGCTAATATATTTTCTACTCTAACTATTTCTGACATTAAGTCTTCTATGTTATTAGTAATTATTCCTAAAATCTGAGCAAAGGACAATGGGCACTTTGTATGGGATTTGGTACCCGCTCCAACAGTAACGTATGATATATCATTAGAAAGGTATTAACGTGAAGAATAATAAAAACTATGGGGCTTGCCTCAATTAGCTGTCCGATCCGAGTAACGATAAAAATTGAATCGACATACAAGTATGTCATCCATATATGCAAATTCATTAAGAGGCATATTATGTCGTCAGTGTAATAATTTTAAACTCAGTTAACAGACATCTTACATTGTTTGAGATACACTCTATTATAATCTAAAGGTTGTAATAGTCTATGGAGTCATACTACGGAAACACAATCGTCATCTGATTTGACGAAAGCTCAAAACATTTATATTCATCTTTTTTTAAGAAGAAATCCATCATTATCTCAGCACGTCTTGACGAGCAAGATTGAGTCGTAATATGTACTATGAAAACATCGTCTCCTGACTTTTCAACCTCAATTGATTGTAAAGACTGAAAAACTTTCACCAAATACATCAGCTAGTTCTGCGTGAACTGCAAAGGTTTGCACAGTCTTTTTTCAAATCAATCGGCAGGCAAACATTCTAAAAAGGCCAAATTCTAGTTTTTTTGTTACTTTACCAGTTTTTATTCGATACAGTTGGATTTAAGAACTACATCTACGTTGATGATTTATGAACATTATGCATTCTATTAGTCGATGTCACGCGAAATGGACAAGGATTTGGGACTAGTCGTCATAGTAAACATTTTTTGCCTTGCCAAGACCTACGCAATGGTACTATATTCAACACTGTTGGACAAGGTACCAAAACGCCCATCGTCCTTTTGCGAATTTGATTAAACCGTAATCTTTGTGGGCCTCTTTTACAAGAAGTAACTCTAACGTTGCATTTATTCTCATTTGATTTTCAGTTAACTGATCAATGACAATTCTATGCTGGGACATCCACTCTTTACTAAGACTGATGTGATTATTAAGTTCTGAGACAATTTTGTTTTCGTTATTTTGTAAAGTACTAATAGCTTGGTCGTATTTTAGGGCATCTAGATAATCTAAATTGCCAGTAACACTCTTTATTACTGACCCTAGGCCATCTACAAGACCTCTTTTGACTCTAATAGGTTCCAATGATCGAACTTGATTTAGTACCTGATTGAGCTTATGGGTGAGATAGTCAATTTGATACTCATAAAGCATGTAAGTGTCGTTACTGAGTCTGGTCCTAAAGGTGTCAAGTTGCGTTTGTACTGAGTGTATCTTATCTTCTATATCGTCTAATTGTATGTACTGAATGAATGAGTGGTAATGTAACGTTAGTCTAGTTGTTCCCAATCTATACGGTAAAAGTCCTGGTCCATCAGCTAGTGATTCAAGTTTTATCTCTTGAGGCCTCGTCGCGTGGAATATCATCAGCAGAAATCTGTAACAATGGGCTCCCTTTAGGTACACGTTTAAGCCTCGATTTGGCTATGGGGCCGCGTTTTTTTGAAGTATAGATATGTATGGGCAGGTCGGCTAGCACTGTGTCTTGGGTATAACGCGGTGCAACTTTCTGACGGCTAGCAAATGGGTTTTTGATAAAAACTTGTTGTTGGGGCTCGTATTCTACTTCTGGCTCGCGAGTTTTGTTCCTATTTTCGATAAGGGCTGTTCGGTTAGAGAGGGATGTTTCATTTATGATTTCGTAAACCCGTTTCATCTGCTGTTTATGATTCTCCGCATATTGCTGTAAGATATGCTCAGTAAGGTCTATGTCTACTGGATCTCTGGGATCGAAATGTCCGTTCAGGAGGTCGAAGGGCCTGCACTTGGTAAAACTATGGATAGAGCTGTTGTATGCTATGATGGCGTATGGCATAAGGTTAACAATCGGTTCGTCCTTGTGTTGTAGTTTAAGTATTCTAACGTGTTCTAATAATGTCAGATGGAAACGTTCAATGTTACCGTTGTCATTTGGGCTATGAGGTAGAATTTTATGATGGATTATTTTATGAAGGCGTATAAACTCTGAGAAGAGTTGGTTTGTGAATTCGGTACCATTGTCTGTAATGATAGTCATAGGAAGTCCGTGATGAGTACAGAATTTCAGAAGTGCCTGCAAGATGCTAATAGCAGTACCATCTCGTAAATGATATGCTTGTCCGTATTTTGTGAAGACATCTATAAAAGTTACGTATTTTTCGTTATGAACTGTGAAGAGGTCCATGTGGACGATTTCGAGTGGTTTGGTAGCTGGGGGAACTATGTTGAATTGAGGTCTAATTGGATTCCTGTCATATTTAGCCTGACCGCAGATAGTACACTCATTGATGAATTTAGTTATGTGTTCTTTCATCTTTGGCCAGTAATATTTACGTGAAAGGGCTAAATGACACTCGTTTATTCCCCGGTGATTAGTCTTACCGTCATGATAATGTCGGATAATGTCTTGTTGTCGGAGGTATTCTTTGACGTTCTCAAGTTCAGTCTTAGCTAATGTCAGATTGAGAGAGGAGCTCTTAAACTTGTCCTGTATTATGGGTATGATAGAGTACATGGCCAGAGGTGGATTTATTAGAACAGCTGTTTTAACTTTCGGATTTACATATTCCTTAATCGCATTTATGACGTCGTTCTCTAGATTAGATTCTGAAAGTTGAATTGCTACCCGGGTATGATTCTCAAAGGGTTTAGTCACTGTTGGGCGTCGTTTTATGTCACCTACTACAGTAAAGTAAATCTGTCTATGAAATTTGTTGAGTGGTTCGTCTGTAATAGGTACCTCTAGTATGGGATGCTCATTACTAGTGTGTATAGTGTCAGTTGAGGAATTTTGTGGTGGAGGCTGTGCCACTGAGGGGTTGTTAATCATCGAACTCAAGTCTTTAATACTATCAATCAATGAATTGATCTCGTCGATTTCCTCGTTGTGAATTTCTACACGCGAGAGAGCGTCAGCGTTAGTGTTGATCTTTCCTTTCTTATATATTACAGTAAAGTCGTATTCGCTAAGTCGTAGTCGCCATCTGGTAAGTCGTGAGTTTGGCTCCTTTAGATTCATCATCCATTGGAGCGGCTTGTGGTCAGTCAGTACTTTGAACTTTCTACCAAATAAATAAGGCCTGAAGTATTTGGTAGCCCAGACTATGGCAAGTAATTCCTTCTCAATGGTGCTGTAATTTAACTCGCTATCATTGAGTGTTCGGGAAGCGTAACATACAGGTTTATCAGACCCTATCGGTCCTTGCGATAAAACTGCTCCAATTGCGACGTTAGAAGCGTCTGTAGTGAGATTGAATTCTTTCTTAAAGTCTGGGTATTGTAGAATAGGGTCATTGGTTAGAAGTGCTTTACAATTTTCAAAAGCATTGACGTATTCGGGGCTATGAATTATTCTACTTCCTTTTTTCAGACACATAGTGAGAGGTTTGGTTATTCGCGCAAAATCGGGTATGAATTTGCGGTAGTAACCGAGAAGACCTAAAAATTGCTTAATTTCTTTAGGGGTCTTTGGAATGGGGTATTTAGTTATTGCTGAGATTTTATCAGGGTTTGGCTTGATGCCCTCCCTACTAATTATGTGTCCTAGATATGCAGTCTCAAGTTTTAAAAATTCGGACTTATCCATTTGTATTTTGAAGTTGGATTCCCTAAGTCTCTGGAAGACCTTTTCTAGGTTATCCATATGCTCTTGTAAGGACGTGCTGTACACAATTATATCATCAAGATAAACTAGGCATATGTTATTTTGTAGACCTCTTAGGACATTGTCCATAACCCTTTGGAAGGTGGACGGTGAGTTCTTCAATCCCATAGGCATTCGAAGGAACTCAAAATGACCATGTTCTACATTGAATGCGGTTTTCGAAATATCCTGAGGGTCCATTTCCACTTGGTAGAACCCACTTGCCAAATCTAGGGTCGTGAAGTATTGGCACTTGCCCAGTTTGTCAAGGACGTCACTAATGTTTGGTATGGGGTACTTGTCGTCTATCGTTTTTTCGTTTAACTTACGAAAATCGACAACGAGACGCCATTTCTGCCTACCAGAAGCATCTTTCTTCTTAGGCACTACCCATATGGGTGAGCTCCAAGCAGAATCCGAGGGTCTTATTATACCTTGCTGTAACATCTTTGATATTTGGTCTCTTACTTCTTCCCGATGTACAAATGGGTAACGGTAGCTCTTAGTATATACGGGTACTTCATCAGTTGTCCGTATTCGATGTTTTATCTTATTAGTAAACGTTAGCGATTCTCCTTCTATATAAAATACATCAGGGTACCGAGAGCAGAGGGTAAATAGGTTGGCTTTTTCCTCTTCGTTTAGATGGTCAGTGCGCAAACGCGATAGCACGTTATTGATACGGTCTGAAGGCTCCGCCTGCGTGCATTTGATATTGAAAAGTTCTGCACAAGCAGGGCGATCTAAAGAGAATATAACGTCATTAGGTGTTGGGTTTTCTAGTTCTACAAAACCACGACTATTAACTACAGTAGTAAAACATTCGTGAATGATACAATTACACAGAACTTGCTCTTCTATCAAAACATCGCCATCCGGGGCGTTAATAGGTATTCTAACTAATTTAGAGGTTTGATCTGGGATAACATCTTCATAGAGGTTGACGTTACGTGAATTATATACTTTAATGTTAGTGGTAGCAGCTCGTGTTATTAATTTATAATCTTTTAAATCTATTTTAGCCTCCCATTTAGACAATAAATCTAACCCTATTAGTCCATCGAAGTAATCATGAAAACGATAAATGAACAGTTTTATGTTGTCATTCTCATTGAATTCTGTAAAACATGGTAACGTAATGGAGTAATCGTTCTTGCTAACACCATGTACGTTTGTGACCTCAAAAGGGTCATAGCTAAGGGGATAGTTAGAGAAGAAACTTTGTACGGCCTCGGGGCTAATAAAAGATTGATTAGCGCCGGTATCTATTAGCAGTTTCAAGGGTGGCGAAGATATTTGGATATAAGGCAATTGCCGTTGGGTTTGTAAATTGAGGTCTATTTTTGTTCTTTTGATTCCGGACCCGACCGAAAATCCTGGTTCTGAGTTGCGTTACTAGGACCCGGCTGTGGCTCCATTTCGCCTGTCATCTGATTATCATAAGTTGTGTTACCGTAAGCGTCATTATCATAGTCATAGTTATAGCACACGTTATGATCACTATATTCTGTGTAACAGTCATACCCTGGTTCACCGTAGTAATCGTCAGAATAATAGGAATTATCAGGCAAGACAAATTCATTCAAATTTAACTCACGTGTTTTAAAATAGTTGGTTGGCGGTGGGTTACCGTGTCTACTCCAGTCATGCCCTGACGTCATAGGTAACGGTTTTGGAACAAAATGCTGAACCCCACTCATAGGTTTAGCACCCAAATTTTGTGGTGGATTATTTCTGGGTGGTAGTCTAAAGACGTTACTCTGCGGATGATAATTTGGTGGCGGCGCCCGAAACATTTGTGCCGTTCGACTAGGCATGCGATTTTGATGTTGGTTAGGCATATTGAATTTAAAGGCCTGAGGCTGAGTTTGGTAACCACGCTGTCCTACTGGAGCAGGCCAGTTTGGTACTGGAGCTCGCGGCACACTCTGTGCATTGGAAGGCGTAGCATACATACCAGGGGGCTTATACATTACAGGCATATTGAAGGGCCTATCTGCCTTAGGGGTACTGTGAACTTTTGGAAAATCATTACGTTGCTGCAAGTACATAATATTTAATTCTTCTTGCACAAACTCGAGGGCTTTTTCTATCGTTTCCGGGCGCATGCAACGTATACGTGAGCCTAAAGGTTCCTTTAATCCGCGTACAAAGGCTTGCATAGTAACTTTTTTGTAAAGTGTTCGCTTGGCTTCGATAGTTGTAGGTATGGTTTCGTGTAGAGTTACGTAAGTCATCATCGTACTAAATAAAGTCTGACAGTGGTCGTAAAACTCCTGAGGTGTTTTGGAACCTTGCGTGGCCAAGGAGAGGTCATTGTATAAAGCCGTTTCATCCCGCTGGTCAGAAAAGTTATTAATTAGAGCTGATCTAATTCCTGCCCAAGTTTCAGGAATGCCGTTCGCGTTTATAGTGGACGCAGCAGGTCCCGTAATCTTATTTAGGATACCATTCAAAAGACACAGATTTCCTAATTCACTGCCTGGTTCGGAACTTGCATACTGAGTTACTATTCTGTCACAAATATGAATAAAGCGAGTTAATATGTTAGGGTTCCCGTCAAAATCGGGTACCAGGCGTAAGGCCTTGTAAATAGTATCAGGGTTGTGGGCCATTCTGGGTTCGAATAACTCCCTTAAATTAAAATCGAAACTACTATCTAAATCTCTATTAGTATCTACTATATGCCGGCGTGCCTGTCGTGATGCAGGGTCCCGGGGACAAGATCTCTCGCGATGGAAAATCTTAGACATAAAAATAACTAGGAATAGATAGGAAGCAACACGAGAAAGATGCTAATGTACTTACATATATTTCATCTCTGGTTCTTCTTCGTGAATCGAAGTCTGGATTCTCCACCCGGCTCCGCAGCTTCACCGTAGATTCAGGATACCCGTAACGTGGCTTGATAGCCGCCCGGGCGACTCGCGATCGCGAATATCGATGTGAGATGATTCTAACGCGCTCGCGAACCGGCCCGCGAGTATCCTACCGACTGCGCCAATTAAGTAAAGTGCAGACGGAGGATCGAAAAAAAACCAAAGTTTTATTAACTAGTTTATTAGAAAGCAAAAGAAATTACAATTAATTAAGTGAAACCTATTCGATGCTAGAATATGGAATGACAAAAATATATCCTAATATTATAAAGAAATAATTAATTGCTAAATCGTAATTTTGCTGCGTCGGCGGCTCGCGGCTGGATGTGCGTCATCGATGCAGTTTCTATGCGCCGAACGTAAATTGAAGAAATTGCTAGGTCGGCGATATTGGTTAGGGTTGCGTATGTAACACAATCTTTATTGCTCAGAAAATAACAATAATGTAACAGGTTTTATTCTATTGTTTGCAATAATATATGTATAGGTATTTATATGTATACGTCAATTTATAAGAGGTGTCTGTTTAATCTGTTGTAATCTGAGGAATTACAGGTGCATTTTTTATATTTCAGTGTTACACAGCCGATTTTTTTTTTTTTCAAAACCATTAACGACCTTCAAAATTGCTTCAAAATAGTTTTGCAAACAACCCCTGTATTTACGAGTTGTCGTCTTAACGTGGGAGTAAAAATAACCGAGCAAGCCTATCAATTAAAAGCCTTGCAAATTGTGATCGCTGACTTATTATGGCTCACGACCATGGGGTAGGAACACGGCTCCATAACAAACCTTAAGTAAGATTTGGTGAAGTTTTTCCATCCATAACCTTACACTAACCTAACATTTTTGTGGGTTTCAGAAGCCACGTTAAATTAGTGGTCTCCAGCCGTCATTCGAACATCTTTGACACTTCAGTAAGTCACAAGCACGACTGAGCACGACTGACTGACAACCAGTCTTTCCGAGGAGTATCGGGTGGTCCGGGTTACTGGGTTGGGGAGGTCAAAATGACAGTCACTCCATCCAAAACACTGGTACAGCTGCATACTATTAGACTTCCAACTCCAACTAAGTTGGCAAAGGTAAGGTAAAATTGTTTTTAATTTACGACTAATTGATACCGATACATCTAGCGCTCTATATCCGCACTTACTACTCAAGCCCAACCTTACCGTATCGATTCAACAAATAAAGCTGTTTCGTGTTTTATCATGGACCATAACTTTTGGGTATAAATACGCTATTCGTTACATTAAAGACTATTTATAGGTTTACAAAGCTTTGCTTATTTTGACGTCGAAGTTATTATAGAAGACGTAGGCGTTTGTTTTGAAGCATAGATAATTATCTATACATTATAATGTAAGGTTTCGAACTTTTGTTCTATACGTTGAAGCAAAATAAACTTCATTTGTATATTCTTAGCTATATGAACAGTGTTAATTAGGTAATTAGAGAAGGAGATCAGTAAGACCAACGATCCGCTATTATCCAGGTACTGATTTTTTGTACTACCTATCGAGTAACATTTTTAAAATAATTATATATTACAAATATTACAAAAGCATTTTATAACCATCAGCTTTAGTAACTAAAGGAGTTGTGGTTTAAAAAGATTAAAAAACCTTAATGTATCAGAAAAATACGGTAACGTCTAATCCAAATGGAAGTTAGGTAATACGTAGTAAACTATAAGCGGATTATGACTGCCATTCGAAATATTTCCTTAGTACGACACCTAAATAGGGGATGAAGCATATATGAAACTTTATATTTTCCTTTCAAAAGTTGGGACTATCCCAACTTTTCGGGATGAAAGGAAAAATATATCCACCATGAAGCATATTTTGCTGGGCATACAGTTTAAACATATTTGTTTCATATAAATAAGTATATTATTGTAAATATTACTTTCACAATATTATTAACGGGTTGATCCTTGATTTATCTGATTACGTTACAGTTGGGCACAGGTTACTTAATAATGATGGTCATGCGGGCTAAAATATTTATTGCGTTTCAATAGTTTTTGCGTGAAAGCGCTAGAATAACTTTTGCATTCATAATATTAATAAGGATTAAAAGGACTTATTACACTTTACTAAATTTAGTAGCCTAGTTAGGTTTCTAAATGATGTAGAGATAGATAGAGACCTACCTTCCTAAATGCGATTACATTTGTTTGAATTTTGTAACTGCATCATTTAGACGACTAAAAGCCAAGTGTAATAAGCCCTTTAAACGGGTCACATAGAGTTTTGGGTCGAACAGAGTTTCAATGAAGAATGTTAGAGTTCCTGTTGCTAAGCAACGGGTACACAAAGTTGTGTCTCCGTGACAAAGGTGTTCATTACCTTGTCGACTGAGAAATGGCCCGGAGATGCTAATGTACTGAGACCGACGGGAACAAATGGTGTCTATTTATTAATGTTTAGCAACGATTTCTATTATGATACACGGGAGGATCGATATTAGGTTAAAATTAGTATCGGACCCAAAATGTTTCTTTTTGTTATTTTATTCATTATTTTTGTTGTTTATTTTGTCATATTTCTCGAATTGACTATTGCATTTGAAGTGATTCCATCTATCGTAGTCGCAAAGAAACAAAACACTATCAAACCCTGAGAGTATTTTATTTAAAAGAAACGTATACCGTACATTATACATATATTTATATTGCAGCTTCTCAAAGACGCTAAATAAATAGCTAAAAAAGTAAATACTTTTTTATTTACGGAATATTACATTTTTTTCTCAATCTTCTCATTTCAATTTTAAATAGTTTCAAATTCAATTTACTAAATAGGTACATTTCTAAGTACGTTATCGAAAGCCCAATTCACATTTTTATTTACATCGAATCAATTGTAAATCCAATAAAATATTACGCAGATGCTTTTTAAGCGACCTAAAGAGGAGTATTGTGAATTTCCAAGTGTTATCTGCCCGACATTTTCATTCTGTCTCAATAATCCCCGATGGAGTTCGCCAACGCTATCATTACATCATTTAAGTACATATAATACCTACGTTTAAATTTCGTGCAATGGGATTGATTGGGCTAATTAATATGTATGTGTTTTTTTTATAAATATAATAAAAAAATAGTAGCATTTTGGGGAAACTGATATTTCCTTTTTTGCAGTTTCGTTCGTCATCATCTTGTATGCGTGTGCTGGGGTCAGTTACAGAGTACTTAACATACCTAGGACTTTGATTTTAAGAAGCACAATAATAATATGACCAGAACCGGTACCCACACAAAATCTAAATGGATTTCCAACCAAATCTTACTTTCAGGCTAATAATTCCGGAGACCTCTATCATCTGAGTAGCATCAATGTCTCCGTCAAACGTATGTGGATTACAAGATCTCCCTTTTTTAAGACGACACCGTACCAAATTAGCTATGATCGTCCTAATAGAGACTGGACTAATAAATATTGAGTTTGCAACCAATCAAAATATACGAACAAACCCTTAACAAAGTAAACATGTTCCTACAAGAGTTTGGAGTTGCCGACCTCACGGTAATTTCATTTCTGCGAAATATTTTTCTGCTATCTGCAAAACATCATTATTTTTTATTATTAAACATGTTCAGACCATCATTACGGATTTATGGGTACACAAATATAACAGGTAAGTGTAAGGAAAAAAAACTTAAAGAAAATAATTCTAAAAAAAGAAAGCTGTTTATAACCTTAGTATATTATTATTAGTACCTATATGAACCAAAAATGTGAATGGAAAACGACGTCTAAGTTTTTCAAAGAATGAGAGAGTTTAACTGTAGGCACATGGTACATAGATAACTATCAAAGCTAGTTCATCTACAAGAAAATATAATGTATTAAGAAACATCCAAGATAGATTAAAAAAGTCCATCTTTCTTTGAGTTGTTTTTTACTTGCCTAAAGCTAGGTACTTTTATACAAACCATGAGAGAAACTTGAGGCTCCTTCCTTTAAGTCACGGTTTTCCACATAATTTTCTTAACGCAAAGACATCTATCAAGATGACAGGTTCTTCGATTTATGAATAGATGGCAGCACTTACATCAAATGACCGAAGGGTTCGTAGCTTACTCGTTTATTTATTACTCGTAGTATTTTAAGTGTTCAGTCTTAAACTAACGTGTGGATGATATATTTCACTCTTTTATGAGACTTAACTAAAGCTTAGAGTCGGACTCAAACGTGCAATCAAAGTAACAGCTAAAAATAGTCGTGAAAACGTACTTATCGCTTTTTATCGAATCTTTATCTTCAAAAAGAAGAGTTACATAGAAAAAAGTATTTGTTAAATAGCTACCTACTGTATGTTTTTATTCTTTCTGCATTTAGTATATAGGTACCTGTTTACAATTGTGATCAATTAAATTCAAGTTTCATGAAATAAGGAGTGTCTGCTTTCTTCAACATTGGGCTTCTATATGGAAATTCCTCACAGAGAAAACTCGGTATCTTACCCGGTGCTTTCTCAACGGCTGCTTCAAAGGTCATACCGATAAAGGAAGTTTAATCAAGTTATTACATTACCTGGTCTATATTTAGCTTTTCCGTTCTCATTTCAGGAAGGAAAGGTGATAAAATAACAGAAGTCACATTAAAAACTTTATTTATAAAAGGATATGTACAAACTTTACTTTTATGAGCATCTCTAATGGCAAATGTTACAGCTTAGCATACTTTATCAGCTATAAGTAGACATTCATTTGCAGGTACAAGAGAAACACATAGTACTATATTAACGTTATAAGTACATAATGAGTATAGACTAAAGTATCTTTTAATTTTAATTATATTGACTAGAATATTTTGGTAAGAAATTAGATTATCCGCGCTTCTAGTTTTTATTGGCTAAAATTTTAATATAATTATAATACATAGTTTACATTAACTTCGTAAAATTTGAACACAATAATTTTATCAATTTTGATGGACGCAGTAAATAGCTTCATAGCTACTTAATTACTACATTTAAAATCATTGTGAAACAATAGGAAATAATAATTATGTTATTTACACTTTAAATACAAAAAACATTTTGAGTGCTACATTATTTCTATATCCATAACTGATGTATTATTAAAAATATGACTTTTTTACAGTAGGTAGGTACATAAATTTTGAAATAAACGTCCTTGGTGGGTGCCAAACAGCATAGCAATTTGAATGAAAATCCGATAGTTCAATTTAAGTTAATGTATGACTAAAGTGGAAACATATTTAAAAAACCTATATTTAAGACGGAAATTTTAGAATTAAAAGTGCTAAATTAAAAGTGCAGAAATATCATCCGATAAATATTATACTTTAATTTTATCATAAATCGTAGATTTATTCCTGGCCAAGTTTCCATTATTTCCCGACTGCAATAATGTCTCAAAGATTTACAGGTCATTTATTCTATTATTTGTCCCAAACTCTCATTTATTATGTTGTTCAATTACATAGGTACCTACGTAACAACAGAGTGACAAATGGACTAATAAATATCCTGTCAATACTATATGTGCAATTAAGCTGCAAGCACGTAATATGTCTTATCCTAACATAGTCTTATCGTAGCATATTTGAGCTATGTTGACAGCTGTCACGAACATTCCCTTACCACATAGCTGCAGAATACGATTAATGTCCAATGTCGGCCATCTTAGACTGGAGATTCCAATTTCGAATTCTCGGGAATTCCATTCAGTGTTTGAAATTGGAAATTGAATTTAACGCTATTTTTGTTTTTACAATATTGAATAAGTTACGTAATTGATACTTTTAAAATTAAATATTAAAAATACTACTTGGATATTTTTTTCTATAAAATGACTTTACTTTCTTTAGTTATAAAAATAGTAGGTATTTATTATTATTCATTTTAGGTAGTTTACTTATGTTTTTTTTATTGATTCTTTAAAATAAGATTACATTAACGTAATACGAATTAAAGAATAAGCCAATAAATACGAGTGATTTTCGCAATTCCTCGGATTTATTTTACAAAGAAAGAAACGTGTGTTGGCATAACGTGACATTTACTTAGTCCTAAGGATTAGACGCCAACTTCATACCGTAATAAGGCTGCGGTTCCAAAGAATCTCTTAAAAGGATTTTAAATGGTTTTGAATTTCAAAAGTAAACATGAGCGATTCAAATTTAATTAGTAAAATATTTTATTACGCTCTTTGATCGAGTTATCTTCCAACAACAATTTCAATAGAAATGTATATTTATAAATAAAAACTGCTATTCTATTTCTAGAAAGAGCAACACTTAAATATCCTTTGGCATCATAATATTAAATACTTGGTGGAATTTTGGAATTAAGTATTTATTTCAAGAAGAATGTTCTTTGTAATCTAAATTAGATTTAAAACTTGATCAAAATAGAAATTAAAAATAAAGAAAAAGTGAGCTTTACGTCTTATTTTCACCAAAAATGAAATAAGATTAGCATTGAGTCAGTTAGTATATATTTCTATTAAAAATTCAGAATTTCTTTTTCGATGTATTTATATTTCTATGTATGTATTTTTTTAACTAAGTTTTATATCTGAAGGTAATTTATGTATCTTGAGAATATTTTTTAAAGTCGTAACATTGACCATGTTAGGAACATATTTATATAATGCCTATGTATTTTTATGACTATAATAATCAGAGTCAGGCTGATTCATATGAAAAGATTTTTTTTCCGATTTAAAAAGTCAACCTTTTAGTTTTTTCAAGTATTTTTTTCGAACAATCCGCTTTTTTTTCATTAAATCTTTTAAGCCTACGCGCACATTGCGAACTAAACTGTCGGCCAGTCGGTGGTGGTTTTTTTTTTAGATAATCGTGAATTTAATCAAAGTTTTTAGTTGGTCTGATACTGGGGAAATACCTGATCGACATCCATTCATCTTCATAGTGAGTTCCAACCATAGGCCGACTAAAAGTTTGTAGTATGCGCGTAGGTATACTCTATTATTAATAAAAATGAAAAAAAAATTCATTCATTCTTTAGTTCTCTACACATTGAACACTGATTCTATAGCAAAGCTCTTTTCGCTCCCGACCTTATCAAGTGACATTGACATTTAAATACAGGTATAATAACATAAATAAGATTAAAAAAATTTATACTGTGTGAAATAAAAGTAACACAACTTATTTTTATTTTATTTTACAAAACTTGTTTTGTGAGCTTATCCATTTTCAAATAGGTAGATATTGCAATAAAAATAAAACAATATTGTTTTTTTTTCTGTAAAAATACAGTAATGGGATAGTTTAAGTAAGACTTAGTTCGGGTGGAAAATCGACTAGAATCGTTTTTAAGTAAATAAAATACATCATTTAACATATAAAATTATACATCTACGCTGCTATACAGCAAGCATTTTAGCAAACAATACTTAAGATTATCTAACATTTTATTTACAAAACATACTTATTTATAATGCTTATGTATAAAACAATAACATTTATACTTATATTTAGCTATCTTATATACTACCTACTATACATTCATTCGTTTAACGTTGAAAAATCACATATCATCTTGATTTGAAGAAGTGCATAATTGTAGCGTATACCTAAGCTACGATTCTGATAATAAAAAAAACTTTTCATTAATAGATACCTAAGTACTAAAAACTATACTCGTATGGTTATCAAAAATCAACTGGCTAATTTGTAGGTAACTAAAAATTGCCACTCATTAAACGATTCGGAAGACTAACCATAGACTAAGGATAAAAACTTAAACTCTTTGTTTGAGCTCCACTCTATCAATTGACAAGACTGGATGATGTAACTTTTCAAAGATCCAAAATATAGCCCTGGAAAAGTTCAATATAATATAATAATTCTCATTTATACAAATTACACTAAAAGCAAAATTAAAAATTCTTTGCTTACTAATAAAATTCGATATTAATTATGGCCGTATTTTAATACTTTTATTTACAAAAAATGTTGTAACACATTTGCATGTTTCTCTTGTACAAACCTTCCTCAGGGTACCGACGATTTCGCACTGAAATGTAAGAAAAAAAGCAAATTAGAATCAATAGGTATATACGGAAAAACAATTTTTTGATGTTATTGCTAAAAAGTTTGAGGATGTCACTGTTTAATTTAAAAAACGTGTCAAACGTCAGATCAACTGTTTTTGTTTTTTTTTTACCAAAATGGAGTTGTCTTAATGGTCATTATAAAAGTATGACAAACTTTTTCCTTAAGGAAAGAATTATCGGACCTAAACAATTCTTTAATAATAGATTGGAAACAAAGGATTTTGTCCCAAAATAATTAATTTGTAGCCTATTTCTAGCTCTATAAAAATAATACAAAAGTTAAACAAGTTAATTGAAATAAGTACCTTGTATCTTGTCTGTTAACAGTGCTATCAAAGAAAATGCCTGATACATTTTCTGAGTAACCATTTGAATCAAGATCTAAATTAACTTGTTTTATTAATTAAGAGAGTACTAAAGGATCCCTTAATTTAGAGGGTTTCATTATTAACATCGAAAATGAATTTGCGAATAAAAAATGTTTCTCATAGAAAATCTTTCAGAGTAAATAAATATGAGCTGAAACGGATACGAAGAAAATTGATGAAATTATCTCAACATTTTATGCAAATTGCTCATTAAATATATTAAATATTAACAGATTTTTTATACGAAAATGTAGGCCCAAATTATGAGAAGTGCGTAGCAATTTTATTTATTAACAAAGTTATAAGAAAAATCAACATTTTCATGTTTAGGTGCTAAGCACAGTACGTAGGTATTACGCGTGATTTCAGACTAAAAATATATAACACCGAGTCCATAATTAAGTAACAAATATAAACAAATATTTCTATAACGCTAGCATGTAAAACAACATTAACTACGTAAAAACTTTTCTGAAAAATTACGTTATTTCATTAGCTTCACTTGCCGAATCAGCAAGCTGAAGTGGCAGTGGGCTGGCCATATTAGCCGAAGAACCGATAACCGTTGGGGTAAACGAGTTCTAGAGTGGAGACCGCGCCTCGGCAAACGTAGTGTAGGACGTCCTCAGGCACGGTGGAGTGATGACTTGCGCAAGACGGCTGGCAGGAGCTGGATGCGAGAAGCCGAAAATCGATCTCAGTGGCGTGCACTTGGAGAGGCCTATGTCCAGCAGTGGACTGCGATAGGCTGATGATGATGATGATGATGATTAGCTTCACTTTGTTGAACATCAATCATCTTTATGAACTTAATAGCATAGTCATTTAGGCGGTGACATGTAAGTTATTCATCAACAACATTATATTATATTGTAACAGAACATCACGTTACTCATTCCTAGTATAATAACGTGGAGTGAATTAAACCATCTCCATTTAAATAATAGATACCTAAACATTTGTAGAGAATCCACTGAATGTATCAGACACATGCGATTCAACCCACTCTAAATATTAGTCTAGCTGCTATTTTCGTTCGTATAAATACGTTGCTCTTAAAGTATTTATTGAAGTAAATGTTTTACTTACGTGTTCTGTCCGTCAGATTGCGATCCCGTTGGTGGGGGCCACCGGTGCAGGTGCGCTCGCCACATCATCTGCCCGAAGGTCATGCGGAACTGCCTCGACATTGAACAGTACAGCACGAAGTTGATGGCTCCATTCAACAGCGCTAAAGCATCCATTAGTTCCCCAAATAGATCATAGCAGCGTTTGAAGAAGCATCTCCCTAATAACCCACTGAGAAGACCCAAAATCCCTTGAGGGAGTTCTGTTACTAAGAACAGTAATAGAACTGCTACTAACATCTTTGTCGTTCTATTCGTTCTTCTGTCAGCTTTGTACTGTCTTTTCACTGCTTTATTATTTGTCGGACATTTGTTGTAAACTCGTATTTTCTTCTGGTGTTGATTTGCGCTGTAGACTTCTCGTATTAGCCATAGGCTGATGACTGTTAGTATGAGGCATGGTAGCAGCTTGATGACGACGGCGTGGACCCAGAAGTTGATCTGGTATAGTTGGCCTTCTTCGTCAGAGTCTACGTGGTAGAGTATCATAAGTCCTGATGGCTCTAGTACAATGGCCGTGTGGATGTCGAATACCTGTGGGAGAAAAACAAATGAACATATAAAAATCGAAAAATTAAAATGTCTTTATCAGACGTAGGCATGACGCAGAGTTATACAAGATCTAAACCTAATCCCATTTTGTCATCCAGGCTATGTGACTTCATAATATAATTTCTCGTAGAAACTGTTAACTTCAGTAACTATTGAATACAGTTTAATGCTCTTATGAACAAGCGATCAGACAAAAGGAGTTAGCAACTTATCTAGAAGTGCTCTAAAGATATTCATCATGAGTGGGTCGACCGCTTTTGTATACAGTAAATAGACCGTAGATACTTAAGCCATAAGTCAAGTAGGTAATATTGAAAGAAATTGATCTAGAAATAGTAACGAAACCTAATAAAAAATAATTAAGGAGGCCTGTTGTCGTAATTGTACCTATAATCATTTGTTTGAGTTGAATGAATACAACTTGCTTTTTATTCATTGAATAAAACAATGTTGAGGTCCATTTGATTTTCTAGAATTCACTGAATTTCCGATACTTCATTGGAAAAAGGAGATATCGTATTTAAAAACCCCTTTTATTAAAATTTCTTCCACGTAATTGATTTTTCTATATTGTGATAAAACTTTTCAACTCAACATTTCCTGGTAAATTGGTTCATTAGTGTATAAAACGTATGTGTAACTAAACGAGTCCATATTAAAATTTGTACAAAAATTATGTATCTAACAGAATCCTTTGACAAACAAAAAATGTTTTCATGAAATGTTATAATACCAGCACATAGAAATCAAATTAAAGCCACCACATTCATTCAAACAATAAATAAACAACACTTCGTGATTATGTGTTTCCGTAACACAAATATGTTCATATCATTAATAAATTCTGCGAATATCCGGACATGGAATGAAATATTTGCTGATTTGTTAACCATTATGCTGAACGTGACGGATCACGGAAGCTCGACGGTTTTATAATACAATGTATCTAACATTTGCTAGGTATTGCATGACTTATTTATCATGTGAAATACTCGTATGAAAACTATACAGGGTGTGTCTTTCACAATCACATTAAATCTTATCGCATATACTCTATGATATTCTATGGCGACTTGTAAAAAAATAACGTAATCCATTCAGTGGTTTAACTACAGGAGTAATTTTTTATTTTTTAAATTTACATCATGGGTAAAGCCGAGTTAAAGTTAGGAGTATCGAATGTTTTGATCAGTTGACAGCTGTCACTTTTCAAGGGAGAATTTGATACGCATGTTAAAGAAATCGAATAAGTACCTACAATTTTCTTAAACGCGTGTCTAACGTGTGTTTAACTTTATTGTAATAAGACTTTTAATTGCGTGGTTTACGTAAAAAAAAAAATATATTTAGAAAGGTGTTGACAAAAGCTATCCATTTCAATACAAAATTCAATATATTTTTATGAGTTGCATCTCACAATTGAATGGAGATGGGATCTCTTTGAATGAACTCCTTGATATGGAAACGTGAGGAAAGTGAAACCTTATTGGCAAATGATATTGACGACGGAGAACGTTTTCTACTACCGTGAGAGGTCGACGAGTCTGCATAGTGACAATTTCTTTGTGAGCTGTACATTATACTGAATAATATTGCAGCTTTCTATATTTTTTTAAGGAATAAGATCAGCTTCACACTAAAGTCGATTTTAATCGTCAATGTGGCGTAGTGGAAAAAGTACCTCAATTTGAAGCACATAATAGGCTAGTTTCCTAAAAAATAATAATTAGTCCGTCTTGTAGATTGTCAAAAATTAAGCGACACGTATTTTTTCTTTTTTAAATTGGATCAGAACTTAATAAGATATAGCGTATTAAAGTTGAGTGTGACGTCACAAAGTGCTACAATTTTCAAGACTCTGAGACGTAAACGGTACCCTACTCCTAATTTTTGAAGCGTTGTATCTTTGACACTTTATGTTAAATTAAAAAAAGAAAAAATACGTATCCGATATTTTTTGATTATTTAAAAAGCGGACTAAATATTATTTCAATATTTCGACCCTGGACACTACCCTATTATGTAAGTTCGATTCCAGGCCAAGCAGCTACTAATAGAGTTTGTACCTAATTTCTCAACTACTGGGTAGTTTTATATTATTTCCCCAGTTTCTATAGTACCTATTACTTATCGTTACGAGGAAGTAGCACAAAAGAAACCGTAACAAAACAATTACGGCTATCATATTTGATCAATAGAGCAATTTTAGTTATCAAAAATCATTGAAAGTGATGATCACACGCAGAGCTCTCAGTGTGTAATGGCTCTCGAAGAATACGAAAAAATCTATCTGTGAAAATTGAGGCAATTTCATGTCCTTCGTAATCCAGACAGGAAATATATAGATAACATATCAATCCCTACTTATATTATAAATGCGAAAGTAACTCTGTCTGTCTGTTACGCTTTCACGTCTAAACCACTGAACTGACTTTGAGAGAGAACGTAGGATAATTTTTATCCCGGACTTTTGAAGAATTCTCTTGGAAATTCGATATAACCGAACTCTATGCGGGTGAAGCCGCGGGCGGAAGTTAGTACTTAAGTAATAAACAGGAATCGTTTTTGTTTGTTTAAGGTAAAGGCTTAGAAAGTACTGATCTGATTCCAAAAATCATTTTACTGTTGTAAAGCTACACTCTTCCAGAGTAACATACCTAAGCTATATTTTATCCTGGCACGGGCAGTAGTTCCCACAGCTAGTAAGTAAATAAAAATAAGTTTTTATCAAGGTATTCTGTGACCTCGCATACCTTGTTGCCATGCCATATAAAACACCTACAAGTCCTTCGAAAAAAGAAGGAATAAAAATAACATATCAATGTATCTTTTGGTAAAGTCCCAGAGGAATTTTCCAGCCAGCTTTGATCTTTTCAGAATTTCGAGACTGAAAGTTAAGGAATATTATCTCACTATTTCACAGGTTTTATAGAAAAATTTCCATGAAACGCACACTTCATTGGTTTTTCTCGTCACTAAATGGAGACTCTTTCGGTCCATAAAAGGCTCAGCCTATATGTTATCATTCATGAAAAGCTGACAGGGATAAAAGTAGCTACATTTTTGGAATCTAAGTATACATTTAGGAGGAAGGTTCTAACTAGCTTAGTGGGTCATTCGATAGATTTGTAAAGGTTTTAAAAAGTGTGATTGATGACGGAAACATGGTTTTTGAAATAAGTCACCACTTTTCGTAAATTGAATATGATTGAAAACTTAAGAAAATTTCTGTGATTGAAAAAGCTTAATAAATAAATAGTAATAATAAATGTCGGGACACCCTTTTATGAGAACTTTGAATGCGACTTTTCTTTGAACACGTGTCAAACGTCTGATTAACTTTTTAAATTAATTTCAAAAATAGTGGTATAATTTGAAATGTTTGGTAAAATAACCTAACATATTCCTCATAACTATACGGTGATAGATTTTCAATTAAGCATCAAAAAACTGTCAATCTATAAATCGAGCCATTTTCAAAACTCCTAAGTAAAATGACTGTCCATTTCCCAGTGTAATTTTAGTACAGCCATAGGAATTATCATTCATGCAAACAGTCGGTGTCCGTTGGTGGATCCGTATTTTACACTGGGGTGCCCGAACACTAATTCTCGTTATCGAAACTGGTCCCAATTGACTGCTACATTGCCTTCACAAATGGCCGTTTTGTTAATAAAGCGTAGAATTACTATTAGATATCTAGATGTCGATCATAAATTCGTTTAAAATGCTTTTCGTGCATTTTTTGTATCAATTAGTCCACTCCGTGCGGTGATGGGTTACTCGGGTAACTGGGTTGAGGAGGTCACATAGGCAGTCGCTCCTTGTAGAGAAGTGGTACTCAGCTACATCCGACAAGAATGGCGGTCGATCCCAACATAGTTGGGAAAAGGCTCGGGACATGATGATGATGAAGATGTTTGTATTGATAAGTCTTGATACTACGGCGCCTGATCTCTCTCCGGTCGTGTCCTGTTGCCGTCCCATCGGGTTACGAGAGTGTAGGAATAGTGAGTGCACCTGTGACCACGCCAATGCTCGTGCACTATAATATGTCCTGCACAGCTGGCTGATCTCCTTATATGAGAACAGCTACTGTGGCCAAAATTGGCCTTGGACGCCATTATTAACACTCCGTATTCATGTTTTCTTCTGATGTGGAACTTTACTCTGCATACTTAATCAAGATCAAAGTCGAATGATTTATTTTAATTAGTTCATTAACATACACTTCTGAATTGTCAAGAACAAGAACTTGAAACTCACTGTTCTAGATAGATCCTTGTCAAGTTAATTTAATCGTATCTTTTATATTTTTTACTAGCTTCCAACCTCAGCAACGCGTCTCGGTGGAACTACTTTTGCACCCGGATCAATGTATTAGCTTTAAGTTAGACACGATTCTTTCAGTTCATTTTGTTCAGTCGGTAAATCGTGATTACGTAATAAACACCCAAACCAATAACATTTATAATATTACTAGGATTATTAGAAGCGGTTATACTTTTGACGTGACAACGTCTTATAAATCGATGGAGCCGGCTGCACGCACGAAAAAACATGACTCATGCGGCGTTACCTCGCTCTGAGGCGTTCCGTTTAAGGCTTGAAGTGCAAGCGAGAGCACACAACGAGAGACAAAGAGGCACGATCGGCCTCCGCTTTCGGCAGCGTTCGACATCTGACGATCAATTTCTTATGAAGTTGTCACGTTTGACTATCGTCAGTAAACCGACTTTACAGACAACCGTTTTTTTTCTTCCACAGCAATTTCCATTACTATTTGCTTCAGCGCTAGTAGTCACGTAAAACTCATTATTTCGTCTAGACATTAGATAATTCACTTCACACGAGTGAGTTTCGCGCCAGACTGTAAACAAGTCATCCTAATATAATTCTTAAACAGAAAACCTAATTTATGTAAACACTCTGTCTTCTTTGAGATTAGTACTAATTCGTTGTTGACGAGTTTACGGCTGATGTTCGTAAAGCTTAGATATATTTCTTTTCCGATCCAATTTAGGAGAGAAATTGGTATTTGTCTACTTTTTATTCAGTAAGACTGAGGTTTTCAGATATTTGTACTAAATAGTAATGCTCTCTAGAATCTTAATACGATTCTAAAACTGAAGATTTTGTTTGGATGGACGTGTAAATCATTTAAAATAGTACTGAATAGTTTATTGCGGAAGGCTACTTTTTATATACCTTGAGAGCTGCAGGCAAAACCGAAAGTTATTGCTTTTATAATAACTGCTCATTTGGAAATACTTACTACCATTAAATATCGCAAAGTGCACCTCTATGAAACATTTACATATTTAATATCAAAAGCCGATAGCCATCAACTGATAGCTCGAAATGCAAAAGCCAGCGCATTTCGGAGCTGAAATACTCGATAGATGCATTCGAATCATATTTCGAATAGGTATTTATTTTTAACTAGCTTTCGCCAGCGTTTTTACCCGCTACCCGAGGGAATTATTTCTCGTTCTTGGATGGGGATAAAAATAATATCAAAGTCGGTCTCCCAGTTCTAAACCACCAATTCTATATGTACACCAATTTTGATCCTAATCGGTTCTGCCATCATCATCATCTGCCTAGCCTTTCCCTAACTACGTTGAGGTCGGCTTCGAGTACAGTGTTTTACAAGAAGCGACTGCCTATCTGACCTCCTCAACCCAGTTACCTGGGCAACAGAATAGCCCTAGGTAAAACTCTAACTTCCGTCGAGTTATAAATAAAACAATAGCTTGTCTAGGAGAGGTGGAATTTATTTTTTCTTTCAATTCAAGTAAAGAAGCATTTTCTTTACAAAGAATGCTTCTAATCCAAGACGCTTCGCATCCATACATTCTTCTTAAAGGAATCTGTGGAAGTGGTGTTACTATAAATTTTGTGGTGGCCTCCTTCCAAGGAATTCACTTTTCAGGATCCTTTCATGGATATTTACAGTATTATCTAACGTGGTTTAAGGCGGTTTGGCTGGGCGTTTTATATAATTGATTTAGGAAATACATGAAGTATAGTTTATAAGTGCACTTTATATTTTGTTTCTTTCTAGAGTTCCGTACCCAAAGGGTAAAACGGGATCCTATTGTTTTCGCTCCTCTCTCCGTCTATCCGTTCACAGATGATGTATTTTTGTTGTAGCTATAACAACAAATATTGAAAACTAGAATAAAATAAATATTTAGGGGGGCTCCCATAAATAATGGTACGGAACCCTTCGTGCGCGAGTCCGACTCGCAATTGGCCGTTTTTTTCTTAAATACATAATGAATATAAACGTAATAAACGACGAATGACGTAATCAGTTCAGTGAACTTTGATTTATATCAAAGGAGTAGACATTCTTCTAAGACGTTTCAAGCATAATCTTTTCTTAGTAGAAAAGGCAACTTTAGCGTACATAATAATGATTTATTTGTCAATTTATTTCACGGAATACTGAAGTCGCGAATGAAATTCTGGAGTCAAACGTTAACATCAATTTCGCACTGGCGGATTTTTCGCTCAGCTTTTTCAAGCGACAACGTTGGGCTTGCACGGGACAACATATCAATTGGCAGTATGAGGTAAAAACCACGTAACATCTTTCTACCGCTCGAAATGAGTCTTCAATTGTTTCCGTCCAAACCGAGGGGTTTAGCTCGGAAAAGCCGAGCCAAAAATCCGCCAGTGTGATGGCCCCGGAAAAATGTACGAGTAAAATTTCTATAGACACATTTCTAGCGACCTCTATTCCATAAACCTTGTTATTTATTACTGTCAATTCACATAAGTAAAACGTACTTGAATTTCTCCGTCGGCATCTTTCAGCGACCCAATTTTCTTTGCATTTTTTTGGCTTATTACGTTCAGTGGCCTAGCAGAGCATTAATGTTAATGAGTTTTTGATTAAAATCAGACCTCTTCATGCAGATAAAAAAAATATAATTATGTTGGAGATGTTATCATTTCCTTGAATGTTAAATAAGTCTGTCATGTTAAAGTTATGTTTACACAGTGCAACATAATGTATATCAATTTCCAGCTCATACTTTTTCTTAGCTGCCTAGGAGTATTGGGTTGCTTGGGTAACTGGGTTGTGGAGGTCAGATAGACATGCATCTCTCCTTATAAAACACTGGTACATAGCCGGACGGGATAGACTGGAAGTCGACCCTAGTGAAGTTGAAAAAAAGCTCGAGAGATGATGACGATTTGTCTTTTGACTATTTTGCAACTGACCCATATTTTTTGCTTTTAATGATAAAAAATAGTAATATTCTTACCATATAAGTGGGTATGCACAATATAGGCGGTAATATAAAGCTGCTGAGTATTGCAGTGCTACATCGCCTTTCTGTGCATAAGATGTGGTTTTTGTCCGAGTATCTGTAACAAAACAAAAAACTTATTCATTAAAAATGTAATGTTTTAAAATGATTCTTCCGCTTGGTTTAGAAAACACTAGAAAAAGAAGTTTTTCATATTCATGCTGCTACGATCCTTAGAAGATGGTTAAATTAGTAACTTCAGATTCCATTACATGGTTAACTATACATATACAGTACACTATTACATAGTAAAAGCGTGTTAAAAATACCACTTGCAAAGAGCGTATTATGAGAACGTATATGGAGATACACAATTTTAAAGGACGTACCCACTCCACATACACCTACAATATACTAATGTTTCAAAGCCCATTCATAAAAACAACAACAGAGAGTAAATATAAATACAATATGCCCAAAACATGTAGTTAATTAACTAATGGTCTAATATAACAGTGTATTATAACATTTGTCCTCAGATTATGGCGTGCATTGAACTCGTGACGCAAAAACCGTTCGTCATTTGTTTCTCGCCTGACGCTCCCGTGAAAATGACAGGATTAGGTAGAATTCCGTGCATCGCGACTGTCGCAGCCGCGCGCGGCTGTCGCGGGCCTCGGCAGCGGTGCCATACATTTTCATAGGTTGACTATTTTCGCGAGCGATCGACGACAGTCGTAGGCCGCGCGCGGCTGCGACAGTCGCGATCCACGGAATTCTACCTTAAGTACCTACTTATTACAATGACGTATTATCATTTTTTCCTCTTCCTAATTCAATAAGATTCACCAATGTTTCAAAAATAAAATTTCCTTATCGGTCACAAAAATATGTTTATTAATATTAATGTTTCTCAGAAATTAAATCGGTTTTATTTCATTTGTTATTTTTCGAGCTTTTTGCAATGCGTAGTCTTTTCCTTAACCAATTAAGGAATTCAGTTTCTTATTATCTATAGAAATACTGTTACTTCCTAATCCCTCTATCGGATAGACATATAGTGAGTTTTCTTGCGTAGGTTGTATTAATTAAACATCCCCAGTAGAAAACGTGCAATTATTTATAGAAAGTCCATCGAGGAAGACTCACATAAGTTTATATGTATGTCTATTAGAGTATGTATATGCAAATGACTTAATTAGCCTCTATAGTAATCGGCTTGCATACTCAGATGTTCTATCTATAATATAAATCAATCTGGAAAATGGAGCTACTTTCATATTTTTGCTTTTAACAAATGCAAACGATTGCAGTTTTGTTCGAAGCCCTTCTAATTGTGGTTTTCCATTGTTCCTTTATATGAGAAAGTTATAACTATGTAGGTTGTATAGAATCTGGCCTACAGACTGAATTTTGATTACTTTCTTCAGTTTTCGTTCGGAAAACCGATAGTGTAAAGTTCTCTACTTCAAAGTGTTGAAACCATAATTTCCGATGTACGTACTTTGAAATCTGAATACACTTGCGAGCAATTAAAACGAGTCTCTGTCGAGAAATAAAAAAAAATATATGTTTTAAGTGTCAAATTAAATTGTTGCTTAGTAACGATAGAATAAATTAGAATTATAAACATATCGTTAGGTACATGTTGATAAAAAAGTGTGTGTTATTTATCTACGAAACTAAAACAGCTTACAATTCAGTGGTCGTTCTAACACTAACTGTGAACACAGTTATTGCTGTATGCCTATTTCTATCCTTTTAAGCCTCGTAGCCGTAGTTACACGTTACTATACCGTACCTACTTGTATTTTATTGGTATAGTTTTGTTGGTCGATTTTGGTTCTGTATTTACTTGTAGATAAGTCGCATCACGTTCCTAAAATTTATTCTTAAAAGGTCAAAAGGCCTTTTGCTTACGTTTACCAATTTTGAAATAAATATTTCAGCAAAAATAAATCTGCGAACTCAAAAAGGAAGATGTCCAGGATAGAGCGAAGTGGAAGAAGAAGATACGGAAAGCGTACCCCGTCACAAGACGGGATAAACGCTAAGAAGAAGAAGAATAAGATTGAAGCAAAAATAAATAGTTTTGCATTCTATTATTAATTTCATGAATACTAAGATGGCTTAGGTTTTCTGCAAGCAAGTGTAGCCTGTGAAACAACAGTTTTGATTAACTTTCTCTCCAACTTCGAGGTTCTATTTTCATTTTATTGATCGTAGGTACCTGAGACTTAATTGCAGAAACTTAGGAAGTTATAAACCTGGTTGAATATGTTTGGCACATTTTTGAATAAAAAAAAAGAAAAGACATTTGAATTGAGAAAATGTTCCATTTGGGAAAGTCTGTTAAAAAAAAATGTTGATGAATGCATTTCAACGAGCTAAAACGCTATCAAAACCATTGTCATAACCATAATTCTGAAAAAAAAAACGCGAAATACAGCTTCACTACTGAACAAATCTATGAGTAACTTCACTGCAATTTCATACGAAAAATACCACAGCAAGTATTTTTAGTGAGAAGTGAGATAGGGAAAAAAGTAAAGTAAGAGTTTCAAATACGAATTTAATAGTTTTGAAAAAGTTACCCTATTATACATAGTTACGTATGTTTGTCACGTATTGACAAGTTTCCTCAGATTTACTAGAAAGGAGGCGTTAACATGTTTACTGAACAAGTTTTCAGGCTCAGAGAAAAACCTTTTAGCGTTGTTTGATTATCTGTTTCTGAGAACAAACTTACTCTTAAGTACTTAGGCACGAGATTATGTCTGTGTAGTACATTAACGTGAGACTAACGTGAGACTTTTGAGAAATAATATGTTTAACAAGACTTTTTAGTTAGGTAGCAACAACAGAGATATGGCTGCTTATAGGTGCTCATAAAAAATACTGAAGCATACTGAATAGAAAATTAAAGTATTTTTTTAAAAGCTCATTCGTCACTATTTTTATTTTCACTTGTCAGAATTCGTTTTCGCATTTTATAATATTGAATTGTACCTAAGCATTTGTTGAAATATTCTTACCGAATGGTAAAACTAAAGACATTTGTTATTCCTACAGTAATTTGCATACTTAGCGCATACTACTTGAGGTAACCTGAGTCGAGCTCTTAAATCATAGGCTTTACAAGTCCCCGGCAGCATGAGAGTTACCGGCGCAGTGGGAAACTGTGTAACATCACACCTGGTATCATATATACAAGGACTGTATTATAACTAGTTTCCGCCTGTGGTTACAGCCTCATTATGATGAAACTGATGATCTCCTTAAATGAGAACAGCCGCCGTGCCCGAAATCGGACGTGGACGCCATTATTTTATTATTATTATTTATGATGAAACTTGATCTTGGGTAGGGATAAAAACTGTCCTTTGCATTTCCTCATCTATTACAGCCAAATCAGGTAAGCCTTTCTCGAGTTTTATAAACTGTTTTTTATAATTACAGATGTATAATATATAATTCGTTCACTCACATTATACCCTTACAGAATCAACTTTTGGGCATACTATGTTTACAAGGACCTTCCTAGAAGGCCTAAAACATGACCTGGTAACTTTGGACCCCTTTTCTCGGAAATACCTAAGGCAAAATGTACTTCATGCTAGTCACGTGCTTTCTAGAATAGATCAGCCTTTTAACCGTTAATTGGGACACCATCATCATCCTCCGAGCCTTTTTCCCAACTATGTTGGGGTCGGCTTCCAGTCTAACCGGATTCAGCTGAGTACCAGTGCTTTACAAGAAGCGACTGCCTATCTGACCTCCTCAACCCGGGCATTGGTATTGGGATACCAATGTACGACATTACGGCCCAAGTTCACTGTGAACATTAACTGAATTTTCCACTTTCCAACAAACAATAGAATTTCTCCGATTATATCAAAAGAGGATATTTTTTTAACTCACCGTATTATTTTACAGAATCTTAATCTACATATATTTACAGAACCACAAAACATTATCATACAGTAAATACCTACACACAAGTAATCATTTAATCGTACCTATGTTTAGTTACGTGAAATCTAAACACCACTGATTTTCATAGCTATCCTATTCATTTGTTTTTTCAACAACTTTACACATTAGACTCGAGGGAGTCATAACATCGAAACTAAATTCATTACATGAATACTAATGTTGTTGTTTTACATATTTTGCTAATTAAATAACTTTTGTATTAAACGTCTAACATGTTGTGTTATGTCAAATATTGTTTTTTGTTTAACAAATTAGACGTTGTTAGAATTCGGCTAAATTATTTTTTTCTTTGCAAATGTCGTTTCGGATCCACATCAAAAGCAATTAATTTACAACAGGCTTTGTTGAATTTATTGATCAGATTCTCAAGTGTTTGCATTTAGGTAAGTACCCAGTTCTTGGTTACATGCGTTTCTTTAATAAGCCCTATTTATGTGCCATCAGTAGTCAACTTAATGTCGTGTCGGATTGCCGTCCCATCGGGTTATGAGAGTGAAGGAATAGGGAGGGCAACTGTATCTGCGCAAATGCTCGTGCACTATAATATGTCCTGCGCAGCTGGCTGATCTCCTTAAAATGAGAACAGACGCCGTGGCCGAAATCAGCCGTGGATGCCATTACATTCCATCTTCAAACCAAGTGAAGTCGGAGGTAAAACTGCCACAACAAACTCTCTATTCAGAAAGGTGGCAATTTTCACCCAAATTACGGCTTTGAAAATTGAGAATCATTGACCACTAATGCTTTGAGCTACACACCACAAAACGTTCCGAAATGCAATAGTTTATGCAACTCATTTAGCGCCTCGCAAATTACATCAGTTCCCGTATTTTGCTGTTCGGTTTAAATTCCATTGTTATCACGTTGTTCCGAGTCTTTTGTGGGACCGCCTTTATTTTCTTCAAAGGAATTCGAAGCTTTAGAATGAAACCTTATGGTAAGATTCCACTGGTGTAAGGCATTGTGAAGAACACAAATGATTCTTCTGGTCTACTCGCTCTGGCAAACAATTCGATCTGTGCCCGAAACGCAAAATCATTAGAATTTCGGTACAATCTCGCTATTACATTAAAATCTTTTTTTAGGGTTCCGTACCCAAAGGGTAAGACGGGACCCCATCGTTTTCGCTCCTTTGTCCGTCCGTCCATCCATCCGTCCGTCCGTCCGTCCGTCCGTCTGTCACCAGGCCGTATCTCATGAACCGTGATAGTTAGAGAGTTGAAATTTTCACACACATAACAAGAAATACTGAAAACTAGAATAAAATAAACATTTTTTGGGGCTCACATGCAACAAACTAAAACAAACTAGGTACTTGTTTTGCTAATTTTCTAAATAATGCGATTTCGACTCGCACTTGGCCGGTGTTTTCATTATAACAATGAAACATCGGTTAAAATGTTCACAGTATTTCTTAAGCAAGCTTGTTAGATGTGGTGAGAATAAGGGAAATCTCCCAGCCAAGTTATACGTAATGGGCGTGCTAATAAGATTGTAGGCCGCTTTGAACCCTCATTTTTAAGTCAACCCGAATACGAAATCTGTTTACTAACTTTACGTGTAAAAGGAAATTATAACGCTTATATACCTAGTTGCTTATTATACTTGAAATACGAAACTCTTAAAGCTATTCCTAAATCATTTTCACTGAAATGAAACTTGCTCTGTTTTCAACACCGAAATAAGTTTTGACCCAGACAATCGCTGGGCTAGTAACCTAGATAAGTTTTAAAGTTAGGATTTGATTATCGTATTTCATTTATTTCTTTCTTAGAGAAGTTATTTTAAGTTGAAGTAAACAGGCGTTTTTTACTTCAAGGAATAAGCTTCTATAGTAGGCAGTTAATTACAGGTAGGCGATCTACTGCGGGTTGTTCGAAAGAGATACCGCGGCCCTGGTAAATAAAAGGCCTACGACGGAACACGACGGTTTTTAGTCAGTAAGAGTCTGACACTCCCTCACCGCTGCTAACCCACAGCGGGAGGGGTCATTTGATGATTTTTGACATCGTTAAAAAAAAAGGTATTCGATCTAATATTAAACTGAGTTAGCAGCCTTGACTGAGAGATAAAATACCACTTGAAACAGCTAATTTAAAAAATGTAATTAAAGAATGTCTACTGTTTCAGTGCCGAGGTTAAAAAAGGTTAGCTACGATATTATCCAGCATATTTTTTTGGAGTATTTTATTGTTTACACAAAGGGTTAGTAAATATTAATTAAGAGTTACTTAATCTATCATAGAATCATTAAAATGCAAGAAAAGCGTATCAGCGTAATCCCTGATGATATTTTAATAGGCTTCTCAAAAAGGAGGAGGTTCTCAATTCAGATGTTTATATTTTTTGATCATGACTATTACAGTTACAGTTTTACTATTTTGTAGCTCCGAATAATTGTATCTTTTACCATCCAAAAAAGGAGGGAATTCTCATTTTGGATGTTTGTATATTTTTTTTTCTTGATAGTTTCAATTATTACCGCATACTCACTGAGCAAGCAGACTCGTTGCTGCGCAGACCCTACATACTTACTCTATACTGCCACACAACAAATGCTTGGCTATTCAGATGCCCATTAGTCACGCCATCATTTCAGGCCAGTCCTACCAAGCACTCACCTCGCTCAATGCTCTTTTGTACCATATAACCCAAGGAGCTTGATTGATTGCCATATCGGTGCAAACAGCCTTTACTATAAATCCTTGGATTATATGTCCCTCCCTTGTATTTGAATGGTTGTTTCAGAAACAATATAGGTGTATTAATTTTGATGAAGTTATTTGAAAAAAACATAAAATGTGTATTACTGAAATATGATTGTTTAATGTAAATCTGGTTTTAGAACATGATATTGCCTCATTAGTAAATTCATTTAGAAGATAGACTATACCTAGGTTTTGAGTCACAGTATTACGACTTTTTATAAAAGAGCTAGAGTTATCTATATTGGGTTGAAGGATTGATTGCAAGAGTTACTGTGACCCTGGTAGACAAAGGGCTCCAGAAACAACAAAAGCGGGGTTTAGTCTGTAAAAGTCTGACATCCTTTCGATGCCTCCACAGCGGCATGGGTCATTATAATTATTTCCCACCTCATGAAAAAAGATGACCTATATTCTAGATACTAATACACTAGTGATATATAATTTATAAAATATACTCACTTGATAGCAACATATCTCCAAACAGCGAGCGACAGTGTGAGACATATTGAAGCCGTGTGGAAGATCTGAGCGAAGTGCATGTGAAACAGCAGGTAGGCTGCCCATTTGTACGGCATCTCACGCTGTCCAGGTAATATCTGGTAACAAACAAGAATTAAATTATCATTTATTTCAGGTATTTCTTGCCATCTACATCTATTAATATACATATAAACAGGAAACATTTTGATTTCTGACACTGACGCGAATATTAGACATTTAAATAAAACTACTTTTACGGATTTTATCGCGGTTATATTAATATTATTTAATCCCGACGTTTCGGATGCTTTACAGCATCTATACCCATGACCATGTATTGTTTGTTTGGACCATAAAGGCTCCAAAACTACCAAACTGATTTGAAAACTTATTTCACTGTCGGATAGCAACACTATTCCCGAGTAACATAGGCTATATTTAATCTGGGTATGAGCACAGTTCCCAAGGGACGCGAAAAACAGCTAGTACTACTTATTAGACCAATTACATACCAAATATTTGGCATCGAACAATCAAATAAACAACGTAACAAAATAAATGTTTAATTAGAACACATTAACCACAGACCATCTAGTGGAAGAGATTATGCAGTCCAATCGATCAACCCTGAACTAAGCTTGTCGTGATCCCGAAACCCCGAAAGCTTGTTAAGCCCTTGATCCTTGCAGTCATTTGTGGATCTTTGGCCGTCGTATGTGTAATCAGAAAGCCGAAAGTCTGATTACTTGTCTTTGTGGTACAATGTTATCTAGTGTCAGGGTTGTGAAGGTCAGATAGGACATCAGTATTTGTGAAACACAATTTATTCTAGGACTAGCCTCTGCAGTGATTTTATTCGCGTCCCTTGGGGACTATGTCGCGTACTCGGATATAAACAGTAGTTTAAAAAAATGGGCTATCTACCACTGTAATAATTTTTCAAATCGCTTTATTGGTTCCAGAGACGCGATTATGAAAACAAACAGACTCTTTAGCTTTATAATATTTGTATGAGAGATGAACCACTATAGAGGTAGATACCTACTATGCCTCTTAAAAAATCCATCCGATCCGTAAATAAAGATAATTTTCCTCTCTGCGCCGTTTACTTACTTAAGTAGATACTTGTCTACTGATTGTATGTACATAATAACTTACCAGGAACTGTGTTTATGTCATTAGTGGTTTGTTTTCATCATCTACAGGGGGTGACTTCCTCATATTTATCATAAAGGAATAAATAACCTTGATGAAAATAAATTTTGCCACACAGCAACATAGAAGTAAAACAAATGAACTACCTATTCAGAATAAATTATATCTCACCAAGTATTTGCGTCATTTCTAGTCCCAAAGGTACGCTATATAATATACTACGCAGATAGAACTGGTTATCACCGGAGCCAGGTAGCAAAAATCTGCCTCTAACCGGTCAATACCGGTCAATTGTTCATGATATAAAAGTTTGAAGTTGACCGAAAAGTCCTGTCATATAGGTGTAGGTAATGATAGCTCTAGGTCGACTACCTATCGAGAAATACTGAACAATATATGTGAACTGAATGTCGGTTGTAGCAACTTGTTTAATATCTCACAGACTGAAGAGATGTCACACCGACGACCGCTGGGAGTTCAGGAATAAGAACATTTTTTTGCGCCCTCTCTGACGCCCGAAGGAATTTTTGTTTCAAGACTGTAGCATCTAGGAGTTGAAACTGTATTTTTGTTACTTACTGCTAGTTAGAAAACAAAATTACCTACGCAGCAAGCAACAGTAAATGCCGATAAGACTACTACCATTGACTGGCGATGATATAAATATACACCATAAAAATTATGATTGTTTTATAGCTTACTAACGTTTTTACCCAATGAGTATATTTTTGGCGAAAACTATTGGGTATAAAGAAAAAAATCAATGCGGATTCAATCACACTCACACTTGGTGCTGACAAACGTAAAAAGGTCTTTATATCAGAAACATTTTTAATTATTTATTTATTCAGTCTGGAACGGCACCTCTACTTCTCTACGCCCATAGATCTATAAAAATAAGAAAGTTTTATAAGTAATAGAATGGGGTCAAAGTATGAAAGTGTGCAATTTATAGAGGATTTCAAATAGAATGGTCTCTGTGAACCGTCAGCCAAGCGCGAAATCCTTCGTCGGTTGTATTTCAATTTATTTCTTACTTACAGTAACTTCACGTTTGAATTCCACTGAAAGGATATACTGTTGTGGTATTGATTTACAATTACCCAGTTTGTATACTTTGAGGAAAAACGAAGGTATATATATAGATAGGTACTTATCTAGTAGAAGGTTTGTCTGTTGTCGTTGTTAAGACTGAAAATGTCACGTAGTAGCAAAGTAAATGTGTCTGAAAAGAATACTTACAAATTACAATCATACTTTTCGATGTAAATAAAATGTTTTTACTTTGAGATTTCTTTCGCGTGTACAAGTTATATCTAATTTCAAAATCACTACGATTTTCCTCGTTGAAATAGAGACGTTATATGAAGCTTTTGCGTTATAAGTATTGCTGAATAATACTCGAATTTCTTATTATGTGCCAGAAACGACAATAATGGTGATTTATTAAATCC
This sequence comes from Helicoverpa zea x Helicoverpa armigera, assembly GCA_033682625.1. Classification (NCBI taxonomy): domain Eukaryota; kingdom Metazoa; phylum Arthropoda; class Insecta; order Lepidoptera; family Noctuidae; genus Helicoverpa; species Helicoverpa zea x Helicoverpa armigera. Next base: position 6,571,460 of record JAWIIS010000011.1, read on the forward strand.
AATGCCATCTGTTTCTAGTTAAAATATAAGGAAAAAGCTGTACAAAAATGCTTTGAGAGCGATACATTTTGCAGATTCGGTCGTATTTTTTCCGTCATGAGGATTTGCGAGTGTTTTAAACGATTCGTTGATAATGAACACATTGCCCGCGGCTTAATATCGAAATAAATGTCCTTAACAGTTGTTTGGGGAGTGTTTATTGTTTACAACCTCTCGTAATAAAATAGAACTCAAAGAAACTTTTTTGAAAGTATCAATCTTTGAACAGAGATATGGTCACTTAGCTTCACACATAAATCTGTATCAACCGTAGACTTTAATATACGGAAACGTAGCTATTTGTACTAGAACTGTACCGTATGATGAATAACAAATGCAAATGTAGCTAACTAGCTTAATCTCATTTACAAGTAAAATTTCCAAAGGCTTATATGCATCCCTCTATCTTACCACAGGCGTGGAAAATTACGTCTAAAATTGAATGTACCGAATATATTTTCAAAAGGCTTAATACAAATTAAGTTCTTATCGAATATATATTTTATTATAACTCGAATGTGGTTCTACCCATGTACCATTTAAGTGTCCGAAAGGGCATAAGTACCTACATAGGTACGTATTTATAAATAGCCTCAGTATTCAGCCCTACCCAGAATACAATTCAAAGATTCTTTTATATCCTCAATAAGCATACTTTATTATATTTTCTTTACTTGCAAATACAATAGCATTTCTTTTGTTCAATGTGAAATTAATCCACAAATGTAAGACTCTTGAAGTCCTACGTAGTATAATATGTTCTACCTACTCATAGCCTTGTAATATATATAGGTATTTTTGGGAACACCCTGAAGTGTATAATAACTATCAAACGATGGGGTAAAAGTTTGTGTTTGTACGGTAGAATGCACATCAGTGGTAACTGTCATGCACCTTAACTCGATAGTAATAAGTACGATTTTCCTATAAAACTGTTACCACTTACCCGAAGTTGACTGTACAATGTACAGTGCAAGTCATCTAGCATGCAATGTGAGATAACTATTCAATTGTTCAGTTTATTCCAAAATCGAATATTGTGTAAAATCGAATAGTAATGAACATTATATCCAACAGCTTAATTGTAGAGCAGCATTTTTTTTATCCAGGTTATAAAACTATTAACGTTTTTGCCAACTCACAGCAATTAATATTTCGCATAAAAAAGAGGAATATGTTTTGAATGCTCGTGAAATAATTTTCCCTATTATAATAAAAACTCAGAAAATGATAACAATTTAATCAAGGTTCGAGTACTATAGCGATAAAACTGGTAATATTCATATTGTACCAACGATTATCTGATAAGCGTGTTATTGTAGGTAAGGGGCTGAACCTTTTTGGAGTCTTTTCATTCTTTTGTAGTATTACTAGTCTGATTTTAGAGGTAACGGTATGAATTTGATTTTAGGTATAGTTTAAAAGAGTTGAGATTTATGTCATGTACCATGGTGGATTACATAATTTTCTATTATAGCTTTTACTGTAAAATTAATATATCTACTTATTTAGGTACACATATTTAGTTCTCGTTACAATGCCTGCATTTGTATTAGCTGCCTACATGAATATGTTCAATACATTATGTACCTACATAAAGCTCAATTGTCTCAAGTACCCTTAATTGCACTTAGCACTTTAAACCGAAACAGAACACACATTTCCACTACAGATATACTTAACTTGGTAATTGGTACTTTATAAAGATCTGAAATGATACCCTATAATAAAAATATTTTTTAAGTGGTACTTTTCCGTCTGTATTCATGTTCGTCTATATTAAAATATTGGAAAATTTGCTAAAGCAATCTATTGTTGCCCTGTCAGATAATAGCTAAAATATCAAACTGTAAGGGCCCCGTTGTTCGTACGTTACGGTAAAGTTAAAGTTAAAATTTTACCGTTATCAACTTTGACCACGGTTAATTTGACATTTTTATTATGAAATTTTAACGTTCAACAACGCTTTTTGAATTTAAACCCAGTTAATTTAACTTTAACTATAATTTAACCCTAACATGGACTTAATCGAGCTTCGAACAACCGGGCCTAATTCAACAAAGATATGCTTTGGCACATTTCAAGTTTAGGATTCCTCAATCCTCGAACTATCACGAACATGCAAGAGTTAAATAGTGCATCGTGCAACAGAATAACTATAGTATAAAGTTTTAGATTGCACTGCATCCAATACAGAGCAGACTATCGCTAAAATATTTAAAGAAAATCGATGCCCCAGCTTCGAAGAATAGTATTAAGGTTATAAGCTGCCAGACTGAGATATTTTACGCTGAAATATCTAGTTTCTTTCACGTATAGAAAGTAAGAGCAAAAAACTAGTTAATATTTTAAAAAGTAACATAAGCGAAAAACAAATGATATTTCTATGAACAAGCTTTTACATTAACTGTACAAAAATTCTAGCTCCACAGAGCTAAGTAAAATGAAATTACATTTTTTGGAAACATTTTTATTGGCTCTGAAACTACTAAACCGATTTGATAAATTATTTCACTGTTAACAAGCTGCATTCTTCCCGAGTAACATGTATTTTCCCGGTATGGTCAGGAGTTCCCACGGAAAGCGGGTGAAAACGCGGGAAAACGACTTAGTTAGGTTATATAACGATGCATTTACAAACATAAGGTAGCTAAGGGTAAGCTAAGGGTAAAGAGCCAACCTCTCGAAAATTATATACGTAGAAAGTACATAGGAACTTAGAAAACTTAACCAAGATATCTTGTACGCAAAAGACTGTTCGGATGGCACGCTAAAACTGTAGGTCCCGGCTGGCATTGACCATCCTTGGCAGTCGTTACGGGTAGTCAGAAGCCAGTAAGTCCGACGCCAGTCTAACCAAGGGGTATCGGGTTGCCCGGGTAACTGGGTTGAGGAGGTTAGATAGGCAGTCGCTCCTTGTAAAGCACTGGTACTCAGCTGAATCCGGTTAAAGTGGAAGCCGACCCCAACATAGTCGGGAAAAGGCTGGGGAGATGATGAAGGTATATTATTTTATAGGCTATTATTTTTTCTATTCGGTTCACCGTAGCTATATGAGGCACAAAGCTTGCATCCTATGGGTTATATCTATAGGTAGGTACTAGTACTAGATATCTACTTGATAGCAGCCATTATCTGTTATAATACCCGTTATTTTTATCTGGTAACCGCCATGATATGAATATGGCACGTTGTACCTATCAGGTGGTTGATAAGCTTTATGTGTACTTTAAAATGTGCTTCAAACACTAGCTTAGGTGGAATATGAACTTCGCAATATGACTGGTATTAAAAGTAGATGGATATAATGTATACCTACTTTTTAGTAAAAGTGCATACATAAAAATGGTAGTATCAGAGTAAATGTTGGAAACCACATAAATAAATATAAAAGGAAAAGACCATCAACATTTTCGTACTAAGTAAATACATACCCGTTTATCATGAAAGTCGGACGCTCAAATAAAGACCGGATTTTATAAAAGTCGAAGTTTTTAAAAAACGTTTCTGTAATTGCGAGTAAAAGACTTGAAAAGTAAAAACTTTTTGGGCGTCCCAACGTTTGAAAAAGACTTTTTAACAATACTTACTACGCAGACTTGTTAGTACAAATACTTTTCGGATCCATTAAGCGGGATAGCTTCACAGTTGCTCGGAAATCGCTGTACTATCAATGCGAACGAGGCATGAAATTAATGTTCGAAGGAATTTCAATACATTGGTGACTTGGGTTGTACGTTTTATGTACTTACTATGTAGTGAGCATGGAGTAGAAACAATAATGGAGTACGTAGACCCGTACTTGCGCTATCGTATTATCAATGCAAATTCGTATTCAAACAATTATAAAATTTCTGAGAGAGCTTATTGAACTATTTATTGCATTAAGTAGAGCAATTATATCTGTAAAGTAAAATATTCATTCACAACCCGCTATCTATCAATTTCCAACAAGCTAAGGAGCTTTCAGCGACAATCTTCATTCGCTCGAACATGATCACTCCATTATTTGTTCATCCGCGTTTGAAAAGGGCCGAATGCTTCATCCATACATAACAACGTGTTATGTATTTAAGTGAAGGCGTTAGACGAACCGATATATCGGCAATATAGGCCCTGATTGGAATCCCTTGTTCGTGTGCCAAGGGATTCTGTGTTCAGGCATTGACATCAACAGAATTTAAAGGAACGAATGGTTTAAATTCGTCGCTATTTATGACGCAGTGTACCTTTGAGAGTTCAAAAAATAGAAGGGTGATGATAATAAAATTGTTTACACTTAAAGGTGGAAACAGGCAAATAATCCTCTTCCAAAGAATTTTGCACACTAAATAATAAACTGCCGACCGATGGTTGGCCCAATTTTTGCTTGCCAGTTTATGTTGAAGGCAATTGTGAATGCAATCAAACTAACTTTTTAATCGTTCTGATAGTCCAACGGAAACTATACTTGATCTTGTTTTAATGCCCGCTCTATTCGTGTCTAGGTGGGTATACCTACAGAGCTATGAGCCTGATGAAACCGTTCGTCGAATAAAACTTTGCACTGTTCTCGAAGCTAACGCAACATAGCTCGCTCTTTATTCGCGACAAAACCATCTGCTTTTCGAGTAATGTTACAATGACAGAGACTACTCACCATTTTAACGGAAGCCAAATATGCAATGAAATATTCCAACCATTTACATAGGACTGGACAACAGAATTCGTAAATCATTTTGGAGCGGTTTTCTGTCGAGTGCGGCGAATAATTTTCCGTGCAAGCGGTCCGGTGGCTGGCCGGTTGAACCTGTGGCCGGAACCGGAACGGACAAAAAGGCCAACGTGAACTTTCACTTTTTGCGGTTTTCAGTTTACACGGACCTCCGTTTCGTTTCCCTTTGTTGCCCACGGAATTTTGGATATTTTATTCATATTCTAAATGGAGAATAAATTGTTTCTATTTTCCAAGTCATACAAGTCATTTAGTGGCTAAAAGAAAAATGGTAATTTTCCGGGATTTTAAGACCAAAAGAAAATTACACTGGATTCCATCATTGCCAGCTGTTTTTAAAAAAATACAGAAATTAAAAAAAAATAAGTTTTCTCTTATCACACACATTACAAAGTACCTACACCACCTACTTACTGGAGATTTGAAAAAAATCGTAATTAGGTACTAACATTTTCATCTCAAAAGCCATATAAAAATATCGATAACGAAAACATTAATTAGGACCCGATTTTAATCTGCAAACTGTCAGGTCCCGGTCCCTAAGGAATTAGTAGGTAGCAACGATAAATATGTTATAAGCTTTCATGGCGTTGCCATGGCAACTTAAAAAAAAACATTTTAATGTATGGAAGCTGCTTTGGGCATGAACGTGGAGGGATATAGTGGGAGAAGACGACCAAAGAAACGATGGATGAATAATTGTGTGTAAGCCGATGGTAATAAAGAATATTACTTGTGAGATGACGGCAGATAGAAGAGTATGGAAGGAGAAGACATGCTGCGCCGACACCAAATAAAATTAGGATAAGGGCAGGAGGATGATGATGAGTGTATGAAAGCTTTCCTTATGTTATTGAATAGTTAAATGCATAGAAAATAATTTTCTGTTTGGAAGATAGTAGCTAGTACAACTTTTTAAGACAACGTTTCTTTGATACATACTTTTTTACTTAAAGACTGAGTACTCAAGTTTTTATTAGAAAAGCCATTAGAGGTGCATCAGTATGCTACCATAGAGAATGAGATGACGCAATTTCCTTTACTTTGAAATAATGGGTTCTAGCTAAAGCAAACAATTTGCTTCTTTAGGTATATCTACTAAAGATTCCAGCTACTTTACGACGTAGAGTCTACGTAGTTAGTCGCTATTAAGGAGAAATACTAATTTTAAGAGCTTTTAGAAAACAAATTATTTGGTTATTATATTATTATTATGCTTCAGCATTAAGTAGGTATATCATTACTTTGAGATAGTTCTAAAATATAAACGCTAAATTAGTAAGCCTTATTAGAAACCTGCGAAATACTTAGCTATAATAAAGGTTCAAATGAATTTTGTTGTTAACATTTTCAGAATATACAAAGAAGAAATATTTTGCTCATAAAGACATTTACTGAAACGGTCTAGAATTATATCAAGTTAGGCGTTGAAAATGGGGAGATAATAATTGTAAGTTTTCCATTTTTTTTCGCCAAATAGCCTAGAAAATTCCAAAAATTAATTAAATTTATTTTATTTCATCTAGTTTCTAAGAATGGTGGCCTTCCTACAAGAGTTTGTCTAGACATCTCTTTGTCTCCCCTCTCATAAGCTTTTTATTGTTTTTACAGCTCGAATTAGTCAATAAATAGGTTTTCTTCTAATAAAATGTGGGATGATGCCCAATGAGCATAAAAAGATTATTCAGAATTTTTAAAGTGGGCGGAGATTTTTGAGTACACTGCGTAGGTATAGACGTCAATATTTCGAGTCTATTTCATAAGTCAGTATCTGAAATGCGAGACCATTTTGATATGGATTCTGAGTAGGTACATGGATACGTTGGATAGATGTAGGTAGTAAAAAAACGTATTCAAAACTCAAAAATTTGGCCAGTGCATTACCTAGCTGAATTCGCAAAACATGAATGCAGCAAGTTATAACCAAGGTACCTAGTTAAATTAGTTTACTCTATCTAGAAAGACCTAGCGAGAAACATAAGTAGTGAAAGTTTTACAATAAAACAAATAGTTTCGAGAAAAGCCATATAAATATGTCAATGCAACAAATTAATCAAAGAAAATTAAGTTTCGACGATATTGTTATTATTTTAACGTGACTTTTTAGCATTTCAGTTAAAACACGTGGAAAATGCGTTCATCACTTTACAAAGAGTTTCATTGTAAGAAGTAATGAGCTTATTTCGACGAAATCATAAGTTAAAGGAACTACCTATAGCGAATAATTTTCGTCGAAATGAAAATACTTAATAATCAGGAAATACATTTTTTATGTAGGTTTATTTTAATGAGGATAATTTATTAATATCATATTTGGTTTCCTGTTACAAATACCATCGAAACTTGATATTGTAAATGTTCTTTTTCCCTATTAAGCATAAAAATTGGTATATAGTGTTCTTTTTTTACTTGACAAAAAAGCAATATTTTATTTATTTTCAGAGCATTCGATGTAACAAAAGAATATAGATGAACAATAAATGAACTATCAGACACAGCTCTTGTTCATATATTCAGAGCACGACCCTTATTGACATCTTGATGGAATGTAACAATATCGAGGAATTACTTGCCTACTCAACTATTGGCATGTGAATTTGATATACTCGTAGTATTACAGAGGCATAACTTACGCACAATTTATTTACGTCTAGGGTACATGCCGCAGTAACTACAAGTCTATTCACACAATTAAAATTAGATAATACCTGAACTTTATTTATATAATCGCTTAAAAGTAATGTTTACGACTGGGTACAGTATGATAACTTAGACATCAGAGAAATATAAAACTCGCTGAACTTCGAATTTGGTTTTATTGTGTTTGTGGGTTTTTTAGAAGTTCGTGGAAGAAATCAAGCCTGGCTCTGATTAGACTGGACCCCAACATAGTAAGAAAAGGCTCTATTATAATTTATAACCTCCTCCTGTTTGTAAAGTCGGATAAAAACAATGACTGTCAATTATAAAATAAGCTTTTCAAAAACTGTCTGATAAAATTATCTACTTGTCACAGGATCAATACTCGAGTATTTACTTGGCGTTGATACTCGACTTAGAACAGGGGAAGAATTTAAAAACTCCGTAATTTTCAAAGAAACATTAACATTTCAAATATTTGAGATAGGTACTCTGCGAAAATTCACAATAAAATAACTGACTAAAGTTTGTGTAAATAAAAGTTTAAAATTGATAGTTTATTTTTAATCAGATTTTTTACTAATGAACAAAATATGCATTTAAATTGTTATTTATTTTTCAAAGCCCATCAAATAACTGAAACACAATTTATTGATGACTTTTCAGACAAGTTATTGCCAATAAATATGTACATTTCACAAAACATTTCTTTTGAATGACCAACAGCCTTTTAATATATTTCACTAGCGAAATAAAATAACACTTCATTTTCATTTAAGGAATAATTTGGATCTCAGAAAAGACAGATCGTTTTGGGTCGAACGGTAATCATTTATCTGGGGTCAACGACCTCGAGGAGTTCAAATCATCTAAGGGTCCAAAGGACTGTTTGTCAAGTGAGGAAGGTAAATAACATTGGAACAAGATTTGAAAGAAATTGGGATGAGGGCCACGGAAGTAGTGTTCTATAGAATCGAATCATTTTATTCGATCAAAAAATATGTAAGTATCTTTAAGTATATAGCTACTTGTAAAGGACGAAACTCGTAGGTTAAACGATAATTTTCCTAGATAATTTCACTTTCTAATCTTAAGGATTAATTAAACTCATTACTGGAATAACATGTTCCGAAATTTCTCTACTCATAAACTGTTAAAATATTCAATTTTCTAGACAGATTCATGTTCTGATCTTTCTAGAAATAGTTACATATACACGTGTAATACAAAATAATTTCTCCGGTTATCCAGTCGACCCTGTAATTGAACCCTTATCATGTTCAACGGGTCATGTACTTAGTCCATTTCTTTACGTCACATGTCGTAACCATATCGAGGTCTTACTTACTTCATGAAATGCTGGATGATCATGTCGTGAAGAGTCCCTTTTTAAGTTTGGAGTTACCTAAATGGACTTTATTGTAGTTGGAGTGCCAAGAAATTGTCATCTGCTAAGCTTTTTTCCAACTATGTAGAGGTCAGCTTCCAGTCTAACCTGATGGGTACCACTGTTTCAAAAGGAGCGACTGCTCTATCTGACCTCCTCAACCCAGTTACCCGGGCATCCCAATACCCCAGCGTAAGGCTGGTTGTCAGACTTTCTGGCTTCTGACTACAAATAACGACTGCCAGAAATATTAAAATGACATGCTCACCCATTCACGGAACGACCGCGCGGAGTACCATGAAATTCATTGATTCAGCATTTTATAAAATGAGCAGTCTGCGATACGTCTTTATCAGGTTATTCACAACCGCTAGTTCTTAAATACCATCTTGGCCTATCTATACGAGCTACCAATATCTTCTATTTATGTCACACTTAAACAAAAGATGAACAAGACAAGGCAATTTGACACCCCACAGTCTGTTAATAAGGTGTATTATTCTGTTCTTAGACAAAGTATGTACTTCACTAAGTACACTCATACGAATGAAATTTTCATTAAATATTTTACATAAATTCCATTATTGTCCTGTCTTTTTCGCTATAAAACGTTTCGTATAAATATTTACTTGGTATGCTTCAAGCTTGTTTACGAAGCAAGTTTATAAAACACTAGCTTTTGCCCGCGGCTTCGCTCCCGTCAACTGACTTCTCTACTATACCCTATTTTTTTTTCATAAGAACCTTCTCCTGACAATAACAAACACAACAAAAAAGAATTAGCCAAATTGGTCCCGGCGTTGTTGAGTTATGCGCTTACCAACACATTTTGCGATTCATTTTTATATTAAGTATAGATTAGATACCTACTTTCCTATGTTTTGTTTTGTTCTTTTGTGAGAGAGTCTTTGACTCATTCGTCGTTTTGCACAAACAAATATTAAGTATCTAAATTAGCATAAAGAATAGTGGGATGGTAAGATTTAAAGGTCGAAGTACGCCTAATGATTATGGCGTCTGTTTACATTTTCATTCATTTCCATTCTTTCAAATGTTTTTGAATGTACTTACCTACTTACTGCTAATTTCTTTTATAGCATCTCAGTTTTCGGAATGGAGTTAATCTTCCTAGAGTAGGATCGCCTACGTTGTTAGTCTAAATTGACGTCTCAATCCTCATTAGATACTTCTATCTACACATACATATTTCATCGTTATTTTTGTTCTAATTCATGAAGTGTTTATTTAGCTCGGCAATTGTGATATGTAGGTAATTATTTAAAAACGTACATACCGTCTTTTTTTGGAGGTATTTGTTGCGTATGTTTAGAAGTTTTTACTGAAACCTTTGATTCACATTGTCAGATAACTCGTCAAGTTATTTGCGGCTGCAGTACCAACTACGAAACTTACCAAAGTTTTAGATTTAACTTAGTTTTTTTAAAGTAGTTTACGTGTAGCAGAGCATTATTTTATTACGTAAATAGTGTTGTTATTAATTAATGCCATCATTGCTATAAAAGAGTAGCACCAGAAAATAATTTCTGAAAGCATTATATTTACTAGTAAATAATTTGTTTGACTAACATGTGTGAGACATCACACATCTGTTCTAACTTTGTATATATGGCTTACAAAACAAGACATCTAATACTAGTGTAACCATAGATATAAAGAAACTGAGGAACATTGAAATTAAAGGTTTTTTTGCCAAGCGGATTAATTGTCTCGCGTGCGAGCTCTTATACGAGTGATAAAATCCTATGTGAAAGCGTTCTAAAGGCCCGACTCCGCCAGAGCGGAGTGGAGCATATTTATAGCAAAGTCAAATCATTTTATTTCATTAAAGCCTTTACAAATAAACGTCGAAAAATATAAATAAGTTTGATTGTAATTGCCCATTCAAAAAGTAGCCTCTTATGGATAAGAATGGGCAAGAAATTCAAGGCTCCCTAACTGTTTTTAAACAATCTTAAAATCAAAGTATATTTCGATGAGATATATGCTTGTAGTCTTTCTGCATATACGAATTAAATTAAAGTTAAAGCACTAGGTATTTCGTTTAAAACATACAATGACAGACGTTGTTAAGGTCTAGAAAGGCGTCCTGTTATTATTAAGGTAATTTCATCACAAGGCTTTTCAAGACTCAGATGAAAATGTACTTTCATGAATTTCATTATTGTGTATCTAATAATATTTCTCTAACAACATACATGGCTTCAGCTTGAGTTTTTATAAATTAAACGCTTTTATTTTCAATATAAATTCTTCAACGACTTTATTGTCGCTTAATATTAGGTAAAAAAATTACTTTGTAATATTTCGTGATTCAAAAACAACGAAAAAAGTATCAGGTAAGCCGGCAGTAGTCATAAGTTTGTAGATCTCCTCACACAGATAGATGCCAGTCGATCCATTAATTTCATGTAAAGGTTATTCCAGTCGCCATTTTTATTTTTGTTTTCTAGTTCCTTTCATATATATACAAAATTTTTCTTCGCCTTTTTACATATTTAAAGGTCAAGTTTTTGCCCAAATTTTCAAAGCTTACGAACTAAATATACGTCTTGTATTGATTACAAGGCAGACCGATGCTCATTGGGATATTACCACTTCTGTTCGAAACATATTACTGTCAAGATGTAATTTAATAAATCCATATTAGTACAGCATAATGACTTACCAGGTACTTATATATAGCGAAGGGCACGTACTCCAACATGACGAAGACATCAGCCACTGCCAGCCACTTCAGCAGACGGTTGATAGGAGCCGCGGCTAGGTCTCGTCTCGTCAGCACTGCTACGTTCAAAGCATTCGCTAGACTGCCGAAGAAACATACCTGGAAAAATTATAGCTAGTTAAAGTAATGAAAAAATCGAAATGGAAAAAGACTTATGTACGTGTCTATTTGAAAAATATTGGTGTTTAGATACGTTGGATTTTTGAAGAGAATTTTGTAGGAACCTTCGAGTAAAATATTCTATTACCAAATTAATGTTCTTTCGTTATGATAATAATTTAAGTTCGCTCTATGGAATGAATTATTTCAAATTCATTAGGTAGTGTTAGGCTACTTTTCTTTTCCCCTCTGGGTCTTTCCTCGTACTACATTATAATAATAATTAAAATTAAATTTTCTAAGTTCAAAAAACAAAATACTTAGGTAAAGTTTTAGACAACTAGCTACAACAAATAGGTATGTATATAGCTTCGGAGCTCAATACAAGATCTTTTAAAAATGTTAGGAAAAAGGCCATTAGCTGCAGAAGTTATACCCACAGTCGGTAACTTATGGGTCAATTAGATAACAAAAGTTGGCGCATAAACCTATTCCCAACCAAATGTACTTTTGGCACTCACAAATGCGTTTGCAGCACATTTAGGAGATTAGGCGGAACCATCTATACTGGGAAATAAAATGAAAAGAATGATGTGAAGTTTGGTGAAGAAACTTGAATATCTTAAAAAGGCGTTATGTGACCCGATATACAATACCTGCGTGATCACATAACACCACAAAAGTGCATCAAGCTTCATCTGAAAACTCGTTTCGAATTAAAACGATGAATTAGCTTTCTTCACACATTACTCGTGTATTGCGGACCACTATTGTTAAAACAAAAAGCTATTGTAATCTCTGCTAACCAGCTAAATCGTATATTATTTTACCCATAAGCCCATAACCCGTCATATAGCACTTTTTTTATTTTGAAAAGTTTATTATAATATAGGCATGTGACTGAAAGTTTTATTTGCCTTTCAGTCTATGATCCAAGTGGATCTACGATTGAATATTCATATCGCCCGCGGGCATGACAACAGAAAGTACTTGATTGATCAATATAACTTTTAGTAGTACTTGCTACCAATTTCTAGCATTGTTTACCAGAAGTGCTCTGAGGGATTTTTTTCGTTTGAATCATTTATTGTTCATGAAAAGATATCTCATTATAGTAAGAACAAGACGAAATAAATATTGCACACTCTTATAAGTAGATCTAATGTTTCTTTAAATATTATGGAAAATCATATGCATTTAATGAAAAAAAAAAAAAAAAAACATATGCATTATGTGCAAAATTATGAGGCCAAGGCTCCATATTACTTGTAAGCATTTCAGTCAATAACACACATATTTACAAAAATGAACCTTGCCCTACATTAAAAAGTTCTATGATGAAAGCTTTTAACACACTGATACATAATACGGCTCGAAGTCGAAGTCAATTTAAAATTATAACTGCGCAAATCATGTTGAGCTAGTTATAATTATTGATTTTTCAAATGCATTATTGAAACTTATATTATAAAAATATAAGTAATTAAAGTATTCATCTGTTGAAATAATACAAACTTTCTCTCACAAGCATTAACTTTGGTTCATTTCAAATTCAAAATAAGTACTTACTTATAGCATATATAATGTTGAATAATATATCCACTTAGCAACTCATTGAATTGCTTTTAAGACTGAGGAACAAATTCTATTTATTTACATAAAAAATAACTCAAACTTGAAGAATATTTCAGTTTGCTTGAGTAAAGTTTAATGATTTAGGTAAATAATGGTAGGTACCTATCTATTTTAGGCGATAGGTACCTATTAATTAAACAGTCCTGACGTCATGACATTTAAATAATTAATTGGTACAAATGGTACAACTAGTTACTACAGGAAAGCTACAAACTACGCAAAGGTTAACATCGTTTTTTTGTTTTGTTAGAAACAAACGTTTCTCCTCTTATTTACCAAATAAAATTATTCGCAGAAACCAGATGATAATTTTATTCATCCAATTAATATTCTAAAGCTGGTATAGGCAATAGTATAGTATAGGCAATTCATCCATATGAGGGAAAATTACCCCTCAGAAATAATGCAGACGAAAAACTAAAAAAAGGCACTTATACCTGTCCACTAATATGGACCTTCTATACAAGATGGATTAACGAACTTCTCATTGCTGATTAGGTACTGAAAATCAATCTGTTATCATCTATATATCATTTATTTACTTAATATAATAAAGTAAAAGCATGTTTTTCTTTGTTTGTACCCTAAAGGCGAAACTACAGAACCGATTTGAAAAATTATTTCAAAGCGGCTAGTCCATTGTAATTATTCTGTTTTCACCCCTATTATGAATGTCTGTCCCTGTTCAAATAAATAATTGGAATGTGATTTGATTTAACATACAAACTGTGTAGGTACTTCATACGTAGAAGCAATTCCGGGAACTACAGACTGGACCGAATTGTCAATTATGACAAATGGGCTTTCACAGCAAACAAAACGAGTCACGACCCCTAATGACAATACGAGATAAAATCAGCGACGTTAAATAGTACTTTTTAAATGCCAGTTCTTATTTTCCGAGAGTTGATCAACTACCTATAAAATTGATCAACTTACGAGTCTTGTTATTTTCCGGTGACATATTTCACTGAATCCTTGCTGTGTATCTAATCTTAACTGCGTAATACGTATTCCGATACGATAATAGCTCTTAGAATCCAATCAGTTTTGTTACTAGGTATTCAAATCACGATTGGTTGGTTACCAAGTGATTATCTATGTTCTGGTATTATTTATTGCTTAATAGGTGTACGTAGAATCTGTCGATGGAAAGTTTGGAGTATAGTAATTAAAACAATTTTCCCAATATTCTCGTATACTATTAGAGATATTTGTCAAAATACGAACGTAATCTTACTAATATTATTAACCGCGAAAGTTTTTATGTATTCATGGTGGTATGGATATTTGTCCCCTTTCACACAAAAAAAAACTGGATGGATTTTGATCAAACTTGGCAGTAGTGTAGCTTATACATCAGAATAAAATAGTTAGTTAATAGTAGTTCCTTCAGGATGCTGACAAAACCGCAGGAAAAACTAGTTTGTAATACGCAAACCCAGCGGCGGCCCTAGCCATTGCGAGGCTACGTGCGGCAGGTCTATGCGAGGCCCTTTGTCCTACGTGAAAAGTCTGTTGTGAGCTAGGAGTTATTTTCTTGTTAATAAAAGGACTTACACTGTTGACCAAACCAGACTCCAAGCCACGAGAACTCCCTACTTTTCTCTTAGCATTACCCGTATACACAAGAATACACACCCCATCTAGATTACCCATACGATAAAATAAATTAACACAATGTTTATCATCCCGTAAATCAAACATTCGTAACGTACGTAAAGTAAACACACGCAAAACTGCGAAAACAATTTTTGTTTTCGAACCAGAGCTCTCACATGCAATCCATCAAATTGTACGTTAGAGACTGTTAGAATACCCGCATACTGAAGACTAAACAATCGGCCGATAGGTGACCCGATATATGGCAAAAAAAAAGAAAATCTTGATTCTAATCAATCGTCTGTCCATTGGCAGTCGTTACGGGTAGTCAGAAGTCAGTGAGGCTGCCAACCAGTCTTAACTATAAGTTAAGTCTTAGTATTGGGTTGCCCGGGTCACTGGGTTGAGGAGATCAGATAGGCAATCGCTAATTGTAAAACTGTTACTTACTCAACTGCATCTTATTAGTCTGGAAGCCCACCCCAACGTAGTTGGGAAAAGGCTAGGCAGCCAGCAAATTTTCGGTCTTTCTGATACCGGCTTAACACCTGATCTTTATAATGTGCGTACTTCTATTCATGATTTATAGGGCCAAACAAATTAGTGGCCGACTGAAAGTCTGCAGTGTGTTTAAATACCCTTAAAATCCATACATATGTTTTGCGACCTTAATTATGGGATACTTGATACCCTGGGTTATGTTTGACAATCATTATGGCGTGATGATCAAGCCAAATGGCCCGATAATGTCAGCTAATGGACAGATAAATGGTATTCATAACACTCTTGTATGCTGTGGAGGTTTTTGGTCGTTTATTTTGTGATAAAGTGTTGTTTTCGGGTTCATATATTTTGGGGTTAATGACATTATTTTATACATTGATGTATGTACATGTCATTCAATTTTTATTTTTTAATGTGTCCTTATCACTTTTAATAATCAATGCAAATAGGATAGGTATAAATAACGTAAGTTTAAAATTCGTATCCTTCGACATTCATCCTTCTGCCCTTACCTTAATTTTATTTGGGTCGGCAACACGACACAACTACGCTCTATTTGTATTTATTAGTTTTTAAACTTTAGATAATACCTTTTAAATAGTAGTAACTAACTTATATCAAAGTCCTAAGTAATAAGTAGTTTATCAATAAAATACTACTAACATAACAATGTTTTGACGACGCGGATTAGACAGCAATTTGACCTGATTCCGAACTAATACGGGCCCATCCTAAGCGATAACTTAGCTTTCACCTCATAAATCAAATGACCAATAAGTCTAGAAAAAATGCGTTTACGACATTTTTTGGTAACCTTACATTTTATTAGAGGCTTCTTTTTCGCTTAATTGAAACGTGTTTGTAATTCCAATTTGGTTTCGGTGGTTAAATTGGTGTTACCGGGAACAACCCTTATTGAATGGTTTAATCAATTATTTAAATGTTTAAAAGGAGCTTTTGAAAAGTTTGAATGTAATTAGCAGATATATAAAATCAAAGCGTGTATGTAGTTATTATAACTTTAAAATTAATAGACGGAGTACTTAAATAACTTTCAGCACTATACCCCAGCTACCATATTTAAATGATTTTCAAAACACACTTTTATGTAACTTATCATTTTGTTGAAAAATTATGAGAAGGATTATCAAATCACTAATCATTTTTATAAACATATGTATATGTACCTATTCTTATGACGGATATTGTCCAACACTTAGGTACATTATCCCATATTGCTACTTAGTGTTAGATATAAATGATATAACATTGTTTGCTCTCAAACACCTAGGTTTCGAGCCGACTAATGCTACTAAGTAAATAATAGGATTTTCTCCATCGCCACACTGTAGGTCAAATAATATTTCCTTGATCCTACAATATGTTCGCTACCCTCTTATGCTCGGGATCACTATTGAGGGTCGTAGCCGCAGAAATATGTGAAAAAGACCTAAAATAACACCTGAAATATATTTACTTAATTTTAATGTACTTTGGTAGGTACTATATTATTTATTTCGTGTCTGATATAACTAATTATATTTTAAAAGGTTCCCGTAATTTTTGTTACTTCACTTTAATCACCGGAACTGTACTTAAAGATACACTTACCTACCAAAATAGAAATGGGAGTAATATTTTATTAAACCATTTCCATTAAAAAATTAACAGTTACGTGTAATAAAATACTTACAATGAGGCTCAAATATCCATGTATACTGTTATAAGCCAAGATCACATCTCTGAAGTTCCCCTCACAATACGTGCAAGCTGGCTCACTAGATCTCGTCAAATTCAGCCGGGTCCTCCATCCATCCACCAGCTTCACCAGAGCTCCGAAGTCCAGCGACTCATTGGAACTGTTCTTGGTCGTCTGCTCCCTCAAAGCTGATAGAAACTGGGAGAAGTCCACGTTAGTTCTGTTCTCACCAGTCATCTCAGTTTCGAGTAACATCTCTTCAAATAGGTTTGTTAACGTCTGTGTTATATTAGAAGTGTCATCTCCACTCATTTTTCTGTCATCATCCGAAGCAAATTCATAGTTCGTTGCTTTCCTTTCGTTAATTTGTTTTTGTTTTTCCTGCAACAAACATTTAACGTTTTGAATATTTGTGAAGATGGTAATAGCTGGCGACATTTTTATTCGATTTGCGCTGAAAGTATATTACTTTCATGAATTATATGATGACCCTTTTTTAAAAGGAAGGATATTAAGAAGCGGTAATAAATCGGCGCATATTATGATTCTTTTCGTGAAATGGATATAAATTCAGAGCTTTTGTACCTGGGACCACGATAGCAATAACGTGGTCTTGGAAAGTTATCTAATGGCTGTAAAGTCTACGTTACAGTATTACCTCGGTCGGTTTAGATGACTTTTACTACTTTAGAACAAGTTTATGGCTGAATTTCTTCATTTGCTCGTTATTGTTTGTTGGCCAATAAATTCTACGGAGATTCAGAATGGGTTTGTTATTGGTTCGCAAATTATATTACCTTCTATCTCAGCAAATAATATTAAACTGAATAATAGGTACCTATTACCAAATAACATTAATTACAATGAAAACTATTAAACTTACAGTGGTTTAATAACGTATCTGAAACCCCGCATCAGACACATAAAAACGCAATATTATGTCCCAAAATGTAATAACCCAATAAAACTTATTATGACCCATCTTTTCATGCTTCAAAAATAGGATTCCTAATTTCAAATTCTTTACGAGAACTTAGACTAGTTCTTGAGAGCAAAAATAGCGGCTAAGAGAACTAATGCCGGCTAAAAAAGATTTTTTATTACGTCAGCTATAAACGTGAGTGGTTCTCTAGATAAAACAGACGCGAAGGAAAAAGATCTGCCAAAAATATTTGGCGTAAGCCACGAGAATGGTGAACATGGTGTACGCGAATTAAGTTTCACGCTCCATCGCCTTTTGTTATGATATAAATATTTTTTACTAGGATATATGGTATGGGAATAGTGCAGTGTTTGTTTACTTTAGTGCAATGTATCAGAAAAAAACTAAACGATAATTACGGATCAAATAAAAACAAGAATGGCGAACCTCGGGGAAAGCTCTTGCCAACATTGGACTGTCGAGGCTTTTACGAAGGTGTCCTGATTGTGAATTGACTGATTGTGATGAGTCTTTCAGCTAAAACAACGTCGAAGAAATAAAAGCATGAAAAATAGGTGACTTGACACACTTAAAAATAAGTCCGATAAAGCAAGGCCAAGACCTATCCAGAGAATATTTACCTCAAAAAACCGCCGTTGCCGGACGTGTGCGAGAGCAGGCTCTCCACAGTACCTGGCGTGTCCGCTGGAGGGCGCCACAGTGTCGTGCACAGTGTCGCACGGCGGCGAGCGCGGTCAGTAGCGCGGCGGTCACCGCCGGTGCCGGACGTGTGCGAGAGCAGGCTCTCCACAGTACCTGGCGTGTCCGCTGGAGGGCGCCGCAGTGTCGTGCACAGTGTCGCACGGCGGCGAGCGCCGTCAGTAGCGCGGCGGCTACCGTCGGCGCCGGCGCTTGGTAACAACATCTCCCAAGCCTGATCGGAAATCCCCCGAAATTGTGTCTTGGCTAAATAGCAGACCACCACTGGTGGCAAGACACCGAGGCATCGCAGGAAGGCCTAGAGGCAGCGATAGGGATCGTGTTATCGTATGTCAAACTGCTGCATCTAACATCTCTCTGATCGTAGCGGTTCACCGTTCCATCGGATAAAGGGATGTTAGACGAGAGAGTGCTCTTGCGTTTGCGCATATGTTTGAGCACTATAATATATCCTGCGCATCTGACTGCTTCCGTATAATGGACCCCGATTTGGCGAAGAC
Source organism: Helicoverpa zea x Helicoverpa armigera (assembly GCA_033682625.1). Lineage (NCBI taxonomy): Eukaryota > Metazoa > Arthropoda > Insecta > Lepidoptera > Noctuidae > Helicoverpa > Helicoverpa zea x Helicoverpa armigera. The sequence goes on from JAWIIS010000011.1 coordinate 6,590,667, forward strand.
TAGTGGCGATAGGTTGAGGTAGAGAGGTTCGGGCTGATGCAACCTGAGCTTTGTCTGAGACCTGCACACTAGCGGCTCTGGGGGTGTGAGTACATGCCGTGGTCGTTTTCTCTTTGAGCTGGGGGGACAGAGGGAATCCGGCAGCACCCAGAGCGACAAAGCAGCCCTTTTTAGGGGAGCACTGCTTTCCTTGCTCAGCCTGGGAGGGGGCTAGAAAAGGTGCCCTAAAAAAATGCTCACCCCAAACACTCTTTGGATAGCAGTAACCACGGCTGCTTCCGCATCTTTTTATTCGTGGTCGACGCAATAGAAATAAACTTAAAACACCTTTACTGACTTTTGGTGCATGGAATGTTCGCACCCTTCTCGACCGGGAGACAAACGCCTGCCCAGAACGAAAAACGGCCATAGTTGCTCGAGAACTCCGCCGCTACAACATTGATATAGCTGCTGTAAGCGAAACCCACCTTGCCGATGAGGGCGAGCTAGTCGAGCATGGCGGTGGCTACACTTTCTACTGGAAGGGCACTGCTGCAACAGAACCAAGAAGGTCGGGAGTTGGTTTTGTGATCAAGAATAGTCTTGTGAAGACACTTCAAGAATGTCCAATCCACATCTCGGACCGTATAACCACATTGCGCCTTCACTTAGACGGTGACAATTTCCTTAATGTTATCAGTGTCTATGCACCGACGCTGGGTAGTTCTGACGACATCAAGGATAAATTTTATGAAGAACTTACACAATGTCTCCATAAAATACCGAACAGAGAAAAGATTCTCTTGTTAGGGGACTTCAATGCTAGAGTTGGTCGAGATTATGAAGCGTGGCCTAAAGTTTTGGGTAGACATGGGGTAGGCAACATCAACTCTAATGGCCAGTTGCTGCTTAGTTTATGTGCTCAATTCCAACTTGCAATCACAAACACCATGTTTCGCCTTGCTGCTAAGCACAAAACTACGTGGATGCATCCACGATCTAAGCACTGGCACCTCATTGACTATGCCATCACGAGGCAGCGAGACATCTCTCAGGTCCTAGTCACTCGTGCTATGCGCGGTGCTCATTGCTGGACGGACCATAGACTAATTGTCACCAAACTGCGTATTTGCCTTCGGCGACCATTCAGGGCTAGCAGGAAAAAGCCTCAGAACTTAAACATTGAGAAACTCAAACATCCGGGACCCCGAAGCAAATACGCTGAAACGCTGGCATGTGATATACACTCTCATAAAAATACCGGTGATATTGATGCAGACTGGAACGCTTTATCGTCGTCCATTCTTGGCGTAGCCATTAACACCATAGGTCTAAAAAATAAACGCAAGCAAGACTGGTTTGATGAGAACGACGAAGTTCTTTCTAAAGCTATTGCCAAACACCGAGAACTTCTCAAGCGCAGTAATAACAGCGCACTTATAAGAGAGAGTGACCGTGAGTTGCGTAAACTCACGAGACACACTAAAGATAAATGGTGGCAAGACAAGGCTCAATACATCCAGTGGCTTGCTGATAGTAATCAGCTCGGGGATTTCTATAGCGAAATTCGCAATCTCCTGGGTACCACCAACTTCATAAAGGTACCACTGAAGTCGCTGGATGGTAAAATTCTGCTGAAAAGCAAAAATGAAGTGTTAGATCGTTGGGCAGAACACTTCAATAAGCTACTTAATGTAGATCGAACAGCCGATCTACACTACATAGACAGTTTGCCTCAACTTCAAATAGCAGAAGAATTGGATGATGCCTTGTCTAAACATGAGGTGCTTTGTGCCATCAAACAACAGCAAAATCAGCGTGCGGTTGGCCTAGACCTTATACCAGGTGAACTTCTGAAGTACGGCGGCGAGGAACTGCATTCGCGCGTCTGGGAAATGTTTGTGCTTATGTGGGAGAAAGAACAAGTTCCTGAAACTTTTAAGTTATCACGCGTCAGGGCTCTCTATAAGAACAAAGGCGACCGGTCGGAATGTGGTTCTTACCGCGGTATTTCACTGCTCTCTGTCTCTGGAAAAGTCTTCGCCAGAGTACTTCTGAACCGCCTCAGGAACCTCTCTGAAAAGATTCTGCCGGAAACCCAATTTGGTTTCAGACCAGACAGAGGAACTTGTGAGGCAATATTCGCAGTCCGTCAACTCCAGGAAAAAAGTAGAGAGCAGGGACAGCACTTGTATTTCTGCTTTATTGATCTGGAAAAAGCCTTTGACTGCGTCCCTCGCGAGGCCCTCTGGAAGGTACTGATAAAGTTGGGATGTACAGAGAAGTTCATAAAACTCCTGCGACTCCTGCACGATGACATGCAATGTTGTGTAGTGGTCGAAGATGACCAATCGAGCTTCTTCTCCGTCACCTGTGGAGTGAAGCAAGGTTGTGTCCTGGCTCCCACATTGTTTGCATTATATTTCGCAGTTGTAGTCCGGGAAGTAGTGACTTCTTCTCCTGAAGGAGTTCGTATTCGTTATCGGACTGACGGCAAACTTTTCAATCTGAATAGACTCAAGGCGACCACAAAGGTGTCCTATGCACATATACAGGACATTATGTATGCAGATGACCTCTGTTTCGTGGCTGAATCCCCTGAAGTCCTGCAACAGCTAGTCACGAACCTTCACAAGCAGTGCTGTACATTTGGTCTAAAAATCAGCGTCAAAAAGACAGAAGTGATGTCTTTAGACAATCACGGACGTCAAGAACTGGCCATTATGCTTGGTGAAGATGTGCTGAAGCAGGTCGATAAATTTCGATATTTGGGGAGCATTATAACATCAAAGTGCGACCTTGACGCCGAAATCAATAGCAGAATTGGTGCTGCAGCCGCTGCTTTCGGCAAATTCGACAAGAAGGTCTTCAGCTCCCATGACCTAAAGATATCCACAAAGGTCTCTGTGTATATGGCAGTTGTGTTGCCTTGTATACTCTACTCAGCGGAAACATGGACACTGTACCGACGCCACATCAAGCAACTAGACCGCTTCCACCTCAAATGTCTGCGCAAAATATTAAATATCCGTTGGTTTGATCGTGTGCGTAACACAGAAGTGTTGAGGAAAGCCAATGTAGGTGGCATTGAAGCATACCTCATGAGGAGACAGCTTCGTTGGTGCGGGCATGTACTGCGCATGCCGGATACTAGAGTGGCCAAGCGCATCCTCTACTCCGAGTTGCAGGAGGGCAAGCGGAAACGTGGCGGACAGCTGCTGCGATACAAGGATGTGCTGAAGCGCCACATGAAAAGCTGTTCCATTGAACCATCTCAGTGGGAAAATCTGGCATCCAACCGCAGAGACTGGAGAAGCCGCGTTAAAGCCAAAGTCTGTGACTTTGAAGCACGCCGGCTTTCTGAGTTGGATGCCAAACGAGATGAGTTGAAAGCTCGACCACCTGTAGCTATCAACTACAACTTTGTGGCTGGTACCCTGACATGTCCGCAGTGTGCGCGGACTTTCACGCACAAAATTGGATACTCCAGCCACATGAGAGCACACGCACGCCATTAGGGTCGAAGTGGTCGCCGTTGCCGAAATCGGCGTGGAAGATTATTATTATTATTACCTCAAAAAATGAATACCAAAGTGCAAGTTTGAAATTTTAAATTGAATTTTTAAAATCTGTTGGTTACCGCATTTTTGTGTTTACGAAGTTTCTAGTAGCCACCTGTGGCTAGGTTTGACTCATAAACATCTCGTTGGCTCGAGTGATAAAAGTTTCCTAAATCCAGTTCATAGTTTTAGTGAAATATTCACTTAGCCTGTGGGAGTATTTTGTTCCCTGTAGCTACGTTGGTTATGAAATATTATCTTTTTATGAAAATACATACCAAGGCTTTTATCAAAAAAATATTTTTAGGTAGGTAAAGGTACATTATATGAGAATTGAAATGAGCTAAATAAAATAGAAATTATTAGACAATGATAGAATTGCATAACTACCGCAGAAGTTTACCAAAGATTACTTTAGGTATTACATACGGTTAAAATTGCTACTGAATAGAACTTTCAAATCTCTAAGTTCCTTTATTTTAGAATATTGTTTACGATTAATCATGTAGCAACTGTCTGCATACTCTGTTTCCGCCTCTTGATTGATAAGGCTGAAAGCAGACAAGCGGAATATTGTAACCTTGGGCTCAGCGTCCTGAAGATAATACACATCTTTTATTAATAAATGCAAAGTTACGATAGTGTGACCTCATGCTTAACGTAATCAAGAAACCGTTTTAGTCTCCATAATTCAATTTAGTTTCATACACAATTTCCTAACCTAAACGGCAATTCAATTAAACCATTGTTTTGTTTACAAACAACAATTTGTGAACTAAACAGTCGTTTGCTACATTTCTGGGAATAGCTGTACCAAACGTAGAAATTAATATTCGGTTGGATTCTCTGTTTGCGGGTGAACTAGTGTTGTACCGCTAACCAAAATATTAGAAGCCAATGTTACTAACATTTCCCAGAGTATTACGTTAACAAGGATAGAGATTACCGACGGAAACCAGTCAATTATTGGTAATTGGTAATGAGTTTTAGAGCACAAAACTGCAAACTTGGGCTTAGTCGGCCGACGGATAGCGATTTTATTTTTCAGAAAAAATGCAACTGTCGGCCGATTTTTTTAGTCTACAGTGTGCAATCTACCTATAATTTCTCATAACTTTGTTGAAGTAAACACTTAATACTAGAGCTGATTTTTATTTCCGTTAGCACTCCGTACCATAAAGTACATTACAACATCTTTACTGCAATACACCATGGCAGACATAAAACAAATGCTTTTATTTCAACCTTCTTTTGTTTCTTATGTTCTGAAAGTTCGTTTGTGTGCCAAATGCGCCAAATAAATACTAGAGAAAATAAAAACTAGGTCAGAGGAAAAATATTTATTTTACCAAAAGTACAAGAGAATGTAGGTACCTCTGTAGCAAAGTATGTATCGATTAAAAACAATCGCAAATCAAGTGGTTCTCGATATTCCATAAAACGAGATTGAGGACATTCTCATTACAAATTACTCCAATATGAAACTGCTTTACTTGATGATGGTGTTTTAACTTTCGAGATACCGTAGTATGAATTCATGTACTACTGAAAATAGGACCCTTTATGAAAACACGAAACATGTGAACATGAAAAGGTCAACTATAAAGGAAATGTTATTAAAGGACTTGCAAACAGACGTTCTAAATTAAAACAGTGAGTTTATATCCCAAGTCCGTTAGTATAATTTAACCGAGGTATACTTATTCGTACGTTGGAAACACGGAATATATAAAGATGAATGAAGATGCCAAAGTACTGGTAGCTTAGGCACCATCTCCTAGGTCAAATATATACAGGGGGCACCAAAACCATCAGTTACGAGTTAATTAACAAGGCGTTTGGGATCTTTGCGAGATCTGTCAACAATTTCTAATATTACAAAATATGTTCGGGTCCAGAGAAGGCGTAACCTGTGAGCGAAAACAGTAACGTTCCTTGTCAGTAACTTTCTTAGGCGGCACCTCCGCTAGTCATTGTGTTCTCCATGTTGGGGAAACTACGTATCTACGCAATTAGGTATATGACACAAGATACACTAATGCTACAAGGTATATACAGTGGACACTCCTTAGCGTAGGAGGTAACCCACTAGCCTCAATGAACTGACAAAGCTAAAAATAACCTGACATTTTCATCGTGAAATTCAAAACCACCCGTGTATTAATTACCATTTTGATTGTGAAAGGCTGAGTTAGACAATACTGGATATGTAAAATGTCATAACATTATGCATGTTTTCGCTAAATGATAAAACAATGTTAACTTGTTTTTAAGGCGATCTTTAACTCTTATAATATCATTTATTTGCATACAATGTAGCACAAGAGTTGGTACATTTAGTTGTTACTTAAATCAATTTAGTGTTAAAAGTGATATACATTCCATTAATACAAGAAACAAACACAAGCTAGTAGTTCCGAGATTCAGATTAACGAAATCGAATAAATCGTTTTTAGGGAATTGTGTCCGTTTTTACAACAAGCTGCCTAAGTGTGTAACCGATCTCACGGATATAAAATTTAAGAACACTTTAAAATCCACCCTAATTAAAAAAGCTTATTATAAAATTCAAGACTTTGTTGACGATAAAGATATTATGTATATGGCGATAACTCATCTCTCCATGTGTGGCTTCCCTGGCAATTAAACGACTTTTTCTTCTCCCTTTGCATTGTATAGATTTACAGTTTAACTTTCTTGCATTGTATAATTCTGTGAGCTTACTATTGTTATGTAATAGACTGTTTGTACTGTGACTATATTACTTTTTAAAAAGAGTGTCTATGGAGTTTCTTGCCGGTTCTTCTCCATGAGACCAACTTTTTGGAACCGTGCAACTAATGTGACGTTTCATAGGTGCCTGCAAAGGCCTATATGAAATAAAAAGATTTTGATTTTGATTTTTTTGATTTTGATTTTGTAGTGCTAGACACATTCCGCAATTATAAACGTTATGCAAATATTTGAGAAAACACTCACATTTTGCCAGTAATGTTCGAGTCTCATCTACGTCTAAGTAACACGTTTACTCTCCGACTGTTTCCGAGAAATATTGACAGTATACTAGAACCTGCCCTAAAATCCTAGACATACAAACATTACCACTATTTACTCAACAAGACGTAAGTATATACCTATATCTATGTTCTTTATAAAACATTAGCCGTTTCCCCGCGGTTTCACCGGCGTTCCTTGACAACTACTGCCCGTATCGGGATAAAATATGACATATATTACTCGAGAATAATGTAGCTTTCTAACAGTGAAAGAATTAATCAAATCGGCTTAGTAGTTTTAGAGCCTTTCAAACAAACAAAAATATGTTTCCTCTTTATTATATCAGTCTAGATAGTATCTACAGATGTATTATAGACATGTCGAAGTCTATGCCTCATTTATCAAACTTCGCATGAGAGCACTTGGAAGGCATGAGTGCAATAAGTTAGTTCTGTCAACTCTGCAACTGCATGTGTCGAACCAATAACGCGTTCCAAGTGAGAAATGTATGAATATTTCCAATAGTTGACTTTGGTCCCAGTTGGGCGCCAGTTTGACGATAAAGTAGTTCAGTTGTTGTACATAAGGTTTAGTTCAAAAGTTTGGAAGCTTACGAGTTTAAAGTGTGATAGGGAGTGATAGTTATTTTTCGGAAAAAAAATCGCCATTTTCATGCATTTGTCTATATCTAGTGGGACTTCACTATGTACCAAAGGATGACAATATAGGGACCTAATTTAGTAGCTTGTTTATAAGCTTCGAACCAACATAAAGTCTAGTGATTCAAAATAAGCTCTAGGTTCTCTTAGATCGTTAAATTTGTTTTACAAGCGAGGAAAGTCAAATGTCGTGTTGTAGAAAGTTATTCAGTTCCTTAAAATATTTGAACATTTTTGACATCAGACTTTAAGGCCTCAAGATGTTTGACATATTTCTTCACCTACTCAGTCATTGGTGTCCAAGGTAATACTTAGGAAGTACGAAAGCGGACACTAAATTCAATTATAATGAAAATTAAACATTCGTTAAGTATAAGTAGCTCCTTAGTTGAAGTACTTTTACTTTAGCCGAATATAATTTTAAGAATTATGTAATAATAATTTTATAATGTAATCCAACTTGTACAAGAGAAGTATTGTTTTTAAGAAGAATTGTTTCGTAATAGGAAATAATTCTCAGGTATTTGCTTAAATGGTATTTACATGTTTATTTGTATACCTACAGTAAACGAAGCTTTCCCATGAAACTCGGTAATGACAAAGTTTGCAAAGCTATAAATAATGGTCTGTTTTGTCACGAATTTCAATTTATATTGTTTGTATGCTACCAATTCTTGACTATAATTGTATAAAGTTAGGACAATAAATTATTAATACTCACGCATCTCACTTTTAATCGAACTTCCCAAAATGGATGCAGTTCTCAATCGGATGTCAGAATTATTATTTTTATGTTTGTTCGCACATAGCTATCTTCGTCATTCATAAGTGCAATTTTATTCACCCAAATTAAAATTGTAATTAAAAATCAATGCATAATAAATCTTTCCATTAAGTTACCACCTCATGGATTGCCTATCCTACTTCCAAAAACTTCGATGGAATTGTTATTTGTAGTTCTCCGAACTTATGATCATGCAAATCTATAATCAACATACTACGTCTATCCGTATTAAGGTCAAAGCACAGCATCTACATATTAACTTGGAAACGGATGGCAATCATAGCGGCGATTAGGTTACGATACCGATTAGTGTACGTTGCATGTATGTGGAGAGTTTCATACAAATGATACTCAACGGCTGATATGGTGACAATCCCTTTCCGAGTTATACCTAATAGAGATATGTGTGCTACGACCTTTATATTTATTGTTTATTGCATGTCTCTCTCTATTTCCAGCTATTTATCCCATATTGTTTATTGAATGTGATTCTACTTAATTCTAATCATGTTTAAAGAATTCTATCGCATACTCGGAAACCTTGAAACTATTATTTCTAATTTACTGAATAATTCTGGGATCTTCTGGGACCAGCATTTATTTTCCAACTAGCTTTCCGCCCGCGGCTTCGCCCGCGTGGAATTCGGTTATATTGGACACACAGCGCCATCTACAATCCATCCATCAAGCAAACAATACTTTTGTTTTCCCTCGGGAATATCTATTTTTTTCGGGATAAAAAGTACCCTATTATTTAATCCGGACTTCTAACTTTACGTCTGCAAAATTTCAAAGCAATCGGTTCAGTAGTTACGGCGTGAAAGTGGAACAAACAAACAAACAAACAAACTCACTTTCCCATTTATAATATTAGTAAGGATTGTGAAAATTGTAAGAACTTAAAGTAAGTTCTAAAGAAATAACAACAATTGTTTTAATGGTAGTTTATAAACAAAACGTTTTGTTTTCCAGCCTTAATTTATTACAAAGAAACTAGATTGGAAACTTTAGTCCTTATTGTTATTTTATTAATTTAGAATAACTTTAAATCATTATAGTTTCTTTTTTGACAGAATCGTAATTCGTAAAATATTATTTGAATAACTTTCGTTAAGTTGTCAGGCGATATAAATACACATTTACATTGAAGTAAGAATTTATTTATGAAACTTATTATTTATGAAAGCTAGTCTAGTAATAATTTAGCTTCGTAAAAATCTATTTGCAATAGAAAAAAATATGCCAGTAAGTCCATAACTTAGCAAAAGTATTTCATCAAAGTTTCAAACACTAATTAAAATGAGCGTGAATTTTGCAAAAAACAGTCGTAAAAATTAACTAAAGCTCTATAATATCTTACAAAGTATATAAGATGGTCTACAAAAAACTTGTGTTAAATACCTCAGTTAGGCCATCAAATACTGATCGTTGGCAAGTTTATAGACCATTAATAGAAACATCTGCTCGCATCGATTCTCCGTCAGACTTTTACGCACCAGACGAATTCTCTCGAGAATTTTCTACTCCTATAAGTATGTATAGTATCATATCATAGGTGTTTATGGATTTTAATGATATAACTTTGCACTTTAAAGGGTAATTTTTAATTATCAGTTATCTTCCATCTGGGTTCTTAAGTAGGCGTAGTTTTGTCAAATGTCGTCAAACATTCTTCATTATTTGGCGATCGAAAAATTGGCCCTGAGTAAAGTGAGAATTTAAACAAGATAAAATGACATACTAAATGATTTAAATTTTAGATTGATTTAGCAATTATGACGTCATCATCGTGTATAAGTATTAATTTAATATTTTAGTCTCCCAACATAAAGGTCTTTGAACCTACAAAAGTATGAAATGCAAAACGCCTCCTAGAAGCACCCACTAGTCTAGACTGTCCGATATGTAAACAAGCACTAGACAGTGGCGTATTTCACGTACAAATGTTCTGTTTACAATTGACGAGAACAGAACAGAATAACGTTCTACCGTGCGTTCTACACACTCAGAATCGCATATGTGCGTGTGAGAAAGCTTGGGAGCTGTGTATGTGTGGGTGCCGGGTTTTGTTAGTCAATTTATTTATTACGTAGGTAAATGCTATTTCCATTGATATGGAAACCTCGTTACTGGAGAATTGGTATTTCATTACATGGAGCGTTATTTTTAACCAGCTTCATTGTACGTTAAGTTGTTAATGGAAAACGTTTCGAACACCTACGCTTTAGGATATGCGTGACCTTTTGTTAAAAATTTTCAGTGTCTGCGAATTACGTTTCAGATCTTATGATACGTAGGTACAGAACATAATTAAATATTCCTAGCAAAGATACGTTTTTATGAATTCATATTAGGCTTTAATGAAAAAGAAATAAAATGCCATTTTGAATTAAAAGACCTTATTGACAGTAATATCCGATATTTTTGCCTGCAAAAACGAGGAAATTCGTGCCGACTAAAAATACCAAAAGCACATAATACAACTTACATAGAAGAACAGTATAAGAATGTGGCAGCCTAAATAGATTGTGACGAATCGTTATAATTACCAAGTCCATTTACCTCGTGCCACCCTGTAATGGTACACGAGTAAAATGGACCAAAACGATTAACTATCAAAGGTCATTGACATCGATTCCTATAACTAAGTACCTATAGACAAATCCTTCTCTAAATCGTAACGATCAATTAGTGAGCTTAACTTAAAATGGTCGGAATTGAGTACTTATTCGTTTGAATTCGAACTTTTAGAGTACACAGACTGCAAAACTTTTAGTCGGCCGATTGTTTGTTCGGGCTCATAAACCAGTATGAAAATGAATGGTGGTACGCGCATAACAACGATCAGGTATTTGGCCGGTGTCAGACCGACTAAAAACTTTGATTGAATTCTTACAAAGCGAAATCCTGCCGGGGCTGCGGGATTGTTCGAAAGAGTTACCGCGGCCCTGGTACATAAAAGGCCTACGACGGAACACGACGGTTTTTAGTCCCTCCCTCACAGCTGCTAACTCACACCGAAAGGGGTCATTTGATGATTTTTGGGGTATTAAAAAAAATCTTAGGTACCAAAAATATTTTTTTTCCTTCGTGCCAACTCTCGGCCGACTTTAAGTCTGCATTGTGATCGTACTCTAACTTAAAATGGTCCGAATCAAGGACTTATTCGAGTACAAACTTTTAACTGAACGTTCAAATATTTATGAAATAAGTGGCTATGAAAATTGGAAGCAATTTTTTTCAACAGAGCTAATTCTGTTTACTGAGCAAACGTTTTACAAAGTAAATAAAATCTTAATATTTTTTAATGTTAAAAGAAACTTGTCCATCAAGTAACTAAACTGAATTTTACTTAAGACACACAATTATTTTAATTAAAAAAGATAGTTGTTTACTTATTATAAAAAAGGTAAATACATAACTTTTAAGTATATTAAGCCGCACAAAACCGTTGTAATGGTTTGACTAGAGGTATTGTATATCTTATAATTAAAACATTTACTACTGATCCGCAACAGTCCCTTAGTATTTAATCTTCAAATATCAAATGTGTTCTGATTTGACTCTGGCGTTGACATATAAAACTATGAAAGCAACATCTAAATTAAGTTATTCGCATCGCATGTTTTATTCCGCACGAACATACCCAACTCGATCAGCAAACCACGTTCCCAACACGTCTTATAACTATTCATAAATGTCACACCCATTTTATACTTCCAAGAAATCGAGGCGACAGCCTTCAATATATTAATAGAGTTAGTGGTGAATGAATTTCAGCGTATAATAATTTTAGCTCCATAAATTTAATTCCTCTAATGCTTCATTAAACCGCCATCTCGCTAAGCTTCGTAACTTGGTACTAAGCTAGGCTGAGCTAAATGATCCACTTATGTTAGGCAGCTGATTGAACAGCGCTACTTACTTGAATCTGTATGGCAATCAATATCAGTCGACCATTTGAGAGAAGACTCTCAAATGGTCGACTGATATTGACGTATATAGTTCAACTAGCTTTTGCCCGCAACTTCGTTCGCGTGGAATAGTGACTACCAGCAGATTTTTGATTTGACCAATAGATGGCGCTATATGTCCGGAATAATTTTTATTTTTATTTTTTTTTGTAATAAAAACTATCCTATGTCCTTTCTCAAGTTTCAAACTATGTCTGTACCAAATTTCACACAAATCGGTTCAGTAGTTTAGGCGTGAAGAAAAGACAGACAGACAGACAGACAGACAGACAGACAGACAGACAGACAGAGTTACTTTCGCATTTATAATATTAGTTTGGATTAATCATTCAAATCATTTATCAATAAGACAATTTAATATCTCTGATTAGATACCATTAGTTTCCGAGTTCTTTTATTTATAAAAAAGTCAAGCCAGTGTCCTTTTATTCCTACTAAATGAGTTGGTAATAAAACCCGAACCTAAAATAAAGCACTAGAGCAATGTCTCCCAGAAATGGAAGAATAAAAGCATGAACGACACTTTTAACTTCCTAGAAACTATAGGAAGTCAAACACGTGCAAAGTTTTCCGTTCTTCAGCTATCATATTACAACGACAATATTGTTCTCATTTCTTGTATATTGTTCTGCAGAAGAGTTATAGCAGGGTTTAGTTACAAGGCCGCACGATGTGATTGACAAAACATTGGCCTGGGACAAAACAAAACAAACAATTATTCGCTACCCACGTATCTCATAGTTTTGGGTCGATTTATTAGTTGTATGTTTATCGAGTTTGATTAACTTTGGAATTGTTTATTGGTAATCGTAGCTCAGTTAGAAGTACGTAGGTATAGGTTGAGCGGTGAAGGTCATGATCAAATGTCAGATAGAAATATGAAAAAGATGAAAGTCAGGCTTCAGTTGAACTTTAGGTGTATTCAATTACTCTGAAACTAGGTTAGTAGAATAAAGCTCCATGTACGTTTTCTTCACAATTTAGAATAACATTTCTAAATATCAAGTTTAAGTAGTTGAAATTCAAGTAGGTACATACAGCTGCTATAATTTGACGAATATATTTTTATACCCCAGGCACGCAGAATTAATAAGATGAAAAGTCAGTAATAGGACCAAGTAAGAGGTAATATTTCGTTTCACGTAATTTCGCGTAGTTTCTTATAAGTAATCGGTCTAAAAATAGAAGATTCAATAAAAAATATAATACAATTTTAGTTCATATGTGTTTATTACGATATAAAATTTTTGTTCACATATATTACAATTAATTTAAACACACGATATGATACGATTAATCTTTTAGGGAGATTTAGATTCTGAATAAAATCAAGGATGAACTAACAAACAGATATGGCTGAGCTTAATATTACCATACTCTCTACCCAATTTAACAGTATTAAAAAGGGTAGTACCCTCATCAGACAATGGTGAAGCCAAAATGCAATTATAAAAGGCTTTGCTAAAATTAGGGTCACAAAGTCTCTGGGTTTCGTAATGAATACCTAGATTCCACTACGAGATAAAAAAATGTAAGACAAGGCTACAAAAATAGACCGAAGTCATATTATTTAAAACCCGAATGCTGTTACTGTTACAGCCTATTTATCGTCCCACTACTGGGCACAGACCTCCTCTCACACGGAGAAGGATTGAGCATTAATCACCACGCTTGCTCAATGCGGGTTGGTGATTTCAGACTATATAGTCCAGGTTTCCTCAAGATGTTTTCCTTCACCTTTTTATCAGCCATTGGTGTCCAAAATATACTTAGAAAGTACCTACATACAAACTTAGAACACGAGTAGATAAAACCCGAATACGAAAAACTGAAAAATCTTGTGCTATGAAAGCCACAAGATACCTGAGATCACTCACTATAACTTGTCTAGTACGAAGAATAGAGGTGCGCCCTAGGCAATATTTAATTAAACTTCCTACAGGTGAAACCGCAAAGTTCGATAAAATAACATTATTCTTAGGGTCATGGATCTAACATCAGTTCAAAGGCAAACTCTTCTATTAAGAGTAATAACCTCCAGATTTCCATATTTAGTTTTGTACGTACATAACTAGAATTCAAATAGGATCACGTTTTTGAGAAAATACTTCCTGGTTGTAAAAGCAACACGTAAATATGTCACCTGGCGTTTGTACCGAGTTTGTCTATCTTTCGCATACAAATTACCTAAGGGGTTCTATCACGGAGTAAGGAAAGTGAGTGGAGATGCCATCATGCTGATAGGTCAGGCACATTTTTCTAGGTCAAATGCGTCCGGTGGGTATGGCCAAAACGATTAGTTACGAGTGAACTAATGAGGCATTCGGGTTTTGTGAGACATCTGTCAACGATTTGTGATGTTACAAAAAATTATCCGGTCCAAAGAAGGTGTATCAGGTCGGAAACAAAAACGCTCGTCGTCCCTCGCACACTCGCATTTTGGCGCGCTACTTTCTTAGGAGATTCTTCGTTATGGCATCTCCGCTAGTAATTTTTTTCTCCATGGTTTCTATACACGTAGCCCTTAGGGACGTACAGGACCCAATGTCATTATCATTACATTACGATATTGGGTGTAAAATCTATATGCGTACAGAAAAGGACCTCAGCGACCGTTTGTTGGCCGTCAAGCAACATTAAGTCACCCTTTTCTCACCTTTGACTTTGTTTACCTTGCAATGTTTTGGTAATGACATAATTCTACACAATGGCTATGTGATCAAGTTTAAATATAGAATTGGATTAAAAATATGGTTTGTATTTTTTTTCGTAGGTGTGTGTGTTTGAAAATTAGAGATGGAAATAGATAGACGGGATCCATTTATTTTTGAATATAAAATCATTTTGTTTTGAACAAATAAAACTCTTGAATCCCTCACAAATAAAATCGGGACTGTCCGAAACCCAGTTATTTGTCGACGTCCGCATTCAATTTTCAATGAAACTTTAATTCCCTTCTACCAATCCTTGGGTACAAGCGAAAATAAACAAGCGAAAACGCCGCATTTAAAATTACTTTCCTGTACTAAGGCTTCTGATTAATTTAATGAATACCCACTATGCGGAAGTTGTTCAAATATCATTCATTTTTCTATTTCCTGGCATGGCTTTTCCTTAATGGAGGCAATTTTTTTTGATATGCCAAGCAAATAAAGACAAGTCGTTTGAAAAGGTGCTGACTGAAAGCGGCTGAAGCAGCTTACAAAGATATGAACGACAAACTTAATGCTTTGGAACTTTCCTTTACTCCATTTGTAACAACAATTTGTTAAACAGAATCTGAAAATAGCATGTTTATTTATACTTCGGAATTAAGGCTACTTTGATGACAAATTGTGGAGGCTTAGCCTGAAACATAATATAATGTTTATATTGTTAAATTACCTATTCATATATTTTTTTCTATCCTTTAAAACCTAGAGTTTAGATTCATTACTATTTAAAGTACATATTAGGTATTAGTCACTTGAAATTCTCTTTGATGAAACCAGCCTGGACAAGAGCCATCATTACTTTTTACCCGAGAGTGGAAAGTTGCTTCAAGAACCGGGTTAAAGCGCTAGCTGGCATAATTACTTAGGTGATTGATCCTAATTCAAACTTCTGTCATAAATAGTTGAATCTTTAGATGTATTAGTTTATAGCTTGAATTATTTTGCTTGAATATTTATGTATTGTTTTTTTTATTTTTCATATTTACCTATAAGTATTGTAATGTTAACTATTTATGTATCGTATTGGCTATGGGCCTTAGTTGCCTGATGTAAAGGAATACACAAAAAAAATAATATATGTATGCATAAGTTTACTATTATGTTATTGAATATTTTATCTTAAATACTGTTCAGACAATATATAATGTAAGATCAATCATATCCCTGTTACGCCGCCGCTATTCGATCAAGTACGAGACATAAAATAATACGGCTCGTGTATTACATATGTATTAACAATTCATTGTACGTACAATCAACTTCAGCTCAGTGGTAACAGTTTCATAGGAAAATCGTACTTATTACTATTGAGTTAAGGTGCATGACAGTTACCACTGATGTGCAGTCTACCGTACATGGTTTATAGGTTATTGATAGACTGTACATGGATTTTAGGTGTAAACGTCTGTCTAGGTTTTTTTCTCGTTTCATATTTAGTCTCATAGGTTTTTTTTTTTATAATTTATATTCATGCATGACTTTTTGCAATTTAAGTTGTCAGTTTTGTAGTTACAATAAAAACTACATTCCTTAGGTATATTTTTTACTTAATACGAGCAATTTTTTGATATAATTAGCAAAAAAAAATCCTTAAATTCATCCTCTATCAACAGTAGACAAAAGTTAATTTGGACTTGATTTTTCAAAGATATTTAATCAAAATTTTCAGACAGTTCTCAAATACTGACCTCCTCAATATTTATTGCGAAATATTTCCAATAAGCTCAGAATAATTCGTCGAAACAACTATTTAAAGAACGTCTAGTATTTCATTCCACCTGATTATGACACTTACGAGTATTATGTAAGAAAGCTTTCACACCAGCGCGTTATAGGTACGCTCGATTTTTCCGTGGTTCGTTCGTCGTGCTTATGAATGAAAACAAACAATTGACAACTATCCGTACAAACGATGGCACTTGGATCCGCGATATATAGATTTTTTTTGTAAGTAGGTATAGGTACGTTGATTTTTCTACACACGACAAAGTCCGCTAGTGTGAAAACGCTGTAAATTGTTTATCTTTTAAAATTATTTGAAACGTCACTTGAATTCTAATCAACTGGAAAAAGTAATCGATTTTTTTTCTTGCTTGTGTTTTATATCAAACTTGATTGTATTCTAGTTTATTCTGCAAATGGTGTGATCTCCCATAATTGGAGAAGCACACAGAAATGTTCTTATTGTAAAGTTAAGATAATGTAATTGTGTATTTATTCTACGTTGGAGATCCTAAATAAATAAATCAAAAATTCAAACTTTAATAAAGTTTATATTTTAATTCCAATTTGAGCTTTGTTACCAAGAGAACAGAATTATATTAAAAAACTGCTTAGATAAATTCCATGGAAATCATCAAGATAATATTATGAAAATCAACAAAAAAACCTTGACATCTGTTAGCTTTCCTGTCGAACGTCCGAAGGTTAAGGAAACTCCTTAGTTAAACCTTATCCTCATTCAATTAGTTTCGTAAATTGTTCTTCACATTAAAATTCCATTACATCAACAAGCTCTCTTTGTTGACTTGAGAACAGAAAATATTTTACTTTATCTTATCTTTTAGAAGCTAGGAAAGTACATGTTAAAATTAAGGGCAACCGTGAAATATTTTGACTGCAACAAAGTTGTATAATGGCTACCCCAGCGGGGCCTAGTAGGGCCAAGGCCTGTCGGGGGTGCGGGATTGTTCGAAAGAGTTACCGCGGCTCTGGTACATAAAAGGCCTACGATGGAACACGATGGATTTTTACCCACAGCGGGATTTGATGATTTTTGTCATCGTTAAAAAAAAAAGTTGTATAATGGCAAGATATTTATTGATAGAAATGAAGTAAAATAGAGCTCTAATAAAGTAGGTATACCCAAAGAAATGTCTACACGTTCCTGCTTCTAGTGCTTTTAGTTTTGATGGAAAATTTATATTGTCTGGGCAAATATTAAGTGCTCTTTACTGCGCTACAGCCTGACTTTGTTGTAATAAATAAAGGCGTAGTCGCTGATTCAATATTGGCTAGACTCATAAACAGTTTTCTCCCTAACAATTTCAAAATCTGATATTAAAGAAATAGTTACTAGAAAAAATATCACAAATATTAAACAAATGCTGTTTAAGCACAAACTTAAAATCATTTATTAATACTTGACTGCAAAACAGCACTTTTTGAATGTCAAAATTGACAAAAGACGGCCTCCGAAACGCCCGCTTTTCACCATTTCCAATGGTTTTTTGTTGGGAAGAAGAAGTAGAAAGATTAAAAACCGTTATGGGGTCTGATGACGTGTATTTATCTACAGCCATTAGTGACCTACTAAATAAAAAATGCTGACATTCCTGTATTTGTTAATGGAGAGTGGGAGGACTTCGTCCTAATATTTATGATCATTAATATTAACGGTCAATGGGAGGGCCCAGCTCATTAACTAGCTTGAATAGGTAAAGTGACGTTTAAATAGCTGCAATTAGTTTCTGCATTTCCATAAACAAAATGGCTTCAACGATAAACTATTTGAACGAATGGCTTGCAAGCAATATTAAATTTATATTTCAGCTTTAAATCATCTGGAATGAAGATTAATGTTTCACAGAATTCACTCTTTTTAGAACTCCATTTAAATCAGCTTTTGGTTTTATTTCTATACCTTGAAAGTTAACTCCTTTGACAAGATATTTTATGTTAAGTTTTTGTCGGTTCTGATACCAATGATGAGTTGGTAATGGCAAGATGGTCACCCATCCATGAACGGTCCATGCCAAGCGCTGCTTAACCATATTATACGATTGGTCAGCCCGTGCGGGTGTTAGATACTTATTTATGCACACACGTTTTTATAATACTAGAACAATATATTAAACAATTGCAAAACCACTGTCTGTTTTAAAAATATAAAATAAAGTTAACAGAGTAAAGCACCAAAGCAGAAAAATATTTATAGTAGATTTAATATTTTTAATTTTTCCCTGTAAGTAAAATGTGAGTCTTACTTCGAGTTTCCACCAACATATTGAAGCATTTATACCAATTTATATGTATCGTATAATATTATTCACAGACATACGTTGGTACTACTATTCTAAGTATCAGACACACAGTTGCATAGAAACGCTTATTAGGTAATCAATGGTTGATATAACGATCTGCTTACAGATTCCCACAACAGAAACTAGATACAAAATAATCAACAAGTTTCAAGTACCTACTTTATGTACCTGTAGGTGTACGTCTGAAGTTAGGTAACTAACTTACCTGAGGTATATTGTCTGTTAATAATCTAATCATCTATGATTCCACAGTATCTATGACTACGTATAAAGTTAGGTAACTAACTTACCTACACGTACCTATATAGGTATATAACTTACCTAAAGAGATAAGATATATTGTCACTTAACATTCTACAGTCAACTCATAATCGCACTCGTAAACTAAATATATCCAGAATATTGTCAACATTTAAAATGTAGAATGATGACTATCTAATAATCTTGAACATGAGTATTATTTTAATCTATTTCAGAGCACGCGTTTTCTGTAGTAAGTATGCGACTTTTCACGGCAGGAGTATATTCACTATCCCTACTTAATATTATAAATGCGAAAGTAACTCTGTCTGCCTGTCTGTCTGTTGCGCTTTCACGTCTAAACCACTGAACTGATTTTAATAAAATTTGATACAGAAATATAGTTGACCTTGAAAAAGAACATAGGATAGTTTTTATCTCGAACTTTAGAAGAATTCTCTTGGAAACCGATATAACTCTACGCGGGTGAAACCGCGGGTGGAAGCTATTATGTTATAAACGCAGTGAATTCTCAGAAATTGTTATGAGCATGTTACAACTTTCTGGGAAGTATGAATAACCATGGCGTTGTCAATCTTTTTGACTTGGACTGGCAGTCAAAAAACCAAAAGAAGAAAGTTACAAAATCAACCAGAGCGGTATAAAATATTAGTAAATTCTCTTCTGTACATGAAAAGCCTTTGAATATCACTACAAAATATACACTAGGTGACATTTAATTAGGTTTTCGTAAAGCTAATTACTAATTTCCCGCTTCTGGTTTCAGTGTAATTATGAAAACGTATTGGCGGTACCTAGCCTTTTGACATAATTAAATAGGTACTTACCTATGTCAATATATGACATACATATTTAGGGAGAAATAGCCTGGGAAAATAATATTATTTGGGACTATTTTCGGAAACGGAAGTCGAACTAATTTGTCAGACAGACTTCAGAGCAATGTCTCCCGATACCGTTGTGCTTTCATTATATACTGCTATACGACCAACAACCTAATTGTGAACGCTTTGGAATAAATATGAAAAATAAATGCGACAAAGTTATATAAAGTGACCTTTAGCAATAAAAAAAACATAAGACTTGGAACTGAGAGCACATTAAACAATGTAAGTAAACACCCAAGCTATTTAATATAGAACTAGTCAACCTAGCTGCTTATTTACAAGCGAGCAAGCGTGGTGATTAATGCTCAATCCTTCTCCGTGAGAGAGGAGGCCTGTGCCCAGCAGTGGGACGATAAAAAGGCTGTAACAGTAACAGTAACAACAGTATGTACAACCAAGACCCGATAATAGCTAGGTAACAGGGTTGCCATTAAAATGAAAAACTAAAAATATTACAATGCGGAAAAAGAAAGTCAAGACCGAAAGCATTTCTAGGATTCTTTTGTTAGAAACTTGACTTCTTTGACATTTAAGAAAATATGCTTTAAGTATACATTTTTTGTTTGCCTTTTCAGCGGCATTGTTATACTAAAGAGCCTGTGGTCTGTAGTTTATGACTATAAGAGGATTCAAACTGACCCTTAGACCATTGTAGCCGCTTCTGCAAATATTAATATAATTTTATGTTCACACTTTTGCACATACATTTACGAACTGCATGGTAAAAGATGTAAAGAATGTTAAATTTTAATTGTTGTTTATTATATGTATTGTAATCAGGTAGATCATAAACATACATGCCAGAAATATTATCGTAATTTGTGTTTTTCGTATGAAAGCTCTTGTTATACCAAGAAACGAATATAATATCACCGCAAAAGATAAACAGTCGTGACGGAATTCCCGAAAATCGCGCGAAGTCTTAACTGGTTAGTGACATCTATTAGCGTATTTCTTAGAAAAGAAATTCTTCGTCAAACGAAATTAAACCATCAAAGAACTCAACATCAACTTGTTTTCGACATCAAGTTAAGAGAACCACACACTGCAAACTTTTAGTCGGCCGATAGTTTGTTTGGGCTCGTAGTCAGTATGAAGATGAATGGTTGTACGCACATTACAAAGATCAGGTATTTGGCCGTTATCAGACGAACTGAAGACTTTGATTGGAATCCAGATATTCTTTATAAACATTTTTTTGCTCTACGCCACGTCAACTGTCGGCCGACTGTTTAGTGTGCAGTCTGCGGGTACTCTACAGGTTCTAACTTTAAGGCGATTATCACACTGCCCCGCATGATGCAGCGTAGTGCGTGGATGCGTTTTTTTCCGTTGTATGGAAATATCTCCGTTTGTATGGAAACCACGCATAGTCCAACACACTGAAAATGCATCCACGCGCGTTCATGCGGATCACGCACATACATGCGGAGAAACACGCACCCCCGCGCGTAGGTGCGGGGCGAGACGCAAGGTATGGCACACTGAATCCCGCAGTGACGCGCGTGATTTTGAATGGGCGTGACGTGTATATTTGAATATGGAACTCGATGAGAGCCGCTGTGCGTGAATTTACAAAACGCACCTACGCGCGTGAGTGCGTGAAAAACCCGCACGATGATGCAGATCTGCACTCCCGCAAGAACGCGCGTAGGTGCGTCGACACGCAAGATGCAGCGTGATGCGGGGCAGTGTGAAGATCACCTATTTTACACAATTTAAATTCCAGGTAGTCACAAGTTAGCGCTTCTCAATGCTTCCTGGAATTGCAAACGATTTATTTTCCGGCCATAAAAGTTTCAGAGCTACAATTGCCAACATAATCGGATTACATTGGCTCGGTACATTCGTACATACGTATAGTAGATTAACGCCTTGATTACAAAGTAATTAATCCTCGGCCGCAAAGCTTCAAAGGGTTCGTTTTCACATGATAAGATGTACTTTTTGTACATTTCAACAAATGTACCGTTGTACCACAGTACGCTTTTTTTGTTTGCTACACCAATTTGGATTAACCAAACAAAGGTCAGTTGTGTCAACGATCTGATTTCAGTATATAAATAATACTGTTTCGAAAAATAAACAATTGGTTTTATCATATTGATGAGCACTAGGCACAAAATTTATTCTACAAAACCAAATTATGAAATTGATTCAACAATATATTAACTTTTAGATATTTTAATATCAGTGCACTATTGCCATTTAATATGAAGATTACATATAATGAAAATTTAATATCTGTCCACATATTAACTATTTGTATGCTGTACAAATTACTCACGCAACTGAATTATTAATTTTATCTATTAGTACATAGATAATGAAGACCATTAATTTAGTTAATTAAACGCCATCTCATTTTCCAATTAACTAAATTAAGTTTAATTATTATGAGATATCTAAGGTTATTGGCCGTCTTCAATCAACTCAATACCCCTTATGATTGAAATAGATTATTAAGTGAGGTTTCTATGATATGGCATCAAAGTAAACATTATATAAAATATACGGAATCCACCTCGAGAAAATCGTAAAAATATAACAAAGGTTCCGAAATCAATTACTTCATTATATTCATTTTCCATGCAACAAAAACTGCAAAAAGTACACGCCAATAAATAAGTAGTTGATTAAATAAATGCTCCAAAACCGCAACAAAGGAAACGAATGAAAGTTCACCGTTTATAAAGAGAAAGTTTCAATTTAATAAAGCATGCGTAAATTCGAAATTAATAAGTACTTCAATACTCAAAGCATCATCTTCCTCTCACTTAAGAAATTCTCTCAAACTTCGTGGAGAACGAACTCTTCAAGTGGAAGATACGAGATGCCGGAATCTGCCAGAATGTGTAATATCCGCAAGGAATTCTCTAGAGAACTTCTCTGAAGCCTAGTGCAACATCTCTATGATTACGCGTCAGTAATCGTCAAATAAACGTCTCATGGCATTTCGGTTACGCTCGGGTAATCGTCAAATAAAGTCGTGTCACTGTTTCAACTAGAGTTTGCACTGGTTCAAAATGTAGATCAAGATTATCAGACTAGATATATATTCATATTCTAGATAGGACCAGTTTAATAATAATAGTTTTTTTTTTTAATTATCATCATATCGTAGTTTCGTTTTCTATATATATATATGTAGAACTAAATAAACTTGTAGTATGCCTAATATGAAAGAAAAATCACTGCTTTCTTCTTGGAAAAATGTGATAAGATAAACCAAAGTATAAGCCAATTTTTATTTTATTATTTCAAATGGGAATATGAAAGCTCTTTCGAAACGTCAAGCTAGTAGCATGGCGCCAGAGAGTGGTTGTCATGGAGAATAACTGGCAGGAAACTCCATAGACACTCCATCCTCCGAGCCTTTTTCCCAATCATATTGGGGTCGGCTTCCAGTCTAACCGGATTCAGCTGAGTACCAGTGCTTTACAAGAAGCGACTGCCTATCTGGCCTCCTCAACCCATTTACCCGGGCAGCCCGATACCCCTTGGTTAGACTGGTGTCAGACTTACTGGCTTCTGACTACCCGTAACGACTGCCAAGGATGTTCAATGACAGCCGGGACCTACAGTTTAACGTGCCATCCGAAACATAGACACTCTTTAAAAAAAAATTTTTGTTTGCCTTGAGTAAAAGTAAGAGATACGCAGAAAATGCGGTGACATAATGTGATAAGTACCCAAAACAGCCCACAGACAGAATTCTAAAGCGGGTACATAGTTACAGATTAAAGACCTATATTTAAAGAATCGTATGATCTCTAATGTAAGCACTTAGGTTGTAGAATTAGGGCCTACCAGTGTAAGCTTTGTCAGACCTCTTTGTCAGCCCTTTTCCTGTCGATCAATTAATAGTATTGAAAAGTATGAGGGCTGGAGAAATACCAACATGAGAAAACCTTATTTTTGAATTTCTGAACTAAAACAGTTTTTCTATTTGTCTTAATCTTCAAATAGTTGTACATTTTTTATACTCTTAACATATATTATTGTTTGTATTTTTTAGCACGTGCCATTTTTTAACTGACTTCCCAAAAAGTAGGTGGTCCTCAATTAGAATGTTTGTATTTATTTTAATGTTTGTTCGCTCATAAAATATATTTGATTGTTTCAGACAAAATAACAAACAGCGAGTACCTAAGCTCACTGTTTACACGACTTTCATTAAAATATAAAGAATTCATACGATTTTTTCCTCTACACTCTACATTATCGAATTACATGTGTAATTTAGCTGACGTCCAAAAATTCCATACATTGGGGATATGATACATTAGATGGAGATTTAGGAAATAATTGCTTGGATACGTCTTATTTCAAAGATCATTTTCCTTAAACACACATATAACATTATGTAAGCGTATGAGTTTTCTTTATTAGGTACTGTTTTGTAAAATCAGTTTAAAAAAACGGCTGTAAATACAATAAAACTGAATAGGTAAAGGATTTAATAATGCACATAATTATGTTAATAAACAAGTTACAATTGATAGTTTTAGAAATTATAGGAGAGAACACTTAACTGGATAGAAGTGATAAAATTATAATAAAACACTGGTCTCAAATGGTCTCAAAAAAAACATCAACATTAAAATGTTGGCTCATTTATAAATTGTACTATATTAGAAGTAGAAAAAATACTCTGATTTTGAAAAAATAATAATGAGTATTATAACACTGGTCTTATTTAAACAATACATTAAATCCATAGCATTCGAAATTTAAATACCTAAAATTTTTCCAATCAAAAACTTGTTGCATAAAACTTTCAAAAACCGAACACGAAACTCACCTTTTAAAAAATGTTCCGTTCAAAAGTCACTCAATAAAAAAAACGATGTAATTCCATAGACAAAATCACTAGAACATTTCAGTGTCACCATTGTTTATAAAATAAGTTCCGTACATAATCGGAAAGCCTTCTTGTTCGAAGGTTCGATACATACAGTCGTCGTGTTCGCGGGCCGGCGATCAACTGAGATTCGGCCGTAAGCTCTCGGCGGAATTTCGTTCTATGGTGAAATTATTGATAGCGTAGTACTGCTATGGGTAATTAGTGTCTTTATTTTGATATGCTATTGCTATATTCATTAAATGCAAGTGACATACGTATATTGTTAGTTGGTATTCGTGCTTTTAAATCAAAATGGCGCGTAAAGAAATTATGGATCGTTGTAACTGATTTTATCACCAACAAAATTTTAATTTACATCTTTTAGTATCTTAATAATATCTCTCGTAAATTAAACTAGTCTAATTAAAGTAACTAAGCGCTCATAATAGGCATAAACAGAGAGGCCAATTATGATCCAGTCAACAAAGAATTAGGTGCCTACTTAAAAGCAGTAACCGTTTAGTTTTTGCGGGAAAATAAATGTTAAACTAAACATTTTACGAGAAGTTCAAACTTGGAAGTACATAAATCCTTCTTAATACTTTCAAAGCTCTTTAGCTTAGTATTAAGTTTACTGAGAGTATCTGTGCGTCTAACATTCTTCGTTCCACAAGACAGTCTGACATACATACTAGGTTAGTAGCTACGATGTCAATTTCCACGGAATAATGTCACGGTCCCTATCTTTCATAATGAAATCATTAAATATTACTCACACGAACATTGACCTAACATTAATTACTTCGAAATTGAAAATTGATAAATTTTGATTAATATTTCAGTTCGATATTAATTTTCTGCGGTTCAATGATTTTTCGGACTAAATTGAAAATTTATAGCGAAAATATTAAAGCGTCATCTATCTGGCTAGCCTTTTCCAGTCTATGTTGGGGTTGGTTTCCAGTCTAAATGGACTTCGACGCAGCTGAGTACCAGTATTTTACATGGAGCGACTGTTTATCTGACCTCCTCAACGCAGTTACCTAGGCAACGCGATACCCCTTGGTAAGACTGGTTGTCAAACTTTCTGATTTCTGACTAAAACATTAAATACCTACACACTTTCAGACTTCCAAGTGATTTACACAAATATATACATTATACATTGTGTGAGATATCAAGTAATAAAACGGTTTCCTTGTTGCCAATGAGAGAATAGAAGGCAAAGCTTTTCCTTTCCTTAATCAGGAAACTTGAAGCCTTGCTCTTTGTGAGCGAAATTCTATCTTTGCTTAGGAACGATTCAAATAACGGACACGCAATACTGGAATTTAAAGACAAAAGAACAACCTGGAATGTCAAAGAGATTTTTTACTACACTTTTGGTACTAATTAAAGAATTTCTGGCTTATATTAAGATTAGGTTACAATTGGTTGCCTACAATTTTGGGTTCTTGTTAGATGTTAGATTTTACGTAGGTGAGCTGAGGAGATATAGGTAATTCTGAATAGGCAAACCGCCGAATAGAAAAAAAAAACTTTTTTATTCTCTCCATTTTCAAACTTTAACAGCGCGCATCGCGTTCCAGGAATCGTTAGTATTTCGATATTTCTGTTGTACTAGTGTATTTGTAGCTTCTCAAATATTTGCCTAAACGGGTTCTCTCAACACGTGTATTCCTCTAAATCTAAAACAACCTATAAAGTTTTTGATATCAAATCTCAGGGAAAAAGTGCCCTTATAAAAATTATTTCGTTGCCCATTTGTCTGTCCGTTTTCTTCAGATCCCATCGCGTCCAATCGTTGCCTGTCGTAATCAAATACAATACCAGAACAATGTTTGAATCTTGTGAAAATAATACCCTACTGTCAATTTGATATGTCAATCTGTCAGTATTTATGACAACAATACCGCATAACTTTTTAGCGTTTTCACACCAGTGGAATTTCAGCTTTTCCGAGCGGTTTTTTCGCTCAGTTTTTCCACGCGACACCACTCGATTTGTATTGAAATATGTATTTCCATCTAGGTACACTAATATTATCAAGAGGAAAGATTTGATTGTTTGTTCCAAAACTACTGAGCCAAGTTGGAAAAGTCTTTAAAAGTTGGGAAACTCAGGCTATATAGAATTTTATCCGGATACGGGTAGTAAGAAGTTCCCACTGGACGCAGCTGAAACCACGGTAAAACAGCTAGTATTACACAGAACGATTGTACAACGGAAATAAAAAACCAAAGTCTTTGAATAGAAAACAAAAGGAATAGCCGTTTTTAATCGCAACTTTTATTCCAGTCTTTTATATGAAAAGGTATGGCCGGTATTTTGTGCTTCAAATAATTTCACATTTTTACAAACCCGGCTGTGTTTTATTTACATCGTCCAGCGTTGCTCATTTCCTACCTGCTTGTGCAAACTTTATGGGCGAAGAATTTATGTACTTACCTGTTTGAACGTACCTATAAATTAATCATTGTTCGTTTCTATACCTTCTTATTTATTAAATAATGTTTGGAGTGTAAAAAGTGAGATTTATTACTTTATTTAGTAAATGTTCTCGATAGAGCTATACATAATTATGTTGTGTTCCTGAACCATCGATGTGTAAGTAACATTTTATCAGACTAAATGCCTCGGTGGTCTAGCTGTGCACGAGGTCTCGGGTGCGATTCCCGGGTCGGTCCGAAATCGCGTTTGAGGGTTTTAGAAAATTTCACAAAACAGCGCAAGCTCCGCGCTCTTTGGTGATTGATTCACCCGTGCATGTAAATTGTATGTTATTATAGAATATGATTTTTCTCCGTTCATATCGGATTACCTGCAAAAGCGCACGTGTGTCATAATATGTCCTACGTACATCGCTAATCTCCTAACATGAGAACAGCCGTAGGGGCCGATAAATCGGCTATGAGAACATCATGTTATCAGATTATTTAAAAATTCTCAGTTGAAAAACATAGCTCTAGTTCGTCTATTGAATGGAATTTTACATAACTGGTAAAAAGTGGGTGTACTTATATGATAAATACTGATGTAGGTGAACGGAAACCTCAAAGAAAATAGCGTACATTTATGTTCCTTAACTAAAGAGCAGTCAGTAATCCTCAAAGCTTTAGTAACTAGTATTTTTTCAGTAAAATAAATTCCCGAAAACACCTAACTTTGTAAAGAATTGAGACCGGTGTATGTCCCACACACTATGCGCCCACATACTTAATCAGTTAACAGTGGTATAGCAACTGTACCTATTGATAGACAAAAAACTTTTACCAGAAACTTCTCACAATAAGAGGCTCGATTATATATCAATGAAAGGAAAATTCGATTTTTTTGTAGGTACTTCACCTGTTTTTTACCGATTTCCCGAAAAAGTAACTTGACCTATTTTTAATCGAATTCCACAAAAGAAGGAGCAAGTTCTCGAATAGTCCGAATCTTCTTTTTTTAATATTTTATACCGTACAGGTGGCCCCATAGTTGTCATGTCAAGATCTGATGATGGAAACCCAGACAAATCGAGGTCAACTTTCGAAAGTTGTAGGTATGGGGTAAAAACTTAACATTGGGATGTATGCATCGTTAAAAGCATTACCTTATAATAATTTAGAAACTAATCCTCGTTTTAAGTACCTTTGATACTGGCTAATAGTTACTAGATAAGTTTCAAACTTTCATCTCCGGCTCTCACAGTCAATTTCAAAATACTTTGGCGTCAGTTTCAGGCCACTAAAACCTACCTAACTAGTAACCTGAATTCGTTAATAGATAGGTAATTAATTTGATTTCCTCTAGGTTAAAAGACCCGTGTTTCAAAGTATTTTAAGTGCTATCTCTACTGAATTGTTACCGTTACCTCTTTGGTATGATATAAAAAGGATTCGTATAGATTTTTTTACGTGATAGCTATTTATAAAGAAACAATGTTTGTGACGGACTATCAGGGGTGAATACATTGTCCTAGAATCCAGAAGTAACTCATTCGAGGGAAATCGAGGTTCAACAAATAAGGGTTTAGTTGCTTTTAGATTTGGGTCGTCATTAGCTTAGAAACCCAGTATACCAACTCAATAAGTTCTCATTTTGAAGCAGGGAAAAACTAATGCACTTAGTTTAAAGAAAGATCAACATAATCTGTCTTTTAATTAATTTTGCCAAATCACGAGCGGAAGAAGCTAAGTACCTACATACATAGCCGTACACTCACATATATTCCTGTCCTCGTAAGTACTAAGACTAAATAGCCTATTGTAAATTGCCTGAAGTATTCTTTCTAAAGTATTATTACAGAATAAACTAACCTATTTCAAAAACTGTGTTAAAGCAAAAGCGAATAAATAAGACAAGAGTATGAAAACTACTTAAAATTCACGATGCACAAAAGCCTTTTGAAACTTACAACAACAACATAAAACCTTTAAATATGATCTAGTACCCGCTGCCCCAGTTTTGAGATAAATACTTGGCAACTTGTTTTCAAAATTGATGTCTGGCTACCTGAGGAAAGTTTTGTAATTACAAACTTAACAATATGAGAGATTCGGTATCCCTACCACAGACAACAAAGAACAACAGTTACCTTATATCAGAACAATGGTTGTCTAGAAAGACATTCCAACTCTGCTGAATTATCTTGCGAAATAGATTAAGAGTCAGTGATGGATAAACCTTCGTTATTTTATAATGGATGGTTTGTGTGTCATCCCTTAAGTGGTAATGAAAGTTTGACTGTTGCTGATGCTTTAAAAGGCATAGAAAAATCTTAAGCTGACCTAACATATTTTTATTTATAAGCTCTCATTTAAATTGCAATGTTTACAGTGGTATTGTCAATTATTATTATCCTGCTCTAAATTAAAGATGATACGGAGGACTTTTTATTGACAACTGCAATTGTTGATATCGTTCGGGAGAATAAATAAAAAGGGATCTAGAGCAAGGTCACAGTCAATCAAACTTTGTATTAGTTAATCGTACATACCCAGTATACCCACTGTAGGGTTTCCACCAAAGTTTCCATCTTTAACTTCCACTTTTTTCTCGTAAAATAAGGAAGATCTGACAGTCATGGGCTCTTGGTATAAAAAATATTCGAGTTTCACCTTGTTAACTTGATTCGATATTACGTTACTTTCGAGAACTTATTTTGAATTTAGAACTTATTTTGAATTTAACTTAATAAATAGCGAACCATAAAATTTCGAATCTACAGCTTTTGGGCGTGTTTAGCTCTATAATCTTGATTCTTACAAAGGTTTTATAGTATTGGGGTTGTTTTACATAATTTGTTTGTGCCAAGATAACAGCCGGTTACCCGAATTCATTTTAGGTCCAAGTTCAAAGGTTATTTAAGAAAAACTGACATATTTTATGTTGAAATTGGGCCTTACCCTAATATTTTTTTGTAGTTTACAATACCTATACGTGTGACATTACATTTTGCAAACACAAAGAAAAAATATTAAAAGCACTATACAGTATCTTTGCTATTCTATTACTTGTATAAATGTACAATAATGGATCAATTCCAAAACGCCCACTCTAAACCACATCAAAAGCCGGACCGATCCAATTTATTAAAGGATTTTGGAATTACAGATTTCCCATTGATTTATTTTCTTTTTTTTCCTTGGTATAGATAATCTGGTATTCTTTCATTACGGAATGTAATGTAACGATTAGTTTTTGGATTGAAATTTTAAAATTGTAAGTGGAACATCGTCTGCAGACTAAACAGTAAACAGTAGGAACTTTATTAGGACTTATTACAATTGTAAACGTATATATGTGAAAGTATTTGTAAATAAGTTGTTGGTGTGCCTAAATAAATAAATAAATAAATAAATAAACTTTCAAAGAAAGATTACAATCAAAGTTTTCAGTCGGCTGATTTATTTAATGTGCGTACTATCATCATCTTCATACAAAATGAACCAAAACAAACTATCGGCCGAATGAAAGTCTGCAGTCTGACCAGCACAGTGAGACTTTCAGTCGGCCGATACTGTATAACAGGAAAAGCAAGTTGTGCAATTAAGCAAGTTCAAAAGTAAAATAAAATATTCGAACAAAGTTAAGACATTGTTAGGAAGTAACAAAAAAAAAGTAATTTACATTTCAGAGATATACAGAGTAAATACTTCTTGGAATCCTTTTTTAATGCCACAAACAGTATCTTTTTCACGTTTAACTCTGATTGTACAAAGCACTTCCGGAGATTATAATTTCGCCACAAAAAAGTAAGAAAACAAGCCTTTTCTTACAAGAGAATAAAATTCAATAGTATACAATACAATATGGTTTATTTAATTGTGGGCTACAAAAAATATATATAGAATAGCTAACTTTTTTTACGTTACATTACATCCTTTTTATCGTCCCACTGCTAAGCACAGGCCTCCTCTCACACGGAGAAGGACATTTTTTTAATGAACAGTGAAATGACCTACATTTTTTTTTAAATATGTTCTAGTTTGAAGCACCGGTTATCATTTTGTATTTTACCATTATATCGTTTGACCAGGAAGCTATTAACAACATAAACTAGACATTTATAGAAAAAATTGGACCAACATTTTATTCCATGTTAATGAATCCTCTTGTCTCCAGCCTTATAATTAGACGAAGCGTATAATCAACCGGATAAAGTAGGTCGGAATATATATATACCGAAATATATAGGTACTCACATAAAATTTTCAAATGAAAGGCTAAGGATTGACGCAGATAGGGGTCGAGGGTATCATATGATAGATCATGGAAGGATTAAACGTCCAGACGAAAGTAAAGTGGTTTGAACTTTGTGGGACATTTAAAACCAAGTGCTAATCGTAGCGTACTCTAGGACTGAAAATTTTATTAACACTCTAAAGGTTAAATAACAGTCTGAAACCCATTCACGTTAGTTGACTAATTAACTGGATCCGTAAGATAAGTTTTTAGGATCTTTACTAAGTATTTCGCATAAAACTTTTTATTATGAATAGGTACATAATTGGGAATTTTACCTAACGCAGATTTTACTCTGGAAAAGTTCATCCTAATCAAAAACAACAGTATTTTGAACCAACACCCAAACAAAAGCAATTTAATTGTTCATTAACACTAAAATGTTTAGATTATCCCTATTTAATCCGTTTACAAAACATACTGGCTTAAAACGACACCAATCACTTTTGACATTGAATTGAATTTGAAAGTTCAAAGTGAACGAAGAATACGAAGAAATAGTTCAGACTAACCTTGGGACGTGTTACGGAAAAACTGTTTCGTTCAATTGTAAACACAAAGAAATATTGGATAGTCTGCGCAGTAAGTACATAGACGCCGGTGTAAACAGACAAATGTTTGAGAAACTTACGAGTATGAATAAGACGAACTATTTACCGTGTGTAACGATAATTTACAATGATTTACCTCCGAGAATCGGTCAATGAAACTACTCGAAATCGTTGGCTTTTAGGCTGCGTTCAAACCAAACAGACAGTCAGTCACCAAATGTCAGCGTCTATGCATATTACGCATAACGTATCGTCTATTAGATGTGCACGTAAAAGTGAATATGTATGGAAATACAATAAACTTCCTAACGTTTGCTTACATTCGGCGGCTTGCCGTCAGATGGATTTGAACACAGTCTTAAGCGTGAGCCTAGTAACCAGACGGCCAGAAGGCCTTAAAATACACAGCAAAACTAGTTCTGTTCAGCGCCCCAAAAACAATTTCTAAAGTGCTACAGGTGGTCTTTAACTATTGACTAAACTTTGCTTACGGCAAATCTTCAACTATTTCGTTTTAAAGGACCTAAATAGTTGGCGGTTGGAGGATTATATTATGGTCCTGGGTTCGATTCTTGGTACGGTCAATATTTTTGTGATGAGAATGCTTGTTGGCTGTGGTCTGGGTGCTAGAATATTTATTTATAAATGTATATACGTACAGTATATGTAGTTTATCGGTTGTGTTAGCACCTATAACTCAAGCTAATAAATAACCTACCGTGGGGTGGGTAAAACAACAGCGCTCTATATCTCTTTTAGAAACATGAGCCCTTACATAATATGCTACACCAGTATTCCTGCATATTACTTGTTGATCGTAAATAAAGCCAGTTGGCTAGAAGACGTAGGATACTAGCAAAAGCTCTCAAGTAGCACGTAGCTACTGAAGTAACAAAGACACTCTTGGTAGAAGTTACATTCAATCTACGCCTTAGAATGAAAACCTCGTAAGTGTAAGACGTAACTTTTCAGGAGGAAGATATAGGATTTGTTTTGCGACGTTAGCTTTCTAGAGACGCAATAAAATAAAGGACATCATCCATTTAGGTCCAAAATCCGAAGTGCCTTTGGATTGTTGACCAAGAATGTATGGAATATGGATATGCTTTGAGCAAAAAGCTCCACATCTCAGTCACATCATTAACATGAGTATATTTAATGGAATTTTTCCCGAAGGACTAAAGACTTCCATAATTAAACCATTAAACAAAAAACAGGATAGGCGATCTATGGCAAATTATAGACCTATAGCCTTGATTCCCGTCATCGCAAAAATATTTGAGAAAGTTATTTATAAATCCCTCTATACTTATCTGGAGAGGTCAAATATATTAGTCAAAGAACAAAAGGGATTTCGAAAACAAAATACTATTAATATGGCCATACATGATCTTCTCCTTCCTATTTTATCAAATGTAGACAAAAGAAATCCGGTTTGTGCTATCTTTATGGACCTAACCAAGGCTTTCGATTATGTGGATTACGCAATTTTGTTAAAAAAACTTGAAACATGTGGTATTAGGGGGAATGTGCTTAAACTAATAGAATCGTATTTGACAAATAGGAAACAGTTTGTTGAAATCACAAAAATTTGCACAAATCCACATGGAAGTTATGAGAAGAAATATCTCTCAAAATGTAGGACAGTAAAATACGGCGTGCCACAGGGTAGCGTGCTAGGACCTCCTCTTTTTTTACTGTACATTAATGACCTTCCCAGCCACATAAATCACCCTATGGTACTATTTGCCGACGATAGTACAGTAGTAGTTAAATGTGACGACCCTGCGACGTATGAAAATGAAATAAATATGACTTTAAAAACAATTATATCATGGTTTGACAAAAATAACCTCGTTATAAATGTAGAAAAAACTAAAATTATGCACTTTCAGCAGAGAATCCCGAGTAAAATTCCTGAAATTAGTTATCTAGGGACGCAAATAGAAGCAACTAAGGTCACAAAATTCCTTGGCATCATAATAGATGAAAATTTGAATTGGAGACCTCAGACAGAAGAAATCTGTAAAAAAATTTGTAAATTCGCATTTGTACTTTATAAACTCTCAAAGACTGTCAGCTTAGAAGCGGTGCTAATGGCATATCACGGTTATGTTGCATCAACACTAAGGTATGGTGTCATGTACTGGGCTAACGCCGTCGATAGAGAATTTGTATTTAGAGCTCAAAAAAAATGTATAAGATCGATGTGTGGCTTGTCTAGTACCGAAAGTTGTCAACCGTATTTTAAAAGCTTAAACATTCTTACTCTGCCTTCATTATATATCTACGAAACTAATGTCTTTGTTAAAACACACATCTCACAATATAAAATAGCTCACAAAAGTTACTATAGACAGTTACGAGACAAAAATAAGCTGGAGCTCGAAACTAAACATGGCAAAACTGCCCTAATGAATAAAAGTACATTCTGTATGGACACAAAAATATTCAACAAGCTGCCTGAAACATTAAAATCGTTAAATCTGAAAAAATTCAAAATCACGCTCATGAAAATTTTAATTAATAAATGTTATTATTCAATAAAAGACTACCTGGATGATAATTCTATAATTCCTCCTTTAGATACTTAAAAACATAAAATAAAAATAAGTCTTCATATATATATTTTTTTTTTATTGTATTTGTACATTACATAATGATTTGTGCGCTTAATTGACATATTACAATATTATTATTTTTATTTTATTCCATTTGACCTTATTTTTGTACTTTACTGAATTATTACCTTCGTTTGATATTTAAATATTCTATCTTTTGACATTTTTTTGTTTTGACTAAGATTTAATTAATGTAATTTTTAGATACCTACTATATGGTTTTGACATTGTAATCGAGTTTTAATAAATTATTGTATGTAATTGATATCTTGGGAACAATCTAATAATTTGGTATTTGTTTTGACATTCCAAAATGTTTTAAAATAAAATCATTAACATTTGTACGCCTAATGGCCAAGCATAGAGAACCAACAAAAATGTAACATCTCACACTCATGTGTATCTGTACCTATGTTTACAAATAAATAAATCTGAATCTGAATCTGAATCTGAAAAATGCATTTTCGAAGTTTTCACTTTAAGCCAGACATAGGTATATTTATTCCTTATACTCAACAGTTTCTCTCAGTTACGCCTTAAAGGAAATGGAAATGGTAATCCTACGATTATAATTACCGAAGCTCCTAATTCTCTTTGACTGTAATTTGCTTTCAATATTTGTTTAAGTAGATTAAGATTATCTAATACAAGCTGTGGAAGTTGAAGTATCTCTTGCAATCTGAAAAGGATTTATAATGAGGTAATGATTGATATAGTTCTCGCTAAACTTTTTGTCGTCATGGAACATTATGCCATTATGCCAGTTTTCTGGGTTGAAAACAATTTTATGATTTTATTTTAGGTATGAACTTTAGCGGATAGCCATTTAATTTTGCAATTTATTATTCAATCAGACTTTTTTACTTTTTTGGAAAATATAAGTCCCCCCAGAATTTTTCCCTAGTTGATTGATCTCGTTACTTATTTCAAAATTATTTCTGGATCTTTCTAAATAGGTAGGCATACTTACTTACAACGAAGCTTGCCCACGAAATCTAAAAATAGAAAACAATGAATCCCATAGTTTGACTCAAGTACCTACCTACTCATTCATTTGTTTCTCTATGGGAAACTTCGAAGGAAAAGAAAAGAGGTTACGGTGTTAGGTCGATAGTGATAAATGTTAACACATTATCACCTGAGAAAACGTACGGGGTTTAATCAAACTGAGTGTGGACGATCGAAGCTACAACTCAAGGGGAGAAACAACAAAGTTACCATTTCTCATTTATTGTTGAGAATAAACGGAAGAGAAAACTTGGTAAAATAGAACATGGTTAATCAACACTGGATAGGTATGCACCTCATAATATAGTAGGAGCTATTTTTCTTTGCTATACAGTACTATAGTTTCTGCCAGCGGTTTCGTCCACGTTTTGTAGGGAATTCTCCATGAACCCGGATAAAAAGTAGGTAGCCTATAGCCTTCCAGTATAAGTGGGCTATCTAACACTGAAAGATTTTTTCAAATCGGACCCGTAGTTCCTGAAATAGCGCGTTCAAGGAAATAAACAAACTCTTCAGCTTTATAATATTAGTTCAGATTTAGTTCAGAAATACAAGAAGACGTCTATATTGACATAGGATGGCTTATATTAATAAATAAAATACTATTTTTCCTCAAAATTAAAATAAAATTTCAGGTAAAGGGGCGTCTCGCAAACATTACACCAATGGCCGTCTGTTTCCATGGCAACTTCAAATAGTCTCTCGTCTCGTCTCAGTACCCACGTCTGCCTTTAATCCTTTAAATCGTAAATATCAAATCGGGCAAGAAATTCTTAATTAAATTCAATTCCAATAAATTAAATTTAAACTGATTTGATTGAAATACAATTTATTTTGCTTAAGCAACGTTCGCAAACCAGAAATTCTCATCTATCGAAAACAAAAACTATTTATACCAGTCTATTCTATTTCCTACTATTTGATCAACGTTTGTAATTACAACCAAGTTTAGTCGTGGGGAATTCTCATGAAGCTCAGTTTCGATAGGCAACTGTTACTTACATGGTAAATACATGCTACTGTTAATATACTCTCCGGAATGCTATTGTGATATCCTGACACGATGACAAAGGGACAAACTGGGTAGCAAACATGAAAAACATACAGTTGCATTCTGAACGTCAATTACGAGTTTTCAGAATTTTTATTCTCTATGGAAAAACTTTTTTTTTTCATGTTTTGAAAATACGAGTTGAACAAAGTTATCACTGTGCCCATGGAAAACATTTTTTAAATTAAATTTGAAAGAAAATGTTCAACTCAACAATAACATAAATACTATGTATTTAGGAAAATTAGATATACATAATACATAACCAAAATAACGCCAACTTTTAGGGGTACGTAGTTTGTTAGGTAACAGAAGGGGAAAAGTGTTCTGTGGGCCACATTTACTTTACAATTCCTAAAGGACAGTCACTAATTGATTCTAAGTTCAGTCTCTCAGCCTTTATTTTAAAGAGAATGTTGCAAGAAACATAAACTGTTAAAGGACCTGCAATCAAAATAAGGCCTATGATTCTAGAAAATGGCCCAACGAGAGAGTAAAACAAAATACGAGCAATTTTATGTGACTCAGACAGCAAACACTGGGGCTTTTTCGGTCAGCTTCTGAAGTACCATAACGGTCGATATACTCGTAATTACTTTATATTTTACCAGCTTCTGCCAGCGGTTTCACCTCTTCACGCACCCGGATAAAAGCTCTTAATAGAACAAAAAACCCCCGACTTTGAAACATAATCCATTACTGCTCTGCTCCTATTAGTCTTAGTCGCCTTCCTCGATAAATGCGCTATCTACCATTGGAAGAAATTTTCAAATCGGACCAGTATCTACTGAAATCAGCACGTTTAATCAAACAAACAAACAAACTTTTCAGCTTTATAATGTTACTATAGAATATAGAAAATCCATAATAATTTATGGTGTTATTCAGTATAAGTGATAGAAACCAATCTAAATTGTTATTGGATATAAATCTTAGGCAATAGGTCTTTGTCTACCAACTCAGCGTTTTGATAAAATTATAGTTGCGTGCCGTGGAATATTTTTAAAGGACAGTCAACTATATAGGGGGAAAATAGTGACTTTCCCTTTTACCGAAAATAGTGAATTCTATCATGGCGTTGAGCTCAGTTAATCTTGGTTTAAAATTCTCATCAATATTAAGCAAATTCTGAAACATCCAACAAACCGGTCGTAGTTAAAATTTTGGGATACATTTTACAATTCCTACAAAAGTTAAAGAAAATAAACCTTATCGGCAGTAAAAGGCATTGATTTTCTCAATTTCATTTTTATTTAAAGTCGCTCATGCATTTTAAAAAAAGGATGTTGAAAATTGATATTCGTGTAGTATATTAATTTCGTATGAGTGCACAAAAATATTGGCGTATTAATTTAATAAAATGTTTTATCAGGCACAAGGCAATTGGAAGCATACAGCTTCGGGCTACGGAAAAATAAGAACGGGAATTGTAATTTACTTATATTGTACGGTACATGGACTGACACCAGTAGATGGGTACATACATATATTATGTGTAGTGTTACAGACTTTAGTTAATAAGGTTTGTTAATTTTGTTTAGCCAGAGCCCACGAGCTAATATCATTTTATCTGGACCTCCACGGCAGGGAAATTTTTGCTAGACTGTTAGTGTTGTTGTGTGTTTAGCATTTAGTTTTAAAACACCATTTTAATTAGGTAAATGAAAGCTAAATTTAGACGATGAAACGTATATTTAGGTACACTGTTAATGTTTTGCTATCGTTATAGTTAAATGGTGCAACTCACCCTTTGTGTTACTTTTTCCTGCTATTTTTATTATCTCAACTGATATAATACAGTTAACTTTACTTTGAGAATATTGGCAAGATACAAGGAGTATATTTCGATGACAAACCCGTTGACGCGTCAGTTCATCGGTTCGGAATACCTCGCCACGACATATTGATCCGATGCAATTCGTTGCAAGTCTGAGCAACTATTCCGCCGGTAAATTGCAACAATTTATTGGTGAAATAGTTCCGTAGGTTACCGTTGAGGTAGAATTATTTAACGTCCACGAAGGATTTATTCGTTTTAAAACGTAGATAGAGAAAGATTCTATAGATACGTCTCGAAGTGAGGTTATTCCTAGTCTTTTCTCCTCCGTGGGTTATTCAAATAGGAATTCTCATTTTTCAAGTTTTATTTTGTTTTATTGTTATAATTTAAAACATTCTGATTTACTTTAAACGGGCTTTTATTTAGTTCCCCCCTAAAAAACCCTTTTTGTGGTTTAGTTTGAGATTTCCTCTGAGCACGGTAGTATACATTTTAGATACATTATCTTCTATATTTTGCCTAATAGCACATTTTTGCACAACCTGTTCATATGATGTACCATTTATTTAGTTTTTACATTTACTTTTTCCATGTAGTTTTATCATTTTTAGTTGCATTGTACGTGTTCCAATTAAACTTTACATGTTTATGATCCTGTACTGCAACGTTTGCTACTTTTTTAAACAAAACAACTGACATCATAAGTTGTGAATTAAAAATATGAATATTCATTTTCACATGGATGTTCATTATAACAAATGAACTTTAAATACCTCGAATCGTTAATAATATTGAACCCAGAATTGTTCGAATAAAGAGATTATACAGATTAACCCTTACCTTCTGAGAAATAAAATATATTTGAACAAAGCATTGGCTACCTGACGGGACAAAATTTTTGAAATATGTATGTAATTAGATAAAGTTGATTAGACTATCTGCCAATCCTTTTTCAAAATCATGTTAATATTTTCCAGTCTAACGTAAAAAATAACGAATATTTTCTGTTCCAAATGACAAAGTATACTAGTCTAGTAAAGATTTTCTAAGTATTCCACATATACAACATGTAACGTAATTAAAGCATACCCTCAAACACCCCAATTAGAATATTATGTTA
Source organism: Helicoverpa zea x Helicoverpa armigera (assembly GCA_033682625.1). Lineage (NCBI taxonomy): Eukaryota > Metazoa > Arthropoda > Insecta > Lepidoptera > Noctuidae > Helicoverpa > Helicoverpa zea x Helicoverpa armigera. The sequence continues at coordinate 6,630,231 of JAWIIS010000011.1, forward strand.
TAATCATAATACATACACTGATTTTTTAATTTAACATGTATATGCATTGTCATTTACTAAATTAGTTATACCAATTCTTGGAGAACTTTTTGGTCATACTACTACGCACGCAAATATCGCGCCGCGCGCCGCTCGACTCGACACAACAAAACGAAACTACGGAAAAAGCCGACAATACTCGAAGTCTTATTACTTTGAGTTACGGTCTATTTGACTGTACAGAGTTAATATGACAATAATTTCCGTAGTTTTAATTATTTTTGGGATAAAAAATTACGTATATTACAAATGATATAAATCGATTCAGTACACGATTCTGAACAAACTAATTTCAGGATGTGCGTTAATTTAGTTACATGTTGTATATTTAACCGACTTACTATTATTTACATTTAAATCTTTTTAATATATTATTACTAAATTATTTAGAGACAGCTAGATAAGTTTAAGGCACCTGTTTCGCAAACTAAAACCCTTTGAAAGCAGTCTAGGCGCCTACCCGTACCACTTTAAACTTTCCCGACTTAGCCCAAAGGAAACTAATAATCATTTACAAAAAATACTTTATTTAAATATATAAAAACTAAAAACTTGCGTAACTTACAATATTTTTCAAATCTTTTTAGCTAAGAAAAAACTTAGTTTCCTACAAGACGCTTACAAAAAACTTTTATCTTAGTTTAAGATTAATTTGCTGTCAAAGAAAATGAAGTATCGTTAAATAAATTAAGGCTACTATTTTTATTATCTTCGAGGTCCGTGTGACATAAATTGACGAGCTCCGAATTACAAAATATGTCTCAAAAAAAATCTAGCAAAAAATATTGAGGGCGTCAGGGTATTTTTACTTTATTTATTTCAAAGTCATTTGGCGACAGCGTTCATTTTGATTAAAAATTATTCACAGAACAATTTACTTCAAGATTGAGCCTTGTTCATACACTTAATTATGATGTCGTTGTCTTGATAATAGACAATTAAGACAACTCGTGAACGCATGAGTCAGGTCTTTGTTATAAACTGTGAATAAAATTCATATTAAAATCACTCGAAAATATTTCTAGCAGTTTCATTATTTATTTTCACTGAAAAATAAATTAAAATCGATATACATCTACTTAACATTACCTATTTCGTAAAAAAAAATGACAATATACCTGCGTATATACTTATAGATATTATAAAGCTGTACCTATCGTTTATTTAAAGGCGCTTATCTTAGGAAGCACTGGGCCGATTCAAAAAAATCTTTCAGTGTTAGACATCCCATTAGCACAAGCGACGTGAGTGAACCCACAGGTCTAAGCATAGTAGTTACAAGTAGTTACATAGTCATCCAATAATACCACTCAAAAGACATCAAAGCATACTAGACGACACTTTGTAGTGTAAGTCATTAAACCAACCGACAAATTGCCGAAATGCGACAGGTGCGCCCAACCCACAACCAACTTAATGGTTCCACAATAAAATTAATTTTATTAAGGCCGCCAACGAATTTAGGGAACATTTCTCACACTGAAACCAATAAAATTCGCATAGACATTAATTAAGCAAAAATTGGATAACGAACCAATGATTTTAAAACGACGTGATTAAATAGCAATTATTTTATAATTAAATCGTGACGGTAAGCGGCTTTAATTAATTAATCGATTTAAGGTTTATTAATTGGAAATCATTGGTAAAATTTAAAATGAAATCATTTTTTGAAAATTATTTTGTATTTTTAAATGTTTAAGGATCATTGCATTTGTGATTTTTAGTAATTGTTAATCGGATTAATTTAGTGATTTTACAGATATTTATTTATTTTGAATTGTTGTTTGCTATTGACGGAAGCTCTTGACTGGGTTCTCTAATTTCAAAACATACTTTGATACTCAAAACATATTTATATGAAGAAAAAAACATAAAAATCCTTCAAATTAGGAAGTCGGTTATTTACAGATCCATGTGCTGTTGTGAGTTTCCCGGAATAAGTTACAATAAAACTAAAGACAATACTCCAACCAAAAATATTTACAAATACAAACAATAAGTACCTTATTACGATTCAGGAACATTCAGACCAGATATTGGAGTTTTGTAACCAACCCCATAACACCCACGAGTAGGAACAAAATAACCCGGAACTTTCTTCTTCCAAAAGAATATTAAACTTGACTATTTCGGTACCAATAACCTGTTCGAAATATCGACAAGAGTTTTGACCTTTTCATGTGTTTTATGAAAAACAACTTATCATTTCCCTGAAATTGAAAAAAAATATACCAAAACATACGTATCGAATTAACATAAGGCGTTGTTTACTGTATTGACAAACCCGTAGGTACTCTTTTCAAATATTCATGACATTTGTACCTAGATGTAAACAAACTCTATATGAAGACATAATGATCAAAGATTTGTAATAACACGTTACCTTTGATCTCATTTTCATAGACAAAAATAACCATGGAGAACTAAATTACTAGCGGAGATGTCATTACGCAAAATCTTCTAGAGCACCATACGCGGGTGTTCGGGGGACAAGGAACGTTATAAGATCTGCCTCTACTTAGGTATATCATGGAACCCACCCATTATTTTAACAATAAAATCACCAATGAACCGAGACTAGGTTTTGACAGATTGGTTTCGATTTGATGAGGAACCCAATCGTCTCGTTATTTCTAGTAACTGATCACGCCCACCGTACGTTGCTTGACCTACAAGAAGGCGCCTGACCTACCTTCCTTATGGCATCTCCACAATCTTTCTTCCTCCGTGAATATAACGAAGTGTTCACTGCGGAGAACTTAACGATCGTTCAAAGGGTCGTAAGATTAATCATTAATTAATATGTCATTTACGACGCTATCTCTGACGCTTAACTTGTATCGTTCTGCCTGAGATTAGTAGTTAGGACTAGAGTGATGGCTACACTTCACTTTATGGGTTTCGCATTGCCCATAAGAGAAAGGTACCTTAGGTAACTACATACTTGGTGATAAACAGTTGACAATCACTTCAATACAAACACTATTGTTATTCTCACTGTTATAACTCGAATAGAATTGATTTTTTAATGCCACGTGTAAGTTAAAATACCTTTAGACCGGTCAAGGTTTTAGGCCTAATTTTGAGGTTTCAAGCCTGCCCTGAGGTTGATATATCTAGACCTATTTGATTTCACCGAAAGTATTTAAATTGTAGAATCACAGAGTGGTTATAAGATAGCAGTTTTTTGTATGAAATAGTATGATGTCTTGCTGAAATATCGATTGAGGAAAACTTTTCCATTATTTTTTTGTAAACAGTATGAAATAATTAAAATGATGGAGATGTCACCTATTGGATGATGCATATAAAAATTGATGGAAAACAAAACAAAACAAATGAAGAGGAAACTCGTCATTTATCGGTGCCCGGAAAAATCAATTTCCCACTTTATTACCAACAAAAACACGGGCTAAAGAAAATGTGGTTTTCACGGTCGTGTTTATAAAACTGTTAGTAGATACGGTTAATTTTAGCTCTCTAACCGAAGCTCATAAAATGTTCGTAGCGTTTTGTAAGCAACTAACAAAACGTTATTCATTTTAAAATTAATGGAGGAAAATATGGTGAAAACAGTCTCTGAAAAAAATGGCTACATGGAAAACTGTTATGAAATAAAATTATTGTCGTTTGATTATGAAACCCACACAAAGAGAAGTAGATATATTTTTATTTATCCCTTCTTTTTTTAGTGTATTTTATAAACATTAGGTATATACATAGACCACATGTTGTAGAAAATTACAGGGAAGATACGATTATGCAAGTACAACACGGGCGAAAAAATTTGTGTATTTTTAGATTCTCTTACGATATTCGTAGTAAAAGCTTTATATTAACGAATCCTGTGTACGTATATATTGAAATTGAAAATAGTCTGAAACTAAACAAACAATAGTTTAGAAATAATCAAACTTTAATAAACACATTGTTTTTGACAGAAAATAATTGAAAATGTATTCCATTGAAATAAACATTAAGTACGGTATATTGTTATCAGTAACGCAACCGATTGAAATTATATTAAAACCGCATACATTCGGAGAAAAACATATTACCCTTTTTCCTTATGTAAAAAGTTTATGCCGTTTGTTTTTGGAAAGACCACAATATTCGTAAGGTACATGTTAGTGTTAATTATTTGGAGACTCAAAAGTTCAGATCAGTGTGTATATGCTTTGGAACTCTTTGAAGAGTTACTGCGGCCCTGGTGCACAAAGGGCTTAAGAAGGAACATGGTAGGCTTTAGTCAGTAGGAGTCTGACATTCCCTTAAGCTGCTAACCCACAACAAGATCAGAAGGGGTCATTTGATGATTTCCCTTAAAAAAAGATCGCTCTGTATATTGTAGACTTCTTACAAAAATATGTAAACAAATATTCAATATTTCATAACTACATAGCAGTGCTATATTGTAAAAACTTCGTTTCTAAGCTAAGGTGAAGTGAAGTAAACGCCGTCAGTACTTCAAGTTCACGTAACTTATGAAACTACGTAAAAAGATGCTACGATGGCTATGGAATACACTCAAAGACAGTGAATGTTGGTCAGTTAAAATTATTCATATGTTTGTTATTATAAAGGATCAAAGAAGTTGATAGATATTGGCTTAATGTCTTTTTTCTGTATTTTGTTTAAAAATAAACATTAAATGAATATCAATTTGGTGGTATCTTATTCATCATTTTGTAACTGATATGGTATTGTTATTCTCGAGAGATTTGATCTAAATTTGATTTGATCTGACCAAGACATACGAGAATAAACAAATCATTAGAGCATCGAAAAAAAACGTGTAAACAATAAACAGTAATAGGATTAGGGATCGAAAAAACTGCGATATGAATATCATTTAGCAGAAAAATAGGCAGTTTTATGATTTTTTTAAATATCTTAAAAACTAATTTAAACATTATTACCCTTGAGAATATTCACAAAACTAAAATATAAATAACGTATAAACGTAAATTTATTAAAAGGAGTACATTTAGTTAGTATATTTCGGAATTAGAAAAAAAGAAAAATATTTTTTCACAATTCCAAAAAACTAACGTGTCTGTCCCAAATTTATTGCTCGCAAGTGTAAGTACCTGTGTATAAAATGGCCGGTGCCAAGTTATAATACCTGTCTCTCGCATGACCGAGCAATCGAGCATTCTTCAGCGCACTCCTTTTTCACTTGAAGCTACTACCTGTAAAAAGGTAGTTTCATATTTTGCTTGAAGTGTTTGTAAATATTATCCGTGTAAACACATGATGTAGGTATGTTGTGTCAGCTTTTCCAGGCTTGTAAAATTCGTATTCAATCAGTATTTGAGTATCTGTGTTTAAAATGGATTTTTTACCGGGCTGGACTTGATTGACTGCATAAGAGGAGGTGTAAATTTTTTCGGATTATTTTTTTCTAACTGTGTCGGTTTCCAGGTTTAACATTAAATGCATTCCAAATCCATGCCCTATTTCTTAAACATATTTCAGATTACTTGTGAGTAGGGAAGATTAAAAAATCTACCACTAAGTTATTTCCCTCCATAACAAACACGAAATACCAAATATCAAAGGAATTAGAATAACTTACTCAGTCACGAGATCTCTGTTAGATATCACGATCCACGGCGGTGACTGTAAACAAAATGGCGTCGTCTGTTTTTCTTCAATTCCCATATTAACATAGAAATTGGGGACCCCGACGCTTCAAAGGAAATATTACACTTCACCCTTAATAATATCTGGCCGCGAAATGGAATTATTAACCATAATTTTCGCGTGTGTATCATGTAAAATATGTGTATGTTTTAGGACGGCGAATTAAATATTTATATCCCATAGCCGCAGTATAATCAAAATAATATTACAAATAAAGATGATTTTTGATGTTTGAATATTCAGTCTTCTGCACTGAGCTGCAATTGAGGTGTTTATTTTTGTAAAAATATGTATACTTATTTGTTAATGGTTTAATATAATAAAATCACCTACCTCTGTCACCTGGGTATAGGTTAGCTGCAATTCAGAGAGTAGCCTAATTCAGCAGATTTAGGCTACTTTTATTCATGTGATTGTGGTTACCAAGGGACGACTTGAAACCGCGACCTGAAGCTATTTCTATAATATACAGCATTAAATAACGAGTGGTTTTCCTTATCACAATGAGGACTTAAGATATATTTTTTCGTAGAAAATCCTGAGCAATATTAATGTGGTGTTCGTGCCAAAATACAGGTACGAATAGGTATCGGAGACGCTGTCGGAAACTAAGAGTTATTTATAGGTAGGTAACCAACTATTGGTTAGTGTCTAACTTACCCCATTGTGATTTATGGACTATAGAAACTTACCACTTCCTATTTTCTTTGAGAACTATTTTATTGTTAGTGTAGTAGCTGACCTAGATCATATTTAGTTATGTTAGTCATAATAAATGACTTTCAGTAATTCTTATCAAATGTAAAACTCTGTCTGTCTGTTGAGCTTTCACGGCAAAACTACTTAACAGATACACAAGAAAGGCACACAGATAACAGAGGAAATAGGCTTTTTATCCGATTGCGGAAAGTAGTTTCCTCGGAACGCTAATGGTAGGTATCGCGGGGGACAGCTAGTTAGCAAGTATTTTGGATTAGATTAACGCCTAGTTTTTCCTTTCTCTTGTTACGATGACTTAGGCCCAAGTCCACCGAAAACAAATACATCAGTTTTCTTAAAAGCATTGTTTGTTATGAATTTTCACGTTCATTTTTCAATCTAAGCTCGTTTTAAAGAAAAACGTATATTTATGTTATCGATGAACTTGGGCCTTACTATATCAGAAAAACAAGGAAAAGTCTTCGAAGACACTATTATGCAAACGATACATAACAGAAACTAGAAGGAAATCTCGTTAATGTTGAGAATAACAAACAAGCATTTCAAACAGTTTGTCGGTTTTTTGTTCAAAGGACTGACGTTTGTATCTTGTCGCTCCTACATCCAAGCCAAAAAGATCTACCCTTTAATATTATGAATGCATGTACTTTAATAAATCAAATGACAAAAAATTTTGACACAGAAAGCGACGAAGCGAAAAAAGAATATATGTCATTTAGTTACAAAAAAGACATATATGTTTTTTATCATTATATTTAGGTTGGTCTTTTGGTCCTGGCGGCGGACTATCATCGCAGAGGCGGCGACTACAGGCAGAACGTGGAGCGAAATAAAGCGCGAAGCTCAAGACCGATGGCTGGCTTATGGCGATGGCTTAGCACTGTAGATGCCCTCTGCCCCATCTAGGGGACATAGGTTACGTCCTAATAATAATAGTAGGATAGTCAAGTGGTCTTTTGGTCACAAAAAAGACATGTACAATGTACTTATAAAAGGCCTTTTTTGTAACTAAAAGCCAACCCTAATATGACACCACATAATGTAAAGTCTTACCCCCAAATGAATATTTTTAGCGCGGGGGCAAAACACTTAATATAATTGCGAAGGTTTACCAAACGAAAAAGTCAGGTATCAAAAATATCAAGCCAGATATTCCTAGCTCAATTCCTAATGACCAATAACTATTGTCTCTTTACATATCAAATCTGAACATTCTATCCAAGTGTTTCATAAACGTCTCGGGCTAACAACAATTTATGTGAGAGATAACCGTCGAGTTTATAGCCCATGAATCTTGAATAACAATGTGCATCGCTAGTGCATCAAACTGAAGATTATTATTGCTGAGTAAATATGTTTAAACTCTTTATTTGCTCGTTTGAATACGATTATGTTGTGTGTTTGTTTATTTGAAAGAAGTTTTGTTTTTTATGACATCGGTGGAGTTTTTTTTTCAACCTGTTAATTGGACTCGTACTCATGATAGTCCTTCTATGATATACCTACACTATAGTATTCATCTATCAAAAATACAAACATCCGAATTGAGAATCTACTCCTTTTTGGAAAGTTTGGTAAAAAAGGTAATAAGGTACCATGTTTTTTCTAAAAAGAATAGCTACGAAAGGTCAAAAACATTTGCTAAACGAGAAAGAGATTGACGCGAGTAACTTAGTAGTACTATGCAGTATATCACAATTTACAGAATTACTAACATTACCCGCACAATAATGAACCTTTTCAGACATTTTATTTATCTCGCCAATAACACTAGCGAACAAATTGTTCAAAACACAAACGCGTCTGCAAATGTCAGACTTGCTAACATTTTGCTTAGAAACTAAAACATCAAGGATCTCTTTGTTGTCTCCTGTCCCTGTATATTTCCACTAAACTGTTATACCGGGATATAATGTAGTTTATTTCATATTACATGGCTCTTTTGCCTCGTGAAGTCTTTTCTACTTAAGCACGAAATTCCCTGTGGTATTAAATATGTAATTTTCTTTCGGATGCATGTCGTCCTTTAAAACTTCAAGATACAACTCCAAGCTACATCTAAATTATTTTTACAACAAAAACATTTTAAAAGTACTGTTGTATTTTATATTTATTTACTAAATGAACAACCGGGGCTCTCGCTACCGATGGCATACATGGAACATAAAAATACTTTGACACACCGTAGCTAAACCACCGATGCACGAGATAAACTCACTCCCATTTTTTAAACCGGCCTCTGACGTGGCACCTTTATTTGTAGGTATTTAACATCCTGCGGCTACAAATCAAACCTTTTGTCATGTAAATTCAGGTCCGTGTACACATGGTTTTATATAGACTTTGTCACGCGTTGATTCTGTTCTAGCTTTATTTTGTTCCTGTTGTTTTTAAAAGCAGGGCGGCGGGACCGATGACGTCATTAAGATACACGTGGATAGTAAACGTTCTAGATAGTGAAGGATTAAACCCCGTCTTCATTAGCATTAGCTTGTTTATAAGTAGTTCGAGGTCCTACTTTGATTGATCTTGAAGATTCTTGAAGTTTTAGATGAGTATAGTATACACGAGTAACCTAAGCAATTTATTGTGGTGTGGATACAGTGAGTGGAGCCCGGAATATATATATTTTTTTTTTGTAATTTCAAGAGTTTCAAAAATATTGTTGTATATGAAAGTTACGGGCAACGAAAACAGTAAGAAAATAATTACATAGATTATATTATTTGAGGGCCTGAAAATGCGCTTATAACAAAGCGCTGTAAGATCCGAACCGTTACAGTTTGCTTGATCATGTTTACACTAAAACTTTATAATTATGTGCGGGTTTCTTGCGGTCAAAGGCAAACGACGCATGTCGGCCTTTACAATTTATAGGCGAACCCAATATATCTGTTCTTAATAGTTAATTGTTGCTCCTGTAATTGGGTAGTGATCCCCGGAACTACTTTGGTTGATAAGTTCGAAAACAAACAACCTCATTCTTGGCTTTCATGGATTGCATACGTAATTAGGTATATGGAAAGTACTGGCAAACTTGGAGTGAATGTTAATTAAGAGCTAGCAACTGCCTGATTTCCTTACCTTATTATAAATGCTTAAGTTAATAAGGTACTAACTTCCGCCCGCGGCTTCGCCCGCGTAGAGTTCGGTTACATCGCGTTTCCAAGAGAATTCTTCAAAACTCTGGGATAAAAACTATCATAAGTTCTTTCTATGTTATCTCTGTACCAAATGTTATTAAAATCTGTTCAGAGGTTTAGACGTGAAAGCGTAACAGACAGACAGACAGAGTTACTTTCACATTTATAATATTAGTAGGGATGTATGTCTGTTATTACTCTTTCAAGATAAAAGTACTGGATGGACTTTGGTGAAGCCTGATGATTTCCTGATGAATCCTCCAAGCGTAAGAATTTTCGTAACCAGTTCCGTAAATTAAAATTCTTTCTCTTAATATATAGATTTTATCTACAATACATGTAAAAAGTAACACTTACTATATATAAATATTCATACTTACGTAAACAGGAACATACGTTTACCAGTTTCAAAACGCAGTAGACTTGCGTAGGTTACATCTGTTTACGTCTCAAAGGCTGATGAATATGTCACAAATACACCAGGGAATAGATCTTACTTGTTGACAGTCTTGTAGTGAATAATAACGTGGATGAACCTCTATTTGTTTTTACGCAAGAGCACGCCCACGTACAGTTCAAATATACTCTCTTTTAAACAGTTGTGAAGTTTCCTACCAATGTTCGTTACACTGTCACTCTCACACGCATGTGCTCGATGCACGACACTCAGTACTGACAGCACCGATAGCACCGATGATGATGTCCTCCTAGCCGAGAGCTGATCTCTCTCCGGTCGTCGGACCGATATTTACGTGCTCTCCGATGCACGGGTGTATCAATCACCAACTTCCAGGCTCCGGGCTGCTTTGTGAAAGTCTTCTAAAACCCACAAAGCACTTTCGGCCCCACTCGAGAATCGATGCCGAGGCCTCGTGCTCAGCAGTCGCACTTGCGACAGCTAGACCAATGAGGCAGCGCCGATGGAAGCTCGTCGATCTACATGCATGTGTGAGTGACATTTTGACGAACGTTAGTAGGTACCTTCACAACTGTACATGTTTATTCTGTGCACGTACTTTGCATAAGGACCTCGTTTAGGCTGAAAGGGTTAGCGAATTGTATCATGTACTTATCTGTATCATTCAATTTCCGATCCTTCCTTGTTATTGTAAGTTTGTAGAGGTCGGGTTCAAATTAGGAAGCCTTTGTATTCGGGAATAATTATAATAGCACGCCATATCAGGCCTCTGTCACTCGACGGACTTGCGCGCGATAAATGCCTACCGCTCGCTGGGTTACCGGTAGCCCCACGCGGCTCAGGGCGCACAACAGTCACACGCGCCGCGCGCTCTCCAATTTTATTATTTTTATTTCGTGGCATGTTATAGCTGTTGGTTTTTATTAGGTTTTTTAAGCTACCTAACAAACTGATGGATTATTTTGAGTTGTGTTGGTTTATATGCGACTATTGTAAGATTTAGAAACATTTAATATTTATGAACTTATCTAGTTATTCTATTTTTTTAAATTAAATTAATACTTATCTACTTTATGATTTTAACAACAGAGATCGTTAGGTACTTATTTTACTTTAGATACCTACTTAGTTATATGAACTGTATTGTGAGTTTTGTAGCTCAAAACACATCTCGAGTGTAAGTAGGTATAGTTCTGGTCCAACTTAATGACGACTCGGAACATTACGCGTGTCGCTACGCAGAAACTAATTTTAGGTATGTATCAACACTCGACGGAGTTGTACCATATGGGGTATGGCACTTGTGCTCTAAAAATATTTGGAAACCGCCTTTGATTTTGACGAAAGCTTTACTTAAGTACTTACCTATGCTTACGTATTAGGTAATATTTAGTAATATGTACCCATACTCCATTTTAGTAGGCAATACAATAGTTAACTAATGAAAAATATTCTTGATATTACTTTTATTTAAAAACTCAGTTTTAAAAAAGGCTGTCTTAAAATAAGCGTAACTTTGTTTTCCTAAATAAATATTAATAAATTGTAAGAAGCAACCCTAAGCACGGCTACGGCACGGTTGCGGTCACTGAACTGTGCGCTATCGCATTGGAATAACAATCGAGCGCTCGAGCTTTTAAGGTTCATTTTATAACGCAGCTAGGAATTTGTAGGTAGTTGGGGAACTTGTAGGTGCTTATAACAGTAGGTATGGACTTTTTTGTATGGAGTGATTTATCTGTTACGTAGTAACTATTATATAATCTGTGGCCATATGATGTGGTTAAAAAATAGTGATTTTAATTAGTAAGTCTGCCTTTTAGATAAGTAAAAAAATATTGGTAAGTGACATAACACCTTTAAATTTGTATATCTTAAAGTATCTTTGTTCTTATTTGTTTGTAGGAGAAAAGAAAAAAAAATGCGCCCATTACTTTAGAGTAATCTAAAATTGTCTCTTTCATTCGCTATCCATTTAATCATGTTTTCACATTTTTTATCAATTGAATAATAGAACTTAAAATTCGTCACATTGTTTTTATTATAGGTTCTATATTTTATTTCTTTATGTTTAATTTAACCATTGTTTGCAAAAAATAATGTTTCAGTTTTCATCACGTAATTAACAAAAAAGGCATACAATTGTATAGATAGAAATATATTCAAAAATCTGCGTTGAATATCTGTGCATTTGTCATCAGATGAGAGGCATGTAATGAATATCGATAAAATGCATTGTTGTGATGACGGCATGACAAATAAATATTGGTGAACGACAGATTTGTTATCCATAGTATTCGACCTCGACCGAATAAATCTAGACATGATAGTAGTATGATGTACTCCAGTATTGGTAAGTGGACTTTCACGATCAATGTACTTGGACATACGAGAAATACCGAATGTCCTGGGGTTACCGAAAAGACTTAAGACAGAAGAGATTAAGTAAGAGTGGTCTATATTTTTCAATCGGACTGAGGTGATAGCAAACAATTGAAAGAAAAGCAGTTGAAAAATCGTTTGAGTCTTGTATATTCTATTTCATTATCTTTTTATAGATTGCCATTTCGTTTTAGTTTTTACCACACAGCCTGTACGTACCTAGACCTACATCTGAATATTTTGAGTCAAAGCAACTTAATTTTAACTTCAACTATATTAGCGGTTTACAGACAGCAGTACTTATTCAGACGACCTTGTGAAGGTCGCCGGAAGACGCTGGATGCAGGTCGCTTCCAACAGGTATCTGTGGAGATCTAAGGGGGAGGCCTATGTTCAGCAGTGGACGTCCTATGGCTGAGATGATGATGATGATGATGAGTACTTATTCGTCTTATGAAGATCTAATGTCGAGACAAGGCGACTGTTTTTAGCTGGTTTTTCAGAAGCGAAAAATATTGGCTCTTAAAAAGTCCTTTGTGAACAAGTGGAGTTATTTTAGGTTTGAAAAGCTTTTGTTACTATTCTGAAGAAAATCGACAAAAATAGGTATTAAAAATATACCTATTTAAATGTTTTAAGACACAAATTGTTGTCACCGTGTTTCATCGTTACGTTTTTTGATACAATACGTAAAAATATTTCTTATTTTTCGCACGTTTCGGACGTATAGATGAAGCCAATTTAAGATCGGTTGTGAGTCTAGAATTTTAAGTCTCGCTTCTTATACGATACGAGTAGGTACTAGATATTCAAAGAAGAATATAATTTATCTTTCTACCAATGAGAGAGAGTAGATAGAGAGAGGGTTGGCTTCCAATCTAACCGGATACAGCTGAGTACCAGTGTTTTACAAGGAGCGACTGCCTATCTGACCTCCTCAACCCGGGCAACCCGATACCCTTTGGTTAGAATGGCGTCAGGCTTACTGGCTTCTGACTACCCGTAACGACTGCCAAGGACAACCGGGACCTACAACTTAACGTGGTATCCGAAACACAGTCATTGGTATCTAAGATATACTTAGAAAGTACATTCAAACTTAGAAAAGTTGCATTGGTACTTTTGCCTAACCTGGGATCGAACCCACGCCCTCACACTCGAGAGGTTGGCTCTTTACCCACTAAGCCACCATGACTTTTTTCTTTCTACCAATAAAAAGGTTCTAATATCAATATCAAAGACGGTAAAATGATTCACAGATAAGGTGTCTTTAGCAAAGAGGTCATTAACCTATGATTTCCTTTTATTCTTTAGGAAATTACTTTTATTTATGAAGGTAAAGGTGATTGAACCCGCAACCTGTGTCTCGTTCGTATCCGCTGAATTTAAATCAATGGATCATTAGGAAATCTTATTCTTTTGAGCCTATCATATCTTATCATATCATATATTTGAGCCTAGCCTACTCTTTGAGTAGATCAAAGTAGAAATCAGTATTCGTAGAACACTAAAAATAAACTTTTATTTTATGATTTACATTTTATTCCAACCGTATAAATTAAATAAGTACTAGAATATTTTTAAATATCTGAGTTAATATTTATTTTGATAAATTGATTTATAACTAACAAACCATTTTCCTAATATTATAAAAAAAAATCACTTGTCACAGAACCCATTTAGGAATCCAAAACAACTGGACTATCAATTTAATTAGTCGTTATCAATTTAGTTATTCGTCGAACATCCAATACAATAAAATAGTAATTGCTTTCAACGCAAAACTTCTGCACGTGTATCAACACCAAATCATGAATCCGTTTTTTGCCTACTTGATGACAGAACGACAGAATTCCATTCTTCTTTCTCCAAATAATGTTCAATATTGACTCGCTTTCTCCATTAAATCCAAGCGCAAATAAATAAAACTTCAATACTTGTGGATATCTAAACTAATAATAATATCTAAGCTAATATAATAAAGAAGGAACTTTTTTGTGTGTAACCTTAAAAGCTCAGAACTTACAGAACAAATTGGAATTTTTTTATCACTGTTAGGTAGTTATGCTACCAGAGTGGCATAGAGACTATATTGTGCAAAGATACCTACGGGAAAAGTTCTCCCGAGACGCGAGTGAAACCGTGGGAAAACGGCTAGATACCTATAACTGCGTAGATTCTTTCGGGGCCCGAAAAACTACTTTTCCTTTCAAATTAAATAATAATTACCATTTATAACGTTCAAAATAAGTCATAATATATAGGATGTTATAAAATTTACAGTCGCCGTAAAAATGAAAAGCGTTTTCTTGCGTAATTTAAATTATGAAATTCATAGATCGTAAACTTATGAGAAAAGGTCGTAAGGTTTAATGGCGTCGACATTGAAAGTAAGAAAAAATAATTTGATGAGTCATAATTTATGCATTAGGTATGATGATTAGAAGTCATCATAAAAATCCAATCAAAAACTAGCAATTTATTAAAAAAGTATAATATATTTAAAGACGTAAGTACATATTTTGAAAGTAAACACTGTTTATCTTTCCAACCTATTACAAAATACTGTGTTCGACAAGAGCAGATTCTAACGTTTCATGCATTCTTACCTTCTATTTCACATAATCTTACGCATACGATTTTCCGTCTAATACGTCTAAATATGTTTTGTAATAGGACACTCTAAAAAACGACATGTCAAACGTCTGGTCAACTTTTTTGTTATAACACCCTAGTGTTACTAAAGAGCGCTAAGTCATAAGCTCTAAAAGTACTGAATAATTAGGAGTAAGTGAGTATCTCACTGCAGAACCACACAGTTTCATCGTCAGACTTGTAAGATCATCAAAACAAGTTCTTACGTTTCCCCGTCTGACTCGAGCCGCGCTCAGCTTTGTCTGCAATTATACAAACTTAAACTAGATTGTTAAACGTTACGAGCAGCTAGCTTCAGAATAAAGGAACTTACTTTCAACTTAATAATATTCAACAGTACTGTAGTACAAGCTATCTGTACTGTAGTTTTGTTAAAACTTTGTCTACGGCCTACCCTTCTCTCATCTTACTGATTTACTTACTCACGACTACTCTACTTAGTAAAGTAATACTCACTTTCTATTAAAATTTTACTCACATTGTTCAGGCACTAACGTCTTCTTAGTAGTGCTTTTATTTTTTTAAACTCCCATTCCTATCATTTAAAATAAAATGACCTTGTCGGATAAGTGTATCCAAATTTACCGGAATTGCAGCACGTATTCGCACTTTTAAATGGAATACACATTTCAAAGATCATGTTCTAAATAAAGCAAACGAAATACAACCAACCAAATAAAAGAAGCTTCGTTTGCTGTGTTTTACATTCAGATATTGAATGTACGAGTGTATATGGAAATACTATCCCTACCATTTGCAGATAAATGAAAAATCGCGCCCACACACGGTACATATCAAAACCGGTAGCTTTTAATAATTTTCAATTCACCTAGCCAATTTTAATTCTCGCCTGCGGAAATTTTCCCTGCCTATGTAATTCTATGACATCTATTTTATTAACAATATAAAAATTGAAACTTCATTTCATAAAAAAAGTTTCATTGTTTGGCAGCAATTTGGTCATGTTTCGTTAAATAGCAATTGTCAAAAATATGACGGCAGTTGTTGTTTGATTTGTGCCATTTTTCGTTGTATTATACTATGAATATTGCCCATCATACAGACATACAAAAATTTATTTCATTTCATTTTCATTTCATATTACCTACAAGGAGCGACTTTCTCAACCCAGTTAACAGTAACCCAACCCCTAAGTAAGACTGGTTATCAGACTTACTGGCTTCTGACTGTCCATAACTGTCACTGTCATTGGTGTCCAAAATACACTTACATAAACATTAAATTGGGCTGCAGTATAAAGCGATACAACAACGCAACATATTTGTGACGTCAACACATCCCTTCACTATTTCAATATAATACCTACCAAATAACTTTCAGTCTAGCATCAACTCTAACACAACGAACGCGATACCTGATGTTGGTACAAATGCTCTAAAACACTCGACAAATGACCCGCGACGGACGCTCGTGAAAGCCGGTCAAAAGAATTTAAGTCTAACAAAACAGATGCGACAAGCTGCAAATGCAACTGTTTTGTGAAAATGTATAAAAGTTTTTGTCTAACTGTGTTCGTAAAATAAGGATAATAGAGTGTATTTTGTTTGTCAGTGTACCTATCTTATATACTTATGTACCTATCTTACCTACTTACTATCAGATACCTAATGTTGTATCATCATTGTCATTCCATCACTGTCTTTCTTAAAGCAAAAGGACCAATCCTTTATACACTCATTTTCCACTGCTCCGTATTTTTTTAAATAATGAAAATGTTGCGGGTCTTTTCCGAAAAGGATAAACCACTAGCATAAGCTAGTACCTACACTAATAATTTACATACCAAAGGATATCTTAATTATTTCTGGGTAAACTACTAGATCTATCAATAGAATGTTGTAACGTAAAATATTTCTCAGAAACCGACAATACTGAAGCAATGCGGAATAAACCTTGGCGGTACAATATTACAGAAATCCTTAACTTCCGTTCAAGAAAACTTATAATCACTTGTAAACTCATTCATTTGTAAGTTTTATAACAGGATATTTGAGAAGTGCCCAATTAAGTATATTTCCAATCATCCTTTATTTGTTAGTGCTGTTTGAATAATTACGAAATATCGAAACAAGGTGGCTTTACAGGCAGGTTTTAAAAGTGGAATTGAATTTCATCTATAGAAAATATACCTACTCTTAAACCACTTCTGTATACCTAAATAATTAATGAGAACTGAGTGAGCTCATAATATTTACTTTTTACCTGAAAAGAAAAAAGTAAGTTAATTACTCTACATTCACGAATATAATTAAAATATTGGCATTTTGTGACAAAACTACAAAAGTAAAACTTCTTTCTTTTAAAGGCGATTAAATAACCAAGTACCTAAATACAATGTATTGTAGGTAAAAACCTCAAATACCAGTACAAAGTCATATCATAAGGCAGTTGTATGCTCAGTAACCGAATTAATGTAAGAATAATATAATTAATCATTCACTCTATACACATTCTGGCATAATTACTGTTAAAATAGCCCGGAAGAAAGCCTACAACATAGGTAGGGGGAGTCCGGGAGAGTTTACCCGACTTCGACTAAAATGCTCATAAATCTCTTTATATTCATAAAAAACTATTTTCTAAAAATTTTACCCTTAGCTGCATTATTAAGGTTTATTTTTTCTTAATTAAGTTTTGTAAATCATTAATACTTTTTGAGTAATTAACGATTTTTACCGAAGTGAGATTTGGCTATTATCTCCCGTCTGGGCGGGAGACTTGACCACCCGACAAGGGAGACTTTACCCTTGGTAAAATAAAAATAACAAATTATAATTAAATAAAGAATTAAATTTACAAAACATGGCATATAATAATTATATAGTTTCAGTCTGTCTACAGCAAAATATCTGGTACATTTAACAATATCTTAATACACAGACCCTGAAGACAAACCCAAGTATGATGATAGCTCTGATAGTCCATGAACTATCATCATACTTGGGTTTGTCTTCAGGGTCTGTCTCACTGTCACTTGACTGTAAAACTTGTCTTTTCACTGTATTTGTCCTTGCTTTACCTTTTTGTTTCTGTTTAGTTATTTTAATATTTTTCTTGGGCCGATTACATCTTGATTCTCATCTTGGTGTCCCTTTTCTGGTGTTTTTGTTAAAATTTAAGTTTTTCCGGGCTTAGTAGACAGCCCGGAAAAACTTAAATGACGACGGAGTTTCTTTCTGGGAGAGGCTTTGGGAAAGGGATGAATCGAATTATTTTAGTTTTTTGTCGTGAATCAGAATCTACCGTTGTCCTATCTAGATCTTGAGATATAGAAGCTAACTCTATTGATTGTCTTATTATTGAAATTGCTGGCTCAGATTCCTCCGTCAAAATTGATGGTGAACTCGCTCTAGACTCTGCAGTTTCATTTATTTTTCATTTAAAAATATTACTGCAACAGAAACAGAGGGAGATTACCCTGGGTAAAGTCTCCTCCCGTCGCCATGATAATGTCTCCCACCCCATGCCAAGCTATCCGTTATTCAATTTACAAAAAAAACTAAAATATCCATGTAAAATCTGTCTGTCGTAAAGGTTATAAGGATAATTACACTAAGGGTATGCATTCATCACATGCTGGAATCTATAAACAGTAAGCAACAATAGTCAAATATCGAAAATTGAAAAAAAGTACTTTCGGGGCTCAAAAACGTGTATTTACTTGTAACTCTAAAACGAAACTGCCGAACGCAACAACGCCGCGTATGTGAGGTGGCAGGCACCTATAGGTTGTAAGAAGTGTGGCAACGTCGCAATATCTAGGTAAACAGAGATTCTATGACCAGTGGCTATTGTCTCCCACCTGCTAAACTATCCCGGACTCCCCCTACTTACTCATGGGCGTAGCCAGCTTTGGGCTCAGGGTGGGGCAGTCAACTTATCCTCCGGGGGAGGGCACCTATCCTCCGATTTTATGTATCTTGAGCCGTTAATTTCTTAATTTGAGAGGTGTATATTTTCAGGTACAGAAAATAAACAATCACACACAGGACAAAAGCCAAAAGTAAGGGCATGTAGTTTCTGAATACGCGAGCGAAGCGAGCGCGAAATTTTTATCGGACTTAAAACCAAATATTACGTAAAGTTTAGCCCAAACGTACTTAACTTTTTGTTTGTTGACAAATGCAAAAATAAGGGCATATAGTTTTCTGAATACGCGAGCGAAGCGAGCGCGAAATTTTTATCGGACTTAAAACCAAATATTACGTAAAGTTTAGCCCAAACGTACTTAACTTTTTGTTTGTTAACAAATGCAAAAGTAAGGGCATATAGTTTCTGAATACGCGAGCGAAGCGAGCGCGAAATTTTTATCAGACTTAAACCAAATAATACGTAAAATTTAGCCCAAACGTACTTAACTTTTTGTTTCTTGACCAATACAAAAATAATGCGATTTTTTATTTTTTTAAGACATATTTTCAAGTACAGAAAATAAACAATCACACACAGGGCAAAAACTAAAAGCATGTAGTTTCTGAATACGCGAGCGAAGCGAGCGCGAAATTTTTATCGGACTTAAAACCAAATATTACGTAAAGTTTAGCCCAAATGTACATTTTCATGAATGGGGGGACTAGGAACGACACACCCAATTTACGTCCATACGAAAACACCCTCGCTCGAGTT
The DNA here is from genome assembly GCA_033682625.1 of Helicoverpa zea x Helicoverpa armigera. Taxonomy (NCBI): domain Eukaryota; kingdom Metazoa; phylum Arthropoda; class Insecta; order Lepidoptera; family Noctuidae; genus Helicoverpa; species Helicoverpa zea x Helicoverpa armigera. The sequence goes on from JAWIIS010000011.1 coordinate 6,649,884, forward strand.
AGTAAAAAAACATTGTTCAGACACCATAAAGGTCAGAGCCAGGGCCCAGGGTGGGGCAAGTGCCCCAGCTTGCCCCAGTGTGGCTACGCCCATGTACTTACTTCAATTACTTCACTGAAGTTGTTATAGTTAATTCAGACCTCATTTCAGATGTTAATTGAATTATAAACAATTGTCTTAATAAACTTTTGTACTTACACGTGTCATGGTTTTTGACGACCTCGATGGCGCAATAGTGACCATACCGAACTGCCGAACCTGAGGTTCCGGGTTCGACTCCCGGTTCGGTCGACATTTGTGTGATGAGCATGCTTGTTGGCCGTAGTCTGGGTGTTTTAATATGTATTTATAAATTAAATAATTATTAATTAACTTACTATTAATTAATTAACTAGTATGAGAAAAGGTGTCCCGTCATTATAAAAAAATGATTAGTCACTAGAAAGAGTCATCTTCAAAAGACAAAGAAAGTTCCCTTAAGTCTTAAAATTGAGAAACAAAATCCAGCGGTGCCACCCACTTCCTGCGGGAACCACTTATTTTATCGCACCCGTATAAATGTAGCCTTTATTTTATCCTAATATACCTAATTAAATGTAAGTTATATTGCTAATTTTCATCAAAATCCATGTTGATATTTCGTAAAAGTAGAACACACATACGTACATACAATTTCCGCTCTTAGTAACTACTACTACTTGTACTTGGCTTGGCTGCACCAATTCTGTACTTCCTAGTCTACTTTAATAGACCAAAATAGCTGCTCTTACCATTTGTGAAAGTTTATGGAGCAGCATTAAACTTTCATCAATTGCACACAAATTCACGGATTTGGTAAATGTTCAACGTACACAGATGTTTATGTTACTCGTACTTCGCAAACTTTTCGCTCTCGCAAATAACTTGGAATAAGTTGTACGTCATGTGTGTAGCTTAGCATATTTCTTGCCAGCTTGTAATACTAATGATGCAAGTTTAAAAAAATAGGCTATTCTATGTCTTTTAGCGCTTATCTAGTTAACTAGGTAGGTACCTCATACTACTTATACAAAGGCATATCTCACTCCTTTTCATTTATCCAGACAATTGGCCACGTAAGGACTTTTATTTCATTAAAATTTTGTTAGAATTGTAAAAACTATGTCTTAACAATTTATATGGTAAAGTAGGTACTACTCATGTTCTTACTTTATCCAGTAACTTCTCCACAAAATTAACCTGCTGTTAATTTTTATTACAGTGACACACAGCGCCATCTATTTTCGCTAACGTGAACTATTAAGCCTGAAACCTTCCCTACGAGTCTACCAGTGTTGGAGGCTTTGGTTTCATTTTACGATTTTCTCGCGTTCGCCACTGGTTAGCGCATTTCCTTGTTACTATTGTAAGTAGATGTACAGAAAAACATCATTTAATGTTTATAAAATTGATATCATGAATTAAGATTTTTATGTAGTGATTTTATGTTTAAATACTGATGTACTTTATTAGAATGAGGTAACTAAATAATGTAAATAAAGATCAAATATGTATAGTTTTATACTTACCAAGCCAGCATTTAATTAGAATCTCGTCTTAAAAGGAGGCTGGTAATGAAGGAATATGATAAATATTTTATGTAAACGAGTTATTAGCACTAGAGTTTAACATTTTTATTAAGATTTCAGCACATGAATATTATCCATGAAAATGTAAAGTGCTTCTCAGATTATGCTGTGCAATTCTAGTCAAGTTATGCATAGGAAATATGAATACAAAAGCTAAACTTTACTATACTGAGATATTATATATTTTTAAACAGTCACAAAAGATTTTTAAGCTCGAGTTTTCAAATAAGTATCTAGGTATAACTTTTGACTTCGGTTATATTATATTGAAATAATTTCAGTATCGAAGAGACTTAGTCAGTTCCAATAAAATTGTTAATTAGTTTCGTCGTTTGCTAATTCTAATGAATGAATACTAAACATAATTAATAAAACAATATAAACACTAATATTCGCTTATTGATATTAGTGGATTTAATGAATTTAATAAATCTCCATTTCAACGTACCTATATATATTTCGGTGCTATTGACTATTAACAGACTGTATAAAATAGATCGAAATGAAATATAGATGCCGTAATTTTGCTCCTTAAATTAATCTCAGAATAGAATATCCAAAATGTTCTTCTACTTGAAAATTATAAATCAGGAAACACATTTCATTTTAATTTTATAATTTCCGAAATATCTCAAATAAAATATTTGCTTTCCAAAGAATCTCAAATCTCTATAGGTGTTTCAAGGAGATGATATGCGCGTGTAACACAAGCGAAGCCGTGGGCGTGAACTACTCTTTATTCAAATTTAAAGGAGCATAGATGTTAGTGCAGTATATTAAACGAGGCTTTCTCTTGCAAGCCCCAGCCATTCTACACATCCGTTCTAAAACTTCCTTGTTGTACAAATGTAGCTAAAACTTAGATGCACTGTGTACCGCACGCTTATGACATTACACTATTACACTGGCGGACAAAAAAATCTGGGCCATGATTGTTCTGTAGGTACTTAACTTTTATTAATTGCAGCACGCATTTGAAGAGAAAGGTGAGTATGAAAAACCTGTGCATATTGCAAATAATGTTTTTTTCCACTTTCTGTATTTATTAACTGTAATACACATATTTACATGACCTAAAAATAAACTTATTTATACAACTAAAAACAATTATTACATGGCATCAAAAAACTCCTCATCGGAAGTGGACCCAAGAGGCTGGCAGCATTGCCACGTTGGATGGCAATGCTTAATTTTTGATCAAAATAAAAACCAGCCTTTGGGTCATTATTGTTTAGTACTTTATAGTCGTGCTTTATTTAAATGGGTATTTTCTATGTTACCGGATATGACACAAAAACAATCAAGGCAACATATTGTTCTATATCTCAAGAACTTAATTATGACTTCCCAAGAATTTGATCGTGACTGTGACCCAATTTTACTGCTTTTGAGTGTAAAGGAGTTCCCAAACTCAAGTAATGTGGTAGAAACTTGATCTTCTCGTGGATTAAGATGTGTGATTGTGCTAGTTATGATAAATGAGACAAACTTATATGAGCAGGGATACAGTCAAGGAATTGTTTGTGTATGTGGAAACTATGAATTAGAAAGTTAAATTAGAAAATTAGACACTCGTTGTATTCGGTTGCACCTTTTCTGAATTTTCGTCTCAACAATTATTTTATGTGTACTGAAAATTACTAATGAAACATTTAGAAAATCCAGCCTTCTTCCTGCTAAGCTTCTTGATTCAGATCTTATTGTCATAAGTAGTAATATGCCTACTGCAATATTTTTTTGGCTAAAATCGTCATCAACTTATTGCATCAATCCTCTGCCTCGAGCCTTTGCCTCTGTCTGCCAGACACTCCTACCGAAAAATGCCCTTCATCATCATCCTCCGAGCCTTTTCCCAATCATGTTGGGGTCGGCTTCCAGTCTTAACCGGATTCAGCTGAGTACCAGTGCTTTACAAGAAGCGACTGCCTATCTGACCTCCTCAACCCAGTAACCCGGGCAACCCGATACCCCTTGGTTAGACTGGTGTCAGACTTACTGGCTTCTGACTACCCGTAACGACTGCCAAGGATGTTCACTGACAGCCGGGACCTACAGTTTAACGTGCCATCCGAAACACAGTCAATGGTGTCTAAGATATACTTAGAAAGTACATACAAAAGTTGCATTGGTACTTGCCTGACCTGGGATCGAACCCGAAACATGCCGAAAAATGCCCTTATCTTAGTAAATAAAATTGAGAATCGATTCGAACGCTGAGATTCTACCAGATAAGTATTATTAAAGAATTCCAGGAATGAATTACAGCCTACATTCTACAAACATTATTGCACATACATTTTTGATACAACCATCATTACTTCACTAAATAGAACACTTGTCTTCTCCAGTTGAAAGTAAATTGCCATTATTAAGATAACGGGTAATTAGAACTATCTCGGGGAGGTGATTACAATCAAAGGACACGAAGTACGGTCTCTTTATTACTGCCGTGTAAGGCATTAACTGTCTAATTATCTGAAATAGTTCGTTAGTAGAGATTTTACTTAATGAAAATGAGTGAAATGAAAAGTTTTAATGTTTTTTTTTAATAATATACCCATTACCCATATATACTTATCTGAAAAATAAAAATGAGTTAGTTTTTTTCTGAGGATATCCCTTACTATACTTACTTATTAGACTGAACTCCTTTCGTACCCTCGCTGGTGCATCCACAGTTTTTCTTACATTTCAATTAGGATTACCCCAATTTCTTGACCGACATCGGAAGAGCACGTTCCACAAGATTTTTTAACATACATAGCTATTCATAACCAAGTATCCCTTTTCTCCCTTTTAAGTAACTCCAAGTTGGACCCAGCCTTGAGCGACACTTAACGTGTCATATTTTTGATGGCGATCCTTAGTCACTTTTACTTAAAAAAAAAACATTCAACCGTCACTGTAACTGGAGAAGTTGAAAAACAGGTAAAAAGAAGAAATATATTTATTTGCGTTAAACATGGTTTAGCATCGAGAATTTGTGCAACCGTAACATCAGCATGATGTCTACAATAATTTCCTAACCTAAATTACAGTCTAAGGATCGGGAGGTGTGGAGACAAAATGGGGAGGCCTTTGCCCAGCAGTGGGACAATAAGGGCTAAGAAAAAAAAATTACAGTGATTAATTAATACCAATAGTATTTTTCTTAACATTTATTTAAGATTGGAGAAGAGTGGTTTTATTAGTAAGATAGACTTCAAGAACAAGGAACACGGTACACATTTTTAATATACTAATTTTAAATTAAGTACCTAATTGAGATTTTCAGAAATCTTCTTGCTTACCATCGACTTCGTTTACCAACAGTTTATTTCCAACATATTCTGTATAAAGTAGTCCAAAAGGCTCCTTAGCAACGCCCCATGTTGAGTGCTCTCGCGACGAAAGTGATCTTTATAAATTTTCCTAATTTCGTCGTAGTGTCTTTGACGCGCGTTTAAAAATATGAAAACGTCTTCAGAATAAAAATGAGATTAAGAAAATGTTTAGACTTATTTTGACTACGAACTTAATTGAGTTTTTATTTGTACACTCTGAGGTAATGGATTTGGGGACTTGCTGAAACTGCCATGTTTATTTTACCAGAGGCAGGCAATGTTCGCTTTTGTTGCAATTAGGTATATTGAGATGAGTTATAGCAGATTTAATCTTTCATTTCAACAATAGGTGTACTTAATAAAAAAATATATTCTTTTCCTTCCTAAACCTATTTAAGGCCCTTCAAAATGCTGATTATACTAGCCCAAATTCATTGCAAGCAGGTGTACCAGAATAATTTCCACTATAAAAGTAAAATTCTGTATAATTTAATTAACCTAACCAAAACTATTCCTGCAAATATAACAATTAAGTAGGTCTAGTGGTTCTCTCATGAGTTTTAAATTTAAAATAAAGTTCACATGTTCTCTGCATGAGAACTTTACCAGCTGCTATTTGCAGTGTACCGGTAAAGTCTGGTTATATCCAGTATTCGTATAGACATTTTGATGAACCACAAAAGAGTTACAGAAGAATAATTAAAGTATTAACACTCATTTTATAGAGCTGCTTGTACAGACTTATTGTGTAATCAGAAATGCACCTTGTATTTATAGGAATAGAGAATTAAATTAATAAATTAAATTGCAGGAGTCATGTTACGGCCAAATTCACCAACAACGTAAGCCCAGATATCTTAAAACATCTGTTTACTATTAATTTTTACATAATTTTCATGAATTTTTATGCAAAAATTAATAGTAAACAGATGATTTAAAAAAAAATACAATATAAATGTTGACTTTAAACTTGGGCCTCAGTATAGTACATGAGTGTATTTTATTCGGTTTCAGTGTCACACTGAATTTTCAGAGTCCAATAATACGTTTTCCAATAAACAATTAATTTGTCAGCGGATGTTTCCTTTGAGGCGGTTTTGCAATATATTTTTGGTTTAATAGGCAAAAAATAAAATGAAAAATCTTCTGCAAGCCCTTTCACCCTCCCTGATGAGGAATGACGGGATGTCGTCATCATCGTCATCAGGCCTCTGCTAGTTCTTGACCAGCCGTTCTATTAAAACCACTTCTGCTACAATAGTTACACCAAAACAATGTATCTAATGGTAATTTAATTTTAAAACAAACTAATTTTATGTAACTGGATATTTTTTTTCTCACAATCATAATTGACACTATGTAAAATACACTATATTCAAATAGCGCCATTTCACATAATTCTATAACTAGTACCTACATTACCTCGACTTCAGAGAGTCTTTCTCTGAAGATGTACATACATTCATGTTTCTCTTGCTTCACACTAATTGGGTAGAAACGTCTACAGGCATTCCTGTGTAGTAAACGAGGAATGAAGAAGTAATGGCGTCAAATAGACGTTAACCTTTGAGCAATTATATTATTCAACTTTTCTTAAGTGCCTGTTGTTTGTTTCAAATACACCAAAGTTTCCTCATTATTTATTTGAGTTCAGTAAAATCTTATAAATAATGTAGACAAACTTATTAAATAAACCAATGAACAGAAGACCATTACGTAGTTCCAAAGAGTACTATACTTTTACTTAGGTAACTCGTCATTGTCAGCCTTTTATTGTCTCACTACTAGGCACAGGCCTTGGCCTTTAATCAGCCATTGGTGTCCTAGTAGCCCTATTTCATTGGAACTTGCCTGATCTGGAATCGAACCCACACAATCATACTTGAGCGGTTGGTTCGTTACTCACTTTGTCACAACGACTTACATACAATGTTTTAAAGATAACTAAGTAACTGTATAACTGTCCCAAATAATTTGGTCTGTAGTGTATTAACCACCATTGATAGGTTTATGTGCCTGTTTAGTTTACACGACTGAAACCGCCGTCAAGCCAGACATCCATTAAACGAATTACTTGATTACTTAGGCCATTAATCTCTTTCGCTGTAATTAATTAATTATATCGACAGGAAAATAGGAAAGGCATTCACCTCAAAAATTTAAGTTAGCTTGTTTGTTTACAATATTTCGTTAGGACAATTTAACAAACATCACAGTTCTAGATAAGGTAGGTATAAAATAGGCTTACAGCGCTTTCACGCTAGCAGATTTATGTCGCATGTAGCAAAATAGTAACCTATGCGCTACATTCTGAAAGGTAAAAATCTGTCAGTCGCTTTTAAACGCCATCTTTTCACCGGGAGTCGTTAATTGTTTACTGTATAACATAATGGTTGTTTTCCCACGGTTTCACCCGCGACCTGTGGAAACGATTGCTCGTACCGGGGTGCCTATGTTACTCAGGAAGAAAGAAGCATTTAGTTAAAGATTTTTTCAAATCGCTTCAGTAGCTTCAGAGCCTTAGGCACAAACAAACAAACTAAAAATGTTTCCTTTTTAGAATACAAAACAAAGTTCCAACTTGCTAACACATCCTTGTTAAGTTCACTAAAGTGTCGAGACCACAAACTCAGTGTCGTCATATGTTTCAGACATTTTACGAAGCTGATGTTGCATTTTAATTATAATAAAGTTAATACGGCACTTGGCAGCCAAACTTCTGCGGGATTGTTGTAGAAAATAAGAGGAGAAAAGAAAATTGAAAAGATTTAAATCAATATAAGCCTTGATACCTACCTAGTTATCTAAACGTATTAAGTCAAATTAGGTATAGTATGTCCTTTTTCTATGACCAACACAATTTAGTTTTGCTTACACAAAATTTTATGTTTATTAAGGAGTATGGATCTATGCTAAAGCAGATAATTTCCGAAAGATAAATATTTAAGAGCATTTTCTTCCTTTCACCTATCCGCCGTATAATTTCCCCTTCTCATTAAAAGGTTTTAAATCCCCAAATTATTTTTTAACTTTTGATTGAAAAAGCTTTGAAAAGTAAAGGGTAATTTGCCTTCTTTTAATTATCTTTTTGCGTTCTTCCGATCACGTTGTTGCATAACAAAATAAGTAAACTATCGTCGTTATATTAAATGTAAACAATCAAATATTAGACAAGCAAAAGTTACTAAATAATTATAATTATTATAAGACTTGCAGGGCCTAGTGGGTAAAGAACCAATCCCTTGAGTATAAGAGCAGGCTTGTGCCCAGCAGTGGGACAAAAAAAAGGCTGTTACAGTAACATCAACTAAATATTTCGAATGGAAACCCAACATCTTTTTCTAGCATTTTCTATATTCGACTTACAAATCTCTCACAAGAATACAAATTTTTGCTCGACTTATAGCAAAAACACTTATTTCGCTAACGATGTGTACGTGATCAAACATTTTAACTCTGGTTCATTTTAACCTTACAAATTATGTGTACAAAATAAGGGTGCTCCAAATATTATCCTCGTACATTCTAATTTGACTTTGAATTAACTTAAGGCTTTTTATAACAACGTAACGAAGCCATGATCCTTTTGCTCTTCATTGTTTGTGGTAACCTGATCTGTTTGTTTTCATCCAAATATATTCAGTGTTTGTGTTATATTTGAGCCTTTCAAAATAAACGTATGTTAAACTCCAATTTATCGATTGGAATTTGTAAACTTCATGTTAGGCATATCGAGGTATAGATTTACTGGGTACGCCAGTCGACAACGATGGGGATGAATTTTTTGACGCGTTTTAGTTACAGTGTTTTTTTTGCTTTACTAGAATAGTTTTTATACTATGTATAATAAATAAGTAAATATATTTTGCACATACAGGTACAAAAATGACAGATACTGTAAAAGTAGATATATTCGAAGACCCTTGTAACATACATTACCTCTGTAAATAATAAAAGGTAATACGGAATAGATTTTATTACACTTTAAATATGAATTAAGTACCTACTTTACAATAATATATATTATATCTGGTCAAAAAGACTTGAAAAAAATTGTTGGTATGCTCTGAGAGGCACTGTAGTCAGTATAATACTATGCCTATTCAGATTTTAAGATCTTTTGTTCTCTCGCAGACGAGCGCAGTGAATAAGTAACCTAGATACACTTTAATAGTTTCTGCAAAATGCACAATGCACGTAGAATTGCATTGCCTGTATATTGTTTGCCTATGTCTTCGCAATTTAAGTTTCTTGACTCAGTTCTTGGATATTGGTACTTACATTAGAAGTGACTGTATCAAAGATTAATCTAACCGTCAGTTGCATAAAGCTCCATTAAAGTTAAAGCTTCTTTAAACCTATTGCTGGCTCTTTCTTTGTCAACAACTTAAAAAGTGTCAGCAATAGATTTAATGAAGATTTAACTGGAAGGAAGGAAGGAAAGGGTCATACCGTCAGTTGCACAGACGGTATGACTGACCCCTTCCTATAAGGATGTTTGTACTAATAGTACTTAGGAACTATATATATTGGGACCTTTTACTACTTTCCAATATCCTATTATTAGACATAACTTTAGTCTATCGTTGTTTTATGGATGAGAAGTTTGGCCAAAGTCTGCTTGGTGATTTAATAACACTTTCGTGTTTATACTTAGCAACCCACACTTACGCAGTGCACTTCTTTAAAAATAATTTACCTACTACGTCTAAAAAAATCTCAACGAAATTCATGCGCTTCAGACTTACAATTCAAGGGTTTTCATCAAAAAGTAGACGTTATAGGACAAAGTAATTGTTAAAGACACGTGACATATTAACAAAGTCAATCGAAATTGTTTTCATATAGACGCCTTTTACGAACTCGAATAAGAGCAGAGTATTAAGTAATGCAAACTGACGTATGAAAAATTACACGTGTAAGAGAAGAAACAGCTCATAAATTCAATGTTCTTTAATAATTCAGATCAAAACATCTCAAACAAAGACTTATTTCTATTCATTCTCGTGGATTCCGTAATATTTCATAGCTGCGCCCGTGGCTTGTGATCTGCATAACAATTGTTAGCAAAAAGTACAATATTGTAGTAACAATACTATGCTAATCCTGAGCTTTGTCGTGTGTTCGTAAGCTACTTTCGCTAAAGGATTTTTTTACAGCGGTTCCATATGTGGAATTCAATTACCCGAAGTAAGGTATTTTATTTACCCAGATTTAATTTTGGTGTCGCCTTTTTTTGCCAGCTGATTTTGTTGAAAATATTCAGGCATTGTGTGTTTTGGCGGTTTGCTTTGTACTAGAAGGTGCTGAACTAAGTTAAAGGCTCTACCTACGTCTACGTCGTCATAAGTACAAACAATGTTCACGAACAAAGTTATAATATATGGATCAAAAAGTTTATAGTGTCAAACTTTGTTTTTATTATTTTTTTGTTTATTATATTTTGTTTTTATTTTAGATAGCAAACAATTGGCTAATTTTAATTAAATGTCATATTTAAGTGCTCTCTGGCATAAACCATTTGACACTCACTTGTTTCGTATGATTTCATTCAGGAAATTTATTAATGAGCAAAACCGTACAAAGTGGTATTTTAAATTGCTTTATTATCACAACAATTTACCAACAAAATAAATAATTAAAGAAATGGAATAATTAATGTATTCCAGGAATTCAATCTATTTTTAAAGGAGTTCAGAATTCGGTACCTAGAAATAAAATTAATAATTACAACAGCCACTAATACCAAGCTTTTCTCGAAAATAATTATCTTTGAAGGAACATTTAAACCACTTACGCTACTGTGATAACTTAAAAATAACTTCTTAGTACTTTTTCATACCAAAATAATGTTAATATTTTATTACATTTACCTTTACACAGCTGGACATTCCGATATCAAGATTAATGTTCTATTTCGAAACGTTTGAAAAGTTTGCCAATATTTCTGCCGCCAAATGGCCAGTTGGCTATAAAACAACAATAAAACCTACATATCTATGCAAACCTTTAGTATTCTTACCTAGCTTTATAGCGTAGTTTTATGTATTCCCGTTGGATTATAAAGGTAAACTCCCTCATTATGTGGAACCAGAATATCTCGTTTAAAAGAGAAAATATTATTGTGAATGAGCGTGTAAAATCCTATCGCTTGAATCCAGGTTTCTCTAGGGAGTTTGTAGTTCCATAAATTATATTTAACACAAACTAGTCCAAACATTTTTCATCACAATTTTTGTTCTGTTCGTTTCACCGCTGTAAATAAAACTAATACATACATTGAATAAATAAAGTAAAAAATCACAACTCTATTCTATAAGCTTAATACTATTTTAAGTAAAAGTAATGACTGACAAAAGGATGACCATGTAATCGTTGATTGCGTTTTGTTTCACAGGTTCGCTGACGTTTAAAAATCATATGAGTTGTAACTAGCAGTCGAGATCACTAGACCAAAGAAGCCAGACGTAAAAATTCAAATAAAGGAAACAAGCACTAGGGTTCCCCCATTATTCTTTTTTTTTCTTTCCAGCCACATAAGTCTAAGAAGCGGTAAAGGGTGACCTATGGGAATAATGCTGCCGTTTTGTGTAACCTTTGTCGTGAGAAACTGCTTATGTTATTGGTCTCACCTTTGACTTTATTTTGAAAACAATTTAATGAGAAACAATCAAAAACCTACATAATAAAAATCAATAAAAAATATGACTTTCGTTTTCAAACAAATATTGTTGCCAAAAAATTTATTAGCCACCGAACGTTTATTTATAAGCTGATCAAAGGTATATTAACATAAAGCGTTTTTGTTTAGTGTTAAAAGATTAAAGATGAACAGAACTATGTCTGTGTGTATGTTTAACGAGTATACTAGCGGTCAACGGCCAAGTTTTATATTAACGTGTGTTTATGTTATGCGTAAACATATTTTTATATGGGGCATCTTGGTCTTGGCCTTGTCTGTCCTGCGGTAATATGATAAAGAGGTGCGTAGCGTCTGTGCGTGATTTGAGTAAAATTAAGGATTCTTCAAAAAAGTCTGGAGTTTCAAACGACGAGTGACAGATTTTCTTTGAAATCAGGAGTCTTAAATACATTTTGTGGCTGCAGTAAAACGATATGAAACTGTGCTTCATACTTAAGTATTCCTGAGTGTTATTTATGTCTTTTAATTAATCAAAGGTTATGAATTTCCTCCAAATTCTCGTCTCCGAGTTTTGACGCGTTTTGACGCCAGCAGCCAGATGAGCTAATAATATTCTTATTATGACTTGAAAACGTAAACAACATTGTTTTCCAAAAACCCTGTGGGCTTCTCCGTGGACAGAAGCAAAAATAATTAAACGTGAAATGAAGATCGTTTCTTAAATTAATTAAACGCTTTTAGTTGGCTCGTTCTATTATGGTTTCCCTTACGGCGAAACATCATAAATAAGGAGAATATTGACAGGCTGTAACTACAAATAAATAAAACTTCGCTTTTAGAGTAACAATTCCATTTATTACGGCATTAAATAAAATACTATACAATCATATATTTTACAAACAACCGTTCTTCCTATCTCGAGTAACATATTAATTAGTATTAATATAATTGTCATCAAGCCTTCGCGACGAAACGAAACCATCCGTGATAGCGTCAAGAAAGCAATTTACATTATGTAGTACATAACATCAAAGACATATTCCTATCTGAAAACGATACATCCTTCGGGAAGCCCTCCAGCTATTTTGTATTAAAAATATACCCTTTGAAAACACCAGTTTCATTCACACAATAGTGGCTACAAATATAGAATTATTGTACTCTTTCCACGATACCACTGTGGAATTCTGTACCGATCGTGCAAAATGTACGTGCCTAGTTGATATTGCACGAGTTTCTATGCAAATCATAGAGGATACGGCAGGGTTGCCCCAAATTGTGACTAATGCAAACATTTGTTTAGCTTTCTTTATTGAGCAAGCAGTATAAACAAACCGTTGTGCCTATAAATCTTTTGAAAGACACTCCCCTTTATTTATGAGAGGAAAGTCGTATAAAAACGTTACTAATTCTTTTTAAAGGGAATTTACTTAGGGGTGGTAAATTCAATGAATCACAAAAAGTTCTGTTTATTACTGGTGTTTATGTTTAAATCGATGGCATTATCTTTCTAGGGATAATGAAAATTCGATTGCCATTGATCTGACAAAGTCTCTGATAGGCTATCAGGAACTTGTCTGACAACTAACTGACTGTCATCAGACAACTAAATGAAACTTTATCGGTACCCAGTGAAACCGAGCCTGACTTTTGTTTGTTCCTGACAGACCCTCTGAACATAATATTTTACAAGAGGCTGAAAGACGTTTCAATCACTGTCTTGAATATTCGAGATTCAATTTATCTTTGTCGCGGTCAGATCGAGACCTTAACTGATGGTGGCGTTCGCCATCATAAAAAGGGTTTACAAGAAAAATGGCGTCTTCATAAATGTATTTTTTGAGTGGTGATTTGACCTTCCAAAATATACCAATACAAATAATCTTTAGAAAATAATAAAATGGTTAGAAAACGGTATCTAACTGGTGATTATATTGAGGCCCTCAGATCGATTACAGATACAAAAAAAAAGACAACTTAGATCTGAAATGACAATAGGTATTTCAATTTACAAAGGGTTATCGAGTGGAAAGTTTCGGTCAGTGGAAATCAAAGAAAAATGTCTTATTCTTTGTACAAGTTTCAATCTATACGTTTTTCGTTAAACACAGCTAGCCAACTGATGAAAATTGAGGAAAAGTTTTGTCTTTTTTTGTGTGTTTAGGATTTAATGGAAGGAAAACGGTCAGTTTGGCAAAGTCAATGAGAAATATAAGTTGTTCAATATCAACCTCTTTATAAGCCAGATCTGTCTGAGTAAACATGTAAGCACGTGCATACAATGTACTCATACAAGCTTTAAAGCATATTTTTGTAATTCTTTGAAAAATACACGAAGCATCCATCCGTATGATTGACGTCACAATTTTCATATTAGGTACAATTCTGTACAAATTTTCCTCTGTAGGTACCTGCTCGAACAATTTGCCAATAAATTGACACAGTTATCTTCACAGTGTATTTTATCAGGTGGAAAAGTCCCTATATCAAAATATTTTTACCATCATGGATATAATTATTTTCGTTACTTTATGGAAAAAACACCATCATCATCTATTTCTTTGTTTTAATTTGTCACAGAAAAATTGATTTTTTTAATATGTTTGATCGAAAGTTAAGTAAAAATATTTCAGCTATGGTATCAATTCCACTTTGTAAGTAACATTCATTTCGATAATTCCATTATTAAACAAGGCAATGTACATTAAAGTTCATACTTAACAGTAAAGTTTTTCGTTGTCCGTAGAACACGCGAATACTAAAACGCTCTTAATCTTTAAGCCACATTTATATCTCATGTAGGTACCTATTGAAATAAAGAGATTTTAGTATTTAGGTACAACTTCCCGCCGAGTTCGAATATTAGTAGGCATAGTCACTTACAGTTGTGCCAGTTTTTTACTATTGAGTTCAACACTACTCACTTTTTTGCAAAAAGCAACATGTCCATAAACACTTATATTAACACTGCACATAAGTTCGAAGCTTGTCTTTTTACACATATAAACACTTCATCACTTCTTTGCACACTCACATTTACACATACGTAGTCTGTAGTTCGGTATGCGAGTTCGCTCTTTGCGCGGTAGCACACCTATTCCGTATCATCTGGCCGAAAGTCGTTCGAAACTGTCGAGACATGGAACAGTATAGGACAAAGTTGATAGCCCCGTTTAGGAGAGCCAGTGCATCCATCAGCTCGCCGAAGAGATCGTAGCATTGCTTGAAGAAACACCTTCCGAGAACTCCGCTCAGAAGACCTGAAAAGAAAATTTAAACCGCGTTACCACAAAAACTTTTAGACGTCAGTTTGAGTCTTGTCTAAAAAAATGTCAAATTATGACGTTGACGTATGGTTCATTTTGCAGCCACAATTTTTTTAGGCATGTGTAAATCAGGTGTTTAAGTTTTTGTAGTAAGGCCAAAAATGTTTAGTCGACTTCGGAAATAGCTGATAGGTATGTATATTGTTTGAGAGAAATCTGCATCCTGATCATCTAAGTTTCAGAGTTTAAATCTGGCAATACTAATTTTTAGTGTTGAAAAAGATCGTATAAGTAAGGACTGACCAGCTGAGCTGAGAAATATTTTCACCATTACTGCTTCAATCACCAGCTAGCTGTCTTGACAATGTCATCAGCCAGCCCATCTAGCTACAGAGTGTTCGACATTTAAAATGTTCAAGAACTCACCTAAAATTCCCTGAGGAAACTCTGTCAACAGGAACAGCAACAGCACAGCTACCAACATCTTCGTAGTCCTATCAGTCCTCCGCTCCGCTTTCGATCGTTTCGTGGATTTTCTCGTAAAAACATTCCCGTTGCCATTGACAACCGTATTCGCAGGACAAGCGCTGTAGCCTTTTAGAGCTTTCTTTCTACTATTTGCTCTGTACAGTGCCCTTACTAGCCACGCACTGATGACAGTCAGTATGACACACGGTAACAACTTTATAAGTACTGCATGCACCCAGAAATTAATCTGGTACAAACTGCCGTCGTAATCAGAGTCGACAAAGTAGACTTTTGTCAGCATATGCCCACTTTTGTCGAAAGCGAAATCTTTGTGTATTGTGAATACCTGAAAGATAAATTAATTTTCTTAGTAAGTGCTTTGTTTAATTTCGTTTGATGTGAGATACGATTACTTTTGTGAAGTATCACTTTTGAAATGTGATGAGAAATAAACGAGTTGTCTTTCTATTTCCGCAAGTAAGAGACCATCATGATTTTGGAAAATGGTGAGATTTTTTATAGGCAAGCTACGTAAAGGACCATGGGCAAAAATGTATGAAGCCTGGGCTCACCCACCAACAGAGATGAGACCACTTTGAATATACTTGTAAAGCACTAAATATAAAGATTTAAACTCATTTTTGCGAAGAATCCATTGGGTTATTATGCTATAAATATTTTTCTCCGACCATAAATAAACTAATATTCTGCAAAAAGTAGTGCTGTTATGGCATTGTAGGTTTTGTTATTGAACACCTTTATCTAGTTTTAATTCCAGGTTTAATGTATACATAAAAAATAAAACAACTGCTAACAGTTAAAATTATTTTTGTTAACATTTCAATCAATACCAATAATAATGTCGTCTAAATATCCTGCCGGTGGATTAAATTGTGTGTGCCTGCCTAACCCTAGATACCATATTATTGAAATGATATGAGCACAACTTCCTACTGTGCGTCTACCTGTTAGACACGAGCAGTAAGGGTCATGGCACAGTATAGCGGCACCGCAACAGCACGGCGTGGACAGTGGACGATTTCTTCTTTGTGCTAGAGATGGAGTCTCCTGATGTCTCCTATGGATGTTCCTGAGTTTATACGCCACCGACTTCTATGCCGATGCACCTAAGAATAGTTTTTTTTTTGCTTTTCAGTGTTTTTGGGAGTCGGTTTTATTTTTTTGTAAAAAGTTTTTTATTTTTGGCTTTTCAGTGACAAGCATAGTTGTCACTATCCGCATTTGTGGAAAGTTCTCATCAATACGAATAATATAAGCCCAAACACGAGGTAGTTTACATATTCAGTTGTCGAGTTCCCTCGACCTTCTCCGGTCTCCATCATCAGGTCAGCTCCAAACCTTCACTGTTGCATAGTGTTATCAAACGTACACCTCACTGTCAAGTTTTTAACCTATGCACGCCTACAATTTTCGAAAGTTGCCCTCGATTTCTCAGGGTTTTCATCATCAGATCCTGACCTGGTGATGAAGGTGGTCCCATAATCCTAGCATAATCAAATCCTGCGAATTAGGTTTTATGTCATGAACAACCAAGCGCACTAAGACTCCTAACAATTCTTTTTCTACAAAACCTGTTTAGGTGCATATCTTTTTTTTGCCATGGAATTGAAGGTAGTGCCCATAGTAACAATTTTAGTACAAACAAAAACCTTCACAACGGCATATGCTATAACTCTGTTGGACAATGAGCCCAATTTGTCTCATGGTCCTTTCTACAATGTCATGTTCAACCTTGATATTATCGATTTGCCACAAAAATATCACACGATCTCCTTTATGTAATAGGAGAAAATATCGATATCGATAAGATAATGTTTCCGATCGCACTTTCCGACTAGCGCTTAATTAACAATCCCACTGGACAATCGTCCGATAAAAGTTTTATAATTACGAAGTAACTCTTTAGGGGATACTACTAATGATAATATTATGTACGTTTCAATAGAAACAGTGTATTGTTTAATCTACTCTATTTATGTGTATAGATTCGGGCCCAAGTTCACCAACAACATAAACAAAACAGTTTTCTTAAAACAACTTTTCACTGTATGTACTAAGTTTCAAATTAAATACATAATAGGACTGGCTTATTCTTTGGACAAAGAATTAGTATTGCCAGTCAACGTGGCAATGCAGCCAGTCTTCACGTTTCCGGAGGACAGTGATGCGGAGGAATACTTCGACGCCTGATCGATGTTCTTTTGTATATGTTTATATATTTTGTATATAGTATTTTAATACATAATTGTTTGGAGAAAATGGACGTTTACGTTATCAGTGAATTTGGACCTCAGTAGTGTTACATAACACTTAGAATATTGACTTAAAGTCCCATCTTGACCTTCACCTTCAAATTAACGCAATTGTGTTACCCGGTGATATATTACAGACACGCAATACTTAAGAGAAATCAATTAATTATAGGAGCGGTCTAACCTCAGTTTCGATAATGGCATAGCTTCACGCTATTCGGACTAATATCAATCGTCTCAAAGGAATACAAATTAATATCGAAAATCACTGGGCGTACAATAGTTCAACCGTAGACAGATATTATCGTGGTGATGTGATATACAATGTGTCCCGGGGATAAGTGACCGCCCGAAATTTTTTGAATATTTGTACAAAATTAAGGATAATTTCATTTATATTTTTGAAAAAAATCATAAAAAAAAATTTATTGTCAGGCCTGTTAATAACAGGCTTTGCTCTTTTTTTTCAAATTTCAACTGACTGTATTTTTGCATTTGTTTGAAATAGCAGCAAACATTGTTGTGAGCTATTGTAGGAAATATCATGTAGTTTATTAATAAATTAAAAGAAAGTGATATTAAGGGGGCATTTATTGGACTTATTTTGAAAAAACTGAAAAAAAGGCGTTATTTTCTTTGAATTTTTATTTTCTTTTTTTTCTAATAAATGTTTTATTACATTTTTGTTATGTTTGATAATTTTAATTGATAAACTATGATGTCGGCTAGTCAATAAAGAAAAAATAATTTAAAAAGATGTAAAAACTTAGGAAATATCTTAAAAAAACTGCAGCACGTCACAGTATTTACTAAAAATCATTAAAAAAAAACCAAAGGCGGTAAGTCCCAAATATAAAGGAAATTATCCTTAATTTTGTACAAATATTCAAAAAATTTCGGGCGGTCACTTATCCCCGGGACACATTGTATAGGCTGTATTTTGGGGTCACGTCGTCATAGATTTTCATAACATCAAGCTTAATCCGAACTACAGCTCGTAAGTGATAAAGATTGTCAATTCGAAAAAAAAAATGTGACTAAAATCATTATTCTCATGTCTATAAATAGAAAGTAAAAAAAAAAACGAGAAAAAAACGTATTCCTGCATTTTCTCCTTGTTTTTTGCTTGGAGAAGAAAATGTCTCTTAATAATTTGATTGTGAAATTGTCATGGAAACCTTTTAGTATGGTAAGAAAAACATTAAATTGCGATCTTTGGTGCTTTTTTTTAGCATGAGCAATAATAATAAAAAAGAGTTGGAAACTATGCAAGTGTTACTAAGTCAAATAAAATAAGTTGGACATTATTTCGTTAACATGGAAAGTAACGTAAGAAGTGTTTAATTTGAAATTCTACCCTTTCACAGAAGAATGTCTTGAACGTGAGAAGTAGTTACAATGCGAAACAAAAACTAAAATTAAATTCTAGTGCAAATAACTCGGAACAAAAACATTAACTTCTAAGAAACACTTGTACAAGAATTTGTGTACCAATTTGTGAATTGCCAGGTTTATATAAAATCTGCGTAAACACCACTCAACCTGAACTATTTACCTGGATCTAGAATTTGAATATCCGTATAGTTACGGTAAATGTGGTTTTAAGCGGGTCACACACTACCACGCATCAAGGCACGTAGCTCCAATTTGTAGCGTTAACTATAGTTATCGGCACGGATATTGAGCTCTGACCTACATCTGCGCAGAAGTGAATTATTAGCAAAGAATCCGAGTGACGGCTATGATGCACTGCAGGCCAATCACCGCTTTAGCCCGCCCCCGCGCCTCACTTCATACCACAAAAGGGACCCAATAAATTTCTTCTGTGCAGGTGAAGGTCAGAGCTCAAGATTCGTGCCGATTATTATACAAGAGTACAAATGCAAATAATACCAATTTTATTTGGGTGCAGTGTGACATATTTTTATTCTTCTTCCTTACTCCTCTATCTGTTGTCATCTCGCCGTGTGGATATATCCCTAACTTTGATCTTAATGACTTTAATAAAATTCGAGAAAAATATATTGGAATACAACAATTGTCGCAGTTGTCAATTGGCTTAAGCCACGCTGATGCTTTCTCCCGCTGTATGATAGTGTGTGATCCTCCTTACTCTAGTTTCCGTTGAAACACGCTATTAGATTTCATGACAGCCGTTAGACAAGCTATATCGTTATATCGATAGAACGGAGAACATTGGCGTATGATAATACGATGATAAGGCTACTGATATTAGAAATTAACAGCATAAATTAGTTAGTATTACGTAGGTACTGTTAGCATCAATGGGTCAGATAGTTATAGATATTATAAAGGTGCGTTAGAAAGAATGTTACTCACGAGATGACGGCAGATAGAAGAGTATGGAAGGAGAAACCTTGCTGCGCTGACCCCAAATAAAATGACGAGTTCTTTGCGAGTTCCTGATTTATCATTCCTGAATAGTGAATAGGGAGCTATGAGTTTCGATTTTGAAAAAAACTTTAAAATCTTTTGCCGATTACTTCCCCTAACTCTAAAGTATGAAATCATACATAACAGATTATTTTATAGATTTCACGAGAAATGATGACATACTAAGGCCTTTTATAAAAACCCTGCTGACAAAGATAGATACTTTACATAACTGTATTGTATGAGAATTACAAAAGAGCTGAAACCGTGAAACTTATCAATATTACGCGAGACGAAGGTTTGACGCGTTGATTATCTTGATTGACTGAAAAATCCACAATACGCATAAAAATAGGTCAGACGGATATTTTGGAAATTGTTGTTCAAAATATGTATTGAAAAAAAAATATTTTTGACGCTCCGTTAACTTGACATGGTCGATGTTTCCGATTAATCGAAATGAAGTCGAACTATCTAAAATAATAATACATAACCTAATGAGCATGGCTTCGCTTAAGCCTAAACGGAATTTGCTTTTAATAGCTTTTGCTTTTTAGCTTTTGCTTTTTAGTATAATGTTGGGTTAATAGATCTTTATTGTTTCCATAAAATAATATTAATTAGCAATTTAATCAAGTAAATGACTGATTTCCTTTCTACCTAACTAAAATTAACTTTGATAGTTTTTAATCAACCTATGAAAAGACCATGCGTCAATTTGTACCCATTTTTAATAAAGTGAGTCCAGCATGTGATCGGAATGATAGTACCTACTTACATCATTTACAACACAGGTATATGGTTGCTACAATTTTTATTATTAAAATTATATGTCAAACCCATTTACTCGAAAAATCTTGCGAAATCGTTATTTACGCGGGAAGCTATGAAAAGTTAAAGGTACATCAAGTTTTTATGATGATAGGTAAAGTATTGTGCACATATAATGACCAAGTGATTTGGGTTGCCTTTTATAAACTCGGTTTATTCTCGAGGGCACTGACATTATGAGGTTTTATACGAAAGAAGAACTTTCTGGAAAAACTTATATAAATAATATTCTCTCTAGGTCTAACCGTGGGCATTTGAGATTAAAAGACTTGATTTTTTTTGTGTAGTTAGAAATATCTTGTATTGGAACTTATATTTATTATAGAAAATAATATACTTAGGTCATATTCTCAAGAATTTTTTATCGTGTTTCAAACAATAGCTACCATGAAAGCCACGGAAGAATGGTTCGTGGAAAAGCGTCTGGAAAACTGTTCGCCTGTCACGTTTATATGTACAGGGACACAGTACATTTTATTCATTAATGTATAACTAAGCTACTAGTTAGTCGATAACACATAAAACTATAAACAGACTAATACTACTACACTTCAACACGTGAACTCATTCTTAGGTAAAAAAAAAATCTTGCAAAGGAATTGAAAATTCGTTTTGTTCAGTGCGTTTAGTTCGCATAACCGTGCGTCTACCTATTTTTAAACCATCTACTATATTCTATAAATTATAAAGTAATGGAAATATACCTACTCATCGCGGTCAACTGATTCCGTAACATTTTTAGACTGGCAGCACTTTTTTATTCTAAAACTGCCAGCATTTCCACATTGAGTGGCACTATTTGTATTTTTACATAGTTATTTGTTTGCCGTTCTGCTCCCAACAGTCATATGTTTTTTAAAATAGAGTTCGAAATAGACTTTTCCCTTTGATGGCTTTGCTGGCAATAGACAAGTTTTTTATATTTTTTTTTAACCCGTTATGTTGACTAACGATGCAATATAGTTGATTGAAAGTTCGACCACAATATAGTCGGGAAAAGGCTGCTGCCCAAATTATGTAAATTACATGTAAAAATTTCCATTGTCGTCCTTCTCATTGCGTACCTACTTTGTTTATTTATGGAAAGTAATTTACAACATAAACAACGTATTTCTTCGAAATGGAAAATCACGTAAGTGTAAGTACCTACTTATCAAAGGAAAATACCTTCGGATGAAAATGAACGATACGGGTTTGACAGTCTGATTTTTTTCACCAACTTATAAAATAAATACGTAATAAATAAAACGTAATAACAAAATATAAAATGGCCGTGCTATATTGACAAGGGTAAATGGGATACACACTCAAAACAAATTCTCAATTATTTATCATAGATTGCTGTCAATATAATTTGTTTTATTTCTTGTTATTTAGCTTTGAATAGTCATCGCAATATATCTAAAAAAAACGTATAATAAAGTAGATATTTCTAATATTCAAATATAACGCGAGCGGAGGTACAGTAAACAACATACCTACGGAAAGTTTTGAGCATCGATGATCGTGAAAGAAAAAATAGGTATGTCTAAAAATTAAGAAGGCTATTAGTAAGATTATGTCGGATAGAGAAGTATTGAAGAAGAAAACATGTAGTACTTACTCCCAATAGAATAAAGGCATGATGATTATGAATAGATAAGAAAATGTAAACATACTTACAAAATACGAAGGTATGCACAATATAGGCGGTAACACGAAGCTGAGCAGTATGGCTATCGTGCATCTTCTATCTGTGCACAGCGATGGGCTGTACGTTGGATACCTGGGCAAAATGTTTCACTTAAATAAGGCACTTTGCACACGGCGTCGTAGGGTAAGCGTATGATAAGGCGTGTTTTCGGTAAGATTCATATCTAACGGAACATGAGTCGCTTATCATCGGTCGCGTAACGCCAAAATAGACAAATATAAAATAAAACATTCAATAATTCACACCTAACCGGTCGATCATATATTTACGTTACACATCCAATCATTCACACCTCGATCATATAGTTACGTTACGCTCGACGCATTTTCCGTCACATATGAACCTTCCCTTACTATAACGCTGACCATCGGCGCTGACAGCTACGCGCGTACTTTGTCTGAACATAGTCTGCGCTGACAGCTACGCGTCATTTAAAAACGCTTCATAGAGTTTCATTTATTTTCGGACGGATGGCTCAGCATGCTCACTTTTTAGGATTATCGTGGGAAAAATACCACCAATATTTTTACAGCTAAAAACATACACCTAAAAAGTTGGGCATTGATATTATTGCTATTCAAAACGATCCCTGTTATGTAACAAGCGTATAACCTTTCAAAGGAAAAATAATATTTAGGTACTTGTCACTCAATGCTACATATCGGAATTCTATCAAGTATTTGTTATTACAGTGTGAACAAACCAGAACATTGATAGAACATAATAAAAAGCTTATTCTATGTGCTTATCCTACTAATATTATAAACGCGAAAGTTTGTATGTATGGATGTATGGATGTTTGTTACTCTTTCACGCAAAAACTACCTACTGAATGGATTTTAATGAAACTTTACAATAATATAGCTTATACATCAGAATAACACATAGGCTACAATTTGTAAACATTGTTCGAAATACTAAACCTGCGCAGACGAAGTCGCGGGCACCAGCTAGTATCTATAGAATCCTCAAAAAAATTACAACGTCTGATAGCTTTCAGCCAATAAATAAATTCATTCAGATTATTAAAAGATATAAAAGTTAATTATAGTTATTAGGAATAGACGACATTGGTTCAGAATTACCTAACTCCAAACATATTAAATGACACTGTTTTTAGTCAGAGAGAACCATATAAGTACATATATCTTGCTATATATATTCTGTGTTTACATTCAATATTATTAGGCTTGTTTTCACCATTCCGCCGAGGACATCGCGCCTTCATTGACGAATTTAGGTCAGTGTGTAATGTCCTTAGGGAATTTAGCTGTTCGGCCTTATGAATACGAACATATAGGTATAAATACTTAATTATTCCATCAATAAATACCAAGTGAATCTTGAAACTTAATTATTTCGTGAAACTTAATTATGTATTAATAATATGTAGATAAAATGTGGATTTTTATGTTTATTGGATGCTTATTTTATATTTTTTTGTCAGTATATGGTAGGTACATAACACAATTTTGAAAAACGAAACGGCAATTGGTTAAGGACATTGTTTATCATGCGTCAAGTATTTACGCGTCCTTATGACTTATTTGACCTAAATTCAATAGTTACCTTAACTATCGTAGGTGTCTGCGGTCAGACCACAAGGAAACAAACAAATCGTTAATATTTGCCTTTAAATACAAACTTTCGTTATTTTATATACCTAAAAGTGAAAATTTTTGGTACTAATTTATAATCATTTAGGTTCAAAATTTCCCAATGTTTTCACAAAATTAGTTAAAAGCAAATAAAAATTGATTACGAAAACAAAGTTTACAAAACTCTGTTTGAAATAAATCAAAGTTTAGGACCCAACGATGTTGGTTTAAAATAAAATACGGACTCGTTATTTACAGTTCTCAAACATTGTAAAATTATGTAGATCAAGTGGTTGCTTTGGGGGTTAAAAAGGGTTATTTTAAAACGAATTTAATCTCTATGGTGGAAGATAAGTTGAGATTCTAAACAAAAAAATGCGTTTAGGTACCTTAAGTAAATAAGTGCGTAGGGTGGCCCGGGTAACTAGGTTGAGGAGGTCAGATAGGCAGTCGCTTCTTGCAAAGCTCTGTTACTCAGCTGAATCCGGTTAGACTGGAAGCCGACCCCAACATACTTAGTTGGTTCAAGGTTCGGAGGATAACCTTAAGTGTACTGCAAACTTTAAGACGGCCGAATGTTTGTTTTTGCTCATGAATTAGTATGAAGATGGGAATGCGCACGTTACAATTACTTAAATTACGCAAATAGGTCAACTGAAAACTTTGATTGCAATTGAAAAAAATTGCCAACCATCGGGTCAACTGCCAACTGTTTAGTCTACAGTATGCCCACTCTTAATGTTTATTTATGTAGGTCAATTAAAGCCTACAAAGCTTAAAAAATCTGAACCAAACTGTAAATGTTTTATGTCTACTGAAAATGGAAAATGGACGTAAATAGAGTTAGGGAGAGGAGGTATACTAATAAAAAGGTCTTCATTAGCATTATGTTCGGTCTGCCAATGACATTCATTCATTATATTAATAAAATAAAATGGAGACCGAAAATATCTACATAAAGAAAATTTACCGCATAGCGTTTTGTTGAAAATACTTAAATGCCCATATAACTTTAATATGCATAGTTAAACAATAAGGATGAGTAAGGATGATCCGTATTTTTTCGATGATATAACTAACTAGCCGTTTTCCCGTGGTTTCACCCGGGTCCCGTGAGAGCTACTGCCCACACCGGGATAAAATATAGCCTATGTTACTCGCAGATAATGTAGCTTTCTAATGGTGAAAGAATATTTAACATCGGTCTAGTAGTATTTGAGTTTATCTATTACAACCAAACAAACAAAGTTTTCTTCTTTATAACATTAGTATAGAATTATAGATTTGCATGATGTTAATGTCAAAATTCTATCTCGTCTAAATCAATCAAAAAACAGCGGATAGCTCAGTTATTGAAATTCACAGTTATCAAACCATAACCAACCGTGAAAATTTGACAACTGAAAATGTTTCGGTTATCGTTATATAACGATGCAACAATACAATGCAGAAAGTAAAAATAAACGGTGGCTTACTTGATAGCAATATACCGCCACACTGCTAGCGATAACGTGAGCAGTATAGAAGCTGTATGCAGAATCTGAGTGAAGTGACTATGGAACAGCATGTATACTGCCCAGGAATATGGCCGCTCTTCCTGGTCCGGGAACAGCTGTGAAAAAAAAAACATCATTTGAATTTCGAACTGTTCGAATAATTGAAATAAATAAATGCGAGCCCATAAAATAAGTTATGTTTTTATGTCATTTAAAAAAATAACGTTATTCGAATTTGGAACTTCGTGGAAGTTCGATTAATTTAAAATAATAAATAGAAGGCAGCATTTTTTAAAAAATGTCCATAAAATACTTTATTAATACTTTATGTTTTTATTGTTAATAAAAGTGAATAGGTAAATATTGTATTGTACAATTCGATGTATTTTTAGCTACACAATTAATTTCTGAACCGATATTATTTAATTCTTTTTTTACATTTCCTTGTTAATGTGGAACATTATTTTGTCAATGGAAAAATATTTTATTAAACCTTTTTTGGTATTAACGAGTCTAAATAAAACCCTTAAATATGTATTTTGTTTGTTTTTATGGCTTCACCCGGCTTGTGAATGACTGATAAAAAAGGTAAGAAAAAGATTTACGGAATTTAAAGCAGGATTTAACATAATTCAGAAAATAGGATCAGTGGGTATATTTTATTACAACCCATAAAAATCTTTATGATGTTGTATTCAACGAATTTGAAAAAAAGGTGAAGTCATTATTTAAGCACATTATCTTTTATTTCACTATTTAGACTTTCGTGGTAACTTATTGTGCCGGGATAAAAAACAAGATAACATCAGTCAGGGCCCTCCTCCCTATCAATAATAATATTCCATAGACAAAGGGTGCCTAAATATCATTATGGCGTCAGACATCCTCCGTGCAGGTTTCAATCAATCTTATTAACAAGTGTTACCAAACTTTAACTATGATTCATCCATCATTCTATCTGTCCAGCCGTCTTAACGGAAGGACAGAACTGTTTTCTGTTATAGTTTGTACCTATCTATACAACTACATTGGTATGTCTGTGTGTGTATCTATAAATAAAACAAGCAAATGTGCAAATGCTGAACCTATTCTCAATATAACACCTACATTTATATTTTTTGAAAAAAAAATATTTTGATAGGAAAATAAAACTTAAGTATTTTATTTTTATTTTATTTTATATATTTAGGTTCACCTACAATTGCTTACATCAATACTTATAATTAATACATGCTGAAAATAATTAGTAATAACAATGTAGCAATTACTTAAAGGTAAACACCGCTTATGTTAAGTAACAGGGTTTAACTACGACCTTAACTAAACACTTTTATTTATTAAATTAAACACGTTCTATTTACGTATGGAATAGGGTAGCTGACTGCTATTAAAAATGTATATGTAAATATTATTACCTTGAAGGTTGCTTGATATTTTTAAATTTTTCAATGATGGTTATATTTTTTTGTAAAATTTTGAATAAACAAATAGAAAATCAGTCAACTATCCTATCAGTGCATCTCAAGATTCGGTAAACTGATTAATAGGGCCTTTTTTTTGGGGATTGTATCAAAATGTAAATCAATTAAATCACTGAAGCTATTTACTACCTTACTCATTCGTGCATAGGGAGAATTGGCACCCAGTACTGTCCTTCTTAGAGGTGGATAAAGTGGTGTGACTGAGCTACGAGGAAGTCTCGCAGGAACGCGAAACCTAAAAAGGGAGAGCAACCGAGGACAGTCAATCTTATGTTCTAGAATTTTATATGCAAACATCGCATCATTCAAACATCTACGATTTGCCAGTGATTTTATGCCAAAATGTTTTAATCTACCTTCGTAGGAGCGAATAGTGCGTGATATTCCTTTAGAAAATGCGAGATGCCACAGGAATCGTTTTTGTATTCGCTCAAGGCGCAGTGAGTGAACTGCATAATGCGGCCGCCATACCACGCTACAATATTCTAATATGCTGCGAATTAAACTATTGAAAAGTAAAATTTTGGTTTTGGTGTGACGAAAAGTTTTACAATTTCTTAAAACAAAGCCTAACATTTTAGAGGCTTTTTTACTTATGCTGTCCAAATGAGGTTCAAACGTCAATTTTTTATCAAATAAGACTCCTAGGTCCCTAATAGTATCAACTTCATTAATTTTGTTTTTCTCTATATAGTAATTAGAGTTAATACAATTAAATTTGCGCGTAAATTTTATATAATAACATTTATTACAGTTTAGACACATTTTATTGTTTTTGCACCAAAGGATAAGCCTGTTAAGATCTTCCTGTAGAAGTATAGCATCACTTTTTGATTCTATTTTTCTTACGAATTTTAAATCATCTGCATATATAAAGACTTCCGAGAACTGAAAACAGTCCTGGATGTCATTTATAAAGAAATTGAATAAGATGGGGCCTAGATGTGAGCCTTGCGGTACGCCGGAATAAATATGAAACAAAGACGACTGATACCCATTTAAGACAACAAAAAAGTTTCTATCTTTTAAGTACGACGACAACCAGTTGAGGAAAGAACCAGTAATACCATAAGCTCGTAATTTGGCAATTAAGATGTTGTGGGGCACTTTGTCAAAGGCTTTACTGAAGTCCGTGTATATGACGTCAGCTTGATGACCTGAGTCTATTGTTTTTATCAATAATTCAGTAAAGGGAACTAGATTTGTACTTGTAGATCTAAGTCCAACAAATCCATGCTGGTGGTCACTTAAATAAAGTCTCAGGTGGTTTTGAATGTAAGGACAGATTATTGCTTCGAAAATTTTGGCAAGTGATGACAATATCGAGATAGGCCTATAATTAGAAACATTTTCGTTGTTATTTGATTTGTGAATTGGAACGACTTTTGCCACTTTCCATCGCGTGGGAAATACACCAGTAGACAGAGACTTATTGTAAATGATCGTAATAGGGCGTGCCAACCCAGAAGAACAAGCCGAAATAAAGATGGGTGGTATTCCGTCTGGTCCGGCTCCCTTTCTGGTGTCTATACTCTTTAATTTTTTTAATACTACATTTTGATCTATGATTGGACTATTTAGGCTTAAGCTATTTCTTTCTAGAGATTGTAAGTATTCTGAGTTAAAATTATTATCAAAATTTTGATTTAGGCTATAAGCGGAGACAAACTGACTGGCGAACAACTCACATATTTCTGTACCGTCAGTTGAAGTAGTTGTCCCATTCGTCATTGACCTAGGGTATGTGCTTGAACTTCCTCTTTTAGCTTTCACATACGTCCAAAATAGTTTAGGATTTTTGCCAAGTTCCTCTTCCAGAAGGTTAATATATCTATTGTAACACTCAGTGGCAAGACGATCACAATCTTTACCTATATATTTTAATTCTATGGCGTCTAAGGGGTTATTATATTTTTTAAAACGCTTTCTGAACTTATTTTTTTCATTTAATTTTTTAATTAGTCTGCTATTAAACCACGGAGGGTATTTATTACCTTTTGGTACGCGATATGGAATGAATTTTTTTATAGCAGAATTAACAACCTCATAGAAGACCTCTAACATTTCGTTCACACCACTAAGTCCCTCAAACAATTGGTCCCAGTCCTGCATGTCGATTCTATAAAATATCACAACTCACTTCGACCTCACTCTCACTTCGACTTCGATCTAAAGGTAGAATTCCGTGGACGCGACAATAGTCAACCTATGAAAATGTATGGCACCGTTGTCGAGGCCCGTGACAGTCGCGCGCGGCCGACGAATTTCGTAAGCTGCTCGCGGCATTGTCAAAAATTTAATTCTGGTTTTACTAAAATTCTATAGATGTTATTAAGCGCTAGACCATGTTGAGAAGCGTACGGCCGCGAGCGGCTCACGAAATTCGTCGTCCGCGCGCGACTGTCGCAGCCCTCGGCAGCGGTGCCATACATTTTCATAGGTTGACTTTTGTCGCGCGCGGCTGCGACAATCGCGACCCACGGAATTCTACCTTAAAGTTTCGTGATTGACATTGTCAAACTACACTAGCGCTACACTATCGAGCGTGTTGACAAGTTGAACTAAATCAAAGTCGAGATTTTGACAGATCTGTCAAAATCTGTCTATCTATAGGGGAGGTAGGGGAGAGATGGGCAGTTGGGAGACATGATCAAATCAGAATAAAAGGGGGTCCTTTTATTCTGATTTCTGATCATAGTTTTGTTTTTTTTTATTGGGTAGTTTACGTTACCGACTGGTAACGTTCATCCATAGACTATCTGTCATTTCTGTGAGTTGTCAAGAACAAACACTCGTAAAAGTACTTAAATATTTTGTTGCGGTTTCGGATCGTTATAAAGAGAAAACTAATGAAAGGTATGTGTATTTTCTATTATTAATTATTGATTGTCAAAATCTCCAGTTACAATTATAGTAAGTCGATGCAATCCACACCTATTATACCTTTAGAAGAGAGTACTACAGCAATAGTTAATGGGCCCCACGTTTTTATTTTAGTCTAATATGACCGGGACCACCTACGTAGGTTGACAGGTAAGTAACTATTTTTTATTTTCTAGTTTTCAGTGCACATAAGATAAAACCGTTTAACTTAAAAGTTTTTTTACCGATTTTTTTTTCATAAACTAAGTCAAAAGTGTCCAATGCTCCCTATGGTAGGGAGGCTTGGACATACCATGTAATGTATAATTTGTAAATTTTTGCTCTTCTTCGTCAGTGAAAATTTGTGAGGTTATAAATCTGCGCGAAAAATCCTTTATAGAATCTTGTTTCAGGTACCGTTGCCAACTTGATCTAGAGACTATTATATTTAAAATAGTGTTTAAATAAAGTTCTAAGTGTTTTAAAGTGATTAAGTGCCTACCTTTAACGATGGCTAGAATGTTTTTGCTTAAATCTTTATTAGAAGAAGCTCATGCTTTAGATAATTTAGAAAAGCGTCAAAAATCTGCTAGAATTCGTAGTTTATCTTTATTAACTCGCGATGATGACTATGTGAGCATATATAGATTGTCAAAGGAGCTAATTGACCAACTGGAGTCTGATTTACTGCCCCTGATAAAGCCCACAAAACGTCGAGGCAAAGGACTTACAACTCGTGTAAAAGTAAGTATTGACACAGTTTATAGTTGAAAAATTGTAATCAAGCACACAATAATAAGAAAAACACTTAGTTCTTAATAAGGAGTATTCCCTTTATGTGGTTTCCCCGCCAGCTGATATGTTTTCAAAAGACTCTGTACTTCAGTTATAATATTGGTATTCTCTTAAGCATGAAAATAACCAAATTGGTCTCAATTTTGTTTTCACTAAATCCAGATAAAGTAGGTATTACATTTTTTATTGATTTATCGTTTCACAGATACTATGTACTTTATCATTCTTGGCTAGTGGCGGTTACCAGAAGGTTATTAAAGAGGGCATCAGAACTTATTTATCGCAACCGTCTGCATCTCGTTGCATAAATGAAGTAGTGGAAGCTCTGAACAATCCGGCCGTAGTAAAAAAATATATAAGGTTTCCTCAAAATCAGCAAGAAAGGCAAATTGGCGCTGTCAGTATTTTTTTTCGTAGGGTAAGCATAGATTGTATTCACAGCACGAATTTAGAGATTTCTGTTTATTTTATACTTAAAAGCTGCCTCAAATTCCTTACAATAACAAATTATAACTAAAACATCATATTTAGCTAAAATTCTGTGTCAAAACTGATAAAATTAAAAACTGATTAATCTCGGTTGACATTTTGTCGAGTGGGGAAGTCACTAGCACAGCATTGGTCGATGTCGAGCTCACTTCACTTCGCAAGTGATTAGGTGATGTTTACAGAATGCAAAATCAAAGTCGTTCTGAATCGAATGCGAAGTGAGAGTGAATAGCGAAGTGAAATGCGAGTTGTTGTTCGAATTTTATAGAATCGACGTGCAGGCAGGCCTTGGCCCTGTTGCGCCCCGCTGGGGTTGCTGACAGTATTCTACTTGTGTAGCCCTTTCATTTGATACCTATATTGAGGGGGCTGTGCCATTTTGTGCCGGCGGCCATATTGGATTTAATTAAAGGTGTATACAAAATTTCAGACCAATCGGTTGACAGGAAGAGGGTGAAATTTGAATTACTAAATTTGATCGAAGAATAAATAATAAAACAAACGGGGTGAGCTAAATAAAACCGTTTAAATATCTCGTAATGTTGAAACTGATTGTAATTTTTAGGAAAGCTCTTTCATTATATCTAGCCGAATATAAGAAATGGCAATAAAAGTTGATAATGATCTGTAAAATCTGATTTTTTATGCAATAAATTGTGAAAAAGTGCCCATCCCTCCCCTACCTCCCCTAAAGTATGAAATGACATTACGAATCGAAGTGAGATGCGAGTTGTTGATCGAGTTTTATAGAATCGCAGTACTGTTCTTTTAAGAATTTACAAATTGATACATAATCTCCTTTGTGAAAATTTGGTCTTACATTTGCAATATTATAAGGTAAATTGGTTGTTTTTGGAATAGTGATAACAATATCTAAGGGTGGGTGATGTTGATCTACATTGCTTATGGGGTTTAAACATTCATTAACACTGCACGTTGACAGAGTGGAAAATACAAGATCCAATATTCGGTCAGCAGAGTTTGGTACAAAGTTGAACTGATCGAGTCCATTTGCATACGTAAAATCTAGCAGAGTATCACATATAGCAGAGCATGACGTTTTTTTGTGACATGTTACATTTTTTATTAATTTCCAATCAATATTACTTAAATTGAAGTCACCTATAATACAAACTTCAGTGTCTGTGATTTTTTCAAAGACTGCATTGCAATGATCGATATATAGTTCTAAAGAGGGACGGCGAACAGGCGGAGGTAGGTATACCGCGCAGAAAATCAATTGACGCGCTGTGTGCATTCCTGATATGTCTAAAGCTACCCATAGGTCTTCGCAACCGCTTTCCCATTCTTTGATGCGTTTAGATTTAATACTATTCTTTACCGCAATTAAAACTCCGCCACCATCTTTAGCTTGTGAAGTAGATGTATTTCTATCCCTCCTATAAACTACATATCTATCATCGAACAATTCGCCGCTCAGTACCGAATCATTAAGCCATGTCTCGGTTAAGATAATGACATCATAATTGTTACAAGAAATATTACGATAAACTGTGTGAGTTTTTGTTCTAAGACAGCGACTGTTTTGGTAATATATTTGTAAACTTTTGAATTTTATATTAATAATAATGAGAATAACATCCCAAATTATATAATCTACGATAACACTATAATTAGTAAAAAAAAGAGAAAAAACAAAACTACAATAACTTATTTAAAGTGTCCTGGTTTTTTATAAGTACATGGTCCGCATCATCCGTTTTTTTGACGAAGATCCTTCCACCTCGCACCCAAACATACTTGTACCCCTTCTCCTTCGCTTTAAGCCTGGTGGCAGCGTGGAGCGCTTTATTCGAAGGCGATAAATGTTCGACGACGTATACCGGTGTTTTGTTGCCTGCGAGTCCAAAATTAGCAGTGTTCAGTTTATTCAGCGAATGTTTCTTATTGTACTCGATAACAGCGGCTAGGAGAGAATCACGCGTTCTTGGCGACGCAAGCTGGACGACAATAGACCGAGGGCGAGGATTTTTGGTATTCAGCTTAGCGATACGAGTGGCATGCAGTATATCGACATCCTTCAGTTCGTATCCGACTGCAGAGCCGAGTTGTTTAACAACGGTGTACAAGTTCTCTTTTGTACTTTCAGTCAAGCACTGTATCTCTAAGTTGTTTGACCGTGCATGTTGCTCTAGATAATTTAATCTGTAATTTAATTCTGCTACAGTATTTTTTAACTGACGATTCTCGTCCTCCAGACCGGTAATGCAGCTCATAGCCTTAACATGATCAGACTGAAACTCGTCAAATTCTTTCGTGTGAAATGTAAGCGACGTTTTCAGTTCATCTACATCTTTCTTTATTGGTTCCAGCTCCCTGTTAATCGTCGAAACTATTGTGTTATTTATTTGTTGAAGTAACGTAGCGAACTCAGTCTTAATGACTTCCTGAACGATGGAACGGACGTCATCAGCGGTCAGAGCAGTCGATGCAGGTGGCGAGTTTAACGCCTGTCTCTTATTGCCCCGCGTAGTGGAAATATTACGCATAGGAGTACTATCTTTCGTAACCGTTTTTGAAATTAATATCATACAACCCGGGCACTTCCACTGACGATAAATATCCGAGTCATTGGGAATTTCCGGTATTGACAAGCAATGGAAATGATACGATTTATTGCATCGAATGCAGTTGATAAACTGCTCATAATTCTCCGTGTCTTCATTAGTACAACATGCCCACGACGGTGTAGTCGTCATTTCAATATGCTGTAGATTAGACCGTTGAACAAATTATGCGTAAAATTATAATAACAGACAGCCAAAGACCACCAAAAACTTCGGTACAGTTACAATAACTTAATTATTGCAAGTTAAAAACATTCACAAGTTCACAAGTCCACTCCGTCCGTTATCAGTGAATGCTGGAGTTCGCGTCCAAAACGTCGTAACAGCCGTGCAAATCGTGTCGCTTACGCGTATTTGCGAGTCGCGCAGGATAATCACTTAATGACGGTGTTTGTGTTTTATTTGTAAGTTGATTTTATGGATTTTTTATTGATTTACACTTTATAATGGCTCACCCACTGTCCAATTCGATGGCAAGCACTTATTAGAGTAAATTGTTGCACAAATCCACCACAAACATTAACTTTAGACACAATTAATGAAATAAACTTTGATGAGCAAAATAGTACGTGACTTTAACTGACGGCGGTCGACGACCAAAAAGTATGTTCTTACTTAGATGCTACGTAAGAATGCTCACTCTCTAGTCGTAGGTATATAATTCTTGTTCGATGGATCTAAATAGAACCTCAGATAGAGCAAGTAAAAACTGAAATACTAACAAATAAAATTTGAAATTTGAAACTAGGTACAAGAAACAAATCATAACACAACATTGTTTTCCTGAACAGCAAACATGGTATAGTATCATTTCAATATCAAAGTATACAAATCTCCGTATGGTAATTCATAAAATCATTTACATAAACAATATGTATTAGAATGTAGCTCCTTCACAGCTCTAGAATGCACAATAGTATCTATGTGTAAAATATTCCAGAGAAACCATATTTCTTTATTTATTTCTGGCACTTACGCGGATATGAGCCATTTAAATAAAACTACTTTTACGGATTTCATCGCGGCGCTCAATCTACTTTTTACCCAGTTGCGGAAAGTGGTTCCCCCGGGTCGTGGGTGAAACCGCAGGGAAGCGCTAGTCGTCAATAAAGAAAATATGACAATTTTTACGGATTTTAACACGGTTATATTAATATTATTTAATCCCGACGTTTCGTCTAACCGGGGAAAAGGTAGACTGAATCTTTTCTATCTATAATAATTTGTGTTACCAAAAAGCGAAACAGACAGACAGATTCACTTTCGCAATTTACCTTCAATATCAGGCAGTTTACAAATTCCTCGAAACGGATTTTCACAGAAAAATGTACCTTTGAAGATCGTAGTTGACAGTAAAATGAACAATAATTTAAATTAATAGTAGGTAATTGACAGTAAAATGAAAAACATTTATTTCATGCCTATAATTTGAGGCATGTAAAATATTTTTTAATTTGTATCCTCAATAATATCTCTTTGATACGTTTCAAAAGGCTGGCTTTACAAAGATTTTAATCAATGTTTTAGGAGGAAATGCCTTTGTTTTCATTTGTGATAGCAAGGTCCATTAAAGTTATCATTCTTAAACATACCGTGCTACATCAGAGACAAAATTTAATACATTTTATGAAAAAATCCAAACAGTAAAGAAATCTTAATTAGTTATACAATTCACGTGTTTTATGTTTCATTTGTTTTCTTTACGTTGATATAATGATTTCCTTAATATTTGTTATTGTTTGCCAGAAAAAAAAGTAAAACTGTGTTTACGTTACAGATATAAATCATTATAAAAATCGGCTCAAAAAGATAAAAGATAACGTTCTAAATTCAAATTTGAATTTGGAAGCGTGAAACCAGCCAGGCTTGTCGAGGACAAAATAAAAGAGCAGTGATGATGATTTATGAAAATATTATTTTTTACGCAGATATGAATATCTGAAAGACGCCATTCAAATGTCATTCATGTCCACCTGAAAAGGTCCTTTCAGGTATATAATATACCAGCTTCCGCTCGCGGTTGCACCCGCGTCTCGTAGGATACTTAATGTGTGTTTATTTATTTGCTTGAACGCGCTAATCTCTGAATATACTAGTGCGATTTGGCAAATTCTTTCAGTGTTAGTTAACCCGTTTATTAAGGAAGGCTCTAATAAATAGACTACCGTATAGGACATAGATGTAACCACTGTCCTTCTATTTATTACACTTTTAAGTTTGAAAAGTAAGGCAACTTTTTTGGTATCATCAATTTAACTGAGTGTTCTTCTCTCAAAACTCACCAGATACCTGTAGATGGCGAAGGGTACGTACTCCAGCATTACGAAGACATCAGCCACTGCCAGCCACTTCAGCAGACGGTTGATAGGAGTCACAGCTAAGTCTCGACGGGTTAGCACTGCTACGTTCAGCGCGTTTGCTAAACTGCCGAATAGACATACCTGTAGGGATAAGTATAGGAATCAATGGATAGCCATTTGTCTTCATTAGTATTTTTACAGTTCTACTCCAGGGCGGAAACCTTTAATCATACAGAGAAGGAATGAGCGTTGATAGCCACGCTTGCTCAAAGCGTAGGTACTTTCTGGCAATTTCAGAACTTATAAGTAGGTACCTAACACCTATTTCGTCTAGACGTATTTCTTTACCTTGACTCGGGAATGTCACACTCAGAAAGTAATTTAGGTTTTTTTACGTAAACCTAGTATTCCTACCTGTTAAAAAGTAAATAAATTAACGTGAAGAAATATTTTCAAGCATGTAACTTGTAATTTACCTAACTTTCAAGATAATCAACAACATTCTATAGAATTAATATATGAACTAAAACGCCCATTATGCCGAAACTATTGTATTAATGAACTAGGCCGTGATAAATTCTGTATTAAGGAATCTTTGATATAGTCAATTGGGGCATTAAGTGACGGAAACAAATCTTAGGATTCAATTGTATTTGAAGAAACAATGTAAGATTGTTAATGTACCTATAAGGCGTCGTCCTAATTGACAGCGATCGCACGATGACACGATGCGTTCTCGTCATGCGATGAGTTCAAACATACAGATTTCATCAGAGTGTCCTATTTGAACCTCGGAACCTCGCAAGTGAGATCGTGAGATGAAAAACGCATCGCGCCATCGCGCGATCGCTGCCAAGGTTTCTGAGGGCACGGCAGTGCCCCAGCCAAGACTCGAGCAAAGCGGGCACGGCCGTACCATCTTTTCTCGAAGCGTTTCGCGGCTATTTCAGCCCCCTGTATCTTCCATGTGAACAAAGCTAGGAGTTTAGGTTTTCGATGACCAAGAGTAAGTATTAGAACAAGCTCAGTCCCAAAATTACAAGAAATTTGAATAAATAGTTTACGAGTTATGAGCGATCAAAGTTACACCATTTTGTCACTGACTCACTCACTGACCGATCATCAAAAGTCTAAGGTACTTCTAGCAAACTTAGAACCTTCAAATTTGGCACCAAGATAGGTTATTGGCTACATATAAAGGGAAAATTATAAAAACCTTAAAACTTAATAAAAAAATAGGAAACAAATTTATATTTGCGGTTTTTCAAGAACATTGTGTATGAATTTTGACTGCATTGATAACTTTGTTATTTATTTATGTACAAAATGTTACTATTTGTTTTATTGTTACGTAGTGTGGTATATTGTTATTATGTATTAAATATACATACATATGAATAAAAAAGCTAGGTTAAAATAAAATGAACAATGATAAAATCTTTCATATTAATGCAGTGCGATAAATACTGCATGCTCGCTCGATAGATGGCGTTGTCCTGGTCTAAATCGCGCTACGGTTTTTAGTTAAAAAAAAAACAAATAATTTCATGTGATAGCGCCATCTACCTCTGAAATAAATCTCTTTTATTCTAAAAGATATTCGATTAAAAAATTCGACAATTTCGAAATTGTTTAATTTATTTTAAAAAATGCTAGTTACTACTAGCATTTTTAGCTAGTTACTATGGCGCATGTTTGGTCCATGGTGATCTCAAATTCCAATCAGTCCAATCGTAAAATCATGTCCATATAGAATGTATCAATTCAATGGTATTTACACATTATTTCAGGGAGCGACTATTAACTTGTGCTCATGGCCAAGACAATATTATTGTAATGTGAACAAAACTATTGATATAGTCACAAAATATTGATTTATTATTACAAATAAAGTTGAACAGGACTTGGCTTCTATGCGATCTCAAAACTTTTTACGGTGGAGGAATTGCGTAGAGGATTGGCTTTTTTTACATTTAATGTTTTTGGTGGGATTAATATATTCCATATAAAAATACTCTATTTCGATTTAAACTAGCAAACTGGATTAACAAGCGACTGTGGATTAACCAAATTGAAAAAATAAATAATGCTACCATTCTACACCGTTCAGAATTGAAACTTTTCCAATACCTAAATTGCATAATTTTGATTCCTAGCAAAACCCAAAAAATACGAAACATAGAAATAATAAGAAAAACTCACCAACAGACTAACGTATCCATGTATACTATTGTAAGCGAGAATCAAATCTCGGAATTCCCCGGAGCAATATTCCGACTTCTCACATTCCTTAACAACCGAAATATTGTATCTACTTCTCCAGTCTTCTAGAACTTTAATAACATCGCCGATATTGTTCGTATGGTTCGGCCCTCTGTGCTTGAGTATCGATATAAATCGCGGGTCCTCGAAAAAGAAGTTATATGAGCCATTCGAGCCACCGATGTCACTGTGGGTATCATTGTCGGCTAGCATTGTGACCGACCGCCCGTTTGTTCATCACTTAAGCCAATCAGAACTATTTCTATTCTTCTGAATCGTATTCAATTTACCCGTTGTCAGTTTTCTCAAGCAACTCGTTGTTTTCATGTCGCCTCTCACGGTTTTCTTAATGCTGTAACAAACGAAATTATCTTCTAAAATCTCTGCACGAAAAACAAAAATTTTACACTTTTATCAGATCGTAAAAATTATGTTTTTATCATTTTGGTAACAAAATATTCCTAGGCTATTTATCAGTTGGGGAATCTTTGAATAAATAATAGCCAGACGGTACATGACACGCATTTCCAATAGCTACGGTTAACTTTGAGCATTATAAGGTATAAACAAATATGAAATACTTAGCGGTAATACTTTGGCAACTGATAATTAATATTTGTCTGCAATTGCGTCAACTATGCGCGTTTCATTACGTCATAATTATATACTTACTGTGAAGAGAATCAAAATGTACCAAAAAATGGAAAACATGCCACGAACTTTTTGCTTGGCGATCCAACGAGTTTAACTACTAAAAAGGCCAGTTACATTTGTTATACACTACAAATGTCACTGGCCGTTTTTGTGTTTAAATAAATAAATAAACTATCGTTGCAGTTTTAAAGCGAAAACTGGCAAGATATAAATATTGGAGATTATCCAAATATATATTCAAACAGTGGGAGTTTCGTCGCGTGTATATAAAGATTAAACTAAACCGAGCGTGGCTAACTCCTCTATACGGCGAGAATTCTAGTATTTCTAAATAAATGACAGCAGGATTTTTATTCAGCCCAATGTAAAGCAGATTTTAATTCCACATTTAAAATGACAAGTAGGCAGTGGCAAGTACAAAACGCAAATGCAATTTGTATGGAGCTGCATTTTTTTTTTTTTATTTCAATGGTTTGTTCTAAATATAAACTGGTAACCTTATTTCAGTGGAAAGTTAAACATAAATGACTGCTTTTTGCAGATCGACAGAACACAAATTCAAAATTCACCGTAGCACCCAAAAGAAAAAAAATATATAACAAAAAAGATTTGGCAAACACGACAAAACCATTAAAGTGAAAACGCCACTTCAATACAAAGCTAGTCGTAAAATTTAACAAAATATCAAAAGAGCACTTAAGGATAATCACTTAAGCGCTAACCAGTACAAAATATTGTTTGCAAAATCAACGTCAAAACTATTCTTCAACACTCGCTGAAAATAGAATTAATAACCATGGTGAGAAGTTTGTAAACGGTAGCGTAGTAACTATTTAATAATCTGTAACGGTAGACTATTCTTGGTGTACCAGAGTACCTAGTGTTAGTTTTTCAAGTCAACTTCCTCGATGCTTAAATTATCATACAACTTACCTAAATATGTAGTATGAATTTTAGAACTATTTGATAAAGGCTGTCATCATCACTTGGTCGTATTTTATACGCGCTCTCTCACGATATAGTTAACGTTATCCGGCAAAAATAATGTAGATGTAATATTCAAATTATGTGATGTAGCGTATGACTCTTTGTTTCATCTGAGTTATAATTACGTACCTATGCCTGCCGGGGCTGCGGGATTGATCGAAAGAGTTACCGCGGCCCTTGTTCATAAAGGGCTTAAGAAGGAAAATGATTAGTTATAGTCAGTAAGAGTCTGACACTTCCTGAGGGGTCATTTGATGATTTCCCATAAAAAAAATTATCTAATTACGTATAGAGAGCGTTAACTTACAAAACTCAGTTAAATAGTAAATCTCTCAACGTCAGTTATGTTTGAACGACGTGAACGTATAATTCTTAATTTATCGTCTGCCTGAGTTCATTATGTGTGAAGCAATAGCTGTCCCTTTCCAAGATATCGGATTTAGCATTAATATTAGCTACGGTTGCAATGTCAACCCGTCGCCTGATTTATTTATATTCTGGTGCAAAGGAAATAGAAATTATGTGGTGTTCTAGCTGGTACGTTTATTAGTATCATTTCTATAAAACAGATATCTGCAGTCAAACTCATTTTCACCAACAAGAGAAACAAGCGATTCAAAAAAATGCTGATTATAATAAACCGGAAAATAAGTAGTGTATTTATTACGTGAATGACTGTCAGCGAAATTTACCCTTAATCTTATAAGAGTTTTTATACGATAATATGCGTTAGAACGTGAATTCAAATAAAAGTTAAAATGAAAGCTAATAAAACGCATCTATCATACATGACACCCACCCATTACCTCAATATTTCTAGGAAACAATTACCTACAATAGTTAATGTAAAAGAAAATGTCTGTTTATTTCTTAGTAACACCGGTGACCCAATTTTGATGCACTGTAGTGCTGAAATACAACTCTGAAAACAACATACGATACTTTTCACTTGAAACTAGTTTCAAGAGATGTAAGTAAAACTCTTCAGTTTTACTCACATTTTCTTGGAACTACTTTTTTACTGTTTTCTCTGCAAAAAACACCAAGTAGGTTTAATTAAATCTATACCAATATAATAACGAGGAAACATTTGTTTGTTTGTTTAAACCCGAAACTACATACTTAACCGATTTGAAAAATTAGGTAAGTGTGTAAGTATGTCACTCCCGGAAAGCTCCCATCTTCCCAATTAACGACATACGCAAATTTTTTACGGTACGAGCAGTAATTCCTACGGAACAATTGTGAAACCGCAGAAAAACAGCTAGTTATCACAAAAAATATCTCAAACAAACATTCAAAGCCAATAAATATTGTATCACACCGCGTTTCAAAATGATTTTCCTTATATTATACACGAATGTACCACTTACATGAGCAATTTATCCTCACACTAGCAATATCGCGCTCTCAAATTATACCAAATGTATACATCAATAAATGGTATAATTTACCAACTCACTGAACTCACTACTTAATTAACGCCAACAAGCTACTTACTAAAGCAAATAATATATAGTCGACTATTTTAAATAATATTAGGTAGGTCACCTCTGTTTGTCACGAATGGGTTTTTTGGATCCACCATCATGCTTTTCGGGTTACAAATTGAACTGACCTGAATCTATAGCTTCTGCGTCATTGATCAGCTGTTGAACTAAAAATGACTAACCCATTTCTAGTACAAAGTCTCATTTTTCATCCAGTTAGTCTTCGACAGGCGAATTTATCATCTGGAAGAGCGAATTCCGTTCGTCGCTTCATCACCTGTATTGTCGGCCATTTTTTTTCGACTTTTTCATTCTATTCGTCGTAATATTGATTGTTTTTATATCGTCGCTCATCAGTTTGGTTTTGAGTGGTGATAGCAATAAGCTCATATCTAAAGTCGAGAGCAAAACACTAGACGTTCGTGCAATCTATACAGATATATAAAAATTAATGCCACTTTTCGTTCTAATTTTATGAACTGAAGAACTTTCTCACCTACCCAAACCAAATGCTAAGGTTTGGTTTGAACTATTTAGAGTAGATGGTTTATGTGAAGTTTGCACAAAATCGGTCACATACGACATAGCTATCACATTTTTGTAGCAAAATGGCGGACTTTATACCTACGTAGCGGAGCACGTACCGGGGCCACTAGTAAAGTATAAAAACAAACTTTGATAGCTGCGACAATATCGGTTATTTCTAGTTCAACAGTTAACTGTGTTGTTTCATCGACATTGTCTAACAAGATCATTCAACTCATTAAACATTTATTTTTCTTTTATTTTTATTTCAAGTCGAATTACGTCAAGATGAGAGCCATTTTAATTATTTATGAGATCCTTCGTCATTGAACTTGTTCATAGGGTTTTACCCATGTTTGGCTGAGGTGACCTACCACAGCTTAAGAACTGTGTAATTCAAAGACGGATCACAACCTTCATTCATGAGTTACTTGCTACCCTTTTCTTTTACATACATTGACTACAACATACATTAAACATTGATAAGCTTCCGCCCTTTTTAAAACATTTTCTATTTTTGTATTCATTTCCCTGTATAGCGGACCAAGTGGGCAAAATTTTCGCTTTTTCCGCTGTTTATTTTCCTTAAAAAAATATTGACCTTAATTTTTTTATTTTTATTTTTTAATTATCTTTTCTATTTTGAATTTAAAGTTGCAGCCATTTCATTATTTCTATTAATAAGCAGTGTCTACTTATATCTTCATTCTAGTTCAAATTAATGCATCTGCGAATATCAATGAACATAAAAAAGCATCGCCATTTAAAATACATTAGGTATGTGTTCCACATATAAATAGTTTACAATTAATATGATACGCAAATAATATGCAAATGAAGTTGAAAGATATTATATCGTTACTGATTGCGGTTCGGCCGGCCGGGCGCCTGCTTCGTCTGAATATTCATTAATTTCACTGATAAATCCATTTAGATTTTAATGTTTCTATTGAAATCTTCCATTAATGTTAGAAGCACGAGCTTATACAAAAGCGTCCTAACTCATCTCTTTATCAAAATCTATGTTATAGATTAGGGTAAACCCACGGACTTTTTTGCTAGTCCTTGGGTAAACCCTATTCTTTTTGTGGCCAAAGTTCTCCACAAAAGCTTGGAAAGAGGAATATTAAAAGAAAATAGAAATACTTAGATGTTTTATCACTTTCCTTGAATTTATCTATTTTTGTAAATATGGAAGCGGTAGGTATGTATATCTGATATTATTAGAATGTGAAGTTATGTGTTGCTAGCTGACTTTATTGCTTAGCAACTAAGGAGAAACTACCGTGCAAATGCGTACCGT
Source organism: Helicoverpa zea x Helicoverpa armigera (assembly GCA_033682625.1). Lineage (NCBI taxonomy): Eukaryota > Metazoa > Arthropoda > Insecta > Lepidoptera > Noctuidae > Helicoverpa > Helicoverpa zea x Helicoverpa armigera. The sequence goes on from JAWIIS010000011.1 coordinate 6,693,212, forward strand.
TTTCAGTAGGTGCCAGCGCGTATTTTTTTTTTCTATTTATAGTACTATGTTCAAATAAAAAAGCAACTTCCATGGGTATAAATCTCGACGATAATTCAAAATTCTCTCCAACTACATAAACTCAGGAATTTAAAAATATCATAACCACTTTTTAATTTTAGGATGACTTTGTGTTATATTTTCAGTATAACTACATAGTTTAACTAGTTCTAAAATAGCAGACGAATTCCTATGGAATATTGAAATTGGAAACCCTATTTTGAATACCAATGTATTTCTAGGTACTTCAAGTAGTTATGTAATCCCATCCATGTTTGCACTAACCCTTTAACAGGACCTTAAATAAACACGAATATAGGTAAATAGTAAATACTTCGTGGCCTGAAACTTGATATTTGCATAAACTTCCAAAAATACATTTTCATATAAGTTCTCATATATCTTCCACCGTTAAATATTCTGCTGAGGGCTCCAAATCTCGTACGTCTATAAAACTACGGACATCAGTTGTAATATGAGAGTACCCCCAAACTGCAGACTAAATAGTCGGTCGATAGTTGACCCGATGGTTGAAAAAAATATTTTTTATAAGAAAATATTGATTCCAATTAAAGGGTGCTTACATAAAGAAACAGGTTACCGGTACAGACAAACCTATACGGGTAGGTACCGATCAGTGCAGGTATAATATTTCAATATAATCCTATTGAAACAGAAACAGGTTTACTTACCTGTTTCTTTATAAGTAAGTGAATCGGATTGTATTGAAATATTATACCTGCAATGATCGGTACCTACCCGTGCAGGTTTGTCTGTACCGGTAACCTGTTTCTTTACGTAAGCACCCAAAGCTTGCAGTCGGTCTGCGGGCGGTGAGTTCGGGTGGCTCATCGTCCCTCTGTCTACTTAGACGACAGACCCGTGTCGAAGGCGCGCGTTGTTCCACGCGCTCCTCAAAGAGATGTCGGCAACCCCAGCGGGGCCCAGTAATGGACCAAGGCCTGCCGGGGCTGCGGGTTGTTCGAAAGAGTTACCGCGGCCCTGGTACATAAAAGGCCTACGAAGGAACACGACGGTTTTTAGTCAGTAAGAGTCTGACACTACCTCACCGCTGCTAACCCACAGCGGGAGGGGTCATTTGATGATTTTTGACGTCGTTAACTGCTATATGAATCCAAACAAACTATCGGCCGACTAAAAGTTTGCAGTCCACGAGTACTCTAACTGTTGGTAACCGAGCAAACATTCTTCGACGTTATTAAAGTTCCTTTACAAACAACATTGAGGAATTTACATTTTATATATATAGCTGGTTGTAACGTATGTGGTTCTATTGTTAACTTGTGTACATTGTAAGCTGACCGTCCGCCATTTTATGTCGCAGCTCCATTACGAACGACATTGATGGACTCATTGTGGAGTTGGACACCAATGGCTTGGCTGTAATCCTAGATGTTCATTTTATCCATTGTCATTCAATAAGTACATTGTTTGCTAAGAATTTTAAAGTTCAAAGTGACGTCACAAAAGCAAATACCTAAGTACACGAGTATAATAAAAACCGGCCAAGTGCGAGTCGGACTCGCTCACGAAGGGTTCCTTACCAGAGCAAAAATTAGCAAAAAAAATCCAAAATATCTATTTTATTCTAGTTTTCAGTATTTGTTGTTATAGCGGCAGCAGAAATACATCATCTGTGAATTTCACCTCTAACTATCACGGTTAATGAGATACAGCCTGGTGACAGACGGACGGACGGACGGACAGAGGAGAGAAAACAATAGGGTCCCGTTTTACCCTTTGGGTACGGCACCCTAAAAATTAACACATGTAGATTTTTCTTCCTAAGATTTACAACCTAATTTGTTTTTAAGAAATTTTAACATTCAGTACCCGAAATAGCTGAACGACGTTTATAGTAGTCGGTGCAAGAGACGACCTCGATAAAATTTGTTTGGAACACTTTACCTTGTATTGAAGGTAAACGAACTGCGAATTGTATCAACATCAGATTTTAAGTGTGTTAGCAATAAAACACTAACGTTTGCAAAGATTTTGATCTACATAATTTTATATTTAACCATCCAACAATAAACTACCTTTCTCATTCAATTTTAATGCCAATGTTGTATATCTATTTTTTTAATAATCTTAAGACTGCATAGTGCATTGAACTAAAACTCTAAACTGAAAATCATCTCTTATCACTGTTTTGTTTTTACCCCGCGTAACAGGTTATGCCAAGTGACTTTTTTATTGCTCACCATCTCCCGTATTTACTTTGCTCATGTAACATTGTTCTGCTACTAATACTCATTAACAAATTAATTTTCACGAAGACTTTCGATCCTTTCCTTAACAAAAAAAACAATTTAATACGAAGCTAAGGGCCACTTAAACCCAACTGATTATGTTCAGTCATAAAATCCGCCAGGAAAGGATCCATTTTAATCGGATAAGCTTTATTATGTGAATCCCTAACAAACAAACTTCGTCTTTATTACATAAATCTATTATAATATGGGCTACATGTAAACAAACTTGGGGAAATATTCCCCATCGGATCGTGTTGTTATTTTTCCCTTAAATTGACTTTTGAGCTTTGTTATGAAGAGACTTTGTTGTTAATTGCCTTTTGCTTTTAAACTTCATCATTATTTCCAGGCATGAAAATCAAAATATGTATATTTTTATGCGTAGTAAATTAAGGTAAGATTAAAAGTAACTGCTACACTGCAAATTTTTAATAGGCCGATAGTTTGTTTGGGGGCATCATTGAGTATAAAGATGAATGGAAGTACGCATATTACACAGATCAGGCATTTACCATACCGACTGAAAAGTTTGATAGAAATCACATTTTCCTTCATAAAACATTTTTGGTAATCATCGGGTCAAATATAGGCCGACTGTTTAGTCTGCAATTTGCGGATAATTTAAGAAGCAAACTCGACACACTCTAGAAAATAAAATGAATACTTAATATGTACCGAGAAAAAAGTGCACAAGTATGTATTTAGCATCTAATTAAAACTGGAAATTATGTGTGGAATTGTTAGTAATCACAATGGCCGACACGAAACACGAAGCAGAAACCACAGCGCTTGGTTTTCAGCAAATCCGTGAACGGGTTAATGAAACAGAGATCGATTAACGTGAGCTGAAATCTCGTTTGTACACGATTTCGAATTAGAATAGTTTTGTGTAGATACTGGCTGAAATCCGCGGTTTCATCTGCGTTTCGAGGGACCTGTTCAACTTGACTGAATAAAAAGTAATCTATGCCTTTCTCGGAATCTTGACTGTGTAAATAGTTTTACATAAATCGGTACAATAATTCAATAGATATCTATACTAATATTATAAAGCTGAAGAGTTTGTTTGAACGCGCTAACAATTCTTTCGGTGTTAGATAGCCCATTTATCGAGGAAGGCTATCGGCTATTTTTATCCGGGTTCGTGCAGAGGTTCCCACGGGATGCGGGTGAAACCGCTGGCAGAAGCTAGTTTTCAATAATATCGATATTCACTTTAGGACTTCGAATCCAATCCTGGGTTCTTGTACTATAATTATGTATCTATGATTATTATATTGTAGATATGAGAGAACACTGCAATAGGGGTCATGACAACCAGACTTACGAAGCAATCATCACCAGGAGTCGTAAATCCCCAAATACTTCCCAAACACTTATTTATGAATCCCTCACCGAAATAGATTATTCGATTACTTCCGTCCAATTTTTGTCCGCATATTATAGAAATCAATCAGGAATAACACATAAAGCAATTAGTAAAACGATGGTTGTCGATATCGGCCGCCGTGTGATCAATCATGTTGCCGTAATAATATTCGGATCGTGACGTCACTATTATCGATATTTTGTTACCGACTCTTGTTAACCCTATTGTTTGTTAGGATTAATATTTGATTGTTAGGAACACAGAAAATTACAGATTTTTTTCTAAATATATTTCTAAGGTATTGAAAATAGAATGATTTGGGAGTTAGTGTCATCATCATCTCCCGAGCCTTTTCATAATTATGTTGAGTACCAGTGTGTACAAAGAGCGACTGCCTATCTGACCTCCTCAACCCGGTCAATTCAATACTTTGGGAACTAGTATAACAGCACAGATTCGCATAAAAATATACATTGGAAATTCAATGTATGCATCAACACGTGTATGCGTAAATGCCTTTATATAGAAAATATTTTAATAAGCTTCATATAACGTAATCAGAAATTATTAAATATACTTATTAAGCTAATTGATTTGATGTTAATTGGTTTTCTGCAACAATGCAGTCCAATTTTAAAGATAATAAGAGCAATAAACAAGGATTGGAAATATATTTTCCAATCATTGCAGTGTTTCATTTTGCGAAATTTTTCATTTTTTATTGAATATCGAAATTTATTTAAATTCAGTTTCTGATGAAAACTCCGTTTTTTTACAAGGTTTACAGACTGATGGAGACCCTTAAAAAAAGTAAACTCCCTACATTTTTCTAACTCTCTGTACATACATATCTATATAATTCAATCATAGTACGTATGTATATCTATACGTGTACACAGAAGTAAGGAACTTCACATGACAGGGGTACCCTTAATTCGTTTAGCCAAAAATCTGTTTGGGGAATATCCGCAGTATTGACAAAATAACAAAGGCCTGTCTACACAAGATGAGATTTATCCTTCTACATTATACACTATTATTGTAACTAGTTACGCGTAGGTTTCTAATTAATCTGTCACCACAAGGTGTAGTTCAGTCTTTATTTATATCTACATTGTTAGAATTGTAGGTTTGTTTGAACAAATAAATTGTTCACAAGCTCAAAACATTGTTAATGGAACACAGTCCCACGTTCAAGCTTATAGTCACTGGAACAACTACAAAATAAACAAATTTAGATATGAAAAATACTTGCCAAGTGCGAGATGGACGAAGGGTTCCGTACCATATCTTTTTCTCTTCCTACTATATCTATAAAAAAAACTTGTGTGGGAGCCTTCTAAAACATTAATTTTATTCTAGTATTCGGTTCTTATTGTTATAGCGGCAACAATAATTTCAACTCTCTAGCTGTCACGGGCTGTTCTTGAGATACAGCCAGATGATAGAACAACTACGGACAGACGACCAGCAAAGTCTAAATAATAGGGTCCAGTTACTCTTTGAGAACGGAATCCTAATAACTAAAAAGTAAACACAAAACAACTGAATAACTATAGACCTAGCTTGTTGAGTTATTATCTATTTTCCATTATTCATAAAACACTTTACATGTAGCCAGCTATTATCATAATAAATACAAATACTTACTCGGACATAATATGTTTGCGAAAGTAAGTACAATTTGCGTGCAGTATATTAATAGATAGTGTTTGATTGGTCATTAGACAAAATAGGTGTAAATGATATGTGAAATAAATTAACTAAATTAAGTGCAATGAACAAGCAAATTGAGCTTTATTTATTGTAGGCAAGGATAATTTCAAGTATTTCCAAGTTATTATTTTTCACCGTAACATCCTAAAAATCATTTTTTACAGTGTAACAAACTCCCAAATATGCAAAAAAAACATTTTATATGACGCATACCATGTACCAGATATTCACAAAAAATGCTCACAATAGCATTCACTTTTGCGTACCTACATAAATGCATTGGATCACCTGAATTTTTCAAAACAAATCAACCGAAACTAAACGTAAATCAGTGAACATTTAAGCTACAATTTCACAGTGCCTATTTTATTCAAATGCCGTGAATAAATATTCAGTCAGATGCGAGTTACGTAAACTGCGAGCTACATAAGCTGAAAGTTACACCGCAGCGCAGAGCCTTGTTAAATGCAATACTATTTTATACTAGTAATATTTTAAACTATCTGTTTCCCGCAGTTGCACCCGCAACCTGTGGGAACTACATCATGTAAACTTTGTGTCGGTTCAGGTTTCTATTTACCATGCAAATGTTAGAAACGGGCAGAGCAACTTTCGCTGAATATTTTCCGTTAACCTTTAAGTGTAGGTAAAAAAAAAATATATTACTTGCTATCAAATGTTATTTAACTATTGGTCAAACGAGTACATTATTATCATTAATACCTACAATATAAAATCTAAGTGCCTACTGTGTGGGTGGTCATTTTAGCGCACAAAAAAAAACGAAATATTTTTAGCACTCAATCGTATCTTTTACGAAATAAAACATCTGTGCGAATTCGTTGCAATTACATTCTGAAATACGAAATGGAAATGCGTAGATTCAGCTAACGAAGTGAGAATATAATAAAAGCAGACGCCTCTATCAGTACTGTGATAAATGTTACACTTTTAGAATAAGCTGTATGTTTTATATCTATGGGGATTGTGGAATCAAGCTGTTAATCGTAGCGGTTACTCTATGGACATGACAATGTGTTATGCAAAAACCAGATGTCAATAATTATAAAAGGCGAAGTTGTTTTTTTTTCAATTAACGGTATATGTATGGTAAAGCTATAATTTTGCAGCGAATAATATTTGATACTATTGTGAAACAAAAATTGTACCTAAAATACCCATTCCAAATTTTCAAATCTGAATTTAAACCTTCATTCTGAATCCGTAATTTGAAAAAAGTTCATTATATTACCACTATTATTTTGCTTTTAAGTTAGATCCCTTCAAACATAGGACAGGCAGTTTTAGACTTGCTAATAGGGTCCTGTTGGATCCCTTTAGGTACGCATCCCTGGAAATTAGATTACTGAATCAGTCATCACTGAAGTATTATAGAAGGTACCTATGTAGAAGGTATACATATCTACGAGTGTTTCTAACCACTTCTTGCTAAATTGTTCTATTATATTCATTTGAATATATTTCATAGGTTTCTTATTGTGTTATGCCTATTCTAGAATCTGCCTATCGTCAAAAGGAAGACTTAAGATAACTAACGCCATTGTGTATCATAGGTCCTAAAATAAAAAAAAATGAAATGATTACTCTTCATTGGCATACATGAAAAAAATCCATCAGACGATCAAATATAAGTATTGGTAATTAAAATAAAATTCTCATCTACACTATAAACAACACTAGAAACACATTCTAACATGGTATTGGATTTAAAGAGAATTTTCACGCACTAGTAGTTCTATTGTATCTGAACACCATTAAATGGACCGTATCGCCTCAATTCCTACGTTCGCATTAAAAGATAAACACCTGATGCACTCAACAATGTCTTGCTCTGTAGGAACGCGAACGAAGTATAAATATTTAACCTGAAGACACTGAAGGAACGGGCCTAACCCCCAACAAACGACACTCGTTCGCGTAGTGAGATTTTAATCTTTGAATGGGTAGGCAAAGGCCCGATACACATAATAAAATTGACAAAAAAAACTGACCCCAATCTTTTATGGGGATTTTCACTTGACTATTTATTTTTAGTATATTTTTCCTTATAATTGTGTGGGTATTTTATTGTAGAGAGGTATAACGTTTTTGGGATAAAAAGAATAGGTATTTCGTCTAATAAAGGTCATAGTTGAATTTGTAAGTACGACATTATTCCGTTCAACCCTTGTCACTGCCCTTCATTGTGAATGCAAATAATAGAATTAAATGAATTAAGTTTTCAATTGTGTTGGATGTTTGTTAAACTGTCTACAACGTTTTGTATAATTGATTTTATTGCATTATCTAAATAGGGTCCACTAAATGATCACAGGGGTGATTGGACTGTTCAATAAGATTTGTATACCGCAAATATACCGGCTGGCATTGAACATGTGTAGTCGGAAGCCAGTAAGTCTGACAACCAGTCTTACCAAGGGGTACTTGGTTGAGGAGGTCAGATAGACTGGAAGCCTACCCCAACATAGCTAGGAAAAGGCAAGACAGATGACGCATAATAAGCAATCCAAGTGAAACTAAGCTTCAAGGGATCAATTCAATTAATTAACTACTATTTAACAAATACCTCTGTAATGTATCAAGTCCAATACGGCGAAGTAATAGAAATTAGCTAGAATCGTGACACACGCCCTTTATATTGTCGTGACTTGGTAAAAGACTGTTCACGCATCAATCATAATATGGAATGAGTAAACGTGCACCGCTTTGAATATATTACTTGCAACTTGGATCTAGTAAATGTATGACTGTTTTATTTATAATGAATGGTTTCTGCCTGCAACTTTACTTGTGTTAAATGAAGATTTAAAGTAAAGTGAAGTGACTAAAATATTATTTAGCAGCTCATTTTATTATTTGTGTATATTTTTAAGTCTCTTCTATTATTAGTAGCCGCGACCAATAAGATATTATTTATGTTTTGGTCAAAGTTCAATTAAACACGTGTGCAAAGGTTATATTTTTAATTAATTTTATATATAAGATATTATATATATTATATATATATATGATATATAATATATAAGATATTATATATAAGATATAAACATATAAAGGTAGTTGTCTACTGTATTTTTGTGTCACCTGTGCTTTTTAATAGAACTCATCTTTCGAATGAGTTAATATAAAACGTGATCTATCTGATCGAACCCAAATACTCATCCATCTCCAAAAACTTTCAGTTTAAGTAATAAAAAGAAATTGGATTACTTCTCTAGGATTAAGGTAGTCACAAAATTTTCTCTGATCGAGGAGAATTTAGTCACGATTTTTTAAAAACATTACCTTGATACTGTTGAAGTTTGAAGTAATGTGACAAAGCTGAATCGAATTTAAAACCTTCATCACTACACTGCCTTAATATAATATCTACACTTGGTTGCAAAAAAAAGAAGCAGATACTTCAATCAAGACAACTCTTTGCAAACGCACACATTCACAAATCGCGAATATCATAACTGCTCCAATTTTTTTGCAACAACGTTCATATACATATGATGTTCTCTTACTTGGCTTAGTGCGACCCAACACAGCCTTCATTAGAGCGCAAGCTTGAAACGTAACACATTATCCTCTTATGGATGAAACCGTACCCCAAATCTGTTCGGGATTATACCCATAATTATTTCTACCTGTACGATTGTAAGCACGTTTCTCTTGTGTCCTTGCAAAAGTACAATACATGTGAAATGCTAAATGGCACGTGCCGATAAAGATTTGTAAGCGGTTCCTCATTAGGAGAGATCAGTCAATGCCTAAAAATTTTATCAGTCAATGCGTTTACAGCCTTACTGCAAAAACTTAAACATCTATTTAACACTTGTCTAAAAAAGAGTTTCTGCAAAATTGACCTTATTTCAACGTGATTGACAAGTGTTCAACAGACGTTTGAAAGTTTTTGTGGTACGACGATAAGTCTTTGTCACAATCATATTAATAAGCTTCCAGTAATGCCATACTTAACGATGCAAAATAGAACAAAGGCTCCAAATTCAATCCCTGCACTTTCAGAAATAAACCACTATGCTAATAACGCCAGCTATTTCTTTGAAAAAAATACCAACACTCATCCTTTCAAAAGTTCAGTTTTTGCCATGATTTTTCCCTCCAGCGTATAGGTATCACATTTGTCAGTACAATAGCAAAATCAGAGTCACATAGTGTGCATACAAATGTAGATACATTGCATACCTAGAAGCTGAAACAGATGAATCTGTTGATACACTCGAAATGTGTGATGTCTTCAGTTCTCAGATCTTATTCAACACGTATTTGCTCAGACAGCTTTACTGCGCAAGAACGCTGTACTGAGGAAATAAGGTGGTTTTACTGTCTCGAATGGCTAACGATTTACATGATGCATACGAAGCAAATCAATCACGATTCTGGCGAAGTAATTAAGTAATGGAGTGTTGGACAGTATAATAAAGTTGTTTAGTTGCAAATGTTCTGCTTTTCAGAGATACATATTATTATTCAGTCGTAATGTACAAAAAATATATTGTATTGATTTCAAATCAAGTTGTGAGTCATGGTCATCGGCATAAGTACAAAAATACTTTCCTAATTATCATCTTCGCTCGTAAACGGAAGCGCCTAATGACTGTTACAATAAACATTAGCACGCTTGGCAGACGGATTCATGATCGCACGCGGCACTCAATACTCGTAGCTGTATTTATAGAAGCACATAAATAACGCCATGGGATCGATCGCCACTATGTTCTATAGGAAGGACACTACCCGGAACGAAACTAAGCTAGCCGGAATCAAAATAAATCGTGATTCCCTATCCCTTCCCTTTACCCGCTGTCATTAATTCAAAGTCACGCGAACAAATGTATTTTTCAAATACATGCACATTTCATTTTATCGTCGGCCCCATCAGTAAAGGAAATAGGCGAGGAAATCCGCACGTTTTAAATTAAAATTCGCGACGTGTATATTGCTTTATGAAGCGTCACCTGTCGAGGAATGTCAGCCATGTTTGTATGTTTACCTTTCGATTTATTGGCTGCGGTACTATGATGCGGATTCTAGGAAGAATTCTGACAATCCAATTTCCATTCGGAACTACAGAATATCGAGTGCAACAGCGGAACTCCTAGAGGTACCTCTAATATACCCGAAGACGGGGAATGAGTGGGCCTTTTGTACGATTTCATCTTGGGGGAAAGTTTAATTGGATTTATTGTCAGAAATAATCTCTCAATATCCCTGAGTTTTATCTGTGTTCGACACGTGAAGACAAGTTGCTCTAGTGGGAACAGTTTATCTGCCGTATACAATAAATTGTGGATATAGGAATGTAGGTCATAGGTGCAATCGCTTTTAAATATAGAACCCTAGTATTTCTTTCGCCCTAGTAAGTACCTGATTGAAAGAAAATGTTGAAGCAAAAATTGCCGTTGTAATATACATAGATACGTGTTCTACAAGGCAAGTGGTCGATACACTTTATAATGCTATTAAAATTAATAGCGTCATTACATTTAATTTAATAGCTCTAATGAATAAGCCATTTGCATAGCATATTTTGTCATTTACTATACTACGACGTAATATACATATCTGACCAGTCAATCATTCACAACACGAAGTTGAAAAAATAGTCGATCCAATTTTTATGCAATATATTGTAATTAACGTGCGGGCGTATTTTGTAATTACATATGTTTGTTTAATATTTTACGTGCAATATTTTGACTTTAATTTCAGTACAGTTTCCTATTAAAAAAATACTTCGATAATATACTTAAATTATTACGTTCGCTGTACTCTTGTGTACTATATTAGGACACAATGGAGTCAAAATAACTGACCGGCAGGTAATGGGTTATTATTTATTATTAAAGTTTTGGTTTTTTTATTACTTTTCCACTTAGTTTGTTGCCCGAGTGATTTATAAGCTACCAACGGCAATAAAACATTGCTCAGACTGGCAGGGACACGATACAAAGTTATGCAATCTTGCTTAATAACTTTTAACAAATTCGCTTATCACGCTTCAGCCTTTGAGAAAAGCCAGCCATTCATTACTTTATAATATTCATTTGATTATTTTGTAATTGGATTATTTACTCAATCTTAATTATGATGGATTAAAAGGTTATCTATTTCTTAACTTATTCTTTTCAGTCTAAGCTTTATGATTTGCCGAGTAACCTAATAGGCGTGTTTTTAGGTATTATTTTTGTAACTCTTTTGCAAATAATTCTGCCTAAATTCCACTCTCGGCACACAAACACATTTTCAGATGGGTAGATGGGTTTCATTTCTGCAACGTAAGGGATCGCAACCACTTTATATACACATCTTCCAAGAATCTTGCCTTCTAGATGTGTTCGTGGAAACCTATAATTCTCGTAATATACTTGATAGTGAGAGATCTTGTTTCTGATGGGTAGCACCCAACTAAATAGGACTTTTCGGCTCATAGCAATATGTGGTTCAATTAATTTGGCACTAATGCCCAATTCCTATGAACAAGAAACAAGATGTTTAGCAGACATGGTTGGAAGACGTATCTTCTTATACAACCTTATACAACTATAACGGTTCTTTCAAATTGGAGGTTCCATGCTGTTGCCGCATTGCGCGTTTCTTATAAAAACAAGTGAACATCGCACGACAAACGCACCATTGCCACACGACAGCCCCACCGACACGTTGACATGCAATTGGAAAGAACCCTTAAAGATTCAAACACCACCCTATACAAACTTAATTCATCATCATCGGCCACAGAGCATCTTGGTCAGATGATTGTGGCTTGTCTAAGCGGTTATTAGTGCCGCAAGCACTTTCTTTTGTGGCTAAATAAGCCAATAGCTGCACGACACCTCTTGCCGCATTTGTCGCAGGTGAAGCGCGGGTCATCCACGGGTGCAGCGTTCTTGATGCGAAGCCTTTTCTGCTACAAACTTAATTAGACTTCCAATTACAAATGCATATAGAATTGTAATAACTGCAACTATACTTCATCGAGTCAATCAGCATTCACAGATGGTACATGTTATTAAAACAAGTCTGTTATGTCGATTGTTCTTTGAACCAGCTTTCCGGTGACAGTGATAGAAACTACGGAACCATTTCTCTTGTTATGGTTTGTTGGAGTAAAAAGTGGAGGTAAAACTCAGTATGTTATACTGAGTTTTACCTCCACTTTTTACATTCACTAGGTACTAACGTGGCTCTGTGAGGTGGTAGTAAAATGCTCACAACACAACTGCAATGGGCAATGGCATATATTATTCTAACCAGCAGTAGGATGCTGTCATATTTTACATATTTCAGTATCTATTATTTATTTTAAAATCTCAACTTTGTAGTACTTGTTGGTTAGTAGGTCACAATATGAAAGTAAAATTAATATTATTAATCAATAAACATTATAAAACTCCAAATTAATAAATTACAAAGTTTTGACAGCTGTAGGCATTGACATCAATAATATTCACTTTCTTCAGAAAAACTTGTTGAATTGATTGATGTTTACGAATATTTACGAAGGAACTCTTAGGGCAAATTAATTATATTTGTTGAAAGAGTAAGCGGAGATGGAGGAAATCTATTAATACAGCAATTAGATAGCCAAACATATAATGTTACGTACGTTTGTGGTTGTTAGTTCGTGCTGTTTAGTATTCAAGACATCGTAACATGAACAATAATGTTGAGCAACTGTTGATTTTGCTAATTGTAAGAAAAACAAACTACTAATTTACTGGCTTAAAACATTGGGGTCGACTGACAAAATGTCGGCAGTTCTAATAGAAAATATTTCCACCACTGACTTCGTGCCTTCATATCTATCATTTTCAACGTCTATCCGAATTTAGACGGAATTGTAAACGAAGCGCGAAATTCAATTATTTGTTGTATACCGAAATAAAAATGTTGGTGGATTTAGGGAATAAATATAACTCAACAGCGGTAAATATTGGGTGGAAATTGGAAGAGCAAAGAAAAGGTTCTCGTTTCTTACTGAAACTACAGATACGCTAACCTTACATCGGTTAAAAACAATGAGCGATACGCCTGTAAATTAAACGATGACATAATTATACAATTAAAAATAATGATTAAGTAATTGTAGCACAAATTCCATTACAACTACCATTGTATATTGTCTCATAGATATCAACTATGAACTATTTATCACATCAGCCTAATCCAGTGTTCTGATGATAACCTATTTCTATCCGATGACCTTTACTATGTCTAAATTAATGTATGACAGCAATTTCAACAAACCATTCATAGACTTTTAGTATTTTGCGACATTTTCCGGTCAACTTGTCAGCCGATGTTTTTATCATCGGGTCATTCTCTAGAGGATTCGCGATTTACGATCGAAGGACCAAACATTTAATTTATTCTTCTTGACAGCCGCTTAAAGTTTAGAATTTTATGATTACAGCTAGGACCCCTGGGATCTGGGAACTGCTCACCCGGAGAAAGCACACAGCTTTATTCAAACAATGAGCTGAAGACGTGGCAGAAGCACACTAACCAACTCTTCAGCTTACAGTTAATATAGACCATAGTCTTTTTTTAAAAATGCAGTCGAATACGGGATTACACATTTTGCTTAGCGAAAAGAGAATAAAAAACCGACCCACAGTGAGCAAGTCATATCAGTGGCCGAAAACCATTGGAGGATTATGTACCGAGTCTTTTTCATTAGCTGCTGAAAATGACCATACTGCAATATGTACCTATATAATACCCATATACTGCTTAATCACATTACATTAATGTGGTCCATTTAGGATTTTCGGAAAGGTTACAGAACATTTGAAAGCGGATTTGATTGAGGCAATACAATCAATTATTCCGCAGCTATCAAACAGTCGTTGGACTAACTCTAACTAAATTATTCAGGACCTACGTAGATACTTTTTAGGGTTCCGTACCCAAAGTGTAAAACGGGACCCTAAAAATTTAAATAATGGTACGGAACCCTTCGTGCGCGAGTCCGACTCGCACTTGGCCCGTTTTTTTTTTCAATACTGTACAAGCACGGCTTGCTGACATGATACAGGCTTTATTGGATGTACCGAATGTTTTATGCAGTTGACAGCTGTCAGTTTTAGAGGAAAAATAGCGTTGTATTGCTAACTGACAGCATTTGTCAACGGCACCAAAACACGATCGGGATATACTCCAGTCTACTAAAAGTGTTAGGGTGTCACTATGTACTAAGATGACATTGACAGATAGGGGCAACTTGCCTACATACAAACAGTGTGGTTAAACTGTCAGAAGTGACACAATGATTTAAGGGTTCAAGTTCACCCTTGAGCTAGCCTTGACTTAACGCCATCTGGTGACCAGAAGATTTATTATATTTCCTTATAACGCATGGTTTGTACCTTTTTCAGTGTTTTATCAACGTTCACGCATGAACGACATTTTCCACACCATATTTTACTAATTTTATAGCTAATACGAAAACTATTTTCAACACACAATGGTCTCATAGAAAAACAATCTTACTAAGTAACTTTTACCTTAATTTAATATTAAGCTTGGCAAAAGGAAAAACACTCACACGTTTTTCCAAATCCTTTGTTACGGTGTCATGGCTGCCTTACCCTTAATGGTACTCAAGTTTCGTGAATTTCTCTGCCATAGCTATAAATAAGGACGTAACATGCCCAGGACATGGAGACAGGGACCATCCTTGCAGTATGTCAAGAAACAATAATAGGCTTAGTGGACACTATCGAGAGACGTGAGTGATCACACAACGAGTGGACGTTGTACAACAGTGTGTTCAGGCTTTACATCGCGTGTGGGATGCAGTTTACCCTACAGTTAGAAGTACCTACGACATGTTTTTCTTCCATTATCAACATTGAAGGAAATGAGAATATAGTTAAGCTCAACGTTTTGAAACTTTCCATAGCTTATCTCCTTAAGGGAATTCGGTTAGCGATAAGTGAATACGGGAAAGCCGTTCCTTATCTGTGGTGTTTATTTCAGGCTTAATTAAAATAACTCGTAAAACTTGCTCGAGGGAAATCAGAAGAATGCGACCTAAAGCCGTAATGGAATTCATTATGTGTGTATGTGTGTGTGTTTATTTACCTACGTGAACATTTTCTCCAGGATTTTAAAATTCAATGAGTGAACCGCGTCTACTTCGCATCGTTGGCTGATGAATGAAAGCTATTTTCTTCTTTTTTCTAAAAAAAGCAACATTGCTTTTCACTCGATTCTTTCAGGACAGTAATGATTTTTCGTGAGATGTATGTTGATGTGTAGCTACATAATATTCCTATTTTTTCACTTTTTTGTTTTTTTTTTACGTTACAGTAAGCAGGAAAATACTAACTAGCTTTTTCATTTAAAAAGAAATGGATACATCTTCTTTGCAATAACAAAAATACATGTTGTCTACTCGACAATCACAATGAAAACTGAAAGATGAAAAAGTACACAATACACGCGATTTGATAGACTGCCTTGGAAACAATAAATAAAAATGTGTACGTGGAATGCCGGCATACCTACTCGTTATTTGATTTCCGAATAGCAAATCTAGGTTTCATATTGAAGGTAAATATGAACTGAAGTTATTTATGTGGTACAAAAATGTTTATGTTGGTCTATGACGAAAATATTTCTTTTACTAGTTAAATATAAGAAAAGTATAACAAACAAAACACACGGAAATCCAATTGAAAACTTTCCTAAAGAACATGGCTTTCTTTTGTTTACATTGTTATGTATCTTTGTAGTTATAAACGAGTACATGTTAACGAGTTGTATCACACATAATTGGGTACACACTTGTTTCAGCTTTTGACAACTTCAAACGACTGTCGAGTATACTGTTCTAAGTAATGGGAACAACGGTTTAACAAGCATTTTAATAAAATCTCGCTGTAACAATATTAATAGGCAAATGTCTACAACTGTCTATACCGAAACTGTTGTGTACTGGGAAAGTTTTTCGTCCGGTTTCACCCGCGTTCGGTAGGGATAAAATGGCAACTTCCCATCATGCAAGTTCTATCTACCAGTCCTCAAAACTTCATCTGCATCGGTTAAATCTTGGCTATATTCTCGCTCATAAACTGCTTCCTATCTGATTTATTAATTTACACACACATTACTTGTTTGACCCAAACAACATGATTAGGAAAAACAGATCAGCATCATTATCATCTTCTTAATTGTTATTGATCCCTTGTTCACCCTTAATGAGTACGGAACTTGGGTTAGTTTAACCTCTAGTAACGTTAATACAAATTGTTGGTATCTTTAACCCAATTAAAGCAACCCACATTGGGCCCTCGTGATGGGAAACGGGCCTAAGTTCCTCTCAAACCTAACAATGGGACCATTAAAGGCATTATACCCTTATGGCATTATGGTACAGTCGTCAGCCATCTTTTAAAAGTGTTTAAACTGCACTTACGTTAATGGCTTCTCGGTTTTATACTTTCAACGTCAGCTTAACAATCACTAAGTGATTTCGTTATATATGATAATATTATGCATTTCAAAATTATGACCTCCGGAAAATGGTGCTCTAGAGACCTATAAAACAACAACATAATTTCTTCATAAATCTGACAATATTTATGACAAATTATTTTTGTTATCAATTTGGTTGACACACCATATCGCTATAATGAAAACAGTATCTTGGTCCGTCAAATCGTCGAACCCAAGACCTCGAGCTTTATGGCAACAAGACCACTATACTCACGTCACTATCCTTTCAGTAAGAGATTGTTGAAAAATGTCTATTTCAATTCGCATAGGTAAACATGACGTACTGAACTCTGGACTACTTACGAGTTTAAAATTAAACTTCTTTTTATTCTTTCATTCGACAGAGGGCGTTATTTATTCTAAACCGTTGATTTCAGATCAATTTGTTTTTTCTTCAAAATGTTTATCATTACGTACATTTTCTTCATATTCGCTAAAGGTGCTTGACGAATGAGTTGTAACAGTTATAAATAAAACAAAAACTATTGTATGCAAATACGTGTGTTACATTGACCTAAAGTAAATAGATATAAATAGAAATAAAAACAAAATACGTACGATTATAAGCAAAAACAGTGGAAAATCAATAATTGAAGATGATGTTTATTTATGTTGAATGCTTGATTTCAATTATCAAACTTTTTAATAATACCTTTACAACATGTTTCTAAAAAATAACTAGTTACCGATATTCATTAGCGGAAACTAAAGATAAACAAAAAACATTTTCACCACACAAATCAGTGCCGGCATCATAAAAAAATATTTGTTTAGCGAAACAAGAACCGCGAAATTCAATGTTTACAAAACAAATAAAAGATTACAAGATAACAAAAAAATTGTACTTACAATGTTTTAACAAATAGTGGTTATCAGAGTAAACTGGTAGATTATATTATTTTCTTAGAGATTGGGAACACGAAAATTGTTCTTTACTGTTTTGTAAGCGCGCGATTCGCGAGTCTCGCGGTCGGTCGGGACGACGCGTCAGAGTACACTGGCTTAACTCACTACCCAGCCGCAGCTAACTCTCGTAACTTGAAACTATCTTTATCGGCACTTTATCTTCGATAGCTTTGTAACAAGCTCCAATGAAAGCCTATCACCGATATCCTATCATCAACGTGATAATGAACAGCTTTTACTCGGAAAATGCATCCCATCGTATGTTTGTACAATTGAAATTTTAATTGCAGTCCGTGGCGATAATTAGTTTGGTTTATGTCGTTGATTGCGGTTAATGCATAATATTAATATCAGTAGGCAACAAGCAATTTGTTGTGAATTCAATTCAAATGATATTCCTGCACACGTGCTGTTTATTTCATATGCAAAATCTGAATGTAAATAAATTGCTGAATATATAAATCAATTGATATGACAATGACTAAGACAATTTGATATATTGTCATAACCATACATTTACAAGTAATTCCTGTTTTACTAAAAACAATATTCACGCTATAAGTTGACTAAACGGATTTTGGTTGGCAATTGAATTTACTAACTTCTACATTATGTCACTATCCAAACTTTGTAACCGCTAATCTACTTGAGGGATTCATTGATTGTTCCATGTTTACACTAGCCGCAGAAACAAGGAAGTAGTAGTAAATGGAATTTGATTGAAGATGATTAATGAGTGCCATGACATAGCTAAGTGGAATATAGTGATGTAGTGGCCAAGAAAATAGTGAGAAAACCCAAGCTGTTATTTGTTTACGTTAATTTCAAATCACATTAACCAATCGCAAGGAAAGTCCAATTAAAACTCTGTAAATAAAACGTAGGAAATCCATTTCTTCATGGTAAAGTGGTTATGCAATTTATCCCTATTAAATCCCCGAAAACTTTACAACTTTAAGTACCCATTTCCTTTTACAGGAAACAGAGGTAGGAAAATTCCAAGTACCGAATTCATACTACATTCGTCTACCCATTAGTAGACGGCCAAAGGTTGGTTGTCTACACACATGAAACGGTAACCCGAACAGAACAAACACAGGGTCTTCGTGTTCAGTCATGAAAACACTGAAATACGACCAAAACTACGTGCTCAAAGTATCAGTGTCAAGTGATAATTATTACGTTGACACGCTAAGTAAATACCTTCCATAAATTATATGAAATGATAGTCACAATTACTGTTTATACTATTATGACGACACAAGTTTATTTTGGACGATAAGCCGTGTCTACAAGCAAACATAGGCTCTTTTGGTAGTTTTGTTCAATTTTACCGTGTATTGAGCTGGTGATCAGCATTATCTTGGAGATAAAACTCCTGAATGATTGTATTGGACATTAGTTGTTACCAAAATATTATGGTGGTGACCTTGTCTATATAGTATAGATAGTGCTACTCGAATTACGTCGATCAATCTATTTGCAGTCCACTAGTTGACACAAGCCTTCCTAAGTGGAAATGACCAGTAACAACAAAGGTGAAAATGCCTTCCAAATTCAAAAGCCGCAGTTCGAATAATAAATTGTTTTTAGAAAAAACTTTTTATTCTATTCAACAGAATAATGAAATTTTATTTAATTTCATTCATAGAATACCGATAAAAAACGGGACCCAATTTATTTGAAAGCGAACTCACTATTATTCAAATATTGTTATTCAATTTATTCAACGATATTGTTTTTCAATCAGTTCTGATTTGGACATAGTTGTTAGGATAGTACTCTGGTAGCCTTCACGAATTCTTTATAGTAAACAAACTGAGATCAGCTATTCAGTAGTTCAAAGACATCAATATGTATGATAATGATTTGTAGAAACAGTGGCCACTATCAACATTCGATTCGCCAATAAGGTGATTGAAGCATTATCTAAAGCCATAACCAATATTTGGTAAGGGTCATGACCAGGATTCGAATAACCAATCAGGAAGCCTAAATAAATAATAACGAGCATTTGTATTCTTCACCGGTCATTCATTCATTCGTTCTCATCAGAAAATGTTGTGATTGTAACACGATGACCAAAGTCAGTACACAATGCATAATTATTGTAGCAGTTTTCATTGAAATCGTTATATTCATCGAAATAAATGTATTTTGTAGTTCATTGGCGACTCCATCGCGTGGTGTGGGTTCGATGCCCACTCGGTACAAATAAATAATGGCTCTATAATGATTAATAGCATTAAAAAGGACATTGAATGAAGTCGCACGGTTGACAGTAGATAGAATCAATAAAACCACAAAATGATGAGCAGGTTGCATTCCAAATTAGTGTGTGTCACAAAAATTTGCAGTGCATGGGTTTGTATACATATAGGTGGAACTTCACTTAGTCATTTCGTTACGGGCATTACAGGGCTGTTTGTGGATGTCTATAGTTAGTAGTAGTACCTTAAAAAATGCTGATCTTCAGCCTGACTTTTTATCAGTCTTTATCTTTTTTACTTGTCAATGAACTCCAAAATGGTTCTTAGGCAAAATACTAATGAAATGTTTAAAATGGTATGCCGTAGGTCATAAGACCAAAAAATCATGAGTATCTTTCTTAGAACAGCTAATATTTATAATACCTTAATATAAAAATATTGGCTTAATTCATGAGGACCAACTCTTGATAGAACACACGTGAAATAAGCATGTTTCTAAAGATTGTAAACATATTTTGTTATCAAAGTTGCCGTAGCATAACATGTCTGAATATCTTCTGATTCTAAGAATGAAACACTTTTAGAAAGTTACATAGTTATAACTATGTAATATACGGACTAAACATGTTAAGGAAAGAATTCGTGAAATAGGTAGAATACCTAGTTATATACCTATGTATTTCCAGTCTACCGCCTTCATAAACAAACAATTATTAGAAGTTAGAGACAGGCATGCGTAATTCAAAAAACCTCCACATTATTTTGGAAAACAAACACGTGTATAATGTTTACAAAATTTTCCTAAATGACCAGTATTTTATACCTTTCGGAAAGCCTCCGTGAACACATTAAAATGATCCGTAATAACAATGTTATGTACATATAAATGTGTTTCTGTCTAGACATCAGTTACCGCGTTAATCTGGGGGATGAAGCTAAATATAAAATCGGATACATCACTCATTTGTAATATTTTAGACTCGGTTTTAGAAATAAAGCGCGAAGAAATTAGTTTATTGCAGTGCAATGTGCTTTGAACAGTCATTCGTATAATTTATGACAGACGTTGAAATTAAACTAATGCTTAGATCAACCAAAGTAGAGCGGAGTGGAGAAGGATTTAATCAACCAACAGAATTTCTCCACTCACGTAAAATACTACTAAGTAGGCAGTAAGATATCTGAATATCGAAATTAATAAACTGAAATTCGTTAAAAACCATTCCGGTCCCCTTGCTTAGTTCGAATTAATATTTAGAGTTCGAATATTTTCCACCTACCTGATCTGATCTGAAAGATGATATGGATCTTGAATCCATATCATCGTTTATTGCATTCCATAATCTTCTGCTTGATTTTTATAGGCCCGAGTCTCTTGTTTATCTAGTTAAACAAACTGTATGAGGTTGCATACGATCTCCCAAACTTATACCTATGTACCCATTTCAGCCTCATTGATGCCCGAAGGTGAAATGGTAACGTTTTCTGTGAAAACTAATGTTTAAGAATGACGCCGCTATTTCAAACTTCCAAGTTGCTGTAGTGTTTCGAAACAACAGCTCAAAGTTTGCAGTAGCTGCCTGTAAAGTTAACCTGAACAGAAAACTATATAGTATCAAGGTAATTTTTATAGTTAAGTAGCTAGTTTTTTCTTCTACATAATATCTAAAGAAAGTTCCGGAATTGAAAAGCAATTCCTTTTTCTATTGTACGATTGCTCGCAAAACGATGCTCCATCTCAAAGTTCATTAATTAGGTAAATAAGAGTAAAAATGCGTTAAAAACTTGTTCAAGTTTTAATGAGGTCATATTACGAATGCGATGGAATTCACAATAGAATTTAATTTGTTCGCAAATTCTATCTCTCCTTAGAACTAGCTAGTCAAAACTACTAGTTAGTGGTACTTGGATTAGTTTATTAAAAACTGTCGTCTAGGTTCACATTACAGGCTCTAAAGTGCTGAAAAATCTGTTTATTAAAATAAATAATTGACAACGGTTTTCTCTAAATTCGTGCCTTTTTTGTTTTTCCAAAGATTCACAATATGACTCGTCTTTATTTTGAACTATCCTTTTAGGTTTATATTACGTAGGTAATACGTCATTCACACTTAGGTACTTAATATTTGTATCATGCGCCTCTATCTTCAAATGCGATCGAAAAGCGATAAAATTTAATATTGCCATACATGCAAATATGCTATGCAGTCTTGACAAGTTGTACAAGACCTGTCTGATGCGTGTTAACACTTACCTAGGTAGTGTAAGTTTGAAAATTGATATTAATTTCGAACTTCATATATCGGTCACGGTATATTGGTCTAGGAAGTGAATTTGGAACGTGCAAGGAAGGGAGACCCAAGAGTTCAGTTTTAATCAAAATCATATTACAAAGTCCTCTAGAAATTGCACGTGTTCCAAATAACAGTTAATAAGCTCAAAGATAGAGCTTTTCATTAAACCTAGTTTGTACTATTTCTTAAAAGGAATAGAACTACATTATAAAGGCACTCGAACTCTATTATACGTGTATACCCAAAGGAAGTCAATACTTGATTGAATGCTCGATTATTTGTTCATTGGATGAAATGAGGCTACTTCGTCACAACTCACGTCACGCACTTACGATGGTTGGGATAAATAATCTTACCTACAATAAAATATCAATACCAAACTCTTACCAATTTAGCAGAGAGAGATATGAGACGATAGTGTTACGTCAGAAAGACACACATTTTCTTTGCCTTCGGGAATTTCAATTTAAATACCTTTCAAAACATTCCAAGTGACAGTTCTAAAATTATATGTGACATACAGACAGACAGATAGACTCGGACAGTGATGTACGGTCGTAAAGATGTCGAACGTAACTCCATTGGTATGAGACTCTCATAATTTATGCTTAAATGGCTTGTCTCATTCCTACAAAAATATATTGATACCTAGCTTCCGCCAGCGGCTTCACCCGTGTGGCGAGGGAACACCTTCTCGAATATGGATTAAAAGTAGCTAATACGTTGTTATGTTATGTTTCATAAAAATCCATGAGTTCATTAAAAAAAAGCTTTTGAAAGCTTTTGCCTTCAAGAGAAAGAGACATCCATGCATCCATCCATACATACTAACTTTCACGTTTGTAACGTTAATAGGATAACATGATTACAAGGAAGGAAGGAGGAATTGGAAATCCACCAATTAATTAAGGAAGTATTAGGTATAGAAAAGTGAACAACATAATTTAATTACCGGTCCATTCGATTTGTTTGAAAGTCTCAAATAATGTCTTGTACTTGTTATCCTCTTTATTGTTGTCAATACGTACTTTTTAGAAACTTTTGAAACATCATATAATTAAAATTTTTGTACTTACTGAACATGTTTGCCTACGGCAAGAACGGTTAAATCGACAAAAAATCTGTTCCATAATAAGGAATTTTAAAATTGTCTTTAAAAATAACCACTTTTAGGTCAAACTTTTAGTCGGCCGATAGTTTTATATAATAGGTACAGAATACAGATAATTATAGTGCCCAGTCTGATTAAAGGCTCGAGCAGACCGGATGCGTATGCGTAACCACGCGCGTAGTCACGCGCGTAGTTACGGCGTAACCATGAGTTGTAATGTATGGAAATGTATGAGACAGGCCACACCGCTTGCGTAACGTAGACACGCGCGTCGTTACGCAAGCGGTGTGGCCTGTCTCATACATTTCCATACATTACAACTCATGGTTACGCCGTAACTACGCGCGTGACTACGCGCGTGGTTACGCATACGCATCCGGTCTGCTCGAGCCTTAAAAAGTTTGATTGGATTCACGATGACCTTTACTCTGCCAATCAATGGAGTAACTATTGTAAATGTCGGTCCTGCGCCTGATCTCTTTCCGGTCGTGTCGGATTGCCGTCCCATCGGGTTATGAGAGTGAAGGAATAGGGAGTGCACCTGTGTCTGGGCAAATGCTCGTGCACTATAATATGTCCTGCGCAGCTGGCTGATCTCCTTAAATGAGAACAGCCGCCGTGGCCGAAGTCTGCCGTGGACGCCATTATTGGTTGACAGTCGTTCTTCTCCGTAAGAGAACCGCGCATCTTGACGTTTCTTAAACACCTTTAATAGGTCTATATGAAATAAAAGCCTTTGACTTTGAGTACAGTCAGAGTCTACAGTGTATGCGGGCTCTTAGAAATATTTAGTAAATCTTAATAAACTCTGTAATTTCAGCGTAATTACCGTACAATCAAGAATTTGTGAGCTATCCAGATTTAGCTAATCACGTCATTACAACTTTAGCGTGCGTCTGTAAATTAAATTATGTAAATAAGGATAAAGAAAGTGAAGATAAACATATACCTGTAGGTATGTGGTTCACCTATTGTAGCTCAGTCTGAAACATTTTAAAGACATTTTGCTCTGTCTACTCATAATTCCGTATTGAAGGGCTATATAATCAATAGGTAGGTTATTCTGTAAAATGGTGTTGCAAAGAATGGAAGACTGTAATTTACAAAAGATCTCTCAAAGAAGTCTTAAATAGGGCTCCTTTGGGTTTGGAAACTAAAAAAGGAAACACTCCTGCGCACCAATTGCTTATTTACACTTACAATAAAAACAATGTAAGAGACAGACCCGTTACTGTCGCTTAATATCTTTTGTGCTAAACTGTCAACATGATTGTTATGTACATCACATTATACTTTACAGCTATTTAAAGATTATTTGGCTCAAGCCCTGCATTCTATGTAAATAAGGAGCTCTAGTGGTGCTCAGATATTATGCTAATAGTCGATGCTCACGCGTTGGTTTGAGCATAAATTAATACCCGCTTATCGATGTTCGATATTTGAATCTTTAAGTTGTGTTTGTTTGAATTGTTCCAGATTTAGAATGGAATTATGGATAATGATCACTAATATGGAATTCATTCTAAACAGTGGTTACACTACACCCCCGTAAAGATACGGTCCCTAAGTGGCAAAATACTGAATGTGAAGGATATTTGAAAATGTCACAACAGCCAAAAATCTTATTTCTTAATAGTACTTTTTAGAACAAGCTCTTCGTGTAACAAATTCATTTCACTTGAAATTATATAGAACAAAATGTAAAACAATTAGCTAACTTTAAGGCCTTAATATTGTGTTAATGAAAAACTAAAACTAATTAAATTCGAAGACATGAAATAATAACTTTTTCATCTTTGAACAATTTCTAGATTAATTTTATAAGACGAATTCGTTTAACTTTTTTGTTAGGTCTTTTTGATAAGTATCAATTATTTTTAATAGAAAATTTCAATTGGGTAATAGATATTCATACCCTATTGCTTTAGAATATTCTTAGAAATATAAATTTTACCATTGATTATATTCTATATTGATTATATAAAAATCATAGTTGTAATACTTATCTTCCCTACGTAGCATGAAAAAAAGTTACTTTCTCTGTCCCTATATCCCTATGTATGCTTAAATCTTTAAAACTACGCAACGGATGTTTAATAGATAGAATGATTGAAGAGGAAGGTTTATATGAAAAAAACAATATCCATTTAGTACCACCATTGCACACTGGCGAGGCCAGGGCGGGTCGCTAGTTGTTAAATATTAAAAAATGTAACACAAAACTAATCTCAATTTCATCAAAAACAGTTACTATACCTACAGTTTACATAACCATGTTTACAATCCGTCAGCAAAGATTGATTTACTAAATATTATTTTTCCTATTCACAATGATTCATGAGATAGGCAAGGGCGAAAAGCTAATAATACGTCTGAGTTGTTTATAAACCATAGATTAAAGTAGCCCTGTAGTTGACCGTTGTAGGGAATTAACATTATGTACTTACTTGCAGAGTATTAACTATGACCCAAGGGTATCAAACAAGTTTTATTACCTATATATTTCTCCGAAAACGGAAAAATAAAATAACTTTTATAATAAAGTCATTGTCGTAAACACTTGATATAGTTATGTATCTGTTCCGTGCCTATTATTAATGTTTGTGTGGCTAAATACTAAATAAAATAGTAGATATTCAAGTACCTACATAAATTCAATTGTTAGGCAAACACATAGTTCCGACATGTTATGGACATGTTGCTCCCTTAAGTATCTACCAACAGTAAAATCCGGTGTATAAACATAATTAAGCTTGTCTATAAAATAATTACCGTAAATACTTATCTAGTTCAAGTCTTTGATACCACGAAAATGTATTTATGGAGTTAAGTATTGAAATTAATCTGAAGATTATCCAAATTTCAATTACTTAAGTTTTCGTGTAGAAGTTTATAATAAGATAGGTAATAGGTAATAGGATGAAACTGAAGTCTATTTTATACAGGATTTGTTCCAAACTATGTGTTAAAAATAGTTGAGGACAACGTTCATTGACACGCCAATAAAATTAATAAAACAAACACAGAAGTATCTAATTAACTCATACCATTCGTGGCACATTTAAAATTATGCGTTGGCGCCGGCGCTGTGCAAATTGTTCAATAATTCATCGTATGGTGGCGCCACCGTCTATGTAAATATTGGCACCAAGCCTAAAAAACTATTATGTGTGGCATTCAATTACAAATGCGGTCAGATTACCACGGAATTGTGACATAATAAAGAGTGGGAAAAGATCCAAATATTATATTTTTTTTTCTATAATTATTATTGGTATTAGATAAGTTTTAATTGTCTTGAAAACTTTTCAGTGATTAGCTTTCAAAGGTTTCTTTTTCATAAACTGACTTACATTCATAAAATAAACCTTTGCCATAGCACGCTTTGATTTCAGCAGTAGTGTGAGCAAGTTCCACTAAATCAACTTCATCACTGAACCAAAATACCTATTACTTTAGGTACGAAATAATGTTTTACCGAAAAACATTTTAACATTATTTACTGTAGTACCAAATCAGCTCCTATTGTTCTATCCCTCACCGTGAGTCATATTTACCAAACTGAAAACTGAGACTGCTATCAAGTCCATTAAGTTCACTATCCTAGAAGATTGAACATCTTTATAAAATATAAAAATAACTTGAAGAAACATGATATCTTTTGTTTGTCAGATGCAGCCACGAAACTGCACGTATGCCAACCAACGTTAAAGGAATATTTTCACAAAACTTCATTAAAAACTTCTGACGTCTGACGTTTCCGTCTGGTCATAAATATGGCGTACATATAGCAAATTATTTAATACTAGCCGTTTTCCCTCGGTTTCACCCGCGTCCCGTGGGAGCTACTGCCCGCACCGGGATAAAATATAGCCTATGTTACTCGCAGATAATATAGCTTTCTAATGGTGAAAGAATTTTTAAAAACGGTCCAGTAGTTTTTGAGCCTATTCATTACAACCAAACAAACAAACAAAGTTTTCCTCTTTATAATATTAGTATAGATACAAAAATAGAATTTATACATCTACCTAATAGTGCAAAGTTATTAAATTAACGAGATGTTAAACCAACAGGAAATATTTCCTGCACTCGTAACAATGGCGTGCGGACTCTTATTTATGTTACCTATTTTATTTTTAGTTTCAGTTATGGCAGTTATGACGTTTTTATTTTAATTGAACTTGTAAACTTTTGGGTCGTTGGTATATTAAAATCTATAAAAACACCTGACTGTTAGCGGCCATTTGATAATCTTTGGAAGTTGTTACGGGAAGTCAGAAGCCAGAAAGTCTGACAATTAGGTCGAGGAGGTTACATAGGCAGTCACTCCTTATAAAACACTGGTGCTCAGTTGTATCCGATTAGACTGGAAGCTGACCCCCCAACATACATGCGAAAAGGCTAACGTTCTCTAAAAACATCCTATACAATAAAAATTCTAGATTTCTTGTAAGACCAAAAGCCTCCCTGATAATTGGAACCTCGAAATCTTAATTAAAGAATCGGGCCAAAGACAATGTGTAGATATGTGATCCGGTTTCATGATAAAGGCAGCCTCACAAGTCGCCAACGAGATCGCAAGTTGGGAGAGTCCAAGATAATCCGCTGCTGACTTAAACTAATCCAATCTAGATTTGCCAAATTACTTTTTGCGCTGCATTCTACTAAGGTCATTTGCTAGGATTTCTTTGCGCCACTGGCTATCTATAGTTACCTCGATTTTAATCATACTACGCCATCACATCATGTTGGTTTAGTAGAACAATTCACGGAACAATTTTTGGCGGTTTTCATTTCAAAAGGGAGGCCGAAGTTCCTTATTTGTTTAATGGAATGTTATTTTAGGTCCTCTATCAAATTATATAAAAATATAAGAGATTCAAGAACTCATCCATTGTTTGGTTCAATTGTACTAATGTGTAATGTAGACAGTATTAATTACATTACCCGATATAATTCCTAATTCTTGTAAAAAACCTAATTAAATTGTAAACAACTTTAGATTTTATAAAAAAATTAAAAATTCATTCAATTTTACTTAAATAACTTTATTTATAAAATTATAAGTTCTTGTGAACTTATCTATTAAACTCCAAGTTAAATATTGATTCTATTTGGGAACATCCTTCCTGCTTCCTTTATTGAAATATTTCAAAAGTAATCATAAGATGTTACCCGTGTTAACTGGTTGCAATTTAGACCCAAAAGCATTTTCACCAAAAAAATATACCGATGTGTCCTTTTAAGGAAAACAACTGTTTACCATAACTACAAAAGTAAGTATAACTCCTACCTTCCTACCAATATTATATGGGACTTTAAATAATAAAAGGACTGATATTACTTATATTGCCGGTCGCTGACGTTATAAATTGTTGGTGAAACCGTTATAGAAAATAAATACGGTAAGAACTTTCATCCAAGCACATTTCCAGAAGCTTCGTTTCATCAAAATATGAGCGAAACCACGGGAAAACTTAGGGTAAGTTAACCTTGATACTATAAGTATGAAATCAGTATCCACAGAGTTTAATGGTAATAGATACCTCCCAGCGGGGCCCAGTAGGGCCAGGGCCTGCCGGGGCTGCGGGAGGGGTCATTTGATGATTTTTAACGTCGCTAAAAAAAGCCCTAGTTACCCGAGTAACAAGGGCTATATTTTAATTTTCGGGAATAGTGTTGCTTTAAAACAGTGAAATATTTTTTTAAAGCGGTTCAGTAGTTTCGCAGTCTAACGACCAACAAAAACATGTTTCGTCTTAGAATTAATTTCGACTAAAATAGCGAACTTTTTTTACAGTGAATATTGATAATAAAGGAGTTCCCACTTATACTTTTCTGAAAGGTTTGTCTCCTTTTAATGAACGATACAGTCTGTACAAACGATATAAAACAATTTCCAAGTGACTTGCTTGATAGCAATAATGTTTTAGAAGTCTGGAAAAGTTGTATCTTGTGAAGCTTGGCTGGATGAAGAAACTTTTATTTTTCATAAAACAAATAGGTATACCTACCTGCTTACGAGGTATTACTATACATTCTTTATGTTAGCTTTGTTTTTTATTTATTGTCTCTCTGATGGTTGTTTACAGTTTTCATAAATCTTTCATACAGGTAAGTATTTACTAAAAGCAACTTCTAAATATTTAGGATTGCGGACGGAGTGTGAGTACATTGTGTGAGTTAATTAGGCACTCGTTTGAGGAATTGTTCTCGCGGCCTTGGATCGCAAAAAAAGAAAAAAAATGTAGTGTTAGTAAGAGCCTGACAATCTCACTCCGTCCCCGAAAAACGTGTAAGAAAGGTGTCTTAATAAAAAGTTAAGAGCCAAAAGACAAAATTAATTAGACAACCCGAAAAAACTCAACATTTTTTAATGAAATCCTAACAAACAACATTAACTTAAAGAACCATTTCTGATCTAAAAATAGAATAGGTAAGTAAGTACCTACGATTCGTATAAATAATTGTACCTGGTCGGCTATACCTTCCGTAGAAGTTGTCAGAATCAACAAGGGAAGTGGATTACTAATGGTATCCGTTTGTCGGAGCTGTTGAAGTGTTGGCTATATGTCACGACACACATCCTCACACCATGGCCACGATCGAATAAATACTGTCTTCGTTTATTGCTTTTCGACGAACTTTGGTTCGTGGAAATACTCATAGACAGAAAGGAGCGAATTACAAGCTTGAATTTTAGTGTCTTATTTCACCTTAATGAAAGTGAATTCGTTATAATTTAAAAGAATTTAATTTTCAAGTTTATTGGCACGGATTTTAATTACTATTGTTGAGATTTTGTGTAAGTAATTTCAGTTCATACGTAGAAAGCGCTTGTACCGTAAGACCGTAACTAAACTTATAAGATTTAATTACAATTACGTCACGGCCACGAAATGGTTGACACATCAATTTGTATGTTAAAAATTCTTAATTAAAGTGAGGGGAACTCGAGCTTAGCCTATTTTTTAGCATTCTATTTATTTGAGCAATGTTTTGGCGCCTTTTCATTGTTTTTTTTTTTTAACAAACAACCAAAAACATCAATTTTAGAGTTGGGGTCTTATCATATCACGAGAAAAAAATATAAAAGAAATCAACTGGATTTATTCAATGAACCACTGGAAACATTTGAATGGTAATAAAGAATTTACTATATATTTTTAAATACATTCTGAAGAATAAATTAAATAAAATAATATTGGAGTTTTAATCCGATCCGAAGTGTCTCTCAAAATCAATTTAATAGGATCAAAAAGTTATCAAAATGTTGATGTTTCATTTGTTCAGCGTGAGTTTACCTGCCTTTATTTCATAGTGAATTAATAATTTGAGTTTTATAATAAGTATTTTTTAAATAAGTAAAATACCTACATAAAGATGATTATTCGTTATATTATTTCTACGTCTATTTAAAAGGATAATTTAAGCTTGAGATAAAAAGCTTATTCATAGCTCTCTGAATTTACTGCAGTAAGGAAAACTAAAAGTTTACCTAGGTACTTATTAGGTGTTCCTACTTAGGTACCCACAGATACCGGCACGGATATTGGGCTCTCGGCGGAAGAGTGGGGATCGCTTTGCGCACCCGTACGCATAAGGCAATAAGGCAGTAAATCGCTTCTGCGCAGGTGAAGGTCATGGCTCGATATCCGTGCCGATAACTGTATTTATGGATGAAACGTGTCCTATTGAATGCATCAATACACTACACTACACAATTGTATCTTCATCGATGCTCGTTTGCTTAACGTGATTTACTCCCCAGTGAATAAAAAAAATCACAAACACTTAGCTACTCGTAGAAAGCAAAGTCTAGAGCGTCATAAAGCTCTTATGCACTAAGTTTATATCCAGATAAGATAATCTACTTAAAAGATTAAAGTTTCACGAACTTGTATCAATTTCTTTGCTGTGTTTCAATTTGCAGTTTCTTAAGACTGCTTAATTCTTGGATACTCGTTTTTTAAGGCCACCGTTCAAGAAAATTAATTATGATAAAGTGCTGCTCCAAGCTTTGGAAAATGTTCAAAAAAACAGTGAGCTTAACAAGAACAACGTAGCAATTTTCTGAGTAAAAATATTAAAATCTAGCTCGGCACGTGATTTATGCTGCTAAATAATATGTTATTTTTTTTAACTATGCTGCCTTTTCTTATTATATTTATTGCAAAACCTAGGTACCTACAGGTTCTAGGTTCAAGGCTCTGCATATTTTAAAGTGGAGAGAAATGTCTACATTACATACCTAATCTTCTTTTCTAAACAAAGTTATTAAATTAGACCATACAAAGAAATATATTAATATATTATTTTGGAAACGCGCTGTTTGCGCTCTATAAAGTGAATTGTAGTGACGTCTACTGTCAAAGACGTTAAATTACAAGTTAGTGGGTGCAACTTGTTGATCTAAAAGCTTATTTAAAAAACTGGTAGATGGCGTGATATTGCACTAGTTACTACTAAACTTCATAGATGTCACTACAACAAGATTTATAGACCTTTTCATTTTCCACATAACTATTAATAATTGGAACAACAATAACCTAATATAAGTGATTATGTTTCTTTTAGGATTTTATATCAAGGGTTTACTTCTAAAATAATAAAATTATAATCAAACTTGGGGTTTTCTCTATGGGTTAATTGTATTATCTGTGTTTATTTTTATAAATTGTCTATGGCGCATCAAAATGGCCGTCTGTGGTGATGTCCGATCGGAGTTTTATGTTCTTTGTTTACGATAAAAACATATTATTCGTTTCAAATTTCTGACTTTAATGTGACAAAATAAAATGTTTATAGGTATAGAAACTTTGGACTATAGTTTGGGTTCATACAAGTGTGTGATTTGACATAAAACGAGTGGTACCAGACTCACCTTGTAAAGAGAAAATGGGGAACTGTTTTAGTAGTACAGGAGAAAAGGATTCTAAAAGCAAAAATGAAAGGGCTAACCCGCATGAAGAGGACCCTAGACAGTTTCAAACTCCAGTGCCGACGCCTCCGCCTGATCCAATTAGATCTACGGTAAATCAGGGAACAGATACAAGCGAGGTCCCTCCCACCCGAATATTCGTAGCACTTTACGATTACGATGCCCGTACCGATGAGGACCTTAGTTTTAGAAAAGGGGAACATTTAGAGATCCTTAATGATACACAAGGTGACTGGTGGCTAGCTAGAAGCAAGAAGACCAAACAAGAGGGCTACATTCCATCGAATTATGTCGCACGCCTGCAATCTATAGAGGCCGAACCGTGAGTAATCATATCTGTTTTTTATGCAATCATTTCAATAGTGAGCGGTTCCTGCGCGATTTCTTTTCCTTTACGTGCATTAACCAGTCATACGTGTTTACTGTTGTACATGAACTGAGGCTATAATTATTGGGACAACAAGTATGCATTAATATTAAAATAACCAGGACCTGGTGTTGTCTAGAATGCATTATCTTTTAATAAACGATAACTTGAATTCATTTAAAGTTATTATCTATTGAAATACACATACACACAATATGTATTTAGTAAAATCTGTAGTTTCCTTGATAATATTATAACATGGATATAAATAAATAGGTAAAAGTGTCAATAACTGATCTAATCTATCCTGTTATGGTACACTATATACCTTCCATCAATAAATAGAAAATAAGGGCAACAGTACCAGTGAGATGATTCAATGCTTTCATCGAAGTTGGTTTAATCTTATCATACAGAAATAATTCTATTGTATAGACAGCAAATGATATTAAACATATTGGAAACAAGTTGTTTGGGCATGAAACATGTTTCATCAGAGTCTCAAGTGAAAGCATTACTGGTATGCTCACATTACTGCGAGCACTTACACTGCTAATAGACTGTGAACATGACATAGAAAGGTTATTGTTTAAGCTAAAATCACACTTATTCTCTTTTCATACATAACTGCCTATTCAATTTTATGGTTCTCAAACATGCAAATGTACTAGGCACACATAAAAGACGGGAGCAAGCATGTGCTTGTTGTATGACTAATACTAAAAACCAGACTAATTTAATGATTAGGTTATATTAGAAATCTCTTTTTCTGCCATTACTGTGGAATTTCCAAAGCAGTCTTGAACACCTTTTACTTTCACATGGTATTACCATTATCATGTAACCTTTTTTTTCTTGCATATTCTATTCAGCCTACTTTTTGCTGCATAGACCTTACCTTACAACCTTTTTGTTGTTTGAGTCTACTATTTTTAATGTTGGTACTTGAAGTAAAAGTGGAATGAAGTTAATGGTGTAACCAAAAGTGATTATAAGTCAATTGTAGTGGCAAGTCTTGGCAGTCAATATATCCTAGTTACGAAATAGTCAATGTTGATAGTTTATAGGACACTGACACTCATAGCTGTCCTCATTCACAATATACTTTAATTTTATGTTTCCATAGACTTGATAGGAGTTTTTAACATTATTTGATTGCATTTACTTCATGTAAAACATTGCTGTAATAAAAAATAGTCAAATCAAATCATTTAGGTATTTCATGTAGGCCTTTACAAGCACTTATGAATATCAAAATTTTAAATAGCATACATTGCTTGTAAGAAAGCTGCGGTTAGTATGTTTCTTCAGGCTGATCAGTGTCATTGGAAACATCATTTAATCGTTCAATATAAAAGAGTCCTAACTATTACTATCTATGTCTGCGGATTACAAAAATTTTGTATTTTAGTGCAGAAGTACATATGACCATACCTGAAGATGGTTATATGTGCTTCTTTTTACCTAAGTGCAAGAATAACTTAGCCTTCTCTATTGCTGGTAAATTGATAAACTGGTATTTTGAAGTATTGAGTTAAAAAAACCCTCATTTATTTAAGCAGAAATAAAGCATAGGTTAGTTTTATAAAAAAATCAACCTTTGTTAACATATAAACTCAACATTTAACAATTCTAGGCTGAATAAAATATTGTATGTGCATTCCATTAACACAATTTGTTGCTGGAAAAGTAGGTCACATTTCAGTGTTTCACATATGAACAACACTTTCATAGCTAACAGCGGGGCGTTGACCTCTCACTGAACTCTGATGCATTATGATAATTTGACCCTTTTGTGTGCTCTACTACTAGAGCTGAATATTTTACCACAGACCCTTAATATACTCAAGATTTATACTACATTGATATTAAAAAGCTGAATGTTTTTTTTTTTCGTTTGAGGCGCTATTCTCTATAATTACTGGTTTGATTTTAAAAATTCTTTCAGTATTACAACTCATTTATAAATATGGGTTATTATGTATACTGGAGAGCCTCTGTCAGAAGGCTAGTGCTTGTGTCATCTATTTATACGAGTAATAAATATATCATAATAATGAAAAGGCTTTATATTGTGTACGGTCATGTAGGTTGGTAAATATAAATCCTCCTACCATATCACACTTAACTGCTAGATTTACTCAACTTTAGGTACTCTAAAGTTGAGCCTCACCACCTAGAAAATTAAAATATTATTTTTATGATAAACTGTCAATTTGCTTTTCGAAATTCTTTAGTTAATTATAGTGATATTATGATACTTTCTTAGTTTTAGACATTCGAACTTTCATCTTTAATTAGTTTAATCTGTCTAGATTCCGCCAGATATTTAAAAAATGCTTTTCCTCTGAGCATACCAATATTAAACTAGTTTATTATAACTTAATTTCATTAGTATAATGGCTGAATTAATTAAACATTTATCTGTTTACACTTTCTACTAATTTGGCGGTCTAATAGCGCCCCCTTTATTGGTAGGAGCTTTTTATTGACCTTAATTATGTAGATTAACTTGTTAGGAGTGACAAATTGTTAGTCCTACTAAGTTTACAGCATAGTCATTCATAACTTCGTTAATGAGAGTTTCGATCGAAATCTACTTTAATTATATTTAGATTGAATGTAGAGAAAAATATTAAGTGATAAAAAAATCTTGTAATGAACATTTCCGTTTTAGACTTAATATTTCTGAGGAGCTTGTGGATAGTACCTAACAGTGAGTCGACCCCAACATAGTTGTGAAAGAGCTAAGCAGATGATGACTAACTTAGATTTATATTTTTTTTTCTTGGGTAGATGAAAAGATAAAATCCTTCATAGACTGATCTCCCCCTTTTTTTCAACCGAAGCCCTTCACTTGGTACGTAAGCGATCCTATTATCCTCCATCCAGCGGATTTCCGAATGAATTAATATAGTTTTATTATTCTTTGATACATACTTTAAAAAAAAACCTATATCTATATAAGAGATGAATTCGGTGTTATGTACCTGCAAAAATTAATCCATACACATACCTACTTAAACGTGGGTGCAGCGTGAGGCACTGTCAGACTTTTAGTCACTAAAACCCACCATGTTCTCTCTGGAGCCCTTCCTATACCAGGCCCGTAGTAACTCTTGAAAAATCGTGCAGCATCTGCACCCTCTTGACTTGAATATCTAATCTTATTAATTAAAAATACTTAGCAAAAATAAATAATAGTGAAATTGTTTAACGTGTAAATTTTTTTGCTCCTTGGCCACGGATGAATCAGAATATTCCCAATGCGCATGATTCTTATATCTGTAATATACTGGAAACTTGCTTTGTAAAAAGCCCCATGCAACAAACATTTCATCGAAAATTCCTTTTTGCTGGTACCTATTCATCCAAGAGTCATACATAACCTTTGCATATCATAAGAACTATCTTACGTAGGCACTCTGGTTGTGGTTATCCGTAATCGAATAACACGAACAATGACGCGGTTCTGAAAATAAGAACAGAAAAACTGCTTCCGCGAAGGAGCTAAGTACTTACCTATTATTTTCGCAATCGTTTCAATTCCAAAAAGAAATCGCAAAATCTATTCAGCTGTAAATGATCTGGTACCAGTCCATGCTTTATCTACTTCTCAACAACAATAGTCGGATAAGTCTGGACTTTTGAAATTGCAAGTAATTAAATTAAAAATACATGCCATTATGCACTACAACTCTTAACAGCTGTGGTGTTGCATACAGTAGGACGCTATTAACATTTGAGCAGATTGCTCAATCTTCTACAATAGTAATTAAGCCCCAAATGTCACTGTCACCAGGATAGCAATTATAGACAAAGAGTATGCAGCCTTATTTAAACAAGAAGAATAAGGATTCAGATAGATTGGCTAACAAATAGCCAGGCAGATTGGGTAATGTTTTAATACAGGTTAACAGGCTCGATATTTTTAAACCAGGCACCACCTTTTTCCGCCATTCGGAATAAGCTCCAGAATCGATGACCTTATTGTGCTGTAAATAATCTATCCCACGGTTTAATTTAGGCTAAGTAGTCATATTGATTTTTACTGTTGTTCATCACTATAGCGAATTAGAACAACGTTTATATTCTCATTTATCTTCCCTATTCGTTTCTAAGTACTTAGAAATGGGAACGATTAATTAATTCCATGGCTACAGCTATTTGTTATTTCGCGCTTTAACTAATAGGACACTGCATTCTGTACACATTGCAAAGGTTATTTAAATAAACATTATGATTTATAGCCATTTTTACCTCATGGCCGACTCTTAACCCGAGTTGTGAAGTTGTAAACTCATAGTTAATATTTTGGGTTTAAGACCAACAACTGTGCCCTCAATACAGTATGCTGAGAATATTCAATTCATCATTTATGTCTGTAATTGTCTTAAAATAATAGTCATATATCACAGAACAATAACGAATGACAATAAACCCAATTGTGAATTCTTGTATTGATTACTATTAAAATTTGTCATTCGCTGTGGGTATTGAAAGGGCAATATTTGACAATGCATATGACTAATAGGCATGGTGACTAAAAAAAGTAATGAGTCCGTCTTTTAGATTAACCTAAAATAATGGACGCGTATTTTTTATTTTCTCTCACAAACAAATAACAACGAAGATACAACACGATTGAATTGTGTTACGTCACTTCTAAGTACACAGACGTGACGTCACGAGCCTCCACTCTCAATCTTTGATGCATTATATCGTAGTAAATATTTAATGTTTTGTTAAAATGAAAAATACGTGTCCAATATTTTTGGCTTAAATCTAAAATGCGGTCTAATTAGAATCTAAATTATTTTAACCTATCATTACGTCTGTTTCCGAATAGAAATTGAATGATCATGGAAACATAAACGTGCCTTAAACACCGATCTCCCTACAGATAGAATATGGAAGGCATAACATAAGAACCGGTGACACACTGGTTCCAATTGAATGAAAGTGACACAAAGACAGACAAACATGGCCTATGTTCAACGCGAACGCCTAGCAATTTTAAGAAAAACACGGTAAACTGTTAGACAGATATGCTGTAAACCATAGAATTGGTGTATCCGGGATTTCCGTGTCCATAACAATTGTTTTTAAGTGTCTATTCTATTGTCAACGCACATAGCACCCAGTTCTGCTTCGGAGATGGGTCGTTAAGGCGCTTTCTCGCAGTCGCCACGCCCAGGCCCCTTGCACCTCGTTTAGATTAGAACGCTATTACAATAATAATTACAAGTGTTTACCACGCTTCTGACTATTGCGCAACAAGCCAGTGGACTCGATGTCGTACTAGAAAATTTGCAAGCGAAAGTAGGCACCTCACTGACGTACAACACTGTGACAGATCATACTTATTTATTTCACATGACCGTTATGATTAATTATCGTTCAAATAAATATTTGTTTTTATTTTTACGTCACGTCTTACGACCACATAATGTTATGTCTGTCGATATTTATTAGCAACATTTGTCATATAATGCACTTCTTAGTTACTTTACTAATAACTCAAAGTAAACGTTTGACACTGTGCTGTCTCGTTATTTATTTGCCTATCTCTTATTTATCATCAGTCACTTACATAATAAGCTAAGTGGATATGTTTGAAAGAAGTACCAACCACGAATGGATTTTATAACCAATGTGATATGCTAACAAGACTTCACAAAATTAATTATTGACAAGAAGAAAGGAATTTTAATCATATGTAAAATATTTCAACGTGATCTGCACAACTCGTTTAACAACGTTCGTTTGATAATATAATCGTCGAGACATTTTAGCCGTGAGACTGATTTGACGGATTTCATTCAAGCTTCTTTTTGTATTCAATGAGTTTTATTCAAATTGATATAACGCTGTAGACAGTTGAACTCACGTTTATCACGATATTATAAGACCGCAGAGTGGATATTGACGTCACAAACCTTTGTGTCGCGTTGTGAGTTGATTGTTTGCTTGCTCCATCCGATACCCCTTTAGCAAAGGTAGTGAATCGTGAAGGACAAACATCAATCACCGTGGAGTACACTATGATCACGCTACTCACAATTGAGCTTCCATAAAATAAAATTATAAGATGTGGTCTCATTAATACAATATGCAGTGCGACATAACTCAAGGCGCGTAACAATGTCTATGATAAAAATTTATGAGATCTCAGATATTGTTTTGACGTCACTAGTTATAGCGTATAAGAAAAAAATGGTCATTCATAGAAACCTACGTCAGTATGCATCCAAGAATTGTTGGCTTGGCTTATTTGCTATAAGTTGTACTTCCATAGTTACCGAGCCCGTATGGAACGGAACTCAATCGTTAGACACTTATATTTGATGGGAAGAAAAGTCACCTTCAGACAGAACGACAATTAAAGTTGCGCGAAAGACGGCCTCGGTAATTAAAACTGCATCGCGTTCCGCACGAGCTGAACGCTGGCTTCACAAACGAGGTCAGCTGCAACAAGCAGCACTAAGACTGTTAATTACTGCTGAATTTTAAGCGGTCCTTGAGTACCCTTGAGACAATACGCGACGTGTTGCTTGACTTGCTTATTTGCACTGAAGTCCGCTGAATCATTGTTACATACACGAAAATAAACAATAGTTAATGCGGTCCGTGTAAACGCGGGGGGCTTACCGGAAAACGTTTCCTAGTCAAACACATAAATTGTATGGCAAATATTAAAATGGCGAGGTTCCTACGCTTTGTATGTGGCTGTCGTACCGCTAACACACCGACGACCAACTAATAGCTATTCCCTAGCTGCAGCTTACTTAACGGTATGCTTGATGACTTGAATAAAACCATTGGAGCCAACAAAACAAACATTTTATCGCTCTTAAGTATTTGAGAACACTGAGAGTTCTGACATGCAGCAGACGTTTTCAATGTATGCGATTATTGTTTTATGATAGTGAACTTGGAAAATATCACTTATCGTAGCAATCATTCTCGTAAGCAAAGAATCAAAGTAATATGAATAGTGGTGTCGGTCGTATTGGAAGATGTGTTTATTCATGGCGCATGCTTGTGCTGCAGGAAGTTAGCCGGTTCGGTGAATCGGGCGCGACGGCAACCGACATACGACACTGCGCCAGCGCATTCTGATCGACCATTATCAATAAACATTTTACATTTACGCGGACAATAACCACTATCGACACATATATCTGTGTAAATTATTCTATTTATTGATCCTGCAATTCCTAGTTTTGCATATTATTGCGTATTTAGGACCTTATGAGATGGAAGATGATTGTGGATTCAGTGTCCTCGTAATACAGTACAAATGTCATGTGGGTATATGTAAGGTTTATTACCCGTATATTATGTTAATTTAATGAATGCTTATCGTCTATACTTAATGTAAATATTGCTGCAAAATTTTGAAATAGCTATGCAAAATATTATCCGTTCATACAGAATGAGGAGGTATTTAATTA
This sequence comes from Helicoverpa zea x Helicoverpa armigera, assembly GCA_033682625.1. NCBI lineage: Eukaryota > Metazoa > Arthropoda > Insecta > Lepidoptera > Noctuidae > Helicoverpa > Helicoverpa zea x Helicoverpa armigera. Next base: position 6,733,433 of record JAWIIS010000011.1, read on the forward strand.
TTTTTAGAACAAGGCCCACTTTATTCGACGTGCTTAGTTGAAAGAATTGGAACTATAGAAAGACAAAAAGCGACCGATTAACCTGACCAAGAAGATGAGTGAGCCGGGGTGTGCTACTAACACTGGCTTCTAAAAACCCACATTTCCTAGTAAAGATAGTTAGTTGGCCGACATCACCGACTTCGGATACAGGATGCATTTGAGTTCACCGCCCTGCTCCCGTCCCTCAAGCGAAGCTAACAACGTTGTAAACCTACACTAGGTGAACATTAATGTGGTTTTAAATGGATACTTAGTTAGGGCGCGTCTTTCTCTCTGCCACACCTAAATACTTGAGTTCAATAGGCAGTTTTTCTCATAGATGTTTATCAATATGTTCTTTTGCATATTATTATGTATCTGCTTTAATTGAATAATTTATTTATATGGAAATCTTACATCATATGACATACGCGTAGTCAAAACATTGCTGTCTTTCAAAAAGTATACGATCATTTGTAAATAACTGTACTCGAAATTAGCGTGTGTCCCTCATAACGAAATCCTATCATTGAATGAATTCCAACACAAACAAGTCGAAGAGGTCAGTGACTGGTTGCATAAGGTACGCGAGTAACGTTCACGTGCAGGGCGGATCGTCCAATGTTGATAAGTAGGGTTATAGGGCTTTCAAGATTGATTTAAGAGAGAGCAGTGACCCAGATCAGACGTGCAATTAAGGTCGGTGCAGACGATGTGTCGCGTGTATGTTGCCCCTCATTCACACGTTGAACTAGACATACTGCACCTTAAATCATGTTGTTGTGTTATTTACCCTGTACGCTTAGGACTTCCAGAAATATTTTGAAATCAATCAATAAGTATGTGCTAAACATTAATAACGTAATTAAAATGCAATTTACACGTGAGTATTTAAATGTCAAGTCGTAAGCCGGTTGTAACCGGTGATCAGTCCTGTCGCCGCGGTAATGATAGCTTCCCTAATGGTACGAGTGCTGGGGAAAATTCGCATCGCACCGTCGCACGCGCAGACGAACGATTAACCGGCGCCACTGATGTATTAGTCCACGTCACGGATATACTTAACTGCTGTAAAGTATTAGTGTCACCTCCCTACAAAATATTATGTACAGTTTATTTTATGAAGAGCCCAGTAATTAACATGTATCTCAGTTCTTTCCTAGACGTTTAGTTCGTATCTTTCCTGTGTAGCATCAGCCTTTGTCTACAGTTGGACGTTGAACACAACAGGCCATTGTGGCAACATACATGACACCGCGTAGCCGGCCTATTGTAATCATCTAACTTCAGTCATCTATAGTACATCATCAATCGGATCCCATTTTCGTAAAATATTTGCTTGGAATTTCAAGTGTAAACAAAGCTATTCATGGAATCACAATTACACATCATATTCAACTTTGTATGATATGAGAAATAATTGTCTTTACTTTCTCGTACGATCCCAGTGGCGCCGATGTCTGCAAAGCCTACGATTATTTTTAGATTAGAAATGGCTCAACCGCTTTACGTAATTGCACTAGTCGCATGCGCAGCTAGTTCCAGAGCGTTTGCTGCTAAATATAGTCACAGAGGTGGTGTGCAATTACACCTTATTATCGCATGTTTCCACTGGAAGCTAGGCTGCGTCTTGTCTGCCACAGTTATTACTTACATGTTGCAGTTTCTTTAGAAAGTGTCCAGATATGACGAAATTGAAATGACCATGTTGGGCAGATTACAGAATGGTCGCAAAGTAGTTTCCCTTGCTTTCGAGTTCTGCGTAATGCTGCGTGCGTGCCTAAGGTACCTCCCTAGAGTGCACCAACACTCCACAACAAAATTACTTCAAATTAGGGCAAAACACAGTTCGTAATACATTTGCTGTGTCAACAGTAAGTTCCTAGTATTCATGCGGTGTCAGGTGTATTATTTTGCCGGTTCTTGAAAACCAATTTAAAACGTTATAAGAACCAGACTACTTACAACTGTTAATAAATCAAGCATCGAAGCAATTGTGATCGTAATAATGAGACTCTATTTTGAATGGATAATGTTCGAAGACACCTACGCAAGCGCGACATGCGTCATGGTCAATTTTGTATAGAACACGCCAAGACCGTGAAAACGACTTGACATACATTCTATCTGGTACAGAGTGCCTGCAAGAGATGGCACTTTCAATTATCACTGCACTGATGTACGCACCCACACTTGATTATTGATCATTCTTGATGCAGTGTCTCACTGTGTTATTTTATGAACACTTTCTCTTGTTCCCAGTTTTTTTTTCTCTTGCATACCTATCTAATGATCTCGAATGCGCCTGTCATTCATTACATTTTCACTGTCTCCTAATAAGTCTTGAGTCTCGATGTCGTAGTTGATAATCTTAATTACTAATTTAAATTTAAATGATCTTGAATCGGTAATTCGATTTTAGTTAGCGAACCATGTTGAAAAAAAATCCCACCAATTAGCGTGCGTGGTACGCCTCATGCAGATCGGATCCTGGTAGTACCAGGTGTCCGTCGTCGAGATGTGATGTAAAAGGCTTTCAGTGAATCGCTCGCGTCGTAAATTTCCGCTGACCCAGATATGATGTGATTAGAAACGTATGAACGTCAACGTACAGCGAAAATGATATTTTTTGCTAGTGCCAATTTGTCGGTAATGGAGCGTCGTGCACACGAGATGCGATGCGACATCCGCAAGTGAGAGTTCTGCGACTTGTCACCGAAACTGGTATGTGTACCGTGGACCACTCTAATGCGAATGTAATTATTATTGCCTAGAGAGTATTGATATGTCCGGTACGACATGTCAGCAAAAGTGTAAGTGAGGTCGTTCATTAAACCCTCAGATATAAACATCATTCGTCTTACGCCATAAACTACTCATTACGTAGTAGTAATCAGATTTTTTGTCACTTTTTTTTAGACATATATAAGATAATGTAGCACGCCATGAATATAATTAAGACGCAGGGAAAGATTCAAAATCTAATCTCGTCACCAAGTTTAGTAATCTGACGTAATCAGTCAGTTCTTGCATCGTAAAATTCTTCTCAGCACAACCACAAAAAAAAATCTCTTGAACATAATCTCGTCTAAATTACTGAGTTTTAGTAGAGTTGAAATTGTACAAGCCATTTAATTTTTAACCATAGTAGCCACGGCTGAAAATAGCACTTAGTATTTAAAATGTATCAGTACATCGAACACCGGACTGGACAAACGTGAAATTATGATCGTTCATAAATTGTGGTACTGTGTGATTACGATCTTACATTATTTTGAAAATATTTTCGTTGTTTATTGTGGTGTGGTACACGAAACGGGGCGGGTCCGCACTCCGCCGCCGAGGAAACAGCCTCACACTGAGCTAGGTCGTTCATCGACCCGCCGCGCAGCCGCGCACCGACCGCAGATGCGATTGTTTATACACCACCATTATCTAAACACTGTTTTGCTACTCACTTCGTGACATTCCTTTGTAATCATTTTGAAATGTAGGTTAAGGCTTCTCTTTCAAGAAATCGAGAGACTCAACTTTTCACTTCACTATTGTCCTTTGTCCAAGTTGTACAATAGTCAACCATTGTTGTATTTTCCATTTTGGATCTAAACTCCACAAACTATCGACGCCGTTACGTAATTTTCAGGTGTTTGACCAGAACGACTTCACAGTTATGCATTCATAACATAAAATAAAAATACATAATTCCCTTTACAAAGAAAGATTGTATCCTCGACAGGAGAATCGCAAGATTAATGACACAAGATGAGTGTGCAGTTAGGCTGTAAAAATATGTTTCGATACGGTATCGAAAATTCATTAAAAGAATCGAATAAATACATAGTTATTATTAATTTATAAACTTCACGGTGATGATTGGATTTAATTTTGTTCTCATGAAAATGACATATCTTTGCCATCAACCACGTGCACCGAGATTTGAAATATAAGCTACATTAATTATTTTTCTATCACTTCATCTATCGTGTCCCATTGTCTTCTTATTTCGTTATAATAACCGAAACTAAATAATCGTAAGATTTCATTCGCAATGTCCTCTGGCGTTGCGAAGTCTTCTTCGACTTGTTTTATTTCAATCGAGGTACGGCCTTCTCTATTCCCTACTTAATCTTCTAAAGTCATTACTCCGCGATACACTGTATTTTACGATGTTGCTTTTATTTTTTTAGTTTTATTTAAAGCTTGGTAGGGAGAATGCGGATCGCAGGACATGCGCGGGCGCCGCAGAGTCGCGCCGCAAGCAACTTTCTACACCCGCGTCTAGAACGCTTTAAACCGTAATCTGCAGATTGACGTACCTTCGAGATGGTTACGACAGGCAAATTAAGTTGCACATTAGTGCTAAAAATGTGCAATTATCTTTGCGAATCTTCCTCCCGAACATAGGTTGGGTCGATGCTGAATTTCTCCCTGCCGTAAAACAAAATTCAGATGGAACGGGCCGTAACTGAACGGTAGCTCTTGTGTTATTTATTTTCTATCTATAGATATACTTATACCTATAGCACGGAATCATTTCAATACAATGCTCGCTACTAATTGTATACTTCATTTGTTAATTTTCCTTTCAATTTTATAAGCAACAGTTAATTGTTTACTTTGTCCAATTTTTCACACAGCTTTTCGTAGCAAATGACAGCAGTCTTAGGGTGCAAAATATTTACAATTCTCACAAGGTTTTACAGGTTTTCCGGAAATATATGTATGCGCGCGAAAATTCTGTGTTTTCCTTGTTTAATATTCATAAAGTAAAAACGTCCGCAACTTTGTTCATCTTATCATCTTTGTGTTTAAAGTAACGATGTCTGCTCACTAATTGTTATATTATTCTTTGACAAGGTTGTAAAAACAATTCACTCATAAATGTATACTAATAAAGGTAGATAACAACAATAACATCTGTAAATACTTAGCAAGCAAGCAGAACGCTTGTGAAATCTTCAGATTTAGTTACGGCCATGTCTTTGTAGGATTTGTCATTTGCATGTAACCCACAATGACGAAGTTTCAATAAACCTGTGTTTAAACGACACAATATTAATTCGAAAATTGTTGGACACAGTAATTAAATGTTTAATTAATGCACATTTATCTATGCAAGATTTTGCACTAAGTAGGTACAAAATTAATTGATTATAATGATAAAACTTATACCGATAGCCATCAAGCAATAAAATTGCACATCCTTGCCTTGGTAATTAGTTACCTATACAAGATCCTAATGACGATCGAGGTGTTTGTTGTTGCACGTGTCATCACACGCTAACTTGGCTTCTGTTTAAAATAGATGATTACATATCCTTACACTTTTAATATCACAAACATGTGCTTGAACACGAGCTCCTCATGTGCAATTAAGTCGTGTTTCATTTGATTATAATACAATAGCCTCAATTCGAATTACCCGCTTGTTTGCCTGATTAGCTGCATTCAGACGACATGTTTGCTTCCATTTATCAATGCAATGAGTAATCAAACGGTAGCGTTATAATTATAACTTTGCACGGGGGTACGGTTAATAATTTTATGATGCGGAGAAAAAATCGCGCGTCGCGAATTACTCGGGCGGGCGCCATCTCATGGCGCCAGCGCCGAGCCGGCGACGCCGCTGACCGCTTGCTTCCTCGAACCGTGCTATCACTGGCCGACATTATACAATAAGTAACAAATTCGACAACCTTCACGTCATTAAAGCGTCTCATTAATACACACGCGCAGAGAAATCTTCATTTGTATGTCATCCTTGTTTACCGGCTATGTGAACATTTTATATGAACATTTATCTTGAGCATTTTGTATTCTTCTATGAGCATAAATAGTATTAAAGCTTATGATTATAAATAAGTACTGATATTATTGGTATTTAAACAACGATTATTTGTAGTATTATGTAATTAACTTGTCAATTAAGTTTCTGTACGATTATGTTAATGTTCACTTTCAAGGAATGCGCATTAACTTAGAATTTTGCGTAGCAACCAAGTTACTTAACAAGCTGGGGTGAATGAATTTTCATTTTGCATTAAAATACAAATAGTGTTTCGGATTCTGCACGGCGTTGTACGTGAGACCTAGTTTTCAGATGTAATAAATACGCATCTGTATCTTCTACGTATATGAATGACCCAATGAGAGTGCATGCTCTAGTTGCAATTTATTGCAAACTTTCCTCTAGCTTTTTCTTTCTTGGTTCCTTCTTGAAAAACTTTAAGGAATTATTCGTTTAGGTACGTAAGGTATCTCTTATTATATTATACATCCAAATAACACTTCACGCGTCACTTGAAATGAATCGAAAATATGCAAATGAATTTAATATTCGTGCAAAAAACCCGACCGACACAGTGAATTAACTGTGACACACACGCGCTTTCGTCCTTGCCCTCGTTTTGAAACAACGTTAAAAACGAATTTTATTTATTTCCTCAACACAAAATCAAGAAAAATATTTCCATATACATACATAACACATTTCAATGTCGCCTTAAACTAAAGAAAATTAAAAGACATAACTTCAGTTACTATTTAAGTATGGCACCATTTTTTTAAAGTAAGGAATGTTTTTCAGGCCTTTTCCAAATTACAATATAAAAAGAAAGATGACCTCTGGTTAAAAAATTAAGTCGTAACCGTTTGATATATCAACACAAAAAACCCTATGACAACATTAATTCATACGTCGTTAGCATCTAAACGAATTGATACTTCCGTTTATATAACGAAGACGACTTTATATTTAAAATGTTCTACGACACTAATAAATATACTTCTTCCCTTTCGGTCAATTCTAATTCATAGGAGCGGGTAGCATATGCAACATCGTACAGTACCAAGGTCTGCTGTTTGCCTATTGTTCGGTGCATCCGATCCATGTTCTTTATCTGAATAAATAATATTTTTTTCCTGTAGCCGACCGTTGGACTTCCCCAAACCGAACGTTCCAATGAACGGAAAGCGATTCGTCGAAACTGATGCGAGAGTTTGTTTGCTATCTGCATCTGAGAGGTCGTTCATAATCACTCGTGCACACACCTACGCACAATATCTTAGAATACAGTTATGGTCACTTCCCTATCTACATTTTATATTTTAAATGTAGCCATGCTAGCTGAAGTGGTTCCTCTAACATCGAATACCCCCCTGGTCCTACCGTGATTGCCACCTCATATTTATTCCATAGACTACTCCAAAACTCATCAAAAAAGCTCCTATGATAAAAACTTACTTTGACCGTCACTGAAATGCGGCGTTAAAACTCATTTTTTTTTCAAGCACATTCATTTTGAAGGAATGTTTGATTGTCTTCCACGGTTAACTACAAGGGTTCATTAAGCGTCGTATGGGTAATTAATACTTGATTTGCCCGTCCCAGATACGGGTGGCGCATCGCAAGCTGCGTTGGCGCCGAGCCTAACTGTCCACTGGCATTTGCGCATGACGGTGTTACATGTGTATACTTGTAGCCACTATCTATGCGCATTAACTCTATTTATCTAGCTGCTATTAATAACCTTATTGCTTTCTTAATGCCTTTGGACGACAGCCTTAGCAGTGTTAATAAACAATTCACTGAAATTCGCGTACTAATTTCTCTAAATACAATATGCAGAGGATTAGAAATAATTTGGACCACGTAATTGAGTAAAATCTAGAATAACAATTCTAAATGATTTGTTGGACTTAGGAAAACAATGTCGAATTACTGTCGAGGTTCTGTTGGCACTCAGAATATTACAAACAAGAAGGTGGGCTTGCATAAAGCTTGCGGTATTGCATTGGCCGGCGCGACGACTGAGTGATGGACCGCCCTGACACGAATAGGGCCAACACAAAGCGGCCTAACTGTACGCGACAGGATGACCCCACATCAGATGGGGTGACTTACAACTCTCTGCTCTCGATTGCCTACTTAGCTTGCAACAATGAGATTCGATTCCATTTACAATATTGAAAACAGTATAAGTTATTAATCACCGAGCATCTAAATTGATGATAATGACTATAAACGACGTCCGTGGTCGACGATTGTTTTACTAATTTTGGTACGTATTTGTTACGTCACCGTAGCAAACCTACTTGAATTCCAGTCCTTGCATATTTTATGTAAATAAATTGAAGATTGCAAGACAAGTAACAATTGGCATCGGTCTTGGTCTAGACTAAAAAACGTTTTATGAATGTTTTCTTTACTGTAACTTTAAAAGTGTTTTATCTTAGTCAAAGTGCCAACGACAATAAGTTGTATCAAAACTAAAGTCTCTAAAAGCTTCTTAGGAAACAATTTTTTTTTTAACCGCCTAATCGTGTTTTGACTAGGTTGGTTAACGGTTAAAATGGGTTATCCATACCGTTACATAATTCCCTCGAGGAGTGCATCGGATGAAAATTGATGTATGATCGAAGGTGATGGTGCTGCGGCGTGGCGGGGCGTGCGGCGGGCGGCAGTGGTGCGCGTGCGACTCTCACCGCCTTATCTCTCGCGACCTCCGCCGGACGCGCACGCTCGCCGCGCTCCACCACCCGTACCGCGCCGCGTTCGCGCTATGCCGACTCTTCGACAACAAATCTATGTGCACACTTACTTGTACTTTTTTCAAATTCGGAGTGTAGGACGTAGCCCGGAAATGCGCCAGTGAATTAAAACTTACTTAAATATTGTGATAAGTTGTTAGTTATTGTTGAATTTATTCAAACAATTGTTGGTTGTAGAGACAATATCGAAACGAACATTGGACCTTAACGACGATGGTGTCTGAAGGGGCTTTGCCCGTAGTATGGTGTATCCGCGATAATCAACTTGTGCCTCACCAAGTATCCGGTGTTAAGTTACAAGGAGCAGTAACAGGAGCGCATATAGCCGCTGTAACAGATTTTTTGCGTATGGTAGCAGGAACACCTATCGTCCTTCCGCATACGGCGGTTCCTGAAGATGTCGACAATGACATTAATCAAGAAAAAGAAATCTCAACCCGCAGACGAAAAATGTCCATGCAAGTTGAAGTGCCTTGTGTTTTCCTCACTGAAAGCGCCTTACAAAAAGCTAAGAGCCGCAGCAATTCTAGAGAAGAAAAGGTAACGATTGAAAGATGTAATATCACAACTACAAAAATGATAGATAGTCAGTCATCATTTTTGAGTTCTTCTGATATTTTAGAAATGAAAGAATTTGAGGATAGTCCCCAAGAAACTGTAAAAGATAATTGTAAATCAAATACATCAGAGTCTTCAGTTTCATTAACTGAAAATAATTATCCTCAAAGAATAACGAGAATTATAGAGTTAGACGACATAACCTCAGTAAATATAGAATCAGAAAAAGAACATTCACAAAGAATTACAAGAATTATTGAATTTCAAAATGACAAGGCACCTTCACCTGTTCATATCGATGGAGAAAATGAGACATTGCAAAGAATAACTAGAATAATAGAACTGAATGAAGATAATTCATTTTCTACTATTACTAATAGTACAGAATCATTAGACAAAGATTGTCATCAAAGATTAACTAGAATAATGGAAGTTGAAAAAGAAAACAACTTTCCAAGCATGACTAAAATAATTGAAATGGAAAACGACATATCAAATGAACGAAGAATTTCGTTGACCAACGAACGCGAAACTGGCGGTGGAAATACAGAAATCAGCAATGAGGAAGTGACTGTTAGGTCTAAGCTTGTGCATCGAAGTACCCCTAGGTTTAGTCTTGACTCTTCGTGCTCCGAAAACTCTTATGTTAATATTGAGTGTATAAAGAGTTTGCAGGATGTTAGAAAAGAGGAAAACACTGAGAGCGGTGTGAATCCTGATATAATCCCCGTTGGTAGATCTATCCGTTCTCGGTTTCCGAGAAAGAAGACGTCCGTATGTTCGATTGGCTCTTCGGACTGCGACGACGAGGTAGATGTCATATTCAAATCCAAGCCTAAATCTAGTCAATGGGTCAGTTTGGATTGGATACCACCGCCTCCCAAAGAAGAGCCAGTGATCATGCAAGTCTGTGATAAAAATGATTTTATATCAAAATGGATAGCAGAACAAAATTCACAAGAATCTATAATTATTGCCGACGAAAGGCGAAAGAGCCTTCCGCCAAAATCTAACGAAATATATCTTCAAAACATGAGAAGATTTAGTGACAGTTTGCAAATATGCAAAGAAGACGCCGCTAGTGATTCTCCAGCTACAGTGAAGTGGAAGTGGCATGATATAGTAAAACGTCACCTACAATTGTTAAAAAGCGAGAAAGGCTTTAGAAGACAAAAAGGTAGCTGGATGAGAACGGCTAGGCGTTTGTCCGGTACTAATGTAAACCACAAAGATTTAGAGTCTTTGCCGTTGGATACATACATGAAACTTCAGACTATGCCGTAAGTAATGTTTTTTTTATAGTTTAAGGTACATCTTCTGACTCACACACATTTGTAACTAATATTTGTTGTAATATCTAAAACGTCTGAAGAAGTACAGCCAGTTGACTGTTTGATCATCCTACTTGATTTTAGCATATTATCTCTTTAAAGCGTCTTACGTCACAAAATGTAATCAATTTAAAACAATCTTTGTACTGTTGGCCAAATTAAACTGATTACTGATCTAAACACTATCAGATTGATAATATTATCTTTGGATAGTCTCCTGAATCTTGCAAGTACACGTAATTCATTTATTTTCTTCAATGACTCGATTTCATATGTTTGGATGCAAACCATCATTAGACAACTTATCAGACCTGATCATTCATTGGATTCGTAGTAGTCATTTCCAATGACTTATCTTATTTACTTGAGACCGGAGTATTTGAGTGCCAAGAGGTTACAGTACGGTTCACGCCAGGGATCTGTATAATAACTATTTAAGTTAAAACAATTCGCGATTTTCCTTGTGATTCCAACACGTTGTGATAGAGATAAGTCGGTATCTGTCAATGTGGTGATTTGTCGAGTCTGTTGATAAGGAGCCGTGTTACGAGAGCGGGTTCGAGGCACGCGCTTCCGCAAGGCCGCTCGATTAGAATGCAGGGAGCTCGCGTCCAAGGCTACGGTTGCGCGGCCGGTCGGTGCACCGGTGCCCGCTGTCTTCCTCCCCGTAGTTCGGCAATTGGAAGCAGCCTCAGGAAGTGAACTCTGAAGGTGACGCTAACAAAATTTAACTGCCTGTTGATCGGAAGCGTCTGTGCTTTGAATTTTGACGTATCTTTTGTTATTCGGAAATTTACGCTCTTCCTTAAACTTCGCATAAATTAGTACGCGAATAATTCGTTCAACCGGCTTGAACTCGAAACTAATGCATGCTTTGGCTGAATTTTAATAAATCAAATTAGTCATCTTTAAGGAATCTTTTGCAATAAACCTAGAAGGAATTACAAACGCAGACTTAACTTCCTATCAGTCCTACGATTAGGGAAACGGCAACACCAATGCTGTGCTGAAGCGAGGTAAACGGATGCACCGACGTCAGTTTCACTGATGGGCCTTGAGAATTACTCTACTTGCTCAACAGCAAGCCCAATTATCATAATAATTGAAAATGATTACACAAGTATGTTTCAATGGGAAAAAATGCTATAAATATAATAAGATAACATAGAGCGCAAGATCAAACTCGGTAAAAACCTTTCGGGTAATATTGATGTACATATACTGAAGGCTCTCAATTCACCGTAATGCATTAGGATTTTGCGCTTTATAACGCTTCAACATCATTAACTTTTGTTTGTGTGGCTACCGTTCTGAAAACACGAATGTTGTGTTCGCTGTGCATCAACACGGCTATTGTACCAAATGGGCATACGCGTTCTTTGATGGAAACAAACGCATTCACATCGAAATATTTGCTTGTTTTTCAGTTTCTCACAGTTTCTTGTTGATTTTCAAGAAAACTGAATAAATTGATACGAAGCTCTTCATTCAGTTATTAAATATGAAAAAAAAACTGAAACCGTGATTTTAAGTAACTTACCTTGTAGGTGAATTTTATATCGCTTTATCAATCTCCAGCAAATCACATTTATCATTATGTAGTAATAATTTGATTGAAAATTGATATGGAATTGTAAATGTTTTCTTATCGTCATTAGTGTTTGTTTTGCAGACGCACATGACGTCGTGGATTGTGTTTGACATATTTTATTTGTAAATTATGTGGTACAGTGATTTTAACCCGGTGTAGTTCTTATAGTTATTGCAGTACATTGGTACAGATACAAATGGAACTTACTACATTAAAAGTGTAAAGATATCTTCTTCAACATCTATCGGGTGTGGTTGTGAATCGTGATGCCACCTCGTCAGCTATGCTCATTTGTGCAACAAATCATGCAAGCTGATTTGGCCTTCGAAACCGAAAAAGAACACATTTGGAATCAAAAGTAACTGCATTTTCCTTATGTTTTATGAGACAAATAACATTTCGAACCTATCGCTGCTCTATCAAAACAACGTATTGCGTATTTTCAAACAACGTGTTACTTCATATTGATAAAAAAATTATAACAGAACAAAATTTCTTTTGTAACAAGTATTGCTTCTTGCTCACTTTCACTATGTCAAACATTTAGGTTTCGTTTCGTGACGTCTCACTTAGACTCCGTAGCGTTCAAAATTAAATTGTTTTTTTTTTCAATATCTTACATCTCGCTTTCTATTCAAATCGTGAATAACTTGGTTTATTATATTTTGCCAATGACACTCATACTGCCCCACAGTAATCGTTTAAGTCTGACTGCGTACCCGCGACAAACGCTCTGTTTATCGAACAATAACTTTGCATTGCAAATGTTTCTTTGTTATACAAACTAGACACGTGTTAGAAAATCGATGAAAATGACTCGTTTCTTATCAAAAGGCCTGAGGTCGTCTCTTGCGAAAGAACAATACAACTGGTTTTTATGATTTGTTTTTACTTTTTACGGCCGCTGTGCACGCCGCCTGCGCTGGCGCACCGACCTCCGCTGATATTGTTACTCCTGCGGATGTTTTCGTGCAAACCATTTTCGAATGGCACTTACTATAACAGCAATACAATCGTATAAACACATTATTGTACTGTTACTTGTTAGCTAGTTGTTAAAGCCTTGCAGTAATCGTTGATACACTGAACATTTGTCTCAATATAGAAGCAGTAAATTAGGCGTGTTTTAGCAATACTTCGGCCCAAGATGACATAATTATATATTTAAATACAATCGTTTGTAGGACCGCCCGCCTTATTCAGAGCTGTGTCATCACCTCCGGTATCCATAGAAGAAGTCTGTCGACAAAGACTTGTAGTCGTCAGTTCTATTAACATTTTGCAGTACTCATCATCGCGGGCTTTACGTTTCGCATCATGCCCTTACCTGATTAACAGAAGGCACTAATATTTAACGACTCATTGTGAAGTTCGCTAATAGTTCTTGCTACGCTAACAGATTTATAAATGTTTCATTTTTTAAACAACAGTGCCATTTTGACTTTTGCTGACGTAAATTTAAGTACTTGTTTATTTACTAGGGCCCAATGTGATGATCTCTATCTTGCATGTCTGACTTCAAACTGGTCAAGTTATCATGACTAAGTTTCGTGCACCGTATTATCCGTGTCACAGTACTTAACACCTCCAGGCAAGGTATCTGGGAAGTCTTATTGTCAATTCAGTCGATGTCGCGATTTGTATGACAGATAAGGATATCTGTCACTTGCCTGAACAAGTAACGGACAAACCTATATTGCTCACCAAAAATACCGTTCAAAATACAATTATCACAAATGGGGTTTCTGGTTCATACATCTCAACTTTTCCGACTATAATCCACTTTTTAACAAATTGTGCATGTGTATTGTTATCACCGTCACGGCGGTAATAGCTTTGGAAAAGCGAAAGCACGAATAATATGTATTGAAGTTTGACATCCTTCTATGTTTAACAAAAGGTAATCCCACGGTATTATCTTTATTCTTTACCCTGCAATTTGATTCTGTTGAGAGCAAATTCAATTTACTGACTTATTAACAGTTGGAAGCACACGCACCGACAATTATAGGCCAATTGCAACTAAACGTTGTGTCACACATGTATATCCGTCTATTTTCTTCTTTGGACCTTCACTATAATTTTCCAATCAACCTGTCAGCATTCCATTTACTTGTCTATAGATAATAACCCAGCATTGTATTCATATTTTCTTTTGTTAAAACTTGGAGTTTGAGCAGTCATAACTAGAAAGGCATATCTATAAAAAGATGTAATTGAAACGGTATCACTTTGTCTTCTAAAAAAAGAAACTGGTGTAGAAGTTTGTGGCAAACTTACTTGTCCATCCCGAGAGACCCTATAATTAGATTACCCATCTAGCGAGCAACCCGGAGCCAGGCGAGACTGGCTTAGCAAAAAAGTTGTGGCTACATCGGCACGCGAAGGTCGATGACCGGCGCCTCTGCTTAACTCGCCATATTATAAAACTCTGAGCGAAAGTCACGTAATTAATTCCCCTTGATTGCGCCACTTATCGTCTCCGTGTCAAAGGGTTTTCTTGACCACTATACCCAAATCCTCTTACATAATCGATAAAATGGTTGTTTTCATGTAGTAGTGCATGATAGCCGCTAAGTGGATTACATTCTTATCACGGCACAACGGTGTTGATGTTTACTTTATCGATCAATTTTGGCACGTGGTCCTCTATAATGCGGTCATTCAGCACGAAGGCAATCATCGTAAATAAAATTAGCATTTCAAGTTTTCATAATTTATCTACGGGTTATCAATACTATAGGATTATTCTAATTGAGATGTTTGCAAACCGGAAACTCGCTTATGTAACAAACCCAATAATTATATTTATTAGGAATTTCCGTCCCCCACCTTGATTGCTAACTTGCCTACGACATTCTATTTCGTGGTATTTCAATGCTTTGACAGTTTTATTACATAAGCAAAGCTTTTATAGGTACTTTTCTTCTTCGCGAACAACAACAATAATAACCAGAAACTGTATATTATTTAATTATTTATACAGACATCGAACTTATGCAAAGTTACACTTAATATTGACGAACTAACACTTTTACTAAACTTTTTCCGAAGTCTAGACAAAGAAGCTAGTCAAATTTGCACAATGCTATTTGCACTTTCGAAAATCTGCAATTGAAACGTATCTTGTAGAATAAATATAGCGGCAAACTAGCCAGTTTAAATAAGCTTTATTCAAATCGAGAACATGCTTGTTTAGCGTCGCCCGACATTTTGTACAAATATCGTTCTTTAACAATGAAATAAATTTAAATTAAACTTCCTCTTAAAAGCTTTTTTGCATACATATTTTTTTGCTTTATTCTCAGTATAGTTGTTACGCAAGCAACTTTAACTTTGATCAATAAATGATATCATCTATACAAAATTCTCTGTAGAGAGAAGGTCCAATAATGTGTGGGCATGATTCATAAAACAGATGACGATTTCTCTTCGCCTTTAGGAGGTCAAGGTCGCTGTATCCGTCTGGTATTATGATTTGTAGACGTTGACAGGGTTACTAGTTCAAGCCTTTATTTGGTTTGACTCCTGACTAAAGTAGTTCAAAAACAAATTAGAAAATAATGACAGGGGAAAGAACTCCTGTTATGTTCTGCAATGTATCTGGTTTCTTAATGACCACTTGCTTTAAATCTTATGATTTGACTTTCTAGATCTCTTTCGCTTAGATAATTTCTTCTTGTATGAACGAAGTTCAGATAATGTTACACCTCCACTCAATGAAGCTTACTTTCTGTCTAGTCATGATTACATCGTTTAAATACTTTCTATTTCTTATTATCAAGAAAATTAATTAGCTTAATAAACATGTGCATTATTAATCTATTCTGTGTGCGTTTTCCACGTTAAGACCTTCGACGCTATCTGCTAGTTACCGATCTATGACCCTTAGTATGCCCTTAGTGCGTGCCGAGGTCTTACCGAAGGCATTCGTAGTTGCAGCCCGTGTCGCCCTTTTCATGTCTCATTTTTATAGCTCAGGCGACATTGTTCATAATAATTTTCCTCCATAATATCATCTGAAATTGTTATTGGCTTCATAGCCTGTTTGACGATTATAGAATTTTAACTAGATCCAGATGCAGCTGGGCTATTGAAATAGCTATGAGGCTGCAAGTTATTTGCCGGGTGCAAAGGCGCCTTGCCTTGCAGGATATAAATAAATAGACTTTGTTAACACAATTTTAGTTTTGCAACGCTACGTGGTTTTAATGTGTTTTTTTGGCCAAAGTAGGTCACAGTTCGACCTTTGTGATGTGCATTTTCGAATTGCAAAAATTCACATTATTCTGCGATTGCTCTTAGATATAGCCACGTAGTTCATTCTTGTAATATAGTTAGCGAGATGTTGTGTAAAAGATATACTTGAAAGTAACAAGTTTATTTAAGTTTCTATACACAATCGCTAGAAAAAACAAATAAAAGTGTTGTTGAAGTGATATAATAGCATTGGGGTATTTCTAATGGCCGAAAAGAGTTGCCTGCTGTAAAGTACGTTACGAAACTAGCTGTAATAAACCTGCGATACTTTTCATTTTCAGGATGTTAAATAGGTATCAGGCTACTGATAACAATCGTGCTCCGAGTCGTCTATTTAATTACAGTGCAAGGGTCTGTCCGTGATTCTCAGGCGGAACAATCCGTTGAACAATAGTAATCATACATCAATCAGTTTTTCCAGTCACGAACAAGATGAAATTATTGTTCAGACGCAGACGATGTTATCAATGATGGGCTTCTGAAAATTATAAATCATCTTGCCAATAAAACCTACCCAAGATTATTTTTATAGAAAACTACTGGTGTTGTTTAATTGACTGGTACTTTATCAATTGACTTTACGTTGCTTATTGTTTCCGCCTGGCCATTCAAGCGAAAAAGTAACGAAATAAAAATAACCCAAATCTAATTTTATGTGCCTATTTCGCGTAGATTAGTAATTGAAGTAGATAGATAGGTAATTGTTTCTAAACCATTCGTTTGCAAACACACAAGGTTGTTGCAAGTTACAGCAATTCTAAAAATATGTCTGTTGGAAGTGATCGTAGCTCTTTTTACTGCTCTCAGTTTACCGTTTTACAGCTGTACTACTTAGATACTATTTTTATATCAAGAGCCCGACGACCTCGCCCGTCTGTCGCGCGGGATTTGATGCAATACTATTGTCAGACCCCAACGGCTTGTGTCGCAAACTATCGGTCATAGAACCTGATTTATAATCATAATACCATCCATCGTTACTCTAGTTTATCTCCATTTGTTTAAAATAGAGTGTTACTATACCAATTTTGGTATTTCTTGTGACAAAATATGATTCATTGTTAGCACCAAGCTCATGTTAAAAGCGGTTACTACAATAAGTTTGTCTCCGGCGCAGACGCGGTGAGCGTACGTCAATTGAATGCAGAATACTATTCATTCGTGCTCGTTGAGTCACCGACAAGCCGCTTTCTGTACACCCTACGAGAGCGATACCGGTCCTTTATACTCATATTGTCATTACAATGATAATCACTTTGTTAAACATAATGAAATACTCCTCAGGTGGACAATTCATTGGTTTGTCAGCAACTAGATGTTCATTATTAATTACATTGTTACAATGTGTATTAAGTCTTCAATTTAGCTAGGTACTTGAACATTTTATAGCTGTTTGATAGATTTTTACATACTTTTTATGTGTTTTGCCCATATGACTCATACAGTACTCTTTACCTTCGTTTTGTGTAAATAGTTGATAACATTTAACTTTGCATGTATGCGATCGTGATTATCAACAATACACGTTACGTTGTGACTCAGCTGTGTTGGATATTACTAAATTGTTCAATGTTGTTGCAGATGGTACTTCCGCAAAATAAAACGAATCGAAGCGGAGAAGAAATTGCTCCTGCCCGAGAACGAACATGGCGCTTTCCTCATCCGAGATTCCGAGAGCCGCCATAATGACTTCTCGCTATCAGGTAACTATATAATAAATTCATACATTTTCTACTGATTAATTTTCTAATAGAAAATCGTTTAGTTCATGTACGTATCAATATTATATTTACCTCAATTATAATAATCTCGTTGGCTCGGAAAATATAAGAATATTTATGTAATGTGGCAGTGGTTTGCGATGATTCATCGTACGTCCTGTGGCACGCAGCATAGTGCTAAGTGCTATCCTGTTACAAACGCATCCAGTGGTTCTGGACGATTCGATCACGACTCCAAACCGGTTAAAAGTTTTTCTAAGGCCCCTAGTCATGGCGCCGTGGGAACAAAGACAACTGAATGACTGCCTCGATATCTGCTAATTAGTATTGTTTATAAATGCAAAGTTACAACTTCACTTTTTAGCTATTTTCGGATTGTTCGCTGCATCTTACTGCATTCCAAACAATATGTACGACATACGTGACTGCAGTCATCGATTGAGCTTATTCTCACGTTTGACCTGCCTCCCGCAACCCACATGTTAAATTATATTTATTTTCCATTTGCATAAATTACGGTTTATTGTTTAACTAGTTAATTTCATTTTTAAATCAAATATGCATAAACGTTTTTTTATCTAACCAACCGTGAGTCAAAATGCAAATATATGTAGTATGTAATGATAATTGAATGCAGGGACATATTATATTGCCATACGTTTAAGTTACATCTTTCCTGTTAGTGCAAGCCGTTTATAAAATATAATAGCAATAAAAACAACTAAGTAGGTTTTCCTATTTATTTTATTTTACCTTAGAACTACAAGTAATTTATTTTATAGCATAGCAAAGCACAGCTGCTTGAAGGTTTCTAAATTTTTAGATTAACTGTGAAGGTTACAAGTAAAAACTTCAATAACATTGGATTTTCCAAAAATAGGACAAAATTGTTTGTTGTGTTTTCATGTGAACTAATGAAAAACTACATTGTGAGATTTAAAATGACATTCAAATGTAATTTGGGGAAAAATATATTTTTAGTTAGCTGCCTAATCTAAGTTACAAAGTCCCAAGTTATAAAATAAAAAATACAATTTGAGAAAAAAAAAAATATTTTTGTATACCTATTTACCTGATCTAAATTACAAAGTCCCAAGTTATAAAATAAAAAATATAATTTGGGTAAAATTGTTTATTCCTTTTGTACACCTACTTACCTGATCTAAGTTACAAAGTCCAAGTAATAACAAATATGTTTTGGGGAAAAAGGTTTTTTTTGTATACCTACTTGCCATAAGTTACAGAGTCCCAAGTTATAAAATAGAAATAAAATTTTGGGGAAAAAATTATTTTTTTGTATACCTACTTGCCCAATCTAATTTACAAAGTCCAAAGTTATAAAATAAAAAATAATTTTGGGGAAAATGTTTATTTCTTTTGCACACATTCTGTCTGACCAAATCTTAGTTACAAAGTCCTAAGTTACAAAACATGAAATATAGTTTGGGGAAAAATATATGTATATTATTGTAGTTTTACCTACCTAATCTAAGTTACAAAGTCCCCAGGTTAAAATACAAAAATAAAAATACCTCACAGGTGTTGTTTAGGTACTGAATATTAATGATTATTTTTCCGACCCAAATATCGACCAATAGAATTGCACCATTCGACGTCACGTGGTACAACCTACATGGTATTATACTGATAATTTTTTTTGAATATTTTCTCTGGTCGTTGCTATGTCAAACTGACAGGTTGTGGCCGACATTTGGGACGGAAAAATAATCCCCCGAATACCACACGAGCTTCATAATTATCTGGCATTTCCCTCAAGGTTCCCTGCAAACAAATAAAGTCGTCAAGTTTTTCAGGAAAAATCACTCGCGCTTCGCGCTCGTTATTTTTTAACCTGAAAAACTTGACTCCTTCATTTGTTTGCAACGAACCTATCGGAAAATACCCGATAATTTTGAAGCTCTTGTGGTATTATAAGTGAAAATAATTACCTTCTGCAACATAAATAAATCCTTAGTTCACGTGATTAGAAAAAAAGGATTATTTCATAAGAGTCTAGGAAAAATATTATAGAAACATAAACAAGAATAATTTAAAATATTCCAAGGCTTGTGCGCTTTAGGAATCTTTTAATTTATTAATTGAATTTTCTAATAGGTTTTATTGCGCGTTGATGCAATGTTGATCAGGAGTCGCGCGACATTGTTACAACATTTATGTAACAAGGACGACTATCTGATTTTTATTCTAGCGGTTTCTAAGAACATAAACTATGTAATAACCAACGAATACCATTGTTGGATGCCAACATTGCCAACTAATAAGTTTAAAGAACAATACCTATTTCTTAACTACATTACTTGGGTCTTTTATTTTTACTTGCACACAGATTTAAACCGCAGTCTGAACTCCATAAATAAGAGTTCTCTTATTTCTGCAGTCAATCTTCATTAGGTCCGGTTTATGCTTGTTAAGCCCGTGTCATTAGTTGAATAAGTAATTCAAGCAATTTATAAATCCAATGATACAGTTCACTAAATACTATTTAGATTTCAACGATAAACCTAAAATAAACGTCGATAAACGCATTAGGTTACATAAGTAATCCGTTTAAAGTAATTGTAAGCTTCGCCTTGACGATTTTCCAGGAAAAATGCTTTATCTTTTACTCATTGCAATTTGAAGGTGAAAGCGGTTTGGGATTTACATATGTATTTGTTGAATTTTAATTATCGATATTTACTTCAAACGACACAGATTAGTCACTTGTGTTCTTATAGAGGTACTTATGTATAAAGTTACTTCGTTCCATTGTCTCCTGAAGCAGAACTTTCCACTTCGATTACTGTTCATATTTGGGACGCAAAATAGCTATGGCCCACATTCCGCAAATCTGTTCTATATTTAACTTCAATCGATATCCTACCTGGCAAACACGGGGAAGTCGCGAATATTACCTTTTATATTTACTACGGACTGCCATGCATATTCAAAGCTTAATTTATGTACGAATAAAAATAGAAAAAGGTTAAGAGCGTATACGTCAACCGCGCGCCATTTGGCCTAAAATGGTACTTTTCAAACCACTGTTTCTCAGTAACTACTTATCCTATCACTATGTTATTTTTTAGTAACGCAAGGTAATTTCACTGTCTATATAGTTAATTGAACATAAATTTCAATTTGTGTAGTTTAAATGCTTAAAACCCCTATAACGTAACAGATGTTTTATAAAATTCCCGTTCAGCGTCTATTTCGAAGCTTAAATTCATGTGAAAACAGTGGCAAATCTAATCATATTTATTTTTTTACTCATAGACGAAATCCCCATGCCTATAGTTAGTTGAAAACATTTTTTGATTTAGGTCTCTATCTTTCAGAAAAAAATATTTTAACAATGTGAAAAATTGAGAATTTCAAATGCTTTTTTTACCTATCTATCTTACTTAATTTAATATAACAATTATTTACTATAGTAATATAACTCTTTCTTTAAAACATAAACTTTATATTATAATTTAATCTCTCGTTTTTATTTTTTTATAAATTATTTAAAAACTACTATAAAACGCTGCACGCGAGTCAACTCAAACCAGACCGCCGCAAGGCTTCACAGAGAGAGGACGTGTCGCTCCGTCACATCGCGTAGGGTGAATAACCTCTGCCGTGGATACCGAGAATAGAGTACATTTCAAGCGCGACCAACAAATCTTGATACATTTCTATTTTATTTAAAGCTCAATTTTGAAGCATATTTTTTTTATCGATTGACTTGAAATTTTGTTTGAATGTTCAGTTTTAATGACAATGTATGATTCTATATCCGAGATGGAGAAAAAAATGTTTTTAATGCATTCCTACGATATGGGTATCAAATGAAAGGGCTTGCTATGAATAACTCGAAAAAAAATGTGTCGCGAGTCTAAATCCAATATGGCGGACTCCTTAGGCTAGAAATCACTTATTGCAGATGTCTGTTACCAATCGAGCTATATTTTTTTTTTTTTTCATTTTGGATGTACCCAAATTTTGACTTTTGATCTCGAATAACTTTTGAAGCATATAGGATAGATAACTTAAAACTTTATTTGCAATGGTAAACCCAAGCTCTTCACCAATGTTTCAATGTTGTAATGTTCCAATGAGAAATCGAGAACAATCAAATTGAGAACAATCACAAAACAATATAATTGAAACCTCCTCCTTTCTTTTTTTGAAATCGGTTAAAATACAGAAACTCTTAACATTGTCATTAATCATCAGTCGACTATTTAGTACTGTTGAAAATTGTATGTAATATACAGAAAGTCCTCAAAACCAAGGTTTTCATAGGTGCCCGATTTTTTTGCAAAAGAGTGTAAGTATTAACGACTTATTTTCATGCTTTTATATTTTAGACATCCATAGACTTACACTATTTTCCCGCTATTAACTATTTACTAAATAATATATTTTTTGTTCTACCAATTTCACTCGAAAGGATCAAAATGGTTTGTGTGACTATACGTGAAGTATGATAGGCACGCACACAGCCGCGACGCTAGTCTGCGCGGTTTTTTGCGTTGAATTACCTAAAGTTGACATCGCGCGCCGAGCGTACACGCTCTTAAGCTATGCAAATGCGAACTAAAACGATATTTATATTACTAACAAAGAATTCTGTGCGTGATATAGGAATCACTTTCTTACGAGTGTGCTATTCGAATAAACTTTCACAATCGAACGCCAGGAGATGCATTTAACTTAATAAGTTTTAGAAAGAGCTATTGACTATCATTAGGATATTTCGCTGAGCATCAATAGGTGTCCATTCAATCGGCTACATGAGAGCCTCTAATTGCCTTCTCATAAAAAACCCGTTGTCAATACGCCTAACCTATAAAATAATATTTCTAAGTTACAATGGGTGTCGCATAAATTTTCCGACTGCTTTCTCGATCAATGAAAGTGAAGTTTCGATTCTTTCACTTCAGCAAAATAAAATTTCACGTAGTATAAAGTTATACGTGTGTACTTGCTAACGTGTGAATTCAGACATTGTTGACTGTGATTCGTTTGCCAATAATCTTTGCAGAACTGTGTTTTCGAAATTCGCACGTTTTAAATGGTCGGAATTCGTCGTTTATTTAAACATGGCACTATGTACGACTTTAGGAAAATATCACTAAAATAGAACTAATAACTGGTCCGTTTACACTAGCTGCTATTTATTAGAGATCAAATCTCCAGAGAGGCGCTTATGGGTCAAGTTTTCAAGTGAAGATTTCTTAGGAAGGAACGAGTTGCGTATGGACTCATTCGTTCATTTCGTGTCTGTTCTAGAACAGCCCGCATTTAAAACCCACGCTCATTACTTTTGAAACAATTATTCGTCATCCGTTGTTGGTATCCCAAAGCGTTGAGATACTTCACATGCCACTGTAGAACGTATTACACAAATAAGCCTACTGTTACATCATCCAGTAATCCTAAAAAATATTTCCAACTATTCTTCACATATAAAGACTTTTTTTATAATAACTTGTATGCATAACATATTTAAATACATACAAGTATAAGTAATTAACTAAAATTTTTATTCGAGATATCGACAAAGCGCCTTGCATTCATTAAATAAAGAATGTACTAATAGAACGGGTTATGATAATTTGCTCTCATTCTATACATCCAACTTTTTCTCCTTGTTTCATTTATAATCGTCGAAGATTAATTGTTACCCAGTAACATTATGTTTAATAGTTAAGACTGGTAATTTTTTATCGTACTTAATAGACTTTGCTATTCATTCAGATAGATAGATTGGTCAGTGGAAAGGTGCAAAGTATTGATAAGGTATGAATTCTTATAATAGCTATTATCCTGAGAATTATTAAAGATGTATATTACTCTCAAAGCCTACTAGTACAGGGTTCACAAACAGATCAGATGTCAGACTAAACTACGATAACCGAAAAGCTTGTAACACTAATTTCATAAAAACAATAAAATCACGTTAGATGTTGACGATAGACGGGTTTCTGTATACATTTCCTGATTCATCACGTACTTATCATTTACATCAGAATTGCAGCAAAATTAAACTCTAGATAACTCTGTCGTAATACCTAAGTGTATTTGCGTCTGCTTCTCGCATACCTACCTATTTTCTGCCCGAATGTAGTTTAATTTTTATTTAGGTACGTCGTCATAATTGCACAGCGAACGTAATCAAAATTAAAAATATTTATAACAATATCTCAGCAAATTCTAAGCCGGCAGATTTTAATGGAAACGTGATTAAACGTCAGTTAAGCTAAACCTTCATCAAGTGAATCGAACTGTCAGAAGCTGACGCGACGATTCACAGAAATTCACCCATTAATTATACGAGTCTGTGGGTATTAGCAAGGTCGAAATGCAAGTTACTCGGCCTAACATTTACATGACACCAAAAACCCCAGATCTGTGCCCCGATAAAGAATAAGTTAGTCTCTCTTTGCGACTTCCTAGAATTAAAACTTTCTTTTTGAGACATTTTGATGGATACTGTTCTTATTTCTGCTGAACTCGTTGGCACGACACTGTGGCGCTATAGTCAAGACTAGTTCTACCATTCATGCGTAATCTTATAAAGATTTTACATCTACTAAATAGTTTGTATATGATAAATCTCTTCTTGATACATACGTTGCAATAAAACATTACATCAAACTTACAACACGTTTAATTCACAAACGCATTCGTATTCCATATTTACGCAATTTGTATTGCAATAAAATGTAAATTAAAGCATAATTGTTGTTCACAGTGCGAGACGGGGATACGGTGAAGCATTACCGCATCAGGCAGTTGGACGAGGGCGGTTTCTTCATCGCTAGACGTACCACCTTCCGTACCCTGCAGGAACTGGTCGAGCACTATAGCAAGGACGCTGACGGCCTCTGCGTCTCCCTCAACAAGCCATGCGTACAGGTATGTCCTCTTAAACTAACTCACCGTCTTCCTCCACTGGTTGGCCATTGTGATAATCTATAATTTAAATAATCACACAATTGATGCTGTTATTTCATTCCTGTACGTATAAATTCGTATCCATTCACTAGTAATTGGTAATCGTCGAATCGAGCGCGCATCATAAATTCAAGTCTAATTCAATTCCCGTTTCTTATCCATAGTCAACAGTTATAACTAGAAGCCTGATTAAAATTGTAAAACATTTATTCTACCAAGTGTGATCTGGCATTCTTTCCGAATGCATAATGCCACATAACACGTCTTGAGCTTGACCCGACCTTCCACTAGCATGCGGTATTGATAGATTGAACTCAACAGTAACGCTCAATCATGTAATCATAGTGTTGTCAAGTCAAGGGCACGTAACCGAAATAAATAACAAATAACAAGAAGAATGTTTTTATAACGGAGGCGCATAAATCGCAAAATTCAATATCGGGACGACTATAAAATTTATGGTTTTCGACGGGTCAACCTTTGTGCGGCCGCGTGAGAAATATTACAAGGCATTGAACGAGCTCGAGGATACTTTAAATTCACCGAAGGACTCTGCTTTTCTCGGACAAAGAGCATCGTCATATTTAAGTTATTTGAGCCGTGTATGTACCGGACCAGTAAAGACCATTAACATTTTCAAACTTTTATTTATTATATTTTCCGGCATGCTCTCGAACATTTACATAGCCATTGCGGAAAAGATTTTATGCCTCAAGTGCTATTTTCTTAAGCTATCTACATTTTAATGCCTCGTGTCGAAGTAAATTATGATTTAGCTTTGCGTCACTTGCGTATTTAAAATTAACAATGCCTCGCCGCTCATTGCAACACGTGTAAATTCCATTTTGATTATAATTGTACATAGATAATATAGCTCTCCATCACGTAATTAAATGCAAGTTTTATAGATTCTTTTTTAATGACTGTTCATGAGACGTGATCATTTGTCATCAGTTTCGTTGTTTGTTTATCCGTATTATGTTAAATAGGTTTGCAATTTATGCGTTTCTTATTATGGTATTATAATGATTACACTGTTTGATTAACATATAAAGCATCAGATATTCAAAATTCGCTGTTCCAGTTTCGCGATCGACCTAGCGCCAAGGCCGTGAAGGCCCCACTTTCGTTACGGACGATGCGTACATAACACAAGACACCGCGCTTCACGACAACTCTTTGTTGTCGATGTTTTCCTCCGTAACAATGGAATCCTGTAAACAAATTGTCATCTTTCCTCCTTTTCCGTACCTCGATGCGACGTCTCTAGATCCAAGAATTAGTCATCACGTCCTTAATTCTAGAGTCGCTAAACATTGTACATGGTTTTGGCGATCACGAGTTATCTCATCGGCAACTGTGTGGGAACATCTATGATTTACAAATATCTGTGTATTACAACATTTTATGAAACGTGTGTCGCGTTACTTAACTGTTACGTACAGAAATGTCTGATGTAAAACAAAAGCGTTGAGTTATGGATTCTTGGTCGATAAATTACATTCAAATAGCTAGTTTTAAGTAAATTGACGATTTAACCGTCTTAATAAACGAGGACAAGCCATACAATGCTTCTTTTACCTAGATATATTTCGTGAGCACGATGACAATGTGTAAGAATAAGAATTAAAGCAGATACACTGGAATGTAATTTGTCAACTATTACCTATTTATCAGAAACAAGTTTTCGATCACAGCTGCATGGCAGCAACGTGAAAGACTTAAAAAATAGTAATTTCGACCTTGCAAGTTTGGGAAAACCAGTGTTTGGAAAAACCTAAGCACAGTTTCTTTGAACCTTCAAAGGTGCATTGTTTTTCACAAACACTAATGGCGGCTGTTTTAGTTGCACTACAAAAGCCTAAAACACTGCGTTGAAAAGGTACGCTTCACGCTTTATGAATGGTCATGCAATTAAACATTTTATCAAAAAACGTATAAAATGAGGCGACGTGACGTCAAGCAATTATAACGATGGCTATTGTTCTGTTTGTCTCGTTTCAACAATTGTGTTGACTTTTCTAATGAGCGATTTGTTCCCTCTTATCGATACATTGACTCCACATTGTAACGATTGTAGTATCGATACAGAACATTAAACGTACGTCGATTACATATGCAGTTTTAGTAAAACTAGTCAAATCATTTAATTTGCTATTGTTGGTTATTACAAAATGCCATTAAAATAGAAAGTTATGTAAAGTGCAGTGGCGTATGCGGTTTGAAATTATTTTGTAATTTTATGACTTTCGTGCCAACTCTTGTATTGTACTGGAGTATCGCGAAGATAAAGCTGCCTTGTGCATCGAGACAGTCGCTGCCGCGTGTTAAAGATCAAGGTCGTACTCATGAACTTTATTCCTGCAGAGACAAACAACCTGACTAGATAATACAAGTATTAACAACTAATTGTATTGTAAATTAGCCACAATCGCCCGATCACCTCAAGCCTTTCAATGCTTCGGATACCTGTCACACGATCGTAAATACACCTTCAGCCTTAAAATTTAACTCTTTGTGTAATAATATGTAATGTTTGACCTACGCTAGTGACGTAATCAAAATTGCTCGTATGTAGCAGCTCCCCCTTCACTCTCTACCTTATCGGTATACTGTTAGCATTTGCGGAATTTCATTGTTTCCATACGTTTATTTATACTCACCATTTCTCGGCGAACATGCGGTTTAGTACCTCGTCTTAGACCTCTAGTACTTGTGTACGAGACCTCAATATTTTTATCACTCGATTGTGAACCTTACGGTCAATTTCAACGGCATAATAAAAATAAAACCGGCCAAGTGCGAGTCGGACTCGTGCACGAAGGGTTCCGTAAATTACAGTTAAATCAACCTATCTCAAAAACTATAAGAGATACTTTGATCAAACCAAAAATCGTTGAAGAGTTAATTAGCATGCATCACCTCTATTTTTTTTAGAATTTTATACCCCGTAGTTATAAAAATAGAGGGGGGGGGACATACTTTTTACGACTTTGAGAGCTGATATCTCAAAAACCGTTCACTTTAAGAAAAATGTTTTTTAGAAAACTTTATATCATTTTAAAAGACCTTTCCATTGATACCCCACACGGGTATGTACATCGAAAAAAAAAATTTCATCCCTCAGTTACATGTATGGGGGGCCCCACCCCCAATTCTTTTTTTTACTATTTAGTGTCATATTTTTGTAGCGGTTCATACAACACATATTCCCATCAAATTTCATCACTGTAGTACTTATAGTTTCCGAGTAAATCGGCTGTGACAGACGGACAGACGGACAGACGGACATGACGAAACTATAAGGGTTCCGTTTTTGCCATTTTGGCTACGGAACCCTAAAAAGGGTTTTCCGCATCCATCTCATGTTTAAAAATAAGTGCGTTTATCTGATAGTTTCTGGAATCAATAATAATCGATTAATAATGCAGTACGCCTTCTAAGAAAACCAATCATCTCTAAACCTAACTTAAACTACCCAATAATTTTGAAATATTTCTTCTTCAAAAAAAATAATTAATGGTTTTAATTTATAATAATAACTTGTTTTGACGTTTTACTCCTTGTTATGAGAGTCATCGTTCAGATGTGATTTCACTTCTAACTCAGTTGATTGATTGTGTAATAAACATATAGCACTTTCTGCAATCACCTTATCTTCGTACCTATTACATCAACTGCAAATACATAATAACGAATTATATTTCTTAGTTTAATTATTTTGAGTTTCTTACCAGCTAAGCGGAAGACCTACAACGTGGCAGTTTGTTTTTGCATTTATACGAATACGCGGATATTTTACGAATAAGGTCATCGTACTAATAATACTCGTTTGGTAGTACTAGCATGCACAATCGAGTATTTGTTAAGCGATAAAAGTACTACAACATTGTTATAGATCGGTGACGCGTTTCAGCGGACGTATGCTAATGTGGATGTAATGACGCTCGCCCGTCGCTGAAGTATTTCACGGTTAATCCTTCAGTTTGACAACATTTCACGTGGTCGTGATTGTGGTCTTCTTTATACTTCCTACTCTATGTGCTGGCGGGCTTTATGTATATTATAAGGTCCTTTATAATGGTATTTTGTATTCCTGCAATAATATAAAACAACAATCATTCGGCTACTTTCGAACGGGTTAAGAATTTAAAAATAACATCATACGACGTCATAACGTATTACTACATTCACATATCCAATTGCCAATATAAATAAAAAATACGTCATTGTTGCAATACGGAATGAAGTAACGTAAACTCAATTATTATCAGTTTATGACTAAAAGCGTGTCCTTTTTCAAGCACTGAAGTTTTAGCGTTTCTTTTCACCGCTACCTTGGAAGTAGCCACTCGACGCCTTATGCGGTAACACCCTCAGCCCGTGAAGTAGTTAACACAACACTACTTTTTGCTTACTCACCCCCTTGATCAAAACGGTGGGGCTGAAGTACACGCAAAGTATTCAAGAAGAATATTACGCTGAATATGGAGTTTCACATAGTGTTTGTAGTGACCACACTCACAGATCATGTAATGGACTGATCTCTCGAGGGAATGATAGCAAATGCTTCTTGGTATTTACTGAATTCCTCAGCATAGTTGTTCTTGAATACAAGCATTCTTGTATAAGGGTCGCAAGTATTTACCGAGCATGTATTGTATAAGCGGTGAAGTGAGGCGTGACAGGCACACCAGACGGACGGTCGCGGTCGCTGGACAGCACCAAAGTCTCATGTTACAAACCCACAACGCGGTGTGAATTAAAAATCACAACACTACATAATAACGCACGGATTTAATGCCTTTTGGAACTGAGCGGCACATTGTCTTCACTGTACAGTCGACAAAAACGCAGCAGCGTTTCGAAAATTGTATTGTCACAGTTTTTATGCAACCTGTGACTTGACGCTTTTTTAATAGAAGACACAATAAAGGTGTGTCTTGTTTTGAAGCTAGAGGCAGAAAATTGCAAGTATTTTCCAGTTAGTCGACCTGCAAGTAATTTTCCGAAGGTTGTGACTATCTATAATTTCGTACTAATAACCCTGAGAAGACCTGTAATTTTCTGTAACTCTATACGTCGTAGTATGCATGCATGCCATTATTTATAAAGCTATTGTGACTGGGTGCCCCGCACTAGTCGCGTGTGTTAAACCTTGAAGCCTCGTGTCGCCTCACAGTCTCACACCCTTGTACTTCTCAGTACAGAACTTAGTTTTCAGACGACACTTACATAAGCTTACATCCACGAACAAACTTTGTCTGCCAATAAAAAGTATGACCTATTGTTTGTCTCATGGACACAAACCGTTAAACACGTAGCCCCGTTTCGTCTAAATTTTATTTGTTTCCATTTCTAGCTGACATTAACCAATTGCTTGAAACGAAGTAATTCCATTGTTTTGTAGAAAATTATAACCGTTACTACAATGTTTGCTTGTACGTTTGTAGTAAGAATCCATGTTAAAGCTAATAAAAACTGTTGATTACAACGTTGGCATGACATAGCCCGTAGCGTACTATTTGTATACAGGATAAAATACATATTTTGATAGTTGTGGGCGTTTTAATTTATCATTCTCTATAATATAATACATAAGTTTATTGCAAAATCTAAATCGCAACGTATGTTCTTGAAGTATTGATCGAAAATAAGGGCCAATGACACTTGGCGTTCCCCAAGGTGCTTTCTTGTCTCCCGTCTAGACAGTCATTCACCGAGAGAGGTTTTATTAATACCACAAAATGTGAAAATTTTCATCTTTATTTCTACACTTTAATAGTTAAATGATGTTTTAATATTACGTAACGAACCTTTTTTGCCGTCGGTACGGATTACTCATTCATGTCGATATCGTATTCAGATCTTGATCGGACGCGAATAATCTATGTGTGACTTCTGTTGCTTCGGGTATCCTGACTATTCGAATTGTTTGTTTATTTTACAAAGGCCTCTGTTTATAGTTTCCTTTTCATGAATTGCTTTAAATAATGGTTTCCAGTAAATATGTATTTTAATCAAACTAAAAACACACAACCAATTTTCGTATCAACTTGGTTACGTAAAGCGTAATAGGATCTAAACACTGTAAGAAACGTGCTTACCACTAAACGGACCGATCGGTGTAATTATATGAATCTACTTTAATTGGATGACAATCCACATTGTTACATTTACGAGCCATTGTTAGAGACAAAAAACTTATTAATAGGCGATATAATCACATCATTCAGCGAAGCTGTAGGATTCCATAATTACTAACCAGAAAGTCCTATGAATCAAATATTGGGTAGACTAAATAAACTTCGTTAATGTTCCTTAAATAAACATTTCAGCTACAAAGTCACTGCAAATCACGTCTTTGTCGTATCTTATTGTTTGTAACGATACGAAGAAATAAAATAATACTTTGCATCCATAAGTTTTATGAATTCTGAGAAACGGATGGAGTTTTTGTTACACATTTAAAAAAATCATTAAGCACGACCATGAAATTGTCCTTTCAATTATTTATGAAGTTCATACTTTACAAACAAGTTAACCAAGTAAAGGTAACGAGTACAAATTTTACATTTTCTAATTTTATTCACAGATCGAGAAGCCAGTTACGGAAGGTCTGTCGCACAGAACGCGCGATCAATGGGAAATCGACCGTTCATCGCTCAAGTTCGTTAGAAAACTGGGACACGGCCAGTTCGGCGAAGTATGGGAAGGTCTATGGAACAACACCACTCCGGTTGCCGTCAAGACTCTCAAGTCCGGCACCATGGACCCCAAAGACTTCCTTGCCGAAGCCCAGATCATGAAGAAACTGAGACATGCCAAACTCATTCAGTTATACGCTGTGTGCACACTTGAGGAACCAATCTACATCATCACTGAACTGATGAAGAATGGATCTCTCTTGGATTACCTACAAGGTAAAATTTAAACAGAAATTAATGTAACCTTCGCCAGTAATATGTTTTTAGTTTCGATATAAAAGTGATTTACCAAGGGCATTGGTTAAACAATTGGTCGATTTATAAATACGGGTATGATATCCGAGATCATTTAAATTTACATTTCGGTGACAAGCAAGGCAACAAATTATATTCATCATTGATTGATAAATTGATGTTTTGTACACAGGTAAAGGTCGTTGTCTGAAGCTGCAGCAGCTTATCGACATGGCTGCTCAGATCGCCGCCGGCATGGCGTACCTCGAATTGCAGAACTACATACATCGCGATTTGGCTGCCAGAAACGTTCTAGTAGCCGACGCTAATATCGTCAAAATCGCTGACTTCGGCCTCGCTAGGCTTATCAAAGTAAGTTCCACCAGCATTTATGATTAGGTTTTTCCAAATACATAATCATCTTACAAAACCTTGAAAAAACCCCATGTCTAGCGAGTATCCATACATCGAAATCCGACTGAAAATGAACTCTGATTTATTATGATGATTTATAAGATCCAAACTTTCACATTTGTGTACAATAATTGTTAGGATTATTTGTTATGTTGTTATAACCGGTAGTTTAGATTGAAGAAATTAAGTGCTCAATCTGAAATAATTGTTTCAGTTATAATTCAGATTTTACTTTCATATTGCATTTGAATTTAGGTATTACTTTCGAATTATTATTAACTTTAGGCATACATTGTTATTTTTCATATATTATGTACGTCAATGATTTCTTAAATGAAAAGTATGACGCATTTCAAAAGCTGATTTACCTGAAGTTGTAGAATTTTCCTGCTCAAAAACCTTTTCCCTAAATAGCGTTTACAATATTTGTTATCATACATTTTGCAAGCAAAACATTATGTTACCACAGAAGTTATGCATTTGTGGTTTTCCATGAGTCACATTCTTGTTGTCTTTTCCCCCTAGAACAATCAGTTAAATTAATGGATTTGATTAGAACAATGAGCAATAAATAATGATAAAGTACTTGCGGTTAACAAAACAATTTCACATCACTCAATTTGCAAGTCTCGTGACCACTTTTACTCGCACCTTACAACACTTAAATGGAGTGTATTTTTCACTAGTATCTGCAGACTTGTAGATAATAATATGTATTCACACGTTCACGGATTCGTATGATATTGCAGCAAATCTAAATGTATGTTTAATCTCTAACAGGAAGACGAATACGAGGCTCGCGTGGGCGCACGGTTCCCCATTAAATGGACGGCGCCCGAGGCAGCCAACTACAGTAAATTCTCCATAAAGTCCGACGTATGGTCGTTCGGTATCCTCCTGACGGAGCTCGTCACTTACGGCCGAATACCTTATCCAGGTGAGTGCTTCCACTTTCCAATTTATTACTTTTTGCATATGCAGTGGTTATGAAGTTGCATGTTTCATCAATTTTGATTTGTTTACCCGTTTTTATTTACTGTTATTCGAGCGGTGCTTTCGGAATGTTTTTGAAACCCTGTACTCATTTTTATTTTGTCTTGATTGATGACTTTTTTTCTTTGAACATTTTAAAGATTTTTTGTCTTAAGTTTGCGTGCAATACAGATTTCTGGTCTGACAAGAGACGCCTTTACAATAAAAGTTTTTTTTTTGTTTGTAACAGGAATGACCAACGCGGAAGTACTACATCAAGTAGAGCACGGTTACCGCATGCCGTGCCCACAGAACTGCCCCGCGGCGCTGTACGAGATCATGCTGGAGTGCTGGCACAAGGACCCGCTCAAGCGACCCACCTTCGAGACCCTGCAGTGGAAGCTCGAGGACTTCTTCACCATGGACAACTCCGAGTACAAAGAGGCGTCCGCCTACTGAGCCCGGCCCTCCCTGCCGCCCCACCGACACGCACACTCGCACCATGTAAGTTTAGCATTAATAACTTGTCCAAATGTTGACAGAATTTTACCTTTTTTATAAAATGTGTTTTTACATAAAACCTTAATTTATTGTTACAGACTCCAGGCCTGTATCATATGCCGCCGGAACTGCAGATGTTACACAACAGTACGTCGATGCAATATCTGCAGATGCATCCAATGGCGCAGACGAGCATAGGACAGATGCAGGCCGCGCATCAAGCGAGCATTCAGCTGCAAGCCGCACATCAGGCTAGCTTGCAGGCTGCGCATCAGGCTAGCTTGCAGGCGGCTCATCAGGCCAGCTTGCAGGCGCATCAGGCCAGCTTGCAGGCGGCGCATCAGGCCAGCCTGCAAGCTCACCAAGCAAGCTTGCAGCATGTGGCCAGCCTACAGCATGCAGCCGGCCTGCAGCACGCGGCGCGGCCGCTGTGCGCGCACCACGCGCGCCACGCGCCGCCGCACCGCGCGCCCTAAAGCGCCGCCACCGCCACACCAGGACACACCCATCCTACGTTCGATGCTACCATCCCATGTGCTCTACCACTACACAGGACCACCTTACGCTCCGATACACAAGTGAGCCTTGCCAACATTAACCGGTAGACCACTCTCTTGGCCGACAGTACGAGCAGCGATGTGCAGGACACACGCCTTCCGTTACATTCCCTTATGAACGACGGAGCACGCTCCCCTTCATAAACCCTTCCAGGAAATATCAGTCCTACTGATGACGAGATAACTTTGAAGCTCTCACCGAGAGGTCATAATTTTATTATTGCAAGACGAAGCGAATACGAGATATATGCGAATTTGAAATGGCGACGTAGACGTAATTTTATTACTCCTCGATTGGTAATAAGTTTAGTTAGACTGCCTACGACTTTCTAAATATATTTAGCCATAGGTTAACGTTTACGATTCTTCAAGTATTCAATTTAATAAGCCTCTTTAGGGTGATCACTTACGATGTAATTCGGAAAAGATGAAGTAAGCTGTTTGGAGTGTTTGCAGCGCTTTCATAATTTTCTCTACATATGGCAATAATATGAGTGACATATCAGCGCTTTATCATTTTCATGACGCTTCAGCTCAGGGATATAACATAACTGGTGCCGCGTGGATCGCTTCTTACGTCAGTTCTCTTGCAATCAAATAAAATGTGTTCTCTGCTTCGCTGCATTTTGTAACGATTTATAAATGTTAAGGATACATTTCTGGCTCTAAAATCCAACGTAGTTGATATTGTTCAAGTTCGAAGCAAGAGGCTATATCGTATAAAGTTAGCTACAACAATTGGTTTCGTGTTCACGACATTGGAATGCTTGTGGCGCTATGGTGTGGCAGTATGGTGTCGCGGCCTGCGCAGGCGACTGTGAGTGTGTGACAGGAGGATCTCTAGGCTCGGCAGGGAATAAATTATCTAGCGTATAGTACGCATTTTGTAAGGATTTATGTTATGAAGAGGCGCATTAACAGATTAGGTATTTTCACCTTCGTATACCATGTTTAGTAGAATAACGATGTTGGTGATAGATGCCAAATAATCCTAATAAAGAACTGAATTTTATATACATAATTAATTGTTCTGAGGGTATTTAGACGTTAGGATTTTATTTTATTTAAGCTGTTCTAAATCATAATTAATGGAACGCTATTCTTAACTATTTATATAATTGTAACAATGACATTTATACACTTGTACACCTATCTCGCGGATTTTAGTTTACATTCAATCGTTTTAATATTTATCATGCTCAAGAACTTTTTAATTTTATTTGATTGTATCAATTTATATACATCTGAAACTGATATTTTATTTGTGCCAAGACTTTTAGTTTTAGTGCAAGTTAAAAGTGGCCACATTGTAATCTAAATTATATCGACACAAACTAATTACGTATTTAACCATTTACTTTAAAGCTAAGATATAATTGGCCTAAGTAAATAAGTATTTTTGAATGTGTAAGTTTTGTATCCTAACTTATTAGACTAACTTAGTATATATTAGATATTTTCAATTATATTACTGAATGTCAGTAAATATTCTCATTCGTTAAAACTGCACATTTTTATTAAAAATGTCACAGTTATGTGCAATATTTATTGTTTTCAAACCCGGTGCTTAGTGTATTTGTATGCTACGAAAGATTTTATTGTATACTTACGTCCTCAGAACATTTAAACAAACTGTCGATGTAAGCTTGAAACGTTAATTATGATTTGATGATAATCTAGTACCATTGACAGTACAACAATGAATTGTTGACGTGTATATTGAACTTTCCACAATTTTTAACATGTAAATAGTACCAAGATTATGTAGTATTGGTTATAATGGTAATAAGTGATATTAGAATGTTGGTATTATGGTATAACAGTGTGCTGCTTACTCAAAGGTCCACTGACTCGATCATTCCAATTGGATCAAGGCAATATACTAAAAATCGACAAATAAACAATCTTAGGCATTACAAAGATGATATTCTTTATATCACGATAAAATACTAAAATACAATTATATCGCACAAATATACATTCGTAACCTACTTGTAAGGTGCCTGATATAAATGCATTTGTACGTCACAAAATATTGTGTGGTCTGTAACGAGTGGCCAATTTATTCTTCTTTTTCATCTCTTCGTTTCTCGGTACTGTCGTCACTTGTTGGCATTTTTTGCTTGTCGTAAACATTATCTTGTGGTGAGTTATTCCCACACTCATTCGATTTCGCGCGTCACTCGTTACTAGACTATATTTTCTCACTGCACTGTGGATAGAGCACGATTACCTAGGATCGAAATTTTTTATTCAATTTTGAACTTTATTGTCAAAACACAATCAGTGTTCACGGTCAAGACTACAGAGATATGTCCGCCAAGTATTAATTTAATGAGCCGTTTGATCTTATTTCATATAATTAATTAATTCCAACATTATTATTGTTTACTCTCACGTATTATTTCTATAATTTATTTCTTCGTAATATGTTAAGTTTTAGCTGTATAATAATGCTTTAGGCTTTATGCTTTATCGAAATGGCTACGTCCGCTACGTCTATCCCATATGTATGTACATGTACGGCAATATTACTGTATTCAATAATTTTAATAATTAGTTAGCCAATTTTAAGTATTTTCTTAAAAGTTTCGCCATCACAATTTATAAAGAGATCAATAGAACGAATAGGGTTAAGCTATGTGAATGATGTATGTTAGATATAAATATTTAACTAGAATTTATTTAGTAACTGTTGCTGTGTTACATGACATTTATACTTCGGTTACAAGTATTTGTACAACTGTACCAAGTGTAAGTGTTTCGGCGATTTAGGGTGGAGTCATAAATTTCAAGTGCGACTGATGATAGTTGATACTGTTTGACATGTGAACTAAGGTCTTATTACCTCCGAGTATCAATTAAATCTATTTTAGTTTATTCTCGTGTACCAGTATTGTTACACTGCCATAACTACACATTACTTGGTCAATTTATACTCTCGGCCGGTGGCACTATATTAGCCCATTAGATATTTGATAGCCAAACCTTTGTATCGAAGATCTTATATGACAGTGTAACCACAATACTGGTTTTAAGTACGGTTATTATAATGATTACTATATTTCACTTATTTGTAAAGATTTTTTTTAACACAACAATAAATATAAATGTGAAATACTTTTTTGTTTTATTTCTTACACAATGAAACAAACGATGCGTAACTCAATCAAGTATACTGTACAACTTGCTGCATACAGTTTTTATTCTTTTCAAGTGTTCATTTGTAAAAATGTTCTCTTTAATTTTACACAGCGATGAAGCGTCGGTTTCCAGTCTGCTAATAATTTGTTCTACTTCATTGGTGTTGAGTTTTGCTTTTTTGCACGCAGGTTCGGCGTCGCTTTCGGTATCAAACAGCGACTCGATATCAACGAGATCGAAGTTATTGCTCAATGACTTCTGCATTTTTACGGAACCAGAATCTTTAAAGTCATCGACATGTTCGATACATTTATGGGTATATTGGAAATCAATGGTAGATAACAGATGCTCCTTCACATCTAATTCGCCTTCTTTCAATTTTCCTTTTCTTATAAAACAACTCCACGTTTCCTTCAATGATTTGTCTTCATTAACTATCTTAGCGATTATTCGGTCCAGAACATTACTTCGATATTTTCTTATAGTGTTATACAATTTATTTTTAACTGTAGAATCAGAGTCATGAAATAATTCGCTAAATGCTCGCACAAGTTCTGTCTCCAAGCAATGTTTATTCTTATCATATGTTTCAAAGTTTGCTAATTTACATAGAATACTAATCAATAGTAATTTCAATTCTTTACACCCAGATTGAACAATTTGTGATATAATGTGTACCACCTAAAATTGCAAAAGAAATGTTTATCAATAGAACAAACAATGAAACAAAATTGTCTTCAAATTTCTACTTAAACTAAGTCGAATTTTGAAAACAGCACGATACGCCTTAAATATCCTCTTTTTACGCCATTGAACAAAAAAATACCAAATTACCTTCACTAAATTAGAGCTGCTGCCGTGAAAAATATGTTCCATTGAATATGTTAGCGCCACCAGAGATTCAATGTATCTGTAATACCATACAGTGCCCTTGTCTAATCCTTTGACTATGTGAACAATATTTTTCGGACAAGCCTTCGACCAAGCGTGTAGTAAAAATATTTCCATTGCATCTTCTCTGTTTATTATCGAACAAGTACTTGCCAAGTTAGTGATTTTTATCTGGAAATAATCATCATTATGAATGATATAACAATTTCACTATAATATTTATTCAACTCAAACGAGATATCCATGATTAACTGTATTATGATTTATTAGCGTTAGAATGGGAATCCCGTGTATAATCAATGATTATGTAATCATTATTTAACCAAAAATATCGTTTAGCGAATAATAAATTACCTACGTAAATTCCATTGTCTGAAAACTATAAAAGTCGAATAAAATACCGATAATTTATGGTGACTAAACATAAACAATTTTAAATAACTTTTGTTATGCAATAACTCTTTTACTTAATGACAAAAAATCGATTTCTAAAAAATCTTGTCGTGATTTTGTGTCGCATATTGCATTAGGATAAGATTCAAAAATTATGGAATCGTGGTGGCTTAGTGGGCAAAGAACGAACCTCTCAAGCTAGAGTGTGTGTGACATCAATGACTGATTAGGGGTAAAGGTCCCGCATTGAGCAAGCGTGGTGATTAACGCTCAATCCTTCTCCGTTTGAGAGGAGGCCCGTGCCCAGCAGTGGGACGATACAAAGGCTGATGGTAATGGAGGTTCAAATTGTAAGTAATACATAGAAAAAACTTACCAAATCGTCGACATCCACAGCATCATCCGCTGACATAAAAGCCCTCATTTGCACCTTTACTTGTTCCATAACAATCATTTCACCATCCAGTTGCACCTCATTAGGCAAATTATTCAATTTCAAACAAACCCATAGATTTAAATTACTATCCTCATTTATAGAAAACATTTGGTACACTTTTATTTTGTCGTCATTATGCATTTCTTTAAATAATCTAGATATTGTATAAGTTAGGTGCACTTTTTGAGGTGAATCAACAAATATATGCTTGTTCTCAAGTTTTTGATATATTTTACACAATGAAGTGACTTGCGTTAGTAAGAACTGGCGGTTGGATATTCTGAAACGGGGAATAACAATTATTCTTTAATTTCTGGAACGTAAGATATTTGTTTCAGGTTTAAAAGAGACAGAAGACCACAACTGGACCAAAACTAGTAGCAGTTTTGGAACGTCCAAAATAGGAAAAGGTTCTTTGGACTTTGCTATTTTTATATAGCTTTATAATTTAATCACAATAAAATATAGGAGTACAGTTTCATACCTGGCCAATAGCGTCCACAAATTAGCAGAGAACATGGCACTCAAGCAATCCGTACCAAGTACAGATTCAACCATTTTCTTTTCCAATATATTAATTTCTTCAGTACTCATTGTAGTAACCAACGCAAGTGTGTGGGTAACTAAATGTTCGAACAACCCGCATGTTTGGTACTGTCGATTTGCCTTCTCACATTTGAATTTGAGTCCTATGTTGAACCAGATATGACCTGAAATTGATTAAATAATACTTAGATTTACCTATAAGTATTTGCAAATGATAGAAATTTTTAATATTTTTGTTAAAGAAAGATCGATATTTTTAATACAACCAAGTCTGAACTATAACTGCATTATACAGCCAACTTTGGTTAGCATTATTTGTCTTTCAAAATTATAAAGCAATTTTGCCGATTTAAACTTTGATTCGTGAAAGTTGT
This sequence comes from Helicoverpa zea x Helicoverpa armigera, assembly GCA_033682625.1. NCBI lineage: Eukaryota > Metazoa > Arthropoda > Insecta > Lepidoptera > Noctuidae > Helicoverpa > Helicoverpa zea x Helicoverpa armigera. The sequence goes on from JAWIIS010000011.1 coordinate 6,773,582, forward strand.
TTTAGCCAAAAATGAAGCTATTTCGATACAATTAAAGAATAATTTCATTACTTACAATTAGGCAACATGCTGTAGATCAGGTTAATAAACTTGTGTTTTGGTACATTTATCGAATGATCTGCTGATTTCGGTACTAATACTTTGATTACTGAAACCACTAGCAGTATCACGCCGAGTAACTTGTCGTCTTTTCTTATTTCGTTAATATTGTAGTTCCAAATATACTGAAAAATAAAATAGTACTTTATTTGTAAAATTAGCTACATTATGTAGAAGTTGGTCATCATCATCCTGCCCTAATCCGATTTTATTTGAGGTCTTTTAGTGAAACTGTTGAGTCGTTTTCAGAGTTTATGGCGAATAGAGAGCCTCATACATACATACTTCCGAATTCTTATAATGAAACGGTAACAAACACTTAAAATCTAAGAGGCCATAGACTGGTCAGAAAAAAATATAGATTGAACAGACAGCTACAGATTTCGCAAAAGACAAATCCTGAACTTAATTAAGAGCACAAGTACCCGCATGTTACCCATAATTCTCCAGCACCTGATGCCTGAAAATTTCTGTGCAATGTTCCATGACGACAAAAAGTTTGGCGCGAACTGTAGGTACTCACAGTCATTGCTGCGGGATTGTTCGAAAGATTTACCGCGGCCCTGGTACATAAAAGGCCTACGACGGAACACGACGGTTTTTAGTCAGTAAGAGTCTGACACTCCCTCACCGCTAACCCACAGCGGGAGGGGGCATTTGATGATTTTTGACGTCGTTAAAAAAAAACAAAAGGTACTCACAGTCAACAGTTTTTCATCCATCACGAGCTCAGCAAGAAGAAGGCTGACAGGATTACTAACATTGTTATTAAAAATATTTATAAACTTCGCAGGTTTCCCACGCATTGTGTGCAAACAAGCTTCATTATTTCTGAAAACAAATAAATTGCATACAAAACCGGTTTTTATCCGATATTTGTTTTAGCGTTTTTATTACACGTTTCATGATTAGGTGTAACAATGAATTTATAAATCATACAAAATGATAGAGAAAATTCAATACATAAGTACACAGCTCTGTTCTTTTTTTCTATGCATTTTTGAAAATGGATGATCCTAATACTTTTACCATGATATCTACAGATGAACATAAGTCTAGAAGCCATATACTGAAACGCTAAGGGCTGCTTAAATGTCTATCTCTGCGACAGAAATACTTTTAAGGTTGGCCCCACATTACTCACGCTCACACACTCCCGCTGTGTGAGCAGCGTCAGACTCTCACTGACTAAAACCCACCATGTTCCTTCATAAGCCCTTTGTGTACCAGAGCCGCGGTAACTCGCGCGAACAAACCCGCAGCCACAGACAGCTTAGGAATGCCCGTCCAAAGTTGGGGAGGCCTATATGCTACTCAAAGTTAAGTAATATTTGATTATAGCTTCTGTCAGCAGTTTCACCCGCATCCCGTAGGAACCACGGCAGGAACCCGGATAAAAAGTAGCCTATATATATAGCATAGCCTTCCTCGATAAATGGGCTATCTAACACTGAAAGAATTTTTCAAATCGGTCCAGTAGTTCTTGAGATTAGCGCGTTCAAACAAACAAATAAACTCTTCAGCTTTATAATATTAGTATAGATTTAAAGGTAGTTTAATAAGTTTCAAACTTACAAATGAACATAAATAAGAAGTTCTACAATATGTGAGTAATCTTTGACGACAGCATGCTTGAATGTGTTGCATACTCTCAGCAATATTTTCAAAGTAAAACTGGTAACTTTAAGTGATCTCAACACTATTTTCTCTTCTTGATTTTCCTGTAAACAAACAAAAACAAAACCCTTACTAATGTAAAATACCAAAGTAAAACTGGTAACTTTAAGTGATCTCAACACTATTTTCTCTTCTTGATTTTCCTGTAAACAAACAAAAACAAAACCCTTACTAATGTAAAATACCAAAGAACTTTCATATGTCATTCTGTCTGTCTGTGGTTTTCACACCAAACTACTGAACCGATTTTGATGAAACTTAGTACATATATAGTCTAGAGCTTAAGAAAAGCAACTTTTTACGAAGTAGATGGCGGCTGGAACCGCGGGCAAAAATAATTTACTATTTAGAAGAAATAACCAGGCACTGACGTTGCCTAACTTTTTACTTTCTCTTTCTTTAAATAACAGCCTCTAGCATAAAGTCGTAATTTACAAAATTCTAGCATTAAAAAAATTACCTCCAGAGCAATTTTGACATTGTCAGTAACCATAGAACAGAGTATCTTAGTACAATCTATGTAGACCCTCTTATCAGTGAGGCAGTTGGAGTACTTGTCACATATCATGGTGTAGGCCTTCCATTGCTCGGCCATGGTCTTCACATCCAAACTCTGGACTATTTCACCTATCTTCAAGTTTATGTCTAGAGCTGAAATACAAGATATGTTATGAGTAAGTAAAATTATTTGAGCTAGAGATATCAAAGTGCTTTTAAATTGAAATAGTTTGGGAAAAATGGTCATGGATCATAAAAAAGAAAATCGAAGTACTTCCGTTACTTTCAATAAAATAGATCCACTAGAAGCTCTCAGAATAGGTATACTACATTACAGTTGGCATTTATGTAAAGTTAATCAATCTTGATATCCTTTTTATTTAAAACCTAAGTTTGAAAATGAAATGCAGTTAAATCTGAATGTAAATGCAATAGAAACAGTTACATAATCAATTGAATAATTATTTGAAGCAAAAGTTTATTTGTTTAATGTGTATTGGTATAAAAAGTCCCATAAGGATTGTTTTCTATTATTCAAGTGCCTCCCCAAATGGAGTATAAAATCAAATACTACAGCAGGATAGATTTTTCGCCTTTCTTCGCCTGCACCTTTCATGTTAACTTATCCATCATCTTACCCTCAATAAGGATATCCCTCTCCTCTCTCTCATTTAAATCAAAAATGAAATGTTTCTCAAGAACCATCAGGTATGTTAGCTGCAGTTCATGACAAGTCCTGAACAAGTCTTTCAACTGTTTCTCAACAGAATTCAATTGATTTCCATATATAGATTCACTGAAATCAGAAAAATGCAACTAATTAGTAAGACTGACTTCTGAGGAGTGTTTTAGAAACTCAAGCTTTAGTCTATAAGAACCACTTCCTGTACTTTGATAAAATATAGGATTAGAGTAACTTCCGAACAGTAAATGAATGTTTCAAATTAGTCTAGTTGTTTGGACTCTTATGGGTACAAACAAACAAAACATTGTTTCCTCTTTATAATTGTCTTATTAAGAGTTACATCCAAAGTTTCTTAGGCAGAGTGTTGGATAGTAGCAGATATAAAGAAAACCTAATATTTCCCTGATGCCTGACTCTAACCAGTTCTTGATTACATTTGTAAAATAATAATGTAAATGTCTGCTTACCTATCTTTACAATGTGTAAAAACTTGTCTAATTATGTGTCCAGTTACTGTCGGAAAACTTTTCATTGAGCAACATGCCATAGACATGGATTCTATAACTTGTTTAATCAAATCAGACAAGAGTTGTAACAGACATACAGCATCATTTATGTATTCTTTTAGTTCATCCAGTATAATTGAACCTGCTTCTGCCAGTAAATTTGTGATGAGTGCTAAACCCTGAAAAGTGAGAGATACAGTTTTAAAAATATATCAGAAGTATAGCTATCATAACAATTCTGAAGATCTGTTGCCTTACCTGTGAAATACATGTACTACAATCATTTAGGAGAGTAGAAAAATAAACAGAAAATGATGAATTCTTTATTTCTTTCACAACGGTTGAAAAGGCAGACTTTGTATTGGACACTAAAGATTCATAAGTAATAAAATCCATCTGATAACTTAGTTAAGAAAATTAAAACTATTTTTACTTTGCAGCTATGATATTAAAACTAAAATGATCCTGGTATTCCTGGTAAACAAATAGTTGAGTTGTATACAAAAGGATACAGTCCCTTCATCTTTAGGGCTATTGCAGAACATATCCATACTCTCGGAGAGAAAATCGGAGCTTTGAGAGTTGTCCATTATTAATTGGTTTTCTGCAGTACATTTAATTTTGTTTAAACAAAAATTCACAAACAAAAGCAACACCCGGACACTATAAATAACCCTTCCCGCTCAAAATACACGTCAAAGTTGACATTGACATTTGAGACTGGTGTTGTCAACATTAGTAACTTATTTGCTTAACTAAAATTTTGCTAACTGGCAAACAGCTGGCGGCGAGCGGCGCAGGCGCGGCACACGGTTGTTGATAAAATTGGCTCGCCTTATTGACATTGTTTTGTATTCAGGCTCCAGCAGACCGGATGCGTATGCGTAACCACGCGCGTAGTCACGCGCGTAGTTACGGCGTAACCATGAGTTGTAATGTATGGAAATGTATGAGACAGGCCACACCGCTTGCGTAACGACGCGCGTGTCTACGTTACGCAAGCGGTGTGGCCTGTCTCATACATTTCCATACATTACAACTCATGGTTACGCCGTAACTACGCGCGTGACTACGCGCGTGGTTACGCATACGCATCCGGTCTGCTCGAGCCTTTCATCACTACCTTAGCTTTTTGTTGTTTTGTTATTACCCTTTCCCTAGTTAAAATATTGAATAATTTAAATATTGTTTAACTATTCTTGAGCTCGATTCAAACTTGGCTGCCATAGAATGAAATAAATTGCTCTTCAAGATCACTCGATCAAGTCGAGACAAGTCGAGCATATAACATACATCACTGTTGAACGTTGCGCATTGTACATTCACTAACAACAAGTTATTTAATAGTCTAAAACCCATGTTCGCCTTTATTCTCTGAGTCCAGTGTTCGCGACAGATTCTAACTTTGGTTGCGAATAAAGTGATCGTCAAGTGTTTTCAAATGACATAGGTCTTATCACTGTTCAGCAATTTCGAAAAGCGGGTACAGTTGTCATGAAAAAGTCCCCATGGTCCTTTATATACTGCTGAAAGCCTTAAACTTACAAGCACCAATACACGGTCATGGTATAATGCAGCTGTATACCAGTGCGTTAGACAAGCAAAAACGAATTTTCCTTCATATTTTATTTAGGTTCACTTTTGGCACTCATTAATAACTAGCGGCGGTGTAGGAAGTCTTTATGATATAAAAATAATATGTATATCGGCCAAATTGAGAACCTAATCCTTTTTTGGGATATCGGTTAAAGAGATTATAAATGGTCACCTTTATAAGGACCATCTCTCTAAGCTGCTCTTGACTTTATGATCATTAAACTCATGCGGCTGTTACTAAGCCTCTATGTAGGGAGAAGGAGAGGAGGATGAAAAGTGTAATTTAATTTATATTAAAAACCCCATATCCAGAATGTTTTTAAAAATATACTAAAATAATCAATAAACCAAAATCAATACCGCACTCAGCTCAGCCCAGCCAGACTGTCACTGTCACCGCGACAGCTTAGAAAATGGTCATTAATTTCACGTGTTGCTTTGCTTGATAAATGCAAAACACGCGGCCGGCTATCGCTGTTATTTCTAAATAAGCAATTTTTTGTTATAAACCCATTATTTTTTGTTTTGCGGAATGACAAAATGTCGGTGTGCAATATGTTGATGGCACTCAGAGCGGTAGGGGCTGAAACAAAGACCGCAGAATTAAGTAAAGCATGTGAAGATCTTCAGGTTAGCACTAAATTATTTGTTTTTATGTCGTTTTAGTTAATTTCACAAATCAGCAATACTGTATAAAAATATTTTTTTATTATTTCAATATGTCTTGGTGAGTCCTTTGTTTTAAAGTGCTTATAATTTAATGTTAAGTGGTTTCCCTCCAAAGAATAAGACAGCGTTTCCCTTGGTAAGTTTCAAATAATTTTAATGGGTGGGAATGAGCTTAATGGGAGACAAGGGTGTTGACCCTAGGCTGAGTGGGGGGGATAGGGAGTGGCCTTTGTCTACCCTTTGTCCTATATACATATTTAAATGAAATAACTTGATTTATTTTGTCTATATTTAGCTTTGAGGTTCGGTTTGGGACCCAAATTAGAATGGAATGGTGAAACAGAGAAATCAAAAATGTCTTTGTTCTTTGTCTGTCGCAATCTCATTGTAATTAATTTTATTAATTTTTAAATTTATTGTGACCTAATTATTTTACTGCAAGTAATAATTAAATTTTTAACAAAATAAAAATAAGCTGATGCTGATCCTTTGTTTGAATTATTCGAATTTTGTACATATTTTGAAATTATGTAATCTATGAGAGTTATAAATTAGAAATTTTCTAGTTTAATTTAAATTCTTGAGAAAATTGCATTGCACGAGGATTTTTAATCATGGTGAAATATGTTTATGGTATTTTAAGATACAAACATATTTTTGAAATATACAACAATGCCTTCTTTTGGTCTAGCGGTCGCAAGTGCAGCTGCTGAGAACAAGGTTTCGGGTTCGATTCCCGGGACGGGGCTGAAATAACTTTGTGGGTTTTAGAAACTTTCACAAAGTAGCCCAGCACCAGGAAGTTGGTGGTTGATGCACTCTTGCATCAGAGAGCATGTAAATGTTGGTCCTGCGCCTGATCGCTCTCTGGTCGTGTCGGATTGTAGTCCCATCAGGCTATGAGAGTGAAGGAGTAGTGAGTGCACTTGTGTCTGCGCAAATGCTTGTGTACTATAATATGTCCTGCGTAGTTGGATGATCTCCTTACATGAGAACAGCCGCCATAGCCGATAATCGGCTATGGAGGACATCATTTAAAAAAGAAGTAAAATTTAAATGATAATGTCTGTTAAATATAGGTAGTTTCTGCCTATGGTTTTACCCATGTTCCGAGATAATTGCTTCCCATAGTCAGATGGTGACAAAAATCCTTTGTTCTTCTCCTGGGGCTACACGACCTCTCCTCTAATTTTCAGCCTAGTTGATCCAGCCAGTGAAGGAGTGACCAAGGGATACAGGAATTCATTTTTGTATAATTTTGATGTAGGTTATGCATACGGTTGAAGCACTTGACATACTTAAAGTAATTATAATAGAAATTACCTTGATATTGTAAATGTGTTAATTCGCATATGGTCAAGATTTCCATCCATGTACAAGTCACATGCGCCATCATCATCATCATCATCACCTTTTTCCAATGCACCAACAAATAAATAATCCTACAACAAGATTTTATGTTTCATATTTACAGACCTCAATTGATTCCAACACTTTTGACATCAAAAATGCTGTTACTATACTTTCCGAGTTCATTCTTAAAATTGAAGATGCAAAATTGTTCAAGAAATACCTATCAAATATTCTTCTGGCACTGGTTTCAACTAAAATACAGTTGAAACCAGTATTTTCTTCTACAAACTATGATGAATGTAGTGACGCTGAAAAGACTAGTCATTTGGAGTATTCAATCATACTTGCTGCATTGAGCGACCATCCAGATATTTTACAGTAAGTATTGTTTTTAGTGTGCCACTGGCCATTCTTGTTGACAATTAAATAAATTAAAATAAAAAAAACTGCAGTTTTATTGTCCCACTATTAGGCACCTCCTTTCACAAAGAGAAAGATTGAGCGTTAATCATCGTGCTTGCTAAATGTAGGTTGCTAGGCAGACAATAATTTTAAAATGTAGTAGGTATTTTTTTATTCTAATACGAATGGTATTCTAATAGATTGTATTATTTTAGATATGCATTGAAATACTTCGAAGTGAATCCAGTAGCACCATTCACTGTATATGTCCATCATGAGGATTCTTATAACGTTGCCCCAAAGAAACGCAGACTTCTAGATTGTGGGCAGAAAATCACTGAAAGACAGATAGTGACATGCTGCTATACTTTGCTTAGCAAGCTGCCTAATGAACTTTCTGCTAAATGGGATTGGACCAGGTTTATCGGAACATATGCAAATAATGGAATGGCCGATGTGAGATGGTATGTTTACAAGTTGACTTGCCTGCCCGCTGTGCTAAATTAAACTAAGTATTAAATCAAAATAGAATATTTGTGTACCTGTAATTTGTTACAAAATTATGTTTAGTTGTAATTTGCAAATGCTAACTGTAAACTACACTATGGAAAAATCATGTTTATATTTTTTCTACAGGATGATAAAAGAATGCATGGCCATCCTAACAAATATGACAGACTATCAAGCAATGATGATTGCTGTAAAACTGCTTATACATGAGCAGGAAACCCATGAACATATAGAAAAGAATAAGAAGGACCCCGTTATCCCAATGAGCGAAGTGATCAAAGATGACTTAGGGCCTAATGTTGTGAATATTGATGGAATACTGCTGCCTGTGTTTCAAAAGCGTAACGTTCAGCCTGGCAATTTAGTTCCAGTGAAATCAACTACCAATAATCTCAGGAGTTTAGCTTTGGCTGTTGCATCGGGTGAGTCAAATATTTGCATTTGCGATTCGATGTATCTTTTTATCACTCTGCGAATTATTATTGAAGTAAAGTACTTACCCTTTTTATCATTCTATTTATGTGCTGCAATTCACACTGCGAAATTTTCAAATTCTCTCTCAATTCTATCACAGGTCAGGCTCTCAGCCTCATGGGCCCCGTAGGATCAGGGAAGACGTCCCTAGTAGAACATTTAGCTGCCATCACAGGACGCAAGGGCGTGGCTTTCAAGAAAGTACAATTAGGAGACCAGACAGACTCCCGCATGCTGTTAGGAGCTCATCAGTGTACTGATATACCAGGGGAATTTGTTTGGAGACCTGGTGTTTTGACTGAGGTATTAATTGTATTATGTTGAGCTCATTATAGTGTAAGATATCACCACAGCTCTATATAAGGCAAGGGACCAGTTTTCATTTTCATTTAAAAGCAATGCCCTGATCAATGTAAGGTGTTGGTATGTGTGCTCTGTTTATTTAATCCAAATGGTTGAATTTGCTTTAGATAGTTTTCGGTATTTGTGACATTCTCGTATGTGAAAATATTCACATTGTTTACACAGATGTTTGCTCTATTATCATGTGCATGTGCAAACACTTGTTTAAAGTATATTTGCATTTATAATTTGCTTACACGTCTTACCAGCGCTATAAAAAAATATATGAACAATTTTCCGTATTGAGCATTAACTTTCAAGGTAACAACGCAAAAAATTGCATTGTAGTTTAACTATGTCTAATATTATTTTAGGCTGTACAAAACGGTCACTGGCTGCTATTAGAAGACATAGATTGCGCTGCATTAGATGTCGCGTCAACTCTCAGTTCTCTTTTAGAAAGGAACTCGCTATGCGTGCCTGGCTATCGCGATTCTTTGCCAGTCACACCCGGCTTCCAACTGTTCGTCACACAACGGTAAGTGATATGGAAAATTAAGCCTTAACTTGCGAGACATAAGGTAGTATTTCTCCTGAGATTTAATATGTGAACTGTTTTTTTAGAACGCTGGCGACCAATTATGGCTTTCAAAAGAAAATGTCCAGTTCAAGCACATTGCTGCAAAAACATTTAACACAAATCAACGTTGAACCGCTATCGCGCTCAGAACTCGCTGAGATCATACAAAAGCTATACCCAGCGCTAACAACCATCTGCCCAAGGATGATCGAAGTGTTCATGATGTTCTCAGTAGGCAGCCATGACACATCCTTGCAAGCTACCGAAGTAGTTGATAGCGAAAAAGAAAAGAATTTAATGCTTATTAGAGGATCAAGACTGATTTCAACCAGAGACTTGTTGAAATGGTGCTCTAGAGCTGTAGTCGGTTTTGACGTGTCCAGTCCTGAATCTGCGCAAAAAGTCCTTCAGGACGCTTTGGATATATTTACTTGTTCAGTGTCTTCACCTGAACATAGACTCGAGCTTGCCAAAAAGGTGGGCTTATGTCTCGGCATAGTCGAAACAAAAACCGAATTTTACCTCAATCATTACAAGCCAAATGTGTCACTTACTGCCGACTTCCTAGAGGTCGGTAGGGCTAAAGTGCCAAGAGTAGAGAAAAGCTTAGAAAGCACAGATTTTGGTAAAAAACACACAGTGTTTTCATTCACGCGACAATCAGCATGTTTACTTGAGAAGATTGCATGTTGCGTCACAGCTAACGAACCTGTGTTATTAGTTGGAGAAACGGGTACTGGAAAGACATCATCGGTGCAATACATGGCTAGACAAACGGGGCATAAACTCGTTGTGATCAACATGAATCAGCAGTCAGACTCAGCTGACTTACTGGGCGGGTACAAACCCGTCGACCTAAAATATATTATCCGTCCTATAAAAAATCAGTTCGAGCAAATATTCCGTAGTTTTTACAACACAGATAAAAACAAAAAGTTCTTGGGCCACATCGATACTTGTTATGAAACGGAAAATTGGTCGAATTTGGTGGCGTTGATGAAGCAGACTTATAGAGCAGCTATGGCTAGGCTGTCGGGAGAGAAGCCAGATAATAAAAGCAGGCAATGGGCGTCTTTTGGGCGTAAGCTTGTGAAATTAGAACAGCAAATCAAGACAGCATCGAAGCTTACCTTCGCCTTTATCGAAGGGTCTCTAGTCAAGGCGATGCAAGAAGGACATTGGGTGTTGCTGGACGAAATCAATTTAGCGTCCGCAGAAATTTTGGAATGCTTGGCTGGTCTCTTAGAAGATAAAAGCGAGACCATAGACCTTTTAGAGAAAGGTGACAAGGTTCCTATTGAACGACATCCAGATTTCACACTGTTTGCTTGTATGAATCCTGCCACAGACGTAGGCAAGAAAGATTTGCCAGCCGGTCTTAGAAATCGGTTCACGGAGTTTTTCATTGACGAGTTGACAGAGAGGAATGACTTGATATTGCTTATTGGCGATTACTTATATCATATGAATCTTGAAAGTGGGATTTTGGAGGCGATCTACAGTTTTTACGCCACTATTAAGAAAGAAGCTAAATTGAATCTCGTGGATGGATCAGGTAACGTAGTTTGATACTAAGAATTCAGTATTTAAAATAATAACCATTGAGTTATTATTGCTAACTTTGCATGTATTATTTTCAGGAAATACACCACATTATTCTCTCAGAACGCTATGCAGAGCCCTACAAGCGGCAGGAAAAGCAAGATGTGGGACGGTAACAAGATCCTTGTATGAAGCATTTTGTCTATCTTTCCTCACGCAGTTGGATAGGTCATCGCATCCCAAAGTGGAAACTATGATTGCCAAGTACGTATTCATTTAATAATTTATTTTATATTCCTAAAACATAATTTTATAAGTGTACATTACTAACAATTCTTCTTTTGCTTATTAGGGCAGTAATGGGGAGGAAGAATATGAAATCGGTTGCAAACCAACTAATACCTGAACCACAATGTGTAGGACACAATTACTTGCTGTTCGGAGGCCATTGGATCCTCCAAGGCAGGCTAGAAGTCGATGTCCCAGAAGGCTATATCCTAACTCCGACAGTCAGAAAGAATCTTCGAGATATCGCACGAGTTATATCCCTAGGGCGATTGCCGGTACTGTTACAAGGTGACACATCAGTAGGCAAAACCTCCCTTATAACATACATAGCTAGGGCTTCTGGCAACTATTGCGTGAGAATCAATAATCACGAACATACAGATCTACAAGAGTATATAGGGTCTTATGCGACCGACTCTAGTGGCAAACTAGTCTTCAAAGAAGGAATCTTAGTCGAAGCTATGAGGAAGGGTCACTGGATTATACTTGACGAGCTTAATTTGGCACCTAGTGACGTATTAGAGGCTCTCAATCGTGTGTTAGATGACAATCGCGAATTGTTCATACCAGAGACACAAGAGGTTGTCAAAGCAGATGATAACTTCATGCTATTTGCTACGCAAAATCCGCCCGGCTTGTATGGCGGCCGAAAAATGCTATCTAGAGCGTTTAGAAACAGATTCGTCGAGCTACATTTCGATGAGATACCAAAGAATGAGCTAGAGACGATTTTGCACCAAAGATGTCACGTTCCTCCGGCTTACAGTAAGAAAATGATCGCAGTTATGACTGATCTTCAATTGAGGCGACGCGGGTCTGCTGCCGTTCAGGGCAAAGACGGCTTTATAACCCTACGAGACCTGTTCCGATGGGGCATGCGGTACAGACGTGCTGCAAGAGAAGTACTTTTTCCAGGCACATTCTACGATTGGGAACAGCATATAGCTGATGAAGGGTATCTTATCCTTGCTGGAAAAGTTCGACAAACTGACGAAAGATCCATAATTGAAGAGGTTATTGAAAAACATATTAAGAGAAAGGTGAATCCTGATAATCTGTTTTCACTTCACTCTAACACGTCCCCCGTTACCAAGTGCTTATTGGGGGCCCTCCTGACAACTCACATCAATGAGTTTACTCACGTAGTTTGGACATTTAATATGAGGAGACTTGCAGTTCTGATAGCAAAGGCTTTCAGTTTCGATGAACCGGTCTTGCTGGTTGGTGAAACTGGTTGTGGCAAAACAACCATTTGCCAACTTCTGGCAGCTTTAAAGAAACGTAAGCTACTTTCTGTCAATTGTCATATGCACACAGAGAGTTCTGATTTTCTTGGAGGGCTTCGCCCCGTTCGTCAATACAAGAACGACGGCAAACTATTTGAGTGGGTCGATGGCCCGTTGATAAAAGCCATGGAAAAAGGAGACATGTTTCTAGCTGATGAAATATCTCTGGCAGATGACAGTGTCTTAGAAAGACTGAACTCTTTACTAGAACCTGAAAGACAGCTTGTGTTAGCTGAAAGAGGAATGGAACAAAACGCTGATATAGTTGTTATTAAAGCGCATAACAGATTCCACTTTATTGGAACCATGAATCCTGGTGGAGATTTCGGAAAGAAAGAACTTTCGCCTGCTCTCCGCAATAGATTTACAGAAATATGGTGTGACAGCGACACATCTAAGGAGGATTTACTGAAAGTCCTAGAGAAGAGTGTCAACAAAGGTGTGTCGCTGGGTAACCAGGAGGACGGTAGTTCAGGAATCGGCACCTCAATTCTGAACTTTACCGAATGGCTGAAAAACTCAGAAGTTACCAACAAATTCCCGTTCAGTATTCGCGACCTGCTATCCTGGGTGCATTTTATAAATACAACCGTCACGAAAGGTCTTTTGGAAACCCCCGAAGCGTACGTGCACGGGGCCTGCATGACCTTCCTGGATTGTTTCGGTACTGCATTAACTGGACATATAGATTCCGAGACCTTGGTCTTATTACGAACAAATGCCATCAACTTTTTGCTAGAGCAAATAAAATCAGTTGGCGGCGAGTACATTGAAAGTCTGCGTGACATGTTAAGTAATAAGCAGACTAAATTCGAAGCCGAAAGTGGTCCCCATAAGTTTGGAATAAAACCTTTTTACATAGAGGTTGGTAAAAATAATAGTATGACAGAGGAAGAACAAAAATTCTCATTCACAGCTCCTACAACTGGAGCAAATACTTTGAGACTGTTGCGTGGATTGCAACTGAATAAGGCTATCCTTTTGGAAGGTAATCCTGGAGTTGGAAAGACGAGCTTAGTAACGGCTCTCGCCAAGTCTTCTGGTCACAAAGTTGTGAGGATCAATCTAAGTGACCAAACGGTAAGTTCTTTAATACAGTTCTAATATAGTAACATCATTTTGGACTTTTTGATTCTAAGATTTTTTTTTCACTTTTGCAGGATATAACAGACCTCTTTGGAACAGATTTACCAACAGAAGATGGATCATTCATTTTCAAAGAGGGAGCATTTTTGAGTGCCCTACAAAACGGTGACTGGATTCTATTAGACGAGTTAAACTTGGCTCCTCAACCAGTTTTAGAGGGACTTAACGCATGTTTGGATCACAGGGGAGAAGTGTACATTCCAGAATTAGGGAGAACTTTTAAAGTAAAGGAACAGACAAGACTCTTTGCTTGCCAAAATCCTCTCAAACAAGGAGGCGCTCGGAGGGGTCTACCCATCTCCTTCTTAAATAGATTCACTCAAGTTTATATCGACACTTTAACTAAAGAAGACCTGATATACATCGTAGAATCTCAGTACCCAACTATAACAAAGGACATTCTACACAAGATAGTACAATTCAATTGCAAAGTAGCCCTCGAGGTGACAGAGTTACAGTCGTGGGGCCACAGAGGCGCCCCTTGGGAAATGAACCTGAGAGACATTCAGAGATGGTGTGACGCCCTGATCAAGGACCAATTAATGGGAAAGCCTCTACATCCAGGTAAATTCGTAGACATGCTGTACGTGAATCGTATGAGAACTGAAGAAGACAAAAAGAAAATGATCGAAAATTATGAAAAGATATTTACACTTAAATATCCAAGAAGTGATTCTAACCCCCAGTTCTATATGAACGCGAGACATATTTCAATAGGCGATGTTCATTTAGCCCGAGTCGATCACAAGTTATTCAAAAACCGAAGAGCAGTTGAAACGAACTTGCTTGTGCTGAGAAATCAAATTCCGACTTTGAAAGCAGTGGCTCAAAGTATCACAATGAATTGGTTGACTATACTGGTTGGGCCCACTGCAACTGGAAAGAGTAGTGTAGTGCAAGTTCTTGCTGATTTAAGTGGAAACGAACTACAAGTTATACCTGTGACGTCAGCTATGGATGTCTCCGATTTACTCGGAGGTTTCGAACAAGTGGACTTCAATAGAAATTTGGAGAGTTTGTTTGATAAAATCGAGACTTTGACGATTCAAACCGTCAGGAACCTGTGGAATGCCCAAAGACCCTTTGAATGGAGGTCAAACGCGCTGCTAAGTCAGCTTTACCAGTACAAATCTTTGCTATCAACACCAAGCAATGAAGCCTCTGAAGTTAACATGAGAAGATTCAAACAAAAAATTGAATACTTAAAGACTCACTGTGACAGGTTAATTGAACATAATGCTGGTCAAGAAAACAATATTGCGCCCAAAATACAAGAGGTTGTGAACAGCTTGAATAAATTGCATCATAAAGTTTCTCAAGTAACTTCAGTTAACGCCGGAGGGAAATTCGAATTTGTGGATTCGTTGCTTGTAAAAACTATGCTCGAAGGCTCCTGGCTTCTTCTAGACAATGTTAATCTTACATCAGCAGCTGTTCTGGACAGACTCAATGGTTTATTAGAGCCGAATGGTGTGTTGAGCATCCCTGAACGGGGTGAACACAGTGAAATAAAACCACATCCCAACTTCAGAGTATTTTTCACAATGGACCCGAAATATGGTGAAATCTCAAGGGCGATGAGAAATAGAGGAATAGAGATATCCCTTCTAAAACCTGATGATTGGCAGACTTCTTATGTGTCTGAAACTGAGAATTTGTTCGACTTGTCGGCACTGCTTTCGTCTTGTGGCTTGCCTGTCGAATACCACGACTTGTGTATCAAATGTCATGAGCTGATGCAGTCCTTTATAGAAGGTATGTAAATAATATTTTTTCATAGACTTGCATTATAAGACTATTAATATGAATAGTTCTTTATGTTTATTTTTGTTCTTTTTTCAGGACTGGATCGTCCAACGATTTCTCATTTACTGCATGCTGCTCATTTGACCTGGCAGCAAATCCTTCGCGGCATTTCCACCAAAATCGCTTTCGTGACGAGCTTCTCTGACGTCTACATCAAACCACGATGTGGCTCAGATTTCTCAACGAGCGTCAATGCGTCACTCGCTGAAAATAAAAACTCCATGTTAAAGGCATTGGAAGAAACAATTGAAGGTGAGGAACAAATAGATACTCGACCCCAACACCCGAACCTTAATCACACTCTAAAAGTTAAAGATTTGTGCTCAAACTCCTTCCTTGCGACCGCCAAGCAACTTGCCTATATCGCCGTGCAAGAAACCAAAGATGGTAAGATAGATTCACCCTTACACGTGATAACCAGTTTGTTCACTACATACCAAAGAGTTCCCCCCGCACTATACACAATGACTTATAACTTCATCCACAATATGATTAAGAGACAGTGCCGTACTGCGAACGTTGAGTATGTCGATGTGCTCAACGATACTGCTTTTGAAACTTACAAATATTCCGGTGATCTGAAGTCGTATAAGAAGTTTTATCCAGAGTTGTACGAAATGGATGACGAAGCCATTCGCACGGGCAATAAAGAAGCTCTAACGTTGTTTAACAATCTGATGAGTTACTATTTGAATAGAACCGCACCAGAAGGTGAATTTACAGTAGCGAATTATTCAAAAGCTGTCATAGGAGGAACATTAACAGATGATTTCGGCGAGTATCCGATATTGAAATACTGCTTTAGATACCTTGCAGTCATTGACGAGTATATAAGGAAATGCATTGATTTGTCAGTTGATTATCTGGATGACAGATCTGTTTGTAGCATGCTGCATCTTTTAAGCTGGCGAGACAGGTTCGTGAAAATAGCGCATGAACCAATTTTTGTGACGAATGAAGCTAGCCGACGCAGAGTTTTAAGGGAAGACATCGTCGGTCTTCTGTATACACACAGCAAATGGCTGCATAAGCGTTTGATGTTACCCCTGATGAAACTATCACGAGAAAGTGAAATCGCTATTAGAAGTTTTAATGAAGCCGCTGCTAATATAGCCTTGACCACTGAAAATGACAACTCAGCAATAACTAGACTGAGTAAAAGAATTCGCCAATTGTACTGTCAGCCAAAACTAATGATGGACGAAGAAGAATATGAAACAAACATTGAGAGGTCGAACGTTTACCATAAAGTGACTTTTGACTTAAACCGGCCTATTTCGAAGCAGCTCAACTGCCTAGCTGTAGAGAATTGTGCTGTCACAGATTTACAACTGGCACTAGATGTGCCTGATACAGATAAAGTGGTCTTGGCCCAAGTGAATATAGCCAAGCTTATCGACAATAATACGGTTGAAAAACCAGGACCTGAGATCCAACTTCTGCCTCTAATCTCGTATGTAGTGCAGCGCGTAATGATAATAGTGCAGACAGATTTCTTCATTGTGGTGTCTCAACTGAAAAGTATTGAGAAACCTGTGAGGATTTTGACAGCAGACGCTGTAACTGGATTGGTTAATTTGGGCAAAGTGACTAAAGCGTTGTCACCAGCTTTCCTCAATATTTTGGAGCTGTTGCTCAAGTTGAAGGCAGATGAACTAGGAATGTGGAGACATAGGTAAGTTTTCACATTATTATTATTCTTTTTGACGATCAATTCAGAACTGCCTTGTATTTTTCAGAAAATTGCAATTAGCGCCGTTTTTGAACTGTCATTTTACATTATTACATTTATACAATGCTTTAAGATAGATTATTCTTTTGAGAAGAGTATTTTAATGCCGTGTGCGAGCATAGGTATATTAAATCTGCATTTATTTCAGGATATCGGCACTCCCAGCCAAGTTCTGGGACGAATTTTACAAGACACTAGTATACGCTCCCGCTTACTATCCGACGCCATTTTTGAATCCCCACGTCCCGGGAAGCTCGGAGGACTCTGTCGAAGTGATTCCTGTGAACAGCAAGAGATTTTCCAAGAATATGCCTTTGTTGCCGTATTATCTGCTGAAGTTCACTATGTCGGTTGACGAATCAGGTAATACAAGTTTTATGAAACATATTTCGCGGTTTTATCCGTGCCCCGGAAGAACTTTCCTGTACCTGTTTTTCAGGCTCTAAGCTAGAGTGTCTATGTAGGTACTAAATTTTGTTTTAAATGGTTGAGTAGTTACGGCGTGAAAACCAGGAAGACAGAGTTACTTTCGTATTTATAATATTATTGTTGATTTTTGGGTGCATCATTGGTGTCAAAATCATGATAGTTTAATATTGAAGCTGGATTGAATAACTTAGCTTCGGCTATGTCGCTTATCGAAATTACCAAATTAATGTAAGATGCAAATAAAAACTTTATATTTTAGAATCACATCACGTACTGGCTTATGAAACAGTGTCGATGGAGAACAGGACAGATTACTCAGTGCAATTGGGGGCCATTTTGAATATTCTCTGGAAGAATCTTGCCACCATAGATTCGGCAGCTTTGATAAAAGTGTAAGTTTTTTTTAAACATACTGTCTTATTTAGCTATCGTTAATGGTAGGTATGAAAATTTCGATGTTCAACAAACCAACATATTTATGATTACATTTCATAAATATTGTAATTTGGAACAGAATGGTAAAAATTATAAGGTATTTCATTATTTTCAGTGCATCAGATGCCCAATTTGAGATAAAGAAATTCGAGCAACTCATATATTATATCTACAACGCTCTCGATATGAGAGGCGAGAACTCATTCGATTACACTATTAAGCGCAGTATAGAGGTGCTTCGCATTCGTCACAAGGAAAGCGGCCTCGATGAAATACTCACTGAGGGTTACGACATACACAAGAAAATCATGAACATGGTACATAGCAAAACTCATGACGAAAGAACCAAGATATTAACAGCACAATTATCTCTAATAACGAGCTTTCTCATGAGCAAATTGATGTCTGAAATCAAACAGATGGATCACGTGACGAAATACCGTTTGAAAATAAAATATATCGAAGAAGATATCAGGTTATTTGATGCCCTTTTGGGCGCTTTTTACTTCCATGGTCTGGTGACTGGGAATATCACCCATCAAGGAACTATTGACAAGCCTTCTCAGGTGGTTTATAGTAAGTTGAATCCAGATTGCGGGATAATGAACGTGCATCCCCATTGTCACGTAATTAGGGCGTACAGAGAGGCGACCGCTGAACGTATTGCTAAGTACAAGCTTGGAAATACATACAGGCCTAACGAACCGACTTACGATAGTTTTGCAAATGTAAGTACCCAATTCCTCAACATTAATAACTGACTTTTTATACGAATAATTTTTATATATGTTCATATTATTGGTATAATAACTGGAGATTTTTTTATTTTTTTAGGAATGCAGACATTTCGTAAAATCAGTACTGACACCAAAAACAGTGCTTGAAATTACTAAGAACTTGCTGAACACAAGCAAGAATCTTTATAAAGAGATAGTTAAAAAATCTGATACCGCGGCCGTGATCCGTGCAGCGCAATCAGTGGTCAAAGAAACTCAGTCTTGGCTGTTTTCAGTCAACGCGTTTTACAGGAAAATTAACATTTACAGTGAAGCTATACCTGACTTGACAAAGCAGTTACAGAGTGCTTTATCTCAGCTCATTTATAGTACGACTAATATGAATGATTTGATCAGTGAGTTAATGGTCAAAGTTGAGGTAGGGCAGAATCTTAATCGGGTGGTAGCCGATTTGATGGTGTTCCCCAATGGTATAAGAAGTTTGAAGATGAAAGAAGATTATTTGAGTCGGTTCTTGTCGCAAAGATTTGTGCAAATGTTGAAGCGCAGTGTGTATGCTGTGAACAATGACATGTCTGATGTCGATATGGCGAATATCCAGTAAGTGTTTGTTTTGAAATCCAATTTATAGTGAAGTCCGTAAAAATAATATTCCATAGTATATTAGAAGTATTCGATGACGACTTGCTGTAATCTTGATACTATCTCACCTATCTCACTGTTAAAAACCTTAAGTTATGTTAGGATCAGAGTCAAAATATTGACACCATTAATATTTACACAAAATACAAGATTTAGTAGCACATGCGTGGCAATGCAGCCAGCCTTTTGAGCACGATCCCAGCTGACAGCGATACAGATGAATATTTTGATACTTAGTTTTAATGTACCTTGTAATAAGCAATAATTAAGCAGAGTTACTTCAGTATTATACAAATTTGAATATAACACATCAAATCATTTTCTTTTTCACAGAGTTCTAAAAATGAATCTAGCCGAGATCCGCATGTATTGCACGGCGCTGGATGCAATCGACCCGACTATGATGAATACTATCATGATCACTCTGGACGCAATAGTGCAGGCCTGGGAGGAACAACAGAGAGAGATCGAGAGGAAGAAACAGGATGATGAGGCGTTGTATGTTACTAAGTAAGTGTACTCTGGTAATACGCTATTTTTGAGATATTTGTATAGTCCATAACATCCACTGTTATGGACGGATATAGGTTATAAATGCAAATAATTCCATTCTATCTTATTTAAGTACCCTAAAATAAGCCTTATGTATGATTTCCGAAAGTGTTGATATCCTACTACGTTGTTAAACCTACAGGTTGCTATTTCTTTAGCTTGTTAAACGTATTAGTATTTTTAGCTCAGAATTAGAGAAGTACATTTTGGGCGTTTTGAGAACCAGGACTCCTATTGAATTGTTATATGTGTACTTCAAAACGCGTCCGAAATCACCCAATGTGTACCTTGTCCCAATATGGAAATGCACTATTGTGATCATTTAATGACACTTCATTATATCCAATGACTTATTTCAAATCTTTACCACAGATCCAAATGCGAAGATGAAGACGAAGACGCAATAGCTCGCGAGGAGATGTCAGAAATGTTCCCGTCTTACTCCGACCAAGATTTCGCTGAATTCAAACCCCCAACATTAGAACAAGTACCAGTTAAAAATACCACTGAAAAGCCTAAACTAAAACTTCTTGTAACTCCCGAAGATGTATCTTTAGTTTACAAATGGCATTCGAATGTCATTCGCAATATGACGTTAGCGGAATGGTTACCCGCCCGAAAGAGCGTGGTCGGTAATGATGTGATAAGTGCGTATGTTCAGCGGTATCCCATATTTAGTAAGATGACTTATAATACGTGGCAAGGATTGGATGCGGAGATTGAGGGTGCTCTTTCTCCGGGTTTGATGTTACTTGTTGCTCAGATAAAGGCTAAAGTTGATGGAGAGGGTAAGTTAATATTATCCATATATATAAGGATTTTTTATATATTGTCATAGATTTTTTAATGTACACTATATTTGAATACATATTATGTTTTAGAGTCTTCAAGCAAGGTAGACTTCTATAGATCCGCTTGGGTCTCTGAGACGAAACAATGCGTACCGTTGCTACATAGAGTGAGGGATAATACCAACGAACTACTGGCCCAATGGCCTGATTTCCCCACTTTGAAGGAGGTAAGGCATTAACTGTACTATAACTTACAGATTTTGATACTCTATCCTAGGAGAGAATGGGGAAAACATATGTATACTCGTTTGAAATAGATAGATACATATGTAGATAGTTTCAGCACAAACAATAGCAGACAAATAAATTGAACAACTATAGTATGCGCCAAATAAACTTGCAATAAAGGTCATTCAACCGCCCTGCCGTCAGGGGCGCATCACCCGTCCGCCATTTTGTAACAATGTCCATCCGTCATTCCGAATTTGGAATGCGCTTGTCTGCCCATATTTGAACTAAAAACGACTGATCATAATTTTGACCAAAGGTTTGTAATCCTTTGCGACAAGGACGCCTCTTACCACGATACACTTGTATTGATCGTGTTAGCGACACTGCCCATACATTTTTTTCGTATCGTTTTGAAATATTGGGATACATTAGTAGAAGGAGGTGAACAAACTTTATTGCACGCTTATTTGGCGCGTACTATAAAACAAATATGTAATGGCCTTACTAAACTGTTAACTTACTTTTTATATTATAGGCAAGTGTAGATTTTTACATCACATTACATTATCTTCCCACGAGATAATGTAATGTGAACGGAATCATAATATTTGGAATGGTTTACACTCTCTGACTTCTTTGTCTTTTGTGTTCTATGAGCGCTATATTAACTAGTTTCCGTTGATGGAGTATAAATAAGTCATAACCACCTACGTCAATAATGTGTATATACCATTTTTTTTCCTGTATTTCAGATAATAATAATAGTAAACAGGATCCTTAGCTTCCCAGTGACAAGTCCCGTCAGTCGTTTCCTCACTGGCTTAGAACTACTTCGGGATAAAATCGAGGAATGGAACAAGAATGCCCACAAAGGCAACAATATGATCGAAGTGTCTTTAGCAGTAGGACAACAGATTATAAACTGGAGGAAACTCGAAATGGCTCATTGGAAGGAGTGTTTGAATAATCTGTATCATAGGTAAGGGAAATTGAACTTTATTGTTAGAGTGATAAGGTTTTAATTTGACAGGATAATGTTTACAGAATGTAATTCGGGAATGTTATTTGGTTTAAATATATATTTTTTTGTTTTTAAGAAGATCCGTATTGGGTCCACACAAAAACGTTTAATATTCCAATAAGTCTGATACATCAACAGTTTTCGAACGTCGAAACAAGACAGTCCCGAAACCTCCCTTCTCCTCTTTCCTATGTGTTTTCCTATGTGTAGGTACATATAATTTATTTAAGACAAAGTAGATGTTATTAATTTTATAATTCTCAACTTAATACATTTCACAGGAAACAAGCCGAAGCCCACAAGTATTGGTTCTACCTATTCTCCGTTATTAAAACCTACTTGAGTGAAATGACATCAAACCCGGTTGAAGCTGACCGCGTCATATCTGTGCTTAAAGACTTCATGGAAAAGTCTAACTTAGCTGAGTATGAAATACGACTGGATATCATATTCGTGTATCATTGCCATTTGGTGCATATGAAAGCTACTGATAGACGAGGTAAGGTTCAATTTTGCTTACGAAATGGTGATTTTAAGACGTTATACGTCATTTAGTGTTGTTCAGGATGAGTTTGCACATGTTAATTCAGTTCAGGATAAGTATAATTTGTTTGACGATGTGAGAGATAAAAAAAACTTTTCTTTGGGGATAGTGCTTAACCGGATTGAACAAGATAGATACAAGAATACGCATAACGACGAATAAAGAAAAAAAATGTTCCAAAATGTCCAATAAGGTTTTTTTTATTTATATATTTGATACATAAAACGACCACAATAATACCTTTACATCCCCTTTCAGACGAACTAATCTCAATCCTATGGAACACATACAACTACTACGCACAATTCAGCGCTCAAGTAGCTGCCCACATCAAAGAGAAACGAGCCCCCATAGAGAAGAAATTACGCGATTTCGTCAAGATCTGCACGTGGGACCGCGACCTTAGTTATTGGAGTGTCAAGGACACGGTCGAGAAGGCTCATAAGGCGCTGCATAAGCATACTAAGGAGTTTGAGGTAAGTAGTGAGAAAATACTCTGTGGTAGTTGTTTTGACAGCTGTCATGTCTTTTATTTGTCGAAGGAGATTTTTAGATATTTACCAGATTTTTTTATTATCCACGCATTCACTTGAAATGTTATAAAAATAAATGATATTAATGATAAGGTTACGGTGGATTTGTATAAGCTATCTAAATTTGACATTAACATTACATAAATTATGTCCAATCTGGAAACGCAAAACTAAGACTATATTCTTGTCTAAAAAACTATGATGACATACAGTGCATGAATGAGCCATGAAACAATTTTTTCCGCAAAAATCATAATTTAGTTTGTTCCTATGATTTGTATCTCATAGAAGATCATCAAAATCACCTCTAAATGACCCTTAAATTTCCAGAATGTTCTAAAAGAGAGCGTGACAAGCTGTCTAGTAGACCACTCGACGGAAGTAGTAGGGGATCATGTCGGGCTATGGGACCGGCCCAAGCGGACCACCACCACTGCGCCGACAGGGGGCGCTTACATGATCGATGTGCTGAATCATATCGTGCTGGCTAGGAATATTAAGGTACGTTGAATTTTGTTCTAGAATGGGGAAAATGAAGCAAATGTTGGTTCTATAAAATAAGGTAAAAAATTAATCAAAAGGGTTAAATTTTTTAGTTTTTTTTTTTTTATTATTGTTGATGTATGGATGGAATCATGGATATCAATTATGTTGTGTGGTAATATTAATTCCTCACCTTTCTATATTTTGATTATTTCTTTGTTGGTTTTATAGTTTGTACTAGGTGTAAATTATCGTATTTTATTGGGGTACTCTTCGAACTAATATAGAAATAAAACATAGCATGGACAATATTTAATACTAACAGTAGAATATATTTTGTATTTTCTAACATGGTTGCACACAGAACAATTTGACACCAACACACTTGGATTTTTTGTGTGTATTTTTGCACTATAAATATAACACATACTAATGTACCTTTTTCTTTTCAATTCGCAGCAGATGCAGGTAGTATTCTATCTCGTTTATCTATGGTTGTTACTAAATATTTGACTTCTGTACACAATACTTAATTTTTTTTATTTATTCTTTGATTAGGTACTTTATTTAACTTCTTTTATACGAAAGATATGAAAAATAATTTGTAGAACTTGACTTGGTTGATTTTAAAATTAGTAGTGTGCCGACTGGCAGTATTTTGTAAAGAATAGTAGTTTATATTTTTTGTTTTGGTATGGCATCTCGCAGTTCAGCCAAGGAGGCCGTATACTTTTTTACGGACTTTAAGTAGTTTGGCTGAAGTAGATCTATCTATGCTTTAAAGCTCTCTAAGCATGGTATACATATTATTTTATTGTGTACAGAAGTAAAAATAATGAATGTTTGTTTTTACTTAGCGGTAGCGGGTTAGATTATACATGGCTATAACATTAGAGATTGTTTGTACATAGCTAACATTACCAAATATTAAAAAAATAAGATTTAAAATAACTCTAATTTTTTCTTACTTTAGAAATTCTTGGATGAAATTGATCGGCCTTGCGGAGCTGTCACTGAAGGCAGTTTATTGTCAAAATCGTCGTCTTTACTGAATAAAGCGAAGTCGCTGTGTAAGGATACTATTACGAATACTGGATACCCGTCGCTCGTGCAAGCATTGGATGATTTTGTCACTGTCGTCATTGAGACTAGCACCCATTTGGGGTCTTTGGAGGTAAGAATTATTTGTTTTTGTTTTTAAATTATTTGTGGTGATTATTACCCTATTTTTCACCTTAAAAATGTGTTCCTTTGTTAAAAGTGTACGTTGGTATCTCATTTTTTTTTTTCGTAAATCTTCACTTTTCCCCACGTCCCTCGGGAACTACTTCATACAAACGGATAAAAATCGGTCCCGTAGTTCCTGAGATTAGCGCGCTCAAGAAACCTTAATGTTACTTTTGATCGTACTGCCCGACACTGATTTCTAATCACTTTTAATTCTAAATCAACTACATCTTACACCATTTTCTTCAATTATTACATGGTTTTTCTGTCTCACCAGGTTGACAGCACCCTTCCCAAGGAAAAACAGCAATCTCAAGCGAAGAACTTCGTGCAACAAAAACGCAAAGCTCTCGCGGACCTCTTCAAGTATTTGACTAAACTCGGCCTAAACTACCGCACTGGTTTAGTCATATTGAATGCTTCTGATAAGGAATTGTATGATTTTACTATACCGCCAGTGGACTTGGAAGCCGCTATGGGCTATTTGAAGGGCAGGTTAGTATTTCACTAGTTAAAAATTAATGAAATATTGTAAATATCTTCTTACTCAATTTTTCATATCTATATTGGAAAACACTTATGGCATCAGCCTTTCTTTTGAGACGGGATATAATCTGATGCCCTCTACCACTATGGGTGCAGCGTGAGGGAGTGTCAGCCTTTTACTGACTAAGACCCTCGCATGTTCTGCGGGTTGTTCGAAAGAGATACCGCGGCCCTGGTACATAAAAGGCCTATGACGGAACACGACGGTTTTTAGTCAGTAAGAGTCTGACACTCCCTCACCGCTGCTAACCCACAGCGGGAGGGGTCATTTGATGAATTTTGACGTCGTTAAAAAAAGACCCTCCATGTTCCTTCTGGAGCATTAAAAGGACCGCGGTAACGGATCCAACAACCCCATAAAATATAGACCATACATTTTTCAAAAAGTACTCGCGAAGATTTTTAGGTACTTTGATAAATACATACAATACATCCTCACATAAATATTATGTTTTCAGACGTTGCGACGGCTCCCTCTTGCTCCTATGGTCTGGTTGTGAGAAGTACTTCCAGAAGAACATAGCTCGGCACAGGATCCTAACCCAGGCCTTACAATCACCTCACCAAGACTTAGGTCTGCAGAACATTGAGCGGTGCAAAGGATTTGCCGCGCAGTTACTGGTAAGAACACGTAGTTTTATATTTATCTATTACTAAATTTTGTTATAGGTTTCATCCGCTTCTTGAGGGAAACTACTTTCCGCATCCGGACAAAAAGGTCATATATATATATGTCACCGTAAGATTACAAACATCGTTAGATTACAATCTATCTCGAGAGATTGTAAACTGTCGAATTATTGTGAACCGTAACATCTGATTGCGATTTAACGTAATATTTTTCGCTATATTATAATCTATCGATGAGAAATTGTCAAATTGTCAACTGTCCGACAGCTCTCCCTGATTGGTCAGTCTTTTTGTAAGATCGACCAATAATCCGTTCTGTTCCCATGGAGTTCCCGTAGAGTTAGGAATGAAATAGAGGTGTCAGTTAAATAAAATAAATGCTCTTGAAAAAATCTTCAAGGATTTATTATTTAGTACGAGTATGTAATTAATATTCCTGACATATGGAGAGAACAAATTGTAACGAAATATTTATTCTTCAAACACAAATTGAAATTGGAAACATATTGATTTCTGACACTTACGCGAATATTAGACATTTAAATAAAACTACTTTACGGATTTTATCGCGGTTATATTATATTATTTAATCCCGACGTTTAAAACCGACCGCGATAAAATCCGTAAAAGTAGTTTTATTTAAATGAAATTGGAAAATTATAAGAAACTTTTATAAAAAAAAAAAAAAAAAACAAAACAATTAGGTAGTTTGTCTTCAAACACAAATTCATTCCTAACTCTACGGGACCTCCATGGCAACAGAACCGCTGGTCGTGATTGGTCGATCTTACAAAAAGACTGACCAATCAGGGAGACCTTTCGGACAGTTGACAATTTGACAATTTCTCATCGATAGATTATAATATACCGAAAAATAATGCGTTAAATTGCAATCAGATGTTACAATAATTCGACAGTTTACAATCTCTCGAGATAGATTGTAATCTAACGATGTTTGTAATCTTACGGTGACATATATAAGCGTCAATATGTTATTATGATGCCATATTGCCAAGTTTCATCAAAATCCGCACAGTCGTTTGAGTGTGAAGAAATAAAAAATATACACGGTGTGACAATGTGGTTCGTAGGTGCATATTCTTCTTCTTGTATATCATGTTTTTATAAATATATATGATATGTAATTATAAATTAACTAACAAAACATGCATATTAAAAAAAAATCATTTCCTTCCTCAGAAAATGACGAATATTCAGAAAAAATCCATCTCGAAATATTCGCGATACCTATGCGATTTGCGCAATATCACAACAAACTTAATGAACGCTCTCGAAATCGATAACACAGAGACTAATATAACCAAAGTCAACACTAAGATTGCAATGATCAATGAATGTTATGCCAACGCTGGCATTGTTCTAGAACAATTCTACTTAGTACTCAAATCTTTCCCTGAAAAAGGACTTCAAGTTGAAACAGAACCACATTTTGATAATGTTCTATCACACTCCAAAGTTGTTCATTGCTCCAAAAATAGTGACGAATGGCTTGAGCTGAAGAAGAAAATAAGCATACTCATACATAATGTTAATAAGCAGAAGGCTGCGTTACAAAAGATTATTAAAACCATGCCTAAAGAAATTGGCGATGATGATATTGTAAGCATTGATTTAATCTCTCAAGCCCATATTGATCTAGCACAACATTGTACGACCAATTTGATAAACATGATCAACGATTTCCAAGGTTTGCTCCAAGACTATCATTTTAAAATTAATCTTGACTCCTGTCAACCAACTCCATCCCACCCTCTTGTGAAGAGCATTATAAAACTATCGAGTTACCTAAAGTTAACTGTCAATGAACTCTTCAAAATGGATGAAAAAATTGACAACCCGGAAGAGCAAACGGGCGAAACAGAGGAGCTTACTAGCCATGATATTGTTGTTCAAACTGAAGATCTGATAGCAACCATGCTCCTCATTATACAATCGTTGTACAAGAAACATTTGCCGGATGACACAGCAGAAAACGCCGAAGTTATAAAAGCTATTGATGAAATTATAAGGTGCGAAAAAGAGGAATCACAAGATATAGTTGAAGACAAACATCTGAAAGAACGTTTACATGAAAATCTAGCAAATGACACAAGAATGCTGCAATTACAAAGATTGGTATATAAATCACAGATATTACTTGCTAATTACACCAAATTTATGGTCAATGGTAATGATTTGACTGAAGTGAGGAATGTGGTGATGAGGTTGGTGCCAATATTGGAACAAACTATGCTGTTCGTCCAATACTTCATCACGCAGAAAGTGGCTGTGCACAGAGTATCTTGCAAAATGCTGTCTGTGTTGCTGAAGATATTCTCGGACCTGGCTTCTAAAGGGTAAGTTTTTATATGTCAATCGTAAAATTAATGTAAACTCAAAAATATATATCTGCCGTATCAACTGAATGCAATACAGTTGGTTGATGTTTCTGATAGTACCTATATACAATTGTGATTGAATTCTTATTGCTTTTTGAACTTGGTCTGATTTTGCTTTTTGTCTAGTTTCTGCAAGCCTGGAGATCTGGACATGGAAGAAGGCGAGGGTGAGGGAGGACCCGGTAAACTTTCGGGAGGCATGGGACTCGGAGAGGGTGAGGGCCAAAAGGACGTCTCCGATAGAATCGAAAATCAGGTACGAAAACTTAAAACAACTAAGGACCTTCATCATTTGCTGATCTTTGACAGTTATACGGTTTACCAAATGTGTATTAAAAAAATGTGACCTTAAAATCAGATAGTAGTATAGTACAGTGACTGACTTTAACATAATGATGTAATGTCGATAATATGTGTTTGATTATTGCTATAGGATCAGCTAGATGACGCGCGTCGTCCTGGAGAAGAGAAGAATGAAGAGAATAGGGACTGTAAGGAAGAGGAGAAAGGAGTCAATATGACTGATGACTTCGATTCACATCTGCAGGATGTTGATAAGAAAGGTACAACTATGCAATATATTTTTGCCTGCAAGATTTAAATAAGCCTTCTTATAATTTTTGGTTTTGATGAATGAAGTAAAATAACTATTTTTATTCATTCCTCCGTAATTGTTTTAGAAGGTGAAGAATCCGACAAAGAGGATGATGAAAATGATGCTGACAAACAAATGGGTGAAACTGACAATGCCGCTGAAAAGTAAGTTGAAGATTTATCCACGTATTTCCTTAATTCATATAAAGTATTAGACATTTTATATTAAAATATTTGCACCAATGAAAATAATATACCTAACTAAGAGCATATACCTAATAATTTTCCTTATTCCTCAACAGACTTGACCAACAAATCTGGGGTTCAGAAGATGAAGAAGAATTAGACGAGGAACAAGGACAGAAGAAGGACAAAGAAGAGAAAGGTAAAGGTGAAAGCACGGGCGAGAAAGAGATGTCTGCCAAAGATAAGGAAGAAGAACAAGGCAAGGACGACGGCGCTGATGGCAAAGATAAGAAGCAGAAGAAAGATATCAATGAGATGGACGAACAAGAGGTTGATGATGATCATGTAAGTAATTATTTTAAGAAGTAAATTGGAATCAATAGTATTTTTGCTCTAGAATACAAATAATGTTTGGAACTATTTAAATATAGGGAATAAAGCATAGTAAGTTGTTATAAAACTATCTATTTCTTTATAGACTGATGCTTATCATGGAAATCAACCGAATTATCCTGAGCCTGAAGACTTCGAGCTGCCTGAGAATATGGACGCCGAAGGTGAAGAGCCTGGGGATGATAATGTATGAATTTCTACAAATATATTTGTTAATACATTGCAAAATTATTCCATAAGTACATAATAACAGAGTATGATATTGATTGGCAAACTTATAATTGTAATGTTAACTTTAGATACATAACTGTAACTACATACAAAACATAATACGTATGTATTTGTGTAAGTCTTTCAAAATAATGACCCCATAACTACTTCCAATGGAAAGCTGAAAATTTTAGCACGAATTTTACATAAACCTAACTGCAAATTCCAAATTGTGTAAATCACTCAATATTTGTTTCATTTTCCTAAAACAGGAGGGTGAAACAGAAACTGAGAATCCATTTGACATCGACGTAATGAAAGAGAATTTACCCGAAGAGGAGCAAAAGGAAGGGGATGATAAAGGTGAAGATGGTAAAGATAATAACAATGGTCTCGAAGTGTCCAGTGATGAGGAGGACGGAGGGGATAAGGAGGGTGATGAGAAGGAGGGAGAAGAAAAGGATGGTGGGGATGATAAGGTATGTACAAGATGTTATATAATGATGTACAAGAAACATTTAGATAAAAATAAACAATTTTATGGAGGATCGATCATCAGTTCATTTATTGTCTTTAAAGGGTATTTAGAAAACTATATTGAATGCTGTGACTGAAATAATATTACTTGAACTTTTCATTCATGCAATGTAGCGACTACAAAATCAATCTTTGAAAAAAAACTTTCTATTAAAAAATACATTTTCTGTTTAAATACTTGATCTAAATGCCCCTCAGGACAAAGAAGAAGACCCCGAAAAGCCAGGGCAAGAAGAAACTCCCCAAGAGGAAGAAGAGGAAAAAGATGGTGCTGAGAAAATGGACACAGACGATCCAGCCGACCAAGAACAAACAGAAACTCCTGCCCCAGAACAAGAAGAAAAAGAAGAATTGCCTAAAAACCCTGACAGTATCAATGAAGATGATGAAGTAGAACAGAAGAATCAAGAAGCTAATCCTCAGGCTAATCCGTCGAATAATGATCCGACTGCAGAAGATAGGGCCGAGAATGCTCAAATGGATAGGGGGACTGATGATAATGTTGAGACTAATGCGGAACAGGCAAAGGATGAGGAGAGTGAACCTGTTGTAAGTATGGGAGATGTTAATTTTTGTGAAAAAAATAATTCATATAGATTGGACTTCTTTTTCTATAATAGGTACTAGCTTTCCGCCCGCGGTTCCACCCGCGTCCCGAGAGGACTGCTTCTCGTAGACGGATCGTGACCGTGTAAAAACTATGTCCTATGTCCTTCTCCTGGCTCTAAACTACCTCCCTGCCAATTTTCAGCTAAATTGGTTCAGCCGTTCTTGAGTTATAAGTGGAGAAACTAACACGACTTTCTTTTATGTATATGTGCAGTTATGTATAGTTTTTGCGTGTTTTTCTATTATGCTATCGTCGTCTCTAATACGTCATATTTCCTTGGTGACTTGTTCTTATTACCGATTCAGTGTCTCAATATACCATAGCTTCTGTTTTGACACTGTCAATGCTAACACCTATTTGTTTCATATCTTCTCTTCTGAAAAGTGATATCATGATATATAATATCCAAAATACATACTTTGGTAAAGAAATCGTCACCATTCCAAGATATATTATGTTGATATAGCCTCAAAAGTAACTCCCAAACATCCTTCACTCAACAGGAACAAACACAAGAGCAAGTTGGCGAAGAAAAACAATCTACAGGCCGTTCAGAACTCGACGAGAGTGACAAAGGTCACCGCGGACAGAAGCAAGCGGCCAGTCGTGCCGACCGCTCGCAGGAACAACAAAAGAAACACGAGAATAAACCTGGCAAGACTGACCAGGAGAGAACTCTTGGTAAGTATCTAATATTAAAAGACATTGGTAGGATTGATAAAGGTTAGAAACAAGCAGCCAGTCTTATGTTGTTCCTACAACAGAAGAAACACTAGAATAAGCCCGGCAAGACTGACCAGGAGAGAGCTCGTGGTAAATCAATAATATGTATATAAAAAAACATAATTGGACAATGGTTTATAATCACTCACTGCAGTCAAAAGCAAAGCATGCAAGCAAGCGCCTAACAACACGGGGATCGAGAATCGTGAGATTAATAAATGAATATTAAATAAGGAAAGTAAAAAAAAATACACAGGAAAAGAAAGGATAACCAAGAACATCTTCGTCATAAAAGTGAAAGAATATTTAAGTTTAAAGTCCAAATTTGTTCCTAGGTGATGTAAACGAGAAAAAACACAAGCAAGCTCGTACGCTTAACGTGGAGCGTGAAGAGGACGCGGAAGATGGCGGCGACGATGACGAGAATGCTGACAAGGATGCCGACGCCTTCCAACACGTTAAGCAAGCTAAGAAAGATGATTTGCAGGTAAACTATAACAATAACATATAGGCGTAGAACTTATAAAGGCAGTAGGACTTGCAAAGAAACTTGATTGAGAAATTGTTCACGGCCATAACACTATGCCTGTCTCCGTAAAAGATTAGCTATAATTTGAAGGTTAATTTTGCAATTTTAGATTATATAATTCTGTCAAAAAACCTTTTTTGTTTTTTAAGTATATGGGTGTTTCTTATGAAATCACACATTACAAATGCCATAGGGTAAATAAAGGTCGCTATCTGCGACATTTACCACATTTAATTTAGAAAAAAAAGCTAGAAAATATAACACTTCGTTTAAACAACGTTAAATCAATCTAGGCATTAGACGCGGCCACAAAAGAGCAGGCGGATGAACAGCCGACATTACAACAAGAACAAGATGATCAGGAGGCTGAGAGGCCTACAGAAGACGAAGATGTCAGCATGGCCGTTGATGAAGAAGAATTGCAGGTTAGTGAGAAACCACACTCAACGACTCATTTACAATCAAATCAAATATGTACCTTTATTATCACGCTGCATTGCCCCATAGAGATATGTGCCTCAAAGACTAACATACGTATTATATTATACAATGTTTCGTCGAACACCAATATCGGAACCGTAGGCAAAATAATAGTTGTGTTTATTCTCCAAAACATGTTTATTTTTCTCTTGTCTTTATACACATTCTTTGATTTAAAATAAGCGGTTAAAAGCAAATTTTGAAATCTTCAAAATTTCCTTAGATACGTGTCAAACGTTTGTATAATTTTTTTGAAATACCCTTTATGTAAATACGTGTCAAACGTCTGTATAATTTCTTTGAAATACTCTATAATATGTACTTGTTAACATACTACATATACATACCAGCACCTACATAGGTCTATAAGGTTCAAACTTGACAGTTTTCCAATGTACCTTTAAAATAACAGGTCGAAAAAGCCGAAGAACTAAAGCCGGAGAAAATGAAAGAATGCAAAGATAAGGAACAAGATAAGCCGGGTAGTAAGAAGGAGGGCGGAGACGAGGCTACCGGGGAGACTGGCATCGAAGTGGAAGGAGACAGGGTGCTCACTGAGCAAGTGTCGAGGGGATCTGATACTACTTATCATACTAGGTAAGTTTTTGTTAATAAGAGGAGTATTTGTTTAGGGCTTAGAGCAAAGAAATTCAAAAGTATTACATAATAGTAATGAATAAATGACAATGATATTGCCAAAAGACAAGGAAGTTGTATACCAGAGGTAGCTTTTTGATTTCAATTCGAATGGCATGACTCGGGCAAAAAGATCTAAGGCCATAGTTTGTGTTTAATTTTCACTTGTTTTACGCTTACATCAAGCATTCTGCGATCTCGGTTGTAGCAGTTGGATCGTGTTTTTGCGGATTCTTCATTATTGACAGCAATGATACGCACTTGTAACAGTTGGTTTAACTTCCACTAAAGGAACAGAAAATCATGTCAACGTCTATTTTCCTAGGGTCAACACCTCCCAAGTGCAGTCTGAAGATTTAACCATGGAGGAATACATGAGCATCCGTCAGTGGCTACAAAGTGGACCCACTCAGGGCAGCAGCTCGGCCGGCGTGTGGCGGTCGCTGTGGCGTGACTCGTCCGCCGCGGCGCGGGCGCTGTGCGAGACGCTGCGCCTCGTGCTCGAGCCCACCGGCCGCTCCAGGAGAGCTGGTGAGTGAGCATATGAGCAGGCAGGGGCTGCACAGTGGGGCAGCCAAAGATGCAATTGTGCAAACTTATCCAACGTTATCTTTGCTGTATCACATGATTCTGCTATCAAACTTTATATAAAATCACTGTAATTACGTTAGACTAATCTCTTAAAATTATATGCTTACTGGCATAGTCTGTATCATATTTTCTAATTTTACTCAAACTCAAAAACGTTTATTCAAATTAGGCTGATAAATCAGCAGTTTTCGAATTTTTTACCAAATTTATTACCTAGCCAGTAACAGCCAGGACCTCCAGTTTATCGTGCCCTCCGAAACAAGGTCATTGGTGTCCAAGATACACTTAAAAAATACATACAAACTTGGAAAAGTTGCATTGGTACTTGCCTGACCTCAAATCAAACCCACACTCATACTGGAAAGGTTGATCTTTAACCACCAGGCCACCACGACTTCCACTCACTATTTCTCTCTCACACTCACTCTCTAACACAACACAATACCCACAGGTGACTTCCGCACGGGCCGCGCTATAAACATGCGTCGCGTCATCCCATACATCGCATCCCACTTCCGAAAGGATCGCATCTGGCTGCGACGCACCAAGCCCGCTAAGCGCGAGTACAAGATCGCTATAGCGGTGGACGATTCTAGCTCCATGTCAGATAATAGGAGCAAGGAGTTGGCGTTTGAGAGTCTGGCTCTTGTGTCGCAGGTTTGTGCATAAATCTAATGATTAGTAAAAATCAGAAAATTATTAATATGGTAGAAAATGTACTAGATGAGACTTGCAAAGCTGTATGTATCGTTATTGTCTCCAACTAATGTCGTTTTTTTTAAACTAAATAAGGTCTAATTTTTCGTAAATAGATCGCATGGAAGTTTTTATACAAGGAAATTCTTATCATAAATAATATCACCTTTCTTCATATATTTCCTGTCCATAAATTGCCTGACTGTGCTTACAGTTGTTACTGTTAATCATGACTTAAAATGATAACTTGATTATTTTTCCACAGGCATTGAACCTTCTCGAATCCGGCGACCTAGCCGTCCTCAGCTTCGGCGAACAGCCCAACCTTCTTCACCCATTCACCGAACAATTCTCCGAACATTCCGGCTCGAAGATTCTAGAACAACTGCGCTTCGAACAAACGAAGACTAGGATCGCACAACTACTTGATTTCTGCACTGTTTTGTTCGAAGAACAAGCCGTGAGAAGTGATGCGGTGAATGCTAAGCTTCTTGTAATTGTCAGTGATGGCAGAGGTATTTTCTCTGAAGGAGAAACTAGGGTGTTGCACGCTGTGAGGAGGGCTAGACAGCAGGGAATATTCCTGGTTTATGTTATCATTGATAACCCGGATAATAAGGTGAGTTTCTTATACATTTTGTGCTTTTCATATGTACTGAAACTATAAGCAGTTACTTATTGATGTGTATTGGTCTGCATTTTTTGCTATATAATATTAATTTAACCTGTCTATTTAATTTCAGGATTCAATCATGGACATCAGGCGCCCTTTGCTGGATCCCAGGACGAACGCGCTGACGGGCTTCGTATCGTACTTGGACACATTCCCGTTCCCCTTCTACTTGATCCTCCGCGATATGTCGGCCCTGCCCAAAGTGCTCGGCGACGCTCTCCGACAGTGGTTCGAGCTGGCCGCTAATACTGCCAACTAAGATATTATAGTCATTTAGATATTAAGAAATATACTTATACAATCACGCCCTTATCATATTGGATAGGCGATATTAACATAGGTGTCTATTTAACCAATTTTTGCTGAAGTTGCTCAATGTTAGTATTGAAGTATTCATATCATGTTTAAATGTCTCCATTATATCGATAAATCAATGTTGTATTCCATAGAATTAATTCCATAATCGATTTCAAAGATACATTTGGTCATTCAATTAATAATAATTACGATTAATCTCCATTCATATTCAATGTGTAGCCCGTTTCACTGCTTTTGGATGTCCAGAGGAAGTTACCAGCCAAACAAACGGCGATGCGAGTATAAATGAGTCTAGAAAAAGTGAAATAGGGCTTTTAGTATTAACAATAGAACATAGTAACCAGTGTCGCTATACAAGACACGTTTTGTCATTTCTCTTTTAAAATTAATCATACATTTACAAACAGTCAATTGGATTCGAGAATCAATCATGAGTAGGATAAGCTAAAATGATATTAAAATAAGTCAATCAGGACTTAAAAAACTTTTGAAAGGTGTGTTTGTATCGAGCTGTGATTTGAGGACTGGTTAACGACTGCTATAAGCAAAATTACTTTACATACGTATTGTATGACCTTTTGGAAATAAATGTTGTCTGACAAAGTCTTATTTCATTTTGCTCCCCAAGTTCCCTTTGCATAGTATCTTGACAGGCATCTTTTCAAAAACATTTTATTAGAATTCTACATTGCTAACTAAATTGCCAAGTCAGCTACAAATAACGAGCGCCGGGTGTCGCGAGATGACTCCCGGCCACCGTAGGCGTGGGTCTGTGGGCGGTGAGTTCGGGTGGCTCATCGTCCCTCTGTCTACTTAGACGACAGACCCGTGTCGACGGCGCGCGTTGTTCCACGCGCTCCTCAAAGAGATGTCAGCAACCCCAGCGGGGCCCAGCAGGGCCAAGGCCTGCCGGGGCTGCGGTTTGTTCGAAAGAGATACCGCGGCCCTGGTACATAAAAGGCCTATGACGGAACACGACGATTTTAGTCAGTAAGAGTCTGACACTCCCTCACCGCTGCTAACCCACAGCGGGAGGGGTCATTTGATGATTTTACGTCCCAAAAAAAGAAAAAAAAAAAGCTACAAATAACGAGTGTCTGAATTATACTACAAAATAGCGGTCGCCCACGACTGCGTCCGCGTACATTTTTTTATCGTAAGCGGGCTAGGAACTAGTACATTTAAAATGCCATTTATTATTTTCCGAGAGTGGATCAACAACCTAGAAAATTGATCAACTTACGAGTCTTGTATTTTCCGGTGACATCACTGTTTGAACTGCCCTATGTATTTCCTTATGGACACTACTAACTCCCCTATGTATTTCCTTATTTACACTCTTTGAACTCCCCTATGCACTCTCTATGAGCTCCCCTATGTATTTTGTTGTGTACGCCCTATGAATTTCCTTATGTACGCTCTATCCTTATGTACTCTATGAACTCCCCTATGTATTTCCTTGTGTATGCTCTGTGAACAAATAAACTCTTCAGCTTTATAATATTAGTTTCCATGCAAGATATTTATTTATATTTCCAGGAATTCAGGAAAAAGAAACCAATAATTTTAAAAAATATTATATTTGTCAACTGAAAATTAAACAATATCTTATCAACATAATTTTTCACTTACCAGTATTACGGGAATTAACACAACTTGTGTAAATCTTTAACATTTAGGCCTATGTTAAATTAATAAATAATTTCTTTACGAATTGTCTTGCATTATAGATGGTGTTGCAAGCTTCGTATTAAATTCCTAAACTTAAAAACCGTGTTTCAAGGAAACAAACTTAATGCACCTCTTATTATCTAAAACTCTAATATACATACAATTCTAAAATTAGTTTGGATTGTATACAATTTATGTATGAAATGTGATGCTACTTAGAAATGTAATAGCAGCAAATGTGTAATTGAACATTCTTAGTATACGTGGACATCACATAGTGGATTTAATAGTTGTTTTCAAGAAGTTGTCTTTTAAATCTGTACGCTCACGTACAACACATTTATGCTGCAAAGTAGATACTATTAAAAATAAATTTAAAATTTTCCCAATTCCCCATTAGTAGAAAAATAAATTAATTTAGACCGTTTTTGAAGTTCATCTCTCTCACACCGTGGAATGTGTAGCGCACGAGCAAGCACATTGTTATGTATCGAAGGAAATGCACATGTTAACAAAATGGTGTTATGGAGACAAAATACGAAATAATTTGTACCATATTACATTTCCAAGGTGCGGCTGAAGTATTACAATGCTTGATATTAAACATATCCAACTTCTGCCGTCAATTTAAAAAGGGAGGCAAGTCTGCTGAAAGCTCATGATTGGGTAGGCAGTTTGGAAAGTGACTATTTCGACATGGTATCATAATACTAAGTACTATGAATATTGTAATTGGGTATTAAAAGATGGTTATACAGAAACACAAGACAAGCACCAGTTTATATGTAAATCTGTTAGAAAAACTATACAATTTAATTTCAGACTTGCCTCCTTCATTAAAAAGACGGCGACTTTCGAAAAAGCAATAATAGTTCTATATAATAAAGTTTACAATAAAATAAGCTTAACATAACATATGTAAAATATTAATATGTTGACATAACATGACTAAGCCTAAAATATTGTTAAAAACGTCTTATAACCATGATGTCTTACTATCAAATAATAAATATGATTTAATCCTAAACAAAAAAACTCCATCTCATTTTACTTTTGAGCGGTTTAAAGCTGTTTAAAGTCCAGCGAAACATCTAGCAATTTTATTCGTTATCAAAATCATATTCCGGCGACCACGGGTCAGCCATTTTTGTATAAAAGTTTTACCATTTCCTAAAGTAATCCACTATAAAGGATTTTATCTACCAATTTCTTTCCTATATGTAAAAAAATTCGAAGGCCATTGTGGTAAAATCGGAGACCGTCCATAGTTTGAACAAAAATATTGTTTTTGGAACTCTTGACTATGGTGTTAGACGAATAGATATACAGGTTTGAGTACTTATTTCATACAGTGGTCCGTTGTACTGGAGATTTTATCGGTTTAAGACATATTTACAAAAATTTCGACTATTCCGGATAGTAGAATTATTTACCTGATATTATCTGGTTTTGAAATACATCTATGCAGAGTTGAATTGCAAGTAACGGGCTGCAAGTTACCAATTCAGAAGAAATTGTATAAAAGATCACAGATTCAAGTCTATTATAAATTGTTCCCGTTAACAAGTGAAGATAAAATAAAAGGTTGTACAAAGGACGTTTATTTGGGACTGAATGCACACAGACCAGTCTTTGAAATGGGCGTAATATTATTAAGACTCATAATATTACTTTAATATTATATATATTGTATAGTTCGCGACAAACTTCTTGGCGGCTTGTAACTAACTTCTGAGCATAGGTTGGTCTGACACTTAAAAATGGTTTCTGCGCAGCGACTCGCACGATGTTCCGAGCCGCCATTAAGTTTGGCGCGAACTATAAGTTTACTGTCTAAACCTGTGATGGACAGTGGTCTCTTGAATCTGATTTTCACTTAGCGGAATCCTTGGACGAATGATTGTTGGTCTCTTCAGTCTTATCACTGTCACCGTAGAACTTTGGCTGTAAAATATAATGAAATATTAAATTATAATATCTATACAAACTCAATGATAGTGAATTATACAGGGTAACAAAAACACATGCAGATATTTTTTGTGAGTTAATAATGAATCTTTTTGAATTGTGCCGTTCAAGATTTCATTCTGCATTTTGGAGTAAAAATAAGTGCATGTAAACAGGAACCATTGCAGTGTCATTGACATCTTATATCTTTTTTATTGTGGTCTGTGAAAAAATCACGGAGCTTAAGTGCTTTACAATTTACAAATCTTAGTCCATTTAAGTAGTAAATATTTCTTAATCTGGTAGAAAAAAACAAAAGACGAACACTATGTATGAGTAGAAAAAAACCAACACGACAAACGAA
This sequence comes from Helicoverpa zea x Helicoverpa armigera, assembly GCA_033682625.1. NCBI lineage: Eukaryota > Metazoa > Arthropoda > Insecta > Lepidoptera > Noctuidae > Helicoverpa > Helicoverpa zea x Helicoverpa armigera. Next base: position 6,813,131 of record JAWIIS010000011.1, read on the forward strand.
TTAGTGAAAAACTATTTGACAAAAAAACAAAAAACCAAACAAACTCAAACACAGCGAAGAAACACACCGACAGAACAAATAAGTTAAATTAAACAAAAGAAAATGACAAAAACATATAGTTTAATTCTACGCAGTAAATTTTTTTCTTAAAAAATGTAGATTTTCTGTGAAATATGCACTATTTTTTGTGTGTTTCTTTACATATCGATAATACATTTGCTTAATCAATTTTGGACCTCATTTCACACCAAGGAGATCTTAATCAAATATTATTGAAGAAGCAAATGCTTTTTTTTATCACAAAACTGTACTAATTACATACTCCGAGAGTATTTTAAAACACTTTGTTATGGTCACTAGCAATTCTAACTAACTATTCTGATGAAATGACGAGATACAGTGAATGTGAGAAGGACCAACACATCAAAAATTAACCAGTAGTTTTGTAAAAGCATGAATTCAACGCCTAAAACACTTGTACTAGACTTACACAATTTCATTTTCTATTATACTGTTGTGACTTTATTTCCGTATCCATTTTTGACACCGTTATAACTTGTAAAACCCTAGAAATAAACGATAACTTTGTACTGTTTCAAAACCAAGTTCAGGTGTTTCACAAAATCTTAAGAATCATGTAAATGAGCTTATATGACCTTAGAAAGGCTAATTTTAACAAAATATCGATGATGATTAAAATCAAAGGACAATGCTCAAAAAAAACCCAAGCCCGGCGCAAACAAAAAGTAACTCAAATTAGAGGTAATAATAAGTAATGAAATACTGCAAAGGAGGCATCATCGAAATCAATGGCTAAATGTATGAAATTGCTATTTGATTTTTTAAAGGGGTAACATGAGCAGCTGGGGTTTATAGTTTAATTAAAGTGCTATCTGAAACAACAAACAAGTAATATAGCAAGTAATAAGCTTCTCCAAAAAGATAAATAATACAATACCGAAGTACAGGCTGCAGCGCCCACGTCCTCGCGTCATGAGCGTTTTACATTACTTAGGGTGGGCTAGACATGAGGAACAGTTCGCGCATCCCGCAACATTTTTGGATCTCGTCGTGTTAGAAATAAAGAATCGATGACTTTTAAGCGTTATTATTAAAATGAAAAGTACATTCATATCCTGCTTTAGTTTTATCATCGTATTATCTTGTAAAAGTAGGTAGAATAGTGGAGAAGTTGCTATAAACATGTCATTATGTACACTCTTAAACCACAACTGTATCTGTTTGCTGTTCCTTTTACTAATACATTATGTTACCTCTAAAATCTTGAGTAGCAATGTACCGCAGATGTTAATATTCGAATAGCAATTTCACACATATAGCCACTGATTTCGATAATGCCCCCTATGTAATATTTAATTACTTATTTTTACCTATATTTTGAGTTACATTTCTTTTGCGCCGGGCCTGGGTTTTTTTTTCATACTTCATGAGCATTGTCCTTTCAACCAATTTATTATAAAAATAAAACAAAAGTTCCACGAAAATGGAGAGCAATAAACAAACGACTATTCACTTGGCTGACGAATCAAAGCTACGTTCCGAATTTAATTTCAGTATCCCGGTAACTGCTCGTGACGTCACAATATGGCGACAATTTGTGACGTCAGAAATACTGGCCAGCTGATAATTGCCAATGAAGGTGAAGGCCCTATATTAAAATAGAAAGAAGGTTGTATTACCTCGTCGTGTTTCTCCTCAGCGGTGACGCGGTCATCATCGTCGTCACTGTCTTCATCGGCTGACGAGTCGCCGCCCGAACCCGCCGTGTCTTTCACTGGTAGAAGGAAGGTTTATATTAATAATATATCCCTAATTTACATCTGATGTGACACTTCTTCATTTTAAGTACTTCTCTACATGTTTAATGCCTTTCTATTTACTTTCTTTTACATACTAATGCTATTATTTTCTCATATACTATACTCTTAGTAAGTACTCTTCTTATGTACTTTACTACCCGTTTTTGAGGATCGAATCATGCGTGATGCAGTGGAGAATCCATTTTCAATTATCAGCCATATGCGGAAGATAATCGTGAGCCGCCACTTTCACTTTCAGCAGGCAAAATGACAAAGTCAAAGTATTTATTATCTGTAGTCTTGTTAGTGAAACGTTCACTGGTAATATTATTGTGGCTTCATGGGTAAAGAATCTGCATCCCTAATATATATACGTGCTGGTTCTATTCTAGGCAAATCAAGCAGCACTTTTTAGTTTGAAACCTTTAAAATGCTTTCTTTACCTTCATTTCTAAAGCATTTTCTTTATTATTTCGTATAAGTCATACATTTTTATAGAATTGAATTTATTATCAAGGATAATGTGCCGCATAAATGAAACCTAAATTACTAAAACATCAGTTTGACGCCTATCATAGTTATTAAATTCATAATGAATAAGGAAAAATATTTTTTACCACAAATATACCTATGACCTCTTTCTAGGAAGTCTATATTCAATGTACTGATATAACCAGTAAGTAAATATAAGTTGTTGACTACATTAAAGGGTTCGGGCTATGGATCACTGATGTCTAGATAAGCTATCGATAACTTTATCTAATCAAAATTTATGCTAACGTAAATAAAGCTAAAGATTGGATTTAAATGTATTAATTTTGGTCGTCGATGTTAGAACTTTATGCAGGTAGTTTCTACTCTACCGTTTATTACCAATATAGCCAGTAGCTCTTTTTCACTACATGATGTATTGATGACTGCTATATTGACCTGTGTAAAGTCGCGATGGCCTAATATTTAAAGAATTAACCTCCCAAGTGTGTGGGTTCGATTCCAGATCAGAAAAGTAACTACACAGCATTTCTTTGTATGTACTTTCCAAGTATATCTTGGACACCAATTGTTGATTAAGGGTGACGAAAACCATCTCGACGTAACCCGCACTATAAAAGTCTGAAATCACCAACCCGCATTGAGTAAGCGTGGTGATCTATACGGTGTATGTAGCTTGCGCATATTAAGGCGGGAATGCGCAGGTTACACGCATTTTACCCATGTAGTTTTTTTTTCATATGTAGTGAAAAAAACGCGGGTACAGCGGCTCGCGCGTGTACCAAAGCAAAATACCCACCCGCGTGCTCTTGTCACTTGCGCATGGTAACTTGCTCCAGCTACATGCACTGAGTAGACGCACCCAAACGCTCTATCCTTCTCTATGTGAGAGGAGGCACGTGTCAATACTTCAAACTTCAAATATTTATTGCTCTCAGCAGTGGCACTATAAAAAACGCTGGTGATGATAATAATGCTGGCTGGTATCTAACCTGGTGTGATGTTAGCGGTGGGCGGCTGCGCGGGCGGGCGGGCTCGCTCGCGGTTGAGCTCGTCGAAGCACTGCAGGCACACGCGCAGCGGCTTGTCGCTCTGTCCGCGCAGGATGTAACGCTTCGACGAGCACGGCCCGCACACTACTGACCCGCATTTGCGGCAGTGATGCTGTGGATAAAACCTCAGGATAGACCATACATTCTATTCAGCGTAATTATAACCTTGGAATTGCTGGAAAGATTTACCGTGGCCTTGGTACGCAAAGGGACATCGTGGGTTTTTGTCACTAAAAGTCTAAGACTCTCTCCCGCTGCATACGATGACTTCCCACAAAAAAAAACATCGATAGGAAGTCAGCCTATTCAATTCGATGAAGTACCCTAAATTCGGGGCACAATCCACGGTACATTTTATTAAAACAACATTTTCTGGTTGCAATCGTTTTCATTGTAGATTCCAGGGGAAAAAAATCTGACGATACTATGAGGACTAGAATATGAAACCCAAAGAAGTATATACTGACAATGATCTTTATGAATGTGGCAGAAAGTAAGCCATATTCCCAAGAAATCCTGGATAAAAATCTACGTACGATTACTATAAATTTAGTTGAGTCGTAAATCCCAAAATGCAGTGATTTCCATGAATTTAGAATGATACGTTACTACTATCAACGGCAGTCCCGTTCCGGTGATTATCCAGTGACATACTACCGGATATGACGTACAAGGATAATGTAACACAAAATTACGCCAGATAAAATCTAGATAAGATGACTGTGTACTAGTGTAAAAAAGCCCACTTCTAAAGTATGCTTTATTTAAACCGTTTAAAACATTTTCACGATTCAGGAACCTATGGTGATTAAACGCATCCAAATTGGTTCGACAAGCATTACTAGGCCCAAACCATAGACAAATATATAAAATGTACATTGTACATTATATGGCCCAAACCATAGACCAATACAAAGTTTATAAAAGCCTTTCTTGTTGTGATTGTCTAAAATGGGATTATTTTTCAATTACAATGTTATCTAATAGTTTGTATAGGATCGGGTGGCCTAAAGAACTGCGATTGTGGTTCTTTCCTTCAGATTTTTTTCTTGTTTCATTCCGCCCTTTTATTTCAATCAGCTCAATAATTTTGGCATGGCAGGCAAAGTTTCTTCCGCTTTTACAATAGTAGTATAGCTGTTATCTTACCCTCCTATTGAGTACAGTGAACTGTGTCTTCTTGCAGTGCATACAGATTGACGCCTCGTTGTCTGGCACCCACACCGCTGCGTGCTCTGATGGAGGTTGTTTGCCGCCTGAAAAGTATCCATGTAGTTAGAAAATCTTATGCTTAGACTACCTACAGTTACTGCCAAACTTAGGCACTGAACATTGCGGGTTATGAAGCAGTTTTAGGTCACAATCAATGGAGGAGATGCGCGAGAGTTATTGGCCACATCATGCGCGACGTGTACTTCGAAGTTAGTTGCGAGTCGCCATCAGTTTGGCGGGAAATAGTTGCGTACTAATATGGTTTTAAAACGCGATAAACTCACAGCAACTAAGCGTCATTCTTGGGTCACTCAATCTGATCGTAAATATGGTTGCAACAATGACATCATAGGTACTTAACAAAGTTTTGACTGACGGTTAGTAGTGGAAACCGTAGGCGTGATTTAAGTGTTCTAGTGGTCATATTATGGCTACGTTTTATGCCGAGATCCACAGAAATGAAGTGAAGGAATTTTTCTAAAGGTAAACAATCTTGAGGACTACACGAATACACACCAAATACCTAAATATATTTCTGCTTAAATTAAACTAATAGCTGAATTTATTTGGTAATTGTTATTCATATATTTGTATGATTTTAATAAAATTGTTAATTCATATTTTAATAAAATTGCTGTAATCTGTTCAAATAAATAGTAATATCAAGATTGTTTATCTTTAGTTAAGTGCTTCCTCAAATGGAGTATAGGTTACTTTGATATTTGACGGTTTAAAAATGATTAAATAGAACGATTAAGAGATACATACTTTTCCTTAGCAAGTCTTCTATACATTTTTCTATGTGAGCCATCCATTCTTCTTTCTCGGTCGCTGTGGCGGCGTACACCGCGAAGGATTTGGAAGCGGTACGGATTAACCAGCCGTTACGGTATTCTGTAACAACACAATACTCTATTGTTTAAAAATAGAACATTTTTTATAACTGGCCTGTATGTCTAAAAAGTCTGCATTCATTCATTAAGAAGAGATGAGGTTTGCTTTAGATAGGAAGTAAATAACCAAAGATGATAAAAAAACCTATTGCTAACGGCACATTTAAAAAGAAAATCATATTATTTATGAAGTGCTTTACTTTCACACATACATTGTCAAAACAAGGATACCAACAGAAGTGCTCTGTCTGGTGTTTAAGTAATGTGGATATAATTCTAAAATCCCAATACTAATTAAAAAACATGATAAGAATAGCTTCCTAGACAGAGAACACAAATCTAAAACATTAATATTTATTAGGAAAGAAGCAAGCATCTCTATGATTCTCTCTGCCCCAAGGATTGCAAGGTGTCATATTATAATTTATTTATAAACAATAAAATAACAAAATATATGCATAGAAGTGTTGAGTCACCCGGCTATCAAAGATCAATGTCACAGTACATTTAGCATTAATATTGCACACAAGATGATTCACTGGCCATTCACACTAATGACTCAGAGATCCAATAAAATTAAATATTGAATATACATTAATTTATTCTTTATTTTTACTAATGTGGCTAGTAGAACTTAATTAAGGAAAAAATAATTCATTGCTAATAGAATTCAAGCAAGGTTTCTCGATAATGTATGAATTATTGAAAAAGAATAACAATCTAAGGATTAATAATATTACTTCTAAATTTTAATATAAAAAGGAAAACAGCCCAAAATATTGTCTACACAGTGTGTTATTACCCCAATTTGAATAATTAGAAGTATTTAGGCATCCTTTTTAATTTTGTTTATGTACCTACTCCAGTGCATAGTACTGTTATTAGAAGGCAGGACCAACATTCCTACACATGCTAGCAAAATAAACTTGACATTTAAAAATTAATGAACCAGTTACCCTGCATTAACAAATATTTTATCCAGGTATGGATAGCTCAGGATGCTACACAAATTGTAGAAAGCAGCGAGTCATACAATCATCTTAATTTCCTTCCCTTATGCCAATGTTATTTGGGATTAGCTTGTCATACAAAAAAAAAAAATACAAGTAGAATAATACTCACGTCCTTCATCCTTCAAAGACTCCAACTTAACTTCCTCAAGTGGTATAACATGTTGTTTGTTATATTTTTTCTTGTTTATAACAATGTTTCCATACACGAGGATGTCATTAAACAAAAAGAATTGTCTAGCTTTTGGTTTCTTGCGACACATTTTTGTCAGGACACCCTCTCCCACAAGGACCCTGCCTTGTTCTGCCAATGGCTAAAATAAAAAAAAAAAACATTATTCTTTTTATAAATTGTTTGTATAGGGTCTGTTTGCTGAATGCTATCTGGCTGATAACAAACAGTTTTTAATACAATGTCAATAAAACTTTTTTGTTGACATTTCAACTGTAAGGTGACTGATAGTGCAAACTTGAGATATCAGGTCAGGTTTTACAATAAAATTAGAAACTTGAAGTTCCTTTTCATTTCAGATTGACTAAGAATCTTATTAGTAATTAGAAGCCTTTCTATTTTGCTAATGAGATTGTAAATAGGTATATTATGCTTAATCTGGATTAGTGATTTGTTAGTCTTTCTCTAGATAACAAGTGAAATCTTTGGAATGCTTTTCGAAAACACTCTTTCATTTCAGCGAAATTGATAAAATACCAGTGTCAATCATTGATAAGAAATTAATACATTCCCAGTGCCTGTGTAGATTTAAAGAGTAACTTTATTTACTATTTTGAGTTGCTGTTACACCATTATTGGCTAATCATTTGGAGGAAATCATGAAAAATCTATACTCTAATCATAGAATGGCACCATACTTTAATCTAACTGATAATATAAAGGCTAATCAGGCTGTAATCTTTGTAATCCAATTACGGTTCGTCATGTTTTAATGGTTAAAATAAAGTTAATTGCTCAAGAAAGTTTTCATTATTGTTCACAAACAGCCATTATAATGAAAACCAGCGCTGATAAATGCTTGATATCTTCAGTCAGAACAATCCCGCTCGATGTACCGAAGATTTTATCTTGCAGAGTTTGTCGGTTGATAATACGACAGCATTCGACAACTTCTAAACTTTGATAAAACTTTATTTCGCGACAGTAGATGCTCACCTGTCCAGAACTGCCGAAGCAGCTCTCAACCATAGCAATCCTTCTAGCATTGGCCTCACTGTTCACTGAAAAAAGAAAATTACCCACTTACAAATTGCAGAACGGTATAAAAGTTTGACGTCAAAGGAAAGTGAGCGACAAGCAAACAATGACAGTGATCTCCCACGTAACTATATTACATGATTGCACACAAATTATAGCACTATATTCTTCCTTTTTATGCTTCCCATACGTAATAAAATAAATATTTGCCTACCTAAACGATCCACCATTATCGAAATTTATTTTCTCGTAGATACGATCGAGAAAAATGTGTCATTCATAGAATAAATTGCCACATACAGAAAATGAAATACTTCTATTCTTAACCTGTTTTTATCAGTTGTATGAGAAAAATATTTATGAAATATTTGAAATTAGTAACCCATGATTATCTAAATTCGCTTTTAAAAACACTCATTAAATCTAAAATGAAATAAATATCTGTATAATTAGGCTATCTAATTTTCTATTTAGGTAAGTTCATCAAATACTGGCCACATTTTGAAAACGTTCCGGTTCACGGAGTGAATATTGTCTTTGACGATAACAGTTACTTATTCTTTTTTATGGACAATAAAACCCTAACAAAGCACGACTAAATTATAGCAAAGAATTGTTTTCTTCATACATGTTACTAATTTTCACCTTTAAATTATTATAAATTACTAAAACTATTATTTATTAGGTTACACAACACCCATAGACAAAGCAAAGATCATGTGAGTGTTCATTTTTTGACACCAGCTGACAGCTAGTGGTCGATACCATTTATTTTAAGTAATCGTAATTCTGATAAATAAACTAGCAAAATGGCCTGCAAATTCTGTGGACCTAAGCTGTCGCTGTGCGGGCTCGTATTGAGCGTCTGGGGAATCATTCAATTGGTGAGTAAAACTCTTTTAAGTTGCTGTTTTGCCGTGGTTTTTCAATGCCGTGCTAACACTCTTGAATCTTTCAGACTTTGATGGGCGTCTTCTACTATATCAGAGCTGTAGCTTTGTTGGAAGATCTCCCACTTGAGTCAGAAGGTGGACATCATTCTATCGAGAGTTTTATCGCTACCGTAGAAGCTGGATACACTCAGGTGAGTCACATCTATCTATCTAATTACTTAGTACTACATGTAGCCAACTACAAGTATATCAAGGTTCTGGAATGGCATAATTTTCCTTGTTAACGTCCACGGACAACTTGCAAAATGTGTTTTATCTTAATTGTTCCCAAATCTTGATCTTGTGAGACAAGGCCATTATAAGTTATAATCTAAAATTGCTCTTAATGATAGTAGAACAAGAAAGTTTGTTGTGATAGTTTACAAATTTATCTTTTTCTAATTTATTAATGCAAAAACAATTAGTTATAATCTGTAAACCATGAAATTTATTAATTAAGCATGTGTGAATATTTAAGTTAGTTTGCAATAACACCTTGACATTGAAAATGCTTATTTGCAAGTTCAACACATTAGAATATAATTCATTCATCATCTTTCGAACTCCTTTTTGGCAGTATTGTTCATAAATGTATTACTATTTTTCAGAATGCTTACAACTGCTGGATCGCCGCACTGCTATACGTCATCACTCTCGTTGTATCCGGACATCAATTCTGGATGAACAACCGTTCTTCAGTTAGTATGTAAAATGGTATAATCAACGTAATAATGGGTACTGAAGCTCTGGTACAAGTTGTTATGTTACTGTTGAATAACTCCATTCCATTTTTAATTTATTTATAATAGCTCTTGAGTCAGAGTTCTAAAAAGTTTTGATATTGTTCCTCTCTAGTTCTAAAACCCTTCATGTTACTGCCTAAAAATATTTTGTGGTAATTCCATCGTTGCTACATTATTCTTGGTTAAAAACATAGGTTATTCCATGTTTTTTTTTATAATGCATTGGTAGAATCCACTATGGAGGTATAAACATTGTTCTTATTGTCTCTGGTCAACCAATGGGATTCACCAATTCATACCTACCAATAAAATATGCATCAGTTTTAAACACATAAGTACTAGAAACCACAGAATTATGTTGCAATGTTGTAGGACAAGTAAATAGTCCATGAAGGTTGTTTTAAATTAGCATTTAATAAGCACCCAAAATTACTCATTTACCTAAGAAGGTACAATACCAATGTTCATATCTTGTGACTCATGTAATTAATGAATTAATTAAAACTGTTAAAAGTATTTAAAAACCACCCATTGTATAATTTTCAATGCTTTACCTACCTTATCTGTTATCCTCTAAACTTGTTAAGATTTAACCTTTTTGTAGGAATAAATATGTCTATAGCTTATAATATAAATAAAATATGCAAAAGTTAATGATTTAAGTTTCAAGTGATTCGAACTTAAAAATCAATTTGAATTACAGAAATTATTGTGCATAAGTATTACAAAATGAATGAATGCTATAAATTGTACATAATATAAAATATCTATTATTGTAGGTACATTGTAAAATGCTTAGTTTTTCTTGAAGTAAAGGTATTGATGTTAATTATTGTTTCATTTTATAGTTTAATGTTATTGCATATTGTTACTTTCTGTCTCAGGTTTTATGCTAAGAATCTCATATAACCATGGAGTTTTCCTAGCATATAATGGAATCTAAGTTGCTGTGAAATATTAGAAAATTGGGCTCAAGGTTCCTACAAATTCTATTAATATTGAAAAGCTAAGGAGTTTGTACAAGGTAATATGAAATATCAGTAAGTTTGATTTGGATTTTTTCGAGGATGACTATAGGTATTCATAGATAACTAATTTGAATACGCGTTTGTGACGGACTCGCTTAGCAAATACCTTCTGGACCCTATCATTAGCACTGAATAACGATTGTGGTTGGACCACTTAAGTTTGTGTCTACTTGCAAGTTTTTCCAAAGAGTATTTATTACTGTATTGCCAAAGGTCCTCAATACATAATAATCAATACAGAGACAATCCTCTCTATACTATTTACTCTTTGGAATAAAGTGTCAATTAGAATTTGTGTCAAGGCAAGTATTTGTGATCAAAACATGCGATTAACAATAATTCGTATTTAAAACGAGAATTATTTTCCGTTCACAATGGGTAAGTGACATGAATGGTTCATATACTACGTTTGATAACAAATTTTAATAAAAATTCCTTTACATAGGTATTCCCAATTAATATGCACATAAAAGTTTGTTGTCCCAGGTCAAGCAAGTACCAATGCAACTTTTCTAAGTTTGTATGCACTTTCTAAGTATATCTTATGGCTGTGTTTCGGATGGCACGTTAAACTGTAGGTCCCGGCTGTCATTGAACACCCTTGGCAGTCGTTAAGGGTAGTCAGAAGCCAGTAAGTCTGACACCTGTCTAACCAAGGGGTATCGGGTTGCCCGGGCAACTGGGTTGAGGAGGTCAGATAGGCAGTCGCTTCTTGTAAAGCACTGGTACTCAGCTGAATCCGGTTAGACTGGAAGCCGACCCCAACATGATTGGGAAAAGGCTCGGAGGATGATGATGATAAAAGTTTGTTTGCTAGTCTTTGATAGTGAAGCAGATTAAAATAGAGCAGGTATTTTAGATTACTATTGTCCTTAACGAGACGAAGGTGAAACCGCGGGAAACAGCTAGCAAACTTATTTTTTGTATTATTTTTGTGATCTGACAGGATACCTACTTGGATGTGGGATTTGCTGTTCTCTGATAAGCGTGTGGGGTATAATTCAATTGGTAAGTAGTATTATTTTGCACTGGTGCTTGGAAGTCAATTGTTTGTAATCAAGAAAGTGTTGACCTGGTGAATGGAAGGAGCAAAAGCAGGTCTACCTACTCTTGGTTTCGCTATTTCCTAGAAAGAGTATGGGCAAGTGCTCATTGCGCCCAAAGCACACGAGCTGCAGAGTTCTTCTGTGATCCTGTTTCTGGCCCTCATGTTTGGCAATTGCTACGGGTAGTCAGAAGCCAGAAAGTCTGACAACCAGTCTGGGCTGAGGAGGTCATATAGACAGTCGCTCCAATGAGACTGGAAGCCGATCTCAATCCGATGATAGTTTGGAAAAGGAACTAAGTAGTTACTTGATCAATAATGCGTATTTTATTTCAGACCCTCATGGGGATATTTTATTACGTAGAAGCTGTCACCCTCTTAGAAGATGTTGAGGCAGAAGAATATGATGATTATGAGGATTACATTCATAAGACCGAACACAATTACGCCGCAGTAAGGATGCAAATATCCTAGTTAATTAGTTAGTACATTAGATAGGCACCTACCGTTCTTATAGCTTTGGTTAAATAACCCCTTTGATGCTTTGCGCATATGCAGTTGTGTAGATAGACACAACATTTTGACTAGTAGCTACTTCTAGTGAGCTTATATTAGCTAGAGAGTTATCTACGAGTGTGTCTGACAACTCCACGAATAGGTTCTCCACTCTCCATTCTGGTTGCTACTAGATATTAAGCCTCATGTTATTTTCTTCAAGGTTGCCCGTAACTGCTGGATTGCTGCAGCCATATATTTGGTTTTCCTTGCTCTTTCCTACACTTGTATAATTAAAGCAAGGTCGCGAAAAAAGAAAGAAGATTTGAAGTTACAAGATGACGATTATGTTTGTGCTCCGAAACCGCCGCCCAAGAAAAAGGAAAGAAAGGAAAAAGCTAGAAAATAAACAATTTAATGTAATAATTATGCATTTGAAGTAATTAATTATACTAGGAATATTTAATTTACAATCGTTACAAGAATTAGGATGTAATCGAAAGTCTGATACCCAATTTTGCTACGAATTAAAGAAGTTCCTAATATGTAGATAGAGCAGGTCAGAGAATGAAATAAAATGCATTCAATATGTCATAATTAGTTTATTTAAATAATTTGGTTTATTTTTGTTTCTTTTCATTATTTCACTTCCTCTAATTTTCTGTCGAAAGTTACAGTACCAATGTTCACGCTTTTTATTTCTTCTTTGCTGACTTGCGCGTTTTCCTGAAACATCATGCCTATTAAATGCAGCGATCGAAAATTCTTTTTATAACGCAGCATTATTAAAAAAATAAGCGGAAGCATCTTCGGAAAAGAGTTATGAATTTGGTTTTACCTCATGGTTCATGCATGTAACTTTCTACTTCTACTTTTACATATAAGTGCCATGTCAGGGGCGGGAGAAGAACGCACGTATTTTGTTTTTCGTATGTCGGCAACGCAGTGAACGAATGTACGAACGAACATTCCTACCCCGTTCCTAACGCGGAACAGATGTGTGGGGACAGACCTTAATTCTTAAAAGTTTTATACGAGTCAAAATGAGTATTTATGTGTGTACTTGCGTGAACCATGCACAATTATGTACCTACAAGCAAAGCCACAGAGGGGGTATTGAAAATCTCGATGCCACTTTTGAGCTCATGATATCTTATTCAATGGTAACAAGCCATCCAAACATTCATCATCCTTACTTGTATTCTAGAAAATAAAATATTAAATTCAACAAAAATAAATTATCGATTTACTGGTTTCGTTAAAATTTGGATATTCTCGAAAAATCGTGAAACGTATTCTTGGAGGTGATCGTATCCATAGGAGAAATCTATTGATGGAAAGGAAACATAATTTTGTCGATGCAATAATGGGTTATTGCAAATAGGCGTTTTTCTGGTCACCTGTGTAGTGTCTACCTCTTCATCCTTGGCTGGTTGGTTTGGATTGATCCAAGTGTCTGCCAAGATCTGTGGTATCTTGACGCGCACTTTGAGCGGAGCTAGGATTTTAGTGATTAACTTGCGACAGTCGGTTGACACTTTCGGCTCACGAGGAAATGACACTTTGTTTTGCACTTGCTGTAGAAAAATTTAATATTAAGTGTTTCTAAAGTAAAATGTAAAATTATCAAGAATTTGGATTACTGAGCATTTTAAATGTCATCATAGCAATGCATATCCCCTTTTAAAGGAAGTGACCCAATTTAAATGAAAGAACTCCTTATTTAACAATAGCCTGCATACGAAATCTGCTTCTTAAGTTCATAGACTACCTTTAGCAACTGCGTATAATTCGTATCGTCGAAAGGCAGCCTCCCATACACAATAGCGTACAGCACCACTCCCATACTCCATATATCCGAGTCTTGTGGCCTATAAGGCACACCCTTCAGGATTTCAGGTGAAGCATATGCATAACTCCCGCAGAATGTCTCACTGAGCGCATAAACACCATTCTTCGGCTTCATATGTCCTCGGGCGAAACCAAAATCCGACAGTTTTATGTTAAGGCCATGGTCCATAAGCAAGTTCTCGCATTTTATATCCCTGAAAACATATAAACATGGTTATGGTTGTCCAATAAGTGCACTTTCGGTGTTCTATGTTCATATCTGCTTATTTTGAGATCATATCTGAAAGAAAGTCAACAATTGTATCCAGAATGAGGTTTACCTATGAACGACTCCTCTCTCGTGGCAGTAGTCAACTGCTTCAACAAGCTGGCGGAACCAGCGACGTCCTCGAACTTCGTCTATATGCTGGTCTTTACGTATTATGTCCAGGAGACTGCCATTTTCCGCATATTCCATAACAATATAGACCCTGCAAAAAGGGAATGCTATTTTATTCGGAACAGACAGAATTGCATGTTATTCATTTGTAACGATTAAGAATGGAATAGGTCTGAATCATCGTCCTGCGAAGTCCTATCGTCTGACATATTCAAATCTAAAGGCATGAGATTTTTTTTTTGTTTTATGTAATTTAGGAACTCGATAATCTATCACGACGATGTATTTAGTTAGTTTGCCACAATACCTGTGTGTAGTTTCTATCGCCTGAAGAAATCGTATCAAGTTCTCATGTTTGAGACCTTTAACGACTTCTATTTCTCTAGGCAGAAACTTTTTCAAATAGTCGCCTGGCGCTTGGAACTTGCTTATTATTTTAATCGCCACTTGACAGTTGTGTCTGTCGCTTGTTGCAACCTACGATTTAAAATGAAAATAATTATTATCTATACATTTGTATGTGTTTTCCATGCTGAATTGGTAATCATTTGCATAACACGGTCATTCATGTCGTCACGATGACGGCCTATGTAGTAGACACATCGTTTTCAACATGATAATGGTGTAATCAAAGAAATACAAGCTAAAGAAGCTTCGTTTCGTTACTAGAGTTTCTAGATTTTACTAGATTTTCTCAGACTATATTTTTGCGGTTATTTTTCAAATAAAATACAATTAAGACTACAAAATTTTTTGGACGGATTTGAGCAGATTTTTTTCCAATATTTTCACTGTTAAATAATCGTTTCAAATATTCTGGTACCTTGACAGTGGCGTATGACCCAGACCCTATCGTCCGACCAAGTACATAGCCATGTGACTCGAGTACAGTAAGTTTTCTTTCAGCTTTAGCTTCTACACCACTATGCACAGTCGCTGTGGGCTCTGTCGACATCTCGCCGAGGACATTTTCATTGGCTCTTACATCAGGTCCCGGCATATCACAGAAATGTTACTTATATATAAAATTGAAGTCTAGTTAAAGTCACATTATACTGAATTTTGCCTCATTTTATTTTTCACATGAATTTTTTTTATATTATACATGCTGTCATTTTTGTCAAAACCGATGAATTTTAAGTGACATAAGAACATTGTTTCAAACATAGCTCTTTCCATAGAGATTTTTACATAGCCAGTACGATACGTGAGTTTCGAGTTTATAACTCCGTTGTGTGTATCCGAATAGAAAAAAAACTTGTGATGAAAAAAATCAATACGTCTCATTTCTTCGATTTGCGATAAATAGCTTCTTTTGTTGGAATCATATGTAATCCTTTTTGTTTTGGCATTAACTGTAAGCTGTACAAAACCGCCAACAACGCTAGTTACCGCAAACAAATTGACCTGCTTAATCAAGCTCCTGGACGGAGTTTCCAGTATGTAACTTTTGGTTTTAAGTATATCACTGGAGAAGATTAGGACCGTTTTCGTGGCTATCTTAGGCACTTTACAAAATGCCTACCTTAATGTACCTGAATGGTCTATAATAATTGCCAATTTATGCTATAGTGGAAGCAAGGGAGAACAAACTACAGGTCCATCGGGTCCAGTGTTTGGTCTCCCTCGATCGCGACTATCTATGGCTAGTTAGTGTTAGTTGAAAACTAAATTGTAACATTAACGTAACGATTTGCTGCCATGATTTCTTCGATCTTCGTATTCGCTATTGCGAGTAGGTACATGCATCCGCAGCCTCACAATAAAATGAGAATTCCAGTTGCGACAGAATTTCCTAGTTAAAACAATGTCGGTCCATCAACGTTCACAAAGAAAACAATTGCTGCGATTGGGACGAACGTTGGCATTGGTTAGTTGGAACGGGCATCGTGTCGTGTGCGTTCCAATCCACCTACCTTTACACCACACCTACCAACCACCTTGGACCCTCGTGCTCCATTCAAACCCACCCTCATAAGCTAAAATGGCTGACATCTCGAGTGCCACGTTACACTGGCCGGTTGAAATATTTCATTCGATGACCCATTTTCGTGCACCCAGGTTTTTTGTTTATTTTCATTCATAAAGCTTTTTTCAGTAGATATTCTCCTGTCCCCGTCTTTTGTTACCTTAATTGCGTATTCTGTTTGCCTTGCGTATTGTCTGAATAAACCATTGTTACTTATTGACCTAAGGAGGACGAAAATAGCTACTTTGTATAGTGGTTTTCAGTTAAACATTTCGGGTCACCAAACTTTATGTAAGAATTTTCAAATACTATTGTAATGTAATGTTAGAAAAGATGTTATTTGTTAAGAGGACAAAGCGATGAAAAATGTTGTCGTACTATATTTGTGTAAAACCTATCTGTTATATCTGTTATATCCTTCAAGCTCGTAACAAATTCTTTAAAAACTTGAAATTTGTTCGCAAACAAGATAAAAGGTAACGAGACGGCTTCCCACGTCTCCGCGAGGCGTCACATCAAACAATTAAGAGTTATCTCGGGAGTTAGGTGCGCGACGCGATATATCGCAGACTTGATTACTTTTTCTACTCGGCGAACTAATAAAAGTTGACCAGCAGACCGGCAACTCGCAAGTCTCGTTTTTAATTGAAACACTCCAGTTTAATAGGGAATTGATAAATGGTTTGAACAGACAATTTTGTATTTTTACAACAAAATACTCACCAATCTGCTATTAAGGTCGTTTTAAAGAGGTTCTTGTTGAAAAAATACGAAAAAGGAAAGAAAATGGTTGAAAATCGACCTCAACTTACTTGGTCAGTAATTAAAAACCCATTAAATTATCTCGAAAAGGCGAAAATATCTGCACGGAATGAAAGGTTAAAAATATCGCTGAGGTTCCCTCGCTTCGATCTTAGACGTCAATAATGGACTGGGAAGCAAAAAGTTTAGCTCCGGGCAAGTTATCAATTGTATCTACCAAGTTGGAGCCGAGTTTTTCATTCATTTATTGCACGCAGAGCGCAAGGAAATGCTTAATGGTTATTCTCTTGGTCGCATTTGATATAAAAGCTGAACTTTGTCGCTATCAGAGAATCTTTGTGGCTCTTTATTTGTTCCATAAAGTGCAATTTTTGCTAAGTTTGAAGCTTGGACGTTGTAAATGGATTTGTGGAGTAATTCGAATGGAAATGTCTTTTGTCTGTTTCAAAATGGATCGACATTTTGTTGATGGCAGACTTACTTTTTCATTATTGGTCGTTTCATTTATTAGTGTCATATCTGTGCGTCGTAAAAGATTGTTAATTTATGTAAGAGCACGCCATTAATATTGATGTACTGTAATAATTTCTGGGTTAAATTAATCTTAATTACGCGAGATAGCTGGCGGTGCAAAATGAACAATTAAATCTATTGTTATTAAAGTTGAGGTGCATTGGTGGCGGGTGCAGGGAGACAGCGCGCCCTCCGGAACTCAGTTGTACCATTGTTTCTCTAAACGGTCCTCCACGAGCGTCCGTCGCAACTCACTCAGTTAGTTTTACGAGTTTTCACCTGTTGGGGGTCGGTCAGAAATTGTTGTTTGGTTTCGACTGTTATTATGGCTTCAGCGAAGTTATTGTTTGGCCGAAAACAAGCAACTTCTACAATAAAGGCATACGTCGGATTTTAAATGCCGAATTGGAAACGCGTTTCATTTGAACTGTTCTTTTTATGGATATTTCTCGACGTTTCCTGTAAATTCGTGTAATAATCACAGTAACAAATGCTGTGGATACGTTTGGAATACGTGGAAAAAAATACCTTGTGATATCGTGCGACATAAACTCGAAGCGGTGATGTAAATGTGAATAATGAAAATAACTGGGGTTGTATTACATTCCTTTTTAAACAAGGGACAGGTAAACAGACAGGGGCAGTAACACCTCGCGTCCCTTTTGTTATTTGCAGAATTTTAATAGAAAGGTCTGCGCCTCGGCCCTGGGCTTGCGTCCCAGAAAGCTTTCGTTCATTTGTTTTGTCGAAACCATCAACACAAAATCACACAGTATTATTATAATGACGGTTAAAACCGACAAAATCCGGGACCACCTATGCCACGTTTTGTCACAATTACCGTGAAAATGTGCGTTATTACAAAATTGACGGCTTATCCGGCTTACCCGGTTCATAAATTAAAGTTATTGCGTTTCTGTTGAACTTATGGCGGATAGTTTAGGGACGTCCAATTTATTTTGTGACTGAAAATATTTTAGTTCAACGCATTTCGCCAAGTACCTACCTTTTAGAGTTTTCATCATATTTTAATATTAATATTTTAGACTCTTGATTTATTGTCTAATTTATAACGACATACGGCTAAATCGTATCATAAATCATTGTGGTGAACTATAACTATGCAGCGCAGACATCATGATTTTTTTATAAATTCAAGAATTTTAAAGTAAAGAAAATAGTTCACAAATATCTGGACACAACATTTTTCTATAACTTTCATAATGATTTGCTTGTAAAACAAAAACGAAGCTGTATTTATCTAGCTAGTTACAAGATCATTGTGGCTACCAATAGTTATACTATAATATAGCTAGCTATATTCTTTAATATACAGTTTATTGGTAAGCAGCTAATAGGGCTGCGGTCGCTAATACACAATAACAAGCTGCCGAGTTAATTACACTCTGATTGTAACCGACCCTAGTTATACAGGCTGTTGTTATTTGGAAAGCATTATTTTAGAACATAATTATTTATCAGGACTTAGGATAGACACACATATTTACAAATACGGAAAGTTCTACACTGCAGTGTATTTTTTTTTTCATCTAGCCGTAAATTAAAAAATAAACTTTTTATGTTTTGTCTCTATCCTTCGGCCGCATTAAAGTCAAATTCATTTAGGCCACAAGTACTTATAGACGTCAAAAATATAAGTGAGTTTGATTCTAGATGAGTTATTAAAAAAACTTACCAATAAAAACATAATTAAAGTAGGTTATTTGAAATATTATATCCATTTTTCAACAGTCCTTAACAATCCTCAACATTTTTCATTATTCCTTCAGTAAACTTACAACAAAAAAAATATATTCGTCCGCTACGCGGCAACATTAGTTTCGTAGCGGCTACGTGAAGTGCTACGGCAGTGCTACGCTCGTAGTACTCCGCGCGGTTTCTTTTTTGGTAGTGGAGAACATAATTTAGTATTGTACATAGGTGGCGTATGTTTTGAAACTTGCATAGCGAAGCGTTCTGGAGAACATAATGTTATTTTTTTGGATTGGTTGAAGCGTCATACATGGCGGGATTTTTTATCGACTTCCCAAAAAGGAGGAGTGCCTTTTTAATCAACGTTTTGGCATAGATTTTTCTTGCCCCGTATTTTATTGTATACCTAATATTCATTTGTTAGTTCATACGGCCATATAGATTATCAGAAAAATTACATTATGACAAAGCATTTAATCTTCAAAGTAGCAATAACGTAGTGAATATGAACAACAATCCAGTACGTTGTTTCTATACAAAGATAAAATGCAAAAATAAAGAATTTTCTGTCATTGTGTACGTGTTTCGTGTCGAACACAGTTCACAAAGCACCCTGTACATAAGTACAGTTGTCAAAACAAGCAAAGCTACGGCTAAAGGCAACAATCCATCTCCATTTATTATTGGAAGGTAATATTTGTGTATAAATTAGTGGTACCTACCAATATTGCAACGCACCTAATTGTCTGTGACCGTTTTAATTAGTTTCTGTCGGACATTTAAATTAGACTGAGAGCCAGTGACTGACTGACCTCTTGTATTTTATGAAGGTTAAAAAATACATAAAGTGGATGGATATGATCTTGAATAGGAGGAGAGATATAGCACATCAAAGCCTTTCAACCGTTCGAGATCCATTTAAAAAACAGTTTAAGTTTATAAAATACTAGCCGTTCCCCGCGGTTTCACCAGCGTCCCGTGGGAGCTACTGCCCGCACCGGAATTAAATATAGCCTATGTTACACGCAGATAATATAGCTTTCTAATGGTGAAAGAATATTTAAAATCGGTAAAGTAGTTTTTGAGTTTATCCATTACAACCAAACAAACAAAGTTTTCCTCTTTATAATATTAGTATAGTATATAGTATATATGTATTTTAATGTTATAAAGCTGAAGAGTTTCTTATTTTGAACACCAATCTCAGGAACTACTTGACTGATTTGAAAAATTCTTTCAGTTTTAGATAACCCATTTATCGACGCGGAGTTTCTAGGTGTTGTGGCCATACCCTTAAAAGAGAAGCGTAGGTTGTGTTATCATATCTTCCAAAGCCACCATCAGTTCCACGGTCAACAGTTAATAAAATAAACAAGTTTCAATCGTTCATACAAACTGTAAGATGGATGCGTACACTAAGTTTCAGTCCAGACTCTACTATATAAATATAGGAAGAAAAAGGAGGCATACTTTAAAGTTTAAAGTATAGGAGGTGTGGCAGCCACTGGCTCTTGGTCTACAATAATGGGTGAATGTATGAAGCGTTGGCTTACCTGTTAATGCTTGCATGTTTGTGATTACACTGTTTGTTTTTGACTGTCGTTTGTTCTAGTATAGATGTGGATAATTTGTTTCACGTTTCATGTGTTGTGGTGACACCTCGTGTTATTACATTTGAATATTTATAGCATAGGTATGTATTTTGAACTTCATAAATGTTTGGTTATTTAGAATAAATTTAGGTGTTTTTTCTAATTTGTAACTAGGCTTATGGTAATGAGTGCTCATTACCAAATTCATAGTTTGAGACTCAGTTCACGACTGTTCAGTTTTGGCCACTTGTAGCCACTTTTCAACATTCAGTCTCTTTTTTTCGGTGGCAATCAGCTTAATCTAGTTCTAAAGAATCTAGGAAGTATTAATACACAAGATTTCTCTTAATTTATAAGTTAATTCTGTATTTACGGGTAACTTTAATATGTTATATTTTACTTTATAGTTTTTACTAAATATTTGCATTCTATGATTAATTTCTCTTACGCTTACCAACTACCCTTCTTAGACACATATTATTATTACAATTACAGATAGCATCAATGTTTCGACAAGAGGGGTTCTGCCCACCCCGCTGTAACAGAGGTAAGTAGCGTGAAGTTTGTGTGTTGATCTCTTGATATCAATTTAAATCGTTTTCTCAAGTGCTGTGTAAATTTTCTCTTTGATATAGATTTATGGATGCTTGTGCTTTTAGGCATTTTTTGTGTTTTGATGCATAGGTTTAGTTTTACGTAAATCTATCTTACTAGCTTTAAAAGTAGCATTGTCCAGTCTTTATTTATTTACATAGATTTTTACATATTTACAATAAAGTTAAGAAAAATTCTTGGAAATAAAAAACTAAAACTAAAAAGCATCTAGTTGAACTAAGAGTCGTCCAGTGTATAAATTAGTCTTAACAAAATCTCTGACTGATTCAGTTTAGATTCTCTGTCTGGTATCAACTTGAGGAGTTGATAGGTATGTACTTTTCAACATATTTTTGATTAACGAAATAATTCACTATAACACGATAACTCTCATTACAACAGACTCAAAGGCATACAACACACGAGACATACAAATGGCTACCCAGTATTGTTTACATCAAACCTTTCCTAGAATCAGAACGTTTAGCGTAATTAAATTAATTAGCTCATTAATTCCGTTGTTAGGTAACATTTGTGGCTGTGTACTGTTTACTGTACAATGCACCTAAATATTGTATTATTGATTTATAAATGGCCGCGGTGTTAACGGCCCGGGTTTATGACGAATGATATCATAAGTTATGGTCCTGTTATGGGATGATGTTTGTTTGTTTTCTAATTAGTGTTGCATTTTGAGCTTGATACAGGAAGTATAAAGAATTTATTAGATAAAGCCGAAATAATAAATAAATCCAAGCCGAAAACTGCTAGACCTAAGGATACAGTGAGCTCGTTCTGCGTGTATCGGACTGTCAATATAAACAACAAAATGTAAGGTAGCTGTTTGTGACTAAAATATCAAGACCAACATTTAGTCTGCCCGTGACCTTGGATGTTGTATAGGATCAGGAAGTGAAAAAAACTTTTAGTTTAGATAGCCCATTTATCGATCAAGGCGTATTGGCTTCACTATACATTCTAGTGCCCGGAGTACTTCCCAAGGGACAGGTAAAACCGCTAACATAAGCTAGTTTTATGATAAAATCGACCATCCATCCTAATTCAACATCAAAGTTACGGATCAAACGCTAAAATACAAAGTGATCAGTTATTAAGACAATAGTCCGACTTCGGAAGTCGGAGTCGATCGGCAGTTACAATTAGTAGAATTGACGTGATAGATCCACTCTGACTGTAAGCACATTTAGTTTAGTAGTTAGAATAGTTCAGTTCTTGTAGATTAGTGACTTGTTCAAGTTACTGCATTAAAACGATATTAGGACGTTTGGTATTTTGTTTGGTAAGTCATTTTGTGAAGTAGACTGTAGTTATCGTCAAAAATTTTATCTGCTTTTCATCGAATTCCACCCAATAGTTTTAGGGTGAGAGTAACAAACAAATAATAAAATTTCATCTAGATTTTAGAGTGAAAGGGTAACGCCATGCATCCTTACAAACTTTCGCACCTATAATATTAAAATAGTTTTTGAAACTCAACTGTGTATATTATAATTATGTTATGAATATTATTTGAAAAGGGTATGTTCATTAGCTCATTTTCCTCCCATTAGCCCAGAAAAAAGTCCAACAATTCTTTGATACATCTACTCATAAAAACAGTCATATATTAAAAGAAGCAATTAATAAAATGAAAAGCTAATCAACAACTATTAAAGTGTGCTTTGGCACACCTGTACGTTGTTTCACATTAGCGACTTATAGCGGCCATTAGCAAGCGAAAATTAAATGGCTTTCAACTTTTTTTGCTCTTTTTTGTCTTCTGTAAAGAGACTGCGTAAGTATTGATAAAGAGCTGGGTTTGAATGAGAGTACACAGTTTTTGCTAACGAGAATGTTTTAGAAACTTATGAGCTTAGTGTTTTTTTTAATAAATATAAACAGTAAGTAGATAATTATTGATTACCTGGCTGATTCTGCATTTTCAAAGAAAAAGCTGTGTTATTTGCAAGTTTATATAAAAAAATATGTATTTACATTAAAACTAAAAACTCCTCCTCATCGCTATCGACTTGAGAGCATGCCCAAAAATACTGGCAACATTGCCACGCTGGACGATGCTTGTGTCTAAACGTTGTAAGTATTTTTTTAAATATATTTTAGGATAATCTCATATACAGCTATATCACCTCAATTTGTGCCCAAAATTATAACCTTTTACTCTACTCCCTTCGATAGTTATCCAAATAGTTAATAACATATGAAGTTAGTAAGTTCTCGTACTTAACTCGGTGACAAGGTGTTAATCCTGTTCTTACGAGTATTATTTTGACCCAGTTCCTTCACTTAACTGTTCAAAGTTACAGTTAGTCTTACACGCGCTGTTTTTCTTTCACTCTGTTGAAGACTGCATCAGTTTAAGTTACTGTGGAAATTATGTCATTGAACAACGTGTTTGAGGTGTGAATTTAGCTTTATTTTATTTATCAGATATGTTTTATGCTCTGAACTTTGTATTGGAAGAGTATTAGTCAATTAGATATGATTTGTGTAGGGGATTAACAGTTCTGACCTCTTGAAAATGATAACGATAGAACTTTGTCTAAAACTTTGTCATTTAATCATAGATGTCTTAAAATATTATATTTCTAATACGAGTGTTATTAATGCGAACTCTGTCTTTCTGTTCTGATTTCACACAAAAACTGATCTAAATAAAAGGCACAGAGATAGTCTCAGAGCCATAGGCTACTTTTTATCCAGGTTCGCGAGCTAGGTCCATCGAGACGAATCGGGGGAACAGATGGTTAAAATATATATGATTGCATTTCTTACAATATTTACTATGAGATAGATGTTTTACACTTTTATGTGAATTTCAAATCCACTATTAAAATATACTGACTATAATCTGACTCATCACACTCGTTGCATAAACACAAAGGACCGTTTAAAACGGCTGAAAAAATAAGCGAACGCTAGCAGAAAAACTATAACCTATTAAAAGTCGTCTAGCTTTAAAAAATATAAAACACGCTACTTTGCACACCGTGCCGAAACTAATTTTTGAACACGAGGAGCTCGGACCCTCACTATTATGTACGTAGAAAACTCATTTTATGGTGCGTGGGCAAAAAATCTTTTAATTAAATCGCTTTCGAGGGAGACTGCTGAATTTATAATCAGGACTTAAATCACAGCAACTATTCCACTAAATAATTATAATGTGTTTATAAACAGTTAAGTATTTTATTTCTACAACTTTCTTTCAACATAAAATGCTTTACTCAAGTAATATTTAACCCAGCTAATAAAAAGTTTTTATATAAATAAAATACAACGTAAGTTGCCTGCTAAAAAAGAAACTGTAAGTTATTCATAACGCACGTATGAGCGGTGCCAAGAATAGCAAGCAATTTACAAGATAGAATTTAACTCGAGTTTTAAAAATAATTCCTAGATCCAGACAGTATCCTCCAATTTATTTACAATAAAATACTGTCGGTGTAAAGTTGTGTTGTGTAAGCGAACGTTAATTTTTAAGCGGTATTGTGTCCGGACGTCCATCGCCCAGTCAAGTTATGATGATTGTAGTGGTTTTTTATGACTCCTACTTTATTAGGGAAAGTGGTGGGGGGTATAACGTCTCCGCCATTTTGTCGTGATGCGAGCTGTATCTTTTATAAGAACGCAGACATTTGTGGACAGGTTTATTACTTGTCCTTTTGTAAAACGAGGGTTATGTCGCAGCTTGAGTTAAACAAAAAGTTTTTACTGTTAATCCGTTTCGAAATGGCTTTTCTTGCGGTCTAGACAATGTTTCATATAGCCGACGAGTCCATATGACACTACTTTTATCCAGAGCCGTAAAAACGTAATTTACACATTGTATGCTAATTCTTTATGTACCAACACGTTTCCTCGACAAAATCTCGTCCGGGTCATATTGACCGAGACCACAAATACAGAGCAAACGCTTGTGCAAACAGCTTCTCAAAGAAAGTACAGAGATGAGCAAAATATCAACACGGATCCTATTAGTTGAAGGTTTGTCAAACACATAACAGTGTGAACGTATTGCGGCCGCCAATCGAATGTAAAAGGGATGTTTGAACAGTATAATAATAGTCAGAGAGTTCAAGGACGGGCAGCGGGCGCCAATTTCAATATAAATATTATTGCAGTAGCAGGCTAAACGCAGGATAATATTTGCATATTTATAAGAGCAGCCTCAGCAAACATGGAGGGAATTGGTTACGAGGTTGGGTTTGTTTTTGACATAATGGGCCCTTTGTCGATGTAGGCTGTTCCTTACAGTCATTACTCAGAGCCGTATGAGTTAGCATATTGAGGGTATGCTCCGCACATAGGGCGTAGTAAATTGAAATTAATTGAAATCGAATGTGGAGGTGGATGGTTCGCGATTGTGCTCAACTTGTATAGAATTACAATAGAGAATGCTAATAAAGGGTCCAATTTTTGCAGAGTTTGTATTTGCTTATTCATATTAAATTAAAGGGTATGTAAGGTAAGTTGGGCTTGCTCAAGGGGATCAGTTCTCAGATATGTGAATACCTTTAAGGGTTAATTACTTTTTACTCATGTTAAGGGAGATGATAATAAGGGACATATCTCGGGAATTTGAAATAGAAAAGCCACATAATTTAGTGTGTGACTTTTAAAAACTAACAAATCAAAATAAATAATGATGTCCTTTTGAAAAACGGTCCAAATAAATCTCATTTAGAAACCTAGAATTTAGAAAAGTATTAAGGGGACCTACGTGACCGCATAAAGTTTGCTTAACTCATATTTTATTTTGGGCTTAGAATTACAAACTAAACATTTACTGGCAGAGTTTAGGGTCATCGCTACAATGACCAGACTTGGAAAAGGCACTTTCATAGAAAATCCAGACAATTTATAAAGGATTGAGTAACAGCATTTCTATAGGGTTACCATTTTTAATTAAGTTGCTAATTTGTTTAGATTAAAATTAATTTTAAAACAGCATATTGTTAAACTGTCGACTAAACAATATGTATTAGTAAAAACTTTTTACTAAATAATTATGACAGACAAGTGTGAGAATACCTGTGTTAAATTAGGCATTCATTTGGTTAAGGCTCACCAGACTGTAAACGAAAGCGAAATCAAAGGGAATCTTCATAAATCTTCTTGTCATAACTGCTTTCAACCAGTTTGAATGCACTTGAAACTCAAGTAATCTTATAAAACTATCATACACATGCATAAACATTTTCCCCCATACATTATGTATCATCATCTGTCTAGCTTTTTCCCAAGTATGTTAGTGTCGATTTCCAGTCTAACTGGATTCAGCTGAGTAGTTTTAGCGACTGCCTAGCTGACCTCCACAACCCAGTTACCCGTGCAACCCGATAACCCTTGGTAAGACATTCTGACTTCTGATAACCCGTAGCGACTGCCAAAAATGTTTAAATAACAGTCGAAACACGGAAGAACTCGTTATGACAAGATGGTCACCCATCCACGGACTGGCCGTACCAAGCGTTGCTTAACTTGATAATCGATGTATCTGCTTTGACTTAGCCACCAGTTCTTCAATACATTATGTATGTAAGTACATAAAATATAGCACGATATGTCTGTAGAACGTATGTACTACGTGATAAGTTGCGATGCTGCGTCAGTCAGGTCATTTATCTTAACGTTTTTATTAAATGAATTATTCAGTTCAGTTCAGCTGTTTCTGCGGGCGAATTTATTATTCCATACTTTTGTTTGCACAATTAGAGTGTAATGTGAAACTCTTGTTAGTCTAGCTTCTATTTATGGACGAGTGGGATGTGCCCGTGAAATATTAATTGTTAGGTGCCGAGTTATTTCCTGACAGTCAGGTATTGAATTGAATATCAGTTTAAAGTGGGTAGTTGTGGTTAATAAGAGTGATTTGTAACTCCAAATGCCAGTTTCTCATAATTTATTGTAAATACAAGACAATTTTATTGATGGTCTTTTTGTAAGATCCACATTACCACAACAGACTGTCCTCGGGTCTCGACCAATTAATTTGTGATAATGACGTGGTTCAAATGAAAGTAGCCCACAAAACTGACTGCACTATCATCATTCACTCCCTAATGAAAACAAATGATCACAATTCATCATAATTTATGTTAAAAAGCTTGAATTTAAAACAATACGTACCGCACACAACAAGATACATTGCCACCAATTTGAAAAAGAACGAGCCGTGACATTTGTTGAGTGCAAAATTCATGTTTTGCATTCTTGAAATAAATTCCGTCGCTCCCGCCAAATGTTGAAGTGTCACGGGTGGAATTATTCGTGAAATTCAAGACTACATTTACACCTGGCTCAACCAGTTAAGCTAGACCTCCCGTGCCTCCCTCAAGTGTACGTTTCCTAGGTGGGAAAGTAGGGTGGTGTGTATGACGTGGGGGTCTGGGTGAACTGGTCGTGTTGTTCAGTTAACGCTGGTGGCTAAGGACATGGTATTCGACGACGTCACCCAGAGGTGGCTGTGCTCGAATTCTGGAGACGTTTGTTGCGTTCTCGCCGTCTATTCACGTGATTACCGTCAAATAGATATTGTAGTGGCTTTTAAGATTGTGGCGATAGGAGATATAATTTGAGGATGTGATCTGTGCATCTGTGGTGTTGCTTGTTCCATTTGCCCTGAAAATATCTAGGTGAAATAAGCGTATTTCTTTGATGTTGTTTTATTAAAGTTTATACAGTCCACACAGATTGAGTAAAATGCTACTTATTAGTCCCTTTGCAATGTAAACAAACAAAATGTACTTCCCAAGAAAAGTCAAATATACGTTTACACACGCGAATGCACGATATTTAAAAAAAGCCCGAGAACATGCCTCTATATCTATTGTCTATTTATTTTTGATCCTTTCGAAATGTATAGAAGAAACAAAACCTCAACATTTGAATAAGTCTTAAGATTATTTGCCTTGAGGCACTTTCGTAACAGCTATTAGTTTATTCAGGACTTCAACTGTAGCCTTATAGTTTTGCAATTACACTTACTAAGTTATTTCATTTACTTTCTTTAGTGTATTCTAGAATTGGCTAGCAACGATTGATAATACAAACTTAATATAATAAAATACTTCCAATACATAGTATACAACTCTGGGACTGCCAATTGCATAGGTAACACAAGTACCTATTAAAAACAACACTTTGAATCATACCGTAAGACCAATTCATCATATTTGGATTCAACGAAAAAAGCTTTAATACCAGCAGAAGTTTCAGACATAACCTCCTTAAAATCGATAATAATTTATTACTGTAGTAACCAGTCAAATATTATCTACCAAAACGGTCACATGTCGCAGTAATCACAAATAACCAATCCTTTAACTACCATTACATATTTAAATAAATATATTACGACTAGTTACCATTACCGCCGCCATATTCCTACTAATAAAAAGTAACAGCATACCGGAACAAATCGCCGAATCCCCAGCGATTTAGGGCGTGCAAAATTTAACATCGTAATTTATTTTTATGTCTCTGACGAACGGTCCCTTAGTTGCACCTCGTCTCGGAAATTGGGGATTAAATAATCACGTCGTTGGCAACACTGTTTATCAGCGGTACTGATATTGGTGAAACAATGCTTTAAAATGGCCACGTTTTAATTTATTTCTGTGTCTTTTAACTCCAACCGGTATAAGTGGAGATCTAAGGGGGAGGCCTATGTTGAACAGTGGACGTCCTGTGGCTGAGATGATGATGACTCTATTTTTTATATTTTGTAGGTACCTGAAGTATGGAACGGTAACTTGTCTTGAACATCAAAGTATATTTAATAGATACTTTTAAAAAATTGAATGAATCCTATTTGTAGAAAAAGCTTGCGAAAAGAAAATGGTGAACATTTTTATATTTAACAATATGTGATGCAAAAACGGCAATATTTTACAAAACCTTTAACATTAATCCCATAATATACAAGAGGCTCAAAAAGTAGTCACCTACCCATAATAATTCATCTCCAGATAGCCTTATTTGTTACCCTAATAATTCCTTTCTTTTCAGCAAGGTTTAAAAGTTATCACAAAAAAGGTCTATTGAATATCGCTTAGAGGTCAGCACATTTTATAGGACTAGCGCGATAACTTTTTCTCATTTTCACAAAAGGAGGACTTAAGAAAATATTTTATGTTTGAAAGGTGTTACTATCCAAGGTAACAGATTAAAACTATTTAAGAGAAGGAAAAGTGAGAAATTCTTTGGTATTATCGTATCAATTTGTGATAATATTTGAAGCACTTCTGTTAACCTCTAGACGGACGAAGGTTCAGTCTATAATGAAGTTTTGACACTGGAAACCTCACAGGAATTATTTGACGTTAAAATATTTTTGTTGACTTAAATTAATTTGGAAAGGTTAACCCGTTTAGTGCGCACTGTTGTGGATTTTTGTTCGGCTTTTAGGACTTCTGTGTCAGGATTTTTTGTGGAGTTCGATTTGATATATTTAGGGTTAAAGGATTTTCGTTTGTGTGACGGGATTGTAACAACAGATGCAGTATAGAATTTTAGTAGAACAAGCTTACAGACGGCAAAGCACGCCAAACGGTGGGTCTACAAAGACATGTTGATGCTAATTTTAAGATTTATGTAACAAAAAAACCAAACAATAAAATTGCAATCCCAGTCCATTTAACTTCATAGCGTTAAAATTTTGAGCATTCCTTCATGTTTGCTGCATATAAATTAACCCGTATAATATTTCGATAAAACGTTAACTGCCAACATTTATTATTTACGGTTGAATTTTATCATCAATCCAGCCAATGGTAGGGCTATCAAGGCTGCCATGTCCAGATATTTTATACCTTTACTGCTCATATTTTAAATATGGACCCGATTTGATTTACTGTTCGCAAGGATATTAAGCTCAGATGTAGTGTTTGTTTTTAAATGTGCACATATTCACTGCATCGTGCAATTTTATTTTTTTAAGTTTTAGTTAGATGATATTGTATTCAATTTTCTTTTTTAATATTACAAAGGAATATGTTCTGAAACCCCTTTGGCAGAGTACTTTATCCCGCAAAATACTTATTGTCCTCAATTTGTGTCCAGTTATTTTTCTACTTTCAAACTCAGTTGTGAAATTGTATCATGCGCAAATAGTAGTAAAGTAGTTTCTTAGACATACACAGAAACGAACAGATTCTACGTAATAAAAACTGTTTTATGAATCGCTAGAAGCATTAAATATTGCAGCTAATAAACCGCGCAGACAGTGAGTTCACAGCCCTAACAATCCGAATACACGTTTTAAAATCAATGTGTTCAGGCCTTTGTTCGAACGATTGAGTCTGAATTTCTATTCTATTGACGTTCAAGTGAACAAAGCCTATTACATTTTTATTTACTCATGTCTAACTCAATTAATTGTTCTTTTTTTAATTTAGTTATAAGCCTGGTTTTAGATTTTCAAGTTGTTTGTGCTCCTACTTAGGAGATACTAAATGCTCTTGAAATAAAATTTAATTTGGATCGTTTGAAGGATAATTTTGTTTTATTTAAAGGTGTACATAACGCTTTAACTTAAGGGTGGAATAAAATAACACTTCATAAATATCTTGCTCCAATGTACCTACTAACTAATTGTTAACACTTTACAATTACATCCAATGTACTGGACAAGAATGATGAGTTAGTATTTAATCATGTATAAAAATGTATAAAGAGTTATTTATAAAATTAGTAGATAAAATAAAAAAGAGGCCTTGGACCAAGATACTTTAAGTTCACACACCGCCTAATCTCAAGTCAAATTAACATCGACCTAAGTCGTACTAACGTCTTTATATATTTTACATTATTTAATTTTAAACATATTTTAGACGTATTAATGTTTCTGTTAAGTAAATATTCTTACACTAAGTTAAATTATAATAATAGATAACTCATAATAAAACTAGATTAAATTGTAATAAATAGTTATTACGTACGTATTTTCATAACCATTATTTTAACGTGTTTAATTGGGGTTCATGAACTAATTTTGCTCAATTAGATAGTCTATTAATTGAATATAGCATTGAATTAACACTTACAACTTAAACGTATTTTATCTTAATTTTATTTTGTTAAGAAACTAATTTTATTATAGCTTTGGGAGTTGTTCTTTATGTACTTTTGAGAGGGTTATTTTGTGTACTAAAATAAATATTAGCTCTAACACTCTAAATTACCGTATTCAACGCCTTTTTAGTCTATGTAGTAGTTACTTAGTTCAACTCTCATAAAATAGGGTTCGCATTTGAAACTGGTAGAAATGATAAAATTTACAGCTATGGAACATAAAATTATCTTAAGTTATGACTATTTTTTTATGAATCTTTACTTATAAAAACGAAAGTGAGTTTGTTTCGCTTTCAATCTTAAATCGATAAACCGATTAGGATGAGTTAAGTGGAATCCTGGAGACAGCAATTGATTTTTTATACAGGCCGGAGTCACATAGGTACGAAATCTAGTAGTTTCTATAAATAAAAAGCGACACAAACTACAGAACACACGTAACATTTTTCCCACAAAATGGCGCCTCTTTTCGTAACGTTCAGTAATGCGAGCGGGTCCCCTTTCGTTTAATTGAAGCGAGCTAATGAGCCGCCATTATGTATGTCTTTAGATACTGTTTGCCACTTAATAAGTCACTTTGAAGTCTGTTGCACGCTTGGAATTTGTGTTCAGTGACCTGTACTGTGTCTTCAATGATTATCTTGGTCAAGGACTTGGAAATTTCGGTATTGGATGCTATTGTATGTATATGTCTTGTGTCTACAATATGGTGTGAGGAATTTGTGACGTGACTTAAGCGTAAAGACTAGAGGTAATTTTTTCATCATATTATGAGCTGTAGAAAGGTCGCTGACGAAAATACGCCCACTAAGGATGCAGTTGCCTGATAGGTATACATGACAGGCACTTATCGATAAGAATAAGAAATCTTAAATGACAAAACAACAAGATTATACCTACAGTAAAATATCGAAAAGATGTTGTAGTATTTCAGTGTTAATATGGTTAAGTAGTTTGTTTGTGACACAGATAACGAGTAAATGAAGTATTAACGTTTAAGGCATGGCAGAGAGGGATTGTGTTATTTACTTCACGTTAGTGTTGTAAGGTTGGAGTGTCTGTTTTATATAAAAACAAAAGACACTTTTGAGTAAACCCACCTCTTTCTGGAAGGGAACTTTTCAAAAACCTCTATATACCTTCTTATACATTAGAATCTTGTCAATATTTGACAGATTCTCGAAGACGCAAATGAATAGTGACACAAATGAATAGGCGTGATAGGTACCTACTTCATTTACTACTTACTCCATGGCCTTGTTTAACACTAGTTAATTTCGTGAGGTTTCAGTAATTCGAGGCGCCATTACAGGGAATCTTGCAGGCGCCTGTAACAACCCTCTGTTAACCCTTCCGTACTTATAACTGCTTCTATGTGATCGTTTAGCAGGTTTAATTATTTTGTCATTATATTAAGTTCAGGTGTTTAAGTTACTTCTGTTTGAATGTAGGAGTTTCAAAAGATAATTGTTTGATCATAATGATGTTGGTACTTTATTGTTTTCATGTTACTTGACTTTTATTTTTTACAAGCTGTTTTCTCGCGGTTTCACCCAAGTCCCGTGGGAACTACTGCCCATACCGGTATAAAATGTAGCTTATAATAGGAAGACCTCGAGAGGAATGTAGCTTTCTAACAGTGAACGATTTTTTCAAATCAGTTCAGTAGTTTTGGAGCCTTTACGGTAAAAAAAACCTTTTTATGATAATAGGTAGTACAGATTTTTGACAATGAACAGCTCCCAAAATATTCAGCTACCTAAAATAAGATTACCCACAGGCCACAGGAAATACCTACCTCAGTATTACATAAGCAAGTTCCTTCTAGACTTGTTATTTAAAATTCAGCTCAGTGAAGCTTCGAGCTAAATTGATAAAAGGTCGGTCAAAGGTGAACTGATTGTTCGTTATTATGACCGAGAAACTGGCATTCCTGATAAAGATGCCTTTTAATAGTTTCTGAGGTTGACAAGTTATTTATAAAGTGGAACGCTTATAATAGATGTGCTAATTTTGTTGAATAATTAACCTCGATGAACGCTACTTTTTTTTGATACATTTTTAAATATATCACTGATATGATGGTACAGTTACAGTATCAGTTGAAAAAGTCGTGGTAGCCTAGTGTGGTTCGATTCCAGGTCAGGCAAAAAGAGCTAATGCAACTTTTCTAAGTTTGTATGACTTTCTAAGTATGTCTTGGACACCAATGACTGTGTTTGGGATGGCACGTTAAACTGTAGGTCCCGGTTGTCATTGAACATCCTTGGCGGTCGTTTACCTACGAGTAGTCAGAAGCCAGTATCGGGTTCCCGAGTAATTGGGTTGAGGAGGCCAGATACAGAAATGTTTACCAACAAAAAAACGATAATAATTAATCTACACAACCTGCAATCTAAATAAAATTCACGCTAATATTTTCCCCGTTAACGACTTCCTTAAAAACGAATAAACAACAACAAAAAAAAATCCTTCGCGGACTTTATCTCACGTTTTCAATACACTTCATAAGAAAGTATAATCCCAATCAGGTGAGCGGGGAAAGCGGGGAGCGGGGGAGAAAAAAAATGCAAAATTTAATTAACAAAGTTATCTTGGAGCTAAAACACAAGTTTGTAAAGAAAAACGAGCGAACTGACACGTTAATTTGATTCTTAGAATTACGCTTGCGTGAAGATCGTGGAGCGAATGCTAACACCCAATCGGGATACTATTAAGTAATACAAGTTTCGTATTTCTTTATAAACAAGAATTCGGGTTTACATGCTGTTATATACATTATTTGTAAATAAAAAAATATAGGATATATAGATAGGCTGATGATGAAATAAAAAAAAATATAACTATGTATCAAAAACTTCATCCGCATCGTTATCAACGGTTATCGTGCCCAAATTTAAAATTAGGACACTAGCTTCCGCCCGCGGCCTATTGTTTCTATGTTCTTTCGCAAGGTCAACTCTATCTCTGTACTAAATGTTATTGAAATTAGTTCAGTGGTTTAGACGTGAAAGCGTAATAGGCGGGCAGACAGACAGACAGACAGACAGAGTTACTTTCGCATTTATAATATTAGTAGGGATAGGCTTAGGCACGTTCAAGCCCAATAGTAGGTTTTGACAGAGCATAGAAAAAAAAATTGCAAGAGATATGATCGATTAAATCCCAACAAACATGCATATCGATATAATTCCTTAAAGCTTACAGATAAGTGTAACACTCCTGTTCAGACGTCTCGATTTCTTGGCAGAGGTTGTCGCCCAAGCTCCGATAGTCAATTGATTAACGAGCCAGACTCGTTTCGATATAGTGTGCATCTTACCTGCACTCCGATAGATCAGCCACCAAATGCAGTCTATAGACGTTCTAATGCTGTATTAAATATTTATTGGAAATGAAGTTTGATATATGTAGGTAGGAGATAGACTAATGATAAGATGCTGCAGGATTGCTTGAGATATATGGATGGTTGATAGCGTGAAGAATGATGCTAAAAACAAAGTTGTCTGTATTTTGAATTGGCTCTAAAATTGTCGGTATGTCTTTCTAACCATGACTTTGTCCACGTTATAATTATGTATCGTAAACTTGTAGCCTTCTTTGAAAAATACTATCTACTTACTACCATCATCAAAATAAATTAAGAATTACAATGGAACCTGGACACTGAATTAGTGGAACTTTTTTTAGAATTAGGGGTATCTAGTCCTCAATTCAGGGCGGCAGGGTCCATAATTAGGGGCATAACTTTAAAACTAACTCAACAAACCTACTAATATTGATATAAAAAACTTTACTTGTACATATCTATACTATAGCTAACTAAGTTGAAAACCCTTCAGAGATATTTTCACGGATATTTGTAACAAATTCAGCAGCTATTGAGG
Source organism: Helicoverpa zea x Helicoverpa armigera (assembly GCA_033682625.1). Lineage (NCBI taxonomy): Eukaryota > Metazoa > Arthropoda > Insecta > Lepidoptera > Noctuidae > Helicoverpa > Helicoverpa zea x Helicoverpa armigera. The sequence goes on from JAWIIS010000011.1 coordinate 6,848,418, forward strand.
AGAATATTGTTACCCTTATCATAACTGTTAGCTGACGGAGCGTTTTCAGACAATTTGCTACTCATGAGATTGCACTTTCTACTGCATTATGGCATTACAGTTTTAAAGCCGAGCTTTGGGTATGAAGTGGAACAAAGTTTTATTGGTTATGGAGTTATTTGCAGTTGATTGGTTAATGTTCTCCAGTTAATTTAAATTGTTTATGTGTAAGGTATATTGTGACTAAATAAGGTGCATGGTGCAAGTTTATGAACATCAAAAATAAATTCAAATAAGAAGAAAACTTTTGTCACAAGGAAAGGTGTGCACCTCATTGCACTGTTTGTTGTAGTCAAGGACAAAATATAGGTTTACTACTTCCCGTAGGCGGATAAAATAAACTTACTTTGCTGTCATTTTTAAAGGTGAAGACTGCCTATTTACCGAATTTAATTGAAATCGGTTCATTAGTTTTGGCGTGAAAGCACCACAAACAGAGAGACAGAATTGCCCTGGCATTTCTAATAATGGTAAGGTTTATACAGTCATGTTTTTTACCAGACTTCTTCCTTTAAAATAAATTAAACCTCCACCAACTACCTAACTTCAACATATCAATAGCACACACGTTACCTCACACGGCTCACCTACGGCTGCAGCAAGTATTTTTTCTTTATGAAGTGGGTCGATCGATCCAGCTAGGTTACTACGGATCGTCGGCACTTAATCTGCAATGTTGCACTTGATAATTTCACGCCACTAGACGGCAGCGATGAAGGCTTGCTTGCCGTCAATTCAATTTCATACCTATAAATTTTATCGGAAACTATCTTGGTCCTTCGATGAGTTAGCGAGAAGTTATTACCGTTTCTTATGAAGTCGGTATGGGTTATTGATTTGAATGTGAATCGGTTACAGTTCGCGTGTGTTACGAAGAAGTTGAAGTAGTGGTTACATTGTCTTTGTAGGTTGAGTTTTGGTCGTGGTGGTAGTGGCTAGTTGTAAAGTACAATCGCCGTAGGTATATAATGGAGTTAATTCTGGTAGAAGAAAACTCGTATCATCTTCTTAGCTTTTTCCCAACTATGTGGGGGTCGGCTTCCAGTCTAACTGGATGCAGCTGAGAACCAGTGTTTTACTTGGAGCGACTGCCTATCTAACCCCTACAACCCTATACCCCTTGTTAACTTAACCCAGTGATATTCAGATGTTTATATCTAGTCTCAAAGTTTGTGACCTATCATAGTAAAGTTTTCGAAAAAATAATAAACAACAGAGCTGTTTTATTTCAAAATTTCGGGGATGAAGCTTTTCGAAATTATCTGGAAACATATCAGTAATGAGATGTCTGTAGAACTCTGAATAAAACTAATATGCTTGGAATAACTCGTGTAGATATCACGTGGAGGAAAACTTACGTCCTCAGAGTTAATGTTGTAAGAATATTAATAATCAGAATTTCCACACCAATCCTTTATGTTAATTCAAGGGTAAGAAGGAAAATGATGGGTATTGTAAATAACATTTCTAGGAAAATTCCGAATGATTTCCGTCTATTTTGACAGACATATGGGTCATATTCAAAAAAATTTTATATTAAAACGTCCAAGAGAGTTATTCTTTTTTAAAGAATAGCTACTAGCTAATTACTCTTAAAACAGAATAAACATTTATTTCAGCATTATGAAAAACAAAAATAACGCCCCATAATCCTCAATGAATTATTAATTTTAAAAGAAAACTACAACGTAGAACATTTGTTTTCATATAAGCAATGCGTGTCCACATTCTTGGCGCGACATTTAGAAAACATTTTATTATTCAATATTAGTATTTTAACTGACAAATGTGCCTTTTTTAAGTATTTGTTGAAATTACAGAAATATCGCGACCATTTTTAAGTTCAAACAAAAACATTTAGCTCTACGGGGCGTAGGTTACGGGACAAATATTTATTTCCAATATAACCCTTAATAGGAAAAACGCCCAACTATACATTTAAATTATATATAAAAAAAAATAGTCCACATTCAAATATGTTTATTTATTGGCACTATCAATTTAAAAGTGCTATCAGTGGTACGCCTCGAAATGAATCAAATCATTTTCGTAACGGGAATTTATTGAATTACATTATTTATAAAATAACTAGATAAAAATGTCAATAAATTTATTTATATGAATAGAGGGGTGGCTCGGGACGAATTCGTTTTCGTTCTATCCGATATTGGAGTTACCCTCTGCATACATCAAATGAAGTCTTTTCTAAACTATTCGTCAGAGCAACGATTCGATTGACGAACGGTATACGCCGACTCAGACGTCTTGATCATAATGTATTTAATCATAGGCTTTTGATACTTCTTCTTCATTGTTAAACACGTTAGTTAGTATTAAGTAGGTAATATAAAAATCGGAAACCGAAAATTATAATCTCAATTTGTAGCTCAAAAATATAAATTGGATTCTAGATCGTTTTTATTCTATGAATAATTTATAGTTTTGGTCACGCAAAACGTGTTATAATAATTTACGTGAAATTTCAAACTGTCAGCAGTTCAATTTATTTTGTACTTAAATAGGATTTTCACGTACATTAGCTGTCCCTCAAATCAATATACTGTAAGCTGTCCAGTAACATCCAAAATTTAAAAAAATCATACAACTTAATCATAATTTTTATTTTTATTTAGTAGTTACAACAACTTATTTTTTTTGAAAATATATTCTAAAAATGCATTTTTTTTTCAGCAATTACTCTGTATATTTTTTCCCTTATATATTTCGAAAGCACCAAGGATCAAGATCATTCGACTCCCCTCCCAACAAACAAAAAATCCTCTCATAGTGGCTAAAAATGCCAAAAATAAATTTCTTATAACAGCCGTATTAACGCTAATAAGGGTGCGTTTGGGCACAAATTACAAGAACAATAACCTCAAACCCCCCTTATATTTGCTTTATTGTCAGCTTCTTTTTCTTATATGTACTTTATTATAGCAAGCGATAAGGGAGTCAAACTAATAAAAGCAAAAGGATTTGCTCTTAAAAAGCCAACCAACCTTATACATGTTTTATAATGGCGAGCAACAAGGGAGTAAAACTTATAGCGGCAAGACAAATTCTATTTTAAAGCTATTCGCCTTAAAATCAGTGTTAGAGATTCTGCAACAGGTGTTTTGATGAGTGATTTTTCACAGTTTGGCAGCGTCAACGAGTATTTTAAAGAAAACAAGAACCATGATTAATTTCATTTATTTTTTTTAGTGTACCTGAATCCGAGAGTACATATATTGTGCTTGTTTATTGAGAAAACTGTGTGGGAATTCAAACGTATGATAAAATGTGGTACAAAAAGTGTAATTATATCAACGCGCCCTTGAATTTCAGTAGTTTTGACGTGAAAATGTGAATAATTATTAAGGCATGTTTTTTATAACGCTTTTACAAGGGTAATATCATTCTCACAACGTCTATTAGAAATCTATAAGATTATAAGCTCTGTAATGGCAACATTTATTCCATCTGCTATCGCCATTTTATCTACAGTTAGGGTTCCTTTCATCATTCCGTAGCTGTATCTATTAATATTAGCTATATTACATTTTAGGTATTATCACAATGGTCGTATTTACGGAGAAGATCTCACTGTCCAAAACAAGAGATGGCCATGGAATTTGACACATTTTATCGTACGACGAAAATGTTTTCATTGCAAATATCAGACTTTGTCAAACATACCTTCACACTTTGTGATTGGTCGTGAAAAAATAGAAGTTTTGCTACTATTCACTTTCTTATTTTGACAAAATTGTAAAGAGTATTTGTAATTGTAAGTAGTTGAAAATGTATGTCTTCTTCACTACCACCACCATTATATTCTTCTTGACTGATTTCCTGTACTTCATTGTCATCTTCCATAAAATCATTGACGGAACCCTCAAGTGATTTGTTGGTATCGGGTTTATGACTATAAGTATAAGTATTTAATGACTATGTAAGTGATTATGGATTGCGTTTATTCTTGTAAAGACCATATAAAATGCAGAATATTGTTTGTTGGGTAGACATCTTATGAAATGCTCATATGAGTTTAAAAGTATCATAGTTAGCTTATGCATTACTATTATAAGAACAGTTAGCCAAATGAAAAGCTTTTATAAGGTTTTGAATATTATAAGGCTTAAAAGCATTGTAAATGCGCTTATGAGAATAACACATTTTCAATCCTTATTATAATCATGTAATTTGGACTTGTTATGGTTAACCCAACCAAATTATAAGAGTAAAGGTAATATTAGCAAATCTTCTTATATTGTGCCATAATAAGGAACACTGACATAATGAAAGCGATTTTAAAGCAACTATAAGAAATTAGACCTTAAACATATAATTTTATAAGAGTAGATTGTTTGTTGGGCTACACCCCGATCGATACTCATATGATTGTAAATGTAGATTGATTGGGTGCATCTCGCGTTCTTTTTCGCGTCGTGTCTCTGCCCAGTCTATTACGACACTATTCTACACGATTTAGCGAAAGCCAACGAAGCTTTTCAACTGGGTTTGATTGTTGAACTAGTGTTATGTAATTGTATTTTTAATGATACGTCATTGGATAGTTTTTTGAATTGTTAATGAGGAAATTGACGGGAAAAAAGGTCATTATAATCGAAAAAAAAAAACAGAAAAAGTAAAGCTGTTAGGTATTCTATGATTGCATTTACTATACCATACATATATTGTTTCAAATAAAGGTTCCTCGCACCTTTTTTATAGAAAAAAAAAGTCAATGTACTGTATTTACAACTGTATTTTGTTTATACTATTAAAATGAAATTATACCTAGAACGTAGATACCCTGAACTCTTTCTATAAGTGTAGGCGAGGGAGTTTTTATTTAATTTTCGACTTGCAAAACTTAGGGCTGCCAAGAAGTTTTTAATACGCTTTTTGTAACAGTCAAACAGAAAATTGAATTTATTTTCAGTCTGTAAACCTGATTCTATGAAACCATTTTTCATTTTAAACATCTTGGTTTTAATCTTTTTATGTCTAGCCATTTATTTTGTTATATAGTTTATTCAGAACTTACTGTTGTAACATTTTTTTCTACATAAAAAGTTACTATTGGTTACCTAATCAAGGTTTCAAATAAATATTACCGTTAGTAAAAATTAGTTTCGTTTAGAAATATTGATTTTCTTCGCAATTAAACAGGTATTAAAATCCTAATTTAAAAAAAAGAACGATATAGAAAGGGCAACTTAAAGAAAAAAAATGCAAAACACAAAAATACACAGCGTGAAAAAGGAACATGTTGAACATCAATATGAGTGTCGAACGGAATTAATCCGAGATCAAAAGTTCTTCATTCACCACCAGAGCTGAACGCATGTTTGTGTTTAGTCTGTTGGACTCGTAAATGTGTGCTTTTATGGTTGTATGCATCCATCGTAACTTGCAAAGGGTTTTTTAAATCAATGAAACCATACTTTAGTGAGCGCGTTTTGTTATTTATCTCGTAAACTCATTTGATAAGACTCCAATGTCAAGGCGATTACAACTAAGCAAGAAAAATAAATCCAGCAAACTAACCTAACTAGATTACGACTAAACTGTGTGCCTAAAACTTTAGCAGTGCGGAGGCTCTCACTATAAGATTCACATAGCCTTTTGTTATTTCCACAAAGATGACGGATGAGTCCGAGGATCCCCATTACTCTGGAGCGTAGAAATGACCCTTTTAAGCTTATCAGAGCAACTTGAACGGTTTTATCGATCACCCATTCATCACAACAAACTGTTGACCGTGGACCGTGGACCTGTAAGAAAATCCGAAAATGTTTTTCTTTGACCCAAAATGAACAAAAGGGACTCCAATCTGCAATCAGAATTGGTGGTTCTGTTTAAAAAGGAGAACTTGTCGCTCGGGACTGGAGGCTGTATAGATATTCATCAACAATTCATTCGGACGCCAGCGGAAATATGTCAAGGATCCCCGTATTTTTGCGCGAAGAATGAGCCCTAGATGTTTGCTTTGCCACAAATCAAGAGGACTGACGTAACACGATGGTACGTAAACGGCCGAGCCTTTGTCCTGTCACACTAACTCTTTGTATTATTCCTGGTGAATAGGATTTTTGTGTCTACACCGGGATTTATTCTGGACTTAAAACAAACATTTTTGAAGTGGCGGCTGCTCTCAAAAAATCTTTTGTTGAAGTTAGCTAGTGCTATTTCATATCTTGTGTTATTATGTTTCCTCGTACCGCGCAACAGATAGGAATTGTACTTAGACTTGTATCTGGAGCTTTGTGTCACCATCAGATAGGCATATTTGGGCAAGCACGTTTTGTACATAGTGGCGACCACAACCACAACTTAGATCTTAAGTATTTATACTTAACATTTGTTTGTTTATTATTTTAGAATTGGTAACATTCTCGCGGCTCAGAAAACCAATTCCGAATGATCCATTTTCAAAGTACATTTCTTTAGGTTCTAATTCCTAGACTTGCTACATGCCAACCAAATCAAATCTTCAACTAAAACTCCGTTCAATGCAACATTTATACCGAGCACATTCACAGACTTACATTGCTTGTAACCTCATAGAAACCAAACAAAGAAACATCCCTATTTCGAAACCTCCCAATAAACGCGTTGAATACATACAAATTTCTGCTCAGATATGACAGTAGCAGAAAAACATAAACTGTATCAGCTGGTTATCGTTTCGAGAGGGTTGTGAGAGTCAATTGAGGGAATTGGGTCACAGTGCACAGTGGTCAATGTGGGTGAGCGACGAACGTTCGTTTTGTAGCTTTTAAGAGCTTTGCTTTGTTTTGTGACGGATAGCATGAACCGCGGATAAGAGACAAATATATTTCTGTTTTTTCATTATAGTGGTAGTGGTTTGTTGTGAAAAATAAAGGTTTATTTTTTAAACATCTCCAAAATAATGGAATTTTGACAACATGATGTATTTATTTGAGTAGACAGTTACATAAACATATAGCTACTGAGAAATTCAGGAACGTCAAAATTCTAACTTGAACGCTAGTCATCACAGACCCACACACACTATAGTGTATGTATAAATTCAAGCATCGCATTGTCATTAGTCTACTTGGTTCAAAGAAACTGAAATACTTGTCCTTCCTCATTCCGGTCAAAATAAAGAAGATATCTTCAAACACTCATTCAATGCTTTCAAAAACGTAATTAAGAAAATAATACGTCAACTGACCTATTAAATTCTTAATTAAAGTGATGTCGTCCCATCTCTTTTGACTCATAAAGACGAAAAAGATGGCATAAGTTAATTGCTTGGCATCAATAAAAAAATGAATTATGTGCAAGTTCAGGAATTGTCGGCAAAGGGGAGAGGACCCTTCGGCTTAAGATTTGGGTCCGAATATCGTGCGATTGTCGAGGGAGAGGCGACAGTAGCCGGACTCACTGCATTGTTTAGAATTGACGTCTTAATTGCTAAACGATACGGATTTTTGTCACGGCTCTTAAATGTCGTTAAGAAGAAATTAATACTTTTTGCATGTGCTGATCTATAAGTAATTAGTTTTGTATTACTGTAATTTGTTCTTAACAAGCGATTGTTGCAAACTGCCCAGCTGCTGACACAGGAAAAAACATTGTAAACTTAATTAAAGTTACAATTACAAAGACACTAACAAAACCAGAATACCACAGTTCGTCGAAACAGTTTATACGCCAATAAAACGGCGCGTCATTCCGACGAGTGCGTTGTAACAAGCGCATCTCAATGAGGGGAAGCGACTCATTATTTATAATTTATTTCCTTAATTAATATAAAGACTTTGTAGGTACGTTCCTACATTCTTTGCTCTTCGGTAAAAGTTCTGAACAGATGGTGAGATTCGTTAGTTCGCTGATTCCTTTTTGATTTCCGGACTATCTGTGCGAATGTAGAATTCGAATGATTCCGTTGTTTGAAAGCTTGCAGCACCTGCTTTAATAAAAACTCTATTGAATTAGTTTGTACTGCTTCGGCATCGATTATCGGACGAATGAACGTTCTGTAGTTTGTTTTAGTGTTATTGGCTCTGTTTATATGGTAGTCCGTTAGTGAGAATTAACGATATCTAAATACACGAAATAAAAGAACTTGAAGACTTCCAATATAGTAAACAATGCGTTAAAATAAAAACAGATATAAGTTAAGATTACCTATTTTCCCATACTTATAATAACAATATCATCTCTATTCAAATTAAAACGCTTTACGGATAATGGTATCGATCTATCTTTGACAGCAATAAACACTGGTGAGAATAAGTAAGATAACGAAAGACGCCAAAACGGTGCTACAAACCTTCAGTTATCACATTATCTTTTCCCAACGCTTCGGAGCAAGGTTTAAATTCCATACTAATTGGATTATTATACAGAAACGATGGCCAGCGTGTGTCTATCCGGTGCAAGCTGTATCGAATAGTCCTCTAGAACTCCGGAATTGCTAACTTTCCTTATTTTAAAAGTCTTACTTTAATGCAGTTTAAGGTTGGAGTTAGGAAGTTAGTGTCTTAACAATTTTATTAAATTTCTATGAATGCGATGCGGTACTGAGGTAATGAGAATTCTCAGTTTAATTCTTATGAGCTTGTTTTACACTGTGGAGATAGTAAGGATAGCTGTGAACATTTAGATAGTGCTGTTGACTGTATATGGTTATGGTTTGTAAACGCACGCGACTTCACAATGAATGTATCAACATGCTCATGAATAAAGTTTAATGACCAATTCAGTCCCTAATTTGAATATTTTTTCATTCAAGATTTTTTGATACACGTACTAAAATAACGGGACTGGAAGCCGACCACGCTAAAGTAAACAACAAGTTGGACGTTCGTATGAATGCGCACGGACCCCGGCGCAGGAGTCCCGAGTCCCGCACAATAAATGTTTATTTTATTGATTTTCACACGGGCCCACTACAATGCATCTCGCTGGTACACTAACGTCGTACTTATATTACTTCGACAGAGTTCTAAACTGTACGAATAAAATTACTGGGGAACAACTTTGTCCAATTAATAATAATGAATGCGCCAGGGAGCCCTACTGTTGTACAAAAAGTTTTTATTTCGATAAAGTTGCACCGCTCTCATGTGATACGGATATTAGGACCTTGTGTAACTAAAGTTGTTTTTGTAACGTTGGTTTTACTTGTTATTTGAGTCGGTTTAGTAACAATTCATTAATTTTACGATGCGTGTAATTAAAATATATGATTTGATGGATTCAACAAAGTTTTATTTACTTTTAGAACGGGATACAAAATGATTGTCATCGGAACTTTAGCAGGAGGGCTTTCATTTGGTGAGAATTCGACTCCGAAGAGTTTAACAAGACAAATAATGAATTTAAGTACAGGTTGTCAAGGCCATCATTAGGAATGTTCCTACGTGCCTCAATTAGTGGAAAAAGCACGAGTTGAGATTTTTTCTTGGAAGGGGAAGTAATAGGAGCTTTCCATCCAACGCACTCGACCCTACATCCCTGTTGTTAACCATCAAAGTTGTAATTGCGACTTTACGATTCGCTGAACTGTCACGCCCTCCACATACCCCTAACGAATTTTTAATACAGCTAAAAACGCTTATAAACAAAAGCTGCGAGCCTCTGGCGGCGCCCTGTCGGGTTTAATTGCAGGTTTAGTGCCGGGGTTCATTAGGATATGCAGGCGCTTTTTTAACGCGATTATGACGTCGCAGGGTCGGTGATAGCCGTCGAGGGTGCGCTGGGGGCGAGGAGGGCTGCGTCACGTGCGAGGTCCGCACTCCGCAGCCCCACGCATGCGAGACCGCGGGGCGCCGGCCGCGCAGGCGCGCCCCCCGACTGCCCCCGGCCGTCAGTCTGCCGCCGGCCGCCGCGCGCCCCGCCCGCCTGTGCTGTGTCGAGTCGCGCGCCGCGAGTGTTCCCAAGTGATGTCGACTTGTGACTAGTGCCATGCTCGTGCTGCGCTGTGTCCTGCTGGCGGCACTCGTCGCTGCCGCCGCCGCCGCCTGGCAGGAGAACGTCAGGCCCAAGGTCTTCGCACAATTAGGTGAGTCCACCGACAATCGGCATAGAAACATGTCGGTGTTAGTGAACTCATACAACAATAGACTTAATAGCCCTCGAAGCCGATCACGACAGGGACCCCACAAAGTTCGGTACCGCGACGCGCCGACTATCCAATGTTTATGTTGTTTTGTTTGACGACAACGCGCAAACAAACACTCCATTCAAAAGTTCCCGTGTTTGTGTCAAAAGTGTCACGAGTGACTGCCACGAGAATTCTAATGCGTGTTTAATAGTAACGAAATCTGAATAACTGATTTCAAAAAGTGCTGGAATTGTCCATGCAGCATAAGAAGACGTAGAAAACATAAACTCCAAAGGGTAAATCCAATTGGAATAAACGAGAATGTAAATCAACGACCGATCCTGCGCGTTTTATGTAAACATATAAACTATAAGTAACAAGAAATACAGAATTGAGGGCAGATAGGAAAAATACATGTTACTTAACCTCTGTGGTGAGATGCACAAATAGTAAACGTCATGTCAATGAACGAGACTATGAATGAACTGAGTCTCCGTTTATATGCAGAAGATGCAAGTGTTTGAAATGATAAACGAATTTCAAAGCTTAAGTAAACTTGAAGTAAACTCAATTCTGAATGAAGATAAGGCGACCGTCGTTCATTGCACATGAACAAAATCCCACAAAGGGACAACTGTGCTACGAAAGTGCAACAAAAAGTGATATCAGGCACAATGTTGGTAACATTCGCCGGCACTCACATTCTAAATAGAATAAACAGAAATGGCTGTAGGAGCGCGCCTTGCGGTACACCCATAACGAGTCGCAGTCACGCGACAGTTAGTCCTGCAGGAATAAAGCCAGAATGCACAACTGTAGCGGCATTGTTTTATTGTGCAGTCTGCATTGCGGGGGACGGCCACGTGGCTCTCATTAGTGCAGCACAAAGCGAAGCAGTTTGTTCTGCGTTTTGCAATGTTACGCTCGGATTAGCGATCCACGCGATGTTTAACGTAGCGGACGGAACTTTGTCTGCACTATTGTATGCGTTTTGTAATGTATTTCCCTTTTGACGTCTGATGCTTCATGAGAAGTATGAATGCGATTGATTAACGATGAACCTTGAATTGGAATAGCAGACGTCAACGTTGCGAATGAGTCGGTAACGTATCCTGCCACTGTCGCATATCCGGCTATTGTTTTAGTCGCATCAGGTTTAATGCAACGCAATGTTAATGAACTTGGCCAAACGGTAACTCGAAAGGGATTGAATACATTTTCAAGTGCATCAGGTCAAGTGTGTGCTGATTCCAACAAGAGATGTACAGTAAACATCTCTAGATTGTCAACGAGACGGGTTAATTAGAATGCTATAGTTAATGTGTTTGATGTAGGGACACTCATAGTGAGCGTGTCAACACCTCTCTGGTAATATGATCCACCAATCGAAATTAGAAGGGTCAAACTGACCGCAGCGTGCGGTTTAATATACGATCTTCGGTCAATATGCTTTGGGTGTAGGGAATGGCGCTCTCTGTTATAAGGTTTTTATGGGATTCCCTCGCGTTATATTTCGGTCGTTATTAGTGTCACATTTGAGATCATCCCAGAAATATGACACTTTACCGATATTATTAAGTTTCATATGTAGTCATTATTTCTTTCTTACGCATTGGTATCTTATTTTATATATTTTTTTCATCTGCCGTAACTTGAAATGTAGCAAATGTCGACAAGTTTTGGAGGATCAATGACATTCCCTAAAATTGATGTTAAGATAAATTCCAATTCAGAGAAGCAACTGAATATTAAACGTGAATTCTCAAAATGTATGAAATGAAATAGTTTATCCGATGAAACTGCAATATTAACAGCCATCTAGCTTTATAATTGCTCCACATTCTAGACTGGAATCCTAAGTAACGCAATCGACCAGCACTTTGGAGTACAGTTACCATGCCTTGGGAGATAAGTACTGGCAATCTAACTAACCTAATTTAAAATGTTACTGTACTCACGTCCGCTAGAAACTGATATCGTTATTATTGCCGAAGTATGCCAGTGGAATACTAGGTAGATGCACTTTAAATTGTAACGAGTGTTCGTACATTTATATTTGATGTAGAATTCTGCCGGTGAACGGATATTTGCTAAATAAATACTGGACCTACAGTTGTGAGTCAACGATCCATTCTTGAAAAAGAGAATATGGAAATGGAATACGTTAAGGACGTGCCTTATGATGACAATACATGATTAATGTATGTGACACTCTGTAAAGTTACATACGATTCAATATCAATAGTTCTTTTATTACATTGTAGTAGTTATCGATGACCTAAGTAGTGTTGAATTTGAAGAACATAAAAATATAGGCACAAGACGACAGAATTGGGCTAAGTAATTTATGGTTTCTAAAGCAAAAGGTTTAGCAGATATGTAGAATTCGAGGAATACTTCAAGGAAAACAATATGAATCAGGCAAGTGCTATCATGAAATATTTGAGACAGGAAGATAAAGTGCCGTTACAAACTGGAATGTTAGCAGTGAACAATAAAATACAGGTATAAGTAGGATTATATGTATAAAAGAAGGTTTCCAGTTTAAAATCATCTAGACCGGTTCCTTAGAGTGGGCAGTCGGTGAAGCGCGGGGTACTGGCTGGGATGAAATCTGTGTGAGTCACAAGACGGTGACTCAATAAGTACTAATATTAACACAGGTCAGGTTTGAAAGCTTTCCTCCTTTTAATATTACTTATCATAAAAGCGGAGGAAATTAAATTTCGTAATACGATGGCTTCCTTTATAAATTACGAAAAAAATACCCAAAGAAATAGAATAATGGAGATAATAAATTCTTAATTAAATATTAAAACGCGATACTCTACATCAAAGAGTCTACAAGGGAAGAGGAAAGTAAATAAAACAAGTTTATATGTTTACAATATTAAAAAAGTACAATATGGTTTCGTAAAATCCGTGGCCGTCGTGCTTTGCGTAGGTCCCCTTAAAAAAGTAAAGATTTATGGTCCAAGGTTGGAACAGGTGACTGAGTCTTTAGTTCAATTCTTTCCGTTTATGGTGTTGCGTTATGGGTTCCGACACCCTCCTTTATGCTTTAACTGCGTGGATTATAGAACGTTTAAGTGGTCCCATAAAATAACTGTTCAGTTACAACCTGAAGAAGAAATAAATTACTTAACAGGATAATGCTTTTATGTCCCAAGAATATTTTGTACGTGTCGCGTGGTGCCTTATGGGTATTTATTGGGTTATTCGTCAGGAACCAATACTTTGGGGAGCTGTTATGTGGTAGGGGTGCATAATACTTCTATGACGGAGCGTTGTTTATGATTCCAGTATGGCTTACAATTTATTAAGTCTCTGTGAGGTCTCGGGAGTGAAGCTATTAATTTTTTCCTCAATAGGTTTTTGTTTAAGAGCTTTGGAGGGTCGTATTGTATTGCATTAATGCGTAATTAAAACGGATGGCATTCAATGTGCTTACATCGAAAAATTTTAAAAGCTTACATTTAGTTGGTTAGTTTCTTCGTCTGAATCGTTTTACATTTTGTAAACAATCGCCATTATAATAACTGTAGTTATTACTTTCAATCTGAAGCAACTTATATCATAAGTGTTAAATAGATGATTGTGGTAACTGTGCTGTATCAGTTAAGATGTCAGTTGGAATAATGGACTTTTGATAAGAGTTCCGGCCAGACCACCAATCAATATCCGTTGCTCCCGTAACGTGCGTTAAAATAATTCCAAATGTCAATATTAATAAAAATCGTACCGCCACCGATAAAAGTCAATCAAAAAAAGGACAAAAGTTCAAACATACTGCAGCACAATTGGTTATAGAACGAAGGAATGCGGTTCGAGAAGAAAGCAAAAATGTGTTTAATGGTAACGTGATACGGTGACTAATAGACTGTGCAGCGTCTTCTGCGGTTAGATAATACGCGTGAAGGAAAATGAGATTTAGGGTGAAGTATTAGGGTTTTGTTTTGGTTGCGGAGGGTTGTGAATGGTGGAGACAAGTAGCACGCACGTGCGTACGGCGTCGCAGCGGCGAGGCGGGGGCAGGGGCCGCCATGGCGCCGCCTGGCGGGAGAGGCACAACTTTATGACGACGCGATGTATTGTCTTCCCAGTGTGGGATTTACCGTTCCTTTTGTTTTTATTTTTTCGGACACGCCGATTAATTTCTTTTAGTGGGCGGTTTGGGGTCGCCGGTTTCGCTTGTACAATCAAATTTTCCTCTTTTGTTTTTGAGGCTTTACTTAAGTGCTTTCGCATTTGCGACTCCTCACTTCGCTGTTCAGCTTAGAACTGCGAATACTTTGTTGTACGTATACATTGTGCTATAAATATAGCGAACCGCATGTGCATGGCATTTGTTTCAGTGTGCGTTTCCTTTGCGGGAGTTGGAAAGTGCTTTTCTAACTTTGTGAATGCGTTGGAGATCGTCTACAAGTTGAATTGGCGATTAGGAAACACTCGCACGTTTGCATCTATACTAGATATTCAGTATTCGTTTTAAAATTATTAAGTTTGCCTAACATTATTTCTTATTTCCTTAACGTACCTATTAAAAGTAATTTGAATTAATTTTCTTGTATGAGAATTATTCTTTCGTATTTATCAGATCACGTCTTTTTTAGGGTTCCGTAGCCAAAATGGCAAAAACGGAACCCTTATAGTTTCGTCATGTCCGTCTGTCCGTCTGTCCGTCTGTCCGTCTGTCACAGCCGATTTACTCGGAAACTATAAGTACTACAGTGATGAAATTTGATGGGAATATGTGTTGTATGAACCGCTACAAAAATATGACACTAAATAGTAAAAAAAAGAATTGGGGGTGGGGCCCCCCATACATGTAACTGAGGGATGAAATTTTTTTTTTCGATGTACATACCCGTGTGGGGTATCAATGGAAAGGTCTTTTAAAATGATATAAAGTTTTCTAAAAAACATTTTTCTTAAAGTGAACGGTTTTTGAGATATCAGCTCTCAAAGTCGTAAAAAGTATGTCCCCCCCCCCTCTATTTTTATAACTACGGGGTATAAAATTCTAAAAAAAATAGAGGTGATGCATGCTAATTAACTCTTTCAACGATTTTTGGTTTGATCAAAGTATCTCTTATAGTTTTTGAGATAGGTTGATTTAACTGTAATTTACGGAACCCTTCGTGCACGAGTCCGACTCGCACTTGGCCGGTTTTTTCTCAATAAAACTATCAAATCATATTCATAGAAATTCATACCAAACAAGTTAAGAAAAGTGCCAGCAATCGATCGTCCCAGCTGCTCTATTCATATTCGTATGAAAAATGGGTTAGAAACGGAATCAAAGAAAGCTGGCGGATTGAATGGTGTTTTTATCCCAACCCTTGCTGACGAGGGCTGCGCAAACATTGGTTTAGTAATAAAAATATTTGTCGAAATCCTCAACGGGGAAAGGAAACTGTATGAACGGTAGACGATTCTTTGCAAAATACAGAGAGAGCGCGCCTATTCCATTGTCATGCAGTTTTTAAACCGGGATTAAAACGAGCTAATCATGAGTACGGAAGGGGATGACAATCAACTCCGGTTTTGTATCTACTATGCCGACTTTTTTTCCTTTTTTTGGGCCAAACATAATTAAAAACATTTTTACACGAGACCCTACATTTTATAACTCAGGTTAGAGGGGACAATTAACTAAGTGTCTTCTTGTGTCATGCATTTAATATTGTACCGTTTAGTTTACATAAACGTTTACAGCTACTATTAATTTTATATCACCGTCTAAAGTTCCGATATCTCTTTAATTACTTTGGTTTACTCACAGCGTGATTATGTGAAATCAAGTTGATAAATCTTGCTTCTATGTAAATTCAACTTATTTGTAGCAATTAGTATTCTATACGAGAATGGTAATTAGAAGTTTCTTGGCATATTTTCACGATTGTTTTGTACTTCAAATTCTACTTGTTCATAAGGCTTTGTCCAAATTTTCTTTTAAATTATTTTGTTAGCTTCATTTCTGGGAAGGTCTTGTTTAGATTCATGATAGGATTATTATTGTTGAACTTATTCTGTAGTGAGCTAGTTATATGTCACCCCACAACAATATGCATGTGCGATAAATCTTCATATACGTTCTCATTTGCAGTGAGTCGCATTTAAAACCCTTCTCATTTGAAAAGGCACCGATGAATGGCTCGGAGTCAATGGATCGTAAGAAATGGGCCAGTGACGTGGAGAAAGGCAAGTGAAACGTGTTCCTCGACCATTTTATAAGGGTCCCTGAGAGCTTAGTGGATTCCTCTTGTGTGTACGCGTGCGATAAGTTTGCAATGTGCGATTTATTTTTCTGATAATACGATTTAACAGTTGTGCTGTGACGAGATAGGACAAATGTTCTCATTGTCGTGTGTTAAGAAAGATTAACTGGTGGTTTTGGTTCATCTTTATTCAAAGTTATAGCTATGACAGATGGATGCACTTTTCAATTTTGATTATGAATTTGCATTTGTTACTATCAAGTTTTAGTCAACATTTTGTAGATCCGCATTTATTCCCAAAAACTGCTACGTACGAGTACGCAATATAGGTCGAAAATATGTCGCATTTTGCATAGATCTGAGGGGTCCGTTAACGCTGGTGGTGATTCCAGCCCCGTTAATGAGCCAGGTGGTTCCTGCACAATGTGGACCGTAACAATAGGAATGTAGCGGCTAAGGGTGGATCGCACCCCCTTCTGTACACTGTATGAATTTAAAACGGCGATTTTATTTTGATTTTAGTTTTGAATTTCAAAATGGATAAGCTTTTGTCGATGGATAACGATTTATTCGATATTGATGGACTTATAAAAACGAGTACGATTATTATCAATACGGTTAACAGCGTAACTATAACTGTCAAAGCAAATATAAAAGATTTGAACTTGACATGAAAGTGCGGATTAAGAATCTTTTCAAAGCAGCTTTTCAAGCTGTTCTTTTCTGAGAGATTTCTACAGATTCTTTTGGCACGTGCTAAGGTTCAAGTTGATGCTAACTTTGTAAGAGGAAGCGGCATTAAATCAGATTTACTACAGGTATAAAATGCGGTTATATTTATACTTTGGAAGTGGTATTGGAGATTGAAATAAACTTAGGGATCCGACATAATAAGTAATAGGAAACTCCAGTATTATTGATTTTCACTGACTCTAAAAAAATAAGGGTCACAACATGGCTGCTTTTTGTGGTATTTTATCAGTATTGTTTGTTTGATCATCATCATCATTATCTTTGCTATAGGACGTCTTCCGCTCAACATAGGCCACTTCTTCTACTACATTTGGTCGAAATCGGTCTGTCTCGTCCCTCACTTAGGTGGTACAAAATAAATTTGTACCGGAATTGTTAAAAATACTTTACCAGACTCTAGAATGGAATTTCCTCATAAACCCGATAATATTGCTCAATGTTCGCCATTGTCTCACATGGTCCCTTATGTTAGATTGGAAGTGGGTGTACATTTGATTATTTATTGGATCTTAAAGTGGATGACATCAATTCTAACAGCACGACCTCACATGATACTAAGTGCTTCTCTCGTTCCATTTCTGTTACTTGATATGACATAAGATGTACAAATTGGAGTTTAAAGTTTCTTTTTAATATATTTTATGGTCGAACATATTGCTTTATTCGTCTTGTTGCGTAAGATGGTAAGTAGGTTTTTCGTTTTACAGTCATCTGTTGATTTGATTACAGTTTCAAGAACGTAATCAATCAATTCCAAAGCAATATTGCCTGATAAATTAATGTTGCTGTTCCTTTAAATTGTAACACTAATGGCCTAACTTAAGCCATAAGGTACTTAAGCATCATAATTCAAACTTACGACAGTGTTTATCTTTGATCTTAGCGTACATTTTCGCAAGTGTTTAGTAGACGCTAGCCAATCAACAGGCGCAGGAAACATAACTTGAAACAGTGAACGGGTTCAGTATATTTAGAGCCCTAAAAATAAAACGTATCGTGCGGCCCTTCTACACTTGAACTTGAGTCGGGGTCAATGACCGAGCTCAATGATAACTGTGCACTACTGTCTACTGTTCCGCTTCTTTCACTTTCTTATGCATTTAAGAGATCATTCATCATTTCATATGGAAGACTTATGATTTATTTAAGCTCATTTTAATGGATGCTTTAGTTCATAGTGGCAGGTGCTTTACTGTACAAAGCTATAAAAATAACATTCTTCAGTTCAAATAATTTATTAGTATTCGATTTTATATTGCGCTTAAGTGATGACGGCTGCCTATGAGATCCTTGCTTTTCCAGACTGAGCCCTACGAGTTATGAGATAGGGTTCAAATGGCGTTGCATACTACTACAATTGGTATTGTGAGTCTAAATCCCAGTGCTGTCTTTTCAAATTATCGAAGATCGAGCCGGAAACTACAGTCTAGCGACTGTCGAGTTTCACACAGACTAGATTAACGATGCATACGGCTTCAATGATAACAAATAAGCTGGTGTGAAGCTCATGGGATCCTATATGCTCTATATGATTTTATTTTTAAATCTAATGCTAAGCTGGTATCAGCCTAAAAGTTAATATTGGCCAAATATTGCAATACACATACCTGTACCATAGTTTTTGGCTCATAATGTTGAATTTATTCCTTTTTCTATTGTATCATCTGGTCAATCGAAAAAAACAGGTCAATTATTGTCACCATTTCGATAGACAACATTACCTAACTGTATAATATAGCCGTCAATTCAACGAAGAATGGATAAATAAACCTTCTCATTTGTGGCAGTGTTGTGCATAATACGGAGTATTGTGTCGACTATCGATTACTCTATATTCGGAAACATGCCTGCGATGGCTCGTCGCTGGCCGGAATAATGTCTTCCGCGGCATTCATTTAATGTTTTATACTACTTCTTTGATATTCTCCTTTTATGAAGCTAAATTGTTAGTTGGTGTTATAATGTTTGGATTAAATTGTTTCTCGTTTATTGTGGAAATAAAGTTCTCCTTCCTATTTCTTGCTGCGTTATTTTTAGCCTTTTGTGTGCTATTGTCATGTTAAAGCTGTGTGTCTTTTATATTTTTATTATGTGCATTTTATGTTTTATTTCTTGACATGTCTGTAGCTTTGTTACTATTTTTATCTTGTGCTGTACTCTTTATGGTAGTTTTATTCCTTTGATTAGCACATCGCTTTTACGTGTTTGAGATTATACATATAATGTTACTTTTGGAAAGGTTTTTCGTAATGTTATGCTAAGATTTTCCAATTCCCATTAGTATTGTGTGTTTCCAATAAACTTAGCATATTGCTGTTGAAATCCTAAGAATGCCTGAAGCTTAATTCACGAAGGTGTAAACATTCAATGCAGATGTCGAAATCGGCCTGTTTTACTGTAAACTCGATCAATACACAGTTGAATAATTGAAGCAATCCGATCTGTTTCGAAACGTTGTGTTTAAAGAAAGTGCATCAACCGTTTATTTTCATAGAAACGTGAGAGCTTTCGTTGCCGGAATTCGGGAAGCGATCGATTATAATGGTAACACGTAAATAGCATTTTGGGGATTCAAATATTTCGAAATGAATTTGTTTGTTGAACTACTTTTTACTGCAAACCTTTATTTTACTGTCCAAATAATAGAAATACTATCCATAATCGTAGAGTAGATGTATGTAACTTTCTTGTGTTCAATTAATCATCTTACACAACCTTCTTAAAGCTACTTTATTTCTGTATTCTGGATTGATTAACTTCCATACCATATAGTACTCTGCCTCATCATTTATTACAAAGGTGAAAGGTTGCTTCCAAAATGCCACAACCCACCTATAAAGGCAAAAGTCAATAGGCATAAATAATAATACTGCAAGGCAAGCGTGCTTCATTCAAATAAATCCATTTTTGCAGACTATTACGCGGTTAAACTCTTACCATGAACACTGAAAAGTGCTCGAGACGTCTGGAACTGTTTAAAGTTAAATAAACTGCGAATTTATTTGTTAAGCCGGCTTAGTATGCGTTTGCGTTTTTAGACGAAGTTGTAACTATGCTTGATGCTAACGAACCTTTTTGGAGAACATTGCAGACTGCGTTTTTGGCAAAGTATTTTACATTGTGTTTTGCAAAGTAAACTCTTTGATCTTTGGTCCATGTTTTCTTTCATCGTCATTACATAAGCTTTAAAGCTTTACGTGCTTGATATAAGGTCTCTTTTCTATAAAACTGTCTCAATCAATCACTATTTTAGCCATTTTGTCGACCATTGCTTTCTACTGTACTGGATTTATAAATACCCCAGACTTTAACTTCTCAGTAAAGACTCTTTACTCATTTATTTAAATACCCGTACGTTTAGTTCTACATAAACAGTACAATGTTCCAGTTCCATTCATTCCTTTATTCATTTGAGTGGAAAGAACTAGTGAGGGCCAGTAAGTTACCATGAAGCGTGAATGAAGGAGGGCCAGCAAAGGAGGATGTAAGGGATCTATAGGGAACTAGGGATTACACATGATGACGGTTGTTTCCTCTCTATGGTTGCATATGTTAGAAGCAGGTTATGTGTAAGGTTGGGGTTTTCTCTATTATTTTTGTCTGTAAAAATATTGTAGCCCATTTTGTCAAATTCTGATGTTGTTCGTTGTTGATTTTTAGCTGTCAGCTTTAACTAATAGTGCTTTCACAGAGGTGACATATATTTACTTGTATCAAGTTATTTGGAGCCGTAATGCTTAGTTAAATGTCTAATCAAGTAAAAAATACGTTTGGGTTAGGTTAAAATTTTTGGAATGTGTCATAGAATAACATAAAGTAAATGTGATAGGGTTTAATGCGATTACATTCGACACGGTATAATAAAACTGCTGTCTCCATTGAAAATACCCAGCTAACTTATAATGGTCGTTAAATCACATGCTTTCATATATAATATTCCTTACTGTTCATTCAAAGGGATATCAAATTGCATATCTCGTGTGTTCTAAATGACTAATAAATTGGAGTCGCCCGTGGCGCCACCGCGCGCTACTTACGCGTGATAATAATTAATGAACTTATGCTAAGGACTTGGTACAACTTTTAAATGCGCTTTCCCCTTTCGTACTAAGTTGCGAAGTTGTTATAAGCTTCCTTTATTAGAAGGAATGGATTAGTTTTATTGTTTAGTACCGTGTAATAGGTTTTTTTGGTTTTTATTTTTAGTCATTAACTTTTGTTTGAAATAAAAAATAGATTTAGTCGCAAAATTAGCTTGGAGATTTGATGCAACTACTAACTTAAGACATTTTCACACGGAAGAAATTAAGTGACTGGCTGATCACGGGCAAAATTTTTATGTAGTATCTATGGATCAAAGCTTTCAAAAAGGTCTGCCATGTGACCACTCGGGCGAGAAAGCTCGGTGTTAAATTATATTCTTAAATAATCTCGTAACTCTAAACAACATCTCCCAAAATACAAAGTAGGTAATACCGAAACACCGTTACGTTTTCCAGCATTATTTTCCTGAGTATAAAATACCTCGCAAACCGCTGATATCGCCTTTATTAAACTTATTGTGCCCCCGCTGTCATATCGTTACTCATATGACTTTTACGACACATGTCATACGTAATTGCTTAGGCGCTGCTGAATCCCCCAGCCACCAAGAAAAACTCCCTGCCAAGCGATTATAATCTCTACGGGTGGTGTAAACATCCCTATAGATATATTTTAATATTGTCTATACTTAAGTTCTATAGTGGTACAACTCTAAATCTGACACTAATCCCGTTTGAAGTAGATTATGACGCTAAAGAAATAAGATTATGATTTCAACTAAAAATAAATTTTCTTATCATTCTTTTGTTTATATTCTTAGATAAAATGGTTTAAGCGATGTATTTATAGTTGTCTAGCTATTAATAGTGTAAGAAAAATAATGGCCGTTATTCACATTTGTGCAAGAAGAAGCTTTTATTGTCTTAGAAGATTTATGTCGGTCAGTTTATTGTGTAGAGGGTGACTTGATAAAATTGTTGTAATCTATTATATTAATTTAAGTAGGGCCACTTAATGAGGCAAAGATATTTATAGTTAGGTATATGAAGACCTACAATTATTTCTTTTGGCTGTGATAGTTCTGCTGAGCGGATTCTATTTCAAGCCAGTTATCCGGATTAGTGATCTGTGGATTGCTATCAAGGATAGTTCGATATTCAAACTCTTTGAAATACCACATAAGTTCTGTGAGGCCAGTGTTAAGTAGTCTGACTTTTTAAAGGATTGTCTATGATTCCTTGGAACCTCATTCTGTGATGATGATGATGACTCCAGACCGATTTCGGTCACGGCGACTGCCTCAACTCCGTACAGATAATTGTCGCTGGTGTGCTCGCATATGACTACAGTAGCCAATCTTCTTTGAGAAGGTCCGCGCACATTGCGGACATGTGAGCACACCATTATCATAATTGTAACTGATTGCCGCGGGTGGTCGGGCTTTCAGTTCGTCGCGTCTAGAATCAAGCTCTGACCGACGACGCTCCTCAAAGTCAGAAACTTTGTTTCTAACTAGAGCTCTCCAATCAGGCCGTTGGGCTGCTAGCCCTTCCCATTGCGAAGGCTCAATGTCACATTTTTTCATGTGACGTTTTTGCACATCTTTATATCGGAGGAACTGTCCGCCCTGCTTTCGTTTGCCCTCCTTTAGTTCGGAATAAAAGATGCGCTTAGCCACTCGCTCCTCCGCCATACGTGACACGTGACCGCACCATCTAAGCTGTCGCCGCATAAGGTAAGCCTCAATGCCACCGACATTGGCTCGTCGCAGCACTTCGGTGTTTCGCACACGATCAGACCATCGGATCTTAAGTATTTTACGTAGACATTTGAGGTGGAATTGGTCTAGTGTGCGGATATGCCGGCGGTACACAGTCCACGTTTCAGCAGAGTATAAGATGTTAGGCAATACTATTGCCATACATAATAACCAACTACCACTAACAGATTATCTATTCGTATCACATTGCGCGTTTCTCGTTGGACGGTTTAATGATCTCAGGCGTTAATGACGTCACTTAGGTAGGCTGTATAGAAATATCATCTGTCCAATAGTTTCAGTTACCATTCAATTAACTTCAATTAAGAATTTCTTGTCTTAATCGGGAATGCAGACTGACTTATTTATCTGGAAAACCGATCATATTTTAACGGATATGTCTAGTTCAGATGGCAGGCAATCTTACATTTTACAGACAAAAGTAGATTTGTATTTTTAGAAAAACCTAACCTCGGCTTTCTACCAAAGATTTCTTGATTGGTCCTTTTAAAACGTAATCATAATTTTATAAGATGATGCCTTCTTAATTTAAGAAACTACTTTTTATCCTATGCGATTGTAACCACGAAATATTTTCCAAAACTTACATGTCAGAAAAATCTTTACATACACTACCCATTACATATGACACTCAAGAGTCGTTATAACACTCATATCCTACGATTGATGTGTGTCATTTGGCACCACACTTGTTTGCCTACACCCCGTGACGTCATTCTATATGGAGAGAGGAGTTACAGTCGAGGTGACTCATATTTTCATCCGGAGTCTTGCGACATTATTCTTTCCTCACTTGGGTAAGTGATGAAGACTACAATTTATGAAAGTGTATGTTGGTTGATTAGGGAAGGGAAAACTGTGACGTCATAGTACATTAGGTACCTGATTGATAACTGGTTTAAAGTATTCAATGATGTCTTAATGTGTTATTGCAGTTTCTATAAGGAGAGATTTGAGAGATAGAATAAAGAAGAATTGATTTATATTCCTACGATGGTTTTACTTACTCCGCCATCTTGAAAAAAACAAACAATTCAAAAGCTCCTATTTACCCGACGATGATTGCCATCAAAGTGTTCCCAGTGACCTACTAGCGCATCAGGAAAAATATCGGACAGAAAGAAATGAGAGTGCCGACTTTTTTCTTTTATTAAACGTTATTCCATCGCAGTTCTACGCCATGTGCCAAACATCTGCGCCAACCGATTTTTTACCAGCTTCAACTTTTGACCCCACTTCGCTACGATCATTCATGTGGGAATAGAATTTTTCACGATGCAATTTAGAACTCAATACCTACCTCTTATGGTTTATTTTTCGTTGTAGCCACAAAAAATGATTCAAGTGGGTGCTATTCTTGTTACCGTATTAATTGCTCTGAATTATTAACGAAATTAAATTATACTTTGCGTTATGAAAATAAAGTTTTAAATTGAGTTCATAAAGTCGGATTGTGACCTAAGTTGTAAAGAATGTTTTATTTATTACATTTGTCAACTAAGATGAATTAGATCGAAACGAGCTTTACGGTTTAGTCACAGCACTAAAAGAACTTGTAATTTTATTCAGACATTTGAGTGTAGCTATAAAACTATTCATCAAAGTTAGTTTCTATAATTTGTTAAAGTGCTCTTTTTATTTGCATCGAACATTAGACGCACTTCAAAAGAATACTTAGGCACATTCTTTTATACCAAAAACAAAAGACAAAAAATGACAAGTTATGCGTTCCTAATTTAAGAAAAGATTAAAAACCTATTTCATATTATCTGTGGTATGGCTTTATGGCGGGGGCTATTATCAAGACGATTTGGCGACATTTCTTTTATTGCGTGACTCGAAACTCTAATGCGATGTTTCTTGTTCACAAATATGGCGGCCATGTTAACATGTCGCTGTCATTTCCGTTTTTTTTTATACGAAGCACACGTATTTTGGGTTCAGATAAAATTTTGATTGTTTTCTGTGTGGTTTTGAGATTCGTAGATGGTTGATCTGTTTTCGAGTAGGTATCCTGATAATTTTGTAACGATTGTATTGTCCTTGGACGATCTTAAGCGAATATCTTCAAAAAGTATTATTTAAGAGTTACTTCTTTAAAAAAAGTTATCGGTTTTACCGCGTTAACAGCTTAGGCTCAATAAATAATATTCACGGCCTAGATAAATTTAACAATTTACGTTTTTTACGAAACAACTTTAGTAACTCGCGGAAAGGTTTCCGAACGGAATCGGTAATTAGGTACACAAGTTCGGCTAAACTTTTGTTTGCTCTCACGGGGAAATTTTTACAAGTTCTATCGAGTAGTTCACCAATTACTCGGGCTCTTATGTAGTTTTACCAATATTTTCAGAATATTTTTGTTAAAAGTTCTCCCGGCGTTTACTGTCGTGGAAGAATTTTGTTTCATTAACTGTGCTTGTTCACGATTTTTTTAGCGTGTTATAAGTTATCTGCCCAACTTAACAACTTTGTACAAAATATATAAAAAATCACGAGATAAGTAGAATAGAGAAACAGTTGATAACTGTTATCGGTGTTAAGTCCGCCATTGTACTGTTGGTGCAAAAAGTATTATAAATAAACTAGCTTCTGCCAGCGGTTCCACCCGCATCCCGTGGGAACTACTTCCCGTACCGGGATAAAAAGTAGCCTATAGCCTTCCTCGATAAATGGGCTATCTAACACTGAAAGAAATTTTCAAATCGTACCAGTAGTTCCTGAGATTCGCGTGTTCAAACAAACAAACAAACAAACTCTTCAGCTTTATAATATTAGTATAGATAAATAAAATAACTGTTATACCTCCCCATTCAGAGACATTTAATGGTTACTTAAGCCATTCCTAGATATATTTGATACAATGAGGGTTTTCTAAAATGGCAATCCACGAGGTGGCAGCACCGAGTCGTCAGGTCTAATAACTGTCAAAAAGCTTATCTTTACTATGAATAGTGAACGATTTTAGTGTTTTTTTTATTTTATAATTAAAGCACTGCATTATTGTTTTACTATTGCGGTTGAGTAAATAAAAAAAACTAAATCATATTGTGTTAACAAATTTTTCAACAAGCTTTTCCTTAGTACCAGTGACTTTTGCACCCTCTCTCTTAGCTCAATTTTTAGTTCGGAAACCTTATTCTGACCGTAGTCCATAATAAAATCAATAACACTTCCAATATAACAGAATTTCAATAAACAATAAGTTCGGCACCTACAATTCCATACTATTTGACAGCTGTTTGGACCAGACGCATACGTGGCGCCACCCGGTGGCAGAAAAAATTTCAAAAACCCTCATTGTATGACATTCCGTCACTAAGGAGTGACTTAAGAAATCATTAAATGTCTCTGAGTGGGGAGGATAGCCTTTTTATCGTTCCACTGCTGGGCACAGGCCTTTTCTCACATGGAGAAGGATTGAGCATTAAAGCAGTGAAATAGATGATTAAGTAACTTTCAATGTACAGCGTGATGGATGGGTATCATCTACAATACCTAGGCACACAAATTGGGCCACACTTGAACGAGATCCACAGCTTCGACAGTGCTATAACCGACGTTGGCACGTTTGCTTGCAGTATTTGTCTCACTCTAATTACTTGAGAGCAGATCTTAATTACTGCCATCCGGGCCGTTTGATTGGGGCCCCGCATTGTTTGTGTTCTCGGCTAACAGGACAATTGCAACTGCACTTGGTGACTGAAGTCGCGGGTAATACGTGCCCAGGGACGGTTAGGCCCCATGAAGTGACCACGTGGCTTTTCGAGCAAGCTAGCTGTGTGTTGAGGGTTAGGAAGCAAGTTATTAAGTTTTTTGTTTTATTGGATTTCGTACTTTATTTTGAAGGAAAGTGATGTTGAATCCGTGGGGATAATGTGATTATTCATCTAACTTCTCTGCGAAGCAACTCTCATTAAATATCTTATTCATTTAAACTTACAATATATTATCATAAGCTCATGAATTCATTGTTTTTGAACCATAAAACTTTTCAATCAGTATTTGAACAGATGCCGTAAACCCCACAGAAGTATAAGCACGCATACATGCGTCTCATTGCATTAAACACACACACATACACACAACAGAGGTTATGGCTTGCATAAAACGGGAATGGAGAAAGTCGGTGTTGTTTCTAATTTCACTCGTTACAGACTATCGAGTGCAATCACTTTAATAATGCACCACTGTGCTTAATAGACGCCTATTACAAAACTACTGTTAGCCTACACGGTCATTGACTAATTCATAGATCGACTTTACCAATTAGGTTTACGATAAGTTTAAATCGATTAATACCTACATTCGAAATAAAATCGATTGGATATTGCAGCGGAAGTTTGTTTCGTTTAAAACCTCAGTTTGAATCTATTTCGAGTGAAGTGGTGTTAGTTCTATTTCCATATTTATTTTTGGTCTTTATCTCTATTGGTTTGATGACGAAAATATAATTGAGAACATTCTTTATCCCTAAATTGTCAAAGTTGTTTCAGCAATATGGGTGAGACTACAAATTGTCTTTGGTACTTAGAGCCTTATTTCAAGGTAAAAACTGCAAGTTTTATTCCTTGCAGAAAGGCTTTACATAAAAGATTTCGAAAAGTTTACTGAATCAATAAATACCAAATAAAATACAAGAAGAAATTCGTTCTATTAAACCTTAATTCTGTGAGCATGATAATACTGGCTGTCTAATAACTATATCATAGACTAATTTCAAAATGAGAAGAAGCGACAACCATGACTCTTCGATTTTCAAAACTCGCGGTTTTGCGGCACCGCCAACAGCTGACGTTGAAACCGCGGTAAAGTTCGCCCTTTCGATTATGACCTTTACATAAACATCTGTTTCAGAAGTCTAGGTCACAGCTGCATAGCTTTTCAAATAAAACTAGAGTTCGTTTTGAATAAAGATATTTGAATTGGCGAATAAAATCGGGTAGAATGAAGTTTATTTATTTTTCCTGTTTTTGAAAATCTGTTGTTTGTAAAAAATTTTAGAATATGACATTTGTACTTTTTCAAGGTTGGGGAAATCTTTGTAGAATGTGTAAATATTTGTTTTGTATTATCAACAGTGTTTTGATTAAAACGTAACCGTGACCACGTTCAACATTAGATATTAAGCATCTAACAATGATAAGCCTCCTTTGGTAGTTTGTGCCTGGTATAAGTCAAAGAAGAACTTTTGATCACTTTTGCAATGGTTGAGTAATGCTAGAAGTTACCTACAACAACTAAAAAACTACATAAAAGTTCAGCATTAGATAAAATTCATGACTTAACTTCGACATATCACCTCACGTTCTATAAATATGTGAGACATGCCATTGATCCTAAGTACATGAATATAAAGGTTCGCGGTGTACGATATGATCAATACTTTATGTCTACGAACATACATATAGACACATATTATATCTATGTCTAGATACCATTGAGAACGTGAGAGGCGATAGACATTTGTTATTATAACTCCGTTATTAGACGTCTTTCACGTCATAATGTTCAAGCAAAACACTTAGCAAAGTGCCTACTGAGAAAATAATGATGTATGAGTTTAATAGTCACTTACAGAGAATAATTGACCTCGAACTGTATGTACAAGGCCTTCCAGAAGATTCCTTCTGCCGGTTGAGGGGTTCAGAAAAATCTGTGTTCAGAACCAAACAAAATAAACCTACTTATATTGAAAAACTTCCACAAACAAAAGTATGTTCACGACAGGCAACAAATTAAAAAGCAACAATACAAACGGCGTACATATTTAATATACAAGCGTATACATTTCATTCAATCCCAATATCCCTCAGGATGCTCGCGCACAAAAGCCTTAGAAACGGTTTTCGTGGAAAAGTGCTGAGTCACCATGAAAAAAAATCACAATGGCCGCCGCCCCACAATACATCCCTCCAGTAGCGAACTGATCATTGCGGTCCCGAAATAACAAATGAATTGAGAAAATCCAGCCATGTACCAGGGTAATATGATCTATCTTATAACGTTGTACGTATGTCCTGTCAATACCGTGATGCATTATGATCGAAATATTGTCGTGTGCAGTCATTCGAAGTCGCCTGCTTATGTGCCCCGTGACCAATCAGACCCTTTCTGATTTTTGGGTTTCGCCTTGATTGAAATTGTAATTGATGTTTTTCTTTAATGTTGTTTTCGTATTATAATGTGGTTGACTTAAGAACAATTTAAATTCTAATGGAATCAAGAAATATTAAACAGATTTATTAGGTATTCAAATTAAATAGACCCCTAGATAGACTTTACAAAATCTAATTTAAAGATTATTTGCTAAACTATTTTCTTTAAACGAAACATCCAGCAAGATTGCTCAGCAGGGCGTGAGGGGTCCAATCCGACTGGCCGCACTTTTGCTTTCTCTATCGACTCACGAAGGGGTATTCAGAAAATTTAATTTCCGTAGACAGATCGAACAATTTCGCTCCAATGTGGTGTTCACGGACTGTAATTGGGTCAACCCAACGGACAATAGACTCTGACAATGTTATTATTAGTAAGTAGATTTCTTATTCACTCACTACATTATTATACGGCGACGTTTCAACGAGTCGGTAAGTTGAAGAAAATTATCGTTTTGTGATCGCGGAAAATGAGTTTTCAAATTGAATTCGCAATTCAACGAATCAGATTTTCCCGTTTTAATAATGCCGATGCTTCATGAGAATGACGCTAATATTTCAAAAAAGTACGATGATTACATGTCTATTTAGCTTGACAGGCTGCCAAAGTAGTAAAAATAGTGTGATGATGATGGATGTCAACAGAAAGCTAAACGGCTAGTTCATGTTCAAAAATGACCAGAATTGTGTAACGACATCTAAAAACATTCGACGACTTTAAAATCAGCTTAAACTCATCCGATTGCGACTACGCCAAATAAATCTTCGATCGCAGAAAGACAAAACAAGACAATTAATCACGAATACATCTTACTTTTAGCGAGTAATGAATCGAAAAGATTAAGACGGCGAGCTGCGAGGGAGGAATCTAATCAGCACTCCAATTTACACAAATCGTTCCAACCACTCAAATGTGTGAAGTAAGAATGTCTTCGTTAATCTAACCAATCGATTATTCTGGCGGGTTAATAAAGACTGGCAGACCTTTCGGCCGGTAGACACAGAAGACACGGTATCCTCGCCGTGAAACGAATTATTTACCCCCAATATAAATCTTTGTGCTGTGTTTGTAGTTGGAAAACGAGTCCTTTGAGATTTGTTAGAGCTGTAGTAAATTCGATTACAGAGGTGACATGGACGTCAATTTTGGATGGAATGTTGGTCAACCGCAGGACAGGTTTGAAACCTCGTTTCGAATTTCAATTAGGTCAAACCCAAACTGAGGGTATTTTCATAGTGTCTCTTTGTAGTATATTAACGCGATTATTTACCTGACGTTATTCGGAATGAATAAATTTACATCAGAAACCACGTGATATTCAGCTTACAAGGTGCCTTTGGTTTGAGGATTGAATATGATATTGAAAGTTAATTAAAATCGAATAAATTGTTATCATCGGTCCATAAACAAGTTTGCTTAGACCTATCACGATCAATTCGGTTTTATGAAGTTTAATGTTGTTACAGTTGAGTTGTGAGCAAATAAATCGTCGGAGATTAAAGGCTTAAATCCGTTACAAGGTTCCAAGTAGATTATGGGGCAGAGCTAAGGTGAACTATCAATACATTATGTAGTAGTAGTAAGCTTGTGTGTGCCTTGTATGGCTTGACTAATAGCTCGTACGGATTCTTCACTTGATATGCCGTCAATTACATTTGACATTATGTCCTCTTTAAATCTGTTTACCGAACTATTTTCGATTAGGCCTTTTTAGTTAGGTAATCAAAAAGCTTATCCAATAGAAACTATTGAGTTTATAATTGGATTATCTCTAATTTAATTTTTAAGCCTTTTTTATAAGGATTATATAATATTAAGCTGGATTAATGAATCAAAATACATTGAATTTTATTTTCAGCAACAAAAAAGGTTTTAACACAAAACTTAAGTACAATAGGTAAGAGCGAAAAAACTCGACCATTTTCACTTATAAACAATAAAGCAAATACTAGACGTTATATCTCAGTTTCCTAGCAATAACCCCTTACAATGTGAAAAGTTAGTCATACAATAGAGTTATTGTGGATCTGGTAAACACAGGGCCGGCGGCCGGTAGACGGGGCCCGCACGGTTGGCCGACTCCCCCCTTGGCTTCAATGGCGACACACGGCGCGGGGTCCCGCACGAGCCCGCAACATTTTTTGTTGATTTTTTCCATATTGTTTGACAATGGTCTGAGGTTTCGTTTTGATTGGCTTCGTTGTTTAATCAGAAAATAATCGCCTTTCTTCTTTTTCCAAATCGGAGCAAAGAACTGGCCTTGATTACAAATATCCTATGCTGTACATATTTGCGAAAATATACTTTGTAAGTAGGTACCCTGGATGTTTTAATTTTATAGTGTTGGTTACCAAGTTCAATCTTCATATTCTTTTTCAAAGTTAGCAAACAAGCCAAAATTACTTTCTGTTTCTCATCAGTCGTTTTGCGCCGGCGGCGTATGTAGCAATATTACGTTGTGTATCTCCGAACCCTTGTTTGGTATAAACGCCGCTTTGGCAAATACCCACCACAGTCTGGCGGTTTTGCTTTTAAAAAAATTGTGCCATACTTGCAGAATAGACATAATCGGATCATGAGATTGTATGTAGGGAAATGAAGGCATGATCTGCTTACGCAAATACCTCTTATCTGCTTCCGAGCATCATTCACAACAGATCCTCTCATCTAAAATAGGAATGATTATTTTTAGAGCAAATTGTGAAAGCGTTTAGCAAAATGGCGTTTGTGGTTGGTACGATATCTCTGACAAATTGATCGCTGATATAAAGAAGTGCGTTCACGAAACCTTTTCCCGTCAGCTGACCTGTTAAGTCCTGCTACACAATGGCTCCGCCCGAGACGCCTACAAGGCCCTTTCAATTGTTCGACTGCTGACGTATTTGAAGCCCAGTAACAAATGGTAGCGATCACCGATACGCTCCCGAAAAGTAAAGAAATAAAAAGAGTTTAGGCAAAGTTTAATTTCCGCTACGTTGCCGATTGCAAGAAAAAAAAATGGGGAAATATATTTTGTACAAAGACGGAACTTTTTAATTGAGTCTCAAGAAATGAAGACTTAGAGATCCGTTATTGAAAAGCCTTACACTTTTGGGGTATCTCGTTTTGATTCAGTGTCTTTGTGTTTACGGCGTGGTGAGGGTGAGCTTCAGACAAAGAAGTGTAAATATGTCGGGGAGTGTGGGGGCAGGTCGGGAGGTCACGTCCGGCGACACAGGACTGGCTTCATGCCTCGCTGCCTCCGCCGCTGACGCTGCCAGCGAGCTCTCCACTCAAGAATATTCAGACGCGCTAATCCTGTTTACTTATTCTAAGACGTATCTACATCGATGACATTCGATAGACATACCTGCTACACTTTTGCACCTTTAAAATGAATTTATTTTTATAAGAAGGTCGGTATGACACGATACCCTTTGAACAATCTAGAACGACTTTGATCTAAAATTAATCGCGAACGAATCCTTTATTCTGAAGTGGTTGAGTACTCAGACTTGTGAACTGTATATAAAGTAGATATGTACATTAACATCAATTCAACGTATTTGAGAAATAAAGTTTAGATTTTGAATGATTAATTCAGGTCGACTGACACTAATTTGATTTATGTAATTCTAAAAAATCACAAAATGGTTTTGAAAATAAAAGCAATAAATTATTATCAGTTCGAGATACATAAACAGTAAAATAAAACAATAAAAAATGGTAAAACATATATTTGTATTCTAAAATTACTTTTTATATCGTGACCGTATTCACGGAGGGAATTCAAAAGTTTCAAGGTTTGCGGTTTTCTGTGTTCACGAAATTCCAACTCATTTTTTGCATCAAAGTTTATATCGTTTTTATTCTGTTTTATATTTTCTGTGGATTTTTCGGTTTTCTTGAAACCCATTTTGAGGTATCATTGAATACTGGATTTTGGAAAAAACTTCTTTGGGTACTGTATTCTTGAAGATACTTAGGTTTTTTATTTTCTTAATCCACGTGTTTACTTTACAACATAGTTTCTAGATAGCCAATTACGTTTTATTATTTAGTCCTGTAACTTTCAAGATCATCGTTCACCAGTCTTCAAATAGTTGTTAGTGAATTCCCTAAACTCTAAAGGGTTATTAACATTAGGACTTTCGACTAGCTTACTAACAACACGTGTTAGGGTCAGGTTATTGACCTCTGTATGAGTACCACAGATACATAGCAGCTGACTTTTGTATGTTGGACGAATGGTACAGCTGGTTCATTGTTCTCATGTACCTATACATAAAAGACAATTGATAAACGCAAGCTATTTGGCTCTAGTAGTAAGATTAAAAAATGCATTTTAATTATAATGATCTCTAGAAACGTACATAACTATTTAATATCAACTATAGTTATAAGGTTATAACAGAGAAATGCACAACGCGGTTATCTTTTAAGTAAATTAAACCATGAAAGGTTGATGACATGCGGTGGGTTGGGACACAATGGTAAATAAAATAAAGTATATTAGTTCTTAATAGAAACAAAAACAAAAAAATCTTCCTAAAAAATAACTATTCCTCCATTTAAATCAAAATACGCCGTTAATACAATAACTTCAAAATCACGCGTCTCAATTCTTGAAGGCGAAAGATAAAATTTAAATAATATCTGTTAGTAGGGACGGAAGCCGACACGTCATATCCGCAGTAGTGTTACTTTGTATGAATACTGATTAAGAGATTTTGAGATACGTACCTTTGTTTTTTTGTGCGGAGATCGAATATGCGGGATTAAAATAGTGTACCTTCATTGTTATTTGACTCGCGTACTCCTAATATTGTTATTATCTACTCTGTGTAGTAAAACTGTTCTATTAAATGTAGCTTTGAGAATATTGTATCTAAAATTAATTTAGGAGAATATTTTGTCAGTTAGGATCATCTCGATAATGTTAAAATTGCCTTACGTTTGTAAAACGACTAATTATATAACGTCTTTAAGTCTAGCAATTATATTGAGACAAAAAAAATGCTGCTACATTTCTTTCTTAATTAGTCTGTAAGTACCTACGAAATCACAAAACCAATCTTGGGACAAAATGCAGAGAATACGGAACTACATGTATTCAAAGTTCTTTTGGTGTTCGATGCAAATTCTTAGGGTGACAGCTGCTAAGCAAAAAGGTCACGCTTGGATAGTAAAAACTATGGTAGACTGGGGTGTCAGTTGTGAGTTGCAATGCATCTGAGCGACTTTTTGTGTGACCAGCTTTATTTTCTGTTTACCTGGTACTTAGTGAATGGTGACGTCAATATTGTTTTAGGATTATGTTTGTTTTAAGGTTAATATGATAGGAGATATCTTTAAATAGATGATTTTAATAAATTTTTGCATACCTTACCTAATAATAAGATTTCATTAACGTATGTAGGTACATAATGTATATCCCACTGTGTAAGAGACTAAGACATGTTATCATAGCCACACAAGTGATTATATTTTCTAAATTGACTTTTCTCTCCGTACATAAAGAAGCGATCATCTGTCCTTTTTTAGAAGAGCAAGTAAGTAGTTATAAAGTGAAATGATTACAAAATGTCGGACACATTTCTTGCAAGGAACGAATCCGATTGTCCGACTTCATAGCTTGTCGTCGCCATCGATTTAATTTCTCCGCATCGTTCGAGTTATCTAGAAAACGGCTCGGTAGCAACTGGGACGAGAATTACGTGACTCTTTGTAAGGGAATGTCTTATAAATCTCGCTTCGGAGCATTCGGAGCAATTGAAAAAATCAGTGAAGTAATAAATCCACGACGGTCCTACGTTACATAGGAAACGATCCAATTGATAAGGATGCAGTGACGTTTTACGCCTCTCTATAGCTCTGTGCGAATAACTTTTATAAGAGTACTCTAAGTTTACGTCCCCAACTAAATGTATTTACAGTTTTTGTTGTTCTTAGACTCCCAGACTTTAGTGTTTGAAGTTTTCACTCCACAGGTTAGTGACTTGCACAGACGTGAATATTTGTTTATGAAGTTTATGCGGTTCTCGGAAATAATTAGTGGAGGATATAGGAAAGTTGGCTCTCCAAGAAAGTTGAGTTAAATAAGGAAATGAGCTTCCTATATAGACATTTACGACTTTAGCTGTGTGCTTTAAAGCTAAGTATAGATGCGTTTACTTTGTAGAAAAGGCAATATTTACTTTAGATATCTAAGGAAAGCGTTATCTTTAGAAATACAATGTATGATGAATAATGTATGTCATGTCCTATTTTCAGGACAGCAAGCCTAACAAAAAGAAAAGTTTCGATTAAAAATACGAATTGATATCGTTAACGATAAAATTCTGTGCGATACGAAGACGTCTTTCGCTATCGGCAACTTGACAGTGACTGATCGCCGGCTGGCCTCGACACCCCACCCCCACCACCCCCTCCCGTTCCTCTGCGCTCTTGATCCGCCGTCACTTCGATATTCACTTTGTTAAAAGAACATACGTATTCTTCAGGAATATTTTATATTCTAGCTTGAATATTTTGACGTCTATAAACGTTCTTGCTAGCTTTACACTTAATCTAGATATGAAGTTGCCTTTTTACCTGGAATCTGATCACGTAACATTCAATATATTCTAATTTTATTTGTATTTTGAATACCTATTTCTGCGAAACTATTGGCTTGACTGTGTCCTATACTGTTTGAATTTAAATGAATTCTCAGTATGTCTTGTTGACGTCTATGTTCGCAATGATTTTATTACTGAACTTTAGAAGGGTCACGTTTGATAAAGTTGTGATAAAATTAAAATTTGGCAATGTTGTTTTCTGTATTTTGAATTTTTCGAAATGAATTATTTAACTAGATAATGCCAGCTTTGGGTGGCTTGAACCATAAATTTTTACGATAAAGAAATCATATCTAGCTGTCGAATTATTTTTAATCATAGTAGTTACATGGTGCAACCCGCTCGTTGTCTGCCTAGCAATATCTTCAAACTCTAAATAACATCAATGATCTTAACTACCTACTTACATACAAGTTTTTATTGAGAAGAAACTTCTAAAGAAATTATTTATTGCCTAATCATCACAAGCGTGTTTTCATTGAAATCTTACCGTTACGGTGAAAATCTTAAAGTTTTCATTTCTGTCTAATAAAAGTTGTTAAGATAATAAAACATCGCCAGTTACATTGACTGTACCCCACTTACACCATATAAACACCGTTAAAACTTCCCAGCACCCAGATTTGATCTAGCCGGAACTTTCTCGAACCTCTAACTAGGAAACTATCATATCGTTAGAACCATCGGTTATTGACGCAGGCAAGTACTTAACGCTACAACATGGAGAATAAAATGACTAGAGGAGGTGCCATAACAGAAAATCACATCAGAAAGTAGCGCGCTAAAATGCGGGTGAGTGAGGGACGAGGAACGTTACTGTTTTTGCCTTAAGCCTGTTTTCGTCTTCTCAAGACCCGACCATTTATTATTGTACCAAAAATCCTTGTCAGATGTCCCAAAGACACCGGGGCCCAGCAGGGCTTAGGCCCGCCGGGGCTGCGGGATTGTTCGAAAGAGTTACCGCGGCCCTGGAACATAGAAGGTCTAGTCAGTAAAAGTCTGACACACACTCCCTCACCGCTGCTAACTCACAGCAGGAGGGGTCATTTGATGATTTTTGCCATCGATAAAAAAATATTTTCCAAAGAACCCGAACGCTTCCTTAGTCCACTCGTAACTGTTATTTTTGGTAATGCCACGAGTTTGACCTAGAAGAAGGCGCCTGACCTACCTGCATTATGGCATCTTCGTTCTTTCTCCTCACTCCGTGCGCTGCACCAATCGGTACAAGTTTACGTTCAGCTCATGTTGGTACTCAGGCTTTACTTAATTGTTAGTGAGTGTAAGCCCAAGTTATT
Organism: Helicoverpa zea x Helicoverpa armigera; assembly: GCA_033682625.1. Taxonomy (NCBI): domain Eukaryota; kingdom Metazoa; phylum Arthropoda; class Insecta; order Lepidoptera; family Noctuidae; genus Helicoverpa; species Helicoverpa zea x Helicoverpa armigera. The sequence continues at coordinate 6,885,383 of JAWIIS010000011.1, forward strand.
GCGTCATAACTGTGTTGGCTTTAACCCTTGTAGTTATGTTGTACTTATGTAGGTTTGTTGACGGTAAATAACGTTTTGTAGGGTTGCGATTGGGTGGTGATCATGTCAAGGTTCATAGGTATCTATTTTCCAAAAATACACTGATAATGTCGAGAAAAAAATAGGCAGGTTTTTAATGTAGCCTAATTTCTTGTAAAATACCTTTTTATTGTACTTTTATCTATCCTTATAAATACTAAATATTCGGGGGAAACTTGATGATGCATACAATTTCAATTATTTCCAGCGCAAGTTAAAAATGTGTAAACAGACTTAATTATGTAATTCTTCGTTTATAGAGTAAGATGCTCGCACACAATTGAAAATTCACCAACATCCTTGCAATATACATTTTTAACTTTAAAAGCATCGCAATGAAAGTCTTGTGGTTTATATTAATAAAGGAATCTTTTGTTTCAGGTAACATGCAAATAATTAACCTCAATACCGGACTTCATTAAGAAGTAAGAGTTTGTTGATTTTATTATTCAACGACTTTAATTGGATAAGTTGATGGGCCGAAAATAAAATTACCTAGCAGTTGGACTGCGAATACTGTGTACTTATAAAAGTAAGTATCTTAAATAATTGTAGGCTGTTAACGGTTGTGAATGGATTTCTGATTGTAAGATTTGTCGGTTTGTGTTGTTGTTAATTTGGTTTCTGAGGTAGATGTGATTGTTTTGTTAATTTTCTTCTAAATGTATTTGAGAAGTGTTAGTGTTTATGACCATCTATTTTCTAGATCAAAAATGTTGTCTTTATTTTCATACATTCTATTGTAACATGAAATGAAGTCACAAGTGCTTGGATTGTTTGATTGCAGTCTATGTGCAGTTCTATTTGCTATACATGTTCTATGTGTGTCGTCCGTATCATCTTATAGTTGTGTACAACCATTTCACGCAAAAATATAACAAAAAAATATTTCCAAAAATTCACAGCCACCCTTAAATTCGAAACAAAGAGAAAATAAATCATAAAGACCTACTTATGTAAATAGGTAGGTATTTCTAGAGGCCACTAAACCGCAGCGATGTCAGACAGACAAAGGCCTCTCGCGGGCTTAGACCGAAAGCTTGCCGACTCTTGCATAATGTCAATAGTCTGGGCCCTAAGGACAGACTTCTGTAGGGTTACCACGAACCCACAGTTTATAGGACAAGTATTTTTAGGACTTATCACATGGGCGTGGGATGAAGAACTGGATTTTATTTAGTGTTTGCAAGGATTTAGTTTGTTGAAACAACGTTGTTGTTGTTGTTTTATTGCTCTTATTCTTGCTTATTTGAGAAGCGTGGGTGATACCCGTTGAAACTAAAGATATGTCGGTGCAAACATTGGAGCTTGGCTGCGGTTTTATATGAAAAAAGTATAAATGGCGTAATAGTATTCTCTAATCACTACGACATAATAAAATTAACCTATTGCCCATAGCGATTTAGTATTGTTTTAAATGCTCCTAACATAAAAGTAGCAAGACTGATTTCAATCCTCCAAAATTTTGTAGAAGCGTCTGTAACTTACATAGGTACTTTAAAATAAACCTTAACAAAACCCTCCAAAATACCAGTCTCACACAAAACAACACAAGATTTGACAGCAGATTAAATACCTATCAGATACCGAGGTTTACATTGACACGCGTATTTACGATTTGTTTTCTCCCTTATCCCGAATTTGCGCGATCCAAGATGGCGTCTTGAGAAGCCCTCGGAGGCGCCATGTCTTTCCCTGGTAGCGTCTAATTTGACGCCTAATGTTCACTTAGTTAATTATTTACGTGTTTGTGAGTGAATGGGATTTAGGTCTCGTTGTGAATCTGCTGAAATTAGGACCGTGTTGAGTAATTTTGGTCTGTGTTTAGAAGTGAGCGTTTAGTGGGGTTTAAATAGTTGAGGCTGTTTAAATATTTTTGACTTTGTTTATTTTTTTAATTAATGAAATGAACAGATACAGCATAGCATAAAATTTGATTACCATTTTTACATAATACATTATATTTGTAAAATTAATATGAAACAACTGTATAACGAGTTAAAGTCAACACGATGTTAATCCTCAACTAAGCGGAACAATTATTGTTCTAATAAAAAAAGTTTCGAGCTTCAAACAAAAACTCTCAGCAATTCCATGAAAAATAAACCGATGTAAAAGTTATATAGGCTTTTTATTGTTTAATCAAATAAAGCAGTTGAAAAAATGACATCCAATATTTTTGGTATAACAGAATTTTGGCGCCCAACTGGGCCTTATCACAAAACCTTATTCAAATATTGCATTTCGTTTTAACAAGTCTGATCTAAAGCAATAAATTCTTGTCCAAAAACTAAAATCATAAATTTGTCTGAATGAAACAATTATTCAAATTAAAAACGGAGTTTAATCTCTCAGTTAGAAATATTCTGCAATCGTGATTAAAGTACCCTCTACTTGTAATGAAAAAGTCGTAAATTATTCAGTTTTATGAATAAAATAGTCGTTTTTTGTCTAAGTAGTAGTACTACAAAGGTATGGTTTGTCTTCAGACTTAATGGCTTTAGATATTATAGTGCAATGTGTAAGAAGAAAAAATGTAGCGCATTAAATTGTTAGAATATTCTTTTTGAGATATATACTTGATCACAAGGTCGAATACGAACATAAATTAATTTTATATTTGCTAATTTGTGCCTATACAAATAGCATTCCTCTTAATTCTCAGTAAATTTGGCTACATATGTTTCCACCCCAATTTATAATTGGCTTAACGCCACACTTGGCGCCTGCGATCACATCTGTACTTACATTACTAAAATCCTGTTTTACACAGCCAAACTAATTAATATTATTAGTGTGGCAACACTTCAGTATAGTGTTGTACCCCAGTCACGCTATAGCGTGCCAAGCTAAAACTTTACCCGTATTTTTAGCGAAAATAATCGCAAACATGGAACGCGTGTAAATTTTTGTTGGGGAACTTTTTTTTTTTTGAGTTCATTCGTTGACCTGAATTAGCGATTCTTCTAAGTTAAATGGGATAGGGAAAAGTCGTTACCATGTCCAATTTCTAATAATGACAAAAATGCTGTAATCAATAATTAAAGACTAGCTGTTTGTCCGCGGTTTCACTCGTCTAGTGGGAACTACAGCTCGCACTAGCATAAAATATACTTAGCTTATGTTACTCGTGACTAGTGTATCTTTTGAGTACTTTCGGAGCCTTTATTTAGGTTACAAACAAAATATGCTTCTTTTTTATTATATTAGTATAGATAAATTTATCTGATATTCATTTGTTAATTCAAACTTTTAAAAATAAATTCCCAGTTGCACTAAACTATGACGTCAAAACATAGTGTAGGATACGGCTCATTAAAGACCGGTACGACTTGCATACAACAAAAGCATCTATTTCCACTGACACATATTGCGTACAACGGAAAACTTCCATTATACCCGTGTACGTATACACCCTCTTTCATGGAAAAATATTGTGTATTTGCTAACTTACCCTCTTTGCACGAAAAAGTGGGTAAACAGTTTAATAGGATGTTTATGTACTCGTTTTGTAGTAAACGTCATTTGCAGGAAAGTGTAGATTTTTTTTGTGTATGTTTTGGACAAAAATATTGGCACATTAATTCCATTTTTTACTGGAATACATTATGGATATCTGTTCTCAGATACTCTCATAAAAATATGTTTTTATAGACGTTGGGAATTTCTTTGTTTTACTATAACAAAACAAAGTTCTAAGAAGATATGAAGTAAACAATTACTGTGAAGAGCGAACCCAGTTAAATGTCACTCTCAACACCTAGACTGCTCAATAAATCACGAATGGCAAATGTGATTGTATTTAAATAATATGTCAATCACACGTCATTTGTTATTATGAGATAGTGCTATCAGTTATAAGTTCAACGCGAGAAATTGGAATTTACACAACTATACATACGCATATTATTATCATACATCTATAGGTACTTTTTACATATTAAAGCTGAAGAGATTGCTTAATAGAACGCGCTTTTGTCAGGAACTACTGGTCCGATTTTAAATATCTTTTAGTGCTGATAAATGAATAGCTCATTTACCGAGGAGGGCCACCTATAGGCAGTTTTATCTGGGTTCGCGGAGTTGTTTCCACAGGATATGGATAAAATTATTATTTACATAATTATCTTAAGCTTCTGCTTTTCTCCTTATGACGTTATTTGTTCCTCACATCCATATAGGTAGGTACTATTTATGCGATTAGGATGACACTTTGACAAATAAAAAAGCATTGATGACACGTCCATTCATTAATAACCTTTTTCGTTTAAAAATATCACACATCACGTACATACATCAATCATTTGGCACCTAAACAGACAGGCAGGTACGTACACAAGGTGTAAACAGTATTGTTGGCAAAACACACGTTTGCCTCAATAAATCCATACAATATTCGCTTGCCGCGCCATTTCCCAGTATCAATTAACATGATCATTCACAGGTATTCGCCCGGATATCGATAAACAGTGTTGTATACGGAACGTTAATAAAGGCGGGTATAGCACACTAATAAAGGTGGGCTTAGGATATTTGCGGGGTACTACTTGATAATTCGTGTACCAAATGATGATCTAAATTACCTATTACCTATCTTTAATGCTATAGTAGGTTTCAGTATTTTCAAGATTATGCATCCATAGTTTTGGAGTGCTACTCAAAGCTTCATCTGTTGGTCAATTTTATTGATTGAATGTCGAAGAGGCCTTCATATCATATTATATCATTTACATATTTTTGGTGGTTTGCCTTAGGGCAGAAACCACCACTTAAATATTTGATTATTAAAAAGGTATTTAATCTAAAATACAAAATAAAGGCGACATGTTGGAAAAGCACGATGAGAAAATTTAGCCTAACGACAGTACCCCGAAATAAAGATTATGAAGATAACACAAGTTTCTGAACCCAAGAAAATCTAAGTGTGAAAGTGCGAGGCTATAGTTATATCCATTCAAACTAATGATAAATCGATATTAAGGTCTCTAAGATTAACGATAAGCTGCAGTTACTAATACTTTAATGTTCTGATAAAAAAACTGTCTAGACCTAAGTATGACAGCTGAGTTAGTGTTAATCAATCATTGATTTTTCGGTAATTATAGTGTCTTTGAGCTTACATTTTGTTGATGTAGAACGTGTGTAATATAATTTCATATATCTCTTGATTTTCAACCACCTTGGGACTGTTTGCTATGTACTTATTTGGTTTCAACAGTGTTAATGTTTTGATTTATTAGAAACCTTTCGAAAATTACAAATGCAAAATTGAATCTGTGTATATCTGTTTGTCACGCTTGCACGCCAAAATTATTGAACCGATCTACATAAAAGTTTAGTGCACCGATATTCTAGATCCTGACAAAAGACATAGGCTTCTTTCTATCCGGGTGTAGGTAGAACTATGGAGAAAATCTAGCAGTAAGTACCTACATATTTAACCTTATTTTGTAAAATAAATCGTGTCATATAAAAACGTCGTATTTAACTTAACTAAAATGCACACATTTTAGATAAGATTAGAAGCTACGTTTAGGCGAATTTATTGGTCTATTCATCAGCGATGCTGGGTTAAGTCTAGACTCATAAAATACACGAATAAATACATCGCTGCTCCTGATTTAGTGTTAAATTCAAGTGTAATTTAATAAATATACACGAGATATTAGTTGTTTTCACATAAAATGCAAAATGATCACAGCAATTAAGCACTAGTCAAATTTAATATTTGTAAAGCAATTAATCATTTTTCAAATCGTCATCCATAAAAAATATGCTTCTGTTAAAAAATATTATTCTAAATTCGTTCAAAATAATATACCTACGGCAGTTTACAACTTAAACTCTCGGTACAGTCACGCAACAAAAGTGTACCTATTAACAAAAATAATAATATTGTTATTAATGTTTTGGTTGTTCAGCATATGCTCAAAGGTCATTGACCGGGCAGCCCGCGCCCATAGCCGCCCCTATCTAGCACTATAGAGTAATATTATTAAAGTTGCATGCTTTGTGCACTTCAGAACGCACCTTTGTTTGAAATACTGTGTGTATTTGGACGTACAACGAAGTTTAGACGGCAATAAAGGACGGTAACAGCCGTTGGTGTTTGCCGTTCGTGTATTAAGTAGTGGTTTTATTTGAGAGGTATTAAGTTACTGAAGGACCAACGTAGTAAATAACGATTTTTTTGTACCTACGGCTTTCGATTCCAAACTTCTGGATGTTTTACCACCAGCTATAAAAAAACTGAAAGCCATTTTAAAAAGTTGAACTAATAAATAATTTTCTAAATCCTTTTACTGTAATTAAAACACAATCGTTTGGCTTTGCATGTAATTAACAGCAAAGTTATAATTATAAATATCATAGTGAGTCACGGTTGACGTCTCAACTGTTGACCATGTGTGAAATTAAAATATGGTAATGTACAGCAAAAAATGTGTGTGTGAAGTTTTAAATTTAGATCAGCATGCTTATGTCATTTTTGTCGATCGAATAAAAAAAAGTTTTAATTTTTTTATGTAATAATTTAGGATGTGAAATCGCTTTCATCTTTTTATTTGTGTAAAAAAATTAATACTAATGTATGTTCTAATGTTGTTGTATTTAGCGAAGTTCTCAAAACAATAAAACGCTCAGAACAAAATCCCGGTTAAATTACATAAAATTTCAGTAATCACATACGTACAACATGTAGTAAACGATAAGTTGTAACATGTAAGCATGCCTGAAAGTTCACAATTAGGTAATTAAGTACTTAACCACAGTTACCTTTGTGTCCCATCATAGAAACTCATAATGAAATAACTTTCCCGTAACTAATACTAGAGTGCGCGACTGTACTGCAGAATTAATAAAACTTTAAAAGAATATGAAAAATTTTTGAGCAAATATTTTCTGTGTAATCTTTTAAGTAGGAAAGTGGTATCTTTATCTTTTGAATAGTTTATTTCGTGTGAGGTTTTTAGAAAAGTTTTGGGATTTGAAGGATTATTTTGTCATTTATATTTTACTATTGAATTTTGTCTACTTTGGAATAACAAATAGAGTGGTAATATTATCCATTATAAGCCTATATGAGGCAATTACAGCTAAAAAAGAACTGAAAATGTATAAACATATTTCTACAAAGTGTCTGTAAACGTTCCTAAGCCTAAAAATAATTTAAAAAACGCCAAAAAATATACAGATTCCAAAAAAAACTCGAGCTCTGACTTCAATCTAAAACAAAAGCCGCGCTCCTCATAATTGATTAACGTCCTATCTCATTCAGAATGCTAATTTCGCACTTTCCTTTTTTCAACAACAAATTATCAGTTAAGAAAAATCGCGTGCAATTTTGTTAGGCTAATAACTCTTGGGAGACGGTATCTTGCTACTAGATGGCAGTAAAATAAGCCAAATTGGACCATCACTTGAACGGACGCTCGTTTTTATAGCGTCTTATATCTTCTAGGCTTTTTACTTGGCATCTGATAACATCGATTCGTTGTTATGCAGTTTTACGAGGAATTGTTTTTAATTTAATTTGGGCCTTGAGGTTGTAAGTCTTACTGTTGAAGGGTAATAAAACTTGGAGGAGTACTTTTAAGTGTCGGGGATTGGGTGGCCATTTTAAGTGTATTTTTTAGGTTTTGCTCGGGATCTGTCAGTATTGGGTTGCCCGGGTATCTGAGTTGAGGAGGTCGGAAAACATTAGTACTCAGCTGCATCTGGTAAGACAGGATTCTGATCCCAACATAGTTGAGAAAAAGCTAGGCAGATGATGACTCGGGAGCAGTCGTGTTCCTTTATCGCTCTACTATATTATGGGAAATATGAATATGATATTGTAAACCAGTCTTTCTACTACACGCTATCTGATATGTCCATGGGAGCCGTCAAATATTATATTTCTTTACCCGTGGGCAGTAAAGATAACTATAAAAAGTGTATCAGATTGTAAGTCGGTAATACTTTTTCTTTGTTATGAAAAAGCTGTCTGTTAACCATATAAAGTGAGTATTAAAGCCTTCAATCACATATGTGGGCTATATAAGGCTGTGCGCTGATTGCATTGTGGTGTATCGTTTTGAATGCGTGGGCGCAGATTGTGACAATTCTGTTTATGTGTATGTTTGTATTACAATCGGCCCGCCCAGGGAGATGTCTACTTATTATAGCTTTATGTTGTTATTTTTTTTTCCTTTTTGCATGCTGTGTCTATCGCACTATGTTGTACACTATGCTTGTATTTTTATTACTAGTATCATAGGAACAAACAGTGTAACAATTGTAGATAGGCCAATAAATAAATAAATAAATTATGTGTTGAAAATGTGTCATTTTAAGACATAAGTGTATTTGTGTGTCAGAAATCTTTTTAAAAGTTTTAACTTTAACCATATTTTATCTTAGTAGTGTATTTAGATTTGAATACGAAGAATTGTATTTTTTATTAATTACAAAGACATTTTGTAAATAGTTTTTTTTATTTGTTTTTAATTTCTGAATTGCCACTTAAGTTTCTGTTTTAAATTCTATGAATCAGAATTAATTTCAAGAGCACTTATTAAAAGTTTCAATTAGCTTCAAAGATAAAATTTTAAATTTAAATTGAAAAGAAGCACAAATGTTAAGTATTGTATTTAATTACGTATTAATAATTCTGAAGTTGATCATATAAAAAATAATACGTTGAAAGGTTTCATGTTTTAATTGAAAAATAATATTTTTTTAGATCTTAACATATTCCCTGCATACTTTTTTTAGTCTTATTCCCATAGCCTTCTGAAACCTTCTTAGACAAAATTACATTTAACTTTCTTTTGAGTTAGAAAATACTTTTTTAACTATGTGAGTTCTGATATATCATTATCTGAACTAAATCGAGTATTTATTAGGACAACCTCTCAATATATACCCAATTACATATTATATGATACATACATATTACGCCTGGTCCCTGTTTAGATATTCACGTACACGCCACCACAGAGTAGGTCCTACAATTGCGGTAGCACGATAGTACCGCGGTCGGCAATATACACCGCTGGTTATACATGTACTTAGCTATCTATGAGCCTAACATTCCCACCTATGTACAGCGAACACCACAACCGAGTCGACGAAACGACGACATGTTTACATGCGTAAATGTTTACCTAGATGTATTTTTATATTTAGAATTTTATATCACACTTTATGGACACTTATAAAAATTATAATGCGGTTCTATTAAAGCCAGGTCCCCAAGCTCATCTTATAAGCGACGTAATGTAGACGCGTAAAATTGTCTCCAGAGTTAACAAGCCCGCCCCCTATCGGCCGCAGGCGGATCGTGAATGAAGATATTGTGCGTTTTCGTCACCTTACCCCCCATCCCCCCACCCCTTCCACCCGTCGTTTGCTCGCAATGACGTAATCTTTAAAGGTGATAACTAATCTTCTTAATTGATCTTTTCCTTGATGAGTTAAACAAATGAGAGAGTACGCGATAATGGGTATGAATTTCTCGCGTTCTAAGTTGATTTTTGTGTTATAATATCGATGTGGTCTTTTAGGTTAAACTAAGTTGAGGTACTAGCAATTTGGTGTAAACGGCCAAGTTTCAAGTTCATATAGCAAATTACTTTGAAGTTAAACTAGTCGCCAAATTACGCTCAGTAGTTACGAAGTTCTGCCTAATGCCAAACCTAGATACAAACCGAGTTCAGCTGTAGTTAATACACACTTACAAAAAGCAACTCTAACCTTAACGGCAGCCATAACTGTTAATCGGAACGGGGTTCAAAGCTGTAGCTACGTCAATATTTAAGCAGGCTATTGTTGAACAAACATATCCAAACTACCATTGGATTATAGGCAAGAACGGCCAAATACAGACCTCGGGCCGGCCCGAGATGCCTTCAAAAGCTATGGAACTTCAGACTAAGAACTTCGTCGTCTCCGAAACAACCAGCCAACTCCGAAATGGGAAGTAACTGTAAACTTTCACTACGTAAATTTCGTGAAGCTGGCTCACTGAATAGATTCATTCTAGATTTTATAGCCTACGACGTGCCACCGAGAGACTATGCATGAAATAAACATATCTTTGATCAAATGTAGTGCTCAGTTCTGAATATTATGTGGGGGAGCGCCGCTGTTACCGGAGAAATGTTGCATTTTATTGTTCCCTTTTTTATTACAGTGTATACTTTTTCAGCTGAGGCGGCTGTAAAGTTGGCTAAATAACAAATTTTGTGTTGTCTTTGAGATTAGACGTTCTGATAAATAAAGTGGATTGAACTGCTTTAATTAAACTGAGCAAAAATAGCAGATTTCAGCAAAGGTTCTACATACAATACATGGATGTGCAAGCCAAAATTCTTTGAGCACAACAAAGAGGTACACGAAAAAGAAACATAAAACTTCCGATACAGTTCAGAGTATACAAAAGAAATTGCGCACAAACGTGCCAATAAGTAAAGCCAGTAGTTTATAGAGCATCAGTTTATTCGATTGTGTAGTTTTCCAACAAATTTCACTGTTTCGGATAGAGAAACTACTGACCCGCATAATTGGCTCTCGTGTTGTATAATTTAAAAATTTTCGCCGGAGCAATAATTTGGTGGAAGTCGAGCGGTGTTTCATATCGCATGATTTCTCTTCATTTATAATGGGGTAGCTTTTTGCTTTTTCGTGCAACGTCTGTCCGTTGAAACTTATGAATAAACTAGCTTGCGCCCCGACTTTGTTTGCGTGGTTTACGTGATTTACAAACTGTTTTCCGTGATGAAAAGTGCTGCGCTTTTATGGGATAGGCACTTTGTCCTCGCAATGTTTTGTTTTATATTATATAGCTGATTTTCATGTGTTTTATTAAGTCACAACTAATGTTCTGTTAGCAGCATTTTTACAAAAACTTTTTGATTTTTTCAACTGCAATTTCATCTGAAACCTTACGAAGAAGTGCTTTTATGCATGTAGGATTTGAAACAATTGAATAAAAACAAAATGTTCCATTCAAGCTACCAAACCTAACCAAAATAAATCAAAACCATATTCCAACCTAAAACTTAAATTAAAGATAGATAACATTAATTATCTTACACATAGGTAATATAAATTAACAAAATCCGTTCACAAACCCGCGGTCCATTACCTCTCATATCGTAATCTAACTAAACCTAACCGCCCGAATACCGCGGCTGGTTAACTCGTCGATATCCACCAAATAATTTTACCGAGTTTTAATTAAGCTTATTTATTAGTTGCCGATGCAAGCTCGTTATGTGGCTGCAAATATAAATTGTCATTATTCCTAGTGTTAGTATTTTAATTGATTATTATTTGGCGTAATGATATTTATTGATGCGTTGTAATAGGTATAATTTTGTATCATTAAAATTATAATTTGTACCTCTATTTGCAGGATTTAAAACATGTAGGTTGTATTTCGTAATTGGTAATATAAATTTTTACGTTGCAACACAACACCAGTCTTTAAAAAAAGAACAAAAAGCGATTATTTAAAACATCCCATTAACTGGCAACATTAACTTCATTGTTCGTTGGATTGCCATTTAAATTGGCATCTGAATTGGAACTGTCACGTTATCACGGTATTCAAGGGCCGTGTTCGCGAAATAATTATCACTAACAAGAGTACATGAGTTTGCGAAAAGAATTAATTTACCGTGAAAACAATAAGTGGGCGTGATAATGCATTGTGTTGCGATTCTGTCGTGACAATGTTTCTGATTACTTTTGAGGGTTTAATTGGAAGATTTTCTTGACAGTTGAAAATTAAACGCTTTGATTGCTTGACAAAAAGAATGTTCCGTGGTAAGACAGTGTTTGTCTTAATTTAAGAGGAATATTTGGGGGATTTAAAAGTGCTGAACTGTTGTGATTTTTTCACGCTCAAAAGAGTCTGTATCTGGTGCCAAGGTCTGGTATTTTTACAGCTTCTGTGATAAAAAACAAAAATACCTAAGTCATAAACTTAAACATTCCCACTTTTTTCAAATACCATAAACAACTTAAGGGCCCACAGATAACAGGCATTTGCAGTTTTACGAGTTACAAAGTTGCCACCGTGCCCACCCACATTGCAAGGAAACAAGAAAGAGATTTACTGAACGCAATGTCAGTAAACTTCATAATTATTGGCAGTATGTTAATTGCCTTTGCCATTCAACGAGACAACGGCTTTATAAATGGAAACTTTAAATAATGTGGTTATGTATGTTTTTCTTCGTAAATGAGTTAATTACTGTTTGTTTTCAGGCCTTTTTTACTGGCATTCTTTAATGTAGAAATAAGTAGGTTTGAGGCAATCATAATTCGGATTGGCGCAGCATGCCACTATCTCCTACATACTCTTCTATCTCACATATCATCATCATCCCGCCATATCATCATCATCTCTCCAGTGTTTTCCCAAGTATATTGGGGTCTGCTTCTAGTCTAACCGGGTGCAGTTGAGTACTTAAGTTTTACAAGGAGCGACTGCCTATCTGACATCCTCAACCCAGTTACAGTTACTCGGGCAACCTAATACCCCTTGGTTAGACTGGTGACTTTTCAGCCATATCTTCCGTCATTTAGTCCATTTCTATTGTCCCACATAACTATGTTAAAATTACAATACTGCAGTACCACAAACGCAGTATTAGGTCCCCTAATACACTAATCGCAACATAATCAACTGTGAACCGAGTCAGTAAGCCGAACTAAAGCAGTAAAGTTAACTGTTCTGTCCATTTGCGAGTACTTGCGAAGCATTCATTCCCATTGCTGTAAACAGGACTCATTATGGCTCTTACGAATTTGTAAACAGGGCGGATTCGGAGCGGATTTTAAGCCAGTACAGGAGAATATTTGGTTTGTATTATTGTAGTTTATTTTTTGTCATGGGCATAGCTATTCAAGGTTTCAGTTTTTACATGGATGGTATGACTTACTCGTCTATTTGAGGGTGGTTTGAGGGTCTATGTTATAAAAAAAATACGATTCATAAATAAGGTAGGACACAATTAAATATTGAGTTATTCTGTACCTAACTCTACCTCTACTCTCTACCCGAGATCCGAAAACGTCTTTTACAAATATCACTTTACCAATCAAGCCTAGTAATCAAATACGCTGAAAGACTAAACCTTCAATTAAACAGCATTCAAAATTCGACGTGGCTTGACACGTGTCTTCTCTCGATAGTACGCTCAGGCCCCTGGTCTGACAGAGACTGACAAGGCCACAATAGGCCGACATGCCGATAGTCTGCGAGCTACGATAACGCGTTTAAACAATGAGCCTTACATGCCACAGAGTTTGTAGTCAATGGATTAAGCATGAATGAATAAGGTGGTTGAGGAGAATTAGAGAATTAGCTTTTCTTTTTTCATGTATAAAGGTGTAGATAAGATAATCAATAAGTTAAGATACAGAGGCAGTCGCTCTCACATATCAACCGATTTCATACAGTCGCGGTCAGCAGTTGCAGTCGGCAGCTATCTTTCAAACACACAGATATTTGGTTTCAAAGCTTCATTAATTACTTGCATCATAATGCCCAAACTTACCCTCATTGGTTTCTTTACATTAATCATTATTTAATCTTTTTTATATTTTGTATTTTATTAACATAGTAACCTCACTGATACTTACAACAATTCCGCCACATACTATTTCCAATGTTCTATAATGAGCACTCCATGTGCTCACGACTCCGTGACGTAAACAAACACTCGTATATATTTATGTGAAGCTCGCTGTTAAGCCTGGAACTCATCCTGTGGGACTGAAATGACTTTTTGCGTTTGTTCCGCCACTGTTTTGTGGGTAAAATTTGTTTTAACGTGTAATAATTGTAAGTGAAGTTGGGATGTTTTGGTGTGTTCCATGCCTTATTGGTTTTGTATAGTGCTGTTGGGATATGAAATGAGTTGTAGGTATATGATACTGTGAAATGTGGTAAAAGGAGAAAGTAGGTTCATTTTTTTACAATAGAATTATTACGGTTTTCTTTGCATGTGGTGGTTGCATGGGTCTTTAAGAAATTGTTACATGTGCTTTTATATGTATTACTCAAGTTTGTAAAAATGTAATGTGTAGGTAAACAATCGTTGGCTGACCCTAATAAAATAATTAAATAAATTGAAATAAGTGGCTTTTGTCCTGTGAAATGATGATAAGGTGATCCAGTGATTTTTGGTAAACAGAAATAGTAAAAAATATTTTAGGGTCTTTTTGATGAATTTAATACATAAAAAACCTCAAATTATCAAAATGTTTCCATAGAATTTTCATATCACAGAAGAACGGTGTAACATTTCGTTGTGAGATTTACAAACAAGAATATTTGGACAACTAGTTCTTACGATTACTTACCCGGTACTTACTAGTAATTGGTTAAATTGATTGTTGTAGAAATAATGGCGTTAATATAAGATTTACTTCACAATTTTTAAACGAAACATATTTCTATGGCTAATGATGCACATGTGTATATTAAAATATGTATTAAGATGTAAGTGTTAAAAGAATATTTTTTCACAAAACGACTAGATAAAGACTAAAGAAAGTATCGTGTTACAACAATTGTATGTCAATATATCGAAAGAAAAAAATCGATAAACTTATGTCAATCGATTCTCGATTCGATATCTGAAACTCCGAATCATCTATTGAAGTTTACAAAAAGAACGCGCAATATTCGAATACAAAACAAATATAGTTCCGCTCAAACATCTCGATAAATCGAACAAATATCGCTAATATTAACAGTATTTACTTTCACAATAATTTCGATAGTTCACTCGTCCAATTAACGCCGCGGTTCACAATTGCAAGTAACGTGGCTAGTTAATTAAGCTCATTTGTTATCCGACGTTTTTAATGTAGTCCCACACTAGTACTCTTGTGTGAACGACCCTTATTTAAAACAATTTTAATCGTACAACATTTACACTGAATTATCTTTTCACAAATTCTCTGTGGCTTTATAGACTTAGCTTAGAGTAAGGGTGCGTCTACACGGTGCATGTAGCTGGAGCAAGTTAACATGCGCAAGTGACAAGAGCACGCGGGTGAGTATTTTGCTTTGGTACTTGCGCGATTCGCTGGATCCGCACGTTTTTAAAATGCATGTAACCTGCGCATGTGCCTCAACATGCGCGAGCTACTTGCATCGTGTAGATGCACCCTTAATTTATTAAAATGTAGCTGAGCATGTAAACAATAGTTCACTAAAGACTTAGGAGTTTATATGATTCCAGGTACATAATTTTGGTATCTATGAATTGAAGTCACTAAATAAGATGTAAATGAGTGTCGAATATTCAAGTGCTAAGTTCTTTGACCTACTTCTTACAGCTTAAGATTTTATAGCTCTAGAATAATAAGAATAAGAAACAATATCCTATTGTAACTTAATAATAGAATTTTATGTTAGTAACGGTTTTTAATATTCGTGTCTAATTACAAAAGAGGTATAAATTCACTTCAGCTTCATAACTTTTACATCAGATTTTTTTAAACTACGGATTTTTTTTTACATTTTCAAAGATTTATTACCCATTATTTCTACAACTTAATTAAAACCAATTAATGCCACGATGAGAACGAAATATGTTCCTTCACTGGTACAAAAACTGGTTTCTCAACGTGTACGGTGTGGTGAACAGGTACGTGTACAGTTTGTACCACGGGCAAGGTCTTGATGATAGGAACTTCTTTGATGATGGGTACGTGTTTGACGATGGGGACCTCCTTGATCACAGGAACTGTTTCGACATGGTGATGATGTAGGGTGTGGACTTCATACGGCACGTGAATTTTCACGCTGGAAAATAAAATTATGTTTTACATAGTAATTGATCTCTTAGAATTTTTTAGAATTAAGTTAGTTTGCAATACAGCACCTACTAAGTTTCACATTATTTTGGATAGCAAAATTTCGGGAAGTACTCTTAAGTGCATAAATGTGTAGCTTTTTTGGGCTAAACTTGTCAGAAACGCTCGCGAGACTTTGCCTGGGTAGAAAAACATAACCTACCTATCTAACTATCTACATTGACGTCTTCTACAAAAGTATAAATGATAACTTAATAAAAAATTAAAACCGACTTTAATGAAATACCTAAAACCTTCTCCTAAATTCGACAAATACTATACCGAAATCTGCAATCGGTCAGCCAGACGTGAGATAATCGCGCACAAATATACATACATACCTACAAGTCAAACTCAGAACCTTTTTTTTAGGTAGTCAGTTAAAAACAGAAGTCCTGTCATTATTACTACATTATATTGTACCTAGCACCACAATATACTGATAATGACCTCACAAGCACATAAGCAGTAGTACCTACACACACCATATAATACATAATTAGCAAGAACACAGTACATAACTCATGTCGCAGCTGCCATTAAGCGTTATGCCAGCAATAAATCTGATAGATAGACAGCCGGCGATATTATCTGAGTTATCAAGAAAATCCTAAATATACAGAGAAAATAATCACGGGGAAATGTGTATGGGAAATGGGAGGAATTGACGGTGTAGGTTTTTGTTCTTATGGGCTTTTTTGTGATGAATTGATGGGTAAAAGTAATTGTACGTATTCACATTTTCATACAACGGCCTTTTCGTCTATTGCAGACGATTTATGTGGTGGTGTCTGTGATACAACGCCTTTCGTGACTGAACAGACCGATACGAGAGCGACATTTCCTACCACAGGCTTGACAAGAGAAGTAACTGGACATTAGATAACCATACAGAATAATAGAATAATCAGTAGATACAAGCTACAATAAAATACTAGGTAAAGTGAATAGCGGTGTCAGAAAAGCGTCGAGTCTCGGTCTAAGTACCTACATACAGCTGAGTACCTAATTAATTTAAAAGCATTTACAATTGAACAATGATTTTCGATAAAAATTGCCTACATCGAAATTTAAAGTTACATACAAGATATGCTCGAAAAAACAACCTTTCATTTTTAAGTCAGGAAATAAGCTACTTTTGAAGATAAAGCGTGATAAAGGAACGGAAAACGGCTTTAAGAAAACAAAAATATTATTTTAAAATAATAATCTGTAGTTAATCAGTTATTAACATAAAATAAATTATTACATTTCAGAGATCATTCCGGAAAAGTATTACCGAATAGTATGATTTTATTTTATTTAATTTTACATCTTCAAAGCTTATGTTCTTGTGACTTTAAATTTTTCCGCAAGAGTGACGGGAAAAACTATAATGCTTGACATAAATCTCTCCAATTTTAATTATATATAAGGAGATACAAGTTTTGTCCGTGATTTCGTCCTGTGTTTTGTTTTTTTTTTCTAACATTCTTAAAGTAAAAAAAAAACATTAAGTAAGTAAAATATAAATAAAAAGTTGTACTTACTGTGTTCTGTGAACAGGGTCGGGCTCTGGTACGGGGTTCGCTAAGCACATATGGCTTGCAACCACTACGGCCAGGGTCAACTGGAAATAATAACATCATTGCATTAATCCCTTCGTATAAAAATTAGAGGTTCACGTAAAAAGGTCAATGAAATATTTTTATGGTTGTTTCGTTTATGATAAAAAACGGGAAGATCAGTCAGACAGTTTAAATCAATTAAAAAAAAAATCGCTATAGTGTAGTCGTTTAAATTGAAATATTTTTATTTTATTGTGCAAAAAATAATTTATGTTTGCAAAATTTAACGGGAAAATATAAATTAAAAATTTGCGGTAATAAATTAATTCAGAATATCGCCTGGAAGACAAGAAAAGTAACCCTTTTTTTAGACATAATATTTTATCGGCTTTTCAATCACTTTTACACCCAATAAAAATAAACCAAACAAATACTCACAGCAATGTTGCGAATCATGTTGGTTGTGGCGTGTGCGTGTCACTGTGTTGTATGCGCGCGCGCAGCCTTTAATATGCACTGCGGTTGTGCAAGCTCTGCCACCGTTACGGTTCCTGACTTGTATGTTACGTGTAATGACATTACGAGAGTCACTTCAGAACCATCGAGATGGATTTTCAGGTTTAAGAATTTTTTGAAAAAAAAAAAATACACAGGCTAAAAAAAAAAAAAAAATTTTGGTTAGAATTTTTTTTACCTAGTTAAATGTTATACCTTTTATTATAAACCTAAAATACTAAAAAATAAGAAAAAAACAAAAAAAAAAAACGATAAAAAAATCGCCGATTGTAAACTCACGCGCATGCTATTCATTCACAGTTTTTTTTCCAAACAATTACCATTCAACATCAACTCATTTACACATTACCTTATTTGTCGCAAAACACGTCGAACTGCAGTGAAAATTAGTTGTGCCAATTAAATTGAATAATAAATGTGATTAATTAATTGTTAAGTAGTTATGAAATCCCCTTGGCGTGGTACCTACTCTCGTATTCACGCTCGACCGGCGTTACATTAGTAATCCTTAGTCATTATTGATGAGTTTCACTAGTGTGTAAATGTTTAAGATGTCAAGGACCTGTAATTAGTGAGAAATTGTTATTTTTCTTCTATATGTATGTGTAATGTTTCTTTCGAACGCAATGTTTTGGTTGATCGCCGAACGCGACCCGTGAAGTGTGGTGATTTAGTGTCGTGTTTATTTATGTTTCAATATGTTTCATGAATCTAATAAAACCATTTATTAAGGAAAAGGTAAGTGTATTAACAGCCTCTTTAAAATAATTGTTGAATCTAGTCGAAATATCTTAAATATTAAATTATTTGATCGTATTCTAAAATTAATTGCATTTAAGATGAAAAAAAAGAAAGCTTTTCGCGACGCTGTCACTTCAACGAAATGATTTAGTAAAAAAAAAATATATAAACAATGTAAAACATTTTACAAAATCACGATAATGTAAAACAAAACGCCAAAAAACTGAAAAAGCGGCATTCTTTCTCGCAAAAGCGAGTTCCAACAAATAAGAAGTGGGTTGAAATCAAAATGCATCGTGTGTGGACTCGAACGGGTGCAATCAAGTGTATTTCCCTTGACACCTAGCCTGTGCAGGGGACTGAGCCATAGTCTGGCCGCTCTGTTGTTTTTCAAAGTCTGTGTTCAGTTGCGATACATTTTTTATAGGTTGTGAATGATGTTTGAGAGATTAATGTGAATTTATTCATGATTAGGTTTAAATGTATTTTGAGGGCTGAAGGGAAGGAGGGAATCCTATTTAGGTTATTTTTTGATGGATAAGGTTAAATCTGTCCCTCAACTTTTTGCTTTAGGTAGGTACTCAATTAGTTGTAATATGGTTACAAACCCCCACGGTGAAGGTTATCAGTAACATACCAACAAAACCTATACATTTCTCGTTAAATATTACCATAAACACAACTTGTTTGTTGTCCCAACTTCCTTTGAATAAACACACAAACATCCCATAATCCTCCACATTAGTCAAGTTTCCCCTTAAAATAATACTATACTAATTATATGGCCTATCTGTGTAGCTCGTAAAACCTCCGCAAGAGGTCCATAAGTCTCTGCTTTGAAGCCGCGATACTTGAGAGGCTTAGTGGTGTAATCCCCTCACAGGTCACTCATGACGTCACCTCACGGATTTACTTTTTATTCCATGTCATATGTTGTGTTTGAACGGAGAAAACAATTTTATGTGAAAAGGAAAATGGTGGATCTTTTTGCTGTCGGATTGTTTGAGATCGGCATTTACCTGTGTATATTGTTTCCTTGTTTTTTAATGCTGGCAATAATGTATTCTCTTTGTTTTAGACTGGTTAGAATCAAAACTTTTCCGTGATATTCGAATTTTAGTCATAATTTGTTACAGTTTTAAAAAAATTGTTTATTAAAATTGGAACGAAAACAATTTGGCACTGGACACCGAAAATTAATTACGTAGTCGTTTTAAAACAACTATTTTGTAAACTACTATTGCCATACACAAAAAAGACTTACACCCACTAAAAAAAGCTGTAGGTTCTTTCTATATTTTCCACGCCGACTATAACACGAATGACGTTCAGCACTGGATATTATATTTTATACTAGCTGTTGCCCGCAACTTCGTCTGCGTAGGCAATATAGAATAGTCAAAATACTACTTATCCCGTAGGGTCATTCTTTCACGTGACAGTATAATTAGGATTAGCACTTAGCAGTCGCATAGATTCATTGATCAAGGTTGTGTTGTGGATGTGACCATTTATCTAAACAAAAGAAGTAAAGTTTGTGACGTTGTGAATATCTCTGGATCTAGTCAGCCAATTTGGAAAATTATTGCGTATGGTGCGTAAGTAATTTTCACAGGAAACAGTTATAATCTATGTCTATATGCTTTGAGTCTGACAAAGCCGTCATTTGTACATTTTCTGCAGCTGCTGCGACTAATCAGAAGCCAGAAAGTCTGCCAGTTTCACCATGGATATCGTCTTGTGTAGTGAGACTGGATTGAAGATAGGTAGATAGGTAGTCGCTCCAAGCAAAATATTGGTACTCAAACAGATTCGGTGACTGGAAGGCAACACCAACATAGTTGGGGAATAGCTGGATGGTTGATAAAATGAGTCATCATCATCAGCAGGCGCATAGGGTAGGATAGTTTCACTACTGGGGAGAATCACTTGTATGACGGGGATTTTCTGTGCACTTACTCACTATGGTAAGGCTGACCCCACATTAGGCGTGCGCGATCCTCGGGCGTGTGAGTAGCGCGGGCGTCGCGAGCACGCTGCATGAACGTCGCGTTTTGCTGCCCTGCGGCATGTGTGAAGAGTGCAAGCGACGCGCTCGCGGCGAGCACGTGGCGCTCGAGTTGCGTTCTTACCCCTTCGCCCGCTATCCCCGCCGTCCGCTAAACGCCTTAGCAATTAAACGTCAAGGAGAGCGGCGCTTGCGCGCCGCGAGTTCGCTGTAGGTAAATGCCGCAGGGCAGCAAAACGCGACGCTCACGCAGCGCGCTCGCGACGCACGCGCGGCGCCCGCGCTACTCACACGCCCGAGGATCGCGCACGCCTAATGCGGGGGAGGCCTAAGCCGGGACTCCACCCGAATGTTTGCATTAGTTCACGAATAGGCAAAATGTACGTATCTGTGAGAGTCCACTTCATCTGTTCGTACTTGAAACCTGCAGTTTTGCCAAGATTTTCAAAATGTTCGCTTGCAATTTGACTATTTTTGGTTGGAGCCAGCAAATCGAAAGAAACATAAGCGTTGTATACTGTGCGTCACTACCGCACACCGGGAAAATTTCGCTCTTGCGGAGGACGTTTATATATCATATTTTGTGTCACACAGGACGACAGTAAGTATCCACCGAAACACTTTCAAAGATCTGATGAACGAACAAATCAGACCTGACTTGGTCACCTGGGGCCAATCAGAGCTCTATGAAGCGATCATATGCTTTGGCTCCTACTGTTATTGTGGTTTCTGAAAATTTATTCACCTCATTCAACGATGAATGTAATTCTGATGGTACTATTAAGAACACTTGCTTAGCGCAGAAGCTGACGTTGGCAGGTCGACTCTTTTGACTTCTCGAATAGGATACCATTGGTTTTTGTGCAATGCACACCTGCAATGCATGCTGGATTAGGATAGGATACAGGTGGATAGGATTTGCAACAGAAAACAATTCTGTCTTTGTGATTGAATGACATCAAACGTAGTTTTATATAAAAGGTGTTTTTTTAGACTTGGCTCGGGTCTTACTGAGACTTTTCGTAATCGTAACCAGTGTATTTGCGATCAGAAGTTGACAGTAAGCATGTCTCTGGTATGCGACGCGCAATTTGTACGTTTTCAGACGCATAAAGCATTTTACGTGTGTATGGTATTAAATCGAGAAAGTTCCCATTTCTTATCTGCACTTTGTATCTGGGCTTGTTCTTAAAGCTACAGAATCCTACATTACCTACCTACCTCACGCTTAGCAGCGCTTGTGAGAGATAGATCCTCCTTTCTTCTTGGATTAAGTTTACATATTTTGCATCAGAAAAAATAATTAAGGTCTACTTAATACTACTCACTCAAAGTAATTTGTTTTAAGGCCACCACATTAGTGGAAGATAAGCTAAACTATGTTTATGAAAAAATCCAGATATGAACTCCATCTGTAACTTTAAATGATAATTAAGTGTTATACTAAAATCATCATTTTTGACATAATGTTCAAAAAATAATTTAGATGGCACCGTTTTAAATTTCGCTGAGAACTATTAATTTTCCTTTCATCAAGGTAATAATTATAATTAGATTTTGATGTGGCACGGCAAACTGACAAACACTATTGAAATGTCTATCGAAAAATTACACTACCTGTTAAAATATGGTGAATTACGGAAAATACACAACTCCATCTATTGTCCAACTAATAATCCTCTATAAAGAATGTATGGTAATTTATTGTCATTTACCACCTCGCTCCTTTGACAAATTTTATGTATTTTATTTAACACAGATTACCACAGATGGAGCTACTTTAACCTTGGCTAAACAAAATTTTCATTTTTTTTTCTTCCGAAGTTACTTATGAAGGTGTCATTCTCTGTGTAAAGGTTAATAATAGGCCGATCAACTAATATAAGTACAACATTCAAATGTACAGTTTTGACAAACAGATTGCGTGTCGTAATATTTTACATCTTGAATTCACAAAATTAATCATATCTTTTGATAGAGTGAATCGATTTCGATGAAACAAAAACTAAGTAATACCCCAAGTTACGTAGAATTTTTGTATATAAGCATTGTCTACATTGAATTCGTAGATTTTACGTGAATCCCGAACGAACAAACAGATAAACAGACAAACAGACAAAAATGACAAAAATGATGGAAATGGGTTCTGTTAGTTATCCTTTAACATGCTGGCTATTTTTTTTGTCAATTTCTTCAATGTACAAAAATTACTTTTCTACAGATTTATTATATGTATAGATATCAAAATGTTGAATAGGCTGAAAATAAATCAATATTTTTAGCACGGCTGCGTTCATATTTGGCGAGCCCGCCACAAATCATTCGCGGCACATGCCATGTATCGGCTGGCATTCATCTCGCGCGCTTTTTGACAGTTCACTGCAGCCGCCATATTGTTGTGACAGCGAGCGAATTTCAAAATTCTGTGTTGCAATATAAAAATTGGAATTGGTTTTACTGCTTATAGGATAAAAATTGCCAAGCTATTTTGTAGTTTAATTACATTTTTATGTGTATTTAACATTTAACTTTATTGAGTACTACCAATAGCATCTCAAATTGGCTGTAGTTTCTTTGTTATTTTTCGTGAAACAAGTTTGTTTTTTCATCTTATAAGGTAAACGCCGCCGAAAGCGACCAAGCTTTTGCAGAAAATGTTTGTGAAAATATCCTAATATTTACTCAAGTTAGTTCCCCGTATTATACTACCGTCAATCAACTTGATGAACGCTTGGCATTCTGAATACATATTTTTATTATGTTTATCCTCAAAATAACGGGTTTTCGTTGAAAATAGAGGTATAGCGTTTTACACTTCAGACGGGAAAGTTGTGTGGTTCTATTTTAGACGGGCGTGTAACTTAGAATATAATTTCTGTCAGTCTGTCTTTTTGATTTTTATTCCGCCTTTTAAATGTTAACAGCATGTTTACTTGATAGCCTACAATTTTGTTTGTAAATTTAGTCATACATTTTACATAAAAAAAAATGTTAGTATTCTATTACTACGATAAATTCAAAATGGTTACAAACCGTTTTTCAAATTAATGTCATTTAACCAACTCCGCCCGATTAATTGCAAAAAATACACTATCCATCCATATTCTTCATTTACTAGTAAATCTACATCTGTTAGGTTCTCAGGCGTTAATAGGTAGTTCTCAGGTAATAACTGCCTTTGGCCTAGGCTTAGTTTTAAACACAGGTATTAGTCTAACCTGCCTGGTTTGATCAACAAGCGAATTTGCATTTGTTAGAACAAATTGTTGGTGTTGCGTTAAATTGAATTAGTCGTAGTTTAGATTTAAAGATTGTGAATTTACGTAGCTGGGCAAAAGCTAAGAATTACTCAGATATAATAATAAAGGCAATTTGTGAGTGTTTGTGTGTAAATATTTATTTATTCACGCGAAAACGGTTGAACTAAGTTTGATAAATCTTTGCAGGCATTCGTTTAGATATCAAAATAACGCGAAAACCACGTTTTATTCACGTGGTTGGCGGAGGTAGCTCCTCAAAATGCGGGTGAAAACGGTTAAAGATGAATATAAAATAATATATTGTGTACTGCACTCAAAATAAACGCTAAGTAAACATACAAGTATCTACAAATAGCTAGCAATAATATGAAATTTATTGCATTTGATTGTACAAATGCTGTCATTACTTAACTTGCTACTAACAGTATCTAGTATATTACTAACTATTGCAATTAATTCACAGTATCGGCATAGTTTCAGTTCTATTGCATAACGTGACATCCGCAGACTCAATATATGAGTTATTGCTTCTAATACATGCATTTACACATACCATCATTGGAATATAAACTCTAAAGTACTACACATAAGGTTTGGTTTCGTATTGAAGTGAAGTTTGCAAATCACTCAATTGATTGGCGACATTCCTGAACCAATAAACAAATGTTAAAGTTGAGACTTTAATATCAATTTAAGGACAGGAGTCGTTTAAGTTACATTTGATTGTAAGGGCGTCAATTTACAATTGAAACCTTGTGACAAATCATCATCTCATATAGCCTTTGCCCTACTTGGGCAAAGGCTATTATGAGGCTATTATAAGGCTATTATTAGGCTATATTGAGTCATCTTTCCGTATATAAGGATGCAGCAGAGTACCAGTGTTTGACTTCTTCAACTTAACTGGGTAAACCTATACCCTTTGGTTTAAGACTGGTTGCCAGGCTTTCTGGCTTTTCCAAAGATTTTCAAATAACAATCGCCCAATTTAGCGTTCCCTCTGAAACTCGGAGAAACTCATGAGAAGATGGTCCCCCATCTAAGGACAAAAGCTTCTCACTGGTATCATTTTTATTTGCACATTAAATTTTCGGTGGAGAAGGAAGAAGACTCCTATTGAGTAACTCTATTCCTTCAAGCTACTTAAATTCCAGTGTACTTCTTAACCCTTAACTAGTTCAACCATTCAAAATGTATGTTTCACTGTAATTGTAACTAGCATATAAACCTATAGCTAGGTAGTATTACCAGTAGTGATATATTGGTACGCCACGCCGAAGCCAAATGTCACGTAATAGATAGTGCAGGTTAAGCTTTGAGGTATTTATTTTATATCGGCAGCTAATAGTTAAATTAAGCCTATATTTTAGCGTTTTAGAGCTAAGGTCTTTTCAATAAAATATATAGGTATGACTAACCGTTTTTCCCCGGTTTCACCCTCGTTCCATGGAAACTACTGCCCGTACCGTGATAAAATATAGCCTATGTTACTTGGGAAGAGAGTTGCTTTCCTACAAAGACAGAATTTTTCAAATTGGCTCTATTGCCTAAGATGAACGAGAAATTCGAGCCGTTTTTACTTCCTTACTTTACTTTCTTGTTTACAAGACTAGTATAATGTCACAATTACTACATTTGGTAACACATGTATAAGGTAAAACATTTACCAGCCATCTGTTTTTCTTCCACATTCAAATTACAGCTTTATCTCTTCGAAATACAGTTGAGATTTCCTTGTTAGAACTAAAAGGTGCACTATTCTAGGATTATGTAAGCGACTGGTGCTTTAAAGATATGCATCAACAACTGTTTTTTGTACTGTAGTACTGTTACAGCATAGATTTGTTATATAATTCATGTAATAGGGTAGGAAGCCACACCCTTGGTGGCATGCCAGCTAATTGAATCGCTAATTTTCTTGGTATTTATTACACATTAGTAACTATGCTGTTATCATTTTGTATGTTTTTTCAACTTTGTTAGTGTTTTTATAGAAATAGTGAATTTTTGAGTTATAAATTAAAAGTTCAAAATAAAATAGCAATGTCTAAGTTGGCTGGTGAGACGCAAGCCTTACAGAATTTAATAAAATCAAGCATTTTGATAAAAAATTGTACTAATTGATAGTCTCAAATCTTTATTTTCTTATTATCCGTTAAGTTTTTGGCGCTATCTTCCATACTAGTTACAGCTAGTAATGATATAATTAGCAAGCAATTACGTACAATAATTGTGACAAAAAGCTTCCATTTTGTGCAGTTGGCTTTTATCCAAACGCCTTAGTGTAAGTGCAAGATAACAATTGTCGTAGTAACAGTTATTACCATATTACTACTACGTGTACCATCTGATAGTGCGATGTGTTCGTTCTTTATATTTATTTTAGCTTCGAGTGGGTAGAGGTCTTTTGAACTGAGAACAAAGAAGGAATAGGTATCTAAGCTAATATTACTTTTATACTAACACTCTTTTCTCGATAAGGGTGCATCTACACGGTGCAAGTAACATGTTAAGGCACATGCGCAGGTTACCTAAGCAAAATACCTTTGGTTCTTTTGCATGTGCGCGGGTCACTTGCGCATGTTAACTTGCTCCAGCTACATGCACCGTGTAGACGCACCCTTACCTACTTATAGACATATTTATACAAATAATATTTCAGGATTAGAGAGAAATTATTATAGAATAATATTAAATATTGTATGTAAAGATAGCCCATTTATCGAGAAAATCTACTTTATATCAAGACGTACAAAAAACTTCCTTGAACACGGGTGAAACCGCAGGAAAACATGACTTACTGTACTTATCTATATGTAGATATATATATATTTTGTTTGTCGGTTGGTTTACAGTGAATCCCAGCAACATGGAATAACAGACTGCCACCTGACACCTATAAACCAATTAGATACCCCGTAATACCGTACATGAAAAGGTGTTAGAATTACTCAGTGAGCTTCAAATTACTGAAATGTTTGTTAGCAGTCGGAAAATGTATACCGAGGATTTACGAACGATAGAACAGGTTGGTTCAAAAATGACCTTTCTATAAAATCTGCAAGACTGTTTGATTTTCTGAAGGCGAGATTTTATCGCTGTACTGCATTGACGGGCACAAATGATTAAATTGCCTTTGATCTACTCGCTCTAGAAATGGTAACAAAATTACATGCGAATATTAAAAAAAAACCGCGTAACTGCAACTTTTGTGGGCGAACGCGTGCGCGTGCAGTGGACTCGCCCCAACGTATACAAAATTGGTGAAATTTCACCACTAGGTTGTAAATAAAACCCTGTTTTAAAATACTGCCTAAACAGGTCCGACTATTGCAATCTTAAACTTCCAAGACCAGCATTGTTTTGCACATATAAAAAAACTTAAAAATTGTGCCAACATTTTTCCACTGCCAAACATCCCCATCCTAGCCCATCCCGCTTTATCCCAAAGTTAAGCCAGTTACGGCCAGCATTATACCGTAGCACCGATCTCGGTTCTATCTAGCCATTATCATATTATAATTTGGCGGGAGCTAGGCGCGCGTAATATCATATTAAACACGCTTCCGACATGACGGGACTGCATTGCACGTTCATTAACGTTATTAAGGTTCAACAACTTACTGATGTCAGCTCTTCATAAATCACTGGTATTCGAGGTGTGTCACGTGGTTGGTTGAGGTGTTGTGTTGCGAACTGGTAGGTAGGTACCTGTGGCCGTTTTGGTGGTTCTGAAACTCATGGGCGAAGCTGTCGGAAATAAAAATGTTGGTAGAAAGAGCAGGCCAGTACAAAAAGGAGAAAGGAATTTATATGATCGAATAAATTGAAATATTAATATTATCTTACAATATACACTTAATGTTAAAAATATACAATAATATTACATAAGTATTTCAATTAACACCTTATCATCTCTCTGTCCTGAAATAAACTAGTGTTTAACATTAAATTACATAGTTTATAAACATTAAAAACATATATAAAAATTACTATAAAATTCTGTATTCCCTTTTCACACTGCACTTTATCACTGCATTCTCAACAGAATATATAAAAGAGCAAAAAGTAAGAATACAATTCTCATTTTTTCCCTAATTACGTATTCTCCTTGGTTTCTTTGTTAATGAAATGCATTAGATAGTCAAGTTTTGTTCGAAGATAATAAAACTTTTTGGCTCAAACATCGTTATTATGGTTAATCCCTGTTTTAATGAGTTTCGTTGGGTGACGCCATTTTTTGTTGGCGGATCTTGATGTGTCATGTCGGATGTAGACTTTGTTAGATCAGATTGCGTTCCTAATTGTATTTTTTATTGAGTTCTCTTTAGGTATTATGTTTTAATATGGACTTAAAGATGTAATCATCAACTTCACCTGACATTTGTGGTCTTAGGCAAAGGCGATTATGTCCGTAAAAGATGATTTGGTAGTGTATTAAATGAAGATAAATTACTATATGTAGAAACTTTAAGAGCAGGAACTGGAACTGACTTTAATATGCTTACGTGTCCATCTTGCAACCACTAAACCGAGGAGGTTAGAATATAAACATTAAAACAAATAAACACTATAAATAAGGCAATAAACTCATCACAAAAACATTAAAAACTTATCCAAAATCCGACAACTACCAAAACTAATTATTTAGCTAAAAACGTAAATATAAGCGCCTCGCCGTAATTCAGCTGAATTATCTAGTACATTATTTAGGCTGTAGACGGAGGCAGGCGTCGAGTAATTCGATATTAAACACGCGGTTGACAGCTGACGTGACTCGGGGCTTTGTCACGCGACTAGTGTAGATACAGCCTTATAGGGGTTTCAGATGGTAGCGTGCTAGATGTTGGCCCGCGGTTTTAAAAGAGAAGTTTCATCCGTATCGGGATTAAGTATAGCGCATGTTACTAGGGGTTAATGTAGCTTTCAGACAATGAAAGAATTTTTTATATCGGTTCATTAGTTTCGGATGTTTTAGGGCACAAAAAACAAAAGAGGTTTCAGACTATAGTACTAGCTGTTTTCCCGCGGTTTTGCATGAGAACTTCTTCTCGTATCGGGATAAAATATAGCCTGTGTTACTTGGGGTTAGTTTAGCTTTCTAATAGTGAAAGAATTCCTCATATCGGTTCAGTTGTTTCGAAGCATTTAAGGTACAAAAAAATGCATTTATTCAATTAGCAAAGATAAGCCCGCTTTCGGAAGCGCGTATTGCTACTTGCAATTTGTAAACGCTTAAGCGATCGAACCTTTATAATTCCTGATCACCGATTAAATTAAACACACACGTGTATCAGCGTCCTTGAAACGCTAAACATTTCAGCTGCGTTTACACGTGCTCTATAATTCGTCCTTCAACTGACGCGACTATACGTAGGATAAAGCGTTCGTCTGTAATCAGCCTTAGGGCCGTCATTGTCTAGCATAGACAAAGAATAGAACTGATGTTCCTAATGATAATGGCTTTGCGTCAGAATGGCATAGTTTCACCTTGGAATTGGTCTGATATTGATGATTCTGATAGATAAAGCCATTATATTCTATTCTAAAAATATAGAAAGTACGTCGTTATGTACAATTTTGATAGTTTCAGACACAAAAATAGTTAAGCGACTACGGTTGGTAAACACAAATAACTTTGTACTTAAGTTCAAAGAATCGTCCATGACTTACTTTATTTCATTTTCTATTTTGAGGTTTGTTTTGGAAAAATGTTTTTCGCTTCATCAAAAATAGTTGTTGTCTTGTTTATTTGCTATGTTTTCTGAAAAGAAAGAGTTAGGGAATAAGAGGGATAAATGAAGAGATTCACATTACAAAAACACAAACATACAACAGTTTAAATAATGTTTTATATTGACAGGCTTGTAGGCTGTATGAGATCATCTCGCTACGTATTTCCCTAAGGCGACCCTTTAAACCCGGCTCGAATACTAAGTAGGCAACAATTCCTATTTTTATTAATACCAACATCAAATAAAAATGGAAATATTGAACTCTATATATTTTCACATTTTTGCAACGGTTCCCTTTTTGTAACGGAGAGCTTGTTTTTAGGATTCCGTACCCAAAGGGTAAAACGGGACCCTATTGTTTTCACTCCTCTGTCCGTCCGTCCGTCTGTCACCAAGCTGTATCTCATGAACCGTGATAGTTAAAGAGTTGAAATTTTCACAGATGATGTATTTTTGTTGCCGCTATAACAGCAAATACTGAAAAAAATAAAATAAATATTTTGGGGGTTCCCATACAACAAAAGTGACTTTTTGCTCTGGTACGGAACCCTTCGTGCGCGAGTCCGACTAGCACTTGGCCGGTTTTTGCTATAAATAATTTTAATGTTAAAACTAGGTTTTTGTGAATGTAAAATGGAGTGTAGATTTGTGGTTATTGCACGGTACATTTCCTTTGTTGTGGTATTTAAATCTTTTTAACCGCAGAGAATATTATAAATAAAATATCAAGCTGTGTGCTTTTGTTTGTGAGTTGTATGAACTTGTATGGTTTTGTTTGTGTGACGATTTAAGGGTTGCTGTAGGGTATGAAAATCAGTGACCAGTTGATTTTAGCCGTTTAGGCTGATAAAGCTGTTTTGTGGCAGCAAAACTAAAAACTCTTTGCTAAGACCAAATTATCCTTGCATTCGGTGGTGTACTTGTAAATATTGTGGTAATAAACAGACTTACCTAACAAAAACATAGACTATAATTACAGTATAATTCTCAACAGTAACAGAACCCCTTCTTTTCACTTCCTTTCCTTCAAACCAAAAAGTCTGACCTACAAAATGAGCCGCGATTTATTAAAAGATAACCTGTTTAATTCGGTTGACGTACAGAAGTGGATCTAGGATTCTAGGCTATCTAGATAGCGATGACCCTAGTTCGCGTGCATCAGACTATGTGCACTGCAGGTTCGCTAGACCTAGCTGTCTGGTGGAAAGTGCTAGAAAAAAATAAGCTAGGGTTAGAAAGACGAGATTACGGATTGTCTATGTCAAAATAATTATCTTGTTACGTATGTTATGTAGGTATGTAGGTTGACAACACAAATGCTCGAAACAAATGTGGATTTGTTGTCAAATAAATAAATAAATGAAATGAATAAATAAGAGATTTTTTTCGATATAAAAATAAAAATAATAAATAATAAATGTTTTATTGGCATAAAAAATAAAATACAATTACAAAGGAAGCCCTGGCTCCTGTGAGCTGAAAAATCTGACTTAACTATGAGATGCATAGGGCTTCGTACTGATTTTTTTTTAAGGAAAAGTTTATGATGAAAGCTTGCTGATTATTAGTTGCTTACAAATTATCAAGTACGATTACTTAGTGTTGAGGTGTACGTTGAGAAAAAACAAAACTAACTCTTCCAGTTCATACAACCCTGGTAGTATGACAGTTTTATAGTAATATACAAAAAAGGTACTAGAGGTTTGTATCTATTTTCACAGTCTCAATTAATATTTAATGTTTATATCGCGTGTTAAATTCACAATAAAGTAATCACAGTATCATAAAAGAAAAGTAAATAAAGTGATTGTCATGATAATCTATGTATTCGATCACCACTGATTTATATTAATCTACATCTTTATACAGCTTTACTTATGCTTTTGGCTGTTGAATTTATAACAACTTAAGATATTTTAAGGGTTGGTAGATACCAATATGGGCGTCTACTAACACCATAAATCTTTTTCCTCTCCTAGCGAATAAAATCTAATCAAGTCAACTAGTGCACTCCACATTCCGTGAGCAACCCTTATAATATTCAAATAACAAACCACGGCATTCTAGTGCATCCTCCTTCATAATGACCTCAATTAACGTTCTCGTTCGTTCATTCGTTCATTCACTTGAATTTTTCTTCGCCATCTTAATTTGTACGTGACGCCGGCAGTTAATTAGTGCAATTAAAAGATCGTGGCGTTTTGTTTTAGTACTCGTGCGAAGGCTTTGTTGAAAATGAAATTAGTCCTGAAATTGTTTTTGTTATTAGGATAATATGTTATGTTTGCACGCCGTGTAATTGTTGAATGAGGAGTGAAGAACGTGTTCGTAAGATGTTCACTCACAGATA
The DNA here is from genome assembly GCA_033682625.1 of Helicoverpa zea x Helicoverpa armigera. Classification (NCBI taxonomy): domain Eukaryota; kingdom Metazoa; phylum Arthropoda; class Insecta; order Lepidoptera; family Noctuidae; genus Helicoverpa; species Helicoverpa zea x Helicoverpa armigera. Next base: position 6,917,479 of record JAWIIS010000011.1, read on the forward strand.
TGGTTTTGAATTGGGAACGAACACGTTCTTGAAAGTGGAGCCTGATTTTCTGCACCTAAGATTAGCTGACAAAACTGCACACTAATTTTATTGTAGGATAGGAACCTACTATAGCGTAACAGAAGGCATATTTTGCACATACATTAAAATATTATAGATATCGAAACCTAATTAGGTCTATAATATAATGCATATAATCATATGTAGAAAATGACCTAATGATGGAGATAGATTAGGCAATCGATCACAATCAATCAGTCTAATAGATTAATGATGAAAATATTGCCGATCACATTACGCATACAGGCTGTTGTAAAGTGACATGTGTGTTTCAGTAAATACCAGAAGTAAATGCGAATTAATCACATGGCATGTAGAGAATCATTGATCATGAGACATACTATTATTCGTCGATTGTACTTAAAATTTTCACATCTTAATAATGCTAAACCAATGAATTATTTTCTCAGTTGTGTACCTGGCACTATAAGAAAACTTTCAAATAAACGATATATTTTCTCCACGTATTTAATCGATATACAAAATAAATGACAACTTTTCATTTACGATAAAAATAAATACGGACTTAAAGCAAAACCTACCTACATAATATAATATTACATATACTTACCCTTACTTATACCCTTTCATACATATTCCTGATAAAAATAAAAGTTTTCCAGCTCGCATGCATATAAGTAATTATTATGCAACAGCCGGCCACTTGCAGTTATTTAGGTTAATTTCCACCCTTTAGAACTCAACGCCATCCGGCTACGTCAAAAGGTCTTTATTGAATTTCCTTGCTGGAGAAAATTCTACATACTGAAATAAGAGAACTCTTAGTTCGTAGTAGTAATGTAGTTGTAGGCAAACGTGTCTTAAGTGATGGTATGGATTGGGGAATAGCGGACTGATTGAATATTTTAAGGAAAGCTTAACTTTTGTGTTTATTTCTGTAATGTAGCACTCAGAAACAGAGAACTTTTGATAGAAATGAAAAATATTTTTTGTCATAATCATATTTTTTTTCTTTTATCGTAAGTTAGCATAGGTACCAATTTATAATTTCATTTTTCATTTTGATTTCTCATCGACATAAATAAGGTCAAAATTTGCTTACAATTTTCAAAAATACTCTTAAACCATACTTTAAGGAAACACACAGTATCATTACATCAAACTTTACCTCCAATTCGTTGACCTCATTCGCATCAAAACGATTCCGACTACAATCTAATGTTTCTTCTCTCTTCCAGGTACATGCTTCTAACTTCGCCGGCTAAAACAAAAGAGGAGCGAGACATGCTTTTGTGAAATTCTTCCGCGCCCCGCTTTCTCACATACTATTGTATACGTCGAGTTTTAGTCAAAGTTTCTGCGAACGCCCTATAATCTTGCATGTGCTTATTTCCCCTCTTTGAGGTAAGTTAAGGATTGACGTGAGGAGGTATTTGGGTAAAAAAAGATGGAAGAATTGATTCTTTATTTATTTATATAGGATTTAATTTGGCCAATATTTGGTTAACTATCCAGTTACTGAAAACTTAATTAAAATCTCTTCTGGGACTACATGCGATGGTCAATTTTTCACATATCGAAAAAAAAAATTGGCCGACTAGTGGGAGTATACATAATACACAAAATAAATGACAAACTAATATAAGCTATACTGAATAAACCTTCACTGAATATGATCATCAACATGAATAAGCAATTTAGTAAAATTGTGACTAATTTCATATCTAACGAAACCAAATTACCAGGTATTGCGAATCGGAACTATGAATATTGGCTTATTTAGCATTTAATAACATGAGGGTCCCTCTATTTAATACATGAATCAGATAAATAACATGTCAGGCGATTACTTGCAAAAAGTAGTTCTTTGAGAAAATCTTACGTTAACTGTACGGGAATTTAAATATCTTAAAGAAGCTTAAAAACAGCACTTCGACGTAAAACCTTCCTTATTCCTTAAATACAAGGCGCCTATACTAAGCTGCTTACCTAACAAAGCCACTTCAAGTTAATTATGTCAACTGAGCATACATCATAAGTCCCCGTAATAAATCCTAAGGCATCTTACACTAAACACGCGCTCGTTGCGTTACATCATGCCGTTTAAGATAAGGCTATAAAGTTTATTGGCTTTATTACGCCTAAGGTTTCGCGCAAAAACCCGACCTAACCCTTACGGAAGCCACCCTAATCAAAACGACACATGTCTCACAACACCTGCTGAACAATTTTGTATCATAAAGGTGTAGGTTTAAAGCCGCAATTTGTATGATAGGTTGTACCCTCCACGGCGACATCTTTGATGTGCACCCTCTCGCCTCGAGCAGCCAGTCTTTCATAGATAAAGTGCATTTCGATATTAGAAGTTTCAAACATAGTTTTAAAGTGAAATTTACGGTATGAAATTGTTTTCTTCGTTCAAAGAAGAACGTGTCGTGACCCAAAGGAATCGGGTACAGGGTGTATAATAATTCTACTGGTTTTTATTCGGCATTTGAATGGAATTTCTTTGTGTATGCATTGTGAATGGCTTTTGATTTCTGTACAGTATTTTGTGCCTGTTTGATGTTTGTTTAGAAATTAATTGTGTTCCCGTATTCGTCATTCTTAATTTAGAGTTTGTAGGAGATTTTTTATATTCTTCTGTCTTTAATGATACTAATTTTAACTATGTATTTTTTTATCCATTTTAGAACTAAACATTATACAAAATCACAGAATTCATAGGATAACAATCAATATTAACAAACACAAATAAACCATTTACAATCAAACAGATCCAAAACACAATTTACATCACAGAATTAGTTTAACTTTACACAATGCCATATAAACGAACATGGCCGCCAAATTATATAGCACTCAGAAACTGATTCGAACAATACTATACCCACTTAGAAATTACTATAGGAATGTTTTAACAAGAAAATTGACCTGTAAACTATGTAGAGGGCTGTAAGGGTTTGGACACAAACTCGGCAACTAGTTTACCATATTGTGATTACTCGGGGGACTAAGTTTGGTACGAATGTTAAAATGGACGCCAGTGTAACATAGGGATATTGATTTGTGGATGTTGTTGGGTTGGCTTTAAATCTTGTCTTATGTGTGTTTTGAGTAAATGAAATCACGTAGCTAAGATGTTTTGGTGAATTTTTATCACTAATTGTATGTGTTATTTGAGGGTTTATTATACCTTCGCATTCTATGTTTTGTAACATTAAGTAAATGTGGTTTTTCATTGGGACCTCTTTTTTTCTGACATGAAAACAAGAAACGACTAAAATTAAATAAATAAAAAAAATACATCCCAGTCCCATTTCAAGACATGAAAGAAATATTTTCCATCAATTCTTAAAAATGTTAAAGTTTCAATAACTGTCTTGCTTAGCACTATTTAACATTTTCTGGAAAATCCGAAGTATCACCTGAATAATTTCCCGTCTAAATTAAAGTCTATTCCAAGCAATGGTTACTATAATAGTCTTAACGACGAATAACTAACGACTCGGCCAATTATTGCATTTGAATTCGTGAGTAATAAGAACCCAGTTTAAATTCCTATATGTTGCAATTTAGGCTTATATCTATGTATTTTAATATTCGTAGTATTGAAAAATATGTTTAATTGTATGTTATCTCAATCTCAATTTTATGTTTCTCTGATTAAATAATTGATTCTGTGATTGGAAGCTCATCTTAAGAATTTTTAATAACGGTTATCGAGAGCTTTTTATGTATTTCGTTTAGTACTTTATGTGTTATACCCACTAAAGAATGTATACTACAATTGTGTTTAAAAATATTCGGTACGAAAAAAAACATTGCATATTTCTGCAAAGTATTGAAACTTAAAATCTTTTACTAGGTACTCTTTTAATCCTTTAAAATCGGAACCGCCAGCGCTCGCTTATTCGAATAAAAATTCGGTTACAATTCGAATTCCGATCCACAGACGCGATGTGTATTCGTCACATTAGGAAGTCCCACCTGATCCAATCCCAGTCGTTTCTTCACGTAAGCAATGCACAATATCCTCATTCTATTGTGTATATTAAATGTAGCGAGGATCGAGTACTCGATTCGTGGGAATCGGATTATCCGATTATTTGTAAACGCGGATTCGCGAATGATTCGGATCTAGCTGAGCTCACTCGTTATCTCGTGACTCTATATTTTATATTTATATAGTATAAGATTTTATAAGAAAATATTTGAAGAAAGGTATTTGTTGGTATGCCTGTTGTTTTGCAATATTTGTTTCATTTACATATGGGCTGTTTGCTAGGCAATGCATACGATTATAATGTTCATGTAAAAAAGACATATTTCCATTTCATTTAATTATATCTTTAAGAAAACATTTTCTATTTTCTAGCAGATCATACACAACATAGATACTGTATTCAAACAAAACACGAAAAAAAGCGTTTTCGTTTTCTATCTTACTCGTAAAAATATATGAATACTGACTTTGTTTGGTTTGGTGAACTAGAATCGCGTTCATACTGTTATTGTGAAAACCTTCCGTTTTTATTTCAACATACAAATATACATATAAGTGCGTGAATATAAAGAAGTATATGGAAAACAATTTTTATTTCGTTGAAACTCTAACTCGCTTAATGTTGGGGGGTTGTAACGGGTTATGGGTTAACTCGGTTGAAATCGAAATTGGTTCCGTATAACATTGAATCGATTTGCGAATAGCTCTTATCAAGCTTTATTTTCATGACTTTTTATTATATCATTCGTATTTTTATGTTGATTTGATTTTAGGGAGTATTTTCAAGAATTTTGTTGTTATAAAATTAATATGGGGTGTAAAAGTTTATTATATTATTTATGAAACTTTTATGCACTGTTTTGTATGTTTACATAGCTTAAAAATTTGCAATTTTGTTAACAAATAATGTTAATATAACAAATTGTCTGTTTCAAAATAAAATCTATTTATAAAAATTTTTACTCTATTTTTGCAATGTTTGAGTTCATAATTCAATTCAAAAATGTTATTCCATAAATATGCAGGAAATTAATAATCCCATGCATATATCACTCATTAAGATTCAAATCTCACCCTCTCGGCTGCTTATCTTTTAATTTCCCTTAGCTCTCAGCTACAAACACACACACACACACACACACACAACTATCTGTTTCATGCAAACGTATAAACAGATTACACACTTCTTCTGATGGGCTTACTTTAATGGATTCGCCTGTTTGCCGAACAACTTTGGTAGGAATCACTTAATCTGCCACTCTAGGATATATTTTTATGTGATTTATGAAGGAGTGACGCCAACCCGGCTAGACGAAAACATTTATTTTGGATTTTCTCAAGTATTTTATGGGAAGTGGGGCTGAACGTTGTCGGTTATCGACCGTAACGCGAGTTTTCCTCGCTCGTGATCCCGTATCTCCATATTCGCGTGTACTGATGGTAGTTTTGTTGTCATATTGTTACAAGGGTTTGTTGTTCCAACTTGTTATGTTATGAGGTCGGTGAACTGTCGACAGAAGGGTACAAAAGTAACGTAGGCATTATGTGCCAGTCTTACAATTCGCACACAATGCATTATGATGTCATGTTTAATAGTAAAAATAATTCAACATAAATAGAACAAAAAAACCTCTTTTCTTCTCACTGACCCAAATAAAACATCTCTTAGACAATCGAATCTTCTTCGACCTACAATATTCTTGGCCATCACTAAATATAAACTAATTTAAGCCTGGGACAGACAGGTTAACAGTCTGAACCCAATTCTAATGCAGCTGTCGTGATTTTGCCGTATTGGCTTAACGCTTCTTGGAACTTGACAGCCTAGAAATTAGGGGCCTGAACAGTTTCAGACAGCTGAATTGCATTACTGTTCCAAATTGTATTTTGTTGTGTACCTGTGTAGACTTGGCTTTATGTTTGGTGGCATGTTTGGACTTGGTTCTTGATTATGAAGTAGATAGATGATTATTTAAAACGTGTCAAAAATTAAATTATAAATTTAAAAAAACCCCCGACCCAAAAAAAGTACGCAATAATTATGACAAAAGGTTAAAAACGCTTAACCCTATAAAAAGCAAAAAATAACTTTTAACACTACGTAAACTAAATTTTGTCGTGTCGGGGGACCGCTCTAATTCATTACTTTAGATACGTTTTTTTTTTAAACGAATGTTGTAATTAGGTAGGTTTGATTAGATTTATGTAAGTATTTATGAAGGTAAAAAGCGGTCCCCCGACACGTCAAAATTTAGTTTACGTAGTGTTAAAAGTTATTTTTTGCTTTTTATAGGGTTAAGCGTTTTTAACCTTTTGTCATAATTATTGCGTACTTTTTTTGGGTCGGGGGTTTTTTTAAATTTATAATTTAATTTTATTTCATGCTTTTTAAAGGAGCTCCTTAATTTTTCCTTCTTTCATTTAATTTATTTTATCTTAAGATGTGATCGCTATATGCGATCTCGGCCAAAGGAAGCTGTTTAACAATCCTCATGACAAACTGGCTCTGGGAGAATTGCACAGATTGAGAAACAATAAAGATTATCCTTTGGACATTCTAGATTTTCAGCAAAAATATAAATCGGTTTATCCGTTTTATTCCGGCATTTCAGGGTTTCATCCACCACATCCCATTTCCAGCATCAGGTTCTCGTCAATTAGAAACATGAAGAGAACTCGTCAAGACAAATTCAACGAGCCCAAACTCGATGGGTTTACTAAAAGGCAGTTCAGCAGACCAGCTCAGTGGTTCCAAAAGACATTAGTGTTTCAAATTTCAGATCCCACATATACTTGCAAGTAAACTGAGCGTGTAACATTCCTATGACATCTAGCAAACGAGCTGATGACCTTGAAGACCTGAACCGATTTCCACCAAACATAGCTAAGAACACTCCCGACTGACATACCTTTTAAACAAAAAAAACCGCATTACAATCGGATCATCCGTTTGGGAGCTACGATGCCACATACACACACACACACACACACACACACACACACACACACACACACACACACAGACACGTCAAACTTATAACACCCCGTCGTTTTTGCGTCGGGGGTTAAAAAAGGTCAAAATTGGCCATTGAAACTAGGCTAATTAAATTGGTACTTTTTCACGTTAAAAGTAGAAAAGGACAACACCCCAAAAACCTTTCATTATTTCCTAATGTAATGGCACGTTCGAAACGTGAAGCTTTCTGATGCTCTTTCTCATGCATTCCTGTTTTTAGTTTGCTATTTTTGCTTCACAATAAATTAAATGCACTATCTAGGAAGTTGTTAGATCTTAAAAGCGAATGCAAATTTCAAGAAAGAGAAATCACAAATATTTGCCAAACAGGACCATATCTTTCGCATTGCAATCTGCACCACGTTAACACATCCTAAACGCCTGGAAGTTAGCAGTCATCTTTGCATGCACTATTTCTTCCACATGCACAAACAATGTTAGGAAGCCACAATAACAGTTAGTCGAAAAGTAAACGTTTGCTAACAATAGATACAAGATCCGCTGAACTGCTGTTAACTTAACACACTTTCAGCACTAACTGGTTTGTGTTGGCTGTCCGAGTTAACATGAACAATATTGATATAATGCACTTGTGGTTATTGTAGGGCTTGCGTTTTGAAGGTGCGGTTTCGCAAGTATCGCTGTTCTTTTTGTGAATGGAACGGGTATTTTTTGTAACTGTTATTTTTTGATTATTTGCACAAGAACATGATATGTACCTACAGTTTATACGTATATAGTGAACATTATAAACAGTTGCATATATGTATTTGTATAGTATATTGGCGGGGATGAATAGGGTTTTTTTCCGTTGCAGTATTAAATAGCCTATGTTACTCGGGAATAGTGCAGCTTTCCAACAGTGAAAGGATTTTTCAACTTGCCGATTTTCAAGTAGTTTCGGAGTCTTTATAAATAATTTTCAGTAGTTTATTTGCTTCTAGGTCAAAAACTATTCTATTACTCCACGCTTTTTGAAGCCTACAACTAATATTGATGATCCAAAAAATCCTAAACAGGTCTGAAACTTCTCCATGCCTGAAACAAAACACTGACTTAGACTTTACCCTCACGCTTAAAACAAAAACCAATCCCTTTAAACGAGTATAAAACTAAACTATTAGCAGTAGTGCAATAACTTCAGATATTAGGGCATCCATCTAACCAGACATGGCTAATTTAGCCTAATGCCTACCCTCGTCTGCATTAACCATTAAACTTGTGACATGCTTAATTCGCTAAGTGCCGTGGTCAGACCTTGGGCTGGGGTCGCACTGGCCGCGGGATAATAATTACTTTTCAACCTGCTGTAAATTACGTGGTTTGGGTACAGCTTTATTAATGGGTGTTTGTTTTTTTGTTCGTTTGTGTGTGTGTGTGATTTTTTTAAGTTGGGTATAGGGTTGTGTGTGTAGTAGTTGCTTTGTTGTATTGATAAGATTAAGTGAATAGTTTTAAGTAATTAGGTGTAGTTAGTTTTGTATGCAAGTTAGCATCTGATAATTAAGCCACAGGCTATCTATTTAAATTTTCGGTCGTATTATTTTATCTGTAAAAGAGTACCTTAGTTAAATCTATCTATTATCACGTGCTTCATATATTAATTAATAACACTGTTTCCACACATACACCACCTAAACAACTAAACAACATTTCACTAAAACGAACTTGCAACATTAATTCAAGCACACTCAATTAGCGTCGTATTCTCGCTTTCAAAGCGACCTCGCCTCTCTCGGATCGTAGAAATGACCAAAATGTATTACCCTATTAACTGAACCACCTTTGTTTAAGTAAATCTGGGGGCTTAAGTCGAGTTTAAATTATTTATTCAGCCGTAAAGGTCAGCGACAAATGTCTTTGGAAATCTGGGGCCCGTTGCGTGAGCTTGTGGTCGTGGACGACAATGAAGGAATTTTAAATGTGATGACTGGTTAAGGGGTATGATTAGGGAAAATAAATCGTTATAGAAATAAAAATGATTGATATATTTAAGCATTTTAATTGAATTTGAAGAACGAAAAATTACGCCCAAAATATGAGAGCTTTTTCAATGGCGTTTTGTTAAATGTCTCAAAGACAATTATCAATGAGAATAGTGTCCATGAATGTCATCCCTCATTGTCGTATAAAATTACATATTTTTCGCCACAAACCATAGACTAAGTAAGTCATTAAGGGCGGCACTCATCGGCTACATGATAGCCTTTGTTCAGAAGCATGCACGTCACTATTTTTGGCAGGAGTGCTTTCAAAGCGGCGTCGATAACTCTCAGGAATATTCCGTGAGGGGAGGGTCGTGAGGCTCTATACTCTATACCTATAGCAACGTGCTGGCAGGTAATAGCTGATTTGTGATTTTAAAAATGGAATGTCGTTGGTGTGTCTAGTCTGGATTGTGACGTCATTTGATAGATGCTTTTGAAATTGGAATGGTATTGGTTGATTTACGGTCCTTCCCAATATTATATCTATCTATGTTTTACTTACTACAGATAAATTTTTGCGAACGGGGTTCTAAAAATTTAGTCTGAGACATGACGTCATTTTATATGATGTACGTAGGCTTCCTTAGCGACATAGAGAAAACTAAGAATTTTAAAAGGTGCAAAAGAATTTATCAATTTACTTTTACTTATACTAGTAGCCTAAGATATTGTCAAGTATTATATGCTAAGCTTAAAGTCGCTCTCCTTATAATACAAGATAAGTAGATAGAAGCCAGTGTACCAATACACCTTATACGGAATAAAAGATTAACACAGTTAACACACCATACTGTCTATTATTCACGGCAGCTACAGAGGCGGGAACTAGCAAACTAGATAAGTTTTAAAAGGACCAAGTTAGATGAATCTTGACTGCATAATGATAGAGATTAAAAGTTGTTGATTGTGAAAACTCAAAGAGTTTCGGTTCGGACCGCGCCAGCTATTAATATAATCTGTGTTACGAAGTTAAGTACAGTTCATAAATAAGGATTAGATTGTTCTAAGCCCTTTCAAGTGTTCGATAAGTTAAGCTTGTTCAATGAAACCATTGTTCGAGTTTGGATTTGACACCTTTTTGAATGTCTATATTGGAATCGTTTATCGATTTGAATAATAACCCAAATTTTTCATGTTTTGATCAGTTTGATTTGAAAAAAAAGTTGGTCAAAAATTAAAAACTTGTCAATGAAATAAAGAATAAAGTCTTATTCATAATCATCGATTATAGTCACTTGGACTAACTTTACTCTGTGTTAATTTGTAAGTGGGCTACGAATAAGTAGGACATATTATTCGTAGGGGTTAAAGTTTGAACTATTTCGAACATCGAACCAAATTCATGCATCTAAAAATAAAAAATAACTCCAAAAATAAATATTAATTATTATTCCCACTTTTAGTCATACACCAACGCAAATAGGGTCCCCCCCAATTCAGTCACGGGGTCACTAATACTCCTAGAGCTACACACACATACACAGCTCACGCACACTATCACACGGCCCATCCAAGGGGCGTAATTAACAAAGCCTGCCCTCTATCAATAACAGATTAGCATGTAAAAGCGAATGGCCTAATGGTTTGTGTGTGCCGGTAATTGGCCCATAAATTGTTCTGAACAAGCCTTTATATTGTAGTCATTGTAAAATTTTAAACAATAGATAGGATAGACTTATCTATGATGGCGGATAGATAGGTTTACGTGATTTAGGTTATCTAGGATTTGATTAGGTGCTGTTTTTTTTTAATATTAGATTTTATTTTTTTTAAACTTGCCTTTAAGTTCAAAAGTGTTTGGTCAATATACATTGCTTCAGAGTTGAATATTTTTTAAAGATGTTTAAACTATTTTTGATCGATTGCGACTTGTAAAACCAAATTAATCGTACCGATTGCGACTTATAAACCAAATTAATTTTACACATTGTGACCCTGTAGGTTTTGGGTGCTAAACAAAAGATGATTTTTCTTTATAAATTGAGTTTCACATATTCTAGATTATCTGTTTTCTTGCAATTTGTTTGCGCTTGTATTTTACAATTTTAATATGATAATATTTAAACTAACAGCACCAGAATTCCACATACAATTTCCTTTCCTCTAAACCCTTTAAATCATGCAAGTATGACCTCCACAGTCCATTAGTACCTCCATGCACTATATTAGCCAGGTGTTCTCAAAGGAGTTCCCAAGTCGGGTTGCAACTTCATTGGGTGCAGTCAATGGGCCAAATTGCGGGTCTACATAGTCTGTGCACGTCCAAGACAGCCGCTGATTAAGCTTGCTTACTTGCTTCATATAATTATTGTTGGGAATTAGCTGGTTCTATTGGGTTTGTGGTCTTGGAGATTTTAAGAAGAGTATCTCATTTTTTATCTAGTTTGTTTTTAATACTACATATAATATTTACATATTGAGATTCATATTACAATCTATGTAGAGGAAAATGTATGGTGCCATTGAGTCCAAAATCTAACCAATTGACAATTTGGTTAATCATGGCACTAACAACTAAATCAAAGAAGACACAGCCATCAAACATTCAGATAAGTGTCTTAATCAAAAAATGCTAAAAACAGTTTCCCCTGTACATAATTGTTTTTCCTCTGTCCAACTTAGCATCTACGAACACAAGCGACATACAAACTCCGCGCCCATTTCTGTAAGTCCCAGGCACACACATAATATGGTTACCCGATTTCCATTTGTCAGTCAACACAGGAAAACTTCCAAGAAACTTCATGGTCACTGTTTGTTATACACGTCTGTATTGATCCTGTCTAGTAATTATTAGATACCCAGAATATATTTGGTTACCATCGCAATAAGTTCGATTTTAGATCCTTTGTCAACATTATTTATTTGATAACGGAAATTCTGTGTTTAATGGGAGTCGAGACATAGATATTAGACCTCTATAGTAACAACGCTTTCATACTAGAGATTTTTTTCCATCAGTAACTTGATTACTGAACGAAGCCCCTTAAAATCGTAGATAGTATTTTTTTGATTTTAAGTTTGTTCAAACAACTGACTTGAATTAAGCTGTATTTAATGTTATTATTTAGTGACTAACAAAAGGTGAAGATTAAGTTAAATCTGGGTTAAATTTATTATATATCTAGAATATGTCGGTGAAAATAGAACTAGTTTATAATAGGCATTATGTATTAAGTATATTAAATTACAATATTGAGGTAGGTAGCCTGTCAATCATACGCCTAGGGCTTATATGAACAAAGATGGTGGTATTTAATGTTACAACAATGGAAACTTTGATTACAAAATATCAAAATACCAAAAATATATTTTCTAAATAGGTAAATTAAATTGTAACCCACTTTTGATGATTTATTTATCTGTTCTATTTCATGGATGGAATTGAAGTATACCTATAATATCAAGTATCACCCTGTTATGCTAACATTGGGTAAAGCGCCACCTATTGGAAATTGTACATACCACTTTCCTGGAACGTTTCCAACACAGCCTGTTTTGAATTTCAGTTGGACGAGTTGCAAGCGAACGATACTAATAATGTTTAAACTTTTTTCAATTGCGGTTATTTAGTTATAACTTATCAAAGCCTTGTTCTGGATATTTTGTTGTGCAAAGCCAAATCGTAAAATTAACGCCTCGGTTAAATATCCGACCATTTTCCCTGAATTGACTGTAAAAGCTTGCCAAAAAGTCCATAAGATTCAACATAAAACGTTCTCCAAAAAGGATAGCATAAAAAAGCAGCTAAATGCCTCCTTACACGGCGATAACACGGCTAATAATTTAACCAAGGACATAAATAAAGAGAGGAAAAGAAATTATGAGCCCGACAAAATTCGAAGAAAATAAAAACAAATAAGGAGTTCCTTAGTCGGCCATTTAATTTCATGAAAGCAGACGCGTATTCTAATAAGCTGAAAACATTTCTTGGTTTTATTGCGCATTTTCACTTAACTTCCAGTCGGTATTTCTCTTTGATAGTCATTTCGAGCTATAGTCTGGGCATCGTGAATTATTTAGAATACGCCTTCCGAAGATGTGGCATTAAACATTTATCGAGGCAGACCTAACGCTTTTGACTGTTCGTTTGAGGAAACTACTAGTGTGTGGGCAGAGGTACACGTCATCGGCTTCCCGGGAACCAATCGATCCGATACGTTGTTTGATTGCATTTAAATAAATAAACTCCTTCCGTCGCTTTGTGTTCCAGTTTCTAAGTATTCCATATTGTGTGAGCGATATGCTTTTATCGTTTTTGCATAGGGTTAATTTTGTTAATGGTTTACAATTGTTTATCAGAATATTTCTAAGCTTTATGCTTTCCACTGATGCGTGTCATAAATCAAATATAACGTATGCGAATTGTATACTTTCTTTTGAAAACTGTATTTCCAATTGAAATGTGCAATTCTCACATATCTGTACATATGTAGAGAATATACGTTTATATTAATGCGCTGATACAGACAAGGCAAACTTTACAATTCATGAACTGAAACAAGTAGAATTTATATTCTATTGTTGCCTTTACATACGTACCTAGCTAAAACCAATTTATAAACTTGGTACCCTCGACTATTGTCCGGGATTCATCCCAATATGTTGAAGCCTTATATAACTTTATATCGGAGATTAACTTCAGTCATTATCCCCCAGATAATTTTAAGGGACTGTGAACCTTTATAATCAAATTAACTTTATTGGACGGTATCTCGCGTTAAATAAAAGTGGATTACTAATTAATTGTCGTATAATAGATATTAATCGTGTGAGACAATTTTGTAGGAAATAAAAATGGAGGCAATTTATTTTGGAGTGTTTTCAATTACACTGGAATTTTATAATAATATTGGAGACGTTATTCTTTGCTCATTTTTTGGCATCTTACTCATGTTTTATTCTTCAGTAAATTATAAATCCATAAGTATGTTTTCTGTTTTAAAAATATTTTTCAACCAAACAAATTCAGTATTTGGTAAAAACTTTATAAAAGCATTTTTTAAAGTAACATTAACGCGAAAATTTCGATAAGTTCGCAAAATATTTGAATTTAACAGACATCTCTGGCACTCAGGCCTCAAAAATGAATAAGAAAAAGAAATTAAGCTTAGAAAATACAGGCTCTCGCGAGACAAAAAAGGTTACATTAAACCTGGGATCCTATTTTGAAAAAAGGGAGCGTTTATTCGTCGTCCAATTGGCGGTGTAAGTAAAGTCGGTCTGTTTAACCTTTGTCAGTAGAGTGACAGTCCGATACGAGCCGATACGTTACCTAATGCTTAACGGAAAACTTGAGCCTTGTATCGATTCTGTTTTACGTTACAAAGCCATTTTGTTACAAATCTGTAAGTTAATGGTAGAAAATAGAAGGCTTTTCCTATTTTTGTATAGGTCAATTTGAAAAGTTTTATGTAATTGTGGATTGCGCTGTTTAGCTATAATATAACATAACCATAACCAGTCGTTGAATTGTCGCCAATTGTTCAAATCGGCAAAGTGGTGACTGGTTATAGTTTGGTTGTTAATTGTCATTATTTCTACATGGTGCAATCGAACCTAAAAACATGGAGATCTAGAAGATTTGGAGAAGAAATATATCCATTTTATAAATTTGGACGACACATATAGCTGGCTGGATGGTATGCTATATTAACATAAGCACTCTTCTTTACCTTATTACACTTCTGAAATGAATACTATGTAACCAAGTATATAAGAAAGCACTTCAACAATGAGACCAATCATACGAAATATGAAAAAACTCGCACAACCAAAATTGCAATTTTTATCTCTTCAAATAAGTATGCATGTCATGCTTTTAAAACGTGCTATGAAAACTGTATTTTTTGTGTTGTACACACTCGTTACACATAACTGGCGCGGCTGCCAGCCATGACATAGACTTGGCAGCTCCATGCGAAGCTATGAATTCAATATGCTGTGTCGTTATGTTGTATGGACGATGATGGCCAAGAAGTTTACGTTTATGGACGAAAAATCTGGATCAAACTGGCTTTTTGGGGGAGGTTTTAACTGGTTTTGGGTGTATGTTTTAGTAGCGGTGCAGTTAGTGTGAACCGTTGCTTTTGGATCATACGATGATATCCATTCAATCCAGTTAGTTCGGTAGTAGATCGTATGAATAAACTATCGCTTTACTGATATTTGTAATTAGAAATTTGAGAATAATAATAATTGATGGTAGTAGGTGTTGCTCTGAACTGAACTAAAAAATTTTGTAAGAATTTATTCCTCATTCATCAGATATATTTCTTTTCAATTTTTAACTAAGTAGCGACTCATACCATCACTAAAACGCAAAAAATACAAAATCCCGATACACCAAACGTACCAAAGCATCGTTATTCGGTTTGGTTCGAAATCGAAAGCGCAGGCGTACCCGGACGCGAATCGAGATTATCCATTTCCTTTCGATAAGTAAGAAGTTTGCTTCTACAAGATTAAATATTGCAGCCCCTTGGTACCCCGTGGCGTGACTAATGTTCTGTCAGATGTACTGTATGGAAAAAACTACGAGAAACTCGTCTCGACCCGTTTTAAAGCAAAACTAGGAAAACCAATTTGTAATGTCGGGTTGGCCGGTTTGTGAGAAATTCGAGCTTTTTTTTAAGTTTTGTTTTAGGGGTTTTTCGTGGTTATAGAGAAAGTTCATGGATATGTTGTTACACCAATGATTACACAATACAGTTATATTATACTAAATATACTACACTATACTACTAAATATACTATATATGTTGAAATATTTTTCTAACCATAGAAAAATATTTCAACATTCAATATACCGCCCCTCAGATCAATTTTTACGGCGGAGCAAGCGAGTCTTGAATGATCTCGCTCCATTACTCTCTCCAATGTGTCGACATCCTGCCGATTTGTAGCACAATATTCAATTATTTTCACATTTCAATGCAATTCGGTTAGCATAGTTCGGTAAGCAAGTTCTGTTGGTTCTACCGGAATGTTTTAGTAATAGAATTGTGCGGAATTATAGGTAGATATCGGAATTTATTGTTTGAGTTTATATTTTAGGAAAAAGAAGTAAATAAATACGAAGTGGAACGCATCTGAAGACTGCACAATATATAGTTAAAAAAATATTATTTGGCTGCACATCTTTTGACATCCATTCAAAACTTGAAACAACACAATCTTACACAGCAACAAAAAAAAAACAAACGACGACCAGCGACGCGGAATAAAATTCATATGACAACGCCCAAGACTGCCTCAGTGCCATTTGTTAACAGAATGCCAGAGGCCGATAGGTATATGGCAAACCGTAGACGATATTATAGATGCTTGGCCGACACCACGGGGCTTGGCTGGCATCTTGCCACGTGGCTGTAACACCATACTCCGAGCTATAAACCGCTCCCAAGTTTGGATTAAGAAAGATTAATTGTCGCATGTGAGGAATTTTACTTTAGCTGTTTTGGATTGCGATTTCTGGGATAGCTAAGTGTTTGTGGTGTGGTGTAGTGGGGTTAAATCGTTCAATCAAGTGTTATTTTTCATGTTCAAATGTTGAGCTACGGCTTTCCTATTACGTTTTCATATGTCGTATTTTTTAGCAACAGCTTGAAGTCTGGATTTATGCCCTGTTGATGGCAACATTTTAATGCTAGAATAATTTTCGCTGCCAAGTTTTCAAGCCAGCTAGGGATTCGATGTCAAATTAAATCACAAAAGTATCAAACTGCACGAAAAAAAAGACAAAAGCGTATGCCATGCAAGCCTCGTTTGAATAGCGAACGTTACGAAACATACTTTAGACAAAGCACAGCAATGCTGGCACAAAACAAAATGGGTAAATAGAAAAATGTAAGCAGTTCTGCCATCGGGCTGCACTCTGCCTCTGCCTGCCTTAATCCAAATAGTTGGCTGTGTCCGAATAGTTGTACGTTCAAATCTTTATTGCACCCGCTTAATTTCGCGAAACTATGCCGGCCGGCGCTAAATGAATTTATTATGCAGTACTGTGTAAACGATGCTGAGTTTTTGGAGTCTTTCGTTTCGTCAGTTCAAAGGGAATATTGTGGAAATATCTCTGTTTGTTATTGAATTACGTCTTTAAGTTCTGTTCGTGTCTTTGTGAAGTTTTATTGTACTTGTTGGTATTGGTTGTAGATTGTTGCCGGTGCTTCAGTTTTGGGTAAATTTGAATTTTATGCTGTTATTTAAGTTATTTTTATCAGCCTTTTGGCGATAAGGTGTCATGATATTATCAACCTACCAAAAATCGAGATTGTAGATGAAGCAAAAACATGTTTATCTTCTAGGAATTTTCTAATTAAAAGATACATTTAATGCTATAAAATCAATTAATTCCCACACAAATACACACTCAATGAAAATTATTACGTACAACACGTATCTTGTATAGGTAATAATATACCTAGGTAATTGCAGGATATAAATCGTAAATTACCCGCGGTAATTATTACTTACATAGTAAAACGAGTCGTTGATAATGTTATATGTTATGTACCAATATCCTACGGTGTACTGAGTACCTATATTATTTATAGCTACAGAGTAAAACGGATTTGACCTCATTTATTAGTAATAAATAATATGAAGAATGTTAACGATAAAGTATCTAAGAATGCCTATACAATTATTGCTGAAAAAAAATATTGAGTAAGTGTATCTGTGGATCAAATACATCCAAGACCATAGGCCAATTAGTCCCTGCTTTTGTTGGTTCAAATATTACTATTGTTTACAATCAGAGTTTTATCAATATTTACATCCCGGAATGTCGTAGGTAAAATATCTAAAAATTGTGCGTTAAAACATTCATAGTTAAAATTATGTACAAAATGAATTAATAAACTTTTCGTTTCATTGATTTATAGGTAGTTTTAATGAAATACCTACGTCATATTAGGTATATGTACTACTGCCTAGTTGCAAGAGCTAGAGTAGGCTTAATCTCAGCTACTAGCAAAAGGCCAGTCATGTACAACGTATTTACATATAGCAAGCCAATATTTGGTCAAATGTTGACAAACAACGTTCACTTCGCTCAAATATGCTTCACTATAAGCCAAGCATGATGTACTATATGTACATACCTACCTACCTATCGAAATGTATTAAGATAAACATACATATACCCACAGAGAACTAAATGACTATCGGAGATGCCATAATGGAAAATGTCCTAAGGAAACAGCGCGGTAAAATGCGGGTGTGCAGGGGACGCCAGGGACGTTCCTGTCTCCGCCCTAAAATGCTTTCTTTTGAGCTCGACCATTTTTTGTAATACCAAAAATCGGTGACGATGTCTCAAAGAACTCGAACGTCAGTTCACTCGTAACAGATTTTTTGGTCATGTCAACAGTACGTATTTGACCTAGAAGAAGGCGCCTGACCTACCTTCATTATGGCATCTCCACCCATCTTTCTTTACTCCGTGCAAATACCACGTGCATTTGCTTCGAATATAGAACTGTGACGTTCGCTATTGTACAAGGCGTCCCCGACTGAAGCTATGAAATATTCATTCTACTATACATTATTTTGGTATTTCGGTACCTCTAAATATAGAGGTGGTTTGAATCGTTTGGGAATTGTGGAAAAATTGCGTGTTTCCGAGCCTGTTTCTTTATGTGGTGGTGCGTATGGTGGTATGTCACATTTCAGATGTCAAACTTTAAATTGTTTTTTTTTCTTTATTACAACGAATAAAAAAATACCTTTTAGGAAGTGAAAACTATTCATGTTTTTGTGCCAATCAATCAAAACCAACTAAACCATACCTAAAACTGAATTGTGTACAAACATTTCACCTACCCATCACACACACGTTCACACGCACATATTTACCTAACACCATTTGTTTTGAACTAACGCTCGATTCGTTCACAAAGCGAATCAATT
This sequence comes from Helicoverpa zea x Helicoverpa armigera, assembly GCA_033682625.1. Lineage (NCBI taxonomy): Eukaryota > Metazoa > Arthropoda > Insecta > Lepidoptera > Noctuidae > Helicoverpa > Helicoverpa zea x Helicoverpa armigera. Next base: position 6,936,422 of record JAWIIS010000011.1, read on the forward strand.
CGAAACTGAAACGCATTATATCCGGATGGCCACCGCCATAGTTCTCGAGTTTGACGCATACCGAGCTGTCGTAAGACCGAACACGTCTGACAGAGCCCATATACTGACTAGTCACTGCACAGAGTGGACGTGTAGACATCCATTCAATAAAGTCGGGCACAATGTACTAGGTTTATCCAATACAGATAAGCTTGAATGAGATTGCATGGGTGTAATCTTGTATGGACTAGAAACATCTTCGTTTGAAATTCTGAATGGATTTGATGCGAGTGTTTGTACGGGTTTTCTATTCCATTGTTTGTTTTTATATTGAAAGTGGGGCGCACATTAGCATAAATTATGTTACTCTGGTTTTATTTTTATACGCGTATTGTTTGTACGCTATTGTAACACTACTCTTGACATTAATATTTGTGAGTACACCTACTTTTTGATTTAAATATTTAAGGACAGTTTGTAAACATCATAACAATTTTCAATTAATATTCGACTACAACAATAATAACAAAACCTACCAATTCATTTGGAAAATGTAATATTTGTATTAATAACATTAATTAAGACTGGCTTATATAAAAATATTGTTCTTCCCCTCATATTGTTTGTAACATTTTAATCAAATGTAGTGTAGTAACGTAAATGTATTAGAGTAATTACTTGTGTGCCAGTGGTTGGCAGACTGGCATGGCCAGATGCCAGTAACGGCCTTACTAACAGCTTATCTTAGCTCCCCTGTTTTATGTAGGCCTTGCTTTGTTCTAGCTTGGTTTATTTTTATGTACGTCGTTAGAACAAGCCGTATACACTGTCTTGGCTTATCGAAAGTAATATTGGTGGACGGTTGGCTAACTGTTACAAGTAAATAGACTTGTGTATGTTGTATCTAGTTCAGATGACACTTCCAGCGACTGGCTACAGCTTTGTTGTTTTAGGTGAGAGCATTAACATTTACATGTTGCCGTAAAATATTATAGCGACCCGGCCTAGATACTGGAGCTTACCATTTTTTTCTGAAGTAACAATATTCTTATGTAGTGTACCTACGTATCTTGGGATCGTAAATAACAGTAGGTAAGTATTTGAAGAAAACATTGTAGTTGTTCCGATGGTTGAAAAAATTTACCCATGGCAACTGATATTCTGTACACATTCATAGATAGATTTTGAATTCTCATTTTCATGATTTTATGTGTCTTGAAACTAATTGTTGTGATTACTAAAAATCCCCTTGTCTTACAGATTGTGGTCATATAAAAACACGTATCTTTCCAAGCATCTAAATACCCCAAAAATAAAACACACCCCACAAAAACAAAACACAACAAGAAAAAAAAGTCGAAAGCAGTACTCAAGATAGTCAGACGCGTCTTAGCCCCAACTTGAAGGTTGTGCTAAATTATTCACATACAAGTAGGTGAGGCAAAAACTGAGACAAAGTGAGTCTCCGGGCGTTCATTACGACTCTGCGACTGACACGCCCTCTGTGAGAGACGCGCCTGAATTTTGACTAGCAGATATATGGTGGCCTCTTATGGTACATCGTGTGTTTTTGAATAGTAGTAGGTACCTACTGTTGAGTATGTAAGTGATGTGATGGGAGATAGACTTAAAAAATGTTGATTGGAGTTGATTTTTGAAAAATTTTGTGCAGTTTGTGCTTATAAAAAAATATGGAACTTTTGTACTTCAAATAAAGATTAGAGCTGAGTTTTTTTGAAATTTTGTGCAGCACCAGAAAAATTAAAGATGGCATTTTGCCTTGCCATCCTGACTTGACTTCACAAAGCAAATTTAACATAAATGTTTAATATTACTTAGACTACACTCCAAACGCAATTCAGGACAATTTAATTCACAATAAAATGCAGTTGAAGCTAAACTAACCAAATGCAGCACTAAGGAGTATCGTTATTCAAAAAAAATATGGTAATAATGAATGAACGATTTCGGTCGGCACAGCTGGTGATTATAGCATTGTCACCCTCAGTCGTTCGCTGCAGTTGTCCTGAGGGTGACACGCATGACGTCCTTCATGCTTGTCTAAGTGAAAGAATAAAAATAAAAAATTGCAGTTGACGAGGCGAAAAGATAAAAATCTTAAGCATTTGTTTATGAGATGCGGTTTTTCGGGGTCTTTTGATTTGGTGATCAATCTTACTTAGCTGTTGTCAGTATTTTGGCATGATATTGCACCAGCTTATTTATGAATAAAACTTATCAAGCAATGCATATATTCAAAACTTATTATTGTAGGTATGTATTTCAGTTCACAAATCCATTAAAGAGTTACCATTAAAAACGATTTAAATGAACTTGTCCACTTATTTTTTTTTTGTAATCAAGTATTAATTTAATATTGAAAGGAGTATTATCGTTTCACATGAAAAGACGGAAAAAGTGGTTTGCATGCCTGCGGAAATTCGGGTCAATGTGGAGTGTCAGCAAAAACAATACTGTCACTAACAAGTGAACATTTTGATTTTAAAAAAGGTGACATAATTATAAAAAAGTATATTTTAATGATTTAATATTAAACAATAATGACAACTTTTTATACTGATTTTGATATAATTATATCCAGCCACAAAATACACTTTAATTATTTTATTAAGGATCAATATCGTTAACACAATACACATAGATTTATTTAAAGCTTTATATACCCATGGAGCTTCGATTCAGCTTACTTTAACATCTAAAATGCCTTTAATCCGGGATTGCTCGTCTTTCACACCCCAAAGATCGGGACGGTTGTTATCTGAAAATCTTTTGTTCTTGTCACGGACACCCGCATACATATTCCGAGTCCCCGCCGTCGCCTATTTCCATATCCCTCAAATATATCATTGCGTTTGGAATATTTTATGCTGTCGGTATCTAACCGGCGTTTTGTGGTAATGTCTTCGTTTGATGTATAGCCGTCAAGAACACTCGTGGTCTAAATATCTTGCCATTATGTATATTGTGGCCACATTAAGATGTAACGTCGCAGAAGGGAGCCTCTTAGCGTTTTTTCTGTGCGTAATCACGACCCAGATTGCTCTGTCGCGAAACATAATGCCGCATCGCCCAGGAAATTTGTTAAAATTATAGACGAACATTTATTTCTCCAGCCGAAATATCGAATATGGGCCTGACTTCCTTTTACTAAAAGTCCGATGAAATTACTGGGAAAATGGTGCCTCGTTTGTGCTTAATTCGTACATTTATTTGTGCAATCTTTTTCGACGAGATGCGAGAGCAAAAATAATTGAAACAACCATTTTTCTCAGTACGGGAAATTAGCGCCGAGATTGCGCTTTGTTAAATTTAATTGGATGACTGTATAGACAATGAGTGACGATTCACCGACGCACGTACTTAATAACTGGATGACAGGGGAAAAGTGAAATATAAAAGCGTTATAAAGTAAAGGAACGAAGTGCAAAGAATTTTGTATGAATTACAAATGAATTTTCTGGAGTCGTTCAAAAACTCGCACAGCGAAATCTCCTTCCGCGGCTACTTCGTTAAATAATGTAAGGAACTGTGGAGGTGCGCGAATTGCGGCAACCGACTCGAACAAAACGCGCCGGAGCCGCTTGAATTTGCAATTTCAAGGCGTTTCGTTCTCTCACAATTTGCTTATACCGAGTCCCACGTTGGGCGCCATTCTATGTAATTCGGTCCGCAGCCGCACTAAAGTTAAGTAATCGCACACGGTCGCGCGCTTCCAGGACCTCCTTATTTTTTTGGCATCGTTTCAAATTAAAAGCGATAAGAGTAAGCCTGCTCCTTTTACAGAGCCTCACTGGCACGTCGAAACAAAGCCATCTACTTACAGCATACACAATTTATCACCCTTTGTTGGAAGAGCGTCAGAACTGTCAGCTGTAACTATACAATGAAATTAACAACTAATGACGTTTGCTGCTTTCCTTCTCTTTACACCGTTCCAATATAATTTGGCTCACTTCACAGGCGAATTTCAACTCATCCACGGGTAATACGACATGGGAGTTGAAACTAAATTAATAAACAAAATTTTATGAGCAATAATATGAACGAACTAAACCGGGATCCTCAATGGAGGTCGAGCTCGCCTTTCATTTTGTCTTCAATAATGAACAAGTGCTGACCCTCGCAAGCTGCGCGAAATTTAATTTTAATACGGGACTGGGCACTATCTGGGCGACGTTGCCTAACACAACACGCCTGCCTCGCGTAGATTAGAACTCGCTTACAACATGTTTGTTCACGGCTAATGTTTTTGACGCTATTATACGTGTTAGGACACATTAATCTTAATTGTATACATTTCTAACTTCAAATTCTCAGATAAAGGGTGTTCGGGCGGCGAGCCATTACTAACAAAATTATAATGGGACATCCAACATTCTTCGGCGGTACAATTGGTACAAAATTCGCTGCAATTTCATGAATTGTCGTCGGCAGTTATTATTCGGCGTGTAAGCGGGAATTTGTCTCTCCAGGACATAGCTGGTTTTGTCCTGGAGTTTCCCGTAAATTCGCATGGTTCGCTGGCTCCTTTGAAAAGTCGCGGTTGGTTTTACGCTTTTGGCGGTATTGTTTGTGGCGTTTTGACTTTGAATTTTAACCATCCTCGTTCACAAATTGCGGCGAGATGAATAATGTTTTGCTGTGCAGTTTGCGCTTGAGTAATAATTGTGCATTTTGGTTTGAGTTAGTTTCGATTTGCTTGAGATCATAACTGTCTTAGTCAGATCTTAACATCAAAGAGGGTAACTGAAGTTCGTGTTCATACTCACAGATATTTTCGTTAACGAGTCTTGATCACTGGCTCACAAACTTAAAATGGAATTAACTCCATTTCATAATTATATTTTCTTAATAAAACGTCTGCATTAAGTCAAGTTGTTGTTCACAGCGTCGGAACAAAAAAGTTCCGAGGAATGCAACCTACTTTTTGCCGTGAAAAGATGTTGAGTGGAAATATCTGTGTACAGATGCATTCGACGTGCTTAATCTCTCAAATCCTTTGGAGATCTCTTCCCCATTGCTCGTCTTAGAACACTGGAATGCAGGGCAACGATTTGAAACCAAAAAATATGGGAAGAATTTCTTCTGATGCGCAGTCTGGTGTTGTAAATGGGGAGATCTGTTTATTTTTATGTTTTAAAATTATTTCGTTTTAGTCACACTTTCTGAACTTTTGGCTTTTAAATTGACCCATTTTTTTTAAAGTCTACAAATATTAACATTACATTGTTAGAAAATTATTTACCAAATGTTACTAAGTACCAAAATTAATTATTACACAGTCTACCACATCTCATAATAAACAGAATAAAAATAAAATCCGTCAGCTGTTTTGTTATGAAAGTCAGTGAAGGAATCGGGTTACAGCCCGCAGTCAACGACCTCTAGCGGATATTAAACTTGACAATTTATTTCTATACGTGTCAAGTACTCTTGACATCATATTGGTACTTTAGAAGGCCTGTGCTCGCTTACTTGGTATAACTAGAACATCTTGTTCTGGTACTAAATCATAATTTGAGCAATTTTTGTGGAGTATTTTTAGGCATACTTACTAAGCTTAGAAGCTGATATAAATTTTTCGTTATTTTTGGCTTGATAAATTGAGTATGATAGTTTTATCTACTTAGGTACCTACGTCAAATTTTTATCTCACAGTGCAAAAAGGTCTCGACTCTTTATAAGTGTGTCGTGACTGTTTGCTTATCACGTATTTCGAGTGTGAAACTTCGTCTAGAATTTGTACAATTTAATCATACGTTATCGCAAACCTTAGTTTACCTTCACAGTTCGACAGTAAAATCCGGCTTATTTATCCAAAATCCCGTCTCGTATTAGGACTATCATTTGGAATTAGCAAATCTGATTGTATAGTCTTTGTACTTTCAGTGCCTTGTCGACTGTAACAAATTAAAGTTAATCAAAGACTCGGTTCGGGAATCTAGTGTACTATATATACTATACATAGATTGTATAATCGCTTTGTCTGTGAATTTTACCAGACTTCCCATCGGTTTCGAGTTCTTTGTGAAGTTCTTTGGGAAAACGAGGTCGTTTTAATTATTTGAGTATATTAGTATGTGTGTTTTTGTATGTAATTGTTTGTTGTTGTAGCGAAGATGGTTGACATAAATATGTACCTACTTTAAAATACTAAAAACTCGTGTATAAGTTCTACTATAAACTCTAAACAGAGCTAGAACAGTACAAACAAACACCCAACCATTTATAGATATACATATATTTAACAACGGAAAAGTCTTCATTTCCCGTGTCACATGGAAAGTCCTATTGGAACCATTGTGTTGCCAGTAATATTAAAATTCCACTATAAACTGGAATAAAGCGGAATCGATATATTTAACGTAACAATAAATATGTTTCGTAAATGTTTTCTGGTGATGTGTTAAACCACAATTGTTTCGTTTTTAAACAACTTTAAATGTTTTGTTTGAGGACAGTTTAAATGTTTCTCTCGTATTTATTCTTAGTTTAATTGAAAGTTTTATGGCGTTTATGGTCTGAACACATAGTTCTGTCAGTCAGTGCAAAAATACTAACGGCTGTCAAACACACAAAATATTCCACTATACATGTAGTTGTCACGAAGAACATTAAATGATATGTCCTAAAACTATGAAATGATGAAAAAATAAGCCAAAATTACAATATCTTTCTTAGAAACTCAGATTACAACAAAGCGGGAAAATGAACAAGCAAAATTCGATTATGGAATGATATTATTTTTTTAAATATTCTGTAAAGCGAAAGCAGGCAAAGGAAGCACATTAAAAATGCCACTTTAGCTCGGAATCCCTGATTCTGCTTCGTTGACGCAATTAATTTTATATTAACGCAAAGCGCCATCTGGAGTCAGTTTTCTGAATTAAAATTGTGTATTTTCTGAGTTTGTATATTTGTGAAGTGACTGTTTCTGGCGTACCTGAGAAACAAGAACGGTGGATACGAAGACCTTATTTCGTAATCAATATATTAAAGATATATTCTTCAAGTAGGTACCTACCTAATAGATGAGTTCAAAAGTTATTGTAATGCATTGTGTTAAACTTTAAAATATAACTAAATATTATCGTTATTTTACACCCTGTATTCTATGTCCTAAAAAAAATTACAAAAGACGATATAAATATACCTAGCCGTAGCCGTTGAATATTCTCAAAATACCTGAGTCTGAGTACATAAAATAAATTAACTGTCCTCAGTGACTGTTTGAAGAGGCTGCCATAAAAAAGGTTCCAAACAAAAGTAAATAATGTCCCTGTAATTAATGGACAGTAAAATTAACTTTCCTGGATCATTTCACGTTTATTTTTTAAATATTTAACTTACAGTCAATGTTTTTTGAAAAATATTCCACGTAATATTTTTTTTTCTGAAAAAGTCTGTCTTGTTTTTGGTCTACTTAGGTTAAATGCCTTGTCATCGATGTAAATACTAAGCTTAACTGTAGAGCTTTTAAAGTAAAAGAAAAAATATTAGCTTCTATTTTGAAGGTAACATCTGTCCTTTAAAACGCTTGATAAAAACTTAAATCACATGCTGACATGCTTTTTGAATGAGATTTTCAATAAATGAACCTGGTATTATTTCATTCATTGACATATTCTCACAAAAGAAGTACCTTCGTCACCTATGTAGATTTTCTCAATTTTCTTTGCGTTGTAAAATATGGTAGAACAAATTAAAGGTTAAAACCTTTTTTCACAAAAAAACCTATCAATTGACCTCCATTTTATTATAATGTTACATACCTCAAGCTCACCTAACAAATTATTTCTCAAAATATTAGCTCACAAAAAAAACTTCTACGCAGCAATTTCTAAGTGAACCTTTATTATTCATGTGTGCAAAATGTCGTTCGGTCACTGGCCTTAGATAAATTAAACCTTTTAAGCCTATACAGTGTGTGTCGTTCACAATCACATTAAATGACATGCGTTAATATACTGGCTAATATATGTCGATTAACACAAAGAAAAAAGAAAAATACGTAAACATAAAAAATGCACTTTTCAAACTAAGAAAATATAATAAAAAATGTGCGAAAATTAGAACACCATATAAAAGTCAGGCATCACAAACAACTGAAATTTTCCCTTGAAAACTGACAGCTGTCAACTGATCAAAACATTCGATACTTCTAACTTTATCTCTGCTTTACACATGATGCTGTAAATTATAAAAACGAAAAATAACTCCTGTAGTTAAACTACCGAATGGATTAGGTTATTTTTTTTACAATTCGCCATAGAATATCAGAAAGTATATGCGATAGGATTTAATGTGATTGTGAACTACACACCCTGTATATATCAGGTTTGCATTACTTTTCATCTCTTTTCATCAGGCAATGTGACATTGGACGTCCTTTTTGACTGCTACTGTCATTGTCAGGTATTCAATTTGACCGTAATCGGTTTGACCGATCTCTTATTTCCGTTTTATTATAATTCAATTACTGAAAAGGACGTGGTTGTAATTTATGTAGTTGTGAAATTATGTGTGTGTGAAGTTTTCATGTGTTTATGAATCAGTCCAATATTGCTGGGAATTTGTTAATTTTTTAAAATTAACACTAAGTCAGCAACTTTATGTAGGTAGCAGTGATGGTCCAATATATCTTTTTCTAAAAACTCTAAGTTGCACGCCTGTCAAAATTGCCATATATTTAATTATATATTTATGTGCACACTATACATATATACAAACTAAAAATAAAATACTATATACAAAATATATATAAACATAAAACATAATATAAAAGAGCATCGATCAGGCGTCGAAGTATTCCTCCGCATATTTAATGGTCTCAAACAAGTTTCTGTTATCGCTTACCATATCATTTTTTTCACTCAAATACTTTTAAATTGGCCTTTACTAGTTGCGGACGTAAACCTAATTTACGGTATAACTACTAACTCCTCAGTATAATCCTTACGTACCAGTCAATACTTAGCTTTGAGCCGCCGCAAGTATGCGTCACGCGTAATTTATCACGTGCAAAGTTACCCGTTGCTAGGCAACCAGTCGTTACTTGAATACTAATATCGAGTGTTTGTAATTTACCGACGCGTTTGATACTAACTTTGTATGGAAGACGGATGGATTAATATGGAAGTGGAGACAATGGTGCAACGGCTACCGTTATGTAGTTCCCATACTGTGACCACCTTTTGTGGTGCTGGTTTCCATGCAAAACGCATTCTTCATTAGGTTAGTTGGCCATAAAAAGTTGCTATAAATGGCTAGGTTATTGTAATTATATAAATCAATCATCAAGATCAAAGATGCTCAAATAACAGTCGGTAGAATCATCGGCACGAATCTTGAGCGCTGACCTTCACCTGCGCAGAAGTGATTTATTAACAAAGAACCAATCCCGAGTGACGGCTATGACGCGATGCGCTGCGGCCCAATCACCGCTTTAGCCCGCCCCCGTGCCTCACTTCTTACCACAAAAGGGGCCCAATAAATTACTTCTGTGCAGGTGAAGGCCAGCGCTCAAGATTCGTGCCGATGATGATAAGCAGAGAGAAATTAGTCATGTCAAGATGGTCATCCACGGACCGACCGCGTCATGCATTCCTTAACCTTATCTCGTTGGTCTAGTGGTCGCAAGCGGGGCTGCTATGCTCGAGGTAACGGGTTTGATTCCCGGGTCGGGCCGAAATTTGCTTTGTGGGTTTTCTTAAACTTTCACAAAGCAGGCCGTCGTCTGGAAGTTGGTGATTGATTCACCCGTGCATCGGAGAGCACGCAAATGTCGGTCCTGCGCCTGATCTCTTTCCGGTCATGTCCCATCGGGTTATGAGATTGAAGGAATAGGGAGTGCACCTGTGTCTGCGCAATGCTCGTGCACTATAATATGTCCTGCGCAGTTGACTGATCTCCTTAAATGAGATCAGCCGTCGTGGCCGAAATCGGCCGTGGACGCCATTATAATCGACTGCTTCTTAGACATAAGCACCGATTATTATCAAATGATATAACTACAAATGATTTATACCAGTCTTTCTTCTACCATTTCATCACAATCAGTCACTGTACAAGAAGTATCTGCAATCTGTTCCCGATTCGCATCAATTTATGGTCTCTGGAAGTGTATGTCGTTGGCAAGGGTAATTAATTACCATCGGCTTAACAGACGGGTGTCACTGCGAGACTTCGCGATTATAAACGGTTCACTTCATTTTGTATGTGTATAAGTACTTAAACTGTATATATATACTATGTGTTTACTGTAAATATGTATAGGAATGCTTGATGAACTGTGATAAAGCTAGGGAGTGAGCAGTGAGATGTGCTTGGTGAAGGATGTGCTTAATGCTTTGAAGGTGATGATTGGTAATACTGCCTTAGCTGTAGATGACTTTTTTATGGGGTCTAAAAACAAAAGATGTCCACTTTCCTCACATTTTCTCAGACAACCTCTTTCTAAGTATTTCATTATAAGTTTGAATTTTGCACTACTCTGTCAAATAACTTTACCGTTCTAAGATCAGTGATTTGGGGCTTCTTTTGTATATTTTGCTGATCACACCAGTGCAGTACCTAAGTAGGCTAAGTTCAAAGGCTAGTTCGGAGAGCAACACAAGTTATACTATTAGAAGCTACACAAATTTAATCCATAAATATGTATAATGTTTTTAATGTACTTTCCACACATTTTCCACGGAGATCTAACTTGGACATCAAAATGTGGTCAACCACATTGTTTACTAAACCCATAAATACATACAAGGCAGCCATCTTTCCAGAATCTTATAGAAAACAGCTGTAAACCTGCTTCACCTATAAGGCAATGCGAGTAAGCAAATCGCAAGTAAAAGTGGTTTGGATCAGACATCCGCATTGCAATGGTAATCTATGCATTTTACCGAGATTTCTAAGATCTGATGTCATAAAGCTGGAATAAAGTAAGAGTTAGTTAAAGCGAAAATAATTCGATTGTTAATTTTTTATTTAAACATCACTGAATTAATCACCATCTCTATATGAGAAGTGGCCTTCTCTACAGTGGAAAAACAATGGTATATGATTCAACATCAGATGTTTTCATCATCCCTGTTTTTTGAAAAAAAAAGTCTGCAAAGATTCACTTTCGTTTTGGCGTTAGTTGTGAAATCGGCTAATCCCCCTGAGAACGTTAATTTGACCGTTGCTATGCAACGGATGTCTAATATGTAACCCAATTATATTCCCGTTATATATAAAAGATTTATTACCTGACGACACCACCGCGACCCAATCTAGTTAAAATCTAAAAGTACTTAAACTATTTAACCCGGGAATCAGAGTAAGTCGGAACTCAAACCACAAATTAAAGCGTATTAACTATTTACGAACTCTATTTAGCTCTTTGACTTCTCCAATTTATTATCAAACACGTAACGCCAACATACGAAGTTTCATTTTAATGTTAAATGTTACCGGAGAGTCGCGGTCGGCTTACAAACAACACGCAGTAATCTCAGGGCCCGCACCCTCCCATATATCACTACTTGTGACATTTCCAGCTAATAATTCAACTCAGACGATGTTAGCGAAATAGTGTAATTAGCTACGACCACTTCAACTAGCCCTCCACGCGCCTTACAAAGTCCTTGACTTCAGAGGTCAAGCAACACTAGGCGAAACTCTATAATTGGTCAGATTATAATGATTTAAATGAAATTTTGTTTCACACTCTCCATTTGATTATTCGCTTTAAATTGTGTAACACATTGCTAAATGTTCCTCTAAATCTTTTTCCTTGAAGCCTTAATATGCTAAACGCGTTTCGCGTTCCTATTAAAATGTATATTTATGTGGCTACATTTACTTGGAGCACTTAAGAAAATTTTACCTCTCTTGTGAACTCACCAAGGCGTGAGAGTATGTAAACTGTACTTTTCGGCCCAAATTAAGTCTGAAATGTACCGGCAAACATAAATATGAACGAAGTCGCTGATACGATGAAATACATAAAGTATTTAAATTCTTTGGCGTCTTTGTGCCGTCAACAGTACTGTTTTCTTGATTAAATTGCGCGTACTTTATGTGTGTTTTCAAAATACGCTTTGACTGTCGAAAGGTAAACCTAAAATACTTTAGCTATAAATAGGAAGACGATACTGATACTTTTTGAATCTTAAGTACATACATTTGAAACAAAAGTTCCTTGACCTGAAAACACATACTGGACGATATACCCCATGTACCTATACCACCAAAAATAATATAAGAAGAAGACAAAAGCACCCAGAACAACCCGAAAAAACCCACTTAAAAACCCCCAAATGCAACAATAGCATTTTGAAACAATAAACAATGAAAACAAGGTTTTATTCTGCCATAACAATAAAAAACGCACCTCGTTCTTTTACTTTTTTGTTTAAATATTCAAGCATTAATCTGTAGGTACTGGCTGGTACTGGCTTGGCCCTTAGCGCGAAAGGATCGTAATGGCTGCATAGCTAATGATTCCTGAAGGCGAATTAGATTAAATTTTTGATTCTGTTTGTTCAACGGTAGTTGTGAAATATTCAAGTGTTTGTAACTAGTGTTTTTCAAATGTATGTAAGTTGAAAGTTATTATAGTACCTGTAAGTATGAAAGTGACAGCATTATGAAAATTGTTAAAAATATGACGTATCAAGAGAAATATATGGCTTAGTAACTTACACAGTTAATTTAGTAAATAATTATTAAATCGTAGTTGCCAGCAAATATAAATAAGAACCAAAAAATAATAAACATTGTAAAAACCAACAAATCCTATATTTAATTACTCGTTATCAGCATGATGTGAACATATCTAAAAAAGCATTAATTTATTCTTATCAGTAAAATTAAGTCGATACTTGAAAAAAAAAATACCGTGGATATTCTCAGATGTTATTGAGTCTTTCATTAAAATAAAGCTGTTTACTTTAATGCATTCTGTTTGCTAGATCGCTTTGATCAATAATTAAACTTCGCCTTTCTTTAATCGCCTTTCGTTCACTTAGTGTTTGTGCACACGGAAATAGGGGTGTATTCTTAGAATTGAGAATATCGAGCGAAAAAAAAACATTATTTAATTTTCTATCATTTTCTTTGAAATGTATAGGACATATCTCCATTTAAAAATACCCATATTTATGTCAATTTTCGAGATTATTTGATTAGACTGTTTACCATTATCTAATTAACAGAAATTCGAATCGTATTTGTCATAATTAATATGTATGCTAGTCATTGCTCGCTGTAAAGTAAATAGCAATTCTGCGAAACAAACAAATTTCAAATCATATTACCAGTTTTGCTAATTTTGAGCTAATACTCGTATATTCTTGGTAATTGTACTGCCAATCCCGTTGGAACATAATCATATTAATTAAATAATAGGCTGTGTTCCAAATATATGAAAACTATTACTATGAAATTATCACATGACTCCCGCTGTGGGTTAGCAGCGTGAGGGAGTGTCAGACTCTTACCGACTAAAACCCACCATGTTCCTTCTCAAGCCCTTTAAGCACACTTGCTTCTTTAAAATTCTAAAAATATCGACCACTCTACTCAGTATACGGTCTTAAAATATCGTGTGTTTCCAGAATAGGCGAGTTTCTTACAGTGAACTGTTTTCATTAGGGGCACACGCGATGTCCGTAGGCAATTTCCTTTCAGTCGCTTTATCCATCATTGATTCACTAGTCGACGTTTGACGGCTCCAGAAATTAGGCTTGTTTGATGTAAGTACGGTGTAGACTGTAGACATACCGTGTTTGTGTTCTTAAGTTGTACGAACATTTAGAAAAAAAAAATAGATTATAGATGATATATTGTATGGTCCTGGATCAAGGTTAACATTTTTTGCTAAAATGACTAGCAATCAATTGTTGTCTGTTTCCTTATTTCGCAGCAAAGTTATAATTTTACTGCGAAAAGTCACAAATCTTAGTTTTTATATAGTGTAACTTAAAATGTAATTACGTAATAATACATACTTTAAACTCATTCAACAAACAATCCAACTCTACACAATCACCAAGACATTACCAGGTAACAGCACCCATTCCCGTTACTACATGATTAATATTTACCGTATTTCCTAACACATTAATCGCCGTAAATGCCGGATATACTGAAAATTATAACGCTCACCTTCCTCCGATGTGCCCTGCCCATAACCAATATATAAGGCTGTATATACACAATGCTTGTGTGTTTGTATAGTATAGGATTCATTGTGTTAAGTCGAACAACGAGATTTATTTGCGAACTTGGGTCTATGTAAAGGTTTAATGGCTAAGGTATATTTTCTTTGAAATACGTTTGATCGTTATTTTCTATTGGAAGAAATAATATAGCTACGGATATTGTTTATCATAGACATTTTTTATACTGCTTAATTTTTTTTCGTTTTTCGAAATATTTTTGGAAAATTAATCTGTTTAACCGTGTATACTACCTATGGTAATTTTGTAGATTTAATTTAGCTTTTGAACATGCTGTGTCAGTATCTAAAATGTATGAGCTGATTCAAAAATAAATTCTGTTTAAAATAAACGTAAAAGTGAGAAACGAAAAAATGGCGAAATACACACAAAGACCTTTTTGGGAGAATCTAAAAAATATGGATATAGGCATCATAAATTTATTATTAGTGGAGATGAAAAGTTATATAAGGCTATATTCGCGTGAAGCTGCCTTATTAAAGATTCATTTGGGTAGGATCAAGGTGGGCTCCAAGCTTCGTACCGACCCACTTTCGAATGAAGTGTGAACCGTTCTTTTTTTATCACTACGAGTACGATTGCTTATCTATTTTTGTAGCATTAAATATTGAAAGAAATGCTGCCTGGTCGAGATTATGTTGCTCAGTGCTCGATTAAGGAGTGATCGAATAAAAATCCAGTAAGACCAAAGTCTATATTTATACATGTTTATGACTTCATATTTTAACACTCAATATTGCAATAGTAAGTCAACTGCACATATATTTTCAAGAAAAATACCCCACAAACAACATTGATCCTACAAAAATAAAGACCTCCAAAGGCAAATAACGGAAGCGCCAGAATACATATTAAAGTACGCCAAAAACCAATATCTTCGTCGATATTTGCAGCCGCTCTATATGGCTTCTATTCACAGAGGCTGCAATAGAGGCCTAGATCCCAATAGGAATTGCAATTAGGCCTCAATTTACGCATAGTTTGGACTGGAATTTCATTCGTGCCCCACCTCTATCTTCAGTAGCGCCAAGAATTCCTCTACTTTCCTTCACGGGTTTACTGATGTTGGGACGGCGGTTACCGCGGGAAGGCATCCGTGCGACACTTGTATTAGTATTACTCGTATTATTCCATTGGAATGGCTATTGTCTCAGGAATATGGACTCTGTTGTTCTACGAGGGAGGATCTGTTCGGTATTTGGTAGATTATTGTATTATGGGGTGTAATGGATTGTGAAACACATTGTTCATTGGAAAGCGCAGGCTGTCTTGCAATCTTGTTTATGAAATCAGTTAAATTGGTATCGTGCATACTTTTAGTAAAACAACTTGCAACAGTATTCATTATATGTTCCAAGGACAAAGGCGAGCGCGAAAA
The DNA here is from genome assembly GCA_033682625.1 of Helicoverpa zea x Helicoverpa armigera. Classification (NCBI taxonomy): domain Eukaryota; kingdom Metazoa; phylum Arthropoda; class Insecta; order Lepidoptera; family Noctuidae; genus Helicoverpa; species Helicoverpa zea x Helicoverpa armigera. The sequence goes on from JAWIIS010000011.1 coordinate 6,952,022, forward strand.
AATCCTGGATTTCAATCGCCGCAAAAAAGTTGGTATAAAAACCGTTCATTCACGTTGAGTAAAAACAAAAAAACCGCTACATTATTTATGCAGAGAAAAGTAAGAAACAAAACGTTAACCGCTTTTCTATACATAATACAAGTAGGCTTGAAAAACTTTTGGTGTCTGATAGAACTCATAAATTTTAATAAAGAAGTTGGTATCTTGTTCGCGTCATGTCCCACGCGCGGTGTTTATGTAAAAGTTGTAACACACAGCGATACAAGTTGGCAATAAATGTCTTGGCCAAGTAATAAGTTTATTTTTCTATTTACGTCATCGAGTATAGCAAGTTTCGGTTCTCATATCGGCGATATATTGGAGTCATATGTAAGTTCTGGCGTTTATGCTCCGTCCACAATGGTGGGTGGACGTGGTACATTGATATCCTTTATTTAATGAAGGTCGAGAGAGTTTTTCTCCAAATTGAATGGTCTCGCGACAATCAGAGTTCCGTCCGCAGATCATATTTCAGCGAACGAGATAAACTCGGACAAAAGAAAGGAATCCCCGTTTACCCAATTGGGTAATGGCCCAGCTCTGTCGTTATCTCTTCCCATTATTTCTGTTTGAAGGAGGCTGTGGTGTTCTACTTAATACTAAGGGTGAAATCTTTACAAAGATCTTTGATAAAGTTCCCCGGTACTTGATCTTGTTGTGAGGAGTAATGCTCGGATAAATTGCTTTTGCGGTCGCTCAATAGGTTTATGTTACATGCAGGCTACCTTGTAAAAGAGGAAAAATATATTAAAGAGAAAAACTTTCAACTTTACCCACCATTTTAAAATATAAAGCAAAATATTTTGATCCTTTGCTTATTAAGTTAAAGCGTTGTGTTTTTCTTTTAAATATTAATATTAAGTATTAGCACCTGATTCAAACTATTGAACAGAGTAATCATTTACTTTGACTAGTAACTCACTCAAGTGTTAAATCAATCATAGAAAATGAATAACTGTAGGTAAGTTACATAAACTGAACGAGAATTTAAGATAGACAGTTAGACTTCAACTTAATTTCATGAACCAACTTCGGTAACTAATTGTGTTATCAAAATCTCGTTACACACGAGTAACTTAAAGTGTCTCTAGTTTCATTTTCGGATGCGGGAACAACAAAAGCGCAACGTCAGCAGAGCACAAACAAAAGGCAAAAACAAGAACATGTTTATTTGTTTTTCCGCTAAAGTTTTAAAAGTCGCTGACCTACCACGATTTATGAACTCACAAGATCTTCACTTAGGAACAGAATCGATGGAAACTTAGCCATCAACTATCCGATTATAACAGTAATTCAGGCCAGGACTTAGAAATGTAGGTCGGATTACATCAGATCTGCCAGTTGAAGACGAAAAGCCGCTGTCAAAGGGAGGGAAACTTCGCAAACAACTTGAGCTTGATAACCGATGGCGTTTGGCGAGACTCGCGTTTTGATGTTAATGACTTTTTGGAACATTCGCCAGATGGTGGCCCGTTAATATTGTATTGGCGGTTTCAAGGCCCTCGGGTTTTGGTGTTCCAGAGAAATTGGAACTATTGTAGAATTTGAGTGTCGGAATTGTAATTGGAAGGCAACAAGACGGTTTCTATTAAGGAAATTGAACTGTTGCTTGCAATTTGGTCTCCTTAAAATAAATATGTTGAATTTTAAAATCTGTTAGTTTTAAACAACAAGGAGTATCCACAAAAATGACGCAGTATTTTCAATAATACGAAGACAATATAAAAAGGGGCGCAAAATATGATGCTCTATCATTTTAAAAGAAAAGCTGAAAACACTTGTTTGCTTTTAGAACATTTTAAAGTGCTGAAGAACATCCTTGAAAGTTTTTCACTCCCATATTTCCTGGCGTCGCTTGTATTTTAAAATGTCCAGTGCCCAACTTTGCTCTTATTTGTTTCGTCGTGCATTCAACCATAATTCACTTGTATTTAACGCGACAACTCGAAGACATTTTGAAAAAACTGCAGTTAACTGTGATTTACCTTTTTAGCTAATTATTTTGGTGATATTTTTAGAAGGAGTTACATTTAATTAAGTTAATCTGAGAGTTTAAGGTTTGTTTTTAATGTTGGCGACTTTTGTAAGCTGGTAGTCGTTAGGTGAATCCGTGTTTGGGTTAAGAGATTTTTGTGTTTTTTATTTTGTGGAATAGAATTAAAAAGGTGCTTTTGTCTGCATGCTTGTTCTACATTTGTAAAATGAATTCACTGTAAGCGGTACTGTGTACCTTGTTCAAGCGGCACATATAACACATTTGCTTCTTTGCATGTCAACCAAGGCCTTGACAAGAATCCAAAGAATTTAGTTCTAAAATAATGTTTCAGTCAGTTACAGCAACAAAATTGTGGACCTTGCCTTTCCTTCCCGCACAAACTTCCACAGCCGTATCGAGTGGGCTCCATGAAGCGTATTCATATCAAACGCTAAGTTCCCGCGAAAACATACTCCTTTGCAATTGACGAAAGCCACGTTACTTTTTAATTTGAAACGTTCGCTTTGCAAAAGAGAGACTTTATTACACTCCGAGGTATCTCGCTTTTGACCCGTACGCCCTTTGTGCGGGCTATTTTTTATTCATTTCAATGGATTCATACGAGTTAGAGCCCTCAGCCGACTTCCCTTTTCGATGTTATGTGTTTCGACTCTCGGTTTTTAGTCTAGGGAAAAACGTATTTTTTATTACACAGCTTATGGTGTGGTGAAATGCCCTTCGAATGAAGTCTTAACATTTTTGATTGGGACTTCATTGTATCGTGTAATTTTCTCCATTTTCTGTATAATATTCATATTATTTTGCGCAAACAGCATCAATTTTATTCATACAATATCAATCTTTTCAATACAAAACACTTCTTATAGTTTTTATTCTCCTTACAATGTCTATAATAATTTTTAACGTTCCATTTCCTATTTGTTTCAGGTACACAACGTTACTCTGAGGACCAACTCAACTTACGAACAACTATCAGGATCTAAGGCCGGCTACATACCGTGCAACATCCATGCAACATTCCGAATTGTTCTCTCACAAGAATGTTGCAAACATTGTGTAGTTACAAAGAATGTTAACAGTCTGTTCTGTAATGTTTTTGCATGGTGTTGGCCCGTCTGTAAACGGCTTTAAGGCAACGTGAAGAAAGAAACTCGTTATCATTGCCATTAAATTTAATATGCATGTAAAAGTTTTTGTATGACTGTTTCTTGCGAAGTGTTTGAGAGAATCCTTTTTGTACAGATGCTTTCTATTAATAAAATATTATGACTTCGGTTGATGTGAGAATTAAACTAGGGTGCTTAAATAATCTATACATTGTTAGTCGCGGTATTTTATTAGCATCTAGGTAAATCTTTGTTTTCTGTTTAAAACACATAAGGAAATTTTCGTTAATATTTTGTTAAATAATATTTTGGTGTTATAGACTATTCTAGAAGTATATTGCAAGACACAATTCTACCTATAAAATTCTCATAATACGGCAAACAAATGTGAAGTAAAGCTCCGATTTCTACGTACAATTTTCCATTTGCAATTACGTATTAGATAGCAATAGGGATGAGAACCAGCACATGTTAAAATGTGTATTGCTCCAACATATAATATAATACAGGACAATAATCAGATAATCGCTTGTAGATTGCCTAATGCATACTGGCTGCTTGCCGCGCGTCGTTGCATATGAATACTCCATGATGTTACTGTACTTTTTTTTCTTTTTAGCATCGTATAAAAATAGTAATTAGTATATAGGGTTTTTAGGTATATGATGATAAGCAAAACCTTGAGTTTTATTTTTGTAAACTGGGTGATAATCCGGGATGAAATCAGGGGAATAATTCAGAATAAAAATATATTTAAACATGAACAGGTCTAAAACTCTTGGGCTTACAATTTTTACTAAACGAAGATCACAAAAAATCTCGATATTTATCATCGATAAGTGAAATTGAACTTTATTTTTCTGAACATAGAGTAGATTTTCAACTCTTTTTTTCGGTTCAAGTGCGTATTCCCGCTTGTTGCTAGGGAGTGTTTATCGTACTGACTTTAGCAACCATTTGACCTACTTAAAATGTCCATGAAATTGTGATATTTTTGTTTCGTGGTTTTATTGTACCTTTAATAGAGATACATTAGAGCAACGAAAAGGACAAAATAATAAATATTCTTTATACATATAATTAGAATTATGTAAGGAATATAGAAGTGCACTTGGCGTCAAATACTTAATTAAATGTTTATTCCCGATCTAGTTACAAGTAGGTACGGATCAGTTATCAGCCACCAAAAAAACTTATAAGTTTTTTAAATTTCTATATTATAATACCTAACACGTATAAACATATCTAGTCAATTTAAATACTTTAGTAGAACAAACCTAGCAAATAGGCTAATTTTCCAAAACGTTACCGTTCCGTTCCACGTAAACGTAAACAAAGTTTAACTAGAACTGGGTTAATGAAGTCCAATAGAAAGTATTGCACTTAATTCCGCACATTATTTAATACCCAGGCGATATGTTAATTGGAATAATCTATTTAGCTGCATGCTAATTAATCAATGTATTTGTGTCAACTTAGTAGAGGACTGAAGACTGTGGAGGTACAATAGTATGATTAAGCCTTATCAATGCAAAGTCTGTGCTTAGCTTTAAGTAACTTGAAAAAGTTAAAGAATTCTTCTAGCTTTTCTGTTTGGGTCCGTCTTTGAAAGAAACGCAGTTTTAACATAGCAATGAAAAATAAACCCTATTGGCGGTCGGGTAAAAAATTACATGCCTACCATATAAATGACGTTCGCTAATTATGAAATTAACTTTAATCTTTATGGTATATCGAATTCTTAAATTTTACAACAAATTGCACAAAATTCGAAGAACACAAATCGTAACTCGATCAATACATTATATCATACTATCCAAAACTTGATTAGAATAGCTCTTAGTACATTATTCTGCAAGGAATCGTTATCAATCCGGTTACAATGCAAGAAAGTCGTGTCGTTGCACCCGGGTCAGTGGCGACCGGGCTTAAATTTTGTTCTAAAAAACACTCCAATTTTACAATAAATTGCACGAAATTTGACACCCAATAAATCACGTGGCTATAGTATACATAGTTAGGACAATCCAAAACATGATTATCGCAAGAGAATAGCCCGAAGTACATTATTCTGCAAGGAATCGTTATCAATCCGGTTACAATGCAAGAAAGTCGTGTCGTTGCACCCGGGTCAGTGGCGACCGGGCTTTAATTTTCCGCCTTTCCGACCACGGACGCGAGTCAGACTCAGCCTTGTTATACTAGGGGTGCGTTTGTTCAAGTACACTGGCGTGCATTGAATTTGGGTCAGTTGTACTTATTGCTGGGAGTATTATTTTGGTTTGTTATTATGTATAATGTGGGATTTTAAATATTTTGGTCATTTTTTAGGGTTCCGTAGCCAAAATGGCAAAAACGGAACCCTTATAGTTTCGTCATGTCCGTCTGTCCGTCTGTCCGTCTGTCACAGCCGATTTACTCGGAAACTATAAGTACTACAGTGATGAAATTTGATGGGAATATGTGTTGTATGAACCGCTACAAAAATATGACACTAAATAGTAAAAAAAAGAATTGGGGGTGGGGCCCCCCATACATGTAACTGAGGGATGAAATTTTTTTTTTCGATGTACATACCCGTGTGGGGTATCAATGGAAAGGTCTTTTAAAATGATATAAAGTTTTCTAAAAAACATTTTTCTTAAAGTGAACGGTTTTTGAGATATCAGCTCTCAAAGTCGTAAAAAGTATGTCCCCCCCCTCTATTTTTATAACTACGGGGTATAAAATTCTAAAAAAAATAGAGGTGATGCATGCTAATTAACTCTTTCAACGATTTTTGGTTTGATCAAAGTATCTCTTATAGTTTTTGAGATAGGTTGATTTAACTGTAATTTACGGAACCCTTCGTGCACGAGTCCGACTCGCACTTGGCCGGTTTTTTAGATCATATGTAAATTAGAGTTTTAAGTGTTTGTAGGGTCGTTTCTTTTATTTCAATTACACGAAGTTACAGGGGCCCAAAAACGGGTTTGTAACAATTATTTTATAACTAAGAAAATAAAAAAATCAACACAAAACAGTGCACGAAAATTCGGATAAAAATATTTTTCATCTTACAATATTATTAGCCTCATTTCGAAATCCGATCCATAAAAATTTAGTCCAATTTCAGTACATTCCCCGAATATCCAACATTCTTATGAAAATCATAGCAGTAAATAAAAGCGCCCACCATCCGTGAGCTCATTAGCTTAAAATAAAATAAACACTTATGAATAACAAATATTCACATACACATAATTATAATTTACCACTCTATTTTGTATAGGGCGTAAATCATATTACACATAAATATCGATAAAGGCCCGCGTATTAATATCGACAAAGCATTTTATCGATACATTAACCGATGTCAATAACCGTAAACAAAGGTGTAAAATCAGCCGTAAAATATTAGGTGTGTTTATCTATAGGAAAATGGTTCTATTTGCTTTGTTGTTATTTTACGAGTTAACTGCGGTTCACAGTTGCAACCAGATTGTCAGTAGTGCCTGGGAGTACTACAAAATCTGGGTTATATTGCCGACCAGACAGATTCGGATGGCAATAACATGTCTGGATTAGTATCTGTGCAAGCACTTATTCACTCCTTTATTACACACTGTATGCCTATATGTTGCTGCAGTTTCCGTATTAAGTTGTGAAACTAAATACAGTTTCAAATGTTCGTAATTTTGTTCGAGTAAAATTATCCAACGAAATAATGAGTCTATTACAATCGACAACTAAATGAAGTTGTTTCACATCACTAGTGAAGTTTGTGACGTGGCTATTTACGGCCACTATTACCCACTTGATATTAAGGCTAACGATAATTATATGCTAATAGAGGACCAGAAATTAAGTACAAAATAGTTATAATTACATGTTTCTAGCCATTGCCTTAAATTACTTTATTTTTAGTTTATTATGTTCAAGAAATTGCTTGTAAAAAGTTATGGCTGAAATAGTGCTTAATATAATAGCTTAATACCATTGATTAAAAGCCTCTACATTTATGTAGAAAATATTCAGATTAAAATTACCTAAGTTTCCGTAATAATTGGCCAGACACCCACCCAATGCTTTGGTGACTAGGGAATATTAAAGCAATAACAAAATAAGGGGATAGAGCACATTAACGTACATAATTACGGTAATATCAAGAATAACGGTAATTTCTATATTACTCGGGTTTCGATAACGTCTACATCAATTACCAAAGACATGTATATTATACTTTCAATTCATTTTGTCCAACAGTAGTATCACGTTGCACTTACTCGGGAAAACACATGAATTTTCGGCATTATTTATTTAGTGTTCGAACGGGATGGCGAGATTGAATAAGAGTGTGTGGGAGAGAGAAAGCTGGAAGAATTTCTAATGAACGTAACATGAGTGCGAGTCGGGTGAAGGGTCAACGACCTTTTCTTTAGGGTGGATCCCCTCGGACTAGGCTCGGGAAGCTCGGCGGGCGGTTTATTTTGATGCATTTTCTAATTGAAACGTTCATTTGGGTATTTTACTAGTGTAAGCAAAGTTTGTTCTCAATATTTTTGTTGGTGAATACACCCTACCTGTGTCACGTCTCAGTAAATGATTGTAAATATTTTGATAGATATGAGTGCGTTTGAAGTCTGAATGGCGCGGCGGGTGTAATGCTTAAGATTATTTGCAATGGTAATAATCCATTTCCTAATGGCTTTCTTTGATCTCATGTAAATAGGATACTATTTGGGTTATACCTACAAAGGAACTCTGCATGGTGTAATGAATTTTCCTTGCAAATTACCTTTGCAATTCTGACAAGCATACATATAATTTCAAATTCAATATTAGCACACAGCGCTTAAACATAAAATCAATTACACACAAATGCAGTCAAAACTGCCAATTTCCCAATTGAAAACGCCCACACCTTAATTTGCGCCACGATATTTTTATCACACAGTGTAGGTACACAAGTTACCGTGGCAAACAGTCGCTTGTTTATCCAATTGGTCCGAATGCAGGCCCTTTATACTAGGGCCCAGTCCAAACTCGGGCCCGTTGGGGCATGAAACGCGAGCAAGCGCCACGAGCACACCGCATGCGGGCACCGAATTCTTTTTTTAAATTTAAAATACTGGCCGAAAATACAGTTTGGTGTCCAATTAGACTATGTTTGTATTTTATTTGAGTTTTTATAGTTGTTTCGTATTTGTATTTGGAATGTCGGATTGTATTAATTTTGTAGTTCGTTCTTTTTTTTAATGTCTATTTATTTGTAGAATTGATATTTTAGTTAGCTGTGTTACTTTCAATAAAGATTATACGCAATATGACAGGTCACACCAGAAACCAAAAAATATGTTAATTATGCTAGCTGTCACCTAATATTTATTAACACTTATTGAGCCTTCAAAACAAATTAAAAAAAAAAAAACATTTCTTTCATTTAGGCCTTTACAAGCACTTATGAACGTCAAAAATTATAAATTAGCCTTCTAGCTGTTTCCCTTAACTTTCGTCATAAAATGCATTGGACTACCCGTCACTAACTCTGGATGCTTTATAGTCAACGTCACATAGGTGCCTCATAATTAAATTTCAGCACGTGCCGGATCACTAAATATGCACTTAAAGGTTATTAAAGCACTAGGGCGTCTACTAATCTCAAAGACTTGAACCTATGACCCTTTGTATCAAGACTGACTGAATCTGTGGCTCTTTGTATAGTTGGCATCCATTAATTGTGTATTTACAAAAGTTTCAGCATCATCATCCTAGTCATAGGACTCACAGTGCTGAAAACAGTTGATTTATACATGATTGCGAAGGATCACTTACATGTTTTTTACAAAAACATACTATTATCTCAACTAAGTAACATGAAAAAGAGGCACTTTTCAACTAAAGTACTACCCCGGGTTCTAAACTGTGTACAGCAAAACTTTGTAACTATGCACACATAAATAACTGTGTGCAAATAACAATAAAACTGCCAACATTGTTAAAACAACACGGAAAATATATTCAACCCAAATTCCAATTTTACTTTACACACGAATATTTCATTTTGATTTTAGCGTTAACGCAATTTGCTTTAAAATAATTGAAATAAAATTTAGCTGGAAATGGTCAGTGATTGAAATACTGACACATTTGTTGGCTATCAATTTTATTTTGATATAGAAAAACTAAAACACCTCCTTTTTTGAGGTCGGTTAAAAATAGAACACTATGAAGGAATATCCATAGGACTTATGACGTCATCGATTTATTATTAGATCAAAAGGTAATTCTTACCTTGATTGTCTTATTTATGCTTTTGACTAAAATGACGACCGTTAATGTCATTTAAAATTGGAACGTCTCAGAAATAAATGACAGCGTCATTTGCTACGGCGTAGCTGACGTGATGATGTCATCGCTACGCCGCCTACGCTGACGCGCTACGCTACGGCTACGCATATTTCTGTTCATTCTAATTGGATGATGTGAACATCTCGGTACATTGATACGCACAGTGGATAAATAATACTGGTTCAATTATTTAAATCATCAAATAAAATAATTTCATTGGTAATCACAGTTTTGTAAATTTAATTAATATTGAATTCCATTTATTTGGCTTCGCAACTTATTTGTACAGAATTACGTATAAAAACCTTCAATGTTTGTACCATTGCAAAAATTCCGTACCCACACGGCATAAACATACAAAAATCAAAAGTATTTCCATGATACACGTTCCATACCATTTTATCATGTTGCTTGTATCCTGCTCACAGGATTTAGCGTGGGCTGTTTGTAGGCCAACGTGAAATATATGGCCCAAAACTAGGCCAGCGAATATTTTCAGATAGCAACCCCGAGTAAAAAATGGTCCTCATAAACAAGGTTATAATGAGGCTGGCAACATAATAGGCTGTTTACGTCTGATAGTAAATTAGGACATCAAGGACTTACAAATAAGAATTTATTAGAACTAATTGGCGAGTGATTGCTAATTAAAAATGTTTTAGTGCTTTAGATACTTGGAAATTGTTTATTTGCGAGGAGAATGTTAGTGGAAATGTTTTTTCTTTTTTTTGAAACTTAGTTTTTTTATTACTCCAATTAGTTCAGTTTAACTTAGACACCATTGACTGTGTTTCGGATGGCACGTTAAACTGTAGGTCCCGGCTGTCATAGAACATCCTTGGCAGTCGTTACGGGTAGTCAGAAGCCAGTAAGTCTGACACCAGTCTAACCAAGGGGTATTGGGTTGCCCGGGTAACTGGGTTGAGGCGGTCAGGCAGGGCAGTCGCTCCTTGTAAAGCACTAGTACTCAGCTACATCCGGTTAGACTGGAAGCCGACCCCAACATAGTTTGGGAAAAAGGCTCGGAGGATGATAGTATTTTTTTTGTTGTTTTCATTGTCAAAGCATTGGTTTTAGTTAATTTGGTATTGATAAGTATTTGTTTTTTTCTTAACGTTTTTCAATATCTCTGTAAACGTGACTTCTTTTGACGTATCAACAAACTGATTAATAATTGATTTACACTTATGACTATTGAATGATATTATTTTAACCATTCGCCTGGCTACATAAATCCGTGACCTAATTCATCCCTTTCGATATAAAACCAAATTGTAAGCCAAACATTGAAGAGCCTTCAAACTCGATATCGTTACGTTATAGGTCGCTCCGGCCATCACGGTTCTGTTATATCTATTGCAAAACTTCACGGTCGTTTATACAATATGGTGACCGTATAGTTAAAGGGGATAGTAAGATCTTTAATATGCGTCAACGTGGACTGGATATATGTAATGGTAATCAGTTATCATGTATGTTTATTAGAAGATTATAATTAGAAAAAAAATAGATTCATTAAATTAGAGTCTATTTCTTCTCTAGTCTTGACCTTGAGTAATCTATGTCATAATCAACGTGGAAGAGTATGCATGTCATACGTTAGGTAATTAATGAGCTATATAAAAATGAACTACAATATGTCATATGAATATTAAACAGCCTTTGTATAAACACCACTCTTATATTCGAAAACCCTAACTTAGCAACTGCTCTAAATGTCCAGGTAATTTGGGAGAGTCCATTATTAAACAGACCCAGGTTCAACCTACCCACCGGACACAAACACCGAACAAACACGATTCAACTTGGCGCACACGTAATTTCCCCTAAACTTGATTACCTTATAAGTTTCCAAAATATTATTATCTACCGCTGAACGCCGTCAAGTCACCTCACAGAGTTTTGGTAATGAGTAAGGAAAGGTGAGCGGAGATGCCATTAGCAGGTAGGTCAAGTCCAAGGTTCTTGTAGGTCAAATATAGGTAAGGTGACCAAAACGATCAGTCACGAGTGAAATAACGCAACGTTTAGATCCTAAGAGATATCTGTCGACGATTTTTGGTATAAAAAAATGGCCCTATCCAAAGAAGGCGATAAGGACGGAGACAGTAACGTTCCTCGTCCCCCCGCATTTTTGTGCGGTACTTTCTTAGAACCTTGTGCGTTATGACATCTCCGCTAGTCATTTGGTTCTCCGTGCCTCCCAGTTTCAGTAATGACTCACACACAGACTGTTTGTGTGTCTAACTTTTTATGATTAATGTGAGAGTTTGAATAAGATTTGTTGAGCTCGGGATTAATTTTGGTGGTTTTGGTGTTAAAATGTCTATGCCGCAAAATAAATAGCTTTGCTAAACAATGTAAAGTTCGTTTGTTAAGAATGCCAAGTTAGTAACGCTCCAAAACAGAGAGCGCCTCAATATTTAAATAACATAACTTTGTGATTCAATAGTACTTACTATAAGTGAATGAGCAACACATTTTCATAAAATAAAAATCTGTTGACGATAACGTCGTGCTATAAAGCTAAATTATTAAAACAAAACACAATCATGATACCACCAAAAGTTCGGTCGAACAGCCAACAAATTGTCGAACCCACACGCCCGTGTGTATCATAATAACACCTCTGATCATGCTTTGTAAACAAAGTTGAAAGAGCTACATATTAAATAGCGTTACACTAAAAGCGTAGCCGTGTTCGCCAAATTGATTCAATTTGGAAATAATCCGCCGATATTGTTGGCGCCTATCTGATTCCATCGTCTGCCTGATCGTAACCGGCCGGTAATTGATGCGTGAATCAGCGATACCCAACGTTTTCTTGATATGTATCCAGTGCGAATCGGTGATCATTCAACTGATTTATCCTTCATTATGTACTGGAATATTCTTTGAGTTAAGAGCGCTACGCTGTCGTCTTATCGATAAATCGAGAATTACGTAAAGATCCGATACCTACTTCAAATACAAGGACAAGAAATCCAGCAAAGATAAATCATTCTTTATTTCTAAATAAAATCTCATTCTTCTCAAAGGTTCGCGAATACAATTCTTAGAAATAAAGTCTAATTGAATCTACAGATTACCCATTTGTCAAGTTTATTAGAATTATTTAGTCTACGCTTTCTTTGAATAGACGCTAGTTAATAGAATATAAATACATTCCATTATTTGAGGTCCTTTTATTCCTCCAGGGCGTTTATTATCGTAATGCGAATAATTTAAAAACTCGCAGACTCACTTGTCACTGCATTAAAGTATCGCAATTAATTCCAAATAACCTCTACGGGCGAACTTATTAAAAAAGTGATGAGTCAAACGGTTGCCTCGCTTGATATTGTAATAAACGCCTAAAGACGGTAGGCTGTGAATTTCGCATGACAAAGGAGCTGTCAGTCATTCGACTTTGGGCAATATTTGCTGAGCCATTGTACACGTAAGTCTTGGCTTTGCTTGTGTGATTCCCCTCTATGTTATTTACTAAACTGTACAATGCTTAAACAGTAGTACAATGTTACAATTTTGCACTGAATTTACTCCAAAACTCATTTCAAGATAAGTCATGTCTGCATGCACTTCTAAAGTTGCACAAACAAAGAATAGTGGCAAAAATATGAAAATTCAGGAAACAAAGAAATAAATGTGTTTGTATGTACAAACACGTTTGTTCATTCGCCGTAAGACTTTCGTTTGTCACAATATGAAGACGTGTTCACGGAAAAATCTTTATAAAAATGACAATCTGTTGGAAGGCGGCGAGCGCTCCGCATACAAAACTGAGCAAATCGCTATCGGAAAATACCGAAATATGATAGAAATGCAGCACAATGCAGGACGTTGTCACTGTCGGGAGTATCTCCCTCGCTGGCCAAAGCCGATTATAATCGCGATAAAAACGCCAGAGAGCGCCCCTCGGAGACCACCCCAGCCTTATCCGATCTGCTGTCAAAAGTCTTTCCAATTTATGTATTGCAGCCCGACACCCCGCGGTATTATTTATTGCTACGTAGACTACGTACAAACTTTTCTTTTTACCCACGATCGCCACTCGAATCAAGATGTATGGCTTTCGTTTCGATACGCTATCGCGTCGGAATAACGATGGATAGTTTTAAAATTTTCGGTGGCACAAAGTGCACTCACAAACAGTATTGTATGTGTGAGGACGGAAACCGCTAAGCTTTTAGCGTTAACTCGGTATAACAAACAAAAATGCGCGGCCGTGTCATTTAGAAGCGACATGTTGCAATCAAAAAAACAATTTAGTTTTACGTGGAAACTAAAACCTCTGTACACAGGAGATAAATGAATTAAATCTCTTTTTTGTTTCTATTCATATGTTTAGATAGGATCGTGGATAGGATAGATTTAGATTGGTCTGTTTTTATGCTCTTATAGATTTTATAAAGAGTATTTGTTTACATTGTCGATTAAATTATAATTCGTAAATATACACGGTAAGTTTTTTTTTTATTTCCTTCGCTTTATAACGTTATTAATGTGCACAACAGCTATGTTTACTTGATAGCAAAAAATAAAGAAACGTAACTTAACTCTATCACAAAATATAACGGAATATACACAGAAAAAACTACAGGAAATCCCTGTAACATGTTATAGAAAATATCGTAAAACTTCTTTCATAAGAACACAAGCCTTTTTCCTTTACAACACCGTAGAAACGAGCTCACCCTAACTATTATCCAAGTTGCCACATTTTCATAGTTTTCTCCAAGCACACATACCACTTAATAGCCAGAGATTATGAAACTGCGCTCACGATATTTATAACTAACATTATCAACTTTGTTCGTACACAGATGAAGTTCTTTGACTAAATTTAATTCTCCGGGGACAAGTGGCGTTGACATCGCAAATAAACTGAACGAAACAACGGAATAAACTTTTAATTATATAAAGAGATTCTGTTTGATGCTGAATTATGATTTATTGGGGATGTTTTCGCTTTGTTTTTTGTACATTGCTGTCTTTGTTTGCCTTAATTTTCGTGTTTATCTTCAATACCGCAATGGATGTTGCGCGGGGAAATTGCTTTTCGTTTTCTAAGTGATGTAGAATGGTTCTCTTGAGGGTTGGCTTGCGAAGTAGTAGCAGTAGATTCTAGACTTTATTTTTAACGTCAGTTTTAGCTCCGAGAGTACTCTTTACGGGAGACACTTTAACAACCTAATAATAATCGTAATATTAGGCGGAGTCACGCCGCGGTCCAATCTCGTTGATGGGGATGAGGACAATAGGGCTGTAACGGTAAGTACTCAGTGCAACGAACGTGTGAGGAGTGCTCTGGAGGATGCGATTCAGGAGTTTAGGTACTCACCCGTCGAAAACCGACCGCGACTACCTCGCTTGCCTATGCACAGACAGAATAGGGCGTTGGTGTGTGCTCTGGATTCGCTGTTGGAAAAATATTTTGAAAACAGCGAAGACCTCCTTGATACACACTCAATTATGTATTGCGCGGCTGTTGCTGCATGTCGTGTAGCTAATGTCAAATTCCCTGACAGTAACAGAGCTACACGACCAAAATCAGCGGTACCAGCTTGGCAGTGCAGGATTGAGCGTCGTATCGAAGGGGCCAGAGTACTCATCGGCAAACTATATTGCTTCAGGGAGGGTAATACCCGACCACGGGTGATGCGCTTTGTGAGACGTGCATTCATGGGGACTGGACTCAGTCCTCATGAATATATGCCGCGTATCGCGGAGCGCATCGACTTCCTGAAGCAAAAAGTCTGTGCATGGGCTAGCCGTATTCGAAGGTATAAACGACGGGTAGAACGTTACACCCAGAATCGTATGTTCCAGAGTGATCAAAGATGGGTATATAGAACTTGGGAGCGACCTGAGCAATACGTGATGGACGGGAGCCGGCCGGATGATGGTGCCACAAACATGTTTTGGCGCAACCTCTGGTCGACGCCCGTATTTCACGAGGAGGGTGACTGGACACGTGATGTTGAACGGGAGTGTGAACAAATACCAGAAATGGAGGAGGTCAATATTACCTCCTCCGACGTAGCCTGTGCAGTTCGTCCGATGCAAAACTGGAAATCACCAGGACCGGATGGACTGCACAATTTCTGGTTAAAGTGGCTGCAAAGTTCACACCCCTGTTTAGCATCACAGTTTCAGTCATCCTTAGAAGCCGGGTCGCTCCCACAGTTTCTAACAACAGGAGTTACCCATCTGCTCCATAAATCAGGCAGTACCGCGGAACCTAAAAATTATAGACCGATCACTTGTTTACCGACGGTCTATAAACTTCTTACATCTATTTTGAGATTAAAAATAAACCAACATATTGAAAAATATTCAATTATGTCAGTTTCTCAAAATGGATGTAAGAAGGGGTCCCGTGCTACTAAGGAGCTGCTCCTCACTGATATGGTCATCAGCCAACAGGTTCGACGATCCCGAAAGAATTTGTCGACATGTTGGATAGACTATAAGAAGGCCTACGACTCGGTCCCCCATACATGGCTTAGGAGGGTACTGGAGTTGTATAAAATAAATACAACTCTACGCGCCTTTCTTGCGTCATGTATGGAGCAATGGAGAACGGTTCTTCACTATCCAGGATGTAGACAAATTGAAGGGACCGGCGATCCTATTAAGATCGTGCGGGGAATATTCCAGGGTGACAGTTTGAGTCCACTTTGGTTTTGCCTGGCCTTGAACCCTTTGAGCACATTGCTAGAGGGTTCGGGGCTGGGCTATCCTTTGCGGAGAGGGGGTCAGGTTATATCCCATTTGCTTTATATGGATGATCTGAAACTGTTTGCCACTACAGAACTGCAGCTGATGAAGCTACTGAAGATCACTGAAAATTTCAGTAGTTGCATCAGGATGGAGTTCGGTGTGGACAAATGTGCAGTCATGCATGTAAAGCGAGGGGGAATTGTGGAATCTGAGGGAGTACAACTCTCAGATTCCATAAATCTGAGATCACTCTCCGCAAACGATACATATAAATACTTGGGTATGGCGGAGGGGTTAGGCATCAATGTGGCTGTCATGAAACAGTCATTGCGGGAGCGTTTCTTTGGCCGCCTGATTAAGGTCCTAAAAAGTTCCTTATCAGGCGGCAACAAGGTTCGCGCCTATAATGGTTGGGTCATGCCAGTCCTGATGTACTCCTTCGGCATACTCAAATGGACTCAAACTGAATTGGATGCCTTGGATAGGAGAGTCCGCACACTGCTGACCGCAGAACGAATGCATCACCCACGATCGTCGGTGATGAGACTGTACATCCCACGGAAATGTGGAGGCCGAGGCTTTTTAAATGCAAAGACGCTCCACAACCGTGAGGTGTGCAGTCTCAGAGAATATCTTCTCAAAAGCGACGTGGGTATGCATCGTGATATGGTAGCAGTGGACAAAGGACTCACCCCGCTATCGTTGGCAAATGAGAACTGGCGCAGACCTGTGGTACTAACTACCCATGATCGCAAGGAAGTATGGCAGAGCAAACAGCTACACGGACGCTTCTTCGGGGCTCTTCATGGCCCCGATGTAGACTTCAATGCTTCCGTATCTTGGCTACGCTTCGGTGACTTGTTTGGAGAAACCGAAGGGTTTGTATGTGCAATTATGGACGAAGTTATCCTTACGAATAACTACCGGAGATATATCGTGAAAGACGGGACGGTTGACATATGTCGGGCATGTCACCATCCGGGTGAGTCTATCAGACATATTATATCTGGTTGTTCTCGTTTGGCTAATGGTGAATATTTGCACAGACATAACCAAGTGGCCAAGATTATCCACCAGCAGCTTGCTCTGCAATACAACCTTGTAGACCTTGAGGTACCGTACTACAGGTATGCGCCCGACCCAGTTCTCGAAAAGGACCATATCACGTTGTACTGGGATCGATCTATCATCACTGACAGGACTATTGTAGCCAATAAGCCTGATATTGTGGTGATAGATCGATTAGCGCGCCGCGCGATGATAGTCGATGTCGCCGTTCCGCATGACGAGAACCTTGTGAAAGCTGAGAAAGAGAAACAAATAAAGTATCTCGACTTAGCGCACGAGGTTGTCGCCATGTGGAGTGTCGACGCGGCTGTTGTTGTGCCGATTGTCGTTACGGCCAATGGTTTAATAGCCAAGAGCCTCGACGAACACCTCAGGAGGCTCTCGTTGGGCGGCTGGATCAAGGGACTGATTCAGAAGGCAGTACTCCTCGATACGGCACGTATTGTGAGGAGGTTTCTGTCTCTGGGACCCTAACCACCGGTACCTTGGACCCTGTGCCCGATATCGGTGGCAACCTATTTTTTATATTTTTAAATGTTTTTTATCTTTATATTTAATATTTAAAAATGTAAATCATATGTTAGAAAATAAATAAATGACTCCAAAAAAAATCGTAATATTTTATACTTAGCTAATAGAAACGAGGGCAAAGATATCACATGGTAGAAACTTCAAAAATGTTTCCTTGAAATACAATTAAAATTGGTTCCTTCACGGAAATTCTTCGAAACACTCGAACATATCTTGAAACATAAAAGCGTTGTAAAACAAGTACTTATGGTAAGAGAAATAAATATAAATTGGAAAAACGCATTTTATTAAGTGGTTCCCGCCGCGGCCATCATGGATCATAACCCACCCACGGAGACAAGGGTGGCAGATATTTATTATGAAGATTAATGATCTACACATAAGAGTATTGTACCTATATAAACAGATTTACGATCTTCGTTTTGTGTACTGCATGTTCGATTACCATTTACATTGAATTTTGTAACATGAACCCGCCGGAAGAGTGTAAAATTAATTTACATACGTCAGTTTTGAAGAATTATTTTCTGAATTATTAATTCCATATTACCCACTCAAAGTGAAAATATTATTTTCTGAAACATTTTAATCTATGGATGTCTACTGAATGAAGGAGGCATAGTTACGGAAGTTTTGATTTAAACACATAAAAAATATAGTTTTGGGCTTTGCATGAATAAAAAAAATATTTCACTACTCAATACAATGTTGACCTAAAAACTGTTTAGTCTTTTATCAGCTATTTTCCATCCTCCAGTTGTAAACCCAAGTTCCTCCCAGTTAACTTTTACTTGAAACAGTAACGCTCAGGGCGTTCAGTTACTGTCGACTAACTGTGAGTTCAACCGTTACGCTAACTACTTATCTCTTGCACCATTGATCTTTAAACCAGTAGTTAAAGGTTTATACACATCGTTGTGTGAAGCTATAAATATACAAAGTAAATTATTGCTTGTTTCCCGTTGCCGAAGAGTTAAGGAAATATAAGTTTGATGAATAGCATCAAACATGTCTATTGTAAAGAAATATTATTCTTAGAACCTGTGCCCACCACGTTTTGAACGCGTTGTAAAAGAGAAAGTGCTTTTTGGGATAAAAACGCGCGTCGATAGTGCTTCTAAAAAAATGTGGCATTTGGCCTTTAGGCGACCAACCCAAAGAAAGTACAATATGTACGTAGTCAAGATAATACAGAAGCTGAATGAGCGATCACCAACAGGCTTGGTCAGGGTGGATTTGCGATTTAAGACCTTTTAAATACGGGTTGCTTCGCTGTGTTTTCCGTTTTTTACTCCAAGGTACACTTAGAAAGTGTTCAAAAAAACTCAAACTGATACCTACTTATCTGTAACTATAATATTGTGTTACATTGTATGGAGTGCCGGTCCTGGTCGTACCTTACCTGAACAATGAACAAAGATGCAAGGTCAGCTGTATCTTGCGGAACTTACGCCAGCTAAATATAGTTAAGTATTATGGCAATATTAATTACTTCGAAACTGCAGCCCGACAGTAAAATTTAATAGATATTACATTAACTACTTTACTACTTTAGGGTATATTTGATCAGTTATGACAAGTTACGCGTCAAATGGGCCATCCCAAGTCTTATCATAGACATCTAGATTCTGCTAGATATACAATAAACTAAAGGACAGAGGTTTTGACTGGGATAGGTGAACACCTAAACCTTAGCTGATCTGAAAACCTACTCAAAAATAGTACAGAAATCACACAAAAATTACCCTAAAACGTGAAAAATATACAATTCCATATTCAAACGCATAAGTTGGCGACCACAAATCTGGGTAGCTTCACAAAATATAGTGAATAAAATCCAAAGAAGCTATAAACGGGCAAAATGGCCACGAGGTGCGCTGTAAAACACAAATATTCCTGCGAGAAGGGAACTTTCCAAGGAATTTGTTCGCAGAATCAACTCGATCGGATAATATAGCTATTTATGGTATTTTGTTGGGCTTTTTAGGGATCCTTACTGAAAGGGCAAAACGGGACCCTATTGTTTTCTCTCTTCTGTCCGTCTGTCACCAGGCTGTACCTCAGGAACCGTGATAGTTAGAGAGTTGAACTTTTCACAGATGATGTATTTCTGTTGGCGCTATAACAACAAATACTGAAAACTAGAATACAATAGGTATTTTGGGAGGCTTCCATACAACAAACATGATTTTTTTGCTCATTTTTGTTCAATATCGATAACGGCAACAGATATATGCTTGAAATATTCACGGAATATGGAATGTATCATAATTATAGAACGTTTTATAAACGGAACCCTTCGTGCACAAGTCCGACTCGCACTTGGCCGGTTTTTTTTCTTTATCGACAGATTTGCCGTCGCCATTCCACCGTGGATGCCGGAAAAGTCGGTTTAGTCGCAATAAATTAGGGTTGTTGCGTTACTATCGTAATGTATAGTGTCAACAACACGTGCCCTAGGGATGTTCTGACAATATTTATTCTTTTCGATGGTACCTACTAGTATTCCGAGTTTATGTTAGGTCTTTGTTCTTTTCGAATGTCATTTGTGATAGATAGTTTTGTATTTACATGACCAACATCACTAACTTTCAGATCTTGCCTTACTCGTATCGCAATTAGTTATTTTAACATCAATCATAATTCAAGTTCATCTGCTTTGCTACAACCAAGTCATATTATCCTTATACCATTATTCGTCTTAAGACCAAGAAATGTCTACGGCAGGGGGCGTTTGGGCCTCCCAGGTTGGTCCCAGGTTGGCGCCAGAGAGTCCGCACCTCTCATCCCGGCCGCCGCGCTGGACCAGGTAGACACCATGGGCGCCGGGTGTCGCGAGATGACTCCCGGCCACCGTAGGCGTGGGTCTGTGGGCGGTGAGTTCGGGTGGCTCATCGTCCCTCTGTCTTCCTAGACGACAGACCCGTGTCGACGGCGCGCGTTGTTCCACGCGCTCCTCAAAGAGACGTCAGCAACCCCAGCGGGGCCCAGCAGGGCCAAGGCCTGCCGGGGCTGCGGGTTGTTCGAAAGAGATACCGCGGCCCTGGTACATAAAAGGCCTATGACGGAACACGACGATTTTAGTCAGTAAGAGTCTGACACTCCCTCACCGCTGCTAACCCACAGCGGGAGGGGTCATTTGATGATTTTACGTCGATAAAAAAAAAAAAAAAAAGACCAAGAAATGTCCAAGAAAAAATTTACATTATTTAGTATTTATTTTGCAAATGTCCCATAAAGATTTCCATGAACGACTCGACACAAAAATCTTCAGACACAAATCATTCACAAGTGCATCGGCATCCAAACAAATCGAGGCTCACACGGCAGTATTTGCTCGATTCTGTTGCGGTGGCCGTCGGGTAATGAATAGCGCAATTTTCCGCATTTTCCGCCATTAACAACATCCGCCCGCCACGGGTGACGCCGCCGCAAATAATGGACGCCCGCATACTCGTTTGTTTGATATGAAAACCTTTTTATGAAATGCCCGAGTTAGGCTATGGTTGGCCATGGACAACCACGTGGCCTTTTGTTCTTTTTTTTTGCCGTGAAATGCTTCAAGTGGAGGTTTTGTGTTTCGAATATGATTTTTGGCTGTACGTTTGTTGGCTGTTTTGTGAATTGTGCGTTCGTTTAAATCGAGTAACGTATGTTGATTTGAAATTTTCGGGTTGTTGGTGGATTTTGGGAGTCCGTTAGAATTTGAATGGCTCTATGTATTTGTATGTTAGTAATATAATTAACATTAATACGTTTATTGCAATTAGTCACATTTGCTCGAATCAGTGATATTATCGGAACACGCTACAGATTCTAATCATGAATAATTTTCCAATTATTTGAACGTTAAACCATTATATTATCGTCATTATTGAACAGACATACATAGAATTATAAAACCAATTCTTAAAGAACAGTTTCACCAAATACCAGCAAAGTTCAACCAAGTTCGTAATTCCCGACTTCACGATAACAAACAAAAATACATACCGTATTAGTTAAGTTTATAGTCTCTTAAACCTCACTTAATATCTGCAATAAAAGCTTAACCGCCAACTTGAATAAAATAGAGCACATTGTCTCAAGGCCGTAAACTGTGAGTTCTTAGGCCGGGGTTACACTGAGCTCGCTAAATCCCCCCTATGTACTAATATAGCGCGTAAACTCGAATTAGCTGTGTGCACTAGTTTCTAGGCTAGGTATGTAGTGTGTTGTTAGCTTGTGTGTTAGTGTCTTTTAGGAAACGAACTTCAGGTGAGCAGTTTAGAGATAAGTTTAGATAGTTTTGTTTGAAAAAATATTTAGTGAAGAATTCTCACCTGAAATGGATTCGGTTAAAACCTTCATGGCAGAATAAATCTAAATTATATAAAGTCCCGACAAAAAGAAACATAAGCTGTATTACAACAATATGTAAATCGGTATGTAAAAACAAGTGATGAATTTGTAAGGTTGCATTAATCTAAGACGACTTTTAATTGATTATAATATGAGCTACAAACGTTGCCTACAGAAAATGTGCTTGCCACTCTCTTTACCTCGAATAAAAACAAGGACAACTACCATCCACCACTTACGGATAAGATCATCTATCAACACACACCCTTACAGTATCCTTCACTTTTATATCTGTAAAGCTGGCGCACCACCAATCATAGCGAGGTGACGCGAGGCGAGGCGAGGCTAACGATTTCCGATATAAACGGTTACCGTTAACGACAGCAGTTACCGCGCAAACGGGTCGCGATACATAAGCGACGCGATATCGTAGCGGTAATGAATTTCCTCTTTTCATTTAGACTGTGCGCATACTACAGACTAAAAAGTCGGCCGATTCATGGCCCCGTTATCATCTCCCGAGCCTTTTCGTAACTATGTGGGGTCGGCTTCCAGTCTAATAGATGCGGCGGAGTACCAGTATTTTATAAGGAGCGACTGCTTATTACCCGGGCAAACCAATTGGTGAAAATGGTGTCAGACTTTATGGCTTCTGACTACCCGTGACGATGCCAAGGATGTTCAATGACAGCCGGGTTCTACAGTTTAAGGAGCCAACCGAAACACAGCCGACTGATTGTCCCGTGGTTGTTTTTTTTTTAATCATAATAGATCACAGTTTACAGGCTGATAGAGCTAAATGCCTGATCATTGTAATGTGCGTACTTCCATTCATCTTCATACTGATTTATGAGTCGAAACCAACTATCGGCCGACTAAAAGTTTGTAGTGTGTGCTACTCTCAGTGACCGGGTTTACCTTCAGGTCGTTTGGGAAGCACTTTTAC
Organism: Helicoverpa zea x Helicoverpa armigera; assembly: GCA_033682625.1. NCBI lineage: Eukaryota > Metazoa > Arthropoda > Insecta > Lepidoptera > Noctuidae > Helicoverpa > Helicoverpa zea x Helicoverpa armigera. The sequence continues at coordinate 6,975,102 of JAWIIS010000011.1, forward strand.
TGGATTTTGTTGTTGAAATCAGTGGAGGACGGGCATAAAAGATACGGCCGAATTAAATGGATGCCGGTGATACGAGTGGCCTTGGTTGAGAGTTGTTTTATTAGAGACTATTCTTAGGTATTTATAAAGTAATGTTGGTCATTATTATGAGTATTGTTGAGTGAGGTAGTTTTCTGCAATTTCTTACTATTAAATAATCCGTTACTCTTGTCCTAAGGTACTTATAATTCTGTTGGCGTAATCTAAAATGGGACTACTTATCAATGTTCTACTCTATTTTACTGAATAGAATACATGTCTAGTTGAATATCTATAGCAACAAATATTATTTCTTAAAGCTTTTATAGCTTTCTTAACAAAATCAATAATCACAATAATACACAGCCATTAAAATAAAATAAAACAGGAACAAAAAAATAAGTTCAAAAAGTCATCAAAAATGTAACGTAAAAGTGTGTCCCTATCTTTATATTGTTTGCCGGCAGTGTTTTAACGACTCATAAAGATTTGATTGTCTCTTAGTGGGAAAGCTTATTTGATCGCCTAAGCACTCATTGATAGCCAGTGATTAAGACGTAATGGTAAAAGTTGCTATGTTCTAGTAGAAACCATTAAAACAATCGGGCCTTTTTTGGCAGAAAAGCTGGCAAATTTTTGTCGTTGCTAGTTCTGAAACTGTATATCTGAAAAAAATAATAAAGTTTATATTTTTGGATATTCAGTACCTACGCTTATTATAACCAAAGAAACGATGGATGGATTTTGTAATAGTAAAAGTAGTAGTAGGCTAGAAAGAATTTTACTTGTAAGTTGTCGGCAGATAGCAGAGTATCGAGGAACATATTGCGTCAAGATCAAACCAAAATTTCAGTGTGCCTCAATCACGATCGCCATAGTCTTCAAGTTACCATTGTCATTTTAATAATTCCTTTCCTTATAACAACATTTTACATCACCCACATTCATTACCCCCAAATGCGGAGGGGACATAAATAATAATAGTTTTAAACCAAACAAAAAAAAAACAATACAAAAGTGATCTTTGTATTCCCAAATTCTAAGTACAGCTTTGATTTTCCACGAGTCCAGTTACGAGTATTGATTTTAACTGATTTTAGGGGACCACTCTCTTTCCGCTCTAATCGGGAGGGTTATGATTTGGGGACTATTGGGGGAGTCGAATCATGCATTTGTAGTTGGGAATATTATAATGTTATTTATAATAATATAAGTTGTGTGTGGGAACTGGCGCAATAGCTAACGAGTGAATATAGTGATTTAATAAATATTTTTTTTGCTTCATAGTGAATTATCTATTTTTCAAGGAACAAATTCACTTTGTATCAGAGACTAACCAAGTTAAACAGCTGAAATACAACCGCATAATCACATGATACGGGCTATAGTCTAAAAGGATGTGGAAAATGTACTTTGATATACTACAACTATAAAGAGGAAATTTTTTTTTGATATTTTTTTCTCCGATAAGGCTTTGAAACTACTTAACCTATTTGAAAATTTATTTCACTGTTGGAAACAGTCTTTCCGAATAACATGGGCTATATTTTATAACAGTACGGTCAGTAGTTAACATAGGATGCGGGTGAAAACAGCTAGTAAAAGATATAATAAAAATAAACACTAGTGTTCCACTCTGATTGGCCAGATGAACAAACTGCATATTGCTCATTTGATAATATTGCCTCGAGTTAATAACGAAAACCGCAGTAATTATGTTAACAACTGTTTTGAATCGAACTGTTTGGTGTGAAACGAGACCAGTATATACGTATAATGTTATTTAGAATACGTGGTTTGTTTGTCGATTTATCTAAAACAAAAGCGATCATTTAAATAATAGTACGACTTTATATACAATGAATTTATATTGCAGATTTTAATGGCACGCGTCATGAAAATTAATATTACCTAGAATCATTCACAACATTAACTGTAAAATAATAATAATAATATATTTATATATCCGCGGGGCTATATATCCGAGTGCTCCAGGGAGAGTATACTGTCCCCCATCTCCGGCTTGCCGGAGTGAAGCATGACGGGGGATAGGTCTCCCGCCTCTTGGCTTGCCTTCACCGGCCGGTCAGAGTGGAGTCGCTAGAGCAATGCTCGGAGGGTAGGTGCCTCGTGGTAAGTGGCGAGTGGGCCGGTGATGCTGGACCCACAGGGAGCGCGTGATCTGCGTTTAAAGTCCGCCGAGGTATCCTCACCCTTCTCAGCCGCTCATGTACCTGTTGCCCTCTTGTTGCGATTTAGCGACTGATTCCCGGGGGCCCAGTAAGTGAGTTGGCGAGTCTCCACCTGCCATTTTTACGTGTATTTATTACATTGTTATCGGCAGGTGCCATAGTTCCCGTAGTTTCCCCATTCCTAGTCCACTAGCATCCCATCATAATAGCCCAAGTAGTTTTCATCCATAGTTAGCAATAGTTTAGCACAGAACCGAGGATTGTCCTTGGGTACATTTCTATAGTGTATACAGGGATAATCGTCGGTTTTGTGTCATCATTTCATTAAAGTTGTCTCAAAAGGGCTTCAGCGTGTTGGCTTCGGCCCCACGTTCGCCTCCCAAAAATCCGGGACTCTGTAGTCCCGAGGTCAAAAAGAGACATACAATTATAATAATAATATAATAATAAGAACTTTATTGCAGACCAGGGTCCATAAAAAATAACAAAATTACAATTATACAAAAAAGAACACATACATACAATCACAAATACAAAGACAATAAGACATACATAGAATTACAAAAACAGAACAAAATACAATAAATACATTTACTTAATATAAGTGAATGACGCACAATGTGTCGTCATCCAGTGCCACATCATCGGGCTGTCCAGTCTGTTGGCCACAATAGCCACCAGGCTGTTGGAGCTATCGCGCACTCGCCGCATCAGGGATGCTATGCGTGTCCTCATAATGGCGTGGAAATCAGGCACGCCTGCCTCTGCGAACATGCCCGACGCACTGCAAAAGCGCGGTAACCCCAACATCACCCTGAAGGCATTATTATATTGGACTCGCAGAGCATTATACGTTATAAAATGTTCAAAGGAAAATTCCAGAAACAGTTTGTTATTATTTACTCAACAAACTTATTGAAATTTATTTCATTAACCACATTTGTTTACTTCAGCTTTTTAACATTAAGTTTAAGCTACAAGCTTAACTTTTTTATAAATATGAAAAAATAACACTACGGTAAAAATGTAAACCAAATGTAATGAAGCAGAAAATTGAACGACTATTAAGGACTAAGCCGAAAATCGATCTCAGTGGCGTGCACTTGGAGAGGCCTATGTCCAGCAGTGGACGTCGATAGGCTGATGATGATGATGAAGGACCAATGAAAATTTAGTTCACATCTCTATTACTACAGCACACTTTTGCTAAGAGTACAAAATCATCTGACCACATATGCCACATAATTTATCTCACATTGATGAGTTATTCCACCGTAATACTACAGGTTTATAGACCTACCGTAATCCCAAAGGCTAGTCTCAAATATCGTACCGTAATAAACCGAATCACTCTATGAAAAACCGATAACTCATTTTACATTCCCACTAAATATTGCGAGCTACATTTTTCAGTATGATCCATAACAATTTTACGAGATGTTCTTCAACCTATACTATTTACGGCACCACTTTATTACAAGCTTTTATTTAGTTTCACCTGTCCCGTTGTCTGTAATCAAATCTTGCAACTTAAATTTGATCCACTTCCCGGTTTCCGATTGAGCTGAAATTTAGAATGCATGTATAGATCGGATGACAATGCAATGTTATTGTGACATAGAGCTGATCTGATGATGGAGCCGGAAGGTGGCCATAGGAACTCCGTAATTAAACGACGCAACCCCATCGAGTTTGGGCTCATTGGATTAGTCTTGACGAATACTTTGATACCATATGGTAACCAGGGTCTGATGTTGGAGCCGGAAGGTGGCCATAGGAACTCCGTAATTAAACGACGCAACCCCATCGAGTTTGGGCTCATTGGATTAGTCTTGACGAATACTTTGATACCATATGGTAACCAGGGTCTGATGTTGGAGCCGAAAGGTGGCCATAGGAACTCCGTAATTAAACGACGCAACCCCATCGAGTTTGGGCTCATTGGATTAGTCTTGACGAGTACCTTGATACTATATGGTAACCAGGATCTGATGATGGAGCCGGAAGGTGGCCATAGGAACTCCGTAATTAAACGACGCAACCCCATCGAGTTTGGTCTCGTTTGATTCGTCTTGACAAGTACTTTGATACTATATGGTAACCAGGGTCTGATGATGGAACTGGAAGGTGGCCATAGGAACTCCGTAATTAAACGACGCAACCCCATCGAGTTTGGTCTCCTTTACCTCCTTCTAAGGCATATTGGAACAGCTTGGAACCCAGGTTGTGAGGCATAGGCCCAGGCCTATGCCTCACGTTATACAACGTTTGTCGCAAACTGAAAAGCGCCTTCTTTCTCGGATAATACCATTTTTTTAAATTGTAAAGTTTGACGGCTTATTTGGACAATACGGATTTTGTGGTCAAGCAATTCTTTTTGTTGCTCAGGATCTTTTCGAGGTTACCGAAAAACTGCCACATATGTTGCCTAGATCTGTAGATAACTGTGGAATTGTGATTGTTACAGAGCATCTAGAGAATTTAAATATTACTCGTGAGTTTTCAGTGTCTCGCGACAATGTGTTCGAGGCTTTGACATGGTTGGTGGCCAATAATCCGTTATACAAAGATGTCCTTATAGACAACAACGCAAACCTATGAGTTAGGTCTTTAGCAGGTCTTCAAATCGAAGAACTTGACTGCTCCAAGTTGACGTCGAAGAAACCTTGTAATGATGATGCATTAAAAGAAATGGATAGAATGAGAAACGTTACAAATAACTAACAAGTGATTACATAATTTCAACATTATTGATATTTAAATCAGTACATATTACATATCATGTGAACGAACTACGGACTTCATAACGGAATAACGCTGCTACGCGCTGCGAACTACGTCGTAGTAAATCTCGAATTAAAAATAGAGGTACTAAAAAGTTAAAAATAAAATTAAAGAAAAAAAAACCTTTTTAAAAACAAGCTTTTATTTGAATGCTCTAAAAAGAAAAAAAATAAACATTTTACACTAAAACTTTTACAGTTAACATATAACGTCATTTCAAATTTAACACATTTGACACAATTTATATATATTATAAAAGCTTGTCGCGAGATCTAAGTATTCGTACCTGCTGTCTATTAAAATTATAGAACTAAGAAAATACGAATACTTATATAATAATATATTCTCTATAATAATAGATCTCGCGACAAGCTTTTATAATATATAAATTGTGTCAAATGTGTTAAATTTGAAATGACGTTATATGTTAACTGTAAAAGTTTTAGTGTAAAATGTTTATTTTTTTTCTTTTTAGAGCATTCAAATAAAAGCTTGTTTTTAAAAAGGTTTTTTAATATGCTTTGAATATAAATTGGATCAAGTTGGATGGATATACTTACCGTTGTAAGAGGTAAATAAAATGCAACGTACCTACTGAGTAAGATTGTACATCAATGTTTGGCTGTATATGGTCGATAATTATTTATTTAAAGTGAAAGTTTAATCAAGTAAAAGACATTATTTCTAGTCTATTTGTTACTAAAGTAGCCTTGAACAAGTAAAGGAGATAGGAACTGTTTTTATATTATACACAAATATAAGTCACAAAACACCTTCTATTAAGAGATTACCTGCTCATAGCTTTCTCATTCAAAAATAATTTTCCAGCCTCTGTAACGTTATTTACAAACACTGCGCACAAAATATACGCTACAAGTTAACTCACAGAAAACACAATTTAATTCCATCGCATCCCAAAAGCTGCATACAGAATATAATCCTTCCCTTGAAGAACGGGCGACGCAAAGTATCATGATCGACTTAGCCGCCTTAGTTGTAAATAAATCCGCTTTGCAATGAACACAGGCGTAATAAACTATTTGCATATTAACTCATGTCGCTGCAACTACCAAGTGTTTCAGAAAAACGTCGTCGGCAAAATGATTTTTCCTCCCGACTTCTCTTTTTAAACTTTTTAAAGTGTCGCCTACCCTTCGCGGTGTCTGTCGAGTACATATTTTTATTTTCTCTCTCTTTAGATTGTACATTTTTTTTGTTTACAAGAAGATGTTGCCAGTTAGCTTTTGTAATTTTATGGAAAAAGGTTTGTTGCTTTTAGTTTTAATGCTGTTATAAAAAATGTACAAACTCTAATTTTGATGTTGAGGACGTTTTTTGCTAACACTTCACCAAAAATAGGTCAATAACAAATTCCTTGTTTTACTTACGCTTGACAGCTGATATTCATCAAACAAATTAAAAAGCTTCAGATCAAACAAGCTAAAACATTTCCCCTATTAAAACTACGTTATGAACTAAATTCTTTATTCATTAATCAAAATAATCCGTATAACAAGTTACGTCGTAATTAAAGTAATCGGAGCGCGGCCCCTTTGTGATAACTTTCCAACAGTTTTCACAAAATGAAATCGTCATTGTGAATCGAGGAAGGTTTTTTGCTCCTTGAATACAAGATGAAGGGTAGTGAGAGACAGGGAACAGTGTATCATTCATATCTATAGATATCTATACAATGGCTAGATAAAGTTAATTGTTCGTATCATAATACTCCTTTATTAAAATTTTCTTTCGCTGCGAAAGTTTCTGTTATCTTTAGCCGTCTCCCCTTGGTTATAAATGAAGTTATTGAATCATATTAAGTACTATTCTTTGGCTTAATGATTTTAATGGAAGAAAGTTTGAAAATTCTACTTTTAAAGATACCGTTTTTGTATTCCGAGAACCTATATTATTCTTAAATCGAATAATTTTTATTGCTAAAAAAATACTGCGTTTGCTGTTGAGCTATGGTCGACCGCCATTTGAAATTAGAACCCGATTAACCAATACCAGTTCTATTATTGAACTTGGCTCTAAAAATGTAGGTTCTAAAAAGTTTGCATTTAAAATTCCAGGCACGGACTATAAATCCATCATTCTAACCCTCTGTGTCGAAGTCGCCTGGCTAATTGGATTGGATCAAAGCAGTTGCACTTTCCGTTTTTTACCGACCAGTGTCCGGTAAAAACTGCATTTTACTGGGAAAAGTTTCCGGACGAAGTTTTTCGGCGATCAATCGTAAATGGTCCGTTTTGCCAATGAGTGTTTGTTTTGTCGAGGTATTTTTGGTTCGTTGGAAGTTCTATGATATTTGTACTTTTAATTGATTATAAATTATCGATATCGCCATCTATATTAATACCTTCACAACTCAAAAATATCAACTTAGGTAACAATGAAAAATAAAATCACCCTCCCTAGTTCCCCAAAACAAAAAACAATCCGACACGCGATGCAGAAAACTAGGGGTGAAACTACATCAATCTTCGTCGGCCATCGGCGACTCATCGGCTAAGAAAAAAAAATCAAAAAGCTAACCGGTCGACGACCAAGGAATACAAATACCTTTTTAAGATTCCCGCCGAAAAGACGTCGCTATTATCGACTCATCCTTAAGTAGACTGCAAACTTTTAGTCGGCCGATTGTTTGTTTGGGCTTATAAGTCAGTATGAAGATTAATGGTAGTACGCAAATTACAAAGTTCAGGTATTAAGCCAGTATCTGACCGGCTGAAAGCTTTGAATGCAATCAAGATTTTCTTTAAAAAAATATTTTATGTAAACCGACAGTTGACCCGATGGTCAATTGTCGGCCGACTTTTTGTATTTAGTCTGTAATGTGAGGGTATTCTTAAAGGGGAAGGGGATATTCGCAATAGTGCAAAGAACTGACGTCATCACATCACATGTTTAGAGTACCATTCGAGTGTTGAATTTGTAAATATTGACTTCGTTTTTGAGAAACGATTCTCTTAAATAGAGTCATTTGTATTGTTAGGGGTGGGTTCAGTTACATAGTTGTAAGTGTGGCATTTATTGACCACTTTGCGAGAGAAACGTGTGGGGTTACCGATTGCTTTGTCAGCTCAATGTGCTCCGAATACAAATTCGTTCTTTCTCACTGTTATGGCTCGGTTCTGGTCAAAGTGTAAAGGTTTAAGCGTTCTTTTACAATTATTGTCATCTTTTATTTTATTTGGAGACCTGAAATGATGGGAGACCCGTATTTTTTACGCGCAATTTTTTGGTACCGTTTCTGGTCATTTTTGGACGATTTGGCTCAATTCAACATTTCTAAGTTATCGTAGCTTCAATACTAATGTATTTTGGTTCAGATAAAACTGATCAAGCTTCCTACAAGAATATATTTCTTAATCTAGAGCAGAACATTAATCATGTCCGCAGCACATCTCCTAGCTGATGTAGGGAACTCCCCAGATACATCAAAAATTCCATCCGTTGGTTGTTTTTAGATTGTTTACATACACATAGACGTAATATATCAAGGCAATTTATTTAGGTACATCGTGAACGGTATTCGTTCTGAATTTCTATTAAGATCCCGTTAATATATTAGAATTTGTAACAAAAAAGCATTTTATTTAATTTCTTCTTTTCAAGTTTTTTGTTCAAGAGTATCTCGATTTGAAAATGAAATAGAAAAAATAAACCAATGTAATACCTACTTAGTCATTTTATTTTATGTAGGTCAAAAGGTAAATTATGTCATTTTTCTCTTGTCGTTTGCATTATACCTCAATGAAGATATCTGCAAATAATGGCATTGCCAAGTCGTACATTATTATCATTTTATTGAATTTATTATACCACAATATATTCCTGTGAAAATAGACAGCCATTGAGGATAATTGGTCGTTTTTCAGATGCTTTGGCACTTTTAGAGTACCAAAAGACAAAGGACTTTATAATATGATTTTATCCCGTGAAAACATAACAAAAAGCGAGTAATTAATGTTGTCTCTCTTGAGTCGACTTGTTCAAACAATGGAATATACTAGCATCACATAAAAGGTACTAATAACATTCACCAAACGACGGAAGCATCCCACATAATTAATTTTAATTGGAAATAACACCGTAAGTCAAAACCCATATTTATAACAAGAACTAAAATGTTTTACTTACAGAATTACATTTATGTTCTCTTGACCACAATTCCGGAAAAGATCATTTAGCAGTACGCAATTAAACTTTAACTTCATTAACGAAAACACCTTATTTTCTTTCGTTCAAATAATAGGTCGGCCATATTGTTTGAGGCCAAGTCGGGTCTATTGTGCCTTGAACAATAAAAGGCGTATTTCACTGTTCGAGGCAATTGTACGGGGGTCGCGTCAGTTTTTTTTTTTACTTTTAATTGGAACACGTCACAAAATATTAAGTGCTTGTGTGGCTATGAGCACAGCGATTAAATAGTTCATCATCCTTCGAGCGTTTTTCCAACTATGTTGGGATCGGCTTCCAGTCTAACCGGATTCAGCTGAGTACCAGTGCTTTACAAGAAGCGACTGCCTATCTGACCTCCTCAACCCAGTTACCCGGGCAACCCGATACCCGTTGGTTAGACTGGTGTCAGACTTGCTGGCTTCTGACTACCCGTAACGACTGTCAAGGATGTTAAATGACAGCTGGGACCTACAGTTTAACATGCCACCCGAAACGCAGCGATTAAATAGTTATATTCCTTTTTATTGTTCAGCCTTTTTATCGTCCCACTGCTGGGCACAGACCTCCTCTCACACGGACAAAGATTAAGCGTAATATTCCTTACTTTAATTAAAAAAAAACGTATGTAAAATATATCTCCGAAATGAAATTACAAACATAACTTGTCTAGAATGAAAACCCAGTATTTTTCGCGAGTGACACTGATTCGGTTACTTCAAAAAAGGGGTTGTCCGCACCCCTTTTTCATCGAGAGTACCTAGTCATTGAGCTAAAAGAACCAACCAACTCGATTCTCTTTTTCGTGTGCACGTGCGAACTTTCAATCAAGCAGAGCTGTGAAGGTTTTTGAGAAATTCATAGCTTTTCTCTTTGATTTTTTGCAATAACAGTATGAATTAATAGAGGTTATTTGAAATGTTCAGGTACAAAAGCTTGTACATTATTTCCATGACACTATTTAGAACAAACCAAAAAAAAAAACTTTTTTTTTTCAAGTATCTATTGTTTACATAATAAATAAAAATATATAAGACCAATATTCGAGGTTTTATGGGAAACTTTTAAAACCTATTTACTTATGGGGAAAAAATACAAAACTTAAACGACACACGTTACTCCCCACACATGGAAACATTCCCCGCTGTTTTCAAAGCCGCACCCTCATATCCCATTACGTTTAACAGCACTCAGTTGTAAGACGAATAAGATCTTAGTTTTTCCATTACTTTTATTACTTTTCAGCGTGTCTCCCTAATCACTTGAGACTGCAATTAGAATCAGGGTTAACGGTTTAAACTAGCATCATTAACCATTTAGTGGGCAAAAACTAATTTAGATTTAATACTTACGTGCGCCTTTTGTTGAACTAGTACTAGTTTAATTTAGAACTCTAATTTAGTTCCTTTGCTTTTTATGTGATGGATGTTTAATAACTTTTAATTTATAAAATTAACTTTTTGGAGTTGCCTATTAGGTATAACAAAACACCTGTGTATCTTATTTAGACAAAAATACTGCACATCTGCTATCTAGAAATAAGTAAAACAACTTTGCAAAAATTCTGCATAAAACCACAAAAATAAGACACAGCGATATTCGAATGCTATTTCGTAAGCAAGCAGGTGCAACCACAGAGTATTTACTCAAACAACAGGCGCCGCCAGACGTATTGCTTGTATGAATTCAAATATACCTGCAACACTTGCTATCATATTTTGACGTCAAGTAACTGCGCAGCATTCTGGAGGGAGGCGTAAATGTCAGCCATCTTGGAAGTTATGGGCTTGTACACAGTGGGTGGAAGTGCCGTGGCCTGCTTCGCACAGCGGTCACATGATTCTGACATTGATAGCTGTTGCCTTAGAAATTCATACTAGAGATGGAACTATATAGAGACCTACAGAACAAAAGACAAATTACGTTCCACAAACAAATACCGTAATGGCTGACTAACACAAACAATATTCATATTTATCAATTTACTCAACAATAACTCATTTCGCCACAAAACAAACTAAATATATGACTCCATATTTTATTAAGAAATACCGCGTTTCTGATTTCCGTTTTTTTTCAGCAACGTAATTTATCTAAAAGCCGTAAAACTAGACGGTTGGAGGCAGACACGTCCGTCTCCGTATAAGTACCCTGGCGAAATGCCAAGGGTGAGGGTTGGCCTTCAGGTCATCGTCGTAAGTACCCATCAAATCGCCGATAGAATACCTGCTTTAGTGCTTCCCAATAACGCTCAATTTCCTTTGACACAGTAATACTTACCTAAGTCACCTCAGGCTATCGGCACATCTGGATTGAAATGGGGGTTGGGGATTAGGCTTTATTGCGGAGTAAATAAGGTCCGGATTTGATTGTGCTCCACCTGATATTGCATCAAACTGTTCGCCTACTGCGTTCTCGTTTCTGCCATTATGATACGTAGATGGCGTTCGCATCAATTTTATCACTTTTTTACCCCATTGCGGTATTTCGTTTCACTTTGTTTATAATAAACACAGATTTTTGTTAGGGTCGTAGTCATTTCGGTTTTGTTTATGCTAACAAAAGTTACTACCAGAGTTGTTTATATTGGTTTGGGACTATTTGTTATGTGAACAGTCGCAAAAATATTATGTTTAAACTAAATGAATATGAATTAAAATCTGTTTTGTTTCATCATTTCCATTTGGTATCATTTTGTCCTTATCGTCAGTATCGTCGTCTTAACACAAGTCTTATTCACGCTAATTTCCCTGTTAAAAATATTTCACTTTCCTTATTCAAACAAAAAAAGAGCTAGCACAAACCGACCGACCACCAACCCTTCTTTAACATAGAAAAAAAAACTTTACCGCAGTAATGACTTTACAAGACTTTCTCGGCACACACAACTGGTTCGCGCTTAAAAACTCGCCTAGGATAGTTAAAAGTCTTTAGTAATTTCGCACCAAGCAACCAGCCTTTGAGCAGAACTCTTTGTAAGACCAGCGGTAATTAGAGCGAGGGACCAAAGACTTGGTAGTGGGAAAGGTCTTTCTTAAACCGGACACCCTCGATTTGCACCCTTTATGTCTTATTGTTTGGGGTCAACGGACGCCGTGATAGTACCTCGCTGGATTCGTGAGTCAGCAGTTTTGAATGTTGCGTCATAAGAAGTTAGCTTGGTAGGATCGTGTTTTGGTGTGATTCATTTTATGAAGACAGTTTTTACCTTCGTGTATAAACATTATACCTTTGTAACAAACGAAGTTGTTACTAAACTAATCGAAATAAAGAAGAAAATGTTGTCCCAAATAATCTAATACCTAACCCAAGTCTCTATTTCCAAAAATGCTGACTTCATGAATTCTGTATGTTATAGCGACACACGAACTCCCCAAATGGGAAAACGACTTTTCAATATTAAAAGTGTTTTGCCTTCAAACAGTTTACCGGCCCTCATTGAATCTAAATTGTTATTAGAGGTTAATGGAAACAATCTAAAACTCCTGCGCGTCCTAACCAAATATGTTGAATACAGGCTTATGTAAAAACATCGTGTTGGTACACCTGCATGGTCATCATACACAAGTATTCTGTAAAATCGGGCTTATTTCGTCCAGACCATTCCACTTTATTGATATAGAATATTGGAAACACAGCGGCATCAGCGACACATTTGAATTCGAAATGTTTTCTGTTACAAGATGTTGGGTATATAATTTTGGACTCTATTGCTATTGTGTAAGGTTTGAATTCATGTGGGTGGTGTGGTGGAAGGGCGAGAGAACAGACGTCGATTTGTGAGGCTGGTCTGGTTGTTGGAGCAGTGCCAACGGTTAGACGTGGTGCAGTGTGGGCCCGGCCGGTGCCGCCCGCAACGTTTTATCTATTCAGAATTGAAAGCGTTGATAATAAAATTGTCTGGACACGTTTACAACGCCTGCAGACCGTAACTACATAACGCTAATTGTTTTTCTAACTGTTTAGTTTGTTTCTCTTTGTTGTGGCCGCTAATAAAGAAAATGTTGAATAGATTTGTTGGCTGATAAAACTGAGTTTGTGTTTGTTTCTCAAGTTTGTTGGCGAGTTACTTGGTGCCTACTTAATTCAATTTGCTTCATATCTTGCTATAGCATATTATTTCCGATTCTATATAACCACAATCCGTTCAATATTTTCAAGGAAGTTCCAAACTAAACATCTGTCACATCTCATAGGCAATTTGCAAAACCAATACTCGCGCTATATGTTATCGCTGTCATAATTCCGAACACTCTGCAACTGAAACGCGAAGCAGGCACAGACAGAAATGGCATATGAACAAAAAAAACGAGGAACTAAGCGATACAGCATTTTTCCTATTACGAAGCGGCATACACTCGAGCATTTATTAAAGTAAGGCCAAGTTCTCCCGTTTGTAGCATAATCCAATCAGCTAAAAGGTTCCGAGAGAGTTCTGATTTATACTGTAATCAATCCTGATATTAGTAGAGGAATGTGGACGCTTTTTTACATTTATGAGTCTACTAACTAATATGTCTGGCTGTGCTTATTGCCACCATTAACTGCGGAATAGTTTGTAAACAAGAATTTTTGCAAATGGAACTCATAGTTTGTGGGTAGGTAATATATGTAAATATTGTAGTATTATTTACTTGTGGGTTCAACAATTGATATAACCATAATTTGCGTATAGTTGAAGAGTCTGTAGTATTCCGTAGACTAGGAGTTTCCTTCGGTATATCTGTGTTAATGGTTATCAAATATTGTCTCTGAATAATTAAATACATTCGAAATAAAATAAAATATTTCACTTTGCAAGCAAAATTAACTTGAAAATTCTTAAATTAGCAGTAAAGTATTCTCGGTGAGTTCTCTGTCCGTTTCAAGAATTATTTTATTAAATTCAGTTTTAATCTTCTAGCTGCATTGCCTCATATTATATTGAAGCGAGCTGTATTCCACAGCTGTAGTTATATTTCAATGACCTGCATTGCACCTCCGAGAGTAACTGGGTCGGCTTTGAATGTAAGGAATAATTCGGGTCTTATTCGTGTTTCAAACTTGCAGAAACTTAGTAAAAGATTCAACTTTTCTTCAAACGAACATAAATGCTATAAAGATATTTTTGAATGTATGAATATTTTACTTTTAGTACCGAGTTTCATTTGAAATGCTTTATGTTATTCATAAACCAAATCAGTAATAATTTATGGAAACCACTTTTTGTATTGCTAAAAATGTAGTCGACCAATCCATCTGCCACATTGTTTGACATAAATACCACTTTAGAATACCAAAAAAAGGTTTAATATGAATGAGCTCATTACCACAGACCACAAATTGCACCTCACATAATTTGGTGGAATGCACGTTTACCATTATTAATGCACCCCCAGAGACGAGGGTGCGTCCACTTATTACGTGCCCTGTATTTTAATTCGGACAAAACACGCAGTATACACTGGAATTTAATTTCCGTAGTATAATTATTTTTGTGGTCACTCTATTGGTCCACGATATTGAATTCCATATTATATGTAGGACCAAATTGGTGCTTTGCATACGTAATGATATATTTGAATAAAAAACTGAATTATAGAGCGTTTGGATTAACGTTGTAATTTAAAAAGGCTTTGTTAAAACATTGTACAGTGAAAAAATACACCCTGTACGTTTGTCACATTTGTGGGGTAAATCAGAACTACTTTAATAAAAACAGTCAGTTCATTATAAACATTTAAGGATCAACCAGCTCAATAAAACTTAAAAAAAAACTTTTCCAAAAAATAAACATAATTTAAAAGTATACAATATCAAGGGAAAACAATCAATGTGTATCGAATCAATTTGCAGTGGAGTCGGGTACTGGGCACTGGGCACTGGGCACCCCGAGTCGAGATAAACGGATTATGTCAGCCGCTGTCAGCCGAGCGAGTGACCCGCAGAGACAAAATAGATTAGAGACGGAAAGAGTTTGTTTTGTTACTGTTAAATGTTCATAATATTGTTTGTTTGTATGTTAGCTTTGTAATGGAAATATTATCCTGAGTGTATTAGGAAGTAATTATGTTTGTCTATTACGTTTGCTGACCTGACTAAGATGAATCTTCTTTTTGGAAACCTATCTCTTTTGAAACCACCCTTGGGTTGTCGCTGATGCCCTATGTAAGGAAACAAGACTATTTAGAAAACGGCTAGGTAATTCTAAAGGAGGAAAGGATAACGCTTACTTTATTAGGGAGAGTGAAATATTATGATGAGGCCTCCACTATTTCCGATAATAGACATAAGTAAATACTAGCATAATCCCTATTTAAATCTAAACAGTTCATCAAGTGTTTTAGAAATACAAATACAGTTATATAATGTAAAAGTGCACGCAGTATATTTTTACTAGGTTGGTACGTTCAGAAGCATATTCTTTCTAAGAGGTTAAGTTGAGCTTTAAAATATACCATTACAAGATAAAAGCACTTAATAAAACTTCCCCGAGTTTCACCCCGCCTAGATTGGCTTAGACTAAAATGTATGTTGTGGCATAACTTTAATACTAGGTAACACAGATATTTTACTTCATCAAAATTTTAATACGATGAAGGTTAGAGATCCATATCAAAAAAATATTTGGGACCAAAACATAATGTATTATTGTCAGCTAATCCTATCGTATGTAACATACATTTTTCTTATGTATTTTTTAATCTAAATGCGTCTTAACAAACTGTTCCGAGTAGTTTCAAGTAGCCATTTTTATCTAAAACCAGCAACGCATTTTCGTACCATAAATTACAGATCGGTTGCTAGAATAAATTCACAGCTATTCTCCAAAGTATTTCAGAATATAAACAAAATTTTATTTGAAAACTTGATGTATGCTGAACGTTAGAAATAGCTGCACATTGCATAAAGTGCTGCAAAAATGCATTGTATTATGCTAAGTTCTGTCTAGGGGTGTTAAGCAGAATAAACTGGGAATCACTTTAATGCCCAAAGATTTTTAAAGAAGAATAGCTGTCAGCTAGAGGAGACTAGAGTGCATTCTTTCAATCTTTAAAATTTAATTTACGAAATGGAAATACTAGAATGAAGAGATGGGATATTCTACAAGACTTGCCAGAGTATTTATCAAGATTTCCGTTTATAAAAGAATTGTTACGATGGGAGTACAATGTTGGGATTTTTAAGACGTACGCCCCGTTTTCTTGGAAACTAAGCGAGGTATTGCTTTTGTTTATTTATATCATTTAGCTCTGCTACATTGTAAAATGTTTAGAAAAAGAAAAGAAATGCTGAGTGCACACGTATATTTTGAATTAAAAATATTTGTTGTTGTTTCATAGATTTATGCTCTTATGATTACTAAATAAAAGGAACTATTTTTTTTTGAAATTTGAATCTGTGGAAGTTCTAAAATACGGAGTCCATACGTCACGTAATACCAAAAATAACTACATGGGTGCAAAAAACAAACAACGATTCCAAAATTTATAGTGACAAAACCAAAAAGAAAACAAAACATCTTGCATATAACTGCACTTACTGAGACCTCGAAACCCTTAAAAAACGAGTTCGCAGTCGTTTAATCCCACCCGGAGCAAAGTATGCGCGAGACAAAAGAAAACAAAAACCTGTGAAATACATTACAGGCCACGGTCTTAAGTTCAGTTCCCGGGTAGGCCGCAATAATGCCCCGCCCATTTGTCAGGATAAACACTGAGGAAAGAAAAACTGGCTTCGTTACCCGCAAATATTTTGGCTCACTTATTTGTTTGAAGGAAAAGTGTTTTCTTCAGGAATTTAATTTAGTTGGACACTGGTTTGGGGGAGTTATAGTTTTTGGTATTGTTTTTTGGCTTTAATTAATTAGGTATAGTAATTTCTTGATACTCATGCTAAGATCTCAAAGACACCATTTTATTCTCGAGTTTGTATCACTGTCATTTATCTGTATGTTCGTATATGTTTTTGCATATCACTTTAAAACTACAAAATAAATTATATTTTGGAAAAAAATACAAAAATTGTTGCTCTTAATTAAATCATTTTTATTTAACTACAGCTGTAGGCTATGCACGAATTCTGACATAATATATGCATAGCGGTCCGAAGCCATGCACTTTTTGCTTCCATTGCGAACTACTGAAATGGTGGCGGACTTTAAAATTTCCCATTATTACCATAAAAGGACGAGGCACGAGTTTTTTAGAAAACTGACACGACCATTCAACGTAAATTACACGCTATAGTCCCAAAGTCAACCACACGTTGGCGCTCAAGTGCGAAAATTTCGAACTACCTTTTGAATGCGAATAATAAATTCGAAGTACGCTCATAGTCGCAGTGTCAGCTTAAAACGAAAACCGAATTAATATTCATCGCAATAAACCTAGATTTATAAAACACAGACTATTAATTAAGGAATGAATATTTTCATTAAAATTTTAATTCAGTAATTATATTAAAAAGGCGAGCGCGATTCGACGAAATCCCTACATAATCCGTTTGCAATAATAAGAATTTTGCACCACCGAAATGTATTCGCACTTACCATTTAAGTGGTGAGCTTAAAATGCATAATATTTGTCGTATCTCGTCGATTCCAGCCAATATCGGCTGGGCTTACAATAAAGAAAGTATTTCCCACAATATTTTCGGATACAGAATATAAATGTATTCGTATATACAGGAAATCCGGGAATTTTCGTCCAACGACTTCAATTTTAAAATAAAATAAGGTATGTTTACCAAAAGTATCTTAAAAATTTTACGCATGGTACATAGTTTAACCAAAAACTAAGCCATGCTTATGACTTCTAGCTGATTTTAAAATGTTCTTTATTTAAACACATAAGTCTTCTTTATCTTAAAACAGTGTTTTTGGAACATTTTCTATAGATGTTGTATATCTTACTGAAAATAGCAAATCAGTTTCAAAGTTTCGGATCGTTCAAGTGATTTTTTGGTAATCTTATAAAAAAAGGATGTTTTCAATAAAATTCTGAGATCGGTTAATCTTCGTCTAAGCCTTTAAGTCTTTGAGTAATCAATTAAGTGTTCGGAAGAAGGATTTTCTTGTTCTTTTTACAAACTGTTTAAGACCTGTTGTTTTGAATAAGTGTCTACTAAGCCCGTTTTAATAAAGTTTTTTATGTACCTACTAGTACTCTTAACTTTCTTAGTTGTGTTATTTAATGTACGTTTTACCAACAAAAGGACCAAAACATAAGGTATTAAAATAATGTTTATTTGTTAAATATATTATCATGATAATATGAACAAGTGTAGTTATAATGCTCAATCCTTTGATGACGAAAAATGGGAGGATGAAAAAGTCTATACTTACTATGTTTTACAAAATGGTAAGGATTTTTAATTCTTAGATATTTTACACTACAATTAAAAGCACATACTATACATACATGTCTACTGCTGTAACTTCATGGTCAAGGAGTAAAAAAGGCAACAAAAAGCGTGCGGGCCGTGAAAGTTCTAACAAAAGTCTGCTATCCAAAGTCTGCATACTTTCCAAGCCTCCCCTTTTAAGAACTACATTTTTCAATACTCCTAGAGGTCGACCTTTTTGAACGAAATTTATAGATACCGTGGATTTTTTTCGACTTGATTAATTCGACTATATGACTTTAATTTTTTAAGGTGGTAAGAAAATTTTGATACTTGGTATCTAGCTATCAATATAAAGCCTTTTTTGTGAAAATACTACAAATGACTATCTACAGATTCTACCTTTGTTGTCCCAATAAACCATTATATATCGATATCCGACTGTCATCAATAAATCTCGATATCGAACGTTCTAGAATTCCGATATCAAAACAAATGTTATTCTCATATCTCCGCAGCCTACAACGATTTCTGAGAAATCTAAATAGAAGCCACATATCAGTCTATGTTCCGTCCCTACACTGCAAACTTTTAGTCGACCGATAGTTTGTTTGGGAACATAATGCAGTATGAAGATGAATTGACTTGATTGTCGTAATTGTAGTACGCACATTACAAAGATCAGGTATAAAGCCGATAGAAAAACGACTGAAAACATTGGTTCGAATCAAGATTGTCTTTAAAACAACACCTATGGTGGGGTTATAGGACTTTCCCGGATAACTGGGTAGAGGAGGTCAGATAGGCAGTCGCTCCTTACAAACACTGGTAACCAGCTGTATTCGGTTTGACTGGAAGCTGATTTCGACATAGTTGGGAAAAGGCTTGGGAGATGATGATGACACTAGTCAGTCTAGAAAATCTTGTCCAATCAAAGTTTTCGACTTAAAACTTTGATTGGAGTCAAGATTTTCTTTAACAATTTTTTTTTGCGATCTATTGCCAACTAAAAGTTTGCAGTGTGTAGGTACACTCACGGTAACGTACATATGTCTTGATCTAGTGATTTCCACGTTAATTGTGTTGGTTTTTCCTTATTTATTCCACCTGTGTTTACGTTCTGTAATCATATTATCTTTAGAATGCTGCCACGTTATTGTGTTTACAATACTTTATTGGTATTGGATGTTCTGTTTTTTTGTTTTTGTATGTATTGATAAGAGCAACGTTACATAAAAGTACTACATATACATTGTTATTTGAAAAACGTAGCGTCAGTACTCGCATTATGCAGGCCGTATCTGACTATTACCATCGATCTCCATTAATGCCTTCTTTAATTAAACAACCAATACCTATGTATTTAAACACTCGTATTTTAGTTACATACCTTTAAAACAACTCAACAATTAGCAGTTTATAGTTAAAACATTTCTACAATACACTCGATACCTAAACAACAACACAAAATCGATTACCACAGATCGAGTAATCAGCAAACAGGCAAACACAACACGTGTCACAATTTCCAACGAATTTATACAAATAACACGTGCTATTTAGATGAATCCGCGATAATTATGTTTGTTACTGAGTCTGACATTATTTATTCAATTCGTGTTGGATACGCGTAAGAGATTTTAATGCTACTAATTAATTTCGTTAACTCCTTCGTGAACGTGCGTGATGATACCTATCTGTGACGTTGTTGTGCCTACAATTTGTGGCTTCAGATTATGTATGACTTGCTTGGTAATTATTTTGTTTAATGTACGGATAAGATTTAAGGATTAGTTTGGAATCTTGATTTTTCGCTTATGTAAGTGATTTTAGAGCATTGAGTATATAAGCTAATTTTCAAATACAGAAAAGGGAGTAATATCCCAGAAAAAATACATAACAACCACGAAATATTATCTCATTCAAGATACACGAAAAAAACTGCCAAAAATGTGCAAAATTTAATAAAAAAATATCCCCTTATCAGATACCCGATCGTGTTTCCTGCGAAAATGTTACCCAATCCGAAACCAAATTCGATTTTCGTACAAATTAAACGATTGGTTTACCAGAAAACTGGTTTATACTGAAACGACGTAGGCACAGCCCGTTGTGTGAAAGCCTTTATAACCCAATTCCTACACTAATTCTGTGAAGCCTGTTGACCCAAATCCGAACACGTGGTGTGTGCTCCCATAGTTCTTGGTAAAATAATGATAACATTTGTTTTCGTCTTTTCAGGTAATATTTTTCATCATTTGCTGGTGTATTAGCTTCGGCATTACAAGGAGAAAAAAATCATAAGTACAAGTACGTATAACATGTTTATTAAATTACTTTGTAGGTGTGTGAGTAAATAATTGGGACGGATGGAACACACGTGTTGTAAGTGAGTGTAAATGAAATATGTATTAAGGACAGTAAATGTTAAGTTAGATTAAATAAGAGATAAGTAATGAATGCTTACAGCTTACAAAGGAATAAAATGAGCAAAATGAGTCTGCGGCAGAATTTTCACAAAACAGAATTTTCTCTACACCTAATGATTCGGTATTCACGATCACATTCTTATATTTTTCTTGCAGCCAGCATTTCAACTCTTACTAAAAGAAAGACGTTCTAAAAACTATAAACCTACATCTACACGTACGTAAAAGCCATCGACGTCGAAGAAACAAAAACGACCCGACTCCATCATCAAAGCTCGTAATCCTACGTCAAAGAATAAATTAAACACAGAGGTGACAAACCGGTCAAATGGATAACACAGCCAAAGGGCGATCCACTGACGAGGCAAATTAAATGAAACGGAAAAGTGAATAAAAAGGTAAAAAAAGACACGAAACGCTCCTTGACCCACGATAAGGAAAAATTGCTTAAGTTATTTTTCTTTAATTATTGTAGACTTGGAGGTATTGAGTATCGCCAATTAAGGTTGGTCTTTAATTACATATCTGTGGACGATGAATGGAAATGGAACGCAATTAGAAATTTCGACGGCTATTTAATGTAGTGGCTGTTTCGTAATGGTGTTGTGCGTTAATGGTTGTACTGTAATTGAATTGTTAACTTCAATTTATGGAAGCAAGTTCTTATCCCACTTTTAATATGAACTTAGATACGCAGTAACGTTTTCAGTCGTTAGAATTTATGACTTAATCCGACTGCTTTGTGTCAATGATTTATGATTATTTTAAATGTAAATAATGTATTTCGTGATTTGCTTAAAGTTGTTCGATGATCAGTCTGACCTTTGCCACTAATTCGTCTACTTCAGAATAGCGATAACATTTATCTTTCAAACAACAGAACTTCAACAAAACAAACGACCACTTTAAGCCCTTTCAAAAACCAAAAAACAAAAGCAAAAAATCCTCTAACAAATTCCAAGACAGGTATGAAAACTGATGATCCTCTAGTCATAGGTGCAAATGGTATTGCGTAACTGGTTATCACGGCTCCTACGCTTATCTTGACAAATGTTCCCACTGTACCGCTCTGAACAACAATAAGACATTTGTTAAGCCAATCCGGCCCAATTTTATTTGTGTCTTGGCACTAGATTTTGCTGTGGAGTCGCTTCGAGATTTAGGGACGAAGTATTACAATAGATGCTTTTTTGTTTCGTGTTCTTAGCTTTCTTTAAGATTTTGGTATGGAGAAAATAATGGTGCATGCTGTACAGTTGTCAGCAACTTATCCTAATCTGTGGAATTTTACCAATCGAACATTGACCGCCCACTATTGTGACAAGGTTTAAAATCTATTGAAAAAACTTGTCAGACAGACGTAGATTGGTGTGCTATCGAATTTGTACATGAACGACCAACTCGACCTAAAACATATTCAGCAGATAAGGGATTCAAAAACTTTGGTTAAGTGTTCCTCACAAGCTCTTTGGATTTCTGACATAAAAACAAATTAACTTGTTGACCTCAGCACTAAAGAACACGTCACCTAGACCCTACCCTTGAAAACTACGGCTCGTATTCAACTAAACACAAGCACAAATACCAAAGGTATTCTTTGACATATTAGCCGTGACACTCAGATAAAAGATCTCTTCATAAAACAATGTTTCGCCAAAAAAAGGATAATTAAAAAACTCAACGAACATACACAAAGTCACTAACATTTGTATTGTTCAGATTTAGAAAATACGAACACAATATTATGCCTACGGGGCGCCTCTGTTATAAGCATAATCATTTTGATAGACGTTATTCTGTATTGTGTCACGCACACATACATACATATACGTACACATATGTACACGTGTGTGTGTATATTGCGTTTTGTTTCCACAGGAAAATGGAAAGTGGGATCGATTTGGCCTTGAATATAATGGAAACTAAATCTTGTGTTCGTGTCAACGGGGTTTCGTGGGAAAGCATTTGACTTTTGGCAAATAATCTAAAGTCATTTAAATTGGTAGCAAATAATTTGCAATATCCACAGTTTTAAATTGACAAATTGGTAGTTAGCTACTCATATGATTTCATTTTCTTTACTGATTTGTAGTAAAAAAAACTTGAATTAACGTCCAAGAACCACATACTATTAGAACCATTATAAAGCTATATTATCTGCGAGTAACACAGGCTATATTTTATCCCGGTGCGGGCCGTAGCTCCCACGGGACGCGGGTGAAACCACGGGAAAACGGCTAGTCATTCGTATATAGGTACTACTTACTCCAAGCTATCTACCCAGTCTTTTCCCAATTATTTTTTGGTCTGCTTCCGATCTTAGCAGCTGAATACCAGTGTTTTGCCTATCTGACTTCCTCAATCTATGCAAATCGATGAACACATTTTAATATAATTTTCAGAGACATAAGCTCAATTCTGGAAAAGGACACAAGACATTAATTTCTATTCCCATGCATGTAATCCTTAATATTCCAGCACCCTAATGAAGATTCCACCATAATTGCTTAACGTCAAACGCGTATTGACTTAACAGTATATTCATATTTATGCACACATGATTGGCTCTTCATTACTATGCATTCACACACACATGCATATCACACTTGTAATTTACGGGGACGAACGTGCGTGTGTGCTTAGATAACACTGAATTACTGTTGCTCATTGATTGACACAGACAAATATCTTCGGATTAATTAGTGCTCGTGTGCCTGATATTGGCTAATTAACTGAGTAAATTTACTGTGGATTGAATGTGTCTAATTGGTGTTGGTAGTTGTTTGGAAATGAAAATCTGATTTGGGAGGTGTCAATGTCTTGCAAGAGACATATTGTAGACTCCAGGGGCCATGCTCTGCTTGGGTCTCTAGGCGGTGAGTTCGGGTGGCTCATCGCTTATGTCTAGATAGACAACAGACCGGTGTCGGTGGCGCGCGTTGTTCCACGTGCTCCTCAAAGAGATGTCAGCAACCCGAGCGGGGCCCAGTAGGGCCAAGATCTGCCGGGATTGCGGGATCGTTCGAAAGAGTTACCGCGGCCCTGGTACATAAAAGGCCCACGAGGAAACACGTCTTTTTTTATTCATTAATAGTCTGACACTCCCTCACCGCTGCTAACCCACAGCGGGAAGGGGCCATGCTCTTGCAAATGCAGTGTAGGTACTTAAGTGACCGATTATCAAATACAAAAAGAAAATATGTAAACAAATATCCTTGTTCTGTCACAGCTGATTAAAAGTAGTTCATAATACCATATCATTAACCTAACACGTGTCATAAATATTCAAGGAACTAATCAACTAAATTGAATTTCATTACTTAGTTACCATCTCTATTAGCAACAGAAATTAATATCTACATTTCAGTATCAGAAATAATGTAAACTGTAGATCCGGAAAACAAATTACTTAGAACATAATTTTATACATTTACAGTTAACTTGTTTTAGTACAAAATGTGTTGTTTTGTCCTTGGTACCGATTTACGAGGGTCGAGCCCAAAGGCTATGTGAAAATTGCATTGCAAAATAAATCTTGTTGGTAAAACACAAGGTTGAAATTTCAATGTGGTAAGCCAGAAGTTATTGTCACATTTATAACTTAGTTTCGGTTATAATGTTTGGTTAATACAAATACGGATATGAATGTTATAGCTATCCATGTTAAGAATGGAAAGGTTTTAAAACTGGGTAAGTTAGAACTCGGTATATTTCGAGAAAGGTACAACTTTTGCTTGATTTCCTAAAGGGAGAGTAACTATGATATGATATTACTGTGGTAAATTATCAAAGTTATAAGAAACATACTTTAATATTCCAAGGCCGAAGAAAAATTTGAAGAAATGAAATGTTTTCAACGTCAAATGAATTGATCACTTCAATCAATTCACTTGTAACGCTGGGTAACTTGATGAATTACTGGAATCCCCCGGGAGTCCATTCACAAAAGATTTATTTTCTTAACATTCGAAAAAATCATGATTTATTTTCTTCTCAACGCCAACAAGAGTTTATATCAAATGAAAACTCTGCGTAGTTAGTCACCTTTCTGCTTGTTAAAAACTTGATGATTAGTTTTATTTAAATATGTAGATGAAACTTTTGAAGTATTGAAAAAATGTTTGATTAAAATACTTTTTCTATTAAAATATGAATTAGTAACTCGACAGCTTATTTACTGTCAATCCCAAAATTCAATCTGAGCCATTAAAATTTGAAACTTAAAGAATAACTCAATTTTGTCTCCGAATTGCCCATTCCCTCTAAAAACACTAAGAAGTCAGAGTATAACAAGTCTAGACATAAATAAAAGTCTAGAAGGCACATCGGCCGCCCTTCAAGCCTAAGTGGGGTATTAAGTATCACTTCTGTCCGAATTATATATTTTTCACTCGTCGTCCTCTCACAAAATGAGGGGAATTACATAATTAAGACGTTAAATGGAAATATAAGAGAAACTAAGTATCTTACTAAGTTCGTTAAATATTTCGAAGGCTTTAGTGATTCTTATAAAAAGACCGAAGAGAAGAAGGGAAGTTAAGTTATTAATGGCTGACATTTATGTTTGGTCCTAAAGCAAGTCTATTCTCACATCACACAAATAGAAGTTAACATTTCCAATGTAATAAATCTTACATTTTCGCTGTCGACTCCATATAACCCGTCCGAAGCTACCACCCACTCGACTTAGACCCACAAATTACGGGAACATGCACAATCTAACCCTGCAAATGTCTGCAGAAAACACTTCGGCCACATATCACTTCAAAAGTGGCGGTATTCAGCCGTATCTAGCAGTGCTCGGCACTGGCCGTGCACCAATTCAGTGGAGCAAGGCCGACTTTGAATAATTTCGGTGTAACCATGTCGTTGGTACCATGCTGGGACGGCCACGGCGAAGTTGCCCCATGTAATAAATCTACATGTTGGACTCGGAGATTGGTAGCAGACATGCTAGGGTTAATCTCGTATGTCACATATTCGCAGAGTTTATTATGTTAGCGGAATGGGGTTAGCGAAAAAATCTGGCGACGTCTCGTTATGTTTTTTTCCTTAAGATGTGATGTATAAATAGAGAAAGTAAATATGAGGAGGAGTGGTTTTGTCTGAATCATGCATGAGAATATTAGTGTGTATCTGTCAGAGATGTGCGAGACTATGTATGTATAGTCTACTAAAACCTAAAAGCCGTAGACTCCTATTAGTTTATGTAGATAGAGAAAAATCCAAAAATACATGAGAACAAGTGGTGAAATCTTCCTTGCAACCCTATCATTGTATTGCGTAGGTATGCTAATGGAAGTTCATAAATTGATCATTATGTTAATTAAGGTGAAAATCACCGGCACTTGTTTATGGGTAGAGGAAACTAACATCCTTCACAGAATGACATGTTACGAAAGGCAACGGTATAATTTAATGAGGTAGTTACTTTGGGTTATTTAGTGCTACAATAGCAAAATATGAAACAGAAAATCACGCAATTCGCCTTAGTTTGTGAGCCATTGAAAGGGTTTATTACTTTGATAGATAGTAAGTATAAAATTGATAATGTAGAACTTTACGTTCCGTGACACATGTGAATGATTTGTTCTTCTAACCGATGTTTTTGTAGTAAGTACAAGTGTATGAACATAATTTGTTCTGAGAAAAATTAAGTAGGCTTCATTTTTAAATCGGTGCGTTTTATGAACCGAATAAAACCCTTACCCTATTTTTTTTAATCTCCTTATCTTGTCAGGCTCTATCCCAACACACAGTCAAAATAAAAATCCTAAATTAATCCGAAAATCGCTTTATCCGCATCATTTACGTATTGTAAGGGTCTTCGGTCATTAAAACGGTTGGGTATGCATGTAAGGGTCGGTGCACAAGCACATGATGCCGAATCATGAATACAATTACACGGGCCGGCCGTTCGAGTCCGGATTAAATTC
Source organism: Helicoverpa zea x Helicoverpa armigera (assembly GCA_033682625.1). Taxonomy (NCBI): domain Eukaryota; kingdom Metazoa; phylum Arthropoda; class Insecta; order Lepidoptera; family Noctuidae; genus Helicoverpa; species Helicoverpa zea x Helicoverpa armigera. The sequence continues at coordinate 7,001,970 of JAWIIS010000011.1, forward strand.
TCTCGACCGATGAATCTCAAATTCTCAACCTTCGACCGTGTGTACTCCAATTTAATGATAATAAACTGTTTCATCGGTTTGTTTGTTTGTTTTGTTCAATTAATAACAAACTTGATTGGTCTAGAAATAAATAAAAGACTAGCGTGTAAGGTATTTTTTAAGCAAATGTCACATACTCTGCATTTTTATTACCTACCACATCATATAAATATTTTAGTATTAAATCATTTCTGTGGCAACATTTAGACTTAGATAACTTCGATTACAAAATCTTGGTACTTGATCTCCTAACGTTGCGTTTTTAAACGGTTTTATTTATTTGCCTTTCAGAATATTTTATCGATAAGACCAAAGATATCTTCAAAAAAATAACGCGCAATAAATATGACAACCGCTTCTACACTTGAATCACAAATCAGAAAAAAGTAAATGACTTTAAAACGTTTTTAACGATGGCAATCGGTTCCAAATGGCAGTACTTTGCTAACGGTACGGTCACATTAGCCAAGTTATATTTATTAATGGCAACACTCACTGCCAAGAGTTCACCGCGGCTTGAATAATTGTCAGCTTGGCAGTTATTGGTTATTATAAGCTAGAGAAGTTTTTTAATGTTCAAAGGATTTTATGAATGTTATTTTGAGAAAGAAAAGCTCAATGTCATTTCTATAATCCATACATTTATTTGTATTAACCAACTATCAGACGACCTTATAAAGGTAGCCGTAAGACGCTGGATGCGGGTCGCTTCCAACCGGTATCTGTGGAGATCTAAGGGGGAGGCCTATGTTCAGCAGTGGACGTCCTATGGCTAAGATGATGATGATGAACTAACTATCTTGGAATCTGTTTTCTGTCTAATACTTTACATTTTACGTGCGGCCTACCTATCTGTCACCGAAATCCCAGTTCATACCCATTTTTAATGAACACCAAAATTGATAAGTCAAACATACTTTTTAAACAGTGTTCGACACAAACTATTCGATAAACAGCATTTTTCACTCACTTTCTAACTACAAAACTTAAATTCTTATACAATAATTAATTAAAAGATATGTTTCATGTAAAATTAAGGTACAATGATGGTGGAACGGTCTCAGCAATCATTTCCTTGCGCAGCTAAGTCGCGTGTGCCTGGCTAGCTTCTATTGTGCCTTTGTTCTTCGCAAATCAAACATGGCCGCCTTTGTTATCCAAGAATAGGGCTGGACAAACGCACTTTTTGATTTCTTTAATTTATATTGTTAGTTTGATGACAAAACTGTCTTATTTTGACAATATTTTACATAAACTTGATTATAGGTCATAGAGATTTCACCTTCAGGGAAAACTGCAATTTTGTTTGAACTATATGGCCCAAGATCAACGACAATATAAACGTCAGTTTCTCAAAAACTACTGCTTAATATAAATGTTCATGTTTCTTTGTTATTTATTTATTCGTTCAATTTTCAAAGTAAACATATAAAAAAAAATATGTTGTCAGTGAACTTGGGCCTTGATATAATAATGAGTACCTAACACATCTATTCTCATAACAGGCTCTTCTCATTTTAAACAAAGCATATCAGTGTACTTGACATTGATGGCAACTGATAAAAGTGTATCTACATACATATAACTTTTAAGTAACATTTCTATGAAGGTCCTCTAAAGTCGTGTGCGACTGTGGCCAAGCATTGTACCTTTGTTCTTCAAAAACCAACATGGCCGCCATTGTTGCGTACCCATGGTTAGGGTTGAAAACTTTTGAAAAGAGAACGTTTTTTATTGTTTCATTATTTTTTATGGCATCCCGATTTTTGGTACAATATTTTTCCTTAATTCGGCCAGCGTTGAGTTTTAAGTTACACGTGACCTCATTGTTGGTACATTTCTGTTTTTTATGGAAATATGCTGAGCATTATACACAAATAGAACCTTCACGGTCTTTCTACAATTAAATCTAACATACAAAACCTTTTTTCTAACTTCAAATGAAGAAAGAAAATATCAAGTTGAAGGGTGCTTGACAGCCCTATAGTACTAGAGGTTCTTAAAGCGAAACTTTAGCATTTCGGGTATGCCTCTTTGTGTTTTTCGTACTCAACGCGGGCATAAAATTACTGAGTAATTAACGCGGAAGTGTGCATTCCGCGGATAACCGCCTAACGAAGTATGTGTACATTTTTGTTCGTGGAAAATTGTTACGCTATAAGAATATTTTCTTGTGTGCTTAGGTACTTTAATTATATTTTTTCGAGAATTTGTTTAGGGTGCTATTTGTTCCTTTATTTATCAAGAATTTAATAGGTTTATTTGGGTTGAATAGGTAGTTATTTTAGACTGAATTAAGTTTAAAAAAATGCTTGTATGTATGTAGCTAAGTGGACTCTCAAACAAATATTTTGATTCTTAGAAAATCTCTTGTAACAGCTGCTTCATCATTAAGCTTCCATGTCCAGCACAACCATAACTAAATTACATCAAAACAATTCTTTCCACGGTATCTCAATCCAATTAGAGGCGTTACCGCAATGTACTGTTATCCCGAGAAATTCGCTAGAGTGGTGCAATCTCAGCTGAGATCGTACCGTCTCGGGCTCATTTACACTGCTGTACTAATTCACTAAGGATAGGTACGCAATTTTTCGCCCGTTAGACCACCCCCGCCCCTCACCCCGCACCCTGTTTACCCCGCCAAGGCGCCCCAACGGACGTGATTTGGAAACAAATACGTACATTCGTAGAATACAACATTTGTTGGCGCTAACTCGACCGTTGTTCCGTCTTGAATGCTACGGACAACGTTATTTCCAATGCAATCTTGTTACATTATAATAAATGTTTTGTTGTACCAGCTCTAGTATTAGTGACATATTTTAGTTTAGGTCACTGAATATTTAGTGAGCCCTGTTTACTTTGTCTCTCTATGTAATATTAATAAAGTTTTGCGGCAAATGTCGCCCGAGTTCGTCTTTTCTTTTCTGTAACAGGAAGTTTGGCGTGGTTGCTCTTATTATTTTAGCTTTTAGAAATTGAAAACAGTTTGCGAAATAATTAATTAAATTTTTGTAACTTTCTTTTTAAAATCCTGGAAATGGATTTTTCCGTTGTAGTATTTAGATTAGGTACTAAATTTAGGGACCCTGAATTCTGAATTACATTTGCGTAGAATAGAATGGGAAATTCAAGGTCAGCTACCCTTCGCTAGTCACATGCAAAGTAGAACTATCAAATCACTTTACCCGCCATAAAGTTCGGCGCGTTATGGGCTCCATACAGTTTATATCACGTCCTCTCACACAAAATCAAGCACATCCCATCCTAGTAATCCAATTACTAAGCAAGTTACTCGGCGTTTTCGCCATTTTCCTACCAAGACCCCATTTCATATCTGTATGGAGTAATTATTATTACTATGGCCATTGTTTCGGTAGTAACAGTAAACAAGGGACCAAGTGAAATATGCGTTTACTGCCCACCTTCCTAGATAATGAGGAATTACATTGCAATAATAACTGTATCCTCTCCAACATAAAGTCTTTAATCGCTTGACTTGCCACGCTCGTTTCATATCTCTCTGGCGCATATGTCATCCTAATTTGAACTCTAATTTGTTAGCGGTAAGGTCGGTGTTATACGTGAATATCTGATTCAAGATGTTAAGATCCCCTACTAAGATTTCGTGTCAAATCTTCATCTCGAAGACGTCTAGTACGGGAATAGATGACATATCCAATTTAGATGTCTGGCGGTTATGTTGATCGAAGATAATTATATTGTAATTAGACAGGTTACAGTCAGATGACACCTTTCCTTGATAAAGTATGTCGTGATATGCACATAGCTATGATTACCTATTATCTGCGCTTTGATTATGATCTCAATACGTCAACAATAATTGCATGAACATATACTTTCTAGATAATGACACTATTTGCCCAGGAAATGTTGCCTTTCATTTTGTATATGCTCATTTTTTTTTTTACTTTTCCAAATACACTACAATATAATATAAATCCAAATCCCTAACCGAACATGTTAAACCTACTATTATAAAAATAAAGGGGATTCGACCTCTATTTATAGTCCGATACACACCTTAATTTATTCCATGTATATTGACGCGAAAAACTAATAAAATACACCCCAACATCAAAAATTTACACTATCCTACCGTAGCAAATTGTGAGAACAAATAGTGAGGGTTCCGTACTTCAAGATGTATAGTTAGGGGCCAGTAAAATAACGAACTGCCGAAACCCAATACTGGGTTCAGAATTTATTAGTTGTAATTCAAAATACGAAAACCATTTGTCAGGAAGTCCTTATACGCCCCTTAATTGTGTAGGAACTAGAAATATACTGTTCGTTGACCCAAGGCTGTAAATCTTGTATGGTGATTTTAAGGGGAACAAAGTATTTTATTATGGTTTTAAGTGTTTTTTTTTTCGGTGAATTTGTAAAGCCTTACTGGGTATTGTTTTTATAATCAGTTTGCAAGAATTCGTATTCATGTATGAGCCTAATGATCATGGTAGTATAGATTAGAAAAAATAATTATAAACTTACTTTAACTTTTTCATATGTAAATAATAAATAATTATATTCAAAAGTACTCTACGTAAAAACGCATTAGACTTAAGCATCTTAAAACTTTCACAATATTATATCCATAATCCGACTCACATCTAACTAACACAACAGCAGAACAGATCTACACACACATACACACAACACGTCAAAGATTTGTTTGCACAAACAAAACTAGATCTGCCATCTGAACATCCAAACATGCGCTAAATTCGGCGAATGTTTAACGCGTGATAAACCTACAGCAAATTAAAGTTTGCACCAAGTTCCCGATGTGGGAATGCCACAACTGTCTGCTAAGTTTGTTCGCTGACAGGACAGGTAGCGACCGACGTTAAGATTATATCAACCATGGAACAAACATGTTTGCGGGCAAATGAGGTGGCTAGATGTGGCTTGAGCGTGGTACCTGTGTATGTAAATGTGTATGTGTGTGTGTGAATGTATAGGTATATATTTGTGTGTAAGTGTGACTTTATCGTGTTCGTTTTGGGGATGGCGACAAAAATATAAAATGTATTGTTAATATCCTTCTAATAAATGATTGAAATTAAAAATAATTTGCATTGCCACCCAGCATGAAATTTTTTTATACGTATTATTTTCCCTTTTTTGTCCATAAATAGATTGATTAAATATGTGGTGTAAATAAGTACAGCAGATATAGAAATATAAATAAACAGAAAATTATAACAAAAAGACATAAAAAGTAGATATAGTATTTATAAAAAAAACGACAATTACATTTATCCAATCTGGGTTAAACTATAAGTAAAATACTTAGTATTTAATAACTCACCTAATAATTATGTCTATTGCTTTGTTCCAGGTACGATTCAACTTTTTAAATACAGCACTGCAATACTGTAAGTTGGACTTTTAATGAACCATAATGAGGCAACAGAAACTACAAAAGTTTTTAAAACAATTTCGTTTGTGTTTCAAGAAATGAACGAATAAATATTTCAGTCTTTATTTCTTTGTCTATTTATTAATTCAGAAGTCTGATTATGAACTTTATGATGGTAAAATATTAAGATTTTAGTTCATTCCTAGTATTTACTTTCATTTATAGTTAGTCCGCATTTGTATACTTGTACGGCTGACGTCACGTCGTAGCAGTGCTACGAGTTTTCGTGCTACGAGAAATCGTAGCAGCGTAGTAGTAGAGAAAAGAATTGTATAAATAATTCCGATCACCCTAATGAACCAGTTATGACTTAAGCCTTGACCCTGCAGTGCCCAAAGTAATTGTTTTTTCGATAGGCATACTTTTCTGCCAAAGTATTTTCGGTAATGAAAACTCCACAATCTAAGTGGTCGTATTATACTGGTCAAAAGATACACTACCTATGCCCAAGGCCAATAAAAGCGTAACACTATTTACCAACTCACCACCTTGACGGTACGAAAATGCTGCGCAAATTTAAACATACTCAACTGAAAATGAAGATAAATAATCAACAAAGAGCACCCGATGGAGGCACCTCGGCAAATTCTCTCAGCAAACACGCTGAGGGTGTCACACTCGAGTGTCCCGACACTCTGTGATCACTCACACTTTCTCTCCGACACTAATTAACGAATGTCTGCAATTAGAGGTAGACACTCGACAATGGTTCGAGCTCTAATATTTTAAGGGTGTTTAATGAGATTTAATATTGTTGTTCTCGCCCTAAATTTGATTTGAGCACGTTTCTTTAATTATGTGTGTGATGTAATGTCGTGATGTCATGCCTTTGTTGAAGGGTTAGGCAGAATGCTTATTAAGCAGTTAAGATTTCGACTGTTTAATTTAAGTAATCCGCAAATTATGATTTCGAAGCAGATTTGAGAACTTAGTCTTACTTTACTTTCTTAGTCCAAAAAGCTAAATTAACAGATAGTTCTTACTTAGAATAAATGTCGTTTAAGAGAACTAACTTTATACCTTGGAACTAAAGTCAAAATCAATGGTCAACAATAACACCTATGAAGAACTTTCAACCAACAGCCTGATGATTTCAATAATTTATTATTCTCTGGGTTTGCTTACTACAAAAAAAAAATATGACATAAGCCCTAAGCATGAGCCATATTTTTTTTTATTTTTAATAAATTGATAGATAGATAAGTTATTGCAATCCACGGTTCATACATTATATACTTCTTACTACATTATATATTTTAGTGTACCTATATTATTTGAACCGTAACAATATTGTTTTGTATGCGTGTCCGTATTTAAATGTTGGCGCAGTGTTCCAGTTTGCTTCGCAAGCAAAACTCGGGTAATGCAAATATTGTAGTAGTTCGCGACTAGTTTTATTAAACAGTTGCTCTTAACGTATTCAAGTGTTTGTACAAGATTTTTTTTGTTAAATTAGGCGTTTAAATAAATGGTTCAAGTAGTAAAAAAAAATTTTTTTCCAATAAAAATTCAACATCAAAATGGTATAGAATACGTCCTATTCGTAAAAGCGAAAAAGTTTAGGTACAAGATATTAGGTATATAAAACATATAAAAGTAAACACGGCTGTCGGTACCAGTTATATTACATAACTATGAAAAAGCGCAACAGTCCTAAAACCCTTACCATCACAAGATCCACAATGTATCCTAGTTTTTAAACTCACATTTACTTACAACGATATTCTCATTTAACATCCTTATAACTATACCCATTACAATTTAATCGCGCCCCGAAGAAGCATACTTTAAACATGTTCAGAACAACAATCTTATGGTACAAAACTTTACCTCGAGAACGATATTAAATAGAGACAAAGTACAGTCATCAAAGAATATCACCGACACAAGTATACAACTTTATTTGGAACCAGATCACAGAGTAAGAAAGAATCAGCGAAGATTCCATAATGTAGGTAGGTCAGGCGCCTTCTTCTAGGTCAAACACGTACAGTGGGCATGACCAAAACGATTAGTTACGAGTGAACTAATGAGGCTTCTAGCTGTTTGAGACATCTGTCAACGAATTTTGGTATTACAATAAATGTTCGGGTCCAAAGAAGGCGTATAAGTAACATTTCACGTCCCCCGCGCGCAAGCATTTTGGCGCGCAACTTTCTTAGGAGATTTTCCGTTATGGCACCTCCGCTAGTAATTTTGTTCTCCATGAGCCAGATAGACGATCTTACTCCTGCCGCATTTTTTCAACTTTTTTTTTGAGCCGCAAGGAAATCGTTTAAGTTAACTCGTTTACTCATGAAACTTGCCTTGTGGTGCGGATTACAGAGATAAAACTTAGTTCGGGTGCTTCTATTAAAATGGTTTCGAAAAGTATTTTAATAATTCGCTGACTGTACTTTATCTGTTTGCTGGAGTTTGATTGAGTCTTTAGCTCTGTTTGTACATTTTGATTTTTGATAGAGATTATGATGTTTTGATATTTAAATCAATTTGTTGGGTGGATGAATTTATTAGATGAGAACGCAAGACAAACGTATCATGTACTTACAAACTATCACTAACTGCTGAGTGATAAAATAATCTGCATATTTTTTTAAGCTGGCTATCATTTGGGTTTGCCAGAAATCTGTAACTGACCTATTTAACTTTGATGAAAGAGAAGAGAGATGGGAGATGAAACAGCTGTTCGCGAAATGTACCTAGATAGATAGATAGATAGATAGATAAAACATTTATTCGGACAAACGACAAGACACCATAAAGATACACAATAAGAAATCAACGCTATTAGATTCTTAGTAAAATCTTAGGATGCATATCTTATAGTTATATGGTACATTCTTATACTTTTCCCGAAAAATACTACATTGTGTTACTCCAGTTTTGTTGTAACATTTCGTGATAAGTTCTAACAACTAACACTAATTAGGCCTATGTTCCTTAGAGACGCACTTAATTACATTCTAGTAATCATTGATCTAAATGTCAATTAGTCCATCCATTAGCCTAATTTATTTTGTAACAATTTGTTATCTATTAGGTTTGTTTTATTGATAATCATTAATTCTGTAGTCTTAGGTTGTGGTTTTGTCTAGATTTGTAAGTATCTCCGTATTATCTAACTCTACCATTAGGTAAATAAATATTGAAAATTAAAATGTAGGTTCTATCGAACAATTAATTACATGTGTAAAAAAAAAAACTAAAAAACAACAAAATACAAAGGAGGATTCTTTTGATTGTCTCTACGAAAACTTGCTAAATGAACTACATAAATATGTATGTTAATCATTACTTTTACTGTCGCTTCGCATAAATTTAAATCATGATAAGTAAATAGCCTTTAAAAAAATCGCCACATCTGCAATCTTCTAGAGTCAATAAGCAAAACATATTAAGTAAACAAAATTATTTCAAAAATGATTTCTAATCTCATTGCATGATCCCACAAATATCAAAAACCGAAAACCAAACTCCAAACCAAAATACAAGTAAGAAACACAAATAAATAACTCGAAGCAATAAACACATGTAATCTTCAACTGAAATTTTACGAGAACAAAACTTATATTGGGGTACTTAGCGGGAAAAGCAAAGCAAATAAAACAATTAGGTTAGGATACTCACTTTGGTGTTATTTCGGTTATTTTACAATGATCACACTTTAAACTAGCAGCACTATATATTTCACCAGTATAACAAAGTACAGTAATCAGGAGAGATCTTGTGTGCTCGACGAACGAAAATGGAATGGCCAACTGTCACGGTGCGCGCTATTTTAAAAACGCCGTTAGACGAAAGTGGCGCCACCGTGACCGTTTGCAGTCCATTTTAGTTGCCAGTAAAAAAATAATTTATTATTTTACGACTTATATTAAAAATATATTACCTAATGGATTTAATTACAAAAATCGTTCACAGTCGGCCATCCTTAAATAAGTACGTCCTCGTACGCATGAAAACAATACAAGCTTATTAAATATAAATGTAACAATTTTAAACTTAACATCAAAATACAAAATCAACTCATAATTACCTTCTCTGGAAATCTATATCATTATCTGCTTTTACATGTTCTACAACAATGGTTATTTTAACGTTATCTGAAAAGAAAGACATGTAAGTATATAAATCTCCTGCCTCTATAAGCTAATAACAGGCCCCTAAAACGTCCTGTCTCTACACGTTAGCAACAGGCCCCTGTAATGTTCTGCCTCTAAGCTAACAACAGATCCCTTAAACATCCTGTCTCTACACGTTAGCCACAGGCCCCTGTAATGTCCTGCCTCTAAGCTAACAACAGGTCCCTTAAACGTCCTGTCTCTACACGTTAGCAACAGGCCCCTGTAATGTCCTGCCTCTAAGCTAACAACAGGCCCCTAAAACGTCCTGTCTCTACACGTTAGCAACAGGCCCCTGTAATGTCCTGCCTCTAAGCTAACAACAGGCCCCTAAAGCGTCCTGTCTCTGAACCACATTATTTATTTAATCAGTAAATAAAGTCAATACAGTGACAATCATGATGATTCAATTTGCGATAATTAATGAAGAATCAATATCTTATAATGACAAATTTTACAATAAATTATTCATCATCGCTACATTCACTACTAGTAACAATATCCTCTTCATGAGGTCTATTAAAATTAAGCCATGGTTTCATTTTATCAATTGCTACAACCGAAGAGAATCGTCTACCATTTTTTCGTGTAAGAGGTGTATCTTCCACCTGGAAACGGTCGTAGTCTAATACAGCAGTGATCCTATAAGGGCCTTGGTATCGAGGCACGAGCTTTTTACTTTGACCCGTGGCTGGTGTTTGGCGTTCAATTCGTACCAGATCCCCTACTCGATATTGGATGGGCTGGCAGCGTTTTTTATCATAGGTCTCCTTCTGTCTTTGTTGGGTTAGTTCAACATGAGAATTTATCTCCTGCCTAATTTCAGACCTACTTGAATTTAAGTCAACGGACGCTTCTTCGTCTAACTCCGTTAATACTCTACTTTCGCTACTACCTGTGGGTCTAATACCAAACAACGCCTCTGAAGGAGTGCGGTTTATACCCTTGTTAATAGTATTGTTTAGGCCCCATTGCACATCGGGCAGGTGGTCATCCCATTTATTATCTTGGGTGCCAACAGATTTAGCAGTCAATGCATCGACTATCACTTTATTGTATCGTTCCACCTGCCCGTTGGCTCTGGGAGTGGCGACTGCGTTAAGTACGTGTTTTATGCCTTTATCAGTCATAAATTTCTTAAAAGTAGAACTAGTGAACGAAGTCCCCCTATCCGAAATTAGTCTTCTAGGTACGCCAAATATACCAAAATATTCCTTTAAGACTCTAACAGATATGTGCGATTTTGTGTTACGAACAGGTTTCAGATAAATGTATCGCGAGAAGGCGTCGATTATTACTAGAATATGCATATTCCCTCTACTACTGCGTACAAACGGCCCCACATGGTCTATATGTATTGTGTCAAAGGGTTTATCAATTTTAGCGATTGGGTGTAAGAATCCTGGCTGCTTACCTCCTGATGCTTTAGCGTACGCACACTCTAAACAAGAATTGACGTATTTCTTTATAAACGTTCGCATTTTGGGAAACCAGTACGTGGATTTGACCTTTTCAAGAGTTTTATCAACAGAGAAGTGACCTATATCGTCGTGGTTTTGTTTGACGATTTGCCAACGTACTCCTTTTGGTACCATCCACCTATCACCCTCCCCCGTAATCCTAAATAATTTTTCACCCTTTAATTTATAATTGTTTTTGATGTCTACGATGTTATCCGTATCCGGGTCCCTAAGAATGCCAATAATTCTTTGAATTTCAGAATCAGCGCTTTGCACGGTCTCTATCCAGCCCGTTTCAGAAACGTTGGAGACATTAACAATACTTGGCGGTGATTCTGAGACGGGATTTCGACTAAGCGCGTCTACATGTGCCATTGCCGTACCGGCCTTATACTCAATGCTGAAATTGAATTCCTGCATTTGCTCCCACCAACGAGCGACCCGTGGGACCATGTCTCTCTTTTGGAATGTAGCTCGTAACGAATTACAATCAGTTATAATTTTGAAATTAAGACCAATTAGGTAAACCCGAAACTTTTGGAGGGCAGATACGACTGCAAGCGTTTCTAAATCGTACGAGGAGTAATTTTGTTCCTCGGGGGTCGTTTGTCTGCTAAAATATGCCACAGGTCGAAGTTCATGATTTTTGCCCCGTTGTAATAAAATTCCTCCAAGTCCGATTTTACAAGCGTCAGTGTGGAGTTCAGTATCTGCCTCAGGGTCATAGAGGGCTAAAGTAGGTTTTTCAACCAATTTTCGTTGCAAGGACCTAAACGATGCCTCTTGTTCTGGACCCCAAACCCAAGGAACATCCTTTTTAAGGAGGTGCGTCAAGGGTTTAGCAACAATGGAAAACCCCGGCACAAATCGCCGAAAGAAGCTAGCTAAACCTAAAAACTGACGCACATTATGCTGATTCTTTGGTACGGGGAACTTTTCAACCGCCTCGACTTTCTTAGACCCTGGTCTGATACCATCATTAGACACCTCGAATCCTAGATAATCAACATTATGCCCAAAGAAGAGACATTTAGAGAGTTTGAGGGTTAGACCGGCATCAGAGAAAAGTTTTAAAACAGATTCTAATCTTATCATACCCTCTGAGAAGTGTTTAGCAGGGATTATGACGTCATCTAAATAGGCTAATGCTTCTTTGTGTCGAGCAGAGCCTAACACCTGATTCATAATTCGCTGAAAGGTTGCGGGGGCATTGGCGAGACCAAAAGGCATCCGGTTAAATTCAAAGTGCCCATCAGGAGTGACGAAAGCAGTCTTATGTTTATCTTCCTCACGTATGGGCACCTGATAGTAACCTGACGCTAAGTCGAGGGTAGTATAAAATTGATGACCAGCAAGAACATCCAACTGATCATCTATTAAGGGCATTGGATAATGTTCTTTAACTGTGCGTTTGTTAAGTGCTCGATAATCAATGCACAGACGATACTCCCCCGTCTTTTTCCGGACCAATACAATAGGACTAGCGTAGGCAGATGTGGAGGGTCGAATTATGTCATTCTCTAACAGTTCACCTATCATTTCTCTAACCACTTCTTTCTCCCTGACGGCTAACCTGTAGGGTCTGTATACTACCGGTTCGTTATCATTTAGTGTTATAGTCATTTCTCCTGCAGATGTGGTACCCAGTTCAGTCATATTAAAAGCAAAACATTGTCTATATTTATTTAAGAGTGACAACAGGGAGGCTTGTTCATCTTGAGTGATGCCTTTACCAATCTTGACATTATCAGCAACAATAGGTGATACCTGTAGATCAAGCTCAACAGTAGATACTTGAGCCACTTTTACGGATAGATCTTTCTTAGCAATGTAACCTCGTGCAATTAAAGCACCCCTTTTAAACCTGACCATTTTATCAACCGGTACATTCATCAATATCTGACCAGTCCCATCTTTTGCTAAATTAAATAGACCTGGGTACACTGAAAATCTAATATCAGACTGAAGTCGTAATCCGCCCTCCACATATACCTCACCTTCGAAAACAGGATCGCTATAGACCTCTACTAACGAGGTACCAAACACTGATAGGTCGTCTTTGCAGAACAACCTTATTTTGCGATTTATTACTAAATCATCTGTAGTACGTAACATAGTTAGAGTATCGCTAGTTTTAAAAACAGTAATGTGACGTTGCTCTGTGAACGTCTGACCTATCATCACTGGGACCTGCATAGCATTGTCAGGGACTATAAGTAATTCAACCTCAGCCTCAACTTCATCAACCATGACATTCACAAGGCGTTTTCCTAATACCTGAACGAGAGAGCCGCCAAAACCTCGGAGATGAGGCAAGTTATTAGTGTCATATGTATCTCCTATTCGTTTGAAGTCTGATACCCTAATAGAACAGCACTCACTACCAAAGTCTATAAATGCGTCAAATGAAATGCCATCGACACTCACGATTTTCAGATATTTATCACCCGCATCGTTGTGGTCTGATATATCTACCTTATTAACCTTTTTATTATTATCCGGTGGGGGTAACAGTTTTGCGAAGCACTGCTCTGCATCATGACCTACCCTGGAGCATTTGCTGCATTTTTTTATAGGTAACGGACAACGAGCTAATATATGACCCTCTTGTTTGCAATTATAGCAACGTTGTCCTTTGTTTCCGGGTTTAATTGAAGCTTCGGAAGTTTTAATATAATTTTGGCCTTTATGTACATTTTTACGATCCGAGGTGGGTTTTATATTTCTAGAATTCCTAAAATAGGCCAAAAGTTTGTCTGGGTCATCATATTGCACAGCTTCTGCCCCTAGCCTAACCGATCGGTCATCTATTCCGTGTAGTAGACAGTCGACAGCTTTCCTTCCTACTATACCGCACCTATTTATCATAGCCAATTTGTCATAAAAGTAGGTTTCGAGACATTCGCCGAAACGAGCCCGCTTAGCCAGCATATCACAGAGAGTTTGCCCATAGTTTTCATCTGACGGGAACGCAGATTGTAATTTGGTTTGCCACTCTTCCCATGAGAATAGAACAGACGACTGACCCTCATACCAACGCTGCGCAACCCCGCGTAACTTAGGAAGAGCAAAATGTATTAGTTGTTTTTCAGTCCAGCCATAAATAGTGGCGCATTCATTTACTTTATGTAACCACATGGTCATCGTCTGTTCCTTTCGACATGGATCAAATTCAGGTACAGTATTATGTATATTACCTAACTTATCTAGAGAATTAGTATGACCTACAGACTTAAGAGCGTTCAAAAAGAGCGTAAGACTATCTTGACTAGGTTTTAATGGTTCAGACTCACATGCGCCTTCTGCACGAACTGGATTCTTGATTCGCATTTTAGACTTCGCTCGGCCGTTGCTATAGCTGCGTGACCGGTGCCTATGCGGTGCGTCGTCAATGCGACTGCTCGATCTGTGGTGGTGCGGCGTGCTGTCAACGCGGCTGCGTGACCTGTGGTGGCGCGGCGCGCTGACATTACGACTGCGCGATCTGTGGTGACTCGGCGCGCTGCTCAAGCGACTGCGCGACCTGTGGTGGCGCGGCGCGCTATCCAGGCGACTGCGCGACCTGTGGTGGCGCGGTGCGCTGTCCAGGCGACTGCGCGACCTGTGGTGGCGCGGTGCGCTGTCCAGGCGACTGCGCGATCTGTGGTGGTGCGGTGCGCTGTCCACACGACTGCGTGTCCGGGAACGGCGCGGCCCATTGTTGTCACGACTATGCGACTCGCTGTGGCGCGACGTATTGACAACGTGACTGCGCGGCCCCTGCGACGATTGGCGCCTATCCCGAGTGTAGGACCGACGCGCTGATTCGGTTGGGCACGCGGGATCGTAAATCGTAGTTGGCTTATCCATTTTCTATAATGATAAAGGGTATTACTCGCACAGAGAACTGTTCAGTGTATAAATAACAGAGCTTTACTGGAAGGTAGGCAGTAAAAATGGTGATAGAAAAGTAAATTTATATTGAAAACTACTTGTATAACCTGTTCCAACAACAGGGCTGTTTAAATAAGTTTGTCGTTTTTCTTTTGTTATATTCCGTCCTAGGGTTATGGTTAGTGTTCATGCACTTCCAGAGAGTAGCCCTGGCCAAGTGCGTGTAATAGTGTTGCACTGCCAGAGAGTAGCCCTGGCCAAATGCGTGTAGGAGTTATGCACTGCCAGAGAGTAGCCCTGGCCAAGTGCGTGTAATAGTGTTGCACTGCCAGAGAGTAGCCCTGGCCAAATGCGTGTAGGAGTTATGCACTGCCAGAGAGTAGCCCTGGCCAAATGCGTGTAGGAGTGATGCACTGCCAGAGAGTAGCCCTGGCCAAATGCGTGTAGGAGTGATGCACTGCCAGAGAGTAGCCCTGGCCAAATGCGTGTAGGAGTTATGCACTGCCAGAGAGTAGCCCTGGCCAAATGCGTGTAGGAGTGATGCACTGCCAGAGAGTAGCCCTGGCCAAATGCGTGTAGGAGTGATGCACTGCCAGAGAGTAGCCCTGGCCAAATGCGTGTATAGCTAGGTGATAGGTAAAAGAAAAACGACAATCTCGGCACTAGCATAAATTCATCAATGTTTCAATTTTCATTGCCATCACTGTACCCGCTTAGATTTATTCGAAACATCTTGAGCTATATTATATAGCACAGTAAAAAATGCGACTACTTACTTTTGCATGACTAGGAATCAAGAAGCAAAGAAAACAAAAAACACAAAAAAAATAAAAGGAGAAAAAAAAAAAAATGTGGGCGGGATAAACGAGCAGTATTTTGTTTTAAACTCGTTTATCCCACTTCTGAGATGTAATCTTCAACTGAAATTTTACGAGAACAAAACTTATATTGGGGTACTTAGCGGGAAAAGCAAAGCAAATAAAACAATTAGGTTAGGATACTCACTTTGGTGTTATTTCGGTTATTTTACAATGATCACACTTTAAACTAG
Organism: Helicoverpa zea x Helicoverpa armigera; assembly: GCA_033682625.1. Taxonomy (NCBI): domain Eukaryota; kingdom Metazoa; phylum Arthropoda; class Insecta; order Lepidoptera; family Noctuidae; genus Helicoverpa; species Helicoverpa zea x Helicoverpa armigera. The sequence continues at coordinate 7,017,963 of JAWIIS010000011.1, forward strand.
CAGCACTATATATTTCACCAGTATAACAAAGTACAGTAATCAGGAGAGATCTTGTGTGCTCGACGAACGAAAATGGAATGGCCAACTGTCACGGTGCGCGCTATTTTAAAAACGCCGTTAGACGAAAGTGGCGCCACCGTGACCGTTTGCAGTCCATTTTAGTTGCCAGTAAAAAAATAATTTATTATTTTACGACTTATATTAAAAATATATTACCTAATGGATTTAATTACAAAAATCGTTCACACACATAACAAAATAACATAAATACTGGCAACATTTACAAATGTTGGCAATCGAACCCGTGATTTATATTCAGAGGCAATTTGTGTCTTCATGTACCTTATTATATACTCGTCGCTGTGTCGAATATTCTAGATAAAATTGTAGTTAGATGATGTTAATGACAGGTTTTGGGTAGACTGACATTTTAGGTTTTTATAGACCTTCAAATTTTTTTATGATATCTACCTTGAAATGATTCGGTAATCTTTATTTAATAAAATTCTCAATCTATAGAATAGTTTATGTGTAGTATATTATTTGTTACTCTTTTATAGTTTGTAAAATATTTGTTTTACTGTATGTATAACAGCATCTTGCGAAATCAACAAGATTAACAGATCATCATAAATTCATAACATTATATATCATAGCAAAAGACTATGAAACCATCACATGCAATTGTTTCTAGAATAATCTCTGACATTCTAACTTCACCCATCGACGTCAAAACATAGCGAACGATAAATAAAAAAAGTACAAAATATATTCCCCTACGCTTGATCCTTAAAGCTCGCGCAGAAATAATCGTTCGATATTCAAAACGAAGGGCTTCGCTTTTCGCGCAATTAACCGCCGAGTTTAGTCCCTCTGCTTCCGGTCGGGTACTTCCGGGCCACCCCCTCTGATGACGGGCAGTTTATTGATTAATGAAGAAAATGTTGTAAAATGATCGCTCGTGAGAAATAGAAGTGACGAATCATTAGAGTGACAAGTTTTCAGTTGTAAGGATATAAGTAGTTAGGAGGTACCAGGGAAGTGCTTTTTGGAATTGAATTGCCGCTTTCAAGTTAGCAAAGGGGTGATAATTTACCTGCTAACTATTAAAAAGGAAGAAACATATTTGTGTGGTGCAGCATACATTGAACTTGCAGTATTTTGAATGCGTTAGGAAAAGTTTTTTATACAAATTTTTGGACCATTTCTCCTTGCGAACATTTAGGTACCTACAACCTACAGCCTTTGTAAATTTTAAGCGCTAGAACAAACACCGAAACAAGGGGCCCAGCTGCAACCAGGCCAACGAATTACACACTCCAACCACACTAGGAGAAAATGAGAGGGAAAAAAACAAAAAAAAAACTTTTAAATTTCTTGAAAAAATACCCAGGCGTTTCATGCGGAATTGTATTGTTTTCCAACACCCTGGATACCGGTGCGACTGCGGAAAACGATAATGAGCGAGCACTTTTTCCGTCTACCCTCTCTCTTGAAATGAGGTCGAATTACGAATTGTACGCTCACTTATATAAAAAAAAAAATTCACTCCGCCCGCGATTGTGGGCGCCGGCAAATTAACGATACAGGTATTTTTGTGTGTATAATGAAATGTGAAACCTTTTTTTGTTAGGTATTGCGTGGGCTGTATAGATTGGGAAAATGTCGCCAATTTCCAGAAGCAATATTGACTTCATAATTCGGTCTACCAATGAAATGCTAACGAAAATCATATCGAACACAAGAGAACTACCAACGCCAAAAATCCCTCACATTATTACTTTTTATGTCTACAATCCATCATTGAAAGCTAATATTACGTTGAAACCTCACCCACTCAAACATACATAAAAGAGCTCATACCAAAGGTAAAGCATTCACATTGCTGAAAAAATCCTCTGCAAATAATACCAGACCAAAATAATCACCCTGAACACAGGCAAAAGTACCCGGATCCCCGGATCCCGGGGCATTTTGTACCTTCCGATAGAAAAAAGGGATCCATCGGCAGACGCTTTATGTGCCCATAAAAAAATTATGACGGTCCCTGAAAACGCTAAATTGAATATGAAATCAGCACGATGAACTTTTAGCCTGAATTTAATGAAGTGAAGTGGGCACGTGTCAGCTTTCGCCGTTTTTGAACACCTTTTTGTTTCTTTGAGACCCTGAATAAGCATTTAAGTTAGATCAATAGAGCTAGAAATGAGCTAGCAATAATTTATTTTATTTCAATGTCGAGTTTATAGCTACTTAACATTTAACTAAAAGTACGTATAAAGTGAGACGTCTTATATGAGGCCTTTTCGAAATTCACAATGAAAAAAATATTTATTTTATTTTACTTGACCGTTGCAAAGAGTCGTAAATAAAGATAAACTACAACAATACGATCTAACCTTAAGACATTTTTTCACACTAAAGAAATAGACGTACAATAAAATAAATTTCACAAAAACCCAGCTGGTCCGACAATATATTTAATTCAACACGTCACCGAAGGCTATCACAAACCAAGTTTAATGAATCTTAATATCTGAGGGATATATTTCAAGATGTTAGAGCTTTCGGACTTAATGTACCGACTTAAGATGAACGGCCCGATTATAGCGAAGATCGCGAGATACTCTTTATTTATGATGGCCTAACCCTTCACAAGTTATGTGGGATTTTTTGTAAATACGCTTTAAAATTCGCTGTTTGTGAAAGTCATTGTAAATTGTCATTTTTGCAGAGGCTAGGCTGCTGTAAAATAATATTCGCTAATATCATTTATTTTAAAATTAAATAGATGTCAATCTTCTCCATGTTTTATCAACATAGAAAGAGATGCAGAACTAAACAGTAAACAGTCTAATTGGCTTGAATATATTTCGTTCACCATCAAAACTAGTATGAAAACAAAACATATTGAAAAACTATGGCATTTAAACTTATAAATAGTACAAAACATAGTCTAGCTTGCTAGTAGTAGCTTAAAGTTGCTTATTTTTTGTAACTAAGAACCGACATTTTTAAATTAAATCGCGGAGCAGATTAGAAAGTATTAAAAGAAGATTTGAATAAAAATTAACGGTCAAATGTTTGCGCTTCGTTAATTTTTCAGTTAATTAACTCCCTCCGGTGTTTAGCTATGAAAAATAATTGCTAAATATTACATTTGGTCGTTAACTGTGTACCGCTTTTTTCAAATAAATTTAGGCCAAGTATTATTTTTATACCAAATTCCGTATTTTTATTTTTATCGGACAAAATATTGGGATTTAACGCAAATCGTCGGTAAAAACAATATTGACCCAAAAAACAAGTTTTTGACTAAAATTACTCCAAATGCAAAAAACTTCGATCCTTAATATCTTAATCCTCTTACGTCAATACCATGCAAACAACAAGTCCAAATAATATTTATAAAGCGTTGATAAAACTTCCAGATTTTTTTAACCATAAATACATTGACTCATAATATAAACATTTATTTGCGTAGATAGATATTTTTCTGAAAATTTGAAATAATAGTCGAGATTTATCTTTTAGTAAAACTCAAAGCAAAAGACAAGTTTTTATTGTAGGTACTACGTTTTATTCTGAGCTTGAAGAACATGTATAAAATCTCTCTAACCCTAAACGTTGTGACTGTCAATATTATTCCCACACAACCGTGTACATAACATTCCAGCTATAAGGCAGCTTTTAAACAATTTCCAACGCATATTCTGTATACGTAGTCATTATCTCAACATGCATTAACATACTACCCAGGGCATCATCACAGGGTTAATTCTACTTCGAGGGAATCTGCTGAAATGTATGTAATAAAGCCAGCTTACGACCCAACACTGCGGCTGTATGAAGCACAATTCCAAAATAATATGAAATTATTATCATTTCGCCTCTAGTTCGCAACGCTTCTGTCTGGATTTCACGAGACAGTAAACACGGTGCTACAAACAATCTTCAGACCTATTTCTTACTAGTAAAGGTCTATTTTCGATTGTAGTAAGAGAAGCGGTTGGATTATAAAAATGTTACGACACGTTCTTTTGATCAAGGATTGGTCCGATTTTAACCAAGCGTGGTATTGGAGTGATTGTTGCGATTGCTATTGTTTATCACTTTACAGTTTCTTTATAGTTCACAAATAGACAGATATATTTTTGTGGATTTTAGAAGAACGTCCTCTTTTTTTGGTTGTAGGATATTAATAATTCTAAGGTACATTTGTTAGTACAAATTGACCTAAATGAAATCACGTTAAAGCGGTTTGTTTTAGAAAAAAAAAACATACAAAACGATGATGAAGGGAACAATAAACATACATAAATAATTATCGCGGTCCATCAAAAAACCTATAAACAACGAGGAGCGTCCCAAGCTACCCGTTAATTTAGCCCCTCTTTTATGTCCATAAATATTGTTAAAACCTCATTAATCTTTTAATATTCAGGCGAGACAACGTATCGGACGAGCTGGCCGTCTAACTCAGTTACCACGTCAATCTGAGCATGAGTAGATACATCAAAATTACTTATTAAATATGTTTATGTTCATCAAATCGTGTGGGTTGATTAGAACCCAAATAAAATGGGCTTAGCGTAATGTTCTGCACAATCGCAACTATATGAGTTCAAAAGGTGTCTCAAGAATTCAATGCCAATGTACAATTGTTGGATAAAAAAGCAACTTGTAACGTCTGATAGATATAAAACGGCTATCGCAGCAATCCAAACAGAATGCAGTCAGTCGTACAGTGGCGGCAGTCGACGCCGCGTCGCCGACTGCACAAGAGCACGTCATCGTAACACTCACACTTTTGTTGCCTGCCACTTGACCCACATCCTCTCTACGTGTCTCCTGTAACAGGAAGCGAACCCCTCCCCACACTGCGTCCACTACACTGCAAACTAATATCAACTCTATCTCAAGCATACAAGGACCAAACTCCCTTAACCCATCACCAACTCAAAGGCGACTCCCCACGCAATTTAACACTTTGTTTTTCCTTCAAACATGGCAGAATATTCAATGTCGGCGGAAAATGAGTTGGATGTTGCTATTTAGCGATTTGCCACTCAACAGTTCAAGTAATAAGTTTCATATTCAAACGGCAAGGAGGTGCGTTCAAATGAATTTTTTATCCCGTTTCGGCCTTCACTAGCTGCAATAATACATGTAATCCGAACCTTACTGGCAACGCGATCTGTATATTCACAAACGAAATGTATTAAAAATTCATAAAAGGGTTATGGCCATACCTATTTTTTATTTGAAAAATAGGATGAAAGCGGAAAGTCGTAACAAATATCATTTTAGATCCCAGTAACTGCTATGTAAGACAGGTTTATTGTTTATGTTACTCGTGTGACTTTCTTCGCAACTTGTTGCTCAAAATAATGACAGGAAATTAACGCAATAACTATAACTAGAATACTACAAACTGAAAACAATTCGATCCAGAGCAAATAGTATGATATGTAACGTGATTTTCCTTCTAAAACAAATCGTTAAAGGGTACATAAAAATCGTTTCCTACCTGTTCTCGTCCTTATTCTTTTTATTCGTAATCAAAACTTTACGGCAATTTTATACGTATCGAAAAGGGTCCATATCAAATAAAATCGGGGCTAAAGGCTGGCAACTTCTGTGCGAATTTGTTGTGCGTTGAATCAGTTAATGTTGCCAACTTTTAATTGGTTTAATAATTCGCGTTTTCTGATCTCTGCGTAGGTATAAAGTTTTAACTTTTTCAATTACCGTTAGTGAAGTTTCCTATGCTATGATTGACGCTAACTCCCGCTTAGCCGATCTTTCTATTAATTAACGTTTATCATTTTCATTTAAATTCGAATGTTCCAATCCAATGTTTCTATGAATGTCGGATTAAGAGTAACTTTTGGGGTGTGTCAATTAAAATAATCGAAGTTGGATCAAATGAAGAATTTTTAACGAACTTGCCAAACCATTTTTATCAAAAATGGCATGTTCTTTAGCAAAACTCAATATAAAACAAGTCACTTTTAAAATGATACACACAAAGACATATAAACAACACAAATCCTCAACGAAATAGAGGAAAAAACATACAGAACAAAAATAGTTGCCCCGACGTTGGCACTAAGGCGTATAATCCCGTTCTTATACCCAATTTATATGAAAAACGACATCGAAAGAAACAAAGGCTCTCTGACCTTAGAAATTCAACCATCAGCTACAAATTCGATATAATAGACCCCGGTTATATTTTTGTTATTTGATTATGTGACTTATTGTAGTGGCATATGTTTCATTTTTATACCGCATTTTTTTATTTAATCCAGGTATGTAAATTGACACAGGGTTCAGGTTGATCTTTTGATCATACTTTTTAACGTTTTTTTTATTCCAATACATGATATAGGTATTAACATTTGAATCTAAAAATCAGTGTGTTATATACCTTATTTCTAACTAAAGTTTATAAACAAAATAATGAACGTAGCCATAAGCAATATTCTTATAAAATGAGACCTTTTATTCTTTCTAAAAATATAAAGGTCAAATGGATTGATACATTTTCCGGCTTTATTATCCGGAAAACCAAAACCCCATACTAACAATATTCCTAACTAAGAGCGATAAAATATCCACCCTATTATTCCAGTTTGGTCACTACTCGTTAGGCAGCACACATGTTGGAGATTTATCAAGCAAGTTAGCTAGTGTGGCCCTTTGTTGGTCTAAATTAAACCGTAATTAGTCAGGGCTGGCGCGCCGGTGATTTATACCGGTTTTTACGGAAAACCGGCCAAGTAATGTTATCATCCACGCAACGGGCCTTGTAATAACTGAGGCCAATGTTGGGCCAATGTTGGGCTTTGATTTGTTGGTCGTAGTTCGTGTGTGATGTGATTTAGGGCGCACATGTTTGTTTTTGTTGGCACTTAAGGATGTATTGTTGTGGTTATTATATGAGTGAAATCACAGTGTGTGTTCTGAGTGATTTTCTCTGAGACTGTACCAAGGTTTGTTGAGGAAAGTTCTGTTAATACTTGTGCGACATTTCCAAAAAAAAAACAACTTAATCCAGACTGTTCTTCTCTACCCTTCTGTACTTATAAATGTTGTAAAAAACAGCTTTCTCAAGTTACAAATTAAACATTAACAGTAAAACTGCTACACAAAAACCACTTTCTATCAACCCAAACCAACAGGGTTACATAACCAAAAAAAATCGAAACAAATATAATACATTAGGGCTGGCCCTAACGTAATTTGACTAAACGTCAACAGCCTATTACCCCCCGTGACCGATCGGGCCGACACCGTTCAATATGAACGATTCATTCGCGAAATTAAACTGTCAGCCGACTCCTGTTGTTTGTTTGTTATTAACTAATGCACACAAGGGAATTGTTTGACCTTTTATAGAACATTGATTTGATATGGCACTTCGTAGGGGAGATCGCGATGTTACATCGGCTGAAAAGTTATTAAAAAACTCATGTATTTTCTATATGCAATGTCAATTCTCTCTCGCATCGTAAAAAACACAAAAATAAACAAACAATGATCAAGCATTTAATTACATGCATAACATAATATATCATCTACATACCATTATTCGCAATTGAAAGCAATAAACGTTACTATTAAGCAAAATTCGAGTACATAATTATACTATCAACAATAAATCTAAACAATTAGAACGAAAAAATAGTAAATTAACGTAAAACCGATCAAAAATCTGATTGCAATGATTTTAATCTCCCTCTGCGTCCGCTTCTTCATCATCTTCTCCACCTTCTTCAGTCGTGGGTTCCACTGTTGCAGTTTCGCTACCTTCAGCTTCCTTGGGGCCCTCAGCCTCAGGGGCACCCTCAGTAGTCTCGGCGGGCGGGGCACCTTCAGCGCCTTCTTCAGGCGCCTCACCCTCAGCCTCCTTGGCCTCTTCTGCTGGCTTCTCACCTTCAGCGTCTTCAGCTTTAGGTTCCTCGGCTGCTGGTTCTTCGGCAGGAGCTTCTGCTGCAGCAGGTTCTGGTTCAGGAGGCGCCTCAGGCTCCGCCTTCTCGGGTGGGGCGCTCGGTGGTGTTGGGGCAACTTCACTCTTCTTTGTTGCGGATTGCTTAGCTTCGACTGGCGCTGCAGGCTCACCTGGCGCACCGCCCTCAGCCGAAGTAGCTGCTTCTTCCCCTTTTTTAACTTTCCCCTTCTTCTGTTTTCGCTCCAAGGGCAAGTAAAGTTTGTAATCCTGAGGTAGTTCTTCTTCAGTATAAAGTCTTTCGCTAAAATAAATTCTTCTTAATCTTGCATTAGCGTGTACTTGTACTCTCAAAGTTTCTATAAATTGTGTCCCATACGCTCTTCTTGTAAAATCAGCTAGATTAAATTGTATTTGATTCCAACCTCCTGCTAGACCAATAGGCATGCTTGTACAAAAAGGTTTGATTTTGGTCGTAGATTGAAAATTAGAGATTCTGAAGCGCCTTCTCATATTCTTGTCGTCAAGTATCATGATTTCGAATGAAAAATAGCGTTTTAAGTTTTTGACGATCATAACTAAGAAGGGCAGTTTTATGCCCAAAACTTGATTGTTTTTTGGGCATGTTATATATGTAGTTGCAACATTCGTACTAACGATTTCGAGGACTATGGAATTTACTTCACTGTCAGTTAGTCGCTTTATGTGTCCATTTTTCACTTCCATGTCCCATATCGCCAGAGGGTTGGCCCCGCAACTATAAAATATGGACAGCAATCCATTCTGGTATGAGTTTTTGAACATCGTTGATTAAATTAGTTAAACAACAGCAATAAATGTAAATATTATTTACAATGTTGGACACGTTTGTTTTCTGAAGTATAATGATTACTGAATGACATTGACAAGTTTACTAAAAAGTATATGGTTTCTAAGAAAAAAGTATCGTCTAAGGAGTTTTACGGTTCAAATAAATACTGCGTGTAAATCATAAAATTAAATCGGTTCACCTGAGAAGTTTTACGAATTTAATAAAAGATGCAATCAGGAAAATTAATATTTATTTCGTTGAACAAACAGTTATTATATAAATTAGCATCTATATCGTTAGCCTAAAAGTTATATCTAAAATAAACACTATCCATACTTAACTTTATCAAACTTAATTGACAATAACACTTGGGATGCATTCTTGATTCTGAAACCGATGACGCCACACGCAGGAGTATAGAAGAAGAAGATATGCGGCGCCGTCTTTAATCAGGATAACGGCAGGAGTTTCGGCACTTTCTTCAACCTCACCTTCTTAATTTCCCAATGTCAGTATTTTCATCAATGTTATCCCATTTCTTCTATTGGTGTAAGAGTTCCTGCGTGCGGATCAGATTGTTCAACAGCCACAGCCGCTCCTACTGACGGTTCTTTTAAAAAATCTGTGGCAACTGATGCTGTTTCCACTACGATGTCCTTTTCCTTAATTAGTGCTGTTGTCGCATGCTCTGCTTGTAAAAGTGTTGCTGTATCCACATTAGAAGCATTTACGTCACTCGCTTCTTCAGGCTTTTCTGCAGCAACTTCCAGCATTCGAGATTTTTCATCTAAAGATTGCAAACGAGACACGGCTTTGATCACCTGCATAGAGCCTTTACTCTTTGAAGTTGAAGACACTCTTTCACTTGGCGGATTTACCTTTGGAGGTACTATTTCCTCTTCTTTTATCATTGGGGGTATTATTTCCTCTTCTTTTATCATTGGAGGTATTATTTTCCCCTGATCTATCTTAGGAGTTATTATCTCATCAACTGTTTTAACTACAATCTCAGTATTTGTTATTTTATTTTTATTAGCCGATGGCTTTCGTTTCAATGGGTAAAACAATCTATACTCTGCAGGCAACTGATCTTCTGAAACAAGACTGTTTGTAAAATATACCCGTCTTAGTCTTGTGTTGGCGTTTATTTTTACTTTTTGTACCTCCACAAATTGCTTTTTATACGCCCTTTTAGTGAATTCAGGTAAATTGAGATTGATTTGGTTCCAGCCATCTGAAAGGCCAATTGGCATCACGGTACAGAGCGGTAAGACTTGCGTAGTGCTTTGGAAGTTTGATATGCGGAATCTTCGTCTTGTTCCAGTCTCATCCAGTATAGTGACTTCAAAGGAAAAATATTTCTTAAGGTTTTTAAGCACCATCACTAAGAATGGCATACTTACTCCCAATACTTCTTTGCCTTTAGGACATACTATGTATGTTGTACTTACATTAGTTCCGCCTATTTCTAAAATCATGGACTTAATATCTTCATCTAAAAATCTTTTTATGTATCCATCTTTAGTGAATGTATCCCAAATTGCTAAAGGTTTAGAACCAATGCTATAAAATATAGTTAGCATCCCTCGCTGGTAAGCTTGCCTAAACATATCTAAAACTACTAAATTTGTCGTAACATTCTAGGTATATTGTTTCTCAATAAATCTGTCATTACTCTTACAAAAGATCTGTCAAAGCATAACCAATATAAAATTTCCCTGACTTTTTAAAAATAGACGGTTTCTAAGGAGAATTTATGCTCAATACTGTTGTCTACCATTCTAGGAATATCCCACGTGACATGAACAGTGATTTCAATATATTCAGTTCAATGAGCTTTTATGATAAATAGTAAATAAGATATTTATATTCCCACGCCCAATAGCGCTCAATTGCAACAAATAAGGTACCCTTTGCTGTGGGCGATGATCGACAATTTGTCGCCACTTATGCATTATACCCTGACATCCAATACACGCCCAATCAGGTACACAAATGCTTTGAGCCAATCACGACAACACTCCATCGACTAGAATTTACATCGCTTATATTATGAATATATTTTCTATATTTTTGGACTCCGTATCAAAATTGAGATTTTGTTGTAACTACTCTTATGTCTACTTGGCTCTGTCTGCTTATTTGAACATCCTTGGCAGTTATTACGGGTAGTCAGAAGCCAGAAAGTCTGACAATCAGTCTTAGTTTGAGGACATCAGATGAAACACTGGTACTTAGCTGCATCCCGTTAGACTGGAAGCCCTAACATACATAATTGCGAAAAGGCTGATTTTATTCTTACCATAACATATTCTCATAAACGCTCTCAGAGTTTAGCTCAAGTTACTAATATAAACTGGCAATCAAATGACAAAGAACTTCCAGTAAAGAAAATGAAATGAAATAATATAATCGTAGCCCTCGTAGTCTCTCGTAGCACGGCGTAGCACGGCGTAGACATTTCGTAGAAGTCGTAGCATTACTGTTGATCGTATTTTATTTATTCACAACAGCTACTTTTAGCTTTTGCACTACTTGAAATTCTAGTTTATCTTCAACACTTTCTGTGTAAAGGAATTTTATTTTTTATGTAAATATTTAATGAGACAACGTTTTTTGAGTAGTTAAATATTATAACATCTTTTTGCTCTTCAAACAAAGCGATCGACTTTTTATTTAGCAATAAGTGGTTTTTCAAGAATACAAAAAAAACGCAACATCATACTTCACCAAACCTTCAAACTAACAATGGACAAACTAAACAACTAACAAACAAACACAAATTAAAACACATTCTCAAATTCTATACCTCGCAAGCACTTTATACATAAATCCAGTTGCAAAAGGTTCTAAGTGAAAATTAAAATTTCCTCCATTAATACTGTTCGGGTCATTAGGGGCACGTGAGCTGACTAGTACACAGGGTGTTTATTAAGCGATACAATCGGGTTCGCTATGAATATTCAGCGGGCGTTGCGCTCTGCCCTAGTGTGTACTTTTTTAAATGTGAACAGAACTGTGTATGTGTTGTGGACTTTTTAAATTTGGAACGAGTTTTAAGTGTGTTTGTTTTTTTTTCGTAATTGGATCAGCCTGTATTTTTCTGTTAATGTGATTGGTTAGTAACTTCTAATTTAAGTTAGTTTTGTCACAATGTAATTAATAAATAGAATTTTACAACAATGTCATTAAAACTTTTGTGTATAAAGTGCTGTTTAATCAAATAGAAAGAAAAAAACAAGTTATAAGTTGAATTAAAAAAATGAAAATTGGAATGAAAGGCAGAAATAAACCTGACTGTTAACAGTATCTCTGAGTTAGAGACACAAACGTTAGTCCAACCACTACAAATGAATGTGACAGAAATGATACAATGCAGACCCAAGCGAGTTAATAATACCTACTCGTATTAACTGTAGTGTGATGTGATGAACACCAGACGTTATAACTAGCTAAATGTATGTTGTAACTAGCATGTTATTACTATTTAGATAATGTTTAATCCTTAAGTTGATTTTGAGAAGTGAGAGCAAGTTTAGAGTTTGAATATAGTACAAAAACATTTTTTTAATACCATTAACACTAAAGACCATTTTTATCAGACAATTTTAAGCGTCCGTTTTTTGTAAAACTACTGTTTACTTTGAAAATTGAATGTGATCCATAGTGACCAGTTGTTTACAAAACTGACGTTTATGTTGTTGATGAACTTGGGCCTTAGTAGTGAGCAAAGGGTCGTTCCATATTTTTTACTAACAATTATGGACCTATAGTTTATTAAAATAGTTTAAGGGAAATACCTGTTATGTTCTTAAATCTGATGCCATACTTATGACTCATCAGATGATTTAATTCATAAAAAGGGAACATTTTTCTAAAGTATTATTACCTAAGTATATACCTAACATCTTCTAGTCTTTCGTACAATAGCACTATCATACGTCTAGAATATATAAATAATGTCCAGCGACTGCAAGTTTCTACAAAGACACGATGCAGGCCCCACTTCACTAATAGCAGCTATTCATTCTAGACGTTTCTATGACACGACGCAGGCGTTCGCGGAACATACGACTTTGTTAATTACTTTACTTGTTTCTATTCTTAAGAAATTATAGTGCATATAAGAGTGTTATACGTATTTATAGTGGACATTTTTTGATAATAGTTTAAGAATTCCCTCATTTTGAAAAATGTTTAATAGCCATCAGAAATTATGAATCAATATTTAAGTGATTGAAATGATATAAATATACAGTTCCTTTTTTTATAAATAGCCAACTATTTTGCCTTGTTCTCACCTGATAGTAAGTGACGGAGCTATCAAGGATGAAGTGTATCTATTCATCATGATAATTCCCAAAAAGTCTTTTGTTTACACATCTATATTCCAGATCTTAACTGTAATGTTTTACAAGGCAAGTCTGTCTTCATTAAATTCTAAGCACAGATGTAAGATACAACTTATAAGACACAAGCATCTCAAATTATGAGAATGAGGGAAGGATAAGAGCACCTGTGTCTTTTTCGCACTCAGACCAAAACCGTACAAAGCTAAATTTTGCATCTATTTAACACATACATACATACACACAATAATACTATTTTCATTAAGACCATCAATGTATACATTAAAGAGTATAGATTCGACATTTATAATAAGTCTAAGAAGCCAAGCTTTAGTTCACTCAAAGAAACATCCCCAGCGTAGTTAATTTCCCTTCGAGATTTTCAGCCTTGACCGACATTAGGTCTCAACAATATTATTTCTGCTCAAACATTTCAGCTGTTACAGATATAATGTATTCTTATGAACAAAGTTTATACAAGCCACGTCCTTGTAACATTGTGTAGAGCTCGGAGCCTCGGTAATGTTGAAACCAATTTATTGTTCATTTCAACTTTGTAATAACTGCTGCGAATTTCTGATATCGTATTGTAATTGTAATGTCTATCTGTAGAGTTTCTCTATAAGACTTCTATCAATAGATTGCTACTTACTTTTCTTTGTACCCAATAGAACTAGAAAGTTTTGGTATCGTGGATGTGTTAACATCAGAAGACACAATAGGTATAATGATATAAAAAACACGAAGTAAGTAATGAAGTAATAACTCTCTCAGGTTTTATTACGGCGATAAAAACATTTGTTAAAAAGGTGTACCTTTGGAAAATTTTGATAATGTCTTTTAACTTTTTTTTTACTAAGATAAGCCTTGAAGTCATATGCTTCTTAAGATTTCAAGTATCGATAAGCAGAAATTCGTTTGAAAATTCTAAAATAGCATAATGATTAATTGTTTTGAAGACCATCTGCTGTTAATTAAAAGTGAGTATTAATAACTATGAGTGGTTACTTTAAATTTTTCTCTAGTTGTAAGTAATTGTTTTCGTTTCATTTACTAACTTTAAGTGAAACTTACAAATTAATGAACGCAGCATAGAGGTGACTTTGACTTAGTTGAATAGATATTGCTTTTTAATTATTTAGTGTCAAGTGTAGTTGACATAGTTCAAAACTCTATTCAAAATTACTTGCTTATAATTAGATGATACGTTACTACATAGTTCACTTTCATGTACAATGCAGTTGCAAGGATATTATTTAAGAATGTAGGTAAGTAACTAGTTAACTTTTTGTGGTACCTTATTTTAGTGGTGGTACATCAAATTGTATTACATGTGTCAACAAGTATCAATTACCACGTATCTTGTATCAATTGATCTACCACGATGACAGTTATTTGCAGATTTGAAACTGGACAAATTTCTCCAAAAAAGCTGTCCTTGAACCCTACCAACATAACCCAACATCACCTCACAAAAACCAACTACAATTCATATTTACCATAACACTTAAGGTCACAAAAAGGCTGTAAAGTTTACCCTGTGGTCAGTAAATAACCGATAGGCAGTGTTATCAGAACGAGGCAGCGACGGGCCTTTTAAAATATGACCCTCTAGCCCAGGGCGGACAAAAATGACCCCCGTTTATGTACTGTAAAGATAAACACGGACATTGTTCGTGTAAACGTGAAATATGTGAAAATAAGTTTTGTAACACTTTTTGGGGTTTCTTGCTTAAAATTTGTAAATTTTGTATGATATTTTTGATGACGATCTTATAAAGGTCGCCGTAAGACGCTGGATGCTGGTCGCCTCCAACAGGTATGTGTGGAGATCTAAGGGGGAGGCCTATGTTCAGCAGTGGACGTCCTATGGCTGAGATGATGATGATGATGATTGATGTTACTTTCAACACTACATTCATCGGAGATGTCTTTTAAAACGGTAGCATATTTTAATAGTATATGGATTAGTCAGTATATGACTTGACACGTGCATTCTGTTTGAAGATCGTGCGAAAATATGATTCTACTGAGAAATTGATGTACCTTGTGAAAGTAAATAATCTTATATCTTTTCGTTGTACAATAAATATTGTTATACTCAATGAAATTCAAAATAACTGCAAAAAATAATCATCTTTATGAATAGATTCTATCTGTAAGAACATGCCTTGTACATACACTCCGAATACCAGAGGCCAGCCAAGCATGTCTGTTATCTATTAATCACCTTGCTTGCGCAAAGCAAATTGACCTTTTCAGGCTGTTTTTGTATTGTCTTTTTCCTCAAGATTTTTTCCTTTACATAAGAAAAAGTCCATAAGTATATGTTTCAGTCAAAGAAATAGGTTCTTGGGTACCAGTCAGATGTAAAACACACACTTTTTCCAAGAAAATCTTTGAAACTCAATGTGACCACGAGACATATTACTCTCATATAATATTAAAATAATATCTACCGGTATATTTTTACCTACGAACAAATTGAGCTCTCGACGTGATTGAGTAATAAGAAAAAGAATGTTTCACTCAGCATCCCAGCGGACCTACCTGAGATAGAAATAACCACCGTCTGTGACGTCACAATCGATGTACTACCTTTTGATAGAAAACTGATTGAAAAGCATACCATCATCTGCGTAGACTGTCCCAACTATATTCGACTTCCAGTCTAGCTGGAAGTAGCTGATTACCAGAGTTTTATATAAACTCATAAACCCAGTTTTCTGGGCTGCCCGATACGCCTGTTAAAAGAGCGGTTGTCAGACTTTCTGGCTTCTGAATACCTGTAACGTCCCGTATTTCATAATTTCACTTATCTGTTAGGAAAGCTATCGTCTTTTAGGATTTAGAGAAAGGTCTTCTATTTCGAAAAACAACTTAACAAGAGTTAATAGTCATAATTTCTATATCCCGATGACAACCATCGTTGGTCCCGTGAAATGGGAAAACCTATGACTGTTTTTACCCCTAAATATTTTTTCAAGCAGTCTACTCAAACGCGCCTAGTATCCAAAATGTGAATAGGTAAGCGATCAAAAGTTACGTTAAGAGGTATTTAGAATTTACTTCATGTTATAACTTTTTATGCCCAAATATCAAAGCGACACTTAGGCTGTACCTTAAATTCTATGTGTCGTTACAGTTCGCATAAAGCGATGTTGATAGCATGAGTTATAAACACTAGTATACAACTTTTGGAGTTTTCAGGTACCTTTGAGCTTTTTTATCGTACGTGAATGTGTTATCTTAAATGTTTTCTATGTGATCAAAAGGTACACATAAACATCTTTTTAAACACTAGTCACTTTCTCGCGTTTTCACCCGCATCCCGTAGGAACTACTGCTTGCACCGGTATAAAATATAACTTATGTACTTTGGAAGAGTGTAGCTTTCCAAAAGTGAAGGAATTTTTCGAATCGGTGCTGTAGTTTTGAGTTTATCCATTACAAACAAACAAAAATACAAAATATTAGTACATATTATCTGTTCAATTCTCTATAATTATTGTATCTAAAAACAAATATCCAAACTAAATAGTTCGTATAGTGTTCGATGGACCCCGATTCCCAGTAAAACCAGTGCTTTCCCACGCCGGGTGAGTGTACCAACTCAGTAATTGAATCTGCATCCGCAAGTATACCCGCTCCTTTAATTTGAGTAAGTGTTGCGGTACCGTCCGCAAACACCGCAACGAACCGCATCTAACCGGTTATAACTAGACGTAACCGGTGTAGGGAAGTTTGAAGGGGTTTTTGGGAAAATAAAATTAGATTGCTAGGGTAGTATTTGAAAATTGTTCGGTAGTATTATGCTGGGTTAAATTTTATTTATAAGAAATGGTTAGCAGTTTTCCTGTGCTATATAAAACCTAAAGTAAATCCTGAAGTTTAAGTACTAATTTAGTTTGAGTACCTTCTATGTTTCATTGTTATGAACAACAAGCAAAAAATTCTTTCGACTTTGCTTCTAAGAAATTCCACAAAAAAGAAAAGTATGTCCATCTCAGTTATTTACTACTAATGACTTACTTATAAAAAAATCCCTACCTTCCATGAAAACGAGACAGGAATAAATTCCAAATAAAAATTCACCAAATAGTCATCCAAATCAAAATGTCAATTTTTATCATGCGTCACCACACGACATATTTGTCCGAAACCCAAGTACTACTACCTACATAACAAAACGGCTACTAAATATCGGATCCCAAAAATAAGACACTTGACTTTCCTCAATCGGACGTCTTATTTTGCTGACCGTAAATAAATTTCGAAGGCCCAGCACGTTTCTTCGGACCGTACTTCAGATAGATTATGCTCCCTTTGTCGTAAATTTTACGACTTCAAAAATTAGTCGTCGTGAGCTGACTAGATCGGTTGAAACACGTAACGGCAAATTGTTTTACGCTGGTTTTGTGGCCACACTGGATAATTTTGCTGTGTTCTATACGATTTTGGATTACAGTGTTTTGTGTGCGTGTGTGTTTGGGTGAAGATGCTAGATTTGTGGAGGGAAAAGTGAGACACTAAAATTTTGTTTACTTACAACTATATGTGGAACTTCGTATGTATAAACTTTGAGAGCCACAATAAAAAATGGTATATGTGTACAAGGTTTAAAAATATAATAAACCCACTTACTACAATAGCCATAAATCATTACAAAAACTCACAGTAATTATCTAAAAAGCGCGAATTTTTCACACAATACGAACGAAAACGCCCACATTTTTCACAGTGTAAAAACTGTAGTAGGCTAATCAGCATATTTACAGTACGTATAGTTTGTAAATTCTTATTTATGACCAATTTTTGCCGTTGCTTAATAATGCAGCAGTAAATTAAGGCTTTAATATAACGCGAAGCCGACGCCGCGGACTGCTCGCTTAGCTTCAGTTCGCTGGCGCGTGGTACAAGCTATAAGATACAAGCAATTTTCTGTATATATATAAACTTATGTTGGAGTATGTTATTTATTTAAATAAAATTGCTTTAGATTATGTTTTTTGGGAACCTTGTCTTGAGACGGTTTTTTTATGATACATATAAAAAATGAAAGTACTTACATATTTTTGATACTTACATAAATAATATGTTCCGTTTAGTAACTGTTATTTGTTGATGTGTCTACATCGTTATTGTAAATATTTTTTTACCCAAAAAGATTCAAAATATCTTCTCAGATTAATTGACTTCACTTTCAAGTATGCCATTCCCATTTAATATTTGTTGAAGCTACTCCATTTTAATGTCGAATAATTTACGAGTCACATTACTACTTTAATGGCACCTTTGCACAGACGCTCCCATTTTAAAACTAAACTATTTGCAGCGTGGGTCTTATTCTCATAATTACTCGTTATTATAACTTTTACTGCGCAATATTCCATTTGGAAAGGTTTATTATGGACACTTTAATAACCTGTGTGATATTAGTGTTGTGAGTGAAACTTGAGAAGAGTTTTCGTTAATAATTACTAATTGTTTAATTCTACAATAATAAACATGTAGAATATCATGATGTTTGAGTGAATTATGCCAAAGGTTAATCACTGGTTTCACCCAAAAGTTTATAACTAGTGAATACCTACACATTTGACAGATAATGATGATTATTTTTCCGACCCAAATATCGACCAATAGAATTGCACCATTCGACGTCACGTGGTACAACCTACATGGTATTATACTGAAAATTTTTTGAATATTTTCTCTGGTCGTTGCTATGTCAAACTGACAGGTTGTGGCCGACATTTGGGACGGAAAAATAATCCCCCGAATACCACACGAACTTCAAAATTCTCTGGCATTTCCCTCAAGGTTCCCTGCAAACAAATAAAGTCGTCAAGTTTTCCAGGAAAAATCACTCGCGCTTCGCGCTCGTGATTTTTTAACCTGAAAAACTTGACTCCTTCATTTGTTTGCAACGAACCTATCGGGAAATACCCGATAATTTTGAAGCTCTTGTGGTATTATAAGTGATTATTTAGTAAAATAATTTATCCTATATTTTCAAGAAGTAGGTACATCAAGGGCTGAGATCGGTTGTTCTTATATCCTTTAAAAAGTGCACTTAAGACTCCGGAGATTTACTATTGATTTTTAAAACCTATATATCCATCTTATTAAAGAGATTAAATTATCATAATAACTACCTGTAAAGTGTAAATTATGTCTATGTATAGGATAGATCATAGAAGGTGATGAAACAAGGAGATCACGACCCTCAGCATTGACGCATTACGACGCAAGGAGGATAGGATAAATCTGTATAAAAAGTGAATCCCTGTATCCCTTGGTCACGCCATTACGCGTGAATGGCAGAACCGATTGAGCTAAAAATTAGTGAGGAGGTATCTTGGACCCAGGAAAAGGACATAGGATAGTTTTTATCATTCGAGTATGGGAAGCAGTTATCTCGGGACCCGGGTGAAACTGCGAGTGGAAGCTAGTAGGTTATAAATCGCTGATCGCTTACACTTGAGGCTACTGGTAACAGTAACATCGCTACGTGATTTATCGTCCGCTACACCACGGTAACTTATTACCAACGTTTATGTTCGGCGAATATGTACGAGATCATGTATTTTGTATATGTATACAGTATGTGTAAAGATACATGTAAAAATATACTTAAGTTCGAACTGAGGCCAATTTGTGGCTGAATTTGCCATGAAATGTGCGTTGTTAAGTTGTACAAATTGCATCTAAATATTTTTTATGTTAAATATTTTATATCTTTAATAAAGTTATATTTTTATATCGTATTTCCTTATTGTGTTTATACTAAAAATGACATTTTCTTTCATTGCAGGTAAATAACTTAAAAAATATCTCACTTCACCAACTGAATATAAGAGCTAGCACTGGTAAGCTTCTTAATATTAATAACTCAATACTGAAAATATTAAAATTAAGTCGAATTTTCCATCAAAATTGATAAATACAAGACACAACCGAATCTGCCAATACTTGTAGGATGACAAGTGTAACTATGCCCTAAGCAGAACATTTAATATTCATTTATGCTAACAACAGTGACATCTGTCGGGGGAACGAAGGAGCTATTATCTTCAGTACAAATTGCTGAGTTATATATAAAGGTACCAGTCCTGAATTATTGTGGGATAAGTTTAATCAAGTGAGCTATAAATACCTCGCAATTTATTAAATTATTCCCTCTTATAAAACCGAATCAGCAGTCTATTAGGTAATCTGCAGCTGTCCCTACCATTCTGTTACCATGAATCTTAGGACCACTTTAACAACCATCCACAATCTATTCCAACGCTCATGTCCTACAAAAAATCGGTCCGATTCCCTGTTCTACAGACAGTCCGACGTGGGCAAGCAGCCTTAAATTGATGACTTTTAAAGAAAAAATACCAACAAACCAAATCGGAAATAAGGTATGAAGTTCACAATTCCAGTGAATTGACTCACATTTGCTAAATGGATCCTAAAAAACAAAACAAAGTCTATTTCTCTGTGGAAAAACAAAACAAATATAAATAAAGCCATTCACAAAATAAGGCATAGCGTTCACGTGTGAATAGGCTAATTCGGCGTTCACTTTTCGCTCTCGGCTAAGCGATATTACGTACTTTGGAGCTCAAAAGCGTTACGAATAAGTATGTACCGTAAGCAGTTATCCATAAATTCCCGGATGTGTGTACCGACAGTTTGACGGGGGCCACCCCTAAATAATGGGCGGAATTTCGCGCCATAGACCAGAGCATAAACTATTAAAGAGATGCCAACAACCCACTATGGCACGATTTTATGAGCCGGTTTTGCATATTGAACGGCTGTATACCACTTCAGTTTGACAAATAATCGCTTCTTTTCATTTTAAGCTTACTGATATTGCAAGATATCCATTTAAGGTTGTGGAAATCTTAGTATATGCTCGTCTACTGAAAAGCTCGTGGCTTGTCAAAGCCGCGCGGATCGATCGATCATAAGGTTAAGCAACGCTTGGAGCGGTCGGTCCATGGACCATGGACTGCCAAACGTGCCATCCGAAACATGTTTCGGATGGCACGTTTGGCAGTCGTTACGGGTAGTTGGAAGCTAGACAGTCTGACAACCAGTCTTACTAAGGGGGTATCGGGTTGAGGATGTCAGATAGGCTGTCGCTCCATGTAAAACACTCGTACTCGGCTGCAACCGACTGCAAATCGACTTAGACTGGAAACCGACCTCAACGTAGGGAAAAGACAAGGCAAATGAGATGCCCGTTTACATAGTTTATCTCAGAGAGGTCTATGGTAAACACTATTCAAAAAAACTAAATAAATAAAAAGACCATATCTACGGTTAAACAAAAATTTATTTAAATAAAATTTTACTTAAATGTTCACAATTAGTTTTAAAAACAAAACAACTAACACAATAAGTATACCTAGGCTAGGTTTAACTAAATCAACAAAACTAAAGATAATTTACTCTTGACAAGAACTAGGGATATAAAGAACTAAACTTATTTTAACTTCAAACGTTAAGTCTAATATTATAACTAAAACAGGTATCCATAAGAGTACAATAAAATAAAGAAATTGCCTATATTTTCTAAAACTAGTTGACCATATCCAGGGTCAGGCATTTTGAATAATGTAGTGTGTATAGGATGCTCAGAATCCTTCAATTTCATCAATAAGGTCCGCAACGTCATCACGTTCTTCCTCGACCTCAGTACTTTTGTTTTCAGTCGGGGTAGGTTCAGTTTGCACAGGTACGTCTGTTGTATTTTTAAGCACATCTGTCTCACCACCCGTTACTTCTAATTTCGGTTCCTCCTCAACTCCAATAACCGTCTCCCCAGGAGGTATCGGCTGCTCAACATGTTCTTCTGGCAGTTCCATAACGTTTGACTCTCTCTCATCCATTTTACTCAAATCTTGTACGGTTGAAACATTTTTAAGAACTTGTACAGAACCAATAGGTTTCGATTTATCCTTTTTGATATCTGGAATTTTATCTTGGTCTCCAGCGTTCTCAAATTGTTGTTTATGTCGCACGGTCTGAGATGGTTGCTGCGGTGTTTCTTGCCCGGATTCTTTTACTTCTTGTGATTGTTCTGACGGCTTCGGTTGGACACGTGATGGCTTTTGCTTCAAGACTTTCAATGGTGGTTTCTCTTTAGCTGCAAGTACCTTCTGTTGTACCGGGAAATACAATTTATACTCTGCAGGTAATTCTTCATCTGGGACAAGTTTGTCTGCAAAATATATCCGTCTTAGTCTAATATTAGCGTTTATTTTCACTTTAAGTACTTCAAAAAATTGTCTGTTGTACGCCTTTCTAGTGAATTCAGCTAAATTGAACTGTATTTGGTTCCAGCCATCTGTAAGGTTAATTGGCATCACGGTACAGAGCGGTAAGACTTGCGTAGTGCTTTGGAAGTTTGATATGCGGAATCTTCGTCTTGCTCCCGTGACATCCAGAATAGTCACTTCAAAGGAAAAATATTTTCTCAGGTTCTTAACGACCATGATTAAAAACGGCATGGATATGCCCAAAACTGCATTGCCTTTGGGACAGGTCATGAACGTTGTGCTTACATTACTTCCACCTATTTCGAACACCAATGACTTAATATCGTCATCTAAAAACCTCGATACGTATCCATCTTGAATCGTCGTATCCCACATGGATAGAGGCTTAGCACCGACGCTGTAGAATATGGTAAGCATACCACGTTGATAAGTGTCCCTATACATTATTAAATATTTTTATAAATTAGGTATTAAATAAACTAAAAGTTACACTCTTAAAATATTTGTCATCTGTCTTCTGTCAGCAAAATAAACTTCTAATTTCAGCCGCTTAAAGAGGTTTACAGTATATTTCCATGTAGTTTTTATTAAAATAGTTTTATAATTTGTTTCTAATATTATTGTTACCACATTTGCCTTACTATTTGAACCTTAATTCCTTAAGTGCAAGGTTCAGTTTATCTTGCACTGACATTTCTATATGTTGCATTATCCTATTTTACTTGTGTCGACATTTTAGCATTGTTATGAAGAGGTGAAAGACCAAATTCAAAGTGTAAAGTACTTTGGGAGCGGCGCCGGCGGAAATTTGCGTTTTTGCCAGTCCTGGGTAGATTGATACCCTTTATCTTCGTTCGTTTATACGAGTATTTATCGTAAACGCGTCTTCGTATTCTGTGAACAAATTCAAAGATGCGATATAAGCGATTACGATTGATTATGTGTTGTATTGTTGAAAAAAGTAAATACTTAACAGTTGAGTGACGATCTGGATCAAATTGAGAAAGTACTTTTTTGAAAACTTGTAGGTAATAACATAACATCAAAAAACTTAAACGAAATAACTATGAAAATGTTGTAACTCTCAACATCGGACAGATAGAACGTCATAATAAATGAGGCGTTCAGACGTAAACACAAAAACTTGTAACATATACGAAGAAATAAAAGTTTTAAAAGAAAAGCTCGCTCTCTGTGATTTATCTAGCCATTTGTCATCCTCGACACTAAGAAAATATGTCACGCAAAGCCACAAGTAACGCACACAGGCGCTGTAACGAATATAACATTTTTGTCGTCTCTAAATCACATGACTTTTCCACTATGCCGGCTGCCCTTAGAGACAGCCGTGCACACTAACAAAAAACACGAGTAGCGGGAACAAAAGAAAAATGAAAAAGTGCCTTTCGACTGTCATGATAAGGAGTGCATGGGCGTGTTCGCGTTGTTATTGCGACTACACTGGCTACACAACTCCGCTGCTTTTTGCCCCCGGATAACGCGTTTGCAACACTGTGCTTTATGTTAGGGGAACACAGTTAAGATATCATACTGGTTTTTTCGAAATTAATGGCGTAGAAAACGTGGAGCCGATAGCGCTAACGGATGTCGGAGAGAAATAAATGAATTAGATTTGTTTATGTATTTTTGCTTTGGGAGAAAACGATTTAATGTGGATCAGGACATGATAGATGATATTCTAATCGATATTTAACGTTCGTGTTGTAATTCGATGTTTTATTCTTACCGGAGCTACCTACTACATTGTATACGTATTACTAATATTTTAGGCACTTTTTTAGGAATACTTCAATTAGAGATTCGCGAAACAGTATTGGGCACTCAAAGCTTTGTTCGTTATCTATTTTCATTCTATGTAAGGATTACTAAATTCATGACTGTATAACAACCTCCCCAGTTAATTTATTTTCGTAGAACGCGTATTACACCGCTTTTAAAAAGCAATTTACGTACCATCGAAAACGTTTCAAAATAAAAACATTTTAGCTGCAGCTTTTTAACTGAGAAAATTCGAAATTAGAATATCGAAAACTGTAAAAAAAGAAATAGAAACAAAAAATGGGCGATTCAGTTGTGCCTGGTATATTTACAGAGCTCATTGCTCGGCGCAACGGAGCGTGGCCTGCATAATGTATCGAACGGTACGCGATTCCGGCAAAGCTTTGTCTGCGTTATTTACAACCGCCCCGTGTATTCACGCGGAAATTGGATTTGTAAAATAAGACACTGTATAAATAATCTTTATCTAAAACATATCTCAGTGGGAACATTTGCCGCCTAAGTTTTTGTGAGCTCCAACTCCCAACGTTTGTCAGATTACACGCGAAAATATCTGTGACTCTAATAGAGATAATTAACGGTACTTTATGTAGGAACTTGTTCTATGCAAAATTCCGTCCCGCGCCATACTTCGGTCCGTTTTTTTCCAACTGTGGTCCAAGCTAGTCTCTCGTTTGGAAATAATCGTCGTCGCTTCAATGCCCCGGTAGGGACAATGTATCGAAATTAATATCCGGGACGTAGCGGCGAACAATTTGTCCACCCGGAATGTGGATAATTAAACCGGCCTGCAGCCGTTTCCTAGCGTACATGATGCTGAAAATATATGACGCCGTCTAGCCGGCATTCAAGCAGTTTGTCTGACAAAATAGACCAGACACAGAACAGAACAAAACGAAACACAACCAATAATCAACTATTCCAAATAATAATTTGACTCAGCGTAAATGATGGACCATTAATTTTAACCGGTAACATTTTAACGGAACACATAATAGTGGTTTAATTCCGTTTTATATGACACCTGATATCACATTCAAATTAAATAATGGTCCTGGTAACATTATTAACCTCTGCAATAATATATGTTGCAACAAATAACACCAAAAAGCGATTTATTTAAATGAGAGTAGTAAACTTAATAGTAGGTTGCACTGATTATTTTAATCAAAATGAACGAATCACTGCATGGTATAGTATTTTAACAGCAATGCAATGTTTGGCCTGACATCCATACTTTCATAGGAACTGATACAAAGAGCAATTGGTATACAAAATAATTATGAATTGATTAAGTCTTTAGGACTTCAAACATAAAATACATTTACTGCTCAATTAAAAACTCCCAAAAAACCGGAACATTTAAATAGCTACTCAGTTCTTCCCATGTACTTAGAAAAGAGAATAATTAATGATTAAATCACCTATTACAATACACATATTTAAATATATAACGAAAAATTATTATTAAAATAAATGTTTAATATATAAATATATAAACCTACATAGAATATATAAGTACATTTATAAACATTTTAATAAATAATACTAATAGCATTACAAAATAAGTTGAATAAAAAAACTACTTATAACTAGTAATAAAAAATCTGTGATACATAATCTAAATAAAATTAGCGTTCCTCCTCTCTTCTACGTTGCCGTGCCCTACAGGGTCCATACTGTACTATATTATTATGTAACACCTTTTAAACATATGGAGTGCAATAAACGTATTGAGTATTGAGTATTGAGAACATCACATACATTTTCCGGTCCGCCATTTTTATCCGAGTCGTCCGAAATCGAATCGTAAATCTGTAACGTCGATTAGCCCACTGTTTGTCCGAACCGACGCGAATAAATAGCGAAACACATCTTGACTGTACCACGGTACCGCTGTACGCGACGGTACAATAATGCGATATAAGCTGCGATTTGCGATCGGTAATAGGCTTAATTTTTTTTATTAGTGAAGCACTTTTGTTGGCGACAGTAACTGATGATCGATCGTCGCTTGTTCTTATTCTTATTTTTGCTTTAGTGTTTCTTGGTGGAAACATCGAGAAGTTGATCTCAGGTTTAGTCGTTTTGTTAGTAAAAGACTACGATGCTTCTCGAATGATTCCTCTGTGACTTATTCGATTATGGAATCGATTTAGGAATATTTTTTGTCTTTTTAACTGCTCAGAAACTGCTGGGTGCCATTAAAAATATTAAAATACTTTAGTGCCATGAATAAAAAACTTGTTTGATTGTGCTACAATGAATTTGTTTCACGTATCAGATATTTTATGCAGTGTAAATAAAGATTTTGCCAAGAGGCCGTGCCAAGACTTGGCAGCTAGGCTCTATCTCGTGCCAATACCAGATATAAACAAAGTACCTCAAAAATATTGCCAAGTTTTAAATTACATTCAGTATTAAATAGCTTGCTATTTTCTCAGCTCTTTTACAAACAAAATTTAAGGTATTTTTCCTAACTACCCTTTTTAGCGCCTGTCAGCATTCGGTAATTTATCTAACTCTAAACTTATTCTTCCATTCATGCACTAATTAGTCAAGCAAAAATTAATCCTTCTATTCAAAGGGTAAACAAAAGAAAACCACTGACCAATGCTTAATTTGAAGCGTCCATCATTTGCCAGTGTTAAGCAAATTTGTAAGGCGCGTCGCACTGTAAAAAGTTAATGATATGTGAAGAACCCTAGGAAATCCTTCGTTTAATTGTTAGTAAATTAAATGGCTCGTGTTAAGGTCCGCTGTGAAACGAGATCGGACAAATTTTGATGTGAACCGCTCGAGTACATACGTCGGGTAGATATATTGGGGACTTTATGCTAGGTTGCTTCACTTGTGTTATTAATTTTGGATTAGGATCCAGTTGATTCCG
Organism: Helicoverpa zea x Helicoverpa armigera; assembly: GCA_033682625.1. Classification (NCBI taxonomy): domain Eukaryota; kingdom Metazoa; phylum Arthropoda; class Insecta; order Lepidoptera; family Noctuidae; genus Helicoverpa; species Helicoverpa zea x Helicoverpa armigera. The sequence goes on from JAWIIS010000011.1 coordinate 7,045,048, forward strand.
GATTAATCGGAGAAAGCTTGACAATTTGTACACACCTTCAAAATTGGGGCATACCCTTTGCTATTAAAGGGTGGGTATAACCTTATTCATGGGGTTGTGAATCCCTTAAATAAAAGAGACATTAAAAACCCCTACATTTAATTAACCCCCCATCTTTATTTCGCTTCCAAAGTAAACACAAATAACTTCTAATGAAACACCACTAAAACTAAGAAGAGTAGAAGCATCTTTAGGAGGCCCATAAGGCCTCGCGCCACCACTATCACTTAGAACTGCAGTAAGCGTGCATTCAATAAACTTAAGTGTGAATATAAAAGCGACGTAATAGCCTCTGGTAGTGTTTACAACCACCACTTACTATGTCTAATGGGGCATGTGCACTTTATTGTCGAAAATTGCATTTTCCGTGCGAAAATTCCAACACCTATTTTGTCTTTAGTGTTTGCCTTTGTGACGGCAGAATGGGAAGGTAAAAAAGTTGCCCCTGGATGCCCATTTGGGTCGTTACGAGGAGATGTGGCCGTTATACGAGAAGTATGTTTTGTGCTGTTTCTCGTATTGTATAGTTGTCGTATTGTCGCAGATTGCATGGTAAAGGATGTTTAATTTGATCGTTAAGAGCTACCTCTTGAAAATGGTTTTGTGATTTTGACTAATTTAGGAATAAAACAATTTGTAAGAGTGCTTTTAACGATAATGGCAACTATATACTATGCAAAACTGTGATCTAATTTTCACATAACATAATTGGATATGGCTCTAACCAGAAAAAGCCTATAATAACCGTCTCAATTTCAGTCATAAAAAAAACAACATTTATACAAGAACTTGTTAATTTACAATTCGAACTAGATTTTATCTAACTGAATTAACATAGATAAAACAAGTAAAAAATAAATTATCCTTCAGCCTAAACCGGCAAGACTTTGTAAACTAAAAGCCTATTATTGAATAATAAAGGAGATTGTTTTTCATTCGCTCTAACGGTGATTAAGATATACAATCGGGTTCACAAAATGGAAATCTATCGGATGCTTAAAGCAATCCCTTAGTTCACGTCGCACTTAGCTCGGGGATTATCCCTAGTAATGACCATCTCATGTATTTTACTTTCTACAGATTTCTAACCTTAGAATTAATGGGTGGGTCACAAGATTGGAACTGACTTTTTCTCTGTATTGGGTGAAGTTATCTGTCTAACCTCAATACTCAATATTTTAATGCGTGCCATAATGTTTACAGTTGTTGTTGTATAGGTAATTTATGACACAATTATGGGCCCTGTCGGGCACAGCACATACAACAGTAGGTGAGAGGAGGAAGCTCACTGGGTGTTAACCTCTTTCGTACGTAGGTACCTATTTCATTACCTGACGATCGTGTAGTCACCATTCATGCGAGTTATAGGCCCAAAGTCACAGTTTGATGACGCTTAGGCATGTCTAGACTTAAGGCTCTCTTTCATACATCATGACCATGGCCATATCTTGTATCCATTCAATATACTTGACTTATTTCCTTCACAAGGTTGCCAGTTGTAACAGCGAAGTGACGGTACTCACAGTCTTACATATTTTTCTTGTTACGCACAAATACCTTAATTTAATCACAGATTCAAGAATATCGCTCAGCTTTTAATAATTCGCTGAGAAATTGTGAGAAAGAAAACACTTTTTCATTTCAACGGCCATGTTGTTTTTAAGGAAAAATAAGAGCTGCCGGAAATTTGTTTGTTGCCCATTGGTATTAAATTTTAGCAATCTTGAATTCAAAATATATGTTAGGAAAAAGCACTAGTAAATAGAAAAATAAAACAAATATAAATAAACAGCTTCTGTGAAAAAAAACTTGTATGTTCCGTTAATATTTGTAACAGCATATCTGCGTATCCCAATACCGACGCTATTTACATTTTATATAGATAAACGGAAATGAATATAAACGCTGTCGTTTGCTTTTATTTAAAATAACATTGGAATATTTGCGTAAAACCTATTCCATTTAACAATGACTGTTGTAATCGATTTAACCTCAATTTCTAAAAATAGATATATTCATCAAAATCTGGATAAGACAAAAAAAGATTTCACATACATTACGCAGTGTCGACTTACAATCATTATTATAAAAAACGTGACGAAGCTTCGAACATAAAAAATAATAACTTTCTCCATACAGGATAAAAAACCAGTCCATTTCGAAGCGAACACGAAGATTACTAGATATAAGAAATTCCATATATGACGGACACGGAAAAGAATATAATGATGTCTGAACCAAAAAAGGCCTCGTGTCCTCGTAAAATGTCGTCTGTACGAAATTCCGTTACGCTTTATCATCACTAATGGCTTGCAAATAGCTCCAGCAATCGTCTTACACTCTTATATCATTCGCAGTTCACCCGCTGCATTATTCAGTATTTTGCTTTTTAATATTCAGACGACATATTTGAGTCTCCTTTCAATTTTTTCCCGTGCCTCTCTCGTGTACCGGTGTGCGCGGAATTTTGAAAGCTACTTATTGATGTTCCTTGCTTAATCCCAACATATCACGCCGAAGACGGGTGGAACCATTTATTTTTTTTATCGATACCGCTGTGAGCCCCTCTTGTTCTCCCGTTCCACTCATTTTTTATAACCTATAGACGTTGGATTTATCGTGGTTGATTTTCACCGATATCGATGAAGTCTCTATCGGGCGGCGCTAGTAATTTATACGGGGAAGGAATGGATTCATAGCCGGACGGATTAAAAAGAAAATGAAAGCAAAATATATGGGTCTGTCGATCGAGCGCTGAAATAGCGAGCTGCAGGTTGCTTTAATTATCGACATTCCTGCAGCGGGGCCGACAAATTGTTTTTGTCCGACGCCGTACGTCCGACAATATTTCATTATTATAACCGCGGCATTGAGGTGGCGTATCATACGACACGTATTTACGACACTATTTATAGGTGAACGATTAATTCTGTCGGGGTGATTATAATATTAAATTGGTTTAATATTATCGTCCATTTGTTATCGTTGCGTGACGAATGCATTACTGCGCTGCTAATTATAAATAATTCTATACTATGAAATATGTATGACATTACGTATGCAGGAAGCTCTGGGCCGCGAGTGTTTCGATGTGGGTCATATATTATCCACGTTCAGGAAATAGTGGGCATGCCTGAAAAATCAGGTTTAAAATATTATGTAAAATATTTGCCGTTAATATCATTGGACGTTGTAGATCTAACTTTTTCAATACGCAAGCCACTTGACAGCAGTATTGGCTATCGACGGGCCCTTGGAACTCTTGAAAAGTGTAATATCATCGAAACTTATGGGAGTGAAGCACTCAACTTTGCGGTCAGCCGACGCAGCTGATCGCCATAGACAATTGCTGCGCTAGGCTATAGACAATCGGAGGAGCTAATATATCCAGTTGCAGATTCTAATAGAAGAGCGCAAGCGCGTTGCATGCTATCGATGAAATCTTTCTCTAGATATGCCACAAGTTTTTCTTTTACATACCTTTCTAAAACACAATAGGTATTTGTATGTAATGAACTGTGCTAAAAATCGTCTAACATTATATGATATACGGCGTCCAAGTATCTGCTCTCCTAAATATATTAAAGAGACGTTATTGCAAATACCATTATGAAATACTAGCAAAAACACCAAACGCAAGCTAAAATAAGAAAAAGAAAGTTATTGTAAAAGAACAAATAGTAATTTTCAATCATTCATGTTTCACTTCTACATTCTACATCTGCCTATTTCTGACCAACTACACTGCGGTCACGTAAGTCTCACGTTGTCACCCTCGAACTATGAATAGGAAGGGCTATCAATCACTTTTGAAAGCAACATCAATCATCCTGTGTAATCCTCGTAGTAGTCAAAAATATTACTAGCACACTACTTCATAATTAATTTACAGGTAACAGATGACCCTATACACGTAATAATAACACACAGACTGATCAATAGTAGTTCAACTCTATAAGGAATAATACATGTTACTTGTTTTGCCTTCTTTTAGTGTAACAGTGGTTTTGGTCAAGGTATCATGGAAAAAATACCTCAAAAGTTTTATGTTCTAATTTCTAATTTTAAAAAATATACAAACATTAAGAATTAAGATCCTCCTTTTTGAGATGTCGGTTAAAAAAATGTTCCAAGTACCACTCTTCTTCCTGCAATGATATTTAAACTATTACCGTCTTACCACAAAAACTTTTAAACGTCAGTTTATGCCTTGTCTAAAAAATGTCAAATTATGACGAAGACATATGGTTCATTTTGCAGCCAAAATTTTATTAGACAAGTGTAAAACAGGGGTTAAAGTTTTTGTAGTAAGGCCATTAAAATTTTGACATAATTATGTGTTCAGGCCAGAATACAGCATCTAAGATTCAGTACAGTAAACTTTAAGAACGTATCATACAATAAGTCTAAAATCACCAACCGACGCCTACCAATAACTTACAAATATGTCGACACAAAACCGGCTCTTCTAGTATCCATTACCCGTTTATAAATCAGTGCAGACTCCATTCTGTCGGATTGCCTGCAGTAAAGGTTGCACTTATTGCCGATTCTCCTCTCGGCCCCCGACCCTTGAACACTTCGTCGTGTGACCATAGCCCATCTTCCCCCATGCCCCCTTCATCGTGTGACCATAACCCGTCGTCCCCCATTCTCCCCCGGCTCATCGTTAACACTGCTACTTCATTTGTTTGGGTTTATAGGGTTATTGAACTTACGAAGGTAAGAAAGGTGGCTGTTAGATAAAAGTGAGGATAGTTTGGTGACAATGAATGTTTTTTGGTGTTGGTGTTTTGTTTATTTGGTTTGGCTGAAGAGCCTAGAGACTATAGCATTTTTGTCAGTGGTTAAGATTTCTTGCTATGCTTCATAATAGAGGTCATTAGTCACCTTAGATACAGTAATACTTTCTATACGTAAACAGAAAAAATACTATTGTTATTCAGCCTCTAATAAATATTCCGAAAGAAAATAACAACACGACTGTATGGAAAATGAAATCTATTTTTGTTTGTTTGTACACACGAAAAATATCAAAGAACCTGATCTTTTGTGGATTCTACTCATAAGGCCTTGATATTTCCTATTAATTTGTACGAAAATGAGCATCTTTCCCCATCCTCCCCCATTTACCCAATTAAACACCTACTAGGGCAACCGATATAATTTTTTCCCGTGTAATTGGGCAATTTTTCCATTCTAACCGTTGCCACTCAAGTAAATATGACCAATTACCCGACGCCACCCATTTCACGCTACTTACTTTTAGATGACGACGGTTAATTTTGAGAAAATTTCTACTAAGTTGCTTAGTTGATCGATAAGTGATTATGGGGAGCTAGATGTGGGGGATGGTTAGATGTCATGTCTGGCCTTGTTTTGCTTTAAAACATAAAGCTATATAACATACAAAATACAGTCAACTAGGTATATACAAAGTAGACTTAATTTACTCGTGTAAAATACCACCGTAGAACCAAAACAAAGTTTTCCTTATTTTATAAGAAAATACGCACGAGAAGGTTGTCTTCGTCGTCACAGCCTGAAAAAGTCCACTGTTGGCCTCTCACGAGCTGACGGAATTACACAAAGTAAGGGTACCGAATACACAACCCACCAAAACATTCTAGAAAAAAAAAACAGTTGAAACCTACCGTCGTAATTATCGAATTAGTCATCAGCATTTCAGCACCCGTCTAGACAAATAGCCGACCAGTTTTTATTCACGCCAGAACCCCGTCGAAATCAGACTTCGAACTAATTACATTATCATTAGATTCGGCACAGTGGACCGTTCCGCTATGCCAACCCTTTTGGCCCGCCATGAAATATTTGAGACCACTGTGCAATGGCTACGTCTCGTTCTGTTAGGGTATTGAAATTGCGAAGGTTATTAGTCGGCTAGTGATTAATAAACGAAATTGGATTTAGACGATAAAGTTTTGAGGATATTTGTAATATTGAGAACTGTGGTTTGGTGATCATTGTACATGCGAGCCTAACTACAGAATTGTTTCACAATAAATATAAATACTGATATTGTAAAGCTTGATAATTAAAACCTGCTAGCTTTGACTGGACCGATTTGAAAACATATTTCAGTATTAGATTCCGCTAGCAGAAGTTAGCAAAAATATTTATCGCTAACGCTAAAAGTCTACCCAAAAAAAACCTCAGTAATAAAATCCCCAACAAATTCTCAATGTAACCTACTTACGACTATCCTCATATAAGTGAACAGAAATCAATATGCATCGAGTATTCATTACAACTAGATTAGACTGTTCTACTTTCTAACAATACCAGTGCCGTGGTCTTGAACGTGGCCAGAATAACAATACAACAAACAATTTCCTTCAATACAATTTAGAAACAAATCTGGACTGCTTTTTACTCGTAAATACAAAATTACATTGTAGCCAGACGCATAAAATACAAATGTAGGGAAAATATTGTCTAAGTTTTGGCGACCCTAGTGTACTGAAACGAATTGTGATTCTATTTACAGTATTCACTTGTTTCTCTCAGTTTTATACATGTAATAACTATTTGTTTAAGTTTGTTGCTACTTGAATTTATACGCGGTGTACTCCAGGGTTTACAGGTCCTCATTTTCGTATAAACTAGATACACAGATGTACGAATACATAAATATTTTTTATTGTATTTGTTCCCCAATAAAAGTTAGAAAGCGTGTCTAAGTAAAAGTTTTAATCAAACATCTTTCACCACGATTAAACTCGGATGATTCCTTTTCTCAACTAATTCGATTCACCGCGAAATCTTAGACAAAGTTTGCACAAAATCTTGTGAACGAATTAACTTTTTTATTTCAATTGTTTGTAGCAAACGAGATTGTGCAGTGTGGACGCGCATGTAAACTCGGCATCGACGGGTAGACGCAGCAATTTCCTTGCCAAATCGAGTGTGAACGGGAAACCACCAGTTTAAAGCGGTTTCCCTGCGCTTTTTTTCTAATACATGGACCGGTTGTTTACAACTGCCAGGGGAGAAAAACATTAAAAATACACGAGAAAATCGTGTTTTGGTTTTAGCTTGAATATTTGTGTTCCAATTTTTGCGTGTTCGGCTTTATTTTGCTGGTAAATACTCCATTTTATTTTATGTGAAAGCACTAACACTTTCTCACGTATTGTTCAATGCTAGCGCAGTGTCACGTTAGGCAGCAATTAACTTTTATGGTATGAAATAAAAAACTAAATAAATGTAATAAAAAACTTGAATCGTAAATATTACATCAACGATGAGCATCAGTATTCGAAATATCTAAAATAAAATTGAGTCAGTTGGAATAAAAATCGGGATGAAACACCCGAAATCCCGCACATGACCGGAGGTTAAAAGACAAGTGGTTTGAAGACACGATAACGCCGGCGGCGGGGGGGTTGAAATCTAATTTGCAAATGCATTTCCTGCCTTTCAAGCTGCAGTGACGGCCCCGCTTTACATTTTTAAACAGAGCAGACAGATTCGAGCGTTTCGACTGTTTTCGGGTTGATAAAACATTGTATTGGGGGATCTTTTGGACCGACACCGCCGGTGGAGGGTTGAATGTACGGAGATGGGAATAATTTTCTATTGGCAGAAGGTCTTTTACATTTTGGGATATTGTTTTCCTTCATGTTTGAAAAAAGGAGGAGTTCTGTAATATTGAGAAATGTCTGAATTATTTCTTTAACTTTCGTAAATGCAGGTGTTTTACGGTCCATAACAAATAAATAAATCTGACTTATGTACTTAGTCCTTCACCTTTTTATCAGCCATTGGTGTCTAAGATATACTTAGAAAGTACATACAAACTTAGAAAAGTTGCATTGGTACTTGCCTGACCTGGATTCGAACCCGTGCCCTCATACTCGAGAGGTTGGTTTTTTGCCCCCTAGGCCACCACGACTCATCATCTCAACATCTTGAGGAAACCTGGACTATATAGTCTGAAATCACCAACCCGCATTGAGCAAGCGTGGTGATTAATGCTCAATCCTTCTCCGTGTGAGAGGAGGCCTGTGCCCAGCAGTGGGACGATAAATAGGCCGTAACTATAACTAACTATGTACTTAGTAGTAATTGGCACTCGAATATTCTATAGGTAATCATCTACAATGCAACAACTTAGCAAAATCGATACACCGTTCTTCTTTTAACCCCTTGAGGTTAAGCTCATGAGGTTATGTTAGGTATGCTATTTAAAACAACTCACCATCCAGTGCCAGTATGAGATGGCACTATCCAAAAAAAGCATCTTAACTTTCCTATCCAGAATGCCCTTCCCTTAAACTTTAAACTACAAACTTATATCATCACCGTAGGCACAGAGGTAGAAGTTCCAGTCCATCATATCGATTGCTACATTCAGCACAGACAACTCCATACATTCACGAGCTGGCCCGCGGTCCGCTTAATATCGCCGATTGACGGCATTTCGCCAGTACTCACGGTCCATTGCTGTCGGAAATTACGTTGCGTAGAAAACCCTCGACCTTTTAGCAGCCATGTATTGTGTTTTTATCGATACAGTCGGTTTCGAAAAATTTGATTGAAACAAAATGGTTGTATGGAATTTGTGGTTGTTGGGGCTAAATTATGATGTTGTTATTTTTATTAAGTTCATTACTACATATTTACTCTTTTTTAATAGGTTATGCTCAGCGAGACGAACTTTTATTTACAAAAAATGCGCAATAAATATAGAGTACAAAAGCTTACGTAGGTGCCTATGCTGTAACCCTCCCAGAAATACAACTACAAACTAAACCAAACCCATAACGACTTAACCACTCCTTAGCACATCAAACAAGCAATCCGTCAATCAATTACTAATATCCCACCAAAACACTGATCCACAAGTATGAGATAGTCAACTTTTCAATTACCGTCCTTAGGACAAAAGTGTTATAACTTGCAAGATCGGATCTGTATGGTCGTTGCACGCATCAGAAAGGCAACTTTTGACACACCCGCCGGCTCCGACAAACTTTTACATTAGAGATAAGTTTCCCTTCAAGTTATTCTCACTACCTATAAGAGTTCACGCAATGAAGAAATCTTGCGAAAGAAACATGGCTTTAGAACTGTTTGGAAATCTGCTGCTGTTAAGTTTTTTCGGTTAATATGTGGATTATATTGTGATTTTTATGGGGAAGTTTAAGGTGTTAATTAATTGAGTTTGAGAATGTATTAAAATGGCTTCAGAAAAACTCCTTGTGGGCTATTAGGTACCTATAGATAGTATTTTAAAACCTATTTTGCAATCTGAAACAAATATTATTTAACTAAGTTCACAAATACTAATTATGTGCCATGTAAAGCAATCATATGAAAATAAATAATATTATTATAATAAATAATAATATTTCCATAGAAGCGTAAAAAAATAATTAACATTGATCAAAACATAAAATTGATATTTGTTAATGGCATTTTCAATAACAAAGCATTTATCGAATTTTATTACATCACTAGTTTCATATTTTCTGAATACTACCTATACATAAACGGTTGTATGTACTTTGTGACTTTTGTTATTTCCTTCATTTTTTTTAAAAGACGTATTATTTTGAAGCTGAGATTTAATTTAGTCCATGTTGTGTTTACAATTTATATTTTAATCATTCTGCGAGTTTATAAGCTACAGAATATAGGCAGTCGCCGGAATAAGATGTGAATAAAATATTAGTTGAGTGCCCAGTGGGTGAGCGTCGTTGACTGCTTAATATATTTTTTGTCAATGTTTACATATGTTGTGTTATGAAAAATATTTTTAGCCATGTTAGCTTAAATATCAAGATTTTTGGTTGTATTAGCTTAAGAAAATAAGCAGTAATTATAAGTCTGCACCTGGAAAACTTACAAAAATATAAGCAGGTTCTTGTCATAAATATGAATAACATTGTGCAATAAATCTAAATAGATCACACTAAACTGACTCTTGATATTTGCTTTGAACATTTTTCAAATCTTTTGGGCTACCATTTAATAATCTTGTTTTACATATCTACTTATATTAACATGTTAAACTTATGATTATACAGTTACCTGAGAGAATCAAAGCTAGAAACTTTCACAGAGAAAATAAGCAATCCACTCAAAACCTATTAAATATTTTCAAACTTAAATAAGCTATGCTTTAGTAGTTATTACTTTTAACTACTGTTCAATTACGATCCGTCATCACCAACGGGTCATTTCATTGTGAACTCAAACAAGGTAATTATAGAGATGAGTTTTAAATGACTTGGCTTTAAATGGGATTAACACTCATTTTGTTATGTTCACTTGCTCATTACTTTCTGTGGGTTTTTTATTTAGTGAGGTTTTTACACATGGAGTGTCATCATAATTGGCTGGCGTTCTATCCACTGTTGAGCATTTTTAACCCTCTTTCGTATCATCTCTTCTTAGTACTAGTTTCCTTACTTCACAGTTTGAAGAAAGGAAAGGGCTTGGGGCTTTGAAAAAAAGTCCGAAAAGTTGTGACTACTTAAGCCTCTTTTTAAGTAAATAATTATGATTTCAGTTTAGTTACGGTCTTCATCGAATTATCAAACACATTTCGTGGAAAGATATATGTGGATCTCTTTGTTTAAATTGTAGTCCATTAAAATAAATATAATACCTCTATAGTAAAACGTTTGTCATTTAAACTCCGCACGCAATATGTTATTTACAATCTAAAAATTAAAAAAAACAATCACATGAAAATATTCCATTGGTGCGTAAAAAAATAATGAACAGTGATCAAAACATAAAATTGATATTTGCTAATGGCATTTACAATAACAAAGCATTTATCGAATTTTATAACATCACTAGTTTCATATTTTCTGAATGCTTCACATAAAGTATGTGCTTTGTTACTTTTTTAAAATTTCTCTCTGGGTACAGGTACAACGTAGCTATCATAAAGACCTTTGGCAGTCTTTACGGGTCTTTAGTCAGAAGCCAGTAAGCCTGAAAATCAGTCTTACCAAGAGGTTGCGGTTGGATAGGCAGTCGCTCCTTGTAAAACACTGGTACTCAGCTGCATCCTGTTAGACTGGCAACAACGACAACAACATAGTTCGGAAAAGGCTAGGCAGATGATGAACAAAGCACCTCCCAAATAAGTTTAAGTTTTCATAGTAAAAAAGAACACTTCCAAAGATTAGTAATAATCTTAGTTCGCTCCCCTTTTCTTATTATTTTTCTCTTTTCATAATATTCTGCAAGTTAACACCGATATTGACTTTCAAGTTTTCAGTCTGGTAGATATTTGATTTGGATTCGGAGCTGTAAATTACCATTTTACGGTAGATTTTCGACTTACCGTCCCCCACAGTTCATAAAAGTTCGTAAGAGATTGGAACAGTTTTCATGACCTTGAGACTTGAAACTTATAACTGACGAACATGGTTTATTTTATTGAAAAAAAAGTAAGTTTTAAGTCTCCATCTAAACGACTGTCAGAGATTGTGATTTTTATGATTTGTCCAATCTTCCTACGCTGATGTACTATTTCGTCGTCTTCTGTAAAATACCACTATTACTGGACATAAATATCTAAGCCATACCTTTGCTTTTATCAATATTTATAGGCCTCCGTGGCCGAATACTGGCTAGGTATACGACATTAGAGATAATTTTTTTGAATAAAAGACAGGTTTAAAACGTCTAAAATCTTGTGAATATTTTATTGAAATATTATTTTATCAAAAAAATAATGAAAATATTTTCTTTCTGCTTGCAGGTAAGGCAGATCCTGGCATTTTCCCAGTACGTAAGTTAATCCAGCATGATAATGAAGACAATGGGGCCATACCCGTTTGTCTAGACTAGACTCGTCGTAAAACAAACGACATTACTATAGGAACTAAGATATGGACTACTTTTACTTCTTCATTTACTTGGGATTAACCGTTCTAACGGAGAAGGAGATAAAGTGTAGTCTTTTATGTTTCTGTTCATTTGTTTTATTTACACTAGTTTTTGTCCTGAAAATGAAGAACATTTTTTGATCGATTTCTTAAGTGTCCTACTTTCGAACTTCCATTTCACCTTATTTTTATTCACCCTTTTATTTATGTCCTGCCGTCAATAATTTCATGCATATTTTTAAAGAATGGAATAAATGTAAGATATCGGGTCGAGCATCTCTTATTTGGGGTTTATTATGTTAAAAGAGCAAATAATAAAATGAAAGAAGCCCCAAGAGTACAGAGCAACCGCATTATATTGATCACATAAATTCAACTAATCGCCCTCAACTTACTATCCTTTGTGCAACAACCCTAGTCCTCAGAAATAAAGAGACCACCGATACTTCCACTTTCATCTCAAAAACACTCACACAGACACATAATTCGAGGTCATTATAGCCCTCTATGTTACGAAATCCGTTTTATCGATACAATAAAACATCCTTAGTGGTGAGGCGAGCACTCGACTTATATTAATGTACTGGGAGTCGATAGCAAAGCCCTCGACTCGATACTCGATGGGCCCTTGAAATCGTCAACGAGTTCCGTAGGATCGTAGAATCGTAGGACCCACCCGTGGCCACGGCGTCCATACCAAACTTTATTTGAACATTTTGTGTACATGTTTGCTATCTTTAGATATGGGATAGAAGGGTTCTGTGGTGATCAATCATTTCGCTAAGATCCTATGATTGAATATGCTGCTTATTACCCCTTTGTATTCTGGATTGTGGATTCACGTGTGACGCAAAGGATAATTAGGCGTTTTATTTATGACCCTCAAACGATTTGATATCCTTTTTCTTTTCAATTGCTACAAAATGTATCAGTGTATGCGAGTTATTAAGTACTTACTTAAAATAAATCAAAATGTTTATCAGTATATTAGCCTCAAAATACGATGACCAGAAAAATGCCCCATACGATGTCATGTAATTATACTTACCAAAATATAGAATTTGGGCCATTGTCTATTTTTTTCCAAAACCACACTACTAACATAATTTCTTTATCTTCGTCCAAAACATTTTAAGGTAATCATGGCATGTCAGGCACATCCCCTATGCTATTTGCAACGCTGTCATTGATCACGATTCCCTTCAATATCCTTAATAGCATCCGTGCTTGCTCCTTATCGGTCAAGATTATGTTTTATACGAAATTCCCTACGCCCTAATGTGGTTTGATATATTACTTTATTTGTCAAATATCAATAACGCAGGATCCGGCCCCACTTTTGGGACAATCCTGCTGAATATGAAATGTATGAGTTCGGACGACTTAGCCTGTTTGTATGGGCTTATGTATATTGTGTTTACGGGTTTTTGTGAGCACGTTTTATGGGTCTGTTTTGGCTTGAGCGAATGAGAAAGTAATTGATAGTAAATTTTGTCTTTTAGTGCAACAATCAAATTGAAGTATTCTTAAGAAAACTCTGAAACTGTCAAGAAAACATAAGTCTATTTTCTTGAACAAGAAATCAAGATAAAATCTGCCTCATACACTCTCTCGTAGCTATCAAATTATTATAAGACCCGTGTAAAAGAAAGCTAATCTATTAAGCTGACATTTCTTAGTAATAAAGCTTCTTTTGAAGGAAACCGTCTGGGGAATTGTTGTAGTTGGAAATCAGAATACCGCGACGTAAATTCACAGATACTCGTAGATTGCAAAAAAATGTACCTATATTTTATTTATAATGAGGTTTGTGTTTGAATATCTAATAATTCGAAGTTACTTTGCCGTAAGGTATTAAATACTTTGCCTATTTATTAATTGGACATCATTTTAATTCCGTATACTATAGACCTCAAAATACACGCCCTTGACAGACCATTTCAGACTAGAAATCCGACATAAGAACGCTATATTTTTGTCTGCTTATTACGCTATATTTTTGTTCCTTAATTCTGTGTCCAGTTTCCCATAACATACCCAACGATACAATCATGTATTTGGAGTACAATACCACTGAAAATAGACTCATGCATTTGGCTGTTAATTTTCAGCACAATAGAACTAGAAATTACATTATACCTAGTGGCCTGAGCACAAATGGATACAACGCTAGTTACCACCAAAATTGGATTAGCCGCCATTGATAAAATGTATTCAGAAATTGCTGTTTTAAAGTTAGATAATATGATATTTATTTAAATAACTTATAAAAATAGTTATAAATATGAATAACTTATTTCCTTTTCACAATGATGAAACATCCACTGGTGAAAAAATGCTGTTAAGGTTCTGTGCTGATAACAGTGACCCGCTGCTGAAACTTTTTATAAAACAAATGTAACAACAATTAAATTGTGACAATTTATATTAGTACAAGTACACCACAATTACGAAGGAACTTAGTACCAAAAAATATTTGCTCAGCCGAAACTCTCAATTCAGAAACCGGCCTATATTATCTTATGTTCAAAAGTTCTGTTAGAACTCTCTATAAAATGGCTGGAAACTAGTTGTTATCAAAATTCTTGGCTTACAATAACTAAGTTGGGATAGTTTGAACTCAAAATGTTATAAAAGCAGCTGGTCTTGATTGCTATTTAACTTTGTATGAAATTATTTTATTAAGGCTGTGGTAAAATGTTAATAAACAAATTAATTATTACTGATAATTCTAATGAAGTGAATAAATTCTTGGCAAAGTCAAGTCGATTTCAAGTTGTAATTTATCATTTCAAATGTTTTGGGACATTCTACATAGACCACAGGTATGCGATGCAAACAATGATTATATACAAAACTTTTTTGTTGTAAAATCTTTTTTGGTGCGAAATCATCAAATGACCTCTCTTTCTGTGAGTGCAGCGATAAGGAGTATCAGACTCTTGCTGACTAAAACCCACCACGTTCCTTCTGGAACCCTTCATGTACCAGGGTCGCGGTAACTCTTTGGAACTATCCTGCAACCCTGCATCGGCAGGTCATTCAATCCTTTGCGACAGATATCGATAACGCCCAAAATTTACCTACAAATTTTTGTACAGTGAGCGTAATTGGGAATAAGCCCTATACTGAATCCATACAATAATTAATCGATGTCCCTAGGTGTGTATGAGGTACTGAGTAGTTGGGGTTGTATTCACCTCTCACTCAATTGACGGATTAGCATCGTAATAGCGAACTTGCGTGATGTTATCAATGTAATTGAATGCAGGACAGCGGTGTCCCGCTTTGGCCTGGCTAATTCTAGGGCTGTCACATAAGTTACATTTTTTTTATATTTATTTTCGTAATTTAACATCAACGGCCAAGATACAGGTCAACTTACCCAATAATTATTTTCCTGATGAAATATTCTGTACCCATAATAATTTCTCAAGAATCAGCAATATTATCCAACGTAACAATCACGATTCTTCCTAAAGACCTTTGCAGGAACTTGTCAGAAAATTGTTCCGAGAAAAAAAAAGTATTATGTTTTTTTTCCGGCTATAATGTACAGTCAACGTCAGGTGAGTGGTAACAGTTTTATAGGAGAATCGTACTTATTACTATTGAGTTAAGGTGCATGACAGTTACCACTGATGTGCGGTCTACCGTACTTTCTGTTCTAACAAGTTTGCAACACAATTATTGTATTGTTGTTACGCTGTTATGATTTTGGGCGTAACTTTACTAACTTATGTGTGTGTTTATCATATTTTTTTCCTTATCTTCCAACTTAATGGGTAAGATATATTATGTTACGTAAGAGAATCAATTTAGCTGACTTTCATAGCCGGCGAAAAAACCTCAGATACACACATTTATTTTACTTTCATGTTCGTATATTTTTGCATAAAAAATAATGTCTTATTTTTCAAAAATAACGTTTAAAACCACACAAAAACAAAACAATAATTTAATACCATTACAACATTTCCCAAACCCTTCAAAAATGATTAATGAGTTTATTTAAAAACGGGACAGGCAACCCTACGCAAGGCGGGCCACTTTGGTCCCAACCCTCAAATGCCGACGTGGCCGCCATTGATTCATTATGACATTACATATGACGCGACCAATGACGGAATTGTTTTATTAATTGCTCTATTCACCCGCGAAGAGCCGGGCTAATAACAAATGTGTCGATCGATCATAACTAGATCGGTAATGACGTTCTGTATTTGAAATTTAGCTGATGTTTGTTTGTTTTAGGCGGGAATTGGCGGGATTTTTACTCTGTATTTTGTAAATGTCACGTGTCAGTTTGGTGTAGTGTCAAGTGACAGCTGCGTTTCGAAATGAAATTAGTAGGCATAGAAACATTTTAAAAAATATTCGATATGAATATATGGGACGTTTTGTCGTGTTTTTTTTTCGAAAAAATTACGTTACGTTAATAACGGATATGAGCATATGTGATAAATGAGACATACTTAGTCCTAAATATAATGTTCTACTACACGCTATTCTAATTACAAGCCAGACACTAATACCATCGGACATAATGTTAAGAGAATTTTCACCTGACGCAGGCTAGACAGGCGAATGCAGGGATTTGCATAATTTCCTATGTGACATTAATTTAACCAGACCCAATATCGTGGCGTCACCTGCGACCAGCCAAATGTTATTACCTACCCTCGTCGCGCTTGTGTTTTTATATACTTAGGTATATGTGCACTTTATTAGGTTCGTCTTCCTTGAGTTAATATGATGGAGTAGATAAGCCATTATACTCGGTTAACCTGCTTATAAAAATGTGGGTCAGTCTAATTAAATAAAAAAATGCTGCCGTTTGCAAATTTAGATGTAAACAAGGAATAAAAAAACTGATATCAGATTGGGAAAAATAAGCTTAAGAATGTCTTTATTATGCGAACGTATAACATAACATATGTTTAGCAGAACAAAAACAAATAAAAGCTAAACAAGAATCCTACACAAAGATTCAACTATAGAAATCTTAACAACGCATTGTTCTGTCCCCATACCATCTGCTTGTCTCCATCTGATTACAAGACGACACTCGTTCTAATAATTACGCAATACTCCACTAACTACCTACAAACTACCACTTAAAACAAGAAAAGCTGAGCATCGAACAGTTGCAACTTGTAAAAATAATCCAATCTCCGACCGCGGTGTCATTCTGAACTAACAAACTAGAAATTTTCAAGTCGATATTCCTGACCTGATTTCCGACGCGAGTAAAACGAGCAGAGGAAAATTTCCAGACTTGTTACTCCATCGGTCGTACTCTTATTGTGGCAACTTGTAGACTAGTGTCGAGACCACCGTGTGACACTTGAGACTATTTTCTTACACGCTTTTTACATTACAAATGGACTGCTATGTTTTATTGTGATAAAACAAATGACTGTCAATTTTTGTTTTGGTTTCCATTTTTTTCTGACAAATAAGGCCAAGTAATTATTTAAGACATTTGACAATTTCAATTACCATTTTAGAGAAGAAGTAGAGGAGCCAATAAGGTATCATATGTTGTCACAAACTACAAGTTGTGTACAACAATAAAAATCATTTAAAAATAAGGTTCGTTTTAAAACGAATCAACAGCTCAAGAGATACTTCAAACGCAAAAAATTGAACACCCATCCTTAACTTCTTCATCCAGTACTCGCTCATTATTCAGCAAATCGTCTCATTATTTCTGTACGGCTTAATCCTTGGCTTACATTTCGCTTTTTAATTGTACCTCCATGTCTGACCCTCGTCGAGGTCGCTTGTTTTTCAGAATTTGCCGTCTCGTTAAACCTCGGCCTGAGTTAGTTTGGATATGGTCCAAGTTATAAGAAGTGGGAGTAACTAGACAGGCTATAAAAACCTTAAAGACGGTCATGCCTTTGTCATAACGAATAATTCTCCAGTAATTCGAGTTCAATTATTTTTATTTATTTATCTAAATACATTTGCCATTACGGGTTACCCCAATGCGATAAATGCGCAATAAAATATGTTTAGATAGATATTCACTAGGGTTTAAGTGACTTTAGGACAGCCATTTTGGATAAAGACTACAAACATTCTAGAATTACGGACTTAAAAAATATGCTTTCCAAATCCCGCAAGCGATTTCATCAAAAACATTTGTAGCACTAAAAAATACCGCAGTTTTTCTCCAACCCTAATTAACCTAGCGTAAAAATCAAGGATCGTACCTAATTTTTCCCATCACAAACAGACTAGGAGTAATTGAGTGGGTTCGCTTACAATTTGCACCATCATCTTGCGTCTGTTATCACAATCGCGCATCCTTGCGCCGACCCTTTCGCTACATAATATTGTGATTAATTAAATCCGGACGATAACGTATATTGTGAAGATGGACACTGTAATTTGCTGCTTCTATCATACATACATTTTTTTTACATTATTTCTAATACGAAAGAAAAACTATATAAACAAATCTTTGAATTATCATTTTGCACTTTTTCTGGTCCTTGTTAATGGTTAATAAATTAAAGTATATACAAATATATATTATATATTCTCTGCAATACCCTTGCAAAGCTGGTGGAGTAAATATTACACAAAAATGCATATTAATTTTTAACTGAAAATAAATACCACACAACAATTTTACCGCAATTTATTTGCGTTAAAAGGAATTCAAAGTACTACATAACTGTTTTCCACATCCATTTCAAATAGACGTGTCTACATTAAAATATCGTGTTACAGAACAGTGGAAATTCCGCCGCTTGACGGGTTATATCTTCTAATCCACATTATGGTCAAAACGTCCGAATGTGACAGCCCATAATCCCACATTCAATTGTGGACGTGTGCGTACCCTAACTATGATATTACACGTGTAAGCGAGTTCGCCCTCTTCTCGACTGAACTGAATTATTATTAAGTCATTATCTTGTATTCGATTTTTTGTTTAAGAAACTCAGCTGGGAAAAGTAGTAAAAATTCATCCTGTTTTTAGGCTCCGATATTGATCTAAATAAATTAAGACTGGCTATCAATTTATCAATTAGTATTCTTCAATTTTTGTAAAATATCTGATCTTTTTCTGCTACAAAGAGATAAAGTTTATCTCTAGGTTTTATCCTATGAACTGAGAAAAAAACTGAATAAAACAATATCATCAGAGCTGCAATAAATATCAAAGTTTTATTAGAGAGCCTTCAGCGAGTGTTGGGAGTTCTACAAACAATACAAGTAACTTTTCAGTATTAACTTAGGATAGCAAACAAAAACTTACAGCGAGTTCTCTAAGAAATAAAGATTATACGGGCTGTCTGTGTCTAATCTATTATTGGTATATAAAGCGGTTTTTACTTACACTTAGGTACATATTATTATATGATAGTTGACAGAAGTAAATATTTTTGATTAGTTATAAAAGGCTTTTTACTATGTAATTCGTTTCAAGGAAAATTTATGTATAGAAAGCAAATTGACTTATTGTCATATTCTTAAAAGTTGAAGAAAGAGCAGACATCTTAAATGAAACGAAACGAAAAAACCGACTGATTTAATAGCGCAATAAAAACAAAAAAAAA
Organism: Helicoverpa zea x Helicoverpa armigera; assembly: GCA_033682625.1. Taxonomy (NCBI): domain Eukaryota; kingdom Metazoa; phylum Arthropoda; class Insecta; order Lepidoptera; family Noctuidae; genus Helicoverpa; species Helicoverpa zea x Helicoverpa armigera. The sequence goes on from JAWIIS010000011.1 coordinate 7,064,537, forward strand.
TACCAATAGCAAAGTTTACGCCACCAATATTCCAATTCACGAAACACGGAACCAGCAAATGTGATTCGAACTCACTTTTGAACATTTGCGTGAAGCAATAAGAACATAGGAATCAAAGTTTGCAAAGCAAATATATATCGAATCGTAGTTGGATGGGCGATGCAGTCCTGGTACTTTCCCGAGAGGGGAACTTCCCCGATGTATTACTTTGTGACGGAACGTAGTTCCTACTTCTAGTTGCCAACAAATGCTTACGGCGCGTGAATTGGAATATTGCGAGCGTTTCATCGAACTTCATTCGGGTATTGTGTGGCCTTTCGATAGTGCGTGTGACATCTCTATTGTGGAAGCAACGAAGAATTATGTCGGGAGTTTGGTGATGTCAGTTTTGTGCCTTTATCGTGTATAGTAGTATTTCTTCTTCAGTATTTATTATCTAAGTATCAAAAAATCGTGGAATGTCTGAGTATCAAAATAATATTTGCAAATACTTATTGGTTTTCGATTACGAGAGTAAAAGAAAAACTTCGATGCCTTTTAAAGTAAAATATTCTAAAAGTCAGCTTAATGTGTCAAAAACTAAATAACATTCTGTGCTTTTATTTGTGATTTCTAAATTTAAAATGACAAAGATTTTGTACAGATCCATCAAAATACTTCAATAAAGCGATAAATCTATAGAATGGACAACAAAACGCTCAAATCGAACCTATCAGATCCAGAAAAAGTTCTCATAAGAACCTACTACAGATAAGACACATAAAATCCATATGGTGACGTAATGAACCGGATTCATTAATTCCATTAACTGGACATAAGCTTCCAGGCAATGAATTGAGCCTAGCCACTAACAACCCGTTAACCTGACGTTAGTTACACAATAAACTTCCCAGTAACGTCTTGTAAGGAGCATTTGACTGCCTATTTTCTGGGCCAATGTAGTTTTAGGAAATGATAGGCTATGTTCTGAATAGGTCTTTGAATAGTTCGTAGGTTAGTCTTGTGTTTACTGGTTATTTTACTTTTACTGGCTTTTTTCTACATATAAAAATAGTTTTGCGATATCTATGGTTAACTGATTGTATGCCGCTAATAATCAGAGAACAATAGAAAATCAATTGTGTCTCGGATGGATCCGCACCGCACCCGGCATACAAGAGGTTAATTTACACGTTTTAAGAAATACTACTGCGTATGCAGATTTCGTTCCAAAAATCTTGTAATAGGTTAGTTTCGGTAAACATCTAAACACATACCACGAATTCGCCAGAAATTGTTCACACAAATCTAGACAGCGCCTGTAATCCTAACGCCAGCCTTACAAGCGATACCTAAACAGGATCATAACAAACCATTTAACAAAGAGCCCTGATAATTCAAATCATCTTTAGCTTGTATCGGCATTTGAGCACAAAGCCTGCAGGTGAACGGAGGAGGTGGGATCATCTTACCGTAGCCACTCGTATCTCGTTCGTGGGAGCTCGGCAACGTTCGAGATAACGTAACAATGCAGCGCTCACTTCAGAACCATTTATTCGATAGTGTTACCTGTATACAAAGGTTCTAGGTTTACACAGGGTGTTGTGAATGTAGCGAAATGTAATGGTACGACTTTCGAATGGCGTCGCCTCTTTAGAAATGAAACGCGCAACTTAATCCTTTGGTATCTGCGATAGGGTTGTATTTATTGCTGTAGTAACGTATTACGGGATATTCTGAATCAAACTGCTTGCTTAGAGCTGATTTATTGGTTACAACTGCACTAATGTTTGTAAGCGTACACAAATGAATACCTTAAACTTTAAAATTGAATGGTTCCCAATAACTATTTAAATAAAAATGTATGAGTCCGTTGTTTCAAATATTAAGTAAGTATTGACCTCATGTTTGGCATCAAAAACCAATTTTAAAACATTACATACAAGTACAAAATACTTTATTATCTTTTCAATAAAAACTTTTTTAACTCATTAAAAAAATCTCACACTATATCAAACTTTAGGCGTATTACAACCTCATCAATATTCATGGGAACATTTTTAATTATAAATAGTTCATTACTCATTACGTAATTCTATTTCACGTATGTTAAACTACATGATTAGCTACCATAACTGATACAAAACAATTTATAGTCTTTAATGAGTTTTAAAATGTCATAAATAATATTAATGACAGTAAATGAAGCGTTAATGGACGCATCTATAATGTAAGCTATTGAATTTTGACAAGTTATTACTTATTCGTGTGTAGCCGACCTTATTAATAGTGATAAAGGATGGTACAGATGAATATGTGGACTAAGTTGGCATACAACAAATAAATTTTTTGACGCTTTTTAGTTGTTTGTTTTACTAGGATAGTTTTTGATTTTTATTGTAAATATGTATTGTAAATATCTATGTAAATAAACAAATAAATAGAGACTCTAATTATAGGAGCTTACGAAACATTTTTAGAAAATTAGTAAAATCAAATGTGTTAAATTACTGAGGCATAGGTAGTAATAGTATGGACCTGAGTTCCATTCAAGTGCTATCATGTAAATAAATAATATAGCAACATTCTAAATGCACATAATATTAATGTCTGCAATTTCCCAAGGTATTTTGACCACCTACCTCAAAATGAAAGCAAGACACGCCTTACCTGTCAATAATCATAAACAAAAGACTGCCCATTAAACAGTACAGTTGATTGACCAAAACTGAATCGTGTGCACTCACCTTTACAGCCGTAACTGAGTAGTGGTAAAGGGGCATAAATCTCAATCATAATTTGTGTCCCGTCAAGCAAAGGCCGGCGCGGCCAAATGATTGATGGGGTACCCGCGCGCTCATTCCGAATTCAAACGAACCAACTGGAGGCCGCCACGTTGCAAAATGGCCGACACGTAACTAAATTGATTAAAAATCTATTGGGCTAGTAGATTTCCGGTTTACGTCTCATTTGATACGGATACTGTATAAATAGGTGGGTAACTTAATAAAATACAGAGCTTTTTCTCATAAAAAGTTTCTTAGAATTCATACTTAGACTTTAAGTCTTCATACACCTAAACGAAATTATTCACATTGCAAATCATAAAAAAGCACAATTTATTTTTTATGTTTCTATTTTTGATTTTCACAATAAATGTGCGAAAAATATTACCTTAAATAATAAGCATGGTAATCAGGAGAAATAAGTACATTCCATTGTACGATGTCCACTAAATTCCTAAGCGCTTATCGTCCATGTTGTATTGAGTATTTGGTTACCGCACGAGTGGACTATGGGACACTAATCGAGCCTAACGCAAAGTGCATTAAGTTCTACTTGAAATTTACCGTAGCGAGGACCAGTCGCGAACATGATGGGAACGCATTGTTTGGGTTATGACTGCAGAAGTTTTCTCATAAATTAGGCAGTTTTAAGGATTTTAAATACGATAAATATCTCTCGGTTTGAATTTTCAAACAAAATAAAAATAAAATATTTCAAAACGTACGCGTTAACCGTTATAACATCAAAATAAATCTAAATTCGTTCCATTATTCCGTTGTATACCTACTTAACCCAACTTCACGTTGATCTAAGAACTTCATCCTATTACCAAAGAGGAAAGGGTCTGCAAATTCACGAATTCGACCATCAATTTGCCTAAGAAAACTCTATAATATATTAACATTCCCTTCCAACGAATAGTTTAGCTTTATAATATTTGTGGCACGTTCGGACGATCCCAAAGCGAGACGACCTTAATTTATTAATAGATTGTTTATAGCTTCGCCAAGGGCCCCACCGCCTAATAAATAGATCACCCTTAAAATAATAATGCTCTTTCGTTGAACACCCTGTAGGTACTGAAACATAAATTTTATTAGATTAAAAGGGTGAGTTGGCGACGGTGCATTTTACGAGCCGTTGAAAATTTTGTTAGTTTTATACGGGTGTTAATTTATCGGTGTCCTTGGTTATTGATTTTATAGATGTGTTTTTCTATCACACGTGTGTTGGGGTGAAACAGAACTTGGAACAACATCCCGCCCGTGACGGAATGATTCATACTCTGAGACGTGTTATGGTAAACAACAGGAATGAAAAATATGCGCATAAGCTATAAAGCATCTTACATTTTTACCATTTATAGGGTTTAAAAGCAAGCAAACACAAATCAAACTTTCTGTGGGGATATTAAAAACATGACAGTTAGGTTTGAGCAGATGTTAAGCATGTTTAATCCCTTTCAAACAAACTTCTTCATTATTTCTATGGTTTTTCATACACGTGTACAACTCTAAATAAGTTCTAAGGTCTACCAACACGTTCCAATCATTGAACAGGGAAAAATTCATAAGATAGTGCTACACCAGTACACACACAGTCTTGTGAACGGAGGCCGCATTTTAGCTGATTTGAGATATCTTGAAGCCTGCGGGATTTTTCGCTTGGGTACATAAAGGCTTAAGACGGAATATGGTGGCTTTTAGGCAGTACGAGTCTGACACTCCCTCACGCGTCATTTGATGATTTCCCACCAAAAAAAATGTCTATCAATATGTATGTACTATTTACAGAAACAATATAATATGTAACCTTAAAATAAAAATCCAATATTTTTTTATTATAATGTGGTTGTAAATAAAAAACAAACATAGACAGGGAAAATTACATAAGTACGAGGGAAAATTACATACATGGACTTGTGAACGGTGTCCACATTTTGGCTGATAGCACCCCGAACTCGATATCTCGCAGGATCCCGATTTACCCCGATTCGTCCCGAATAGAGTCGAGTGGTTCGCCACCGCATCGAGATGATATCTCCTACGTGTGAAGCAGATTGCCTTCAATTAGGGGGAGCAATTTGGGAGCATTTTACAGTGTACTTATATAAGTGAAGTAAATAATAAATGGAGTTAGTATTAGAGTGGAGGCTATTGCCACTTTTCAATTTTGTATAGAGATATTACATATCGATTCACACAGACATATACAATCTCTAGATTATAAATAATATCTACCAGTTCCTAAGTATGTATATCGGTGTCTTATCATAAAGTATCCTGAAACCTAAACATAGACAACGCTGCCATCGACTTACCAAGAAGAATAATAATACATACATTATTTATTTATTTATTTTAGGTTAGCAAACAATTGTTTACACATAACATTACATTTAGAATTTACATATAAACATTTGTAAGTGTAACAATCGCTTATAGAAAAAATATATGTATAATCCTACTACAATACAGGTTCTATCAACAATATACTTAAATTCATATACTCTTATGCACATTACTGAAACTACATCCGACCTACTTACTTCAAAATTACAAGTCACACCACATTATGACAAGCAGTTCTTGATTGCAACTCCTTATAGTTGTAATAACACCCTGCCGTCCGTCGGGTGCAGCTTGCAGTAAAAACCATTCATTATGCACCCAGCTACTTTCTTCATCGCTGCGGAAAATATGCTGCTGACATTACTTTGAGGAAATTTAAGTGTTGCGAGATAAGCAATAAGAAAAATATGTAGTTTATACAAAAAACATAAAGGTTTATAAGATTTTTTTTACTAACATTCTAAATTCTTTATTTACATAGATATTTATTACAAGAAAACCCAATTTACTAATATATTTTTTTTTCATGAATAATTTGTTCAATTTTATTTTTTCTTGGATTTTCGGGTATCGTCATGGACATAAAAAATGCATAAATCAGATTGCTTTCGTGAAAATTACACTCATTTTAGACCTTGTATCTGGCTCCAATATCACAATGAATTGCTCTTTAACCCTAGTTTCGCTCTATGTGATAATAATCAATAACACTGTTAAGCTATAAATTAAATCTATTCGTCATTTCACCCGCTCTAATATATTGCATTACTTAACTTGAAACGCTGTTTCTACTTGTACGTAATTCCATTTGCTTACAGAATAATGATATTCCTTTACTAATACTGTTAAACATATAGTGGAATAATATCTCTCTGATTCATCATATATTACACAAAAATATATCTACTCTAATTCAAAAAATGTTTCGACCTCTATTACATACAAAATCGACCTACGAAAAGGTTACAAAATTTCATTTCAGAAAAGAAAAATGGATTATAAATTGAGCAGCTGACTAATAAAACGTTCGCGAATAATCCAATCATAAAAGCAATCAAACACGACCACACGACCGTACCATTATAATAGTGAGATAAATCGCATATTGATTCAATATCTTGCTAGTACAGGAGCTACCATTACTGCCCCGAGCGTCAGACGTACGAATAAATATTCATGGGAATAATTCGACAGATTCCCTTAACGATGCCACGTCAAAAAGCGAACAGGACCGAACACACCCGAACGGCACCGATCATAGCCGAACACCCCCGAACAACGCCGAAGTTATCCGATTATGTATCGCTGAAAATGTTTTTACACGAACGTCGTTAAAGTTGCATTGACACGTAGTGGCGTTTTGTTTTGATATCAAAGGCGTGAAAGGCTTTTATTTTGTAATCAAGCTTTTTTGTTTGATAGCCCTTAATGGAAGTCGTTTTAGCATGGTGCTAATAACTTCTAGTTAGCTTCTAAAGCATGTTATAGGGGTCGGATTTAAAGAACTCTTGTTAAGCGTATTTTACACCGTATCTTTTTACGCGTTACCAGTAATTTTGATAAAAAGTACCTACAAATAAATATGATGACGTCCGTCCATGAATTCTATAAAACTTCTTAAAGCTTTCAAATATAACTCAAAGAGTATTACATCGCCGCGCCGATAAAAAACGCTCCAAAATACGGAGTGTCTCTCCACGAAAAAAGCAACACTCGAACACTTGTAATCAAAGTGGTAGTGTCGTTCCATCTGGCGAAACATTAATCACCCCCTCCTCCCCCCACTCCCACATTATTGCGAATAAAACGTCGCGAAAAAACGCAAGGCATTACGCACACAGCTCTTTCGGCGAACGAGGGTAAAAAGGGAAAATCGCTGATTGCCTTGGTGAAAAATTACGCATCATCGTATGCGTCTAAAAGCCTCCGACATATGCATAATGTAATGTCGCATATTAGGCTTCTGCTTATGATACAAATTGCGTCAGTCGAGTGTGTTCCTAGCCTTACTTTGTTTTGTTTTTAAGGCTGACGAAGGTTGCCAGTTTTCTTCCCAATTCGACTTATTATCTGCTTCGTGTGAGTTGGCAGTGGAATGGGGCTTGTACACCTTGGCTTTCGTTTGTAATAAAGATAAGGTTTTGTTTTCCTCTATTGCGAGTTAGCTTTCTATGTTTTACGACATAAAAACAAGATATTTACATCTGTTTTTGGTTCATGTTCTGAATCCTTCCAATATTTCGGTTAAAAGTTATTTTGAAACGAAAACCGCAAATGAAAATGTAACTGCATACTATTAAACCAGCTTTTCCGAATTTCAAAAACATACCAGAAAAGCCTAACCAACAAAATAGTTTACCACATTAATCTTTTAAAACCCTGCAAAATAAGCCTGGTAAAAAGTGCACAACCAAAAAAAAAATTCTGAAGGCCCGTTGCCAAAAAAGCTAACGGAAAAGGCCGGCATTATACAAATATATAGGAAGTATAGTACATAGAGTGGTCGTATGTACTTGATCCGGCAGTAAATGGGGCATAACTAGGCATTAGACAAATTGGCACGGCGCCCGGTCCCATGGCGCAGTGTATGCCATGGCTTATACAGTATGTTCCTGACTTATTATGTTTATGCTACGGTGAATGCGGTATCATTATGTGAACGTACTATGCAATGGTAGTCGTATGCAAAAGGCATAGGCTTTGGACCAACTGTTTTTGATTAAAAGCGAATGAAATTGTGCATCTTTCAGCAATAGGTAGCTTTAAATGATAAAAGTGAAAAGGTTCATAAATTAAATGTCGGAGTGCAGGTAATGAAAAACAATACCACCGGGAAATAACAATCCAATGATATCACATAAAAAGCCTCCATTAACTTTTCATAACACTTAATTAAAACAAATTAATTACCGTAATCATCAAACTACCGACATACCATTATCCAATTTTCCAACATGACCTGCCGTACCTGCTGATTAAGACTTCATAATTGGTAATTAATTACTCAAAAGCATTGAAACGGATCATTAAACTACATTAAATACATTAAATAACTCGAAACGTTAACTAGGTCACACTAATAAAGTTACCATAATATCGTGATCGGTTACGCGATTAGCGACTGTATATTAATGAGGTTAGAGGTAATATTTGGCTGTGGAATTACGACAAAGGCTTTGTACGCGCGCGCTGCACTATGCAGTCCCGAAAGCGGGCTGAAGTCGTTAATCTTCATGCAAATTCGTGCCGCGCGTCCCTAATGGTCCCGTATTTACTATTTACATGTCTTATTCTTCACGCTGAGTTACAGACTCGGGTACGTGGTGCGAATTGCACCGAATCCCGCCTAGGTATGTCTCTTCACTTAGATTTAAGCGGCAACGTTGAATACTCGTTGAAATACGAAGAACTGTTTCGAGGTGCAGCGCTCTTCGACACTAACTTGAGACTGATTAAAATACTTTATGAAGATTCTTTTTAGGATTCAGGAATGCAGTGGAAGATAAACAACTGAAATACAAGGAACTTTAATGCAACGTGATTTAAATAGCTTAGTGTTCTGAGATATTTTGGAATTAGTATCATAGAAACAGACTACTGAATGTTATTTATATTTATGTAATTAAACTGACAAACCGAAATCATCAGTGGGAATTTAATACAGACGAATAGACTCCCATAACCTAAATATCTGACGATAACATTAGGCTCCAACAATAAACGTTAGAAATAACAGTTATTTCTTCTACATTTAAATAATAATAGGTATTTGTACAAGCGGCAGGCGTTGTGCCAACTCCATTTAGCGTAAGTCTGGGGTATAACAATATTATCGTGTTATTTCAACCATTATGTCCTCCTGATAATGCCCTCATTAGTTATTTGTTATGCAGTGGCTAACGGACTACTGTTATTTGCCCGTCCCAAAATGCCCGTACTAAATTCGAGCTGAATTTTCTCACCGATTAAGCAAAGAATAAATTGGTGGGAGTGTTTTGAAAGGGGGTCTTAATGATCCGAATTGAGAAAAGATAACCAGGATATTGCATATATTTTTAATCAATACATTCTAAAAATAACTTATGTTTTTTTATACTACCATGAGCTTATGTGTATACTAATGCCAAAAAATAAAAGCTTAACTCGCTTCGAAAATGAACAGCATTTTCCTCCACACATTATTAGTATGATGCTCGCGCAGCCATATTGCTTTAGAGAACACACAAATACCGCGGCCTTATTCTGACGTGACGCGACGTGACGCAGCATGAGCGCGTGACATTCCCCTCTTTTTCTGAAACAAAGGACGCCACACTCCCAGCGCATCCCATCTCCTAATTACAATACAAAGACTCGAAAACCACTGACGCGTTTTTGAGACGACGCGCACAAACGTCATATGTTTTCACATGACGAACATAGACGTTTTTTCAACGTCACGTCGTAACGTGCTGAACTAATAATTTTCCCACACAAAGCTCCGAGTGTGATCAGTTAATTAAATAACACGGATATGAAAGCTGGTCTAAAAATCATGAAAATACTGTTTTTAGAAGCGTGTAGAACATACAGTCGTTATTGAATTAGTGTTCGCCCGGCGCAATGCAGTGTTTTGACTCGCCAACTGAAAGAGTGGCTGCATTGAACGAATTTAATGCTTTTCCTCTATGTGAATTAGTTTTTGAATGCTAACAAAAGAATTTGGAGTTAGAAGCTAACGTTTTATTAGGTTTTCTGGGGATTGTGAGTTCTAGCAATTTGTTTTATATAAGGAAACTCAACTAACAAAGAAATTGTATCATAAAAAACGTAGGAGATTCTTTCGAATACCTATTGATACATTTTTGGGGAGTTGGCATTTTTTTTAATGCCTGAAGTTAAAGCTAAAAAAACACAATTAATATGAACATAATTAACCTACCTCAAAGTAGATAATTCCGCTTTTTATATTAAATTCGCGTCATGGTGGTATACCACATATTAATCAGTGCAGCCTGCCAGCGACCGGTGATGAGCAATAATGATGTCATGCGATTGACACTTTCGATTCGCACGTTACCGAATTGACTATCAAAAATATTTTGGATCACGTTGATAAACCAAAATTATGTTGGATAATCAACGGTTTTTTTATGATAATAAGTATTTAAGTAGTAGGTATTATGTATCTGAACTGTATATTGTGGTTTTCCAAAGTCATATGCAAGTTGGCCTTGATTGGGGGTGATAGATAGCAGCTTACTCATTTTATATGAGAAGAAATTTTGACCCAACAGTGGGGTGATAAATAATTAGACTAACATGATAAGAAAACTGTGGATAATTGCTTTAGTAATATAGTGTGATCCTTAGATAGTACACACGGCACCCTATATTACAAATTATGATCTATAGAAACATCTATAAAGTAATTAAATTAACATCACATTCATCTCTAACTCAGTGGGTGCATAAAGTTCATTGTATTATATTAGTGAGTAGCTTATTGTCCTACGTTAGTGATATGGACGAAGCTACGTAGCGCGATGCTTTACTAATTTACACTATCCTACCTATTAGATGATAGTGAGACGGAACAAATGTTTGGGATTGCTTTTTGTGCAAATCATAGCAAATATAGGCCTACTTTAATCATTATAGCTAGAAATAAATCTTTGATAAAACACGCTATACATGACTAAGTAACAAACAAAGCTAATTCTACTTACTGTTCACCACCCACGTGGGACAGCTGGTTACAAAAGTAATAAATTAGAAAAAGACTGCTCGACTTTTACACGGCTATTCATACCATCCCCCAATGACCTTATTAGGGTATAATAACCCCCATTCGACCCTAAAGCCGACAAGTGCGACAGATGTGTGAATTAAAAACACTGGCCTTTAAATTTATTTACATCACGACATTCGACTATTAATCCAGGACTATGGGGCATAATCTGCTAATGCTCACTTTATTTGATCGCTGACAGAGTGCAGTGTGCAAGCAAAAATCATTCCTAATCCAATTGCAGCTGAAATCATATTTGGCCAGCATTTGCATATCAGCTGATGACATAAAAAGTTTGTTTGGAAACTTTGATTCTTATTACGAGTGATGAAGGTTTAATTTCGAATGTCGTGTTCGTGTTTTTTAATGAATATTTTTAACTAAATTACGGGGGAGGTCGGGGAACATTGTATAGGCGTAATTGTAATTTTTGAAGTAATGCCATAAATGTCCGGTTTATTAATGTTTATTTCAAATGTAGTGCCTCAATGACGGTCGTTACAATTGATGTTTTTGTTCATTTGTTTTTACTTGATTACTCACTATTAAAACGTGGCTTTTATTTTTGTACCATATTACTGCTGTTATTTATAGTTCAGCAGGTGAACGTTTTTGAAGTTCATGTCAAAAAGTTAACTATTATGAAATAATGTCCAAATTATTTATTGTTACCGATTTAAGGACATTGTAACCAGCTACATCTGATTCTATCTCATTATATTCTATCAATTTATTGAAAATCATGTACTAAAGATACGTTTTAAATTGTGACTACATTCAAGTAGTTTATTTTTTGGATTTGTTTTAGCAAGACGCAAAAATGCACACAATTTAGTGTACCGTCTTCACATACTAGCTTTTATAAGTATCTGTAAAATAATGTATTCATCTGCCTAACATCCGTGTAGCCTAAACCAATTTCCTTCATCCCACCAATTACCAAAGACGGTAAAATTAACACAAAAAATTGCACTACACCGCAGGGAACAGCTAACGAACACAGTTTCTATATAATAAAAAAGAAAAATGTTCATCAACATTTTGTTCATTACAACGTTTTACAAAGGGAAGGTCCCTGCATATCACGTTACCAGCACTTAAGGAGAACCAAGCACGCCCGTATAGTGACGGTTTGTTCGCTAAAAGGTGCTCAGTTCTTATACTTATATCTACTTATAACTTCCGCAAGCATTTTTAAAGACATTTATTTTATACGCTGTTGTTTTAATGGAGCTTCGGTTAAAGAATTTAGGGTGATGCTTTTTAGAACGGTCGTATGTTGCAAATTTAAGCCGAGAGATGGCGCTGATTGAAATAACAGGCATTTATATTCTTCTTTGTTCTCTTGATACATTTGTGAGACTAAAGTAACTTAATGTAGGTTGAATATTTTATAAAGGTGAAGCAAATAACAATCTTAATGTAATACGATTTTCAAAAGTATTTCTCTCGTGACAGTTAAATAATAATCACCAATTGAAGATAACTTGAGAGGCTTCAGGTGCCGAATAAATTATCGAGACAATATTCACAAATTGAGCTGAGCCTGTCAATGCTCAAAACTCTGTCAATGGTAATTTATTATTTATATACAAATTCAATAATAATAGACGGAATATATTTCGAAGAAATAGCAATAATTTCTACGTAGATCTAATAACTAGCACTTTCTGTGATCAAGACCTCAAGTTTCAGTTTCGGAGAATATATTGTCAAAATAGTTACTTACCATGTACAATGGCATAATATTAAGATAAACACCTGCTGTTAATACATAAGGAATACATAATAATACATATGAACAGTATAGATACAACCCCCCAATCTAAATAAAACGAACCTTAAAATGGCTTTCTAAATACTTCATTTGGCATCAACCCAACAGTTTATTATTTTCCAAATATTCAGAGATAAAGTCACCAGACTGGAGGGCCGATTATTTTCAATCGGAGTTTTTCCATAGAGGGAAATATTCCCCGTTCAATCTCTCCCTTGCTCCGTCTTGTCCTCACTTCGCCGTACCGCATTGCAGCCGATGTTATGAAAAATATTTGGATCGGTTTACAGAACAAAAAATGTGCTCGCCATATTTCCAACAAGATGGGATTGCACGCCGACAGGTTATTTTAAAGAAGATAGAAATTTATTCGCACTCGCTTATCTCTGTATTACAACAAGACAAATATGAAGGAATGTTTTCGCCTTCAGCTATAAGTGGCCGAAATAATGTGATTTTTCTTTTGTTACAGGTATTACTTCGCTCCGAGTATTTTCGCTGAAGGATTTGAAGACTGAATGCTAATTTAGTTTCCGTATTTGCATAACCTCCGAAGATAAAACTTCACAAATAGACAAGTAATTACGAGTAAAAGAGTTCTCCGTAAAGAATAAACCTAATTAGATGTTGTTTAGAGTATTTAAAGATGATTGTACAGCTTTCTCTTTAAAGTCACGTTTGCGAGTCATTTATTTACAAAACTTGGAGTTATTTTTCATTGTTTAATTAATGTACGGCAAGAGTTTTGTGTTATCTTATTCGCCAGTTGGTTTGTGTTTATTTTTTCGCAAGTCCTTAATTTTTTCGCTCGGCAATTTTTTCCGTCGCTAACGATGGAGAATTTGGAATTGCAAATGCCGTTAATTGCCCGATGGAAGTTAGCTCTCGCACTTAGAGGAACGCGCCGCGACTGATTGTTGAAATATTTAACGCTCCCAAAAGCCAAATAATTCAGCGAAATGCTTTTGCTGTCAAATAATCACGCCCTTATTGTTGGACTAATCTGAATTTCTTATTATGTTTGTAAATCTTTTGACTTTAATTAACGAACGGGGTACGTGTTCGGCAGTCATTATTTCGATGGCATCAACGTATGAATTAATCCCTCTTAGTGGACAATTACGTGCTGGGTAAACAACTGTACTCGGGGATTCCAAGTAAATCTAAATAATCTCAACTTTCCCTAAGAGGTCTACCGAATTCATCATTATTATTTGTTCAGAAATATTGCCAAATTGGTGCCCTCTTACTTTGAGAGTGCTTAGACTTATGAACCAACTTTTGTATTAAGGCTTAAGAAGTAAATAATGAGTCCAAACTGGCTCCAATTTATCTTATTACTAGATTATTATGAATGTCATATATTTAGTTATTTTATTACTATATTATAACATCATTTTGTACGTTAAAATCCCCTCACTATGATATACGTGGAATAACAATGGAGATCAAAGAAACTTCGTAAAGAAAAGTAATATTAGCAATGGATAACATATTCCTGTACATACGGATACCTATCCATTTGAATCACAATCACAAGAAATATTATTTTACTACTCCAAACCAATTCCATTATGCTTTTCACGAATTTCAAAAAAATATTTATGAAACTGGATATATGGGTTACATCAGAATAAATAAAAATACTCTTACTTAAATAACGTTCTTAATTAACAAAATTAATGTTTAATAAAGCCCAAAAATACATATTTGTACGCCTATTACCCAACCTACTCATTCAAGAACGAACTAAATGAAACATTTTTCCCCAAAATTCTTCAGTAGAAATTGTTCTGTGAAAAATGTGAAACGACCAAGATCGGGTTCCCGATTAGCCATTCACTCGCTCATAAATTATATTGTTTTTTTTTTATTTATAACTTTTTCTCTATTCACGTTAAATGTTCTTAATATTTTTTTAAAAGCTTCTGTCGTCCATAAAGCGTTATCTTGAACCCTCATCATCCGCGTTCCACTTACTTGGGGGTAAGTTGGGGGTAAACGTACCTAAGTATGCGGTGCATGATAATGTAGCAAAGTACAGGATATATAGGTAAGAAAATCCGCGTGCAATGGGATATGTTGCCATTTTAGCATTGAAATTGAATCAGCTGAAATAAAATTGATTTGTTTTTCAATAAGTTTTATTTGTTTTTAAAGAGATTTAATGTGATTTCTTCAAAAACCAGACCTAACCATCGAACATTTAAGTACTAACTAAAACTCTCAAGCTGCAAATAACGACCAAAGAATAAATTAAAAAGACAATAACTCGCAGACACGACAATCTCCGAATAAGTGCACTTTACATTCGAAAATTAACGGTCCTTTCGATAGTATTCTTATAATCATCGCCCTAAACCGGTTTAATCCAGTTTGATTTATATCTCGGCGGCCATGACGGCTTCAGACTGATTACTTCCTATGCATTAGCACTGATGAATGTATTTGCATTAGAAATCCGTGGATTAGCTCCAGATCAGCTTGGATGTTTGATACAGATGTTGTATTATAGTGCCACGGAAACTATGGAGGGGAAGCTTGTTGTTTACAATACGAACGAGTCTTACGATTAATTAATTTGATGAAATTTTTTTGCGACAGTTTTATTTTTGAAGAATTCATTATTTCTAAAAGCATAATCTTCTAAAGTACCTTGAACCTACTTAGATACCTACTTAAACTATCGTTTTCCTCCTCACAATCATCAATCAAAATCGTTTTCCGTAACAAGCTCTCAAACTGACAATAATTCACATCATGACGAATGTTCCGCCAATGATTTGCAGTTTGGCCCAACATTTGGCCACAACATCGCCAGACTTTCAAGTAACTTTCTATATTCAAAGCAAACTGTGACGTCATCGAAAATAACAATGGCGGACGACAGATGGCCCAGTATTGGTTAACTTAATCAATTGTTATTGGCTATTGACACATATGAGCCAATCAAGTGGAATGGATCGAGTGTCAGCAGTCTAGTGGTTTCTGATAATGACATTCAATTTTGTAATCGGTATGTCCCCCTTTGGACAGTTAGGGGATCTGCGGGCCCTATAATCCTAACAATGAGCTTCTGGTAATTAAAAACTAAGTTAATTGGTCAGATGCCATGGTTTGGCATATTTTTATTAAACGGTTTTATTTAGCTCACCCCGTTTGTTTTATTTATTATTTATTCATTCTTGGGTCAAATTTAGAAATTGAAATTTCAGTGCCTTCCTGTAGTCAGATTGATCTGAAATTTGGTACACACCTTTATTTCCGATGACAATACAATATAGTATCTAATATCAATAACATTGCAAATCCAAGATGGCCGCCGGTACAAAATGGCGGATAACGTAGGTTTTATCAATCCCGTCAATGTGGGTATCAAATGAAAGTGCTCAACCAGTAGAATACAATGTACTATATAAAATTCAAATCCAAGATGGCGACCTCTACTAAATGGCGGATAACTTAGGTTTTATCAATCCCATCAACATGGGTATCAAATGAAAGGTCTCAACAAGTAGAATACAATTTACTATGCAAAATTGAAATCTAAGATGGCCGCCGCTACCAAATGGCTGATAACAATTTTTAAACGGTTTTATTTAGCTCATCCCGTTTGTTTTATTCTTGGGTCCAATTTAGTAATTCAAACACCCTCTTCCTGTCAAGCGATTAATCTGAAATTTTGTATACACCTTTTATTCCGATGACAATACAATATAGTAATATCAATAACATTGTAAATCTAATATGGCCGCTGGCACAAAATGGCGGATTACATATTTTTCCACAACCCCTTAATAAGGGTATCAAATGAAAGGGCTACACAAGTAGAATACTGTCAGCAACCCCAGCAGGGCCCAACAGGGCGCCAGGCCTGCCTGGGCTGCGGGATTGTTCGAAAGAGTTACCGTGGCCCTGGTACATAAAAGGCCTACGACGAAACATAACTATTTTTAGTCAGTAAGAGTCTGGCACTCCCTTACCGCTGCTGACCCAGGGAGGGGTCACTTGATGATTTTTGGTGTCGTTAAAAAAAATGACATTTTTTTTAAATTAGATTGTAATAAATTATCAGGTAAGAGACCGTGTAATAATGATGCACTAAATGAATTAGATACAATGAGGAATATTCGGTAGGCATTTTCATTAAATACTAAAAACTAGAAAATAAAAAATCGGTAAAAAAACTTTTAAGTCAAACGGTTTTATCTTATGTGCACTGAAAACTAGAAAATAAAAAAATAGTTATTTACCTGTCAACCTACGTAGGTGGTCTTGGTCATATTAGACTAAAATAAAAACGTGGGGCCCCTCTGAAATCCTACCTATGGCAAAGCATATCTTTATACTTTGGTAGATCATGAGCTCGGCGTTCGCTGGTGAAGCCGCTACGGCTGATTATTGATTGTCAAAATCTCCAGTTACGATTATAGTAAGTCGATGCAATCCACACCTATTATACCTCTAGAAGAAAGTACTACAGCAACAGTTAATGGGCCCCACGTTTTTATTTTAGTCTAATATGACCAAGACCAACTACGTAGGTTGACAGGTAAGTAACTATTTTTTTATTTTCTAGTTTTCAGTGCACATAAGATAAAACCGTTTGACTTAAAAGTTTTTTTTAGTAGGTGAAATACGAAGAATAAAAAAAGCAATACATATAAAATAAATAGGTACTTTTTTTCAAAACAAACGTTTATATTGTCTTATTTTTTAGTTGTTAGTCATTAGGCCTTAAAAAACGAACGTTATTTATATTTACACTTTAACTTATTCTAATACAACTCACTACATCACTCAGAATCTAAGCACTACTCTGTCCTCCCACAGTTACATAATAATTCTAAGCACAAACAATAAATATACCCAAGCAAAGCTTGTGACTGTTCGCAATACAACCCGCCTACATCAGATTTGTAAGTAAAATTAGAAGTCAACCGACTAAAACAAATTGTTTGCGAAAACATGAGGCGGGGAAAGGTACTGCAATAGCATCAGACGCAATTAATGCACCCTGCCAAAAGAAAAAAGATAAAGAATAGCCTAACATTTGTCCCCTGACCTCGGTAAGTAAACTCAGCAATCTTGCCGTCTATTTTTAACGAACATCAAATGGTTTTTATCGATTCCTTTATTTTCTCTTTTTTTATCTTTCGTTCAATTGCTTCCAGAAATTGCGAGAATCCGTTGAATTTTTTAAAAGTGTTCGCAACGGAATCCTTCGCTTTATTTTGCTTTAGTTATTCAGTTTCTGTTAAAGACACGCTGAAGCTCATACATTAGTTAGCGCGAGTAAATCGCTAAAGAATGACAATAGAATTGGTTTAGTACAAAATCTGAATATACGTACAAAATTCATGGAATCCCGCAATATTTATTACCTGCAACTGTACCTCGAATCTCATTTCGCTTAATAGAGATCTCGAGGGGTCGAAATTGTACCAGTTAAATTAGTAATAACAGTAGCATACGGCCGTTTGGTTGGAAACAATCCAGGTCACGTGAAATAATAGTCTTTAGTAATAACATTTAACTACGGTGTAATATATGGTATTATTAGTGCCTGAAATTAGAAAATTGGTCCCAAAATGAAGAAAAAACAGTGCAGCACTGGCTAATTGAATTATCATCTCGGGATAGTTTCGGAGCTAATTGAGAGAAATTGGACAGATGACAGAATAAACA
Source organism: Helicoverpa zea x Helicoverpa armigera (assembly GCA_033682625.1). Lineage (NCBI taxonomy): Eukaryota > Metazoa > Arthropoda > Insecta > Lepidoptera > Noctuidae > Helicoverpa > Helicoverpa zea x Helicoverpa armigera. The sequence continues at coordinate 7,082,889 of JAWIIS010000011.1, forward strand.
TTGTATGATATTGCAGGTTATTTAATGAATGAAATTCCACTTTGGTAGAAAGTGTACGAAAATTACTGCTTTTAAATTCATGACTTGAACTTTTTGAGCAATTTTCAGCATTGGAAATAAATATTTTGGTTTTCATAACAGGTAATGTTAAGATTTTCAATTAGGCTTGCAAAAGTCTCTCGTCTCTTGTGAAATAATCGCTTTGTTTTTATTATTTACATAAAAATAAATATAAAAACTATTTAGACATTTTATAACAAAACATAATACTGTTTTTCATCTGAATTCCCAGCAAAACTATTTCATAATACTATTCAGTACGAAACAATTGCAATCACAAAGCCAAACACCAAAGGAATCTAGCACCATAGAATACCAATCACCGTAGAATATGTACGTAGTACCACAGCACTAGTATTACAATACCTAGCAGGATCCACTAATTAAACAGTCCAACCGTTACCATAAAATTGATCAATCTGTAATAACCCCGAAACTAGCGAGGCTGACTTTTCCGACCGCAGCAGATTGCAGAATCGCGTGCAGTGATTGCCAAGCCACAGTGATGCGCCAATTAATACCGAATCAATAATGGCTATTAATCGAGACCAGTTGATTATACCGCCGCTGACCAAGCTACACGCGCTGTTAATCCAATTCCGTACCACTCGGCCACCGAGACTCAACTTAGATTAAACGGGGGCCCTAATGCATATATTTATTTTCTTATTTGTCGCTACGAATTGCTTTCCATTTATTATCGTGTTTTATGCTAATTGAAATGTTACTTAAAAGATTTACGACATTACAATTTTGCATAAACTCCTCTAAAATTACTCTTAAAATCTCTCTAGTACGTACTAGTGATCTTATCATTTCTAAGTAGTGATTATGAATTTGTTCACGTCGCCATCGCGTCTCCGCCAGAAACGTACATGTCACACAGGCGTTATTTACAAGTTTCTCGAGATGAAATATGACTAGAATATCTCTCGGCACCCGACGAAGAAAAAAACATTAATTTCGACACATCCGTAACCCGGGTTTGCGTCTCGCAATATCCATCAAGCGTCTATTTGCATAGAGGGTGATAAATCTATGCAAGAAATCTTATATGAAGACGATATTGGCGTTGGAGGCGGCTATGTATCATCGCGGATTCATTTGTTGACTTATTGGCCCATATTCCAGAGAGTTCGAATCCAACGATTTGATAACACGGATGCGAGGGTACCCGCTGTTTTTAAAATATTGCATTACGTATGCGAGATACACTTGAGGCGATGTAATGAGGTTCCCGATATAGATTTGTTTACTTGGATCATGTAGGATATTCATTTGACTATGTTGAGTATAAAACCGACAATTGTAGATTTAAATGATATAGTAAATAGATAGGTATACCTGCTTAGGCCTTTGTGTTATTCATGATCATCTTTCAGTTGGATATTGTAAAAGTTTATGTGATTCATTTTGTTTTAATTATTTATGTTACACGTATTAGGTGCCTTGTAACTACATAATATGTAACGTTTAATATCTTTACTTAAGGTTAACGCTACTATATAGCAACTTTATGTGTAATTGTTGCTAATTATCAGAATACTTGCGGTTATGTTCATTACCTACATTGCCTACAGTATTACAGAAACTGAGAGCGCTATAGTGGACATTAAAAGGTTATAAGTTCAGGTTTTACTTCTACTTATGTGCATATTTCTAACTTAAATTGAACACGACATTACTGTGTAGACTTTATAATCGAGTTCGAGTTTCAATTGTAATTGATCGATATTAATCGAAGTATGCATATAAGTGACTAAAATACTAACTGTAACATGAATATCAAGAAGCTAAATATAAATAAATATTGCAACTTATCCTTCAAGATTGTTTAATAATAAATTTCTTCAGTTTCAGGTGAGTCTAGCCTCTAGTCGAGGGACTCGTAAGGTACACAAGTGTCAAAATATAGGAATGGTTGTTGTATTAATTAATTTCCAAAGTTATTTATTTTCAGTTAACAATTGGCTGATAACTTATATTCAATGCGTGTAAGTAAGGTCTGTTGGATTTCATTGGAAACTCTAAAAACTCATAAAACCAAAATTCCATTGTATTCAAACAATGCCTTTATCGGAAATAAAAGAATTTTCAGAAATGGCAATACATTTGGCACTTTTAAAAATGGAATCCAACTCTTGATAGCCTTAATTGAACCGATTCAGACGAAACGAGCTTAGCTCACTCCTCCGAAATGCAAAGATTCATCGAAATTAAATTCACTTTTGTTTCATTTCTGTCTTTTTATTTGCTGTTGTTGTTTTTCTTTTATAAGGACGCATTCATACTCGCACCGTCTCCTAAACTTTGTATTTGGTTCGATTATATTTTGATTTCCGCCTTTAATGTTAACACATAACATGTAACTATCTGTATCATTACTTTCTCACTGTTAGCTCGTTTCTCTCTATCTGCTTTCTGTTTGTATGTCATCGTAGTAGTTCCGTCATTGTCTGCGGTGTTTTTAGTTTTTATTTTACCCTTTTTGTTATGTTACATTTTATATGAAATGCAGTTGTTTGCATCTAAGTGTTAATGTAGTTATTGGGTATTTAGAATAAATGTGTAATGAAGTAGTATTATTTTAACAATATTTAGTACCTACATTTTTAAGTTGAAGATGGTAAGACACACTTAAACATACAACACAACTGCATAACGTGCTTCATTCGTTCATTGCTATTCCCGCATCCTAACAACTTCTTCTTAATCACTTTGCACTAAATCAGAAAGTTCTAAGAATGTTATAAAAGTTTCATGAATCTCGAATACCTAATTGTTGTATAGTGACTCGGGTAGATTTAATTACAGTACAAAACCGAAGCGTCATGGAACTACTAAAAATTTCATAAGTTCCTGAGCTTGCAGACCTCAAAATATTGATCGTGGCTCTCTCTCATTCATGCTAACGTGTGACAAAGCCCGCTTTGGCTCACTGGTGGGTAAGCCACGCACACATACACACAATAGTCCAACACATACGTGCTATTAAAACCGTTTCAGCGGGCGTCAGCTGACTGAGGGAGGCGGGGGGGAGCGGGGCGTTATGAACAACGCATGCGCTGTGGCGAGTAAAGCGGCTGCAGCGCTTTATTTCCGAGCCAAGTGTTAGAGTAACAAGCTGCGGTTAAAGCTAGCCGCGCTTGCCGGAGTTAAATCGACACCCATTCAGAAAACAAACTGCGTATCACGGCCGTTACGTCGTTTGACGTAATTAGTTCCATGGAATCCGCATGCTGCCTTCACGTATGAACACTTACAAGATGTTGACTTGACATGACAGATATACACTATGTCAGGGTTATTATAAACAGCTGTTACTCATATTCTCCACTCCAATTATGAGATAAGTGATACAAACAGTCATAAACGTGACTGAAATTTCACCAATTAAATTAATGGAACAAGCCAAGGAAACCTCTGAATACTCTGAATTATATTCTGAATTATATTCTGAATTATAACACAAATAAATGGAATTACTTATTAGTTAAATTTTATCTCGTATCATAAACCAGAGTAACATAAACAAAAATGCAATTAACAATCCGATTGGCGGAATACGTGAACCCATAAATGAGGTGCAACGCCAGTAAAATATTTCGTAAAATACAGTCGTACGCAAAAATTCCGATGCAAAACGTATTTCACGTTCGCAATTCCATCTGATTTTTAATTCGGCGCGCATATTCTCGTCACGTTCGGTAGCAATAAACAATTATTAATGCGTTGTTCGAGGCACATGTTCACAGTTTTCGAGTGTGGCGGACTTTTTAAGTGTTCGTTAATTTCGAGTGGACTGGAAAAGGCCAGTCCGGGAATGAGGCAATCGCTTTAACGGTTCAACCACTTTCGCTTCTATCGAAAAATCGGGTCCGCACATGATAAATTTGGCCGACTGTATCTAGATAAAACGCGGCCATTTTCGCTCGATTTACTACGGGATTTTGGTTAGAAAGGCTAAAATAATTTGAACGTTTGTTAGACTCGGATTTATTGGAGCCACTGAGGTTCCTAAATGTTTGATTTATAGTCTTTTAAGATGCTTTCGTACCCTCAACCTAAAAAATAGGGGATCCAACAAAGTGAGCAAATCGAATGTGAAGAATTTCCTACAAGTTATCGTTTCTTAAGAGATCTTTATCGTAATAATAGGTATTGTAAACTCAATTTGTATCATTATCCAATTAATTATTGGAATTCTCATCAAGGACACTTAAGTAGCGTTTGATTAAGGGAAAGCCCTTCGAAAGGCGTCCCTCAATACGAAAGTTATACAAATCTTTTCCTTGTCTTAACCAACTGGCAGCCCGTTTTCCCTATTGTGTCCTTCTTTACAAATTAAAACTTCTCCAGTGGAGTTATCTAAGCTGATTTTATCTTTGGATTCCATTATTTCAAATCCGTGTGATTGAAAATGGTGGATTAATAAATATTTTTTGCCGTTAGCGGTGTTGTAAAAATGTCAATCGGTATTAGGACGAATAAGGGGCCAAAGCATCGGCTCGATGATCCGTGATAGGGCTTAAACATTCGTTTAATTAAAAAGGCCGGGGTTTAATTGGAAAAGTATACATTGGCGTAGTCTTTTGTTTGTTTCTGTTGTGATTTATATTTGGTGACGTGAGGTGGGATCAGTGAGTGGGAACGTGGATGGTGCGACTTTTTTGCTCCATTACACGGGATTTTGTTTTGACACGTTGATTTTTTTTGTTACGGAAAAGATAATAGAACGTTTTATTGGAATAATTTGAATAAATAAACGGCTTTGGGCGTTGTTTTGTATTGTTATGGGGCCATATTTGACTGGATTGGGTAACTTTTACTGTTGAATATACCCGTAATTTCTATGAGAGGTTTAACTTCGATATACTCAATTGTTTCATTCCATTTGCTAATATAATAATTCATAAATACTGCCTCCTATCAATTAGTAGCTACATACATACAACAAAACACACTATCTTACAATTCGCACATTACAAACTTCTATCTCCCGTAATAATCCGTCTTTACACCAAGATCCTTCATACGAAGGCCCGCCCTTATCCTTAGCAATAAAGTCAAAAATCTATAGATATCAGTTTCCGTCATCCACACTCTTGGCCGATCATAACATGCCATATTTTATCTCTACTTCGACTCCGCTCAATATTCTCTATTTTCTTTGTCATTTCCGCAAACGTGTTTGGTAGAAATTTTTACATGTTCGTTGGTGCATCGAGATTGTATGAACGGGAAAATTCATGTAGGTAGATTTTTGTTCCTTGGAGAGAAATGGTCTTAAAGTATTGTATCCGACAAAGTGTAGAAATAAGCTGTATTAGGAATAATCTGATGACATCAAATGCGTAGGTAATTTCTCGACTGAAATTTTAGACCATAGACACATTCCCTATTGGAATCTATTATACAACCAACAATGATATGTAAGCATAAATTCTTCTTAATAACCATAGTTTTACTTATATAATATACAACTATTTACTATACAACTTGATCAATTAGCTTTGGTCCTTCTCTAACACGGCCTTTTCAAAATGGAAATCGATGTTTTTTACCCAAAAAAAAACAGGAACTCTTACATATAAATAATCAAATTACGTTGGTATATTACAGTGACCTCTTGGACCCTTGAAATAGATGCTCCACCGAGCCTACAGTCGTAAACTATGACAGGGAAGCTTATAGGAAAATGTACCCTAATGACTTGACATAAGGTCGATATTCAGTTGTTTTTGACTATTGGAAGGCAAAACCAGTCGTTTTGCCTTGCGTTTTTGTATTATTATGGTATTTTATTGCGTAGTTGTGATAGTAGCTACGTGACGTAGATTCTACTCACGTATGGAATATTTTTTATAGGGTTAATGACCTATTCAGTTCTCGATGCTTAATAGGTCTTCTATTGATTGCTTTTACATAAACAAGATTGTAAACGTTGCTTTTCAACTTATTGGACAAGGCTAGTTTGATAAGGTTACTCTACAATAATGAAGTAGGTATATTTCTACGGATATACAGTTCAAGTAATATTCGATAATCTTTACACAACATTCTTATTGTATACCAGTAAAAATAATGCAAAAAGATTAAGACAATATCGCAACAAACAGACTACAAACACAGGCCTTACACAAAGGATGCCACAAAAAGTAATTGTTCAAGTGAAAATAAACAAAAAACCATCGTACATTACCGCCAAATCTATTCTTGTCTGTAATTATGGCGAAAATAAAACGAGGGATAAGATAAGGAAAAGCCTTGTGGGACAATCCGAAAAACTTGTAATGATGCCGCTTGTATCAGCTTCAAGGAAAGAAATACGAAATGTTGTCCATTAGACGCACAAATGGCTATATTTTTGGTTACTACAACATGGTCGTTTGAACACATATGTAATAACAATATTTCATTGCATTCGAGGTTTACGACATGACTTCCAATTCGATGCAAACAAAACATGATATGGACCAATCATGCTCTAGGATTTTTTTCAATTGCCAAGTAGCAGTTAAACAACGCATTTTTATAACAGCCAGCTGACCTGCTTTGTACATTATGGGATGCAATAAAGTATTGAGTATTGAGCCTTAAACCTCACCTGCAAGAAAACAATTAAAAACCAACACATCTCACGCACAACAGCTTAACCAAACACAACTAAACACAACACAATACAACGAACCGTTCGGCCTAAAAGTAATAAATAAGACTTCAACCGCGCCGTATTTCAGAAGTCGCTCCCGACCGCGACAAAATATCTGCAAGTCTAATGCACCAACTTGCAGAGAGGCCATGCATTACAAATGCAAGCGAACAAGTCGCAGACGCATGCCATTATCGCCTGTCTGGATTATACTCGGCTAAAATTTCGCCTTTGTGCATAATAAATAAATAAGTACAGCAATAGTGTTATTGAAGGTGTTTTTGGTAAGTCATTTTGTGTGGTTTGTAGCTGTCTTTGGAGGTTATGTTGCCAATTTTGAGGAGAGAAAAAAAATAGTCATAATTCGCAGCTGTTACGCCATCACATTTGTTACCCAAAAATCAGTTTTTCAAAACTAAATGAAGTCGAGTGAGTAACGATTTTAATAAAACGGCCTTAAGTAATTAATCAACATTTTACAACATGCCTAGACTTTTTAGTACTAAAACTTCTTCGGTATTAAAAGTGACGAAAACAATATCGCAATATTAATGTCTGCCATTAATCTCACTCAAACACATAACTAGGGGCATCGTTAAAACTGAAATAACGCAGTTTTCTTATATCTTAGCTGATCCATATTGCCGTCTAGACGTCTACAAAGTATTGTCCAATTAAACGCCTCGTAAGAGATAATACAAGGGTATAACGTGCCTCACTAGGCGCTAAGGGTAGTTGCACACGACTGATGTACTATCGGTCACCAACATACAGTCGGACGATAATAGGAGTATGTTTTCAAGACACACAATAACTAACAAGAATGTTTGTTTAATGTAATAAACCTTTGCCAAAAAGAAAAAAGTTGAGGAAAAGACTACTGATTAAGGTCTTTTTCCTTTTAAAGGACAAAAAGATAATAGGACATCTCAAGAGAATGATTCAAATTGGACAAAAGTTATAGATAGAATCGGTATCCGATAAAATTAGACCATGAAAAAGAAGGCCTTCTGTCCCTCTGTAGCCTCCTTTAAAAAACTTTATCGTTCTGAATTAAAATGATTGACGGCCCTATTATGTTTCGTCTAGAAAATATTCTTTTGTAATAACCCAATTATACTTGTGGTGCGATTACGAAGTTTAAGTCAGATTTTGTTTGAGACAATGGAAATGGTTTTACTATATTGTGTAGTTTGATATACATAGATACAAAAGAAAAGTCGATAAAGACAGGGCTTAGTAACATCAGAGAATGGACAGGAATCTCGAATAAGGCGAAACTGTTTCGCCTCTTTAAGGAACACAAGTAATAAACAAAAATATGTTTTCAGTACATAAAGGAGTGGCTTTCAGTAACTCCATACTACCCAATATATCGCTTCACTTCCAACTTCAGGCCATAATAATTTTGGCAAATATTTCCTCTTCGAAACTTCAGTAGCAGTTACAAAACCGCCCGCAGCGCACTTTGTCCGGACAGTGGCCACAAGTCGGACAAGGCACAGGGCCGGACAAGGCACGACTCAGACAAGGCACGAGACACTCGGCACTATGAGGCACTAGGAAATACGTGCATGCCTCGGGCGCTCTAACGCTTTGAGTGAAAACCCGTGTATGCCAAACTACTGTGATGCATAAATATGCCAGCTCTGCAATATAAAATGGATGGATATCCGATATCTTGCTGTCAAGTTTATTTTTCCACTCTACACAGAAATAATAATGACACACGCAATATGAAACTACCAATCATTTTTAATGCGAAACAGAAATGAATCGTATCCTGTAATATGTTAACATTCAAACGAATCCCTTTTGGTCCTCATTAATTTTATAATTAATTTCGTATAATTATACTCTAGCAGCTAAAGTAAATATTTAATACATTGTGAAGACTGACAAAAACATTCTGCAACTCACGCTTGAGGTTTCGTGTTCATCAATTAAAATCTAGTACATTAAAACGATGGTATCATAACCATTACTCCAAACAAATTCTATTAATATTATAAAACGGGAATAACGAACCGCAGACAGAAATAAACGATGGAACACAAAATAATAATTGTGAAACTTCGCCGCCTAACTATGTAAATCAATTAGTCGGTTCGGAGGTCTTCAAAATAATTGGATCAAATGAAAAGCTCTCATTTCAATAAACAATCTATAGACACGAGTTTGGGTTGTCATTCAACAAGAGCTTGATCCGTGGTTTTTGATCTGAATAATGGCTTAGAAGGATTAGATGTAGATATATCTAGAATATTTACGATTCAACAGTATAAGACATAGAGCAGGCAGACCTCCACTGGGAGTTTTAAAACATTTATTGCTTTTCCCGGTATCTCTATAAGACCTAAACAACAGAAAAAATCACATCATTATTTAGGGATCGGTTATTGCGTCCGATAAGTGGCACTAAGCTCATAAAACATGACTGTTAGAGGAGAATGGGGAATATAGACGCGGTATTATGCAAACATCGACGCTTGTAGAGCGGCATGCAAATAGACTGCATTATGAACTAGAGTAGTAGCCGATTGGAGCTGTGTTGTTGGCTGATCTGAGAAATCTTGCCAACCAATAGCAAAAAAATGATGGACAGCCTTAGAAATTTTGAGGTTCAGAACACTAGAAACTTAGCCTTGTAAACTTAACAAAGTGACTATACATATTGTTATATTTCTAGTAAGTTTTTCATTAAAGTAATTTTTTATGGCTGCAAAATACGATGATTTTTTTTTCCGGTAAGACTGATCTCATAATTAAGACACTTTAAAAGATTATTCAGTGGTACCACGCATAGCGAGAACGGTATATACGTCTTGAAATTCAGACACATGAATGATAAATAACCCATCAATCATGTTTAAGCCTGAGGCTTAATTCCCTCAGTATAATATCCTGCAGGACTCGTACATACGGGATAAAGTACATAGTACATGCACACATGCCTAGTAAGTAGTATGTAGTCCTAATTAAACTATATGAAAAAAAGCATACGAAATATGAAGGCTATCATTGGCTATGTATTATATTATTTTATCTTTGGAAAATCACACACAAAAATTCCCCTTACAATAATATCAAAATGGAAGAGCAAAATTCTGAGAAAGATACATACGTAAAATCAATACCCCCCTTCTGAAAAAAACACTTTCTTCACACTAACATAATGTTGCTAAATCCAAATATTGGATATTCATTCTTGCCTACCATGGACCCCTTACCATGGGAAACCACAGATGCCTACATTAAAATATCTTCGGCTAAAAACGTTTCTTTTGTAAGCCTATGTCTACCCGCGGCGTTCTCTGATAGTTTAAGTGCATTATCATTGTGAATTATAAGAATATGGATTTGGAGATGAATTGTCATGTTCCCTTTTTGTTATGTGGGTAAAAAGAATTGGAGCTTTCTTTTTGATGTATGATTCAAGGGTGGGTAGTGTTTTGTCTTCAAAATATGGCTATGTAGTGTTTCAGTTTGAAGTTTTCCTGGATTTTACTACAAAAACCTAATCATCGTCTACTTCTTCTGTCACAGGCCTTCGTTTTTTACCATCTAAGATCTTTCCATATTGGTACTTAGACTTAGGTTTAATACATTCATGGCTTCAAGTTAGATTAAAATCTTGAATATCCTAGCTAAGGTAGGTACGACAATGTGATGATCAGTGAATTTGCAACTCCCTAACTCCTTAATCTAGACTTATCATGATGCAACTCCGAATGAAGTTTGACAACTGGCTTATCTTATGCTAAGTCTAAATCTGGCCGACTTTACCTAATCTGTCTAGACTTACTTATATAACTACCTTATTATAAAACGTCATCTTAAAAAAGGTACCGGCTTTAAACTAGGTATAAACCACTGTCTCTCAAGTTAATGGTCTAATCTTGGTACTTAACACGGTAATTTTTAAAACCACTTTTTTATAATAAGGTGGCAAGACTTTAGATGCTCAAAGAATATGCTAGGTTCGCTACAACATTCAGAAAGCAATATTTGTGAACCAGTTACGAAGACAATGGCTTTCCAACGAAGATTGATAGGATCCGAGGGTCATCCATCAAGGGATAGTGCCAACATATAACCAACGGTGACTAAACAAACCAAAACCTCTTTCATTAGTACAAAAACTTCATAATAAAACACGATATTAATCACTTTTGGAAATTGGAGAACGACTTAATTGAATTTCAGGGCTTGTTCTTGCAAAGGTATTAGGTAGTCTGAGCCTTTCATCAAAATCTGTTCGATATTCCAACAATATAAGATTATAATCGGATTAGGATAAATTAAGCTAAATTAAATCCCTATTAATTGGCAATAGAGTTTAACTTTGAAGGATAATGTAACCTTTTTGGTACCTACATTTTATTTTTGGGAAATAATATCACTATAAAAAATTACAACAATAAAGGTGTCTATAATAGATATACTGACTAAAGTTAACGGCCTTTACCGATACATATCTACATCTACATTAACTGAACCTTGAATAAAATATAACGTACTTTCCCAAAAGATACATGTAAAAATATAACCATTATTTACCGACCTCCATACCGCAATGACTTTAGCATCAACAGAGGTCAAATAAAAGTGGTCAGTGGCTTATACCCTTTATGACCTAAGTTAAAATAACATAAAAAATATTATAGAGGTCACATGTGTTGCCCTTCAGACGCCCATAATATCCTGTGGTCAGAAATAAATTGCGTTATGTAAACTGAAGCCCATTATGTAATAAATATTAGGTCTTATAACTGACACTTACTTACACTGTATGGTGCTACAGAGAAAGTAGGTTTTGAATCATTTTATGTACATTCAAAGGTAGGGATTCTATTTTCCTACCTTCTACCCTTTTGTATCTACTCTTCATATAAATAAATATGTATGTTTTGATGATCTTATTCAAAATCCTGCACTTAACAGAATAGCGAGTTGCGATTTAAACACGATTTTCATCTAGCAAGAAACTTCCATTAAGAAAGAAATAAGTTTCGCACTCCGAAATTAGATTTCAGAAACTAATTTAGCCACAAATGCATGAAGAATATTCTAGATATATTCAAACTGTTTGTTTGAATTAAACTTGAATTAGTTATTAAGTCTTGATTTTTCTTGACGGCATCGTAAAGTATGTGTTTATTGGATTAACTATTTCAGACGCTATCCAATCTACTTTTGTCTATAATACTGAGTATATAATACTCAAAAATGTTTGCAAATGAAAGATAAATGCAATTCTTAGATGTTTATTTTAATCCACATTGCATCAAAATGTAAAGGACTGTTTATTTAATCTATTTTTAACCATATTTAAGTACATGTAAGTAAAACTGAGGGCTAAAGTTACCATTGCATTTATACACACTTCACTACATCCATACAGCTTTTTATCTTAAATTCTACACCGCATAAATAAATTAAACAAAAAGTCCTTAACAAAACGACACAAAAACGCAACAAACCCAGCTCGAGATCAAACCCCCGATACGTCACCTTTCAATCAACGGACGAACGCAAACCTAACATTAAAAACACTACCTAGAATTTAGTACAAATTTCACGAGCCCTATCAGATCCATCCGACACCCCCATTGATCGTGAAATAAAAAGGCAGTGTTCACAAGGGGCGAGACGCATTAGGCTGCGTTCAGACGGCAGACTACGTCGCCCGCGGGTTCTGCCGTAATCAACGGGGCTTTGTACCAAGAGATGGGAATTACAGATACGCAACGGCCCTAGGCTGTGCGGGCCCGTTGTGATTGCAGGCGAGTGCGCTCTTTATATTTATGTCCTGCCGCTGCATGCGAATAAAAGTTTATTGGATACCATTGTGGGAACACGTACAATTGGTAGTAGCAGTTGCGTCTGTTCGTACGCTGTCATTTAAAAATATGAGGTGCCGTCGAAAACATAAACTTTGCAATAACCTTACAAGCTTTTTTTTTAATATTTTTGCAATCACGATCATATCGGCTTACGTGCAAATCGATTTCTCACATCAATGCCTTAATAAATTGAACTATATTTCATCAAAGACTGCTAATAAGACTCAAGGTTACCCAATAACTTGAACACATAAGTCTCTCAGTCCAGTGACTGTGCGTACTAAACGAGGCATCTCACATATGTTTGAGCACGTTTGTTCGCACGCCTTTGCCGCCCACGTCAACAGAGAGGCTTTTGTTCTTTCCATTAGGGCCGAATACTAACCGGGTCTGAACACACCCTTGTTCGAAACTTGCCTGGTGGACTCTCTGCGAAATTACTTCGAAGTCGAAGATGGACGCTGTAATGTCCATTATATTGACAGCGACGGTCGTTTGTCATCGAAATGATATTTATGTTGAAATGCTTTGACTTTGGATGGCATTGTCTTTGCTGCTAAATTATATTGGTGGCCTTTCTGATCATTGGAAAATGATGTACATTATTTCAACTCTCATTATCGAACTGTCAACCCATACCCAATAACATGTGAAAATAATGCTGCGAAACGTTACCGTGAGTGACCGAATATTGTACCAAATTGTAGAAAACTGTAACCACATAACAATTCTCACAGTAGTAGATTTTTTAATAAGACTAGTCTTCAAATAATGTACCTCCTCTCTTAAGTAATACAGTCTACATCAAATAAGATTCATACATATAAATATACAACCTTTACAGTCTCAAAATCTCACCTGAACAGAAAACTAATAGATACACAGAACAAATATTCTCTAAACATTCAATACACGTCGAGCCAAGTCTCATAAGTCGAAGGAAATTTTAGTTATTTATAGGATACATTGACACTTATTGGCATTGTCAAGTAAGAGGCGTGTTTACGAAGCCAGTGATGGATGGCGCGGCATCAGAGCCGAATCAATCTTCGTTCGTCGGGAACGTTATCAAACAGTTAAGTCGAAAGCCATACAATGTTTGGAAAGGACATTAAAAGTTCTTTTGTAATGCTGTTGTTACATGCTCAAGGTTATTTTAGGAAGGATATTAAATTAAACAAGTTTCTAATATATATTTTAGTATCCACGTGTATCGTGACGGTTCGCAAAAATATATTTCATGTTTGCGCATAAAAACATAGTGGTACTGATGAATATTTTAGTGTAAACACAGGTTGTGATTCAAGGAAAGTTTTCTTTTGATATCCTTTATAGAAAGATGGTAATGGATTTTTCCACATTTTCTTTGCGTAGTGTTTTTCCCGTCATTTGAGTGATGTACTAAAACCTTATTAATTGAAACACGATATCGTACTATAGTAATTTAGAGTTTGGAAGAATTTGGGTTATGATTTTCTTGATCAATTTCTGTTATTTTTACTACAGACACTTCACGAAGGCAAAGGAGCTATTCTTGTGTGTGTAAATATACATACATGCACATTATTGTCCTTGTATCAGTCGGCGAGTTGGCCATGGCCACAACTAAGTGCTCTTGAAGTTACGCGTACAAAGACTATCCATATGTTCATATACACACTCAACTAAGACACACCCGCTTCAGTAAACTAAAGTAAAAATAACATAAACTCTTCACCAAAATCACAACGCATGTGACTAACAACAAGAACTGGCCATACAGATACCGATCTCGGTACATACCGAAACGGCCCGAAGCCAAACTAAACGGCCCTAAAAAGTTATTTCATCGGCCATTGTACCACTATAACTAGACATAAAAGCTGAAACCACGAAAAAGCCGTGCCACCAAAATACTTTGGGAGTAGGGGAACGTTTTCTACCCGGAAGTTCGCTGGGCGGACTCGAACAGCGGATTTATGGCGCCACAGCCGCTTCCGCCCCCCGCGACATACACATTATATCGATTTTCGATTCATTCATATTTTTTGTTAGTGCGCCTATCCGATGTTTTTCGAGTGACCATTGTTGGGTAAGTGTAGTATGCTTTGGAGTTGTGCTTTATGGTATGACGAATAAAATGGATTTTGGATGAAAATTTGTGATTGAATTAAAGATTTATTTTGTTTTATATGTAAATTCATGTTCTGTTCGACTATGGTGCAAATTGTATGTTCGATGTTTTTCAAAGAGGTAAAAATTACAAGTTATTATAATTCAAGATAACTAAAAATAAGGATAAAGTCTGTCTTAATGCTAATATATTGAAAACAATTCTATACTGACCTAACTTTCCATGACTATAAAGGACACGTTTAAAAACAAAACGCCACAATACCATTAAACAAATGCCTTTTTCCATCAAGCACACGAGCGTAAACAAAGAAAAAAGCACAACCAAATATCTTGCTATATTTTAGTAAAAGTACATTAGGTTAACCCTCAAACGCGAGCGGTCCCCTTATAGCCCCGAAAATCGATAGGCACATTTAATTTTGGTGCAGACATCCGTTGCGTATCTTGGAGATTAAAGTCGGGAAATAAGAGTTTCATGCAACAGGTTAAAATGTCTGTTGATAAGTGGTAAAATGTTTTTATGTACATTTAGGAAGTTGTAGGTTATGTGTTGATATTTTGCAATGATATGCTACTTAATAAGTGGTTAATTTAGACGAATTAATTGTATATTTTAAAATCTCTTATAATACGAGTATACAGTCAAAAGTCAAGCCACATAATCTAGCCAGTAAGCATATTATAATAATTACTCCATTTATGTACACGTCTTTATATAGCTACAGAACAATCAATACAGTTCACTCAAGGCCAGCTTTTCTAATCACATTTTAATTACTGGTTTTAAGACTACAAAGACTGTACTTAAAAAAATTTACAACTCATATTCAGCCCTATTGACTAATTTTGGATAGAGATTTACCTACACAAATAAACTCTTTATTTTCCGTAAATACAAAGACATATAAGTACCCAATTAACAATTAAATAACACCAAACCCCATTACAGGACAGCCGCATTAAGAACAATAAATACAGTTTGTAATTCGAACGACCTAATAAAATAACTTTTCAAATATCGGAAGAGGGGTCCTATATACCCCCAATCCCCTAGGCAGTGTTTAGGAGTAAATTGTAGCAATATTTTCTATAGTAATCGGCGGTTTGCACCTGAGGTGAAGCAGTTTAGTCGATTCCATTTTAATATTATTCCGGGATCGAGTGAGATAATTTTAAAATATACTGCTGGGGTTATTGTGTATTGTGTAATGTCTGTTTGTGCTGGATATTTTCTGTGTTTGTTTGTTAATCGACTTTAAAAAAGCAGGAGGGTCTCCATTTGGTGGCGTATGTATTCTTTACTAGCACAATTTTATGATTTCGACTTTTATTTTAACTGAAAGTGTCACATGTCGGTTCAAATCTTACTGTCTTTATCCAAATATCCATTAATCACGATAAATTTTAACTAGTTGTGATAAGCCAAAATAATCATTAAGTTAAGTCAAGTTAGGTGTCCCTTTCACATAAAATGTGTGTTTATCAAGATTACCAGTTCAAACACTATACTCTTCCGACAATCGGAATCTACTTTCTATTTCTACTGCATAGGTCAATCAATCAAATAATCTTAGAAAAAATCAGAGCCTACTTAGAGGCAACTAAGTATATAGATATTAAGAAGTGTGTGGGTGAGTCTCAAAACGTTGGCCTCATACAGCCGCGGCGTGCCAGCATTCCGGTCGATTTTTCTATTTATAGCCTACTTGGTTTCTTTTACGGTTTTTGTATTTATAGAAGGAACTTAAATAAACGTACATTCATAATTCTGAGGACAAATAAATAAGTAGTGTTTGAAAATTCAGGGCGTTGACGTTCTATATTTTTACTATCTGGTATTTCCATTAAAGTATTACAAAATAATATTAAAAATAGAAGCAGGCAATTTTAGCTTGTCATTTTAGTAAATGGTATTCCTACTGAATAAAGAATGGAATTTCTTACGAATTTCCAAAAATAACACTACAATAAATATATTCGTAGAAGCCAACTGAAAGCAGTTTTCTCATTACTCAGAACCAGTGCCATACGTTTTTCCTGCAATATTTCCCTCTCAATAATATCATAGACTAAAGTAGGCCACTCCCAAAAACCACAAATATACCCTACATACTACGTAGATACGAAATAAAATGCAGTCCAACCCTCAAATAGCGATGCAAGATCCAAGCGTACTCACAGTCACTTAAAAACCGTTCGCATTCATCTGCTTTCAGCTTCAGTATCGCGATGCGATCGGTCGCATTGACCCAAATGAGCAGGCATTTGGCGACTCGCCCATGCACACGGAGTCAGGAATGATAGGAGATGCCATATGGCATGTAGGTCAGGCGCCTTCTTGTATGTGAAATTCGTACGGTGGGTAACACCAAAATTATCAGTTACGAGTTCGGGTTCTTTGAGACAACGATATTTGATAGTACAAAAAATGGTCAGGTACAAAGAATTCGTAATAGGGCGAAAATAGTAACGTTCCTCATCACTCGCTCAGTCGCACGCTACTTTCTTAGGCGATTTTCCGTTATGGCACCTCCGCTAATCATTTTGTTCCCCACAGTTTGTCCACACCGTATGTCCCGTGCAGAGGGTTATGCGATACTTTCGAATGGAGTGCCATCCATTGATCGCTTTGATAGCAGTATCGATAGTAATTGGCGATGTGGTGCAGCAATGGTTTTAAAATGAGCACGTTTATTATTTGCTGCGGAATATTTTGTTTGCGTAATATTGAAGGTGAAAATCAATATGTTAAATGTATGATCTGGTTTTGTGACTTTTAACTTTAAATTAGTGTTACTGGCATGTATCAGACAACCAGATGATGATGTGGTTAGTAAATTAAAGTAAATAATATATGTTATGTACTGGGGATCAATTATCTAATAATAACTTGGCAAATAAACTAAGTAATTATGAAATGTGCGCTTAAGTATTTGCCTTTTATTTTTTATAATATTTCCAAACCATTAGCAAAAACTGTTTAACTTCGCTAATAGGTACTAATTAGTCTCTTAACTTAAAAGCTTAGCTTTGCAGACAAATTAAAATCTATGCTAAAATAAATATTGAAAGTAATTTTTTGGTCTTATTATTATAATAATCGTATCTTTATTCAAGTAGGTCGCTATTATTTTTTTATTTTTCAATCTTATTTATAAATACCCTCTTGTTCTTAATAACAAAGTCTTAAATATTTAGATAGACAAGTATAACAGATAATTCGATTTAAATTACGCGAAATATCGTAGCTGATTTCGTAGCGCTACGGCGTAGGCCGACGAGTCGTAGTCGATATTTCGTAGCAAAACTAAAAATATGTTATAGCTATGCTGTGTTTGCCAACGGAACAAAAAGTTTAAAGAATGAAACATTATTCAAAATGACTTCGTGTAGGAGTAATATTATTGTGATATATGTCATGAACAAGAGTTCTGTAATGCCTGGACCACACCCCGTGCTATTCATTAACTCATCACTGAGTTTTGCACTTAATTTTATTGCACTTAATCAAATTGTATAGAGACATTTATGCTGACAATTATAATTATAGGTTGTACCTACTTGTTCATAACTACTGAATATAAATAAATGTGTAACACTGGCGTCTTCGTACGATATACCTACTACATAATGCACATAATACATATTTTTTTCAAAAGAAAAGCAGTACAACATACGAGAACACTACCTCCACGTATCATAAACACGTAACGCCAGCCAAAGGAATACATAATTAAATTCATTAAATCACTGGCAGGCACAGAATGCGTGATGAAAAACACTGGCCCATCGGAACGGCGATCACGTCACATAAATCGAACTATTTTTATTGGCAACTCGCTGGCGTCGGCAAAAACCCGCTATGCCGACTATTTGATTGCTGAAGTATGTCCATATTTTTTGCCAACGCCAGCATTTTATGTTTTGCAGCGCCATCTGTCGGCGGACGTATAAGTCGAGCACAGATGTCGCCCCGACGACCCCAAACTAATAAATGAGAAGGCCCTGCGGGAAATTAAAAATAGTTTGGCGCAAATCAACGCTTCAGGGTTGAATATTGAACTATAACTTTGTTGCCTCTCATTGTTTTTATGATCGGACTACCATCCGAAGGGTGTATAAGTTTTCAATTAAATTCCTCACTTTGCTATGCGAATACTCGTATTGTGGTTTATTAAATTTCTATCTAAATGTGATTTAGCTCGAAACGGGGAGTGATCTCCGAAATTGACATAAAATTACATGATTTGAATAGCAAATGAGATAATATCGATTGGTTGTTTCTTGTTTACATAAATAATAATGCGACGGTTCAGTTGATAGACATGTTTATTTATTTAAACGAAGAGAATTACAATTGTGAAGATAAAATTTAAATCATTGAATTTTTATGTTACCAGGGAACCGAATATTATTTTGTTGGAAACGGTTTCTGTTAACGTGAATCGATAGCAACATTTCAGCGTCTCGATACATATTTTATTACGGCTGTACAAAAGTACAGTCGGCGACGGTGGCAACTTTGTTCCATTATTGGTACTTCCAATCAACTTTTGTCGCCTTTACCTGTACAAGTTGCAAACAACAGTTAGTTCACAGAAACTTACGTTGCCATACAGAACCGAATATTTTTGTTGCGATATTTTCCGAAAAATAGTACAAAGTGAATGGACGCGAACATAAATGAAAAGTTGCTCAACTTCAAAACACTTTTGAGCGCTTGTTCTGATTTACAATACTATATTTCCTGAAGTTTTCATAAAGGCAAAGTAGGTAGTGGGTATATTTTGATGGGTATTTTTATATGTCGCGTGCCAGACGCAAACAATGGAAGATTTATTGTGGGTTTTGGCAATCAGCGAACTTTATAGCAGCGCCATTTAAATGCTACCATTTCTTAAATTGTATCTAAGGTAAAGTTAAATAACTTGGGACATTTTGTTGCTGGTAGCTACGTATACTATTAGGTATAACGTTGTTATTATTACAATGTTTACTTATTTTTTCAATTATTCTTATTGCGTACTTTCTCTTGTTTTTTAGAAGACCTACATTTAATCAAATTCAATTAAAAAGTAATGAAAAGGTAATAAGAGTGTGCAGTATTTTCAAAATGTTTATTATTTCAAAGTAACAAAAGAGCATTCACAAAAATCAATTTAAAACATCTCTACAAATAAATCACACAACGAGCTACAGAAATACTTACAGAAACATTTCTGTGGCTACATTACCTTTTAAATAAACTGTCCAGGAAGGTTTCCAGGAAATACTCTTTTCGTTGACATTATCGAGTCCCACTTCCCAGTTCCCAGTTATCGAGCTTCACAATCAAAATATGAATATTTATTCGATAGCGAAATTAACTCGATCGCCATTCGTTTCGTTCACTCAATGCTACAGAGATAAATAGAATGGAAATTATTGGAAAAATATTCGCTTTTTAATTGCCATTTTTGTAATAACTTTTTTGGTTTCACTTTTCAATTATTTTGTTTGTCTAAATTGCTATTTGTCGATAGTTTTTCTTGTGAATTAGTTTGAGAGTACCTAATGAGTTTATTGAAAGATTATTTTAACTTTAACTTCTTTGACGAATCTTTTGATACAAAACCAAGGGTTAAAAGGTAAACTAGTAAGAAATTGAGATTTTGAAACGATGTGTTGCCATTTGAAACACACGTATTTTATGAAAATATCAACTCATTTCTGTCCTTATCTTACCAACATATTTTTTTCAGTATTATACCATACATGCATTCTTTACATAAATAAAATTATGTAGCAAACGTTACCTGTGATCATCCAATATACTACAACCAGAGGCGTAACGCATTTCTTTAATATTTTCGTGCATGAAACACGAATTTGATACTGAAGTTAAACATTATTTAGCTCTTTTACGGCCGACATTTAGAAGTTGTGTAAACCTCTTGGTAATGCCTCTATGTGCTGTTCAGATTATCCTTTGTACACTCCGACGTGATGTGTGTTCTGAGCTATTGATAAATAAGAAATATCTTTATAGTAAACTTTATTGACAGACAAAAAAAATTTGGTATATAAATGTTTTTGATACGACTATACTTAAGTCACATTTCTCACTGATAACTGTAAAGAATATTGTCAGACTATGACTAAAACAGCTAGGACGAAACGATCTTTGTTCGACAAAGACAATTTTAAATAATCAAACGTATAGGCTCTGATATATTCTATATTACTGCTAAGTCTCATGAAGCTCTACCCTATAGTTTTAACGTGTAAGAATTACAAATAGACATCTCTCACAAACTTTCACATAAGCAGCACATATTTACCTTCCCAAACATAAGCAAAACACCTAAGCACATTATGTAACACCCTTAAACACCGTGCAATGTACACTCGAGCGCCCGTGCTTAAGAGTGGCGTATAATATTTATTTACACAAATAAATCGCGTCGTCAACCGTCTCCCTGGATCGTGTGCAGGAAATTAAAATCAGCGGCAGGTGGGAATAATGAGATTCCCATTACTCACACCCCGCTCCCTGTACAAGTTTTCTTGCTAAATTAACGCGATAATCTAGGGTATCTTGAGGAAATCTGAGTTGGAGTTCAGTGCAAGATGTTGGTGATAAAATGTTTGGGAACTTTTCAACTGTTTTTTTGGCCGATCTTCAGTTGTTTAGCGGTCGAATCGTACTTACGCCATTCTTAATTACAATCCGACTTCTGACTATTGTACCAGTCTATCGTTGTGATGTTGGCTTTCATTTCTTCAGTAGTCTCACGATGTGGTACCTAACCATGGACTTGTCAAGTATTAAACTTTGGTACTTGAAACGAGTGCTCATCTCATATGTTACCATGAAACTGTTATTGGCATACAAACTTTCTACTTGATCAATTATATTTACCTACAAGAGCTATAAAACTCATAGTGACAAACAAGTCATGAACATCCTTCGATTTTATCTTCCAAAATATGTCAGAAGTAATATAAAAGTAACATTATCATATCCATTTCTAAGAATAACCGCACACTGCAAACTATAAGTCGGCCGATAGTTTGTTTGGGCGCACAAATCAGTATGAAGATGAATGGTAGTACGCACATTGTAAAGATCAGGTATTTAGCCGGTATCAGACCGACTGAAAACTTTGATTGGATTCAAGATTTTCTTAAAAATGACAATAATCGGGTCGACTACTTGGTCTGCAATGTGCGGGAACTCTAAAGGTCGTGCTCCGAATTATTACAGATAAACATTGTAGGACGAAAATAGACCAGACTTTTTGCTTAGAAAAGTGTCAAGTTATCCTTATGTTCATTTTCGTCTTTGTTATACGGGGACAAACATAATGATTGATATAATATTTTCTGTGTAAAGCTGATTGAGAGTTTAGATAATGTAAAGAATGTATTTTGTGTTTTTATATTGTCATATTATTACCTTTTTCGTGGTTATATCGATACGTATTTACTACAATTCACAGTAATTAGATATATATGTTATGGACCATGTGATTAATTCGGGCATTATTTATAATGCCCGAGCATTATGAATAATGTCTGGCTTTATCGGGCCAAATGATTAATAACTATCTTAACTTCATTATTTATCACATTGCACGGGCATTATTATATTGCTACATGACAGTTGGGCAATTTGATAATAAAGCTATATTCTATGCGGTGCGAGGGTGGCAGTTGTTCTAATAAATAAATCCTGTTACTTGCTACATATTTTATGATTATTGTTTTAAATTATATGTTCTATTTTAATGGGAAATTGTCATCTAATTTACTAACTCAGCCTCGTTTTTCTTGATCTCATTTTTCTTGGTTCGTTTTTTTTTTATGGTAGAGTTTAATTTGGATTCAAAACATTGTATTTAAAACTGAACTTAGTGACGAAAACGAATCGCTGCAAAACCGACTCCACGTAGTCTTGTCTGCCCTACCCCTAGAGTGCAATTCAAAACCGCGTAGACGCGGAGGGGCGAGGCGGCCTGCGAGCTGAGGCGCAGGTAGTTTTAACGCTCGCCGCCGCGGCTGAGGCTGGCCGGCATTGCCGGCCGAAGCTGCGGTGGTGAGCGTGAAAACCATCTGCGACGATAAGCTCGCATGGGACCGCCGGAGCCCCGCAGCGCCGGAGCCGTGACAGAAGCCATGCTTGCTGCATGTTGCATGCTTACTTCTATGCTCTGTCAATTGATATGGGATGTGTTATATTTAGTTTATTTTAAGTTAAATGTCAATAACAATAAAAAAAATGAAATTAAATATGTTTGTATTACTTTGCCCAAAAGGTCACGGGCAATATGTATAGTGCCCGGTCAATTTGATTGTTTGAATAATTATTATCAAATTGCACTCTCATATTGGGCATTATTCATAATGACCGGGCATTATGTATACTGCCCAATTTATCACTTGGTCCATAACATATACATATATATGTAAATTAGACAAACATATCATATAAGTCGTATCCAAGAATTACGTGAAACTTCTCACAGCTATAAAAAGAAACACTTTAACAGACCATCGCCGTTTCAAATGGCAACCTTCGATGTGAACTATTGAGCTCTTCGATATACAGTAATCCCACTCAATATTATCTTCTTATGTTTTAAAAACAAATCTTTGTTTCTTAAAACAAAGCAAACTTAATAACACATGCACTACTACACGTACAAATCCATATAAAGCTACCAATCGGATAGCAAGACATTTTATTAAAATATACACGTTAATGCGACAATTTGAAACGCTTAAAGGGTTCTTACCTGCGTAATTTCTCAGAATAAATGTCAAGTGAGTCGTTGCGCTCAACTCGCTCTGCTCGCTCCGGTCGCTCCATGGAGAACAAAATGACGAGCGGAGGTGCCATAACGGGAAATCTCCTAAGAAAGTAGCGCGCCAAAATGCAGGTGTTCTTTAGACCCGACCATTTGTTGTAATACCAAAAATCGTTGACAGATGCCTCAAAGACCCCAAACGCCTCGTTAGGTCGCTCAAAACTGATCTTTGAGGTCACTCACACCGTACGTATTTGACCTAGTAGAAGGCGTCTGACCTTAGCATTATAGCATCTCCGCTCATTTTTCCTTATTCCGTGGATCGCTCCGGGCGCTCACTGCGCTCGTGATAATTCTCGGCTGAGATGCAGAAATCCTGCGTCGTGGTACGTGCATAATGTCGCACTAGCAATATGTTTAGCTTACGTCACATGACGGCTATTAGGTGACAGCTTAGCAATATTAAGGTATGTGTTAGCCGGTAGAATTAAATCTGTTGAAATAACACGATTAATTCGTTTTAATTTTGATTAATTTATAACGGGTTCGCTATAATCATTTTACAATTCAAGTCTATTAGTTAAAAGCATTCGTTAATTGATACTGAGAATTCACTGCAGATGCGTATTATTCTGTAGTCGTATATTGAGTAGGTTTCTGGGATTTTCAGTTTGGATTTAATGGATTTCTCAGTAACGCGCTATAAAGCATCAGATTACCTAGTGTACATAGACACACCCCAAGCTACTCCAAGCAATAATATACTGATTATATAATGTTAGGAGTATCTACTTGTTACAAGCTAAACTCTATCATGCTCATGCTAAACCTCTTATATATCGCTAATAATAAAACAATAGAAAATCAATTATATCTCACATAAATCTCCGTTCCAACACACAACGGGTTAATCATGTTTACATATCCAAAATATACAAGAAATAAATTATAAAAAATCTGCAACAAAAATTAACTTACTTTACGTGACGTAACATAAGGGTGTCTCCACATAACACCATTAGTCGCTCGGCGCACTAATATCAGGGAACGTCTTCGCGTCACCTTAGCGTTTTCTAACAGCATTACCTTTAATCTATGACGTTAAACCGTGTGATTCGGTTACGCCTCGTAACTGGTTTGCATAGATTGCTACCTGGTGAGCAGGTAAGTGCGGAGTTAGGTGTGTAGAGGTATTTTTGGTTATGACGTGCATTTTTGAGATTGATTACTTCGAAATAAAAGGAGGTGCTGTAAACTTTAGTGTACGAAATACCGTAGATCTTCACATGGCCTATGGACCTTCGTCGTATTCGTCGCCACAGCCTAAAAACGTCCAATACTAGACAAAGGCCTCCCCAAGCAGGGGGCAATGAGGGTTACTTTTTAGGTTGAGAGATGCAAGCCCTTCAAATTGCCGTAAGGGATATACATATGTATGATGATAATATTAATCGATATCTGACTACCTCGAAAAGAAACACCGAAACAAACTCACTCACTGTTTAATTGAATGTCGTTTGGTAGCATCCAAGACAAAGTTTCGCGGTTGACACATTACAACTTAGTACGTTCCGAGCCCGCATACTGTTACTTGAGATGCAGTCAACACCATGAGACTTTGTTCAACATTTTTTTTTTTATAGCAAATGAAATTAAGTAACTCGTCGTCACAGCCAGGAAATATCCAGTGCTAGACAAATGCTGACATATAAGGATAAAAATCAGAGTTCTATATTCCTCGAACAAATAACTATAAAGTCATTCAATAAAATCGTAATATTTCAAGCTATTAAACAGCGATAGATCACGCTAGGCATTTGCCAGCTGATCTGCCTTCAATTCGAGTGGACTTTCAGTGTTGACTGACAGTCCGGTCCGACCTGACGTACGATTTGGACAGCGCTTTCAATCCCCAGGCTTTGATGATTTTAGCCATCGCTGTACCAGTCAATCATGCTAATTTTATAGGGCAAAAGCGTGCATTCCTAGTTGTTTATGCCTTTATATAATAGATAATTTTGACGACACAAGACGTGACATGCCATTCTTGGATTATTTGTTCATTACTGTATTGAGTGCTGACTGTATTCTGACTGTACTTAGATTTGGCATGATATAGAATCATACTTAGAGATGACAGCTCAATGTCAATGCGACTTTTAAAGGGCATCTTTAGAGCATAATCTCTGAAGACACTCTTCATACACTCCACTTATATGGAATCCCGCGTAATTTCCCACATAAAGTGTTGCAGAAATCCTGTACCGCAACAGCGAACTGCAAAGCCTGACACGCTTAACCAGCGCTCCTTGAACTAAGCTATCTAACATGCAACATTACCATAAGCGGTGTGCTATCGTAAAAATATGCAAACGCCAGAATTACACATTAAATATTCGTCTCCAACTGTACTTGGAAGATAGTGGCCCAAGCTGCGTTTACACTAGTGTAAAATATTACGGGCTCAAGTCTTGTCTCATGGATTATGCAATACTGCACGTTAATAAACCAAGATAACAGGTGAATGCGACACGGTCCTAAGTGCGCTTTTGTTGTACTCACACGAGGGGTTATGGTACTTTGTCGAATTTAAATTTTAGTGCGCATGTGGGTTTTAGTGCACGTATGCTGATGGTACTGAGCCTAAGCGATTTACATACGTATACATTAGGAGTTTCTGTTTGAGGGACTTGAATAAAATATCTGATAAAAGGCAGATTACTTACAGAATAGTTTTGTGTTTGAATCACACCTTTGAATTATAAGATAGGTCTCATGTCTTTGGAATATAAAAGCAAGATGAAAAGGGCTTGCATTTTAACTTGTATTTCTGATGGTGACTATAATTTTTATTAAGAAGAAAAATAATTAAATAGGCTTTTAAAAATCGTCGATACAGTTGATATTTCTTTTAGCATGCTTCAGAAACATAAACAATAATCTGTTACAATGAAGTCTACAGTTTTAAATCTTTAACAAACCAGTATTGCAATACGCTTAAGACTAAACCCACTCAAGTATGAAGACTGCAGGTAAGTACTTTCCAACGAGCTCGCGACAAACACTACAGAAGCACAACTAATTAATTTTGTTGTAACACTACGTACCTACTTAAATACAACATCTATAGGTACGTACCTTAGAGTAAGGAAAGATAAGCGGAGATACCATAATTCAGGTAGATCAGGCGCCTTCTTCTGGTCAAATTCGTACGTGAACATGACCAAATCTGTTACGAGTGAACTATCAAAGTGTTCGTGTTCTTTGAAACATCTGTCAATGGTATTTGGTATTACAAAAAATGATCGGGTCAGTATCGTTAAACGTTCCTCGTCCGAAGCTCGCAAGCATTTTGGCGCGCTACTATCTTAGGAAATTTTCCGATATGGCACCTCCGGTAGTCATTTTGTTCTCCATGGTACGTAGGTAATCGCAGAGCACCAATCAGAGGTCACAAAACAAAGCTAGCAGCCGATACAGACAAAATGAGTGTACGAACGAATTAAAGATACGTACACGTTCAAGAGAAATTCGATAGATAAAGAGTGTAGTCGAAATCGTTAGTAATCGGAATCGACGCTGAATAGGTATCGAATGTAGTCGAGACGTGAATAGTGTGAGATAGGGTTATATAATAGTGTCATATTCTAGTAAATTTTACTTTTGTCTTGAGATAACTGTAACTACGTCAATGATAACTGGTGCTAAACAATTAAGAGACGGAAAATCCAGAATGACGTAATTATAAGAAGAGAAGCACTAAATAACTGAGCGTCTTTCAGAAAATTAACAATAGTTACGTACAGTTATCGGCACGGATATCGAGCCATGACCTTCACCTGCCCAGAAGCGATTTACTGCCTTATTGCCTTATGCGTACGGGTGCGCAAAGCGATCCCCACTCTTCCGCCGAGAGCCCAATATCCGTGCCGGTATCTGTAGCTTCATACTTCCTCCTTCCATTTATTTTTATAACTAAACTGTCTCTTCTACCTTAAAACATCTCCGCATATATTTAAACAAGTAAATAATAAAATACCCAGTTGCTCAAAATCTCTAGCAAGCAAAGGTAACGAAACGTCCACTTAAACTATTCCCATAATAGGTGCGCCGTCCAGTCAGTGGCCGGAACAAAATAAGTAAGTACACAAGATTAATTGTCCCTAGCGGGCTACGGGAGCGCATCCTAGCCGCCATTTTGTGCAGATAACACCGGTGTACACTGTCGAAATGTAGTGCCTGTTGATGCGGCTAACGTCTTTGTGTTACTGCCCTTATTTAGGGTCGAGATTTTATGGCCTTCTTTGGTTTGGTGGTTTATGGGTTTGCCACTTAGGCATGGTATAAGGGGTGATAAAATTATGGTGAAGTAAAGTCAACAACGGGCATTCTGCTTAAAATATTTTGTTTAAACTTAAGCAAGCTTCACACACACAACCACAATATCTCCTATCTCTATCAATCCAAAGCCAAATAAAGTGCATCGTCATTCTTTGCATCCTCGCAGTCGCTCAAACCAGTAAAGTTTATCGGCACAACTTAGTCCACATATCACACCCAGGCTTACCGGGATCAGTGCTAATCAAAATCCCCGCTTCCGAGGGTTTATTCGTCGCCTCAGTATAAGCAGTGCAAAAAGATCGCTAAAACAAGATAAAGCTGGGTGACAACTTGTGTAACTCGACAACCCTGCTTGTGAAGGCCCTGCGAATGACAGCCCTCCCCTCCCACCCCGCCACACACCCCCCAGCGACGCAAACCACTTTGCACCGTCCGATACTATCTTTTACAATGCATTTTCCTTAGAATATAAATTTATTCGCATCCCATTGAGATATCGAGAAGTCTCCGAGTTTAAAATCCGTCCGATTCCAAAGTTTATCCTTTGAAGTCTTTGCGTTTTGATGGAATTATTTTCATTGAGAAACTTATACAAGTTTGAGTAGCCTGTGAACTTGAAAATGTTTGGGTATCTTATACTTGTGTAGGACGGATCAAAAACGTATTTTGCACGTGTCTTGCTGAGCCGGTTTTAATCTCCAGTCTTGATGCTATTTAAATCGTTAATTCCCAACTTTCCACGAGTTTATTTTAATCTTCAGCCAGTTTTAATCCGGTGAAAGGATTAAAAAGAAAGGAATAAAAGTTTTTTGAGATTTCTAGATAGAAATGTACACAGAGGCCAATAATAGTCTCGGATTTATTCAGAAATTGTTGTAGCATGTTGGTGTATCGCGTTACAGCACCATTTCATTTGAGGAATTTCACAAATTAGTGTAACGCGCTGCATCCCTCGCCACCCGGAGAGGTTCCGCGAAATAAGAGTCATCTGTCAGCTGTAATTATACCTACAGTGTGCAATCCCCACACTAGCTGCGCTCGTCGCAAATGCACACACTTACTTACATAACAAAACGAATCCAATTAGGTAATCTTTGTTCACGAAAATTATTTTAGAATTTCCGATCTTAACTAACCTTGTATCTCAAGTGTTTCTAAGATGTTAATTTACATTTAAACCTGTCATTTAATGTGCTCGTAAATCTTTACTTAAAATCTGTTCATTTGTGTACTCTTAAATACCTACGTTTAACGAATATTGTTCGCTGTAACAAACAAACATTCAACAGAATTACTGAAGCTTGAAGTTGAAATTGGCACATTGCTGAGAAGACTTTTATTTTGAACAGGCTTCAAACAAAAACTTTTGAAGTCGACTGTAGTTTTAACGGAACACAATTTCGGTTACAAAGGAAAAACTTTTAGGACAAAAAATATTTTTTCTGATTAATACTTTAATTCGGATATAAGTAACATATTTACCATAAACTAAAAAACGAGACAAACCAGCAGGAAATAAAATGATAACAAGAAGAGAAAATTAAAACATACAATGTAATCTTTTGTTTTGCCCACAATAAGTTATATTCCATTGCGTAAGAAGGGGACGAATAGAACACACGAGCTCTGCCCGTGTAATTATTCATGAAGTTCCCGACAGCGTATGCTTTTTTATATACTTTTCAGCACTCGTCCTGAATGGGTTAATCAAGTCATGCTCGCATGCTCTTTTGAGGATGTGAGCATTTCTGGGACCCGTTTGTCTGTTTGCCATAATTATTTTGAGGATTTTCCTGCTGAGTAAACTTTTGATGAAGATTTCATTTTGTAACTCTTTTGAACTAATGCTAACTATGCTAGTTGGGTATTACTAATGAAAGAATTGTTAGTGAGAAATGTCAGTTCACATTCATTGTATTGAAATAAATACATGGCCTAGGCTTTTTAATAATATTGAAAAAATAAAACAAAGTTACATAGTTCTCACAGACAAACTTATGACGTCAGTACATGTATTCTATTTCATAATATCATTGTTACGACCGAGAACAATGATAATCGCGCCCAACATTCTAAATCTTATAATCCCATGGCTACACAAAAGAAATTCCTCCTTTGAAGGCGCCACCATAATCCCTTAAGTATCAAAATATAAAAAAATATAAATCATGGTCCAGTTTCCTGTCTGTCTCTCCGTTTAATCCCCGTCAGAATATACAGGAATATCGTAAATCACCCAGCTATCGAAGACTCTTATAAAATATTGAAAATGTTCAGTTTTGAGTCATTCATCTTTGGTATTATGTACATCGCTTAATGGACTTGAGAACCAAATATTTTGAAAGTTTAAATTGATGTATGGGGCGCAGTAGTGAATGATGTAGCGTTGTTTAAGTAATGGGTATTTTGCGTATTTCAATGTACGAGCTTGCATTTAAATGGGAATGAAAGACGGAGTAATTTTTAACAGAGCTTAACAGGAATTCATTTTCAACATTACTCTCATCTCGAATGAGAGACATTAATTTACATTTATTAAAAAGAACAGTATTTTACTAACGAATAATACTCAATCCCAAAAATGCAATTCTCAGTCCCACACGCCGCACAAACTATTTCAAAACTAATCAGTCCCCAATATAAACCTATTGACTACATTCCTAATGAGAATCGCCCGCAAAACCTATCTATCTGTCCCTAACGTCGAAACTTAGGATCTCCCACCTCCTAGGTGGAAGATTAATCGCCTCTTGCTTCTCAGAATGCTACGGAAACGCATCCATAACTGTCCAGGGAAGACCATTCACCATTCCACGTTTCCTTGGTCCAGTAAATATGTATTCAGTTTGTGTGCCAACCCACCACTTAGGTGTAGTGTTACTAACGCATTTGTTAAATCGATGGTCGAAAATTCTTTTGACGTTTTTAAAGTTGGGGTGTTCTGGAGGAATGTCGTAAAACAGTCGATTAAGTTTGGAAAGTGGTAATAGTATGTGACAAATTCGATGAAGATGAAAATAAAACGTGTTTTTTTCGTTTTTGTACTTTTCTACTTCTTGCTATCGGTTGATATCAATCGATCAAGACTAACAAAGTGGTACCAGATTCGACGTCTTGAACCCGTCAACGACAATCTACATTCATATTCCCCAACCTCATCAAATAAAGGTATTTAAAATGCGAACAACAAACACATGCACATCACGAACTCTGTAGACAATGAAATGAAACTTCTCAGACACAAAAATACTTCGCGAAGTTTGAAGACAGTCGACTCGAGATCCACTCGAATAGCGATTAACGAAGCCCATTAGATCATCTCAGGGTGATTATTATTTAAATGCGGTTCACGTTGCCAACTTCTCAAATCACCTGCAACCCACATTTGTAAGCACTTCAAGATCCCCCCTTTTTTGAAACAAAGAATAAAACCTCGTTTCTAGAAGAGATCGCAACGTTTTTGTTTTTATAAAGAGGAAATTGCATTATTAAAAAAGTTATTGAGAGAATTTTAATTTCCGATTAGCGATCAAAGTTTGCATGGTAAGTATTGTGGACTCTTTTCGCTTTTTGTATCTTTGTTGTTGGTTGTGCATTTCATTGTTTTGTTATGAGATAATTTTAGGCACCATATGGGAGACTGGAACTCTTACAATATTTTGCTCTAAAAATGACAAACTTTTAAAAAAGTCTTTCCATTCTTGTCCTTGAAAACATATTTTAGGTTGCGTCTTCCAGTTCCTCAATACTTGGGGAAACGGGACCAGAACGGCACGGTGCGGTGGTAGTGCACAGGAAATTAAATCAGTGCCACCTTACTTATATAATCGGGTGCCACTCGCAATTTCACCGCTTTAAGAAAATGCGGGTCAAGTGTGACTTGAATTTTTATACACAACATCGAAAAACTCTTCAAAATGTGATTTAATTTTAAAAACACTATATCATAATAAGATACTTGAAGAAGTTAAAAATAAAAATTAATAACGTACACATAAAAACACAGCACCGCACTGCCCAACAAACAAAAAATCCTCTCATAGTGGCTAAAAATGCCAAAAATAAATTTCTTATAGGAGCCGTATTAACACTAATAAGGGTGCGTTTGGGCACAAATTACAAGAACAATAACCTCAAACCCCCCTTATATTTGCTTTATTGTCAGCTTCTTTTTCTTATATGTACTTTATTATAGCAAGCGATAAGGGAGTCAAACTAATAAAAGCAAAAGGATTTGCTCTTAAAAAGCCAACCAATCTTATACATGTTTTATAATGGCGAGCAACAAGGGAGTAAAACTTATAGCGGCAAGACAAATACTATTTTATTGCTATTCGCCTTAAAATCAGTGTTTGAGATTCTGCAACAAGTGTTTTGTTGAGTGATTTTTTCAGTTTGGCAGCGTCAACAAGTATTTTAAAGAAAACAAGAACCATGATTAATTTCATTTATTTTTTTTAGTGTACCTGAATCCGAGAGTATATTGTGCTTGTTTATTGAGAAAACTGTGTGGGAATTCAAACGTATGATAAAATGTGGTACAAAAAGTGTAATTATATCAACGCGCCCTTGAATTGGAGTAGTTTTGACGTAAAAATGGGAATAATTATTAAGGCATGTTTTTTATAACGCTTTTATAAGGGTAATATCATTCTCACAACGTCTATTAGAAATCTATAAGATTATAAGCTCTGTAATGGCAACATTTATTCCATCTGCTATCGCCATTTTATCTACCGTTAGGGTTCCTTTCATCATTCCGTAGCTGTATTAATATTAGCTATATTACATTTGAGGTATTATCACAATGGTTGTATTTACGGAGAAGATCTCAATTTATGTCTTCTTCACTACCACTACCGTTATATTCTTCTTGACTGATTTCCTGTACTTCATTGTCATCTTCCATAAAATCATTGACGGAACCCTCAAGTGATTTGTTGGTATCGGGTTGTCATTTTGTAGTATTATACTCGTAGCAGTAGAAGTAGTATAAGAATATTTTAATATGACCATCTAGAGAATAAAACCTTTTTAATGACTATGTAAGTGATTATGGATTGCATTCATTCTTGTAAAGACCATATAAAATGCAGAATATTGTTTGTTGGGTAGACATCTTATGAAATGCTCCTATGAGTTTAAAAGTATCATAGTTAGCTTATGCATTACTATTATAAGAACAATTAGCCAAATGAAAAGCTTTTATAAGGTTTTGAATATTATAAGGCTTAAAAGCATTGTAAATGCGCTTATGAGAATAACACATTTTCAATCCTTATTATAATCATGTAATTTGGACTTGTTATGGTTAACCCAACCAAATTATAAGAGTAAAGGTAATATTAGCCAAATCTTCTTATATTGTGCCATAATAAGGAACATTGACATAATGAAAGCGATTTTAGAGCAACTATAAGAAATTAGACCTTAAACATATAATTTTATAAGAGTAGCTTGTTTGTTGGGTGGTATACTCGCCATTTCCATCCCCCACAAAATTATGATTAACCTCACCTTTTCAACGTACTGAAGACACTAAAATGGAAGCCTTCTAAGGATACTCATTAAATCCCTACAAGTAAGACTTATTTACGCACAAATGATTTATTTCCAATCCCTAATTTCATCAAAATTCCTTTAGAAAACGCTCCTCTGAACTGGAAGACCTTCGAATGTATATTTTAAGATTAATTTATCCTCAACGATCGCTCCTTTTGTGTGCTCATAGGGATGGGTGGTCCGTTTTTCCCTTACCTCCTCTTATTTGATGGTGAACTTGTAACAAAAGGTTGCTTGGCTTGGTTGGTATTTTGTTGTATCATCACAAGTAGAAAGTCATGGAATTTAGTAACATTTATCATTGTATATTTGTTCTACAACAAGGGTATTTAAAATGGTAGGCGTTATTACTTCAGTCTTGTTTTTCAGACATGCATTTGTAGCCCACATGCATAATACACATTATTTTCATAAAAGCCCGAGAAACTCAGATCTTTATTATTTAATTTCTAAAGACCGTGACCGATCCAAACTGGACCTCCAAACTTGTGAAAACTCAATTACACCTTAATGACTTGTACTTAAATAAATAAATAGAGGCCCAAACCTCTCAATTTTAATTAAACTGGAAAAGCAACATTCCCCTACAGTAATAGACTCAAATAGAGCATAAA
This sequence comes from Helicoverpa zea x Helicoverpa armigera, assembly GCA_033682625.1. NCBI lineage: Eukaryota > Metazoa > Arthropoda > Insecta > Lepidoptera > Noctuidae > Helicoverpa > Helicoverpa zea x Helicoverpa armigera. The sequence continues at coordinate 7,116,868 of JAWIIS010000011.1, forward strand.
CTTGAAATTAAGCTTTAGTTAACTTGAATAATTGCCGCTGTTGTCCAAACTTGAGCCAGCCTAAGCCGGCTAGTGTGTCTGCAGGTTTACTCAGGTATTACCGGTGACATACAGGCAGACGGAACTATTAGATTTGGACGAATTATTACGCTTGACCCCATGTGTTATTAGTATACATTGTGAAGGAGGCGGATCCCTAAAATACTGCATCTTCTATAGGCAATGCAGTACCTACAGTAGTTTGTTTAACTTTTAAAACATATCATTTGAAATTAAAAAAAAACTAAAAAAACACGCTAGTCACGCTCTGAGTTCTGATGAATGTATTGTCATCAGAACTCAGAGCGTGTGCAAAATTTAAGACCGCGAAGTGAGTCTAAGATGTTCTTACATACATAGTTATCTACAAGTGAAGCTAATAAGCGTGTTAATAATAGAAAAAAGCTCGTTGTTTGCCAGACTGAATTTTTGATAAATGAAACATTATTTCTATAAATTGAAGAGCCATTACCAAACGTAATGAACTATGCCACAACTCCATTCTATATAACTATATTAACTAGTTCCATTTGACTATACGTACATACTATTATTACTATTGTCATTGACACATTCGGTACAGTACGAACACACAATCAAATAAACGTCTACCATGCAATTTACCTAATCACTCGCTGACTCAGTAACACGTATGTATTTGTATATACATATATGTATACATGTTTGTGTATGTATACATTGTATACATTATAATAGATGTGTCACTTGAACATGGTTGTCGTGACACGTGTATGGTTTGTATGTATTATTCTAATTTATGACAGGCTTGTTTATTTCAGTATAAATATTAGATTTAGGTACTTAATTTGAACACGTCTTTCGAAATACATATACACACTTAAATGACAGCCCAAAAATTGCACGTTCATACAAAAATACATTCAACAAAATGCGTTCTAAGAACTAGATTTCGTACCAAAATATTTTCGCAGACTTTACAGGTAAAATAAGCCTTTTTATTTAAAAATAGCAAGCAGACTCGTGATATAAATCGTTAACTCATATACTATGTACATACGTTACTTCATACTCACCCTCATACGTTAATAATTCAAACTAAGTGTTGCCAGAAATAACACTTTGATGTGCTCATGACATTAAAATGAGTGCAAAAAATTGTCTAACTGGGTGGTCGTGCTCAAGATAGAATATCCTATATCTTCCTGATAATGAGGATGAATGAGGATGTTAATAAGTGTGAGAAAGTGTCAAAATAAAAGATGGAAAGGACTCAGACACACACACACACACACATGAAGAAGGTGACATAAAGGTGGTATAAATTAAAAGAATAAAAAAAAATGTAGTAGCGGTAATTCTAAATTTAAATTAAAAGGGATCATAAAGTAGGCTGTATGCGAATAAAAATTACTTCAATTTTTTTTTTTTTAATATATAAAATATAGACCACTTAATTTCAGATTATTTTATGGAAGCTCTCTAAACACTAGAACAGTGTGTGACCCCATAAGACTCAGGTTAATAGCAGGCAGTCTAAACTGAATTAACCCAGTAGAGTACTGGCAACTTTGAGCACCTGAGTACTATCAAGTTTCATGAAAGACTTAGCTATTCGCGGAAAAGCATTAACTTTAAGTAGTGTCGGTTGGTCAAATGTTTCTGTAGAACTTTTGAATAAAATATAGCCGTTATTACTGGCATTTTGTAGAAGGAATTCTCATAATTTTCTCCATATTTTTTGTATTATGTAGTACTGAAAACTTCTGTGTAGTCAAAGTACTAAATAATGTAACAAACGAAAATTAAATTAGTACGAGGGTCCAATGAAATTAGTAAGACCTTGTAACAACAATGGCGGCCGCAAGTTTGTCGTAAGTACTAAGTACTACGAAAACTATTAAACAAAGGTACATAACTATCTCAAATATTGCTAAGTACACACTAAAATTCTTACACATTTATCGCTAAGGAATATCAGCATTACTTTTTCCTCTTCTCAACCAAACAATAGAACCACAGACAACACAATTGACGTTGAATTTTTTCCACATGTAACACCGCGATAATAATTTACACGGCATCATTTCAATGATAAAGCGAAGATTTTTCGTGGCATTGTCCGGTAAAAATAGAAGGCGATAACATACGAGCGTTGTTAGTCGTTACCATGGCAGGCTTGGCCATTAAACCTAACGAGGCGAGCACGAGAGGACAAAATGTCCTGCCTGCCAACAATGACCGCTAGAGACGTGACTCGTGTCACTCGATACTATCGACCAACACAATCGATTACAGCTCGATTATTTATCGAACACTGACAGCAACATGAGTCAATGTAATCTAGACTATCTAGATGTGCCTCGCTGGAGTTGACACGAACTTACTATCGAATGTCATATCATATTTACACAACAATCACGCAAACTTCAAATAACCTTGCCCGAATTGTAGTTTGACTTTCGGAATATTCTATTATAAATATTGTATTGTATTTTATCAGTATTTATATAATAAAGTCTGTCGCGTTTGTTACAATCTACTTCAATTATAATAAATATCCAAAAGCTGACTTTAATGCGATTAATCGATTCGATTATTCGATACTGGGTAATCGTTGTCACATCACTAGCAGATAACGACCTTTACCTTCCAGTGTGTAAGTGACGCATGTTCTGTAGTTGTTAGCGAAGGACCTTTTCACTTGGATAATTCATCGTGTCTCCATTTCAGTCGAAAAAACCGTTACGATACAATACAGGTTACATGAGGATAGCTTGCGAAAACTCTGGGTGTATTATTTTTCTTCTTTGAATGTATTTTTTGTGATACCTTTTGGGTTTAGCAGAACTACTGAAGTTATTTCCATGAAGCGTTACGTTTTTACGTAAAATCTTCTTGTTTCGTGCTTTTATCAATACCTTCTCTAAATAAATGCTAGTTATAATATAATTTTTGAATGAGTAAAACAATTTGACATCATCAATTTATTTACTGTATTTCGTATGGAATTATCTTTTCTCCTTCATTGTTCTTATATACGTCATCACATCCCTCCCTTACAATACATAAGTATACTTGTACATATATTCCTATTTATTTAATCTTACTTATGTACACCAGCCCACACAAGTTGCCACTTTATTATAACTAAACTACGATTTATATCAGTAGGTACTTGTGGTATGGACTGTAACAGCGGTCGCCCGCTAATGGTGACGGATACGAACATCATGAGACTGGTGGTTTTTATATCCTTAGGAACAAGCCTAGTCAAGGCTTTTATTAATGTACTGGAGCATGATTTAGTTAGGTAATATTGCTGAAAATCTTTTGTGTTCTAGTGATTTCTGGTCTCTTTAAGAATCTTTAGTTAAAGCTTAGCTATGAAATCAAACACCTTCAAGCTAAACAAGCTTTACATAGTGTACATAAAAATGCTTATGTCTAGAAGAGGCCAGACATATAAAATGCCTAAATATAGGCAAATAGAGGATAGGTATACAAAAACACTTTCAGATGTTAAAAATCCTGATTACAGTAATTGAGTCGTAATATCAGAAGGTTTAGTACACATAGAAGCCGCAATTTAGGTTAGTGACACAACCAACCATTTGAAGCCTTGCCACTATATGACATACATAAAGATACTTCATATAAGTATATATAGTGATAAAAATGTGACGTAAACAGTACTCAAGTGCGCGGAGTTGTTTACAGGCTTTCCCTTGACGTAACCATTTAGTATTTACGACCCCTAGGGGAGAAAGGGAAGTTTGTACACAACACACAAACTGTTAGTAGTTTTCGAGATAATTCTTGCAATAGATGTGATGACAGGATTAAAAAATAGTGATTCTAATTAGTTCATCTTTTAGGTTACCAAAAAATATTTTATACGTATTTTTCATTTCAATACAATATTTAAAAAACACTTAGATATAATAAAGCATTAGGGTCAGTTATGTCACGTTTACTTTTCTACTTAGATGTGACGTAACACTAAATTGAATCGTGTTGCATATTCGTTGTTTTTGTTTGTGAGAGAAAAAAAAAAAAAAACTTAAGGTTATCTAAAAGACGAACTAATTAACTCTTTTTTTGCACTATGCTCACAAAACCATTACGTCTAATTATTTTTTATTTATTGCTGGCACATTATTCAAGCAATATTTAGTAAGAATTTGAAAATAAAATATAATATTCCATTTTTGAAGCAGTCAATTGTTTTTTCGTGCCTAATTTAACTTAAAAGATCTTTTTGAAGAAAAAACTATTAAACAAAAGACACAAAGACTTATTTTCAGTTGATTGATTACAGTTTCGTGAATAAAAGATGTAATATTTTTTTGCTTTTATCAAACTGATTAATCGTCTTGAGTTGTTCGTTTTTCATATCGCTTTTCTCTCGATGACAGTTTATTAAAAGGGTCACTTTTTCTTGAAAATTTTATTTTGAATTTTTTTTTAATTTATTAGTATCAATAAAAAATGTGCAGTCATACATATTTATCGGTATGAATAAATGATAGTTATATGTAACTGTTAAAAATACATGTATATAGAAACAGCATTTATTATCAGAGTTATTCATAAAAAATGCTGAGTAAACATGTTCATAACTTTAAAATAAACGAACCAAGAACATCTTTGAAAAAAACATTATTTGGACAAAGTATAAAAACACTAAAAAATCATTCGTCTCGATACTATACAAGCCTAATGCACTATAAGTATACAACCTACTTTCATACCACTCACACTCTCACAGTTTTCTGTCCTCATAAAATCTTTCCCTGCACTAATTAATATCCCCTCCCCCCTCATAAGTCACAATTTCATAGCACAACCTGCATCCAGCTCTGTACATTTAATTTCCGCATATAAACGCAGCTCCGAAAGGAAACCGAAACTATCTCGAATCTAATTTAGGACATCTCCAACACGCATACTTGCACCCAAACTAAATTAGCTCTGCACTGAAAAATGCACCATAATTCGTTGCACACAAAGTAGAATATGACTTTGACAAAAAAATGCGATACGCTAAGTTTACTAGGAAATGTTCTTTGTGACTAAATTGACGTAATTTTTGCTTTATGAAAACGTTACGGCGCGTTGCTAACTTTTATTTTGGCCGGTTAAAACTTTTTTGCTGTTTATAGTTACTGTTTAAAAGCTTTTTTCGTTACTTTTTGATATTGTTAAAAGTATACCTAATGGTTTACGTCAAATATGTTCTAGTAAAAAGACGGACATTCGAAAAAAGCAATGCTGCAATACAATAACAATCCAAGATAACTAATAATGCCTTAAGGAGAAATAAAGATCTATATAATTCACAACAAAGAAACCAGCGCATACTAGCTTATCTCCCGTTATCTTATCCAATGAAAAAGGAAAACCATTACGTTTTTCTTTCAGTTATCGTCGCGTTAAACTTTAACAGAATCTCTTCGACCTTTCATTATTTTAAAACTAATTAAAAAGTCTCGTTTTGGCCCAAGGCGGTGACGGGACGCGTGAAGACGCTCTGAATATATGGGCCAAGGCCGCCATTTTGTTGCTGACGGGGTCCACAAATAAAAAAGTTCAGATGCCCCTTGTTAGTCGGCTTAAATCTAAATATCCCTAAAGTTATATATTCGGGATGGATAGTAAAAAGAGACATATTTAGATCGAGACTAACAATGACAGACGTTTGTGAATTCATACGTTCAAAAGGGTATATATTTTTCTGATTTTCCGATCCTTCGGAAAACGACAGAGGGGGAGGACATCAAGCGAGCGATTGTGGAGGCTAATATACCATGATCGACACTCCCACTCACTCCTGAGTAGCGTATATGGAAAAAATGTTCACCCCAATACCATACACAGGCACCCAATTTATTTTTTATGCCATTTCAGTTGGCACGACATTTTCAATATTGTCAACTAAGTAAACAAACGAAGGTTTTTTCACTAACGATGTGATATTAACATACGGACTATCAAATGAAACGAGCCATTTAATTTAATGATAGGTTTTCTAAGCATAAACAATGTTTATATATGTTTTCAACTTATGTTGGAGTCACAATATCATGAAACTTGAAATTAATTGATTTCAAGCACATTTTTCAAGCACATAATTCTTGAATTTCCTGTAGGCACATATCTAATTACGGTTTGTAAACCTTGTTTGAAAACCTGCATCCAAAAGAACCCTTGCAACATTCAAAAGTCCTTTTTTACATCACGTAAATCATTTTGACAAACTTAACTCGCGTAATCCTGCTCGTCTACTCGCCAACTTAAAGAACTTTCACAAAACCTTTTTTTTACTAAAGGCCTTTTTTAAAAGATCTTTGTGGTCTTTGAAACTACGACCGCAGTTTAAATGACATCTCCGAATCCTCGAACACTCGGGATTATTGTCTAAAACCGGACCGTTTCTTCCCAAAACTGGCATTACTTTTACTGAGAATTCCGTTCCGGAGCGATCACAAAGAATTTTTCAAACATTTTGTTCAACTAAAACGTAGTAGGTTTCCGCATGACTATTACATTAATTTTCATACACAAAGTTCCATAAAAATTTGCATACAAACTATCCGCAGGAATAACATGGGAAAAACTCTTTGTATTAAAAATTTAGAATTAAAACAAACACGAACAACAAATAGGCGGAAAAATGATACGCGGGCGTGTTGGAACTCTGTACAGAATACATGTTTTAAATCCCAAAGCTATATGCGCTTTAATTACCGTTTTTGTATGTTTATATGTGTATGCTGTGATGCTCTTTTTACGCTTGTAGCTCGACTCGAAGTAGTAATCAACATACCCTAATATATTGTTAGAAAATATAACGATAAAATAAGGTCAAACAGTAAAACAACAAAGCACAAAATCGAATCTATGTATTTGAATGTTTAATTTAAATGAATAAAATTGTTTTAATAATGCAATTGTTCACATTTCGCATTAATCCAGTTAAAACAAATTGCATTTGTCGAATATAAGCAAAAATCACTTAATTTGTCAGTTTCACGCCAATTATTCGATTAGCGTTCGGAATTAAAATCGAATAACTCAACTCGTAATGTTTATTCGATTGAAATCACAATTTCATTGTTCCTACATGGTAACTGGCTGGATATTTTCTTGTCTTCTTACTCAACAAAGGTTGCATACCTTTCAAATAGGTAAGATCTTTGTTTTTACGAACGTGTATTCTCGCATACCTACTTTTTATTACAAAGGAATTTTTGAAGATAAAATTTCACGGCTTTCTACTTTATTATCCGAATTCTCACGGTAATAAATACCGGGAAATCCTCCAATAAACGATGTAAGCAGGGGTATTATTACAAGGAGAAAGATAACTATTCTGGTGTATTTTGTATAAAATTAAATTAATTTAGGTACTTTATTTGTAAACAACGTATAATAAAAAAAATATACAATATAACTTTTGTACCTAGTTTCTATATAACAAGTCATAAACAAAAACGTCAATTCCCCTTAAAAGCGTGACTTTGAAAAAAACAGCCAAGGTTATCTCTTCTCATGAATGTTTCCGTAAAACAGCCGTCTTACTCCAAGACAATAGTGACGTTATTACAATGGGATAAAGTGGAAAATCGTTTGCAAATCCTAAATAGGAATCAGATGTCAAAAGGCCAACTTCGGATGAGGACAAAAGGAGTTTAATGAGGGCCACACCCATTATTTCAGACCTCATTTAGACTGGAGTTTAAGCTTTCAGATCGTATTAGAGGCATCTTTCTGAAGTGTGTCTTGAATTTAAACGGCTCCAATTAGAAGATTATTTTGTAATGAAACTCTCAAATGAGTGCAAACTTCATGATTTTGAGAGTTACAAATAGAGACACATTCACCTACTGATATAGGTGTTATTAACCAATCTTACCAAGGAGTTTTGTAATGGCTGGGCAGCTGGGTTGAGGAGGTCAGATAGGCAGTAATAGTTGCTTGTAAAACTCTAGCACTCAACTGCACCCGGTAGCCCCCAACATGATGATGATGATGATGTCCTCCTAGCCGATTATCGGCTACGGCGGCTGTTCTCATGTAAGGAGATTAGCCAACTACGCAGGACATATTATAGTGCACGAGCATTTGCGCAGACACAGGTGCACTCTCTATTCCTTCACTCTCATAACCCGATGGGACGGCAATTCGACACGACCGGAGAGAGATCAGGCGCAGGACCGACATTTACGTGCTCTCCGATGCACGGGTGTATCAATCACCAGCTTCCAGGCTCCGGGCTTCTTTGTGAAAGTCTTCTAAAACCCACAAAGCGATTTCGGCCCGACTCGGGAATCGAACCCGAGACCTCGCGCTCAGCAGCCGCACTTGCGACAGCTAGACCAACATAATTGGTAAAAGGAAAATGAAGGCATTATTAGTGACTTTTTGGTCGATTTCTTTCACATTTTCTTTCATATAAAGCCAGGAAGTTGACAAATCCATTCCAATGCTAATGGATATGCAAATATCTTCAGATCCACACAATATCGTATCCTTATAAAGATAACTAATAAGATAAAAAGGTAACCTTTACCTGCTTTTAACGTAATTGGATTTAGAAAAAACGTAAATACAGTGCTTCAAAGGGACGGAAAAGCAAAAGCTTATGTATGTTGCTTATTTCATTATCTTAATGTTTACAATCGATTTTATCGATATATGGTACATCACTATGAAAATATTAAAAGTTATGCGGATTAATCGAATAAAAAAGCTAATGTTTTTTTAGTTTAACAAATATAATATTAATTTGTGTATTTTATCATATTATCGTAGTTATTGCATACTTAGTATTTTATTTTTAAAATTTCCTACTTCTATACGCCGTAGAAAAGTGTACTGCTCTTTGCGATTTCCTTAAAATATGTTTAAGTTAATGATTTTATAAACTAATGAATATTTTTCCATATTGTTTCAGGAGTGGATGACACGCACAAGTTTCTAGGAAACGATACACATACAGATTACTTCAGATTATTATTAAGGGATGGAAATTATCTGCTCGTCGGCGGCAGGTGAGTCAATAAAGCCATTCTTATTTTCCACTATTATAAATTCAAATTACTACTATGGTAAAAAAAAACTGGAGGTAATAATGAACTATTTAGATATACAGTGCCGGGAAATATGCTGTTTATAAAACAGTAGGTACTTGTAAAAGTAACATAAAAAATAAGCAGTAATTTTCACAAATAACGTCCTTTCTCAAAATTCTACAGTCCTTCCCAAAAAAAACACAGGAAAGCGTCAAAAACATAAATACCACTAACACCTATTTCGTTTAAAGACTCACAAGTTATACATTCAAATGAGATACTTAGTTATTTGTTTTTCCCAACTCCACTTCAATTCGTTGCAAAGTTGGGGTACCCTTAACCGCACCGACTGAGGCGGTAAGAACGTGCTGTATCTACCCTTAACCGCAGACCTAACTCAGATGCACCTATTGCCATCCTCTTCGCACCCGCATAGATGTAGATAACGCCGTCTCGTTTGCATTTATAAAGATTTTTGGCTTGTGTTTGGATGGAGGCAAGACGACTTAAAAACACCCGCCCGCCGCCTACAGTCGCCATTTTATTACAATTTTGTGAGGAGCTGCTGTCGATAAGTTATCTCAAATATATTGAGCTCTGTATTGAAGAGTGGTACACAAATAATGCCTATAGACAAATCATAAAAAATAAAATAAACATTGGTAATGTGTTAAAACGTCACATGACGTGAACTGCAGTGAGAATCCTAAGTATATATTCGTTTATTTGCAAACAGCATAAAAAATACCTACTTACTAACTTTTTCTTTAAAAATTCCATTGGACCCAGAAACAAACTTAAGAGAAAACTTTCACTTGGAACATTAATCTCATAGCTTGATGAATTAACTTCATAAACTTCTGAACATATTCCAACGCTCTAGATAAAAGTTTATGTTAATTAAGACGCTGCAAAATTATAACTTGATATAAAAGCTGCTTTTTATATAGCAGGCTATAAACTAATACCGTTCAAAATCTTTTAAAGGGGTTTTAAAAATATTCATGAAATATGATCTCAAATAGTAGTAATTTTTGTAAAGTATCGACTAAATCGACAATAAGTTGTGCAAGTTTATCGACAAGGTAGCATCACTAGAGGGCACGCGACACATCTGCCTTCCTCCGTGGCCGCAAGCCACTGCTTACATTCCACCAAATATAATTCTTTGTTTTTATGTAAATACTGGTCGCGTGCCTCTCGCTCCTCTAAACCCTTTGTTAAATAAATAACTACAATTGTACCCTGTAATTTTCTGCAGTAATCGCAGAACCGAGAGAATGCTCTTTAGTTTCGAAAAAAAGACGCCCAGTGTTAAGAACTGGGGAAAATCTTTACAATCCCATTTAGTGAGAAAAGTAGTCGTGTTTACAAGAGCAAATGTAATAAATGGTTAGCATTGTGTTTTGTCTAACCGTTTGTTTTGTGAATTTATCTTTTTGTGAGCCATTGTAACATTCTGCGCTTGTTTTTAATGTTTGCAAAATACATTTTGTGCTAAAACGAAAAGTGATTTTAAAGGTCAACCAAAAATTAAATTGTAAAATCTAATAACGCAATACAAACCGAAATGAAATTCTTCTCATCAACAAGTAAATAGCGACATACAGTTGAAAGGTTAAAGAATGAATTCCATTTGACACCAGCGGGCGGAGGGTTGGTCCGCGATTATTATATAAAACAAACGTCTGGCGTCCCAGAATAACTCCATAAAAACACTAGATATGTAGCAAATTGGACAATATTTTCCACAACGAACGTCGACTGTGTCCGTATAATTTGAAATATTCATCCGTTCCAGCAAAGTTTGCATTTCTTTCCAAATCAGATTTACATGACAATAGTCACGTCGTCGCCCAATGAAATTCTCATTGCAGGAACTTGGCTGTGAGGGATTTATTAAAGGGAGCAAAAAGGTTTGTAATAAAACCGATGTCGAGACGGTTCTTGACGGCCCGAGGAAAGCAGAACAAATGCAGACCGCTTTTGTTTACACTTAACAGGACTATTCCTGGGTAATCAGTTTCCATGGCTATATTTGCTCACGATTCATAGCTACCAACCATTGAAGTCCAAACAATGGAAAAGGTGATACAAAACAAAATAATAAATCTGAAATAACCAGATCAGCTTTAGTCAACGTGTCTTTTCCTTGTCAAATGGCTCCTTTGTCACCCCCCAAAAAAGAAAATTCAAACATTTAAAATATATAAAATTGTATTTAATATGAGTACATTAAACCCTAATATAACTCAATTGTATAAATATTCTTTGAAGTGTCATCTGTCTTTAAATTAATTCCATTTTAAAGTCAAATAATGTTTATAAATAAGATCAGAGGTATTCTGATGATACGCTAGACATTGATTTAAATAAATAATTCTTATGATAAAATTGAACTGAGGTCGTCTCCCTTAATCTGAGTATGGAAATCCAGAAATAGATTCCAATACATGAAGTATGGATTTGTAGTGGGTTGTTCAAGGCTATGTCATGAATTCACAATGTGTCTCATTGATTTAACATCACGTGGACTGTTGGCCTTTGTATTATATAGGAACATGCCATAAATAGCATAAACTTTTTGAAATTCCATATTTTCTATTAATAGCAAGCCTCATTGTGAAACTCCTGCTAAACCATCCTCGTCATCCTGCCTTCATCCCAATTTTGATTTGATTTCCATCCAAATTTCATGCTCATACCCAGGCCGAACGGAACCAACTGATAAAATCTCATTTATCGAAAGTCGATTAAAAAGCCTACCTAATACGGTCTTATCTCGTTAAAACTGATCTCCAAAAAGCTTCTGTTTAGGTTTTTCCACACAATATTTAGGCCAAGCCTCATTTTTCCGACCGCAGCCGATTTAATCTCCATTGCCGTAATGAAATTCAAATACTATGTATGATAATATCCGGAACGTACTGTATTATATAACACACAAGTCGTTCTGTTGTGGCTTCTACACACGCGGATATGTGGCATAAAGGCGAAGCTACTTATACCAAAGATGAGGTTAATTGAACCGAAATTGGATAAATGAAGGGCTTTCATACACGATCGTGGCTGAATTGTCTAATCAATATCCTATTCTAATAATGTTGTAAGCGAAAGTATGTAAAGATGCATGAATGTAATGGATTTTGATAATATACTTGGAAGTAATATATAAAGTAAATGTATAAGTAATAGGGACCCCAAAATTACTAGGAAAATGCCAGGAAGACGCCTATTTTCAGAGGTCTATGCAACTCATATTTTCTTCGTGACATCGTATGACCCGTATACTCACTCCCACACATCCTACTCTAAGCGGAAAACGCTTCGCGATATTACGTTTATCTCAGTCGAAAACCCTTAAAACCCTTTCCTATCCAGACGAAGTTACACTATTATAGGGCCGGCCTGCCTAGGCGCTTCGCTCGCCCGTTTCACACCCACGCCCTTAATTTTATAAGGGCGGAAACGTTATTCGGTGCGCGTCCCGTGTAATGGTATTCCGCTGTAGTGTGATCCTCTTTTGTGTGGCCTTTTAACGAAATTAACGTTGTTTCGACCGGCTCATATGTACACCATGTTATCAAAGCAACGCTTACATTATATAAAACCGTTCAGATTTTGGCGGGAGCCAATCCCAAGATTGCGCGCCGATTTTTATGATGAGGGTCGGCCGATGGAATTGATTTGAATTGAGCCTACCGTTCAGTTAGTTTCGTGTTTTATTACAATAATACTGTTTGCAGAAAAATATCCGGCTGTAATTCTATTTTGTTTGGATTGGATTTTCGAAAAAATATCGCTCTTTTTTTTCTATTCATATCCGGGTTCTGGCCGCATGTAGTCGAAAATAACAAACAGATACCAACCTATTTTCTTTTCCGCAGAAAAAATAACATCATTATGCAAGGTTTCAAGTTCACTTCACCATTGTTGGTATACCCATCCTAATATAAGTGCACGTGTGTATCATTATGTCGGTGAGTTCTCTCGGCATATTATACAGAGGACGTTAGCAGGGGCTCGCAAACACCGCCAAATGGCCACTTGTGGGCTTATCACACGCACACCCACTTTTACATAATGGACGTCAAAATGATACTTGCTGATTTCGTTTTTATGTCGCCACCTAAAAGCGTAAAGTACGTAGGTGTAGTATCTCTGTACATAAACACCGTATCTGCAAGAATTTGAGTATTAATAATATAGTACGGAAAATGAACGTAGGACATTTTTGAAAGCATAAAACGTTAACTTTTTATCGACACTATCTCACAACAATATTTTACTTCGAACATACCCATTGAATCTAAAATACGAACGCAAAATTCGGCGATCGTAAAAATCCGCGCGAAAATAACAATTTCAAAATATTTGCTAAACTATTTCGAAAATACAATTTTCATTTCGTAGTTTCTAGTCAATTGCCGCGTTACTCTTTTTTATACGGTATTCATGTACGTCCAGCGTATAATAAACCGGGCGCAGTCGATTTTTGCGCAGAATTTTTACATCACGTAATAACATTGGGGCTGAATAAAAGGCTGAATAAATAAATCTGCTACTAATTAATCATATTCATACGGGCCCCAGTTGGAAAATCAATTTTGAATATGAAAACATTTGGACAAAAAAGTCGGACAACTACGGCTTTTTAAGAGCATTATATCTTCAACATTTTGTTCTTATCGTGTTTGTGCAAAGTTTTAGAAAGACCCTTCGTTAGGTACGGTTTATAAACTCTGTTTACCTTTCGGAGAAGTAATTAAATTGAAAAATAGGGCTTGAAGTATTTCTAGATTCAGGATAAACCTTTAAGTTAATTTTGTTTTTTACCTTTTGAGATTGTTATCCTGTTATCTCCTGTAGAATAAGCGTGTTGCTTACTTAATTACTACTTGAACTTAACTCTTTATTTGTTAGCATATATACATATTTAAAGAAGCTTAATAACCAATAAAACAACACCAATAAAAAAATCCAGCCCAAACCATCCTACCAGAGAGGTCGAAAAAACAAAACGGCAAAGTCGAGTCGAGCGTTCGCGGCAAAAAAAGAATGTAGGTGATCATCGCATCAATCACTTGGGCACCAGGGTCTGGAGTGGCCCCCAGGGTACGGGGCACGCAGCTCAGCACTGATTGAGACGTGCTTATTAGAACCCTAGCTTCCATGACGTCATTGATGACGTAATTAGATCAGTGTTGCTAGAACGAAAAAACGTAAATAAAAAGTGTTGAGATTTTTTGGTTATTGTTTGTTACTTTTGACGATTTGGGTATTGCTCTAAGATTTGTTAAATAGGAATTTATATAAGTTGGAAAAACTAGTCTTGTTTAAAAGAAAAAAATACTTAAACAAACATTCCGAGACCAGACGAAACTGACTAGCTACATCCCCCTGTTACTCAGTCACCGCAAACCGATTCCTCTAGGACTAACAACATGCATGAAATATTACTTGCAACCTACACTCACATACAGTTCAGTAACATTCCTAAATTAGTATCTATTGTACAAACAACCAAGGGCTGTGCCCTACTGGGGCTACAGTACCCTTCAATTAGAATTAGCGAAATAAGGGGCCGTATGGAAACTCCAACTTAGAACACAAAATAAACATAAGTCAATAGAATTCCCTATTTATGTGATTACTCCCTTTCACGAAGAAATGACGTCACATTCACCGTTTAAACTTGAGAATAATAGGTATAAAATAATAACAAAGTTTCGTACCAATGTTATTGTTAACTTATGCCCAATTATGTCGAAATTGTAAGAAACTTCCGTGATATTAACAATGTATGGTACATTTAGCCTTCGATAAGGCTTCGAGTGATATTAATGTACAGAGTATTGGTATCGGTGGAAACCTTAGGCAGCTGAAATTATATCATGAGAAGCAATTTATAGGATGTAGTTTCCGTAATTATACCTAATATTGAATACTAGCAGAATGCAAAATGATAACATATAATACGTACCTACCATGTAATCTACCTACATGGTCATTGGTGTATTAAAAAAAACTATAACCAACATACCCTTTGCACTTTTATTTCAACGTAAAAATCTCGTCCGTTCTAACCAGTAGAGAATGAAAGCACGTTAATTGTAATAAAATACACATAAAACGCTACCTCTCTTAAAGACGTAAACTCCCACAATAAGTACAAGAAATAGCGAAAATCAATAAGCAAACTTCTAAACACAAGTGTTTTATATACAAACGGGTAAATAAAACAACCTTATTATTACTGCCATACGTTTCCCGGCCTTTCTTTTGATTAAACAATACAAGAGTTAGGGGCAATTTGAGGCAGTCCGGGGAAAGTTGGCCAAGAGAACCTATTTGTTGTGGCCTAAACAAATAAAGTAGTTTGGGGAAACCAGATCAGTTAACTTCTTAAGTGTGTGAGGACGCCACCTTATGCGTTTGGATTTGTTACAAATTGCTCGACCTACTATTTACTTCAACCTTCAAGATTTGCCTGAAGAGTTTCTTCATTGCCTTATATTAATTTAGTTTTCTTGGAAGACTTGCTTTTATTTTATAGGAACACAGAACAAACAAACACATAATGCCAGATTCTGAGAAAACTTAACCTGATTTGTACGTACTTAATGTATGCCCATGTTTCGACAGTTAGGTAGTACCAAGAGTGAATATAATTAATTAACAATTGCTTTTAAAAATCATTGGGCCTACACAGTAGTCAAGTCCAAGACAACATTCTATATTTCTTTTGATCCTTCATTTTTCATGAAAAGGCGATTATCAACAAAGCGCCCTCAGGTTTTCTTAAAGCTTAGGCAATAAAATACAATTGTACTTAGTATTTTTACAAACACTGATGATTCAATTGGCAACACTGCTTTCTCTCAGACTTTGACAAAACCACTTTGGAATTAGCTAATTAAAACTTGTCTAAGATTAGAGTTCCTGAGATTGTCATTGTTGAAAAAATTGTTCTTCTTACTATTAGCTATATTTTAAATGTTATTATTATATTAAATTCATAATCATGACATAGTAAAGTTAAAAGGTCTGGGATTAAGATTTTTGATATTATTTTTCGGCTACACTGTCAATCGTTTGACAATGCGATCATATTGTTACCCTCTCCGCTTTTAGAATTTTCCTGTTTTAAGTCGAATCTGCCTTAATAATAATTAAATTAGGTTCTTTTTTACCTAAATTAAATTCTAGATATCTCAAATAAATTCATTTAAACCCAATATCAACTAATATAATTTAGCATAGTGAGCGACATATAAAATCATTGGCGGCTGGGCGTGTCGGTTCAACGAAATTAGGGAATATCGTTCTCACCTCAATCACTCGATAATCCGCTAAGTGATTGACGTGTTTATCGTTAAATATTTAGCGCTTCAAGCGATCCGCAGCGCTTTAAGCGATGGACTGTCGGATAACAGACAGAATTAATCCCGATAATTTTATAAACATGATCTAGTTTTGGGTTTATTGAATTGTGGGTTGGGTACAAAACATCTATTCGGGGCATATCGTATATGTACCTATAATAAATACATACTTATAAGCTACATTGATCTGTAGAAAATTCCAAGAACATGAAACAAACTTGTAAAACTAACACAATAAGCGGTTATAATAAACCCCTTTGCAGCCACACTATTTCAACTCGACTGAACAACAACAAATGGGCGACAATGTTTCCGAAGGATTACGTTCGCAAATATCATAACCCCACCGTGTAGCTCGCGCAAAAATGTCAATTATCATTTCGTGTATTCCTGTGAAAGATGAAACCCAACCCTTCCATTCACACTCGCCATAAATCACGCTGATGTCAGAACGAGACAACAATAGAACCGGCGCGGTCGGCGTTTTGAGCGCTTTTAATTAAAATGTTAAGAATTTGTATTCTGCATGCGGGCCGTTGATACCCAGCCTACCAAGACCCCTCCTTCTCAACCGAATCCAAGCGGCGCAAAGAAATACCAGAGACCAACTACGCTGGTCCTACCGATGCTGAAAAGAACACCTTTGTGTAAAAAGGTAATAACTCACACAAAGAGTATGAAAGAAAATCGTTGCCAAAAATACATAACTTTTTTAAATTTTTTGTTTCGTAAATAAACATTTCTATGTTAGAATTTGTTGTTTCTGTATGTTGCGTTATTTGCTTTGTTTTTATTTCAGTTCGTTAGATAACCGACAATATCGTCCGTATTCTATCAACGGATTTTTATTTCTATTTTGAAACCGGAAATATCTATCGGAGCGATATAGTATATTTTATTGCTTATACATAACTTTGAAGTTAGAGACTTTTAATCTGAATAAATCACACCCATCCTACCATAATCTAAATTCAACTTAGAATTACCTACGCACAAAAAAGATATCAAAAACTAAACACAGTTGCGTAGATCAACACCCAAAACATGCGTTACCACCACACAAAAAGCATGGCGTCCAAACGTCACGGATTCGATGAAATAAACGATGGATATTGTTGAGAAACAATTGCAATAAATCGCGGAACATGTGAAGCGCAATTTCTCAGCGGCTGATGGTGCAAAGTTTCGCAATATTGACGGCCGCGGCCGATGCTGGCGGCAACGACCGGGCTGCATCTAAAACAGGGAAAAAAGATTTAATGTAAAAAACTAAAAGTTCGTTTTTGCTGTTTTAGTTTTAAAAAGCGTCTGTGTATAGCTATGTCATGTATGGTAGGGTCAGACTTCTGTAGAGTTATAAATAGGGTACATACTATTAAATTCTTTGAAAATAATATACAAAGCTAATAGCTATTTAGTGTGACACAAATCTGAAGCTGTTTAGTCTAAAAATCAAAATTGAAAGACTCTGCGCTAAGCGAGGTTTTTATTAGCTTTTATATTGAAACATAGGAATGCATGATACAGATCACATTGCTCCAAAGTCAAAGTCAAACAGATCGAAAAACAAAGAACAAATAACACTGCAGACGCCAAAAACAAAAGAAAACAAAACGCACAAGCCATAATCCTGCCAAAAGCACAACGGAAAAGGCAGCATTCGTGGAAAAATCTGCAGGATATGTCAAGCCTTTTTAGTAGGTATTGGCGGCAAGATGGCCGACTCGCGCATCAACCAATCCGTGTGAGTGCCCATTTGACAACCGAATGCTAATGATGTACAACTTGCACGACTCGATTTAACTTTAGTGCCTTGAAATGGAACGTTTGATGGGTCGCGGTTATTTTTATGGATTTTTTGCGACGTGGTACGCGAAAATTTACTTTCACGGAAGTCATTACTTGGATCGTTCGGGAAAATGGTTTGTGGAGCTTTACTTTGTAAAAGACTTTGTCAAATGAGGGTGAAGTTGGAGAAAAGAGGTATAAATAAAAATGCCTCTTTTCACACATCATGTTTTGTACATAAATGACAACAAAATCACTCAGTTGGTGTTTGTGCAAATACCTAGGCAGTCAATATGGCGGGCACGTGCACCAATGCCCTATTGATATTGTTCTAAACGGAACTCGTAAAGTTTTCCAATATCGGAACCGTGTCGAGTGCATGCAAACAAATTGCATCTGTCGACGTCCCAATTCGTCGTTTCGCGATGAAATTTGAAATTTTTGACATAGCCCCTTTTGAAAAACGTTGCGTAGCTTAGTCTTTGTAGTATGCGTTGAATGGTCCGTTTGGTGTCGAAATTCATGTAGTTCGGTTTTTATTAATAAATCGTCAAAATTGTTTTCATTAAAATAGGTGTTAACAGAAATTCTAGATAAAAAATCTGAATACAAAACACAACATTTTTAATGTCATCCGTCGCCCCCATAAAATGAAGCCATCAACTTGTTGGCAACAACAGAATTTCTTTCTGTTCCCATTAAGCGGTTTTCCGTGCCAAAGAGATACGCTTTTCATCCCATCTCCCCCGGCATTTAGCAACTAATTACGAAAATATCCTGACAAAGGAAATCCCTGCTTTGCATAGAGCAGTCAAAATAAACGCCACCTGTAGTTTCCACTGATTAAGGATAAAGAATGGTAATAAAAAGGGGGCTATTTTTTTGTGTACACGAGATAAAGTCAGTTTGTTACACTATCTATAATTTATTCGTGCGACGACAGTGGCCCTGTCTCCCCAACCTCCCCTCTCTGTATTGTCCCGAGCCTAGTTAGAAGACATTTTATGGACCCTTAGTAATCCCCCGACGTGTCTGATACTCACATATCCTGCAGATTCTGGAAATTCGGAGCAAAAAATGAATATCGAAAATAGTAAGAGGTCTGTATTTTATTCCACTTTTCTCCTGAAATTGTAAAAAAGCAAATACTAGGTAGTCTAGGTACTGCTGGGGATATATAACGTATACCTCTGAAATCATTTAAGCATTATAACGAATCTTTGTGAAAACAATTTTTATGTAGCAAAAAAAGTATTGGGCGTGTGCGTATTTCGCTAGGCCAACAACGTGAATCAGTTTCCACTTATTCAATCAAATTCTCGTGTTCGAAAATACTTTTTGGCAAAGCACACAATCGAATAACAGCCGCTATGAACAAACTATTTCATTCCTCCTTTTTTATTGAGTACTTTTTGTAAGTTGTTTTCACGTAAATATCGATACATTTTTATGAGGTTTTACTTATTGCGTATTTATGTATCGAATCTGGAAAATGAATTGGACATTTGTGAAATAATATGATAACGTGTGACACATATCTATATGGCAATAAATCAAATTAAACGCTTCACAAAATATGGATGTGACGTATCTCGTGACGTCCTCCAAAAACAGTCATTCGAATTAAACCAATAATATTGTTTAATATGTAAATCTCGCTTTAAAAGCGCCACCATGTTTGACGTTTTCATTTGGATTCGATCATTGGCTGTGTGTCCGTCATGTATATTGATGAGTATAACTCTGATTGGCTGAGCATCCGCTTTTGTTCACGAAATCAATTTATACCCGCGCCCAGATATTTACTGCGGATAAAGAAAATTCTCCGAGATTAATTTATTTTGCCAAGAATGAGAGACAAAAAATAAATAATCACGAAGACACGAAAATAATTGTAAGTTTAGACCATCAATCAGGGAGTCGGGCCGGATTGGACAGAACACAAAAACATGGGCGAGTGACCGAACAATAGATGACGCTGACGATCCGTCGCTCACAGCCAAGATGGCTGCCGCCTTTTGGCGGGAACCACTGAAGCGAATAATTGACAAAGGATACAGTCTTTGTGTGCTTGGGCTAGCTCGCCTGTCCGCCAAAATATTACCAAAGAATATGCCAAAAAACATTTAATTTTTTTGTTGCTTGCAAATAAGTTTTGTTTTCGTCTGAATATGTACAAATCTGATCTTCTGACTTTTTCAGAGAGTAAAAGGGCCCGCCCTTCTTGATAGACTTCAAATCCGAACCTATTTCTGCTTTCATTCTTAAAATAGACTCCCAAAGAACTTTCGAACAAGGACATCGTTAACGGTCATCTCAATCCACTTAACTGACAACACAAATAATAAAAAACAAAATTACATTATCTTGTGACACTGTGCAGTGAAACTAGTCTTGTTACTGAGCAATCCACTCGCGTACGAATAATTGTCTTATTCATATGTACATGTATGTAACTGGATTAGCCATTAGTTGATGTTAGTGCATGGATCACTTGATTGCATCATGTCACTTCGTTACCCAACAAAAAGCGGTTTGTTCATAAAATACGGGCAGGGTCTGGGCACAAATTGGCTCCCCCAACATTGGTGAATTACAGGCATTTCCCTTATTTAGGAATAAGTGCCGTAGGACCCTCGACAATAGACTACAAAGAACA
This sequence comes from Helicoverpa zea x Helicoverpa armigera, assembly GCA_033682625.1. Lineage (NCBI taxonomy): Eukaryota > Metazoa > Arthropoda > Insecta > Lepidoptera > Noctuidae > Helicoverpa > Helicoverpa zea x Helicoverpa armigera. The sequence goes on from JAWIIS010000011.1 coordinate 7,137,795, forward strand.
TTATTCGCATGCAAGACGTCGAACGTGAATGCCTTATTTACAACATAATGGAAGTGAAAAATTTCATTTCGAACCATTTCAGTAGTTCTATTGGAATTTTGTATGAGGACGAAAGGGACAAACGGCATGCTTTAAAATTCAGCAAGCACTAAAGTATATATACTATACGCCATATTGTTCTATCAATACAGTATAATACAAATGCAGAACATTACAGCGAAATAATTAGGTGCTCTCACCAATTTCGTAAAATTATGCTAATTGATTGTTAATTAAATTTGCAGAAGTGAGAAGCAAGCTTCGTGTACAACGTTCACTGTCTATGAAGCTACGCTATTTACATATTTATTTACTCATAGAATAAAATGTAATACGCCTTTAGTTTACAGAAAATTGTTCTGCTTTCAAACAAATAGAATGTGAAATACAAATATTCTTTTACTTGTTCGTAAACAAGTTTACAATTTCGTTTCAATAAGGCTGACATAGTTTCGAGATCGGAAAGTCATAAGTAGGTTGTCCAATACGTTGTCGTTCGACAAAACAAAGAACAACTATAAAAACTCCATGGGATTGCCATTTAAAGAGTGTATTGTAATATCGATAAAGTGGAAGTTAGAATCCGGTAACGGGCCGGCCTCAACTTTGTCTGTTAAATCTCAAAAACATTATGTAAGTCACACCGGCTATTCGCTGCGCTATAATTGGCAAAGTTTACGTCATAATTTCTTTATGAAATTTTCGTGCCAAATATCTTAATTAAGGGTTGAGGGACTTTAGCAATTATGGCAGACAGAACGCAGGTACGCGCACCAAGTTTAATGAATTGTCACAACTTGTGTCACAATTCATATTAAATTGTGTACACTCGTAATGTCAGTTCGGCATTAGTTTTCAAAACTACAGTTAGTCTCGGCGTCATAATCGTTAACTGCGTCTAATCACGCACTTCATGTCGTTTAGTGAAGTTCCATTTGATTTAGTTGGAGGTCTATTTTATCGGTTATCAAATACAGTTCAATGAGTATCATAATCGATAGAAGCGTGTCACCCCGCATTGTGTAAAATATTTAGCTTTGTAAGCTAACAAGAAGATCCGTCATAGTGAACTTTGGCCTGCCACCGACAGTGACATCCAACTTATTTACTAAGTATATTCCACACAATAGATACCGACTGTCAATAACGTTTCGGGGTCGTGACAAATAACAAAAGCAGGTCGGATTCCTTTTATCGTACGCGTAATCAAAACCACAAAACCTCACAAATAAGATGTAAAAGATACATATATATGATAAAGATAGGTAGTATTAGTAAATGAGCTCGATTTAGTGAACATAACTGTTCGCAAAGGATCGGCTAAGCCACACGCGGCCGCGACAAATTGTAACCGCACCGACTACCCGCAAAATAAACGTCGCGGCAATAGGAACCATTCCAACTAACTTCACCTGAAATCCTCAACTCCAAGTACGATTAAAACCACGAACAAACATTCAGCTAACAACTATGAGTTGAGTTTCCAGCTTAAAATGAACTGTGAGGTTCGTACTTGGCGGAACGAATGTAAGGAACTATCCGTATGGTGAGAGTTCTATGTAATTTGGTTACTATGTTGGCCAGCTTGCTAGAAGAGACGCAAGTAATTGGCCACAATAACAAGTCAAATAACACCAATTTTTGCGTCTGTTTTTGTTTTGAAACTAGCTCATGCACGCGAATTTGCACGGGAAAGTAATTTCTGTCACGATGAAACAAAGTTCGTTTACTGTAAAGCTCAATACATTTTCCACTTCACAAAACTGTACCTACAAAATGACGAACACTTACGATTCACTACTCGGCTTCTAAATGTTAATTTCGACTTCACAATAAGGGCTAAACTGTACACTGATCCATTTAAACCATTTACACACTGACCAAAACTATACAGTCCCAACATAACAAAATCTAGGTCTTCTTCCTCAGACATCCTTGTCTAAAATCAATCTATTTTGTATAATTAGTTTATACGTTTAAATAGGATATTAACTAAATGTATTATGTTTCAGAAACGTGGTGTACAACCTCAGCTTGACAGACCTGACGGAACAGCGCCGGCTGGTCTGGTACTCTCCCGAGAATGACGTCAAGATGTGCGTCGTCAAGGGGAAGGATGAGGTGAGATAACGAGCTTACTAGTATACATACCGTTGATTTAGATGAGACGATCAGTCGTACCAAGGGGTATTGTGTTGCCCGGTAACCTGGGTTGAGGAGGTCAGCTGTCATCATCATGTCGCTGCATGTCAAACACTGATACCCATCAGCATCTGGTGAGACTGGAAGCCAACCCCGACATAGTTGGGAAAAGGCTCGGTAGATGATAGCATACCACAGTGAACTGACGGGTCTACGGACGGCTATTCGAATATTTGATTCAAGTTCGAAAATTTTGCTTTAGTTAGGACGTGTCACTTTTAGGCAAACAATATCATGAACAAATCCAAATACGTGCTAAATACATACTCGCTAGTCTAAAAGGAAAATCTAAGCCCATGAGTATAGAATAACATTAAACTATAGAAGGTAATTAAGCATACTACTAGCTCCGCTTACTCGTATGAAAGCTTAAAGTTGAATTAAACTCCATACCAATTTAAATTTCATTTTCGTCTATAATATCAGTTCATACGTGAAAGCGTATCAGATAAATAGGATTCCTGTCACTTATCAGTATAAAGGAAATTATAGAATCAGATTTTCTTATGAAACAAGACAGTTCTCTGTAATGCCGAGTCCTAGAGCCGATGATAAGAAAAAATCCTTCCTAGTAATTCTACAGAAAACGTTCTCAAATGTCTTTCTAGGTAAAGCTCTCCCTACAGACAGTAACTTTGATTTCTTGGAAAGAAAACACAAAGGAATGATTTCCAGGTCAATTTACCTAAGAACACGTAGATAAATATTCGTTCCTACTTGCTACGGCGTAGACCTCTACTACGAACTTTCGTAGCGCTACGCCATGTAATAGACAATTCAGAATTTAATAATGTATAATCGTTTTATATAATCAGTGAGTTAGTAGTAAAAAACTAGTTAATGTAAGCTCTTAATAAACGATCGAGTGTATGATTCTAAGTTAAGAACAATGAAAGTACTCGCGCAGCTCAATATCAATGTTACCTGCCGCCATCTTGCGGCGAATAATTGAATTTGGAACGAGTCGGTCGCGTATGAAACGAGGCCTTATTCCGCTAAACGTCTCTCTACCGAATACCGGCAAATTAAAAAGCCAATCGAGTGGAAATTCTCGCAAGACTCGCAACGAAGATCTTGCAGGCGGTCGTATAACTTTATTTTAGTTCAAGTTAATGAGCGACCTCATTTTGGGATTACGGAATATGAATGTGAGAGCGAGTGCGGGTGTATGTATATGGCCGCAATAACCCGCATAATATATGTAGAAATTTGTATTAACTTACTCTGGTGCCGTTCGAGGGATAATCAGAGCAAGAATGTCTGCACTACGATCTGAACTTAATTGATAGTGCTTTACATTAGTTTTCTTACTTTCATTTCCATAAACAACGATAGAGAAAAACACTTAAGTGCCAAACTATTATAAAACTTGCCCGCTTTGTCGTAACAATTTACAGTTGACTGTTATTCTTATTCTTTCAACCCCTTACCTTAATGCAAACGACACAAAATTAACGACCTTATCCACAGAATTAGCATAAACTGCAATAAATAGTGGCCATTAAAAGCAGTAGTAAACTATTCAAGCGATCGTGTTTGTTTTACGACTTACATAGTGTACCTTAGGGAAAATTAAAAGGCTGTTACGTTAAATTACGTTTTTACGAACCCTTTATTATTGGGTAACATTTTTATGAGGTACAGGTATGTTGATGGTACCTCGTAATGCCGTAAAAAATGGGGACAGGTCTTATCGAGCGTGGCTTTATAGGTTAAATTCTGTGAGAAGGGTATTTTGATATCTTTGCAAAGAAATGCCGAAATTTTTTATGGTACTGTATTATAGTCGTGTTCGGTTTTAAATAAGCTGAACAGTTGTGGTGTGTATGGAAGATTACAAATCCTTTTTTTCATCGGTGAAGATCTCCATACTTTTGTCAAAAATGTTGTATTACTATACTGAAAACTATGTACGGTTATTAATGGTATTGTGTGGTTAGTCATCAAAAGAAAATATTAAACAAATTATTTATTTACCAAACCACAGATAAACAGGTTAACCGACAAACCGATTTTAAACAAACAAATACAAATAAACAAACTTTCCAGTTTAATTATTTCGCAAACAAAATGTTAAGCGAACTAATTTTCTTAGACTATTTACAAATTCTCTTGAATTTCTCTTGGATCGTGTAAGAAGAAGTTTTTAACCGTTTATGCATCCATTAGTGGTGTATGTAATGAGTTTCGATTAATGTAAGCGCCACCATTTGGTCGTAACACTCGTTTTAATAAGTTTTTGCGCCACTAATTGGAAACTATAATTTATTTCTTTTAGTTACACGTGTTTGGAGGAATCGGGAATAAATGGTTTGAGTTTTCTAATTAAAATTTTTGTTTTAGTACTCTTTTGCAAGTGTGTTTTCTATGTAAAGAACTTAAACCACTTTGGTTGAGTGGCTGTAAGAAAAAATGCTTGGGCCTTCGCCCGATTCTGAAGATACTACAATCGAATGAGATGTAAAAAATATCATAGAAGACCTGCCTTTTATTATTTGTTGAGTAAACTTACTGTAAAAGCGACAAATCCTTCTTATTATGTCATAATTTCAATTCATTATAATTATTTTTTTCTGAAATATATAGCAAATTCTACTTAAATTATCCATATCTTTTATAAGCTTTCTATTTGTTAAAAAATACTATTTTATGGTAATCTTGTACATACAAACATTACAACTTTGAAGTTAACGTAACGACCTTCACTAGAGGGCGTTACGGTCGACAGAAAGCTAATTAAGGCTCGGTTTTAAAATATACATGTTGTGCTGAAAGTAGGTCATTCCTGCCTGAAAAATATGGTTCCAAAGTTTTTGAGTATTAATAATGTACGGGAAAATTATACATTTTTAAAGAGAATAATGTGTTTTAGTTTTGTTAGTCAAACTTTTTGTAGGATTGTGTTAGCTAAATGTTCTTTTTTGTCCTATTAGTCGAGGGAAACTATTAAATAATCATATTTTATTTATTAAGGTTCAATAACACTTTAAGCAGAATATCAACTAAGTTTAGATTAGCTTTAAGTAACATATAAAAAAGTTACAAAAAATTCCATCAATTTCTTTCTAAACTATTTCAAGTAGCAATAAAGTTGAAGCCTTTTGATTACATATCATTTGAGAGCACATTTATCTAAAGTTAAGAGATATATCTATAATATTATCTATCCCTCGAGAAGTCACGTTCCCTAGTCTAGACTTCCACTTAGCAAGTAGGCATTTGATACCAGCTTATTAACTTTCAGCTGAAGTGGAGTATCAGAGAGTAGTTTTACAGACACGTAAATCCAAACTAATCCAAACTAATATTATAAATGCGAAAGTAACTCTGTCTGTCTGTCTGTCTGTCTTTCTGTCTGTCTGTCTGTCTTTTCTTCACGCCTAAACTACTGAACCGATTTGTGTGAAATTTGGTATAGACATAGTTTGAAACATGAGAAAGGACATAGGATAGTTTTTATTACTTTTTATTACAAAAAAAAATAAAAATAAAATTATTCCGGACATATAGCGCCATCTATTGGTCAAATCAAAAATCTGCTGGTAGTCACTATTCCACGCGAACGAAGTTGCGGGCAAAAGCTAGTTAAAATATAAGTGTACTTTGACGATGTATCATTTATATAAATTGAAAGTAGGGTGGAATATTTTATTTTTGAATGTAGCTTACCTACGTCAGAGAGTTATTTTTGGTAGATGATGCTATTAGGTTTTATCTAGATAAGGATATGCTATTCAAATAGCGCTATTTAGAAATCGATTGTAACACTCAATATTCGAAATACTAATTTTAGTTTAGTATTTTGATAGAAGCTAAATAAATATACCTGGGTCGTTTTCAAAATAATTGTAAATAACGGATATGAAACAGATAGGAAAGCTATATTATTATAACAGAAAAGTAACGGAGATGAATTATTAGGGTTAGTATACAACGACATAATTTTAAAAGAAAATAAGTAGGTAGTAATCGTTCTCTATAATTTCGCTGTCGTTCAGCTGGTGTTAGTAGCATTTTGTCTGTGAAGAAAAAAAACCTTAATACGTAAATATTAAATATTTTACAACAAACCCCACAGTAATTCTTATACCCGAACTAAAGCCGTCCCTAGGAAGTACGTAGGTAAAATTATTTTTCTCAACTATCTCAAACTTATCCCACCATAATACATGCAAATATCGATTGTAAAAATGTATAACGATAGAATACATGTTCAAGTTTTAAATTTTATTTGTGGATTGATTTTTATTTAATTTGTCCATGTCGACTTTTCGTAAAGATACCTTTACAAAATTATAAAATAAAAAGAAAAGTGGTAGGTTTGATTAAATACGTTTTTATCTCGGTACGTACACTGTGAGCAAACCTTAACCGCTCATATCTGTTACGTCACAGAAAAAAGTAATCGATATGATAACCGATATGAATAAATTGCTTGTGTCTAATCTAAAAAAAACTCTTTTTCAATGCTAATTCTTACTTTATACGAAACTTGTATAGTACAGTGATAGTATCAATATACATTTATTCTAAGCTGAGTTATAAAACAGTAAAAGTACTTACCGATACTTTAAAAGTCTCACAGTAATAAGTAACTTTTAACTGTCGAATAATCACTGCACCACAATATTTCGTGCTTGTTGCGCTTAACAAAATTACCGAACATTTTTGATTCGTCGATTCTTTTGACAGTTCAGTTGCTAATGTTTTAGTTAAAATAATTTTGATAACTACTACAAAAAGATTAAAATTACTAACGTAACAGACAGGAATAACAGAAATGAAGTGAAATCAAGACATGCTTTAATTAATTATTCCTGAATCCTGCGTGCTATATTTCATGATAATTTTAGCAAATTCCTTCAGGTTCCACAATGCTCTGCTAAGAAATAAATTATTTGTCAGTTAAAATACTAATATTGAATAATAAAATGTTTTTTAAATGTCGCGCCAAGAATGTGGACACGCATTGCTTATATGAAAACAAATGTTCTACGTTGTAGTTTTCTTTTAATTAATCATTCATTGAGGATTATGGAGCGTTATTTTTGTTTTTCATAATGCTGAAATAAATGTTTATTCTGTTTTTTAAGAGTAATTGGCCAGTAGCTATTTTTTAAAAAAGAATAACTGTGTTGGACGTTTTAATATACAATTTTTTTGAATATGGCCCACCTACAATGCTGACTCCATAAAAAATCAAAACTCGTAACAATATTAACCACAAACAAAGCATTGAAGTAGGTATGTTCCTTTTGCGTCCCCAAGGTTCGTCTCTCAACTGATTGGTCGGAGCTCGCGGGACGTCGCAAATTCATGCTTCAATTGCAAGCGGGGCTGCAGGCTGGCCGTCTACCTACATGCTCACCATTTTACTTGGTCCCGACGCAAACGTGAGACGACTGCCATTGCTTCCTAAACAGATTTGTCGAATTCCGTCTTCAGGAAGATTCTAGTGGCGTTCAGAATTAGATTAGGTATGTAGGTGCAAAGTGGAATACATCAATTGGGTTTGTTTGGTTAACCGTATTTTGTTTCAAAGCAAAAATTCAAATAAAACCACTTAGTTCCAATACAATTATAACAATCGAATTACCAAATCCATAACCAGATTCGAAAATGCCGGTCTAAAACCACGTCAAACAACAGAATATTTTTGGACAGATACATAGACAATACAAACTGTGCCTACAACAAATACCGTACCATGTAACATTTACTCTATACATCAATATCTGTCGCCTAGATTATAACATCACTCTAATAAATCCGATTACATCCAGCCCGTATTTACAATTAGCTGTAATCCGAAAGCAAACAAGGCGTGTTTCATCCTAGATTTATCCGAAATGGGCCACCATTTAGTATTCGGTCTAGAGTGCTCTGAATTAGAAAGTAACTGGTCAAGTGAGGGTGTGCGAATCGAAATGCGATCTGTTACAATGCTCTGTTCTCGATGCTGTAACGCACGTCATGGAGCTAGGGCTGCCAGCCTGTATATGCGAATTTCCTCCCGTGGTTTAATGATGGAACAGTTGGAGATATCACAGAAGCCCCATTAACACCACTTCAAATGACATGCATCAGTGCAAACAAGTTCAACTTGTACCGTCCAAATGTTATCGGCAATAGAAATCTATTGTCTCGAGCATATCTGCGTTCCGGGTACTACTTGTTAAATGTTGGTCACTTATTGCTTAAATCATAACAAATTGTTTCTCGGCAAATGTTTATCTAAGGTTCCATGTACCTTACATATATGATAACTTCTAGCTAGTCTAGTTAAGTCGCAACCCTACAAGGCATTGCGGGCTGCGTGGGATGGGCCTGTGAAACGTAATGGTTGCAGCTGACGCCGCGTGTGGACAACGAGCTCTATCGAAGCTTCTAGAACTTCCAGTAGCATAGTATATAGTAGGATAGCACTAATGTTGTATAAGAACATGGTAATTCAGATGTCATTAGTTGATTATCTTTTAGAGTGTTGTGTCGGCGGTAAATTGTAATTTGAATTGTGCGGCTGCTATTTACACAGGCAACATACAAGGGGTGTTCAAAAAATTACCGTATATCATCCTGTAAAAAATAAGAATCAAAGTAGGTGTGATATTTTGCGTAACACATATCTTGCCTAATTTTACAGTACTATTGGCATACAAAAAATATATAATGTCAACAAATAATATTCCAAATCTTATACCAAATCGCATGACAACACTATACTGTAGACACAATAGGTACATACAATATGACATCCTTCACTTGGCAAGCAATTCGTCCGGCCACTCGACTCTCAGCAATTGATGCAAGTCAATAATTTAAGCTGCGCTAAGCCAACATAATAACTATTGTACTGTAATGCACGTTGGTTTGAGCTTGGATCTCCATTCGGCTTAGATGTCAAGTGTTAGGTATCTTGCTGTTGGTTAGATAAACATTGATTTGAGGAACCTAGTTAAGATATGACATCTGCATGTATAAATTCTGACTTAGTCTCTCCAATACTCTTACTTTTTGACACTATTTTATAATCTACTAGCTATTCCAAAAGGTTTCACCCTCGTTCCATGAGAACCACCTCCTGCAACCGGGTAAAAAGTAGCGTATCCCTCCTCTGGCTCCAGACTACCTACATACCTTTGATTAAAATAACATCAATAGTTTTGGGATGAAAGTGCGACAGACAGATAGAGTTACTTTTGCGTTTATAAGTGAGGAGTTTAATTCATACCAAATTGTTCCGCAAAATTGGTGAAGAATCAACAATTTAACAGTCTTACAATAAATGTGATAAGTATGCCAACACTTTATGATATGTAGGTATTAAACTAACAAGCTCCATCTAGAAAGCTTTAAATCCCGCAGTCTCTTTACAATCTCCATAAAATATCGCTGGAACACTAGGTCACTAAGAAACTTTTGGTACCATAAAAGTATTAAAATAAAACTAAAACTTGGAGATTTATTTCCTGTAAAATACCGCTCTTTAAAACCATTTTAATGATAAAAAGTTAATATTACACTAAGATTTTAGATTATTTTGAATTGCATGCAAAGTTCCGCTTTTATTACTTTTGATAGTCAGAAGGCTTTTTCTTTCATAAGTTACTATCGAGGTGTAAGTGATATAGTTTCTATTGCTTTAATAATTCAAACGTCATTATTCTTTGAAGATTTCTGATCTTCATCTTTTAAGACCAGCTTGATGTATATTCTTAATAAAATATCCTAATAAATCTAATCAAAAGATATCCAATTCAAAACTGGCTTCAGAAGTTTTTCGATAAGATTACTAACTGTTTAATTCTTGCTTTAGTAAATAAATCAGCATATAGCTAGAATATTGGTGGCAGCCGGAAACTGAACGACCTTCTTTCATTTACCTACAACGACAATCCACCCAAATCCATCTCTTAGGCACATCTGGGCACAAATTCAGCAAAGCAACATAGGCTCAACTAGTTATACAAAATGACGTGCATCTCTGTCAGTGTGTCCGGATCCCATTGCAACGGAATAGGATTACCGACCGTACATCTGGAAGCACATCGAAATGCAAATGCAATCATATTACCGAACTATATCGCCGATATACCTGGCCAGACGTGGATTTACTTGGACTTAATTTTACTGGGCCCAAGTGCTGGTAAGATTAATTTTGTGGTTCGAAGGCATATAAAGGATGGGTATAAATTGATCACAAATAAAAGTTTTTACAAAGTTTTATAACGTATAAGATTTGTGAAGACATTGTGAAAACAAACCTATAACTAAAATTGAAGGCCTCCAATTAGAAACCAAAAATAATAATTCTTCACTTTATTTATTTACATAGACATTTACCTACATATTTACAAAAAAAAACGAAAACTAAAAAGCGTATAATTTTAAGCATTGATGTATAAAACTTTATCTGAATCAGAAACGTGTTCCATTTTCAAACAACTCTTTTTGTTCTTTCATCTAATGACCTCTTTCTTCTTTCCACAGGAGAGCTGCCAGAACTACATCCGAGTGTTGGTCTCCCTCGGTCCTGGGAGGCTGCTGGTCTGCGGCACGAACAGCTTCAGGCCATTCTGCAGAGAGTACAGTGTGCAACGAGACTCCTACCACATGGAGCGAGAGAAGTCGGGGCAGGCTGTATGTCCGTACGACCCTGAACATAATTCCACTGCTGTTTATGCTGGTGAGTGAGAAACAGTACTTTATCTATACAAAAAAGGTTTTTGTAAGTCCTCTTTAGGTTCCTTTTTTTTTTTTTTTTTGGCAGGGGGAAAATCCTCATGGACTTCCCTCCACCTGGGGTCGGTGGAGGGGGTGTGCCGGACTCTTACCGGCTAAAAACCCACCCAGTGTTGCCTTCTATTACCTATTGTCGAGGGCACGGGTATCGCCAAAGCATTCTTCCGCACCCCCGACAGGTATTGGCCCGCCAGATGTTCGAAGGCGGGCCCCGTCTGCCTCTGTGGCCGTCACCCAGCGGCCACAGCAAACTCCACTAAGAGAGGCGCGCGCAACACAACGCCACCGTCTCGAGGCCTGTTACTGATCGGACGACAGACGCCCCTAGTCTATCGCCCGCAGGCCGCGCCCTATGGTGGCCGGAGATCAGCCACCCTGCGACGCCCACCACGTCTGCTGCGGGCGGGGAGAGAGGAAGCAGTTTCTCTCTCCCTTTCCGCCGCCTCCTTTAAAACCATCACATCCTCACAAAAGGAGGCGACGGCGTTCCACCCTTCTTCGCTGCCGACCATGCAGGACACGACAGCCGGCAGCGAAAGACTTCCCGCAGCATCTACTACTGCCACTAGGTCACGGCTTAGCTTAATCCGTTAGCTCATTTATGATGATACTTGTGTGGTTCGATGCCACGAAGATTCCTGGCTCAAAATATTGTCATTCGCAGCTTTTATTTTTTATTAAGCTCCTACTGTTTAAAATTGGTGAACTAAAATCGGTGCATATAGATAGATGGAGCCGATAAGATCTCTAAAGTACGAGAATCAGCTAGGTAAAACTCAAATGGAATAAAGTAAATCAAATCGATGTAACCTATTTACACTAAGAGCCACATTGCAGGCTAAGCTGTCAGCCAATAGTTGGTTATAGTTATCTAAAACCACTCAGCTCGTCACAGCAGACAGGTTTAAAGTTAAACCATAGACTGCGGCACTTATAGCAAACTGTCTGGCTGGCAACCCTAGCTGCCAATTAGTGCTACACTGGAATATTTAAATTTGGAACAATTTTTATCTGTGACAGCCAACGTTGTGGTTATGGCGTGGTCGACTACCTATATATGCAAAATTGAGGTATCTCTCTGGCTCTACAGTAAAACGTTTATTTTTGCGAATAAAACTTGATGTGTTTTGGGCAAGGATTTTTATGGCAACTGAAACAATAGAAAGTTATTTTTGCTGTTATGGGCGTTTTATGATTTTGGGACGTTTAGTCAAAAGTCGAGTCAGAGGCATTTTAATATTGCTCTCTTATGTAATACTTGGCTTCTTCCACTATTTACATAAATATAATACCTAATTAATACATTGTTTTGTCAATACAGCTGCGTATTCACAGCAACACGATTAAACTTATAATCCAATTTACAAATGCACATCGCATAACATACACATGACTTATCTTACGACATACTAGTACAGTCCAGCGGGTTTGTACCACGGAGTATGGAAAGGTAACGGAGATGCTATAAGGCAGGTAGGTCAGGTGCCTTCTTCTAGGTCAAAAATGCACAAGTGAACAGAAGATCACTTACAATTGAGGCGTTCGGGTTCTTCGAGACATCTGTCAATGTGTTTTGGTATGGGTGGGTTCCAAAGAAGGCGTATAATGGCGGAGGCAGTAAAGCTCCTCTTCCCCCGAACACCAGCATTTTGGCGCGCTACTTTCTTAGGGTATATTAAATTATGACACCTTTTTTTCTACTCCCCGCTATGGGTTCGCAGCGTGAGGGAGGGTGTCAGACTCTTACTGACTAGAACCGGTCATGTTCCTTCGTAGGCTTCATATGTATCAGGGTTGCAGTAACTCTTTCAACCAGTATGACATCGCGGCTCCATTATGACACCTCCGCTAGTTATTTATTTCTCCAAGGTTTGTCCGCATTACCAGGCTCGTTAATGGAATACAACGTTGGACATGTTACACTTGGACACCAATTAGGCATACGCATTGTGTTTCGCGAAATTACGTACACTAGAATGTAATGTTGTTATTCCAATATATTTGGTAACGTGGGAATTATTTGCTGGGTCCATTTAAATCGCTTTGAGTGTAACTCGATTTTGAGTCCAAAATTTTGTATGAAACTGAAATTGTTAAAATCCAAAAATCCAATAAAAAAATGTACAAAAGCAAGAGTATAAGAAAAAAAATACGACATTAGATTTAGTACGCTAACGATAAACTACTTACCTGCAGATAAAACATATCTCACACGCCACATATCACAATCGGTATCGATAAACCTCAGGTGCGTGTCATAAGCAGCTCCACGTTTCCTTAGGGTGTCACAGACTACCCCTCAATACACAAAAGTGGAGGAACTTTTGTGTTCCTCTATTCCCCCGTAAAGTCCTCCCAATAAGTACGATGAGTATCGCAACATAACAAAACCTTGTTATCAGTCTGAATACTTTTAACATTTCACCGGAACCCTTCCTCGTAACCGGGTCACATATGCTAAGGGAGTCCATGGCCGTACCATTGTCAGGAAATTAGGAAAAAAAGGGAAATCTTTTTCATAACGACTGAACCCACTTTCACAGTCTGCCGACGTACAATGGCCACTCATTGTTGCATTGAAAAGAGGTTCGCTCAATGGTAGGACGAGTGGATTATGACGTGACTGCTGTATGTTGAGTTTATAGGGATGTGTTAGCACGTGTAAGCTGAGATTGGGCTTAAATTTTACGTATGTAGTGTTTTAAATATAGCCAATTTTCAATCCAGAATGTTCCGGTTGTGAAATCAGAGTTAGGTCTAGACATACACTGAAATACTGCATTAAGTACCCATTCAAAATGAGTTTTAATCAAGAAGTCAGTAGTGTAGGCTTTAATCCAACTGAAAATACTAAAAAAAGTATGCACAAAAGAGCTTCCAAGCTAACTGATAAACCAAATAGATTCGTTGTCCGCCACCCACAGACCGCAGAGACTACCAAACAACGCGTATCTGAATAGCTCCTTAAATACACAAATCCAGCAATTTATATGAACCCCTCAATACAAGACTGGGAATATTAAAACCGCCCACAACATTCTTCACAATGGCTTACATAAAGCGCTGTCACAAAACGACTTTATAACCGAAAGCCGAAGCCGAAAATAGGAAACAATAAGCAGTATTTTAACGTAAACAATAATACGCAATTTTCCTTCAGAATGCCGTTCCTCTTAAGTTCGTGGGTACACGTGATTTCATTGTTCTACTTTTAGTTTTAATTACGCAGTTAACGTTTAAGGTAATAGAAGATCTTTTACAATAACTTGTAAATTATAAAAGGTATGGGATGGAAGAAGAAAATGTATTGCGACGACCCTAAATAAAATTTAGATAAGGGCAAGAGGATGATGATGATGATGATGGAACTTGTGTTCCTATCGAAGAATGACAAGAGATGGGAAATCAGTGGGAATTGGTCAATCCGTTAGAAAGTTATTTAAACAGCAAAGAAAATCTTATTAAAATACACAACTAAATGTAAAATAAATAGTTGTCCAAGCTTGACAATTTTATCATTTAGTATTGTTTTATCCATTGCAAAACCAGGAAAATGTTGTGCCAACAAAATGTACCATCAAGTTATTTACTCTGTCATTCCGCTGTTTATACTACTTTGTAAATTATTTAAATACTGTGTACGTTTTTATTTATTCTTTAGTAATATTTATTTATGACGTTTTTACTAAGCAAAAGGCTTATGTATAGCTCTCTCCACACTTTATTTTATATCTAAAAATAAAGTGTACACATGTTGCATAGCATAATTAAAATATTTATTTAGTAAGACATGGTATTATATAACTTATAGTTACACATTTATCCCACAAAACATTTCTACACATTTTGACTATGGGATCTTAGACGGCTCATTAGACAGTTCTTCCTAATTTTTTACATTAAAGTTTACAAAGTCACCACTTGGTTTAACAAAAAATTCTTACTTTTGATGCATTCCACTGCCACAGATCTGAAAACTATTCTAAAAATACTTTGTTAGGAAAATCGATTCATAACCCACCTAACCTACATAGACCTCAAATTATGATGTTCCTATAAAGACCAACGTCAATATAGGCTTGGTACATAATAATTTAGGAGTTGAAAACGGAACAGAATCGTAACAAAGCCCCAGGTGCATGAAAGCTAATACTGCAAGCATATTCTGAATTTATCCTTTACAGCAGTTCGTAAATAGATGGTAGGCTTAGGCTTACATATTTCAGGACTGTATGTATGTACGTACTAATATTTACTCATACACCACTTTGGGATCATACGATTTTAACGTACATAGGTTTGATTAGGTGAAGCGAAAAAAGTATTAAATTAGTCTACAATGTTAAGAAATGTCTGTATTGAAACACAGTAAAGGTAAACTAAGATGTACCATCAACAACAACATCAACATCTTCAGTTCAACAACACCAGTTTTCCGATCAATTTTGGAAAAAAAATTAAGATTAAGAAGATTAGGTATTCAAAACAAAGTTTATGATCCAAGATTTTATATCG
Source organism: Helicoverpa zea x Helicoverpa armigera (assembly GCA_033682625.1). Taxonomy (NCBI): domain Eukaryota; kingdom Metazoa; phylum Arthropoda; class Insecta; order Lepidoptera; family Noctuidae; genus Helicoverpa; species Helicoverpa zea x Helicoverpa armigera. Next base: position 7,153,293 of record JAWIIS010000011.1, read on the forward strand.
GCAATAATTCACCAAGTCACCGATCCAAACTCAATTCATCAAAATACCTGTTGTAGGCAAAATTTTCCAAACCCCACTTAATGTCTCAGCGCTGTACTAAGTACCTTCATATTGTACCAATTCCATTGTATTTCGAACAAAACACTTTCAAAAGGACCACAGATTATCCCAAACAAACAATCGACGTTTTGTATAAAACCTTTGTGGAAAAATATATTTAGATACTTTCCGTAACAACGAGGTATACATATTCTAATTAATTTGAGTAGGTACAATATAATGTAGTAAGTGTATGTAAGATACTTAATATTCGCTTGCGTGGTTTACGACCTGTGTATAACGGGTTTAGCATGCAATATATTTTATAGTGAGGTCGTGTGTAACTAGCTTTATAAACGTTAATTTACGGCCATGTGATTTTATTGCAAAACCAGTTTATGGGTAGTAACGGAGATTTTTCATTTCAGTAAATATAAAATCAACAAAATATTTTACAGAGGCAAAAAAGTGTGAAGTTGTAAATGGTAACTAAATTGAATTTGGAATTTCAATTGGTTCCAATAAAAAATAAATCAAACTAATTTCAACTGTTAACTCGCCTAAAAACCTTTCTATTCAATCAATCACGATGTTAAATCCTGTAATCTGGGCTCACGTATTCAAAATCAAGCTACACCTTGTACTTAGCTGTAGGTACCTAGTTACCATGGTTACAAAACAAATCCCCCTACACAAACAGTTTCCTATGGTGCTGAACCATCAATTACCGTCAGTGTGTCCCTTTGTGCAATTTTCTTTGCATTAAACATCCCCTTGCAAATTCACACCCATTTATTACACGCAACAAAACTATCGTCGCAACGTGTGTTATCTATGGCAACGCTTGCTTTTATTTTATGGGGTGTTCCGTGTTTAATCTTCATTCACACGACGCAGTGACGTTGGTTAGCTTCTTTTAATTAAAAAAATATATAATTCAACCCCATGAAGGCCCACTTACAAAAAGGCCTAATAGAAAATGCAAAGGCAATCTTAATAGCCCGGTTAATTTAAAACCCGCTCAAAATATTCCAGCTCAAAATTCATGTGAGTAATTAAAAACCATGTTCACGGTATGTCGTTGGATGAAAACGGAAAAAAAGAATAAAAGCGTTTACATTAATTGAATTTAACAAAAGCACAGTTGCCAGTTTGTTATATAATTTCATATAAAACCGGGGCTAACTTTTGCACATTTACGCTGCCAACTTTTTCAAATTGTCCTCGTGTTATATTCAGCAATTCACTCATTCACGCAAAAGTTACCTTTTATACGTGCCTATGTACACATTTTGGTCAAACACGCACATGGAAAACAACTCTTTGTCGCATACTGTAAACGGAACTTTTGTATAAAAATGTGAGGGAAAGAATTTTTACGAGTGTGTGTCGTGTGTGAACTATCCACTTACGTTCGTTGGTGGACATCACGCACACTGGTGTAGTTAGCATTTTTTCGAGCACACACACATCGGAGGTAGATGCATTACGTGGTGCGGACACGGTTAGTTATCTCCTATTGATCTGGTCCAATTAAGTGCACCGACGCCCTGGGGAGCCGTGGCTGGCTCACGGCAGCTGGTCTTATCTTCGCTCGTGATATATATGTATTGGTAGCTTCCGTGTCGTAATTTTGCTGATGTTGTAGTGCTAGGTAGGACTGGGAGTACAATTCTCGGCGATCGTGTCCGGTCGGAGATTGCAACGGACTAAAACTATTGTGCTAAATACTCATTGTCTTTTGCCGATTCTGCAGTAAATATTGCTTGGACACGGAGCATTGTTTTGATTGGACAACCAATGGTATAGGTTAAAGATTGGATTGGATTAATTTTAAAACAGATCTCTGTTTATATGTAGCTAGTTTGAACTAGCTAAGTTTTTAACCTTTTTTCACTTGCATATTAATATTATGTTTGTTTTCATTTCGCTTACAAATCAGTTCGGAGCAATTTTAATCCTTTCCTAATTCCCAATGAAGCTTGAAAGGAAAAGGAAAAGGCAATACATTTTTAATTTATCTGGAAATGTGCCAAGAAACAACATAAAGCTTTGTAGTTTCCATATTTTCGTTGTACACACAAAAGATATCCAGCACTGCTTCAAAAAATATTTTCTATAGAATGCAATTCGTTAGGCATGCAATCTCAAATTCCACGAACTTTTCAATGGAACACTATCTCAAAAGGATGGTTCCTGTTACGAATATGTAGTGTATTTTTTCCATACAAGTCACATTTCTATGAAAGTTCTTTCATCAATGAATTGGGAAAGAAAATAAACTACCGTATGTTCCCATATTCAATCATGGTAATTTTGAAATAACAGATTTTCTTTTATTCTGTTAACAGTAGATTTCATCAAGTTAATAACCAAGTTATTTATGTACTAGCGACCCGCCCCAGCTTCGCTCGGGATTACAGTATTTTCCCACTATTCAATGTATGTTATAGTACATATAAACCTTCCTCTTCAATCACTCTATCTATTAAAAAACTGCATGAAAATCCGATGCGTAGTTTTGAAGGTTTAAGCGTACAAAGGGACAACGGAACAGAAAAAGCGACTTTGTTTTATACTATGATAGTGATGTAACTAATCAGTCAAACATAAAAATATTACATTCACTATCTTTCTTCACCTAAAGGTACTATAATCCTCTATCACAACCACATTTTTGCCTACAATGCATAACACACTCCCAATCAAACTGGCCTGAACAGTATTGTGTCATAAATACCTAAGCAGGTAGATTGTCCTCCCATAGTTTAGGCCCTTATCGCGTTTTACGAGCCCCACGGGAAATGAGGGGGCTGCTCCATTGGTAGCACAGCACATGGCTATCTGATTAATCAAATTAGTGTTTATACTGGAGATATAGTGACGTGGTGTGTTCGAGCCCTTAGTATGTTTAGCAGGTTATGAAAGTTGTGTAAATGGTTCGACCATCGAAAGTCACTATATGTTTTCAAAAAAGTTTTTAGCAGCAATATATAATATAATAGTAAGATGCAATTTTTCAGTTTTTTTTCGGAAAAATATCCTCTCACTTTCAATTTTAATTGCGTTACTTAGTTTTATTATATCGACTACTCTCATTTAACCTGAAAATCTGTAACATGCACAATTGTTACTTGTTATAATCATTACTGTTACAGCCTTTTTTTTATCGTCCCACTGCTTGGCACAGGCCTCCTCTCACACGGAGAAGGATTGAGCGTTATAATCATAAATTAAATAATAATGATTCGATTTGAGAACCTTCTCCTTTTAGGAAAGTCGGTTAAAAACTCCATAGCAATTTCCCCACCAATCCACACAGCCACGTTTTGGCTATTCACACAGTCACATTTGCGCAATTAACGTTCAGGCTCTCACATGCGAGTCACGTAAGCCAATGGCATGTAACGCACTACGTTACTTACCGTTGCATTATGCTACCAATGAGGTACGATGATTATACGAACATGTAACGAGGTTGGGGAGTGGCTGATGAGAGTGGAGGGATGTACGGGGATAAAGAAGAAGATAGATTTGGTGCAGAAGCACGTTTATTTGATTAAGGACGGATAATGACAACACTATTCCTCTTTATGTGTTAACCGTGCTAAAGTACATGCTTGAATTATGACATTAACATAATAGGAGAATAAACATCGTTAGAAATTAATAGGTCATTTGGTTGTTTTCAGATGGAGAATTATATTCAGGGACAGTCGCAGACTTCAGCGGTATGGAGCCGATCATCTACAGAGAACCTCTACAAACAGAGCCATACGACTCCATGACTCTAAATGGTAAGTAAATCAATCGAAATTGATTCAAAACGTCACATAAAAGTCATAATAAATCAACACACACAACCCCTAAATGTCGGCTTACGAACAAATAGAAGCCAATTACAATAAACACATCGATAACACCTCGAACACATGCTTTGTTTACACTGTGTATTTACATATCTACGGGCGATTGACTCTCAATGCGACTGTCAAACAGACATCCGCCATTATAATTGAATTCAGAAGCGCGGTAACTCCTTGTCAGCCGCGTGACATTTGACGTGTCAACATTCACCAAATCCGATTAAGATCGTATTAGAAATTATCGATTGAACAGCGATAGGGTTACATCATAGCGTAAATTGGGTGTTTAAATTCACTTCAATAGTAATTAGAGTTACCTACATTTGAACACACGTCTTTAAACTAATGGTGCATTTTTTATTTACAGCTCCGGACTTCGTGAATTCGTTGGTGCATGGAAACTTTGTCTATTTCTTCTTTAGAGAAACAGCTGTTGAATACATTAACTGTGGGAAGGTGAGATTTTCACTTTTATTTATTTAAGCACATAATGTAAGGCACATGTTGTATATTCTTGCAAGAGTACCTACTATACTCTGCGACACGATGGCAAATATCAACGCTCAACGGCGCTGCACGTCTGCAATTCATTGCTTGTGCGGTTTTACTGTACCGCTTCTAGAGAATTCTAAATGCATTTACTTGGTATAAATTAACACTGCATTTCTAATTCATGAAAAGATGTGCAAATCTACATATATTTTTTATGAGCACACACAGTAATATTTGCAATTTAAATTGGTTTTCTTCCATTCTTTAATGAAAGAAGAGGGTCAAAATTCAGAAAAATACGGCCAACGGCAATAGCCCAATGACTAAGGTGTCTGGTCTCACCCATCGGACTTTTTTGAACTGTTTAATTCTTTCAAAACTTTGAACTCTTCTAACACTTATCTTCACCATCTAGGCGGTGTACTCCCGAGTAGCGCGAGTGTGCAGAGACGACCGAGGCGGGCCGCATCGGTTCAAGCAGCGGTGGACGTCGTTCCTCAAGTCAAGGCTCAACTGCTCCGTCGCTGGAGACTTTCCCTTCTACTTCAATGAAATACGTAAGTTTCTTGTATGCTTTCCCATCTTCTTTATCACATTTAAAGGACCAATGTTAAGCAGTACCTCCTAAGTGCTCACCACTACCCATCATTACGACAGCGTACATAAAGGTGACAGGTAAAAACGAAAAATAATGATTTACGAACATATCTAGGCAAATCTTGCAACAAGGCAAAATGATACATTCCGAATTTCTCTACTTCCAGAATCAACGACCGAACTAATAGAAGGAGTGTACGGAGGTCTAAACGCGCAGTTGATCTACGGTACCTTCACGACTCCACCTAACAGTATATCGGGCAGTGCCGTCTGCGCATTCAGCATGCAGGACATTGCTGATACCTTCGAAGGAACCTTTAAAGAACAGAGCGCCATTAACTCCAATTGGTTGCCTGTTAATAGTGCTAAAGTAAGTTCTGCTGACACTTACAGATTACCTCCAAAATAACTGAGGGTTTTTGAAATTTTTTCTGCCACCGGGTGGCGCCACGTATGCGTCTGGTCCAAACAGCTGTCAAATAGTATGGAATTGTAGGTGCCGAACTTATTGTTTATTGAAATTCTGTTATATTGGAAGTGTTATTGATTTTATTATGGACTACGGTCAGAATAAGGTTTCCGAACTAAAAATTGAGCTAAGAGAGAGGGTGCAAAAGTCACTGGCACTAAGGAAAAGCTTGTTGAAAAATTTGTTAACACAATATGATTTAGTTTTTTTTATTTACTCAACCGCAATAGTAAAACAATAATGCAGTGCTTTAATTATAAAATAAAAAAAACACTAAAATCGTTCACTATTCATAGTAAAGATAAGCACTTTGACAGTTACCTGGACCTGACGACTCGGTGCTGCCACCTCGTGGACGCCATTTTCGAAAACCCTCATTGTTTTCATTGACACTTATTTTTGTCCTACCAATCCATCTATGCATAAATAGTAATTCATCTATTTGAACAACCCTGATTGTACATTAAAATAACAATTTATTTACTATTTTTTAGGTACCAGAGCCTCGTCCGGGAACGTGTCACAATGATTCAAGACAACTCCCCGACCAGACATTAAACTTCATCAAAACACACGCTTTGATGGATGAATCTGTTCCAGCTTTCTTCGGAGAACCCATCGTTATTCGTACTAGTTTCCAGTAAGTTCCATCAAATTAGAACTTTCATTATAATCACGATCTTTTCTTGCGGTAATATAATGTTTCTTATATCTTTTCAGTTATAGATTTACGCAGATAGCGGTAGATCCGCAGGTAAAAACTCCTGGAGGGAAAGCGTATGATGTCTTGTTCATTGGAACAGGTAAGTTTTGATTAACGTTAACCACATATCTAAATTATTATCAGTTCCTTAGATATATATAGAATATAATGTTGCATCCCTTGTTAGTGGACCATAAGTCCGTAAAGAAGCTTAATAATTAAACAACTCAGAAACGAGGTGTCCACAGTCGAATAAGTATTAATGCAATCTGAATTTCAACAGACAACGGAAAAATCATCAAAGCCATCAACGCAGTGTCCTACGACTCAAACAAGCGCGCAGTGCCGGTAGTTATCGAGGAACTGCAGGCCTTCGCAGCAGGGTCACCAGTGAGGGCACTAAGGGTCGCTAGAGCTGGTCGTGACGCCGCCCGGCTGATCGCCGTGTCAGACCGACAGGTGCTCAGTCTGAGGCTGCATCGGTGCTCCAGTGATAAGATTAGTTCTTGCTCGTGAGTATAGGGTTTACTATTTACTTTGAAGCATCTCTGGATACTAGAGAGTAAAATAATACCTAATATTTTTTTTTCTTTTTAATGATAACCCATAAATTCCAAAAATAAACAAAAACATACAGTTAGTACCTACACTTCAAAATAAAAATATAAAGATTTACAAACTGTTACTTGTTTTCAGTGAATGTGTGGCGCTACAAGACCCATATTGTGCGTGGGACAAACAGGCGGGTCGGTGTCGCGCCTTCTCGCACGGCGTCAGTCGGTGGCTCGACGAGAACTCTTTCTACCAGAGCGTCAGCACTGGCAGCCATAATGCTTGCCCTCACAGTAAGTATACAAGTAAATACCATAGAATAGAATCGCAAATCAGATAGAAATACCCAAAATATTCTACCAACTTAATACATGTTCTTCTTTCCTCAGGTAAAGACGCAGGTGCAGTAGGAGGACTCAGTTCAGGGCTATACGACGACGCCAGGGGAGAGCAGAAAGGAGAAGTCATAAACATCGTACAAGACAAGGACGGCAAAGGAGGTGGTGGAGGTAACGAAGGTACTTTTACTAACACGTTTCATTATCTGATGCTGTTTAGATCAATCATTGCATTTCATCACATTCTGGAACATTACCGATCTCACTTAGTCGAGCAAGATGATGATTAATGCTTTTGTTTTTAGGTCCTGAGGTGCTTGCAGCTGATCCGCCCCCGGCTGCGTACTCAGTAGAAACGTTAGCATTAGCAGTAGCGGCAGGTGCTTTAGCCGCGTTAGGTGCGGGCTTCGCAGCCGGCTACATCTGCGGCAGGAGATGCAAAAAGGACGACGACGACAATATGCCTTACCCCGATACTGAGTATGAATATTTCGAACAAAGGCAGAATATTAATAGGTTTGTATTTTGTTTAGGGTTCAATTGATTTGTGACTAACCTAGACTAAAACTAACACAAAATTCTTAACAAATAACAAAATATTAGTGTTCTGTTTTATAGGATGCTGTTCTTAATCCTACAAATACTGAATATATACGTCATTGCAGGATCCAAGCGGAGCCGAAGTTGTTACAGCAAGTAGAAGAAGTGACGTATGCGGAGCCAGTTCTAGCTCCTCAGCCGAAGCCGGCGTCCCCCCGCGCGACTCTGCGCAAGCACCCTCCGTACCACCCTCACCATGAGACGCTGTTCCAGTTCCAGCCTGACGCCTACCGTCGCGACAACTTCGGAACCCTTCGCTCGCATCAGGTCAATGTCAGTTATTCTCTTTTTTATTCTCTTGCATGGCTTGCTGTGATCGTTTTTACAGGTATGGGACGCGATCTGTTGGTTAAAGTTCGGGGCACAAGTTATTATTATATGGAGAGGAGAATACCTTTTCATATGACAGAAAATATTAAAATCAATTCCGATTTATCAAACATGTTGAAGATAAATAGTATCTTCAAGAAGAATGGGAATATTGTCATCTTTGTTATACCTGTATGAGGATACAGCGATTTGCATGACTTTCCAACATAACCACTAATACTTCTACTAACTCTATGCGCTCTAACCCTTTTCCTTTAATTATCATCAACTGATTCTGGTAGAACAGTTCAATGCTGTTACAAAGTAAGTTTAACTAAACTTATCTTCTCACCTTGCTCTCTCATCGTCACCCATAGTGCATGACTCTACATTATTTCGTAACTCATCTACCATGTTTACATTAATTAATTACATTAATTTAGTAACTAATCGTTTGATCCATTAACATCATGATTCCATTTCCATTGCCTTACCATTTTTGTTGAAAATGTTCGCGAGATTATGAATAAACAATTATGTCATCCACATATAAGACATATTTTGATCAAATAAAATTTTATGTTTCTGACATTTAGACTTCTGCAATTGAGTTGAAATACCTATAAATTAAAAAGAATCCACTTTGTAATATCTGCAGTAATTACTGTCTCCATTAAAATACTTTGAACATAATCTCAAGTGCATTTCAACCTGCTAATAACCATTCATTCATTCCACTAACTCACGCACGCTTATTCACCTAGGCATGTCAGTTAACACAGGAATATTCGGACCGCAGGGCGATGGGTACCGGCGCGGCAACGACAATGGCTTCTCGACCACGCGATCAGTGAAGAAGGTGTACCTCTGAGAAACAAGCGGGGCGGATTCGCGCGACCAAATGCATCATCATAAACATAATACGCACCACCACCATACTTTGGGTAAGTTCTGGTTTATTTCAAGTTTTGTTTCTTATGTACTAGCTTTTTCCTAAGGAATAATGAAAAGCTCCTTCACGAGCATATGACAAACTTATCTCCATACGAGGTTGTTCCATACAAACACACGATAAGTATAAAATCACAGCTTTGATCATGAGCTAATTTAACACGTTCAACGCGGAACGAGACCTTTTAGTTCTCGTTTGTGACGTTTTAGTATCGCGCAAGTGAAATCCTATGTCCATCTCATTTTGGCAAATGATATTTCTGTATGTTTCTTTACTGATAGAGTGAGACAAATATTTTTGTTCACTTTAGGTACATTGGATGTAGTATTTTTATGAATGAAAACGTACGAGATCTTATAGGTCTCGTTGCGACCAAATAGTAAAATCTTGCATCTAGCGCGGAACGAGAACTAAAGGATCTCGTAGCGATCTCGTGCGAATCCTCACAAGAAAATAATTAGTGTCGTGACAACTTTCGATGTGTGCATATCAATTACGCTATAATCAGGATGACGAATCGCAAACGCTGTCGAAAAATTTTAGAACTTTCTTTTAGTTCTTCCGAAGAACCTAACATAAAAAATGAAAATAATCAATCTCCAAAATCTTCAACTCTGTTACGAAAAGTGTTCAAACGTGTTCCTGGAGTGCGCAGTGAAAATATTTGTGTTAGCCCAAGTACTGGACATTCTTATCAAGAGCTTACTAATGTGTTTACATCACCACGCGTCCAAAATTGAACATCGTGCAGCACGTATAAGTTTCTATAAATATTTCGCATAAGTTTCTAATGCCTTACACTATAGTATTATAATAAATGATAAATTTTATCGATAATGTTGTTGGTCTTATTGTTTCTCATCACTATTTTTTTATCGATACTATGCAATATCTGCAAAACGAGATCTAAAAGTACTCGCATTTTCTTGCTATCTAGCGCAGAACGAGATCTAAAAGTTCTCGTTTTTCTATTTTGTAAATTTTCCATTATTGTTTTCGACATAACTTGAGGCGGTGAAAACCTACTGAAAGGTCTGATCATCTTCTACCTATACATACAAAAAAAATGTAAAATTATTCAAATTTCATAAAACTATTGGGGTTTGAAGTGACTGAGTCGTACGAGATCTGCTGGATCTCGTTGCGTTATTCCTGATGGATCACGACGAGAACTTATAGATCTCGTTGCGTCATATTAACTAGATGCATAAATGGGCTTCCGCGATGAACGTGTTAAGAGTTGTTCACAAAAGTTTGAGTACATTAATACTTACTTGTTATGTAATCTTCTACCAATATTGAAACATATTTCTGTGTTGCAGTGTCGCAGCGCAGCAGCGGCTCGGGCTCTGCGTCGGCGAGTGGCGGCGGATCGTCGTCGTCGCCGTCGCCGCCGTCGTCGTCGCCGTCGCCGTCGGGCGAGCGGCCGCCCACGCCGCCGCCGCCCGCGCCGCAGCCCTGCGCCTACATCTACCGCAACTAGCGCGCCGCCCCGCTCCCCGCACCGCACGTCGCCCGTGCCGTCTACGTCATACGGACACCGCCCCCTACCCACGTGACGACACTAAACAACGTGATTATGACATTCCAAAATTAAACATTGTTATTCGAATCGTATTCGACTGAGTGACGTTCGATCGAACGTGTTTTGTTATTGCCGACGATATTGACCCTCTAGTGAATGAAACGTGGATACAAAGTCGTATTGCCTGTATTATACGTTGAAGCTGTTGAGCGTTCGTGCTGAACGCACTTTCGAAATGGCGGAATTCTAAATGATTTGTAACTTGATAGTATAGATACTATGTTTAAATGTGGATTGTTAAAACAAATGCATGATACAAAACATTCTTCCATGAAAATAAATATAATATACGTACTGGTGATTATCCACAATCTAAATTGATCGTATCTATGGTCAGAGGATGTGAGACAAAAAAATATGTATTTTTTTTAAAAGACGGAACAATATTATCGATTGATGTATGTAAGAGGAATAATGTAACAAATTGTAGATTGTTTAGAATATACATAGTTTACAAATAATGTAGGTGAAAATATAAGTTTTTGTTGGTAACATGTTAACGAATAGTTAATTTAAAACTGTGATTGTCATTGCAGTTTTTGCAAAACTGTTCGATCGGCATTGTTTTCAACAAAATGGAAGAGTTGCAATGGAGTCACAAAATGCTTTTTTACATAACTACTATTTTTAGCATAACGTCATTAAATATAGGGAGGGTTCTCTTATTCTAAAGTTTTAGCGTTACTATAACTCGACAACGTTGGCTACAACACTGTACAATTCACCTGATAAAGACACATAAATGTTTTTTGTTCAACATGTTGTGTTGTGCAATGTTGCCGAGATATACCTAGATTAAACGATGAATATAACATTATAGTTGAAACAATGACATTATGAAACACAAAATATGATATAAATTATATTTACCATGTATAAAATGATATGTAAAGTTCTGATACTTATTCATTCATTAAAAAGTGCTTCTTATGGGTGTATTTAGATTACTAGGAGGTCGTTTTGATAATTATTGGATAATGTTATAGATTTAGCTATTATGTATACATAGATACATATAATGATAGTTAAGGCGGCACTGTGATGCCACATTGCCAATCTAGATTGTTGGTGCGCATCGCGTAGTTACGACCCGTAACTGTGATCATTGTGTACATACATTCTGTGACACTGACGACGTCTCCTTTTGTCTACTGTCGTTTCTATAAATTAACTTTCCAGAAATGTGGGCCAAAACGTTTGTAAAAATCCTTTTTCGAAAGACGTTCCTGTTGCTAATTTTGTAATTGCCGAGGAATTAGAATGTTCTCGTTGAATAATCGCTTTATGAATTATTTTGTAATCTAGCTAGCAGTTACTTTGATCCCGAGATTGTATAGTGTTCAGACTCATCTTCGCTCATTGTTGACAATTGAATGTGTGTAAAGAAAATGTCAATTCTATTTGTAATGACTTAGTGCCTAAGTGTGTGTGGCAGGATTGTAATTTGTACATTACAAAGATTCCGTTTTATTTTGGACTGAGTTAGTGCGGACATTAGCGCCTTTAGAGTAGCGATTACAGTAGACAAGACGTAATGAAACTATAGATACTGCCTCAGAGCTCTGGTGACATCTCTCGACTATGCTACTGACAATTACCTAATGTTATATCATCTAAAATGTAGAACACAAAATGGAGGTGTATTTTCTTGTCAGAGCTTTTTGGCAGTAAACAGAACATAATTTTTATACGCCATAATAATAAAAAAGGCATTCTCGACATTGCCTTCATAATACTCATGTTTATTTTTCATTTTTATATAATACCAAAGATGCCATGATTTTAATGTAAATTATTTATTTATAGTAGTGATTGCTAATAACATTTATTACTTAATCAAGTTGTTATTTTATATGAATATAACTGCCAATTTGTATACTTATTTTATAATTAACCAAAGCAACGCACAGTTTATTTTTTAAATTAATTAATCCATACGATATGTAGATGCTTTAATATGGCAGAATTGTTCGGAAAATGTATATTTGTAAACTGTGAAAATGGCAAACAGAATAAATATTAAAAGTATAAAGCTTGCAGTCCTTAGTCAAGTAGTATCTAAAGAGTATTTATCATGTTACAAATTACTGTTATGACGTCATAAGAGTTGATTGAATGTATAGTCCGTTATATGTGACCCTCCGAAGTGCTCCGTTTGGAGTCGTCGAGTCATACGTAGGGCTGTCAGTTGTCACTCAATCTTGTCAAAGCATAAACACGCGGTTGCCATTTTCACAGCTTGTAATGCGAAAATTAATGAACACGTACATACGTAAGTGAGGCTAGTACCTACTTGTAAATAGCAAGTTCTGTAATGTAATTAGTTTTCGTCGAGTAAATAATTTAAGCGTTAGCATGTAAGCGCAAGAAATTTTTGAAAAGTGAATTGTTAAGAATTGTTTTTTGTATTACTTAAAAAATAATATTGATGAAATGTACAATAACCATTTCTACGTTTAAATTACTGAACCACCTTTTTATACTCGTAAAGTTAATTGTAATCATAAACATGCCTAGAAGTTTCTTGTACTAAGCGTAAAAATATTGATTTATAATATATTGAGAATTATATAGATCGTATCGTAACGTAGATTATAATAGACCGCTTAATTTTGTTTGAAACTCGAAGCCTTAGTGTTAGAAATTGAAGACTTTTATTGAAATAAAGAACTAAGTAACAGATTGGATTAAATAAAGATGATCCGCAACTTTTATTAAAAAATATAATGTTAAGGTATAGCTCGTTACGTCACGTTACTCTCAAACTATCCATCACATAATTACTATATGTTATAGCATGTAAATACGAAGAATGAGTTCTAAAGCCAGGCGGGTAAGCGCCACTTTTCACTGAGACCTGGTATATGGTTACGCGACACGCTATTCGTTAAAAATTTACAGAACGTTAAAGTATACCTTAATAAATTATATTCACTTTTAATGACTATTGCCTTAGTGCAAAATTAGATGTATGCCTCGATACTCAGTGAACTGTAGGCCTCTACAGGATAAGAAAGTAAATACGTTTGGTTTCGCTGCGTACGTCATATTTTTCTACTTGGAAAGTTTTCTCGGAGTTCTAATTTCAAAATTGTGCGTTAGAATTTTAAAATTAGAATTGTTAGCAGCAACGCATAGTTTTTGTTTTCTACGTAAAGGATTTCTTTATCACAAAATGTTCAATATCACATTTTAGTATATTTACTTAACTTAACACCTTATTGGCCACGATTGCCTGCCCACCAACCAATAAAAATTATGGTAAACATTGCAGAAAGATACGATTTTTTATTATTTTGGTGATTGTACCATGAACTTGAAAATTCAAATGTATATAACATTTTGTGATAAGGAAACGGGACGGTATATCACGATGTAACTGTGGGAAGTGCCTAACTATATTACCTATTTGCACCTGTAGTATAAACGAAGCCCGTTAATTCCCATGAACCGACCATTAATTACCAGATTTATAAGCGTTAGTTTAAATTTAAACTTTGTTCCGCCATCTTTGCAGAACCGCGCATGCGTGATGGAAGTCTGAACACAGATTAAAATTAAACTTTTATCTTCCATGCTAAGTGATAGTGAGTTTCTAATAGTGTGCCTTTAGTATCGCATAGTTACCGCCCTTTAGAAACTCGAAAAGAATATTGGAAATAGGTCTATCTATTTATTTTTGAACCTCATGAACAGTCATAACTTCATACAATTTTACTAGTAGTCATAATGTATACGTCATCATTTACAGATAAATTCACTTATTACATTACCTGTTATTCCAATTCACTATGTCTATACCTGATGATAGTTTGGTAATCTATGATAAACCTATGATTATTAAAATTACCTTTTCATTCTCATAAACTCATACATGTTTTGTACTATCTTATAATTTGCTCTTTTCTCCAGTGACATGAAAGATGTAGCCATGTAGTCTCTGTTTTGAGTGTAACCTATGTGTGGCCTCCGAACCATTGTTACAGTCGAGTCGAAACAAAGTTTAAACTTAAAGCAGAGTCTAGTTTTAGTTTCTTTTAAGGCATAGGTTTAAGTAGGGGTTTTATAAATAATAATGCAAACGCAATTGCAGTGATAGAACTGTTACACCTTATTCGCTGCCCGTATTTATAGAGTGCAATTTTTTTATAACTAGAGACAAATAGATTGTAAAACATTGATTTGCAAAATATGAAATAGTGAGCTCTGTGAAGCAAAGTTTTATATTTTACTCTTCATTGTTTGAAATGTTATGATCATTTTCTCATTAAAATATTATTAATATTATGCTAAATATTTTAGCAAAGGATAAAATGTATTCCTTTTCTTTAGTAAATAAAATATTGAAACTCGAAACTGCTTATTTATTTGAACCCATGGACAATGAGTGATTCCGGTCAAAATATCCACTTCGTACGAGACCTATGCAATTAAATAGTACTAATGCATTATGTAGAGTTACTTTCAATAAAAAAGTAACTCAAAAGTAAACAATGATATTACGCAACAATAAATAATTTCCTAAATCTCGAAATTGTACCGCCTTATTCGTATTCGTATAAATAGTGGCCAATGATATTTTCCAGGTTTTCATTTAAGACCACAAAGTTTCAATAAAATTGGTCCAGCAGTTCACGCTCGATGCGGGAAAAAACCGGCCTAGTGCGAGTCGGACTCACGCACGAAGGGTTCCGTACCATCCAAACTATTATTAAAGACACTGTTTTAATCTTAACTTACCGGGGCATTTCATCTGTAGGTATTTCTTTTTACAGTTTGCCATTGGAACTTTCTTTTCTATTTTAAAATATTTAAGAGGGCTTTGTGAAATGTTAAAACTAATGACTATATTAAATAATCCCCCGCACCTAGTTTTTATTCGCTTTATTCCGAATATCGGGCGGCATAATCCATAACGAGGCCTGGCCAACTAATTAAAGACACGCCATTTTCTCACAGGAAGAAATACAAATGATTCATATTATTGGAATTACCTTTCTACAACAACATTCCCTACACTATAATTAAACATTCCAATAAGTATTAATATTTGGCTTATTTCACTTTACATCAATAACAGTACGACATCCCTGAACGAGCAAGCGGTCAGTTTTGTAGAAGTCGCTAAGGGAATTTTCTTCCATGCTTAATAAAAATGTGTAAAATTGATCGATGATCCATGTACACCTTATTGCCATGGTATTTTTCGCCTATTACCAGTTTTGGTTTCATTGGATTTGCAATAGGCCAAACCAAAACCGTCATAAGTTGCCCGATCAAAGAGTCATATTTACTAGGTACTCTTGCAGTGTTTTTCATAACTTACATAACTTTAATTTGGAAAGTCATAATGACCGGTAAATTATGCTAAAGCCATGTTTCATTCACTGAGAAACAATTGTTTATAAACACTGTTTCAGAAACAATATCTACATGTTTCTGATACATATAATTTTGTTTCAGAAACATATAATTTTGTTTCTGTGGACGATGTGGTCGGCAGTGTTTCCGAAACATTGTGCTGTAAAAAACATCTACGTGATGTTTCAGAAACTGTGTATCTGAAATATTGTTTCCCAGTGAATACATGGTTTAAGCTTATAAAAATATGTTTATTTCTGAAATACATCATCTGCAACTATATCTAACGGTTCATGAGATACAGCCTGGTGATGGACGGACGGACCGATGGACAGAAGAGCGAAAACAATAGGGTCCCGTTTTACTCTTTGGGTACGGAACCCTAGAAAGGGAAAGAAAAAAGTGCGCCTCTGTGTGACCTCCGAAAAGGTTCGTTTTATTTTCTAACTCAAAAGACATTGTTCCATGTGATTAAAAATAAAAAAAAGATTGGATGCATTCCAGGTTTCTAAAGTTGAATTATGGACATCTTAAGCATTTCTAGACGTTTCACTGACAGTGACGTTTGTGACGTTATTCACACATGTGAGTGAGCTGATCGTGAACAATGTTTATTTTCGTTTTGAAAATTTTATAAAAATAATTTGTTAAAATGGAAACTAACATATTAAACCAATTTGCGGTTAATTATAAACAAATACTCATTGATGAAATTGCTTTAGAAGGCCTTGAGGGGATTTCAGTGGATCTTTTATGGAGGCGATTACGAAAATGTTTGTCTGCAGAAATCACCCACAAGATGAGAGCCCGATATTGGACATATATTGTGAATTGCGGCAAGGTTTCTGTCTACGAGTTACCAGAACCCCTGCCACATGTCCAATTACTTGATAGATATGAAATTGTTGATGAGAATTCTGGTCACCTGAAAGAGCCTGTGAGTAGTATTTATAATTATTACCATAAAGAAAAGATAGGATTCACAAACTGTAAACCAGTGGCACTCCGCACCTAAGACGACCCACTGACCAAATAATTTTATATTTACAATCAAAATTCAGCTAAAAATAACAAATATTTATTCAATAAATTGATGCATTAGTCTTATTTAAGCAGTACTCTATTTGTTAAATAGCTATTTAAGTAAACAGTTTTATCGGTATTACGGCTTCTTAAATGCCTACTCAAATAAAGACAACTTCTATGTACATTTGAAATAAATTTCAGGACTGCTATCTGGATGGCCCTTATGAATTCAAACCGATTGAAGGAGAATTTGGCTCCTCAAAATATTATGACACAAGAAAATTAATTCCTACCGAAGTTTTAAAAAGTAAACCGTATGCTGCTATAATCTCTGAGTATGGAGACACCTTAGCTCTGGTTGCTAAGAAGGAGCACAGGTGGCGAGCCTTGGCCCCACATATGCCAATATCTTATTTAGCTCAGATGACGAGCGTTCATTACTGTATGTTGGAGTTGATAGGAAAGTCTAGAAGTAATGTAAGTATTATATGTAAGTATACAAATACTAGCTGAAAGCCAAACTATTTAAATGCCCAATATGAACAACCAACGTAACATATAATTCAATAATTTTTTGATAGTTCCTTTTTTGGTATTATGTTAAAGTTGTTATTACAGTAAAAAGTTACCGTATTCCTTCACAATTTTTATTTTATTATGTACACATTTTAGGGCCAATCAACAGTTGGTCTTACAAACCTCAATAAAATAACCAAAGACCCAAAAGCACTGTTCTATATCCGTAAGTATTTACACGGCTTAGACTTGATTGGATCTCGAACTATCACAATGGTTATAGCGGGAAGAGGAACTAAAGTTTTGCTGGTCCGATTAAAGAGGTTCAACCAACCAACAGTTCTCACAATGCCCAAACAGGGTGTCCTACACGATGTCATAGAATATTTGATGAAAAAACCAGATTACAGTGAGAAAATTGAAGTTATCTTGAAAAAAGGACTGATCACGCAGAAACAGAATAGGAGATTGCAGAAAACTGTGAACATCTTCAATTTTGTAAGTACCTATTTTACTTTCACAGATCTTTTTGCACACTTTTTGCACACCTTATGTTAATTGGAAAAATAACCTGCATTATTTATTACACCCTTAGTTACTTTTCAATCTCCAATTAAAGTCTTGGATATTCAAAACGTTTATGATAAAATTAAAAGAATTATTAAAATGATAACAGGAAAAATAAAGTAAGCCATATTACACATATGATATTAATTTCAGGAAGAGAGAACTGTCATAGCTGAGGAGAAAGGAAAGAAAACAAAGGGTAATCTGAAAAGAAAGTTCATTTTCCTATCTTCTAAAAGTGACGAATCTTCCGAATCTGATGAGGACTCACAGGAACCTCCTCTCAAGTGCCAATACAAAGTTGGTGTGAGCCTCATGAGACAGGCCTATGAACGGGTCCTAGACGCTGGACTCGAAGGCCTGACTCAACTCCAACTCGCCCAATTGTTGGGTATTGAGTTTTATACCAGTAGAAGCATTTGCAAAATCTTCAAGCAACGCAATATTGTTAGGGAGTACTTAGAGGATAAAGGAAAACAAAGGACAGCTAGGTAAATATTTTAAAATCATTGCAAGAATAATATTGTTAGATGAAAAACTAAAAATAATATCTTATGTTAAAGGTATATTGCCATAGCTGCTACCGGAGAAATGGATGTCAAATATGCAGAAGAAAAGAAGAAATTCCTAGAATACTTACAAAAGAATAAAAGTAATGATGAACCAACACAGGAAGAGGTTCCACAAGTACCGGCAACATCAGAAGATGAAGACATACCTCTTAAGAGAATTAAACTTGAAAAAGAAAAAGTACCTGATACCGAAATTAACAACCAAACAAACAAAAATAAAGATAATTCTGATGAGACAAATACAAATATGGACGTTGATGCAGTTGATGCAGAACATGTAATTACCGAAGTTAAAGTCCTTGAAGGCTTTCAGAGCGCAAAGACGCTAGGAACATTCAAGAAAAACCCCACACTCAGACAGCTGACATTTGCTAATGGTATTTTCAAAGTACTGAAAGATAGACAATTTGTTTGCGGATACATCACACTAAGCAATTTAGTTGCCAAAGAAATAAATGAACCGCCCATGGACTCGAAAGCACTGAAATCATTTATACAGAAGTTGGTCACAGATGGGCATATCAAAATTTACAAAATGAAATGGCCTGGCGTACAAAAATATTCAGTGTTAATTTGCGCTCCGCATGTAAAGCCAACAGATCCTTTAATGAAAGCGAAATACAAAGAGATATGTATGAGAGCCGTCGCGACTAAGAAAATGAACATCAAAAAAGATAATTCAGAAGGGGGAGTCCCATGTCTTGCACAATTTTCGTATCCACGCTATATGAAAATACAGAAACTGCACGAGTTTCTTACGAAATTCGCTTATTTCGAATATGTGCCTCCGGAATCACATACTTTATCACGTGGCTTTGTCAGCATAGTTGATTTTATTCAAGAAGTAACGATAGAGTTCGTTATAAACAATTTGGGTACTATGGGCAAGACGGAAATCAATCAGTTGATAAAGGAAAGCCACCTCCAAATGAAACTCAAAGACGTTCCAAAACATATTTATGGGACACTATTGGGGTCTAACACTCTTCAAAATGCGTTGAGGTTGAATTTAAAAGTGTTAGCCATGCTTGGGCTCATTCAGCTAGTGAAGCAGCCAGCACAATCAAACAACAGCACCGGCGTAGAAACATACACAAGTTTCTTATTCTTCGTAAATCGTCGGGCGACAATATTAGACACTACCGGTATATGGCCTAGAACCACTGAAGAAGAAGTTACAGAAAAATCGTATTATTTCGATACATTTGAAGATGTGACTAAGTATTGGAACGATGTGTACCAAATCAGCATAAACACTGTCATAGAAGTAGCTAAAAGAGGCAGAAAACAGCTAAAGCCGCCACAGAGGTTGGAGGAAGAAGTCCAAATACACGACACTGGAGCTCGGTATGGTGACGGCAATGGACCATGTGGCTTTGACTCGTGCTTCTACATGGAAATACCACGACTTTGGCAAACCTACTACATGAGGCCTGCACAAAGTCACACTTCGCAAAAGAATAAAATAACAGTCAAACTGCCCAAATTGAAAATAAGTAAGAAACCTAAACCGAAACCACCTCCAAAAGCGCCAGTAGAAAGATTTAGAATTGAAAAACTATCTCGTAGAAGAAACGATGGCACAATAAGGTGGTCCAAACAGGACGATATGATCATAACTATGTGCAAAGCTGCCATTGCGATAATGAGTCCTAACTCACAACCCGGCAGTGTCATAGTTAGAAACATTGCTGCCAAAGATATTCTTTCAATCACGGACCCTAAAAAAACGAAAGTCGTGTGCCACAGACGAGCCTTAGCACTGGAATCAGACTGCTCATTGATTCATGAAAAGCAGTGCATCATTAACGAACTGAGGAGGAGACCAAATCTGATCCAAAAATATGAGGGACTCCTGAAGAAGCTGAAGATTCAATACTCGACGAATATGTCGAAATTTATCAACAAAGCTCGTATTCCCATGATGGAGCTGGTGTGGTTAATATCCGAGGTGATGCGATCTAAATCGTATTTCCGACAGGTTCCGTGTGTCGCCTTGGACCTAGAAGATTTCCACAAACATTTCACAATAATAACATCCATGGAAAGTAAACTGTGTAACATGTTTAGGATACCTGAAAATATCGTATTGAAAGAGACAATCGTACTCACGATAATGCAGACTTTCGATTCTGATATCAGTACAGAAATGGGCAAAAAAATATACAACACTTTCAAAAAGTATCCCGAAAAGTCCTTGAGAGCTGCTGTGGACCAGCTTAGAAAATGCGGCGCCATAGCTGCTAAGGAGAAGATATTTAACAACCAGATGCATAAACAAGATTTAGAAGATATATGTCATTCGTCATACAAAATATCTGCGCTGTATCAACGCAAATGGAGTAATCGTCTGAACTCTGATTATGTCGACAATGTTTATACAATATTAGATGCAGAGTCTGAGAATGATGTAAAAGGTTCTGCTGAAATGAACACTGTGTATTGTGAAATGCATGCATATGATGTTTTAGACATCGTTTCTACCACGGTGCCCGTTATCACCGCCCCGCCTGGTGCACCAATGATGCAGGAAGAGATCAGCGTTTTAACCATAGACACTAAATACAAATTGAAAACGGGAACGTTGAGGTTGAAAAATAAATCTGATTCAATCAGTATTTCTGATTTGTACAAGCACTTGGATACCGATAATGGTGTTAAATACTTGTCAAGGTAAATAATATTCCAAATATAATTTATCGCGCACTTGTATGGTTCGTATACTCGCGTTGGGTATCTAACACCGTAAAATTTTCTTTTTCAGTTACACTTCGATAGATGGTAAAGAAATAATCAAATCAAAACTAGATACTGAAGATCCTATAGTGCAACATTTGAATGAAAAAGCTGAAAACGGAGCAACATTTGCGGAGCTCCAGGTAACTATATAAAACGAGCTTCCTGCGAAGTTTCACCGACTACGTTTTTAGTTAGGTACTTGTTTTGAAGCCACTTTTTGTTACAGAATATTACCGGCTTTGACGACACAATACTGATCAAAAAATTACAAGAACTTGAAATGAAGAAAGTCGCCAAACGCGTTGGCTTCTACGAAAATGTTATCGTCCTTACCAAGCACATAAAGCCTTGGACAGTTAAAATAGGAGACAAATACATAGTAGTAACTCCTTGGCTGACTTTAAATGGCAAAATAAAACTTGAAATATTCTTCAAATGGTGTGGTGTTGTCATGAATTTAATATTCGAAAAGCCAGGATCATCTATTGTATATTTATCCGAAAAGTGTGAATTTTTGACATACAGAGCTGTCCAAGATATTTGTATGTTTCTCGAAAAATATGAGTGTATCAGTCTCTGTTCTGTTAAGGGCCCAGAAGTAGATTTGTTTTCAGATGAAGATTGTGAACAAGAAATAACTGAATTTAATCCTTATGTTGTTCCCGAAAAGATTCTAGCGCATCCCCTGAAAAATTCCCTAACAATATTCTGTTATGTTAAGAAAAAGATTTTAGATTCACAGTCAGATGATTCGTTAATGGATAAGTTATTTAAGTGTTAATTGTTTATTTATAGAAAACTCTCTGTTGTTATATTATAAAGATAAATAAAAAGACCCATGTACCTTAAGACCATGTTTTTATTTACACGATTCTAATCTGAACTCTGAGAACCCAATATATACGTACGAGCTCTTAGGAGAACATCACTGTTGGCCAGTGCTAAGCTTATAATAGCTTTTGCTGATTGTACTTCGACAAATTGCCGCCCAAATCGCATCGCAGAAATTCGGATCACAGTTTTGTGTGGGAGTCCTTACCCTTACCTAACTTCCGCCTACGATTCATTGAGTAATTTGGTCACTCATTCCACCGTAATAGAAATTCAACGATTGCTCGGTAGATGGCGTGCCTATATTGTGTAGGAGGTAGATGTGTATAACAAATGGTAACACTCAAGCTCAACATTTACTCGTATAGGAACGTAAAGAAACAAAAATAGTACAAAATATTAAGTTTTTGCAACCTAAATTTATTTTGAATGATTATAATGACTAATTTTGCAGAAAATATTGTTTGTTTACAGTTAATAATCGCTTATTTAATCTTAGATTTTGAAACATTTTGCAAAAAAATCAGTGCCGGGGAGAAGCTAAAGCTGTATGTTTAATAAATGAAATTATATAATAATAGTATGTAATATTAAATGAGCTTAAAATTAATGCTGATTAAAAGATAAAAGCAAACTAGTTCTTAATTTGTAGGAATACTTTTTTCGGACGAAAGCATGGTTTTCGGATGTATGAGTAGAAAAGAAAAATAAGTATAAAAAAGGAATACTTTGTAAACATTTTTAACTATGATAATAAAATAATGAAATTCCAATAACACATAGGCTGTATTCACTGACCTCTATATTTACTGTATTGCAGAAGTGCCAGAAGTATCTTTTTAATTCTGTGTTTTTTTCCAGCCGCGGATGAAAAGCGGTCTGTTCACAGATAACGAAAAGATATCCGGCGATCGATTGTCATTTGTTTAGCTTGTCTATGGAAGTTTTTTTTTTCTTGTAGCAATTATTTCAAAGGGAGTGAGTGAAGTGAAGTGAAGTAGGGCAATCCAAAATTCGCCATTTTTGCTTGTAGTGAAGGGAGATTTTTTATTTGTCAGGCTGGAGGACAAGGAATATTCAGTAAAAAGTGTGTCATTAGATTTAATTTCTCGTAGCGAAGACTTTATTTAAACAGAATCTTAGTATAATAGTGTGGTTTTATTTATTACTAACGTTTGTATGTAGTGCTACTTCCCCATCGTAAAATTTGCTCGTTGGTGTGTCGCTTTAGCTAATTCAATGGCTATGATATCGAAGTTTTAATACATCGTGTCGCTTAGACGTTCTCCGTACGGGATAATATCGAGAAAGAGAGGCGACGCCTTTAGAAATGAGCAGGCCTCAAGGCGGACGCATTCAAGTCCCGGATGACCTTAGAGAGATCTTATTGGAGTTCACCATAAGTTATCTGCTGGAGCAACCGGGGGACGTGATCAACTACGCTGTCGAGTTCTTCACAAGATTACAAAGCAACAGGACGACCACCGTAGTGAGGGGCCCTACCGCAGCCGCCGGCACCCCTGATGAGTCCATAATATCAGATGAAGAAGGTACTAGTCCTCTCATATTTACCTAGACAGTAATGTTACCGGTTGACTGCATCACTGAGGTGGGTTTAGTACAGCTATGCCAGTAGACGCTAGGAATCTCAACCCTCCCATTTGAATGATAATGTACACCGTCCATAGTGAGTTCCACATTATCAGTGACCAAGTAATTTAGTTATATTGCATTTGTGATATGAATTGATTAAGATACTGATACATACTATTCATATCTAGCCATGCATACAGGAGTAAAATATAAAATAATATGGAGCTCAGCAGCGAACCACCAAATTTATCACAAAAATCAAACAAACATGTCTGGTTAATATTTTATTTTTAATTAGTATGCTGTGGCGCTATTTGTGGTGTTACAGTGACCTAATTAATGCATATGTGTTGAAAACACATTGTATTCAAATATTATCCAAAAAGTTGATGAATTCATTCTCATTATGTCACAAGTTCTGTTTATTTATTGGTCTCATTTAGTCGGTTGATAATTATTTGCTCATTGATAGCTTTTTCCAGTACATACTTAGGTATTTAGCTTAGATTAGAGAACTGGAATGCTAGCATCCTCTAGCATGATGACAAAATTAAAACTACACTCTAAATTTACCCATTTTTATATAGACTTGAATAAAAAAATATAAATACTCTCTTATAGCCAACATCTGTAATGATTCAATTTTTGGCAAACTGCCATTACAGTTTCAATGGTATATAATTTTATTTATGGAAAATATAATATTTTAACTGTTGCCAAGTGATAAATTGCAAAGAAAGACATAATAATGTCTAGTTGTGTATCTTTAATGTTTATAATCTGAAAACTTTCCCAAACAAATTAGAAATAAACTCGAGTTAAAGCAAAATCAATGTAGCGGTCAACAAAAATTGTCTTGGGTTAGGAAAACTGTTGAATAGTAACAGCTAGCCTGCCTAAATACTGAAAACGAAGACATGAAACTTTGGAGAACTCTACAACAAATGCAGGTTTTTTTACATAAAAATTGTTTGGAGAGGCATAAATTCACACTGTTTACTATACGCTGATCCTATTTGTGTGTTTGTTTTTAAAGCTTTGAAGTTGTGTGATGATGAGATTGGCTTATTTTTCCATGTCCGCCGCCGAGTTTAACGTCGTGAACCGAACCAGATGTCGGCGTACGTACACGCGTGTTACGTAAAATTAGCTGAGCCTATGTAATGACAGGTAGCGCACTATCACAACAAAATTGCTCAGGTGCTAACCAGACCTTGAGTTATGTTTGTGTTAGACATTTTCTCTCATTGTTAGGATCACTGTTCAGAGCAATGTGCCTCATTTGAAAAGCCATTTGAAGGAACATTACCAAAATGACTCATTTTGAAAAATACTTTTTGTCGCAACTCTCTTATGATTTTTACAAAGTGAGGCAATTACTGTATTTCAGCGGTGAGTTAGTTGTAAACACCTGTTGATTGATATTATGATGTCATAGTCTCTATAATTAGGCTAAAATATTTTAAAAGCGCTCAAGTCATGGCTTACCAGATTAAACTGTTAATTTTCACTCACTGTTATTAAGTGTATGAGATCATTTTTACGCCATTTTTCGAGCGCAAAAAATAGAAACTGAAATCAAAACTTTGTGATAGTGAAATTTTTCACATTCATTATGAAATGGATTGATGTACAATACAACAGCAATGGTTCACATCCTGGTTTGTTTAACTGTATACAATGTTATCTGCAGAATAGATAGTGTCATAGAACATTCATTAACTTCAATGCTAACTGTGAAAGAAGCATGTAAAAAATATAATTACTTTATAGTTCAAAGGTATCATACCTATGTAATGATACCGGCGACAATTACATGGCGCATAAATTGTAAACACACGGATATATGTAGTACATAAATGGTATGGTAAAGTACATAAATAATAATATCGAACAGGAGCTTAGTAGGAAGGTACTTAGTCTGAAAGCAACTTTCCAGTGTTATTAGCTTCACTTAAAATGTCATTGAGAGCAGAATAATTTGGTTCCGTGTTATCTGATTTTCCTTGGAAACAACTGCCGCTGCTGTTTGGGCCCTCGCCGCCTGGTCTTGGCGTGTTATTAATAATGCAGTTTGTTAAATTGCCGGCACTGCAACACATACTAAACACACTAACTTCACTTTCTCTGAACGCACCACACTCAACGTTTCTATAGGTACACTCAATTATTTAATCAAGTACATATCCCAGCTACTGTTTCCTTCGCGTGATAGTACAATCGATTCTTTACCAAGTGCACGCAAGACAAGTGCAAGGCATTAAAACAAGAAACATTAATGAAAGTAATAATAGCAATTTGTTGCTCGCCTCTTCTATAATTGCCTTATAAAATGTCAATTTTCCGCCGTTCTTTTACAATGATGAGCACATTATCGCCAGTGGCTTAGCCTTCGGTTATCTAAAACAAGACGTACAAATAGCTGGAACATAAAATAGTCCGTGTCTCCAAAGCTGTCTAAACATTTTTAGAGTCTAGGCTACATATGCCGAACACGGATGTTTAATGCAATAAACGGAATTCACCTTCGGGAAGTCGATAAGCTCACATTGCAAACCTTTACACGATTACTTAGTATTGGACTACGTGTTAAGAATTCAGAAGTAGCGTCAAACACGTCGAGTGAGCCATTTGGGAAGGTGCCCGAGATTCGGAAAGCAACTTGTAAACAATGTTTGCGTTTTAAATACATTACATACAACTAAACTACACATGTGTCGACCGAATCATCTGTCTTACGACTGTTTGCGTCATATAGTACAAATATGTTTCTAAAGTAAACCTTTTGGATACAAAACATTTGGGAACAGATGCAACCGAAACACGTCAGGTCACATCTCATTATAAGGCCTTCAGCACATGTGCAAATGTTAGCTTATTTGGTAACATCACGAAGTTCATAATAAACTTACCTATAGGATGGATATTTACTGAGTCACGATAGTGCTCTAAATGTACTTCACCGTAGCAAGCATTAAATTATATAATGTTATTTATGGAGGCAGTAATAACGTATCATGTGATTATATAGGCCCTTCAGAAGTACTCGATACGTTTTACCAAGATAACGATTGAGTGTTTGTTTGAGTTTAAAATCATTAATGGTGTGAATACGCTATTATAAAGCCTGTTAAAACGCCTGAGCGCATAATGAGACAGTTTTAATTTTGGAATAAATAAAATACATTTGACCCAATTTTAATGCAGTTAATAACCAAACGTATTTAGCATAAAATTGAATCTATGAGACTAATAAAACAGCTGGCATATCGCTTTATGAGTATGTTTACAAACTGCATTACTAAGCTGTATTCTGTATGACAGAGCCGCCAGTGGCGCGCTTTAACACCAGACGCAAGTCGGTGTTCGCGGAGACCTATGACCCTGAGGAAGAGGACTCCGACGAGGGGACCACGACCGTGTTCCCCAAGTCGGATGCACAACGCCAGCGTCTCGCCGAGGCGGTGCGCAGCATCCTGCTGTTCCGCTCCCTCGATGCTCAACAAATGCAGCAGGTTAGTGCATCTAATTGGAGTTCAGTTTGATATTTTAATGTATTATAAGGCTAGTCTGAACTTGTAAATGTCGATGCTACCAAAATGTTCTGCGTTTAACTTGCAAAGTTCACGATTTCTGACGAACATTTTTGAATATTTTTACAGGAAAACTGTAGTGGTTCAAATCCACACACAACCTACCATTAGATTGTCTTAATCTTTTAGAACAATAAACTGTTGAGGAATTCCTCTAACTAAGGGAACAGACATACGCCATAATTATTCAAATAAGGGTATGGGACCGTCCTTTTCAACTTGAAGTGTTCAAAGTTCTCAACATACATAATGTCTTTTCAACTGACTGCGGTTGCTCGCTGTAGCACACGAGTCGACCAGCTGCAAAGTCTAATTAAAGTAATTAATGTCAGAACTCTAGCTTTCTTGTTGTGCCTTTGAAGAAGCGCTTTCTATCTGTCAGTGAGTAGTTGCGAGCTCAGGTGATACGCTTCCTTAGAACTTTAGCCTTGTTTTTAAATGAAAGATAAAATACGTTGTTTAATTCAGGTTTTTCCAAGATATTTTATTTACGTTATGTTAATAGATTCTAATCATTCCTTAACATGACAATATACAGGACATTGTTTCACACACTTCGATAGTTGTCTGAATGGTAGATCGTGACCATGTCACAAAATACATAGGTACAGAAGTCAATCTACATACAAAGCGCGTTCGAGTCACGCAAACATAGGTGTCTATGTGTGCGTGTTCACAGACGCGCTGTCTCAAAACAACTCAAAACAGTGCGAGCGCGGCTGTCGTTTTCTTGAGATACGCGCGCCACACACAAGGTAAATAAATGTGCACGCGTTGTGATACTAACTATAATTTGACTGTAATATTTTTAATTTTAATAACAAAAGAAAAAGTAATAATGGAGCAACAAAAAAAGTCGTATTAAATTGTTCAGTGGACGGTTGTTTTAATACAACTAAAACAGTGAACAGTCGTTTTTTTAGCCTGCCGTATTACCTATAGTATGTACCTGCTTATTTTCTCATATTTCGATGGTTCGTTTAATAAACGCAGTTGGTAGGTACAGTTAGGTGGGTAGGTAAGCGGCCCGGCGGCCTCTGGCCCAATGCCGTAATAAGTTTTGCTAGTGTCGACCCAGGCGAATCTCCCGACCTACCCTCAAAGATTATTACTAGTAGGAGTTGATAATTTTTGTGATCATGGCAAGAGTATGTTGTAAGGTAGACGAAATAAAACTCGCACATCAAGGTTTCTGTAGGCAGAAGCAAGCTTAGATCAGGGACTGTACCAACCCATTACATACAAAAATATTTTTTTCGCAAGTAAAGAGTAGGATAAGTAGGTATACATATATTTATGAATAACAAAATTATAAATTGCGGTTTCTAAAAAAGTTCGGTATCTCGTTCAAACGAATTTCCTTTGAAAGTGTTTATTAACCTCTTGTAAGCCATATTAAATATTTTATTATTAGGTATTGGTTTACCACTACCACGTTAGTTTTATAAAAAAGTTGACAGCCCTAGCGCGACCGCCGAGTTTAGGCATGAAAAGTGAAGTACATACATGAGATTGACTTCTGTACCTATGTATTTTGTGACCATGTTCTTATCGACCACAACTGAACAAGCGTTGACACATTTAGTACTGTTTTGTACAAAAAATTAGAATATTGTTACCTAACGCTCACATTAGTAACAGTCTAAAAAAAATCGCTATCCAAAATTAGCACGTGTAGAGTTCGGTACTAGGAAGCTTTCGCCTGTAACTATAAATCTTTGGTGAAATTTTCCGCGAGTACGTGCATTATAAACAGTCGTGATGCCTGGGCTGCGTAGGTGCTGGACGCGATGTTCGAGAAGCGCACGGAGCCGGGCGAGTACCTGATCAGGCAGGGCGACGACGGAGACAACTTCTACGTCATCGAGAATGGCATGTTCGACGTGCTCGTCACCGGCGATGATCGCATCGAGAAGGTACGTGCGAATAAGTTGTTACACATAACAAAACGACACTTTCTCAGAACATGTTTATTTTAACTAGAGTGATAGATCACGCCCACATTTCATCAAAGATGTTTGAGTGCTATATAAAACAGAAATCCAGAAAACGTAACGGTTTTAACGAGGTCTTACTTAAGTAATCCAAAAAAACTGGTAAACAGACTTAACCTTACCATAATAATGAAAATGCCCACTCTACCACAGTTATTAGTAAAAAATTGTCGTGAACACATCCACATCCCAAACTACACCTCCTCTAACACCATGTTATATTTCAAAAACTTGTAACTAAAGAATAATTGCATTCTTATAATTTACAACAAAAAAAAATAATGAACGTTGACCTATTTTCAAAAAACTCTAGATAATTCTTTAATACGACAGCTGTCGTTAAAACCAACATGTTACAACATAGGTTATTAGCCTCGGCCCACGTTTCTCAATGTCGCCGGCCCACCATCAACTTGAAATTAAAGAAATGTCCAACGTACATACTTCGCAGCTAATTACTGCACCAAGTATTTGGCACAATCATTTGGGCCCGAATTTAATCCTGTTTCTGAGCTAACCGTGTCTTGTTAAAGGGAAATATGCTGTAACTTTTAAATTAATGTAATTTGCTTAGTATTGTTGAAACTATTCGTTGTAGTAAAGAAAAAAATTGTGGGTCTCCTAGTCTGCCAAGATTCTCAGCCATTTTATTATATTATTAAAATGGCTATTTGACATCAGTAGAAATAATTATGTAATCAGATCTTGTCGACTTATCGTAAGCACTTCAAAAGATCAACTGTTTGTGAGATATGTAAAAAAGAGATCAATGCCAAGTTTTTTCTTTGGTATACATAGCTATAAAAAGTATTGTTGTTCAAATTAATTCAGGGGAATTTCAAGGCAATATTTGATGTAGGGGCAGTAGACATGAGCCAGACAAGCTTTTAAGTTATAAATTGCGTTTCATGAGGCCACTGAACTTATTTACGACAATTCCCTAGTGGTATGATAACATTGGTGACTAGCTAAGCCTGGGTAAACAATCAATATGAGCATATGGTCAGTTTCTCTATGACAAACGCACTCGATTGCCTTGTGTGTGGAATAATAATAATAAACGTATGGTAGGTTAAGGAGCCCAGGGTCTTGAGTAGGAGATTAACAGAAAGACCAACATAGTTGGTGAAGTGTGGGTAATCTAAAGGTAAACCTTCGCTTGCCTTTTTGCGAAAAGTACACATGATGTTATGTCACGCGTCTGTTTTTGCATCTCCAGAGCTTAGGTCATACAGAAACAAATCGATGTATTCTAATCCGTTGCGACGTTTTTGCTTTGAAAATCTGCTCATTGTCATATTCAAAAGTTTTCTTTTTTTATTTAACATGTATAATTTATTAATTCATGATTTAACAAATACAACCGGAGACACCAAATCTACAGATCAAGACCTGATCTCCCAAATTCTATTACTACCTTTTTTCAAGTTTCAAAACTAAAGCTAGTCACACACTATAGGTGGTGCACACATACGAAGGGTCCGGTTCGTTCGGCGAGCTGGCGCTCATGTACAACATGCCGAGAGCGGCGTCGGTGCGTGCGCAGACCCCGGGCCAACTGTGGGCCATGGACCGCCACACTTTCCGCCGCATCCTGCTCAAGAGCGCCTACAAGAAGCGCAAGCTGTACGAAGATCTGCTGGAGAAGGTGCCCATGTTGAAGGCGTTGCAGGTACGTCTTAGCCTTAAAAACTATAGGATTGTAACATTTTCTCTCTAGGGTTATAGGATTTTTCGACAGTTACGGCGTAGTGTAGGAGAACTTTTTTTTGGTGGAAAATCATGCAGTGGTCAGTGTGAGGGAGTGTCAGACTCGTACTGACCAAAACTCATGTCATGTTCCTTCTTTAGCTCTTTATGTACCAGGGCCGCGGTGACTCTTTTGATTTCTTAGGTAGATCTTGTCAAAGAGACACAAAGTTAGTCCGGGAAAAAAATATCTGAATACTATTACAGTGTATACAGCGCACCATCTCATGTCCCAGTCACTGCGCAAACCACCATTTTTGACATAATACATTCACTATCTATCTACGAGCCTGAAAACAAATGAGAATCGATCCAAATCTGCAATTGCATAGTGCGAATTCCATCAAAGCGCTATTTGTAAATACGCCCTACTCATGCAAACGCCCATTTGTTCATACCTATGTGAAGGATTGGAACGTTAATGGGTTTTCTTGTTTTTCGAAATGAAAATCTATTCTATTAATAACGGCCTGTAAGTCGTGTGCATGATAAATGGAAATGTCTTCGTTAAAATTAATTCTAGTAAGTACTATACATATCCTTTGAGAAATGCATAAATATCAAAAGATATATCGATAACTACCTTTCTTGATTAAAACGATTTTATCGATTTTAGAACGTAGGTGCAGTTGCCAGTTATCTTGTTCACATAAAAACTAGCTCGTTCAAAACAAGTATAAGTGTGATTGAATATAAATGATTGTTAGATCAAAGATACGTGCTGTGATTCGCTACTCAAATCACGATAGCAAATGTTTATCGAATTGTATCAGCAACGGATTTTCAGAAATACAAAAAAATATTGATACTGACGGCAAAAATTCGCGGAAAAGACAAAATTATTTTGAATAATATCGTTTATTTTTTTCCGTAGAAGAGAATTTAATACATTTTAATAGTTTTTCTAGAAATCATTTATAAACAATGGAACTTTAAACCTAGTATTTCTCAAAGTAATCTTCGCGTGGGAAGTTATTACTTATTATATGACCATTACAAGTTTTTTCAATGTATTTGTGTTACGTCTCTTAATAAGATACGTTCGGTGTCTCGCGCTGACACACATCTACTTACAGAACTTGAATTCCTTGAGATGGAACTTAACTTTAACATTTATCTGTGCACTAATCTTTCCCACAATACTTTTATACTTACCTGTATTAAAGTCTTTAAAGTTTTTGCTAAAGATAGCAGGTACCTAATAATATTCTAACCATTTATCGCGATAAGCAGTCTATATTTATCAACGTTTTCATTTTCTTACTTCAATATTTTCGACTTTAATAAATCTATTATTTGGTTAACTGTTTATGTACTAAAAGTAATTGTACACGGTTTGGAATATGATTAAATAATTTCATGAAATGTAGATGGTTCGCGGCGGCTCGTCAAAAACTTTGGAAGCTCATAACTTCAGCATTTTAGTTCTGAATTAATTCGCTACTCATTCGGCTTTTTGGCTGTTTTGTTGAGTGTTCTGTCGGAAAAGTGAAAACCTCTTGTATGAATGAATGCCTGAAATAGACCCGCACACAACTGTATCGGATACAGCTCTTGGCCGAAGTGAAGCTAATTTCTAAGTAGCAATCGATTAATGATCGGTACATATAATTAAAATATCAGTACATGACGTAAAATTTACAACAGAAACATTAGAAATATTGAAACGAGAGTGACCGGCCCCCAACGCGTTCACACGCGAACGGATCGGTTGCCCAGCGTCCCGAAAATATTGCCTGACCACGCTCGAACTCTACTACAATCGATATGTTGTCTACACCTTCCTTTATAGGATTTTTGTACCACTACGTCATGTTGACGTGGTCGCGTCAACAAGAATTAGATTACGCCGTGTTTTGAAATAAATTTTCGGGGAAAGGCAAGTTTCTAACAGCTGAGCCGTGAAAATAAATGACGTCAAATGCCAAATGTTACAGTATGATCTTTCGGATTGATACTTCACTTGAACTTTGTATTTTAATAACACTAGCTGTAGTCTAGAATGTTGTCTGAATAATTCCATTTGATACAAAATACTGTGACACAATCCACATAAACTTGTCTTGTCCCACATAGCTAGCTGTAGGTCATACAAATATTTTATTCCCAATACGGGAATTGATTGCGCGACCCTGAACACAGAAGGACGTCCCGACATTGCGCCATTCCTTTAGCGAAAACATAAGGCAAATTAATATTATATACCTACTATCAAACATAATCATTAATTTATCCCTATCAGTTAGTCAGATAATTGTACGCGGAATGACATTAATAAATGCTTCACTAATTGCAATATTCATTAATAAAATGGAATGTTTCCTCTCACGTATATTTAGGGAAATCGAAGTGATTAAATATAAATGTACACTGATTACGTCCGTCTCGTAGCAAGTCTGTTCAATGAATGGCCGCTGGGGACTAAAGACACGACGCTTTGAAAACGGATTAGTGATCATGAAAAATAAAACGATATTGCGTTCCATGGGAAATCTTTTTCAATCTTCCGCTCCTTCCGTTTCCCATTTAGACGGACAAGCACGTTAATTGCTTTTAGATAGTGGTTTAAACAAGTTACTTTATAACATGTACGAACTGATGCTGTATCACATCGGTTAGATGCAGACAAACTAGTTGCGTTTCCGCTCCAAAACATTATACTTTGCTCATGTTACATTCTGGTTTCGCCTAGAAGTGTTGTGGTTTATAAATATTTTTTCCTAGAATAATTTCGAAGCATATTTAATAGAGTTAACGCAATAAACCTCGCGCCGTAGGGGAGGATAACTCGATGTAAATTATACAATTTATGCGTCAACCCACGCCGTAAACAACTTTTTACGCTAGTTTTAAGACCGTTTTTTGCATTTTCCACATTGTTATATGTAGGAGTAAATAGTACTTAAGTATTTTTATGTCGTGGTGTCATAAATAAAGTTTAATACATCAGCTAGTACCTACCATTCTGATTGTTTATCGTTATAATATTATTCTAACAATAAGCTAATGTCGTTAAAAGTATTAAACACGCGCGTTTTATTATGTATTTATTAATGTTAGCATACAATTAAGGAACATGCGGTGCTTTTCATAGATTTACACAGCGGTGACGTCAATCCTTATTGATTAACACCGTGAAACATTCACGAATATTTTATAACACTAGTGACGTTTATCATCTGGATTACTTGTAATAATACAAGGCGATACCTACGCCGACTTGAAAGTGTAAGTAACAGTTGGTAAGTAGACGATAGCAGTGTTGTAGTAGTGGCTATCGCACGTGATGCACGCGGACGTCACGTGATAACACTTATCAGTTAATACTGATTTAAGCCAAGATTAGGCACCGATAACAGCAGCCCAACAGCCCAACGTCCACTGTACTCTAAGGTTTAAACACACAAAAGTCCCTTAGTACTGTGTTAACTGACTTTGTGCCACTCAAAGCCTGGTACAGAAACTAGGTCGACTTTGAAGATTTTAATAGTGCGTAAGTTGTCGCATGTTGCCAACCGTAGTCTAGGACAACGCGCTTCACGCTTGTAGAGCCAGATCGAATTCTTCACTCGTACCCACACATACACACCATGCGGACAGCTAGACTGAAGCAATACTGCTATTTGTCCCTACGATAGCAAACACTAACAAAGATGGCGGATTACGGACAGTAATTGTCCCGAGATGGTCACTTGATAAGAACTTTAATATATGTGTACACAATGCTTATTTGAAAGTTCAAAGCCTAAACAACAATGATGTCCAAATGCTATTCAGTACAAAGATGCAATACAAACATGCACATAATACCAGGGAACACATAATTTTCTATTAAGATTTTTGTTATTAAATACTTATGAATTTTTGTGCAGTCATTGCGCTAATCAAAAGTCCGTGCTTGGGTATTTTATATAAATCTTACAAAACAAGTTCTTCGTAAAATAATATAAGGCATTCTCTGTTATCACTCAATTCCTGATTATCCACGCTCATTGTACTCGCACACGCGTCACAGGTCTTTGACACGGTTCTACTGTTTGTGTTTACTTACACATTAAACGTAAAGCACTGAATTCAATTATTTTTGTGTCTTCCTTCTAGTTGTTTGTTCTTGAGACATCGATTTTTAGGGCTCCTTACATGAAGATTACCTTATTACTAAGAACCGTGATAACTGGATTGTTGAAATACTCTCAGCGTGATGTATGTATGTATGTTTGGTTTCCCTTGTAAAGGGCAACAGATAGACGCTTAAAATATATATAATTCACAGAAGTAGTATGTTTTATTTTAAAAATAAATAACTAAATCAAAATAATGTCCTTCCAGTGCACGACCGATAATAGCCGAATTTTCTTCTGTTATGAAAAAGGAGACACTCATATCTGCACTTCGTGCGTTCAACAAAGACAAAGAAAAGGAATATAAATTAAATACTAGTCTCATTGGCATTCCAGGTACTAGTCAGCCGGTTTATGTCACGGAACAGCTACCGGGTAACACCAAAAAGCTTTTCTACCAAACAAGAGAGTTTGCGAAAAATAATAAATTCAAATACTGCTGGGTATCAAACGGGAACATATTTTTACGCAAAAAAGAAGGAGATAAACAAATGTTAATCCACTCTGAAAAATGTCTCGAGGATTTAGAACACACTGGCTTGTGACTAATAATCTGTATCTTTATATTGGTTTTCATTTATCTACTATTCTTGTTTCTTGATGTTATGTTTATCTTTAAAACTAAAACGCTACACTATATACTAAACACTCACATAACCACACAAATAAAAACTCACCATGACATATGCACTCCATACAAATATACATTCAAAACCCATTCCCACAAAAACACTTGGTACCAAATCTACTTTACTCTAAATAAGCAAATAATAATAGACATATTACATACTAAACAAATCCTACAAACACAAGTCGTACACCTGAGTCACTCCACGTTATTCCTACACTCCTCCAATGGCTAGCTTAAATAGTATATGCAGTGAGTTGGACTCACCAACAGTAGGTAGGTCGTTTAATTGTGCCCCAGATAAATGTACTGACTACGTCTACACCACTAATTCTAACATAAAAATACTACACCTAAATATCCGTAGTTTAAATAAAAACTTTGATCAGCTCCAGGTCCTAATTCACTCAACAAAACTTGAGATAGACGTTGTAATTTTAACTGAATGCTGGCTCAGTAAAGTTAGTAATATGCCTGTCTTAACTGGATATGATTCCTTCTGTACTGAAATAAATAGTAACCAAAATGATGGAATTGTTATCTTTACAAAACAAGCTCTCCGTACCTCTGCATGGGAACCTCAGTTTATAGGTGGAAACTGCCTGGTATGTCATATTGTTAAGCAAAATTTTGCTATTGTAGCAGTATACAGATCCCCGTCATACAATTCTAAGCAACACACCGAAAGTTTTTTAGATAGTTTAAATAGTGTATATGTAGCCCTTTCCGCCTACAAAAATATAGCCCTCTTAGGTGATCTTAACATAGATGTTAAACCTTGTAGTACGGATGACCGCAGTTTCAACTATCTCATACTAAACGCCTCCCATGGTCTTCTCCCAACCCACAGGCTCAACACCCGACTGGATAACTGTCTAGATCATGCACTCATTAAAACTACCCTTCCCGTTACTACCCTTGTACTGGACTCACACATTACGGATCACAAACCAGTGCTACTTAACATTGCTAACACAAATCCAGATAACAAACTACCTCACATAGCTACCCGCATAGACTTCAATGCAGTTAAGTTGGATATAGAAAATTTGGATTTTACCCCATTATACAAAATTATTGACCCCAATATATGCATGAATATGTTTATAGCTATTATCTCCTCAGTAATTAACAAACACACTAAACAAATTAAAGTCCCAAGAAAAAAACGAATTATCAAACCATGGATAACCAACGGCCTATTAAAGTGTATACAAAATCGTGACCGGCTGCATAATAAAGCACGAAAAGACCCCAATAATCTTATCCTGAAAATGACCTATACGCGGTACCGGAATTTTTGTAACGGCCTGCTGCGGAAACTAAAAACTAACTATGAAAAAAGCGAGCTTGAAAAATCGTGTAACAACCCCAAAGCCCTCTGGAAAACGATAAGACAGATCACAAGTACCACCAAAAAGAAAACTAGCCCAATAGAACTGTTGGATATTTGTGATAACCCTACTTCATCTGTAAACGAAGTATGTAGGTTCTTCAGTAACATAGGCACTAACTTAGCTGAAAAAATTCTGTCCCAATCTCACCAACCCTCACACACATCTGGGAGTTCAAGTCAAGACACTTCGTCCGGCCCCTCCAACTCCCTTGTGATACTTGAAGTTGATGAATCTGAAGTGGAGTCTCTTATTCTGCAACTGCGAAGCGATTGCGCAATAGGTTGGGATGGCATATCGCCCTTAACACTAAAGAGTTGCCGCCAGACCCTGATACCACCATTAACGTACATCCTCAACTTATGCATTCAAAAAGGCATCTTCCCTGCCGCTCTAAAGAAAGCCATCATCCATCCAATACATAAGGGAGGGGACAGGAACTGTGTCAATAACTACAGACCCATATCGGTCCTACCAGCACTTTCTAAGATACTAGAAAGAATCCTAAATAACGCTTTAAACAAATTCCTCAACAAAAATCAGCTCTTGGCTTGCAATCAATACGGATTTCGTACAGGAACCTCTACTGAAGATGCAGTTCTTGAGCTGACACAATTGGTTGCTAGGAATCTTGACAGTGGCACCAAAAGTCTAGGGATCTTCCTCGACCTTTCTAAGGCATTTGACACAGTTTCTGTTCCCAAACTTATCTCAAAATTGGAACACCTAGGGGTACGAGGAAATACCCTCGAAATATTCAAGGACTACCTAAATAACCGGACCCAACTAGTAAAACTTGGAGAGTATACTAGTGATGAAGTATCAACCACTTATGGGGTGCCGCAGGGAAGCATTTTAGGCCCCACCCTCTTTTTAATATACGTCAATGACTTGTGCAAAATGACCATCCCCAACTCCAAGATCATTGCGTATGCAGACGACACTGCGATCATAGTGAACGGACCTACTTGGGATAGCGTTAAGCGTCATGCAGAAGCTGCAATGTCAATTATAATGAAATGGCTTAACCTCAACTTGTTAACCTTAAACTGTGACAAAACTCTATACATTCCCTTTGCCATACGACGTAACAACTTGCCAGACAAAACCTTCTCTATAACAGCGCATACCTGCTCCGAACAATCCCCACACTGCCTATGCCCGACGCTTGCAAGAACTGATAGTGTAAAATATCTGGGTGTCCAAATAGACCGAGGTCTGCGATGGGACAAACAGGTCGACGTCACCACCACTAGATGTTTGAAACTTTTGCATATTTTCAAATCGCTTAGAGACTCGGCTACACCTGAGACCTTGAAAATGGTGTACTATGCATTATGCCAATCCATCATTGGGTACTGCATTACAGTATGGGGTGGTGCAACTAAAACCAGTCTCCTCAGGACTGAAAGAGCGCAGAGAGCTGTGTTGAAGGTGATGTTGCGCAAACCTTATCGCTATCCCACAACGCAATTATACGCTGATTCGAAGGTACTTTCAGTGCGCCAACTTTTTATACTGCAGTCTACGGTTAGAAAACATGCTAGCGTCCCTCCACCTGACCCTAAAAAAAGGAAAAAGTTACCTTTGAGCACCCTTCATAAAACCGCCTTCGCTAAACACCAATTCTACACATTAAGTACACACATATATAAACAAGTTCACAAAAAACTGCACATTGTTAATTTAAATAAATACGAACTTAAATCAAAATTAACGGAATGGCTACTGAAACAGGACTACTTACAAACTGAATCCTTCCTCAAGTACATCTCCTAAAGTATCAACATATCCCAAATCATGCATAAACAACACACACACACACACGCACACACACACACACACACACTCACACACACTCACACACACACACACTCACACACGCACTCACGCACACAGTCACACCACACACATAACTGTCACACAGATCAAGTATTAATACATTTGCTATTACTAAAATTTGCTTCACTTTTATAGTCACTCAGGTAGATCGACACAGTCTACTAATAAAATGTTATTGCATCATTTTTAAGCTGAATCACTGTCTCTCAAGATACAGGTTTCCTAGTTTGAGAGGCAGGGCTTCCCATTTTGTATACAGATTCAAGTCTAAGTTTATATAACATTGTGTTACTACCGAAGGTCATTTAACTGTGTTCATATAAAATATGTAAAATCTGTATTTTTGTGAAATAAAGTTATTATTTATTTATTTATTTATTATTTTATTTAATGGGGGTCCCACATATCAGACATGATTTTGCCGTTTTATAGATAATGGTAAGGAACCCTTTGTAAAGAAGTCCGACTCGTGTTAGGCCGGGTTTTCCTATAAAAAGAATTTATCTGCCTAATGGGTTTCCGCATTTTCAAATCATTGTCCTGATTAATAAGGAAAAATGTTTAGTTAATTTTAGGTCCTATAAATTTCCTGGTTGCCAAGTCGATAAAAATCAAAATAATATCGATAGAATCGCACAACACAGTGACATCACTTGCGTAGTGTTGTACCGCGAATCTGGGAACTACTGGAAAGCATTGTGTGTTCTGCTTAATTAGCCGTGTTATACCCGGCCATGAATAGTTTACCCGTTTCTTCCCGGGAGCCTTTCGCTAAGATTACGTTCATGTGGATGAACAGTGGCGAAAATGCTTGCTATTTCTGAGGTTATATCTTTTGTCTTCACGAATTTTCTCAATATAACGTTATTTTTATATCAAATATAGGGTGGATAAAATCCCAATTAATTAACCGAGTAAACTACTAGTTCCCAACTAGGTCAAATACTTTCATACAATTTGTATAACTTCTTGAAATAGATGGCCTGACATATAGAAAGCACTTAGTACCAACGTACTTTACCTCAGGCATAACTCTGTTACTATCACCTAAGTCTTCAAAAAGACATGCAAAATATCTCCAAAGAAAGCGCATGCTAAATAAACTCCATAGATCTTTAAAAGGGTCAGTCAGGTCGCAGGGAATTAGCTAACAAGCTGTCACTAATACACGGCTCAGCCCCAAGTAAAGGGGAGGACAGACACACGGACGTTGTACTAAAGGTGTAGGGTTTAAACGTGACGGAGGGTAGCTCTTCACGGCCCGTTTGTGGGCCCGGCCGGATAACAACGCCCTTAATTGTATGGGACTGCAGGATTGCGATTTGCGCGTCTTTTAATGTTAGCGTGTTGATTTATTTGAGTATTGTTTCAAGATTTTAACAGAAAAGTAGTCATGATTCATTAAATTGAATCTCTCTCTTTGAATTAAATAATTCAATGTGTGTAATAATCGATATAATTATGTAAAGTAATCGAGATACTCGTTAACTATAGGTATTTGTTGTGATATATAACCCTATTTTTTTAGAAGCTAAGTTGCAGTAATGTCTGCATATTTATGTCAGCACAAACCACTATCTATACGGATATGGGTATGCATTTGTTCTCTTGCATGTTGTAATAGGGACGTACTCAATTTGCCTCTGTCACGTTCATGCATTTACGATGCGCGCTCGGCTATCGGCTACAGATTCTCAGAAAAGAAGGGTCTCTCACAGGCACTTCTCAAATTGGATTTTTCATGCTGATAACATAATTCCCGTTTTACCGGAAATTACCCGAGATTGGAACTTTGCTCAATAAATGTCCACGGATTTTCTCCTTTTAGTGTACAGACGAACAAGTCATCTCCGTTCCTTATCACTTCAGTAATACACTCGTAAATCTAGTTTGAGTAAAAATAAACATACAAATCTCCTCATAAATACCTTAGCTCTGTTGTTACAGCATAAAAAAATGATCCTAATGTTTTTTTATGTAAATAAAGCAATAAAAGATAAAGCGCATGCTACCGTTACTACCGTCAAAGGCGGTTCTCGTTCGTGTGTAGATAATATTGTCTGACAAGCGAGGCGAAAGATAACAGCCGCCGGACGGCGATATTCCTATCGAATTTATTCACCTTCCGGACGGGCTGTGACGTCATCGGTTTTTATCTTAAACTCACACGTCACAGTGGAACACGGCTCGCGACTGCGGAATGCACTGATAAATGGGATTTTATAAAAGTGGACATCGAAAGTGACGACACTACAGCTTATCCAACCGAGATATTGTGACTCGATAATTTTCGTCTTACATAATGTATGTTTATTGTGGTATTAAACTTTAATATGAAGTGCTGAAACTAAAGGATTTAACTATGAGATCAGCCTTCACAGTTATTGCGTCTTTTATTTCAACTTGCATTGAGTATGCAGATTCTCGGTACAGTTCAATATTTCGTTTTCCTTGAAAACGTAAAACAGAATTACCATAGCTTCCACTGAACGCTTTCAAATAGGTCATACTTCACAGACGAACGGAAGCTTATTAAAAAAGAATTCCGGATATTATTTATTTACAGTCATTTGTCAAACATATGCGAGCTATTTATCATTACATTTTTAAACTACCACTAAACCCACACATCCATTATAAAAAATGTAGCTATGTGTGTCAAAAATGGTGGCAATGCGTGGACCTGAACTATGTAACATTTATTTTTCCTAGTACTAGAAATGTTAATAGGCAATTATGGGGATTTCTTCGGAAGTATTTATGCCAATGAAAATATTCAGGCCTGATACGCAGAAAACTACGATTTTGTATCAAAATACGCTTGATGACGTTTTACTAACTACATAATTTAACGCCTGTTTTTCGTGAAAGTGATACAGAGGTGGATGGTTGACGTCAGTAAAAAGTGGTTAAACTAAGCTCTAGTTGATGAATTGAAAAATTCTTCGAAATAGAACCTAGTTTATTAAAGAGGCTTGTTAAAGCTCCGTTTCAGGCTTTAAAGTTTTTGGCCAATGATGTTCAAATGTAAATAACACTTGAATGAGTATATTATATTGCTATGAACTCCGTAGATTTTTACAGTTCGCGTTAAATTAAACCCGGCTGTCATTTGTACATCTATGGCAAGCTATTTGAGTAGTCAGAAGTCTTACGACCAGTCTTTCCAAGGGGCAACTGGATTAAGGAGATCTCGTAGGCAGTGTGCATCTGGTTAGACTGGAAACTGACACCAATACGGTTCGGAAAAGGTTAGGCAGGTGATAAGGGTAGAGTAGGGGAACACGAGCAATACTCCTCTTATGCTTTCTATTTCAGTCAAATTCATATTTTAAATGAATGTCTTATTCAACACAGGCTTACGAGCGCGCCAATCTCGCCGATGCCCTGCTGCCGCGCACTCTGATCGACGGCGAGCTGATCATCCGCCAGGGCGACACGGCCGACGGCATGTACTTCGTGGAGGACGGCGCCGTTAGCATCCGCATCACCCGCGACGATGGCAACGAGCATGAGATCAAGCGTCTGGGTGAGTACTGCAGTAGTGCGGTCTAAGATCGACGGCGAGCTGATCATCCGCCAGGGCAACACGGCCGACGGCATGTACTTCGTGGAGGACGGCGCCGTTAGCATCCGCATCACCCGCGACGATGGCAACGAGCATGAGATCAAGCGTCTGGGTGAGTACTGCAGTAGTGCGGTCTAAGATCGACGGCGAGCTGATCATCCGCCAGGGCAACACGGCCGACGGCATGTACTTCGTGGAGGACGGCGCCGTTAGCATCCGCATCACCCGCGACGATGGCAACGAGCATGAGATCAAGCGTCTGGGTGAGTACTGCAGTAGTGCGGTCTAAGATCGACGGCGAGCTGATCATCCGCCAGGGCAACACGGCCGACGGCATGTACTTCGTGGAGGACGGCGCCGTTAGCATCCGCATCACCCGCGACGATGGCAACGAGCATGAGATCAAGCGTCTGGGTGAGTACTGCAGTAGTGCGGTCTAAGATCGACGGCGAGCTGATCATCCGCCAGGGCAACACGGCCGACGGCATGTACTTCGTGGAGGACGGCGCCGTTAGCATCCGCATCACCCGCGACGATGGCAACGAGCATGAGATCAAGCGTCTGGGTGAGTACTGCAGTAGTGCGGTCTAAGATCGACGGCGAGCTGATCATCCGCCAGGGCAACACGGCCGACGGCATGTACTTCGTGGAGGACGGCGCCGTTAGCATCC
The DNA here is from genome assembly GCA_033682625.1 of Helicoverpa zea x Helicoverpa armigera. Taxonomy (NCBI): domain Eukaryota; kingdom Metazoa; phylum Arthropoda; class Insecta; order Lepidoptera; family Noctuidae; genus Helicoverpa; species Helicoverpa zea x Helicoverpa armigera. The sequence goes on from JAWIIS010000011.1 coordinate 7,196,560, forward strand.
GCATCACCCGCGACGATGGCAACGAGCATGAGATCAAGCGTCTGGGTGAGTACTGCAGTCAAAGATAAACTTAACCTTGCCAGGTTAAGAAACTTTGAATATTCACTGTTTCCCGTGGATATCCCCGCGTCCCGTGGATACTACCAGGTAAAAATATAGCCTATGTCACCAGGGGATAGTGTAGCAACGCAACTTTGAAATATTTTTTGGTTCATTAGTTTTGGAGCGTAAAACTTAAGGCTTTAGCCTTAAGGTCACTTTTCGTCAGGTTGAAATTGTAATCCAGAGAACATTTCGGCCACAACAAAGCAAATGCCGAAGAGCACCAGCAGTCAGACAATGTTTCATTACATCTCAGGATTTGACATGAGTTATGGGCACAGGTTGCCTATAAAACATCATAATTATAGAATAAATATATAATCCTCAAGAACAGCCTGACAACAGAGTACATAATAGCCAGAAGTGGCATTTATTAAGAAACAGGACTGGCATCATGTAACGTCACCTAGGAGAGCGATGGCCAATCAATAAGCTATTAGTTGGCCCCACTCGCGGCTCCTAATGACAGGCCAATGATCGATTGTTTCTTACAACAACATGTGTGAATATTCTGCTGTAACTCGTTCTTGTTACTCTGGCGATAATAATATTTGTTAGTTTGTTTAGTTATATAAGAAATAAATTTTCTTCGAAATAGGGTAAAACTTTTTGTAGAAATAAAAATACAGTCGCTTATTTTTCGGCTTTGATTGCCAAAAATGAAGACACAACGATTTTGAGAGATTGGTACGAATATCATTTTTATATTTTTAAAGCTTATGGGTAACGATGGGTGGGGAATTCAGATTGCTAAAAAACTTATGCACCATATCTGCAACCGGTGTTTATTTGAAAATTACAGTAATTTAAAGCTCATAATGTTAAAGTTGCATGACATACATTTTGTAAGGAGCCATAAGTCTCCAATCATTTCTCGACTGCATTACAACCAGCAATGAGCTACTACAGTTGTTTACCGTGAAAGCTTAACAATTTCACTTTAGCATTTACAATATTGGGCAAGTAAGCACGTTAATGTCGGTCCTGCGCCTGATCTCTCTCCGGTCGTGTCGGATTCCCACACGACGGAGAGTGAAGGAATAGTTAGTGCACTTGTAAATGCTTGTGCACTATAATATGTTCTGCGTAGCTGGCTGATCTGATATGAGAACAGTCGCTGTCCTAGTTATAGATCTATACATAACTAGCTTCTGCCAGCGGTTTCACCGGCATCCCGTGGAAACCTCTGCACGAACCCGGATAAAAAGTAGCCTATAGCCTTCTTCGATAAATGGGCTATCCAACACTGAAAGAATTTTTCAAATCGGACCAGTATTTCCTGAGATTAGCGCGTTCAAACAAACAAACAAACTCTTCAGCTTTATAATATTATTATGTATAGATTGTATCCTCGTTCTAATGTTTGTTGTTCTCCAACAGAGGCGGGCGGGTATTTCGGCGAGCTGGCTCTCGTGACCCACAAGCCGCGCGCTGCTTCTGCTTACGCTGTCGGACCCACCAGGGTGGCATGTAAGTATAACTTAGTGTTTAATGCATACCAGATTTTTTTGTTGTTGTTTATATCTGCTAAAATTAAGTTTAATGGGATTTAATATCGGTTGTGGTAGTACGAAGAATAAGTAATCTAGTCCAAAATAAAAAGCACATAATAAACATTGCCATAATTGTTTGAATTATTAAGATAAAAATTCTGCCTCTAATGAATAAAGTTCGTCCCTTGCTTTCATATAAAAATCAGTAATATCAGGAAGCTCATTAAGAAAACTGGAACTCCAAAAGTCAAATCAATGTATAACTTCATACATATAGGCATCCAATGACAAACAGACATTTGCATATGCTTAAAAACACTTTCGTACCACAACATTCAACTAAAACCACGTTTGAAAATCACTTCTTTATTTGCAGAAGTGATAACAACCAATAAATAAGTAAAACACGTTATCACTTCAGCTTCTAACAGGTGTTTATATCCTGTAATCGTTGTATTTGCATGTTACAACGTCGGCCTCATTTGTATGTCGTCGCCAGCCTCGGTGCAGCATTCATCAACATACATTAGCTTGCGCCTTTTTCCTCTTATTGTTTATTCCGTGTTTCTCAAGTATTGTGGCAAGATAGGCTGATATATTTTGGATATACATATAATGGAAGTCAAAGTGTAGTTAACCGTTTTTATGATAACCCAAAGAACCATATTGACAGGGAGCCAGTAAGTCTGACAACCAGTCAGGTCAGATAGGTAGTCCCTCTTTGTAAAACACTGATATTCAGCTGTATCCGGTTAGAGAGGAAGCCGACCCCAACATAGTTTGGAAAGGGCTAGGCAGATGATGATGTTGATAGGAAAAAAAATAATTACTTTCTAACATTCATTATTTCTTTACTTGCTTGGATTGCGAAACTCTATATCTATTTTTGTCTGGAGTATAATTATAAGTTGGCGTTACGGAAATACTTATCAGTCTTATATCGACAGCATAACATTCGATCGCTTCCTCTCCTCACATGATAGTTGGAAACTATCACGCTCATAAGTGTTCCACTTTATATTAAAAACTATTATCAACAGTGTAACGTTACTACAAAAACAGCACATGGCCACTTGCCAATTTTATTACTACAAAAAGTGCATACACTGAATGTCTGAGATTCTTACAATGTGACATAATTCTATGTACTTTAATCCTACAGTTAAAGTCATCGACGAGGCCATCTTTAAATGCTACCAATTAATAACTTGTTATCTGAACTTATCGATAATAAAGGGAATTATATCGGCGACGTTTGTATTCGTTTTCATAACCTTCAGCTAATTACATATTACAAAATGTTTGTGATTTGTGGATTTTGTGATAAGCTAATGTTAATTAATGGGACGGTATCAATACGGTAGTTTCCAACGAGTCAAATTCATTACTTTTATTTAACTGTCAAAAACTGTCACTTTCTTTGCAATATGTATGTAAGCGCAACATATGACGTCACAGATTTTTCACATCAAACTGGATTCTTATTTAGCTTATATTATCAATAAAAAAATTTAATCAATTATTCCATCAAAACGATAAATGGAAGTGACATTATTTTTAGATGCTTCACTAAATGAATATGACAACGTAATTTATTTTTGACCTAGTCATCCACCCAATTGTGATTGCATAACTTTGAATACATTTTATTTAATAGGTACAAGATTTTGAGCAGTTGGCAATACTTATATCTCGCACCCGGATAAAAAATAAAAAGTACCTTTAGCCTACCTACGTCTCCTAGGTTTCCTTACATCATATAATCGTGCGTCTTCTAAATGCCTTCTCAACCGGTTCAGCCTTACTTATTAACTTAATAGTACTGAATCGGAAAAAAAAACTTACGCATTGTTAGGATAGGCTTGTATATTTTATTCATATTTAATCATGTTTACGTTATCAAAAACGATTTCGTAGTATTATATATCCAGTATCTAGTAGCCTATTATAATACTAACAGATGAGTTATGAGATAGCCTCTAGGAGTTTAAAACATTTACAATAATGTATCAACAAATTTCTAACCTATGCCAGTGTTAGCTTAGTGTTGTTTATCTTAGTAAAACTTTTCAACCAAAATATTGATAGTAATGAGTTGAATGTTTGGATAATTCTAGTTAAGCCTGTGTGTGTTGAATACTAAATACTTTCTTAAGTTAGTGTATGGATGTATATTGTATGGTAATGTGAAACTGGCTTTATTAATTTGGTTAAGATCCAAGATATCTTTCTTTATCTTACCATTTCAAGAGCTGCCATAAAGGGACTCAAAACTAAGTAAACCTTCTTACAAATGGGCGACATGTCTAGTTCGATTCGACTATTTTTCTTAATTTTTCAATACGTTGCCTTATATTTTATTTATTATAACATTTTGCACACATTTTTTTACAATAAAAAAAAAACAATGCACACTGGTGGACTTCTCTACCAGTCAACCTTTAGGTGGGGGAATAATAAAACTCACCACATACTAGCCCCAATGGCTTTGGCCACACCAATACCAATAAACATCAATTTGTTTAATTTTGTTTGCAATGAATATTTAAAGACATATTTAACTTTCCTTCCAGTCCTGGACGTGGAGACATTCGAGCGGCTGCTGGGCCCCTGCATGGAGATCATGAAGCGCAACATCGATGACTACGAGGAACAGTTGGTGAAGCTGTTCGGCGACAAGAGCAACCTCACCGACGTGCGATGAACGAGCCGCGCCACGTCGCCAAGACATCACTTGTTTCCCTTCCACGCAACATTCTCACCTCACGACAAACAACTTTATTGCCCAGCTTCAACAGTTACTCAGAAAGTGTCTGATAGAATTCGTCTGACAGATAAACTATGTACTTTTCGTTTCACAAGTCTCGGATAGCAATATCTAGCTTTTATCTGGCAAATGACTAACTGACACTTTATCGGTAGCCAGTGAAACCGGGCCTACATCTCGGAAGTTAGCCACTAGTGGCACGCAAGTGTACGCGAATGGCACTCTTCAGAGCGCGAAGTTATTTGACGTGAGCTATACTCTGTTCCTTTTGTTCTGAGGTTATGCTGCACCGTGACGTCATTGTACATCACTGTTCCAATTTTAAATCTGCAGTGCGATTTTTTTTTATTGGATTTTTTACTGCTTTTGAATGCAATGAGGTCTTAATATAAATTGGAGTAAAATTGAATATCATAAAATATTTCTAATGGCAATACATGACAAAGATGTAATTTTTAATATTATAATAAAAGGCTCTTACGTATTTATTGAACAGCATAACCTCATATAATTCGAGTCAGTTTGTGCTCATAAAGCATACGCTTACTAAATAGCTAATGTAACATATTTTGTGCTTAACCAACTAAAATGTTGTAGTTCAAGTACACACGATTCGTCGATTTGAATTGAAGTAGTGCCATGTTGAATATTTAATTTGAAACTTATTGTAGTAGATATACCAGATTACGTGTTGAATGGAAGGTGAAACGATGACTACATAACGAGCGCTCAATAATATTGCATTGATACAGATATACGCTTATTTTAGATAGAGAAATGCCTTAGTAGCTAAGTATATATAAGGTACATCGAGGACGTGCGGCGGCCGCCACGTAGCAAACAAAATGTTCACTTATGTGCCATACATACAACGCGACAACACTACGCCGTCGACTATATATTTTGCTTTGATTTATTTATATTTCCTACGATTGTTTTTAGCTTTTTATGTGCAATATATTTTTACGAGTATATTTGGGATAATTAGTCGAAGCGTGTCACAAGACATTTTGTTTCCTGCGTATGTCGTCTGACACGGAGTCAACACCTGACGCTAACAATAAAAGAATTTATGACTCGAGGGTAAAAAGGCATTAGTGTTAAACTTTAACATAAATATGTTTACGTAGTGAGTGGTACAATGCAATACTATTCGGCACTCGCCACGTCTTATCTTGGGATATTCTCAATCGCTATCGCCGTTTCTATTAACTTAAGATATTTCCACTGACACAGGCTTTTCTGAATGATAACAAAATTATATACATACCTAGTAGGTAAATTATATACTTAGTTATATTTTTTATTTTTGTGATTAGATTAAATCTATCACTTTATTTTTTATTTATTTTTTAGCTCGGTTAATGGTTTTTCGTCGATATATGTATATGGAGATTTTAATGCGATGATCAGTTTATGATAATATTATGCCAAATTATAAATAATAGTTCACATAAATGTCATTGTTATAAAACCATCTTGCAAATGCATAAATGTCCTTTGGATATTGTTGTACCAACTAACATTCAGACATAATGAAATACATATAATATGTACACATAAATATATATTTATTGAACAAAATCTATTTAGTTCGCAGATATTCTATTACAATTGTTTCATAGTAATTTTGTTAAGCAAAAGGAATTGTTTATGTTGTCTTATAATTAATTTAAATCTTCTTTTCTGTTGTAGAGAGTTCCTATTGTTTTGTTTGCTCTTTAACAATTTTACATTATAATAGATCTGAGGTGTTTATCTTTGTAATACTTTTATAGCGAACACAAAGCTCCAATGAACAAGTAGAAGCCATCGTGATTGTTATCCTGTAAGAGATCGGTGTACGCAATGTTGATTCGGTTGACTCGGACGCGAGTCCGGCCCTCAGGTACAAGTCTCCAGTATTATTTAAATTAGAAACATCCTACCACCTTTATTTGTGAATCCAGCCAAAGTAGGTGAGTGCGTAAATATCATGTGTAGCGCTAAATATTTAAGTATATATTTACTATGTAGTAGTTAGTTTTCGTCATTTCTTATTGTAATTTAAATATTAGTAGAATAGGAAATTTTAATGGAATATAGTCAAATCCTGAGGGGTGAGGTGTATCGTTTTTGACGCCATGTACAAAAGTGTACAAATTGATTTCAGATGCCATAGAAGATTTTATTTTATTGAACGAATATAATACGTTGATTGTTTTATTGTGAAATATAAATGTACGCTTTCTAATTTCACTGGTTAACTAAGAGCAGACGTGTCTGTGGCAGCTCGCACGTCGGCCGGCGCTTCGCTTGTTCTTCTATAGCATTCGTTATGTATCTAACTGCTGGTTTGAGTTTCACGTAGCTAATACATTCCCTTTACTGGTTCACAATGTATTTATTTACAGAATTTCTAATAACTTTTGTGCGCCATCAATTTTCTATAGTTAAATTGTCACTTGAAGTGCCTATTTCGTACAACAACATGAACCTGGAAACAATTTTCTTAGAGCACTCTCTCACTAACAATTTAATATTAATCTCGTGTTTTGACTTACTTAAACTGCCTTTTCTATGTGAAATTGTGAAATGTGTTGTGAGATATGTGTATTTAGTGCATCGAACTTCAAACAGTTCGGTACCTCCGGTTAAGATGTGAACCCACTCTTTGTACTATAATAACACAAAATGCTCAAAATATTTACCACTGACGGCCGTGTTTGTGACTTCTGCGATACACATTATTATTAAAACACGTTCGGTAAATATTTTGACCTGCAGTATGACATGATTTTTTATGTATTTTATTCGATGACGTCGAATCCACTATTTATCCATGAGCACTGGTTAATTTGGGGAGTGTGATGTTCGATAGATTTCCGTATGATCGTGTCATGTACATGTTTGATATTGCTACGTATAACGTTGTGTTTGTTACGTGTACAGGTGAGGTGCGTCACGTGTCGTCACCACGTAATGTCTGTGTGTCCCCGTGTTGCGAACCCAGTAGTTTATATTATCGTGCAATAATAACTAATAACTGTCATTTATCTATGTCGTTTACATCAATATCATGTGTTAAAATTTGTCTGTGTGAAATTTATTTATAGAATTTAATAAAATATAAATAGAATAAGACATATATATCGCTCTTAATACTGGTGTTTTAAGAATATTCAGCATCGGTATTGTAGGAAATGCTAATCAAATTACACTTGTATATTCAGTTTTTTATTGAAATTAATCGACACGCAACATCTTTAATGTTAACATAGAAGCACAAATGTCTAGAATGCGTGATTCGATGGGAGGTTTTCATTCTGTTGTCTTCCATGGGACGCACAGAGGCCGCTATTCCAACATCCCAAGGCATTATTCGGAGCGCTATAATATGCATTCTCTGGCATACTGATGTAAAATTAAAATTCAATACGCTTAACCGTAGCGTAATTTTTTATAAATTATACTAGTCATTGGTGTCTAATGTAGATTTGTAACCTGACAGCACGTTGGTATGGAGCGTCCTCCATGTCTCCACTCACTGTAGGTTAAGTCGTCATCCCTGTCCCATACGAAGTGAAAGCATATCAGCGCGGCGCTCGCGTCGCACCTATGATTATACTATGCACCACATGTGTACATCCGGTAGCCAGTTGAGAACTAGTACCGCTTTTCCCACGTCATGAGCTTACCCTGTACATTTATAAAAATTATGTATCGTAAAATGTTAGAAAACTGAATTATATTTGTTTGTAGATCTAAATGTTGTTTAATTTATATACATTCCCCTTTCTTTATCCCGATAGGAATATGATAGACACTTTGGAAGCTTTGAATTAAACATACCGCAAGTAAATACAATAGATAGTATACAGGGTTATAGGTAACACACTGGCAACCTCTCGGGACCGTATCACTAATATCATAAACTAAAACTTTTGTTCTACGACTTTTAATAATTCTCAGATTTTAGTTCATCAAAATTTTCACACAAAAATTAAAATATTTCAAGTGTACGCTCTAAAATTTACGAAGTCTATGGGAAGCAAAAGAAAGCGCTAGTTCGGAGGGGAGCGGGGCTCGGGCGGCGGCGGGGGAGCGTTTGAACTTGACCTATTTACGAGCGGCCGTCAGTCTTTTTTATGCGCCCGCGTCGCGTCATACGTGTCCTTGTAGCGAAATTCGGTTGTGCGAACGTAAATTATCTTTACGGTATGGCGTATCGATATTCAAATGTCGAGTACACGGAAATGGTGCGAATGCTTGCTAGGTGTGATGACAATGTTTCGGAAGCCTGTCGCCAATACGCCATACGATTCCCAAACATCCCTACACCTCGCTGAGTAACAATGCCAGCCGCCACACAGCGGTTACGAGATTACGGGCAATTCCGGCATGCCATCAGGGATAGTGGTCGTCCACCGAGGCACACAGTAGGTACGTGAAGACGATTTTTTTTTTTATTTGACTTGTTACCAATTCAAAAGTATGACTAGGTACGATAATAGTGCGCGGGAGGCGTGGGTAGGTAAAGATCTTGCATTCATTCTAAAAGTGCAAACCCTCTACGCCACACGAATTCATTGTAGTGTGTGATAATCTCGACTCGTCCACACACTCTAAGGTCGACTAATCGCTCGACTGGTTTCGATCGGGCCATTAGTTGGTGAAGAAATGGTGGGGGCGTGCAAATTTTATCACTATAGCAAAATAGAGTTGAAATGTGTTAGATAGAACAATGAAGTCTTGTAGGTTTGTTTTTGGCAAATGTATTATGTTTTAGAAAAAGTCATAGAACAAAAGTTGTAGTTTATGATGTTAGTAATACAGTCCTGCAAGGTTGCTAATGTGTTACCAATAACCCTGTATAAGGTATCTAAGGGAAGGAATTACTGAACCAATTGAAAAAATCTTTCACTGTTGGGAAGGTACACCATCCCAGGGTAATAAAAACAGGCGATTTCATAGAGTACATCGGGGGTCATCAAGGCAGTACAAAGGCGAGTTTATGGAATTTACATAAGGAAAAAATAGGAGAGTTCATAAGGGAAATACATAGGGGAGTTCATGGAGTGTATTAACGTGCTCTCCGATACACGGGTGTGACAATCACCAACTTCCAGGCTCCGGGCTGCATTGTGAAAGCAATTAGATTTCAGCCCGACCAGGGATCGAACCCGAGACCACGTGCTGCAGAAGCCGCGCTTGCGGCAGCTAGACCAACGAGGCAGTTATTATTGTCTGGGCCTAACTAGACACTTATTATCGAAATTGATGAACTCGAAACTCGGTCAAAAGATAGGGAAGTGTGGAAGCGAGATGAGGAGGCCTTTGCCCAGCAAAGGGACATCATAAGCTAGTAATAAAAGAAGGCTATATTCTGTCCAGGTGGCGCAGGTGAAACTGCTGGGTAAAAAAATAAAATAAAAAAATGCTTTAAATAATGTTTATTACAAAAAAAAACATACAAATCTTAAACTAATTGTAATATCTGTAAACCAACTTAACAAGCTCATCCTTTTTCAAACCTGTCAAAGCAGGTAAGCCGGGAATGTCTTTACTTTTCAATATATCTTTCAATTGTGAGACTGTATAATCCTTAACTCTCTGATTATCAAGTCTCTCTTGGAGTAATTCTTCATCAATCAGGCCATCTGTGAGTTTTGTCTTCTTTCTTTCAGGCCCACCATCTCTTGATGATGTAGCTTTCTTTATAGCTTTAGCTGAGAAAGGGCCAAACAATTCGTAAAATAAATCATACTGCAATCCTTGAAACCTCTTTATATCAGGTTTAGTTGTGTCTATGAAGGGCTCATTGTCTTCTTCTTCCTCCAGGGCTTTTACTTCAATGGCTTTGTACTGTGATTGTAGTTTAGGATTTTCAAACATACCAGGACTATAATCAAACTTTAAATTATTCAAAATGTCCATCATAACATTTTTATTTGTTGGACAAATTGGTTCTTGTTCATCTTCTTCAAAAACTGGAATGTTTCGTACATTTTCTACAAAAGGTATACGAATAACATCAAATCCTATATCAACATTTAGACCAAGGGGATGAGAAGTTGGAGAAAGAGCTACAATATTATGTTTAGCATTTTTTCTGGTGCACAAAACACATATTGCAACTTTATTTGTCTCTGCACAAGCTTGATGAAAAGCCTTGAATGCTACAAAAGAACCTTCTATTGTGCTTTCACTGGGAAATAAAAAATAGCCTGTTTTGTAAAACCATTTTTCTTTACATATGACACTAGCAGGTTTGAATCCAAGAAGTTTTAGCATGGGAGGCCCAAATGGATTTTTGAGTGTCATCTTTTCCTCTTCTGTGAACTCAATATTTTCGTCACCCAGATTGACATAGTGAAGTTGCTCTGACTTCAGCAACGGGACAGGTCTTGACTCTTGTTCTGCCTCATCAACATCCATATTTTCATCATTATCAATTTTAACTTTCATTGTTTTATTTACACTGGTAAGAACTGCATTAGTGTCTCTTTCTAAATCAGAAGATTTCTGTGTTGTTTGTCCATAATCCTTCAAAAGACTGTATACTCCAACTCCAATTGCGAACCCATCACCTATTTCAAAACTCAGTCTAGATACTGGTAAATTGCGATGTGCCTGTTGATACATAATGTGTTCCACTTCCTTGGGATCCCAAATTGCTTTGGGTAAAGCTACATCTTCTCCCTTATTTGCTTCATTTAAAAAGATTGCATAGAATGGGTGTACATCATAATCAGTTTCAGCAACATTGATGAGTCTTATTCCAATAATTGAATCAACCAAATCTACAACTCTCTTGAGTGCTGGTTTTTCATCAGATTGTAATGGAGGTAAATCAAACCGGGATAACATAATAATAGTCCGGGTGGAGAGCTGTTTTTTGCAACTAGCAAATGCTTTCTTGCAGTACCATAGGACATCTGATAGTGATAACTCTTTTGCTTGTTTCAAAGACGAAATTTCAATGTTTTGGAGTTTCTTATAATCTTTTAACGTTGGCGATGAGAGTGGAAAAATTTCTTCAACACTTTTTATTCCAAAAACTGAAGTGTTTGATCCTTCGGTACCATATAAACAAACTCCGATGAGTTGGGAGCTGGATATTCTTAAATACTGGCGCATCATTCTACAGGTAGCCGTGTGTGCAACTTGTGCAGAGTTTAGAGCACTAGGGCCATAGCTGTTGATACATATAATTGTGGCGGGAATGCCTTTCCATTCAGGCAAGTTCTCATTTTCCTCATCGCTGTTCATCTTATCGAATTTTATTTAAATCAAAAATCTATATAGCTTACTTACGTTTTACAGATTATGCTTTTCAGTGCTAATTTATTATTGTGTTTTACAAGAAAATTTGCAGTAATTTCCCAAATAGCAAAAATAAACAAGTCAAGACAAGTTTTAAATCCTTAATCCGCGCACAAGATGACAGTGACATTCACATGGATGACAAATAGTGATTGAACATTTCCGTTCAAAAAGCTCTATAATGTTTTTCTTGCATCCTTCAATGTTATAAGCGGCTCAATGGATATTGATATCTATACCTACTAATATTATAAAGAGGAAAACTTTGCTTGTTTGGTTGTAATGGATAAACTCAAAAACTACTGGACCGATTTTAAATATTCTTTCAACATTAGGAAGCTATATTATCAGCGAGTAACATAGGCTATATTTTATCCCGGTGCGGGCAGTAGCTTCCACGGGACGCAGGTGAAACCGCGGGAAAACGGCTAGTATATATATTATAATAAAAGAAAGTCGCGTTAGTTACACATTTTATAACTCAAGAATGGCTGAACCGTTTAAGCTGAAAATTGGAGGGGAGGTAACTTAGACCCGGAAGAAAGATATAGGATAGTTTTTGTCACCATCCAGGACGCGAGTGAAACCGTGGCCAGAGGCTAGTTGGCAATATTTTAACTTTTTTTATTTTTCGGAAACCTAGGTAAGTAGTTCTATCAGGATGCGTTGGAAAACGCGGGCGGAAGTAGAGTATTTTAAAAATATTTTTGAAAATCAATCACGTTTTTGTTCTGGGTTTTGCCAGCCTGCCAGTTGTTTGTGACTACTACACCAGTTTTACCTTCAACTAAAGTTATAATAATCTAAATACATCACAATAGTCAAAGTGTATAAACAAACAGGTAACGTTAAATAATGAACTATAATTTGAAAGAAAATTCTAATTCCACTATTCATTTGTTTAATCACTTTATCAATTGCCTGGGTGTAAAACCTATACATATTTAAATACTCAATTTCTCAAAAACATTTAACCATTGTTATTTTTTTTTATTCTGTTGTTGTTTTTTATTAATTAAACTTGTTTGTTTTAATTTTCCATTAAAACATCAAATGATCACTCTCAAATTACTTTAATCGCAGTCACACATGAAAAAGGGTTGAAAAACCATTCCTCTATATAGGTTCTGGCTCCCTGCTGTACACTTGCATAATCTTCTCCATTATCTCCCAATTTTTCTCCTTTTGTAGGTCCTTGGTGAACACCTGAAAACACATTTCAATTTATAACATGTTCTAAAGTTAACAAACATGGTTTTAGGAAAAAATATAACTTGACTGTTATGTTATTCATCATCATCCTCCGAGCCTTTTCCCAAACTATGTTGGGGTCGGCTTCCAGTCTAACCGGATTCAGCTGAGTACCAGTGCTTTACAAGAAGCGACTGCCTATCTGACCTCCTCAACCCAGTTACCCGGGCAACCCGATACCCCTTGGTTAGACTGGTGTCAGACTTACTGGCTTCTGATGACCCGTAACGACTGCCAAGGATGTTCAATGACAATCGGGACCTACAGTTTAACGTGCCATCCGAAACACAGTCATTGGTGTCTAAGATATACTTAGAAAGTACATACAAACTTAGAAAAGTTGCATTGGTACTTGCCTGACCTGGGATCGAACCCGCGCCCTCATACTCGAGAGGTTGGTTCTTTGCCCACTAGGCCACCACGACTACTGTTATGTTACTGTTATGTTATTCAATGAAACAAAAATACTCACCGAATACCAAGCAGCATCATCATCCAATGTTGCTGCTAGTGGTACTGACACTCCCAGCACATGCAGTGCCAACGTCAAGCTAGCTACAGCTACGTGAGGAGCTCTGTAGTCCAGTATAGACGGGGAATGATGGAAGTCTTGTAGGAAAGCCATCGCGGTGCGGGCTATGGGAGCAGAGCGCCACTGTGATGGAGGGAACCATTCTTGTAGTGAGCGCAGGTAATGTAGCAAATATCTGTGAGGAGAAGGAGCATCCAAGTTGAAACCGAGCAAACGCAGAACCAACAACTCTGCCTGTGCGACGGCGCCCCGCCATGACCAGTACTCTTCGCCTAACTCCAAGGGCCCAGCTCCACGATTTATAGAATTGTGTGCAACGTTAACAGCGTCCCGCAGTCTTACAGGTTCATCTCGTGACTTGCCCGCCGCACACAAACAAGCGGTACATATCACGTAGCAATCGTAGTCATTTTTATCGGCTTCCTTGAAGAATTTATGATAAAAAATTGCAGCAGTAGCAACAGTCGCTGGTTGTAATCCAAGTTTTATACCACATTCAAATATGAAATTTGTGGCTAAACTATGACTTGGAGCACTACGGTAATCAGGTAATCTTCTTTCTCTTCGACTGCTTTGTAAAGCCAAAACGTCTATCACGTCTTTCATGGTTTTTCCTAAGTTTCCACTATGCTTTTACGTTACCAATTGTTTTGTTTTGGGACGCTAATGCAAAATGAGGTTAGCCATAGAGAACTTTTTATTTACTTTTCATAAATGTCAATCTTGCTTGAGCCCACAGTTGTCTATGGAAATGATAGCCAATGCCACGAAAAGCCACGAATTTTAATATATTTATAGAAATATTTATATTGTACTAGCTATTGTCACTCCGGGATAAAACATAGCCTATGTTACTCGGAGAGTGTGCTTTCCAACCGTGACAGAATATTTCAAATGGGTTCAGTGGTTTCGGAGCCTTAAGGTGCGTCCACATCTGACGCGAGCCATTTGCGAGCGGCGTGACAATAGCCAGACAGACAATGGTTTTGTGCGACAACTCATGCAAGGTTCGAACAAAAATTCACGAGCGCAGTTCGCGGATGGCTCGGAAACGGCCCGCGGGCTGCGCATTCGCCAGATGCGGACGCACCTTAGGGGTACAAACAAGGCGTTAGTCTCCGCTACTTTTAAGTTTCTCTTCGCATTTCGGAAGACATATTACATTAAAAAATGATTGGGTCCACTATCATTTGACTATCTTTGGTAGTTGTAACGGGTGGTCAGCCATAAAATCTGACAACAAATTGGTATCAGTCTGTCTGAGAACTGGGTGGAAAACATGATCTCTATCTCTAGCTCTCATAGGCAGATGATTATTACTTTTTCCTGTGTTGTATCTAAAACAGGTGGACTTGCAATTCCTCCTTTCTGGCCCATTTTTGATATTTTTCAGTCAAGATAGTGGTATTTGTTAGTCAAGCACTACCAGCTTACATACTTGTGGGATGAAGGGGTCTAAGCCAGGATAATATTAGGGGATTAAATAAAACAAACATTTATTTGAACATAAAAATTAGAATATAATCATTTTCAGTAATTATTTAAAATTATACACTTAAAGTACATTTATAGTAAATTCAATAAAAAATACCAGTGCAGACGAGATACAAATAAGAGAAAATATTGTTTATTACATCGTTGGTTAAATACATCGCTTTCAGTAAATGCAATACATAAAATAAGTCGGAAAACAATGAAATCAAAGTTGAATGTCACTCGATATAGAAAAATAAAGATAAGATTGAATCACATTCAAAAATTACCCACTAGTGACTAAAAATTTTACTTTCTTAAACGTTTGTTCAATAATTGGGATCGCTCGGCACCATACTGGCTCAGAGGCCGGGCCTGCGAGCGCTCGCCGCCGCTCGGCCGGACGCGGCTTGTCGCGGGGCGCCACTCGCGCACCGAGCGATCCCTCGCACGCGCTAGAAATAAATGTTTACATGTTCATCAATTCTAAATAAGATATTTTCAACATTGTACTCTGATCAGTACCGATACGACTATATTCGACGCTGGGCCGCGCCGACGGCGATACGTGCGCCGCGCCTCCGCCCTTATCGCGAATCCCAGACATAATTTAGTTATCGAAGAACATACAGTAGGTATAAATAGTGAGGTTAGTATTAACTTTGGCAAATATGAATGAAGCATGGTGATATTGTTTTAGATGGACAACATCTCGACAATACTCAGCGTTAATATTAAAAATTATACTGAACGTCGCTCATTTCGCTAATATCAACAGTAGAATGTCAATACAGGTAGTTTTCGAATTATCTCATGCCACATCACTATAATTAGACATATGCCTCAAACCCGATCACTAAACGCTACTCCCTTAAAAAAACTTTGCAATAACTTCCCCAGTTGTGGATCTAATAAAGCGCGAGAATATTTGAGCCGCAACAATTCAGTCTTCAAATAAGAAGCCAACGCACATACCACGTGCCTTGCCCGGCATCGGCGAGTCGGTTGAGCTGCGATCGGTCGGATACGGTCGGTCGCACGGCCGTGCACTACGCTTTGTGCGCTCCTTTGTGTCTCAGACAAACATGTTACATGTGGCTTGTGCGATTCGTTCACTGTCTCAAATCTTATAAACTAAATGTGATTCGAGCGAATAAACAATGCGGCAGTGTACAAAATTTACATCACATTCACTCGAAATATAAGCATACAAGTTAAATGTTCTGCGGCGGAGGAACACATGAAATGCAAAACTGTCGACGGAGAACTAGATGTCGTAGGACACGTAGTTGTCGAGCCGCGAATGTGGCGGGCGGCGGGATGGGCGGCCGTTGTTCTACGGACGCTTAAAGCTGGTGACGATGGCACACTAGTCGACCGCCTCACGCACTCACACACACCACGCACACCACACCCTGCACTAATGTACGAACCCATCGTAATTATGTATGGGAGCATTCGTCCTGAAGACGTCGAATGATCATATCCACATCGTTCACTCATTAAAAAAACTTTTTAAATGTAACGTGAAGCTTACTTAAATGTAGGTTGAATGTAGAACTGCGCTAATATTATTTTTTATTAGTTTTACGTACACATATTGTTACATAACAGTAAAAAACCTACCTAGCAACAAGCGAGCGGCGGGCGCTCGAGCCGCGGGCCACTACCAAACGTTCGCGATCCGGAGATCAGCCGATGCTATGTATCTAACAATGTATCAATGAATTAGTAGGAAGGTGTATGCGAGCAGTATGTAACTCGGCTGTGGCTGTTAGCGGTGTACTGGCGTACATTACAATATCTTTGGTCTGCAGCTCGCACAGGTCGGAGGTGGTCAATGGCCCGCGCGGTCACAGTGTAGGCGTACATTTTCATTTAATCACTTTTTACATACTCATAAACGTAAAATGAAAATAAATCACCTAACTATGACAATAGTAAAGGTTACTGTCTAATTGCATTATTAATTAATGTTTATTGATACAGTTACTGTCCTAATGCTTAAAAGTAAGATTTTATTTTTATTATTAATAATAAATTATGTTATATAGTATATATAGTGTTTGATTACGCCAATTCGCGAGTGTATACAAAGTTTATATACTCACATATCTTACAGGAGCGCGAGGTCCGCGCGGTCTGGCGGACACAGAGCGAGGGGCCGTGTACTCTACCGCCTCTACTACGTATGTCTAGCTGTAAATACACGTACATAACTGCTTAGTTATTATATAAAAATGACCACACCTCACTAACTTCCTTACCATTACAGACTCCACCCACTTCACAAAATAATGACGAAGATTAACATGATCATAAACATTGGTTAATTACCTTTAAATACAAAATTAAACATGACAAGTTTACATATACCACGTTTAATACAAGTACTCTAGATAAAATAAATACCTAACATGATTTCAATAATTGAATACAAGAATAGATCTTAAATGGCTACACCTTAAGGATAACTGTAAAATGATATAGAAAAATATGAACACAAAAAAAAATATTCAGAATTGTATATGGCGTAACAAATTAATGCTCTTACTGGAATAAATAATTTGTGCGTAATACGATGCTTAACTTAAATAATAACATTGGATGATAGGACTTAGCTTAAAGTATGATCGTAGGTACGTAACATAAAAGACGTCGTCTTATTCCATAGAGCGGTTACAGTTGTGCATTCAAAAGTTTATAAAAAATAATTTCTCATTATAAGTGATATAATACTTAATAATGGAATGATGTTTTGTAATCAGTTTAAGTAGGCCTGTGAACGTATTCATGCATCTCACTACCGTGTTTTAATTCAATACTAAATATTGGTTCCTTTCTGTGTTTGGTCCGTAAGAGAGTGAGTATATAAGCACATATAGATACCGGAGCTCCTGCGCCAGCGGGCCACTAGTCCGACACGTCGTGTGCAACGTAACACTATACCAAATGCCTAGCACCAAAATTTAGAATTGAACACTAGATCACTAATTCACAATAATCGAAAACGATCGCAGCGGGCACGAGCCCGCTCGACCGCGTCGCCGAAACAATAACCAAACTACGGTTTTTATATTACAGGGGGAAATGAAACACTACCGGTAGGTCGGATCTAGTCGCACACTGTCGGTGGGAGCTTTTGAAAATCATACACAATGCCCCAAGCCATGTGACACATGATATCTGCACATCGGCGGTATATCCAGTAAGCTTACTTTCCATAAAAATATATAGGTAATTATAATACGCGTAGCTGCGGCGTGAGCGGCCGCGACGCTCGCCCGCGCCGACGTCGTGATATGCTTGCAGTGCATCAGCAGCCTGCGGCGCCGGGCCGGGCGTCGCGGGAGGAACTCGCGAATACGAGCACAAGACGTGCGGGCGCCGCTCGGCGTCGGCGACTGCTGGAGCTGTCTTGTGATCGCATTCGCACCCGGTGGCTGGCTCGTTCCTCGGCTCTAGTAGAGGCCGCAGCCGCGAAGGTTGTTGGCTATGATGACGTCGGTTACGGCGTCGAACACGAACTGAATGTTGTTAGTATCGGTGGCGCAAGTCATGTGGCAGTAGATCTCCTTGGTGGTAGACTTGTTCTTCGCCTCGAACTGGGCTTGGATGTACGCAGCTGCCTCGCCGTATTCTTGCGCGCCTGTCGAACAGTAATATCATATTTTAATTCTGAAGTACATTTCCACTAGACATGAATTACAGATATGTCAGTCTGTTAACTCACCCGTGTATTCGGGAAAGCATATGGTGAGCGGCGACTTGCGTATCTTCTCCTCGAACAGATCCTTCTTGTTGAGGAAGAGGATGATGCTGGTGTCGGTGAACCACTTATTGTTGCAGATCGAGTCGAACAGCTTTAGACTCTCCTGCATACGGTTCTGAAATATAAAACACATTATGTGTTACTAATGAAGATGTAGTGGCAAGAAAATGCATGATCATGTTTTAATCAGATACTCATGTATATGTAACAAATCATTTTCAATTTTGTGGAAACGAAAGCGAATCTACAGAGGCAAGTAAGATAACAATTACTTAAATATCGGCACGACAGTTTTATTTTGATGATGACAGGACGTTTAGAGAATATGAGAACTATCAGCAAACAAAATGTTTTACCTACAAATACACATTTGTACATACAAATATCGACCTAAACATTTGACAATAAAGATCAAAATATCTACCGTTGTCTCATCCTCGTGCAGGACCTGATCGTACTCCGACATGGCGACGCAGAATATGATCGCGGTGACATCTTCGAAGCAATGGATCCATTTCTTTCTCTCGGATCGCTGGCCGCCCACATCGAACAATCTGGAAACATGACACGGTACATTTGAATTTATGTTATGTGATCAACATAAAGGTGAATTCCACTATGAATTATTTTGTTCGGACAGGCCGTGAAGAGAGCTGTCTCTTGTAAATTATGTTCAGTGTAATTTATTTTTTAGTTTAAATCTAACGTTGATAGAATTATTATGTAATTTACAACATTTTCTTCAGCTGTGATAAAATTGATGTTCGTAAACTTACTTGAAATTAAGGTTTTTGAAGGAGAAGTGCACTTCGACGATGCCAGTGGTTTTGACTCTAGTCCTTAAAATATCTTGTTCGGTGGGCTGGTAATCTCTCGCACCTAACCGGTCCAAGTCGTCCAGGAAACTGTAATAAACAGATGATATCATTTAGAAAGTTAGAAAGAAATATTTAACATGGAAAATTTTGATCCACATTCACATCATTAAATTCTTTGCTGTTATAAAAAATTCTTATACAGCCATTAATTTCTCGAATCGAAAACTCGTCATTTTAACTCGTCATTTTAAATTTGCATTTTCGGCGTGATTCACTTCAGAATAATTAATAACAAGATTGGAATCGAAACTGCGCGGAAAAGCTAGTTTATTGTATAACGAAAGTATGTACATGAATATTTACAAACTACGTAACCATGATTGCTTATAAGAACTAGACTACAACGCCTGAGTCATTTTTTATAGTTTTTTTAAAGTAGAAAAAGCATCGTTTATCGCTGTATATAATTAATCGATTATGTTAGATATTTCGTTGTAATCGTAAGTATGAAGCTCGTTTGTATCTAATCGGTTACGGTACCCCGCAATCAGTAGACACGGAATATAAGTCTTTATTTACAAACAAACAATGAAATCGTTATCGTAGAGGATATAATTATGTCGTTAAAGTTTTTCAAATATAATGGGTCTTTTTGGAGTGGTAATTTTTGACCCAATCTTAGCCTTGACTTTATTTCAATAGCATGGTGATTTTGTATGTAGATTTAGCTAATCAACGTCAATCAGTGTTCCGTGCTTGTAACAGCATTAACTAAACATGAATGTTCAATTTCTTCAACCCCATTTTCCTGATGTTCTAGTTCTAGACTTTCATTGTAGTATGTTAGTTTCTAGGAAAGGTCATTGTACTTATGGAAGAAATAATATGTGCCTATAAGTAATTCATAACAAAACGCCAACTTGATCAATATACTCTATTATTTTCTTCTTCTTTCTTTCTATTTACTACTTCACACATTAATTTTGGGTTAAGTAATTATTAGAGCATAAAAGGTGCTCAATAAATTTTGTTACGCCTATAAAGTATGGAGTACACATTAACATAAAAAATCGCAACTAATATATTTAAATATTGTTCATGTCGTACCTACGTGGTACTCATCACGCATTCTACTGAAATCATCATTCCCTTACCGCACTCTACTAGCTCAAACAATCAAATATTTGTGTACACATTAGGCAAGTATTAAATTCATTGTAATGTGCCGATTGCAACTCATTACAAAACATATTTTTGTTTGGAACAGACGTTTGAACTACATATTAGTTTATGAGTCACCAAAATAAAGTAAGAATGCACAAAAACGAACCGGAAAACTGATGCTGAGACATAAACTAATGAACGGCGGAACTGGGAATCCCAGATCGATGACACACACGCACCTATGCGAAACTAAAAGGGCCCTTGTTGTAGGTAGCTTAATCATGTCAAGATTAACCGAAATAAGACATCAGCTTTTTTACAATCTAGTGCTGTATAGAAAAATAAACAATACAGTATACAGTCCAAGTAGGAATACGTTTAGCGTGCATAATTAGTTAGATAGGAAGCATTAAAGTTCAATAAACAGTGCTAAGTTTTCTTGATTATTCCGCAAGCTATATCGGCAGACATCCGGCCGGCCACTAGTTGCAGTCGCCACGCTAAACGCCGGGCGACGCCGCCGCATACATATTAACGAGCTACGACCCGTAGACAACACGCTATACGCACATAAGTAACCTCCTTAGTGGAGGAAATACTTTTAATGACAAGTAAATCATTTTCTTCTTGGAAATGCAAGAACAGAAGATAGATAAGCAGGTTCAAGTCCTGTGAATATCTATTGGTCGTAACTTTTTGGTGGGACATCATCCGCTGTGGGTTAGCAGAGTGAGGCAGTGTCAGACTATCACTGACGAAAACCCATCATGTTCCTTTGCCTTCTATGTATTAGTCTTATCTTCCATAAGTTTCCGTATTTATTTGTAAGACGTCTAGTGTAGAATGACGCTCAACCTTCATTTTCCTCGGCAGCTGGCACACGTGTACTTGTGTACTACAAAGATCGTTGGCTCTCGTAAATCGTCACACAGACCGGTCCATTGAGTAAAACGCTATAATAGCATCGCTTGACGGTCGGATGAGATATAAACGTTAATCCTATTTGTACAAGGCGTGTAGAACTCATTTGAGTGTCAAGTTTATGGATGCAGCTTGCAGCATTCGCCCACACTCAGCTCATTGCAGGTTAGAGAAATTTATTCCAGCAGTTTTGCCAAAAGAGGCCTTTTAGCGGGTTTGGCTAATGGAACAATAGTCAATGTTACTGGATGGCAAGATGCTATAACATGAGTCAGGCTGTGACGCCATCAAAAGGTTGACTGTACCTACTACCTACTGAGAAACGTGACTTTGAACTTCTTCGATCTCGACAAAGATTAATGACAAAACAACGCAAGTGTTCGCTCACATGGTTTAAGATAACATTCTAATCAAACAATCATGTCTGCTGGATTATTTTATAAACACATTGTTTCTGAATCATCTTTGATTGAAGGTGCTAGAAAGAGTCGTAGAGAGCTAGCCAAAACTGCAAATGTACACCCCGAATTTCTTTACTGATCAATGAAGACACAGCTAGTTTTGTTCCTGATCAGAGACCAGAAATACAAACAATTCAAGAGATCAAAAAATCAGATTTTAAAATGTCTAATCTGCACTGTACAAACTCTCGATATAATTATTAAGTGTTTGTATGAAGGATTATAAAAATATATTTTCAAATAGGTCAGACTATCTTAATTACAAGTGGGCATGTATCGGTGCCGTAGTTACTGTTCGTGTGAAAGGCCAACTTTGACACGATAGGCCGGTAACTCCCAACCTAAATGAAAAACTACGTTGGCGAAACACGCAACGTTTTTATAGTGAAAAACATTGCTATGTTAGCCATTAGAGTCTGTAATTATGGCTATTGTATTGTATTTAAACGTCGATTTGTTGAAGAGCATGAAACAGGCGAAGAGTGAAGGTTTGTTGCAATAATCATATTTGTAATTTGATTATTGGGGACTAATTAAAACGTTTGATACAAAATTAAACGTATGGCAAGATGCATATTTTGTAAGTACATAATCGATGACAAGTCAAGATTGCATGTGCAGTTTACAGTCCACAATAACTCCAAGAACTGTCTAACGGTCTTTAGATCATTAAATATTTACTGAACTGTATGACTGTATTCAACATGATTTATGCAAACGACAATTGGGTCTGTCGTGATTGGTGTCAGAAACGACTGCAATCCAAGGTCAATATGTATAGATCGCAGATCTGACATTGTTGGCCGGGTGCCAGATGACTAGAAGCCGAACTTAGACAAAGTTAGCGACGCGAATAAGCAAGGGTTGACACCGAGCTAAGCTATCAGCCTTCTTGTTAACAACATATCGATCGCTCTTGCAGAATTGGCGAGTTCTTAATTAAATATTTTGAAGTTCATGGATTACACGAAACTCATCTTCAGTACAGTCGTCCAAAAAGGACCTCGATTAAAAAATACCTTCACAGTACGTACGAGCCTGGGTTGTTAGTTTCTACCATAGATATAAGAAAAAAGGCTTCTCGTAATGACTAAACATGCAGTATAGGCACACTGCTACAGTTTTCATCTCATTACACGATCTGTAGTTGCTTAAATATGCTATGGGAGCAAGAAGTAGGGTATTATGTTCCAATGTCAGTGGAATTGTTGGCGCGTTTGGACGGATGCCAACACAAAGGACATCTACGATCCTTACTTAACTACCAAAGTCCAGAGGGAAACTGTCTGATATTCGGTTGATAATCTTTTTGTACCGAAGTTGGTAGTAGTCACGTTCCGAGTGAAGTAATTGTAAACCCCCTGCAATATGAGGTGTCGCAGTGCGAATTACTGCAGATACAGGACTACAGTTGTATGAAATCGATAAATCATCATGTTATTTTGTCCTCGTCAAACGCCATTGCTATAATTAGACCTCGATGAGCCCTATTGACCGTGTACTTGACTGTTATTTCGTTACCTTATTATAATATCACCAAATTGAGGGAAAGAAAAATATGTATGCATGTCATATTATATTTTGGGTCGATACTGGCACTGATAACCCTCTCGCAGATCGCTCTTATAATTAAAACATATCATAAACATTACATACATACGTGTTAAATGTTCAAACCCGAGTGTTTATCATACTGGCGCTTTTTCGCGTCGGTCCTGGGCGTTGCTGACGTCAAACCTCTGTCAACATTAACTGGGTCAGTAAACAAGGATGAATTACATTCGGAGCAGCCGAAATCATTTCATTATACTATTGAACGCCGCCGGTGTTATTGAACGTCGATGTATTGATGACAACGTTCAGCAGCTAAGGGAAGATTGCAGAATCCGGCAACAATTGTTTTAATTTGTTCTCGATGGAAACTTGGGGTACCTTACCAATAGGTAAATCGGAAAAGCGTGCGAAAACTAGTTAACTAATAATTTAAGTAAAATGCTATAAATGTATTTTCCGTTTCGTAATGGAGGATTTTTTTAAGTTTTCAGGCTGTCAGCTCTAGGACCGCCTTTCATCTTATCTGATTGTGTGGGAACGTCAATATTAGGGGGCAGAACTAATCCTTGTGCTGATTGCAGGCTGGGTAATGCATAAAACCCATGTATTGTCGGCGTCAACGGCTTGCGGGCGACGGGCGCGCGGCCTCCGCCCGGCAACAGGTCCGGCCGCGCGATCAATACGCCGCGCGCCGCCGCACGCCGAGCCGAGCCGAGCCCTTTCGATAACTACGCGCTACGGCGACGGCCGAACCACGGCCGAAACGACGCGAACCCGTGATCACGTCACGCACAGCCGATTTGCACACAGACATACATGTCGACCAACATCGACCGATTTCGCTGCTCCACAATTGCGATGCCAATCGAACCTATTGCCTATCAATTTTATACTTTCTTTGTATGCTTCTTCTCTTAGAACTAGTCAATAACTTTGTAGGCACTGAAACCGTTCCGCAAGGTTGTCTGTATAAAATTATCAGAAAAAACACGAAAAAAGGAAAGGTGAACGCCCTTTTGGATTTGTATAGAGCTCAAAGATGGCTCAAAGATGAAATCTCCCAAAATCTTAACCCAGCTTGGATAACCGACTCGCTAGATTGTTTATAACATCCATAACATGAAACACTTGTCAGCACCAACGTGGGAACAGATTCTATAAAAAGACTGTTTGGGAAACAAGAAGAGAGAATGCACAACCCTGTAACACGTTTTGTTTAGTTGGGGGTTAACGGGTTCGGTTGAAAGTTTACGCAATGGTGTGACTACATCAATAAAAGTCAGCGTTGACACATTACCCCCGAAAGCGGCGGCGATAGGGGGTGCATGAGGTGCCACTGAGTTAGATGGAGAGCTTAAGCAGTTTAGGGCTTAAGCAGCCGGTGGCGCTGTGGAGTGCTTCCGGAATTAGCTAGGCGTCATGCGATCGGCGCATAAATCTGTCGCCGATGGCGTTCCACGCGCCACGCGCCATGACCAGACATTGTGGGCGGCGCCGAGCCACGGTTGCAATCGCGAACTCAACGATACTATCTCAATTGCTTTACGACTGCTGACAATCTTTTAACACATACACGAATGACACATACGTGTAATCCACAAATAAATAAAATGTATCATTCTAATAATATAATTGCGCAAAAAAGAACGATTTCACTTTTGTAAAATATTTGAGAGTATAATTCTAATACTAACGAGATGGGCCATTAGGAGGTGTATAATAAAATTGCTAACGTAACATGCCTAACCACTCTTGATTTTCGCAGTTGAGCAGTTGTTGCACGAAACGATTGCGGCCTGAAATGTAATTGACAAAGTAACAGTCATGAAAGATGATGTAGCAAATTTTAACGCAGTTGGGACTACAACACATTTTTTATAACATTTATGAAATTTTGTGGCGGGATAATGGATATGTCCTTCACGAATCAAGAAAACTTTTAACAAAATACACCCCAATCGAATGTTGAATCTTGTATTTATGTTGTGAATAAGTTTTAGTCTTGGTTGACTCCATGGCCTTTTGAAATTCATGAGTATGAAATTTTAATAACATAATATGCCCTCTGCGTGGCTTATTAGTTATTCTTAGTGATAGAAACGATCGACTGTTGGAGCTAAACTCGGTGTAGGTAGTCTGTATCAATGTCAAACCTTAGAATTAATGTATAAAATGAACACGTATTTTCTAACATGGTTAGTCATTTCTGCGGCAAACAATGCACGCGATCGATATTTTAACACGAAGCACCGGGTAAAAAGCGCAGTTTATTATAAAATGAAGCTAAATTATTATGAGCTGGATTCTCAGATCAAAAACGAAACATAGAATTTCTTTTGTATTGAGTAACTGATGCGGTATCACTTAGTTCCGCAAGGTGTATCGGTAATGCAACGCAACAGGCAAGTTAGACATCATTTTTCGCCTATTGAGCATCGGAGCCAATGTTTAGTGGTGGAGTAATAGTAAAATATGAGGATCGTTTACAGTTAATGCGCTGTGACAGTAGTGGGCTACTATTTTCAACTGACGACATCCTTGATGTAGCAAAACTACTAGGGGCATACTTTACATAGTATCTAATGGCCATTTATGAAAAATATTCAGAAATTGATTTAAATGTTTAACAATTGGCAAAACAGTTATTAATATCGAATTAACCACAAGGTACATTCCGCACGTGATTTTCCTCATGATTGATGAGAGTCACACAGATACGAGCGTTGAACCGCGCACAAAGGGTGCCTTGTCACTGTTGCAAGAGCATCCGCCGACCGCGATTCTCGCCACACAGTACAAAACAACTATCCTTATCGTGTTACTGACGGGCCACTAAATGCTACATCAGTTCAGCCTTGTTCTGACAGAATACATGGAGTTCCGCAGACAGGGGAAATCACCTCTTTGGATAAGCCTTTTGGAATTTCACGTTTTGGCTTACATTAGCTCCCTACATAGATGATATTATATGACTTATATTGGGGGAAGCCCGTGTAAAAAAAAAAAAGATGAATTCTTAGAACTGCTACTAGGAGTAAAGGAACCCAATAAGCTTGCAAGATGCTGCGATGATATTTCAGTTCTTTATTGGGGCAAAAACTAACTTGGGTTTGTTTTTAATGATTAATGGACTTGTTTTTGCTTCTATTCAATTATATCCCGAAGCGGTTGTTTACAGAGTGAAGTTAATGCACTAATCGTAACGGTTTGTTCGTCAGGGATTATAAACTTGATTGAATGTAAGTATGTAAACTGTACCTGTTTATGGGAACGTGTTTATCATGATGATTTAGTAAACAAATAAATTATAAGTATATTGCATTCTGCGTAAGCTGGAATCAACTGAGCGTAACAGCATCTTAGTGTTAGGTGTTGGAGCAACTAGTAATCACTTCATGGACTGTTGTTTTATAATTACGTCTATACTTGTCACAAAAATGAGATATATTGAATCGAGAGCAAGCTTGCAGAAAGCTAATGTTTATGATGACAAAAAGCAGTGAGGTACTGGCTAAGTTAAGATTGAAGCAAAGTTTCGCATAACCATGACAAATAACTTCAATTGGACATTGATGAAGGGAACACCATTTAACAGAAATGTTCTAGATGTGGGATTGCGGAAGAAACACAATATGAACGCAATGAGCGAAGACCGGACGAGTCAATCGGCGCGCGAGCACCGCTCCCTGCTTCCATCGAGGGATTGACAAATTGAATTGATGGCAGTGACGTCACAACTAACACTCAACATGAAATTATCGGAATGTACTAATGCACACCTACATACATACAAACTGGCAACGTTAATAATCGTAACAACTGTTGTTATCATACCAGACTTTTTAATTAATCGCGACCCCATTCTGCTAATTAAATACGTGAGTTAAATTAATTTTAACGTTTTGATCGAGGCAGTATCATTTTATCCCGTGTATGCTTATTATCTTAGCATTATGCGAAGTGCTCGTATGACTACGCACTGGAGTTACCACTTCATTAACCGCGCAATTAGTTAGCAGTGTCATTAAAAAGTTACATTATTTCACATAGGCTCATGTTGCTAAACGGAAGATAAACAGTTTACGAAATAATACTGTAGAGACGAATTGGAAACTCCAGCCATGACTTGCATTTTCCTCAAGTCAGTTTCTATTATTAACAAGCACACTCTAAGTGGTGTCATCACACTTGCAACAAAAGGGCGATACATAATTCCACATACTCATTTTACTTAAGTATTTCTTCAAATTAATTTGGCATATATAGCTATTAGGATCATAAGATGGCAATTAATTAAATAATCATGTGATTAGAACAAGGATTAGCAATTTCGAAGACTTAGTAGGTATATAATTCTTGTATGAAGCTTCTGTTGTGTCATTCATTTATGCAAAAATATGCCAATCGCGAAAAATATCAACCCCCGACTTGAGTGAGAGGACTGTAACATCAATGGAGGTTTGTATTGTATATTATTTGTACGCATGCGTGTGTACTGCGTCAACTCGGCGGATGGCGTAGATTACGGCATCGCTGACGCTGAAATCGTAATATGGTAGCCCCCACTGCTTCCTCTGTAGTGCAGAACTTAGGGGCTGAAGCCAAAGCCATTGACAATTCGTTCGCGATGAGTAACGCGCGGTGCTACGCGGTCATGCCGGGCCCCAAGCCCTTGCCTATATTCGGCAATAGTTGGCGGTTTGCTATAGGCAAGAATCCTTGGAAAACTCGAGCTTTGGACATTTCTCTCTGGTTCTTAAGAGCCTTGGCAGGCGCCGGTGGAGCGGCTAAAGTGTCAAAACTGTTTGGACACCCCGATCTGGTATTTCCGTTTTGTGCCGAGGAAACAGCAAAGATTTACAGACGTGAAGACTTAATGCCGCACAGAGCAAAAGCACCGTGCCTCAGCCATTATAAGCATGATTTGAGAAAGGATTTCTTTGGAAATGAACCCGGTCTTATTGGAGTGTAAGAATACAACATATTTAGAGTGCTGGCAAATAAGTTTGTGTTTTTGTTAAATCCAGAATACTTTCCGCAGACATGGCGAGCCGTGGTCTAGATTTAGATCTAAAGTATCCAAAGCATTGATAGCGCCGGAGGCAGCAAGGGCTGCAGTTCCAGATTTAGAATATGTGACCGACGATTTCGTACACAGGTATGTCTCGTGTATATCAACAGTGTTTTGTTCTTTATCTTAAAAACGCTACGGGTGTTTAATTTACTGAGCTATTCTCGTAATGTTATTTTGGATATAAAACATGATAGTGATAAATCAATGTCATCATAATGGAACTGTAGTACACAGTAACATTATGACGTGCTCCATAATGTAGGTGTGAAAAGAATTGTTACTGAATACTATTTATAATCAGATTACCTGTTTATAGGAAACAATAATAGCAACAAAATAATTATGTTAATATCGATAGTTATTATTCTGTATACCTACTTGATAAGTGTAAATATGAAAGAGTATAGCAACAAGGGCCCGTGCTCGCTGTAAATGTACACGCATGCGGCAATTTTGTGGTCTAGTACTTCGTTTTGCCTCTAGTGATCTGAGCGTGGAATCTCAGTTTAATGACCACATCCCGTTTTTAACAGCGGCGCGCGGCGTCTGCGCATTTGTTTTGAGTGACGGCTACTGACTCATTGTGAACAACAAACCTCATTCAATGAGAAACGTAACTTTTCGCTTAACTGACTCGAGAGCGGAATATTTAACGCTTAGATGTATTTAATTGAGAAACACAATTAACATACGAGATTTAAATGAATTCGGCACTGATTTATAGATAGGAACGTAAAACTTTTTAAGTAGCGCACGAGAACGTTAAAGTCGATACATTTTAAAATATTTTTGTTACAGAATGGAATGCATTCTCGACGATAATCGTGAGCTGCCGAAAGATTTTCTCACGGAACTCTACAAATGGGCCCTTGAGTGTAAGTGCTACTTGACGAGCGGCGCCACCTTCTGTGAACTCTATTGTGCTTTTCCGCATAAACTTGTACCAAGTGGTAATTTAACGCCTAAAGAAAACACTCCTCTTTGTTCTAGCTGTGGGTGCTTGGGCACTGGGGACAAGATTGGGATGCCTACAAGATAACGATGCGGACGCGAAACAAATCATTAAATGTATTCACGGCTTCTTCCATAGTGTTCCTGTGTTGGAACTGTCAGCACCATTATGGCGAATATATTCTACACCGGAATATAAAACATACGTTGAAGCTCTAGACACTTTTACATCACTCTGTTTGAAAAGATTGACTGATAAAGGCATATGTTCTCAAATAGCAAAAGCTTCTGGTGAAAAGGTAGCCACTATATTAGCTTTGGATCTACTATTGGTTGGAGTAGACACCACAGCGGCTGCTGCAGCAAGTACTATTTATTTGTTGGCTAATAATGAAAGAGCACAGAGAAAATTACAAACTGAGCTGGACAAAAATCTGCCAAAAGATAGAGGAATGACTAGCAAGGACTTGGATAAGTTGCAATATCTCAAAGCTTGTATCAAAGAATCGCTTAGGTAAGTTCAAAGTGCTTAGGCCTTACGACAATGCCACGGGTTTGTTGCGTGTATTCAAGAACAGTTACATTGCCTGACACTTCGAACCCTAATATTGTTATCTAAATGTCATCTAACGGGCAGCTATCTTCGTACACGAGTATCTCACGGTAGCACTTAGCATAATATTTGCATTACAACGCTAATGTTATTGGAGGAACGGCAAACATTGTTTGGTCCTGATACAGGGTGTATACGAGCCAGCATCCCTGTACTAAATACTAAGCTTCTAGCAATTCGAACACCCACACATACGCTTAGGTACTAAGTAAGAGGCGTTTCAAAGGTGATAATTGTTCTTTGTTAGCCTGTTAGTCACCAACCTCACAATTTGCGGTTTCGCCAACCTACATAGGGACATAACACAATTTATGTTGAATACTTTTATGAGAATTATTAAGCTTCCTCCCTGATTATTACGTCTTACACAAACCACAAACATAAAAAAAATACAATTCAATATCATCATAGCTTCGTCATACTGGTGCAAAAAAACTTTATTGAGCCAGTTTCAATGTCATTAACAGTAACAAGATATTTCCCTCGTGGCTGCAGTACACTAACCTCCAATGAGTGTACATTATAATAAAAACTTGATACAAATGTATCGTCTTATTGTAACGTGACCAATGATGGTCAGCGTCAGGTTACATTTGCACCTGAGTGAGTTGCTATTAGGACTACTGTCCACAAGTCGACTGTAACAATACTTGACTATAGATTATTATGTAAATAATATTCTTGCAGTACAGGTCCTCATGCACTAATAACTTCAGACATTTCATAATTGACATATAGTTGACAGCTTTTTTACGTTGTTAAATGTTTACATAATGTACTAGAATTTTAAAAGGAACATGAAAACACGTTTAAGGAGTAGGCACCGGAATAATCCATCTTTCAATACATCCTAATTTATTTATGTTTGGGATTATAATCAATTTAAAAAACCTTTCTGTTTCGTTGAGGAAAGTCAAGTGCACAAGTGCAAATGGCATAAAAATAAATAATTATAATAAAACTAGGTTGTCTCAACCTTTGTACCCCAATGTTACAGGAAAAGTATAATATTTGTTTTTGAAAAGAGCAAAGTAGTATTTCTTTGGAAATGAGCTCATTTTAGATGCAATATGAATCGTAGCCGTGTCTTTAAAAACAATTTTTGTTTTAGATTGAAACCCGTCATTCTGGGAAATGGAAGATGCATTCAGTCAGATGCCGTGATATCTGGATACGAGGTTCCCAAAGGGGTAAGGAATTAAAATATTATTTGAATCAAATTAAAAATCTGAGCAAAACGCTGAAAGAGGATACAAATATCAGAAATTATAAACCAATTATAATATTTGATGTCAAATTGGAAAAGCCAAAATTGGAAGGAAAAAAATATATTTCCGATGTATTATTTTCCTTTCAGTCTCACATAGTATTCCCGCATTACATCCTATCGAACGAGGATAGATACTTCCCATCACCAAAGGATTACGTTCCCGAAAGATGGCTAAGAGACAATGAGATTTCGAATACGGAGGATATGAAAGAAGGATCGATAGGTGATGCCAAAGCTTCGTGTCCCTATACCCGAGCTATGGAAGTATGTCGCAGGCAAAAGGAAGTAGGGATACACCCATTCGCATCGCTTCCTTTCGGGTTTGGCCGTCGTATGTGTATCGGGAAGAGATTTGCTGAAGCCGAACTGCAACTTTTATTAGCTAAGGTAATTTTATAATTGCTGTTTTGTTAAATGAGTCTCGTCTGGATCACACGTCATTGTGCCCCAGATATTTCAGACAATAGTGGTCTTAGAATGTAGTCTATGAAATGAGGGCGTAACTTTTCAGACTACACGGAATTATAAATCGAGTTGAAAATGTAATTAACTTTGAGCTAACACTAAGTCTGATATTCAGGAAATCTTGCCAAACATCTTGAAATACCTAAATTAATGTAGCTATCTATCGATTTTTCTCAGGTGTTCCACAAATACAGCGTGTCATGGCGTTTCGGGGAGCTAACCTACAGCGTGACGCCGACATACGTACCAAACGAACCGTTGCAGTTCGCTCTACACAAGAGAAACGGTACCAACTCTAGCCTGTAATCATCTATGTTAAACAGTACTTAATGTTTGTAAGACGTAGAATTAACTGCCAAAGCTTTTTTACAAAGATTATTTTTAGTTATTTCTTACAGTTTTATATGATTTATTAAATTAGCTTTAAAATGAAAATCGTTGTCTTTCTATTCGAAGTTTTGTGTTGTGTTTACCTATTACAATTTCTCTGTAAGTTCCTACTGAAGAGTGACTAGTCCAAGGTTTCTAAGGAACTTACTATTTGGCGGAGTCGTTGAGCTGGTATTCGTTGGAGCGACCGAAGCATTCTTGCACACCGGCGTCCGCCCAGAGCCTCTTCATCGCCGCCAGCAACTCCTCGCTGAACGGCTCCGTGTCCTCCATCCGTTGGATCACGTCAAACACCATCTTGCCATCGCTCTGCAACAAATGTAAAATTATTATGTTTTTAAGTATGCATTTCTATTAATAATTTTGCTGACCTCGTCGGGAAAATTCTTCACACATCTGGATAAAAAGACTATGTAATTCCATACGTCTCATTCCATCTCCATTTCTCGTGTGCATGGCGCCAAGAAGAATTCTATCTCCACACAAACAAACCAAAAAGTTCACATTCGCATTCATAACATTTCTTGGATTGACACCAACGTTTGCCTATCATAGTACAATGTCTTTCCTAAAAAGGGCATCAGGTCATTACTCCGCAGTAGTTGGCAGCACAGCCAAAACTTTCACCGCTACCGGCATGTATTATTTCACCAATTCTGTTTTGTATACAGATAAGTGTCAATGTACGGATGCAGTTAATGATAAGGACTTTGCAGAGCCAGGGGAACAGCCAAGGTCAGCCTTCTAGCTGTGTATTGATTAATCTACGTCTACGCATGACGTCACTACGGTAAGACCTAAATGGATCAAAGCAGTCATTGTTGAAAAATAGAATTGTTAATGCTTTCTTGTATCCAGGCCGACCGCGATTAATTTTAACAAAACGGCTGGAATTGAATCATAGAATGTTCGTTCTGCCCACCTAAATTATGAATGAAGCAATTACCTGTGAGGAATTGTAATCTAAATGTAGGTACAGTATATTTCTGCTAGATTACTGAACTTTTCAGTTACATATAGGATTATAGTGGCTGGTAAAATGCTAAATTAGTTGTAATTTAGAATCTTTGACTAGAGTTGTTACAAGGGACTGGTCTCGCTACATAACATAGAATACAAAAGAGTCATAACAAACATGAGCTCATATTTCAGCATTATTGACTCTTCATACTGAAAATGAGCCTGCAGCATCGGACAATGAACGGAAATAAGGAAATAGTGTTATTGCTCCGAATATCCTGGTAGGTAAGCAATTATTTGGATAATGGGATCCGCACATATTATTCCTTATATGTACAAATAATTTTAATTACCTCCAAAAACCCCATGACAGATCAACTCAATGAATTAAACACTAACTACCTCGTACCTACCTATTTAGGGTTAGTTGTTCAAACATTCGGTATTTCAGAAATGTAAACAAAAATGCATTCATGGTAGTTATTAAGTATTAACGACTTAATGATCCGTACTCAGCTCGTTACGTAGGCTTTCTGGCGTAATATCTCATCCAGTCTTCGCTGTGGTATTTCTTGTAAAGAGCATAGTGATTCCTTTTTGATCGATCGCTGTAACATACTCCCCCATGCAACGATTGCCTAACTTTTAAAGCAGTAAACACATCCATAAAGAATGATGAGTCATAATGATTCGTGTCGAAGAGCAATATCGTCTCAATTGGAGTTGAGTGACCCAGCATCTTCGACATACGCTAATCCGATTAGTAATCCATTTAGCAAACTCGTCTCGGAGAACCGTACACTTTCGTTACGCAACTTCGCTAACCGCTATGTGAAATTCTGACTAATAAGAATCTCCAAAATTCTGATGTGTTTAGTCTTCGTTTCAAAGTTTCACGTAGTTTGTTGGCGACTACACTGCAATGCATCATAAATACTCATACTTTATGTAGCAGAGACAAGTCCAATCTGCTTCTGGGTAATATAAAAGTTTATTCTAGCGGCATTGCGGCATGAAATGCCATGCTTGCTATGAAATAAATAACTCATACATCAGGCCCGTGCTTTGCTGGTTGCAGAGGTTTCTGTGAAATATGCTCTAATTATGACGGGTGTTGCGGGTCGCGGGGCGCATGCGCGCTGCCTGCACGGGTGCCGGGAAGCTCGCCGCGCCATTCACAACCCCTCCTCGGAATAACCCGACATTGCCACCCCTGTTACTTACACATTGCATATTCATTTAAATACATCGACGTCCATTAGGTCGTTACTAAGCTGGTATTTAAGTATTCCTTACTTGTAAAACAGACCAAACGTTTAATTAAATGGCATATAATTAAAATACTTATGTTTGTAATTTTCTTTCTCTATTAAGACACAGAATATATATTTTTTATGCCTTTCTAAACAGAAGTTCGACAAGCGATGATATTATCTATTTTGAAAACTTAAAAATAGGCTAAGCCTATCAATGCGAATCTCCACAACATACAGAAGGAAGATGAGTAGCGCAACTCAGAATGTTTTCATGAAGCTGCTTATTATAGTTGGCGAGCCATTCTTACATGAAAGCTAAAACCATTGTACTGAGCCCTAGGTGCTCACATAATGCCGTCTTAACATGAGAAACAATGCTGAGACAGCCCTCATGTGATTCATTGTGCGTGTACTAAGGTTTTGTTTCAACATGTTTGCGCCGGATAGGACTGTCACGTCCACCTTTCCTGTCCTTTACTATGATAACAAGATAGGTGCACGAGGTTACATTGACGGAGTCGTGTGCACACGGGGACAAACGCGTACAATATGCAAAACTAATAGGAGGGTGGGACGCATGTCTCATTAGGGGAATACGTCGGCAGGATCGAACTGCGGACATGTGATCTAAAGATAATTCCGAACTGAGTAAAGTAAATATGGGTGCGGTCTTTACAATTCGTCCTTCAATTCCAATTTTCATTAATTAACACCGTGAGAAGGAATTGTAACAGACATTTTTTATTGTCATTCAAGATCCGCTTACGAGCGTAAGACGTACCTAGGTATGTCATACGGTGCGTGCGTCACATCTCGTGACGAGTGAATTAATTACAGTTTTCAGAGCAACCTCTCGTTCGTTGTATAACCGATGACGTTGATATGAACGACTCTTCAACAGGTTGGAACGGAACTGAGATACCTTATCTGTCTGACATTCCTAACAGGTACTCTTGATGATAACAGTGGGCATTGTATCCCTTTCAGATTTTATACATGTACGGTGGCTGTTCGTTAGTCAGTAATAGAATCGTACACTATCGCAAAACAACACTGCCACCTTATCTAGTTTACTTTAAATTATTCAGTTAACAATATCTCGTTAACGTTGGCACTAAAACCAGGTTTCCGATTGCCTTAGCCTTATCTAAACTGGTAAATTGATTAATGCTTTGTTGTCTATCGACATACCCGTATATTACAGTAACTGAACTAGCCTAATCACTAAACTATAGTCGCCAATGTAGAAATACAGCCTTACTTATAAACGTGAATTAAATATAAGTAATACTTAAGGGCTGTTCAAGAAAATTCTTACTTATAAACGTTGCTTAAGCATGTCTTAACTAACATTTAATCACTACTTAAGACTTTAAGTAGTGATTTGTTAAAATGTTGCTTAGTAGGTGATTAGAGATTTTATAAGTAAGGGGGTAAATGTATACGACAGAAAACTTTTTAATGAGAATGAGACCAAAATTTTAAAATACGTTAAACTTTGTATCAATATTCATAGCGAATTCGGGAAACAAATAATGTAATAAGCTGTTGTACAAGAGTGCAGTCGAGACCGGACGGCCAGTCTCCAGCGAGCCACTCTCATGAATAACGAATACCC
Organism: Helicoverpa zea x Helicoverpa armigera; assembly: GCA_033682625.1. Classification (NCBI taxonomy): domain Eukaryota; kingdom Metazoa; phylum Arthropoda; class Insecta; order Lepidoptera; family Noctuidae; genus Helicoverpa; species Helicoverpa zea x Helicoverpa armigera. The sequence continues at coordinate 7,232,770 of JAWIIS010000011.1, forward strand.
AATATTGATCTCCACAGAGGGAGCATTCAGAGAATCGAACAAGTCCTGGGAAAATGCAGATGCAATTATCGTTTATTCATGGAAACTGTTCACCTGCAAATTGTGAAGAGCGAAACAATAGCATACATTTTAAGAGATGCATCCGTTGTCCTCGATTCTTTGAGTTCACGAAGTATGCTGAAGTTTATAAAGCATACCAATTGGGGCTAAACATTCAACATTTCGGATCTAGGAAAAAGTTACTACGCAATAAGTATCATAACATTTCTGTATCTGGCGGTACTGGGCTCTCACAAATCGCTTGGTAATCAGCATTAACGGCCAACGGAAGCCTCTGAGCACTTATTCCCAATGTACATTTCGATGCAATCGACATTATTTTTACTGAAGACCGTCCATTATTTATAGCATACAGCCGACACGTAATCGACGCAGTTTATCGTTTACGCAACGAATACTCGCTTTGATTTTATTTTTTAGTAAACTAATGACTACTATGGGATTGATATCTTGGAATAAATATATCAATTTGAACTGCACTTATCAATGGAGTTTTTGTTAATTTTTTGGCAAACTTTGGTCATTACGGGCAATCAAATCCAGCAAAGGCTTCATTGTTTCTTCTTTATATATTTGGAGAATAATGCCGCAATATGTATCACAAGAGTGGTGGTTGACTGGATTAATGTTGTTTTAAGTTATTACCAATTTTTTTCGCCAAAAATTTCAAATACTTCGAAGGATTTCCTCGCTAGTCGCTTAGTCGCTCATACTAACGAATTTGCCCCTATAACGTGGCATTGGGACTCCTGCCAGGCACGCATCTTATGCCTAGTCTTTTCTCTACTTCGTTGGGGTCGACTTCCAGTCTCACAGGATGCAGCTGAGTATCAGCGTTTTGCACAATGATATACCTAATTTTAGACGAAAGATTGATCATATTCTGTTGTAGCCTACAGGGTCCAAAATTGTACTTAGCTCTAAGCCACTAGTTCTATACACTATGGTATGCAAGTAAAGCGTATGAATAGTAAAAAGCTCAGTTTACCTCTCGATCCTTATTGCCGTAGGTGATGCCTAGGTTGGGCATGGCGCGCAAGATGGCGACGAGCGACTGAATCGTGTTGCTGTACACCACCGGCCGGTACTGTTTGAAGTCTTCATTTGTGAAGCCACTTTCGTGGATAATTCTGTGCAAAAGAAAATAAATAAATATACAAGTTTCAAGCTTACAATATATAAATTATTATTACACCCGAATGTGGTGTTTCTTTCAACTTTCCTTTGTTGGGAAAACGTGCATTTAATAAAGTAGCGAATAAGTTCAAAACACCTCAGATGCTACATGAAGATACCATGAATGACAAATATTCGTTCATGACACAGGATAAATAATTGGCCAAATTGAGAGAACGAGTCAATAAAAGGCGTAAATGTAGTATTAGTCATCGATCACAATATGATTCATAGTTCCAATAGTGCGGTATTTTAACGAGACTGTTGAGTTCCAGCTTCAGCCAATGTGATTTCATGACGTAGCCATTAATGTTACGGGAATGTATAACAAATTAGCAGTAAATTTGAATTGCAGTTTCCTTTATCCATTCGTATAATGAGATGTATGTAAAAGTCACGGGAGAAACTGTGTCTAACTGTTGTTTTACAAACGAGTGTCATATAAAAAGTGAAGTCGTGAATTTCATTTTTCACAAGCGACACCAATTGCATTCTTTAATTAATTCGCTTGATAATATCAAAGCAACATCATGTCTTGAACGCTCTGACTATAAAGCTTGATGCTTTGTCATAGCATCTGTGGTAATAAGGTAACTTAATTGCAACTTTATTAATATTATGACGTACCTCTTTTCTAGATACAGTCATAAGTGACTCATGCAAAATCGCAACTCAAACCTGCCGTATTCCTGATTCCTCATCTTAATTTCATATTTATGTTGCATTCGTGTCCAGATCAGTCTGTATTTAGTCGATCAGACTTTCAAATAGCATGTACATACATAAATAAGTTAATGTAGGTGAGGACAGCAGGCTCTACACAATGACAAATAACCAATTGCAACATTTTCAACTACGAGATATTAATGTGGTGTTGAATATGGATTTCCCCAGGAATACTTTTGTATCTATTTTTTAACTTTTACCAACTATCAAATACTTTTTTCGACATTTATAGCAATCGAATAATATTGTTTCGTGTCTAAAGGTAATGCAGTAAGAAGTGATGCAGACATCGATTTAAAACATCAACTCTATTACAATCTGTTCTTCTACAGTCTACAGGTTTCACATAAAACAAAGTAGATAGACACAACCGTTCTTTCAAAGTTATGAAAGCAATAAGCTGCTGACAGTTTCTAACAAGATGTTAAGTAAATATTTTAGTATTTTACGGATTCGAACAATGGAGGTGGTGCGTGCGGATGATGCACTCCAATGAAAACAATCGTGCCGAGCGAGCGGCGCGCGATTCTTCAAGTATTCATGAAAGGAGATTGGGCAAGAATGTATGAAGTTTGGTCCAAATGTCCACCACGAACGAGACCTATATAATTGAATAGTCCACTTAATTTAGAGTAACTTTTACTAAGAAAGTTAAAAAAAAAACAATGCCAAAAAAAAGTTATAGCCAAAAATGTATTCTTAATTTTCGGTAGTTTTTGTATGTTATCATTATAATTTTTTATTTTATTCCACTTCCATTTCTGCACTTTATCTAAAAATGAGTAAGTCTAAGATGAGTAAGACACATTTGCATATGAACGGCCCATATTTTTTTGCCCGATGGATGTACGAATCATAACCAATTGAGGCGCCAGAAGTGCTTGAATATACTCAGCGGTGCCTGGATCTAAGAAAGTTTGATGTAACTGGTGGTGTCTTCTCTCTAATAATGAACAATTCTATTTTGTCAGAAGTTACAGAAAGTACGAAAATCGAACAGCAAGAAAAGAATTGAAAACATGAAATAGAAAAAATCTATAAACGTTTTATTTGATTTTGCTATAACTTTTTTCTGGCATTATATTTTTTTTTACTTTCATAACAAAAAATGTTCTATATTTAACGGGCTATCTAGCCATATAGGTCTTGTTCGTGGTGGACATTTGGACCGGAATCGCCCATTGTCCTTTTTGCTTCATTTTCATCAGATTCCGTCCTAATCGAAGATCGTTAAAGTTAGGAAAGTTACATTAATACACTGACACGGTTTTAACAAAAGAAAAGAGATGTTTTTATTGTGATCTAAGTACAGCATTTATGAAAGCCCTACCTATATTGGTTATCGATAAAATAATTTGATTTCGAGCGTCTGGCGTTCTATAGATCTGTAGCATCCGGGACGCGGATGACGTCACCAACGGCATGGTGTGATGGCAATGTGGTAACACCCACAAAACATTGATCTCAGTACCATAACACTAACAATTGTAGAAATATATCGATGTTTCTGCTCCGCGATGAGCATATTCTGATGACAACTTATCGAGATTTGTTGACATTACAAATCAATAGTAAAGGCCTTGATTAGATAACGGCCTAATTTGATACTAGGAACTACTATAGTTTCAAAGATTCCGCTGTCAATGGAAAATTGGAATCTCCTGTTACTGAGATTGATGGCACAAGAGAAGAGACTAATTCAATGAGAGAATCGTTTGTGTTTGCATGTCGAATCTGAGTTTCTGTGATTCAAGTGCCGCTTATGTGATGATTTTACGTATAAAAACCCTAAAAGGTCCATGTCCGTCCTGGTTGCTACTTTTGGTAACAAGCGTAATAGACAGGTGTAAATCAGACCATAACTACGTCAATGTCGAACAGTGACGTCACATTTTGTTGCGTTACTAACACCTCATTGCATGACGTGGAAACAAATATCTTCTAATTTAAATAGCATGAACAAAGACGTATCATTTACTGTGCTAAACAACGGAACATATCTACGTACCCGTTGCCAAGACAATTAACGTCTTCATATTACTGTATGTGCACCTTGACATTCAAGTTTTTCAGGCAGGTTTCAGCTTACAATTCAATGCAAGTGGAATATTGGTTTGATACAATGCGATTTTGAAATGTTCAATGTTGCAACAGTATATTCATACAGCCAGTAATCTTTTATCTTCGAAATGTAAAACGCTTGTTGACAAGTCGTTGATAGCAGATAGGGAGATAGCAAGCAATGGACCGATGTATTATATCTCTAAACAATAATATTGATTAAGATAGATACGAATGAGTATAATTGATAACAATGTGTACTCAGCTTATTGCGGCGAATTACAAAAACGATAGAATAGGTAACAATGCAAATATGAAAGATAGGGCATCCTTTCAAATACGTAGAACCATAGCCATATGACGGAATCAATATTAATAACAATGTATTGCTGAAAGAAATTGCCTTAACAGAAAACTAAAGAATTTGCTAATATAGGTATCCTGTTATTTTTATTTTCAGTCAAGTTCAGACTAAAGGATCAGGAAACATGTAGGAAAGATGTGTCCATTCAAATGAATACGACTAGGCAGTCCAAGATAAAATGCCTTTGCCTTTGGTCTCCAAGATAAATCAACTATGGGTTTCGGAATCGAAGAATCTATTAAGAAAACTTCTGTTGCTATTCAAAGGATGTAAATGTCACACGGTTCACGAGTACTGATAAAGGATGCAAAAATCTATTTCCTTTGCGGCTTGGCAAAAAGTTAGGAGCCGTGCCAAGTCGCTGCGGGGTTCATATGAATCTTTTAGGTGCCTCGTACGTGACTGTCTGTTTAGGAATATTTGAGTAAAATCGAGACTTTGTTCTCTATGTTCACGTAAACTTATTTTAATCACACAATTAGCCAGTTGCAACAGATGCATCAGATATTTTTGAACTTATTCGCTTTCTGGGTGTGTATGGCTGACAGTTTAATATTGCATGGCACGTTCTATAGCATACAATTTTTTGCTATAGAATTAACTATCTACAAATTGGTAAATATTGTAAAAATAAGAATACTCACTTCATTTGTTTGACTATAGTACTTTTGCCTGATTCACCAGCACCTGTAAACAAAAACAGAAATGAAAATCGATTCCCAGAACAACGTGTTTTTACACTTTTAACATAATTTATTCACAATGCATTACAATTCATTGAGCAAGTGGGTTCGGGGGACAAACATTACATAAAAGCTGCGTTTCTTCAAAGCAGACATTTCGCCAAACCACGCAATAAAAAGAGCGATGATATAAAAACATTTAATTACCGCCTAAATGTAAACTGTTTCAGTTCACATTATGCACGTCTCGTTGAGTGAAAATAGCATGGAAAAATAAATTAACAGCGTTTAATGTGAACTTTACGCTAGGTAGACGAACGAAGGGTTTACCAAGCTGGTCGATAAAAACTACGGTGTTTTCAGCTCTGTGCATATTGAGCACGCTTCGGGTTTTCCATTAACACCCTTGTGTATAATGGACATCCAACAACGAAATGTTATTTTTTCGACCTTGTATACTTGATGGTAATTACAATAGTGAACAATAGGTGATGACTCAATGACGATGTCTAATCAAGCGTTAATTGTTGAAGAATAGCTATAGCTGTCTCTCAAATATTATCCACATGTAAGCTTTTCGAATGAGATCTATAAAATACTTCATGTAGGTGCCATTTCAAGACAATATTTATATTCCGTTATATTTATTATCCTTCTTAGTACGCAGATATTAATTGGCTAATAAAGTGACGAAATTACGTGGGTGTAGGAAAACGAACCCTGTCAAATACAGGTTCTTGGTATCATGACCCCTGTTGGCTCTAATTGGCTCGCCAACGCGAACGGCCGATCTCTGACCCCCGATATAGACATTATCACCCGAGTGCACTCCATATCTACATTGCAACTCGTACAACCATTCATACCTTTGATTGATGTCTAGGCTTAGATGTAATATGCAGGAAATTACACCTCGTGCGAATACAATACATTCGTACGTCAGAATAAAATGTATCATCGCATATTTTATATTCACAGTGGAAGAACTTTCACAATAAAGTGGATGGTAATCGCGTGCCAAGAAAGTATTCCCACGAACACCCAATATAATAACTTTTAAAACAGTGAATGTCATGTTGGATGTTTAGTTAGTGGTAGTGAGTGCTTAAGAATTCGAACAGTTTTGAAGTTATCTCACGCAGATCAAACGATCGAAGCAGAGAATAAACGGCACATTACCTCACTATCTTAGTTTTAGATCCAGATAGTATTCCGAAGCTGTGAGGAACGATGCTATAAGTATGATTTTATTGTCTTTAGTTACATTTACATGGATAACGTAAAGCACTTTTTTGCATGAACCTGGCAGGTTTTATCGTGGCATAAACTTCGATAAAAACATAATGTATCGAATCTAAGTTGTGTATCGCTGGGGTGACAGGATGGGTAGACGTCGCCTCTGAGCCTTTTTGCGCTATCATCACGATAACATCGTCGCGTGCTCAAACGCCGCTTGTCTGATAAAATACCTGCCTGTAACGTCCGTTCAATCGCCTCAACAATGTAAACCTGACAAATTCCTCACCAGTTTTGAGTAGTTTGTAAAAGGACGGGTTACTCTACTTTTCAAACCTTAACTTCGCTACTATCTAATCCAAATGACATAACATTAGGATTATGATACGTTTATCTTTTTAATAACATCGATATTGACCGATTAGTGCAATGATTGTAATTGATCGTCTTACGAGTTCACGTTACGATCGAAATACAATTAGGCGTACGTACTCGTATCGGAAATATATTCGATCTTTACGCATGACATGAAGTTATTTATTCGGTTAAAATTATTTAGGTAAAATTGTAGGTGGACAGCCCAATAAGGTTTGAACGATGCGACGCACGTAGCAAGTGGTGGCTACCGAACATGCGTAATTGAGTAAATGGTGTGGTTTAAACATTTTTTCCGCCGAATAACTATTACAAGACTTACCGCGTGTCATACATTTCAATTAAGTCGACCTCCACGACGATTTAGGAAAAACCCTACAAGGTACTACCACCTACATTTAATAACTATAGGGGCACACTGAACATACTATTTTCATAACTGAAATGCTGGCTACAATACGACATTACCATAGAACTATGGGTAAATCCAGATTTTTCGAATAGAGCTCTACATTTGTGGTATTGTGAGGAGTGGCTCATTAAAGCAAAACGCCATTCATGGTCAGGCATGCACGCACGGGCTGGCACGCTGGAATGCCGTGACACCTCAATTAACTTCTAGACCAAGACATGAAGTTGACACACTTGTCACATGTGAATTCACCTCACGCTCATTATGTGATTGCAAGACTGTTTTTTTTGTTTTGGTTTAATTTTCCTTGAAATATCTACTCCAGGTAAGTTGAAGGATAAGTCTAATTTTATCCTGGTTTTGGTTTATATGTTGAATTTCAATGGAGGTAGAAAATATGAAAGAAAAATTAAGCTAAATTATGCAATTAAATTGTTCACTTAATTGCATTTTAAATGATTTAATAGAAATGTTAATAGGTGTTTAAAGGTAAATAAACCCATAAATATCTCAGCTGGTCATATAAAATCATTGTCCTACTAGGTAGCAGCATGTTGCAATGACATGAAATATAGTTTTATTGATTAAATTTAGAAAACCACTCCCTTCGCTCCTGAACTACATTTACCTTTTATCATGTCATATCAAATTGTAAATTATGGTCATATTATGTCAATCAGTACTGCAATAGCATTGGCATATGATCACTTAAACATTTATTTAATCATGGCGTGACTTCAGATCATAACATAAATGTTATAAGAATCATAGAAATAGTTGATCGTTCCCACTGCCTACTTCATTGCAGACATTAGAGAAACACAATGGTGACTCATTGTAGGTGTATAATGACTAAGTAATTGACTCTGAATAGAATTCATTGTACCGAAACATAGGTAAAAGCTGGATAGTGCTAATACCAATTGATATGACACCACCATTTAATTAGAAAGTATAATGTAGTCCAAAAATAGAGGTGTGTTGATTTCAAACTGAAATCTTTTTATTTTTAGAGCAGTTAATTAAGGAAATGTCAGTGGTTTTAAGGAGTTGGTTGCATCGAGGAGAAATACATAAATCAATTTAAAAAACTATATTAAAATCAAAGTTCAAGTTTTTGAAAAAAGACAAGTGTTTGAACATCTGTGAAACAACACAAATATCACAGCTTGTGTCAACGCACTCACATATCAGTGTCAAGATCAAGGCAACCAGTCTTTGCAAGAAACCCAGGAATTTAATTCAATATTTAAAAATTTGACCTTGTTTGAAAATATTACTAACTGTTCTGTACAAGCTGTGTGTCATATGACATTTATACAATGTTTTATTATGATTCAGATGCCATAGAAGTAAAATTTCCTAAGTTAGTCAGAACACACTATACCACTTCACGTATTGGTACATGAAGCAAGGAAAATTCTTCAATATAAATTATTAGCCACAACAATACAAAATTGTATATAGATCTGACAGTTTTTAGTTGTGTTTCCTCTAGTGATTGTATTTAAATGTAAATAAGTATTGTGCCATTTATCGTTGGACATGAATGACTTTGTTCTGGTGAAATATTGGCAGTGGTTCAACACACTGCCAACAGGTTCTGTTTACAGTGATTAAAATTCTTTAAATACTAGTTGATTGTTTACTGACAACATTACATGTGGTTTTGTAATAACTAAAACAATTTGTACACAATTTATGTGTTTCTATAGGGAATTACCTTTTGTTTGGTGTTGAAGAGCAAGAAATATGTTTTATTTTATGTTGATGTAACTTATGTATGGATTTGAGTTGCCTGGCAGGTTTCTATTGTGAAACTGCTTTTCTTTTGTGTTATCAGCCTGAAAATGTTATCAGATCAAGGTCATCTATGTAAATGGCAGGAAAACTACTAGCTAGCACAATGGAGAAGTCTCCTTGCCAACTAAGTCAGATCTGATAAGAATCTCTAGGTATTGTGGTAGCTGACTGTCACTTATTTCTCATGAAATACTGACATTATTAGAGTGATGGTAAACAGTAATTACAAGAAATGATGGAGTTTGCTCAATGGCACATTACCTACCCAAGCAGCTTAGCATTATTAAATAGGTTTTTACATTAGGTTCTGTATTTTCTAGGTTTTTGAACATCATTTTCAAAGAAATATTTTTCTAGCATTGATAATGATTGGAACTTAAAATGGGTGTATTTTGCAGTTATAAGTCAAATATATTTTTGGCTATCTGAGATTTGACATGAGTTCAAATTAATGTTATCAATCTCATTAGTTAGGTAAAACAAACAGAAACGTTAATATGTCACACAGTGCTTATATTTCGCAATTTGATAAGGAAAACCCCTCCTGAATCAAGGTTGGTGACATTGGTACAGAAATCAACCATGATTAGCATAGAAATGACTACACAATGAGTTACACATCTGTTTCCTAAATGTGAAACAAATAGGAACTTTCATTTGCGCACGGAACTACCGACATACCGGCATAGTGATTAGTTCAAGTGAAAGCAACTAACCATTTCTACTGATCGTTAAAAATAAGCAACGAGCTAATAGGGTTCACGAATATCGTTAGGACGCCCCGAACAGGGACACCATTAAACTCGACATCGCTGAATGAGACGCCCAAATTGCTGCAACCACCCCGAAACATGGGTGCGGCCAATGATCGCGACAAAATAACAGAGCTGCACCGTACCTAATAAGAGCAGCTTGATATCTTTGGAGGCTTGGATTCCATCCTCTTTCAAGTTCCTCTCGATCTGTCGGCTACGAGCTGCCGCCGCTCGCTCTTCGGCCGACTGGGCGCACCCCATGTCGGCAGCTGTCCCTGTTCCTTGGCCGCCGGCCGCCCCGACCCCTGAGCCGGGCGCGCTCTCACCGCTCCCTCTGCATGCGCTCCACACGCGTCCTGCCGCTCCGGCGCGACCGGAGCCACCCTACACAATGTTAGCACCCAACACACAGTAACCTAACAGTACCACTTTTCACTGTTCGTACAAATCCGAAACACACAATCTTTGAACAAACGACCACGTCTCGCTAATTTCCAGGGTTTTTTACTCCACTGAACACTGAAAACACGCAACGACAATGCAAACTTTAATTGATTTTACAAATCCGTTTAAATACGAGATAATGGCGGCCGGATGACAAGCACCAACTCCGCTCCGTGACAGCGACCGCGCCCCGCTCGACTGACGTTCGGGTGCGTTCGGAAATCTTCGTTCGGACTCGCTCACACATGCGTGAAGGCACATTCACACGCGAAAGAGAACACGAGCAATGCGCTAAAATCAAAGATTTGTCAAAGACAAATTCTATTTTTTTTATTGAATAAAAAAGCTATAGCGCCAATTTCAAAAAAATTACGTTAATATTTTAGAAAAACCACTTGATATCTACTATTTCTGTGGAATACTAATAATACGGATAATGGATATAAATGAATTTATATTATTTACAGTTGTAGAAAAAATGGTAAATTGATGTAACATTCATAATAAAACTGTTTAAGTTTCAGTAATTTGTTCTTCCGCGATTATGCATTTGATTTGTATGCAAGTTAACTTGAATTGCAATAACGATTCTTCGTAATTTGTTTGCTTACATGGTTTTGCAAATTAATTACTATGTTCTTTTCTACATTTCTCACTAATTCAATTTGAAACGAGAAAATCTTTTATCTGGTTATTTGCATTGCATTACTTTCCAACTACCCACGTCGGAGTCAGCTTTCAGTCCAACCAGATGCAGCTGAATCTCAATGTTTTACATAATTTATCTATCATACAGCAATTAATGATGCACAATTCATTATCAAATCATACAAATGAGCACCTTATTCAATGAACACAGTCATTATAAAACGTTATTCCTTGCAGCGAAAAAGTAAAGGCATGAAAGAAGACATAGGCGAAAGCTGAATTTTTTGCACATTTAGTGTTAGTTCTGGATCAGAATACTATTCTTTTAGATGTTTAACTTACTGTGCATTGAATAACTAAAATAACATAGAAACCCATAAAGTACGAATTCATCGAACATTGTTTTTTTTTTCTCTGAAAATAACTAAAGACACTGTATTAATAATAAACAGAAGGTACCAACATATAGGTAGCTGAATGGTAGAATAGCTACCTAGAATATCGTGAGACACTTATGATGCCCGTATATTTGCAAGTGCATATGTCTTTGTGAGTTCCATTAAGATGCAGTCGATCATGTTTATGCCTCGTCTGCCTTTCTGCACGGAATGTTCTTGAATAACAAACTTAGATTGTCTCTATTTACACTTTTGTGGCAGATTTGGGTGTTGTTCTGTGTAGGTCTACGTGAGATTAAGTAAGTACCTCCTAAGTTCGGAAACGTAGGTAGACTAGCCGCTACATACATTTCTATCATTAGATATTTTTCAAAAACACAGTACCTATGTAGTATGATATTTTTATGAAGCTACAATGTGCAGCCTTATATTTACTGAGTATGCTTATAGTTGAGGTTCAGGGTTGCACAGGACGGAAAATAAAAAGGTGTTATTCAACAATGTTTTCGTAAAAGCTCAACTGGTAAATGCAACAAATGTTACTGTTTTGAGTCCTCATGCAAAAATTTTGTTTACGCTATCAACTAGTAGCGTAGCAGCTGCAATCTATAAGTGCCTAGTTGGTAGGTTTCCAAAGAAAGTGTCGAGGCTCAGGGAAGGTAAGGTGACGGATGATGCTGTTGACTTTCTAGTGAAAATTACAGAGTTACCTAAACTACACTATATCATTAGAAATAAATACAATAAGCAATCTTAACTATGGTTCAAATACTCCTCGGCTGGCAAGATTTTTAACAAGCGGATAGTCATAGTTATCACCAACGAATCATCTTCCTGATACAATGCGATCTCTCTAAAATTGTGATTGTTTGAAGATTTTGCAGTGGGGTGTCCCTTCCTTTCAACCAAGTTTGATAGAATATTCCTATTCGGTATATCTCCCGAAGCCAGGTCCGCATTAGACTAGCATTAGAGTTGCAAATTCAGAGTTATGGCAAACAGAGTTAAGCAAATTTTTTGAGTGATGTCTTTTATATTGAGAGTCTGTCTGGCCAGACAGAACTAAATTAGCATTGAAAATGGTCAATTTCTCCATTAATTATAATTTAATGAAATATTATTTGTGTACCTAGTCCTAAGCCATCTGGCCTCATAGTAATCATATTTATATCTGAGCTAGCTAGTAAGTAGCAAATTCCATGTTGCCCCTGAACATGATAACCAGAAAGCAAGGTAACAATGCCGATGCATTTATCTACATTCCTGAAACGAAGATTGCCGGTTCGACAGTCTGAGTCAATAGAGCTCGAGCCGGCATGCGCGCGCACCTGCTACCTAGAGAGAGATAGAGGAAAGCTCCATTACCAAGGAGCAGCAGCTTGATATCCTTGGCGGCCTGGATGCCATCCTCCTTGAGGTTCTTCTCGATCTGCTTGCTGCGCGCAATGGCGGCGCGCTCCTCGGCGGACGAGGCGCAGCCCATGGCGATGGCGCGCACGGCCTGGCTCGCTACGCGCGGCAGCGCCGTGCCCCTCGCATGCTCGCGGCCCGTCGTCGCGCGCACGTATCCCGCGCACGCGCGAGCGAGCGCACGCGTGCTCCGGTACCAGCGGGACGCGCGAACAGCGCCACGAGACCACCACGAAACCGCCGGCGCCTTACGCACGCGATGCCGAGCGCGACGGAGCTCAGGGGGCGAGCGGAGCGCTAATGACCGGTCGAGGTGGCGCCGCGGCGTGAACCCGCGAACGAATGACGGATCGCGCAGGCCTGGAGCGGCGCGCTCAGTGCGCAGGCTCCGTCGCCGCCTCCGCGCCGGCCGCCGCCGGCCACCGCACGCTGCCCGCCCGGTCCCTCCTCCCTCGTATACCTAGCTACGCTGAGCTAACAACACCCTACGTCAGATCTACGCGGCACCTACACAACGACATGACATACACAATAATGTGCCATTGCACACTGAACTACTTAGTACTAGCCTACCTACATTTATTTGCCCGAATATCTCGGAGTACTTAGTCCTATTGGCCTTATGCCACGTAAAAAAATGCCCTACCTAAATCGCTTCCTAATTAGGATTTAGTCAGTCAGAACTAAGGGAGGCTTCTCCCGGTGTAGGCTTCTCATTAGAATTTTTACTTCCTGTGGTTACTGAATTTTAGGACGTCTGAATAAAAAGCCAAGTATGGCCTTATGTCTGGGGTACATTAAATAAGAAAAGCTCTTTACTTAGAAATCAAACTAGTTATAGACAGTACATCTGTCTTGAAGTATTTACGGGGCTATGTCGCGCTATACATTTCTATGCTAATAAATTTCTGGTTTACCTACTATTTAAATAAAAAGTAGGAGGAAGACTGTTTCAAGTCACGCTATGAGTAGGAACTTTTAAGATCTAGGTCTAAACTAAACTCCCATACTTTCTATTTAACACAAGCGGTACCCATAGTAGCCTATCTTCTAACTAAGCAATTAGTAGATAGACGGGGAGCTGAAGACGTGATTCTGTATTTTAATTTCATCTCGAAGATATTCAGAGCCCGACATATCGACGTCGTTATGCGCGTGATTGCATTTTCTCGATTGAACAAAGGATGTGAAATTCATGCAATCGCGTGTAGAAAAGTGCAGTCATAAAATTATACGTTTAGCCTATCCACCTTCGTAATTAACTACGATGAAAGACCAATTTGCAATTGTGGCTGTGTGGGTAATGGCTAAGTGCTATTTTATTGGAATAAAAAAATCATCTAACGACTTTTCCCGACTTGGGAAACGAAATGGTTTGTTTATGTGTTTGGCTGGTAACTAATTAGCTCTGGCTCCGTTTAAATGGGATTGTTTAAGGGAGTACATAGGGCAAGATACAGGAGCAGTATAGAAAGGATTACATAGATAGGGGTAGTACATAAGGGAGAACAAAGGGGTACCCCATAAGTGAGTATGTAAGGGGAGTACATAACAAAGTACGAGCAGTTTAGAACTCAGCACATAACTTCACGAATAAACTGCAAGATCGAATGCTATGCACTAGTCTTTAAAATTGTGATTGAAGCAATTTAATAAATCATAAGCTCAAAATGACTGAAGGCATTAAAATAAAAGAATTGAATAATTTAAGAGATTTTTTTATTAAATAAAAGATGTACAAGTATACTACATTTCTATTCACTGAGACCATAAATTAAATGTAAAGAGATCCATCAGCAGGCCCCAAGTGGTGGATTCCAATGAGTAAGGCATCTACTAAGGTCCAAACTCCCAGGCCTCCAAAACTGAAGAGTTTTCCAATCCCCTCTTGCCAGTGGCCGAGGTAAAACCGATCAGCCCCGAATCCACCAAGTGTTAAGGCAAGGATGACAGCTGTGCCCCAACGTGTGCCAGCTGTCCAGGAACATCGGATCTTCTTTAGGAATCTGCGTTTTCCGAGGCAGACCACATCATCAGATACTGTGCAGTTTGTCCTGGAAATAAATTGTTTCTAATAAGATTTGATACAAGTATTAAGCTATACGGTACCCAGAACTGTCATCCGGCGCAGAGTGCGCGCCTTTCATCTGTTTTATCTGGAGTCCTGCAAAACGAATGCTGGAGTGCGTGTGCCTCTTCGCCGTCTTGCGGACATATATAACTCGCATTTCACACAACTTGACATATTTAATCTGGCTCATAATCAGTTTAAAATTAAAGCTGTTAAACTTTTGTCTGAAATTGTAATTATAGGCTAATCAACCGCAAATCTACTAACTACTAAGTACTTTTATATACTTCATTTTTACTGTTTAATTTTGTCAGTGTAATCAGTTTTCATACTTTCTTTTTCTTTTCTTTTGTTAACTTGTGGATAATGGTATGGGTTGCATGATTGTTAACTTAGTTTTAATATAATTTATCCGATAAGTTTTTATTATGTAACTGTTTTTTATCCCTAAATAAATAAATAAATAAATAAATAAGTTCTGACTCTCAAATTTTCTGATAAGCATTGCCATCCAATAAGGCAAATGCTGCCTGTCTCTAGGACACTCCAATTAGCAATGGAAAGAAGCTTTTAGAGTTTGCAGTATTTTTTATATAATTCTTTTTTAAGTTTATAGATGAATAATTAAATTATAATATATAAGAATAATAAAATTTATTTCAAAGAGGAAAATGTGTCATCCTGTTATAAGTAATTTAAATCTCAATTGTTTGTGTCTGTGTGTTAAATAACAATTAAAAATTTATAAGTCATAATGTTTCTCACAAGTAATATTTTAGAGGTGACGCTAGAGAATTGCAATTTGCTTTCTGATCACAGCGATGTTCCCATTTCTCAGTCTGGTAACAAAACCTGCACATGGCTGTTCTGTTGAACGTTTTGGTGCCCTGAAATTAAATGTACATTAGAACACAAGTTACTTGCACTGATAGACATAGACAATTCTGTCCCAATGAATACAAACTACTTACATTACAAACAATTTTTGGTTTGACTGTACAAGAATAGTTGTAAAAGCCTCCATAGCGGCAGTCTATGTTTCTGTCGCAGTTTATACAAGGATACTGCAAGGAGGAACACTCGGAAATGTCCTGATCCACAGAAGGACAACTCTTCAAGTATTCCTCATTCTCACTAAAATTCACCCCTTTGTCACTCGAATCGTCTTTAATTTTGTTCTCTTTGCTTTGTATATCCATATTGTTGTTAGCTGCAATAGAAATACTGTGAAAAGCACTGTAAAGGGTAAATAATATACAACTAAAAGTGTTGTGTAGGAATGTAACTTACCCATGTCTGTTATGTGGATTGTATTAAATATCACTAAAAGAACTAAAACTAAACAGTCTCTTATGCTTATTCTTAGTGGCAGACTTCTCGGCATCTTGCTGTTTATACCATTTTCCTAATATTTATCAAAATTTTCTTTATTTCCAGAGAAATAGGGCAAATTCACTATAAAATAAACAATATCTACTTGTCAAACTCAAATCTTGACAGTGACACTTTCAAACTGACAGTAAAGAAAGAGATCGCTCCTCTATGGTTTCTGTTGTAAGTGTGAAAGGGATAAAAATATCAAATTGTTGCCATCATAATCGAACACCTATAAATCAATATTTTGTTTTCAACGCCTCGTGTTGTCATGAAGGATGGGCAGAAACGTGTGTGCACCTATACATTTACAATTTTATGATTTCATGTTGAGACAGCTGAAATGGAAAAGGAGGTTCTCAGTTGGCCCTGCATCTATGTGCGCCGTACGCAATTATATCTCATTTGGTTGAACCGATTTTGATGCGGTTTGCAGCATAGTATTTGGCATACTTAACTCGGTAAATGCCGAGAAGTCAAGTTTTGTGAATCGCATATTTAGCTTGTAACAGTTGTTATGCTTTATGCATGTACATATTTTTTCTATTTCCAAGAACACTAATTGCATTGTAGCAGAGTGCTTATTTACAACCACGTATTGCATTCGTGATGAGAAACTGATGCAAATAAGCATTAGTTTATAATTGGAAATAATGATACTCATAAATCATAATTCACAGCCTCGTTGGTCTAGTGATCGCAAGCACGCCTGTTGTGCACGAAGTACTGGAGTTTGATTCCCGGATTGGGCCGAAATCGCTTTGTGGGTTTGAGAAATTTTGTACGACATAATCATAATAACAAAGAAATGATTCAACGTTTATTCCATAAAAACATCATAAAATTAAGAGAAAAAAAAGAAACAGTACTTCAAAAAATCAGGATTTCATTTACACAACAAGACATCTGAGGCACTTTGTACTTTAGAAATTGGAGTCGAATATACTATGAGAATTGAAATCGTCTCCAGTAAGGCCGTCTAGTTCCTCCAGGGTGGGTTTTCTACTGTTATCATTTTCTTTGGACATTTCCGTAATGGTGGAGAGATCTGGTATGGCACAGGTAATTGGGAATAGCTGTTTAAGGTTAGCGCCATATCCGCTGGTTGATCCTGAGAGCATGGTGGATCCTTTCCCCAGTATGTTAGTGTTGGTATCATCTTCGCTCAGCAGGTACCATTTCGATGGGTGGACGGCTGGCTGTGGGGCGTCGTCTGACAAGTCTTCAGTCATCAGACTGTTGGCTGATATTTCCGTTCCAAGAGGACTGTGGTAGACAGTGTCACTTGTATTGTCTATGTTGTCTGAATTGTTTCCTGTAAATAATAAAATTGACATGCTGCAGTCACAAATTGCTAACTATCTGTAAAATTAATTGCTTAACAGTAAAAATTACAGTGTAATTGGGAAGTAGTTTCATAAAGCCATTCCTATCAGGTTGTTAGCCTCATGGAGGACTGGACAAAGGCCTCAGCTATGATTTGGCATAGCACCCTAAGCAAAGCTCCCTGTGTTTGAGCTAGATTGATGGATTTATTATTATTGATACTTACTATTATAAAAGCTAACATCTTGAGCATTGTTGCAAAACAAATCGGGCGTCGAACTACGATCGTTGTTGCCAGACCGGCTGGCCGATCGATTGTCGCCAGACTGCATTGAATCGCCTAATGAAATCACAGACTTTGAGTTTTCCACGAACTCTACGCTGTCACCCACACATTCATTCGCGTTGAGACAGGTTTCAGAATGATTGTGTATCAGATCAATACTTTCGTTAGCAGGCAGAAATAACTCGGACTCTGTTTCATTTATTCCACTGTCAGTGAACACTGAAATATTACTTGTATTCTTCGCAGATTTAGCACGACGTTTCTCTTGAGCAATTTTATTTTTAGGTCTCTGTATTTTGACTCTGATGATATCTTTCTTCTTCCTGCCTTTAGGTTTATCATCCGAAATAGTCATTTTGGAGATATTTAATTCTTCAGAGACTATATTTTTATCGAAATAGGGTTGAAGTAGAGCTGGGCAAGACTTTCTACCGCTGTGAGAACATGACTCCACATGTTCTTCTTCAACTACAGTAGCCACTTTTGGTGCAGCAGATTTCTTTGTACCTTTCTTTTTTTGAGGAGTGGAACATCGTTTCCTAGTCCTAGCTTTCTTTTGAACTTCAGAAGTGTTAGTGACATCGACTTCCATCATATCATCTCTTTTTTTAATGCTTTGGGATCTAGTCATCTTTTTAGAACTATCTATCAGCAAATTATTTAGGTTTTTATTCAAGGTGTCTGAAGGGGTTTGTTCATTTATATTGACAGTGTCTATTTTCTTAATCAAAGATTCAGTTACAATGCTCATTGGTTCGGGTGAAACTTCGAGCATTGTGAGGCAACTTTCAAATTCACACTCCTGTTGCATTAGTGGCACTGAAATATTTACGTCGGACATCATATACTCGCCGCACAAAGTCGGTTCTTGCACATCATTACTTTGCATTTCATTTATAGTAGGAAAGTCTTCTACATTGTTTAGCGTCTCTTTTGACACAGAAATGTTTTCTACAACTGACAATTCTGGAGACATTGGTAGAGATACATTGCTTGAACTGCCAATATCACTGGTCATTTGACGTGTGGGACTGGTGAAATTACTTGCGCGAGTTGATGTTTCTTTATTATCTTTTGCTATCGACTCCAAATGTTTGAGAAAGTAAGTTTGGTTATCAATCGGAGATATTTCATCAATAGATTCTAATCGGCTCCTGGAATGTTTCGCTTGAGGCATGAGTAGCTGGTAAGACTCTGACCTGTAAGGATCTGAGGCAGCACTGGAGTTTTCTCGAGCAACTGTCTGCACAGGCCTATCAACAGATGAATTACTGGAATCTTCATAGGAGTTGCGGTAAGCATACGGGTGCGACCTCCTGCGGTTACTGCGGCGTAGTGACTTCCTTGTCTTTATAACAAAGCTGGAGGCATCCATTATCTTTTTCCTTTTATTTTCTTTATTGATAGGACTCGGATCAGAGTCTTGGTAACCTTGAGTGCTGTCTAAGGAGTTTAGCGAGAAATTATCAGGCGACGAAGACATCTTCGAAACATTCTCCGCACTGTTAGGAAGAGAAGCAAGAAATGCATTAAAGAAGCAAACAAAGAAAACATAACAAAGCTCATATGCAGGAAATCAAGTGTAAACTGTGCAACAGCAACATGCAGGTGTATGATAAGGTCATCATAATCTAATGGAAGCAGGTTTACACACAAATATTATGAATAAATGCACTCACCGAGAAATCGTAACTTTATAAATTAAATGAATAAAAAAATAAGAACAAAAACTTCTTATAGAAAATTAAATAATACACAATTTACCATTTAAAAGTTTATTGATCTGAAGTTCCACCTGCTCCCATTCGTCGTTACATACTTGATTTTGTATAAAATACATAGTCTAGGTCCTTTATGCGTTTTTTTATTATTTACAAATCATGCATAATTATTATGAAATACCAATATAATCAGTAATAATGATAGTCACAAATTGTTTGTCAAAAGAGACTTAATGTAAAATGTATGATTAATTGCATGGGATATGATTTGTTTTACAACTCAATATGAGTACAATTCTTGTACTTTTAAAATGACTTAATCTACACATAATTCACACAACTCATTCCTGGTTTAAAATGTTTGTCCTTGCTACTACAGAGTATAAATATTTCAATTAGATTGTTCTAAGTACATTTAATTTTATGTTATTTACACATGGCTGCTACTGATCTCATTTCTACAATAATAAGATTGAAGAAGCGATAATTAAAATTCTGAAGATTTATTCTGTAATATTGAAGAAGACAGATAAAAATATTATTTATTTGATAATAGTAGAAAATATATAAAACACATTATTTGGCAATTAAGACATGAAGTATATAGCAATATGTATATTAATAAAATAACCTTTTATTGTAGTAGCAAGTAATGTAAATAAAATCTTTAGATTCTAGATCCCATGGCATTCATAGATATTGTGTATAAATAAATTATGTGGAATTAAAACTAATACATAATGTAATAAAATTCTAGGCCATTGACTTGATGCGTTATCCCATACAAACATGTATATTACAATAATTTTATAGAGTCTACTAATATGCCTCTTTTGATGTTTTCTAAAAGTAAAGTTAAAATTTATAATCAACCTAATTTATAATAAGAAAAAAATCTGAATCTTGATTTCAGCATGCATTATTTATATCCTGTCTGTGGCTTATGTATTCATTATCCCATAAAAATGACTAGATACACCACAGACAAACATATTCAGAAACAATGAGGGTCTTCTCAATTTTTTCTGCCACAGGGTGGCGCCACGTATGCGTCTGGTCCAAACAGCTGTCAAATAGTATGGAATTGTAGGGTCCGAGCTTATTGTTTATTGAAATTCTGTTATATTGGAAGTGTTATTGATTTTATTATGGACTACGGTCAGAATAAGGTTTCCGAACTAAAAATTGAGCTAAGAGAGAGGGTGCAAAAGTCACTGGTACTAAGGAAAAGCTTGTTGAAAAATTTTTTAACACAATATGATTTAGTTTTTTTTATTTACTCAACCGCAATAGTAAAACAATAATGCAGTGCTTTAATTATAAAATAAAAAAAAAACACTAAAATCGTTCACTATTCATAGTAAAGATAAGCACTTTGACAGTTATCTGGACCTGACGACTCAGTGCTGCCACCTCGTGGACGCCATTTTAGAAAACCCTCATTCAATAAACAGACAAACTTCAAAAGAGACATATTAGTAAATTCTAAGTCTAACTAAAATAGTTTTATAACTAAGCTGTTTACCTTCTCCGAGGTTTTTGATTTGTCTTTTTGTTGGCGGTTTTGAGCGAAAGTCTACTGTTTTTTGGCGGCAACATGTATCTTATTTCTTCTTCATCATTTGTTATGTCTAGGTTCTGTCTTGAACGACGCGTCTGAATGGATTTTGAGTCGCTTGTGTTTAATGTTTCTGTTGAAAAAGGGTACAGATGTTTTAACTCACGGAAGATAGTCAGGCATAATTGTGGTGTGCACTTTTCCTTATAAAGCTGAAGAGTTTGTTTGCTTGCACGCGCCAATCTCAGGTCGATTTGAAAGATTCTTTCAGTGGAAGATAGCAGATTTATCGATGAAGGCTGTAACATACTTTTTACCCGGGTTCATGCAGAAGTTCCCACGGGATGCGGGTGAAACCACTGGCAGAAGTAAAAAAATATATTCTTTCTAGTTGAGTTCGAGTTACTTTTAATTTATGTTCATAGTGAGATCAATAGTGCTGTGTATGTTCAGACACCGATATATTACAACTTTCATATTTCTAATTTCTAACTTACCATTCAAAACTTTCCTTGGCGTTCGCGCCTGCCTTTTAGAAACATTATCCTCACTGTCTATGGACTTGACTTCCTCTTTGGCTTTCTGTCTGCGTGTGCGTAAGTTCTCCTCGGAATCCTTTATCTGGACTCCATTTGTTAATTTCTGTTGCTTCACGGGACTGGGCAGCGATGATGATGACTTGCGGGGCCGGCCTATTTTCCTAGAAGATAAAATACTATGTCTAACAATCTGACTTTTTATATTGAGTTCGAATATTTTATTAAGCAAGCCTTATTACTAATTACATTAGTATTTCAAACTCTATATTTCGTTCTGCAAAGGTTCTTACTAACGTAGCCATTGTTTTCCGACTTCCGAAAAAGGACCTCCTCCTTTCTCGATCTCGATTTGGATGTTTGTATGTATATATTTTTTGTCTCTTTTTGATTCAATTAAAGTACAATGTCAAAGTTACCTTTTCGTGACATTAGGTTCAACCCCATTCGGTACATTTTCTTCCTCTCTGTCTAGCGCCTCAATCTCCTTGAAAATCTCTTTTTCTATCTCATCTACCTTTTCATGTACTTCTGTAAGAGCAATTACATTAATTTACTACTAATCTCTATGTTCATATAGAAAAAAAATAGAAAAATATTTTGTTCTATACTCCAAAGGCTTAAAAGCGACTAAACCATTAGAAAATGTATTTCACTCTTGAGAACCTAGACTATCCTCTAGTAACAGGCTATATCTTGACCGGATTTGGCCAGGAGTTGACCCGGAACGCTAGAGAAACCACGGAAAACAGCTACATTTTAAATACAACCTACCTGGATCTACAGGAGTAATAATGATAGGAGTGGACACCCCACTACTAGGTTCTTTGGCAGGCTGCTTCGCAATGTCCTTAGGCTTCTCACTGACGGGAGGTTCAGCTTCCTTGTGGAATATCTGTACCACTTGCTCTAACACCGGGTGGATCTGAGGCCAGTGACCTTCTAGGTGCACCTCCTGGGGACCATTTTGAAAGAGTTTTTGTATTACGATGGAGTTGATGCAGGTAAAGCAAAATTAGAAAGCGATTTTCACGTGTTATATTGATTAACTTAAAAAAAAAAAAACAATATTTTGAAAGCTGCAAAAACATATCTCTCATCTCAAAATTTAAATAGACATTTCAGAAAGAAATCAATTTTAAACTTTGGTAAGTCATAGAGAGGTCACTCTGCTAATCGGTTTTGGAAATGGATAGTGAGTAGGAGAGTAAAAGGGTAATAAATAAAAAATGGCGGAGAATGAAGATTGTTGAACAAAAAATGTACCTCATTGTTTCGTGTGAATTTAATTTTGATCTTTTCTGGGGGATTAAATGTTTTTTCTTCTTTCTTTTCCTCAGGCGCTGGTATGCATATTTCCTTTCCTGGAACAGCATTGGGTTAATATTGATGGATTTTACATATATCAAGAATGAATAAGATAAACTAAATGAACAGCTTCTACAATCATATTACATAAAATCAAAAGTTTAAAATGTGTTTAATAAAGTTTTTTTAAATACTTACCAAGACCATTTGTTGCAGGTTCTCTACTCTGCTCATGACTAGTTGATGCATTTCTAAAACAATTTAAAAGTTAATATTTCGTAGTTGGATACTAGATTTTTCTAAACTAATATTTATAAAGAGAATTTTTCATTCAAACTTGTAAAAAAATCCTCCCATAAAATTATTGAACCAATTCAAAGAAATCTGACACTGTTGAGAAGCTACAC
The DNA here is from genome assembly GCA_033682625.1 of Helicoverpa zea x Helicoverpa armigera. Classification (NCBI taxonomy): domain Eukaryota; kingdom Metazoa; phylum Arthropoda; class Insecta; order Lepidoptera; family Noctuidae; genus Helicoverpa; species Helicoverpa zea x Helicoverpa armigera. Next base: position 7,255,908 of record JAWIIS010000011.1, read on the forward strand.
TATCCCCGGATGTGGTATTTAATCCCTACTAATATTATAAATGCGTATAATAGTAACTCTGTCTGTCTGACTGTTACGCTTTCACGTCTACACCATCATCATCCTCATCCTCCGAGCCTTTTCCCACACTATGTTGGGGTCGGCTTCCAGTCTAACCGGATTCAGCTGAGTACCAGTGCTTTACAAGAAGCGACTGCCTATCTGACCTCCTCAACCCAGTTACCCGGGCAACCCGATACCCTTTGGTTAGACTGGTGTCAGACTTACTGGCTTCTGACTACCCGTAACGACTGCCAAGGATGTTCAATGACAGCCGGGACCTACAGTTTAACGTGCCATCCGAAACACAGTCATTGGTGTCTAAGATATACTTAGAAAGTACATACAAACTTGGAAAAGTTGCATTGGTACTTGCCTGACCTGGAATCGAACCCGCGCCCTCATACTCGAGAGGTTGGTTCTTTGCCCACTAGGCCACCACGTCTACACCACTGAACCGATTTTAATAAAATTTGGTACAGAGATAGAGTTGACCTTGAGAAAGAACATAGGATAGTTTTTATTCCGGACTTTTATAGAATTCTCTTGGAAACGCGATATAACCGAACTCTAAGCGGGCGAAGCCGCGGGCGGAAGCTAGTAATAAATAAAAATCTTCCTGTATAGTTCACAGACAGGAATGGTACTAAATTAATAGCTCAATAATATTTTATCTCATACCTTAGTGGATTCGCCTGCAAAATGGGCGACTTATCCCTTGTTTGTGGTTCATTTGCCTGTACTAATAACCTGAAACAATTGCAAATTAATGATTTTTCGTGTAGGAAAAAAACTTTTTCCTGCAGACATAAACTTTTCTACACTAACCTCTTTAGTTCTGCAGCTTTTTTCTTCTCTTCTACGTATTTCTGTTTCCAGAAGGATTCACCTTCTTCTGAATCACCTAAAGACATAAAAAAACACAACATTAGTTATCCATTATTATTGAAAGAAATCAAATAAATAATATAAGTAAATGATACTTACTCTCAGGCAAATAAGTGACATAATTCTTCACAATCTTGCCATCCTTCACAAGTGGGTATATCTTCTTTCCATACATGACAAAGAGACCACCTTCTTCTTCAAGGGACAATATCTTGCCAGCTTTCGGCTTTCTAAAAGTGACAACAAAAGGGATATTTCAATTGAAAGTAATCTACTCTTGCACCTTCATAATTCATATTTGTCATTTTGTTCGTAATTGTTTACTTGCGTATACATTTTATTTTTAGACAGATGTAAATTTATGTACCCCTTCCGAAAAAGATTTGAAAAAATATTTTACAGTTATAAAGCTACACTAACCCAAGGTGACATAGGCCCTGGAATCCATAGGGAACAGCTAGGTAGTGCAAAATATATTGTTTACATTAGAAATAGAGAACAGGTCCAACTTACAAGTATTTCCTGGTTTGTCTATGCCTGCGGCCGCGCGGCGGAGATACGAAGGCATCACTCTCACTATCCGACGTCCATTCACTGGAGTGTGACACGACGGCATTGTGGCTGAAATATTGCATTACTACATTATTTTAAATCCCTATAGTATTTCATAATTTGTTCATGGCTTTGAACTACCAAAATCACCGTAAATAAAAAATGAGGTTACACATCTTGTTATATGTATAGTTTTTTACTGGGTTGAACTTTATATCCCGCGAATTAAATATGTGTTGCTGGGGATATTGTTGCGCCACTTCTTCTCAGCTAAATCATGTAGGTCTTTTTCATAGGAAGTGGTGAAAGGCGGTCGTTTTTTGGGGCTATCTCATGTATTTTTGACGAAAAGTGATGTTTTTCAGCCTATTATGAATAAAAGCTTTTTGGTATGGAATAATATCAAGAGTTTCGCAGTTAATGAATAAAGTTACATTCCAAGAGTTACTTCAGCCATCCACAAACTAGCTAAATATTGTTGAGTAAAAATAAATAAACTTACTGTGACACATTATTATTATGGGAAATAGTTCTCCTGCGTCGACTTATCTGCCTTCTTCGCTTTGAACCAACTCCACCTAGAACACACAACCATGACGCTAACTCATCCCAAGGAATACAACTGTATGAATAAACAATTCGAGAAATTTTCTAACTACCTACCTATAACCAAATTGGACATCAAAACAACAAGATAATTGTCTCCAAATCATATGAAATTAAACCATATAGTAGTACCATATACATAACTTGAAAAAAAATTGTTTTGCATGCAGTACAAATGCCTCAAAACCTGCCCAAATATTTAGCATACATCATCTTCCTAGCCTTTTCCCAACAGCTTATACCCATGCAGTTTAGAACCAGTGTTTTACATGGAGCGTCTACTTATCTGACCTCCATAACCCCAAATGTTTTTCATATATTTATTATTATGTATTCCATAACTAACTGGTATCTTGCTAGCACTTTTATTCCGTTAGCCCAAACAGCTGTAGCTTAAAACCTAGACAAGCATGTTCCGTTTTTAATTCGCCTGTTGATAAATTAAATAAAAGGGTTAGTTATTCTGTTCAGAATATTCTTTTTCATGCCCAAATATATGATGATACAGTTCCAAAAATAATTTATATGTTAGAAATAAAATTATACCATAGATTTCGCATTCAACTGCATAAACTTACATAAAATTTATAGCTGACCACATTGAGCATGCCAAATGTTTATCATTCCAATATGCAAGCATTAACCTCGGTCCCCATACTTAACTTACCACTAGTAAATCCAAACATATTGGATATAGCTTTTTCTCTTTCCATTTTCGCCGCAAGCACGCCTGCCCGTGGTTTTTTCTTATGTGTTGGTAAAATTTCTACAGTATCCGAATCTGAGTTGGACTTTAATGTAACCACTTCATTAGGTTTTGTTACTGCAGTTTCTTGAGTGTCCATATGTGTTTCTTTCTTATTCTGTTCAGTGTCACTAGATTCTGACATGTTGTATTTAGCCTTGTTATACTGTTCGTCAAATAGGCTGACGTTTTGCAAGCAAGGGTTTATGATTTCTGCTTGCTCATTCCTGCTACTTCCTTTCTCAAGATCAATCACTTCTACATTGTTTTCATAACTTGTAGAAGGCTTGTCCAGGTCATTGTTTAGTATTCGTTGTTTTTTAACTGTTTCTTTTTTTGTTTTGTTCATTTGTTTCTCATCATTGTCCTTTGGCTGCTCATTTTCCCCATTTTCAACCACATGTGATTCGGTAATTGTTTTCTTGGATTTTGACTTCAGTTTTATATCTAGTTTCTTTTTCTTATTTTCAATACTTTTCGTATTGTCTTGGGAACAGGATCGTTTTCTAGTAGCTGGTGGATCTTTAGTTATATCTGTTTTGTTTGACACTTCAACTTCATTTTCTGTTGTTTCTTTATTCTTTGTTGCTTCAGCACTTTTTGGATTTTTATTTTTAAATGCCTCAGGATTATTGGGCAGAGAAGCATCTACTGTACTATTAGAGTTATTTAGGTTTCCAGATTGTGCTTGGGGTTCAGAGTGTGATTTTTCAGGGACAGCCACTTCAGTATTTTGAGTATCTTGAGGTTTATCCACAGATTTATCAGTATTTTCAGCAGTGTGGTACTCTGATGCTCCTTGCATCTCATCATCAGCATCTTCAACACGTTCAGTGCCATTTTCTGCCTGCATTGATGAAATTTCTTCATCTGAAACCACAGTTGGCAATTCTTCACTGTCAGCTGCTACAGTTGGAGTTTCTTTGGATTTCTTGGCACTTTCAGCACCATCATCTATCTCCTGAGCCAATTCTTCTTCAACAGCTTCAGAGAGTTCCTCAGCATTTGTAGCTGCTTCAGTTACTGCCTCTGAATTAGATCCTTCATTGTTAGGTTCTGAACGCTGCTCATTTTCTTCCATATTATCATTTTCTGGTACATTATCAACAATTTGCATTTGGCCTTCTCTGTCTGAATCTTCAGGCTCTGATGCAAAATCGTCTAACACTTCTTGCAGCATAGGGGTCAGAGGTTCAGAATATGTAATGCAATCTCTGAGAGATTTGGATGGAGGTGGCTGTTTAACATCACTCACATCAGTGTCTTGAGCTTCTAGCTCCTTCTGTATTTCTTCTGCAGTTTCATAACAGTTTTCAACTATTATGGTCTCAGCAGAAGACCTACTTCGCGTAGGGATCTTTGAAGATTTTATATTCTCACCTGCAGTGGTCTCCCCTTCATTGTTTGCTGGCGCAATAGCTTTCTGAATATTATCTAAAATTAAAAGAAAAACAACATATGATAGACATTTAGATGGAGAAGTGGGCAAATAAGAAATTGACCATTAATTTCAACAGATATGTCCTAACTACATTATTATGATGCCACTTCTCCAAGGAGAGTATGTATTTTATAAATAATTTTTGTTTTGTGCATCTAAAAAATTGTGGTGTGTAATGATGATGCATCTCTTTTGTGCATTTAACACATTGATGAATTAAGACTCAAAGTTTGTGTTTTATTTTAAATAATACGCTTATAAGCTGAGCTGCTTATAAAATTAAAAGTGTCTATAATCCAGTTTAATACATACCATTGGAACTGGAATCATCACTAATAGTCTGAATTTCAAGTTTGTTCTTGTTCCGTTCAGCCAGATCACATCTAGAATAACAATAAAGATTTTAATATGATGCTATTTATGAAATGGGATATAAGTAGTTGGCATAGTTGGATATAATTGGAAGCCAAAATGAGAAATAAACATGTAGTTCAGATGTATTTCAGTGAGATGAGATGTCAAACTCGCTGATTGCTGATATAGGGAACTGAAATGCCTTTTGCAAGTGTTTTGTCCCTAGCAGGAGATAAACGGAATGTCATCATCATAATTCCATTTGTTCTAGATTATTCTCACCTGGCTCTAAAGCTGCTGATTTGTTCATTTGTTAGCCTGAAGTAAGGGTTATGTATATCTGGTAGAATCCGCTTTAAAAATGTTTCTTTTAAACTCTGCCAAGTCCTTGTGGTAATCTGTAGAACAATATTTATAATGGTTCAGAAAGTACATTACAAAGTAGAATTGTTTAAGTAGACAGCTATGCTGATCCAACAGTTTTTGACAATGTGGTAATGAATCATTTTGATACCTTTGTATTGGCAAAATCCATCCACATCTTTCTTGCTTTGATTTCTCCATATAACTTATTTTCTACTAAATAATCCACTATAGTCTTCATCTCCCCAATAGTATATGGTTTCCTAAAATATTACAGCAAAAGGTATAGAAAACAGCACATAGAGAAAGTTAGAATGTAGGTATGTACAGTACAAAGACTAGTGGAATTTATATAAAAGTACACAAAGTTGTATTTATTTTATACAATCTTAAAGAAGCATTAAGTATAATGATGATTTACACACTTACCCCGACATTTTGCAATGTATTTTATGTGTTATCCGGTTTCAAATGCTGATGTTCGGTGTAAAATGTAGGTACACAAATATTCCATAAACACCCTAGTTTTGTCTATCAGCTCTCTACCATCATTAATGAAAGTTGTGCTTAGATAAATGTATTTTGAGATAGTACTTATTTCTGGAAGGAATGCACAAGGTACCGTACACTTTTCTGTAACCTTATTTTAATTAAATTGGATTCGGCAAATTTTATCAATCGGACCGACAACGACACACGACATTTCCTACACCATAAACAAAAATACACAATAGACAATACCACATCCACAGACAAGACAGAGTACTACAGCAGGCTCATGATTTTTTCCTAACTAGACAAGTTTGAAGATGGCTTATTTATTTCTATTAAAAATCCTGGCCCCAGGTGTGACTTTATTAACTGCAAAATCAGTAATGAAGCTACCACAAACAAACAAATTCAGACATAATATAAAAAGAACAATTCAGTTGTTACACGAATATCCCATACCTCGGTGTATATTGAGCTAACTGTACCTTGGTCATTTTTTTTTTAATTTCTAGCAGCACGTCAATGTCAAAACAAATTAAAATTCAAAAGAGCGCCAAAAGATCACGGTAAATAAACAGTAATATAAATTACTTTAAACTATGGAGAATAGTGGTTATTTATCTATTTCTGATATTTTAGTAACAAATGAGAAAATTCCTTGTAAATTTCTACACGATTTACCAAAAATGGGTCAGTAACAAGTTGATTTAGCATGTGGAATACATCTTTGGTTTTCTGTTTATTGAAACAAACTTTATCAGTATGTTATGTGCACTATTCTAGGATTCCTAGATCCCTCCGCAGCAGATGATGACTTAAAAGCTGGAACCAATGTAGAAATACCTTTGTGGTTAGCCGAATCTTTACATTCTAGACGACCACCTTTAGTATCCGTGGAATTACCCAAAATTTATAAGGATTCCTATAGAGAGATATTAAATGCTGATGCCTGTACTGTAGATATGCACAAATTAAGTCAATATTTTTATGAGTTTGGTTGCTACATTGCTAAGCATGATATTAAAGGTGAAGTGACATCTACCCTTATCAATGTGAGTACACAAAGTTTTTCTATTTCAAACATGCCTATGAGAATAACTTGTACCTTTCATGTCTTTTTATTCTTTCAGACATTTAGACAAAGGTTCAGAATGTTGCTGTCTGCCAGTGTATCCACAGACTCAGTAGGGGCCATACAACCCTTGTCCGTGAGTGAACGGCTCCAGGCTGCCGAAGCTGCCAGTACGGAGAGGGCCCTTGCTGGCTGGCTGCAGAGAGGAGACAGTGTACTTACTACTGCTAATATGGTTGCCAACCACCGCAAAAGAAAACGGGCTGAAATGGAAATGCTGTAGAGAAATTGTAAAGATAGTAGCAACAGATTTATATAAATTATTTTTCTAACCATCTCAATTTATAATAATTTAGCTGTTTATTGTATTGTTATTTCATTTTTCCTAATTATTATCAGCCTAACATTTCTATGGATAACCAGATTATGTTAAAAAATAAGACATGAATATGTAATAAATATGTATATGTGAATTTGTAATTTTTGTATATAATGCTCAGCAAAATAGAGTAGTCTGAGCCAGTATCGCTAGATAAGATTCTAAAGTTATGTATAATTTTGTGTAAGCCTAGAATAAAATTATTGAAATTTAAAAATTGTGTTTTACTTTTAATTCAAATTCGTTTATTTTTTATACTAGATTGTAAAGTGTATTTCTTATTTTACTGCTTTTGTACAGTTATATAACTGTACATGGGCTTACATACTCTTCCAATATGTATTTCCAGATTTTACGAGTACCTACAAAAACAGAATTTTTACTAAAAATTACTTAGAAAAATTAGCCCAACAGCTAAATAAAGTACCTACTTTGTACAATGGCTGAGCCGTCAGCCTGGTGAACCAGAGATCGTGACTTCAATCCCGCCAATTACACGAGTGACGTAATAAATCCATTCACAGGTCATCCATCTAAGATTTCGTTGTATCATGTCAAGCAATCTAAGCGAATAGCTTATGATGTCTTCCAAAGGCCAGATAGGGTCCTTAAATTAATATGGATGACCTTTTCGCTTATCGACCGCGTCAAAAATATCGTGAAAAGAATTATTCAACACCTTAAAGCTAAACAGTAAACAGGAAGACCTAATTAACAACAGAAATTCGATCATGATTCTAATAATAAGCTCATTGGAAGCGAGGATCTACGTTTGAATGTCAGGCTATTTATACTGATGAGAAAGTTCGAGTTCCATCAATGATCGGTGTCGATGTTTGCTTCAGGGGTGAGCCTTGCGATCAAAACAAAAGGAAATAATTCAGGACCCCTTTTGAAGAGTTTACAACATTTTAAACGGTTATGGCGCAGTGGTTGACCGTGAGGGTAGTTGACCACTTACATACTGCGGGTTCGAATCCTGCGAGGTTTTCTTTTTCAGGTCCATTCTCATCACGTTAAATACCTACGAAGATAAATAGATGCTTCGACTTCAATTTAATTGCTCATATTAAAGGAGAAAAAAGTTTAAATTAGGTATGTTTTTTTTAGTTCATAGCTTTTTTCCTAATTATTTTTAGGGTCCACCTCAGTGAATTGGATCGACAGGTATTACTCCGATTCATACAAAAATAATAAGAACAAGTACAGAGGCAACCATATAGCATTTTACAATAGGAAGTAGTTGTCTATAAAAGCATTTGGCACAGTCTGTGCAGCTCAGTCGTTCTGATTGTTTACTTGTGTTCTCACGTCGCACATAAAACATGGAGTTTCCACGCATCTGCCCAGCTCGGTGGCTATCAGACGATGGCTTTGGCATATGCGGAAGACGAGACTACCTGTGCCCCTTCTACGACATGCATTCGAACTATTTTCGACCTTGGAAAATGTACGATAACCAAAACGTCTCCAAGGAATTCGGATCCACAATAGAAAACGAGAAGGGTAACTATAAAATAACGCTGGATGTTCAACATTTTCGCCCGAGCGATATCAGCGTGAAAGTGACGGACACCGAAATTATAGTGGAAGGGAAACACGAGGATAGACCTGACGCGCACGGATTTATCTCGCGACAGTTCAGGAGACGCTATCCCCTGCCAAGTAATTGCCCCCCGGAGAACGTGACTTCATCAATGTCTTCAGACGGCGTTCTCACCATAATTTCGGAGAAGGTATCTAAGGGCGTAGAAAAAATTGTACCAATCAAGATGTGTGGAACGATTCCTAGAAAAACCCAGATCGAGACTAAAACTACCTCAGAAGTCATGCAAAATTCTTTCAAGGAAAATAACAAGGATATCGAAGACAAGGCCTGCAGCTTAAATAAAACTCAAATATTACATAAAGAAGAGCATAGTCGTCTTCTGAAACCTGAACTGCTCAAGGAAGCAATCTCCGATACGAATGGTGAGAAAATGTCGTCTAAACAAGTTATTGAAATCACGAGCACAACACCTGAAAAGAAAGCCACTCCGGATATCGGCGCCACATCCAACAAAATTGAGGAAACTATCGCAAAATCGATTATGGGGTTGTCTGAACTGACTGAACAATTAGGACAAAGAAGTTTGGCATCAACTTCGGATTCCTGTGCAATGAAAAGCTCGACCAATTCGTCAAAGACACTAATAGAAGAGAGTTCATCATCTTATAAGTCATCATCAACAATGTGCTCAACAATAAAGACCAGTGGGAAGATCGGTGAATATGTTAGTGACATCATCAGTGCTGAATTGAAAGAGGCTGCTGAAAATGTATAAAATATCACCTTTTTTATAATAATATTTATTACTTAACTATAAAAGTTTTTCTTACTTTCATTACAAATTGCAATCTTAATTTATGTTAAGTTTAAGTAATTGGTTTGTTAACTTATTATATCATTAGCATTATTATATAATTTCATTTATGATGATAAAATCATATCACTTTAAAGTAAACCTCACTGTGATGAAGCATAATAATATCAAAACAATAAATAATATAAAGAGATCATTGAAGACTAATATCAAGTACACATTAGCAGTACAAACCCAGTTAGAACAATTTCTAACATAAAATTATTTTTATTGCAAGGGGATCTCCCTTATTCCAAGAATAGATTTATCTATATACAACTGCAATAACCTAGAAGAACTGACTATTTTGTCTATTAAATACGTCATACTTAAACACTATTTGCTTACTAGATGTAAAACAAATTAAAAAAAACAACAGAATAACAATATTTAGGGTAAATGCAAAAACACACTGACTATTATAAATTCACTGGCTCCACTAAAATGACATTCCTTAGTCTAATTAAGTCTCTTCGTCACAACACTCGTGCACCTCGTCATTGTTTTTATCACTAACCAAGAGTTCTGAGGTGCAGCGGTAAGGACGTATTGATTGTTAACATCTGTCATTCTTCACAGACGGATTAAGGTCGTGAAAGTATGCGTGAGCCATGGCATCGTCGGCAGGCATCCTCAGGGCTGGGTTACAGGTGAGAAGACGAGCAAGGAGGTCCCTGCCTCGTGCTGGCAGGCGGGGCACTACTTGTGCTAGTCCTAAGCTTGGCTGATAAACCGGCAGTGGCTTGTAGTCGGGCAGCTGGGTCACACCAGGCCAGGTGTCTTCATTTGGAGTACCTGTAACAGCAGCATTAAAAACACGTTAATACACAATATAGAATACATCTTGTTAGGAAGGAAGACTGACAATTTCATCTAATTATTATGATAATATGACATGTCAGTGTGTACGCTTGTGTAAAGTATTTGTTTATATAATGATATCTACTTTGAACCAGTTTGTTAATCAATATGATGACATTGTATGATATTGGAGGGCCACAAATACAGTTAAATTTATAGAGCAAATGACATTCACAACACAATTTTTTTAATAGGTGTAGTAAGATTTCAAGCAATTTTGATTTATGCTTTGACTCATTAAAAGCCTAATTGATTTATAATAACTCACCAAGAAGTTTGAAAATCCTTTTCAACTGATCATCAACATCAGACCCAGGGAACAAGGGTCTTCCTGAATTAGCTAACTCAGCAAATATGCAGCCAGCTGACCACATGTCAATGCTCGTAGTATAGAGCTTGGCGCCAAACAACACATCCGGGGGCCGGTACCAGAGTGTCACTACCTCCGCGGAGTAACATTTCACGGGAATACCGAAAGCTCTAGCCAAACCAAAGTCAGCCAATTTCAATTCCCCATTTTTATTAATCAACAAATTCTGAGGCTTTAAGTCCCGGTGCAGAACATTGTGGCTGTGACAGAACGCAAGCCCTCGGAGCAACTGATACATAAACGACTTGACGACGTCCAAATCTATCTCACCGTTCAAGCTGTCGAAATATTTCTTCAAATCTTGATCGCAATGCTCAAATACAAGAGTCAATTTCTTTTCACTATGCAAGACATCGTACAGCCGAACAATATTCTTGTGCTTCAACTCTTTGAGAAGACATATTTCACGCAAAGCGGACGATGGTACTCCTTCATCATCATCATCTAACCTCACCCGCTTTAGAGCCACTATTTCATGAGTTTCTTTGTTCTTGGCTTTGAATACAGTGCCATAAGTTCCCTCTCCGATCTTTTCTAGTTTTTCGTATTTCTGCATATTTTACAATTTGATATTAACAGGGCTGTAAAATCGATTGTTTATTCCGCTCGGTAAAGCACTGCTCCTCCTCCCAGATCTTTTGTGACTACTTTGACATTGACACTTATTTATTTGTCACCTTATTGAGATATCTTTTTACCTTTCGTTTTTATTGCAAAACCTTCAAAAAATTATAAAATATTATTTTCTGAAATTGTTTTATTCTCCACAAGGCAGTTATCGTCATGCCGTAAAGATTAATAATATAAAATATTATTTTTACATTTCGATAACAAACTTTTAAACGCACGTTTGTTCGAAACTCGAATTCGAAAACTGACCCAAAATAAAAGATTGTTTTATTTTCTATAAGTAAAATAAGCTAAGAAGTTTATTTTCTAAAAACGAAATATAATTTAAGTTACTGCTCCCCAAAGTAAGTCTGTTTTATTTTTAAACGTGATTTAAATCTTTTTACGCTTATGTGTAAAATCGTTCGATCTATTCTGAGCACACCTCTGTGTTTGCAAACATTCATTCAAATGATCAATCAAATAAAATCATTCACAAAAAAGTCAAGTCAAATCCGAAAAGTTGAATTGTCATATTATTCATTATTATTATTTTGGAAAGTATTCTAAATTTTATTTTTATTTGAATAATTGAGCTGCCACGGTAAGACTGCTATGATTATTTTAAATCATTGTATATTTTTGTGTAACGTGTTAAAATGTGTAAATTGTACGGAAAGAGTAAACATTATTACGTATTAGTTGACGATGATCACATATCACGAGCGCGTGTTGTAGATGAGCGAGGGCGAAGGAACTTTGGTGGACAAGTCGGAGAGTAGCTCGTTCGAAGACCTCGCGGCCGCGGCGGCTCATGAGATCGAGGAGGCAAAGCTCGCCGAGGCAGCTGCTTCCAAAGACAAGACAGAAGAAACAAAAACTGATGAGTGGCAAGATTTGCTAGGGTCAGGCGCACTACTTAAAAAGGTCAGCTGCCACTGATTATCTGAGTAGATTTACATTATTTTAATCATTTCAAGTTTATTGTTGGATTTAGAATTTTATTTTAGGTACTCCATGCCCTTAATTTTGTATGAAAGTACTCATTACTAAATGAGGTTGTATACTTCACCATTTTTTTGGCGATTTCTTATATTGTGTTCTAATTTTGCAAACTCACTCATATCCTTGTTAATAACCTTCTTTTTTGTCAGCTGAAACTGATTATCGGTAGGTATGTAAAGTTATGTAAATAGAAAACATCATGTTCAATCAACAGTTCCTTTTTTCTGTCAGTGATTCATATAATAACAAAAACATTACACAAGTTGAAAGTCATTGGTGTGTAGTACAGAACAATACTATTGTTTACTTCTTAAGAGTTAAGACTTTAAACATTTCAGGAAGTTAAATAATAACTATATTTTACAGATTATAAAAGTTGGTGAAGAATCAAATGGTCTCCGACCCCACAGAAGTGACATTTGCCGAATTAGCTATGAGGTCAAAATTAAAGACACTGATACAGTTGTGGAAAGGAGGGATCATGTTAAGATATATTTGGGTGACAATGAAGTGAGTTATTTTTATATATTTTTTTATACAGGTTATACAAATTTTTATGCTGAGTAATAATCATCATGTTAGAATAAAAAATCCTGTGCGTCATGCTGAATTGCAACTTTTCATTGTTATAATTTGATTTTAGTTTAGACAAAGGATTTTTTCACTTGAGACAAAACTTTTCATGCATAATTAAATGCAATTATGATTATAATCAGTTATTGACTTTGTATTTTCCACCACAATAGGCGCAGGCAATCTTATCATGCATCTGTCTATTATTGATAATGATACCAAAAGTTGGTCGAGTTTAGCACTCAAAGGAAGTGTTACAAAGTTTATATTATGTTATAATCTTATCAGCATTTTATGTACAAGGGCGCAATAGATGTATTGTATTATGTCTGTCAAAGCATGTGTGATTATCATTTTATATTACTCCATGTTTTATGAAACTTTACACAGCCTATTGTAAAAATGATGGAACTATTTCACAATATAGAGACATCTGCTTTTTATGTATGCCAAATATCAGGGTCAAGAATGCTTCCAATAATTTCTTATATATGTATAGGAAATAAATAATAATCTTTTTTTTATATTATCCCTTTGTTGAAATGTACCACGAATGTCTAGTGGTACATAGAAAAACCGGCCAAGTGCGAGTCGGACTCGTGCACGAAGGGTTCCGTAAATTACAGTTAAATCAACCTATCTCAAAAACTATAAGAGATACTTTGATCAAACCAAAAATCGTTGAAAGAGTTAATTAGCATGCATCACCTCTATTTTTTTTAGAATTTTATACCCCGTAGTTATAAAAATAGAGGGGGGGGGGACATACTTTTTACGACTTTGAGAGCTGATATCTCAAAAACCGTTCACTTTAAGAAAAATGTTTTTTAGAAAACTTTATATCATTTTAAAAGACCTTTCCATTGATACCCCACACGGGTATGTACATCGAAAAAAAAAATTTCATCCCTCAGTTACATGTTTGGGGGGCCCCACCCCCAATTCTTTTTTTTACTATTTAGTGTCATATTTTTGTAGCGGTTCATACAACACATATTCCCATCAAATTTCATCACTGTAGTACTTATAGTTTCCGAGTAAATCGGCTGTGACAGACGGACAGACGGACAGACGGACAGACGGACAGACGGACAGACGGACATGACGAAACTATAAGGGTTCCGTTTTTGCCATTTTGGCTACGGAACCCTAAAAAGGAAGATGTGGAACTCTGCCAAAGAAATTGGTAGTAGGACAAAGAAAGTACATCATAACAAAGGATGAAACCAATTCCCTACATTTTTAGTCTCTATTTAATTGCCTGTGTTCAAACTCGTCATAAAGCTATTTCTCATTACGACGTTTTAGATTCTGCAAGGGCTGGACCTAGCAGTAACAATGATGTACAAAGGGGAAGAATGCCTTCTACAAATGAACCCACGGTTTGGTTATGGTGAAATTGGGCTGAAGCCAGGTGAGAGCTTAGGCCTGGTGGGAGAGATCGATGGGCCCAAGTATGAGGGCCCGGTGATAGATGCAGACACCTGGCTAGAAGCTCGTGTGGAACTTCATGATTGGGTAGAAGAGCCTGAACATGAAAATTTGCCGATTGCTGAAAGGATGGAAACGGGGTAAGTGGGGTGAATATTTAGTTTGAACTGCAGTCAGATTCAGGAATGAGTGACTTAGAATTATGTCAAATAATTCAATACGAAAATACATATGGAAGTTAAGCATTACATTTGTGCTTGTATGGGTATGTTATGGCTAAAGATGAGCGCGCCTAAGCCGTTACACATAAAAAAATTAACGTAAAAGCATAAGTTACTAAAAATACTCCAGAAAGGTACCAAAATGTGAATCTTAAACCTATATACATAAACATTTTAAATTAATTAGCCGCGCCGCTAGCTTCATTTTTTTGCATCGAAGCAGGTTTGGGTTAATGACCTTAGCATATCTTCGCAAAGAACTTGAATTATCTTTATCATTTTAAAATAAGAATACAGATTAAACTGGATTATATTTATGATAATTTGACTAAGCAACAAGTTTATTTTTAATAACAAGAATGTATGTAACTTAACATCCATGTTGGTATTTTTTTTATGTGCCTATGTTACCACTACAGTCAAAAACATCGGTGAATATTGCGACGTAAGAAATAGAAAGTGGTAAATATTAATACTATAGACAAGTTCCTTTCTTATCACGTATGATATTATTCTATTATGCTAAGGATTGTTTAGAAGTGACGCCCTTGAATATATTTACATAAAACTCGGATTCATGTAGATATCGGAACCTTGGCACATTTTTAAACGTTGACAAATGCTTGGACGCTTGTATTGTACGATTTTTTATTCGGGTCAGTGTATGAAACGTAGTCTGTTTTACTAATCAAGTGTTTCGCTAGAACACTGTTTTAAGAATTCTTTTCTAATGCTGACCCAATTTTTTTGGCCAAAAGCACAACAGTGTAAAAGGCCAGCTTTTGAGTTGCCAAAAAATAAAATTTATAATTAATTGTACATGTCTTAGTTAACGGTCATGGTGGCCATGAAATAAGAATTTTAATACATATCGTAAGATATCTACTGCGCATTTTGCGGTGGAAGTAACAGTTAGCACGTTGTGACCTTGACCAAAAACAGGCCTAAATATAGCTATTGCCATATTTTGTTTTTGTTTACAAGAAGTTATAATACCTACATTAAGGAATTGCGACTCTGTCTTGTCAAACTGCAAATATTTATATAAAATAATAAAGATAAACGGTTGATCACGATCTTCGTTTGTTTTGTTAAAAACAAACCTTCACTTTATTATTTTATTCCATTTACAGATTTGATGAATGCATTAGTAGTTTTTAAATGGCATGAAAAAATCCAACAGCTCTATTTTTACTAAGACATTAAAACGCCAGTTTCGAACCTTATTCCCATGCAAATAAAGCTCATTTACTTTTCAGTATCCGTCGCCGTGCCCGCGGCAACTGGTGGTACGGTCGCGGAGAGCCGACCCTCGCGGTACAACTATACCGTCGTGCTTTAGACGTGCTCGATGAGAGCGATGGTGGCATCACCGCTCCCACTCCCAGTGGGGATATAGCGCCAACTAGTGATGACTTGCAGGCGTTGTTGGAGGAACGGCTTAGAGTGCATAATAATATGGCCGCTGCACAGTTGAAGGCGGGGGCTTATGAGGCGGCACTGCAGGTACGGTGAAAGTTTTAGGTACATTAGATTTAGAACTGGCTTAAGGTTTGAGTTGAGGTTTTAAGAAAAACTTAATTTCTCATAAAGAATTTAAATAATTCTCTTACTGAGAAACAATTTTTAAGACTAACATAAATTATTGCAGCGCACAAAGGTAGGTACTTACTTATATGAAATAACACAAACAGAAAATAAAAACAAAAACCAAAACCAAAACTTATCTATGGCACATTAGCTTCATGATTCACCCGGTACAATTTTAACCAACAAAATCTCCCAAAAATTCCAGGCAGTAACCAGAGTCCTGACCTGCCAGCCGAAGAACGCGAAGGCCTTATACCGCAAATCCCGCATTTTGTCATCGATGGGGCGTAATTCCGAAGCCCTAGAAGCCGCCCGGGCCGCCGCGGCCGCAGCCCCGGATGACTCGGGCGCGAGGAAAGAGTTGCAGAGATGTGAACAAAGGGCCACTAGAGAGAGGTCCGTCGAGAGGAGATTGGCTAAACGGATGCTGGGCACTAGTCCCCCGAAAGCTGGATCGCCTGATAAGAAACCTAGTAGGACTAAGGTGAGATTTTTTTGCGTTTATTTGATTGAGGACTGCCCCTAAACATTCTAGCTTCTATTCTGAGAGGTTTATCCATCGCGACTTTCCAGGATATGTAGACGGCACTTGGTAGTTTAAATATTTTCGCCTGGAAACCTCTCCACCTAGTTCGGTTTCATTTCCCAAACAGAACTGAACTGACGAGGCAACCCAGCCAGTTTAACCTACTAATAATTTGTATAAATATTTTGCAAAAAAAAATAGTGTAGAATTTCTATGGGTAATCTATTTTCTTGCTACTGTAATGGCCTAATTTCTTCCTCAGATGTTGGTATGGGGTTCGCTGCTGCTGAGCATCCTGATGGGAGTGGCGAGCGTGCTGGTGTACCGCTACAAGATACAGGCGCATTGACCATGGGAATCGACCGCAACACCACAAGTAAGACTAAAATAAACTTTAAGTCTTTGACATAAGGATAAAAAATTGCAAACATTTTTGTCTAGATTTTTTTTTAATTTGCGTAAAAAAATAAATAAATCCCAGTTTCTGAAACCCATTGCTTATGTACCAGGCTTATTGTTAGGACCCTATCACACATGATGCTCAAGGCAGCACGTCCGCTCTGCTCCTGAATAAGTAAATACTGAAAATCGGGACCCTTCATCGTTAATGACATAAGAGTATGTGTGACCTCCTTTTTCTTTGGCAGGTAATGGAGAATCCAATGGTGTTATTGGAGGGGGATGGTGCACACTATACTTAAGGCCACGTCATATCTTCGCTGAGTAAGAAAATCAAGCCTTTCAGCTCTCGGTCTTCGCCCTACGTATTGAAAACGGCAAAATATATTATTATGTATAGTTATTGTTACTGCTGTAAATATTTACTTTTAAAAAGAGTTGTCTACAATTGCTAAAATGCAATCTGATTATTTTTTTACTATATTTATACAAGTAACGAATTGTTTTCGCTATGACAGTTGCAGCAGACTTAAATTATGTGGTCGTCGGACAGTATTTGATTAGAACAAATGGGAGGTTACAGCTGATTTTGTTGATTTAGTACGAATATAAAACATAACTGTTGTGAATATAATCCTACATAGATCTGGGTTCCCAAAATCATTGTTGTTACATGTTAGACAATACTAAATGTACCTTACAAGGGGCTAAGTGTAGTTACAGTTTAGTTCATGTTAATCATTGGCTTTCACGATTCGCCGCCACGTGCATTTATGTCAAAATTTCTATGTACATATATAATTATGTATATTTAAATTATATGTGTAAATTGTTTGTTTATAGTTAGTGCCAAAATGTATCATATCCATGTGTAGGTATATCATATTTCAATGTCTAAAAATCTGATCATGCAGAAGATATTTATAGATAGCAGAATAGACAAGATAATAGTCAAACTTGAACATATTTTTCGACTCTTATATTTGCAAAGGAAGATGGAAGTATTTGGGTAAATATTTGAAGCATTCCAACTTTGTTTTTATTTAGGATCAATATTTTTTTATGAAAATGTGTGAGAGGCGCTTTCCTCCAATTTATGGGTGCTTTTCACTCGCATTTATGTATCCGTTGTTGTTCACCACCAGCATTCTTCAGGTAGCTATTCATTAGGTAAATCACATAGTTTCAAGTTTATCTTTTAGACATCGCTTTTGGGTGGTGCAACGGCCTTACAATGTTTTCCAACGTAATATTTTTACAAATATAATGATGATTCAGTTGTCTGTCAGTTGAATAAAGCACACAAAGTAATGTAAAATTAGATTTATTTAGGACATTGGTTTGGTAAGGAGTCGCTACGACTCCTATAGGATATCAATATGAATAAAAAAACTTAAAAAAAATGGTGGTTCCAGTATACACTTACACTAATAAAAAAATATGTTAAGATAATTTGTTTTATTATCGCATCCTATAAAGTATGTAAGTATGTTATATCATTATAATTCATAACAACAACAGTTACTATATTAATTTTGTTCTAGGAATGTCAAAACAAACATTAAATACCTTTTCAGGGTCCTAAGAGTTAACTATAGATTTAATTTTATTGCTGCGTTAGTGTACAATCAGTATAAGTACAAAATACATAATTATTCATAATAATGGAACATGTGTTTATAAGAGAGCGCTTGTACGTTTTACTAAGCCTCTTACAACCCATTAGATAACATTAAAAATAAATATAAAGGGTTCGTTTCACCACTTCTGGTAGGAATTATGTAACAAATTATTTTAAAAGTGGTGGAACAAGCCATAAATAAATTTAAACTCTAAATGGACGTCGCTAAACACATGATGATCACAATACATTCATGGCATAGTCTCACAATTCACTATATCATTTAAAATATAATATACCTCAGGTAACTATACAATTTGTATATCACAGTCTTGACTTGTAAGTGAACATTCTGGCTAGCCAGTTCGTTATATGCGCTAGAGCTTCTATTTGCGCGATGGTAGCTAACGCTTGGACACTGAACACTGTTGCTACGAAATCGTACAGCAGTTTAGGAGAAAACACGCTCCATACGAACAGATGGTCTCTGAAGATGGTTGCTATTACACAGTATATTACTACGGAATATACTCGGTGTAATGCGAGGATGTTTGTTGCTCGCCATGTTGTTTGTAAGTACCTGGAAAAATATGAGGATTAGGTAAATAAAGTTCTTCTGATTACGTGAGATTCTTTTATGGGTAATATATCCGGCCGTTTTATTGAGATACTTAACGGAGCGGATGATTTTTGTAACACAGAAAGGGAAAGAATCGTTGACATTTCTTTTGAAACTGAACATCGTTGTCAGTCGTTACGGGGGTAGTCAGAAAGTCCTCTCTTATTCTCTAAGAGGTACTTAAACCAGGAACCTGGGTTGAGCAGCTCAGATTGCTTTTCATAAAACACTGGTATTCAAGAAGACTGGAAGCTGGCCCCAACGTAAAAGGCTGATAAAACAGATGATCACGGTCGTTTAGCCGAAAGACGCCTACTGCTGGAAAAAGACCGATAGCAAAATGGGGGGCCTGCCCACTCTGCTTCTACAGGGGATGTTGCTGATATGTAAGTGGTACTAACTGTTGCCACGTATCACTATGCTTGGCCACAGTACAGAAGAGAGCGGCGCCGGCGATGGCGGGCCCCGCGTACGCGTGCAGCCCCATGCGCAGCGCCACGCGCACCGGGCAGTACTCGCGCAGACCCACGTAGCCCGACCCCAGGTCTACTGACGACAAGCTGTTGGAGTTGCCCTGGACAAACAGATATACAGGTTATTGTAGACTCATTTATAAAGCACTAGCCGATTTCCCATCCGCGTTCGAACTACTGCCCGTAGCAGGACAAACTATAGCCTATTGTATTCAGGAACATTGTAGCTATCAATCAGTGGAAGAATTATGGAAATCCGAACAGTGGTTCCAAAGATTATCCCTTACATAAAAACTTAAAATTTTTGCCTCTTTATAATATTAGAATAGATAAGAGAGATTCCTTTGCTTGCGCTAATCGAAGGAACTACTTACTGGATCGATTTGAAAAAAAAGCGTGTAAAAATAAAATGTGTGTTTACATCATAGAGTAGCTACATAGGGGTAGTACAAAAGCAAGTATAAAGAAAGTACATAAGGGTGTACGTGCATAAAGAAGTATGTATATAAGGAAAACACACACGGCCAATACTAGAAGGTGTACGGTAGACTGCACGTCAGTGGTAACTGTCATGCACCTTAACTCAATAGTAATAAGTACGATTTTCCTATAAAACTGTTACCACTGACCTGAAGTTGACTGTACATCTACATAGGGTTAATAAATGAGGGAGTATATTGGGGTAATATAAAGGGAGTTAACGTGCATAACGGAGTATATAAGACGAGTTCGTAACGTAGTACCTACATAGGGGAAGTACGTAATGAAATAAATATTGGACTAATTATAAAATTAACTACTCACCTGATAAAAGAAGAACAGGATACCAATCCACATATGCACTAGAGTCCTACTCAGAATATCAACCACTTCAGTCTTTTTGCCGGACTTTGAGTCCAACAGCTTATGGTCCATACACTCAGATGTTAACACACACGTTATATAAATACTCGGCACCATTATCACATTGTGAGGTCTCATTAACAACACAACTATTAACATTAGATCATTCAACATTAAATGGGAAATTGATCGCACTAAATTTAATTTCACTTCATCGACATTCCACGGTTCTTCTATCAGAGTTTCATAGAAGTAGTCTTCTGTTTTCGCTTTAGGCTTATTATAAACGAATTTGTTGGCGCTTGTTGCGTTTCTTTCTACAGGTTTTAGACCACAGGACTTTAAAGCACCTATGTACGAGAGAATTTCTAATATAAATTGTGCTATTAATATAGCCCAGAATATGCTGACTATTTGTACTGCGTCCCAGGTTTTGATTTCATCGATTGGTGTTTCTAGGGCTTTGGAAGTTATTCTGTAGCAGAGTATGCAGACTACCGCGGCGATTGTTAATCCTGTTTGTATGTAAACCACGTTGTTTACGTAGCGGAGGTTGTATAGACATATTGCTAATGTCGCTATTGTTCCTGGAAAATAGAAAAGTATGCAGTTATTGATATGTGTTAAGCGACCACTACAAGTATATTGAAACAGTTTGAATTAAACCACTATTAAAATTAAAAATAACAAAAATCATAGCATTTAAGTGACAAAAAAAAAATATAGCAAGAAAATTATAGCATTTCATTAACACATAGTGGTGTCATAGTTTCAAAACTTCAGCAGGATTTATGGTTGTGATACAGTAAAGTTTTAGAAATAACTCTGTTCGAATTTTGAGCAAGTTGTGTTATGTATTCTTACCTATAACTAGATGAGCTTGAAGGTAAAAGGCATTTTCAGGGGCATTCAGCCAATCCGCCGTGTCTGGTAGGAAGAGCCACCGGTCTCCCGTTTGATTCATTGTTCTTAGATACCTGAGAAAATTAAACAAAATGAAAATACTGCAAGAAGTTTTACTCATTACCATTACGAAGATGAGAACTGGATTAAAGTATAAGTGCAATGTTGGGAGGCACATGACACATACTCGAACAGTGTTTTTAACCGACTTCCAAAAAGGAGGAGATTATCAATTCGATGTTTGTTTTATTTGTAAAAATCGTCCATATATTCGGTCACAAGGGGGAAATGCACTCGCCAGCTACTTATATGATTAAGAAAAAAAAATCTTACCTATGCAAAGCAATAAGCATCACCCATTTAGGTAATATCCCGACTCCAACCGCACTCATTCGTTGCGCCAACTCCGGTTTCTCTTGCACCTCCGTAGCTCCCGTCCACTTTTTACTCAAATACATTAACAAAACCACCACAGTTCTAACAAGAACGAAGAACATTAACGTATTCCAAAAGTAGTACCAAGTCATATGTTCTTCTTCTATGAAACTCGTACCAAGGAAAGACCAGCAATGGAATATCGTCGCTCCAATTAAGAGATAATCTGTACTGTTTAATTCTGATAGAGTAGATAAGTCTTTTATGCGTTCTATACCAGTTTTGATGATAAAATATGTAGTTGTAAATACACAGGCTATAGCGAGTAAAACTAGTATCCAAGGGGATGTGAAATGGCAGACTTGGCTTTTGGTTTCGGTGATGAAACATGCGGTGGTCAGTATGGCACTCGTTATGGAGAATATAACGAGGAAGGCGATGATGTAGCCGGCGTTGGATCTGTGGTGGGAGTGGGAGGTCATACTGGTCTTGCGACGGGCGTCGGGTTGGAATGAGTATAGAGTCACGAAGAGGAGTGATGTGGCGATCTGGAACAAGTGTTTACTTGTAAATATTTTCGCTTGAACACTGAAAATTGTGCTTGGAAACTTAAAACATTTAAAATAAAACACATAACGCGGCTCTTTTTGAACGAAAATCCTGTGTCCAAAATGTTTTTGTTTTAGAATACAGCGTATTATGGTACGTGTTTATAAAATTTGAAACTTCTCAAAAACTCAATTCTATACCACTTAGGTCAGGAGTGAGTCCAAAAAAGACTAGTGAACGCAGTTTCATAGGAAACTTTAACAGCAATTTTCTTCAACTCCACAAGAGTATTTCTGATTTAAAAAAAATAAGTTTCTACTCACCAAATACAGCACAACAATAGCCATCCCAATCGCAAACATATCGAACTCAGTCTTAGTATCAGTGAGGAACTCCGACATCTTCTCTAGCGAGTCCTCATAGAACTCCCGAGCTATCTTAGCGGCGCTCTGCTGCCCAGTGGCGAGGTAGTGGGCAAAACCCACATTAGCGCACAAAATCGTATTAAAGATATGGATTTCTTACTCACCAAATACAGCACAACAATAGCCATCCCAATAGCGAACATATCGAACTCAGTTTTAGTATCGGTTAGGAACTCGGACATCTTTTCTAGCGAGTCTTCGTAGAACTCTCGAGCTATCTTAGCGGCGCTCTGCTGTCCGGTGGCCAAGTAGTGAGCGAATTGCTTCTCAGCACGTTGGAACTGTTTGTAGAATTCTGTAGACAACAGGATGAATATTTCAAAAGATCGAATCAGTGATTCAGTAGTTAACACTGAACTATATTTTATTTTCGCGAGAGATGTTGCGATGTCTTAACATTGCAATGACAATAAGGGACCAAGGTTAGATTGAAATATGGTAACTAATATAATTTAAATGGTGATGCCATGCCACTCTATTATAATATTCCATTTTGCTACACCCACAGCGGGTTGGGTCATTTGATGATTTTTAAAAATTGGTAGCAAGTAATATGGGTACTCAGTCTTCACATTTAGCCATCTGGACCCACAAATGAGCTCTTCTTATCTTTTACAATTTTAGAACATACATACTTCCCTGCTTCTACATACCGGTGTCAGTAGGCAGTGCCTGCTTAGCATTATGCTGCGCCTGCACGTGCAGCAGATACAGGTGCTGCCGCGTGTCTTGCGGCAGCAGTGCGGGCAGCAGGCGGCCGCCGCTGTCGCCCGGGAAGGGACAGCCTAGCAGCCATGATACTGACGGAGCTACGTCTACTTGAGCCACTGTGGGGCCGCGGCCTAGGCTGTGGGTACAAGAAAGTACTGTAGGTTATCAATTAGAACCTGATGAGAAATTATGGTATTGATTCCCCATTTCAAGTCAAAGGCTGTGTCAGGCAGATTTGAGAAAACGTGACAGCATGACGTTTGGTATGTAGCATTGTCATAACCACGCCACGGAGTAAAGAAAGATAAGCGGAGATGCTATAAGGCAGGTAGGTTAAGTAGGTAGACTGTAGGCGTTTACGAAAACGGTCAGTTACTACTTAAGTAAGGAGGTGCTCGCGTTCCTTGAGATATGTATTTGACAAAGAGTGGTCTTGATTGATAGGTGATTTGGTTTTAAGGAAAATGGGCGGATTACAAAGATGTAGTGAGGTATACAGTCCGGACCCGTGTACGCAGCTGTTTGCTTTATTGTCTAGTATATTACTTAAATCACCTGACACAAATAACACATAATTCACACAATACATACGGATGAGGACACACGAAGTCACCACTCCTGGCTAACACCAGCGGCACCAGCACTTCACTGGGCGTGGCGCCGCCGTGTCCGCCCGCGTCACGCATGCCGTGGTCGCCGCATACTATTAGTACGCCGTTACGATCCTGGGAATAAGGACGATATTGGTTTAACACCAATAATCACTGTGAAACGGTGAAAGGTGAGTTACTGAGCGTGTTTCACCATTACGGTTCTAGGAATAGAGACGACATTGCTTTAACAAGCTGTGGGGGAATGACCGAAAAAATAGCGACTGCAAAAAGGTGAGTTCTGGAGAGTATTTCGGTCATAACGGAAGGATAAATGGGCTAAAGGTTGATAAATATTATATTTCGTAAGAGCTGTAAGTTTTTTTGCTCAACCCTTCGTGAGAAAATGTTTATTAACGTATTATGAAAAGCCCTACTTTAGGATGACTATGTAAAATTAGGAAGGAACACACATGACACTACTTTCGCAATGTATTATTAGGACTCAATTCCAGGTATCAAAGCTTAAACTTAAATTCGATAAATGAGGTCTACTCACCCACTTCTGCATAGCAGTAAATATTTTCTTCACGACCTCATCCATTTCCAGGAGCTTCGGTTTGATCTTAGGGCTCCGGGCTCCCTCTAAATGTCCAATATGGTCCAAACCTAGGTAATGTAATACTAGGAAGTCAAATGTAGGTTTTTTTTGTTCATCTGGTGTCAATATCTTGTCTAGATGCCTCGTTACGTTATTGTCTACCTGCGGAAAGGACAATATTGAGAAGAACATGAGAGAATATGTATTTGTATTTTTCAAAGACTTAGGTTAGATGATGATTATGTTAAATGATATCATTTATATGAGAATGATACGTCGAAAAAAAAAAGATACTGCAGGACCGAACAGCCTCCGCGTGCGGCAAAGTAAGGGGATATAAAGCAAAATATAATACATCATATCTCAATCTCAACTCAATGTGCATCTATACTATAAAAATCAAGAGGAAACATTTTTTTAAAGGCTCCGAAACTAAAGAACCGATTTTTTTTAACTGTTGGAAAGCTACCTTCTTCCCGAGCAACATAAACTTCATTTTATTCTGGTACGGGCAGTACTTAATTCTCACGGGACGCAGGTGAAACCACTAGTAATCTAATAATTACCTCAGTATAATCAGTAACAAAAAACGACGTAGTTCCATCAAACTCAGCCCACAGCCCCGGGAACAGTCTCAACCACGTATCATCACCATACATGACGGTACGACGCCCTCTAGCGTTGGCGACGCGCAGCACGCTGTCCCCGCGGACCGCCGGCGCTCCGAAGTTGAGCGCTACGTCCGCGAAGGTCGATACACTGCCTGTCATCATGGCCTGGAAGATAATGTGTTAGTTTTATTAGTTGAGGCAGTTTTAGGTGCCCTGTATGATTAGTTTGAATTTTCATTAGTTGCCAGAGCCTACTGCAAACTATACTATACAGAAAGCACTTTGCCATCAATAAAAATGAAAAGCTATTACACCCAATCACCCAAATATTATAATTAGGGATGTAATTACCTACATCTAGTACTTAACTAAACAGTTAATCGAGTTATGAGTAGTAGGTGCCCATAAAATCAGAATGTTAATAAAACGTGTCAGAAGCTAAAATACACTTGTGATGAAGAACATAATACACGTGTTATGATAGTGTTTCTTATTATTATACAATAGTTTAAGAATTGCTATGAGGGATCAAGTTACAAAATGCTCCAACTTATCTACATTTTCTTTACAATGTATGCACCTCAACAAAATTGCAACAAAGGCACGCCAGCATATCTAACGCGGAAACGCATTCAAACACACAGCTAACCAAAGCATGAGCAGTGACGGATTAAACTTATAGCAAGAGTAGCCATTTATGGGGGCCCTGCACCCTTAGTACTAGGGGGGCTGCGAGAAGTAGAACTGAATTTTTTTCACTGTTCTATCTCGATCGTCTGTCTACAGTTCTACACTATCTATATAAATATAATAAAAAGGAATTATTTTAATGTTTGTTTGAACCTTAAGAGCCCCCACACGATGCGTTAATAAAAGCTCTGAAACTACAGAAACTATTTGATCATTGTTGGAAAGCTATACTCTTTCTGAGTAACATAGGCTATATTTTATTCCGGTACGCGCAGTAGTTCCCACGGGAAGAGGGTCGAACCTCGGAAAAATGGTTAGTATGACATACTGGGCAACTTTTTAAGGACTAAAGGGGCCCGCTCTCTAGGCCCCCGAACCTGCCTAATCCATCACTGACAGTCAATTTGTCTAACACAGAGAAAGGGAGCCGTAAGGAAGGGAAAGTCTAGATATCAATTAATGCGTGCTCTTCCTAAAGGCGATGTGCATGACTAGCTTAGCACATTTACTAGGTGCAGTGACTCGGAACTGCAGGAACCGATGTAATATTGGTCATTAATTGAGTAATAAGAATTGATTTAATCACTATGAGTGGTGATTATGAATGCTATGTGATTTGGAGTTTTATGAGCATCTCATTATTGTGTTTTTTACTTAGAGTAAAGATTTAAAATTCCAGCTTGTTAGTAACTCCTGCATTCAAGAGAGAAACGAATCTAACAGCAATTAGCAAGAAAATAATAAAGTTAATAAAATTCAATGAAAGTTTTCAACCCTTTTTCGTTGTTAGCATATTTACAATGTATGTACGAGTATATATATTGCATCAATAATTTTATATGACTGGTGATGAAATTATCGTTAAAATACGGTAGGAATACCGGCCGGCATATCTTCATGCTATACGCTTTTGGTCACGCTAACTAAACTAAAACATCACAAGTATGTATGTTATAATTAGTCTATCTTCCTAAAAGAATGTTTCATTCTTTACGAAGTTTATTAATCAGTTTTGGTACATCAACATAAAAAAATTGTTAACTTGAGATATCAGTTTAATTATTTCTTAGATGTCTTGTTGATTAGAATGTTTCAACCCATCTCTAATAGTGCTGGAAATGATTAAAAGCAAGCATTTCTATTTCAATATTTTCAAACAAAAACTACACTACAATTTCTATGAATACATACACACACACTACATAGATTTGTAAGAGTATATAAAAATAGTGGGTAAATAAAGCATGTGATGTAAAATACAACGATAAACCTAAATATCCCAAACCAATGCAAGTGGTAATGAAAAACACCAATAACCCTTATTGGAAGTTGGTTAATGATTAACTATTTCAAACACAAGACCAAAGAAAAAACATTTTAGTTTACAATTAAAATCATCTGCAAAAGTTTTAAATAATTCAGAATAATATGTTTTTAAGGAAAAAATTTTGTTTTTTCTTTGTCTCTATGGCCATGCATGGAAAGCTGAACAAATACTACTAGTTTATATAGTTAAAGGTGACACTTGCAAATATATCCCGCCAGAAGTTTATAGTGCGCCTCCACTGTGCCTTTTCCTTCTTACGTTCAGGTGACTGTACATAACAGAATAATATACAATTATATTTGTCTTATGTGAACTTAGTATTGACCTGGAAGTATATGTGATATTAAAATTGCAATTTTAAAAATCTTTTCTTTGGTTTTGTGATTGTAATACATAGAAAGAATTAAATTGATCAAATCTTTACGAACAATTTACTGCAACTTATTAATTCTTTCAGAAGTATTAACTAATAAAATATTTTCTGTTCATGTATGGGTGATTCATATAAGAATGTTTTTCCTACCTTGATTCTAGGCATGGTGACAGTGGGAGGTTCAGCCACCGACACATATATACAGCCAGACTTGTTCTTAAGTAGTTGTCCCGTGTATGGCATGTATTCTTCAGTTACAAAGTCATATCGGAGCCCATCTATAACCATGAGAACCACAGTATTCTCACCAGAATTGTACACTTGCTGGCCATCAATACTGGAAATTTGAAAATAGAATATTGAATATAAACTCTTTGGATTTCATATAATTGGCACTCAACGCTTTTCATCATTACAGTAATTTATGAACAATAAAGATTATGCCCGATTGCTGATAAGTAATAAATTAACTAGCTTTTATAACACTCAATTTTAGAACACAAAAATAGAAATAGATATTGAGTCTAGTTGAGTCTTAAAACTAACCTGACACCATCAATAAAGTTTGGTAGATCATCCATATGGGACATTTTCCCGGAATGGTATTTCAGCGGGAAAAATCCATAGAGGAAGAGCATGAGGGCTCCAAGGCCCGTCACGAGGAGGCAGAGGCCGGTCCATCGGTGCTGTATCCAGGACAGCATGACGATCGACCCTCGCCGCGTACCAGTCACTTAAAACATGCACGAACACTAAATTTGAATCGCCGGGAGGCCGGCACTCGATGATTTTTACGCTACGTAAACACGCTTTCGCTTCTGCAATATTTCATATCAAGAGTACTTGTTTTCCCGCTGTAGGAAATCGCATTGTGTAATGCGGATAAGGTTTATTTGATCCACACGCCGAGTCGCGACGTGTATCTGTACACCTATTCAGCTTTTATCAGAAACGATCACGAATTCACGATAAGATCGCTCCGACTTATTATCAATAACACTACAGCATTGAGTAACCTAACTAATGCAGGCATATGGAAGTAATGGCAGAACTATTCTTAAAGAAGAGCTTCAATGATTAGACAAGGAAAAGAGTGAGTTCATAGAAAGATAAACAAAAAATATAGAAGAGATTTTTTGACATCGAATCGAAATAGCCCGTAGCCGGTGTGTAGTCAAGTGTTGTTCCTGGTTATTGTAACCTTGGAATATTATTCATCTACACAATCGATTTGAACACTAAATTGTCACTCACCCACTTGAGTTAATTATTATCAATCGCAAGATAATTATTGATCAGAAATATTCATAGCTGTTACTGCATCCATTATTAATAAGCTCCACAAGCATTACACAGCTATACACTCAGCCTATATTCTCAAAATCTATAATATATGAATAAGAATCGATTAGCAATACTCAATACTTTGTAAATATCACTGTATTCCAACGAGTCTCGATTGTCCTAGAACAAAATACAACACTAATGGGTATGCGTCAGTGTCACTGTCATAGCAGTCATAATGACGTTTTGACTTTTTATTAGACATTGCTGCGATGTTCTGATCCTAGGCTTTTAAGTTATAAATGAACCTTAAACCCGAACAAAGAGCATACATTCCTCGGTAGACTGTTATTATATTGCACTTAACAACAAAATATTATATGTATTGGCTTTTTGCTAGTACACGTCAAGGTCTTCCATTTATCTGATTAAAAAACTCGCAAAGCAACTTACTTTATGGATCTACCCATGTTTTTAGCATGTTTCATTTCAGTTAACTTCTTTTACACGTAGAGTTAGTGTTATTTAGTATGTTGAGCTTAATAAAGAACATTTGTTAGTAGTAAGGATCGAATGCTCTATAGAATTCCTCAGAAAAGTTCTTGGCGAGAAATTGCATCGTTTTTACAAAGTTTTAGTTGACATTATAAATCACTTTTTTTATTCGGATAATTCTAGCAAAATGATTAACAGTTTATTTACGCTACAATGTTATTTAGAAAGCGTTGGCCGAAGTATTCTTCATGTCTATTTATAAGTTCTACAATCATCGCACTACTCTTGTATTGGGATAAAATTGTCACGAACTAAAAATAGGTGTTTATTTTGATCATTCGTGACGTATGGTGACAATACTACTAAAGATACTCTTTACTATCAGAGAATAGTGATCTGGAATGATGGCGTATGAAGCATCATCCTCCTACTACTTATGAGAAGGTGGATTTGTTCTCGAATGACACCTACAGAATTTTGGTAAATAAATTCGGGAATATTTTTAGAAAGCAACGGTGTCCATGATTTTGGAATTATTAAGAATGTAATAATATCTAATCCTGAATAACTAAATAAACCTTGAGAAAGTTAACTAGGTGCTTTAACCTAAATGTACAACACCTACATTGTAGGTATTGTACATTCCACAACTTGCCTTGCCAAGGCTTGTTCGAAAGATTTACCGAGGCCAAGGTACACAAAGGGCTTCAGGAGGAACAAATGTGGGTTTATTCAGAACCTAAGTAGTCAGCTGGAAGGGTCATCCGATGATTTTCCATCTCTAAAAAGGTAGATTTTTAACGTATTCAGTTATAAGACCGTTGGTCATTGAAATTCTGAAACTGAATCAACATACCTATATGTAGGTAGGTATACCTAAGTTCAATCATTCAAGTGGTTCAAACGGGAGCATACAAAATTGAAAATAAGTAGTAGGTAGGCATCTAATGCTATATATTACATTTGTATAAATATGTGCTCTTGTCCTGAAATGCATGTTTCCTGTTCAATCCCATTATCTCTGATTTGAGTACCATCAGGACTTGATTTGAAAATGTAGACCGGGATTGTGGTAGTTATACTCTCGATCCGTGGAGGTACCAATTAAAACAGGACAGTTCCCAAAAAGCATGGCCCATCCACGGCAATTTCCCAAACAATCCGTCATACCTACTACTGAATGATACCGTAAACGCGTCAAGTTCAAGGTGTAACGTGAATCAGCCAGTGTGGGCCGCTGAAAGTTCTATTTAAATCTCATTAGAGACCGACAAACGGTAGTCTCGAGTCCAGAGCGGCGCGCGCCTGCAACGAACTAACAACCACAAAGGTGAATTTCTTTATTGTTTTTTTTTTTTTAAGAACCTGGTGTTGTTTATTTGTTGTGTGCTCTTAAAGGTACCTAACTAGTGTTCTTTTTTTTGAATTGTGAACGTTAAGTTTGGGCGGGTTTTTGTAGCGGGAAAATAGTATCGAACGGATCTAGTTATTTTTCCATGCAATTGGAAACTGTGAATAGTTTGTTATGTGGTATCGATTTGTTTGAACAAGTGCGTGTAATCGGTTCTTGCCTCTTTAAGTAGATATTATGATTTTAATTAAATTAAAACGCTGCATATTGCGCGGTAAACTGCTGAATATGCATATTTCAGGCCCTATACCTGAAATGATAAAAAAACAAAGTCATTATTTACCAAATTATATTTGACCTTCTTCATAATTCAAGAAATGGTCTAAAGTTTAATCGAGCATAGAAGAGAAAAGCATTAAAATTACACCATCGTCTTTAACCAACTTCAAAAAAACTCGACCTCTGAAGATACGCACCTCACATTGTTTACACTCGATCAAACTCGATCATTATCAACACTCGATCTAAAACCGTAACTATTACAACACTAATATGTCGCATAACTCTCAAACTGTTCCAATATTCGGTTCGGAACGTTGCATCAGCTCTATAAACGTTCCCAGGTGACTCACGGTGCGTGGAATCGTTCCAGAATTTCATAGAATGTGCACCGATTGCTTATACTTGTAAACAAGATTGATAAACTTTAGCGAGCTTTTTGTTGGCGCTGTAAAATAGCTGTTAATGTAGTTAGAGGTCGATTGGACAGCTCTATTTAGTGCTGGGTTTTTAAGGTGCTTCGTTATGATACCGGTACTTTCAGGCAATTGATTGGGATCGGAATACTGGCTAAGGGATTTTCCGACGCGATCTTAAAACCCAAAAATGGTTAGATAGGTTCTTGATATTAGATTTTCAAATTCTATATTCTACCTACTGGATCAACTTCAAATAAAAAAAAATTTCTTTGGGAAAATATCATGTTTACTAAATGATTGTAAACAACATGCAATTTTTATTTTCGATGTGCAATAGCCAATTGTGAGCGCATTAATCACTGCGTAGGTGCGTCAACGTAAACAAAAAAAATAACTGGCAAATATAATCAAAATAACAAACGACCTTTCTATATAAAAAAGTAAATAAAATTTCAAATTTAGAATCACCTGTATGCGTTCAAATAACATTGGTCTGGGTCGTCCATTACAAGCGCAGTCGATGTAACCGCTGAAAATAAACGTGCCATGAAAATACCCGCTGTTTATATCTACGCGATGAATAGACAATGTTGTTGATTTATCTCTGGCCAAAGATAAGTTTTACGACCTCTTGCAAGGGTATTGATATCCTATGGTTTTGCTGGGCCATTCTATGTTGGTTAGGAGTTGGCACTTATAGGATTGTGATTGGAATGTTGCATAAAGAATTAATCAGACATTTAACTATTTTAATCTTTGGCTAAAGCGCATACATATGTATAAACATTTATTTCTTTGTTTGAAAGAACGCTCTGATTTTAGTAACAACTCTACATCTTAGTATCTGACTCAAAAAGTTTTTAAACAGTTATTGAGGCAACTTTTTCAGTGAAATCGGTGGTCGCATTTTGTTGGAAGTTTTAATGAGCCATTAGTTACGTGTGTTGACAATGTTAAGGTCCTTTAGAATCAGGGGAATTACATTAATAACTAATCACGTTAAAAATTTATAAGGTAATTAAGGCCTTAATATATTAAGGAATATCTACCAACATTAGATTTCATTTTCTTTTAACACTAACATTTCTGTTGTCCCTTCCAGATGTCGATAGTACCTCTAATGTTCCGCGACTGGTGGGACGAGTGGGACAGGCCCTCTCGCCTGCTGGACCAGCACTTCGGCATGGGCCTGAAGAGGGACGAGCTCCTGTCTTCCCTCTCCACCCTCCCCTCCTCCTCGCTGTTCAGGAACTCATACTTCAGGCCATGGAGAACGAGTCTGACGAGACAGGAGTCTGCTTCCACTATTAACTTGACTAAGGAGAAATTTGAGGTGAGATGTTTTCGTAGATACACCTAGATAAAAATATTTTATTAGAAGCGTGTTTTAAATAAGAATGAGCTGACAAATGAAGCCTTCAATTGACAATTTAGAAATATTCTAAGAATAACATATTTCTTTCGAAAGTTTATTTGACTCTGATATGCGAGTAATGGGAGGTAACATGGTTAGTGAGACAATGATTAGGTACTTACTCTTGAACTCCTAAATATTGCGTGTCTCTTGCGACACGACGCGTAGTTATCTCTACCTTGCTTGATTACATTTGTAACACTCAATAAAGCGAGTTAGGACTGCTTAAATCTTCTCATTACATGACGCGGGACATCTAACTGCGTAGCTGAACATGCCGATCTGCCATAGCTAATACGGCCTAAGTTAACATGATGTTTGTGGGAACTATACTCCATTCAAAATAACATTAGAAATTTAAGTAAACCTTTTTTACTGTTTGTTCGACCGATTTTGACTTCTATTGCGTTAGTAGTATGATTAATGGCGGCTGCAGTAAATACTTGGTATTGTAACCACTATTTTGCTTTCAATTCCGTTCTTTTGTCTACGGAATAGAAATCAAAATCGGTTGAACAAACAGTAAAAAAGGTTTACTTAAATTTCTAATGTTATTTTGAATGGAGTATAGACTTTTAGATAATAACATACGACAAAAATGTTCAGCTTCCCTTTTAATCCTTCGTACTTTTTACTAGAACTGATAACATGTTTACTTTTATACATTCCAGGTCATCCTAGATGTCCAGCAGTTCACACCTGAAGAGATCACAGTGAAAGCCTCGAACAACAGCGTTGTCGTCGAAGGCAGACACGAGGAGAAGCAAGATGAGCACGGTTTCATCTCCCGCCAGTTCACCCGTCGCTACATCCTGCCCGGAGGCTACGACGTGCAAGACCTGGTCAGCACACTGTCTTCCGATGGTGTTTTGACAATCACAGCACCGAAGCGACCCCCTCCTAACGCGGGCGAGAGGATAGTTCCTATTACAAAGACTGGTCCCGCCAAGCAGCCTGAACCAGTCAAGACCGAACAGCCCCGTGAACAAACAGTACCTATCGTCACCTCCCCTTGATCTACATATTCGGGGTCTACTAACGAGACATCGATATTATTGTCAATGAATCGATGTTCAACGATCGAATCATAAATAGCATTTATTTAAGCGCCGTTCTTGGCCAATAACGACTAGCTTATTCGAAATGAACGAATTAGGTTTTTTTTTATATTGATTTGTATAAAAGAGGAATGCAACATCATTTGTTTGTAATAAAATTTAATAAATGATTCCAATCATCATTCAAGTATCTTTTTTATTCTTACAGATGTACCTCTAATGCTTCCTTTTCGATTTCATATCGATTTCCACTGTTTGAACAACCTTTTTCTGTAAACAGATTGACATTTATCCCAAAGCTGACACTCAATTAATTGATGCTTGATAGAAATGGAGAATCAAAAATTCTAATCAAGTGTCAGTGTGTTCAGGCCAATTTAAGCCGCACAGTTGATTTTAACCTTAATTGGAGGTTTTAATTTCTTGTTTTAGTAAAAAATTACAAAATGTATGTATGCACTTTATCAAGCAGGTGCGTTTAGCAACTATTCACTCTCACATGCACAAGAGACAGAACGCATTACTAAGAAACACTTAACCGTCGCAAGCGCAAACCGCGAGCGCACATTAATGCTTAGCAAACGCACGCCACAAAGAAAGAACAAATGCGCGCTGAACTACAAATAATGAGCAATAATTCCTTCACTAGTTAATGTAAAACGCAACTTGTGGTGTGCCAAGTACATAGAGCATTTAAATAATAGGATAAGAAGTAGGAAGCATCACAAATCCCCATGTGAGAAAAATTCTGCCAATGCGCAGGGAACGAGGCAGTCCAACAAAAAGACACAGCTAAATAATTTTTGATCACGTCGGTACGCACACAAGCAAAATGTACAATCACAAGCAGTGGCGGATCTGCCGCAGTGGCCACCGAGGGCAAGACCAAAAGTTTAATTTACTTGTGGCGTCCATTTGTTTCTTATTTTTTGTGTATTCACCTATGTACTCTCTTATACTAATATTTCTATATGTTCTCCCTTATGTACTTTCGGTACATACCCTTTTAATTTTAATTACGAATTTTCAGCCATATCACATTGATGTGCCCACCAAAAACTTGAGGCACACAGGGCCTCAAGTTTTTGTTGTGTTCTAAATTTATGAGTGACACTGACGTATCTTGGCAGTCAGGAAGAAACAGCAAAGGCGTCTCCAGCTGATCAAATCCTCTAAGCCCAAGTGTGACCTGTCACAGTGTAATGACGGATTTTCTGTAAGTCAACAAAGCAACATGGCGAATAGGCATGCCGTATTATGCGCTGTGTTTGACTAATTTAATTCACCCGCGGAACGATGTGCTGACTCCAATAATATTGTTAATTTATCATTGCGCGAGGGTTGTCTGACAGAGGAATTCGGATATTTTGCACGTTGTTTGCAGTTTGTTTAATCTTTGATGATGATCGGGGGGTTTGAGTGTTTTTGGTTGGGTAACACAATTTAAAACATAAGATTTTTGTTGACTGTTTCGAAATGTGTAGACTTATTTTGTATTCTGGTAGAAAATCTCAGCTGTGCGCAAGCAAAACAGTACCCATTATAAATAATGGTCTAAAAGGACTTGCTAACTTCCACGGCCAGTTCAACCCGAGGAATCTACTCCGCGCATCCGGATAAAAAACAGCCGATAGCGGAACGCTATAGATGGACCATCTAATAACAATGAATTGAAAATGATTTGATATACCTAGGTCTAGTGGCTCCTGAGATATCAGACTTGTAATTGTTTTACTCATATATGAAACCAAATCATATACCCTAACGCCATCTACACAACGCTTTACGTACTACAAACAACGCCATCTTTGTACATTGATCTGAACTTGTGTTTATAGATCACTACGTAGGTAGATCATTATTGCCAAACCGTTTAGTAGAACAAAATTAGAAACGTTAGCGTCTAGGTGTTTGCCAATGTATTTAAATATTTGCTTATTACTTGTAGTTAAAAAAGATAAATCTAGCAGAGAAAATAGACAAGTTTTCAGAATCAATTCTAAGGATCATCATACAAAGATTTTAAGTTTCAGTGCATCTTATACCTAATACACAAATATATATTATTATCTTAGCTGAAACTCTTCCTCCAGGTATCCTGCTCATTTTTGGGAAGTCGGTTAAAAAAGTTAGGTTAACATTTAGGTTAAAATCTCTTCAAATCTAACCCTGCCGTGCAGAACTATATTTCATAACTATTACAACAACGGTGACCGCAAACTAAACGCCGTGTGATTTCTTAGCGAAAATAAAACAAATACAAGTTGAACTTATGAGTTTAACACTTCACTGTCACACGACAAGAATTGTCGGCATGGCGACATTTTTAACCCCCGACGCAAAAACGACGGGGTGTTATAAGTTTGACGTGTCTGTGTGTGTGTGTGTGTGTGTATGTGGCATCGTAGCTCCCAAACGAATGATCCGATTGTAATGCGGTTTTTTTTGTTTAAAAGGTATGTCAGTCAGGAGTGTTCTTAGCTATGTTTGGTGGAAATCGGTTCAGGTCTTCAAGGTCATCAGCTCGTTTGCTAGATGTGATAGGAATGTTACACGCTCAGTTTAGTTGCACGTATATGTGGGATCTGAAATTTGAAACACTAATGTCTTTTGGAACCACTGAGCTGGTCTGCTGTTAGGGCACGAAGGTAGGAGACGTAACCCTGAACTGCCTCTTAGTAAACCCATCGAGTTTGGGCTCGTTGAATTTGTCTTGACGAGTTCTCTTCATGTTTCTGATTGACGAGAACCTGATGCTGGAAATGGGATGTGGCGGATGAAACCCTGGAATGCCGGAATGAAACGGATAAACCGATTTATATTTTTGCTGAAAATCTAGAATGTCCAAAGGTTAATCTTTATTGTTTCTCAATCTGTGCAATTCTCCCAGAGCCAGTTTGTCATGAGGATTGTTAAACAGCTTCCTTTGGCCGAGATAGCATATAGCGACCCCATCTTAAGATAAAATTAATTAAATGAAAGAAGGAAAAATTAAGGAGCTCCTTTAAAAAGCATGAAATAAAATTAAATTATAAATTTAAAAAAACCCCCGACCCAAAAAAAAGTACGAAACAATTATGACAAAAGGTTAAAAACACTAAACTCTATAAAAAGCAAAAAATAACTTTTAACACTACGTAAACTAAATTTTGACGTGTCGGGGGACCGCTTTTTACCTTCATAAATACTTACATAAATCAAATGATACCTACCTAATTACAACATTCGTTTTAAAAAAAAACATGTATCTAAAGTAATGAATTATAGCGGTCCCCCGACACGACAAAATTTAGTTTACGTAGTGTTAAAAGTTATTTTTTGCTTTTTATAGAGTTTAGTGTTTTTAACCTTTTGTCATAATTGTTTCGTACTTTTTTTTGGGTCGGGGGTTTTTTTATTTGTAACAGTTTAAACGTCAAGTTGTAGGACATACCACACATTAATTTAATTAAGGAAGAAAGGTCTGTTCTGATAGTCTTATATACCTGTTATTTACCTTTTAGTTTATGTTACCTACATATGTATCAGTTGAGCAGCATTAGGTAGGGGGAGTCCGGGAGAGTTTACCCGACTTCGACTAAAATGCTCATAAATCTCTTTATATTCATAAAAAACTATTTTGTAAAAATTTTACCCTAAGCTGCATTATTAAGGTTTATTTTTTCTTAAGAAAGTTTTGTAAATCATTAATACTTTTTGAGTAATTAACGATTTCTACCGAAGTGAGATTTGGCTATTATCTCCCGTCTGGGCGGGAGACTTGACCACCCGACAAGGGAGACTTTACCCTTGGTAAAATAAAAATAACAAACTATAATTAAATTTAAAAAAAACATGGCATAAAATAATTATATAGTTTCAGTCTGTCTACAGCAAAATATCTGGTACATTTAACAATATCTTAAACAAAAAGGTAAAGCAAGGACAAATACAGTGAACAGACAAGTGACAGTGATACAGACCCTGAAGACAAACCCAAGTATGATGATAGCTCTGATAGTCCATGAGCTATCATCATACTTGATACTTGGGTTTGTCTTCAGGGTCTGTCTCACTGTCACTTGACTGTAAAACTTGTCTTTTCACTGTATTTGTCCTTGCTTTACCTTTTTGTTTCTTCTTAGTTATTTTAATAATTTTTTTTTTGGCATCTTGATTCTCATCTTGGGGTCCCTTTTCTGGTGTTTTTGTTAAAATTTAAGTTTTTCCGGGCTGTCTACTACGACGGAGTTTCTTTCTGGGAGAAGCTTTGGGAAAGGGATGAATCGTTTGTGGCAAAATTATTTTAGTTTTTTGTCGTGTATCAGAATCTACCGTTGTCCTATCTAGATCTTGAGATATAGAAGCTAACTGTGCTGATTGTCTTATTATTGAAATGGCTGGCTCAGATTCCTCCGTCAAAATTGATGGTGAACTCGCTCTAGACTCTGCAGTTTCATTTATTTTTCATTTAAAAATATTACTGCAACAGAAACAGAGGGAGATTACCCTGGGTAAAGTCTCCTCCCGTCGCCATGATAATGTCTCCCACCCCACGCCAAGCTATCCGTTATTCAATTTACAAAAGAAACTAAAATATCCAAGTAAAATCTGTCTGTCGTAAAGGTTATAAGGATAATTACACTAAGGGTATGTATTCATCACATGCTGGAATCTATAAACAGTAAGCAACAATAGTCAAATATCAAAAATTGAAAAAAAGTACTTGCGGGGCTCAAAAACGTGTATTTACTTGTAACTCTAAAACGAAACTGCTGAACGCAACAACGCCGCATAAGTAAGGTGGCAGGCGCCTATGGGTTGTAAGAAGTGTTGCAACGTCGCAATATCTAGGTAAACAGAGATTCTATGACCAGTGGCTATTGTCTCCCACCTGCTAAACTATCCCGGACTCCCCCTACCTACGCAGATGATGAATGGTAATAATTTAATAATTATAACGTGAATAAACAGTTCCTAATAAAACAAACTCCGCTCTGTCAACAATCGACTTAGGATGGAATGTAGCAGCCTTACTAATAAAAATCTCTAATCACCTTCTAAGCAAGATATTAACTAATTAAATTAAATGTTAGTTAAGACATGCTTAAGCAACGTTTATAACAAAGACTATTAAATACTTTATGGTTTATAAGTAAGAATTTTCTTAAACAGCCCTTAAGTATTACTTATTATTTAATTCGCGTTTATAAGTAACCTCCTCACTCCACTAAATCACCTCAATTAACAAAAGTTCAATGTTTTACGGTTGCAAGTAATACTTCACAAAACACAACATCTAGTAATCCCTAAACTTAATAGAACTACAATTAACCATAATAAAACCTAAAAATAAACCAGACTTCGCCAAGCATTGTGGTAATGTAGCCTGAGTAATAGATCTCATAGTCATGGATCACCCGGGCTAAACGGCGGGGGGAGTCCAGTCCTCCCGCCGGGGTGGGGGGGAGGGGAGTTCATCAATCAGCCTGGAGCGATTACAGCGATGGTGGTGCAAGGGGGGAGAGGAAGAGGTTTTGGGGCGTGAGGTTTTATACAAGTAAAGTGATGATGTGAAGACATATTTTTGGACTTGAGAAGGTAAAGAGTAAAGGAAGTCATTTGGAGCTCAATTGGGTTCTAAAGGAAAATTCATTAGATTAGACAAGCGACAGGTTTTATTTTAAACGAGCACAATAAAACGAATGAAGGATAGATCGCCTACATAATTGTTAAATGTAAGTTTAATAACAAATATTAAAAAGACAAATCTTTTATAACGGCTGTTTATAAAGGATTTGATGGTCAGTTTTTATAAATAAACGAATTTAATTTATTCAATTTTCAACTCGTGGGTCAATTTCAGAAACACACCACAACCAATTTTGCACGCTCTGAAATAATCTAGTATAGATCTACTGGAATACCACTTGTTAAGTACAATTATTAAGTGGGACTCAATATTAAGTGGAGTTGCATTATGAACTAATCTCTAGTTACCTAATAGATACCCTTAACACAAGTACCAAGTTTAATAGATAAGCTCCTATAACTTGCACCACACAAAACCGCTTGCAGTGTTCGACAAGCGATTGATCTGCCTTCGTATTAATTGTTGCTGTCTGTACCTACTATACTGTACCTACGTACTTTATATAGGTATGTATGTATAAATAGGTACTTTTGTTTGTATTGTATTGTCTGTGCCTGACTACTTGAAAACGAAAGCTCGGTCTAATTGGGTTTGGAAATATCGATTAATTTTATTGGATTGGTTTTGATTTGATCGATTACAAAGATCGGGGTGGTTGCTATCAGCTTATCATCGATGCATGAGAAATTGATATTTTTTTCATACGTTGTACAATAATATTTTGACTCACATCACATAATTACCTAAACTTAATTAATTAAACTCCTAAATGATAAATAATTATAAAAATTAGAAGAGCTTTTGTTCTAGAGCTTTGTCAATTGCTGTTAATTCTTGAATTCAAAGATAATCCTCTTTGCTTGAAGAATTATAAGTTTTAATTTCTACAAGTGCCAAAAAGCAAGATTTCGAGCTAATACGTTTTACCTTGAGTTTCAATTTAAAACTTATGATTTCTGAATTAATTGGATAAGTAAGGAAATGAGGAGTTTTATCATTTCAAGCGTTGTTTTTGCGATGTCAATATTAATTATTAAGACAGGGTTTTATACCTGTGTTCTTAGAATTGTCATTATAAACACATGCAATTTATTATTTCTCGGATGTCTACCGCAAAGTCTTATAGCTGCTTAGTGAAAAAAAATCTTAGGTATTCGTAGGTAGGTGAGATAGGTAAAAACGAATTGTAATGATTACTCAGTTACCGTAGTACTCAATACCCTTCATCGTAAAGTAAATATGAAATTTCAGGAAAATTAGTACATAAGTAGAAGGTTGATTTACTTAAAACTTGAAACCTTTCCTACAACTAAGTAAAGATTATTTATTGTAGAATATTAGATAGCTTAATATATGTTCTGTAATAATCGGGTAAGGATTTTTTCTATATTATTACTCATCATTTTTATGGAATAGTTACCTACACCTAGGGGTAAGATGGTAATAATGAATGCGACTAGGTTTTATTTGGATCGCTAGCTTGCTTGCTGCAATCCAAGTTTTGTACCTATGTTTTATTTTTTGTAAGAAGATTAGGAAGAAATACCTACCGACATCGACAGTTAAGGTTTTAACCACATAACATACTTATGACATCTTTCAAATATTTAGGTAGGTACCTAATTCAAGTCTACATTATTGTTAACGGTGAATAGGTAAGTGCCTACGTACCTACTTAGAAATTACTAATTTGTGCCCTGATATGGAATAATTTCTGAACGATCTTCAATGAATATTCTTTAGATTATAACTAAGTTCATGTTTTTGTAATGATAAGCTAAGTAAAGACTTCAACGCGTCTGATAAAAATACGCTTAATTCCAAAACGAAGTTTTCCTAGTTTATACATTTAAAAACTGCATTAGAAAGCCTATCAATCTCATAAAACTTCCTAATAACCAATTAAAACGAAACAAATTAATGAATGAACAGATTGTTCATTAAACAGGCGACCTCATTCATCGGATCCATTAATCAACGGCATCTATACGTAAACAGAGCTAACACTAACAGCTCATTAAATGCGCAAACGAAACTCCGATTAAGGGGCATTAATATCACGTTTCACTATCGCTATTAATCACAGCGAGCGATCAATGCCACGCGATTATTTTATAGCTTGAATAAAAACAATTGAAGTGCGGCGGGCG
This sequence comes from Helicoverpa zea x Helicoverpa armigera, assembly GCA_033682625.1. Lineage (NCBI taxonomy): Eukaryota > Metazoa > Arthropoda > Insecta > Lepidoptera > Noctuidae > Helicoverpa > Helicoverpa zea x Helicoverpa armigera. Next base: position 7,297,619 of record JAWIIS010000011.1, read on the forward strand.
GAGCATCGAGCTGAAATATCAGTTTGATATCGCGGTGTTTGATTCGCCGTGTGTCGGACGCCTCTAGGCGGGGCCTGGCGGAGAGGGGCGACCGGCGGCCGGCGCGCCATACCATTACGAGCGAGCACACGCAGCGCTCGCTTCCCCGGTCCGTGTCCGTTGTATGTCCGTCGCGAGTGCGTGCTCACGTGCCTCCCGTGGCGTATTCCTCGCACCGTGCCTTCCAAGCCGCCAAGATTCGGGTGAAGAACCGTGAGCCGGTGCCGGCGTACGCCATGGCCGACGCCGACCGTGATTCGGACCTTGGCGACGACAGCCCTGTGGTAAGTCTCTTTACTTTCAATACACGCGAAAAATCCCCCTTTAAAAACTTCCCTTATCAAAGTTATCGAGCCAAATTATCATTCTTCTATGTTCTCTTATTCTTATAAGTGTATTCTTCTTCTCCCCATGCGGTTAGTTGCATATTAGCTGTCGGCGTTTCTATAAGCCGTGGAAGGTATGTTTAAAGTGTTGTTAGTAAGAGCATTGTTACTGGTCGTTGTTATGCTGCCGACTGCTACCGGTTGTTATGACAACCGCACCTTGATAAGCTATTAACCTATCTTTAATTGAAGTTAAATAATGTGTACTCAATTGTTTAATACGGATTACTTTGAAGACTTGATATTTTTTTGTGAGGGTAGGTCGAAAATATTGTCAAGAAAAATCCCAATTAAATTAATTGTAACAAATGATTGATGTAATGTAAGCCTATGTATGATTTCGCATAACATAAAACTAACGGAGATCAATGAGGATAAAATTTTAAAGAAGTATGTACCTACCTATACCTTTTCCAAAATTAAAAAAAATAGTTAGAAGATAGGTATAGTTATAGATAATATTGTCGTTGTCAATTGTTATGTAGCATCACAAGATAATGCTGCATGCCATGTGGTGATGTCAACAAACTTCGGACGCAAAAGCTAGGCGCAAAAACATTGCTAGCACGCATTATTTATTTGCACATTCCTAAAGAAATATGTACTCTAACTCACACTGTATGAGTATGTCCAAAATATATACATGAGTCAGGTTAATGTAGGTATGTATGTAAATCTACGAATATTTAAGGTACCTAATGGTAATATTAAAGAGGAAACATTTTTTGTTTCTATCCCGTAAAGTCTCCGAATCTACGGAACCGATTTGAAAAATTCTTTCACTCTTGGGCGCTGTGACATGGGCTATATTTTATCCAGGTACGGGCCGAAGTTTTCCGGGACGCGGGTGAAACTGTTTGAAAATAGCTAGTTAAACATAAACATAGGTATCTCAAGATTTGTTTAGTAGATAAAAAAGTAACTACCTATGTCAGACAAATACGGAAATGTTAAGGAGTCTATTAATTAAATTGGCTAAATCCTTTGATGTGATAGATTTGGGTCCTACCGAGTATAGAAGTAAACGCTGGAAGGCTTTGCAATTTCAGCCTAAAGGGTGTTATATAAACTTTTGGCATCAATTACCTATTGAATTAATTATTTAATCAGATGATAATTTATGAATAAAGCATAAATTCTTAGGCGGTTTTTATTGATCTCTACTTAGGCACAAGTATTTTGCCTTGGGCCTAGACTTGTAACTTGTAGCTGATCAATAGGCCGAATATTATTTAAACTAAAGGCTACAGTTTTATATTGTTTCATGATTCCACCTTTTTTGTGATAAAATACACAATATACCTACCTTCTTTCTGGAATGAAAAATGAAAATTCACAGGATAGATTTGAAGTTAGAGGCACTTACAAATAATGTTATCAATTTCTTTTCTTGATTTTGGCACAATAAAATAGCCATTTTGACGTCACTGTTATTTATCATGAATGTGATGTCATAATCATACTGTAATTATTGTAACAACGTCTTGTCTTTCCATTTAAACTACGTATTTTGAAAAACTGGGTTAAAAAAAGACAGAATAAAGATTGGTATAAAAAAATAAATTACTAGGCTTAGGCAGGCTTAAATCGTTTAAAGTTGAATTGGTGCCTGTGACAATTTGATTCAATGATACCAGAGTAAAAAGTGCAAACAATTAAAATAAACAATTCTAATAAGATTTACTTAGCGTTGTTCATATTGTTATCCAGTTTTGCAATGCAACTGCAACAGGCTATTTTGTCTGTTATATTTTTTACCCCCATACAATAATTTAATTTAATTTTAAACCCCATAATTATACAAATCATGAATCATCAATACCTCGTGGTGTTTTCGTCGATAGCGAAAAAACATTGTTACTTATCAATATCTAAGTACCGATAACCGCGTCTGTCCCACATCTGGGCTCCTATTGTTCTATTCAGGTACTCCATATAGGGTTTATTTGGGTTTATTGCACTTTTTTAATGTTGCTATGTGCCCTAGTAACGGTGGTCCATGTGGCCCTTTGCTGCAAGTAATATTTTTTTAGAAAAAAAAAAACCAAATTAGTAATTTTCTGTGAGAGTAATTGGTCCTTATTATTTAAAATATTTTTTAATTTCATCAAATTAAAAAAGAACCTTAAGGAGCACTAGTTATTTTTTCTCATACCTACCATATACACCTAGTAGCAAAGATCAGTAAAAAAATAATAGTAGGTAACACACCTATTAGCTTTCAATGTGCAAATGTAAAATTCTTAAATTGCAGTGCAGTCCTAAAGCCAACAAAATGCCATGTTTGGCGACATCTATGCAACACATGTGTCGCCTTCAATGTGGCGGCTTCAACAAAATGGCGCCGATATGATTATTAATACGAATTCGGCTGCGATTCGGTTTCAAGCTTGTTTTATTGCAGGACGAAGGCTCCCATCTGCGGCGGCTCTACAAAATTTGACTGCACATTGACATTGTTTATTTAGCGGAACTGTTTTTGTCCATGTTCATAATTCGTCAAAAGGAACGGCATCGATATTTTGCCCTCAGTTTTTTGTGCTTCCCGTTAAGGAGGTTTATGATTTCTAAGCTAATAATGACGTCGAAGATGATAACAACTCACCGCAGTTTGGCATTTATTGTGTTATCGAATAATGCACTGTAACAGTGATAAATATGCACCTGTGATTCATAAAATACGTGCATTCGGTTATAATAAACAAGCTGTCACATGATTTACTGTTTCTAACATAAATGTAATAATAGAATAATCTAGATTCGAAACTGAAATAGCCGAACCCACATCAAATGTAACTGAAACAAATATAATCTAAAGCAGTTTCAGCAAGTCAGAATTGATGAACAATCCGGGAATTCTAACGATGTAAAGTAACGAGATCTGAAGACTTTATTATCGCTTACCTGTATAACACATCATTAGCCGTTTATTTCTGTCCCGACACATATAATGTTTGCGTTTGACTCAATCATTTATTCAGCGGTGTGTCTGGCTTTGGCGACATCTCACGGGAGGCCAGAACGCACGATTTATTATCCCCACTCGGCGAATAGAGGGCCACGAATTAATTAATCAAGCCTAGCTGTCACTCAGTGCACAATCGCGGACTATACTTAGCTCATATCCCGACCGCACGCTTCCTTTTCCTGTCGACACCGCGACGTACCATTAATTGAAATAATTGGCGGGCTTCGAGATTTTATTTTTTCGCGTTGACAACACCGCTTGGCGGTTTGCATTAATTTTAATTAACTATGCCCGTGTGGCACTTATTTTTACACCATTTCTTGGCATTTCAATGAAAAATTGCGGATTCGGTGATGAAGTTATAAAAGTAATTTATAAAAAGGTGTTGAGTTGGCTTTTGGTGTCGCACATAAATAATAAAAATGTAGGTATTTTTCAGTACCGAAGTCAAATGGATCGATAAACGTACGTGTAAATTATATTTACATTGTTGTTTATAGGTACAAGGAAAATGTACTAATTGTCCAATATTTTTTCCGTCGCATTGACATGTGTTATCAGAAAATTGAGAAGCGAGTTATGCACTGTAATGTTTGTACATAGCTTCTCGTGAATCAGTTCATTGCATAACATTGCGCGTTAGATTTATTTGGCTTCATTTCAAACGCAGATGTATTCAATAGAGAGGAACGAACTTTAGTTTTTTGTTTTTCAGTCAATTTGAATAGATACACAGTGGCAAATAGACAGCACAATTTTTTTAACTCTTACCTGTGATTCACAATTCAAAAAATATTCACAGGTATTTTAGTCATATTAATAGATAATTATCTTAACTGTACTTAGTGTTTAGTGTACCTAAATTAAGAATAACCTTGTAAGTTAGAACAATCAAATCAATCCCATTTTTTACTCAAGCATGACGTTTAACTCTCAATATTTTGACGTTACAATTTTTTGCAGTGGCAACCCACTTATGACACAATGAGGTGTAACACACAGTCGGCAGGTGAACGCTACCTGGTCGCGTGCTAGCCACAATAGTAGGTGGGCTTATGGGAATATACCATACTTATCTAATACTGGCTGTTTAAGAAAAAAAAACTCACACGTTTTTACACCAATTCCAAAATACTGGCCGTTTTATTGAACTTTTATGATAAAGCTAAAACCTTTTTCGTTCTGAGACTCAAGTCTTACCATAAACGGTAAATCAGACTCCCACGGGTTCAAATCCAAGTCCGTTAAGAATATTGAAAGTAACCATAAACTCTGTTTGCTATTCCATTGTTTTAATACACATTTATTAATTTGACCCCAGCTTAGTGCTTATTCAATCCTTTCACTCAACTGTTATGTAGTTATTTACCTACATTCTTCCATCGCTTTTGTATTTTTTATGCGAACCTGCATATCAAATTGTTACTTTTCATATGCTCACATATTTTGATTATCCGACACGAACGGCCTTTTGTTGAAGATTTTAATTTGCATACAAATAAAATGGCTGACTCGACAAAAGAACCATTGTCACAGTTCTTTATACAGAAATCGAACTTGATCCTTTATCTCTCATTTATATTCAACATATCTGTCGTAAATAATCGTATTGACATTCAATATTTATAAAGGAAAGGTTGCGTGGGTTCGCGGCTGCCCGTCACACCGATGTGTAACGTGGATTCAATTATCGTCACTATCTGCGATCAGAGTCGGGCACGGATTTAAGTCGCATTTTGTGCTCTTAATCCTAGCTAATACGTTAAATGTCAGCCTCGTTTAATTCTTGATAATCTAACACCTTTTTGGCGTATTGGAACCAAATGTTTAGTTCCGGCAGATTATGCGTCCTACTTCCTCTTCCCGTGCTGCTGTACCTATATTGTTTTACTTTTATTAATTACTATCAATATCAATTTAGATGATTCTTTAAAGAAATTGGACAAGAAAAATCTTAATAACTAAAACAACGATAGTAATGTTTCTATTTAGTCGTTGCAGTTTTGGTTTTAGGCTAAAATCTGAATTTTATGGCGAGCATCCCATGTAAAAGCTAAATAAAAATGAATGGCCCCAAATTTTAGAGTACCTGCACACTTAAGCACGAAAATTTCTATAAAACCACTTCCACATAAAGAAAATTGTATAAGCATTTATCTACTTTCCTTCCACAATGCACGTGTGAGTGAGGTGACGAGCGCCGACCTCTGTGTAAGTAGTCACAATAGAGATGCATTATTCTAATAATATCGTACTTATCTGAAGAGGCATCGGTATTCGCGTGTCGATGTCGATATTACGTACATCTCTAATGACGAAGAAAAGTACAGTTGGATAAAAAATCTTTAAATATGTGGCAAAAAAACATGGTGACATAACCTTTTTTTATTTGGCATTATTATGTTAACAAAAGCTTTGTTATATTAGTCAGTTTCAGTTCAGTTGAGTAAGGAAATAATAATAACATAAAAAAGCCACCTAACATCGGTTCCAAAGGATTGTTACCTAATAGGCAATAATGTATAAATTGGCCTACTGGTTTTGCAAAATATTAAATTGTTCATACTTAAATGATAGATGTTCATGTCTATTGCAATGAAAGGGTTGAATGCACTGATTGACATGTTATAGAGAAAATAGGGGCAAATTCTTTTATTTGTGCAGAATTTTGCCTGAAATATATATTTTTGTGATTGGATAGTTAGCATTAGTTATAGATAAAACTGTGATGATTACACATTACAGTAAGATTACATATTATAAATGATCTTGAAAAAAAGTTATCACCCTGTATAATTTTGTTTTTTGTTATAACTTTTTCTATTTATCTGGTGATGAATATTTGTTGATGTTGTTTTAAGTATAAAAGTAAAATTTAAAATAATTAATATGTTTTAGTTTAGTTACAGTTTATGAATTAATATTTGATAGTACAATATTTGTTTTTGTTTGCTCCAGATTGCTGGTCTGGCAGTAAAAGAACGAAACGGATTCTCACTCAATGTATGTTATTTTTTATTCATATTAAATATAATTTACTTTATCGATTCACATTAATTTAGCAAAGTAATAATTCGCTATGTAATTTACAACATGCATGGCGAAAATAACCCGTAGAAATTCTTAGGAAAACCTTATCAGTTAGTATATTTTTCTATCAAGTATTAAGTTATAGGTAGTTTACAATTCACAATTATTTATTGCTTGTAAATTATCTGACACTGCAAAATGACACTTACTGCAATAACAATAAAGATCAATTTTGAATGCAGTTCATGTGACGCTTATGTTGTTCTGCTAGGTCAGTTCTAGTGACGTCGATGCGCGGGCGCCCGCATATTCGCTCAAACAGAAACAATTTATTCCATAATACCTTCCCTATTGGTTAATATAGCATTCCTATTAATATTGTTGATTAACAATAACAATTCCAAACTTATGTTGGTTAACGGTTTTGTGGTTTATAACGAATTTATTAATTTCTGCTACAATTCCCATAATCTAAGTTTATACGCATCCATCACCAGCTGTTAGTAGCATTTTTCCTCTGAAAGAGACTCTCATTTCATTAGAACTTTGTCCTTGAAACCCTCACACATAATAATGGACAGTTCAAGTTGATATTTTATAGTTGTCTCAGAGGTCGAGCCGCAATTTCCGCATCGTCTAATCAAGTCGGCACCTCAACGTTTTAATCACATTTCATTGATCGTGTGTTTGTCTGTCATTACACTCCTAACTACTCATTAGCATACACATAAGTACCCAATAGATGATAGGGCGGCGACACGACCACATTTTATTCAAATCTCGCGCAGCTCGGAGGTGAAATTGCCAAGATTCTATTACCACGACGTTCCGAAGCTTTCTTTTGTCATAAATAATACAGTACTCTGCTAAAACTTGTCTCATCTAAGTCACAAATATGATTTCTCATAATTGAGTTGCCAATTTCCTCCTGAAATCGCATTGAGTGTAGATTTACTGTCAATTCTATATAATGTTTATTACACATCTTACAGTTTAATATATTCGATGTCTCATTACTCACAGGATGAACAACCATCACTCAATTGTTCATCTGACAGTAAATTTAATTAATGAATATATTCATTAATGTTGTGATTTTATAGGTTTTGTTAGTATTATGGTAATTAGAATTATCTAATAGCTGTTAGGCATGATAATGATAAGCATGCATCCTTCTCTGCGTGGGAGGAGTCCTGTGCCCAGCGGTGGGACGATAAAAAGGCTGTAAGGAACTATTAAGCATATGGGTCTGGCAAATAATTTTTGCAATAATTTTGTTCTATAGATATCTCATCGAGATTTCCGTGAAATCGACTGTTATATTACAATGATACATATACCTAGTTAGTCATTGATTATGAGTGATACGCAAATATGCGATTGCAAACATTGTTGATCATAAAATCCAGCTAAAGAAATAAATGCCTTGACTCATTCGATTTAACTGTTAAGGAAGTAATATTTCACACAATTGTGTTAAATCAATAAACGAAATTACATCGTCACGCTTACTTGCCCGAAAAGGGATGAATAGAAAAGTTCCAAAACTATTAGCGGTGATCTGAATAAACGCTTGTCTCCAAATTCTTCTCAAAAATTGGCCTCTGACTGATCTAATTACTAAAACTGAGCACCTAGCACCTAGCTTAGGTGTGTATTTAGAACATTAACTTGATAAATCTTCTGGTTTCTTCTAGAATAGTGAGGGGTGTAATGGGATTGCATATCGATTGTGATGAGAAGCTATATAATAGTATTGTATTTTTTATAATATGTATCTATAAAAATATACATAGGTAGCTAAGTATATGTGTTTTATCAGTTGCGATAGCACCCATAATACAAGTTAATTAATAACTTACCCTAGATAGGTTGACAAACTGACTTCTTGTAAAAAGGTGTCCCGATATTTATATTTAGTGACATCGTATCGTCCATTAAATGGTAAAAGGTAATAACAGACATAGAGTTATGTAAGGCGACACCGCACGTATCATACAGCACCGGTGGGTCTTCACGAAGTCATACGATAATATAATCTCGTTCCGATATTGCGATCAGTGCACGCCTGTCCTTAATTAAAAAGTCGCGCTTGCATGCCGCATTCGCTTAGTCCAAAGGAATTTCTTTGAGATTTTCTGATAGAAGGATACTGGATAGTTTTCGCATTTCCTGTTTTGTTTAAGATTAAAGTTTGCTACATTTCGGCTAAACCCGGATAAAAAGTAACCTATTTCGGTGCCCAGGGTACTATTATCTCTATGCCAAATAAGATCTCAATCGGCTTAGATGTTTTATCCTGTAAGCGAAGAAAAGAAACAAACCGAGCCACTTTCGAATTGCAAAATAAGTTTTTATTCGTATTAGGAAACATAATGAACCGGAATAGGATGATAATTAGGCTTAATATTCAGGATGATTAGGATAATTAGTGCTAGGTTAAAATACTTAGCTAATGCAATAGTCATCAAACTGATAAACGAAGTTTAAACTCTACATACTTATGTAATATCGCGAATTCACTATTATACACACCCTTATTTGAACTGCAACATTGTCAAAGCACAGACAAAGTACTGGCCATCTGTTTCGCAGACCACACACGTATAAACTAACAAAAAACGCTACAAAAACAGCAATTAACGTAATATAATTCTAACACTACATATTCGAAGTAGAAAAGTTAGTAAGAAAGCACTAATGACGTTTAAGTTAGCCGATATTAAGGTAAAAAGTTGTTTCAAAGATGCACGCTCGCTTTGTTTTGTGGGCGGAGTGGGGATGATTGATACAGCTGCGCGCGCGCAACTCAAGCGGTCACGACGCGCAAGTAATCGTTCCTTTTAAATATTTTAATAATTTTCTTCTGGTTTGAGGGTTAACATGTGTGCTGGTTGTTTGAGGACTTTCTTGGACGTGTTAAGGTACATGACTAAGACCTGAAAATGTACCTATACCTCAGTATCAGCTACTTTGATGCTTTGATAACTGTTAAGTTAATTGGGCTAAAAGTAATAGATTTTATGAAGCGTTTAAAATAACCCTCTAAAATCAAAGTTCCTCAATCACTTCCTTTGCCCTGTGAGGTAACTCGATGCCTCTACGGTAGGTTACTTGTCCTTATCGATTAACGCAATTTGATAGTGATGTCTATTCGTATGACAATCAATACTCCTTGGTTGGATACCAATTCTGGCCATAATGAACAAAGATTATTAAAGGAAAAAGTTTGTATATCTCGAAAGAGGCTTTAGTTGTTGGGTAATCTTTTTGGTGTTTGTTGGATCTGCTAGGTTCAGGATTATGTTGTGAGGTATTAATTTATTATCAGACAGATAGTCCTCTGGCCCGATTTCGATGGCATGTGTGGCCCACTTATCTATCGTCACATATACCCGTATAAATTATTATTAATCTCATACAAATCTAAAAATATCCAACCGCTTGAGTATTGATATATAAATATGCGTATTTATAATAATTGTGGAAGGTTTTGATACCATACCTTGCAGATTAGATCGCATTACCTCCTGTACGGCTTCGCAAGACTTCTTGCTTGAAATACGATAGGCACTGGATTGTAATCAATAATAATTAATATTGTCACAAACACGGAAGTGTTTTGAATTTTAATATTGAAGTAACTTTTAGTTTTTTTTTAATTGGAACAAACTATTGTGGGGGGTTGTCTGTGTATTAATAAATAGTAAAACGTAACTAAACTAAACTAAACTCATCTCTTGGAAAAAGGACTTACCATATATCTTTTAATAAAAAAATATGTGGAGGTTTCATTAAATAAGCATTATAATGCTTGGCACATATTGCTGTAAAAATAAATTGAATGACATTAAAGTTCAACAGAGAAAAGAAAAACTTACATTCTTAATTTGAATAATTGACATCTAAAACAAAATAAATAAATAAATTCGGCCTGTATTTTTTTTACAAATATATAATTTCAAACTCTTTGGTCGGTTGATGGACAAGCAAAATTTTTACATGGAAAGTATTGTAGTAATTTTCGCACTCTCATTCCCTTAATTTAATTAAAGCTTACTTCCTCGCCATCACAGCTTGATTACAAGCGCGCTCGCCGTCATTCAATCGACGTTGCCCACATAAACTACTCACTAAAGAAGCTTCCTTCGCATCAAATTAGGTGGTTTAATTATTTACTAGCACTAAAACGTACTGTTAACACTTACAAAATATAACTTGACCTACCCTCACCCTCTTTTAACAGCCGGGGCGAGCGGCGGAGGGGAAAATAAACGGCTCTTGAAGGATCAAATTAGGGTAGTCTTTTCGGATACTAAAACGTTGGAGGAAATAAAACTGATGTGAGGAACAGTCTGCTAAGGCAGGTGTAGTTTTCCTTGAGGATAAATTATTCTTTCTTTAATTTTGGATAAGTGCTCGCCTAAGCGGTTCGTATGTCTTCATATTTGAGGTGAAGGTAGATACGACGCCTTTGTCAGTACAACATAATTGGTTTAAACATTAATAACTAATTTGAAAGGAAGTTTTCCATTTCATTAGTGTGAGCTTTTAGAAGAATTACGATATATTTATGTAGGATGATGAACAAATGAATAACGCAGGCTGGTGAAACGATTGTGTCAATCGCACGTACAATCTGTGCTAGAACGCCTGTACGTATTATTAAAATAATTATGATTTGAGTTAATCTCACACATATCCTATGCATCAAGATTTGCGTCATTCATTATTTACGCTGCGTGTGCGACTTTACAACATAACATCGGTGTGCGCAACTTAATACATTATACAAAGAATTTGACAAGTCCGAATGTTTACATTTTACGATTGATATTATCTGTGCTGAGATTTGCCAACGCCATCTTAGGCGTTGTATGTTGACCTTAAGCTCAAAAGCCGTAGGTTTTATGTGTTCTATTCAGCTGAGACGAATGGCAATTCATGTTTGACAATTTTACGAGCGCGACGATTCACCAATGGCGTCCACTTATAACTGCCGGTTACGCTCAATAAAATGATCATTTATTGCGCGGACGCCGAGTTAGTTTTATTGGGCGAATGTACTAACATTTTTGTTGCGCTACAAGGAAATTTATTTGCAAACTACGGTGTATGCGATGACTAGATTTATCGATAGTTATGCTTTTCAATAAAAATGGTTAGTTCTATTAGCACATTTGCCTCTTTTGCACCTTTAATATGGTGACAGTTCTGTCTATTCATGATGAGGATAAAGATTTAATATTCTGACATCTGATGCTGAAGAGTTTAAGTTCACCAATTTTATTTCCTTATTTAAAACAGAGTTGTTTATATGTAAACACAAGTGCAAGTATGGGTTACATAAATATGAGAAGATACCGCGCTGCTTGCACCAAAAAGGCTATGACCACTGATGAATTAGTAAATGGACGAACAAATTGACCTATTCTGCCATAGACTCATAAAGAGTTCTCACCCCATAGACAGACGATATTGAGACCAATAAATCTGCCGGTCCTTCCTCCATTGTTAACTTATCTCTGGTAATTCTTTGAAGGGTAAAAGCACAGGGTATTTCCCTTATGTCAATATTACGTCACTGTCAAGATTTCTGTTTACATCACCCGACCAATCTTGATCTTTGTCTCATTTATATAGCAATTGTTTATGATAATTATGTTTATATTATTTATAGCCTGTTAATGTGAATGGTCTATTGTTGAATTAAATGTATACACAGAAGCGTTTTTGCCATCATGCATGTGAAATCTCATCATAATCTCAACGGTTTTTACTTATAAGACTCGGTTTTGAAAACTGTTTACATTTCTATAAGTAACGTGTGTAATTTATTTGTACTTATTATTAGTAGGTAGTGGTAGGCGCCTTTTGTTAAATACTTCTTTGGTTATGATGGTAAAATATGTAACTTGTAGGTAATGTAAGATGTACTGATATGGGAATAGGAATTATGGCTTATTTACCCAGTTTTAAATTGAATACCATTTACACCTTATTATCCAGTTTAGTAGCAAGACTGGTGATGGATATCAGTCAGTAATATTAATGGATCGACATCCAGGTACCAAATATATTGGCATGTGTCATTATTTTAACGTTTCGCAGAGCATAAACAAGTATCAAGTAGGTTGGGTCACAGTTTTTTAAAGGAAATAATCTCTCGTCAAATACCGTTAGTTTAGCAGTCGAATATAAAATGTTTGCGCAAACTATTACACGTGTACTTTACATAAAGTTTATTGAACGTTTGTAACAGAATATTTGATCTGAATTACTGTTATTTGTAGTGTTGAAAACTTGTTATTTTAGAGTGGGCTCTCTATTTTTTAATTAATTTGTAGGTCAAGAAGTTATTACAGTAAAACTAAGCTGAGTACCCTCTTATGTTTTAGGCAACTAACAAAAAAATACTAGTTTTCTTTTGTTGAATAGTCTTTCTTTATTAATTCGATTATCAAAAGTCCCGTGTAAAGTATCAGTCAGTATCAAGGGGTGATCAAGCTGTTTATAAACAGTTCGGCTCGGTAACCGGCGCGTGCGCACACTTTGATCTCCCCTCCCCAACCCGAGACGATTAATACATTCTCTTGTTTGTTAATTTGTTACTTCGCTTTTATAGAACGGGTTACATTTATTGTTTTAACGTTATACAAGAAGCTGGGTATCATATTTTGTTTATTTAAATAAATAAACTTACTTGTTTCAATAAATGAGAGTTCTAACAGTAGGTAATAAAAGAGGAATTTCAAATTATGTATGACGCATGAATATGACATTAATGTATGTAGTTTTGAGCCTATACAAATAACCATTGCAAAATGTCATTCCATCTGGCCGACAAAGTGTTCGACTTTTATTCAACTTGAATAACAAATTCATCAGCAACGCACAAAAAGTATTAATACTTCGAAGTAACAAACAAACGCGACAAAAACGAGCGACCGCATTAAATATAATTAATTAACGCCACATAAAAGAGCATTAAGCGATCTTCACAAAAGCTATTCAATGGTCGAATGTTTCTTTTCAAGTAGCTGTCTCTATAAACGCGCGGCGCTAGTGATGTGGTGCATGCGTAATCGACGTGATTGATTGTCCAATCACGGCCCGCCATAAAAAATCTCTTTATAATTGAAGGTAACGTTTGAGGACAAATTATTACAATGGTAAATAAAGTGTGATCATTTGCAGGTTTTTTTGAAGGTATATTTAGTTTATTTGTTGTATTAAAGGTCGAGGGCGCATCTTATTTTCGTCACATAAATTAAACAATTAAAGACGTTTTAAGACTTTTAAACATGGTATTTTCAAAGGGATGTTAATACAAGCTATCAATGATTGGTCCAAACATAAACAAAAGTCAGTCTGACATTGATCTGCCGTCAATCTGGCAGGTTCCGAGATATCGCACAGATTCTCACGGGCTTCTCACGCCACCAGTCTGTAGTTAGCGCGCCCTATGTAGTCGATCCCGATTCTCGGAATAATGATGTGTATCGCATCCCTAATGATACCTTTCCTATACTTTGAGATACAACAATCAAAATCTAAGTAGGAGCCTCTAAACTAGACCTTTGTATTTGTTTTTAATGAGGACAGAAGTGCGGAGAGCTGTCATTTAGCACCGTTATAAAGAACAGTCATCCCAAAAAACATGTCAAAATGCAAATAATGCCAGTCGCAGCCCCCAATTTGTTACTTATTATAATCAAAATGGCATGTTAGAGCTTCAAAAAAGTAAAGATAGATCACTAAACTGTACAAAAGTGGGTGACACTTATAATGTTAATCATTTAATCGAATCTTTAGTAAATAGACAAGTCCTTAGAACTAGTTACATGTAACCAATTTCCAGTAATATTTATCGGAACAGTGATACAAGAGAGTAATCATTAAATTAAATTATCATTCATTATCATTATATTATAGCTTAATGCTCTGCTTTTGATTGATTCGTCTATCAAACTTTATTCGTTCTCCAAAGCTTTCATGTTTGTAAATAAACCAAAGAAATTGGAGAAACAATAAATGCCTTAGGTTACCAAAAAATATTTCCAATAAAATGACTGCGGAAAAAATATTAGTTTTGATAGAATCTCCATAGATGTTGTGTCCATATCGAGCAGTGCTACTGTTTAATAGCGGGCGTTTTGATTACAGATTACAATAATTACGTATTTGGATCCCTCACAAGACACGCGCGGCGGAGGGCGGTGCGCGCGCGCACGCTACCAGCCACTGTTTATCATAGTTTATTATAAACACTATTTAATATTTTAATTGGTAATTGATGAATTAGTTAGGCAAGAATGATACAAACTGGGCTACCTCCTGCCTTTGTAATTAAATTCTGGTGCATTCCACATTAACTCGGCCATTAACGAGCAAATGGTTTGCAAATCAAAGAAATGTAATACCTCGATTATGCGTTCAGTGATGAAAATGGACAGCAATCAGGCAACTTGGAACGCTTCTCATACATTAGGAAAGCAATTATTCGACGGGTTTACGCCCATTTTACGCCACATGTAACACCGCGTCGATCAAGTGAATTATATTTCCAGTTTATAATATCCAATATTATTTCCATTGCGTTGGGAGGCACCGGTAGCGGATAATTAGAGGATTGCGGGCAGGTCGCGCGATAACTAGTCTTAATGACGTGAAATCGCACTCCGACGCCCGCCGCCATCTTGAAAATGAAGCAGCGATGGCGGGAAAGCTTGCAATTAGCCATAACCGCACACCGCTTGATCACGGCATATCGAGCTTTGCTGTACATCATATGGAATTATGATTACTAAGCACATATCCAAAGCTTAATCTATAGGCGTGCCCATATCGGGAAAAATTTAATGGCTTGAAAGTTGTCATAATTTATTTAGTAGCTTTGAGTTTTCTCTTGTCACATTACGCCATGTAGTTCAATTCCTATCTCTCACGAATCAGTTCCAACCGGAGCTCTATAAAAACTAACTACCACTTAAGCACCAATTTAATAAAAAATATATCGACGTCTAACAACTAACAAGTAAGAAATCGCATTGATGCATTTTTTGTCATATCAGACAGAGAACTAGGGTATAATCGATTCCCACAATTTAGCAGTGAGTTTGATCGGGCTGTGGGATCCAGTGGTCCTGACTGTGGCTCTGACAGGCTGCAATTTGGCGCCAAGATCGCTGCTACTGTTGCCCTCGAGCCATGATTTGGACACGCAACCTCCATGCCACCATGTGATAGAAAAAAAAAACAACATTGATAGTGATGTAGATGAGTTCTGTTTAGATCTATATTTTTAATCTAAAGTTTTTAGATGGCGAATGATAGTATAGTCCATCTTCTGTGGTATCGTTTTGTCCTAACTGGGTTATTACATTAATTTATAGGTAGTTTGTTGATTGGAACGACAGACATAATAATACTTTGAGGATAAACAAGAGGTTGACGAAAAAAAATAAAAACTTGGGTAACGAAAACGTCAAATTATGTCATCTTGAAGGACCTAAACAAAAACTGGTAGTCTAATTGGGATCAACTTGGTGAAATGTTATTTATTATAGGTTGTTTTAAAATTCATACTACGCAATTAGACCTATACATATCTAAACTTTATGATATTACATTTGTCACAATTTACAAGGAAATTTTCCTAGATTGAATCTTCCGTCCACCGTTGTTGCGTTCAATGAAAATACAACATGCTAATTTCTTCCGAATCGTTTTTTCGCACATCTCCGCAAAAGTATTTTGTTAGACGTTTTTGTAAAATTGAGATGATTATGTTCAAATGACTACTAAAATGTGGATCCAGTACGATTGAGCTCGGCTGTCGCCCCGGGCGCTCGTGATGACACGCGAATCTAACTCGATGCTCCTGCGCAACTCTATTTAGTAATTTGAAACTTAA
The DNA here is from genome assembly GCA_033682625.1 of Helicoverpa zea x Helicoverpa armigera. Taxonomy (NCBI): domain Eukaryota; kingdom Metazoa; phylum Arthropoda; class Insecta; order Lepidoptera; family Noctuidae; genus Helicoverpa; species Helicoverpa zea x Helicoverpa armigera. The sequence goes on from JAWIIS010000011.1 coordinate 7,313,958, forward strand.
TCATTCTTCATAATCATTTTACTTTTTCGACGATGGAATGCGAAAATTGTGTTGGTTTTTATGTGAATGCAATTTGACAACGATTACTTTTGAGGTTTAGGTCCGAACGGCATTTTGTTGGGCATTTAAAGCTCCCACCATGTAACTATTGTTTACAGTGCTTTGGAATTCATCACAATCATATTGCCTAAGAAACCTTACTTAACTTAACTCATATAAGGATATTTATTGCATATTTTTGGAATGTATGTGTGTAAGTCTGTACAGAGTGCACAAAACTTGTTATTGCGAATATTTGCATTGCCATTAAATGCACTGTTGTTAGTTAATTACAAAATTATATTTATGTTAGAAGACGCGAGACACACGATTATCACTTTGTCAATGACACAAGGTTTCATAAATTATTTTCGATTCTATCGGGGTAGGGAGCGTGCCCAGCTCCCGCCTTTAATAATATTTAAATATAGAACAGCGAAGGGATGGGACATGTGTGTTGTAACGCGTTTGGCGAAATGTGATTACAGTCGGTAATTAACGAGCCGCTATTTATGGGCTGCCTACGCGACATTATTTAAATATTTTCTTTTCATATTCTAAAAATGGCGCTGCGTAGAGGCTCGGCCGTTTCGGAATCATACTCTTTTGTAATAATTATCATTGTATTCGTGAAAGTGTTTTACCGTTGGCCAACCGTGTCATGTCCGTTTTGTCCGGTCTCTTGAAATAAAGCACGCTTTCAATTGCAGACTAATTATTCCAACACGAGAAACTCATTCGGTGCCGTCAGTTTTTACGTGTAAAGAGATTAGTCCACTTAAACGACACTCGTACTCAAAGGAGCATTGTGATGCGGACCGATAATGATGATACGTTAAGAAAAGTATTACATTCTGTCCATAATGGGCCGTTGAAAAGGAGTGTTTCTTATAAAATTTCATTTGGATTCAGTGCTCGTCGCGCCGGTGTGTCACAGACTCCGCTTATGAATAAATTACTGTTGTACATTAATTTATTGATTGTTATTCAAATTGGGTTTCTCAATCGGAGGTTGGAGGTGATGTGTCTCGTCTCGGCTTTTTGTCCCCTCTGATGTTTTGAGGTTGACTTGCGTTCGCTCTACGCGACGGAAAATTGTTTTCAAATGCTCAACACGGTTTCAATAGATACGTACCTATGATATTATTGTGATTTACTATATCTGCGTCATTCCGCACTGATTTCTTGAACGTATCTAATTTTATTGTGTACGAGTTTGTGAATGACGACTGGAAAATTTATACAAATTATAATTTGCGGTATATGAATTGTAGCGTGGATTTTGAATGGGAAATTAGTTATAAGTAATTAACTTTTAAATCTACTTTATTGACAGATATTGTCATGTAATTGGAACTTTACTTAAATATGACAATACAGAATTGGAAATCCCGAATATTCGTGACAAAGGACTAACATTTAAGGAAAATACAAAGAAAAATCTTTCGCGAAAATGACTCACTGTCAGATAATGATTAAGACATCTTTAGAAACTTTGTACGCGATCCGTTATAAAAATGTACGTGTTCTGACTTCATAACATACAATGATATGTCCTCAATAGTTTCAGATACAGTCATAGAGTCGCATGAAACTATAATACACAATATAGTAAGTAATTATTATATCCGCCATATTGGCGATTTGCGCGCGCGCCGTCCGATTGGTTAACGTCTGAAAACCGATTCATCGTCTATACTGAGTTATTATTATTCTTGGCGTTATGGTGTTTCTAAGAATGTTCGTCGCCTCGACTGTTTGTAATGACAAAGGCACTTTTTATTATTTGATCGCTCTCTCGTTTCTGTTAATTGTTCCGGAGACGTGATTTTAATATATCATGCATGTTGACTGGTCTCTTTTATCGTGTATGCAAATAAGTGTCGATCCGCGTCGTGGGGCAGCGGAGTGCGAGCCTGCGCCCGCGCAACTGCGAATGGCACATAAAACAGTCGTTTAGCGCTCGTTGCTTTGTTTTGGGGGACCCTTTCGCGTGGAATTGAATTAGGCATGTGTACGTCAAAGCTTGAATGCTGAACTTCATTCTATACCTACAGTGGAACAATGCAGGCATTACTTAAGCGGTAATTTGCATACAAATGGATTAATGAACTTTTCGCTAAGCACAAATGCATGTTTGCTTCAAATATTGTATTGCTACTGCTGGTTCTTGAAAAGTTCTGTTTTTCTTTTATATAAATAATTGAGATTAGTTGACTATAGGCAGAAGTGACCGGTATCTCAAGTCATTGTATAAATTCAGTAGCTACACTTGAAGCGCCTTCATAAGGCTTTGACTCCACTACAAGCGTAGCAACTGCAGTAGTTTAATATATGAACAAACAGTTCAAAGAAGGTCTAATCTCTTCTTAGATATTTTTCATGACTGTTATTTACTAAAACTTATGACATTATTGTGCTTCCTTTATCACGATTGGATTAGCCGCTTACTGTTGAGTGTAGTGAATTGATTTCTTTATTATTAACTTAACTATCAGTATAATGTCTAGAACATATTCGAATCAATCATTTCTCATAAAATAATGGTGCTATAATATTAAAGCTACATTTACTCGCCTCGTCGCATTAAGTAGATTCAACCCTAATATGACTCTTGTATTTCTTGCTCCATTTGACTTGCTGATGCTAACACCGGTGGTCTACGGGACCCGGGGTCTCTCCGACCTCTTCTATTTGTTAATAAGCACCCACTAGTGAGCACTCGAGGGTTATGTATGCATATCATTATGTTAATGCTATCGCCTGATATTAATTTCCATTTTTATTTACTGAATTTGATTGTAATTAATTATTTAGTAACCATTGTTATGTAAAATTTGTGACGAAGGCTGTTTTTTTTTGTTTTCAGTATTAATATGAAATGGGACTTTTTCATTCAGAATAAGTATCTCCCTTTAGATACAGATTCACTCTTACAAGCCTCCAGCCTTCAAGCTTATTTCCTACAGCTCAAATTAGCTTCACATCCAAAGTCTTCACACCAGTCCTTCCTTTGATACGATTCACCTGACATCTTCCCAATTTCCCAAAAAAACAATCACCAAGCTATCCCTCCCACTTGGAACCTCCCAGGAGCCCTCAAGGGTCATCACTACCGTGTTACGGATCGCCCCCTCACTGTTTACCCTCTCAAGTCTCCGTCACATAATTATCTACTGAATTTGATTGTAATTAATTATTCAATAGCCATTGTTGTGTCAAATTTGTGATAGAAGATAATTTTATTTGTTTTCAGTTTTAATATGAAATAGGACTTTCTCATTCAGAATAGGTTACATATTATTCAGATACAGATACACTCTCATAAACGTTCAACCAACCAGGCCTTTCATTAGTCCCTCTCACGGGGTAAGGGAAAGATTTTTGTAAAGAAAGTAGGTAATTTTGTCCTCTATGGTCCCTTGATTGAAACGATCCACTTGATATTTTCCCAAAAACAATCACCAAGCTATCCCTCCCACCTGGAACCTCCCAGGAGCCCTCAAGGGTCATCACTACCGTGTTACGGATCGCCCCCTCACTGTTTACCCTCTCGAGTCTCCGTCACATAATTGTCTCCAACGTGTGGTCGTAACTGCGGTAGCTTATCCAATTGTTTGAAGAACTGCACACTGGTTTAACTGGATATTAATGGAGATTTTAAGTTTTTAAAATGGATTCTGTAATTAACTTTCTTGTTTTAAGTTGCTGTGAGTAAGCTAATAGATAGAGTAAGTGCGGGTGTAGGCAAGTCGTTTAATTGTTTTTAAAAGTTTTCTTTCCTAAACTTTGGGCGACCAACCAGCCTTTCCAAAGCAGTAAGGTTTGTAGGTTTTGTGTTTTGATCAGCTGTAATTATATCGTAAATCTCTAAATAAATGTGTATCTGACATGATATAGATTATAATTCATTATGTATATTGGATATTATAACCAGCGACGAAAACACCTAAATCTTATAATTACCACTTCATATAATGATGGTGTCCTCCGCATACCTGAGGGGCAATTATAGCATTTTTCCTTCGTTAAATATGACGCAAGTTATTAATGTCCTTCTGATATTGGGAGTGTGTTCCCCGAACAGTCGCTAATGTGCGTCTACCACGCCCCTTCCTGTCGCCTCACCCCCGGACAAGATGCGCGCGCGCCGGTGACACTGCGCAGCTGAAGGACCATGATAAATATAATCACTGGCTTTCAGGACCGCTTCTATGTAATATTCACCCTGCTGTAATTTTGAACCTGAAAATTATCTATGTAGTTTTTTATTGTCATAGGCCACTATTTATTTGGATTTATCTATATATTCATAAAAAAATAAACTTAAAACTAACAAAGGGCGTCGAAAAATTGGCCTCATCGCTGTCACCCGGCAGTGTACCCCATAAGCTGTCAGCATTACTATCTATGCAGTTATTTTTTCAATTAGGTTATAAAGAATTGTACCAAGATCAAAAGACCAAACATCAAGAACAAGTGTCTGTCTATTCTTTCATTTATTTACAGCTCTATAAACAAGTCGATTTCTTGCCATTCTGATACACACGCAATATAACAGTGAGTAATCGCAGCTCAGGCATTGATTAATGTTATCAATCAAACATTTATTATCTGATTTTATTCTGATGCTTACGGATTGATAAAGTTCCTTTTATGATTTATAATTCTGATGTCAAGTTTGCCTTAAGGTATAGCTTAAAGCGTTGGTTGGTTGCTGTAGTTGGTTTACCAAGATCTTGCCGATGACTTTCTTCAAACTTGACTATTTCAAAGGACCAAAATGTGTGATTAAAATAAGGGTGCACTTTAAATAGACATGGATTTGATCAGCACGTGCTGTGGGATAATAGCTATCTTCTCCAATCATGGTAATAATCATTTATTTCATGGAATTAGTTCACCTGGTTCTATCTCTTTTATATCTGGTCTTTGGTCTATCAGTGACCTATCTAATATTACACCTGATTACTCAATTCAATAGTGCGATACAGCTGCATTGTTTCTGCAACGTGTGACTGCACTTAAAACGTCAGTGTTCGTGACTTATGCGTCTTGTTGTCGGATGTCATCGGGTGTCGTCGGCTCGTCTGGCTACCGGCGCGGGCGCAGTTTCGCCCACACGACCTTCACTGCTTATAAGTTACTCGCACATACATTTTATTGTTTTCGTTACAGTGTAATTAAATCATCTGAAAACCTGTTCTGCTTATCTGGATGTCTCGTTTGTGGTACAGAAGATTGTTTCTAAAAGGTAGCTGGACAGATGTTGTCGTCATTTTATATGCAACTATCATGCTATACCCACTCTATATTAATTCTATTTCGCTATCTTGCCGCAGTTGCAGCTTTTACTATAACTTCTCAATTTATCTAAAGTCCAAACTTCTGGCTCGCAATTCTTTAAACTCAGTTATTCGCATATGACAACTACAATTAAAGTGTTACATTAGAAACTACGCGAAAGCTCCTAGGCGTCAAATTACTCTCACTTAAAATAAAGTCGTCCTTTCGGGCACGCAATCGCATATCAAATCGTGTGACGTGTGCCTTCAAAAGCTACTAGTTTACCTGTAAAGTATACTAAGTGCTATAGTGTTGTTCTAGCGACCGATGTTGACTTGCGTCCGTGTGTGGTCCTATGGCCCCACGTCCACCTAAACAAAATGCTATAACTCACCCCATAGTAACAAGAAACTTGAATCTTATTCCAATTTCATAAGGTCACTAGTTCCACTGTTCAAATATTTACTTACCCGATTGCTGCCGAATGTTTGGCTAAATAAGACAGTGTTGCCTTTGAAAAAAAAGAAGGATAATAGCGAAAGTGTTAAGTCGGTCTGGTTTGTTAACTTTTTGTAAACACATAAATTGAATTTACGTTATTTTTAGACACGAATGACGTGTGTAGATATGCAAATTGTTTCAAATTGCAAGAGGATGTGCAAGTTTCACGCCAGACGTTGCGTGGGAGAGCCATTGTATTCTGTGAAATACTGGCGACCATGCTATTACGCATTCAATGTCGCAAACTTTAATTAGATAATTTGAATCGTTGCTACATAAATGATATCGGGGCAATTATTTTCTTTATCTAGATCAATTTGTGCATAAATTGTAACTGGTACTACTCATTTTCATAGCGTTTAAAAAATAAATCTGTAAAACGATGGTTACAATGTCAAGAGGCTGTACTGTATTGAGACGTCTTGTTTGTATGTATAATTGATGAGTGCCTACACAAAGTGAGACAAAGGGCCAATAAAACTCAAATAACTTTTGATTCTATCAAAATGGCGTTCGGTGGCCATTAATAAGCTAATGACAGGCGAGTTTGACAGGCCGTTATCGCGCCATCTAGCGGGAACAGTTTAATATCGAGCACGTTTCTCTACGTCAAAATGTTATGATAGACGGTCACTTATTCTTTTTGATTTAGTGCCCCTCGCGTTGAGAACTGCATTGATTTATCAATTATTTCAGGTATGCGAGCTTGGTATTTTTAAGACACGATCTTACTTTCATGTCATACCGTTTGAATTAAATCATCAATTACCGAGTTCGATGCGTATTCTGGTATTATCTGATTGGTATGAGTAATACCTTTTAATGTATGAAAGGAGATTGAAATAACAATGATAAACTTGGTTTTATAAAGCTATTATAAAGAACTAATCGGATGCGAATGTGTTGGGTTGCGTGGTGTATTGTTTGTAAATGGGGTGCGCCTGCACAGCGGGGTGCGCCGTTTTATTAGGAAGTGACAGGATCTGTGGTTTTGAAATGACATTGTCACCTCATCCTTATTGTCTCCTGTGCTTGCCTTGTATAATTTGTGTCAAAAAAAGTAAAATGTGTCAAGTTTGCCTGAGGGCTCAGTGAGCTCATTAATATTAAATTAATTAGCAATACTCGTATTTGCATATACAGCTATTGGTTCATTTTCTTTGCTGACGAATTCGGTCCATAGATAAATATCAAGTGATTTATTATAGCAAGTATTTATATGTTAAGTTATCCGATACAAATATTATAATACAATGATGGTTGACAGATTGTTGGTCTTCGATTACGATTCTTTGGAACCCGAGATTTTTTGTCGATTTGCTTTTATTTGAATCGAGATGGTTTATTTGAACGATATCGGGAAGGGTTCACGTTATTGATTTTTTAAATGTATGTTTGTTTTGATGGACTGGCTCTTTTGGAAGGTTTAAATAAAAATAATGGATTCGGCATTGGTAGTTTTTGTGGCATTTATACAGATATGCTTTTGGGGGCTGAATTTGGATGATATCTGCAGCGAAGATAGGTGAGGGCTATTTATGTCACAAGCCACGTTTCTTTATTTTATCATCATCACGAAAAAGATACGGGCCCGTTTATAAGTAACCAAGCGTCTAAGGAAATAACTTGGTGTTTGCTGAAGGAAAACATATCCATAAGTGAAATAGCTAAAACGGATGATAAACCACATCTTGTTGATACAATTGTTGGTGCAAATATTTGAATCATTTGTTTGCACAAGCATGAAAACAAACTAGAGGTGAGCCTAGACGTCATTCATCTTCTAGGAATGACGTTACATTATGATAATGATTCATTTGCGAAAACAATCAAATTAAAACAATTTGCGTCACTTATATAATCTTATATAATGTCTTATTTACAGAAGGCACATATATTGATAACATACAGATTCAATGTAAGATCAATTCTCAATTTGAATTCGAATGTCGAATTGTGTAAATCGAATTTTCGGCCAGTTACTATTGACGATAATGAAAGCAGTTCGCATTACATCAACGGTTTCAAAGAATTACTCGAAGAAAATAATAAAAATACCAAATCTCCTGTAGACAATATCCATCACGAAAAAAATAAGAATACAAAGCAACTGCAGTTTGAGTATGTCAAAGAACAATCATGGTCCGCATTCATCGTGTATCATCGATATCGATATTAACGATGTCAGTGGGTCGATAAGTGTCACTACAGAACTACTCGATATTACATCCAGCAGAGATTGATAATGGTACAGGTACACATCGATTTCCATATTGATTTATGGTACCAATGAATCGAGTTGACGGAATGCGAATCGATTTGTTTGTACCTACAAAATTCTTGGGCTGTGTGTCATGTTCGTTTGTTTTTTGACTATTTTGTTGCGTTTAAGAGTTGATTAGTGTTTTGTTTTTATTAGTACCTACCTAATCTGATAATATGTAATGTTCGTAAAGAAGTGATTCATACTTTGGTTGTTTACAGAGTTTGCAAATTATGACAAAATTTGGATGATTTCTCTCGATTCAAGTGATGTTATCAATACTAATATTGCCATCTGAGTACTAGATACATTGTAGAGGCATCCGTTTCACTAGACAAGTGACCTACCTGCGGTCAGGGCATTAGTTTCCTGAAGTGTTTACGAGCACCGCAAGCCTTTGGTAATTAAACTTCGGTTGGGGCTTGGTTTAACGATACAGTTTATAGCCGTCACGCGTCCATTGTATGTGCCATATCTAGTGTTACCAAATGTGCAACTATGTAAATAGACAATGAGATTTACAATATTTAGTTTTTATACTTATTTCTTTAAAGACTTGTTTAACAGCATTAAATTAGCGTTGACATGATGTGCTTACACTAATTGTACAGTCTTTAGTGATCGAGCATCGTTTAAGATAAAAACATCCACCGTAGAGAAAAGATCCATAAATCCACAATCCCTAAGGATCCATACACTTATGGATTTTATTTAATTAACATGTATTCAGGAAGTCCATCTTTTTCGAGCTTAAAGCTTTCGTCATTTGTAAAAGTAAATATTGGACAATACAGCCATATTATCGAAGTTCCTTATTACTCACGGAGGTCAGATCACTTAAGAATTTCCACAAAGGAAATGACACAAATCGGCCATCTTTTATACAAATATAGGTACAAAACATATCCGTTTGGCGCCTCTATTGATCGACTCCAGTCAATATACTGCGCAGATTAGTACAAATTGTTACATTGGAAATAAGCTCTTATGAGTCTGTGATAGATTCCATTGTTGCTTGCGTTTGTTACTGTCATTTGCAATAGTTGAATCTCCGAAGTGCGTGTTTAGTTTTTCCTGTAATACATATCTTGTGTTCTGAAGGTTTTCTCGTTGTACAATGTCGAATGGTATCGAATCCAATCCCATTATCCTTATCCCACTCCTTGTTGGGCTGTCGAAGAAGGTCTTTTTCTTTACTTCTCTTACGCATTGTCATTCCGTTTTTTGGTGTCATCTTACTTTTTGTCTATCAATACACGAAATATTCAGAAGCGTCCTCACTAAAAAAAACATTTTCTTAGGTTTCTATACTATTAAATTAATCATTTTTGCATGTCCATAATTTGTTTGTTGCATCACCAAATTGAGGATCAATGATTTAAAGAACCCAAAAACATAAGCATGAGATGTCTTATGCAAATGTGTAGATAGTAATCTCAATGGAACATAATTTGAATTAATTTATGAATACATTAGCCGTTTTGTTTGATCAGTACTCTTCCTCAGTGGGGAAAATTGACCCAGGGTCACTTTCGCGAATCAATGACTCTTCCCTTTAAAATAATGAGTCAAGCCAAACACGCTTAGCGTCACAAAGAACTTTATACACGACGATGGCTGTTTGCCGCTTTGCAGAATAACTTGATAATGCAAATAAAGGCTGAGCTTCGAAGTTTACCTGACATATTCACATTTCACACGGTGACTGCGATGCGTCATCGGATCAACAGATAAATCGATGACAAAAGCCCTGCATTGAGCTCGTGTGTTCCAACGAAATCACGCGTTAAGCAGCGCTCCAGTTTGTCGGTCCACTTAACGTCCGCCTCGCGTTCGATTCGTCGGCAAACGCCATGTCACATGGAGGTTCCTCGAAATGTCACCGTCGGCCGGCGCGCCTACACACGCCACGCAATAAAAGCGATCGATTATTACCTATATGTGTGAAAAGCGGAAGGAATAGGGCGAGTCCAGCCGCGGCCGCGTCCGCCGACGCTCGTGAGAACTGTCAATATTTGACCCCAACTCGTTGCTACGCTTCGAAATTGTCTCAACGATTTCGATATTTTCCAATCACAAATATTATCTTAATAACTGACAGCGTCAGATTCCCGAAGTATTAATCGACCATCGGCTTCGCTCGTCCGCGTCGGATCGCGCACCGCAGCTCTCCGTAAACATCGATTCATTATCTCAATCGCAGTGTTAAAGAACTCGTTTTTATTTGCGCTTTCTACGCATAAATAAATATGTATAAAGGTATATTACCGCGGAATCTGGCACGCGTCAATCAAACGGAACGTACACGAAACCCAACGATTTGTCACTCCGCCATTTTGAGGAATCCACAATACAGGCCGCCATTTTGGTGACAATAATTAACAGATAGGCATCTCCGACCGACCGCTTTCTAGTTTTTGTTTTCTAAAAATAATTATCATCACAATAAGAGACGCGATCTCTTTCTACTTACCGCTGTTGCGGTATTTTGAATAAAATTAAGAGACCAAATGATTTCAAATGCAATGGCTTCGGTACGGTTGTAATGAGCATCTATTAGAAACCAGCGAAACAAATGTTAAAGTACTTAGCTGACACTCAAGCAGTACACAAGTTGTAGCTCCGGCGATATCCCCTCGATTCTAAAATATGTTGTGTAGTGTAGTGAATCGGTCGGTGAGTTCGCAACGGCTCCATTCAACTCGGTAGCCGTCGGTCGCTAAATAGTCGACGCTGAAAATATTTCAGCGCGGTATTCGAAGCGTTAAACAGCTGGTGAACGAGAGTTTAGCGCCGGTGGCGGGTGGCGGGTATCGCGGCGGGCGGCGGGCGTCGGCGCGTGAGTGCGGAGCTGCGCGCGCGCCGCTCGCCGTCACGCCGTCAATGGCCCGGGTTATTTACCTCTCCTTATCACCTTTTGTTTTGCTCAAATACATGTCTCGCTTGACATTCGTAGCTTCCTGATATGCTACTGCACGCCTGCATTATGTGACGGTGCATCTACCTAATGCTGCCTTCGGACTTACGTAATAGTACTTTAACTATTTGTTGGTAATAGGAAAATTATTACCTATGCAGAATTAATATTCACATTTTCTCTTTCCTTGATTCTGAACAAGAACAATAGTCTCTAACTTGATACACAACGAATACAATACGCAATCACCAAAGAATTCTGGTCGTGTTTGCACAAGATATCGAGGATATCGAGCATCGCAGTGAAATAGAAGAAGCCAAAGCTATTGGAAGGGCTAACAATAAAGGCATCGGAGGCCGATCGGCGATACAGGTCCTTGTGTCCACATTAGCATCTCGAGCCAGGAGTGTGTGCAAACAGCGAGGGTCATCTGATGAAATGTTCAAAGGCTTTTAGTTCCCGAGAATTATTAAATGAAGCCCCAGGATCGTAATGTAAACAGTGTGTGTTTGTCGAGCCAAGAACCTGTTGCTTTGTCGACGTTTTGATGCGTGCTTCGGCTTATTGGCGGTTATTTTATGTCTGCTAATGTATTAACATTAGCTAGTGCGGCTGTTAATGTGGCAACATTGTGTCACCAAGCACATTTCCTTAGAAGCATCATTCTTACCAACTCTGTTGGATTACACCTCATTGCACCAAACAGTCAAGTGTTCTTCAAATCATATTTTGTCTCCACACGCAGGTAATCACAGAAGCTACCGTCCACCGTAACACATCGAGTAACGTGCTCAGTTGGCACAAAATATCTGCATTTACAAGTTATTTGTGTGAAGCATCTTGTACAATCAGCATTCCCTCGTATATTACGCAAACACGAAGGCAGATTTCCCTTCGACGTCAACAATACATTGCTCAAATGAGTGTTGCAACGACCTCTGCGAAACACCAGATATGTGTGGATATCTAGGCAAATATGGAGGGGTTATGTCTAGGTAAACATGCAGGTAGCCATCCCGGGCGCTAACACTGCTAATGTGTGGACAAAGCTCGTCGTGACGAATCCTGCTAATAAATATTCCAGGGAGTGTGGATGCGCGAACATTGCCATCACGCGCTCCGGCGGGAACCTAATGAACTTCTTTGTCCTTTGTGCGATGTTGCATCTCTTTTGCAGCGAATGAACTTCTTCGAGTCTTCCAATGGATGCAACTTTTTGAGTAAACACGTTGAATTGTAATAATTTTATTTGATTTATTCACTCCTCTCGCAAGTATTCCTGTTTTTTGCATACCAACCTTGTTGCTCGTACCCTATTGGTGATTGCCGTGTGCCCGATCAATTCACACAGTCATCAATGTTTTCACCTCACACTACGACGATATCTCCGACGACATTAACAACTAAATGTTCAATATTTTATTACCACACGTATTTGTCTTGCATACCGACCAAACATGTTGAGCGCACATGACATCTTTCATTACAAGTTTCTATTTGATTTCGCCTCATAAAATCTAGTCGCATAGACACGATTATGATTTCTATCACAAATATTACATTGTATAAAGGTATGAAAGTTTACCTTTTATAATATTCAATAGCGACGACATAGAGTTCAGTATCTGTGTTGTCGTACCATGATTGATAGCTGAGGCTTACAGCTTTTCCGTCAAAGATATAGAGTACATATTCCTTTAAACTCAATTCTCTGATATTATCTTCATTGATATCGGTAGCTGTAAATCACGGTCTATTTAGAATTGAGCTTAATTCCGGACGGGTTAAGACAACTTTTGGTAGGGTCGTGTCAGCAGTAAAAGGCGCTAATCAACGGTGTGTCCTCCTGCTTAAATCTGGGTATTGCTTCGGGATTCTTCTGAGAAGGGCATCGAGTCCAGTCCCTGTTTATTCAAATAATAAGCAAGTGGCTTGTTTAATGGTTCCGATGGATGAATTCTTTCACTTTCCGTTTCTTTGTTGGGGTCACGATCTAAAATGCATCAGTGTGTTATTGTTTTGTTTACATGTTACAAGTTGGGTGCAATATTGTGCCAAGCGCCGCGTTTCAGACGACGGCGACGTTTCATTCTTCATTTCCCTTGGCGACGTGTTAATGTTTAGTGAAATTCCGGTCGCTTTTATTGACTCGTCCAATACATATGTACCTTTTCATCGGCCTACTAAACAGCTTACAGTTAATACTATATTATAAAATCACGCGAGGGATTCCAACTTAGCGGCTTGGTTGTTCCGATTCTGTTTGCTCTGGCGTTAGCGCGGGTTGTGCTAACGTTATCCTACTTATCGGTGCGTGCAACTGTTGATTTTTACAGTTCGTCACATGATAATAACATCAACATGTAGTGTGCCGCGTGTTTGTTTTCTTCACTCGATTTGGTGAATCCGCAGCTTATAAGGTAGACGAACTTAAAAGAAACACCTTAAGTGGCTCATTTTATTGATATAACGTTTAAATAAAATTGCGGTCACCTTAAAAAGTAATAAAAGGTGGAAGGAATCCAGTAGCAGTCTGGGCCCATGAGAAAGAAAAGTCGAATGAAATGACAGGGTTGTATACGGGAGCGATTGATGTGATTATAGGGTTCCGCAGGCGGGAGTAGACCATTCCACGTGAGATTATATCGCTCCTGAATGAAGATAAAGCGACGATTAAGAGTTATGTGAATGAAGGCATTCGAGTGCAAATTTTTGCTCGGCCGATGACACTGAAATGTATGTACTTTTTGGTTATATAAACGCGTTGTGGTAATTTACAGAAATAGTTTGATGCAAAAGTACAATGAGTAGGTACCTACGCCACGAATCAATTACCGCTTTCAGAGTACTTTAGCACGGACCGTGTACAGAATGTCGAAAAAAACCGACATGTAATTTTAATATGAAGCACGATAAATTGTTGTGCATATTAATTGATATGGGAACACGCGGAACCCTGGCATGGGCCGTTGAAGGAAGCTTGCGTGTCGTTCCGAGGCGAGCGTTTATCCGAACGAAACATTTCACCGATAATAACTCCACACAATATAATAATGCGAATAATAAATAAAAATGGAAATAAAATAATAATTTTAATGTCGTAATTGTGGGCCGGGGGCTGTGTCGGCGCAAAACGCGCTCATTTCGAACAACGATTTGATTGCCGTTCGCAACACTTGCCTTATATTGATTCCGATGGAACTTTAAGTGCATTAATACTGGGACTGGTTTCGCATAGTCGGTACTCGTGTTTCTCGCAATGGAATGATGCATTACGCGCTGAGACCCGCCATTAATTCCTATGTACCGAGCCAGCGCTCTCGGATTTCCGTGAATCCGATTAAATTCACTCAATTGCTGTAATAGTTGTAATGATAGAACGGTAGATGATTGTATTAGTTGAAACATGGTTGGCTGCTTTCTAGGAAGGATCCGCTTTTATGGGGCCACTTTACACCTCTTTCATAAATAATAGTGGATTTCTCAAAAGGGCTATATTTGTTTCATGCTCTATTTACTAAGTTGGTTCTGAACAGTAGTGAATTAGTAATAAAAATAATTCAAGTTCTTGACTAATAAGGCAGGTTTCAGCAAATGTTGTAAGCCTAAGGCGCATTATTGCGGCCACCACATGTTACTCTGTCGATATCGATATAAACAAAGAATAAAGTATAAATAATTGAATAAATTTAACTCCTCGGGCAATCCAGGAGCGGAAGCTCACAGCAAATTGTGTTTATTAAATGTATGTACGAAAGTAAACAATTGTAGATTAAATGCGAATCGAAGGTGAATAACAGTTTGTACTAATTATACGGAATACAATGTTATTACTTTATTAGTTATTAACCCTGTGAATGCCGACGTTCGTCCCTGAACGGCTCTTGAAAAAATCGCAAAAACTAGCACAATTAGGGTCGAATATAGACCATATTTATTTATAGTATCTCATTTTAAGCATAACTTGGACATGTAAAGAGTATTCTTAACGTGTCATCTTCGTATTTTTCTACATTTACGTGTAAGTTTGACGCCTTGCGACATTTATATGTAATTGCGGTTCAGAATGACTAGTCTCGTGGGTTGCACCTGCCACTCGCTTATAATTTAAAAATAAGTCATATGAAACCTAGCTGAGGACTGTAATTATGTTAACGTTATGTTGGAAAATTCTATGATTTGTAATAAAGTTTAGTCTGACTGTAACGGTATAAACCGAGGCAGTTTGGTGTTAAGGATGCATATTTATTAATGTTTCAATGTTAGATTTGTTTGCAATATAGAATTAGATTTGGCTGTTTTATCGTATTGCTTTGATCAGTTTCTATTATTGTTAGTTACATCCTTGGATTATTTGATGTTAACAACATCGATATTCACTCACACAGATGAATCTGATAAATAATGTTAGTTTATATTCAGCTCTATGTAGTACATATATCTAAAGAGCAGGCGAGGATATAAAGACTGAATTGTTTTTCTTTTGCTTCAGTCCGCGCGGTCCGAAGGGGAGTCTTCAGGAGAACAATCCTGTGAGAGTTCAGACGAGGGCGTCGGGCGTGACGCGCCGACCTCCCACCCTCACCAACCGCATCAACCGCTGCAGTCGCATCAGTCGCTGCAGACGCATCAGTCGATGCAGCATCAACCGATGCAGCACCAGCCCAGTCACAACCTGAGCCACCACAACTCGGTGCCGCATCAACCGCTGAATAGCCATCAGATGTCGCATCAGCATCAGAGGAACTCGCCGAGACCTCTTGAGAGGGAACTTAAAGTAAGCTTTCATTGCAAATCTGGTCAAATTACTTTGCGTTTTTTAAAGTCAGTCATTTGATGCCTCAATAAACAATAGTGTTTAGTTCAATCGCTGTCACTAGTACCTAGCTAAATTTACAACAGCAAACTTATTTGATAAGAGACATAGACCTTTATAAACATTTGAAAGATTGGCCCAGTTGTTTTCTAGGCCTAGCACTCTTTAACATACCATGATGATTTCTATCTGAATGCTAATTGCTTGCTATTAATCTCTGAAGATATTGCGGACATGTTCTATAATTACCATCTTCATATTAATTGTCTTGATCATTTAATACAGCTGGCAAACATACTTAAGTATTGTAGATTGATAGGAGTTATTATTTGTGGATTAAAATTTGATCTTCTTTAACTAATGTATAGTTAAATTCATAGGAGCTTTATTTAAGGTCTAAAGTTTGATCTTCTTTATCCAATGTATCTTCAAATTCAGTCTTTCTCCCACCAGGTGCGTGATGACTTCGAGTCTCTCAAGTCTTCTCTCCACCCCCACTTATCATCGCTGGCTTCGCTAGCCCAAGGGGCTCCCCTATCGACTCCCAACAGTGTGTTCGCTCTAGCGGGTGCGGGGGCCACAGGGGGCTTTCCCTACGCTCCCCCGGCGTTCCTGGCCCCAGCTCCCCCGCCGCCGGCGCAGCCAGCAGGCTCAGCGTCTTCCTCCTCATCAGAAGGCAGTGCAGCTGGATGGAGCTTCGAAGAACAGTACAAGCAGGTCCGTCAGGTAAGTTCGTGTTTTGTTGATATTTAAGAAAAGTGAAAAAATTGACATTGCTAAAATTGACATAAGTAAGATTTATGATAACTATTCCAAAAAGACAGCTTTTACGCCGTCACATGTTATTAAAGTCATAAATATATGTATTCGGAAAACTAATTCTAAAACTTCAGACCACCCACAGAATCGTTAACTATAACATTCAAAGCAAAACATTATCATAATAGACCAAACAGTTGCATAATATATATCATAAACGCGTTTACCTACCATAGAGCAATCAAATAAAATCGCGCCGACCCTCACACAACCCCGCTGAATTATTAACCGCCACACATTACGTGTCTATGTGTCCAATAAAATGGATTCCTAAATCGCTACATAATGGTCGGTTCAACCCGTTCCTTTGTTACATATTTCATTGGTTTCGCGAAGGGTTGTCAAAACATGTGAGGGGTCATTCAGGCCCCGGGTGAATAATAATCTGCTGTCGCGTTCGGAGGGTTGAGGACAGATTGTCAATGTTGTTTATGACTTTATTGCGGTTGTGTGAAGGATTCGTCGTGAATTGCTGATGTTTTTATTATTATTCAGTTACAAACTGTTGCCGAGGCGGGTTCGGATGACCTTTGAAAGGAGTTGTAATAAGTTCTTGTTATCTTTATGGAAATATATATATATAAATGGTTGTCTAAGTTAATTCCGAAGAAAGCTCTATGAATAATTTTAACTAAATGACAGCTTGTAAAAGTAACATTTTTTCAAGGATTAACCTTCCCTTCAATACGAGCACTTAAGTCAGAAAGTTAACAAGTCCAGTAATTTCCCTGCTGATACAATGCGTAATAATAAGTTTTTTATTTTCACCTCACGACCTGAGGTAACAAGCTGTTAAACATTCTATCAAAAGGAAGAAAAGTATAAAATTGTTGTAGTTGATCACGCCTCTTTTGTTCACTTATTAAATTGAGGCACGCTTGTATGCCTTTTACGTAACCGAATAAGGGCTGACATTCACGGCAAGACTTTACGTTTCGATAAAATCGAATACATTTTATTCCAAATACTACTAATGGGATTTTTTGTCGTATCTAACATCCTTAATAGAACACTTCAGTTTTTGAGTGTATTTCTCTATAGGCTAGTTTCCTAAAAAATAATAATTAGTCCGGCTTGTAGATTGTCCAAAATTAAGCGATACGTATTTTTTCTTTTTTAAATTGGATCAGAACTTATTAAGATATAGCGTATTAAAGTTGAGTGTGACGTCACAAATTGCTACAATTTTCAGGACTCTGTGACGTAACTGCCCCCCACTCCTAATTTTTGAAGCGTTGTGTTATTGTCATTTTATGTTTGATTAAAATAAGAAAAAATACGTATCCGATATTTTTTGATTATCTAAAAAGCGGACTAAATATTATTTCATTATTTCGACCCTGGACACTACCCTATTGCTGCCTAAAAGACAGTTGTGGCTACTTATTGCCAAAGCTGATTAGGTGCGTTTCAGAAAACTTTGACAATAAGCTCAAACTATAGACAGAAGAGACTAACTTAGTAGACCTTCTGGACTGCGATCAAAATCTTAGTAGCTTTGAGTAATGCAGACTTTTTGACTGTAAGTAATTTCAAAAAGCTACTCACAGGAGTATTATTCCTGCGTCTTTTCATGGCATTTTCCATGGGCTTCTTGCCATACATATGGCAAATTGGTAGCAAATTAATGAGGCAACAGAGTCTACTCGCGTGCCCGCGTTAACGAGGCGCTCAAAGACCCAATTGATACCTACCCGCAAACGGATCAATTATAAAATTAAAGAATATACTTCGCGCAAGTATTGTGTTCGCGAGATATTGTTGAAGTAAACGCTTGAATTGAAGTAATAACAGGTTCAGTCATAACATTTATATAATTTGTAATATTTTATTCATTATGAAGGTTAATTTAATAAAATTAATTGCTCGCTTCAATAAAATAAATAGTTTGTTGCACATTGTATGACATACATAGTTATTTGTTTTGTTGACTGATATTTTCACTTATGTAAGGTGTTTCTTTGGGAATATTGGTGTGTTTAATAACTATCGATATTAAAATTAGCACTACATATTCATGAAAAAAATAAATTGTTACAATTACAACAAAAGCTTAACCAGCCCTTACTTCAAGGCGAAAACAATTTTGGGAAACACCGTTCAGCGGACAGCAACTCAAAAAATAGTATAATTTTGTTGTTCAATGAGACTCAAGTTTTTGGTCCTCAGTCCTTCAAGCCATAAGGTGTAGACCACGGTCCTTTGTGCCTAGCTTAAAGTTTAGCACGGTTGAGCGTTGTGCACATTGCAATTTGCGACACAATGTGGAGCCAGTCAGGACAAAGGACCAAGACTTACAAAGAAACACTCGATGTGTTAATGTATTACAATTGGATGTTGAAGCTCTGAAGAATTCAGTTTACGATCTGTTATTGGTATTTATTCTTAATACATTATTCCTTTTGATAAAGCAGCTACAATGTAAACGCAACCGCGATTAATAAAGTTGTGAACACTTTATGAGAATCTTTGATACAATGTTAGCACAAAGCTGATGTTGATACGTACTAATAAATTATGCTCTTATTCAGATTTTATACGAGTACTCACATAAAATGCGAGTTATCTATTGAACTTTATTAAGCTGGTGTGGTTCAATTAATATTCTAATTTTAGAGACACTTCAAAGTGAGCGTAAGAGTTAAATGTTAAACATTTAACTCTGAAATAGGTGTGTTGACAACATACCTACATACATAATACTTAGGTACTTGTGTTATTTATCTTCAGAGTCGTTATAATTCAATTAAAACTAAATTGTAGTTAACATTTTAGTGAAGACACAATAGTAATTATTCCACTGCTCAAGAATTTCGCTGGCAAAGTATTAATTTCTTTTCTTTAATTTAGCTATCTTTTTATTCTTTTATCCAACTTTCCTTTTCTGTATCAAGTTTATATCCTTCAAATATATATAATCTAATATAACAACAGAAACGTGGATTACCTGTGCATGTTAGCCACGCACGGTCTTCTCCCAGCAATTACAAAACCTACCAGAGCAAACACCTGTCTAGACCACATCTTTGTAAAGTCCGAAAATAAGTCTAAAGGAATTATTTGCAAATGCTCCATCACGGACCATGACATTGCGATTGCCATAACGCAACAAACAAACAAACACCCAATTCGAACCAAACCTAGATGGCAAATTAAAGTAAACGAAGAAGCCGTCGTTGAGGAAATAAATAACCTAACGTGGAGCGATGTCCTATCTCAAAACTGTACTAATTCTGCTGTCAACACTTTTATTGATACTATCTCTAGCATAATTCACAAACATTCTCACCAAGTCAAAATAAGTCGAAGACGTCATAACATCAAACCCTGGATCACTCCAGGATTGATAAGATGCATGCGGCACCGCGACAAATTACACTCACATTCCCGCTCACACCCTGAAGACTATATGAAACGTCACGTCTACAATAGATACCGCAACTTCTGCAACAACATAATTAAAAAATTAAAACAGCAATATTATAGCCAATTAATAGAGGACAACCGAACCGACCCTAAGCGTCTCTGGAAAACAGTAAAATCAATTTACAGCTCAAAAGACAACACAAAAGAAGCCTCAAAACTAACAGCCAGTTCTGACGATCCTACACAGACACTCAACAACTGTAACAAATACTTTACCTCATTAGGAAAGAACCTGTCAGACTTAATTCTCGCTAAACTATCCGAAACACAAAGCTCTCTTGCTGATAAATACTCACCCATCTCAAAAAACTCACACTCATTCTTCCTTCACCCAACAGACAATACCGAAATCGATTCCTTAATAACTCAACTCAACAACGACAGTGCACCAGGCCCCGACAAACTCACACCAATACTTATTAAAAAAATTAGATCTTCTATCACCGAACCCTTGACTCACATATTTAACCTAAGCTTAGAAACTGGTGTATTCCCAGACCGATGGAAAATTGCCTCAGTCAGTCCAATTCACAAAAGTGGTGTTACAGAAATTCCAGACAATTACAGACCAATTGCACTGTTATCTATTCTCTCAAAGCTACTCGAAAAGATTGTGAATAAACGCTTAGTCAACTTCGTAGAAAAGCACAATTTAATTTCCGAAAACCAGTTTGGGTTCAGGAGAGGCAGATCAACCGAAGATGCGGCGAGGCTTTTAACAAATACTGTTGCATCGAATATAGAAAAAGGAGAAAACGCCGTAGGGGTTTTTCTCGATCTAGCCAAAGCCTTTGACACGATCTCGATTGATCTCCTTCTTGTGAAGCTAGAAGCAATGGGCATACGCGGCACTCCACTAGATTGGTTTAGGAGCTATTTGTCTAACAGAAGGCAGTTTGTCAAGGTTGGAGATGTCTCCAGCTCACTCTTACCGATAAATTTTGGAATCCCGCAAGGCAGTACCCTTGGCCCGACCCTGTTCTTACTGTACATGAACGATATCCTAAATCTGACTCTTGACAACGCTAAAATTATAGCTTACGCAGACGATACAGCAATCATATTCCATGACACCAATTGGAATCTAGTATACAAGCGCGCAGAAGAGGGACTACTGAAAATAGCCAAAGCTCTTGATAATAACCTCCTGACTTTAAACATTAAAAAGACTAAAGTGGTAACTTTCTATAAAACTAAGAGATCCAAACCCCCGCAACATTTAACCCTTCAATTTCACACATGCCGAAACAACTCAGAATCTCAAATAGCAGGATGTTCTTGCCCCATAATTGAACGAATACCCGCAATGAAATACCTAGGTATAACTCTAGATGACAATCTCTCTTTTAAAACTCATATTCACTCCTTATCCGGGCGAGTACGAAAACTCATACACGTGATGAAAAAACTACGTGACTGCACGCCCATTAAAATACTTCGCACTGTATATCTTGGTCTGTGTCAGTCAGTTCTTCAATATGGCATCTCTGTATGGGGAGGAGCCTCAAAAACTGTCTTCATAGAAGTTGAAAGAGCGCAAAGAGCTGTAATTAAAGTAATGCTCAAAAAAAGTTTTATTTACCCAACGAATGCTCTCTACAGTGACTTTCCAGTTCTCCGCGTACGACAACTATTTATCTTGTCCACAGTACTTCACACCCATATCAATCTACAACGCAGACCCGACTACCAGGATATAATCTCTAAGCGCACTATCAGAATACCCCTTCCACAAACCAACTCAGTTATAGCAAGACGCTCCCCCGACTATTTATACCCAAAAATCTATAATGAAGTCTTAAAAACCTGTGATATAATCGGCCTCAAGTTACACTCATGCAAAAAGATTATCAAAAACTGGCTTCTAACACTCACTTATGACGAAACAGAAATAATTATAAACAAGTAATAAAACCAGAAAGCAGATTCGCCCCCACAAGCTCCATGGCCATCACACTCACAAACACACCCCCACATACACACACACACACACACACACACACACACACACACACACACACACACACACACACACACATGCACATTACTTGATTTCTATTTTTTATTCTTATTTTATATATTGCCTTATGTTAAATATTCGTCAATACCTGAATGTCGCAACTCGGACCCTCAAGACACAGGCTGTAGCTTAGTTTGAGGGTCATTGCCAAACTTTATTGTAATTCTTTTTTGATGAATAAATAATTTTGAATTTTGAATTTTGAATCTAAATAATATTTCGATGTACGTAGGTGACCGAAACAAACGCGCGTTACCGCAATCGCTCGCATGCACGCGCGACTGATAATCGCGCATTTGCGTCGCGACTGCGGTGCGTTTGCGCAGACGTCGGTCCACTTGCGACGCGTCACGGTGCCTTTGTACGATTCCGATGCTAAACCCACCGTTTAGATATTGTTCTTATACTGCTAATGCTCTAGTTAATGTTGTTAGTTACCTGTAAATGTTTAACTTTATCGAACACGGACCTTATACCTAGGGAATTTCATAAAACGCACTTAAAAAATGCATGTTTTGTCTCGAGCTGTATGTATGTTGAAACAGTCCCTAAGTATTTACTTGATAGAAAACTACGACATGAATAAGAATGAGCAACGTATCACACTGTAACGTTATAATTCTATCACTTTCTTCTATTTGATAAATCCATTCAGTCTTATTGACATAAAGAGTGATGAATTTGACGATTGAATGAAATCCGTGGCAAAGTTTACTTTAACTAGAGAAGGGACTCGGTAAATATGCTTCATTCATTCGTACTTCATTCTTCTGAAGTTAAACTGTGCAGTGATTACGTAGGGATCACACCTCTACGTGAATTTAATGACAAGCTGCAATCTTTTGCAACTTTAATTACACAGTACACGTAGCTTGCGTGCGTATTAGAATATAATATGTTTATTTACTACCTTTATTATTAATTACCTGTTATTAAACGTTATATAGTTGCTTAATAGTAAATACAAAGTCATAGATAAATGGTGTAATAAAGGAAAAAAATGTGACATTTCCCTTGCTCCTCCTACATAATTTGTTCGCTGTAACAAAAATTGCCGGTTGATACTCGCGCTGTTCCGTGTGTATAAACATTTATACATTTGCTAATCGCGCCCTCTTTAGGGCGTTGTCGTTGAATTAACAGTTATTTGTGGAAAAAAACGAAAACTATTCGATTTTCCACCTTGTGGTCACGTTAGTAGGGTTATAAATTTAAAAGTGTGGAGCTGACGTGTGACTTTCGTTCATAAACGGCGGCCATGTTGGAAAGTACGCTGGTTTCCGACCCTAAATCATTGTCGCGAATTATTGTTCAGTCCTTTTATTAGCGTCTACTGTGTTGCTTGTCTGATAGCGTATTCATAGAGTAATTTTAAAGCCCTCAACAATGTAGGCATGCGAATGGTCGTCGCTTTTAAAATTTACTTTTTGTATTGCTACTAAAGTCTTATGGTTATTAAACTTTCCAACATCTTAGAACTACTGTCCGTCTTTGTGAGTTGAGCTGTCAATTTCAATGCGCAATCCTTCTTCAAGGATACAAAGAATCAAATACCCATGTTATTAAAATTACTACCCAAATAATTACCCAATTTAAATACAACAATCCTTGACAAATACTATGGGATTGATATAGATTTTTATTATCAGGACTAACAATAACTCACAGTCGAACATGCAAAAACAGTTTACCATTCAAAAGTCTTGATCAAAAGCTCCAATAAAATTCCCAGTGTCCAAGATTCAGTATTGTCACGTATTAGGCTGCGCGCACGCCGCTCCTCCATTAGTCAAGCGCCCCCCGCGCAGGCGCACTTTATGTGCGACACGTTTGATTTTATACTATTTATCATTGCTATAAATTGCCCACATTGCAAAACATGTTGCTTGTTACAAATTGATGGGGTTATAGGCCGATTGTGAGGTTTGTATTAATCATAAAATTAATCAAGTTGAGGTTTTATTTTAGAACATCTTCTCAGGGTTTGCCTTTAAGCTTATTTTCGCGCTATTTTGTATCTATGTGCCTACATAGGTAAGGTAGTATCATCTGGTCTTTAGTCACGCATAATCTTTACTGACAGACGAAACAGCTCCTACGCGTTAGTTTCTTTTTTGCGAACAACCCCTGAGTGATTTATTGTTATCAGCGCAAGCTCCACTGTTTTGCTCCCTGTGGTTTGTTCGTCCATAAGATTGCAAATAGCTTAATTTTCTTTAAAAACGGACCTTAAAATGTAAACAACATTAACCACACCCAACGCTTCTGTAATCTCAAAAGGTGGTTGTTTTAAATGCACGTGAACTATTAGATTCGCCGTAAACCTTTTAAAGTGGCAGTAGGTTATGGGTGCGACGAAAAAAGTTACTTATTTTTTTAACTGGCAACCCAAACGATTAGCCAAGTGAGCCATCGTGCTGGCATTCGAGTGCTTCGGATATTTATTCCGTCTAGACAGTTTATCTAGTGGATGGTTTCGATACGTTTATCGGTGGAATGTTTTATACACTTGAAATTGAAGGTTAACGACGAATGAGCTTTTAGGCTTTTTTCTGCACTTCTATGCGTAGCGGTTAAGCTATTTAAACGAGTCCAGTTATTTTCATCTGTTGTGCATTTTCTTCTGCTTAGGTAAATGTACAGTTATTGTCGGTTATTATTTTCTATGCCGAACATATTTAGATACACATATTTTTCAGCCAATTAGTTAAAATTTTAAAGCCATCTCGAATTATAATAAGCTCTCGTTTCCAACAGTAGTTTTAGTGTTATCATGATAGTTTCATGACGTCAGACTTACAGCTACATAACACAACAAACAAATTAGTCAAACATTAAAAAGCATTGGAGACTTCCGATCCTAATTAAGGTGTGTTCAAACTCGTTATTGTTGTTTTTTCTTTAGATTTAGATGCGGCTATTATCGTTAAATAGGCGATTTGTCGTCGCAATTAGCCTTAAAATGTTGTTGTACATAAATCGGTACGATTACGTGTATCGGCCTCATTATCGGCAGTGCAGTCATTTATCTTGGAACTACGTGTTATATGGACAGTTAACATTCAATGGTTTATTGTTTTGACATTATAGAGGTATCAATTTGTTGTGTATGATGAATATTCATGAGGTAGTATAAAAAATATGGCGGAGGCTTAAATCGGAGGACTTTGACAAGTCACACCCTGACGAGAGTTTTCATTTTGTAATCGAGACTTTAGTTAGATATTGCCATGAGGAATATTTTAAGAAATATAGGTAAATATAATAAATTATTTATTCATAGGGTAACTTTATTCGTGACAGCAAAGAGTGATTTAAAACATGCGAGTTATTTCTTAAATTACATTGACTAGTAATTGTACAAGCAATAATTAAGTATTTGTATTTTATATCTGTAATATCAACCTTCAGCTCACAGTATGTTTCAGAATATTACCTACTGATGTCATCGCAATACACAATTCTTTCTTAATATAATACACCAATAACCATCAATATTAACTGGTTGTGTATTCAGTGGACTAAATACAAAAATATCGATACATTTAACTAGTGAAGCAATAATTACTAAGACATTATCTAGTGACGTGCCCCGATTTGTCGATATTGAATGTCATTCTTAAGATAATGACATTTTGACGAGACGTCCAAACTAATTGCTGACAATTGTAGGTACATTTTTATGTTTATTCTTATACATATAACTTTAGTTAAAAAGCAGTTATGCTTATATTAAGATAAAATTATAAATAAAAATGAATGCCGATTATCACCTGAAAACATTTTATTAAAATCAAGTGCGATAATTTTTTTGACCAATGAATTGACCTGATTGAAAACGAACTGCGTAAATGCTTAAGATATTACGTGACAACTTTTTAACCGGCTTCGCAAAAAGGACTAGGACTTTTCTTTCAGTCTCTTTATCACTCAGAATTATTAATTTAGGTTTCTTTTTTTAATTTCAATGTACTTCAACAAATTCCCTTACACACCTTTTATCAAGACAACCTGATAAGTCTAGAGTTACCTTCTATTTGGGCGACATATCACGCGCATGCGTCTCGGCGTGATACCGCCGCTGACGCACCCCAGCTGATGGCTATTTCTGGGGGCTCGCATGGGGCCCCTAGCTGGCGCAAGTCACGCGCCATGGGAGTCCATAGCCATGGTGCTAGTTGGGACTTAATCGATTAATGGCTGTTGAAGCTTTGGGAGTTTATGTGGGAAAATGGAGTGTCTTACAAGTGTGTCATAATAGTCGTGTTGGATGTCAAACTTGTTGTCCAACAAGATTAATTTTTAGGGAGATTTAACCACAAATATTGTCAACAATTGCTCTTCTTTTAAAGAAAGCTCTTTGCTTTTGTGTTCTGCAAATAACAGGGCTTGTTCTTCTGATCAGTGTTTTCAATATAATCGCTTTCTCCTCTATCTTACACTGGATTGCAATGTCAACCAGTGGGAGTGCTATCAATAAGTGCAACATGCAGCATGTGGCGTATTCATTTGATATCCTTTTTATTCGCATTTGCTGCAAACAATAAATATGCTCGTCGATCAAAATAGTCCACAATTCCACATTTTGTGGCCTTTCCATACAGTTTATCGATGAAAGGACCAAAGCTTTCACTGTTTTCTCAAACATTTTTCCTCAATCCCTCAATAAAAATTGAAAATATTTTGTTTATTTTCACTGAGTCATTTAAATGATTACCACAGTTCATACAATAATTTTCTCAAAAACAGAATGGTCGATATCATTCGCGAGTGAAATCAGTCGAATGTTTGAAATGTGAGCAAAACAAATCTAAATGCAGCTTTCATAGTAGAATTTAGCGTACTACAAGATATTTTCGTATCAAACGGTTACTACATCGAGAAGTTATCGGCATTTCTACTTATAGATGAAATAACTTGCGGATAGACTGAAATGATATTGAGGAAGGCAAATGGATGGTAATTGGGCAACCTGACTTTGTTTTCACCATTATCGAAACTGTATTGTTTAAGAGTACCAACTGATTTATTATTTGATACGATCCGTCGATTGACGGCTTCTAAAACTTGTTAGAAATATGATTTTATTGCGTGTTAATTCCACGTTTCTAGTGAACGTAAGCGATTCCGCGTGATTTAAACATGTTTATTTGAAATTGTTTTATTTTTGGAACTGTTTACGCTTAGAGTATTTTTGTGTATTTGTAGTTTTTTGTTTAACGGATCACCATTCAATGTTTTATTGCGATTCTTAGAATTTGGTGTTGCGTCAAAATGTTTGGATATTTTCTTGTGATTTTGCAAATTGGTGTTTTTGTTACACTTATGATTGTGTTTTGGTTTTATAGTTATTTCATTATCATCTTGTCATATGTTTGGGGCATTCCTTATTTTGGTGAGACCACCTTCAATCATTTTCCGACCAATTCAATCCGACTGCATTTGATATTACAGATTCTTTTATGATCAATGGGTCTTCATTTTAGTATATCACTGTTCCTCTTCAATTGTGAACCTCATATGAATTTTCTTTGATAAACTAGTACAGATCAGCAATAGTATTTTCATGTGCAATGTCGAAATAGTGTGGATGGCCATCGGCAGACGCGGCCATATGTATCGAGTCATCACGCATTAGCGTGTCGGGTGACCGTCACTCCGCAAACGTGCAACACGCTATAAATATATCAACCGGGATTCTGTTATCATTGTCTAAGATATCGAGAAATGGTTTTAATGAGATTTTGAAGTTGGTAAATTCAATTTTGTTTAGATTTAAAGGTAAGATTTGGTTTGGTTCAAGGATTAAAGTTTCTCTGAAATCTTTCTCTCTCTTGAACAATGTTACATGCATAGGATCGATGTTAAAAGTCTTTTCTTCTGCTTGTGGCAGCTACTTCACGCTTAACGCGGTACTAGAAAGCACCGTTATTTGCTATTCAAAAGCTTGTCTTTGCCATTCTACCAAATTGGCACAATCATCTACATCACCTTTTATTCTCTTGGCCAACTGCCTATCACTAGGTCACAACTAATGTTATAATTTACTTTATAGATTTACATAATTTACTCTCCTGCCAATTCTGGCGCCCTCAACCCCTCTCACATTAAATCAGTGATCCGATGTCGTAACCCTCTTGGCCACGCGTCTTAGAATCTCTCGTGTTACTAGTGGCGCGAGCTACGAGGGTGCGAGGGTGCCTCCTGAAATAGAGGCAGAGCATCTGCCGGTATTAATAGCCCCCCAAAGTGAATGTAGTATCAAGGACGCGGACGTTTATATCGCGTGATTGAGGGGATTTGTTGTTTGGATTTCGGAATGGAGATTGCTCTTGGGAGAGATTTTTATGTGCGGTTTGGTATGGCTGGCATTTGAAAGCTTTGGTTGATAAGACAGATTGGTTGCCTAATGTTTGTCTGGGTATGTTTGCATTCAGTTGTTTTCGTTTACGCAAATACAAGTGTCAACTAATTCAGCGGAAATAGTCCGTCAGTGGATCACTGCAGTTAAGGCATACAATATTTTTATGACTCGTGCTTTTAGTATTGTATGAGTAATTTGACAAAACATTACAACTTCCTTCAGCAAGTTGATGAATTGCCTCGTTTCTGTACACCAAAACCACGGACATGGATTTATTATTTATATTACAACTTCCTTTACTTGAAACCCCTAAATCGATACGAACATTTGGTTGGCAGTTTTTGCTCCAAACATTCCTATAAAATGTTTATCACCGAGGCATCGTACACATGTGGCGGCAACCCTCTTGACTGAAGATTATTCTAAAATTTCCAGATTGCCACCCCGGGCAAAAAATAAATAAATCCAAATGCAAGCACAAAAAATGTCCCGAATCCTCGAGTAGATGATTACAATCCCCTTGAAATACAGATTTACAGTTATCGCTGTCACGAACCATGAGAAGTAATCTGCCTTCAGTTTTATGAGAGTTTTTCACTTTTTGGTACTTTGTGTAATTCCTTCAATATGTCACAGTCTTATAAAGGGGTGATAGAATAGACCAGAAACTTTACATTTGTATCAAATTCCATCAGCAGGACCAGAATCATATCTGCAAAAGAGTGCATCATTAGTTTGTCTGTGTGTGTGTGTGTAATTTAATAGCCATCGTTTGTATGCGCAACTATTTTGTTTATGTGCGTGGTATTTGCATGTGCTGGTGCGATGCCGGGGGTGGCGCGGGCGCAGCCGACCCGCGGGTTATCATTTCCTGTTCTTATTTTAAATTTTACAACATAATATTTTTTGCTTACGGCGGGAAGCTGAAGCGCTGTTATTACTTTGTCTGCTGAACATTTTTGAACGATCAGGAGATGCCATAGAGGTAAAAAGTTTTATGTTCGAATTTTGAAAAGTAGATGCTTATCAAAGTATAGAGGCGCTTTCTACACCATTGATATTGATTGGAGATATCAATATATCTCCAATCCCTGATAATGTATGATTCGAAAAGCCTATTTTTGCTAATTCACTTGCAACAACCTAAAGACCTTTTAATGTTGAAATCCACAGCTACCGTTCATTTTTCTCAACCTCCATGGGTTGTCGGCACAGTCGATTCGGACGATAAAATGGCGAACAACAATAATTTTACTGTTTATACACGTAATTGTTTATTAGGGCGAGCTCTGGACGCCGGCGCACTTTGTCGGTCGATACGTCAATATGATTTTATTACGCGCGATTCGCTGCGCCCGCGCCTATGTGTACGCACCTTTATGATTTGCGATTCGAATGCAACACTTGACCTAACTTGACTGTTTGAGAATTCTACTTTTTTTCAGTCATTGTTTCTGTTCAGTAGCTTAAAATGCTGTGTCCAATATTCAAATTAAATCCTGCATATTTTTATTTCTTGCAGCAGAACATTATTTATCCAATCAGATTATAATATTGATTATAATTGAAGATCATACAACACATAACATTAAACCCAATTACACCCTAACAGCCCAATCGAAAGAAACCGCTCTCAATAATCAGCCACAAACAAACATCACAGCAAATGATGTTCTTCCTAAGGACCCAACAAAGGCAAAGTCAAAACATGGGTCCTTTGATCAGAGTCCAATTAAACGTGTTCTAGGAAATCACTTAATGAGTTGCAAGTAAACAGCTGTGGCCCGTTGCCATTACATGATGCACTTTACGTCAGTAGACTAAGTAGAATAGCAGGTGCTGGGTATCACTGGTCCTTATGGATTCTGGTCTTTGAGGCAAGATTAAAGTAAATTCGAAATGTTGCGTTGTCAAATAAAGTCTCTTTAGAATTGGTTGAGTTAAGTTAATGAGATTCTTATTTGATGTCTTCGTTTTGGTGTCCAGAGATTCTATTTGAAATGATTTTGGTTACGAAACTTATGTATTATTGCAAGATCATTACATTAGTGACTATATGTTTATTGTCATTAAGTAGGTACATCATTAAGTTACGATTTCTAATTTAAAACATTATTTCAGTAATCCCTTTTTAGGCAACGCTGCAACAACCTCCCTATATAAAATAAAAAGCACAATAAAGCGCAATCAATCGCTCGAACACGCTTCAAGCGCTGACCGGTAGCGCACACGTCATCCGTATAGGAGTGCGCTTGATTTGTTTAGACAGCGGCGATCACAAAGCGCGCCCGATCAGCCTGTAACATTTCCTCTTTACGACCTCCCCAACTGTGGAACACTTTGTATAGTTTTCCATTGTTTTATCAATTTCAATAATTTATCACTTGCGTCGAAAACGGAACGCGTCCGTCGCCACTTCTTACAACGTGTGATTCTTGATGTTCAGAAGTAAACAAGCAACTGTTACGATTGCTGATGGGATTTTTATGACGGTTGTGATCCGTTGGGCAAGATTTTGTCATGGCATTTGTATCGGGTTTCAGTATGTAGTGTTGGTATTTATTATGTAGTAACGCATTTATCAAAAACACTGCGTCTTACAAGAGATTTATTTCTTCTTACTTGAATCATACTCCGGTTCTCATTGCGAAATCTTAAAAAGCAAGTAAGAATACGTTTGCTCAATAAATTAGCCCAATTGCAATAAATATGCAAATTAGACATAATGAGAGACAATAGGGTACAAAAACCGACTATAATTAAAATTCCTGTAATTCATAATACCAGTATGTTGACAAAATGGTGTTAGGAATTGGCGACGGGCGCGCCACCTAGGGCGCGGGGCTGTAAACTCCGGTCATTAATGGGCTTTTTATAGACGTTTTAAACACTAATTAAGTAACTCCCTTGTAGTACGTAGGTTATAGCTGATGTATCGTCAAGATATGCGTGTGGGGTACATTTTTATTGTATTAGATACAGACCATCAGATACAAAAGGAACAAAAAAATTGTACCTCTACATTTCTTCGTGCCGTAATATTAATTAGTGCTGCAAAGTATCCGTATTAAAATACGGGAACTGAGCGTATTTTTTGCAAAAGTGCAGGAGTCTTTGTAAAACTAGACGACTTTCTCGATCAAATGATATGCAGAAGCTTTCCTATAATTCTCACTTCGTATATTGAATGCGGCTTATAGAGGCAGAGTACCTTAAATAAGTCCTATTGCATTTTAATTCATTATCAGACAAGTAGAACCTACTAGAAGCTTCCAGCAGTTTACAATGCGTAAGTAGGGCTGTAATGCGTCGGCCGTTATCTGTTGAAAACCATTTAACCCTCTTCTAAGAAGTCTTTACAACTTATGTGGGAAGATAAGACGTTGATTGATACTACGTTTATTTTCATCACTTGAAATAATAAAATGTATACAAATGATGCTCATGAAACAGTACAAAATCGTGACGATAAATGCTAGAATAGAAAAACTTTTTGTAATACTGAGTATAATCCATTTAAAACATAAGGTTTTAAAACGATCGAAACGAAAATAAAACTCTTACATCGATATTAATTTTCATAGCACTCAAAAGTTGTAAAACTATTCTCTAAATACCTTTAATCTTGCTGATGTAAAATCTGTAAAACCGCTTGTGTTTGCGCTTTCAGTAAACATTGACAGTGAAATTATTGAATTAATAGCTGTTACCCAGACTCTAGTTTCAATTGCGGAAGCTGTTTAGACAATACTATTGTTTGTTTAGGAATTCAATATGGAATTACCATTGACATCTTTCCTGGCTATAACCATTTCATTGTATTTTATATTTCTTGCTTCACTTTGATTTGTTTCAAGTTATGGATTGGCTTTTACATCATCTTCTTTATTTATACTTGTAAGGAATCAGGTTTATGATTTTCTTTCACAATCATAATAAAATTGACTGCAATGATTATCTGTAGTTCTAATTTGATGTTCAATTTTGCACTTCCAACTAATTTATCGTTAATGACCATTGATCACGTTATAGTATACCAAACCTCACCCAAATATTGAGCTATCATGAACTTAATTACTTCACGAGGGGAGATCGGGGCAATTCGGAACAATTGACTATCATGTGTTAATTAAAATGGCTCGACGATAAATCTTCGCCCCGTGCGAATCGACGAGTGTTGCAAAACTACAAGGGATGATACTGGAACTATCTGAGGGTGACTGAAAATCTATTGTGAATTTTGCCCCATGCTTTAGAAGTGGCTACATTGCCATTGCTGTCACGGTAATTCCACCATTAATCGCTTCCTTCGTTAAGAAAGAATATTCATAAAGATTCCTTTTTGTAGTATGTGTTATCTCCAAACTCTAATTACACGTTCCGGATTGGTGAACTGATAAAGAAATTACTTGCCGATGGCTTTGTCCGCACCCACCTAATAATACAATAATATCAGTTATAAGAATGTTAATTACATAAGTATTTTTGTGTAGATAATCTTGAGAATGTGGTTAAACCCACCTGGGGTTCGATTTTAATGAATTTTTGATGTTTTATTTATATTTATCCCATGTCTCGTCGGGTTGATGCTAAAGTTAGGCCAGACACGCACGGGTCACTAAGCCTATGTCAGAGGTCGATTGTGAACGAAGATTTATTTTAGCTGATTACTCGACTGTAATACGTGTTACCAGGTTAATCTATAAATTTTAAGTAAAAGAGATTAAAGAATTGTAAATAGAAAAGAAGTAGGCCTAATTCACGCATCTAAATTTAAAGAAATCGTGACTCATTAGCAACAAATTCACACAATACAAAAATACCTTGTATTTAAAGTCGAACATTTGTTTGTGATTAGGTTGGAATTTTTCGCATCCATTTCATTGTAATTGCTTTGTACTAAATCTTTATTGTGGATCTTTCATCTCACCCACATGGTGAATAAAAACTATTGGTGTCCGTCTGGCCTATTGTTTCACGATTTCACAGAATATTTCGGAGAAACGTGCTCAATAAGGCCCGTATCTATTCACTTCCTTTCCGATAGTAAAAATTCTTCGCTCGCCTATTGTTTGTAGGCCCAAAAATAATATTTTAATCGTTATTTAAACTTTTTTCGTGAATTACCCAGCCGACCCATGCTATTGTAATTTTTATGTTAGTTAGATATTATTATGTTAAGGATAGTGAGTTTGGTGATAGTGAATCGTATCGCAGGCATTCAGTTGTAAATTTTATTACTATTGTAAATGTTTTATACTGGGTAGATACAGGTAAAGAAAGCTTCTAGAATTAACCGAAGCTTTCGATGTGAATCATTAGAGTAAATACTGCAATATTAAAAACTTGTTTCTGTGATGTTTAGTCTGTAATTTGGTAAAACCTGTATTAAGTATTCCTCTGGATAAATAAGCCTACATAGCTGCAATTTTGCGAAATAAAGAACTGCCCTGAAACTTAGACTAGTTTTAGTCTCAAACTTTCAAAATCGGTATACTTAAGGAAAAGCCAAGCGCCCTTAGCTCAAAGGTTGTGCTTCCCGATCCCATAACACCATAAGGGATGACTTGATGGCGTTCATGACGTCATTGGGATTTTTTCGGCGCACATTCAGTGGATTCCCGAAATAACGGCACCAGTCGGCCATTCCAAAGGGAGTTATTGGAACTGTGGCCATTTACGGAAACTTGCACTTTTTTGACACATCGTTTTTGTAGTTCCAGTTATACAATTGATTGTGTAATGTAGAATTATTGATTTAAATATTAGTCGAGCTTGTTATAAGCCGGTAGAAGTCAAAGAAAATATTTTAAGACCCACAACTTATGATGAACTATCCAGATAACTTCTTAAATTGACAATTTATTTGGGAAACAATTTAAAAACCTTGTTTAACACAAAATAACAGTTTTTATTTGCTTGGGACAGTGACAATGAATAGTTAACCCGTTGAATGGCTCAATGGACCTGTCACAACACTAACCCTGCCAAATCCACCCGTATCAATTCAAGTGCCCGTATGACCAGATTCGCCCACTTTACCCCATTTATAAAGATATCAATAACAAGATAAACTCGCCCCATGCAATACTATGACATTTCAATTGTAGGAATTTAATTGATTATTTGTGAACCGACGATATTATTTTGGACCCCTTATTGTTGGCCATTATACAATTTTCTGAGGGTGTGTTAGATTCATTGGCAGGTTTTTGGCAATTATTTGATATGTAGGTAACATTATGTGGAACTATTTTCTTGAAGATTTTAGTAGCAGTAGTTTACCTATATCTGTTGACATGAAAATTTAGAAGAGTTGCAGTGTAACTCGATGCATGAATTATTCGTTCATTCCGCGTCTCATTCGTTCGTTTACGCTGTTAATGCGTGTTCGTGTGTCGTTCACTGTGGTGTTTATTGCTTTTCAATAGGTATAACCGATGGTAAATTATGATTCTGTTAACCCAAATGTTGTTTGAAAGCATAAATACATATCTAAGAATCTCTTTGTACTTTTATGTGTTGTTTTGCTCACAATTCACGCACTAATTTAAAACAGTATCTTTCAATCATCAATGTTGTATTATAAAACAAGACAAATTCTCAGAATAGCCTTGCGCATTGTATCCACGCGTTTGCTATTTATAATTACAACTTAAAAAATCTCGTTCTGAAAAAGCTTATTTATCTTGCAGTTGTATGTAGAAATCATGTTTTAGTCGTTTGGAATAAGGTTCATAATCGTTTGAATGAATGGATGTTGTTTCGGCTTAGTAAGCAGGTAGGAATTTAAAATTTCGTAGCGATCTCGTCGCGACAACCCCTGCCGCCGATGTCGATGGGGTGGAGCGGAGCCGTCTCGCAGCTCGCGCCGTCTCGCTCGCTCCTCGCCGCTGCGGTTATCTCTGTCTCGCCTATTATTGTCATATCAAGATTCGAACATTGCATTTTGTTTCCAATTTTCAATTTAGTTTATATCGGATGTTGGCAAGAGCAAGACGTCTGGCGTGCCGCCATACTTCACTGTGCACGTGTTTATGTCGCGCGCTCGACTTATTACATATTTGAATTATTAGTTCGCGGTAAATAATTGAGTTCCTATTGTTGTTCGGAGTGAGTTATTGGACTTTGGTAGTAGTACTGTTAAATGGAATTCATGGATTTCTTCAACACATTCATGGAGGATCATCATCATCATCATCAGAACTCGCACAGCGAGCCTCCGAAGATGCCCAATTTCTTCGAGGTTGATAAGAAAAAGGTGGGCTTATTGATTACTTTTTGATTTTAGTGATTGAACTTTTTTTAAAGGTCTTTGGATTGTTTTCAGTTTTATTTTCAGGAAAGTTTTCTTTGAAATGTCAGTGACATGCCAGTTAAAGATTAATGATCTTTTTTGATATTTTTAACTTAGTTATTATAGCTATTTGAAGGAAGGGGTTATTGATTTATGCGGTACAGAAATTGAAAGAATGTATTTGATATTTTTCCTGTTTTCATTATCAAGTCACTAATTTTATATCATTTAGATACCAGTGTGTACACAGCTTGGCGGTATTGAATTTATTTAATTCTAATGATTTTGTTTATACAAATAATTGGACACTAACGACGCTTAAATGATTTCCAAAGTTAATTAAGGGCTTTGAATAAAAGCATTCAATATAATTACTTAGAATGTGTATGTTTGTTTGATTAATCAATTATTTACAGCTTAACTAATTTGTAATTAGTTTGTTACATTGCAATTTATTTCTAACAATGTAGGGTAGGTATCTATATAAACATATACATATGTATAATAATACTATGTTGACTCACATTCATAGTGTTGCCAACATTGTTGCTCAGATTGCAATAATAATTTTGCAGTTTTATATTAGCACATAAAATTATAATTTGAATTCTCATTTTAATAATTCGAAGTTCGAACACAAAATGAGCTAACGAACTGGTTTCAATGGCGGACTTAAACAATATAAAATAAATTAGTAATAAAATAGAGGAATGAAGCGTAAAAGATTTATACGAATATTAAATCGCTTAATAAAAACTGGCGATCTGTTTAAAGGGACCTTTTTATGTGGAACTTAATTATAGTTTTATAATATAAAACGATGCCGAATTAATATCGAGAATCGAGAAGCGGACCGATTAAAAAATGGATTCGATATAAATTAATTTTATTTATGAGGTCTTTAATAGGCGTTTGATAATTGTGACATTTTGAATTAAAGTTATTGTGGATGTAGCTACCTATATGTATGTGTGGATTTTGTTATTTGTTTCTTAAACATAATTATTATGCTGGTGGGTCCAACATTGTTTTGGCTGGGTGGTCCTTATGGTAAAAATAGGCTATCCTAGTTACACTGAAGGGTAACCAATTGGCCACCAATAGGGTTAGAAAATAAGTCTTTACTAAGTTAGTAGGTATATACTGAAAATGACTCCGTCTAGCTTTATCATGTTCAGGAAAATTTATATATTTTTAAATAGGTAATGCATTACCTAGTTTAGGTACGCAGAACTCGGGAAAAACATGATTGTAAGATTTCCCGATATGAATTGAAAAAAAATGGATTTCATTCATTCTTATTATCGTTTCTATACTTTACTTGTTTTTTGTTAGTGATTATATTTTTTGTATC
Organism: Helicoverpa zea x Helicoverpa armigera; assembly: GCA_033682625.1. Lineage (NCBI taxonomy): Eukaryota > Metazoa > Arthropoda > Insecta > Lepidoptera > Noctuidae > Helicoverpa > Helicoverpa zea x Helicoverpa armigera. The sequence goes on from JAWIIS010000011.1 coordinate 7,351,060, forward strand.
AATGTTACCTAATTTAAATAAGATCAATTATAGTAGGTACAACCTTATTTTCAAGTTATGATTAAAATAGGAACTTAACATAGTTTTCCACATCTCCTTATCTTCGACCAAAACAATATTTTTCCCGATTGTGATGTCAGGGGTGGTCAAACTCTGGCCCGTTTACATTTATGACGCAGCTCAACTTTATTACCGGATAATGCGTGAAACGTATCATTTTATAACGACTGTACATCTTAATGATCGGATTAGAACCCTTCTTTATCCCCATTGATTTATTTCTACATATTACTTAAAGTTTATTGGTCTAACTTTAAATGTTAAATTGAGTAATAGCGTCATGAAGGAAGATTATCTTTAAGTTCTGGTACCAAGTTATAAAGGTAGTTATAATTGTAGGCTAGTAACAAAAGTATTGCAAATACGCCTGGAGCCGGGTGTCATTTGTATTTATACGTACAGCCAGCGATTGTTGGGCTTGGTAAGAAATTAGCATGTCGTCGCCGAGTGCGCTGTGGTCATCCCCTCGCCCCGCGCGTGTTACAACTATGTGTTGTGTGTTAAGCACGCGAGGGTGTGTTGAGTACGCACACAGCCGCCCGAGAGCGTTGACCGAGCGTTTGTTCCACCTGCAAATAAACTGGACTCCATTCGCGGGACCAATAAATGCATGTTTCCATGTACCATGTATTCATTAAGCACCTTATACGGTGAAAATCTTTGCTTTGTGAACACTTTAACATGCGATCTTTATGTCTATGTGTTAATGTTGTACATACAAACACCGTAGAGAATTTAACACGTTTTATTATTTAGGCACAGCGTTTGAATAATTTGTTTAAATAGAAATCATTGTGAGTTATCGTTGGGACTTGTAATATTTAGTTGCCGTTTGTTTTTATGTGGGTAGGTAGAAACGGAATGACGTGTTACACGAAATCAATTTAAGGATTTCCAATACTACAGTTAGGAATCTCTTATCAAAATAGCTGTCACTCATTGAATATATTATTTCCTATTTCAGATAATATATAGGTTACTATCCAATCAAAAGCAATTAACAGTCGATTCCCTTAGGTTCTCAATTCAAAACTGGGTTGAATTTTTTCGATATTCTTTTTCGAAAAATAATTTTAAACAAAAGCATCTAAAAACAAATGCAATAATTAGGCACTCCAAGCTCCTTGTGTGCAAACGGCAGTGGAGCCCGGGCCTTACACAACATACAACTGAATGGATGCGCACGCGCAAGTGTGCGTCTCGCTAATGCCTCCGACACGCGCTGCCCGACGTTTAGCGTGTTTCCCTATGAAGTGAAAACACCACGGAAAATGTTGGAAAAATAACTACTTTTGTACAGAACTGAGAATATATAAGCCGTTACAATATGTTCTCGTATTCAACTATTTTCAATATGGCTGACTGGAGAAATGTATTTGTATATTTAATCTTTGTTCCCATGGCTATAAGTTTGTTGAGTATTGGAGCTAAACTAAGGCTTAAAATCTCAAAACTCTGCTATAGATAGCCAATGAAACCTACTTTTATAAAACATCATACGAATAAACACTGAAAAAAAGTAACAGTCAAAGAGTTACATTACAGTTTTAAAGCTTAAGTACCTATTTGATCTGAGCTCCTTATCCCAATTCGTCATAAACAACCAATGATTGACGTAAACTACTTTTAAAATCTTTATAAAAATGTAAAGTAATTATCTATTGTAATGTGGCTGAAAGTTAGAATAAGAGCCAAATAAAAGAGTTAAATATAGACGAAGGAAACTATTCAAACCGCCAAGAAATCTTTCATCGCGGACAGGTAAAGAATTGGGATAAAAAACTGTTATTTACTTGGAAACTAGTTCTATCTTACTAATGTTAGGTATAGGTACCTAATTGCGAACGTTTGTTAGGTTGTATGGATGTATGCATGTTTGTTAGTCTTTCACGGTAATACTATTAGACAAATTTTGATAAAACGTGCCATTAAAATGGCTTATACATCTAAATTATATACAAGTAGGCCAGTTTTTATCTATTTGTGGGAAATATTTCACAAATCGCGGGTAGAAGCTAGTTAATCTGTACTTATGGTTTTACATAAAATACGAGTAACACTTTAATTAATGTAAAAAAAGCTAGCCTTGCTGAGGAAAAAATAAAAGGCAAAGATATTTTTTTTTTAAGTTTTTTAGTTGCTTTTCAGAGGGTTTTAACTCAATATAATGGGTAACACTAGTTTAAATCGTCAATTTATCGGTCAAACTGATCTGAAAGAGTTTCCCATACGCTTTCTATTTCGTAACATTTTCACGAGTTCTTTCAATTTATTTTCGTGATAAATCCTGTTAGTGTGAAAAGAGTCGAAGCGACAATCTATTGATGATTAGTTTTTTCAGTGAAGCTCTATTTTTTTTGTGAATTTGTCTTAAAAAAAAAAACTACGTCATTTCAATGCGTTTTTAAAGGTTTTTAAATCTTTTAGATTTGTTACTTAAATCTTAAGGTTCTGTGATATCTCTGTGTGTCTTTATTAAATAAATTCTCATATTAACCTACCAAAATATAAAAAATAACCTAGATTTTATAACCACTAGCCACTAATACTGGACATTACTACTTCATCAATACCAGTTTGCAGTGGAGCGATCCGGCTAAAACCGGCAACAACCGGCTTAATCCCCAATGGATAATTGCGGCGAGCAATAGAAGGCTTTGCGACGGATTAATTTTCCCCGCCTTAGTTCTGCCGCCCGCCCTACTGTCGCGTATTATTTCATATCGATTTGTTTGTGTCAATCGGGTTTTGTTTTTAGGATAGAAAAATTATTATGGTGGTTCGTGAAGGGGTTTTAATATTATATCAGTTACATATACTTGGGTTTAATAGCGATGAAGTGGATTTATACAAGTTAATTTTTGTAACCGAGTTCCTAAAATAGAATACAACTCGTCGGAATCTTTTTCTTTTGTAAGATTAACCACCATTATCACGAATTCACGCATATTCTCTGTAATGACATTGATCACTTATTAAAGCACCTACAAACACAAATTTAACTAAAAAAAAATACCACCAAAAAAAATAATCATCACGCCACAAATTATTGGCCACAAAATGATCTAATTTAGCACAGTTGGGAAAGTAATTCACACCCTCTACACGGTCGGATGAGCAGAAACATATTTATTTACAATCGGCTTCTCCCCTATCATACGGCGATACGGAACCCCAAAATGTTCATCTAATTGGAGATCAAAGAGAGGCGTGTAATCGTCTATACCGAGTGTATACTCTATCGCTGGGTACATTGATGTTGGGGATTTGGAAGTGGCTAGATTTACTTAGTTATATTTGTCAATTTAAGCTAAGTACCGGGTTATTGTCGGGTTATAAAACACTAGCTGGTGCCCGCGACTTCGTCTGCGCAGGTTTAGTATTTCGAACAATATGTTTACAAATTGTAGCCTATGTGTTATTCTGATGTATAAGCTATATTATTGTAAAGTTTCATTAAAATCCATTCAGTAGTTTTTGCGTGAAAGAGTAACAAACATCCATACATCCATACATACAAACTTTCGCGTTTATAATATTATTAGTAGGATCTATAGGCTTGCTGCAGTTAAATACCCTAGTTTGTATCTATAGTACTTTAAAAAAGTTATTGTTGGGATACTTTATACCTTTGCTGGCAATGTGTTAAAGCCAGATACAGGATATTTTAAACATTTAATTTATCTACCAATTTAAAAATACAAGAACATTATCGATTAAAGTAGTCTACCAACCTTATTTATTTACATACTTACATACAAACCCAAATTCATTATTCCCAAAAATATTTTCAAGTAAACAAAGTGTCTTAACACACAAACCACTAGCCACATCCAGTGAACACGCATCCTCGTCCACATGCGTTGATGACCACGCGGCTATTGTTTTCGTGAATAACGCGATTACTTGCCCGGAATAATTCCAGAGGGCGCCACGGCTGGACATAAGCTGCCCAGTTGCCCACTATTATGTAGTTTTATGTACAAGGAGTATATAATGTGGAAGTCTTCCGACTGTTATTAATTGTGTGGAGAACTTAATTTGTGTCTATGAATCGGTGGGCTGGAATCTTTGGGACTGTTCGAAAGTGGATCTAAAGGAAATATCTGTTTTCTATTTAGTACTTATTAGGGGAAATATCAGTTTTTGTTCTAAAGGGGACTGATAAACTGTCTTTCGGGTTGTTTCAGTCGGTTGCAATATTAAACTTCGATAGCTCATTTATGTATCAAAATACTTTACTTTTCACTTATCAAGAAGAATTTAGAATGAAAGATAACATTTTATAATACGTATCAAATCAATCAATGAAACCCAATCTAAATCAGAACAGACGAAATCATTACACCAAATGGTACCAAGCTTACTTACCTATCATCACTCTCACGAATTGTTCTATCCCAACCATTAATTCAAATCAACATCAAACAAGTATAAGTTAATCTAATTGTTAGAAGAAATGTTCTGTAATTACATATGTAGAATGTTACCTACCAATCTGGTAAAGTGAACCTTTCAAATGAGCAGTAATTTATGAGTAAACACGTAGTATGGGAATCACTTAGCACTTTCATACTGGCTATCAAACGCACCGATTGGACGCACCCATTCATAACAGAACCAAGAATATTAAGTTCTTAGTTCCTCTTGTATTTTCACGAGAAATCACACTTTCGACACCAGATTTTGTTTGAATGGGTCGTGTGGTTGATTTGATATTCAATTTGAATGTGACGTTGTTTGGAGAAGAACTAATCATTAGTTCACGTCTTAATCTTTTTCCTTGTTATCTATATGCCATAGGTATAGATGTTTTATTTCATGAAAGTTTTACTTATGTCTTCAGGAGCATTGTTTTATGCGTAACCTCGGAAGCTATGTAGCGATTGAGTCGCCAAGTCATACTAAGAAAATAACCTATGTAAATTTTACACACACAAGTAAGGTTTACCCGTTTTCATGAAACAACTTAGGTACTATGGTTTCTTTTTGCCCCGCGGGACAGTATTTATTTTGCCCAATGATAAATCAATAACACATTCATTAACTTCAACTAAATCAAGACATCTACAGATTATTTTTTTGAGCGTAGAAAAAGTCTCACAACTTGGTTCCATTGGTCATCACTGGTCCGCCATTACGCGAAGCACTTTGATTTCGACACTAGACACAGCTATCAATTGAGGCATTGTTTTTGCGGCCAACGCCCTCACGGCTACTTTGCCGTGTTTTACATATAATGCGTTACTTTATACAAGTCATAAGCGAAAGCGATTTAAAGAAAACCTCAGTATTATAAAATGACAGGTAATATTGATTTTAACACAATTCCGCTCTACAGATATCCCTTAACAACTTCTTAATTTTATCGTAAAAGACACAAAACAAAACACAAATAGGGAATAGAAATCTTGGAATATTTAACCATCCAATAAAAATCCTACATTGTATTTGCCTAAAACCAATAAATAGACAGTAGTAAGAAAATAACCATTTCGTGATTACACTTACGATTTCCAAGCACATCTCCTTTCAAACAATAGTTTTCAACTTTCCTTAAAGCAATTACTGTAAAATTATGCAAGCGAATTGTCCTTAGTGGTAACATTAAGTGGTTCCTCTCTTCTGAACAATGGAGCGGAGATATCGCTTACACTTACAGCTTGTTCCACTCGTGTAAGTTTGTTTGCCTCATTACAGCTCCGGTTAAAACTGTGCTACGGTACAAAGACGACACCTGCGTCTTCGACAACTCTCTCTCTCTTCATTATTCCATTGATTTCAGCTTTAAATGACTCACTGCAAACAGCTATTGGTAAACGAACACCAAAATGTGTCAATTCCAAAAGAACAATTGTCAAATTTTCAGTTTAAAATAACTTCTTCTACTTTATGTTGTCGATTTCATTCAAGAATTTTAGATTCTTCTTTGTTTTATTTGACCCCATCGGCGTTATGTAAAATACAACTTTAACTTGAAAATAATAGATGTTAACCAATTTAATGCTTAAGCTTGTGACATCTTCATCAACAGTGAATCTTTTCACAATTTGTGTTCACTTCCTCATCAATGCATTTGTAATAAAATGCATGTGTTAGTGTACAATTGTTACTAAAATCGTGAGCTTCTTCGAATGTACATTTTGTTACATTGACTTCAGTTGCAGTTGCAGTTGCAGATTCAGCTGATTCGCTATCTATATTCTTATCTAAATAGTTTTGTGTGGGAAGCCGATTAGGTCTTACATGTGTCTCACGATCTGGTAACTGTATTTCATTAATTATTCCGTTGACTTTAGCTGCTATTGGATTATTATCGCTGTAGGAAGTTAGTGTATCTTCTTGTGATTTCTAATCGTCTCTGCGATAGTCTTCATTTATTAAAGATAGAATTGGTTCCTTTGTTTCTTTCAATTTTCTTCTTCATTTATTTTATGTTCTTTTAAAACTTCTGCAGTGTATTCTGCTGTCTTAAGTATGTAAACAAGTATATAGTGCGTGACTACGACAATCAACAACAGCTTAGCATTTGACACTTATCAATACATTTTAATTTATTACAAACGGAAAACTGCGACGCTTATAATTATATAGCATTTGAGCGATATGCAAGCGATCACTTGCTACAATATGGGTCACATTATCTTGGTAATGTGCGCGAATACACGACCAGACATTACCATTTAACTGCTCTTACTGATTGCAATGAAACATTGTCATTGTTTCCTTCGACGCAATGGAAAATCAATTTCCTCAGTAGATACATACGTATCAGTCTATTTATGTACTCTGTTTTGTATTGAACTAGTAATTATACTACTCAGTAATATAATGTTATGATTATTTGTTACAATGTTTTATTAAAAGAAGCGCAGAATATAAGACAAAAGAATAAGATTGGTATTGCAGAAATCAATGGTGGGCGTAGTGCAAAATACACTTCAAATTGTAGGGTAGAAGAAATAAAAAGATTTAAATGTTGTCTCTTAAGTAGATTTATTTAATAGTTACACTGAAGATGAAAGAAACGCGTTGAAACAAATAAAACGAAAGCGTAATAAATTCGCGAAATTAACAGCATAATGCATCACGCTATAAATCGTAGACGTAAACGCAATAGCAATCTATTTGTTATTAAACAAAACACGAACAAACGCAGAAACTAGTCTAACACCGACCATATTGTATGCAAAGGGGAATTTATCCAGTAATTTCTCCCGTAAACCATCAAAAGCAATAAGTATAAATCTCTTGCATTACCATAAACGCTGTTACTATTATGTTTAGATACCCACCACGAGTTTATTTATAAACGCATCCTTCTTAAATATTACGCCTTTAAATTATTGCAAGCAATTTGAAATTGTCTCGCGGCGGGCGCAGGCGCACGTTAGCGCACAGACGTTCGTACAACGTCTAAAATGTTATTTAATGTACCCCCATGTGTCGACAAGTGTTCGTGAAAATTGTATATTGAAACTAGCTCTTCAGGATCCCACAGGTAATAAATGAACATTCAGATGAACTCTATTAGAATCACTTATCGATTGGTGAAAATTTGTTCAGCAATTTTAGGCTTATCATGAAAATACAAACAGACAGTTGTAACAGAAGAATTTTATAACAATGTAGTGATACAAAAGGTTGTTATAACTGAATCATTGATAACTAAAACGTATTTGATACGAATAGTTGACCCGTATTGTGATTTGAAGAAAGTTGCATACATTGTCTGGTACAAACTTGTCAAGTTTGTTTGACATACCGGTACCTGACTTTCGATGGAGATAAGATAGCTTTTACTTGATAGAGAAATGCTGTAGATAACATGTAGTGGACTGGTATTCAGCATTTCTTTTTTGACAGTGCTGACCAATTCATCTATTTGCTACGTCCTAATAACAGGAAATGTGACTCAAAACTCGAACTGCAACGCACTGGAATGCTAAAACGATTAAGCCTTTTGGTCAGAAATGCTGTACCTAAAAATGTTTACGACATAAGTTACTTATCTCAATTATTGTAAATTGGCGAAAAATAGATCCATATATAAAACACGATACATAAAACGATATCGTAGTAAAATATCAGGCCTAATAACTTGAATTACATTTATCACGAAGGCCTAACTTATAAAAATCCTTCAATAAATCGCATTGGCACACAATAGTCTATCAGAATGGACTCGCCTACGTCAAATTGAGCGTTTGGAATATAAACGTACTGGCGAATACACCTTGTAACATTTACTGAATCAGTGTTGCCCATTTGATTTATGTTATTCGATATATCATGCGTTTGTTCGTCCTTTTTGCAATATTCAATTTGATTTTATTGTTTTTGAATGACGGTAGGTCTAATTCAATATCATTCAAATCAATGACGGCGTTTAGTATTTCCCAGTATAAGTTGCTATTAATGATCTTAGTACAAAAATAGATTAGGCACGTATTCTGTCAAACAGAACATAATTTCACTAATGAATTATGTATTTTTATTCATAAAATATCGATTTAAAATAACCTTGAGTCAAAGGCCGAATCGATAAAATGTGTATAGGATTCTAGTAGTAGGATTGTTGACGACATCGAGTAAACTGCGATGATTGGCGCTTATTGTATTTATTGACGTACATAAGTATCGATCGTAAAGCTGTGGCAACGACTAATAATGTGTGCGATCGAATCGCGCACCGTTTGCGATTCAAATCGATTTTTGGTATCGATATCGATGTTAGGTTTTCTGTTGGTTTGTCTATAGATTTAGTTAAATTATTTTTGGAGCCAAGTTCCAGTTATAAAACTAATTAAGTATTACTTCTGTTGAATCGATTTATTTGTACAATATTGTATCGAGACTTGTCCACGTAGGCGCCTTGTGTTTCTTTGTAATTCCTCGCAAGAATTTATCGATAGTGTCAATCACTACTATTTATGATCTTCATTGTAATCACAATTTTATTGTTTCAAAACTATTAAATTGCATATTTTATGTTATTTATAACTTTGTCCCATTTTAGTTATACATGACTACATTAACATACATGTCAATGATTATTTAACACAAATTGTATAACCAGGAAACGTGTGATGTGCGTACGCGGACAAATAATACAAAAAAGATACCATTTTTATGTGTGAACATTGACGCTTCATGGAATAATAGACTTCAGAATATGATGAGAAAATAATTCCTTTTTTAAAATCTGTGCGGTTGGTACGGTACAATGATCATGTTTTGAAAATATTTATTTATTTATTCAAGCGGAAGGGGAGACTCGTTAATTGGCACATCACAATAGAGATTACGGAGATTAGCCGGCCAGTTTTGTGATTCAAATATGGCGGCGGTGGGCGACTGTATCCCGGCCCTGTTATGATAATATTCCCGTCATTTCATACAATAATTTGTACGGGAATTGTTCGGGTGGACGTTGTTATACCCTTATAACACTGTCAACGTCTGTTTTGCGATAATTGGAATGCATAATGTAGTGACTTACCCTATGAGAGTTACGACTGACTTACCATGAAGTTCGGGGTCATTTCTGAGAAACTGTCGATTGCTTTGTCATGGATTTATTTTTGAATTTCTAAAGATTGATTTTCTTTATAATTTTTTTGAATGAATTTCCTGGTTTTATTTGTATAGAATACCGGTTTTAGTATTTTAATAATGTGAAAGATGCATAATGAATTTAGTATTCTGCGGCTAAAACTGTAAATGTATTTACGTTTCGTTAGACACGTGTTACCCAGGTGTTGTTACATTAGTCGTGTCGGTGTCAATAGACGATCATAAGCGTTTGCGCGAGCGAGGGCTTGACTCTTAATAGCGGCAACAGGCGATCGGCTCTCGCATCAATCTTCTCGATCGTCACTGTCGACTCGGACTCGCCCCCCGCGATTAATCACCAGCCAGAACGTTTTCGATTAGCGCCGGATAGCACACACCGAATAAAAAAGCACGTTCCATTTATGAACGATCAACGTACACCATTTGTTTTAGCGTTTAGTCGCGGTCAAATAATGTCCCGCTCTCGAAGGGTTAATAGGAATACGTAATGGTTTTTTTGCAAGAACTATTTTTAATGAGTATACAAAGGTGTTAGGCGGAAACAGGAAGTGTCAAATGGCGTTTCGTTGTCTCTCCACGGCCCAGTTCTTCGTAGCGCTAAGTGCGTCGATGTAATTGCCCGGGCAATGCAAATAGCTTGGTGTTTGATCGCATGTACGCCGGCGCCGACATGTATTCGAGCTATGGGACACTTCTGCTCGCTCGTCAATGTAAACCGGACGAGTTGCGACGGATTGTTTAACGGGATTCCCTTTGTTTGACTATGATGTCAGTATCACGCTTTCGCGTCGTCACGAGGTGTTCTTATGTTAATCGTTTGTCGATATCCCTAATGCGATCGGATTTTCCTTAAGATGAAACTGAATATTGACACTAGAAATTACAATCCTCGAACAACATCCACAGATTAAATGAATCAGCAAACTATAAATCAAAATGTTCCGTAGGTGGCCAATTGTGATTTCTGGTGTTAATTTGTTTATTTATAGCGATGTCACGATTAACGGAAGATTATATGACAACAGAACTTAAACATAAAAAACATAATCTGAACGACATCACAGCATCTTATTATCACCTCTAAAAATATGACCAATATGTTAGAGACGATGGTTAGACAGACCCTTGACAATAATAAGAAAACAAATGAACATCTATAGGTACAAGCTACAAACACAAACATGTACTTACCCAAAACAAAAGCGGTAGGCACTAATTACAATACAATACCTACTTCGTCGGAACCAATGAACCGAGTCCATACTATCTGACAGTTACGATACGACAGTGTTATCAGCATTCAAATTACTGAGTGCAGTCAAATGGCGGATATTGATGTAATTATGGTGGAGACACGCCTTCTGAGGCTTTTAGAATTTCCAGGAGTCTTATCGGACCCCTGGGTGTCTGTGTAATTAAATTTTGAAGCGTGTTTGCGAAAGTTGAAGTTTGCTGGATCATACATAATATGTGAAATCGGATTTGAGAACTTGTATTAGAATCATTGAGTCCTTATCTTTCTTCTTAAGGGAATTTCGCTATTTATCATAGAAGGCATCTCATTGTTAGAGCATATAAGCACAAAGTTTTAAAATTTTGACAAAAAGTACACGACCAATCCTTCTGTTTAATTTATTTGTCCACTAAACAATTTTAGGTCCTTACCGTTGCATATTCGTCACCCCTTCTTCACACGTCACAAATTCTTTCTATCTACATAAAGAATTAATAGTCCAATTTAATAGTCAGCTGAACACCTATCTAACCTACGAGAATTAAATAAGGTTGTAATGCAGTTCCGATGTTTTCTGAACATGCGGGTGCACGTGGTTGAATCGCTTGGCTGAGCTTCACTTCCTATATTGAATATTAATATCCTCGTATATTCATTAAGGCTACTGTTTTATGGAAAACAACGTTTTTCTGAGTCCTTTTAGTTGTACCCGCAAGTTGTTGTGTATGAATTATGTGATTGGGGTTGCATCTTGTGAATTTAACACGACATGAATTACTTGACGGCCGGTCGTTTCGCAACTTATGCTTTTTTAAGATCGTCTTTAATTTAGATCTGAGCTCCTTTCTAGTTTGCCAAATGACATTATTTACCCTAGCCATTGTCCATTTTTATCCAAAAACACTCCAAAGATTTACCACTCCCAAGTTCAAGATCGTCTTCATCAAAATAATGTTCTGTTTCTTTTATTTCTAGTTGTACGAGATCAGCGATGATCCACAAAGGAAGGAATTCCTGGATGACCTGTTCTCCTTCATGCAAAAGCGAGGTAAGTCCATTTCCCACATCATTCATTGTTAAGGCTGTGACTTGAGGTGCAGCGGGAGCGATATTGAAATCTTTCTTCAGAACAAAAATTGGGATTGATAATTTTGAAGTTCTTTCTTCTTTCTTTGGTTGTGAGTGTTTTCTCAGTTTTTCTTAGAAAACACTTCTGTATTTTGTAATATCTGAAGGGTAGGTACTATTTTGGGCTGTACGATTAGTCTGTAGTCTTACAAGTCATAGATCTTGTCATCAATTATTTCTTAGTTTTGAACGAGATCTATTGAGGTTGCTCTAGAGCTAGCCTAAAATCGCTACATCTCTATCCGTAACCTCATCCTCAACTTATTTTGATTAATCCTTTGTAACGATTGATATTCATTGTAATTTATCACTACTCCAAATGCTCCATTCACAATCATCGATCCGAATGATACGAACCAATCCGACGTAGTAAGATATCTGTTCGCCAACAATTAATTCTGAAACAGGGGTCAACCTATTATGGTCTTTAGATACAAATCAGATACAGGGTAATATCAGTCATTGGTTGTATAAACGGTTTTATATTGTGGAGATCGGTGATCGAGTGATAAGATCACGGGTGATGGACGACCGTACGCCGTGATGGTAGAACTATGAGATATTAATGAAGCTTAGTTACAAGATATGAACCACGTCAAATTAATACAGGGAAATTTCAATCAGTGCGTGATTGTGTTTAAGGAAATATGATTAGATAATGCTGCAATTTCAAGTTAAAGCTATGTAGACAATAAAACTAGAACTCACCTTTTTATGCGCATTAATCTATTGAAATAACAATCAACATTAATTTCTCTAACGACCCTGTAACTGCATAACTACAATAAAAATAATCTTCTAAGAGCATATTGCATTTATTTATTACGGCTCTCAATCATCCATTAAATTTACAGACGTGTAATGTTCAAAACTGTGGGAATTCGCCATACGAGTCTTATCCGTGAAGATAATCATTATATTTTAAATATCATAATAGAAATAATTAAGCGGGAGATCGGCCGATCGCTTCGGGCGTCGGATCGTGCGCGGGCGCGTGATTGATAACTCGACACTCATCTCTTTCTCTCGCGTTTGATTCTGCATGTCTGTCCTTGTCTAGCATTAATTGATCTCTGTTGTAAATGGCCGATTGTCGCTAGATAGATCATGTTGATATCCAAACGCCTCGTTGTTCGTCAAATCACTGTTTATTGTTGCAGCTGTAGGTACATTGTTATCTCGCGTGGGATTTGATATAAATTGTATTAATTTAAAGTGATTAGCTGCAGTAATTGCTCTTTGTTTTCATTGAAGGTTGTTTTCAGTTCCTATTTGAGTATCTATGTATAATTATAGTGCAAGTCAGTAACAAATGGGATGTTCTATCTGTATTCTGTAAGAGATTCGTTAATGAGGGCCTAAGACTTATTTCATAAATATGGGCTGGCATATAAAAATATTTACCCAGAAACATTTAAAGGCTACCTTTATTTTTCAATTTACAAGAAACGTAATAAATAATTAAGCAGATGTAACTGTCAGCTGTACCTAAGTGTAATTTACTTACAAACACGTTTCCTTCGTATTACGGATCAATTTTCTGGACAAACTTAACTTTTGTTTTTCTTTTTTTATTGACCGTTCCTACAACTGTCATATTTGTATGAAGTCCATTGTAGTCTAATTATATGGGCCTTAGATGCCTGATACAAATAAATAAAGAATTGAAAAAAAAATACGTTAATCAGACAGTTTGAACTTAATAAAATATGTAGTGTCGCATCTTCCTTAAGCATTTCTTTAACTTTTGTTTTTGTCAAAATCAGTATTATCTTCAACTTACGGTGTCTTTTATCGCGGTTCTTGTTGATAAGTGTGGGGCTGGTTCTTATAAAAAGCCAATAGCTTCATCAGGGGTTGGAATCGGGGGCGGCACCGTCGCTCCGCAGTTTGTTACCCCTGTGTGTAATTGAAACAGAATGTTGGAGGCATTTGCACCGAAGTGTTGTTCGGGTCTGTTCTCTGTAACTGGGGCGTAGACAATTTGCTACGAGATTGATACGATGACAAAACATTGGAGAAAAACTGTTTGGTTTAATTTTTATGATGTGCTTTAATTGTATAACATTATTAATTGAAGTGGCAAGATATGTTTATTATTCTCAAAATAATTTATTCATTATATTAAGCTTTAGATAAATTAGTCACTTCGTAGCTTTTCGTAGCAAACTACAATTTAGTACGATTTATTCGTGTGATTTCTTGCCGAGTTTTATACTGTTTCCTAGAATGGCTGTAACGTAATGCTTCGGTGTAACAAGCTCCCATTCATACGTTGAGAGAATCACTGCGCACGATCAGTTCTGCCTTATCTTGTTCAGAATAAATTATTATTCAATTTATCATTCCGCTGAACCGGCCAATAAACTTCTGGTTATTATTACGCGCCCAGATAACACAGGAAACTAATCGCATAAGACTGATTACGATTTGTTGGCTAGCCACTTGAAATCAATGTTTATACTTTAATCAAATATATTCCGTTTCAATTCTGCATAAATACATATTTTATTCGAAAGCTACAAATCGTTACAGCCCGAGGGAGGAAACAACGTTTAATAATTAGAATTAATTTATTCGACGTAGGTTAGCATGTGTGAGGCATCAAACGGAGTGATCTTCTCGTATTAATAATGTTTTATCATTTATTATTGCTTGTGAGTAATGAAAGTTAGTCGGCCACGCCCCGCGCCTTCGCCGCACTCCGTCTTCGTCTCAGTTCAAAAAAAGAAATTAAAACGTTTTTTTTTTATGTTATTCCGTCCCGACTCGGTTTTAATGTGAGCGACAAACGTTTTTGTAAATGTTAGTCTAAACGTTTGTATATGTTACACTCGCGAAGTGGGTGTTCCAATTCCTAAATTAATCGATTAGTTTTTTGTATCGATTCTAATGCTGCAATTGCAAATCGATGAACGAGTTTGATTGAAGGGAAATTACTCGATAATTTGACGTCGATTGATGGCTAATTTGTTATTGACGATTTAAATATAAAGTTGCTCACAGTTAATTTATTTGGCTCACAATGCAATTAACTGAGAAGTGTAACTGTGCCTGTCAATTCTGAATCGGATTTTTTATTCACAGGATGAATTATCTCAGTGTCTATTAATATTTGGTTTTGTTCTATTTGTCCATTTTATCACCTAATTATGATAGAAGATATGGTAAGTGTGTTGGATGCTGTGACCACGTGACCGGCTCGTTAGCAGCTGATTGATCGGCTGGCGGCCGCTCCTTGCCGTCACTCATATACAGCATGATTTTTAAAGTCCGACCTTTTATTTTCAATATTTTTTTAACAGTGACTTTTACATTCGTATTTTATCTAAAACATCTATTTGCCTGCGTAGCTAAATACACAGTTTCCATTAAAAACTGCTTTAGTCCAGTTAGTGATAGTATTTCCAAAACTAAAACACAATTAACGTTTCAATTTTCTTCGGATAAGCTCAATAGGTATTTATTTATCATATCAAATGTGTCACTGTTAATGTTCCGGAATTGAGATTTATTTGCTAGATTATTAGCTAGTTAAACATAGTAACAGACATTTAACATATAAAATTTCTTATCATGATTCCGATAAATCTAACTTTGCTGATTGCGAAATGACATTTAATTTGTTCCTGTCGGAAACAGTAATTAAAATTAATGACTTATCATATTATTATCAAGTGCCGATAAAGGCTTGATTTCACTAAAATATAAAAGTCCATTTAATCTGAGTTTAACGATCACCATGTAAAGACGAGCTATTGTTTCACTTGGTAATAGCGAGTGTGGTATAACTAATAACATCTCATTCGGATTCATTTCCCGTGATTAATTATCTGTTTAATCGATATAAGATGTTGTGCCAACAGCCTTCTCGAGTTTCTACACCCATTCTGTGCTTCAAAAACCAACCATATTGCACGGGGTTAGGGTGTGATTTTGGCTGTCGTTAAACAGATTATAGATTAGGTTAAGGAGTTGATCTATCAAATTTTTTTCGTCTCATTGAAGATAGCCTTTGTTGGAGGTTTAATTGGTGTCTTAAACATGCATGCAGTTAATTCGATTTTGAGTTCGGGCTTCACTCATTTGTTTTTGTCTGTTTAGCCTTTAGTTTAGACGAGTGTTAATCAAAAGTTGATTGATTAGAAAAGACTTCAATATATTAAGGGGCGGAGTCGTTATTACGTTTTGTAAGTGGATTGTGGATTTAATATGAATGAAAAAAATATAATTTGGTTTTTGTTGACCTAGATAATTTGGTTTGGAGTTCGTCTATTGTTTGTTGACTGATAGTTATGGACTAATGTTTCTGTCAACGGATTTTGGTTGTTACATGGATTAATTACCTCATTTATTTTTCATGATTTGGAACACTTAAAAGTACTCGAATTAGCAAGGATATCTACCTACTTCTGAGTATTTGCATAAGTTTCCTTTTGCTGTGTAGATTTCGTATAACTTCACATATAAAAAAATGAGTAATCTATTTAATACCGAAAACCGAATGTTACCAATTCACCACGCATCCGTATTATTAAAGTAACAAGTCTAGGCATGTCGTATGTATAAATAACCAAAGATTGATGGCGACGAGTCCCCGATTACGACGGGGAGAGATTAATGATGGCCGACTTTGTAATCATTGTCACGCCACCGATGTTCAAATGTTTTAATTGAATTTTTGTTGCTTTATGAATTGCTTTTATGGAGTACAGAAGACTTGGGTTAAGCGACAGTTTCTTTGGTGTTAATACAAGCAAACCTATATGAATGTTTTATAAAATCTATTCAGATATGTTTTTAATACTGTAATACCGTGAGTGGATGTTTAAAAAAATCTGAAAAATTGCTAAGATGGGTAGATTCTTCTCGACTTAAGAAGAGGTCTTTGCCCTCAAATTTCATGCTTAGGTAGATTAGATGCTATGGTTATTTCCATGGTATAGACTTAAACTGAGCTTAAATCATAACAGGAAGTTTACTTATTAGTTAAATAATTCAAATGTTTGATTTTCATGGGATCAAATATTCTATGGCGCTTTTTGGATAAACTTCATGTTCTCACGTACTTTATACCTCGTACTATTTAAATATCAATGAAAATTTGCGGATGTGACTAAGCAAACATTTGGCATTTATAATTAACACGGCTCTAAGTTTATTTATAAACTGACATCAAAGACAGGCACCGCCCGTTGCTCTATAATTAATCTCCATTAACGCTTTTGAATTGTGTGCAATATCTTAAGAATATTATGAAAATAGTTTCATCAAAAAATATATCACCCTGTAAATAAAACACACATTAAATTCATCAATAAAAAAGTCGCAAATTTTTCCTGTACTTACACCATTTTTTTTTTCTTTAAAAACGATATCATTAACATGGACCTACCTTACTCTAAAGTACATACGTATCCCCTTATCGTATCCTCATCACATATCCCCAATAAGCCCGTCGCTGTCAGTAGGTGCACATCTGACATTGTGACGGTCACCTAGCGCCAATAACGGTCTGAATATCGCTGCGTCATGAGGGACACCCGCATCAGGTTGTGGGGCAAGCCACAAGCAGTAGCGATTTTGTAGCGTAGCTCAGGATTTTTTATCAATACAGTTTTTTTATCACCCTATGTTGTTCTAAAGCTGGGCAAAGGTCTCAACTGTAGAAAGATTGAAATATTCTTTATCAAAACTAAATATTTCAAAGTTTAGGTGACATAATGGACCGTCCATTATATCACCTAAACTTTGAAATATTTAGTTAAGGATGTACATCCTCATATTCTTCCATCTTTCCCGTGGCCAATTTGTATAGACAGTGCCCGGATATTCTCGCCAACGCTTCTTTGGTCTACCTCTAGCTCGCCTTCCTTTCTCAGGGATCCATTGAGTGGTAATCTTCATCCACCTGATCAATTCTGTAGGAGATTTTGTTTCTGTAAGAAAGTTAATTTAAATAGTGTTTTGTTTTATATTCACAATACAAAAGACAATCAAGAAAACATAGTGAATAGGTAGTTAGCATTGTGCACTGCTAGATTATACGGTAGCTCTTACATTGTTCTAGCGAAAGATAAAGATGTGGTTACAACAGTTATATCTTCATGTACTGAATGAACACAATTTCAGGACGTTGCAGTTTTATGTAATGATTTGTTTACGACTAATTCTAATACTGTGATTTATTCGTGAATATATTTGGGTAAATATTGGTAATAATAAACGCTCGCCGCTTCCGCTTATGCACTATATCATAAACTATGTAAAGAGGCAAGACTATCGAAGTTTGTGTGTGGTGAATGAATGAATACATAACTAGAAAAAGGTTGTAAGTAACCGTATTTATAATGTTTAGTTTAACACTATTTACATAAAAATAATCTGAGTAAACATAGACGATTGTATGGAAATTTTATTGTGGATCTCTCTCAAATTAATTATTCTAATCACATTCGGCAAATGAACGGTATTTAAAAATTCCATTACAAACATAATATGACGACATGTTCCGACATAAAGGTATGCGCTTTCCCAATTAGCCGACTTTCCCTGCGTGTGCGTTTGATAATTATGCCGTTTACACAAGCCTAGTAGCCGCTACTGGTTTGTTTGCTCGCCTCTTATTCCATGTTCATCGAATAACTCACTCATTGCACATTTTCTTTAAAATGATTGACAGATATTTTAAAAACAATCGCAGTTGTCGTTTGCATCATTTTAGCGTTCCAACTTCAAAAGCGATGCGCCATTTTAGACTGCCAGAATAATGTATCGGATTATTAACATTCTATTTGAAATTAAAGAAAACCATTTCATGTATTTATAAACTGTGACTTTATGAGAAGATTTTTTAATTAAAAATACAGCAATCTCATTTCGTGGAATTCTCAAGATTATGATCGATTATTTTTGTCGTGTTTTCGTCGTGTCGTGAAAAATGCTAGCGACATTACGTCGTCGCGGTCTGCGGCGTATCGGGATCAAAAGCTCGTCGGCAGCTGCTTGATTCTTATACAAATAAAAGTGGAATTAATCAACGCACCGCTAGTGTTGCGACTGTTCCTAGTTTTTTATAGAAGAATGTGAATGACCGTAGAGTTCACAAAAAATCTTATGATGACGATAATAGGTACACATCACTTTCATGTGAATTAGTCTGGAATTCCTGACGCCGTTTTTTTGACAATGCTATTATTGTTCTTCCAAAATATAATGTGACAACGTTTGCAGTATATGCAGCTTACCTACGTACTGCTTGAGCACTGGGTCCCAACACTAGCGGAGGCGCGGATGAGCGACTGCCGCAGTTTCCTGCGCGCGCGCCGGACAGCGCACTCGATGATAATCTCCCGCCGAAACGTGGATTAATATATCAAAGTCGCGGAATGTCCGACTTACACATTTTTAATTTAACGAAATCGTCCCGCCAACGTTTACCGCTCTATTAATAATTTTTATCGCGTCTTAAACGTTCCTTTTGTTTTTGCTACCAATAAAATTATTTTATTAGTCTTTATGCGACGCGCTTTGATCTCGGAAACGCTATATATCTGTTTCCATAACGCATTCAAATGTTACTTTTTATGTTGGACACTGTCATTTGTAAGTTTTTATCGGATACAAATTACAATGTGTGAGCGACGCTTAGTATTTACGATCGCTTAATGAACCGGTTTCCTTCATAATGCTAATGTTTATTGTTTCACAAATTCGGCTCTGTTAAAGGCCGATCCATCAGATTCCCAGAGTTTAATATTTATTCTTCGAACGAGCCTGAATGAGTTCTGCTTGCATATATTTAGTGTTCATTAATAAAAGTCAAATAAGCTAAGGGTCGCGGCCACAGTTGCTTAATCTCGGTTTAACGTGAACTTACAGGGATTAACTGTTTGTGATGTTAATACGATGCATTATTGGCCTGCCAGTAAGCAAATATCGACAGTTCTTAACCCACAATCAAGTTATTTAAACAAGTTTGAGTTGTTTGACAAGATGAAAAAAGACATCATAAATAATAATAATAATGTGGTCACAGCAAAGCAAGAAAGCGGCGCTAAAATTCAGTGTAATTTATAAACCTTTCGTTTACATCAACACCTCATAAATTCAGAAATATAAAGTAGATAAACATAATTTTCCTGTTATAAATCAGTGGGTTCTATCAACATAGCGAGATGTCACGTCATTGAGCGGCGATTCAGTCCGCGGTGGCATTCGGCCGTTCCCAAACATCTTGTGGGTGTTGTATATCATCTCCGCAAATTAATACCGCGAATAAATCACAAAGAATAAAAGAAAACAATGTTAATGCATATTTTAATGACAAATACAGGAACTGAGTAATGTGTGCGAACGTTTAGAATGTCAGCTAGTTTTTTAGCGACAATAGTTTTTCTTGAATTTCGTTTTATATTTAGAGTTACATTCTTAGCGGCGAATTAAAATGAGATTGATATCAATTTATATAGTTTTTGAGATCAGATAAGCATAGGTATATTTATGAAATAATACAGCTGTTCAGACATTTCTTAGGACAGAGCAGACATAATTTTAAAATTAATAGTCTCAAACATCGCATACAAACGTTTAAAACGACTGAATATTTAAAGAGTCACTTATGCGGTCAGTTGACTGAATCGAACACAGTAAATCTGAGATTTGCATAAAACAATAACTGTTTATAAGACCGAGTGTAACACATACATGATTCATATTATTATATTCGTCACATGACTGGTCCTAATTCTGCCAAAAATAATTCCGAGCCGAAACCGCATTGTATTCGATACGAGCCGCGTGTTTAATCGATTATGTTTAGGTATCGAATTCGGACGGCGATATTTGCAATTTAATTGATCTTTTGACATTCGACACTTTTGATTTTCGTTTTAAATTTTTCGATAACAATGGCTGACCATGCTTTTGGAGCTTTTTTTTATTATTTGTCTAAATCTACAATAGAAAGTCGAAAGGAAATTGTAAAGCGATATCCACCGATATAGGTAGGGCTTAGTTCGTAAAACATTTAATAAAACAAGAGTGTAAGTGATAAAATAATGGAATGTAATAATAATAAATTGCGTTGTGGTCTTCAGTCGACAGGAAATCGTAACCAGTGATGATGAAAGTGTAAGTTAACTGACTGTTCATTTGAATACTCGATTACTGGCCACCTTTCATTTCAATTTAACACAATAAAAGCGAGCGATAAAAGTAATCGAGCATTTGTTTCCGAGAAGTATACGCAGTAAAAAAAGTATTGAGGGCGAGTAGGGGAGTGTGACCGCATTATAATACTAAAACACGAAGACCGTCCGTCCCCACCAGGCTCAGCCAGCCTATTGTTGTCCGTCTGTCCATCCGCATCAAATACGCCCGTAAATCATATTCGTCGTAAATTCAATACGAGTTACAATGAAAGATCTGTTCTTATTTGAATCTCAACGAATTTCGTGTGTGACATTCTTTATGAAACATAATTGTATGAACACTTTCGACCGCTTTGAGAGGACGCGCTCTTACAATTTGGTACGCAAATTATTGCAGTGCAGCATACATATAATGGCGTTTGTGTATAAAGTACAGTACCCTGTGGGTCTGGAAATCAGGAAAAATAAATATTCTTTCTCTTCGTGCAATTATGGTGTATTATAGAGCAGAATCACAAATTGCACAGTAGCTATTGTTGCGTGGTCGGCCCCACACATCATCGCGTGTTTATGCGACAAGCACGTACAGTTTACTTTGTCGCGGCGACATCTGCGGTACTCCGCTAACTTAGTACGTGAATGATAGGTCCTTATTACAAGGTTGTAAGGTTCAGAATGAAGGAGATGTGTCAAGCGTTAAAAGGCTGTTGATTGTACGTTTAATTCTATATGTAGCGTGTAATGTAAAAGGGTTTTATTGAATTTGTTTAAAACACTTGACAGAGATAAAAAATGGTACCTACTTATATGTTTCAATCGATTAATCGATACAGTAATATTTTACTTGAAAATCGATATTGCAAGGTAAGTGACGTTTACAACTTGGACGGCTTCATCGGAGGTCTTGTAAATTACCAATTTGTTATCTAACAAAAACAAATACGTGACCACCTACACAATATGGAGACAAAGCACACACGACTACCATCTTTAAGGCTTAGCATTTAAAGTTTATTTTCCTTTGCTAGTGATGTAGAACAGTGACAAAAAAGTGATAAGTCCTTTGTAATCCTTCTGACGCCACTGAGGTTTAGACCGAGTTAATTGCTTTGAAATAGTTTTTTTTTTTCAACTAAATGTTTTATTATTGTACTCCGTCTACCTGAATTGGTGGAGACAGTATCACTAAGCTGCAATAGATACGTAGACGTAGAAAAAAACTCGATAATTTGTCGACTGACTCACGATTCAGCAATGTTATCGATACATGGAATGTTTTTATCGAATTCTGTTTGTTTTGGTTTGTCGGACTTAATTAAGATATTCAGTTACTACGAAATCTTACTGATAGGTGGAGGTTTGGTACTTTTTTATGACATAATATTTGGGTTAAAGATTATGTAATTGGCAAAAATATATCTTCATAACTTAGATATTTACGTATGGTTTTCAAATACTTACATAGGCACCTCTTTTGAAAATTGATGTGGCCTATTCATACTTTAATAGAACTTTTCAATAT
This sequence comes from Helicoverpa zea x Helicoverpa armigera, assembly GCA_033682625.1. Taxonomy (NCBI): domain Eukaryota; kingdom Metazoa; phylum Arthropoda; class Insecta; order Lepidoptera; family Noctuidae; genus Helicoverpa; species Helicoverpa zea x Helicoverpa armigera. The sequence goes on from JAWIIS010000011.1 coordinate 7,373,732, forward strand.
TATAAGTGCATGAAGTAAAATTTTCAATCACAAAGTAAACCACAAAAAAAGCTAATATTGTCATGATCAACCTTATTTTATGACACTGTCCATTTGGCACCAGTCGGACGCCGTCGGGTATTTCCACAATGAAATCTTTTACTAATACCGCCATTGTCTATCATGTGCTTCTACACAAACATCCCAATTTCTTTTCAATATCCACAGCCCCTATAAAATATAACAACAGAAAAAAATACCCGTCTTACATTTTTTTCATTCAATGTCGCGTTACTTTCCGAGAATCTGAAACGGCAATCTAAAATTTCAAATTACGAACAATGACTTCGAATTTTAAAATTCATAATTTCTTTTTCTTTTAACAGTTTATTGCCAGTTCTAAAATAAAAATCTCCCATTCAAACTAAAATAGTGTTGTATCAATGTAAACTAATTACACAGAACTATTTAAAATGTACGTGTTAACCAAAATAGGTTTGCAGCCGCCTTATTGAAGGCAATAAGTAAGTACAGTTCGTTCAAATAAAACGTTTCAAGTTATTAAACGGCCCCACCACACCCAACAAAGGACTATTCTGGTAATGTCAACACGCGTTTCCGTCGCAAACGAGGCATAAGGAAACAAATGAAGTAAAACAAATGATTCGCAACTTTGTTACCGATTCATGAATCGATATCGATAAGTAATCAACCCCCTACTATGGGTTTCCGATGCGAACGATTTTCATAAAATTTAAACCAGATCAATTTTTATTTAATTATGATCAATATTTATTTGTGAGTATTGATTTTTATTCAAGTTACAGTCCCTTACACAGTTTCATTCAACAAATGAAAAAAATGTCTTATTGGTCGGTTCTTGACATTCAACCACCGACTTTAGCAAATTGAACTTTCTACCATCATCATTGGCACCTTCAAAATAATCTTATTTACTGGCAACATAATGTACCAAGGAGTTGACCTAACAGTTTCCAGTCAGTACTAACTTCATTTACAGCTAGGCTAGCCCTTCCCGATATCGATCGTGGCTCCTTCGCAATTTGCCGATCGCTAGATGACGTTTCGCGGAAGCAGTACTCGGCGTCACGCTGCTCTCGCGCACCCAACATTGCTATATAATTTATTGGCTATTTCACTGTAATTGTACCTTCGCCGCCCTCTGCTCAATGTTTCTGTTTCTTAGCGTGTTCGAATACAATGTTTAGGTTTGCTTATTTGGAACTTAATTTGGTTCTATTGGTTAGGGTGGTTCAGTTTCTGTTTGAAGTTCTAATACCTAAAAATGTGTGTAGATTTTTTTTCAAATTTGAATCCAATTCAAGTTCTTCTGTGTCAATAATGCCAGCTTCATTTCTGTCTCCCACTTTACCCACCACAAAGTTTCCACTCTCAAGTTACATAATAGATCGTACAGATCCAGATATTGACAAACTCATTATAATTGGATGAGTGCACTGGCTGCCAGTGCTAGCGCTAGTCACGGTACTTAACCGTCAGTTGAGCGGACAAACACGGCGGTCCCTGCGGCGAGTGCCTAATTGTTTTCATCAGCCTTTCTATTGATCGTGTCATAATATTAGTGGAGCTTTATCTTATTATACTTGTTAGGGGAATGTTATCAATGGACCGTGGATTAAGATGTTTCGGGTTTGCAGCCAATAGAACGTTTCATCAGAGCTTGAAGAAAATTCGGGATGAAAACAACGTTGAGCTGAGAATATAAAACGTAATCACACAAGGTGCTAAACCGGTTCAGATTAACTTCTGTTTGTGAGGAGACTATGACTTTTTAGTAGCAATTATTTTTGAAGTTTTCAAATCAACACAGCATCTTTGCTTTCACAGCCTGCCGTATCTTGATTTAAAAAAAGAAGTCGCTTACAAACAAACATACAAACATACAGGTGAAGCTAATAAAAAGCGTGTAATGAATAAAAGCGTCGAAGTGTTAACAATAAACGGGGTAAGATTGAATTGATTTAGATACAAAAAACAATAAAAAGCAGGAACAAATAAAAATGTTATTACCTTGATGAAGTCCAATCGACAAGATCTTTTCATAAAACATTCATTTCCAGTAATTTTAGCACCATTGTGGTGAATCTTAAGTGAATAGCTGGGGGAAGTAATTGTGTGGTACTTAATTAAAATAATAGTGCAATTGTCGCGATTGCATTGCTCCGATGTATGTCGTGCATCACACCTTAACATCTTGATTTGTAACTACGAGTGTAACTGTGGGTGTGCAATTTTGAGTTTAGTCTTTGTCGGTAGCCGGACCAAATGACTTTATATGAAGTAGGTAATTGTAGCACGCGACTTTTTTTTCTGGCATCTAGCATTTGTTTTACTTGGGTTTAAGTTTGCTGTATGGACGAACATAAAGGGAGTAAGGATGTATAAAAAAGAAATAGGTAGATGTCGAAGACAACGGAAAAGGATAGATCATCGGAATGTCTAAGAATTATAAAACGGTTTCAGCGTTCGTTGTTGTTCTCGGCTATTATAATTCCTTGCAGTTAATGATTCAGTAGTATTTACTAAAACTTTATGTATTTATACATCAAAAGTGTCCGAAATAGTTCCACCAACAAAGACTAAAACAATTTTGTTTTAAAATGAAATCAAGATTATTATTTAAACATAACATGAATTTATAAACTGTACGAAAAACTCGGAATCGAAATAGTCCAATGTTGTAATGGTCTAATTCCAGATAAATGGAATAATGTGGAGGTCATGTGGTTGGCTCTGAACCGCCACATATTGTGGACCGGGTAACTCGACACTGACAACTCATTTATTCAGAATTTAATGTACGTTATCACTGGTCAAATTGAAATGTATTTTGATAGATATTTTAACGTCTTCTTCAAATTAATTTCGAATATTTCCACTGACCAGAATAAACGGGTTATGTGACAAAATATTGTGCCGATTCGATTCGTGTTTTCGCATTCCGCTGTCTTGTGACTTTGCAGTCACATTGTAGCCGGTATCAAGTGTTTACCCATTGGCCTATTTTGATGTCAACAAACGGCGATTCCCTCCTGCCGGTGACTAGACTATAAATAAAAACGGCCACGATTAGCGTGTGTCTCATTAATCATTCAGTGTATAGTGTCAAAACACGTCCACGCACTCTGTGATCTCGGTACCATTCAAAAATTACACTTTCCAACGTTCTCTTGTGTTATAACAGAAACGCTGGAAGCTAATTGCTTTTAAATTGTGTTTCTTTTATTTTTTTCTTCATATGAAATAAGTAGGACACTTGAACTCTCTTTCAATTCAGTTTGTCACATAAGATTAACTACATAGATTGTCGTCCCATTATTATAATTACCTACGTACTTGTGTCAGTTCTTCAGCACAATGACAAAGTTCCAGTGCCTGACTGTATCCACATAATCAAAATACAATAGTTCATATTTATTATTGGATTGCGGAAACGTGTTTGGCTCTGTTCCATCGTGTGGTTATTGTAAAATTTCCACGGGATCAAAAACATGATGAAGGTATTACTCAAATTGTACTTGTGAACTAAACGAGACTTGGGCTACCGCGCATGCATCATGTTAATTTCCTTTACAGTCGCCATTAGAGCAGTAATGATTTGATTTAGTTCAGTTTAACACAATGTGTGGAGCGGCGTCGTCGGCCACGTGCCAACATCCATAATAACAACACTTGCCCACAATTAGCCGCGAGGTGGATGATAAAATAATTCGCCATGTCTCACCAATCGCTTTATGTATAGCATTGTTTCAACATGATCTATAGCCGCTCTTTGATCAAAGGCGGCTGCAACCGTTACAGTTGTTTCGCGAGAATGATATTAATCAAACACATTTATTGCGGTCGCATTCAAAATTAACTGCCGTATATTAAATTTAAGTTCTGAGAAATGTTGGCTATCAAATATTTCCTACAATAAACCAGTTGGGTCCGCTGTTAAACTACCCGGATTCTTGTGCCATCTGAGCATTACAACCACAATAATGGCAACGTCACAATTTTGGATTGCAGCCAATGCTCTATGGACATTTATTATGGTTAATATAATAATGTCATTTAGCTCTAATAACATGTCGTTGTTGAGCACTTGCGCCGCAGTAGCGTCGGGAATCAACCGCGCACCTATTATGATGCGATTCGTAACGCGCGCACTGTTAAAACAGATGTGGCTCGCGCTCGTGCTTCTAATACATAAATGAAATAAAATAAATAACAAAGCACCAATCAAAGAATTCAGCCGGCAAACAAGAAGACATGAAATCTCCCGCGACGTCTGTCAAATTAGCATCACAAACGAAAATAGCGTCATTCTAATTATTTTGATGACTCAACCGAAATACAATTAATCTTGCCGCTTCTGTGAACTGTCCAAGTGACGGACGGACGAAAATATCGTCGCATTTCGCGATAAATAAACTTGTGAGTCGAATATCGGATTTCGATTCCATCGGTGCTGCGTATCAAAGATTTTATACGCGTGTTGGATGCGGGCAGCGGAGCGCAATGCCGGACGCGCCGCCACCGGCGCACGCGCTCGCTGTTACACGTTACTGCACTGCCTGCCAACGTACACGAAATTACTGAATCTGCACTGGAAATGCCGGCCCAATAGAAACTGCAAATTCAGCCGCAGAGACCATCAGATCAGCAACATCTGCTCATGAGGCTGCCAACATAATTTTAGTAACAATCTTCATTCTGACAGGATTGAATCGGAGACTTGGTGCTATCTAGTGCCGCCGTATCCCAGACCGGAAATCAGCTGTCGTATCCCGATTCCTTGTGGGAGATCGGCCAATGCGTCCGAGTCTACGATTACATTAGATCGAGTTGGTTCCTAGAGTTCTGATTGGAAACTCGAGACGGGTTGTGTTCGCCGGAACACTGTCTCAGTTAATTAGAATGCTTTGTAAGAATAGATTTGCCATCGACTTTCGAATCTTGCTCTACAATGATTCATCTCATCAGCAATCATTACGTCTACTTACAATTGTTACTTTTATCTTGATGCGTCGACGCGTTTTATTCATAACTATAATTCATCTGTCGTCTTCTAATCTGCCATCAGTCTTATAAGACATCAAAGTTAAGAAAAGAACAGCAACATCAAGTTGAATTTCCCAGAATATATATAATGATCATATTTCGAAAAGGCTTGTCATAAACTTCAGCATAAACCACGAGTTCATGTACCGATTTGTCACACTTGGTTTCGGTCGTAACCCTATTTCAGCTTATAAGTTTTCCTATCGATATCCTTGAGAAGTAAAGGGGCGTTAATGTGTTTTATAGCTAGTCGTCATCGCGGTGATACAGTGAACAGTGGCTCATTGTCCGCGTGACGGTGCGTCTGCGCCGCGTCTAGCGTCGATCTGGCCGCTCGTAAATCACTCGCGCCACAAATTGGAAACCACCTCTAAACAGCTCGCCTCTATAAAAACCCCAAATAATAACTTCGGATCTAAATCTCATAAAAATATGATTTCCAGTATTTTTCGAGTGGGCTTTTAATCCCGTCGTGGTTTTACGATGTTGTAAAATTTGATTAATAACAGTTGTGTGTAGGTCTACAGAGGTCGGACATTGTTGCTGTGACCCATTTACGGGGCGTGATTGCGCCGTATTTTGGCGGTGGCGCTCTCCAGACCAAACAAGCCGAGAATGGCGTGACCCTGTAACGTGATTCATTTTAATCAAGGCCTCGTTCACTTACGTAATAAGAAACTGCTTCTAAACCCCTGAAATGGTTGTCGCCAGAACTAAAGTTATTTGACTGCTTGAGTTAATAACCATATAAATTATCCGTGCTCACAAAATTAATCCATCTGTCGCTAGGATAATTTATTGTCTGTATCTGTCTCTGTTTTCTAAGTTTATGTATTTACTCTAGTAAAGTTAGGCTTAGTTTTATATCGGTAATGTATGTAAGTAAGTATTACGGTTTAATTACGTCTCCACCAAACTTTTGGGACAAGAATAGTATCTGTGTTACATGGTCCACTTGACATAATCAGATGTACCTACATTGAATTAAAAATAAAACACTATCGCGTGTGTAGGCGTGACAATAAGTCATTATGTATGTAGGCACAGCCGTCAATCCACGTCTGCTGTCACTTCAATTTTTCTATTCTATTTTTCTCTTATTTTCTGTTGGATTTCCACATTGCGGCGTCTGCGCCGGTTGCGACGTTATTCCACGATCCGTCACATGATTTGAACGGTATCGGATTTAGCTCTTGACAATGAAGGGACGTTACCAAGTTCTTTTTTTATTAGTACTCTGTATATTTAGATTTGATTCCGTTTTTAAATTAGTTTTTTGCTCAAAGGAGTTTGGAATGGGGGACTTTTTTCTTTTTCTTGTGGTGTTGTATCCACATTGTCTTTTACACAGCTTTGAGTGTTTTAGGCACGTGTTATTACTTCCGCATAATATGTGACACTAAAAGATCTAATTCTAAAAATATTGATTGCTTCATCTGTATAAATAAATAAAAAATACAATATAAAACTGTGAAGCAGTAATTCATCTCAAAATATTTACACCATTTCCTTACATTGATAACATAAACTGTAATGGGCTGCCACAGTCGATACATCTCGTTACGAATCGAATTTATTCATCGGCATATATTTTATAGTGTTGGCCTTGGGCCCAGGCCCGCCGCGGGGGCCTATAAAATCACACGGATAAATAAGCACACGATCGGGCCGTAATTAAAAACATAACTTATTAATATCGTTTATTAACGCTCGCGGTCGTACGCGCACTCGACTCGTCCCGTGCCTCGTTCACACGTCTCGCACCTTCTCCCGATAAATCTACTATGTCTTCGATTTCATTATAATTGTCTTATTTATTGCTTATAGCGTTCTCGAAATCATGTTTGATTTAATTTGATTTAAGTTGGTTAGTTTGTGAATGTTAATTTGGTTGTTTTGTGCCAATATTTGAAATCAATGCGCAAATTAATGGTACAACGAGTATTTGACACTAATTGACAAGTCAGAAGTTTTGCAATTGATTGTTTTGAGCAGGATTAATTACGTGAAATACTTGTGAATGTGTTCTATGAGGAATGTGGAGCTTGGGGCGTTTGTAATATCATATTTCTTTGTACAATTATTTCGAGCATTGCTTCACGGGGTGGAGTAACATGTTTATACTCATTGCGTGGTCCAATAATGTGTGAATTACTATCGGCGGCCCGCCGGCATCTGCAATATTTATAAGACAGCTAGTCGCGTGCTGTTCAACATGATTTGTATTTATTTAAACACATGCTATCTAGTTATGTCTTGGAAGTTATTAATGACAATTTGTTACTCATTTGATAATGTCAAGTGATACTTTACAGGATACATTCTATGACCTTTTTTTTAAAACCCTACTTTTACTTAAACTGATGGTAACAAAAACACATACTTACCTACTGCAGGTTAGGTACAGGAAATTTTCTAAATATCTAAAGACTTATAACATTAGACTCTTTTGTTACAATTTCAATAAGTAACCTTATCAGTAAATACTTAGATATACTGAAAGTTTATACTCGTGTCCCAAAACAACAATAGTGGCTAAGGCGAGAAGAGAACAATAAACTGACTGATTTATTTTAATAAAGTAATTTATGGGCCCTTACAAATTGGCCTCATGACGGCCGCCTTATCGAGTGGCGAGAATCGATAAAATCGTTGCCGATGTATCGATACAAGGTTATTAATGGTGAGCTTATTGTACTCTGTAATGAGATAACATTTGTTTTGTAACTACTTGTCGTTGTGGTGAAGTGGTTGTAATTGTTGATTAATTTGGCAAAATATTTTGTTGAAGTAGGAAATATTTTATAGGACTAGAAAAAAGTGCTGAAGCTGAAGATGTTTGTTAGTACCTTAGAAGTGAAGGTTTCGGACCAAAAAAAAATATAGTCATAAAAAGGCAATTTTGCAAGAATGCACCCACGTTAATACGCAGTAAAATTCAGGAGAGTGTGAAAACAATTTTTTTTCGTCAATTGGACGTCCCATAAAGCAATCGTATCGACGATCGCTGATAACTCATCTGGTCGGATCGTAAATCGAAACGGCGTCCATAACTCGCGCGGCTTAATTACGAATAAATAAATAAATAATTGAATGTGAGCGGCCGCGGGCCTAATCGATCGTGTTCCGAGGTGTCTGAGGTGCTAACAAGGGCCCGCCAGCATTCGAACCGTTTGCTTTGTGATTCGACAGTCGACAGCGAAGCGAACACCCCGCTACCGCACCAGATAACACAATTGGATCCAACAATTTATTGTTATCATCTCGTTTGGTTAATTGATTTAGCTTTGCAGAAATAAGTTCTGAATATAATAAATTGTAATTTCTTCACGCTTCTTGCAGCAGATGTTCGATTTGGACTGGTTTGCCTTCAACACTTGCTACGCTATCGATTTCAGATATCACCTACTTATATCTTCCATTCAGCTTTTAAGAAGGTCAGGAGTCAGTTCCAGCCCATTGAAACGGACACCATCTAAACTTAGCCGCACGGAAGCCGCACATTGTTCTTTTCATAACGCTTTTTTCGTGTTGTCGGACGATTGACGCGTATCCATTTCCTCGGCCGAGAATAGTAGCCACCTCCTCGTCGTGCTATAAAATAAAGAGGATCACTCATCGGCCGCCGACCATCTAGATAGTAGGAGATGTCGCTGATTGCCGCTCGTTAGAATCTAATTAGCCCACGGATCAGTCATCACGTCTGTTTCAATATTAGAAAATTATTTCTGTTTGATTCGGCCTTCCCACTCAGTATGTTATTCGCGAAAAATCAAACGTCTGTCGGCGTGTCAGCTTGAAATGCAGCCTACACGAATTCGATTCGCTCATGTGACCATGTCTATAACAACGAGAAATATTATTAGTTAAAACAACGTTTGGTACCGTTCCTAATTATATCTGCGATTGTTTATTCAAATATCTAAGAAATCCAAGAAAATTATGAATTTATGTATTTCCATATCGGCTAGTGTTTCGCTCTATGTGACGATATTCGAACCAATTCGCAAAACCAGAACTGCAACTTTTAACTGAGTATTGACGTGTCCTGTAGTGAACTTTTATAAAGCCTATTTAATACATAACAAGGAAAGAATCGGGTTTTTTAAGGTTGACGACGTCATCTACATACATAATTAATTCCTTTGCCAAAGTTATTTGCCAAAAACTCATTCCTTGATCATTGTAAGATGTTTTTAATATTCTTAATTGAAAGCTAAATCCAGGTCAGTGCGAAGGTGTGCTTGATGGATGAGCAGCTAAATTACCTCTCCCCCCTACTCCACCCTGGCTTCCCCCACTAACGACCTGTGGACCAAAAGTGATTATTTATACTCCTGATGACAGCACTTCCGGCGTTATAACTGGTGATTAAGACGCTGCCCGATTGAAACCTAGAACTATTCGAATAGATACAGGTGCTGAATATATTCTAAATAATAAAATATGATTTGTAGCTGAAACTGAAGATGTGTATAAATACGCCGACGACGCGACGGCAGTCAGAGCTAGAGGTGTCATTTTCAAAAAATCTAAAGGAATGTGTTGACAGGTTTTGACGTGACAAATTTTGAAAATCTCACTCACAATACGGTAGTTTCCAACGAGTCAAATTCATTACTTTTATTTAACTGTCAAAAACTGTCACTTTCTTTGCAATATGTATGAAAGCGCAACTTATGACGTCACAGATTTTTCACATCAAACTGGATTCTTATTTAGCTTATATTATCAATAAAAAAATGTAATCAATTATTCCATCAAAACGATAAATGGAAGTGACATTATTTTTAGATGCTTCACTAAATGAATATGACAACGTAATTTATTTTTGACCTAGTCATCCACCCAATTCTCGTAACTATTAATCCGGAAGATAATGTTGTTACTTAATTATTCATAGCTATTTTTTCTTTTATTTTAACCCCGTCTATTTGTGTCATTGAAAGAGTTAAATTAACAGTTGGTACCTAATTATTATTTTGTACATTGTTTTGCTGTTATGACCTAGTCATCATTACAGGTTATTGCGTAAGTCAAATATTAACAGTATTAGTTAATATCCGCCGATCGACTAATCTAAAGGTGCCGGATACCCGTTATCTCTGTACACATGGCACCACAGCTTGCTAGTCTCTGAAACTCAAACAGAAATGTCACGACTGTGCGCAAGTACTTACAAAACTTTAGTTGACCGGTGTACATTATCTCATATCCGCGAAATGCAATTATGTGTGTCTTTCCCACGGATGTCTGCATTTGGGCATTGTTGGTTTTGTCACTATATTTAATTATTTTGAGATATGATTGCCGTTTACCTAAATAAAGCTTTTGATAACACTTACTTTCTTCTGATTTCATGGCTATCCTATCATCATTAAAAACATCAGACTTTATAGGTATAGTTTATATTATTAAACAACAAGGCTATCACAAACTTAATAAAATGATAGAACGTAACTCGAGTAGGCGTCACCGGCCCGCCCTAGATACCCGCCCGCCCTGCTGGCTGGGCGGATCTAATAGGGGAAAGCTTATTGCATTTATACGACTATATATTTGATAGGGAGTCGAATGGAAAAGGAGGAAATAGGGACATTGTATATAAGACGAGCAAGACACGTTATAAAATGATATATGATTTCAACATAATATGGATGTATTGACAAGTTATTAGTAAATGATAAAACAGCAAAAGAAATGATACTTAAAATGGCCCACGATATAGTGAAAAAACTTCATGGAAAACTTCACAATCAAACTATTGCGACACAAACCCACAAATACTTACAACAAGAAATCAATACAATATAATACGAACACGTATCTAAATGTAATCTTTTATATAGATATAGATAGGGACGAGGTGGGGCGGCCGGAAGCGGGCGATATAACGCCAAGATAAGTCCAACCTATCGCTTCATCAGATTACTGCACAAAGAATATCGATCCATCTCAGATACAGAATCGAAGTCTAATTCGATTATCTCAAATGTCAAAGTTCAGGGTATTCAATTTCGTTGAGCAAAACTACTTAAAGAATACCTGGTGAAGATGCCGTGAAAAAAACTCGAGCGATTTTGATGAAAGCTGATTTATTTGATGCATCTAAAATCACATGCTAAGCAAAGGACAATATAACAGAAAATATAATAGTTCAAGCGATAAAGTTTAAACAAACAAACAAGACGCACATAAAACTTCGAAGCTCAATCTAAAATTTAATATCACTAAACCAACATCCATCAAAAGCGACTCTCATAACACTATTCATGAGAGAATCAATAATAATAATTGTCCTTTCTTCTCGTTTATAAACCACTGTCGAATGTCACCGTGTGCCTGCAGCCCATCTTCGGATCCATTTATGTAAATGCAGCATTGTGGCACACACCTCATTTGTTCTATCTGCCAAGCAGTACCATTGTCAAAACTTGCCCTTTGACTGCATTGTCTGTTTTTTGTCAACCAACACCAGATTATTTTATTTCCGTTATAGGTTATTCTCATTCTGTTGTCTCATGTTTATCAATATTAGCTCCATTCACTTTTTATTCTGATTCTGATTCCTTTATGATTTTATTGTGATATGCTAGTTTATTATTTCATGGGCGCGGACCGTTAAACTTGGTTTCAAAGATGACGTTTACCACAATAGATTTATTGGATGGCTTATACGCAACATGTGGCTTTGGTACTGCGTAGCATATTTTACTAAGGACTGACTTTAAACCGTATGAAGAGTTGTATAAATAATTCAAATCCTAGAAAAACAAAGACTGTTTTTTCACAAATACATATTTTAATGGGTTATTAGGAACAAAATTTCGTTGAATAAACTCCGTAGGTGTTGGTATCAAATGTGCTTCGTCACCGCTGGGACGCCGTTCCGTATTGTAATTTAAATTGTCATTCAAATTACCATTGAGGGGAGACAGTAAACGCGGTGGCACTCGAATTCTCGACACCTTCGTCTAGACACGACCAAAACATGGCGGTTTTATGAATTCTATTATTGCGTACCAGTGACACTGGAATATGTTTTGGAGAAGCGGTTTTACAATGATGAGGATAATTTCCATATAGTCAAATTACAGGATAATCCCTAACCCTGACGCGAACCTGAAACATTTTATGGGATTTCTTCAAAACCAATCTTAGCCCTGGAACATCGTAAACAAAGATTAGCAACAGTGTATTACAACAAAAGAACTGATACACAAATTAAGGGTTTCCATCGCGATGATATTTTACGATAGCCGTAAGCGACAAAACGAGGGCCATAAAAGAGAACATGTAATAAGTACAAATTGTAAAGTGGTGGCATCTCACAATAGCTGCTTAGTAGGTCTAGTTCGTTCAGTCTATGACACTACAGGAGCTAAAATATAGTTTGCAAAGTTCAATTCGATTAGAAAGATCAACATGATGATGTTTGTCGATGTATAATTACGCAGTGCAGTGGAAACAACATTGTAAGCCTCAGACTCGTTTTGTCGGTCAATTTTCTCTGCGCCCATAAAAAGCGTAAACATGACTACGTTAATAATAAATTACATACATCTCAGGCAGAAGATACTGCCATTCTGAAACAACAAATGCTAATAATTACTTTTCAGATAGTAAATGTTCCAAGGGTCGAGCCGTACTCGGCGCTGCTCACGATCGGAAACAATGCATAATATCGATCCTCTTAGAGACTTATTGTGGAATAAATCCGAGAAGCTTCTTTATTTGCAGTACATCAGTGGCTTTGTTCCGATATTTGGTATGATTGTTCCGACGAGCCTCGTGCGTTAAGTGAACATTTTACTGCATCGAACCGTCGCGTTTCCATAGATTTAGCTTCTCCTTTAAATAAGTGAAATACGTTTATAGTATTCGTTCGTTAACATTGTGAGCGCTCGCGCAGGGTTATTGCAATCACATTATGTTAGTATTGTTTGTATCTGCGGAGTGTCATAACGGAGGCACGTCGCGTCGGATAGCTCGGCTTTACGGCCGTCGATAGTTGCCACCTTCGTTTGGAGGATTCCATTGTTGCATTCATCGCAATGATCCGGCGTAGTCGCATCGTCGTCTTTCAGCCGCATCCGACATTTCCATTGTTGCAATTTTATTGCCGGTGTTACCGTGCTGGCGGAGATCGTAAAGCACGCAACAGCGCTCGATACTATCGGCGGCGAGCTCGGCTGGCTGATGGCTGATGGGCCGCGCGACCGCACCGCTCCACATAATCGCGCGCCACCGCCACCGCAGCCGCGATTTTCATTCGTTTCTAATAAATTGATACGAGGGCTACGCGACGCGCCATTGGCCGGCTCGCTCCCCGGGCCTCGATCCTCGGACCCTGACCGTAAATCAACTTTACAACCTTTAATTACAGATATTTGCCGTCTCATGTGAGCGTACGGGATATCGGAGGGCTGTGCTCGCGAAAATATAGCGTAATAATGGGTATTGACCCGTAATGGCTCGCCTGTAGGTACTATCGGCCGCCTTTGTCTTGATTGTTCGAGCGAGAGTATATTCTTTTCTGAATGATTGCCAATTACATCGAATGGCCTCCTGAATTCCACTGAGAGCGATACTTTAATCTTTCTCAGTTTTGATTTGCATTCGAATAAATGATTTATGTGTTATTGGGTATAAGATCCAGGGTTTATGTTGTGACGTTCTTTGATTCATTGGTGGTTTTTAATGTTGTCAAATCCGTAGCGGGGATCGTGCTCAAGTGTAATAATTACAAGTAGAAGTGAGTGCAGGAGTGGGCAGGGACGCCACAATGTTGCACCGGATAGGGCCGGCCGCTGTTTTAATGTCTCTCAGACGGAATTACGCTGGATTGTTCTCAACTTTACTGCCCCCTTCATGATTGATCGTTGTATCCTCGGCCTTATGTCATTCTCGCGCCGTATCTCCTGGAATTTGTACTACAAGCAATAAATATTACATTGAATTATGGTAATTTCGCGAAATTATATACTATATTATGAGCACTTTACTGGCGCTGTGTATTATTAGGTTTCTTAACCCTTATTACTTACGAAATTTCAATATGTTTCGTAATGTGGTTAAAGTTTATGAATATTAATCTGTGTTCAATAATAATTATTTGGTCGTATTGGGGAGGAGTTTTTGTTCTTGTTATGCACATGTTTTGTTCTGAAGTGTAGAAATTAACACTAGAATGATCGTATTTCTAAATTAAAAGCTCGCTGCGAGGGGCAATAAATTCTTCCGCCCATAAACTTATAACGACTGTCTAAATAGAGGCTAGCTGTCGTTTATAGCCTTAATACTCGAATAAGAAATAAAATAAACACCATGCACTTGTGTTTTTGATGCATTTTGCACACCCTTTTTAATCGTAAATATTATTAAAGTGATTTTATAATGTAATATTAGAGTGAAGGGAATTAAAATGAAATAATTAACTGGGTTTTTATGTAACAATAGTGTTGTAATTTACTTCTGAGTGATGGCAGAATTTTTTTAATTTCCCATTATTAGCTTCTACCTTAAAAAAAAGTTTATTTATAAAACTATTTATTCGTTATTTTATCTGATTTCGGTATGAGTTTATTGTTCTCTGTGAAGCGTGTGTTAAAGATAAAACATTCCACGATGACTTTGGCGATCTTTGGATCTATTATTTTATAACAATTTTGAAAAAATAATGCAGTCAACCTGTATACAGATTTAGGCAAATTGTAAGTATTTTACATTATGAGATAATACGGGTTTATCTGTCACATTAACGTGAATTTATCCGCAATCGTAAATGTTTAACTGTTGTAGTAGAGTTTCTGTAAATTTTGTTAGTAGATTATTACCTATGCGTGCAGTGCGACTCAGAATAACTGACCTCACATAAATTCATCATTATCATTAATTATTTCATTGCTATCTCTACTTATACCTACATAAAAATAATGGTGTAAGCACATAAATGGTGTTTAACCGTTTAAGCAGTCTTACTTAGACAAGCCTGAGCACAATAGGAAACTACCTATGTATCAAATTAACTAATCCAAGCAGCGTACGAATTGCGAAACAAATTCCTGTGGAGTTAATGTGCAATTAAACGCGACTGAGACCGACCACTTGGAGTATTACCAACACTCTCGAATAATTGAGATTGATCGAGTCGTGAATCGAGTGGGGCGGCGCAATCAAAAGCGTATCAGACCAATGGGAGGCCGGGCCGGGCTGGCGAGCGCCGCTCATTGGCCCGCCGCGGGGTTGTCGGGCTCCAAGGGCCTTGATACTGCTCTCGATAAGCGGGAGGCGTTGAATGTCGATTCGATCGATTATCGCCCGTGTCGTCGCGCGCCGTCGACCGCCGCGCTAGTCGCGCCGCGCGCTGCACTTGACATTTTGATGACCCTCGCACCGTCATTAATACGCTTGTGTCATCACAACATTTTATCACCGTATTTAATAACCAAATCACCATTTTACACTAATAAAACGTCGCTCGGAATTTATTAACGCACCTTAACCAAATTAAATTTCCAACTTAATCTGGCTGTAAAACGGTGTGCAAATCAAAGTTGCAATCTGCAACACTTAAAAGAGATTAGTCGGCTAATCGGCTGTTATTTACAATCCTTTATCAGCACTTGGAGGCGTTCGGTTAGACGATTTACGACAGTCGCGAGTTGCCAACACAAAAGAATTAGCCTTTCTAAGCGACACCGAGTGCCAATAAATATCGGGCGAGGTGCGAATAATCGCGAGCAACACTGTAGCGGGGAACACTCGGAATTTATTCCGTACGCAGTTCCATAAAGCGTACGTTAGTCCAGTGAAATTCATAATACAAATTTAGCGTAAGGTTTCGTAGGAAAAGCAATAATTTGTCACAATTGGGCACGATTAGATTGGCTCCGCTGGCGATTTGACATAGGTCGTAAATAACGCTTCGGGCGGCCGAATTGAGTGAGCCGTCAGCCGCGCTCCGCTGTGTGGGCCTTTATAAATGGTACGTGTATGCAAATAGCGCGCGCGGCTCGGCGCACGCGCATCGAATCGCGCGTTTTCCGCCGCCGGCGAGCCGCGCGTTTTGTGGAAATCGTTATTGGGGTGATTGCTTTCATAAACAATAGCTTTTGTCCACGGGTTCTTGTAAGCGCAGTGTTATTTAGACGTAACGGGACTGCCGGCCCCGCCTGATAACGCGCCCAGCGTCTATGCAATGTTGTTTAGAAGCCATTCGATGTTGGAAATCGTGCTTTATCTGTACCATGTTCAATTGCGGGTAATTTGTATTATGTATTTACGATATTCTCGTAATTCACCGTAACCACTGACCCATAAGTTTCCCAGACTCATTTACCTCTGATTTCGTCATGTTGTACGGCACTCACTAAAATGTAACAACAGCTACTTTTCCTAACTTCTAGAAGATTCCTCTTTGTACCTACTTAGAAATTACTTACTGTGAATTTATGTTTACAATTTAACTAGTTATATAAAATTTATGACATCACTAGTATTTATTTAAGGCGACCTTTAAGTCTTACTTTATTAATACCATTGCACTGAACCATAGAAAACTTACACATAATCTTGCACATCAAAGCGAGGTGTACTATCAAACGATGACCAGCGTACTTTGACACCTGGGTTCTTAAGTTTATGAATAAGTGTATTGAAAAGTCAGAGGTCATGTTATTGTGGGTGAAAAGTTGGTCATAAAAGTCGCTATCGGACTCAAAGCAACTTAGTAGGGGCAGTAAAGGTTGTCAACGTGCTGTGACGAGCCTGGGTGGCGAGTGCAAGGCGAATCGAGAGAATCGATAGTCAGAATTAGTGATGCACGAATATCGATTTGCGAATCGAACTATTGTTTCGCGAAAATCGGGAAATGGATGACACATCAACGGAAAACAAAAAAATCGTAGCTTTACTTTTATAATGTGATGATGATATCAGGAAAATTCCTGAAATTAAGTTTAGTTTGAGAAAAAAGAATACTACCTATATGTAATTATTTACTATGATACCCTTTGGATGTGTAAATTTAAGGTAAGTATCTAGGTATGTTTCTTAGGTCTGGTGCCTCTGAAACATCAAAAACTGCAAAATATAGGTAATAAATAAAATATTTTCAGGGGCCCAATGTGATTTTTGGTCGATTTACATAAACCTTATAGTATGGAACCCTTTGTGCACAAATCAGACTCGAACTTGACCGGTTTTTTACCCCTGATCCACTCACAGAAGTTGATCATGAAGCATGAGTCATCCATTGTTATATTTTCTTATTGACTTCACGTTTCAGTTTACGCTATCCTATTAGTATTTAGGTGTTACCGTTAGTCATGCGTTGTTGATGATCGAAAATAAGTACTCGGAATTTCCAAATAATTCTTGTAACATTCACGTTTCTGTAATTTCCATATGAGGTAGGATTACCAGTGTATTGAATTTGATGTTTTACATCATTATCTAAATGGTGTTGGATTTTCTGTCTGCTGAAGAGTGTTAATTGTAGATTGCTTGTTGCTGAAAAAGTATGTACATAGGTAGCTGTACTTACCTATTTTTGTTATTTGGATTTATCTGTTTTGACCTTGATCAGATCTTGATAGACCAAGATCAAAGGCCCTATGATCAAGATCAAACTAGATTTAAACTTGAATATTTTGGGTTTCCTTTACTGCTCTTTGGTTATTTCCCCATTAGCTAAACACTTGGCAGGTTAAGAGCGTGTACGCTCGGCGCGCGATGTCAACTTTAGGTAATTCAACGCAAAAAACCGCGCAGACTAGAGTCGCGGCTGTGTGCGTGCCTATCATACTTCACGTATAGTCACACAAACCATTTTGATCCTTTCGAGTGAAATTGGTAGAACAAAAAATATATTATTTAGTAAATAGTTAATAGCGGGAAAATAGTGTAAGTCTATTTATGTCTAAAATATAAAAGCATGAAAATAAGTCGTTAATACTTACACTCTTTTGCAAAAAAATCGGGCACCTATGAAAACCTTGGTTTTGAGGACTTTCTGTATATTACATACAATTTTCAACAGTACTAAATAGTCGACTGATGATTAATGACAATGTTAAGAGTTTCTGTATTTTAACCGATTTCAAAAAAAGAAAGGAGGAGGTTTCAATTAGATTGTTTTGTGATTGTTCTCAATTTGATTGTTCTCGATTTCTCAAAGACGCCTGGACCGATTTGAAAAATTGATTGTTTATATGAATGGTCCAGTCCATCCAGACCGAAAAATTGTGGTCAAATGACAACAATTGCCGGAAAGCCAAATATTGGTGAAGAGCTTGGGTTTACCATTGCAAATAAAGTTTTAAGTTATCTATCCTATATGCTTCAAAAGTTATTCGAGATCAAAAGTCAAAATTTGGGTACATCCAAAATGAAAAAAAAAAAAAATAGCTCGATTGGTAACAGACATCTGCAATAAGTGATTTCTAGCCTAAGGAGTCCGCCATATTGGATTTAGACTCGCGACACATTTTTTTTCGAGTTATTCATAGCAAGCCCTTTCATTTGATACCCATATCGTAGGAATGCATTAAAAACATTTTTTTCTCCATCTTGGTTATACCGCCATATTGGATATAGAATCATACATTGTCATTAAAACTGAACATTCAAACAAAATTTCAACTCAATCGAAAAAAAAAAATGCTTTAAAATTGAGCTTTAAATAAAATAGTAATGTATCAAGATTTGTTGGTCGCGCTTGAAATGTACTCTATTCTCGGTATCCACGGCAGAGGTTATTCACCCTACGCGATGTGACGGAGCGACACGTCCTCTCTCTGTGAAGCCTTGCGGCGGTCTGGTTTGAGTTGACTCGCGTGCAGCGTTTTATAGTAGTTTTTAAATAATTTATAAAAAAATAAAAACGAGCGATTAAATTATAATATAAAGTTTATGTTTTAAAGAAAGAGTTATATTACTATAGTAAATAATTGTTATATTAAATTAAGTAAGATAGATAGGTAAAAAAAGCATTTGAAATTCACAATTTTTCACATTGTTAAAATATTTTTTTCTGAAAGATAGAGACCTAAATCAAAAAATGTTTTCAATTAACTATATGCATGGGGATTTCGTCTATGAGTAAAAAAATAAATATGATTAGATTTGCCACTGTTTCCACATGAATTTAAGCTTCGAAATAGACGCTGAACGGGAATTTTATAAAACATCTGTTACGTTATAGGGGTTTTAAGTATTTAAACTACACAAATTGAAATTTATGTTCAATTAACTATATAGACAGTGATATTACCTTGCGTTATTAAAAAATAACATAGTTATAGGATAAGTAGTTAATGAGAAACAGTGGTTTGAAAAGTACCATTTTAGGCCAAATGGCGCGCGGTTGACGTACACGCTCTTAAACTTCACAAAAAAATAGACACCTACACCACACCAAATATACTCCAATTCCTGCGCATCATGTTGTTCCATTTACTTCAAACGTGGCAATTAATCTGGACGGGTGACGTTGCCACCCCTTTCCCCCAAGCCCCCGAGCCCCCGACTTACCCCCTCTTGCCCCCGACGCCAGATAAACGGGGGAATGATTAACTGCAGACAGGAAGACGGATTGACAAATAGTCGTTTAGGTATTTCGCTAATGTTTCGCTCTCATTAATAAACGATCGAGGCTGTTACGTGCGGGTTGGGGCTGTTTCGGGTGTTCGCGATTTGGGAAAATGGTGGTACAGTTTTTTTATGTGAGTGAGGGAGAAATTAATGACTTGGACAGGTTCATGAAGAGTAGGAAGAATGAACAAATGAATGACGAAATGTGGGTGATATCCAGGAATTTGTCATTTATCGAGAATATTCATTTTACTTTTTGACTTGCAGCTCCTAATAATAATCGTAAAGTGGACAGACATCAAATGCTTCGTGACAGAAAATCTTCATAACAACACCTTTTCCATAGTACCCATTTTTATTAGGTATTATTCTTTCTACCTACCCTCAATGGTAAACGTTCCAAAGACATAATTTTATCTATATTCTGCATTACCGAATATCCGCAAC
This sequence comes from Helicoverpa zea x Helicoverpa armigera, assembly GCA_033682625.1. Classification (NCBI taxonomy): domain Eukaryota; kingdom Metazoa; phylum Arthropoda; class Insecta; order Lepidoptera; family Noctuidae; genus Helicoverpa; species Helicoverpa zea x Helicoverpa armigera. The sequence continues at coordinate 7,393,841 of JAWIIS010000011.1, forward strand.
ACTCTGGAACCAATCATGATACACCGTAACAGGAACAACCCGTAATGCCGGCAGGCGCTAGACAGCTTGTAACTCGATATCGGCTCGTGACTGCGCAAATGTAACGAATTGTTCGGAACAATCATCCAGACATAGCTGATTGATTGCTGGCGCTTCAACAAGGCAAATTGAAATAACTTGTCCAAGATAATGTTGCTGATAACTGATAGTACTGTAGGTAGTACGATCTACTGACATAGTTCTCATTTGAAGATGATTTTGCAAAATTAAGGTCTGGTAGAAAATTACTACAGCAACTTCCTAAGTTTTTTTTTAAGTTGTTGAGTGCAGCTGAATTCAAAGTGAGGGTGGTTTGTGGAGTTCCATATCTTGGCATGCTGTTTGTCTTTAAGATTTGGCTATTAATCGATTAGGGCATGACGAGGGAGGATATCGCAGTGTAGTCTTGTGGGATTAAAGCTCCATGCTCCTTGAAGAATGTTCACATGTCAGGCTGTATTTGACATCCATAGTAACAAGTGCGAAAGTAAAGCCGTCTTCAGTCGGCGCAGTAATGGCATATAAACACTGTTGTTTTCTTGTTCCAAAGATGTAAACATCAGAAGCTGACAGTTCCAGTGTCTCACAAGCGTAACTAAGTGGCTAACAGTTCCTTATTGTAAATCGGAGTGTTAGCTGTCGGCACGGATTCGTCACGTCATCGGCCAAGTTAACAGCCAAATTACAGTAAATCAAATACTCGCAAACTAGCCACATAGAACAAACGGGGCTGGCTTCCGTGGCCACACGGGCTGTGCTAAATCGGGGCCACTAATGCTCGGGCGCATCGTAAAAGCGCGATCTGACTCGCTCGCGCCCGTAAATCATCGATCGTGCGATGCGATGCGATTTAACACGCTCGCCTTGTTGCCCACTTGACGTGTTTGCAACACCAAGCGCTTTTTAGCTTGATCACATACATCGATACATGGATGTCCAAGATCCTATAGAGTCCTCCTATCAAGCGCTTTTAGCTGAAATTTTATATTACACTTGACTAGCGGGTCCCTGACAGCATATTTTACCTCTAAAGTCTCCAGTGTTGTGAGATCACATTAAGGCGTGTAATGTCGTCATATAAAATTGTGATTAATGCTCCCAAGGGATACAGGTGGTGATAAGTTATGGTTGTCAACGTAATCAGCTTTTCTTCTCATTTTATCGTCACTGACTTTAGATACACGGTTCAAGTAGTAAAATAGAATCTTTTTATCCGATAGCTTTATTCTGGTGAGACTTGAAACATACAGTGGGCTATGTAATTAATATTTCTTAGTACCTAAGTGTTTGTCTAGCGCAATGAAGCGCTGTATCTGTTTCTATATTGTTATACAGACGTGGTTTGTTTTTACGACCTTTATGAAGTACGATGTAAAGGGTTTTACAACTTGCAATAGTGCGAGTACTCTCCTCTATTCGAAGTTATATCGTAATGAACATGTTGTATGTTTGTCAGACTCTTTTGTTAAGTATCTATGCTATCCCTCAATTTGAATTGGTCCTGTAGTATTTTGAGATATTTTACTGCTTACGGAAGATATAAGTTAAGTTTAAGTAATTTTGTGTCGCTTAATTCAAATTCCTCTACTCTAGCTTACATAATTTGAGTATTTACTTAGTAATGATTTATTTTGGGATTATCTGAAACACCTTTATCTATATCAACGTTGGCTCATGGTTGCCCTGACACATCGGCTTTCCTGAAGTCCATGTAAAATCCTGATTATGATTATCACAGGCTAATTTCGATTTCTTTTGTTCCAGGCACTCCAATAAACCGGCTACCAATAATGGCAAAGTCAGTACTAGACCTGTATGAGCTGTACAACCTAGTGATTGCTCGTGGCGGCCTGGTGGAAGTCATCAACAAGAAGCTGTGGCAGGAGATCATCAAGGGATTGCGGCTGCCTTCTTCTATCACCTCTGCTGCCTTCACGCTGCGCACACAGTAAGTGGGATTGAGTATTTTGATGATGATGATAATAGTGCATGATGAGATTGTCCAATCACCGCTTCCTATGGAATCGATGTGTTTTTTCAAAAAGGTACCAGTTGGGAGCAAGACAAACTTACCTATGGGAACTAGGCTTAAGTTACATACTAATATGGGGTTTAAAGCTCATGTTATATAACCTACGTAACGCTAGTGTCAGAATCATGTATAATTTGGCTTATTAACAACATCGTCTATAACTTTTAAAGAAAACCCATAGACAAAACCTCATATAACCTCATACTTATTAGACCAAATACAAAATGAAGTATCATTGAAAGAATGAAAAATGTAGTACCGATGGCATTACATTAAACTAAATCCTTTCGTATCGGCTTTCGTCGACTACCTCCAAATCTTTATCCATTATCCTTCTATCTAGAACATGATCGACAAAAGGTGTGTCTGTGTGGTCCTACAAGTCAGGAGCTCGCTCCATATTCGACCTGCTTTGTATCACATCCTCATTCAAATTCTCACGAGCTGGAGACAAAAGATGGCCCACAAAGCGCTACGTGAGCGACCGACGCGACAATATGACAACTTCATAATTAATAACCTTAGCTCATCTCAGCCGATATAATTTCCCATTTATCTCTCTAAGAGTTCCTTCACCTCTCCTTTTGTCGGATGCCATAAAGGTGGTTTACGTTTATGATTCAAAATGTACGACGGTTACGCACGAACCGATGATTTCGAACGCAGCTTCTTTTATTTCGATCTGTTTCTGTATGCGACTCGTTACGACAATTTTCATAGTGTGTTTGGACTTTGAAGTGATTTTGTAACTAATATTTCTGAATACGTCGTAGATTGTTGTCCTAAATAGGTATTGTGATTCTAGAAAGCTAACCGTTGTTTGGTTTGTACACTTTATTGCTTCATTAATGCAAGACTGATGTTAGTTGGAAATACTCTTATGTACAGAACGTTTAAACAGTTATATCTTTATTCACAATTCGTAATATAATCATGTCCAGTTTCTTATTGTAAATAATTAGTCACAGGTTGAATTCTAGCGAGACAAAAGTATTCTGATGCCAAAGCATACACGTAGTAACATTTATAATTTTAGACTAACAGTACCTAATGACGAATGTCGTATTTTATAGATCGCATGTGACAGTTTTAAAGGTGGCGTTTTTATGACGAGTCGGCTTCCATTGTGTTACGCATTAAATATGTGACCACTTAATATGACATATGGAAGGTACACGCGACAATGGGGTCATATAAAATTGACACACTACAGAATAGGATTAGAATTGTAATGACACGTATTATACTTGAAGGATAGACTTTTGATAATAATTGAGCTTGGAATATGATTTATAAGGTTGTCAAGCCGCGGGCGGAGTAATAAACTTATTATTAGATCCATGCGTTCTTTAGGATTGCATGGTGACATCTGTTGATTTATTACTAAGTTGATAGATACGGAGATTAGTTTGAATGATAATAGATTCGGGGAGGACTTTGGCGGTGTCGCTTTACCTTGTCCTTCATTCTATTTTGGTGTTCCAATATTTTAATGTCCTCTGTCAATAGCTTATAATAAATTCCTAGTTAATAGCCCAAATGGTTAACATATTGTGGTCTTTGTTTCCAGATACATGAAATACCTGTACGACTATGAGTGTGAGAAGAAGAACCTTTCAACCAGAAGTGAGCTGGACGCGGCTATTGAGGGCAACAAGAGGGAGGGTCGTCGTGCCTCGGGGCAATACGATGCGCAAGCTGCTCTAGCTATGGTAAGTATTTATCATTATCGAAATTTTCATAAAACGAATAAAATATACTGAATCCTAAATTGTTAGTAAAGAAACTCTTTCTGAAAATCTGTTCCACGCTTATGATAAGACAACTGACCTGACAGTATAAACTTTGGCATGGACACTTATTGAAAAAGTAAAAAAGGCTGATAAAGCACGCCTTAGGATTGATGTTAGACTTGCAAAACATTTGTACTGAATAATTCGACGGATTTGCCCATTCGTTATTTCATATTCTAATCAAATTACTACATCATAATAAAATTTTACATTAAGTGAGTTTTCAACAACTGAAGTAACATCGTGCTTACTTGGAAACCCTCTTTAAGGGTTTCTTACTTTGCTAACCATATCAGTCACCAATGAAGTGTTAGCAGAAGATAGTCTTGCTTACTCGCAAACCCCCTTTGGGCAACTAACTATAGTCACCTATCCAGTCTTACTTCAAGACAGTCATGACAAAACCTCCTTACTTACAGCCGCCTCTAAACCGCGTGCCCGCATCACTAGCCCAACTGTCACAGCATATGCAGCCACTATCACTGTCGCTCGGGGGCGTGGCGCCGCGTCTACCACCGCTGCCGCCGCACGCGCCGCACATCGCGCAACACGACATCGAGTATAGAGTGCGCGAGTATATGAAGATGATTCAGCAGCAGAGGGAGCTAATGAGAAATGGTAAGTTAACCAAATGTAGGTGCTTATAGTTTTAAACTTCTTATTTGGCCACAATACAAAATTGAATAAGAACAAAAAGTATACAGAGTGGCAAGGGGTATATCTCAGTAAGGTATGCTAAGCACAGCCCTGATTTTCAGACTTCCCCTGACCATCATTAAACTGTGTGCGTAGTAAAGTAGTAAAGTCTTTTAAATTCTAAATACTAATATAGAATTTAAAAGACTTTAGGTATACACGCACACAGTTTAATGATGAGCGATAAATTATGGTCATAGTCATAAAAATATTTGTGAGCAATGATGCTATCTATGATAGGAGATGCTATGCCATAGTGAAACTCACTTGTAGAGAGCTTATAATTCATTCATTCACACGCGTCTAGCATCTTGTTATGTCTTTGGCTCCTACCTTTATAATATTGACAAGTTGGTAATAATAAATTCCTTCCCCAGGTTCCGAATCACCCCCCAGCAATGGTCCAGCCCCGATCATGTCACCGCGCGACGCAGCCGCTCTGAGCGCCATCGACGTCTCCCGCCTGACCCTGTGGTCTCTGTATAACAACAACAACAATAACAGCCCGCAACCAGACCTTGAGCCTCAACGGTAAGTTCATTTATGGAAAATCTTCTGAACACATAAATCGACAAAAAATATGAAGTTAGAAGATGGAGGCCCCAGCTCAGTAACTTGGGGTACACCATAATTTCAGAAGCGCTTATAGCCTAAATTATTCTACTTTGATGTTGGCAAAATATTTGAATTCAGAAGGACCCCAAAGTGGTTTATAGAAGTCTCAAAAAATCAAAGTATTTTGAACTATGGAGATTATCTTAACTCTACCAAAGCAGTAGGCCTGTGGTAGATAGACCGGGTTTTTTGAAGGTGTATCAAGTATTTATGTTAGTGAAATTATTAGCAATTGCATTAAAAGTGATGGCATGACGTTGATCAAGTTCAGCGACACTTACTTAGGGTCAACAAAACAGTTGACATCTATGTCATCCTGACATTTCCTTATCCTCAGTATGGGTTACAGCGAGGCTCTGAACCTGAGCGAGAGCCCCAACTCGCAGACGAGCGGAGGCAAGCGCGAGGCGTGCCGGTCGCCCGCGCCGCCCGCCAAGCGCCGCACGCCGCGGCCCGCGACGCCGCCGCACAGCCCGCCGACGCACCGCGCGCGGCGCGACGTCGCCTCGCCGCCGCAGCTCAACGGCATGCCCACTAATGGTGTCAATGGTGCTGCCTTCAAAATTACTACCAGAGGTAAGGATCACGCTTTGAGTAGTTACTTCCAGAAAATTTACTATCTTAGAATTTTTATCCCTTATTCCCCTTAGACTGGTGGACTCTGTCGAAAGATCGAGAAGTGTGGAAGCAAGATGGAGAGACCTTTGCCTAGCAATGGGACATTATAGGCTAAAAATAATAATAAATATGCCCTTTTTTCACTATCTAACAATACAATAGAAAGGTTCTTCCAAGCATGTATATGTCTTTAAACCACAACACTCAGTTCTCCATGTTTATTGATCTTCTTTCAGTCAAGTCCTTTGTCTAAAATCTTCTATATCTCAAGTATTAACATCATCATCTTTTACCAGGAGACGCGAGCACAGGAGACCAGCAGCTGGTGGTGTCCATAGAGCTGAACGGCGTCACGTACGAAGGCGTTCTCTTTCCCTCGGGCAACGGTCAGAACGGCCACAGACAAATGGTCTCCTAAACACAGCATAGTAGCGTAGATAGCTGCGGTTTCAAGCATCTAATATTTCTGAACAGCCTTTAATTCCAGAATAATGTTTTTGGAAAATTTTCGGCTAAAATTGGTAATTTTCAAGTATCTTCAGAGAGATGTTGCTATCATACATGGAATGTTGACGAATTGTCCATGTTTAGGAGTTGCGTTGGGTGAGGGGGACGTGATAACTTTATATTGGGCTCCCTTCATAGTTTACCATTCCATCGTAACATTGTATTGTATAATATTGGAGATTGTTTCAACATCTTCCCAGTTCCACATCTCCTCGCTCTCCTCTTCACAGCATAGGCAGTCAGCTTCGTCATCAGACTGTGTATTTATAGTTGAGTTTACGTCTTGGTTTCTTAAACTAATTAATATATAACAAAAAATACCAATTGATTTTTATGGAACAGTTAACATCTTTAGCTTCCGCTATCCAATATTTGTAATATCCTAAATTAGTCTGATGTAAACTCAACAGAAACTTTGTCAATATAAATTGACGTCAATTTTGTTTCCTCTGAAAAGTATTCGGGACTTGAAATCGTAAAATTAAAAAGTATTGTTTTAAATATTGAACTCAAATTATTCGAGATAAGTACAAAATTTTCACATTACGGATCATCCAATAGAGATATTATCGTACTTAGTTATTTTAAAAATGTGATTAAGTTTTTTTATTTGATTTTTTTTCAAAGTATTTATAGTTCTCAAAAAGAAATTACACTGCCTAAGAAGAACGTGGAATTATTTGTAAATAAAAACAAAAGAATAATTTCATCGCTGTTCTTTAATGGATGTTTTGTATGATAATTTTAATACATTTTTTATGATGTCATACGGCAATGACAATTTGTGTAAATATAGTTTTTAGTTATTACGTTATTTATAATTTGACAGATGTGTGATGAGTGGACAGCGCGCGTTTGTTCTTGTGTTTGCCTGAAACGGAACGTGACAGAATATATTTAGATTACGTTGTTTTAAGTATATTCAGCTGCAGAGTGAGTGAGCAAATTGGAAATGCAAAGTGCCATTGAGTGAGTTAACTCTCATGTATGGGTACTTAATTTTGTGCTTATAATTTGTTTCCTTATTACCAGTCGCTGTTCTAGTTAACTATTAGTTGTAGCATTATAAATGTATGCAAACCGATTAGAGTGACAAGTAAATTGAAATAAGAAATGTGTTTTTATACGTAGTGTGTGCTACAGCTAATAAGTTCTGTTATACATCAACTTTCAGGTGACGTAGTCTAAATATATTTTCGTCGTTATTGTATATTATTGTAAATAGAGATATATTGTGTGGAAGTAGTGCAGTTATACACCGTGTCGTAAGTTTGTGATTTTTGATTCAAAAGGTGTATGTTAATTTTTCTATGAAGATGTCAGTATTGTACTTAGTGAGTAGGTATTTATAAATTGTCGATTGAAACTCTGTATACTTTGAATGGGAGAGACTAGCCTACTGATGAATGGAGCAAATTCTGTCGTCAAGTAGGTAATTTACTGCAAGTTTTCTACGAGAAAATTAATAAGTTATTTTATGAATAAAGTAACAAATACTGCAATGAGTAACAGGGCCTTCCTCATTCAAAGTATACGTTGTTTCTCTTTGAAATATAGAAGTAAAATAATGAATGTTACTAAATAACTGAGGTACACGTTTTTTACATTTTTTATTTCAGAATTACCAATTTTTATTTATCGGGTTATTTCAGGGGAAACAATCTGATAAATAAAAATTGCGATTCTGAAAGTAATTCTCGAATAGGCGTTTGATATAGTCAAACGATATTATTAATTTTATTGATGAATAATTCAGACAGAAGTACATTTTTGGACGATATTTCGGGCTACTTAAATCCGTTCACAAATAGTTCGTTAGCATCACAACATGCCATTTCTTAGTTAAGTGTAATTTTAATAAGTAATCGAATGAGATGTGTCGGTTTGTTCGCAATCGAGTCGTCGGAGCTAAGGCAGCTTGCCCTATTCATAAGTTTCATAAAATAATAACCGTAGTGCAATAAGCGATATCCAAAATTACGAAAAAAAATCTCCAGTAAAATAGAAGAAAACTTATCGTAGCGTTGTTGTAAAAAATATTGAAAAATGTTTTTCTTTTGTAAATGACTGATTTAATGTTTTATAACTTTAGTTAATTTAAAGTATTTAATTTTAAAGGATTATTGTGTAAAATTGAAGTAACTATTAGCCGCGTATTGGAGCTAAGTAGTGGTAGATGTTAGTACATTCCTGACAATGTACAATACTTGTTAAGAGCATCAGTATATATGTACTGGCCTACTTATGTACAGGTAGTAAGCCAGCGGATTACGCATTAGCGAATTTCGTATTACACCAAAAATTTTTGATGTATTCAAATAATTATACACAATTAAATAATTATGTATTACGAATTATTTATTTTATTTTGCCAACTTGTTTTGAGATCAACCTATACCTATCCTAGTCACATTATTTTCCAAGCTTATAGAAAAGTGCACAGACAATTTGCACCAGTCTTTCACTTTCTGTATGAGCAGATCGGTACAAGACAAGTGCGAAACGCTACCAAGTACCCAACATATCCTGAAAATATCTTAAAGTGCCATCTACCGTGATTGCAAGAAATCTTAAACGTCGTGTGCTGTCAGCGCCATCTGCTACCTATAGTGAGAATTAGCACCTAACGCTACGTTCGTGACGTGAGTGTAAGAACGCTCTGTACAAACAAGTTCTCGCGTGTAACGAGTTTATATATTGTTGTGATAGATGGCGCTAAAAGTCCTGTTTGAAATCAGTATAAAGGCTTGTTCATGCTATAGAAAACCAAGCAAAAAGAGGTTGGTTATTTTATTAGTAGGTTTTGTTACAATATCTACCTAGTATGTGTGTTGGGTTTAGTATTATAATGCGTTTTACAGGGTTTCGTACAGATAAGGTGAGACGGAACCCTGTTACCTACTACGACATGGATTTTCGTCTGTCTGCTGCTGTGAGCTGGCTGTATCTCATGAACGTTGATGTTTTTTTTTAAATGATTTCCCAAGATTCCATGACTTGTAAATCTCTTCTCCTATAGCTAATGAACTTATTAGAGTTAGTGAAAAATATTGACTGAAAAACTATGTATGACAACAATGTCTAACATGGCTATTACGTTTATAATTAACAAGTGCTAATCTTCAAACTTCTAAAATTCATCACACCATTAATGAAGAGGCAGGAATTTAGAGGTCCTACCCAAACAACTAAAGTGCTATGCCGAAAATCTTAACATAAACTTCATCTGACTTCGCCCGGCCATGAACTTATAAACTTGCAAATTGTCTAGTTTCTGAGGGTCCAAAATTAACATTTGAATGGAGCTTAAGTGGTTAAGTTGACCCCTAGTGGGGGCTCTTTGAACCCTCGCCTACAGATTTCGGCTGTTGGCTTAGGACCTGTATATATGGTTCCCGGAATATATGAAGAGGATCTTATTAGATAATGTTATTAAAATGATGTGCTCCTGATTGATTGATTACTTTTATGTTGTTTAGGTACGAGTCAAGACAATCTGGATAGGGAAATTCGTTTAGATAATCCTCAAGACGTGGTAATTAATCGATCACTAATGTCATAGCAACACCAGCGTAATAGAAGTTACCTTGTTTTATTTCTTAGTGTCTCGGGTAGTTTATGAAAAAAATTTGAAGTGCATATATGTATGTAATTGGGATGATGGAAGGGTCAGGCGATTTTTTCAAGTGTGTATTTCGTCTGTATATCTTCGCGTGTGGTGTATAATCATCGGCACGAATCTTGAGCGCTGACTTTCACCTCAGTCACTAGATATCCAATATTCTGCAATAAATCAAAGCCTGTGTATTTTAATGACGGTTAATATGGTGGTGACAAGCTGTATGTAATTGATAGAATAGGCAATAGAATAGTATAGTGATTCTGGGTGATCTATTGCTCCCGTTCTACTATGCTATGCGTATGGCGGTAAGTAGCATATATGACTAGTTGAAATGCATTTTGGAATGCATGGAATTCTGCCCTAAGCTATTACCTATAGAGAGTTTATATACGACGGCTGTTTGGCAAATTAGTGCGTAGTTGCCTAATAAAACACATAAAGCATACACACTTTGTGAAACATTTTTATGAAAATATATAAAAAATGTAGGTTCATACATCAAATACGATTTATTTGCAAAATAAATAGAACTTGTAATCATCCAATGTATCTGACCTACTTAACATTTTTAGGTATCTATTTTCCTTCAAAATTAGGTACTTTTTACTCAACGCAATACATACACCTACCTTTGCGTCCTTCATTGATCTTCCATATAATTATATTTTCTCATACCGAAACGAGCTATAAAGTGCGTGTCGATATAACTTTGATGTGAGCGCCGTCCCGCGACGTCGCCCGCGAGGGGTACACAAACAACAACATTAGGGTATACAAAATGAAACAAAAATGTTTTGCCTCGTTATTTTACCTTCCGCGTTTCCGGACGAAATGATGGATACTGGTGGTTAAGTAGGTATGGAGTAAGCTAAGGGTGAGTTGCACCTTTGAACTAAAATCGGCGATTTGACAGCTGGTTATGCTCGATGATAACTAAACCTTACCCCATTAATATCCAAGAGTAAGGTTGTACCATTTCAGTATAACGATAACCAAACCTTCACCAACCATATACCTGGTTTTCGTTTCTAAAATCGGCGATTAGACAACCGATAGTATTTCGGTTATCGTTATGGTCAAATGGTGCAACTCACAGTTAAACTCTTCTCAAATTGGCTAAGTTTACAGTCAATGAAAATATATTTTCTTCAACATATTTTTCTTGTCTTTATTATAGGATTTTTCATAAAATCGTTATGTGAAAAAATATTTAAAGAAAAATATGTATACCTAGGAAAAGTAGCACAATGCTTACGTGTGGTTTTGAAGTCGTAAATTATTGCTACGCCAGATGCTACGCTGTCGTAGCTGCTACGTCCCTGTTCCGTAGCTGACCCTTTTTTTGTAGACATTAATTTTAATTATGTAAGTATGTTTGTTACAAATTAGATCACATGATGCCAGTCTGATATTAAATGTTCCTTATTAACAAAATGGTATAAGATTCTACTCTTAAATAATTATATTATAAATACTGTAGATGCAAAAGTCACTCAATCTGTCTGTGGACCGTCACTTCAAAATGCCACCAGTTTAAATAAAATTAGTACACAGGTAGTTTAGAGTATGAAAAATTACAACAATGATATCAGTAGGTATTCTACTCACCAAACTTTTTGTTATGACGGAATATCGCGCGAGTCTTTGCGCAGAAACGAATTATGGGAATCAGCAGGTAACGGGGTTGCGAGTGGGGTCCATGTGCTCGGAATTTTGTTGCGCAACATGTGCGCAAGGCCATCGACTTTTGAGAAAATCATACCCCGAAGAGTGGTTGTCTGTAGAACATATTTTATAGTACAAAGTCGCTCCGTCACCGTATAAAATCACACCCAACCTAGGCGCTCTAGGCAGATAACACACTACAGTATATACGTCGTAAATTCATCCACGTGTCAAGGTGCTAATATACTCCCAAAATAAACGCATATCGCATAGTTATGCGAAAATTCGGGTAGATCAGTTCACTCGCTGTTAACAGATGAATGATTCAATGTTATGGTTTCGAGATAATTACGAATAGATATGGAATTTTGAGACAGAGATAAGTATAATGCGGAGTGGCGAAGTATGTATTGTTCCATATATACTTGAGATCGAATTTTAAATTAACTGGTGACTCGCAGATTTCTGCGGTAACATATTATGTGTCCTGAGGTATCGACCTAGATAAAAAAATCTTCGGTCTCCTGTCCTCGTCTTATGCCATTCATCAGTTGATTTAGACAAGCCTCTGCTTACTTCTTTTCATTCTTTGTAAGTCAAAAGCATTTATTGAAATTAGGATAATTAGATAAGCGCTTTTTCACGTAAATATTTACAAAGGACAGCACTCCCGAAAACGCCCGTCTTTCACTTTACTAATCCTTCACCTGATCTCTCCCCGGTCATATTAAATAGTTCGACAGAGTTATAATGAGCAATTACGTTAGGAAAATTGTCACTTCTTCATTTAAAACCACATTGCCTAATGTTTCTTCCTAGAAACATAATATCTAAATACACTCTTTTGCAAAAAAAAACGGGCACCTATGCGAAATCTTAGTTTTAAGGACTTTACGTAATTAAAACTGCATTATCATTTTCCTGAAAATCACTTCAAAAACTTTTCAAAACACCGACGAACTTTCTGCCAGCAATTAGTCCAAAACAAGGTTTAACCAATTTCTTAGCAATTGTACAAAATTCAAATTTAGAATACACTCTCATGCATGCTCGGCTAACTCTTTTGATGCTAGAAACATACAACAATCATTAAAACCCTTTGAAATACACGTAAAGTCCTTAAAACTAAGATTTCGCATAGGTGCCCGTTTTTTTTGCAAAAGAGTTTATAAATATGTAGTTTGTAACTCTGTTTCACGATAAAACAAATAAGGTTAATCAAAGGGCACATCACGTCATAATGACCTTTTCCTGTAGAACCGAAATAGCCGCCTGGGGCAATATCCTGCCAAAACAGGCCACTGAGTATTCCTAGGACCTTAAACAATGCTATAGTGATAAAATTAATCCTGTGTTGTCAGCTCTAAGGGTTGATTTTCCAATCGTTAGAAAACACACAGATTAGACTAAAATCACTTAGATTTAGAAAGGTGCCATACTTCTATACCGATCCCAACATAGTTGGAAAAAGTCTCGGGAGATGATGATTACTTCTACATGTTCTTGACTCCATGGAAGTTCCAACAAATAAATAGCACAAGTACTTACGGCAATAATTGAGGAAAACAACTGACTATCTATAAATGTATCCTACGCAGCTGACTGATCTGCAAGAACTTTAAGAACAGCCGCAATGTCCAAAAAAACCTTGGCGAAATATTTGTGTAAAAAAGTATATGTAAATATAGGGCTGCCACCTCGAATTTCGCCAAACCCGGACAAACATTAGAAAAACCCGGACATTTGGCGTAAATCGCATTTTTTCCCCGAACGAATACGATTTTTTTTAAACAAAATTATACCTAATTTGTAATCTATTTACTATTAACATTTACTTAAATTCAATGAGGTGTTTCCTTACATGAAAAGTGTCCGGGTTTTCCCCGGACACTTCTTGAAACCCCGCCCGGACGGCCCCCGGACGGCCTCCAAAAGAGGACAAATCCGGGGAAACCCGGACGGATGGCAACCCTATGTAAATAAGATAAATAAGACCTTCAGCTTGGCCCACCAGGGCCAAGGCCTGCCGAGGCTGCGGGATTGTGCGAAATAGTTACCGCGGCCCTGGTACATAAAAGGCCTACGAAGGAACATGATGGGTTTTAATCAGTAAGCACCCACAGCGGGAGGAGTCATTTGATGATTTCCCGTAAAAAAATAAGATATACCACGATTTTTTCCTCACCAAAAAACAAGGTAATCCACAGGTATTTTCATTACAGAATATGTGTGTGAAAGCGGCATATAAAAAAGATTTGCTGTCGTGTTGTCACGTTATTCCCAAGTGTATGCCAATTACGGCCTCGGTCGCGTATCAGGGTATTGCTGAAAATTGAGCCCCGAAGATTTTTCATATCAATGTGTGAGGCGATGTGTGTATGTGATTTTTGTGGTGGTTATTTTGTTTAAAGTGTTGATGTAAATTGTTAGTTAAATGAGCGAGGAATACTTAGTTTTAAATTATCTGCTTTTTTATTAGGTGGTATTCTATTTCAGTCACCAACCAGTGTTACTAGTTTAATCAGGGTAAATGGGTTGAGGAGGCAGACCCTCCTTGTAAAACACTGGTACTCAGCTGAATCCGGTTAGACTGGAAGCCGACCCCAACATAGTTGGGAAAAGGCTCGGAGGATGATGAGGTGGCATTCTATTTAGCGAAGCGTAAATAACTATTGTTTCTAAAATAACTCAGAAGAATCAAGCAGCAGTGATCATTTAAACCAATTTTAAAAATTCATATACGAATATAAAGCAATCCCCAATAGCGTATATAGGGAAGATGGGTGAAGCCGCGAAAAACACCTAGTCAATAAAAAAACTTAGCAGTTTAATTCCGTCTCGCTTTTGTTCATTATATCATTATTTTTTTCATATAGCATTAAGACAATAACCAGAGAGAAACAGTCGGCCATTATTTTTGTTTTGTCAGTAATTATGATATTTTTATGTGATGCTGGCGTCTTGTTCGGCCCACGCGGGGTCTGAGACTGAACCGAAACATGTTCAAAACAATATCATTTTTGTACATAATTACTTTGTTATTTTACTGAACTTGATTCCTTTATAATGTAAATGTTTTTGAAGGTAATAGATATAACGTTTATTCAGCGGTATAAAAAAGACAGGGATTTAAAAAGACTTCTGGCACAAAAGAGAAATTTAAGAGGGTGGTAGATAGTTTGTAAAATATTCGCCAAACTAAGTGTTACTTAATCTAAAGTTTGACAAAGTATATTGAAAGACGATATATCCTAATACATTACAATGTACATTTTCACACGCGACCTTCTAAATAATTTATTCGATCGTACGATACAAGAAAAACTACAAAACTTCGCGCAAAAACTATACATATACACTTGTAACTAAGTAAAAACTACTAAGTGACGTTGTACCACGCAAGTCATCAGAACACTATTAGGATTAGCATATTAATGAAACAACAGTATTAAAAGTGTTAGTTGCTAGTTGTTGGTTGTTGGTTATGCAAACGTTTTTCGCTTGGGCGGTGGCGAGGCGCTGGGCGGGCGGGGACAGCTCGCCAGTCGTCATGCACCCGCGGCCGGAGGTGCACGTCGCGTCCTCTCACGCTCGCACCCTCCGATCTCGCCGACTGGAGTGAGCTCGACCTCCCCTGCCCCCCGCCGTGCGAACTCCGCATGGCGACAGAGGGGACCGCCAGCAGTCACCAAAGTACCCCCCTAAATGGACATCAGGACATCGCGATATGAAAATTGACGTCTCACGAAAACTAGAGTTGTGTGTTCAGTGTGTTTTTGTGTTGTGTGTGAAGTAGGTAAGTGGGCGTTTATTGTTATTATAAACTTATTTACTGTGACGTGTTATTGCAGTCAGCTGATACGAGTATTTGTTTAGTTTTATACACGATTGAGTTTGACAAGTATTTTAAGAGATGTACTTACCTAAAAAAGTGAACTTAATTTTAGAGGTTTTATCCTTATTATGGGAAATCCAAATCGTAATAGGTGTGTAATTGAAAGCTTTCCTTAGTCTCGAGGAAAATCCGAGCAAAATGCTCGCTACGTGTAATCCCGCCAAAATTAATCCAGGTCTTATGTCAGGCAGGTTTGTACAACATATTATATTGTATATTGTCGGCTATATTTTCAGTAAAACTGTAGCAGTCTCTTATCTCAGAGATAATTTATAACATTGTTCGCGGAATATATTATTACATACGATATCTATATGTTCATGAATAATGCGAGAGTTTAATGTGAAGTGCAAAAACTAAGCAGTATAGTCGAAGGCTGGGTAGTTGTGACAAGGTAGTGAGTTCGACTCCTTTTATTTACAATTTCAACATTAACATAATGGAGTGCATATCACCAACTCTCTATAGGGAAAATAAAATAATGCCTATTTGAATTAACGCAAATGAGGTTACTGACGATACATTCGTATATTTCTAAAACTTTCCTTTTGTATTTTCTTTGACGCATAATTAATTTTTACCTCTCCCTAGAGTTTCAATTTTCCTTAGACAAAGTTGACGTTATTTTTTAACGATACCTGTTGCTATATTAGGAGATCTTAATATTTTTTTTTCATTTTACAGTAAAATTTTATTGCCTAGTATTTTTTTTTTGAAGATATATGTTTCTTTCTAATAAGTAGAGACTTATTTGCAATACTTAGGTTTTAACAATTATTTTACGAGTCCTATGCTCATCGTCAAAAGTCTCTTTGGATTTCTTTTGGATTTTTCTTCGTTTCTTCTGGATTTTTTCTTAGTAGGTACTTAGAGTAATTTATTTCTCTAATATTATAGAGAAATAAACAGAACTAGATAGGCGTATAAAAATGTTACATGTAATATTAAAATCACTTTACACCCTACATCTATATTTTTCTCAAAATAAAGTATTTTCAATACACACTGGTCATTATCTACCAAATAATGTTATATATTTCTAACCAGACTCAATGTCTACGTTTGTTATCTTAAAACATTTTAAGTAGTAATCGAGTATGGAATGTAGAGTATGTAGCGTATCAGCTATTAAGGCATAGAGTACGCAGCTATTAAGGGATATCTCGGCTGTAAGAGTCAGTGAGGTGGAAGCGAAGGATTTATGCTCTTACAATATTGTCGGCTTTACTTGTTGAATGTAGCGCGTGGTTTTTGTGAAGGATTTTCTAACTGTTACTCGTTAAGTATTGGAGATATTTTGTCAAGAAATCAGGTTTAAAGAAATCGTACGTCGTGTTAAGTAGACAAAATTTTATGTTTGAGATATAAAAATCAAGGTAGCGATGGCTGAAATTTTTACATATCTAAACAAAAAGTATTCAGTAATATTTTTATTCACAATAAATTACAACATATAATATGAATTATTTTAATGCAGATGTGATTAGTATGTAATTAAGTATAGCGCTACTGAATACAATTTTGACGTCAACTACTTACCTATATATTTCTTATCCACACTTCACCTATATTTATATCATTCCATACCAAAGGATAAGACATTACATATCCATATTAACACTACAGTCTACAAGCAATCACGTTTTCAACACAGCAAGCAAGATCTTGATGAGCACAAATGTTTGACTTATCTCTGTGCTCATTCAACTGTGCTGCTTCCTTTGTCCCATTGTTACGATGAGCATAACAAAACAAACACAATATACTTAGTACTTACTTCATAATATAATAATATAATAAAAATTCACTTACACTCCATTTAAAGGTCGACGACCCTTCTAGTCGTGGTGGCTTGGTGCGTTCGATTCCAGATTAGGCAAGTACCAATGCGACTTTTCTGAATTTGTATGTACTTTCTAATTACTTATATCTTGGACACCAGTGGCCTTGCAACTGGGTTAAGGAGGTTAGATAGGCAGTCGCTCTTTATAAACCACTGGTACCCACCCAGCTGTCTCCGGTTAGACTATAAGCCCACCCTAACATTTTTTTTTTTCAAAATCAATTTTCACGTCGTTTGGAAATTATACAAAAAAACTACATACCTATCTGTTTTCTTGTTGAAGGTTATTTTGACACGTTCGGAAACCTTTTACTGCTCAGTAATACCGTGAAAGATGGGTCTTTTCATAAGGATTGAAAGAAAAAGGAAACAATAAAACGTAATGGATGGAAACAAGAAATCTGTTGTTTATCGCAGAGTTTTTAGGTTTATTGTTTGTTAAAAATATTTGAAAAGCTCCTTTAAAACCTGTAAAATTAGTATTTTATGAACCTACTTCTTTACCTCTATTGAAATCATATCTATTCAAAAACTTCTAGACAATGGGAAATTCGTCAAGCACTAGAAGCAATGTTTTATTCCTACAAAATATAAATACGAATTAAACGTTGTTTAAACCTTTCTAATACCAATCTTATTACTGAACACTAGTTGACATTAAACACAAAATACTTACGACATACTCCCAAAATATCTCAATTCTATCGACAGTAAGACATATGAAAAAGGACACATTACCTAGTGACCCCGAGCATCAATCATTCAAACCTACTGACAAATAACTTTTGGGGGTCCCCGATGACCCCCAGTTTAATAGGAAAGACGGTTCGAATGAATTCCTAAGGAACCCCAATAATTTTCCTTCAAGTGACCGATCTTGACAGCTCTTAGCCGTTGTCCGATAGTTTATGTCAATGATAATTTCTAAAAGGTACGTTTTATGGTTCGTGGTGAGGGCAATTGCAGCCTTTCTAGTTTTGGTAGGAAATGAGTTCATTTCTCATTCATAAGATCATAGAAGCGTTCTATTTATTTATTTCTGGTAGTAGTTGTCGTTAACTTGTAGTTGGCTTAAATATTATATTAACAGAGCATTTTCTCAGTGTACAAAAAACTTAGGAACATATAATGGAAAATGGAAGAGGATGGCATATTGCGACCCCAAATAAAATTGGGAACAGGGCAGGAGGAAGAAGAAGAAGACAAAAACCTTAGGAAACCTGGACTCAAAAGTCTCAAATCTTCAATTCACTTTGAGTCAAGCATGGTGTTTAATGGGACATTAAAAAGGCTGATGATGATTTGATCCATTTTATTACATTAAATTGATCGAGTTTTCAACATCCGAAAATAATTAGTTAAACAATTTACTGCTGAAATTCAAACCAGGCCGTCTTTCCAATAAAATCCTTGACGTACAATAGAAACGGACTAATTTAATCAATTAGTATGAAATTCTGTTACTAGTCGAGACGGAACTTTTCTAATTAATCCATTGGTGTTAATGAAAAAGGTCTGACAATAACGAGTGCCTTCAATAAATTGCTATTATCTTTTTAAGTTCGATGACCTGTAGGTACTGTTGGTGAACCAATATATCTTGGACATAGGTATTTATGATAGGCTAGGTACCCAATGACATGTATAAACTTGAGCAAGTTTCTGTATGGACAATTAATAAAATCTGTAAAGGAGGGAAGTAATTCTTTATTGTTTTTACAGTTTCAAACGATTTTTAGAGAAAGTGGAACTTACATATCATTGGTTGATGGTATTTAAAAATTGTATTCTTTTGTTGAAATTCCTTTTTTTTAATCCGTACAATTACGTCTGACATAATTGCAATTATTGCGCCCACTGACGTTTGATTACGCATTTTGAAGAAACCCAAGATGGTTTCCTTATTTCTGTAATCGAAAACGGCCAGTGGGTTTTACTATGGCAAATAACAGAAACAGTTCAAATATTTAGTTAAGATCAAAAGGGGTTTTCAAAAGGGTACTCCCTTGAAATGTATCTCGTAAATTTTTGGATCATCTTTGTGCTTTTATGCTCTTATAGAAAGTAGATAAAAATAAAGAGAGAAAAATGATAATTTTATGAAGGATTTAAAATATTGCATAGAAACTGAAAAGGGCCTTATTAGGGTTTTATGAAAGGCATCCTTGCACGGATTTAAGAAAGTGACCAATAATAAATATTATTAGTTTTGTTGTGGCCTCTTTAGCAGTTAATTTATTAATACACTAGTTTCACTATTGAACAGATATACTTCTATATCTTTACCCTATTTACGCTATTACAGCTGCGTCAGCTTAGACTGGAAGCTAACCCAAACATAGTTGGGAAAAGGCTAGGCAGATGATCTTTTTATCCCCGATATGGACTTAGAGATTCTTATTCCTGGAGATGAACATCAGCAACTTTTTATCCAGATGCTTGGAGTTACATAGTTCCTACAGGATCTGAATAAAACCGCGTACACAAACTAGCAACAATTCCGTACGTCGTAAAGTTACGGACACACGTCGATCGAGGCCACGCTAACTATTTCGTCATGCTGACGCCTTCTGTTGACATAACATGCGCGGGATTTCCTGAATTTGTAATACTTGTTGCCGTTACAAGGATATTGAATCAGGTGTTTCAGGTAAAAAGATCTAGGTATAAGAATTATCTGTAGGTACAGGATTCTTCGAAAGAGTCACCGTAGATCTAGTACATCAAGGGTCCTGGCTATCGGCCACAGAATTACATCTTCTGTGAAAATTTCAAGTGTTTAACTATTACGGTTCATGAGCTACAGCATAGTGACAGATGGACATCGAAGTTTTATATCCCGTTTTATCCTTTGGATATGGAACCCTAAAAATGGTACAAGAATAAGGTAACTGAAAGAAAACTTCTAATTACCAAAGTATTTGTTTAAAATGGTATGTTTCGCGAGACCTTGTCATAGATAACATAATAAGCGAGGTTAATTTCTTCTTTTAACATTAAAAGGAACGTACCAATTAAGTTACATTTATAAAAATATCTCGGGGATGTCTTTTCCTAGCTTATTATAGTGTTTGTAGGAATAATTATTTTATTTTTATTTTATATTTAAAATAGGATGCGTGGTAGGAAAAAAAGGACCTGCCGGAAAAATAACATATCATTAAGAAAATGTTCTAATTAATAGTAGCTAATTATTACAGAGCCAATAACAATAATATGTTGGTTATAGGATATGTAATAATCACGCTCCCAGTTGGCTGCGGGGGATGGAATTTTCAATAAGTAAGAAATATTTTTTACTAAAGTAACCTAGTCTATGAAACGAATCCTTTTGTAATTAATTATAGTAAATTATAATAATGTGTGACTTAGGTAGTATTTTTATGAAGTTTTACGACGGTATGTTTATAATATTATCATACTGTAAAGTGAGTGTTGAAGATACTATCAAGTTTCAACAAAACATTATTATTGTACGACCCGTGTTTATCATACCATCTGAGATATTATGCTACTGAATCCTATTAGTTTAAAGACGAGAACGTTTCACAGTATTACGAAGTTAATAGAAATACAGATTGGTCGTTTAATTCTTGATTTTGCTTTCTGATTAAACATTGACAAGTATTCGAAATTTAATAACATGTCATCATCATCACTCCTAACCCTTTTCATACAAAGAAGGGTGGTAAAAACAGATGACAAATATGTCGGTATATTGGACATTACCATAAATCCATAATGATGTTGATGATTTAAATATTTTCTTCAATAGTCGGTTCTGAACCTGTTTTATCTCCGGTCATGTCGGATAGCCGTCCCATCGGGCTATGAGAGTTAAGGAATAGTGAGTGCACTTGTGTTTGCAAAAACCTGTGTACTATAATATGTCCTGCTCAGCTGGCTGATCTCTTTATATGAGAAAAGCCGCCGTGGCTTAGAATCGGCTGGGATGATATGATATCATCAAGAACATAACCTCTCACTAAAATCCTTTTTTTCCGTATTTGTCCACGATTAATTAGTTTTCTTTTGTAATATGTATAACATTTTCATGTAAACAAATCTCTTAGGAACTCTTTTATCATAAACCACAGTTGGTGGTGCAATATAAGTTTATTATTATACAGTCTAGAAGCGACGGGTAATTATGCTATTTAAATAGTCTTGTTTGTTTGTCTGTAACACTCGTGATATGCCAATAGTTGTTATGTTATTGTTTTATAGTTATAAAAGATTTTTCTAGACTGTTTTTTAGATTAAATCATTGCAAATTATCTGTAGAAAGTAGTGTCACTTGTCTGTATAAGTAATGTAGGAAAGTCGTCCACAACTGATTCCCAAATATTTAAGATAATTTTAGCCACGATATGATAGGGTTGAAGCTGCACAAAACTGACTTTTTAAATTGGATTACCTACTTCGAAACTTTGACCACATTTGCAAAAGAAAATATTATATATATTTTCAATTTAAGTGTAGATATGTTTGACATATGACTCAGTAAATAACTACTTTATATTGGCAATGACCTTAGTAAATTACATTCCATCTAACTTTAAGTAAAAAAACCTTTACAAATAATTCAAAC
This sequence comes from Helicoverpa zea x Helicoverpa armigera, assembly GCA_033682625.1. Classification (NCBI taxonomy): domain Eukaryota; kingdom Metazoa; phylum Arthropoda; class Insecta; order Lepidoptera; family Noctuidae; genus Helicoverpa; species Helicoverpa zea x Helicoverpa armigera. Next base: position 7,415,757 of record JAWIIS010000011.1, read on the forward strand.
TTTGAATTTCAAATAGAACTTTCAAAAAAGTTTTTATTCCACGCGATGATACTTTTTAAAACTGCACAGAATTTTAAATCAACTGCAGACGAAAGCCGTCTGAAAATTATAAATATTTAACGAATGTGAATTATTTAGCACAGTTTTAGTAAACTAAAATAAATAGAGATGAAAGAACCTTTGTAACTAAAATATGGTTGAACCTTTTTAAAGGATTAAAAATGCATGTTTTAATTAAAATTTTTTATTTATATTTAACTTAGTGATTGATGTTTATTACACAAATAACCTAAATAGAAAATGTGGTTTTGGTAGATATGAAAATAATATTCTTCACAAAATTAAATAGCGACTCTCTTTGTATAAAAAAATCATTACCAAAATTAAAATGAGTTCTTCTCACCAGATACAACAAAGGTTAGTTCGTTCTAGATATTCTGTTATCTACTTCCGACCCCAAATCATCCTTGTTGCCGAGCTGTGTCCCCATTCGTATACACCATACAACAGCTTCTCCAACTATGTTGACTTCAAAAGACTGAGTACTTACGTACCCAGAAGGCCCACTATGCGACTCAAACACGTTTGGCTGGCATAGAGCGTGAGTTTTAGTGTCGTCTTTCATAACATGCTAAAACATAATAATATAATCCGCACCAAAAAATCCTCGCATCCAACAGGTAGTAGGGAGCATTAGTTCTAATACATTGTGTATGATAAGCGGTCTCATCATTTGTTATCACAGTGATAAATAAAGATAAGAGGGTGAGCACTTAGGCGAGTTATCTCGCGGGTCACAGTGGTCTTAAAATAGTTAGGCAATTTGTGACGCACGAGTACAGGATGATACTTGCGTGTTATTTTGGAACTGTTGGATTATGGTGACTGTATACTGACGAATATCAGGATTAAGTATCGAAGAGTGCATTGTCCTTGAGTTTCTTACAGGAAACTAAACGGCTCTTGCAGTCTGCCTACATACATGTATAACTCACGCATGCGCAATGTATAGTGTTTGATTTTTATATTTTGATTATCATGAATATGGCTAGCCAAGTTAAGACCGGCAAAGATATTTGACGAAAAGTGTGTCTGCCGCTTAGCAAAATATTTTTTACGAATTTCATAGTCAATTAATATTATTACATGTTAGATTTGGTGACGTCATTCTTATAACTTATTCATCCTAATAGGCCTAGATTCTTATATTGAAACTAAAACAATGAATGAACTCTTTACTATCAAGATTTATGAACATGACCTCATGAAAATTTGAAAAGGAAATGACGTGATAGATTCTATCAAAGAACATCACGTCATTGTGTGGGAAAATCATGATTTTCGAACATTGTTTATCGACATTATCAATATACAAAATCTTGTAAAAATTCTACTAGCTGCTGACAAATGTTAACTTACAATATACATAGTATGAAGAAGATTGAAAATAGTATAAAATAGAATTGATAAAAATGATTGAATACTCGTAAGCATGGGCGTAGCCACACTGGGGCAAGCTGGGGCATTTGCCCCACCCTGGGCCCTGGCTCTGACCTATAAGGTGTCTGATTAAACAATGTTTTTTTTACTAACTCTAACTAACAACATCAACAATCATTATGTACTATCCGTAAGTATTCCGTTCACAAAAAAATTGTCGACTTTGAAAAGAGGGCGATCAAAACAAAATGCGCGCTCGAGTTCCCCAACGTGCGCGGTGCGCGCGTCACTTGAAAGCGAGCTGTATTCCCTAAAACAGTGGTTCTTAACCGGTGGTCCGCGGACCACTGATAGTCCCTGGAGGCATTCCAAGTGGACGTTGCTATACTTGCTATCCATCTTACTTGACGGTTTGAAATGTAGCCCTTTTATGTAATTTTGGTTCTGAGTCTTAAAAAATAATTAAAATTTCCCGCTCGCTTCGCTCGCATATTCAGAAACTATATGCCATCGTTTTTGCATTTGTCAACAAACAAAAACTTAAGTACGTTTGGGCTACTTTTTACGTAGTTTTGGTACTGAGTCTTAGAAATAATCAAAATTTCCCGCTCGCTTCGCTCGCGTATTCAGAAACTATATGCCCTCGTTTTAACATTTGCCAACAAACAAAAAGTTAAGTACGTTTGGGCTACATTGTACGTAATTTTGGTTTTGAGTCTAAAAAATAATTAAAATTTCCCGCTCGCTTCGCTCGCGTATTCAGCAACTATATGCCCTCGTTTTTGCATTTGTCAACAAACAAAAAGTTAAGTACGTTTGGGATACATTTTACGTCCGTACGAGTCCGAAAAAAAATAAGCGCTCGCTTCGCTCGCGCATTTGTAAGTTACTACTTACTGAACCAAGAATTCTGAAGTTAGTAAAGAGAATGTATATTTGGGCGACATTTTACGTAGTTTTTGGTTTTGAGTCTTAAAGAATAATTAAAATTTCACGCTCGCTTCGCTCGCGTATTCAGAAACTATATTATTTTTGTATTTGTCAAGAAACAAAAAGTTAAGCACGTTTGGGCTAAATTTTACGTAATGTTTGGTTTAAGTCCGATAACAATTTCGCGCTCGCTTCGCTCGCGTATTCAGAAACGATATGCCCTTACTTTTGGCTTTTGTCCTGTGTGTGTGTGTGATTGTTTATTTTCTGTACCTGTTTTCAGGTACAGAAAATAAATTTGAGAGGTTTATATTTTTATAAACCTCTCAAATTAAGAGATTAACAAGTTTAAGATTTACGGCTCAAGATACAAAAAATCGGAGGATCCCCGCTCACCCCCGGGGGATAGGTTGACTGCTGCCCCACCCTGAGCCCAAAGCTGGCTACGCCCATGCTCGTAAGTCATCAAATCAGTATAATTAACTAGCTTTTCATTCGTTATCGCTCACGTTCTGAAGGAGTTTCTCCTACCTGGAAAAAAGTAGCCTTAATATGTTCTTTTTCCGGCCTCAAAGACTATCTGTGTATCAAACATCGAAATTCATTCAGTAGTTTTCACGTGAAAGCCGGACGATTAGACACAGACTTACTTTCGCATTTACTATATTAGTAGGGATTGTAATGTCATTAAAAGAAAATTAAGGACCAGATAGAGGCAGGACACTTTACTAAATATAGCTACAAGCACCTCTAGTCTGTTTGAATTAGACGTGGTCTGATAAACCGGTATTATGATTAATGCGTTTTTTATCTGTTAAACCTTAATGTTGTAGTTGTTATGACGTGCGTTCAGTAATGGCTGTGTTGCTCAATCACCAATAGGTGTTGTGTTTATGTTGGTTTTGTGTTCAAATTGCGATTTGGGTTAGACTTCGTCGCGTTTAGTTATTTAACTTTGAGTTACTTATGAAGCTGAAGGGTTTGGTTTGTTTGCTCGAGCTACTTGGTTGATTTGACAAATCCTTTCAGTATATAGTTAGCTAGTGTATTGAGGAATTCCTATACGTTTATTTCTCCGCCACCCAAAGGTAGACTGACCGCCTTGTACGAAATGTGCAGAAGCATTAAATAAATAAATATAAGACTATTTTTCATCTGTGTGCTCGGTATAGTTCCCGTTAGATACGGGTGAAACCGCGGGCAGAAGTAGACTTAAAATTTTTCCTGCTAAGTATATTTATATTCTTTCGTGTTGCATATTTTTTATTGGTTACACAAAAATTAAGCTGGAAAATTTAATGCACCTTTGACTTTTTTTATAAAAATACAATTCTGTTGAAAGTCGACAAAGAATATTCAGAGAATAAGAGTAAAAGGTTTATCTAGAAAGCAAATTCACAAAGCAACCAACATAGTGCATTACTGATACCTAGAATTTTAGATAGAACTAAACCTTTGTATTTTTAAGTTTCATTAAATATTCGGTACTTAGGGTAAATTATGTTTTCATTTCTAAAAGAAATTAATTAAATTTTTAATCATTCACCTTTTTTGCTGAAAAATGTTATGAAAGTTGAGTACGATAAATGCTTTCGGTGTAAACGTAAAAATATCTTCGGGATCTTGTTAATTCTGTTTAACAATTTATCTTCCGAAGTTCGCTGAACAAATATTATTTTTGTACAAACTTTTAATCTTTATCTTTTAATGTTTTACAAATTTAATTACTTATACTTAACTTTTATAAGGCCAGTAGAGGAGATGACAGGCAGTTGTGAATACAATTGATTCAATGTACCTACCATTACTGTAAAACTTATTAGGTATCACGCACTTCCATAAAGCTAATCTTTTAGCTTTAAAATAGAATCTAGTAACTATAATTTTGCCTTTATTTTTATTACTAGCTCTACTTCTATTCAATAGACATGATCAAAAAATATTCAGAAGATTACTGTCAATGACACTCTTCACCCCTCCATTCACCACCTGAAAGTTCATTGACACCTCAAAATCCAGACTTGTCGCTTGCTTTATTCAGTCAATATCACTCAAACATTGACGTACATCAGATGTTACGGAACTTATAAACAGCACATATTTGATTCAGCTGTTTTCGTGACGCCATTCATATTTCGTGCAGCGAATCCAAAATACTCTTCATCTCTGTCTGACGTCATTATATAAATAACTTTCGGTCTCCACGAGTTCGTCAGACGTGTATTGCAATAGAATCGATTTAAATACATTCTCGATTGTGGATTTTAGAATCGATATTGATCGTAGTTTAAATAAGACTGAATTATTCGATTGAGGTGTTGTTAATCGATTTTATTTGATGTAAATAAGGTGTAATTACTCGATTAAATGTATTGAGAATTCGTTTTATTTTAAGTTTATCGTTGATTGTGATCGAAATGAGAGTTAATTGTTGATTTCGAATACTCTTTTCTCGTCTAATATAATATTTACATTGTGTTAAACATCTGTAGTACATTGTATGTGTCTTGTACATTTTGTTGGCAAGCTAAACAGGAATTTATGGCTGCATTTTCACATATCGATTGTATGTATGTCAGCTATCAAAACAGTAGTGATTTATACGGGGATGCCCGAAGCATTGCATTGCTCTGATTGAAGTAATACGAATGAGTATTTATGCAAACGAAGATCTTATCGAACGTTTTGAAGCTGCGATACTGAATACAAATGTGTGCATAGCTTTGGCTTTTACATACTCTGGTATGATTTTGTAAATTACTGAAAGTATTGACAAAAGTCAGTCGTTTTTAAATATTTCAATTAGATTTTTTCATGATCTTACTTGAGTGCTAATCTTAATATATGATATTTATGAAAAGGTGTAGTGTTTATTTTATACTGAAAAGGGAGAGTTTCTCAATTCAAATATTTGTATTTTTCTTATTTTATCGCCTGGACCGTTCCATTAGGTATAGGTATGTATCGACGTTTATTTTGCTGTGTTCTGATTATTATTGTACATGTGATAGTCAAATGTTTCTGCCCCCGATCTCCACAGATTCCCCTTTACATACATATTTGATCCGTTCGATAAATTATCATGATTTGATAAGGGTTTCTGCAGTCGAATCTCGCCGATAGCTTTCGCGATGTTAAATATAAATTCGGTACGTCAATCACACACAATCCGTCTGTGGAAATCATTTTGGAAATGGTTTGGTTTTTCGCGTATTTTTGATGTCAGTCGTATGATGTTGTTCTATTTATTCCTAGAATAATTTATATTAAAGTTTTACCTACTTACATAGCCCTTTTTTTTTACAAAAGTATTTGCCATACTGTGTAAGGTACATATTACAATTATTTAACTAATTATTCAATATATTTAAGAGTCAATGACTTGTCTATAATAATAGATTCATAATGCTACATGAACTTTTCACACAGACAAATCTTTCACTATCTATCGCTATGATTGGTATACCTACTTAAACGATGTAAAGTATTCTGTTCACATAAATTAGCAGACAGTTACATTAGTTTTATTGTAATTAACTTTCGTTTGTCAGTGCGTCTGGCATAAAAATCGTTGTCAATGTAATGCAATGAGGAAAATGTCCAGGCTTACATCATGTTATGAATGAAGTATGAATTCCAATGAGATTTGTACGATTAGACAAATTGGCAGAGCTCAAATAGGTGTACTTGGCAAGGTCAAACAAATGCTTGTGACTGGGGGCATGACCATTTTAAGTCAAGATCAAGACGGGGCCCTCTGTAGGTTCCGGCTATCATTTGAACATTTTTGGCAGTCGTTACGGGTAGTCAGAAGCCAGAAAAACTAACGGGACGGGTCGTAGGGAACAGCACTATTGGCAGGTACCCTTCTAAGGCCCAAACTTCTCGACAACATTTAAATGAGTTTTTTTTAAACAATTGTTTTATGACTTTTTACTCTTAATTTTCAAAGACGGTTAACAGTTCTTTGAAGAAAACAGGTTCTTTATGATGTGGGTAAACTTGAGCCTTAATACATATAATATTCCCGTAATGTTTTCTCCCAGCTGGCTCCATCGGTACAGTTCCGTTGCATCGCGTCAGCATAAACGCGCGTTATCTTGTACGTACAGTCGCGAACAGCCGCTGTTTTGTATTGTCGGATAAAATATTTTCAATGCACTGATTCTTCTATAGAAATCGCTTTTATTGTCATATTATTTTATAAACTTTTATTTTGTTGAGATACTCCTGCATCGGCCTGTACCAGTTTCAGAATACAAACAAACCCGATTGAAGAATTCAGGTCTATATGTAGTTCCCAGTGGGTTCACCAGCGTCAAAGCCTGCCGGGGCTGCGGGATTGTTCGAAATAGTTACCGCAGCCCTGGTACATAAAGGGCTTAAATAGGAACCATGGTGGGTTTTACTCAGTAGGAGTCTCTCGCTGCACCCACAGTAGGAGGGGCCATTTGATGATTTCCATAAAAAAGTCTACGTAGTTATGTATATTTTTTACCTATTGCTATAATTAGTTGCTTATGTGCATGATTTTATAAATTATTTGATGCTGTATTAAAATCACTATATTCATCTCCCGAGCCTTTTCCCAACTATGTTGGGGTCGGTTTCCAGTCTAACCGGATTCAGCTGAGTACCAGAGCGTTACAAGGATTAAATCACTATATTAAGCTATAAAAACGCAACAAAAATTTCAAATGAAAACAGGAGCAACAAACAAACAAATAAAACTTTCTTGATAAAATATTTTCATAACACGTCGGTTATTTTGGAGGCGTCCTATAATAACGAGGTGAAGGTGGAATTCTGCGATCTTATTTGTAATCATAACAACTATCTGAATCTCGTACAAGAGTTTTGTTTTTAACCGACTTCACAAAAAGAAGGAGGTGGCAAAATTAACTTAGGGACATCCATTAGACACCGACTTCTAGGCCGATGCACCTAAAATTAGTATTTTTTTTTTGCTTTTTAGTGTTTTTGGAACTCGGTTTTAATATTTTGCAAAAAGTTTTTTGTACTCCTAGGTTACTAACTGTTCCCTGCTGTTTCACCCACGGTCTTTGGGATACCCCTTTCCGCATCCACCAGTAAAGAGTAGCTTATGTCTTTAGTCAGTCTAATACTGGCCAATTACCTCATCGTTGTTAAGTCATTCCCATACTAATTTATAAGCCCGAAAAAACTGTTGGCCGACTCTGTTTGTAGTGTGCGGGTAGGTTACTCTAATGCTACCTAAAGTTTAGTTTGTAGATTATAATATTAAAAATTGTTCCTTCGATGATATTTTAGCCTAAAAGCTTTAGCTTTTTGGACATTTAGCGTTGGCAAGTTTTAGTTCGCTTACAAAACATTGTGAGAGCAAATTCGTGTATTACTTAATAACAGCGGGCGTTTTTATTGATTTTATATAATTTATAGTTGTTTTCTAATAGTCAATTGACAGATGTATTTGTTTTCTTAGCATACACTTACTAGGATCTTATATCCTCGCCTAGGAGAACTAGGGATAAAATATGTATGTCGTATGAATGTCTGTCTCCATGGTACTTACCTCCTGTCTCAAAAATCTCAACCAAGTCAGCTGTTTAAGCGTAATTTTTATGACACAGACAGACATTATTAGGTACTTTCGTATTTTCATTGTTACAGTAATTTTCAAAAACACTTTACAGAGACAAAAAACGAAAATTTAACAATCAAAGTGGAATTCAATTACCGCCGGTCGAGTGCCCATTTGACCGTCAAGCACTCCCTTTGGTCACAAACATTATAATGAAGCCCCATTAAAGTAATTAATAATTCTAAAGCAACCTTTGTCGGCTATGACAGCGGGTTAAGCCCTTATTTTGTGTAACTAACTTAAGTTAACAATTGTAGCTGGATTTTAGGCTTTAATTTATTGAATGTAAAGCAGGTTTTGCAATGGCGTGTTTGTGAAAAATCGTCTGTTCTATGGCTAGAAAGCTTTTATGTGGGGGTTTTGGGATATTGTAAAGTGGTTGTTAGTATTTTTATCGTATGTATTTAACAGTTATTTTTAATAATAAGCAGTACCTTCGAGGATAGAAACTAGGAAAAAAAATTAGATTTTTGAGAAGTTTTTTACTCCTTTTGCTTTATGGTTTTCATCGACGGAACCTGTTATGGTCCACCGACTGAAGTTCACAGAATCGACTAACAATAAGTTCAAATGCCGAAAATGTTCGATTTTCCTGCTATTTTTCTTCTGAAAATCGTCGAGATAGCCGTTCGAAATATTTTTTCCTAGAAGTCAAAGCTATTTGCGGCTGTCTATATGTGATGTGTGAGAATTTTATGAGCTATAGACTGGTAAGATTTTTTGTATTATTTACCTAAAAGAAAGAAAATATTGGTTAGAGATGACTAAAAAAATAATTTTAAATCAGCCAATACCATTTTGAGTTGTTACAAAAATATTAATCCCAAAACCCAGGAACACATTAACACAATAATTAAATAGGTAGGTACATCTAAATAGTGTTTCTAAAAATGTCTAAACCACTTTAAAAAGGATAAACCTATTTCTAAAAACGCCTAACTCACTAAGGACGAACCTGACTAAAACAAAGATAAACGTTTTAACAACTAAAGCAAACCTATCGTCCGTATTCACAGGGGATTCAATTCAACTGTAACTCAATTGAGTCCTCCAATTTGTAAAGTTATTTCAGTTAAAATAAGAGCAAGACACACTGCAAACTTTTAGTTGGCCAACTGTTTGTACGAGTTCATTAAATATTTGTAGCAAAGGCTTTAAGGACTGCAATCCAACTGCAAATTTGCAGTTCGGATGCAGTTTAAATGCAGTAACTGCAATAGAAATGCAAACCAACCGCGCAGTCCGATTGCAGTTGGGATGCAGTCGGCATGCAGTCGTGTTCTGAAGTTGATTTGCAGTTCTATTGCAGTCGAGTCAACTGCATTCAAACTGCCCTAGAACTGCAAATTGCAGTCGAAATGCAGTCCGTCTGTCTAGAGCCTAAATTACCGGTTGTATGTCGCAGCGCAGATATACGCGGATTGATTTTCTATTGTTTTATAATTAGTGACATACAAATAGTTAATGGTAGTACGCACATAACAACGATCAGGTATTTGACCAGTATAAGACCGACTTTAGAATTCGCGATTTTTATATATTCTTTCCCAACTATCAGGCCAACTTTCGGCCGACTATTTTGTCTGCAGTGTGCGGCTACTCTAAAATGTTGGATGGGACTCCGTGCTCCTGATATAGAATTAATTTAATTATTTTAAAGGGTTTTAGTGTTAAAGCCGGTTGTCACCAATGTTCGGTAAATATAATTACTGGCGTATTTGGGTCAAAGTTTTGGCTCTTTCAGTTCCAAACCAGAGAGAGAATATTTTTTTTTATTTTGGCCAACTGTTGTTGTAAAATTTCGTTATTTTGATTACGTACACTGAATCAGGATACAGGTAGTAAAATTAAGTAATAAATAAGTAGAACTAATTGGGAGAGGAATAATCGACTAAATAATAGGCTTAATGATGCACTAAGCTGAATTATTTTCGAATAATGGCCCAATAGGGAGATAGAAGGACGGTCTGATAGATGAGGTAAATAGGTGGGTATAGAGCTAATGAGTTATGTTCTTCAAAGAAAATTCCCGCTATGTTGGCTAATTTTTGTGAGGAAACCTATATATTGTTGTTTCTTTTTTGGTCAAATGGTCAACTCGTTCAACGAGAAACCAAAGAGATCAGGACCCGGTTCTGAAAATCATGGGGAGAAAAATAATGCCAGCTAACATACTTACAATTGGTATCATTCCGTTATGGATTTATCTACGATTCAATATCATGCTTTGTCATTTGCGTTCATGGTTGACATTTTTGGGAGTATATTGCTGGATGAAACTTTCAATCAAGCAATTTAAAAATTAAGACTTCTAAATTGTCAGATGTCACCTGTAGTAAAAAGGGCACTTATCTATCGATCCACCTGTTTACCTATTGGTCAGTTTTCCAACCAGGTAGGCGGGATTTATGCCTACCTCTCACCACATGTGGGCATCTCATTTCCCTTGGCTGTTGTTGTAACAAATAGAGCTGCCCCTCTCATTAATAGAGGTGTGCTGACTCGAACTAATGAAGTTGTCTAGTCAATCGAGATGTATTGTCAGTCGACTGAGTCTTAATTGGTTGCATTTTATATCGGTTGGAAAAATCGATTAAATAGCTTCAGTATTGTCTTATAAAGTGAGCTGTTTTGTTTTACCGTTTTTTTAGGGGCGCTATTTCTTGCCCATAAAAGGGTATGACAGATAACAGACAATTATCTGAAATAGGGGTCTTAAAATACTTTTTATCTATATCGTTAAGCCAACGTTAGATTTATAAATATTTTCACTAGATTATTCACAGTGGAAATGAGCTAAAATATCGTATTTTATCATGTAATTCATGAAGTCTTTGAGTTTATAAATAAACACCGAAGTTTCAAGTCTTATATTAGTAGACTGTTGACCTGTCAGATATTAACGTTACCAAAATTCTCATTTTGTTAGCAAAATGGAAAAGCACTTTCAGGTTTTCGTAATTTTCCTTCAGTGTTATTAATAATAATTACTTCCTATCCTCAACAATATTTAATATTAGGCCTTTCGAAATATTTTCTTTATATTAGTTTCTCATCCAGGAAAGTGATATTAGGATAGCTCGCTATGATAAATTTTCGATGGCATTCGGTGCCATCAAAAGTATTAGAAATGCTATGATATTATTTCTGCGTCACATACTTTCTGACTGGACTATTGTCTGTTGTCCCCAAATGGTCCTTATGGAACTTGAAATTACTATACAGATATAAGTTGTCTATCAAATGGTTCGTTCGTTATAAGAATCACAAAAATAAAATAAGGTGAATGCATTTTCAGCTGTTAAAAAAAATATCAATTACTCGTAGATATAATGTACGTAAAAATATAACTTAGTCTTCAGTACCTTATGTATTTATTTTTTCACTTTCTCAGAATCAGGTAACAAGCTATAAAATATTCAACAGCACAAAAAAATACGAGTCTATCAAATTTTCTTTAAGTAAAACAAATTCGTTTTGCTGAGATGAAAAATAAAGGGATTACCAGACGAAGGACAATGACGTTCTCAGCTGGCACTTGACCTACTTCTGATAAAGTGATATATCCGCTGTATTACAAGGAGCCTTGTGTTTTTATTTCGTAAAATAACCCGGTGTTGGCAGATCGTTGTTTCGAAATATTTTTCAGGTAATTTATTAAAAATATTCGGTTTTGCTCTTCATTTCTGAAACAAATACATTGTTGAAAGGTTGAAAGGAACTTTTGAATGCGGAATTGAATCGGTTTGACGGGCACAAGTTTAACAGGATTATGACTGCAATTTTCGCACCACCATCGAATTGAAATGTAACATTTTTTTTCCGTCCACACAAAAAAATCTACAATAACATTATTAATAGAAATGAAAAAAAAAAACATTTCTCATTAGGTACATTACTAAACAGCTTTACAAAATATAAAGGCGTTTACACACGTAACAACAATCGCGCGACGTGTCGCCGCACAATAGCGGCTAGTCGCGCGCTGTGACGTCACCGCGTGTATTGTGGCGACGGAAACATACGGCACACATAGTGATAACACTTTCCATGGAAAGTGGGATGATGGAGAATCATGTTTATGTTAATATTTTTGTTATGTGGAAGGGATGTTTTAAAATTAAATGGTTCTGTTGTGTATGTGAATTAAACTAACACCAGTGGACCAGTATTTTTTTTTATTCTTTCCACACAAAAAATCTACTATAATATTAAAAACAAAACGTGAAATATACTTATGTACAATCTTCAGCTTTCACTAAACAGCTTTACAAATATAAAGGCGTTTACACACGTAACAACAATCGCGCGACGTGTCCCCGCACAATAGCGGCTAGTCGCGTTGTGACGTCACCGCGCGTATTGTGGCGACGGAAACATACGGCACACATGGTGATAACACTTTCCATGGAAAGTCGGTTGGTGGAGAATCATGTTTATTTATGTTAATATTTTGTTATGGTGGAAGGGATGTTGTAGAATTAAATGGATCTGTAGTGTATAAAAAATCATTGAAAGCTTGAACATGATGCTGTAGACGTATCACCAGTTAGATTCAACGACCGTAATAAGTTTAAGCAGTAAAGAAAAGACTGGTGATACCTATTAGGAGATAGCTAATCAAATTCAAATAAAAATATTAATAAAGTATGTAGTGTGGACTCTAAAAACTTTCAAATTACATAAATGATAAAAAAATGCCGTAAAACTTACCTGTGTATAAGCGTACATACCTTATAGACACAGGTGCACTCTGCATTCTTTGACTCTAATAAATTCTAATAAATGAAATGGCAATCCTCAATAAATGGCAATTTGGCTTCGCTCTATAAGCTCTAATTTGGCTCTCTTTATTTGAAGAGTCCAGCAGTGAAATATTAAACTAAATATGCAGTCTTTTTCAAATGCACTCTTCTTTTAAGCCAACATGACGAGGATAACTTGACTGCACCTGTACAATGAACTGCACGAACAGTCAGTCATTAGCACAGACACGTGGACTTTGATAAATTCTACGCAGAATAAACTGGGTTTTACGGCAGACGAGGTGATTTGTCACTCGCTTATATGCGACGGGGACGCATTTAGAATGAATGCTGTATTTTTATTATTTCAGAATATTTTTTTGTAGTAGAAAGTTGTTGATTTTTTGAAGGAATGAGGGCTTCGGTTCCGCTGAAAAGTGTTTACCTGAAAAAATTGGTAGAGGCGTAAATATAATTTTGATTTTTAAGGCATCCTTATAGAACTATTTCATGGACCAGGATCGTTAATAGTTTCAAATATCATAATTGCTATAGATGTTAAACTATGAAAACTTTGCTGATAAAGACAGACTTTTTTACAAACGGTAATTATTAATATTAGTTAGGTATTCAAAATAACCACCATAAAAATATTTAACATACCGATATTTAACATTCCAATTTTCCATTGGAAAATATTCTCATTTCTTAAAAATGAGTGTTTTTAATTAGTGACAAATTACATCTTGTAAATGGCTTAGAACTTGGCAAGGCTGCAACATCCGACGAAAACAAATTAGCGTTTTATTTAATTCCAGCGTCGGTCGCAATTTATTTGTAAAACACGAATCCAGTCACTCATAATTACTCTACGAATTTCACGAGATTTCAGCTCAAAACATATTTGTCACGCAACATGCGTGTACATTGGTGATTGTTAGAAAACCTAATGAGAAACCTAAATATTAATAACTATTTAACTTTATAAATCTTACATCGCGAAAATCTGTGTTTTTCAAAATTTATTTAGGTAGGTATATGAATATCATAGTTTTATATTATCCTCTTTATAACCATTTATATCTACTTACTACTTACAATCGTATTGCCAACTTAGCTTATTTTTACAAAAGGCCACCCAAATAGAAAACCTTGTTGTTGTTGTTACAGCCTTTTTATCGTCCCACTGCTGGGCACAGGCCTCCTTTCACATGGAGAAGGATTGAGCATTAGAAAACCTACTATACTTCTTTTTCATAAGCGACTACTTCAATACTTTCACGCGTAGTCTAATTTTCGAATGGCTAAGCAACTACAGGTGCAAGATTTAAATGCATAAGAATAACTAAAATCTGTAACAATTGCTCGGAAACGCTCGTTGATTACAAATGTGTTCCTAGCTTTACTCACTAATAATAAAATGTGTTGAAACGCGACAGCTCGTGACGTAGGTCGTAACCGTCTCAACGATTTTTCTCTATAAACATTAATTTCTGTATGTGTGTCGAATGGTCTCACTTCTCAAACGTTTGATGATAGTTTTATGTGAAATAATTAATCATTTGATGCAATTATTATAGTGGTTTATTACGTCTTCAATCTTCATCTTTGAAATTAGAAAATTTAGAGCTGGAAAAATATTATGGCTATTTTTTATCCGGCTTTAGGAAAGTTACCTCGGGACGCAGGTGAAATTGCCCATCTAATTAAACATTGGAATACGAACATCAAATGCCATGATCCGTCAACGTGTAATAAGTACACTTACAATTTAACAACAAAATTAAAACACTGTACACAAAAACGTAAACAAATAAAATCTGCTAATAGAAATGGTTTACCATCAAAATTCGTGCGTAAATAACAACAGGTCTTATTCCGAAGCACGTGGGCAGTCATTCCACTCCATCTCAAGATTGACAGCTACAATAATAAACACAGCACTTTTACACCCATCATAAAACTTTAATTATGAATCACCATCACAAATGTAACGCAAAGAAACTGAATTTAGTGCCAATAAAATTGTGCAAAGAAAAATATATCTCGTATTAAATTAATCTTAGCGGGTGTGCAGACAGACGATTGGTAGATTGCAAATTACTGTGACGATTTCGTCGATGCCAGTCGGAGGTCTGGAATGTTCACCTATACAAATATTGAGTTCGTTTGTTTCCTTGCTCAGAAACCACAACACCGATTATAGGAATTCCTTCGTTGTTAGATAGTCCAAATATCAAGAACTAACTAAGCTACTGTTATCCGAATGCGCGAAGTACTTCTCCATAGACGCGGGTGAAACCTAAGCTTTAGACAATAGATTTTGAAGATAAATTCAATGTTGCCGTTAGATTGCTTGACGGTCTTAACACAGCACTCTACAATACAATGGTTTTGTAGTGGAAAATCGACCACCGACATCAATCACCAAACAGGTTCACTTTTAGCTGCACAAACCAGATGGGTTTCGTTCTCCTAAGTTGATTGGCCATCGTCCATTTTAATTATGTTATCTTAGCTCTGACGTTAACGGCTGGAGAAATGAACACTCTTTCTTAAAAACTGGAATGTTTAGATAAAATCATTTGCGTTTTATTGTTGTGGGATAATGGCGTGCGTCATTGTAATGTACTTGGTTTGTGGAAATCTGTTCAATGCGTTGAAAGAGTTATACTTGTTTGATGCTGCGATACTGATTGGTATTCCAGTTTATCAGCAGGTACGCTTAAAATTAAAACGACATCTAAGGCTCTTTATTATATATATTAGATAGTGTTCTTAATTTGTCATGGCAATTACATAATAAGTTAAAGTCATTGCATTTCAATAGCTCGTAGCTAAGTCAAAGCTGTTCTGATAAGTTTGTCCAAGACTCCAAGACTCCAAGGTTGTTATTTGAACACTCTTGCACTGGTTTCCAGCTGCATCCCGTTATGCCCTGCAGACTAGAAGCTGACCACAACATAGTTAGGAAAAGGCAGATAATTTCATTTAATTACTGTGTTTTGTGAATTTTCTCTGAGAAGAATTAGACATAATTCCCATAGAAAAACTCTTCGATTGAATACAAACCTATAACTTATTTATCATCGTGAATGAAACAAACATGGCACCTGACCATGATTCTCCAAGGCAGGAAGCTACTAAATCTAATCAAATGTCAACGACTCCATATTAATTGGTAAAGTTACCATATTAATGAATGATATTATCTATATGTGCTTAGAATACAAATTGAATCAAAGTTATGTTGTGAATGATAATTGTGTGTATATCAATATATCAAGTTAGTGTGATTAGAACTGCAACTATGTATTATATTCTACTAATTGTTTTATATTATCTAGTTGTCTCAACGGTTTACCCGCGTCCCGTGGTAACTACTGTCTACTTCCCGTAAGTACCTGCATAAAAAGATTTTAAACTATCTATGTACTTTATTTCTTGTAATCGGTTTACCTAGGTATTATGACTGGTTGTACCATCTATTATACTTTGGAAAAAATAAATAAATTCATTGATTGATTGGTAATACAATTTCAAGTATCTAAGTTAATAGGTATTTCAATATTAACTGTAACATGCTCAGGAAAGTTTTTGGGCATACAAAACGTCACATCACACCCGATGGAAAATACCACACAAAAAAGTAATATCTAAATGAAATAAAACCATTTTCATGTCACTCTTGCCCTTACACCAATCCCTCAAATAAATATGTAGGTCATTAGCCCTTAGAGGTCATTATCGGATCCATATACAATGTACTTAGAGACTTAAGTAAGAACCGCTTGGTTCGATCGATCATAAGGTTAAGTAACTCTTGGCGCGGTTTTTCGGTAGATGGGTGACCGACCATCTATGTCATAAAGAGTTTCTCCGTGTTTCGTCTCGCCCGCTTTTCACTCCTTATCTGAAGTCACAAAAATCGTTCACCACAACACAAAACTTTTTACTTAGTGACACACGCTTTAAATTATGCCCGTAATAATCGTTCCAAGACTTTTTTAACACGTCTAACAACGATGTTGCATCGTGGAGTTCCAGTTCTTATCTTCAGGTCCATCATAAGTGCGACTGTACTGCATATATTTATTGTATTGTCAACAGAAATACTACTAATAAGTAGGTATATACCGATAGATACTTTCCAATCACAATCTTTATTTATCACGTAAATCAGATAAACAAAAGCAACTTCAAATTCAACTCCAGCTGAAAACCATTGATTATATATAATTCAGTCTAACTCCAAAGTACTCATTCGGAATAACATATGAGAACAAATTGTGTAAGATTATGTTTCTCTTGCAACCTTGGTTCGTGAACCTATGCCCTTAGTTGTATACAAGAATGTACCTACTACGCATTCAAATAGCTTATTACAGTGTAGACTCTGCTTTAAATAACACTTGAAACCAATGAATTGGGGTCAGCTAAAAAAATCTATTTAAATATTCGCTTAGGTACGTATTTTTTAAGTACCAACTGACTGAGGTGTCTTGTAGTACCAATATTGAACAATTTGACAAACCATTTTGATATTATTAACTGTTACATGTTTCATAATATGTTGTGTGTTGTTATTTTTAATAGGAAATCATGAAACGATCCCGTCCTGCTGTGAGTGTCAGACTCTTACTGACTAAGATCCACCATTTTCCTTCTTACGCTCTTTATTCACCAGGGCCGTGGTAACTGTTTCGAATAATCCCGGCAGCCCCGGTACAGATAGACATGATTTGTGTTTTTTTTTTTAACTCGAACTATATAATACGTCTAAGGCGGCTGTTCTTATTTATGGAGATCAGCTGGCTGCGCAGGACATATTATAGTGCACAAGCATTTCCGCAGACGCAAGTGCACTCACTATTCCTTCCCTCTCATAGCCCATGGGACGGCAATCCGACACGACCGGAGAGAGATCAGGAGCAGGACCGACATTAACGTGCTCTCCAATGCACGGGTTTATCAATCATACGGGCAAATCAATTACTCGCACAATAAACTACCGATTGCAATTGTTTCAAAACTAGTTAAACATTATTGTTTGGTATAATTTTAACAAGCGAGTTAACATGACTGTTTGGTAGTTTTTTCTAATCAGTGAGGTAACTTGACCTTTGTAAGTCAATACTTGAAATATTTGAGTGCCATAGCAGTGTGACAAACAATGTTTTTGCTTTGTGTCTGCTGAGTAGCATTATTATCAAATACATGTGTGTTTATAAAAATATTATACATGTTTGTTTCTACCTGTATAAAGTTACCTCATAGTAACTATAGATATAGGTATATGTTTACAAATCCTTAATTTATGTATTTTCTGGAGTTGCTACTGCTATTTCTCAACAACTATGCCAGGAACTATTTCCTGCACTCGCATAAAATATGCCTTCAAAATTGTTTCAGTATTTTTGCTGAAAGAAAAATAAAGAAACTTAAATCATAATTATTTCTGGTAACACAAAAAAACATCTCCTATTTTGGAAATTAGCTTATTGAAACTACGGCTACGAAAATCGAAACTCTAAATATGAAATATAAAACCGAGTGCTGTTAGAAGGTTGTAATTTTAACGTGACTACACAAAAGGTTGGTTTTATAAAAGGCGAAAGTTTTTCAAATTCCCATTTTATACTGAACAATATTCGGTTGTTTTAATAGCCATGAAAAATGTAAAAAACCTGACCATTTGACGTTTTAATTGATTAAAATGCCTGTAGTAAAAAAGTTCGAGTATACTTTTTGGTCTATTTAGGAATGTTGAATTTTATAATGGATCCTTTTGGAAAATTGCTACTAGACATGTATTGTTTTTAGCTGGGAAGTTTGTTCTTCACCGCTTCTTCTTTCCAACCATAACACTAGGAAGTGGTGAAAGGGGGGCGTTTTGGGGGTGCTGTCATTCTTGTAAAATTTTGACGTTAAAAAGTGCTAATCGTATTAGCCTATTTTAATAAATGATTTTGACTTTGACTTTGACTTAGCTCTAGATAAATTATTTGTATTCATATTTAACTATAGAAATAAAAAAATATACAATAATATCGGTCACATGACTTGAAGATAACATATTCTTAACATCATTTTTTAATAACTCACTAAAACTGCGATAACCTTACGACATACGTTATAGTAGTTCTCGAGATTAGCTCACACTTACACACGTTACGACAGATATTAGTTACCTATTTATTATTTGAAACGATTTGTCTAATAGTCATCATCCTCCGAGCCTTTTTCCCAACTGTGTTGGGGTTGGCTTCCAGTCTAACCGGATGTGGCTGAGTACTAGTGCTTCACAAGAAGCGACTGCCCTATCTGACCCCCCCAACCCAGTTACCCAGGCAACCCAATACCCCTTGGTTAGACTGGTGTCAGACATACTGGTTTCTGACTACCCGTAACGTAACTACATGTCTAGTAAATGGCACAATAAAATTATAAATACTCATACATATATTACATCAGTCAAGAACACTTAAACATTTTACTGAGCGTAACTAAACGAAACGAAAAACAATAGAAGACTTCACGTCCCCTTTCTGAAAAGATGGCTTGAATAAATTTTAATTACAAGCTGTCAAGACCGATATATTATAATAATTTAACTAGCATGCAAATCGTTTCTTAGTACAAGGAAATACTTTGTTTAAATATCTTTAAATTATGTTTTTGTTTTGTGAACAAGTTTGTCATTCTGAGTTTTTCAGTCGCCGTGTCGTATTGTTGGATGTTTCTCTTCATGTAGTGAGTTGAGATAGTGCTGTATACATTATTCTTAAGTTATTTACATACTTCTATATATCACTTCGTTGTTTTTAATACGCTTTTATTAGGTCCACCTACATATATATAACTATGTAACGAAATGTAAGGTATCTTGTTTAACCATCATCCAAGTTCGTTGTCCTTGGACAACGTCATGAAAATGGGCAGCTGTATGTAGATCTGATGACAAATACATATAATATGGTACTTGAAAGTGTTCTGATGATGGACACAGAAGATATAAACTGGAACTTCATGATGAAACGTCGTACCTATCAGCTGTGTTTAGACTTGTTAGAAAAGTCTTGTAATGATTTTTACGTGCATTTAAAACAGCGTATTTTCCTAGCTTTTAAACTACTAATTTATTAAAAAGTAATTGAGTATGACAAATGCTCTAATTTGACAGGCGTGACGTAAGCCGGGTCCTTGACTTACTATGATGTTGTTATCTCGTGAAGAGGTTCACTTATAATATGTTCGAGATAATAATGTAATGTTTGGATGTACGCGTTGTTATTATAAATTGAGTTTATGTGCGCTAGAAAGTTTAATCTTCTTTAATTTGCCCTTTTTTCAACAAGTTAAAGTTTAATTTCAGTGCCTGTGACCAAACGCAGCTGACTTTTTGTATACCTATGACTATTAAGGATATCTCAAATAACAGCTATAGAATTTTGACGTAAATCCGTTGTCCAATTCCTATCTATAGTTATTGAAAACGGTCATTAATTAAGCTGTTATCTCGTCATGATAGATGGTCCTAACAACGGATAAATCCTGGTACGCGTTGCTTAGTTACCAATAGAATTGTGTAGCCGCTGAGAATTTGTTACTTAACAACTGTCCCCCTTACTTATAATATCTCTAATCACCTACTAAGCAACATTTTAACTAATCACTACTTAAAGTCTTAGGTAGTGATTAAATGTTAGTTAAGACATGCTTAAGCAACGTTTATAAGTAAGAATTTTCTTAAACAGCCCTTAAGTATTACTTATATTTAATTGACGTTTATAAGTAAGGCTGTAAATCAATAATCTATACTAATATTATGAAGCTGAAGAGTTTGTTTGTTTGAACGCGCTTATCTCAGGAACTACTGGTCCGATTTGAAAATTTCTTTCAGTGTTAGATAGCCCATTTATCGAGAAAGGCTATAGGCTACTTTTTATCCCGGTAAGGGAAGTAGTTCCCACGGGATGCGGGTGAAACCGCTGGTAGAAGTTAGTTTAAAATATTCGCATTCTATTGCAGCACTAGTATTAACTATAAGATGTACTAGTAACGTACGTAGACGTACGTGTAAGTTAGACGTCATTCGCAACAGACAAACTATCTGTGTGCAATCAAAGCATCGGACTTGCATTAAACATGCTACTTGCATAATGGATGCTTTGAGACGGGCGACAAGCCAACGAGTCCATGTATGCTATTCGTTTCAGTGTGTACGTGTACTTAAACTTTCTTGAAAGAAAGTTTTTTTCTGTTTGTATTTTCATAAATAAGAATCCTAACAGAGTTTTCAAACTGGCGGATTTTCCGCGCGGATTACACTGTTGACACGGCCCGTATTGGCCGAGAGATTGCGCTCGGTTTTTCCGGTCGAAAAATATGCTAGTGTAAAAACTAGCTATTGGTAAGTTGGAAAAGTGTATGTATGTTATATTATATCTATGACAAAGACATTAAAACTAGTGCGAATCCGTCTATTAATACTAGGAACAGATAACGCATCTTGTCCTGGAATCGCTTCTGCGAAGGCATTGTGAGCAGCTATAAATACTTCCCTAGAAGCTAAGATGGTGCGCGCTAGTTATTCTAAGGTGTTAGATTTACGTAAGTACAGGATAATTAGAATGAGATAAGTAACCTTTAGAATTTTACACGAGCAGAGAAAGTAATGCATGACACGGTGAGACGGTTAGTAAATATGACTTATTACAGCAGTTTTACTTGCGTCCCATAGGAACTTCTTACCGTACCTATATGCTTTTTATTTACATAAAAATATATGTGTTCTGAACTATAAGCTATATTACTGCCAAGTTTCATCAAAAACCATTCATTTCTTTTTCCGTGACTGACTAGCAACATCCATACATACCTACGAACTTTCGCGTTTTTAATATTAGTAGACACACTTCTCACGACAAAAAGAAACAGTCAGAGACACTATATAAGATACCTAGGTATCTATAAAGTCGCTGTTCATTCAACCTTACACGACGAAAGTTCCGTGGATAAAGAGCACTTTAAGTATTCCCGCGGTCTTTTGTTTAATAAAGCCATCTTAACGCCACGGAAATCCGATTTATCTTGCAATATTACGCCGTGCTGGTGCAAGCTCAGGCACGAAGTTTGCCGAGAAAAGCCGACGTTTCCCGAAGATGGTTGTGTTAAAATTAAATTATAAATTTTAAAAAACCCCCGACCCAAAAAAGTACGCAATAATTATGACAAAAGGTTAAAAACTCTAAACCCTATAAAAAGCAAAAAATAACTTTTAACACTACGTAAACTAAATTTTGTCGTGTCGGGGGACCGCTCTAATTCATTACTTTAGATACGTGTTTTTTTTAAAACGAATGTTGTAATTAGGTAGGTATCATTTGATTTATGTAAGTATTTATGAAGGTAAAAAGCGGTCCCCCGACACGTCAAAATTTAGTTTACGTAGTGTTAAAAGTTATTTTTTGCTTTTTATAGGGTTTAGAGTTTTTAACCTTTTGTCATAATTATTGCGTACTTTTTTGGGTCGGGGGTTTTTTAAAATTTATAATTTAATTTTATTTCATGCTTTTTAAAGGAGCTCCTTAATTTTTCCTTCTTTCATTTAATTTATTTTATCTTAAGATGGGGTCGCTATATGCGATCTCGGCCAAAGGAAGCTGTTTAACAATCCTCATGACAAACTGGCTCTGGGAGAATTGCACAGATTGAGAAACAATAAAGATTAACCTTCGGACATTCTAGATTTTCTGCAAAAATATAAATCGGTTTATCCGTTTCATTCCGGCATTCCAGGGTTTCATCCGCCACATCCCACTTCCAGCATCAGGTTCTCGCCAATCAGAAACATAAAGAGAACTCGTCAAGACAAATTCAACGAGCCCAAACTCGATGGGTTTACTAAAAGACAGTTCAGGGTTACGTCTCCTACCTTCGTGCCCTAACAGCAGACCAGCTCAGTGGTTCCAAAACACATTAGTGTTTCAAATTTCAGATCCCACATATACTTGCAAGTAAACTGAGCGTGTAACATTCCTATCACATCTAGCAAACGAGCTGATGACCTTGAAGACCTGAACCGATTTCCACCAAACATAGCTAAGAACACTCCCGACTGACATACCTTTTAAACAAAAAAAACCGCATTACAATCGGATCATCCGTTTGGGAGCTACGATGCCACATACACACACACACACACACACACACAGACACGTCAAACTTATAACACCCCGTCGTTTTTGCGTCGGGGGTTAAAAAGACGCGTATTGTGGTGGAAATCACGCCTCGGTTGCGTCCACTCGTGTACCATTTACTTGTTACTCAGTTACTAAAATATTTATAATATTTTCAATGTATTTAAAATTAAAATTAACATCACATTTGTTTTCCTATCCCTAAAGACTGATGTCTTGATATCGGCGTCGGGTACGTTCAAATACCGTTTTGTAAATCGTACTCATACTCTCCAAAGAGGTCCAATAACCCTCGTGCCTAACAGACCGTTCGAACCCACTAGAAGAGGCAGTTCCATTTAAATACCTTCGATTAAAATAAACCTGATAACATTAAAAGCGCTTCTTAAGTACATTGCAGTACTTTGTGGCCATTAACATCGTTTCACAGACAAATGGTGGGATTACGTTTCTATTTAGATAAGGCGAGAATAAACAACTTTTAAAAGAAAAAGAAATGCGTACCTAGCTATGTTTTTGTTGTATCCTTAGAACCTATAACCTTCTGGAACCGTCCTGAGCACGAACTTTATGTGAAAAAGTCTGCCAATGTAGCAACATAGATATATAACAACTCTTTCATTAATTTTAGATCACACATCAAAATTGACAAACACAAGCATAAACTTGATGCACATATAAGCACATACGAGTATTTTTTTTATCAAAATAAATAAATAAACATGTTAAGTATGCCCGGAACAGTCTCGTATTTTTAGCAGTGGGGGTAAGGTACGTCTATGGCGTCTCCTGTTGGTTGAAACCTCAAGGTTATATCTATGGAGCGTAAGGGCCGGTCCATTAGGGTTCACAAGTTATGACAACAAATAAAAAGTGTCAGCTACAATGGTTTGCGTAACACCTTTTAGGCTACCTATATATTGTTATAGGTATACATATAAAAGTATTTTAAGCAATTTGCTTTACTAATATTAGACAAAGGTTTTTATAAGATTTAAAAGAATATGTTAGAAATATCCTTTTGGCTTTATCTCATACGTGGTATATTCTACCCACATATATGACACTTAACTATTTCGGGTGCACCTGTTATCTATAACCATAACCGAACTATCTTCAATTGTCAAATCGCCGATTCGACCATTGGGTATCAGGCTGGTTATGTTAGTTTAGTTATCGTTATAGTTAAGCAATACAACTCATTTTTAAACTGCTTTAGTAGCAAAAATGTGGCACTAATGTCAGTGATTCAGTTTGCACACTTACGTCTGAAAATCGATAAGCCTATGGTCTATTATAATCGATAGTTTTGCATATTTTATTATAATGGGCTCTCTCTATCGCTTTATGAATGATAATTTATTTGCTAAAATAGATAATATTGATTTTAAAGCCCTCCATTTAAACTCTAAACTAGTCTTATAAATACTTGACTGTAATAGGTCGAACAACAAATATTTTTTTTTGAAATAAGGATAAGGATTATCTAAATAGGTATGAAATTAATTGAGTAAAGTGGTCTCTATAATAACTTTACCGGAACAAAATTAAGTATAATCAATCTGATATTACCAAAGTAGCAACTACGTCACTAAGCTAAAATATTTTCATATTTCCCGATAAAAAGTTTCGTGTAAATTCACAAAATTACTTGGACACTTTTAATCCGATTTGTAGGAAAAGGTCAGGCAGGGTTAAAACAGTTTCCTGTCATTCTATTTTTAAAAGACCGATCTAAAATACGTGTAATAAGTTTTTAATACCTGCCAGTATTTAAAGGAGGTTTTAATCTAAAACCTAGTGTTAACCTGTGCATAGACAAAATTAAAAATAAATCTTTGACAGATTAGACCACAAAGGTTAGGTGAAAGAGGTCAGAAGTAACCTTTTAAAAAGACTTGAGGTTATTGATACCAATAGTCAGACGTGGGCGATATTGCCCTTTGAAACAATAATTAAACTGTAATAAAAGATATATGTGCGTCAGAAGTTCAGGTGAAAAGCTATTAACTGTATTCTGCTACTCTTATATGATCCGAAAGAAAGAGACTGAGAATATAATTCGATTTTGATCTTGAGCCTGCTTTTTGTCCTGTCGCGGGAAGTAGTTCTGTCGGTACGGGATCCGCGAAAAACAACTAAATAGTTTTCTAAAGAGGTGGAAATAGTGGTTGATAGAACTAAAGAAATGTAAGACGAGGTGACAAATGATCATAGAAGTTTTTATACGTCTAGACTTGCATCGGCCTCTTAATTTTATCTCTGCATATTTGCGTAGGCATGATAAATGCATATAAAACACTCACGATCTTAGAGCATATAACCAACCAGAAGTGCCTTTGCCTTGCATATCTCTCTAACAAAAGTAACATAGGAGATGTTCATAAGAAATGTATGCATCAAGTTTATGCTTGTTTTAGCCAGTTTTGCTGTGACCGTACTTATTTTTTTTTCGATAATGGATGAGTGAACCATCACTAGGTATTTGTTGCAAGGTCTCTCAACGCGTGCGAACTGGCAGACCTTTTCGCAAACCGTTTTGTGCTCATGGCGGTTCCAGCCATTTCAACGCTCTAAGCCCACGACACTATAAAGTTTGCATGACTGAGCTGTTTATAACAATATCTTGGTGCGTTGCAAATCTTCGGTCACGCCTAAATCGTATTTTCACAGCACAGACTTATGGTGCCAAGGTTTTAACTCGCTGAAACTGTTGTTCGTTTCATAAACAATGTACAGAATAATGAGGTATGTTTATAAAAAGCCAGAAATGTATCGTCAAGGATTATTTTCAGACAGTTTTTGAGGAAAATTTCGTCATGATGAATTTACTCCTTGTCCTTGTGTTTTAATGCAATTAAGCTCCTTTTTAAAATACACATTAATGTGTCCGTTTTTATAGAGTGTTTTGCAGATTTAGTGATGAGCTGACACTGATTATAAATATATATTTTACATACTTATACATATTTCCTTTTTAAATTTAAATCTGAAGTAAAACATTTAAATAAAATCGCCTATTGTTTACTTTTCCTCCTGTATCATGGATGTGTGTGACAAAATATTGGTACTGAATTTAGCAAGAATTTTTAATTCACAACCATGAATGTGCTATTATTTGAATTAGGATGAATGGACAAATATTAACCAATTGTTTTCCCTTAAACTAAAAGCAGGCTGCTTTTTACAGGAATAAGTAGGTCGTCTTAATTTTTAAAATTTCACGTAGTTTTGTTACAAAAATATCTTGGCAGAAGGTGTCGGGTTGTGATTGATCGCCGTCTCTGCCAGTGCTGGGATAATAAGGGGGATTGATGACTCTGTGGCAACTTTGCTTTACTAATATACAGATTAACTAAAGATTTAAAGACGACTTATAAATAGCAACGTTTTAGTTAGGTAGATAATAATCAATCTGATAATTGTAGTCTATATTGGGCATTCAATTGGGCAAAACATGCCTTCAATAAAACTCATCTTTGCAAGACTAATTACTTATTGTGTAAGTTAAAATATTTGTAGAAAAGTAAGGCAGAATGGAGCTTTAACTTTTGACCACTATAATAACTGCTACCACCACAGGACATGAAGCAGAAGGGAGTGGATGTAAGTATGACGTCTGACAGAGAGGAATGGAAGAAAAAGACATGTTGCGCCGACCCCAAATGACTTGGGAACAGGGCAGGAAGATGATGAATAACTGCTACCACCACCTATGCAAATAAATGTTTCTCTTTCTTTCTTCTTTCTTTCTTACCCGTCAGTAAATTGGCTTCTAAATCTTACTAAATAATAAAATACATATGTATGTATGTCCTTCTCCGTGTGAGAGGAGGCCCATGCCCGGCAATGGGACGATAAAAAAATGGCTGTAACAGTAACAACAGTATATGTATGTATGAATGTATGTGCATATATTATATGTATATGTAGCACTTCTAGCAACTCAGTAACCATTATCTACGTCATAACGATGCATTACACAATTTTCGGGAAAACTGTGTTTATAACTGCTCTCCACGCTCTCAACTAACAATGCACCTAATTACGATACCATTAAGCTTCATATTCCCATGACAGGTTATTGACCTTCTGATGTTGGTGATAGATTCACATCATAATCTGAGATTATCTGACGGTGGCAAGCAAACAATGTGGTCAAAGTAGGTTATGAGGCTGTAGCCCTTTCATTTGTTTAGTTCGTAAAACGTATGTTAAATTAGGAAAATCTAGCTGCTGAATATTGCCTTGCCAGTCATCATCTGCCTAGCCTATTCCATGCCCTGGATATCTGGAACTTAATGATAGTTTAGCACATTAACTTACCTATATTACTACCTGGCTAACCCTTTTTCACACAGAACGTTGATCTAGCATTGGAATTAAAAAGCCACATTGCTAATTACCCTGATGCAGGCGTCTTAATCGATAAGAACTGTGCGCCTTAACGTAGTTATAATGATTTTTAGTGAATGAAAAGTATGACTGAAACATATCTTGGTGTCTTGAATTGTTCAAAAAGACTTATTAAGTAGGTACAAAATATTTGCTACTCATAAAGCAGGTATTTCCAATTCCACGACTAAAATCGCTCCCGGATCCTAAGTGTGAGCAAAAACTCTTTAAAATTTTCAATTCATTAAATTCTTAGAGTTACAGGGTTCAAGGCATTCATGCCGAGTCAAAGGTTCATAAATTATGTAATCAAAGAACCCGGCAAAGCAAATTGAATCCTATATCCATAGTATAATGTTCAATTTTGCGTGCAGCGTTGGCTTGTTGAAGTTGGCTCGTGGTTTTCGCAAGAAATTCATGAAGTAGCCTAAGTTTAACAATTATAATAAGTTTACGTAATAACTTTTTTTGCTGACTGTAGTGGAAGATAATTAGAGCTGTGCATTTTTAGTTTCCTGGAAAGCACTTTTGAAGTGCTGAGGAAATTTTATTTCTGCAATTTTCAATGTTTTCTTTCTTATGCAGTTTAATAAGAATTTCCTTGTTAAAATTTCCTCTTATCGAACAAGGTAGGTATCGAGGCAAAATATTAGTTTCTTACGAGAATAAAAAATAAACTTCAACAATATTTTTGTTGCATCCAAATTCTTACATACGTCACTCAATAATTTTATGAAAATGATGATCTTTTTACCACCGTGACATTTCAGTTGATGCCTACTGAAATCTTTTAGACATTGACGTCTTTATTTGATGTGGGTGTCGGAATTACATCAACGACAGGACGATAGTGTTATTTCGTACTAAAATAGATTCTTCAGTTTTGATAGGCGAATGAAAAAACATCTAACATCATATGAAATCTTACTGACTGAAATACACCGTGTACCTTCTAGAGGCCTTTGTGTACCAGGGCTGTGGTAACTCTTTCGAATAATCCTGCAGCCCCAGAAGGATCCAAATTAGGAATCAGGTTAGGCAACAGCAATAATTAACTCAAGTTTTGAGCCATTTGGGGCCAAGTTTCGTCAAGATCCTGTGCAATAATTTTTGTGTAACACAGAAATTTATCTGTATGAGTAGTATTCTTAATAGACAAAAGGAGGAAGTAAGATATACTACTTCGTTAGTCTACTATAAGCAAAATACTCAAGGTATACTCTACCTGGGTATTTCTAAGAAGGATTTCCCAGAAGCATCCTTGAATCTAGACTGTGTGCAGTTCTAAGAAGACTAGACACAGTCGCTGAAAGGACAATGTAGCAACGACAGATAGTATAGTTTAAGTTTATACAGGTACATAGAAACACTGTTGCGAATGTCGAATATGATTAAATTCAATTCACACTTAGAACGTTTCAAAACCTATAAACCACCATTGAGATCCCGTTTAAAAAAGTTTTTTCCTGTTAGATTTACTATTTTTGTTTTTATTCTCTTCGACGGCTGTGATATTTTCTAGTCTCTGCGCCAAGTGAAAAAGTCGTACCATACTTTCCATTATATTGTTTTCTAATTATTTAATCTTGAAGGACTTGCTAACTAGGCTAATGTCACAAGTTCGTGCAACAATGATGCTATTCTTAATGTTGTTACATTTGGCACCAAGATTTAGTTATTCTTAGATTTATTTACGATCCATCAAACTTAGAAGACAATGTAGTTTTGTCCTGGTAGTAAACGACAAAGTTTCAAATTAGTTATGAATTATTGGGCTATATTCCTTCATAATATTTTGAGTATTTACTATTGTACATAGTTCTTGTTATAAGTGGTTTTCAGTTGCTTGTTCTTTTCCACCATTTTTGTGTTTATGGGACACGAACTTCGAACGGTAGAAACTTTTAGTCAGCTCATAAATAACTATGAAGACAAATAGTACTTCATATTACAACAATTGGGTACCTGTCCAATATCAGACTTACTGAACATTTTGATTGAATTCACGATTACCTTCAAAATAAACTGTCAACCAAATCCTTCAAGTAATATGTGCCGTCTATCTTCCGGAATCTAAAATTCGTTTACCCAAATATTTGGGGCTCAAGCTATCCAATCTTTATACATCATTCTCTGACAGTTGTCAGTTAAGTATTGAACCCCTGTCTTCTAACCTCTTGTTTTTCAATCATCCCATATCATCAGACATATCCGTAGAATCGAAATTTGGAATCAATGGACCCATTTAACTATAGTACGTTAGGAACCCGTCTTTAGAACAACAACAAAATAAGTAAAGGAAATTCATAAAAATAATCGGAAATCTAGGCAAGTACTTAATTGTGAGGTCTCTTATATACCGAAGTGGTCCAGTAGTCTCGTCGGTTCCAATCAAATCCTTGGTATTTTATTCATTTTGGTACACAGATAGTCTATCTAGATAGTTATAGGATTTAGGCTACATTTTAATCGGTTGCGGGAATTTAATCTCCCGAGACGTAGTTGAAACAGCAAGGAACAGCTAGCATAGCCAATATTTTCCACCGACAACTAGAGCAAAACACATCTATAGGTTACATATAATAATAGGTATTACACTGACTACAGCGGACAGCGCTGTCGCACTATCTGACACCAGATGTCGTCGGAGTTTCCCAGTCTATGGCAAAGTTACACGCTGTATTTAACTAGACTGTGGCAGGAGAAAAAGTTTATTCTTTACTTAAATAGAAATATGACGATAAATATCTTTCTTACATTTTTATAAATGACAAAAATAGCTGTCAATTTTTGCGCAGCTTAAACGTAAAGAGCAATACTGCTTTTAACCACAGATTTCCAAAAAGGGCTTTTATTGTCCCAAATTTTAAGAATGCGGTCAACCTTTTTAAGCGAGAGCCCCATCCGACTGATCGAATATTTTTAATGGATGCGCCGAAAGCCGAATACAATCGAAATAAAGGGGTTCCGATGTACTTTTATTTGCGGACAATAAACCCTCTTTTAATTTCGAAAATACCGACGCAAAATAAGGTCAGTATACAAAGTTGGTTATACATTAACGTTTTCTTCAAAACAAACATGAATAAAGTTGTTGAAACTACGCAATGGACTGCATACAATAGCAACTATGATTACGTTGGCAGACGATCAAGGGGTTTTTAAAACAAAACATTTATCTTCATTATGTAGTACTTTTTGTGTAAGGAGGTGAGTTTACAGAGGCATAAACATTGCTCCATCAACAGAGCTATGTAATAGACTCGATTGGTATGAAAATCTAGTTAGCTGTCTATGAATTTCTTCACCAAACGATAAGATTGCATGTAATTTTTCTATCAATAAGGATTAATATAACATGATTGCTTAAACTTACTTCTATTATTTAACTCTATCTCCCTGAGAATTGGGGAAGATAATTTGACGATTAAATAATAAAAAATCCTCAATGATAGTTGGTATTTTTTTAACAAAGAACTGGGCTTTTTTCCCCAAAATTACACAATAATCTTGTCTAAAACACACGTTGTAATATGTGAGCAATTAATGTCTGCTTGTACGTAGGCCATAAACTTATAAAACAGCATGCAACGCGTAAATAAGAGAATTCTACGAACAGACTGGAATAGTTTTCCCGTACACATGCTGTATGTATAGATTTCTAACAAAACAATAACAATGAGTGTGGTTGATTTGATTGATTTTGTTATAACTGCGTCACACTATATATACTAACTAGCTGTTGCCCGCAACTTCGTCTGCGTGGGCAATATATATTATCCCGTAGGTGCATTCTTTCACGTGACAGTATAATTAGGATTAGCACTTAGCAGTCGCATAGATTCATTGATCAAGGTTGTGTTGCTAGAAATATTTATGTTTAATATGTCAGTGAGGAAGGCAATCCGCAGCAACCAAACAAACAGATTACCTACAGTTCAGTTCGAAGGTAATTAACTGGCGGAGAATCTTAACACCGCGATTCAGAAATGAGACGAAAATGCACAGAGCTATCTAATAGCGGTAGGCAAAACTTCTCAACATTTAGAACTAAACATTATTTTGTTCGTTCCATTACGTACTGATAGGTTCAAACTAATACATTTTACATCCTTCATCATCCCTTATTTTATCACCCGTGGGGGTTGAATGGGGGTTGAATTAATCAAAATCGTATTTAAGCGAACGTCATCATAAAATTCTGATTCGTCATCAGGACTTCTTCATAAAATCTAAGAAGATGTATACAAACTTTCATCCCCTATTTTATCCCCTTAGGGATGGAATTTATCAAAATCCTTTCTTAAGGGTTGCCTACGCCATAGTAGCTTTATGCATGCAAAGTCTCAGTCCGATCGGTTTAAAATTGACAAAGTTTCATACAAACTTTCATCCCCTATTTTATCCCCTTGGGGGTAGAATTGATCAAAATCCTTTCTTAGCGGATGCCTACGTCATAACATCTACCTGCATGCCAAATTTCAGCCCGATCCGTCCAGTGGTTTCAGCTGTGCGTTGATAGATCACTATGTCAGTCAGTCACCTTTGAGTTTTATATATTTAGATAATATGTATTACAAAGCTGCAAAGCTCTTTCTTTGTTTGCTTGATCACAATTATCTCAGAAATTATTGAACCGATTTCGAGTTTTATCGAGGCAGACTGCAGGCAATTTTTTTATCCAGGTACACAAATAATACTGCTATTTAATTCTGTAGAAAAATAATTTTTGTACATTGAAGAAATTGACAAAAAAAATAGCCAGCATGTTAAAGGATAACTAACAGAACCCATTTCCATCATTTTTGTCATTTTTGTCTGTTTGTCTGTTTGTCTGTTTATCTGTTTGTTCGTTCGGGATTCACGTAAAATCTACGAATTCAATGCAGAAAATGCTTATATACAAACGTAAACGTAACTTGGGGTATTACTTAGTTTTTGTTTCATCGAAATCGATTCACTCTATCAAAAGATATGATTAATTTTATGAATTCAAGATGTAAAATATTACGACACGCAATCTGTTTGTCAAAACTGTACATTTGAATGTTGTACTTATATTAGTTGATCGGCCTATTATTAACCTTTACACAGAAAATCACACCTTCATAAGTAACTTCGGAAGAAAAAAAAATATGAAAATTTTGTTTAGCCAAGGTTAAAGTAGCTCCATCTGTGGTAATCTGTGTTAAATAAAATACATAAAATTTGTCAAAGGACAATAAATTACCATACATTCTTTATAGAGGATTATTATTTCAACAGATGGAGTTGTGTATTTTCCGTAATTCACCATATTTTAACACGTAGTGTAATTTTTCGATAGACATTTCAATAGTGTTTGTCAGTTTGCCGTGCCACATCAAAATCCAATTATAATTATTACCTTGATGAAAGGAAAATTAAGGCGATTATCACACTGCCCCGCATGATGCAGCGTAGTGCGTGGATGCGTTTTTTTCCGTTGTATGGAAATATCTCCGTTTGTATGGAAAACACGCATAGTCCAACACACTGAAAATGCATCCACGTGCGTTCATGCGGATCACGCACATACATGCGGAGAAAGACGCACCCCCGCGCGTAGGTGCGGGGCGAGACGCATGGTATGGCACACTGATCCCGCAGTGACGCGCGTGATTTTGAATAGGCGTGACGTGTATATTTGAAAATGGAACTTCGCTGTGCGTGAATTTACAAACACACCTACGCGCGTGAGTGCGTGAAAAACCCGCACGATGAT
The DNA here is from genome assembly GCA_033682625.1 of Helicoverpa zea x Helicoverpa armigera. Lineage (NCBI taxonomy): Eukaryota > Metazoa > Arthropoda > Insecta > Lepidoptera > Noctuidae > Helicoverpa > Helicoverpa zea x Helicoverpa armigera. The sequence continues at coordinate 7,448,835 of JAWIIS010000011.1, forward strand.
GCAGATCTGCACTCCCACAGGAACGCGCGTAGGTGCGTCGACACGCAAGATGCAGCGTGATGCGGGGCAGTGTGAAGATCACCTAATAGTTCTCAGCCAAATTTAAAACGGTGCCATCTAAATTATTTTTTGAACATTATGTCAAAAATGATGACTTTAGTATAACAATTAATTATCATTTAAAGTTACAGATGGAGTTCATATCAGGATTTTTTCATAAACATAGTTTAGCTTATCTTCCACTAATGTGGTGGCCTTAAAACAAATTACTTTGAGTGAGTAGTATTAAGTAGACCTTAATTATTTTTTCTGATGCAAAATATGTAAACTTAATCCTAGAAGAAAGGAGGATCTGTCTCTCGCAAGCGCTGCTCAGCGTGAGGTAGGTATGTAATGTAGGATTCTGTAGCTTTAAGAACAAGCCCAGATACAAAGTGCAGATAAGAAATGGGAGCTTTCTCGATTTAATACCATACACACGTAAAATGCTTTATGCGTCTGAAAACGTACAAATTGCGCGTCGCATACCAGAGACACGCTTACTTTCAACTTCTGATCGCAAATACACTGGTCACGATTACGAACAGTCTCAGTAAGACCCGAGCCAAGTCTAAAAAAACACCTTTTATACAAAACTACGTTTGATGTCATTCAATCACAAAGACAGAATTGTTTTCTGTTGCAAATCCTATCCACCTGTATCCTATCCTAATCCAGCATGCATTGCAGGTGTGCATTACACAAAAACCAATGGTATCCTATTCGAGAAGTCAAAAGATTCGACCTGCCAACGTCAGCTTCTGCGCTAAGCAAGTGTTCTTAATAGTACCATCAGAATTAGGAATGTTGAATGAGGTGAATAAATTTTCAGAAACCACAATAACAGTAGGAGCCAAAGCGTATTATCGCTTCATAGAGCTCTGATTGGCCCCAGGTGACCAAGTTAGGTCTGATTTGTTCGTTCATCAGATCTTTGAAAGTGTTTCGGTGGATACTTAGTGTCGTCCTGTGTGACACAAAATATGGTATATAAACGTCCTCCGCAAGAGCGAAATTTTCCCGGTGTGCGGTAGTGACGCACAGTATACAACACTTATGTTTCTTTCGATTTGCTGGCTCCACCAAGAAATGACAAATTGCAAGCGTACATTTTGAAAATCTTGGCAAAGCTGCAGGTTTCAAGTACGAACACATGAAGTGGACTCTCACAGATACGTACATTTAGCCTATTCGTGAACTAATGCAAACATTTCGGTGGAGTCTCGGCTTAGGCCTCCCCCACATTAGGCGTGCGCGATCCTCGGGCGTGTGAGTAGCGCGGGCGCCGCGCGTGCGTCGCGAGCGCGCTGCGTGAGCGTCGCGTTTTGCTGCCCTGCGGCATTTACCTACAGCGCGCTCGCGGCGCGCACGCGCCGCTCTCCTTGACGTTTACCTGCTAAGGCGTTTAGCGGGCGGCGGGGATAGCGGGCGAAGGGGATAGCGGGCGAAGGGGTAAGAACGCAACTCGAGCGCCGCGTGCTCGCCACGAGCGCGTCGCTTGCACTCTTCACACATGCCGCAGGGCAGCAAAACGCGACGTTCATGCAGCGTGCTCGCGACGCCCGCGCTACTCACACGCAGGAGGATCGCGCACGCCTACTGTGGGGTCAGCCTTACCATTGTGAGTAAGTGCACAGAAAATCCCCGTCATACAAGTGTTTCTCCCCAGTAGTGAAACTATCCTACCCTATGCGCCTGCTGATGATGATGACTCATTTTATCATCCATCCAGCTATTCCCCAACTATGTTGGTGTTGCCTTCCAGTCACCGAATCTGTTTGAGTACCAATATTTTGCTTGGAGCGACTTAGGTAGTCGCTCCAAGCAAAATATTGGTACCTATCTACCTATCTTCAATCCAGTCTCACTACACAAGACGATATCCATGGTGAAACTGACAGACTTTCTGGCTTCTGATTAGTCGCAGCAGCTGCAGAAAATGTACAAATGACAGCTTTGTCAGACTCAAAGCATATAGACATAGATTATAACTGTTTCCTGTGAAAATTACTTACGCACCATACGTAATAATTTTCCAAATTGGCTGACTAAATCCAGAGATATTCACAACGTCACAAACTTTACTTCTTTTGTTTAGATAAATGGTCACATCCACAATACAACCTTGATCAATGAATCTATGCGACTGCTAAGTGCTAATCCTAATTATACTGTCACGTGAAAGAATGCACCTACGGGATAAGTAGTATTTTGACTATTCTATATTGCCTACGCAGACGAAGTTGCGGGCAACAGCTAGTTTAATACTATATTAGGGATATTGAATTTTTTCGAGAAAATTATTGCAAAGTAGGTACTTTTTTTGGAGAGTATTCTTGCTAAATGTAACGGGGTGGCACGTAACATCGCGCAAATTAAATAATGTAACCATTTTAAGGTTCAAGGATATGGGCCACATCCGCAAAATGGTGCTCAGAAATTAGCTGCAATCCACTTTTAAGTTTGGCGAAAACACCCGTACCTATCGCGGATGCTAATGTTTTGACAAAAACACATTACACCCAAACCACTTATGCTTCAATTTACCAAATATCAACATACTTTAGACATCAAAGAGTGGTTCTCAATCCGAATCGAGGCTTGAGTAATTGGCTTGAGCAAACATCTCTGCAACGCGACATGCCTCGAGGCTAGATAGCTAATACGTTTAGATATTATGTTGTAGCTGGCAGTCTGAACTTGAGCTACGTGGGACATTGTAGACGTTAATGGGAGGAAAGTTCTAGAAATGTCGAATGGAGAAGCGACAGATAGAAGGTCGTTCATGTTGGATTTACACTATTTTTGCCGACCGGTTTTCCGGTTTCGCTAAGTTCCCGTAAAATTGTCGCTCTCGATTGTTAAGAAGCAATAAATTAATAATCAAGTTTACGTTCCACGAAGAGTTAAAGGAATCTAGGAATACTGGCATCAACTGGTGCTTACTGAAATATCTGGAACCAGCTACTGACATACCTATATGTAGGAACAAAGGTCGCAATCAAACATCGCAAAATAGTGGTCAATACTGATATCAGGGTACGCCTCTATTTGCTTACCTACCTCACCTACAAACCGACATTCTACCTCTATGTTATATATAAGTAACAAGTGTAAATTTGGAAAATATAAATATTTGTTGCAGACATCATATTATCACACGCATGTTGTATGTATCTTTGTTCTCTATTATACACTTTTTAATTAAAATAAAAAATCCGTTTGCTTGGAGTTCTCCTTGTCACAAATATTCAACGTCTTTCTATCATCTCAGTTTGTTAATTCAGATTTTATATGTTATAGACAACGTAAATAACAATTGACATTTCATAATTTCCCCTAAATACAGAAACAATTATTGAAACGTGTAATTTCTCCACAAAATTATAAACAGTTATAATACCAACCGCTCAATGCATCACCATCAATGTAAGCTAACATAATACGTAATGTATCCAGCTGTCTAATAAATTCATGGGAAAGGCCACTTCGCCACAATATATGGAGGTCTAGGCAAATATTCGCTGTGCGTTTGGACGGAGGCCAATATCAACAGGTAGGCCTATAAGGGGCGGGTTTCTCTAACTGTGGAATTAGGACTTTATTTGAGTTGAACTATCAATAATGTTTTTTGTTTGATTGCGTGATTAAGTGGTTTGCTTTTAAAATTAATGATATGGCTTTTTCGGTATTTTGTCACATCTGGACTTTATGATTTATGAAGACGGAATTCGTTTTCGGAATTCTCGATCTATTCGTGACTTGATAATAAATTGTAATAGGCTAGTTGTTCAGTTTCGGTTCTGAAAAATAACTATAATTATCTGTAAACATAAGAATATTCCGGTAAAATACAAGTGCAGTGAGTTTCTAGAGAGAAACACTGAATTGATTAAAAATTCACGTAACTTTTATTATACCCTAAATTATGTTTTCCAGAGCTATGTGAGCTGAGCGTGCTGTTTTAAAAAAATACGGGGTGTGTAATTAGAGAGTCAATTATATAAAGTACATTTGTATTAAATAAAAAATAAGTTATATAATACCTAAGTAACAATGATGAATAGATAAGGAAAGTGATGATTCTTTACCCGTTACAGTTAATAAACGACACAATGAACTGATAATAGAACTGTAACAAAAAGCAAAACCTCTTTGTTCAACAATATTCTTTGTTCAGCATAAATATTTAATATTATTTTTGTTAGAATTCACCTCAAACTGACCACAATGGCCTCCATTATTTTTATGAACAGACTGTTTCATATAATTCCAGAAAAAAAAAACACATTTTGTTTTTGGAATATAACCATAAATAAATATTTGTGTCTGTGAAAATAGAGTTAACCAGTGTAACGTTTCATTTTTAATGAATTCTTTGTATTACGATTGTAGGAGACAAAAATGTGTGTAGGCGTAATGAGGACTTTATTTCGGTATGTCTATTTTTGTATTTAAGCTGACTACGGATTTATGTGTTTATTTTTATTTATCTATACTAATAATATTATAAAGAGGAAAACTTTGTTTGTTTGTTTGTTTGGTTGAAATGAATAGGCTCAAAAACTACTGGACGGTTTTTAAAAATTCTTTCACCATTCGAAAGCTACATTATCCACGAGTAACATAGGCTATATTTTATCCCGGTACGGGCAGTAGTTACCACGGGACGCGGGTGAAACCACGGGAAAACGGCTAGTATTGTAATAAAAATTCTTCAGTCAAAAATAACATAACAAGGACCCATTAAAATGGATATAACAAAGCGTTCAGAGCCTACGCTTAACCAAAGATATCCTAGCAAAAACACTGATTACAAGTTTATTTTGACGAACCTTATTGTAACCAATATTTCAAGTAGGTACATTTTTCTTAGTTTCTTTTTTGTCCCATAGTCTTTATTTTGGCCGTCTGAATTATTCCTAAAAGTTTGTCCATGTATTTTAATGGGACCTTATACATATCTCGCGAGCAGAACTTTTTTAAATTTAAATCGGTCATTCTCAGCAGCAGAAAGTATATAAGTACATATTATATTAGTGGGATGTTACAATTCTAGTGTTTCTCAGTGCCCTGGACAGCTCTTTGTGGCGGCCATGACACCTACGTTCAATTAACGGGACAAAGCCTTTAATTTCTTCTAAACAATCGTATCTCGGTCTTTGTTGTTTTTTCTTTTTTCCAATCTCACTAGGCCGAGGAATCGTGTCAGGTCGGTAATGTAGTTCTGTAATGAAATCTATTGAAAGGGTTAGATGTTTTTTTTTCATAAGTTTTTTTGCTAACCATTTAGTTAATGAATTTTATATCATCGATCGGCAAAGACTATCGATTGGTAAATTGATACTGTACTTTGTACCTATTAAAAATTAAAAATACCTCCTCGGTACGTAATTGACTGGACATATCACCAAAGTTTATTTTTTTGCCAAAGAGAACACAATTCTTGTAAAAGACATTGAAAGCAGAAGTTTATTGCAAATGTGAATAAAATTTAAAGAAAATAGGTTTGCAAGAGTTGTGTCGTAATTTTTTTAAATATGTTGAGTAATAAAACAACATCAATATGCAAGGCTATATATAATACATATCTTTATACAATAAATAACTAACTATAGAGATTAAATATATAAAAATACTTTGACGTTTAAACTACTCACACTATACTTTAATGCGACATAACCATTAAAAAAGTCGTGGTGGCCTAGTGGGCAAAGAACCAACCTCTCGAGTATGAGGGCGCGGGTTCGAATCCAGGTCAGGCAAGTACCAATGCAACTTTTCTAAGTTTGTATGTACTTTCTAAGTATATCTTAGACACCAATGGCTGATAAAAAGGTGAAGGAAAACATCTTGAGGAAACCTGGACTATATAGTCTGAAATCACCAACCCGCATTGAGCAAGCGTGGTGATTAATGCTCAATCCTTCTCCGTGTGAGAGGAGGCCTGTGCCCAGCAGTGGGACGATGAATAGGCTGTAACTAACTAACTAACTAACTAACCATTAAACCTGCAGCTAATTTGAAACGGTAACATTTATCATTTCGCACAATTCATCAACGGAACCCATTAGCTAATTACAACGGCCATCTTGTTATGTGAATATCTTTACTGATAATTATAAATGTGAAAGTAAATTAATTAATGAAAGAGTTATTTCAAGCTAAAATAACTTAGCAGATTGAAGAAAATCCAACATAAAGAAGAATTGAGAAACTCCATCTTTTTAACCGACTTCAAAAAAGAAGGTTCTCAATATGAGTTGTAGGTACGTAGGTATGTTTGCCTGCAATTATCTCACGTTTGTCTGAATTGGCTTTGCTGCGGTTTTCAGCATAGCATTTGTCAGACTTAGGAGAAAGTTTTAGGTAAATTATTGAAGTTGGGTGTTATTGTTTATTATGTTGGCTAATTAACATTAATGATGCAAATATATACTTAGGTGGTATTGGTAGTATAAAGCGAAATATATGTAGACCACCTCATTTTATCCAAGTGCAGGAAGTAATTCTCTCTATATAACTTGACGTGTTAATCCTGTGTAAACAAAAGAAGTAACTTTTAAACAAAATATAAAATTCTTTAACCTTGGACTAAATTACCTTTCAGTTTTTGACCGCTGCCTAAAGTAATGAAACAGAGAACATTACACATAGAGTTGTTTGTTTTTTAACGTAGGTAATGTTTTTGCTTGTTAACCTTAGTTGACATAAACTAGTCACGAAAACCAGAGAGTTTATTTAGGCAGTTTGAGGTAAAAATGTTAGTTGGGATTTTAGTTCAGTATTTGTCTTAAAATAGGCTTTATAATTTAATCAAATAATACGGCCTTTTCATTTTGTAGAAATAGCTAAGTCTTTTATTATCAAAAATATTGCTACTAAAATATCTAATCCTATTAAAATATAGCAGAACAACTTCAAACTAAATATTGTAGCTACGTAAGTAGTTGATATTAATAACGTTCTGAAATGCAAAGCGAACAAGTAATCCTCATTTCTAAGAATATTTTTATAAACTGCGCTTTATAAAATAGAACTAAATCCTCCCAAGACGATATAAAATAAAATATATAAAGAGCATCTCAGTGGATCTCATTTCTGTATTAAAATAATAAAAATATACTCTATGGTTCCGTAGTCGGCCATTTTAAAATTGCACTCTTTAATAACCCCACTGGAAGTCTAACTACTAGTAGTTTGAGCTTCAATGCAGTTTCAAGGAGTGCTGTGGGTGCAGTTTATTAAAAAACATTGCTTTCAAAAGGCAAATAGAAATAGTTTTAATGTTTTCAAACTATACGTGCTCTCCTTACGTAAGAATAACAGTTATGTATCTATGAATTCTTTATTGTGGTCCTGGCTAATTCCAGTGAGCATTTCTTTACCAAACACAATCTATAAAAGCATTTCTTTACCAAATAACTGTATTTTACACATTTTGGTTGTTTTCGTTTGACATTCATTATTTTATCTATTACGATACAAAAAAATACACGCCAAAAATCTGACATTGTACAAACTAAGAATATTTATATCAAACCACATCTCCCTAACAGTTGAATATAAAAAGAAAATTTAAAAATTCAACAGCGAACAGAATCTTTCTCCTACAAACGAGACACCGCATAGCATAACCATTTGCAGTAACAATAGAATCTACAATATTGTGTACAGTTCTACAACATTTCTACGGAACCCTTCGAAAACTAATCCTAGATAGCGAAGCATGAAATTTGATCCCCAATACTCTTTTATGTCTCACCTATGATTTCCTTTGGTTGAGAAAATCTCGAAAAATCTCGACAAGTCTTTAGTTTTTTTGCTGAAAAAGACAATTTGTTAGCTCGAGTATTTTATTCAGGATCGGCTGAATTTGGAGGTCAATGTTTCATGTCTTTATTTGATTTGGTTGTTGAATTGAGTAACTTGTAACTAATTCATGAAATGATTCTATCAGTACGATGTTCAGAAATGATTTGTGATTACTTTCCGTCGTCCTAAGTAGGCACATATCAATGTCCTTTATTATATACATTTTAGTTTCTTCATTATAAGTAAGTTATTACTAACGAAATCTCACTATAATTTACTTTAAATATGTATAGCATCTACGCCAAAAACAAAATTTAATATTCTGTTTTCCAATACTATTACAAAGCTTTACATTAACATGAAATATTTAATTACGCGAACTTACCCGAAAACATCAGAAGGGCCTAAGAATTTAATATCATTACGTACATTTTGATAGTAAATAAAGTGTGTAGAAAGCCTTAGATGGCAACAGGTCAATTAGGGAGGGTCGCGAGGTCACGGCTGAGCGAATGTATTGAATTTGTAAGCAAACAAACGCCCTACGTTACTGTGTTTTTGAACACTGGTACAAGCGTCTTAGGCTTTTTTTTCTTTTGTGAAAATGTGATAAAGAAGTTATATCCATCGATGTTAATATTGTAAAGCTGAAATGTTTGTTTGTACGGTGGAACGCACTGATCTCTTAAACCGATTTAAAATTATTAAGTCTCGCACATAACTAATTTATTGAGGATGATTATAAGCAACTTTTCCACCCAAGAGCGCGAAGTAAGTACCTAATTCTTTCGGAACTCGGGCAAAACCGCGGGGTGAAGCTAATAAACTAACTTAGTGGGTATTATTTGCACATTTTGTCGTCGCATTAAATGTTCTAAATGATGGTATAAGATTGTTCTCTGAAAGCATTCCTTTTCAGTACATTTTCTCTTACAGTTTTAGGACTTAACACTGACTTTGGTAAAAGCATTAGCTAATTAGCTAATTAGAGTAAATATTTAATACAGGTTTAAAACTTAATGAAAATCACGTAGACTTGTCAAATATGAACAGATTGAATATTAAAGTTGTCACTTATTAAATTCTAGATTAACCTTCGCTAGTCATTGTATCATATCAAACAAAGAAATGAAGAGAAAGAGAAAAGATAAAGCGAATATTAAAATAGCTATTTGACATTGTGAACTTATTGTTTCTAAGTTCAATATAAATAAGAAAGTAACTGTTAAAGTACTGAACTGATTTAAATATTTGGTACACAAATAGTCTGGTCCTAGAGCCAGATAATCATGAGAATGAGAAATGGAGAATAGGATATAGATACCTAGTTTTTATTCACGAAACGGGTGAAAACAAGTAATTATTATAAAACACACATTAGATATCAGTAACCTAGACAAAAAATCTAATTAAAAGCAACATACAACGTTTCAAACTAATTATTTTTTTTACGTGATGAATTTCAGACTTTTCACGCACGAAAACCAAAACCATACAACTCGAGATATACATTTGTTCAGACAACCGTGAGGTTTACGTACTATAAGTACCTATATAGCTAGTTTTATACATATATTATAATTACCGTAGAAGTGTGAAACATGGCAATAGTACTAAAACTAATCGTCAACAGTGCGGCAGATGCCAAGTTTGTGTCAAACGGAACGCAAACGGCCGTGGTTAATACGTTTAGTCACGGAGTATCGAGTGCCGAAGTCTTGGCACTGGCTGGATGTCAACGATATGTCAGATACTGAACGCTGTGAACGTCTTTTGTTTTTTAAGAACTGTGTTTGAAATTGTGAATATTTGGCTTTAATTGTTTATTTATTTTTAATATCCAGCCAGATTTATTTCCTTGTTGTAGAAGAGTTCCTATAGATAAATACATAGGTGTAGCTTGTTGCATTGCAACAAAATACCTAGGCACTTTTTCTCAATTTCAAAACCATATTTGAAACAAGCCCCTTGTTTTACTGTTACTGTTACTGTTACAGCCTTTTTATCGTCCCACTGCTGGGCACAGGCCTCCTCTCACTCGGAAAAGGACACACACCTTGTCTTATTTCAATGTAATCTCATTACAAAACTTGCTACTAGTCCCCAAAAACATAACATAATCCAACAAATACACTAACATGTTTCGCATTAGTTTCCCGCCGTCGTAAATAAACTAAAAATACGATTATGCGCCCACAAACACCAACGCTACCTAGAATCGCGAGCTATGAAAAAGATTATAAATTATTATGAATGTAATATCAAGACGCTCTAGTTCGTCTCATGTTAAAAACATGCATTTTTCTCGAGTTCTCGAGAATCGCATTTAAGATATTTTTATTAAGAGATTTCTTTTAGCATAGTGAAAACTTAATTATAATTTATTGTATGTTTTATTATGTCACTATCATTATATTATATCCACCTATATGTACCACACACTTTCTTCTAGAGGTCATGGTGCTGGCGAGATTTGTGAAACAGAAAAGAAAAGTACTGCTTTCTGAAACAAAACTTTTAAATAATTGACACGTATAAAAATAATTATAGATAAGTCATTTTTTGTTTTATATTCCGACAATGGAGAATTTTAGGAGTGGCATATTTAATTACGTGTGTAGTTACATAGATCTACTTCATAACATTCACAGCATTTTTCAAAGCGCTGTGCATTTCCCAACACACCGTTTTCAATGTAAGTGACGAAACACATAACGCATTCGCTGTCGAGAACACAATTAAAGGGACGCTAGAACAAAAGACCCACAATTAGTACGAAACCACGGAATATTTCACTATTCGCACACCGAAAATAAACCGAGGGCGAATCGGTTCAACTCCATCGGATTAGTTGTACGCAAAGAGAACAAAATGACTAGCGGAGGTGCCATAACGGAAAATCTGGGAAATCGGGGGAAAAGGAACGTTACTGTCTTCGCCCTTCTACGCTTTCTTGGAACCCGATCATTTTTCGTACTGCCTACCAAAAATCGTTGACAGATGTAAGAAAGAAAGAAAGAAGAAAGAAAATAATTTTTATTGCGCAACAATAGACGCATACACACACTTAAAATTAGGCACATTATACAGAAATAATGATAGAAGGGGAAAATATGCGTCTTAAAGCGCGCAATACGGCCCTCGCTCAGCATAATGCTGCGACCCGAAAAGAGATAGAGTCCCAGCGCTGGTTTTCAGCGACAGCCGGTGCTACCGCGATGACGTCTATCGGTGATACTGATTATGAATTGATGTCTCAAAGAACCCGAACGCCTCGTTAGTTCACTCGTAACTGATCGTTTTGGTCTTGCTTACCGTGCGTATTTGACCTAGAAGAAGACGCCTGACCTACCAGCACTATAGCATCTCCGCTCATATTTTCTTACTCTGTGTTTATACGGCTGTACGCGACTCGATTACCACTCGGATTCGGATCAGGGTACCGATTAAAGGGCTATCGAGTAAATTGTTCCGAATGATTCTTGTCTAATACTCTCGACACGCGTAGGATGTGTGGGTGAGTTCAGGTGGATGAACCGCATCACTAATGCGTCCCTGATTTCCTTTCTCCATTTGTCTAAAAGGGTTAAAGGAGTTCGGTTTTCCTAGGTTTAGGTAACAGTATTTTGCCGGTTACAAACTAATATTCTTAAGTAAATAAGGATCATAAATCATTAGTAAGCAAAGTAAAGGCAACACATACAAATACAACAAAACATAAGTAGGTGTTATAAACAAAAACTATCTCATACCTACAATGGCATCGTATCTTCAAAATTGCAACGCAAAATCTTTACTGTCTTCGTAATACAGCTATCTGCAAGGTCCCAGACATGTCTATACAGTTACATAACACTGGCACACAACCTTCAAACAACTAGACGAACATAGAAACAAAAACAATAGTAAATCTTCTAGAAACATCCACACACAGATATTGAGACGCACGACAATTCAATTATTCCGTCGACGCTCTCCCAGGTATCTGTAACGGCAAGATTCCACCAAGATTGTTCGCTCACGTTTGCTCGCGAACAAAACATTGTGTACGAATCGGTGCGAGTCCATTCTTTTCTGTTCCGTGATTGTTAGCATACCTATGATCGAGTATTTATTTATGGAAATTAATCAAATAACCCGTCCCGCTGTGGCTGCAGCGTGAGGAAGTGTCGGACTCTACTGTTTAAAACCCTCCATGTTCCTTCTTAAACCCTCCTAGTACATCGGTATCTCTTTCGAACAATCTCGCAGCGTGGACCATGGTCCTGATTATGTATATGATAATCCTATATGTTCAGTTTCGCAGACATTTTTACAAATGTTCGTACGCAATTTGGTACTGTTGTTAGCAACTTTGCGAGGAGAAAAATTCATGTGCGTTACAGTACCGTACAGTGCTACGTACTGGTGGTATTTCACCTGAATACTTTGTAAAACATACTAACAAGGAGTATAGTGAATTTCCTCGGACCCAGTTATTGTGGCAAGCAGTGTAAAGTTGCAGCTTAGTTTGTGAACTTTAGACCGGCTGATAGGAACGTGGAAATGTATAGATACAAATTGTTGTAGGTACACCTCTTTGGTATTACTTATTGGAGCCAAACGTTTATTGTAACAAGGTCTACAAATAAAATGATTATTGGTTAAGATGCGGTTAACAAGGTTTGTCTGTGGGGTGACTTTTTATTCCATTCTTCCGGGTACTCTAGTATGCTTTTATTCCCGAATGCTGTTTGCAAATATTTGACAATAGTTGTAGTCAGACAACCATTTTTAATAAGATTTATCCCGTAGCTAAATTGTAGAGGACTAACAAAAGGTTTTTTTAAATTGCTCAAAATAATGCAAATTCTATGTAGACATGATAATTATGAGGAATAAGTCTTTAAATTATTAGACAAGATACTAATATTTCAGTCCTGATTAATATTATGAAAACCTCTTTACTCTTGCACCAGCCCCTATCATAGACAAGCTTGTTATAGTTGTCTAACTCTACAGGGATTATTGTTTATTGGTCCCTCTTGAACAATGTTCGTGGATCCATAAATTGGCAAACTCCGGAGTGATACGAGCTCTATCAAGGATTTACAATTAATAGTTTGTTGAATTTAGTATGCGAAGTTATTGAATTCAATTGTAACTTACAAACTTAATGAAGAAAATGTTGCGGTAATCGGAAACAGCTTTTTAATTTCTTATTTTAATGGCATCCTAGTCCCCAAGTCGAGAGAATCACTTACCGCTACCAGGTAAAAAGTAGTTGGGTAAATCACTGTAGATGTTGAACTATACTCTTCTTTAAGACTGTTAGTCAATTGTGTTCCTATCCACCGTCCACGGCCGATTTCGGCCACAGCGGCTGTTCTCATATTAAGAAGATCAGCCAGCTACGCAGGACATAATATTATAGTGCACGAGCATTTGTGTTCCTATATTGAATTCATGAACTCGTACCAGGCTAATTGACATTTTGGTAACATAACGTGGCTTTAAGACCACTTATTAGTGATAGGCATATTTTATGTACTTCACAAATTATTAGTGGACAAAATAAACCCAGAATTGATTGGTTTAGTGTAACCAAAATTGACTGACAGCAGAAATTCACAGGAATTGTTGGCGAAACTCAACTAATTGCTCAACTCAGCTTCCAGCGGACGGGTAATTAAGCAATTATAATTGTATTGGCAGCTGTTTTTGTTGTTCAATTAAATGAACTTCGCTTATTGGCTGGATGGTTCAGGTTTTTGAGCCTACACTTAATTTGATATATTTTTTGGGTAAATAAATGGAGCATGGAGTTTGAAGCATGATAACACGCGTTCTAGATAGGAACAGGTATATTTTCAAAAATAAAACGGTTTTTCCAATCATTATAAAAACCATCAATTTTGGAACACTCTTCATAAGTAATGCACTTATTGACGTCATCTTAACTTCAACGTCCTTATTTTGGTATTGACATCTCGATTTCTTACATAATTTTTTTTTAAGTATAATTTGTTTAATATACTTTTTCAAGGACCTAAATTGAAATATATTTTTAAAAATTATAAATATAATGCTTTTGTTTTATCCTACTGTCATATTATCGTCTCTATAAATATCATCTCATATACCTACATACGTTCCCCCATATTATAGGCAATAGATACATACATATATGTACAAGCTGTATGTTTTCCAATGAGTAGAAGTCAACAGCGGGGAAATGGATTAATATTGTGTTTGTCGATCATAGCTTAGCAGTATTGATACTAACTCCCTCAAGTTAGCTTATGTACCATAGCTAGTTAGCTTAGACCGCTGTACTATAAGCCTATCGTATTTGTCTTGTCATATTTATTAATCTGTTTTTGAAGCTTTAGCAATAAATGGCTTAAAGTTCTCCTAAAATTAGGTATTTGATAGACAGGTAAATGAAAATTCCAATTTACTATTTTACTAAATGCGACCAGTGTCTAACTAAGAACCTGCAAAATGCCTATTTGAAATAACAAGTTGAAGAAGCTTTGCGGCTTTTTTGCTCAAATACTACTTCATGAAATAACACACGAGACACTAAAATAAACGTTCAAATTCCCATTAGCGAAAAATACTCAACAAATTGTTGTTTCGTTCGCGTTATTATTCATTTCCGTAACCTACATTCCCTGTTCAATTTCCCCAGTTAGGGGAACTAAATTATCCTCCCTGGGGGAATGATAAAAATGTCGAATAGGCAAAAATTACTGGAATATTGGCGTTTGGCGCGAATCTTTGGTTCCCCGATTTGAAGGCCTCTCGGTTCCTAGGGGAACGCCTACCTACATGTACTTGAAAAAATGCTGTTGTTTTTTTGGAAATCTTGTTTAAGTTTCGATTGCTTTGTTAGTGTTTCTGAGAAAAACATAGGTGTAATATAAACTATCGACGGATACATATGTTACAAAGTTTTGGGTTTAGTCTCAAGACTCTGTCGTTTATTTGGTTTTCTTCAAGGGTATTCTCAGTGGTAAACTAGACTTTTGTGTTTTGTGCTAGTTAAGTGATACGTTGAATGGGAGAGATATAGATGCGAATATAGGATAATAGGTATAGGTTTATTTTTTTAATCATCACTCTACCGAAATTATTTCACATAAATTATTCCACTCACTTTATAGTATCCTCTAAATTATCCTTATCGGAGATCATTCGAACCTTAAAAGGATCGAATTAAATCAATATAATCCAAATTCATTCACGCTTCAAGATTAAATCGAAATCAATGAGCCTGATTGCAAATAAGAGGCACTCCGTATAATTAATGAAATTACATACTCCTTTGAGCTTCGTAAACTGAAGAGAACGTATATGAATAAATTGCATTGTTTGGGACCGAATGAAAAAATTAAAAGGCAGTCGTGGTGGCCTAGTGGGTGAACCAACCTCTCAAGTATGAGGGCGCGTGTTCGATTCCAGGTCAGGTAAGTACCAATGCAACTTTTCTAAGTTTGTATATGTACTTTCGAAGTATATCTTAGACACCAATGACTGTTTCGGACGGCACGATAAACTGTAGGTCCCGGCTGTCATTGAACATTCTTGACAGTCGTTACGGGTAGTCAGAAGCCAGTAAGTCTGACACCAGTCTAACCAAGGGGTATTGGGTTGCCCGGGTAACTGGGTTGAGGAGGTCAGATAGGCAGTCGCTTCTTATAAAGCACCGGTGACAGTTGAATCCGGTTAGATTGGAAGCCGACCCCAACATAGTTGGGAAAAAGGCTCTGAGGATGACGATGAATAAATTAAAAGGCAGTCTTTTATGACGTCATGTGTCGTCATGTGGGCAAGGGGTAGGTTTAAAAATAGGTGAAGGGCTCTTGTCAGCTCAGCTGTGTGCGTGATACCATCAAGTGGTTTGCTATGGACGGCTAAATTAGGAGAGGTTTTGATATTTTGGGGTCTATATTTGTATCTGGTGATGTGCTTAAAAAAGACCCACGAGTAAGGAACCTATGTGAACGTTCGGATTTCTGGACTGACTTATGTTTACGTCACAGTGTTAATAAATGGATCAAATGGATGATATGTATTTCAAATAATGGGAACTAAACTTTTATGACTCACGAGTTTGTCGCTTACACAGTGTTATTCATCAATACGGAATAAAGTTACACCAAGAGTAGAAAAGGAATTACAGTACATTTTCATTAGATTTAACTTACTACAACTCTGTGAATTATTGAGAAAATAAACACAAAAAATATAACTTTTCTTGGCAATCGAGTAAATAATCTGCTCACGAACTCAATTCTCTTCGATCCGTATATAACAAAGTACAAACCATGTCTGCAGTGCTCTTTCATTCCACATGCATTCCTATCTTGTCTAAGAAATATGACATTGTCAATAACAAGCATGATATCATATGATCCGCTACTCAGAGCCAGAGTGCATTGCAATGCAAGCGTATTGCATTTCAGTCACGGACTTCAAATACGTGACTTATAAGTGACTTTTACGTGACTTCTTGAAGACAGAACGCATGGTTTCCCTTTCAATCAAATTGAAGATCCATGTTTGATATTTAAAACTGCAGATAGGAAAGTTGAAGAGAGTTTTGTGACGTTCCACGATAGGGTTTTGTTTTGCGACTTTTTAAAAGGGTTTTAATTAAACGTCAGCTTTTGTTATGCTTTGTCTTGTCAATCTATTCGGCCATTTTGATTAATGTCGTTATATGTATGTAACGTGTACCTATGTAATAGAACTTTATGTTCCTAACTGTCTATGTAGTTAATATAGGGCAGAAAAATATAAATGGTGCGTGTATGTATATGTTAAAAAAAACAGAAGTTAGACTTAATTTTAAACACTTGTCAAGCCTTCTGTTTATCACATAGTTTCTAATTTAAAAACACTTTTAGGTTAGGGCATTTGCTTACGAAAAATATTTGGGACCAAAGTAGATATTCTATTTTAATCTCAACAGCTCCAAAATACTTCCATCTCTCCTCGAAATGATGAATCGAATTTACTCGATGCTTCACAGAATCGAGAGCCAATCGATTATTCATTTTCATAACACTCGGATACATCGTTAATGGGCAGGCCATTATTACGAGGGCTGTTGTCACATTATTATATTAAGTAATGTAGTAAAAAGCTTTTAAATCAGTTTAAATAATGGAGTATGAGAGCTTTTGTTGTAAGAATGTATGTGTGTGTGTTGGGTTGTGGTTTTTGTTAATGTGTGTGTGAATACAGTGTGTTTCCACTTCAATAAAGTAAAGTCACAGTACGTATGTGATTTTTGTAGAAGCAAACTGAGAGTTTTATGTATGTAACATAATCCAGTTATTTTGCGCAAACTCCTTGTTCAAATGTATTTTCCATTTTTCCATTTTCAAATGTATTTTCAGTTTTCCAAAAAAATATAGTCAGCTATTTTACAAGATACATACATACACATACTTAACAACATTATTGTTTCTCTATAACATAGGTATTGCAAGACAAGAATTCTTCTGTATTATACATACATACCTAAGTAGGTATCTCTCGTTGCTAAAAAAGTAGAAATTGCCAAGAAGGGTTGCTAATCAACCATACAACGTATTAAGGAAAGAAGGGAAACCCTCACAGAGGGATCTTTTCAGAGTACAAAATGGCAATGAAAGTCTTTCTTTCATTTTAATATAACCTTTCTTTCTTAATACAATCCATTATTTGAGTAGCTTTGTGCACGAGGAGATACCTCCATATTCACTTTTAGGGAAAAATATTTGATTCATTTTTGTAAGGAGAAAAACTAATAATATTATAAGTTTATTATTGAACCTTCTTGATAATACTTCCTTCTTGGAATTAGATGTAGGTGCGATTATTATTACTAGGACTTTCAGACTTCTTAGGATTTAATTTTACTGAAAAGTTATTTGATACCTGCAATATTTTCACAAATTTATACGAGTATAATTTGTGAAAATATTTATACGAACTATATGGACTCCTCAGAAAAACATAGATATAGGTACCTACCTACTTCTCCTATAATCCAAAAAACATCTTTGATCCCTTCATAAACAAATTTTACAACATTTTCGTTCTTAAAAATAAGGCAATTGAGCTCATGAAAATATAGCTGTATCGTCGAAAAAACAATGACAAATTACTAGAGTAGGATGAAAAAACGCGCAGATTTCGGGAGTACTCCAGTGGCTTAGAGCACTGAACCAACCGGAGACGACTTTCTTTTTAAGCCTTTTAAGGGAAGCCGTCTTTGCTTCCGCTCTGGCAGAGGCATAAAACCGCGGACCATTCTCATAGGCACATATGTGCGTCAAAATGCTTATGCTTTATAATTTTTCGTTTCCACACGAAACAATATGATCGAGAATGCCTGAGTGAACCATCACTATTTGTTGTCTTGCTTCGCCCCTGCTCGTATATTTTCAGTTATTTTAGCATAGAGATTTGAGCTGGGAGTTCTCCAGTTGGTTTCATGCTCTAAGGTGGGGTGTATGAAAAATCTTTTTCTTATGTTTTTTACCCGTGAAGGTTGTAAATATACGTCAAAAAAGATGGAAGTGAGGGATGATACCTACTACCCTCATATCCGCGAGTATGAATCTAATGTTCTCGTAAAGCCGCGGTTTTATTGTTCACGGAGCGAGAAATAATTTTAGATAGTGCGTTTTATTATGGATGGTTTTAAGTAGGAAACTTGTGTATTATGTGGATATATTGTGCTGTCTTCAAATGAGATGTAGGTACCTACTTATATTTTGAAGAATTCTTAAAATTTTATTTTATGCGATTCTTTTGTGCATAAACATTTAGGTACTTACGTTGAACACCAAATAAAGTAATTGACATATCATACTTTGCCTTCTATTGCAGATTACATCGTAATGTACATATATTATCTATCATTGGTATACATTATGAAGTTAATGCTAAATGTTTTTACTAGCATTTTAGCTAGAATTTCGGACATACGCATGTCCCCATTGTAATATAGAGGTTAATGGTTGTTAGTAATGGGATGTCGTCATTGAGTTTTAAGTAACTCCGCTGTCAGGAAGATAACCGAATCATACAAGATTTCTGTAGATACTACGTTTTTCTGTGTGTTATATGAGCGCAGATATACGCGAAACACAATTGATTTTCTCATCATCATCAATTTAAGAGCCCAGCTCTTGTTGGTGCAGCTCCTTCCATTTACGCCTATCTAGCGCCAACGCCATTGGCGTGAATTTCTATGTTTTATAATTAGCGATATACAAGTAGATAATAGGGAGAAAGATGGAAGACGACATACTGCGCCAACTCCAAATAAAAAAAATACAGAAGAAATTAAAATGATGACATTCATAAAATTGTTTCTCTTTCTTTGTCTCTACTGAGAATGCTAGTCAGATTTTTTTCAAAATACCCGATAAATTCTACCTATTATATTATAATAAACAAGGACTATCATTGAATTTAGTCGAGTTATACTGTCTACATAAAAGCAGAGTCTTCACCACAACTAAGTAGAAACACGGCAGTACAGAATTAGGGAAACATCCATGAATATTATTGGCTTAATTTATTCAACGAAACTTTGGGCCTTACTACAAAAACTTTAAACCCTGTTTTACACTTGTCTAATAAAATTTTGGCTGCAAAATGAACCATATGTCAACGTCATAATTTGTCATTTTTTTAGACAAGGCATAAACTGACGTTTAAAAGTTTTTGTGGTAAGACGGATATTATTTAGAACCCTTGTTTTGTATTTCATCAACATGTTCAAAGAAACATAACGTTAATTAGACCGCGAACTTTTTAACAGAACTTGTTACAAGGAAAATTAATTGTTTCATTTATTTCGAGTTTGGGTTCAAGAAAATTTCTTTGGTAGGTGCTTGTAAATAATAATTGTGCCTTGTTTTCCCATAAGGATACCGAAATTGGGATGGTATATTTGAATAAAATAATGGTAGCATTGTAGGTAAAAATACGTAATCTACTTTTTTATAAAGCTGAAGAGCTTGTTTGCTTGAACGCGCTACTCTCAGGAACCAATTTGGAAAATTCTTTCCGTTTTAGACAGCTCATTTATTTCTAGGCGTATTTATCTATCGAAGGCTATATAGGAAAGGGCGTGGATTAGTACCACAGTAGCATAGTAGCACAGGACGTGGGTGAAACCTTAGGTGGAAGCTAGTTCAAATATGTATGTACACAGAAATCTACCTATACAGAAAATGTTAGCCTGTTTTACAAACATACCACACAATACCGACCATTACGTTACAGTTAAAGAATAAACAATAAAATAAAAATGAAAACAAAAACAATATTTATAATTCCACAGGGTTTACCTGTTTGCCGCCCTGAATAACCATTAAGGATATCCCATGATTTCCCCAACTTCCAGCCAACTGTAAACGCATAAACGACACGTTTTAGGACAAAATAAAATGTTTGCAGAGCCTTATTAAACAAATAAGACGTAATTAAATGTGTCTCTGTATTTATCCCAAAGGTATAAAATGGCCTAAATTAACTAAGAATAAAAGTGGATATTTGTTTCCTTTTAACGGTTTCTTTTCATAGCTTGACCTTTACCAGATAGGAACCGGATTATACAGTGAAAGAATAAACGTAGATACCTACTTATACAAATAATTAGACGTTTTTCCGCGGTTTTAGCCGCGTCCTGTGAGAACTACACTGCCTGTATTGAGGTAAAGTATAGCATGTTACTCGGGAAGAGTTTAGCTTTCGAATTAGGGGGTACGAACAAACAAAAAATGTTTCTACTTTATTGTATTATTATGATGCGTGTTACCCTCTTTAAGTGACTCTACCTTGCCACTAAATCGATTTTTCTTCCTTTCCTCAGAATTCCATAATTAATTTGAGGTTTCCTCATTAATTGAGGTATATTTTTAATGAAAATGAATTTTAGGTTTCTTCAAATTGAATACCTAAAATAAATTATAAATAATATTACCGATACGCGAATAATATCAATAGCGAACAAAATATTTCTACTATCCCACAGCAGATTACTATAATAATTTCACTAAAAGATCCAAGCTACGGAGTCAATGTACCATTAAAAGAGATATTTCATTATTTACGTTATATATACAGGATGTTTTAAAAGGAATCCGTATCTCCGCTTGAGGGTTTTCGCAGAAAAGCGGTCAGTTCGAATGCCCCGGGCAATATTACTTAACGTTTCAAATAAAACAGTTACGCCAATTTATGTAAAAGATTTTTTTATTTGTCTTTATACTGCTTTGTTCATAATAAGATGTTTTATTTCATTAAAAACTTAGCGAGTAAAGTCCGGGGCGTAATCACAAAGAGATACGTTCCGGTAAACGGTGCTTGTTAAATATTTTGTAACACATTTTTCCTTCTTGAAGAAGCTTTGTAAAATTTAGATTGTTTTTAAAAGTAGGCTTTATAAGACAGAGAATTAAAACAGTAAATAGTCTAAATACTATGTAAAAAATCTAGTAATTACCTAACCCGCTTAAATAATAGACTTTAGCTTCTTCAAAATTAGAAAACAGACGTTGAAAAAAAAATCTAAACCAAAGAACTAGACAACAAAAAAGGATAACAAAATCGACATACCTAGTTTATTTTCAAATAAATAACAACAAAACTAAAACACGCTATTTAGAAACATTAAAGTTATAATTAAAAAACTTACGACAACTTCTCAAGAAGTCTTAAGCTACAAATTATTGAGACAAACTGATACCAACACAAGTTTGCTACGGCATTCTATTTTATAGGAAAACTTTGTTACTTCATGACGAACATAATAAAGGTTTCTGAAGAAAAGGATACTTATTAGGTTTTATATTTTCCCTTGTTTGTAGGGCAAAGAACTGGGTTTCGTCCTTCTCGTCTCAGTTACGGGTATCTATTCTTCAAGGTCGTCTGCAAAAAGGGTTGGTCAGTTTAAATCTTTTTGAGCTAATGTTAAAGTGTTCATTCTATTTGGATTATTAGGTACAAACTTAGTGTTTGTTATGCAAATTGCAAAAGGCACTTATTTTTGCATCAGCAAGAGTGGTTTTAGGTTTCAATTCCACGTCTCTATTTTATTATTATAAGTTGTCGACACAGGACTATATCCTCCCCAATGTATATATGAAACCCGTTTTTGAACTAATTCCCTTCAATAAAAGGTTTAGCTTATCAATATCAGAGTAACACACACCCAACAAATCACTACCACAGCACCTTCCTAAGTTAAAATACCTCTCCACAATCTAACCACCAAATCTCCTTGTTCCAGATAAAACAATGGTATTCAGTGCGAGTGTCAGTGCCAAAGTGTAGTGCCAACATGGGATGCACGCCAAGCATGTTGCTTGACCACAAGAGCCGTCGCCGCGACAGCACGGGCTCCCAAGAGGCAGCCTTGGCTAAGGTCGCCCCAACACCCGTCTGCAACAAGGCGGTACAAGCTGCGAAGGCACCTAGAGCCTCGCTGGAGTCCGATGGCTTCAGCATCCAGTTGTCCAGCAAGAAGGACAGCTATGTGTCCCAAATGGGCAATAATTTTGCGACGCAGTTGCATATTAAGAGGATATCTGGTGAGTTCTGTTTTTAGGCAGAAAGTTGGGCATTTCAGTTGTTTGGTCAGCCTTATCATTTACTCGTATATCCTACCTGCCGTAAAGGAATAAATATGAAATTGTCATATCTTTTATGTTACGATGGACTAATACCAAATTGTTTTCATAAAAAAAAAAAACAGTGAAATCAGTAAAAATTCGTTAATTCTAGAAATTAGTTTTATGGCATTATTGCGTCATTATTCTCAATAGTCCTTATAAACATCCGAGCAACAATTACAATGCGTTTACAATCGCGGGTCGTAATATTTGCCAGCAGTGTACATCAGGCGCTAATCGACGGCTAGACTCATTAATTTCGTTAACGTCTTTAATCGAGCCTGATTAAAACTGTTAATTTTTCAGTGAAAATTCTTAGAGTTTCATTAGACTAAAGTCAGTGTGACTTTCGGTGTTAAGATCAAATAGGTCTTTTCAAGGGCTAAAGGAAGGTCAAATTCCTTGGTACTTTTTCTACATTTATGACATTAAGTCAAATTATAATAAATAAATAAGTTTAAAATGGCTGAAAATCAGCACTTTTTGAAGGTCAAGCTTACAAAATACAGCACCCAAAAACGCTCACCCTTCAACATATTATATATTTATTGGGCCGGAAAAATTGAGAAAAATGAAAAAAATATCTCTTCAACTAATCCTTACCTTTAATACCTTTTATCGTACATAACTTATTTATGATTTTGGATATGCCACGGTTACGCTATTTCCTCTATTCAAAACGTGTGTTCTTAAATCAGTGAATCCGATATATCCTGGAACTGAAAATTATGCATGCAACGTTCGCAGTCCACTCTGAGTTCATGTCAACTATGTGTATGAAATAGCATGTCTGTTTTGTGTTGGGGATTAGGTAGATACTTATAAAGAAATTGTTTAAATTGATTAATGCTCAATCCTTCTCTGTGTGAGAGGAGGCCTATACCCAACAGTGGGACTATAAAGAAGGCTGTAAGAGAAAATAAATTGTTAGTTATGTTTATACAAACAATTGGACACAAATTAACAAAGGATGAGAATTTAATAGCACAAAACCATACTTATGTTTGGGGATGTGAAAAAAATACTCATATTTAACAATTGATTAAATTAAGAAGGAACCGAGAAATCACTCTATAATATTTGCACATAATATTGTCTTACTGAAAATGAACCTTTTCAATGTCAGGAATTTATTATAGACTTTTCAGCAATTCTTTACGAACTTTCTCGAAATTTCTTATGGGATTAATATAGGCGCGTTAACAATTTTATCGCCCTCATAAAATCAATTAAGTATAATACAGACCCGAGCCATAATTTCGCAGAAAATATAATAAGTACTTAGCAGGAGTTTATTGATAATAATTTTTGATAACTGGAGGCTAAAATAAGTTCATTCCACTGGAGATATTCGTTTTATTGTTTATACAATTTGTTTGATCTTAAAGGATTTTGATGTTATTAAAGCCAAGTTGTTATTTATGTAGTGTCCCGAGGGCATGGCGAGGAATTTATCATATTATATAAGAATGTACTGTATTTTAGGCTTAATATTGTATTCGAGTATGTAACTTCAAGGTCAAACTTTTTAAAAGGGGTTAGCTAAGTAGCTTTTAAAGTTGTGTTAAGTAAGAACATAGTGTAATAGGTTTGCTTTGTTTTATTCCCTTTCTGGCTTTATAATTTTTCAGACTTAATCAACCAGTGAGTTTTTTTAAACCTTCTCTCGATCCTTTTCCCGCGACTTAGTTTTTTTTTTAACATTTTCGTAATTTAGTGCATTCAACATAATATACTTTTTATAATTGGTTCAAAAGTATTACACGTTTCCCACACCTCATGACTTCTCGAATAGGTATTGATTTTATCACAGGCTTCGGCAATTCGATTGATTTCCTTTATGTAAAATATTACTTATACCTTTCTATACATTTCATGAGCATAAGTACTTATGTAAAGAAACGACGTGTATTGAAAGTAAACATTGAAATTATGGAGGAAATGAACTTGGGGCGATGTACTTACCTACTTACAATTTTTACTTTGTTAGATATATTCGAATTTTCCAAGCATGTTATGAGAATGTATGATTAGGAGAGTAGGTAAATTGAAAATCATAGAGAAGTCATACGAGAATGTAGATATATAATCATACTTAATTTTGAACCAATTTTAGTTTTTTTTTAATTGCATTTTTAATTGGTATTTTTTTAATGCAAAAAAATCGTAATTTATTTTATACAATGTACATACTACTTATATATACAAACTTAAACTATTTCTCTTTATACAAAACTAAAAATAAAATACTATATCGTACTAAATTATATTTTGTAGCACTTGGGTATTACTTCGGTTGGAAAGATTCCGAAAATTTTCTTCAATTCATGTCACGCGTTTTGCATAGTTAATTAACGACCCAACACCAATATTTAACAACAAAAACAGTCGCACTTATATCACTATCGAACCTTTATTAAACCTTTACAATTTAAAAATACACTGCATATAAAATCCCATGAATTTATCGTATCAATTAATTTTTAAATAATCGTACGAGTGCAGTGTGAATCGTAACTTACGTTCGCGCATGCTTGGTAGCGACCCATTCAATCGGCCTTTGAGACCAACTTGCTACGTACTTTATGATATTGAAAACTCAGTCGATGTTACTGATAATACTTTAATTGAAAGACTGAAAGGTTATAAAGATAATTGATTGTCCAGAGTTCGTATTTAAACTTCAATTTGGTTTTATCGAGATCTTTTTTGTACATTTGGGCTTTTATGGGCAGTTTTATGAAGTTAATGGGGAGAAAGATATATACACCTTTGCAGCTACTGAATCCATAAAAATAATTATTCTTATTGTTCTTTAATTTTATTTGTCTGTACATTTTTTTACTTGGGGAAAGATTTTTATTTATTTTTATTTATTATGACCAAATATAATAGACATCTTTTAAATAAGAAAATACCTATAATGAAAGATCTTCTAACAACTTAACAAAGTTAGCTAAGTCCATAAAAGTCCGCTTTATAGATTAGTTTATTGCAAAAAAATTAAAGCTTACAGCTCTATTTCAATAATATTTCAAACTTGTAACTTTTTGAAACGAACTACAAATTTCATTACAAGGCTCCGACGACATATTCTGATTAGTATTACCAACAAGCAATTTGGAAGCGCAAGAAATTCAATTTGGCAAAAAATTTGGGTGTCATCATGGACTCATATTTATCATGGTCTGCGCAGGTCAATGAAGTCAGTCGCAAGGTGCACTTCACCTTTCACACTCTAAAATGCCTCCAGTACTTTTTGCCCTTGAAAACCAAAATCTCTCTTGCTCAGACTCTCATTCAACCCATCATTGACTACGCCGATGCCTGTTATTTGGATGCCACAGAGGAGCTCTTAAATAAGCTTGAGCGGTTGCAAAATTTATGTATTCGGTTTGTTTTCAATCTAAAAAAATATGATCATGTTTCTCATTTTCGCAAAGAACTCAAGTGGCTCCCTATTCGTCTTCGCAGGAACACGCGCATTTTGTGTCTCCTTTTTAATATCCTTTTTAATCCCAAAACTCCTTCCTATCTGCGAGAACGCTTCTCATTTGTTCGCTCGCCTGATGCGCTCTGTAGAACGCATCTCAAATCTCTCCTTAAGATCCCCTCCCATTCCACTGACTTTTATTCCTTCTCCTTCACAGTAAACGCAGTACGGTTGTGGAATTCGCTGCCGCCTGAATTAAGGAACTGTCAAACTGTTGCTACTTTTAAACAGAAACTCAAAAGCCACTATTTGTCCTCCTCTTCTTCATAGAGTTATTTTATAAAATACTAGCTTTTGCCCGCAACTTCGTTCGCGTGGAATAGTGACTACCAGCAGATTTTTTATTTGACCAATAGATGGCGCTATATGTCCGGAATAATTTTATTTTTATTTTTTTTTGTAATAAAACCTATCCTATGTCCTTTCTCAAGTTTCAAACTATGTCTGTACCAAATTTCACACAAATCGGTTCAGTAGTTTAGGCGTGAAGAAAAGATAGACAGACAGACAGAAAGACAGACAGACAGACAGACAGAGTTACTTTCGCATTTATAATATTAGTTTGGATGTATTTTTGTATGTATGTATCTTTTGCTTTATATATATATGTGTGTAATTTATATATCTTTACTATGTCCTTTTACACAGTCTATCTACCTACTTCTCTTCATTCTAACTCTCCTACTACGGGTCTGCTGGAAGAGATTTCGATTTAGAAATAAGCAGTACCTTTGTACTATTTCTATACTATGTCTATTTCTTTTGTATATGTTCACTGTGTACATAAATTGTTAAAAAAAAAAAAAAAAAAAAAAAATCTGTACTAACAAACAGACATACAAAAGCTAATTACAATGCATACAATATTCTAAAACAAGGAATAACTTAAGCGACAACTTGCGACGACATACATGTAGTGTAGCCAGGCGATTGAAGAAGCCTGGACACAGCCAGGAATTTTGGCTATATGTTTAACTACTTTAGTGCCTAAGCTCATCAACTAACATCAAAAACATCAGTTTTTCTTAACCTTCGTAAGGTATAACAACTGTTTACTGAATGTGAAAATTCGTAGTAAACGGTTGTTTTTATAAAATTGTAGTTTAAGTTTTAAGTGAACTTGAGCCTAAATTAATAGTGTATGGACTATCCGTTATTTTCTAAACTTCACTGAAATTGAGTTTTCTCTTTATTTGGCTATATATATAACTGTATATCGTAAATAATTAGAAAAAATGTTAGTTGCAACCGAAATTAAATAAAAATCTGTGGCATATTTTACTAAAAGTCCGGCTATTCTGACAGGTCTATCCTTATTTCCAGTAAGACATGGTAAACCTTATATGTGACCAAGTTATGTCTAAGTTACGTTGAAGCACTTTCAAGTTGCAAGACACTTATTTGTATGTAGATTGTACATAATGTTATTACGCTTGGTACTTTCAGTTTGATACTTGAGTGTTATATGCGAAGTTTTTAAACTTACATACTAAAGTTTAATAAAAGTGAGTATAGACGATAAAGTGCAAGCTCTCTTGTGTATGAAGAGTAATCTGGTTTGTGTAGTGGGAAGAAAACTTGTAACAACTTAAAACCACTGTTATGGGTTGTTTATCATTATGGTTGTGGTGTAAACCAGAGTAGTTATATTGTGAACTATTGCTCTAAATACCGCATAGGAAACGTAAAAACTGAGGTTTTTCTTTTGTTTGCTAATTTCGGGAACTTCTGGTGCAATTTGAGAAATTCTTTCAGTGTTAGATAGCCGTAAATAGGCTAGGGAGATTATAGGATTTATTATCCGAGAGCGCCAAGTAGTTTTCACGAAACGCGGGTCAAACCACTGTCTGAAGCCTCAAGTCTAATTGTGAATTGTTATAGCTATACTTACCATGTTAAAACATAACATATGATCCACGAAAGTACTTTGCTAATTAAATAAAATAATCTTCTGCGAAACACTATTTTACATAAAATACTTCCCACCTAACAGCACTGCAATAAACCCGACTAATTAAAAAGCAAATGCATAAAGTTTAAAAGTAAAGTTCATGTAGTTTTGTAGTGAGAATTGCCATTCGAGTGGCGTGCTGGCTCCACCGGCTTACAAAGTGCCACTCTACGCTGCACGCCATGTATGACGTCATAGGTAATCGGTGTTATACACAAGCATACATTATATAGGTAACTAGGGAACATATGATAGAATTACTGTAGTTAGGCTTATAAGATTGTCTGTTTTATGATCCATGCGTTTTTCTGATTCATGGGTGCATTGATACGAGTGGTCGGTTGAATTTATTTCACCGACATTTTTGTAATCATTTTTAGTAATCTTAATGTTAATTTTGTATGTAGTGAGAATTGTCATTCGAGTGGCGTGCTGGCTGCACTAGCTTACAAAGTGCCACTCTACGGTGCACGCCATATATGACGTCATAGGTAATCGGTGTTACCTACATACATTCTATACTATAGAATTTATAGGTAACTACGAACACATGACAGAACTGAAATTAGACTTACGTTTTATTTTTCTTTGATGTCATCGGCGCATTTTTATTCAGAATCATGGGTGCCTTGATACGAGTGGTCGGTTGTACTAATTTAACCGTCAATTTTGTAACTATTTTTTGTAATTTTAATATTACTTTTGCATGTAGTGAGAATTGTAAGCGTAATCGAGTGGCGTGCTTCGGTGTGCACTAGCTTAAAAAATGCCACTCTACGCTGCACGCCATGAATGACGTCATAGGTAATCGGTGTTACTCGACACAAGCATACATTCTATAGGTAACTAGGTAACACAAATAGAATTACTGTAGTTAGACTTATAAGGTTGTCTGTTTTTTTATCCATGCTTTTTTCTACTGAATCGTGGGTTCATTGATACGAGTGTTCGGTTATACTAATTTAACCGTCAATTTTGTAATTATTTTTAGTAATTTGCTACATAGTGAGAATTGCCATTCGAGTGGCGTGCTTCGGCCTGCACTGGCTTACAAAGTGCCACTCTACGCTGCACGCCATGTATGACGTCATAGGTAATCGGTGTTACTCGACACAAGCATATTATGTTACATACCTAGAGTTGTATTTTACATATAGTTACTGCAGTCAGACTTATATTCTGTTTCTTTGCTGTGATCTGTGCGTGGGTGGAAATGAGTGGTTGGTTGAACCAAAATGTTGATTTATATGTTTTTGTTTTAATGTTATTTTTGCATTAACTTTTTTGGTACTTATTTAGTTGGAACAAACGCTACATGTAATACATCTATGGCATAGGTCTTCTAGAGTGCTTCATTTAAAATTTTGAATTATGGGAACGTGAATTTTCATAAACACTTCAGCCAAACATGATTCAGTAGAATCCAGACTTATAGACAATAGAAAAATACCTGACTTACTATTTCATTGAGTAGACCATATTTCAAAACTAATACTTACACACAAACATATAACCCCACACAACATGACCCTCACAGATCAGTAATACCTACTACAGAACCCGATTGCTAAGCCACTGCGTCAACAGTACCGGTAGTTGATTGTGGTCTGATCTTAAGTCAACTTCTGTAATTGCTTTGGCTAACCACAAAGTTCACACTGTAGGTGTAGCCACTGAAAATAGGAAGAGGTTTTAATCCTGAGCTAAAGAAAATGCTTAAAATAAACCTGAACTCAATAATACCAATGTCACCATAATTGGTAAGAGGTCACACAGGAGTCACTGTGGGGAAAAAATATTGTTAATTCTTTCCAATGATGGTTTTTTCAACATAAGCCACTTAGATTCTATACTTAGGTACTTATAGAATGGCGAGACAATGAGTGCGTTTTTTGAACATCAAAAACACATTTCAAATGGAAAAACATATCTAGGAACAACTGAGTGTTTACATGTACATCATTCAAATCACTACTGAATACAAGAAGGAACGACTCAAAATAATCATTCAAATAATATGTATACTAAACATACAGCTTTTTTGGTGCTAGACGAAAAATTATACTTTTTGTCAGGTTTTATAAATAAGTCATGTCTGTTGAAGCGTAGTATACTGATAAGAATACTTCGCGAGAATGATCGCAGTTCCCAACTTGTTGAATGGCAGATTATGAAAATAGTACGCCAAAGTTACGAAGTTACAGCTCAGATAATAATTCTTTGAAGATTGTTAGCTTTTATTATTGTCTACAGGTTAAACTTAACGTTTATGAGAATTTCGTTAATGAATAATTTTTAAGTTAATTATTTCTTTGTATAATTTTGGTAATTTTCTGTGGATTTTAGCTGAAATGAATCAAATTTATTTTATTTCTTTATGCTTTAATTTCTACTAACCCTCATTTCTACATACTTACATGAGTTACATGGGTACATTTCTGTTAACAAGCTATGCATTACAGAATTAATGGACACTAACATATTCTGTAACGAACACATTTGCAGTGTCCATTAGATCTAATATTTAATGAGCCTGAACGTTAATGACACGCTGTAAATGGACCAGCTACCTCAACGCACCTTCTGTTCGAAAACACGGACATTTTTGTTGGCAGCCAAAATTTCGTAGAGCGCTTTCAAAGTTTTTCGGCGGGATTACGCTACATTACAATAGAGAGCCCAATCATCTCTCTACCAGCACTATTAGTGCTACCACTATACCTTTTCCGAGTCTTGGAAGTTAACGTTCTCAGCCCTCAATGAGTCCCCTCTTCGAGCCAGAGTGAAAATGGCGCCTGAATAATACGCACGTGTATGCGTGACTGATTTGCTTCTGCGCATAGGTTTCCCCGCGTAGTCAAAACTGAGTTCATTTCGCTTGTGTTAAAGCGCTCATACGATACACGCGAACGTAAGTAGGCAC
Organism: Helicoverpa zea x Helicoverpa armigera; assembly: GCA_033682625.1. Taxonomy (NCBI): domain Eukaryota; kingdom Metazoa; phylum Arthropoda; class Insecta; order Lepidoptera; family Noctuidae; genus Helicoverpa; species Helicoverpa zea x Helicoverpa armigera. Next base: position 7,479,722 of record JAWIIS010000011.1, read on the forward strand.
CTCCACCTACTGTAAAGTTTACAGTTACATTTTCAATACAACCACAAAATAGAGATCTCACAATACAAATACCTCAGAAATATAGTAAAGATATTGTCAAAAATACACCAAGATCAACTTACAAAGTAAAACGAAAACCTTTTCATACCTTTATACGAGAGTCCTCTATGTCTCTTTTCAAAGGGGATTTGAGACAAGTGGGGTAGTTAAAATAATACTAAACCAAGGATACTATGGTGATAAAGGAATACAATACAAGTGGGGTGAAGTGGAACCCTATTCTAATCCTTTGGGTACGGTCATAAGTTTTGTGTATCTACTGTACGAAGCAAAATATGGGAGATCTGATACTTTTGTGGAAGGGTGTAATTAAATTGTTGGGGAAACATAATTATCTGAAGTATCTCTAGGTATATATAGCTCTATTTCAAATAATTTTCTTTTTGTTACACATAACCAGCCAAATAATTTCCACATCACACATAATTTTCACATTAACCAAAAAAGATTTCCAAATCAGTTTTATACATAATTTTAAGTTGGGATTTCTCCTGAACCTTCTTTTTGGATAGGTCACATAGGATTGGTTACACGAAAAATTGACTACTTATTCGCAGTTTGTTTCAGTCTAACCAACCCATTACGTAATAAACTGTTGCTGAAATTGGCCTCTCATCCTAGTAATCTTCAAAATCAGTATCAAACGGGGTATTTCTTTATTATGTTCAAAATACAGACATATTTCCGAGACACCATTTAACTAGGCCTTCAACAAATAGGTGGAGGTAAATACCTATATGTAAATTAGTATCCACTGTCACCCGTGCGTCATACCGTGATAATGATAACAACTGATAATGATATAAAATGTCACCAAATTTACACACACGATTGTATACTTTAACTCTTAGAAAATAGAGCTTAAAATTGATTGGATTAAATCGTCAGTATTTTTGACTGTTCGGAGTAGTAAGTAACTAAGCGTTTTGTTTGTAACCTGATGTATCAATAAGTTGTTTTTTTAGTTTGTCTATCAGTTGAGTAGTGGGTTATCGAAATACTTGATCTAGCCATATCTTGATGGAGCTATTAATAGAGCAAATAGGACAGTGAATTGAGGACAGGCACTTATCATAAGCGTCATGGTGAAACCAAATATGTTTTCAAAATTTCAATTTTTTGAAAGCAGTTTCAGTCAGTATTCATAAAATCCCATTGTCTGTGTGAATTCTAACTTTTCTGGGTTTCCTAATACGTATACTTACCTAATGATAGAAGTAAATGATTCAATTGTTTTTCTTATAATTAATCAGAACAATAGCTACCTATTAAATATTGAACCTAAACATACCGAAAATTCCCTTGGGTACTCCCAAACTGTAATAGGAAAAGGGTAAAATGTGTTTAAACTCAGTTGCTTTGCGGCTATTACCTACATATATTTTTTGAAGAAACAGGAATACTTTAATGCTGCGAAATTAACTCAAATTCTTGGTCCGTTTAATTTTAAACGAAACCTATTAACTTTCTATATCTACACTAATATATATTATCCCTACTAATATTATCTATAGATGCGAACGTACTAAAATGATTTGAAAATTGTTTTACCGTCAGTAAGTTACACTAACCAATTGTAACAAAGGCTCTATTTTATCCAAGTACGGACAGTAGGTCCCATAGGGGTAACTCGGCTGAAAAAAAATACAATATCAAAAAACAACACGTTGCCAAACAATGTGCCATCCATTCTATTTACATGATACATTTATGTTCCATACTTTCCATATTTTTTAAATCTGTATGTAAATTCGATGTCATATCCTCGTGTATGAGAACCGCGGCAATTAGAGTACCCACATACTGCAGACTTTTGAGTTGGCCGACAGTTTGATCGGGCGATTCATAAGTACCTATGGAAATGAATGGTAGTAGGTACAGTAAACTCCACATTAGTGGTAACTGTCATGCACCTTAACTCAATAGTAATAAGTACGATTTTCCTATAAAACTATTACCACTGACCTAAAGTTGACTGTACGTATACGTACATAACAATGATCAGGTATCCGACCAAATAAATCCTTTGATTGAAGTCGTGATTAGGTACTGAAAAAAATATTTTTTTTCTGACCATCAGGCAACTGTCGGCCGACTGTTTCGTCTGCAGTTTGCGAGTACTACTAGGGTTCGTTTCAGTCCATTGTTATTTGTGAGCAACGCCGGGCGAATACATGAAATTGTAATCAATGACTGGATTAGACGGCTTTGGATTCGAGAGTTGAGCTTTTGAGCTTTTTTAAAATTAATGTGAAAAATGGTGGTTTTTTAGATACACTGCACTTACTGAAAAATGTAACAATAAATTCAAAAATAATGTAAAAGGTTTTCCCCACTTTCCAATTGAACGGTGGAGACAATAACTTAGAAAATGAAAATCTTTTTTCAGTAATCCTCTGAATCCAACAATACGACAAAGAGGATGTTCTAAACAAACAATTTAAGTACACCTAATTATTAATAAAATAGATAACAATTGTTGCCTAGCCTAAAAATATCAATATCAAAATAATACTTTGATAACCAAACTCTTTACTAAATAATTGATTATATGCGTTGCTATGGTAACGTCAAAGTGACCTATATCCCCTATATCAGATATAAAACAGCTACAGGTTACTAACCTCCTGCTTAAACGGTGTTGTTATCTTAATCCTGGATTAGCTTAATCGTGGTTTCGGTGGCGCCAACATGTGTAAGGCAAGCTGACCTTAGTAGCAACAAGTGGTGGATTATTTGTAGTCGTATTTCGCGTTTGTGGTAGGTATAAATAATATTAAAGGCAGGAATATGGGGAACGTTGAATATAAAAAAATAATATTGCCAACTCCTTTTTGTTTTTTGATAGATTCCACACGGCCCTTTTTTTTGTCATCGTAGGTAAAATTGGTATCTATTGACATTGTATAAAGCTGGTTTTAAAATAGCAATGATGAGAAAACACTGCAGTTTTCATATTTCTTTTGTGCGTGTAGATTTTCAAAAACGGTCAAATCATGCGGGGACACGCAGAATGGCTGTAAAGCAATCAACGTTTGCATAGTGATGTGTGATATGGAAGAATTCGTCCAAACCGTACTTTATTCAAGGATCCAGTCCCGTAGATATTTATTTTCGGAGTACCGAAAAACGTGCTACTGCACCTAGTATCTGAATCTGTAAAATCAAATTTCCATTAAATTGACGTAAAAAAGCAACACAGACTCTATTAGTGTTGCACTCCAAAACATCGATATCGAAATTTCCTTGTGATTGACATAAAAAGCAACGCAAACGCGAGTAGTGTTGCACTCCAAAACATCGATAAATGGTCATGCGTTTAGCATGACCTAAAAAGTTAAAAATAAATATTATAATACATAAAACGCCACACTTATCTAAAGTACTAATAAAGCTTAGAGTTGATGTGTAATGAAAATTCGCTCATTACATCGAGATGGAAAGCCCTGACATAAAATTTATGGGCATCGATTATTTAGACGTGTCTGATAAAACGGCTGTATTCAATGGTGTAATACGGACTGTATCTAATCGGCTTAGCTGGTTTAACGCGTCAACGGGCGAGGTAGCTAGCTAAAATTGATCTTTTACGTAGAATATATTAGTAGAAATTGATTGTAGATAGTAAAATAGGACAGTGCTGACTTAAAACATTAATAACTATTACTTTTTCTTTTATAGTTTTATAGAACACAGACAATTCTTTATGTAACTTATTTCTTACATAAGCAAAAATTATGTCCGTATTATCAGTCAAGAACTATAAAGACTATGTTAATCTTCCAATCTAAAGCTCCGAATATATTCGCCAAACGCCCACTATGAATAAATTTTATTTTGTAGGCACCTAATATTCATAGGGTCGTAACAAGACTGTTTACACATTTATCGATATATTTTATCGATTAGATATTATAAAGACAAGTATTAAGTAATAACAGAAATGTCATGTTCTACATGCAGATAATAAAATTGCACGTGCATGTGATAACTTTAGCTTGCACTTATTGAGTACAGTAATTAAAAATAAGGCTATATTTCTCTCTAAAAATCATTTATATTGGAGAAGACTGGAAAAACAAACTTAGCCTAAAAATACTTCAAGCGATTTACCTACGTCAGTTGATCCAATTATTTGCCGTAAAAAAGTATACTTTTTAGTAATAAAAATAATTTGATTAAAACATTTGCTTAATCGTCCACATCTAGAAAAACATTTTTACTATCTAGATTAGTAGTGTCTAACAAAGTAAACTAATACATCAAGTTATAGCTACGTTTACATTTTCCACTACTAAGACCGACTTCTGACACGTGGCAGCGTATTTTTTGCATTAGCAAAAAACAAATGTGCGACGGTATAGCGACACCACATTGGGACCGTGCCTTTATGATTAATGTCTCATTAAGATACAAATCTCAAGTCTGTTGGGAACTAATTCTTTCATCACTTTGATTATCAGGCAAGATGATCAGCTTGTTTTTTTTGTACTGAGTTGTAAATACCATGTTTTAATGCGTGCAAATGTAATTAGGAGATAACTTATTCATTAAACTACTCAACTGAAAGGTGCAAATTAGGTCGTATTTACTTAGACCTGTTTCCTGTTTTTTGTGTAAAAATTCTGAAGGCTCTTCCTTCAAAATAGCGATCATTGACGTCACTACGATACTTCGTCAGGAAATTCGGCTGACGTCACATGACGTAAGGTGAGCTGCATTAACTGTACATTCTTCAAACAACAAAACAAACGATTAATCTTACGCGATAATCGATAAAGCTAATCTGCAATATAATCGATGCCAGAGGCAGGCCAGTCGACCTTCGTTCACGTGGACCGCGCAAATATGCCAATGTTTTTATCTCCTCGCTAACTCGTGTCTAACACGATGCTGTAATATTAAAAATGTTGTGTAGACACGTTGAATATCTTCTAGTTCATGACTGCGAGTCGCGGATTGCGCCAGCGCTTATCAGTCGACCTCCAGTTACGTACAACGACGCTGCCTTATTAATTACAAGAAAAAATCAACAAAATCGTTTATAAATATTTGTGAGCACACTTCACACCTACAGTGATAAATAACGTAAAGAAAAACACGTGGGGAATCGTGACTAAGTTTGTGACAAACGTGTAATTTTATTTAGAATGAGTTTGTATTGTGGTTTAATTATATTAACGATTATTTTGAGCTAGTCATATGGGATTACCATTGAATAATGAATCCATTCACAGTGCTAAAATTGTATGAAGCGGTGCTAGGGATGTTGATCCGTTGTTCTAATTATTAAAAATGTTGCGCGCCAAAATAAAAATATGTAATGTCGGTAATAAAAAATCAGTGTGTTATAGTGCGCAGGCGTTTAATGAGCACAGACTGCTGCCGCTTTGTTTACGGTCGTGTATCGTGTTACTGCAGATGATAACGTGTTGCCTAGTCTGTGATATTCAACGCGTTTGACGTTCGATAAACTATTCTAACTACCGCGAGTGTGCGACTTCCTAGCTACAAATTATTTGTTTAAAAAATTATATCGATATACTGTGTGGACGTCACTAGTGCTGGAATTTCTGTGTGTGCGAGTAAACCTTTGACGGAGAACGTCTTGAAGTAAATCTTTTGATAATAATATTAATAGTGTTTGTAAAAAATGGTGTTTATTGATGGACTTTTAGTGAAAATGTATGAGTGCTAGTTTTGTTTTTGTGGCATTATGGAAGTGGACAACGAGGAAAACACAGGTGAAATTATATTACTTAAGTTCTTAGTTATTCATGTAGTAATACTGGACGTAACTTTGATTATGAAAAAATTGTTACTGTTCTGATTACGGTTAAGGCTCAAATTCGTATTCGTAGATAGAACACATACTTAGAATTTCAGTGCTTAACTTTAATTCATAAAAATCTATTTCTGGGAAATTATTTTTTGCAGTGCTCCTTTCTTTGAAAACGTAAACGTTTTAATTTTACTTATTAAACTGACCAATTCAAACGGTTCTACGGAAAGAAAAAATTACCTATCCTAATGTGTATAAGAATATTTTTTTGCACCTATGTGTATATTTTTTCATTTGATTTTTAATGCCGCATTGCAAACCATTTCGAAAAATAACCTTACCACCAACTATCAATGTAATAGAAAAATATCGAAAACACTACACCTTATACTAAAATATGATTTCAACAATACCACTTTATTATTTACCATTAAAGTATCAATTTGTGACGTCGCAGCATCCACGTCACAAGCCAATTAGTTATTATTTATTGTTAGTAGGTATTATTATCCGTAAGTGTATAACTACATACAAACAAACGTAGCCATATAAATAATTCATATAATAATACAATTAATAAGAAGGAAAAATCTACTTACCTACGGTCAGTTTCATTACAAGACTTAATAATTTCCTTAATTATTTTTCAGTTTAAAAATATGTATACTTGTTTCAAGTACCTAATTTCGTAGAAAATTCCACCTTCTCTTATTTCTTTGCTATCTGTAGGCCACAAATGCATTTATATGCAAATGCGTGTTTGAGCCACTTAGGGGAGTTTGCAAAAAAAGCTGAGCTGCATAGAGGCTCATCAGTATTTTGTTTTTTACTTTTTTGCTGGCCCACTTGCAATCTAACTTCGTTACTTGTTGTAGATGGACGATAAGGTAATTGCTATTTTTTCTTTAAACTGCTAGGTAATCTAGATTACCTTAAAAACTTGAAATGGTGGTGGGAAGGGTGAAAAACTTTGTTCTAGTAACATAAAAATACCAACCCTAGGTTGAAATATTTTTTATTCTGATCTTACGTATTTGATTGACCGGAAAACACTCATCTATCATTGTTTAAGTTAGTTTATTTCTATCTACACGTAGGTATGCAAGCTAAATTCATCATTTATGTTGAAAGAAAAGAAAGGTTTGAAACCGACTCAAACACGGACAAAAAAGGGCTACTATGAAACAAAATGTTCCGCTGTTCAACGATTTGTTTTTTGTTTTTTCAATTCAATTTTCCAAAAAATAAAGTTTAGGTTGTCAATTCGACCAGGTATGTACATATTTCACAGGTTTTGAAACCCTTCTATATTTCTTTATAACTTATCATTTTAAAATAGCGGGACTGTTTTGTAATAATGCTACTATATTCCGATAATAATATCCAATATCAAACTATTCAGAAAGCAAATTAGTTGGTTCATCGGACACCTCTTGACAGTAAAATTGCTGAAATTACTAAAACAACAGCTAAAATTACCAACTGAAATATGAACCTTAATTAAATTCTTGTTAAAGTGCGGTAAGCATTTACCTTTATTTTACTACAATTGTGTGGTGGCGTGGAAATTCCTTTGTGAAAACTATTGTAAAGGTTGTTTGAAGATAACTTTAGTTTTATCTGTTTTACATTTTCCCTGAAAGCTTCATAATATGATGGTAAAGGGAATGAAAAGCGAAAGTTATTCCTTGCAATGTAATTAGCTGAACAAATTGTAGGTACTCTATGTCTGGAGACTGGAGAAAGACAGAGAGTATGGGTTCACCAGCCTCTCTTGTTAGAGAAAAGTGATGTCATTGTACCTACTGCCAAGAATATTAAAGACAGTTTATTCACGCATATTTTTTTTATGGGAATTACGGTAGGAAAAGTATATCACCATGTACTTACAAAATATTATTTCAGAATAATTATAAATCTAAACTATTTTATCACATGTATTAACCTCGTCTAGACCTCTATGTACCTACTTAGTCCATGTTAAAAAATAGACCCGAACAAAAAAAAACATTGATTCAAACAAAAGTCCACCGAAAATCAGATTCAAATTCAATTCGCCGTGAAATGTAACTTTTCTGCGTAAACTAACTGCGATTGAATTTCACAAGTTCGGAAACCTTTCATTTTCCGATCCCAAAAGCTAACATTTGCCCGTCGGCGATGGGTTAAAAAATAACCTCTCGTATGACGCGAAAACTCCCTCTGATACATGAAACATGGCTGTATAATAGCCAGATTTCCGCACTCAAAATATTCATTAATTTTCATCCTTCATTACGTGAAGAAAATGTTTACGGAAACATTTTTTTTCGGTTTCGCGGTCAGCTGTAAAATCTTGTGCGTCAATAACTTTTAACGTCAGAAATTGATCATAACTTTACTTCAATAGTTATGACGTAAGTACGAAAATATTGTAACAACACAAAGAACCGACTCCTTTTTTGGAAGCCGTATAAAATGTCGCAAACGAAATACGGAAGATACGGAAGGTAAGGAATCTTATCTCCGCAGGTACCTAATGTCAGTAATGAGAAACATTTCATTGGCATTCAAATCAATTCTTTTGACAGACGAGGGGGAACAACGTTATTGATTGTTGACCTCTAAGCTTCAATTAATAACGTGCCCCAGGTACTCACAATTTTAATTTATTCACGTTGTACAGATAATTACGGCTGTACCTAGGTCGTCAAACTATCGTCTCGTCAAACTCGTCTTAACCTATTTTTGGTTTCCTATAGACAATCAATTATTTTTAAAAAATCTCTCATTTCTATGGAGAAAAACCGCCACTATTTTCAAAAAGAATAATCGTTTACATTAGTTTTCTCCTTGCAAGTTATTTCTGACACAATTACAAAAGCAAGTGAAGCTAATAACAATTTTATACTTCAACAACTATTCCGCGTTACGTTCGCACATGCGAAGCATTTCTTTGTTCTATAGAAAATCTTGTTATAGTTCTCATGTGTTCATCTGAGCATCTTTTAATCCGCCATTTTACCCTTGAACTTACACGTGTCAGAGACGGGATCAAAAGTGCAAGGTTTAACTGTGTTCTGGAGGTAAATAGAAACATTCAACTCCGTTCCTTTGACATGTTAGAGGTTTACGGTATTTTCTTTGTATGTTTTTTTTGTTTGATAGAACGTTGTTGAGTTATACTTATTAAGTTATGTGATTTTCAATGTTTTAAAAGGCTGGGTATTTTATAACCCAAAAAGATTGAGTAACCTGAAACAATTTTTTTTTTTGATGATATGTTTTCTCTAAATTGTCAATCCATAGACTGTTGTCCATGCAACTAGTGTGGAGACTTTCGTTAGAGGAAGGTTCACTATAGAAAAAAATAAATACTTAAGGGCTAACAGAAGGACAAGAAGAAACAGCTCTAGTTATTTCACACGCTTCAAAACAGCAATCTTACCGAGGAGGTCTTTCTTAAATCCTAAAAGTTACGCAAAAATATGTTGAAAAGACATTTACTTAATCCCGTGGTCATTTAATATATTCATACTATTTTATGATCTTCCCCCATGACTAACCATCTAAAATGAGACTCCATTTTCACATAGCACGGAAACTATTTTTGCCGCATACATTTTCAGTAACCATGCCCTTTATCAGCGTTATACTCGACGCATTATGGGCAAAAATCAATAATACATGTTTACTCGAATATTTAGATAACGCATACCTAGTGCTATAGATCTATGTAGGTCTGCAGCTAGCTACCGTATGTTTATCTATATACCTAGTGAAACTAGGTTATGAAGGGTAAAGAATACTAGAAAAGAAGATAAAGCATCGATGACGTATTTCGTTATGTATAGGTAGTTGAGTTCGCGTTGTTTTGATTTTGAAAATTGGTAGTTTTGTTTATTTTTTAATATGTGTATGTAGTTTTTAAACTGCAGATTTATTTATAACGATTTTAAGTACACTGCTTTTAGCTTTCAGTACCTAAGTGTAGTTGTCCACATTAAGGTCATAACAATAAAGGCACACTTTGATAGCTGCCAAATAACCTCATATCAAACAACAGTACGAATCTCTGAATGTACAAATGTCCATCATCATGAATAGTACCTTAGCACTGCATCCAATCTGTCTGTCCCACATCAATTTCATTAGAGATTTCCCAATCGGGAGCAGTCCTCAACACACTGAAGCCCCCGTTCCCCCAATCTATTGGTTCAACGGGTGCGTGTATTTTGGTGAATTGGTTGTTAGAAATAGGTTTTGTGACAGCTAGACCTAGTTTTAGAACCTTCTAAAAGTTTGTTTACCAGGACATTCGTTTTAACACCGTTTACTTTAGTTTACCTGTAGTGTTTACTAAACTCAATTGAAATCATATCAAGTATTTTTACTATTATAGGTACTTCTAATTACAAGTTACAAAAGATCTTGTATATTGCTTATGTTAACTTATATTTTGTCATTAAAACTATTTCATAGGCACGAATCTATTAAAACAAAATCACGTTCTATCCCACCCTCACTTCAAAACTAAACAATATTTTGCCAAACGCCGTGACAAGTTTCCGGCAACTCGTAACAACTCTGGCAAATAAACTTTGCAATATTAGCGCCACAATTTGCCATTTAAAACGACTGGCATCTGTCTACTTGGATCTGGCAACTAATTGCCAGTTGGCAAGACATCTGCTGTCGGTCGTCGGTTGTTTTTATATTAATTTATGTTTTTATGGTGTCAATATGAATTTGTATCGTTTTTCGTAGGTTTTGAATTTGAGTTTCAGTGATTTGGTATTTATAATAATCCTTGTATCGGGTGTGAAGTACCTAATCACATTACATTAAATACGTTAATATGCTGGTTAAGGTATGTTGATTAGCACAAAGGAAAAAATAAAATACGCAAAAATAATAAAAAAATATTTTTTCTAACATAGTAAATAGAATACAAATGTGCGAGAATTAGAACACCGAACAATATGTTTATAAATTGTAGCCTATGTGTTATTCTGATGTATAAGCAATATCATTGTAAAGTTTCATTAAAATCCATTCAGTAGTTTTTGCGTGAAAGAGTAACAAACATCCATACATCCATACATACAAACTTTCGCGTTTATAATATTAGTAGGATTATTCGCAGTTTCCACTTCAACTTATTTATATAAGTATAGGAATGCAATTTAAATTAAAAGTAATAATGGCAATCTATGCTGTGACTAAAACCACAGTCATTGTTTACTATTACGTACTCTTTTATAATCTAGGTTTTTATGCTATGTTAATTAACTATTATGAAATATACAATATTCTGTATTATTTTAAAATAATATACATCAGTTAGGAAAAATTAAACGTTCTCTGAATTTGAAATCTTTCAGAATGAGTTCAGTCGTTTTTGAGATCAGTACAAATATGTAGACAGGCAAACATAAATACTTATTGTGTGCACACTGATAACAGTTACTGTGAGAAAATAAGGCTTTTGGGAGGTCGTTTGTCTTAATTGCGTCATGGTAAATATAATTAGTGACAATTTATATACATAGTACATTGTAATGATGTACATAGTTCCGAATATAAAGCAATTTACTTATTTTTAAGGTTCAAAGTCAAATAATTTATTTCATTTGGGCATTTAAAAGCACTTATGAACATCAAAAATATAAATAAGTTTGATTCTAGTTGCCCATTCCAAAAGTAGTTTTCTATGGAGAAGAACGGACAAGAAACTCCATGGTGACGAATGTGCATATAAAACCATGGTTTTAAATACACTATGTGGTGATAGAAACTCGACGGTACCTAAATATTTAAAATGATCATCTGTTGAATATAACACACGAGTCATTATGAGCATAATTAAAAACTAAACATAAACAAATTGCTCTTTAGTCGTTAAAAAAATTCAAACAAACAAAAAAGTCTTTGACACACTTGTAATTGACAGACAAAAGACCCATGTGATGAAAAAATCCTTCAAAATTTCCTTTTATCATGTTAATTTGCAGTCAATTTATTGAAAAGTGCTTAACAAAGTTTCGTGAAAGGGTAACGTCCTTTCAAGATAAGTTGTCTACAGTTCTCGACCCAAAAGTTCTGATGGTACTTTAGCCCTTTAGCGAAACTGACCATTAATAACTTTTAAGTAATAAATTAACATATAATTTATTGAATATGTTGATCAGTAGGTAAATATAAACAATTAAGTGTGATCTACTGCTGTGATTGATTATCTACATTACCTAAGGGTATATTGTTGAAAAGTACTCATTTATAGAGGAAGGCTATACTTTTCATCCCGGTGTACAAAATAGTTCCCGGGACGCAGTTGAATCTACCAGCAGAAGTTATGTCTTAATATAGAGTGTATAAATTACAAACTGCCGTTCAAATCAGCGACCAGCTTGAAAATCGGTTTTCAAAAATATTATTGCAACCCAGCACGTATCTATAGGTATAATTTTCTTTGAGTGTGAGAAACTCAGAAGTCCCAAAACGAACACAGCTCAATTTGTATTCCAGTGAGGGTAACCAACCAATCTACTTACACAGTTGTAACCGAAAAAATAGAACAAAATAAAACAGTTGATAAACGCTACAATAAAATATCCGCGATACAGGAATGCTTGATAGAAATAGAGCACCTACGTACTGAGGTCACGGTGGAACAGAGCCAAATGTCACACGACAAACTCACTGAGTATTGCTAGGGTTGGACTGCGTGATATTTTTTTCTGAAAGTACAAGGTGGTGTGTGGAGTAAAGGGACGAAGAACAAATATATTTCCCTACGATAATGTAATTACTAATTTTATTTGCGACAGGCAGCAGCGTTATTAAATTAGATTGGATGAGTGCATAACCTTTACATCGCTTTAATTAACTGAATCTTTTACAATTGAGTCTGTATTTGGGACTGGGAATTAGTTGATGGCTGAACTGATATTTTATTAATATTGAGCTCCCGTGTATATTTTTGCAAAATCTATGAAAAGCGTGTGTATATTAAATTCGAAACTTGCTTGAGTGCTAAAGGCAGCTACTGCTATAAGTTAATTCTTGGAATCGTAAAACTATCGCTTGTTATTTGTGTATTTGCGAACCAATCTAGTTTAAATTGAAACTAACTGAAACCTATCTAAATATGTGCGGTATTTTACAAATGAAGCCACAAAGACTCCGTGGTGTGCCTTGAAATTCAATATTATGAGCGTCTATTTTTCATTAAGTATAGGTATTTGGAGCCTCTTGTGGTTTTCATTATTGAACTATTTACATATTGATTGAGATTCTGAGAAAGAGCTTAAATGTACAAGAACTTTTTTAATGAACAAATATATGAAGTATTAATGAACTGAAATAGTTATCTATCAACCTCAGCCAGAAATGACTAACATTACATTCGTTGAGCAAAACAGTTTTTTTTTTCATTATACTGGGATGTTATATTTCTTTTAAAATATTTACATTAATTTAAAAAGGTTAAAATAAACTTATATTTATAAACAGTTATTTAAATTAAATACATCCAACGAAAATTTACCCCATTTACAACATAACACTCCTGACACAGTCGTAAAAAAACAGAATTTTACCCGACAAAAAATACAAAAATAAATGTTATTTGACAGCCCTATTTATTTGTGTGTTATTTGTTGACGACAGGTCCGTCACGGCACATTGATAGCGTTGGTGATGCTAATTATTCGCTTACGGCCTTATTCGCGTACACTCTAACGTGCCTATTTGAGGGGGATCTTTTAGTTCACAAGGTCACAAAAGTGGTAATAAATATATAGTATGTAGGTGCCTCAAAGTAATGAGCAGGTTTTTAAAAGATACCTTCTTTTCAATTTGCAGATTTAATCACCAAACAAAACCCTAGGTCAGTCACCCAATTCTCCTGACAGTCTCTGACGTGGCATTTTAACAACGACTGATACTCTAAAGGGTAGCTCAAATACGAGGTGGGCTGCCTTTTGAAATTTGGACATTTAAATAACTTATAGCTGATGAGTAGAAGTACAAAGTCAAAGTAAAAGTTTTTAAACAAATCAAACTAGTTGCACGGTTCCAAGGAGTTGGTTTCATGGAGAAGAACCGGCAAGAAACTACATTATACATAGTACCTACTTATAAAATTATAACATAAAGTTAAATAGGTATATTTTGTCATGTAGCAATTTGTTTCCATCGTTTTACAAATACACAAATAAGTAACAAATATAAATACGGTCGTTTTGGTTTTTAAGTCATCATATACCTAATTATAGGTAAATGACGAAATACGACTACCTATAACCTACTTCTTTGTTTTAACTAGGTATTCCTGGAAAACAGTGGCGTGATGTTACACGTAAAGCAAGTGGTTTTAAATTATAATAATAGAGGATTCACGTTACACATAATACTGCACAATCATTATAAAACAAAAGCGCATACGACACCATTCCTTGGAAGTACTAATGAATATTTCTTTGAAATTCAGAAGGTGTTCTTTAAACTTAGGTACTACACATTTGTTATTGAAATGCATTTTTTTCTTATGGGAAATCATCAAAAGCTGCGTCAGTATCAGACTCTTACTGACTAAAACCCACCATGTTCCTTCTTGACCCCTTTATGTACTAGGGCCGCGGTAACTCATTCGAACAATCCCGCAGCTCAGGCAGGGCTTGTCCTGGTTATTGAAATACCTCAAATATGGCATGTTAATTTGCGTAATCGGCTTATGAAAATGTGTAATAGTATATACCTATCATTTTCACCTTTTATTCGAAATAAAATTATTTTGATTGACACCGATTCAATAGGCTACTATTATTTCAAATCTCTATGGAGAAAAAAAAAAAACTTTTCAACGCGTCGTTTAAAAGTACGTAAATAAGCTACGTATGCGGTGTTGCCAGCCTCCGCAGCATTCACTTACGAGCCGGCACTGAGTAAATTTGAAATGTTGCCCGCTTCAAAAATTGCATTTGCATGCGAAGTTTGCTTCGCCAATATTCTGCCCCATATGAATGAAGTTGATCCGATATACAGCGTGTAGGGAAAAGCTTCTGTACTTCATACTGTAGGGTTCAAAAGTAGCATATCTACTACCTACTGTATTAACATCAACATCGTAATATGGATACTTCAACATTTCAGTAAAACTCACAAAAACCTAAGAAAATGGGAATGTTTGTTAGTTTACAATGCTATCGGCTAAACCGATTAAAATGAATAGATTTGACATTGAGATAACTGGTACTCTAGAAATGGCTACTTTTTTCAGGGTTCATCTTTTTGTACATAATGTCCATATAAAAACATTTTCTCCACTTGCTTTGACAAACTGTAAGTATATATTTAAGTAATACATAGTTCAATATGATTCTAATTATAAGTGGACTTGATATAAATGAAATTTAGCGTAAATACATATGTACATTCATCCACCGTAAAAAGATTAATTTACTAGTCTTGATAAATGCCCAGATAATTACAGTGTCATTTTGCTTGTGTAATTAATAATCATGTTTACGTCTACTATGATGAATAATTATTAGATTTAGAGTAGACTTGATTTAGAACGAGATTTAAATTAATTTTGCTTAAGAATTTTATATTTATTTACTACTCACACACTAATCAAAACTACAGTGACTCCGTCTATTGCGATTACCTAAGTAATGAGCTACAAAAATTGGCAGTTAATTAAAAAAATAACTTTCTCTTGTTTGTGGACTTAAAGAAATAATTCCAAGTTCCAAAGTAGAATTTCTAGCTGTCAGCTTTTTAGTTTCTAGTCTTCTATTTTCAAATTTTCTTTTGCAGCCTGTACATACGTTTCTCCATTCAACTGTGTCACGGCTGAGCTCGAAAACATTTTGAAGTGGCACCGCAAAGGTAACCATTCCTTTTGCCATGATAACTAGACGTACCACATTTTCTAGAATTTTCTACCACACGGAAAATCGAGTATCTAAAACTATACAATTTTGTATTGTATAGACAAATTATAACATCCTTGGCAGTCGTAATGGGTAGCCAGAACTCAGTAAGTCTGATCACCAATCTTACCTAGGGGTAATGGGTTGCCCGGGTAATTGGGTTGAGGTCTGCTAGGCAGTCGTTCCTTTTAAAACACTGGTACTCAGCTGCATCCAGTTAGACTAAAAGTCGACCCCAACATAGTTGGGAAAAGGCTCGGGAGATGTGATGTGTATCAAAAAATATACAACTTCAGGTTGTTTAGAGAGATGGAAGTCAACAAATTGTAATAGTACATTTTACTAGGTAATAAATGGAAATGAGTGGAATCTGGAGCGATACGAATCGATAATCGTTGGCATCGATAAATTACGATTCGGAATTCGTTTAAAAACAAACACGAGAATCGAGATGATTTTATCGCTGTTGATATTAGTGTTTAGAAATGTTTACGTGAATTTAGTATGAGATAATTATGGTTCAAGTTAGTTTTTAGAACTTTCAATTAGGAGTGGAATAAATTAGTACGTGAAACAATATTAATAAACAGGTTGAAACATAACTGAAAATAATTGGCTATGCTCATATATTATGGTAGGTATAATAAGAAAATTCAGAAACACATAATAAATAAACTAACAAATGACCATATTTTCGTAAATATGCAATTTTTACACAAAAAAAAAAAATTTCTTTTGCAAGCCGTTCCCAAAATAATATGGCTGTCTCCTGTAATCCTGATTTAAAAATAAATCTTGTTTTTGTTTGAAAATAAACTGGAGCGCGTTTCGTTGATTATAATGGATTAGCTAACGCCTATGCTGTGAAAATGTAAAACAAACAAAATTCGAAAAGGCTGTCGCCATTAAACATGCAGGTGACGAGGAAAATCCAGTTTTTAAATAGATTATGTATTGTTGTGTTATAAAAAAAGTTTCAAATACATCATCGGTAAGCCTTCCAAAAATACGTGTATCAAATGTTAGTTTGGGACCACAACCTTGATCTTCAAGTCAAAAATTATGTTTTTTTTACTATTCGTGATTTAATGATATGATGAGATTTAAAAAGTGCGTTACGCCTTTAACTGAGTACTATCTTTTCCAATAGATGTCTATGTATCTTCTGATAGCAATAATGTGGTTGAAAGTTGTGTATTGAAAGTTGTGTAGGTACGCTTAGCTAGGCCTATACTAGGCCTGTACTTACATCACCCAAGTTGATAGTTCTGTAATATTCAGTGTACTAAAGAAGTCACATTTAAGTTAGAATACTATGCATATTAGCGTGAATACATTGTACAATCAACAACAAAACTGTTACCACTATCACATAAATAATTACTCACACCATACATAGTTACACCTACCCATACAGCACAAAGGATTAATTCAGTACCATCAAGGCACGTTTGTTTGCCATTCTTGAGCAAAAATAAACACAGGAACGTTTCCTGTAAACCATTTGTAATGTAAATGTAGCTCATTGAAGTACGATTCGAACTGGCGTGATGGTCGCCCTGATTTCAATATTAAATCCTGTAGACATTTTCTTTTGTATAACGAGACTATTCAAACGGCCTGGTTAAGGCATTTGAATTAGTTGGTTAATTACCTGTGGAGTTACAAGTTGAGAGATAAACTTTTTTCTTTATCATTTTGAAATGAGAACGACATCGCATTTTTTTTTGTTTCTGTTTTCAAATAGTATTCTGCAAAAAGGTTTAGACCTTCCTCTATGGCAATGCGTAAAAGTACTCATAAATAAAAAACAAAGTAACAGAGTATGTATACAATCTGTGGAAAATGGTGGCAAGGGGTTAATGGCCTTTATTTACGATTCGTGAGTCGCGGAAAGACAGGCGAGCCCCTTACTTAGCCCAATTTGATTTATCACCCACCACTGCATGAAAAATTGTGCAGCGTACCGTTGCTTTTAAGACATGTCAACACACGACATATTACAGTGACTTCTGGCTCTGTTCCGGAAAATTGATGTTCGTGCGTCTGGATAAAAGATGTATGATTATTTGTAACTTTAATTCTGATGTATCCAATATTAGGATGGATGTGCAAGCAAGCTCAATAACAAGATGTACAACATATTTATCTCATCAACAAAAATTGTATTTATGACAAAAATAGGGCGCCTTATTCTTTAGATTAAGTTCTCACGGCAGATCTTTTAAGATGTAATACATACTTCTAAAGTACCTTTTAGAATAAAGACATTTTCCGTTCCCAGTTTTCAAGTCGCACCGGATGAGGGTGAAACCGCAAGAAACCAGGTTGTAGTAACGTATTATAGTAACAATTTTCCTATCATATTGTCCAGTCAACATTAAACTTCAGCTTCGTACACATATACTCTTTTCAGAATCACATATTGTGACAAACCACGGAAACAATACCTCTTTCTCCAAACTCTAACCATACGCTCGAAGCTATATCTAGCAAGCAAACAACACGAGTATCCCCGCGGGTAGAACCTAGTTACATCCACAATCAGACCACCAAACAATACCACTAATAAAGAGATACAATACGTCGACATGACATGTGTAATCCATTTACAAATCCGCGGATTATTAGCATGTCGCCCACAAACAAAGAAATGAAAAGCGGAGATGTCATAAAGTAAAATCTCTTAAGAATCTAGCGTAGCCAATATGCGGGCACGAGGAAAGTTACTGGCTACACTCTCATACATTTTCTTTGAAACCTGCATTTTTTTAACTATATCAAAAATCAATGGAGACCAATCTATGACAGGTGTCTCAAGGAATAGGACGCCTCGTTCATCTCTTCATCATCATCTGCCTAGCCTTTTCCCAATTATTAACTATTACCTAGGCTGCCTCGGCTTCTTCCAACTTTGTTGAGGTCGGCTTTCAGCATAACTAACTATATTAAATAACGGCATTTGAATACCAGTGTTTTACAAGGGACCTCTTTAGTTACCCAGTTAACCTGACAGCCTAATACATACGTATTTGACCCTGACGAGACGAGCCTCGTGGCATCTCCGCTCATCTCTCCTACCTCCGCAATGTCGCCCATAGCTCGATGTTTATTTGTTTTCGTGCAATACTCTGTTGGCTGTCCGCCATGATTCCATTGAAGCCCGAATTGATATTGCCGTGAATCGCGTAACACTTGTGTACGCGACTGTATTTGTAGAATGATTCATTGAATCGAAATAATGTATGCAGGTTTACGTTTAGTATTTGTGAATTCATAGTTATGGTATTGGTTTGAGTTTTGGTTATTGGGAAATTAATTAATTTGAATTCAATATTTTTAAAGTCAATTTTCGGTTTTAAATTTGTTCGGTTGAAAACTAGTCACTTTAACTAGACTCTTGATTAATCTCAAAGAAAGTCTATCACGACAATGGCGAAATCAGGCACCAGTCTTACAGCTGAAAGTAACATAAAAAAAACATATTGGTTCTATTTCCCACTTCTACATTTTCTCAAAACAATTCCATTTCATCTAACGTGAAAATTAATAACCTTCAAATATTTTGAGAAGCAACATGTAAGCGAAATCAATTTCCTTGCTACGTTTTACCTATACCTAAATTAATTTGTATATGTACGTCGTATGGATGTTTGTTCCTCTTTCAAGCAATAACTACATAAGCACAAGCAATACATACGAAAACAAATGCAAATTAAAACAAGAAAGGACGCAGATAATAAAATAAAATAGACAATAATAAACAGTTAATAACAATATATTTGATAACAGTTTGCATCATTGTAGCTAAACATCAGAATAACATATACATAGGTAGCCTATTTTGCTAGCTATTTTAGTTAGTGCTAGCTATTTTGTCCATGTGCGGGATTAATTTTTCGACGCCCTTTATTAGTTTTAAGTGTTTTTTATGTAAATATAGATTTAGGTAATTTTTAAGAATTTTTAAGGTACAAATTTTTGAGGTAAATAAAACAATTGTAGGTATGTGCGGGATGTATTTCTTTCGGGATACGAGTGAAACCGCGGGTATATGCTAGCGTATATATGTATATGTACGTAGGTAAATGTTTTAATGTACAACGGATGGGAGATGTCTGCCGGGACGCGTTAACGACAAGGTCGCTATAAAATCTAAGTAAGATGGTTATTTCTGTCAGTTATATGGTCTATTTATTCTTTGCTCCCTTATTATGGTGGCTGTTCGAGGGTTTTTCTATATATAATCTCTATATGTACTTACTCTATATGTAATCTGGAATACATGTTACGGTCTTAATATCCTACAGACATAATTCAAAGGGTCCAGGCTTGGTAATTAGGTAGGTATGTTAGGTAGTCAACGGGTCTTCTTGCTTTTGCAGTCGCAAGTCAGGCTATGGGTTGCGGGATTGTTCGAAAGAGATAGCGGCCCTGGTCCTTAAAAGACTTTAAAAGGAACATGATGGTTTTAGTCAGAAAGAGTCCGACACACCCTCTCACTGCACCCACAGCTCGAGGGCTCATTTGATGGTATAGGTACCTATCCCAACAAACGAAAAATAAGACTATTAGTGTATCTGCTACTTTACTTTCCTTTTCCATGTTTTAAGAATGGCCCATGACGCTTGGTCTGTAGCACTTCCGAAATTTAATAAATAAGAGCATTTTATCTCTTACTACCACTTAGAACTACTAATGTAAATAGCGTAAAGGAAGACCTCTGCCTACCCTTTTGTGAATCTAGTTGCTATCAGGAATTAGTTCTACACAAAGTACTTGAAAACAAACAGTGACGTTTTACGACTATATTTCCCCACTTTCATTCCGATATCTCTCTCACTGATAAAGCGCACGAGTTTATTTATATCTTCTATTTTGATAGTAAATATGATAATATGTAAATACGTACGTATTATATTTGACCAGTGTATGCCGAAATGATGTGATGTGTTAAGGAATACCATGGTCTGAAATCTTCGTTATTCATTGAGGATTTTTATCTGCACAAATATATTGAAGAAGAATATTTTTTTTGTTCGTTTTTACCCTATAACGAATAACATAGGCCATATTTTTCCGGGCACGGCAAAAAGTTAGTTATTAAAAAAATAAAAACAAGTAGGTAATGACGCAACACTAATTAAAAACTAATGACAAATCCTCAATCAGAAATACAGATTGATTGCTTACAACGCTAACTTTATTCAATGTCAGACAGAAGCTATTGTCAATAAATGCGATTACGAATGCAACTGTGCATCGACAATCATCAGTCATTATTGTCTTATAATTGCTGTTATTTCCAAGCCAATCAAAATAATAACAATTAATTACCAACAATAATACTTACCGCAAAAACAAATAGCCTTTATCTAATTTTCTTTACAAAAACATTTTAAATTATCCTTGATAAAATATCTCCTGTATTTATACCCAGAAAATATTTTAAGATCGCTAAAAATACGGTTGTCTGCAAATGTAGTGGACCGTGAAAATTATGTGCCATTTCTTGAAATTTAAAATCACCAAAGCATTTAAAATTATCTCTTGAAAACATTACAGCACATAATTTTGGCCCATAATCCAATGACGGCCACAATATCACCCACCTCATAACAGTTTATAAGTTTATTGTACTCACTCATAAACATAAACTAGCATGTGATTGGATAGATCCAATAAAAACCAAAAATAAACCTCGTATACCGTTTAATCCTGCTATTTTTACCACGAGCTAATCTTAGGATCACAAACAGTGTAATTAAAGTCACTTGAGAAATTCGGACAATTCGGCAAGGATTTGATGAAGAAGAAGATGACGTTTGACTGTTAAGGGTCTCCACACATTTATCGACGTGAAATCAGCTTAAACCGATTGACACACTACTCGAGTTATCGCCGATCAGCAGTATAAACGGCTCGTTTCGCCGATGGCCGGCATCGCAACGCGTCGTCCGAGCCGAGCCAATGCTAATGGTATTAGTAACACTCATATTACGTAGATAAATAGTCATATTAAAGAAACTTTAAGCACGTGTTTAAAAGAAATTCTCCATACCAATTTTTCTTAAACACGTGACGAACGCCTGTTTAACTTGTTTGTAGTAAGACCAAAAGGCGTTTTTGACCGGTGTTACCCGATTCTGCGTCGACAAATGTGGTGAGACCACAACCCTGCGTCGACCGCGTCATATGTTGCCGTGTGCCAACTATTCATTGACAACAAATTGCAGTCAGGGGTACGACTACGACGTTCTATCAGTTATCAGGTGCCTACGTCAGATAGCATGATAACGCTCTGCCAAGAACACCACGAAGATATTTTTTGTTAGTTTTTGTATTGTAGCGAGACAATCGTGCCGGCTTTTTCTGTTTTATCGTGAGAAATGATCGTGACGTCAGGTCTAACAGACCATCATGTTTAAGTATAACAAGGTTCGCAAGGGTAAGTGGAAAATATTTTTATTGACTGTTCTTTTTCCACGTTAAGACGTGTGTCTCAGATTGTGTTAGTAATTTTCTGTTTTAATGTGAATTTTCTTCGATATTTATTTGTAAGTTCGATTTCCGAATCGTTTTTTTTGTGGTTCTCTATCTGGAATACTTATGTTACAGTTTTTAATTCGCGTGTGCACTATTCGAGTTAGATAAATACTTAGTGTGATAAAACGAAATTAATTAAAAACTTTAAAGTCATTAGGGATTGCAAATAACATTGTAAACAAAAACCCTTTGTCTTTTCCATTGTAAACACTCAAGAATAATTACTTTATTCATTCTTCACTAAACAAAAAAACTCATTTCTTTGACATTTATGATTTCCCGCGCTCCAATTCGTGAGGCCAAGGAATAAACACGTACAGCCTTCGCTTTAACGATTATCACCAAGGAGGCTCCTTGTTCCTTGTAATAAAACTCCTTGCACCGTGGGTCCCACATCACCAACAAAGTTTACTGCACACATACTCAGATTAATTACCCCAATATATTTTACACTTATACCTACGACACGTAGACGCACTATTACGTAGATTTATACCCCTAAGTTGAGTGAACTGAGTCGTAAATCCCTTTAACAGTTGGCCTACAAACGACGCAGTAAAAATATTCATTAAATGAGGTTTTACACAAGAGGCGCTAACATGGCCACTCGTGGTTTGTAGGCTTATGGGTTATGTGGCTACAGTGACTCAGTGGCTATGTTTCAGATAAGGCTTTCATTGGCAAAATCCATCAGGAACTATGTAGCTCTGTGTTCTTTTGTCTATGTCGAGATGGAAGATATCCTCTGACGAAAGGGGTACGGTCTCTTTGATATTCTCTTCAACTTGCAATATTAAATTATATTCCTGTATAGTCTATTCAATCCTCTACGCTTCAGGAAGCACAAAAGAAGAAAATTAAATTATGAGTCCTATCTGTCATTCAACCATCTAATTCAGTCGTTACGAGACGGCCAGATTTACTAAGGGATATCGGGTTGCCAAGGTAACTGCGTTGAGGAGATCAGATAGGCAGTCGTTTCATGTAAAACATTGGTACTCAAATGCAATGTTAGACTAAAAGCCGACCTCAACATAGTTGGAAGAATCCTGGGCAGATGATAATATGTAGTCTGATTAACATTCATTCCTTCTCTCTATGAGGAGAAGCTTGAACTGAGCAGCTGACATAAGGTATTTACTTACGTGCTTATTATTTTTAACAGAATAAAATACTTTTTATATAGTGAGGATGTAAGAAGTTATACATAGGTACTTTCATTACAACTAAAAAACCGAATATGAGACACATAAATGTGCAAAAATTAGGCGTCAATACCTTTACACATTGCTGTCGTCTATTAACTGTTCTTAGAAACTGTTGTTTTCCAGTGATTCTGTCGTATATAATCCTAAATAAATCAGCTATATTGTTGTGTGCCGGTATCTTATCAAGCACGCGTAGGTATATAATGCGTTCACAATGCCACCGTACTTATCTCGAGGAACACTAACCTCAAACGCTGAGTAAAAACACTATAGTATAAAGAAGTTAATTTGTAAACAAAATCATTATCTACCTACTTGTGTGGATGTGTGACAAATATATTGTTTGTTTATGTATGCACGATAAATATACACTCTTTTGCAAAAAAAACGGGCACCTATGCGAAATCTTAGTTTTAAGGACTTTACGTGTATTTCAAAGGGTTTTAATGATTGTTGTATGTTTCTAGCATCAAAAGAGTTAGCCGAGCATGCATGAGAGTGTATTCTAAATTTGAATTTTGTACAATTGCTAAGAAATTGGTTAAACCTTGTTTTGGAATAATTGCTGGCAGAAAGTTCGTCGGTGTTTTGAAAAGTTTTTGAAGTGATTTTTAGGAAAATGATAATGCAGTTTTAATTAATGATTAATGCACTTTTTTGTTAGATCAAAACATTTTTGAAAAACTATGCGTATTTGATAAAATTTTCACCTGCTCTAAATGGGCTATACTGATGAATGATGGCAATGTTAAGAGTTTCGGTATTTTAGTGTAAAGCGTTCTATTGTTTAGATATTGTACCCACGTGTTTTAAAATATGGCTTTTCATAAATAAACACTATTTAGAAAAGTATCAGTACCGTTGGCTGCGATAAAACCAATTTAAAGTAAGCAGTGCCCATCACAACTCGTCTCCTATCAGACTTTGACATTTTTAAAAGTCTTGAAATTCTTTAAAATACAGAAAATAGCGCATAGACTGTGAGCACGAGGTCTTAAGGTCTCGTAATTACTGATTTTTAAACAACCCCGTCTCTTGGGAAACTCCGTAGACCTCTGAAGATCTATGAGTTTGAGCGTTCAAATAGCGTGTTTTCATCCCACGGATATTTTATTAAATAAACTTGCCTACACCGAGATTTTCTGGCATCTGCAGCACTTTCCTGCTTAAATCATAACAATAATTGGCTAGCTGCTCATTTCTTAAGAAACATACGTTTGGCCAATAATTTTGAATTCTTGACTCCCTTTCAGCTAAATCGTTGTTTAGTAACCCGATACCTATGGAGTTATCGAGAGCTTCAACGAGGCAATAATTTGACTTTTTAGATAGCTTTAACCCTCCTCATCATTTTTCATGTGGTTAATTTTAACATTTATCACAAAATTTGGTATTTTTTAAATGTCAAAGTCCGATAGGAGACGGGTTGTGATCGGCACTGCTTACTTTAATTTTGTTTTGTCGCAGCCAAAGGTACTGATACTCTTCTAAATAGTGTTTATTTATGAAAAAGCCATATTTTAAAACACGTGGGTACAATATCTAAACAATAGAACGCTTTACACTAAAATACCGAAACTCTTAACATTGCCATCATTCATCAGTATAGCCCATTTAGAGCAGGTGAAAATTTTATCAAATACACATAGTTTTTCAAAAATGTTTTGATCTAACAAAAAAGTACATTAATCAATAATTAAAACTGCATTATCATTTTCCTAAAAATCACTTCAAAAACTTTTCAAAAAACCGACGAACTTTCTGCCAGCAATTAGTCCAAAACAAGGTTTAACCAATTTCTTAGCAATTGTACAAAATTCAAATTTAGAATACACTCTCATGCATGCTCGGCTAACTCTTTTGATGCTAGAAACATACAACAATCATTAAAACCCTTTGAAATACACGTAAAGTCCTTAAAACTAAGATTTCGCATAGGTGCCCGTTTTTTTTGCAAAAGAGTTTAGTTGCGTCTGTCTGCGACTAACAAGTTTGTCTGCTCGGACTTGCCTCATCCACACAGTAGTCTTAATACAGCTCTTGTCAAATAACTTTGCCACCCTGAAAACAGGTATTTGATAGCTCGCCCATGCGTTAATAGTGTTTTGTTTTCACATTTT
Source organism: Helicoverpa zea x Helicoverpa armigera (assembly GCA_033682625.1). NCBI lineage: Eukaryota > Metazoa > Arthropoda > Insecta > Lepidoptera > Noctuidae > Helicoverpa > Helicoverpa zea x Helicoverpa armigera. The sequence continues at coordinate 7,505,358 of JAWIIS010000011.1, forward strand.
GGCTGTTGCATCATACCTTTAACCCGTCTATTTAGTAACTCTTTCACGACGAGTCAACAAACTCAGAAAGTCTAAACCTGAAAAAGGACAAATGCTACATTTACCTTATAAGATGACACGGGAAGTAGTGTCTTCGGGAAACCACTGGGAAGAACCAGTTTAATATAGGTACGCAAGCATGAGTAAGGCAACAAAAATAATGTCACCGCATTTATAAAAGCGAGCATGACTAAACTTTTTAGACTATTTGTAGGCACTAAAGCATCTAAATCCATGAATCATCTGACATAGTAAAGATCTTACCTTTCAGACGAATGGCAGCTTAATCCAAATCCTAGATAAATGGCATTTACCTACTTTAGAGAGTACCTAACTTTGAATTTTTTTTGCGAAGATTTTAAGTTAGGTAATCTATCTATTTTTTAGCAACGTATTTGTTTCGGGTAACTGTGATCAAGCTCTTCAATCCTGTATTAATTATGTATAGTCATCATCATCATCATCAGCCTATCGCAGTCCACTGCTGGACATAGGCCTCTCCAAGTGCACGCCACTGAGATCGATTTTCGGCTTCTAGCTTCTAGGTATAGTCATCAATAGCATTTTAATCATGTTTCCACTACTAAACAAAGTCTCTACTTCTACCTTATTACTCGGTCTTCAGCTTGAAGCATTCAGCTTTACCATTAAAACAAATGCATTCACCACCGCAGAACTATTCCCAACTACATACCGTTTCCATTTGATTAAACTTGAACTTAAAATAAACTTGCAGAGAATTCAAACTCCAGGTAAGTTTAACATAAAATCGAATTACGTACATACGCTTCACTTTGAACCGAGTAAGTATAAAGTCCATACATTGTCTTTGCGGTTACCCCCGGTAAATCCCGGAGCATATCGAAAGGAACATTAGGACAGGGTTGTCAGATTCGAAAATGGAACACATAACTGTTAACTAATAAGGTTTTGACAAAAGAGTTTGAAATAAATGCAGTCGCGTAAAAAAAAGCAAAAAAATAATTTTGCTAATCGGTCCAGTTGTTTTTGAGTAATCTGTGAACATAGCCTTCTATTTTTTTGAAGTCGGTTAAAATGAGTACATTCATCTGGTTTTGAGTTTTTTCAGCACACAATGTATAAGTCGTCACATAAGTATAGGGCTGCCATCCGTCTGGGTTTCCCCGGATTTGTCCTCGTTTGGAGGCCGTCCGGGGGACGTCCGGGCGGGGTTTCAAGAAGTGTCCGGGGAAAACCCGGACATTTTTCTTACGAGTTGAATTACAAATAGACACACAGACTGCAGAAGTCGAAGTGTCCCAAAACTCAAAAATTTTCGCGCTCGCTTCGCTCGCGACTTCCTTTCTTAACACTTTTTTTTTACGTTTAGCTACTTTAATATCCCAATATTCAAAAATTGTTGCGCTCGCTTCGCTCTCGGTTTCTTCACTTTGCGGATTTTTTTTATTATACAAGCTTTAGTGACCCAAAACCCAAATTTTCGCGCTCGCTACGTTCGCGGCGACTTCACTTCACGGTGGTTTTTATTTTTCAACATTTTTGTCTAACCTATCAAAAAGGTAGCGCCGTTTTAAAGTCCTATTACTAACAAGAAGGTAACTCCTAGTTTCCATAATATGAGCTTTCTTATTTATGACCTTCGAAATATTAAGTCATAATCTTTCAATACTAGGTACTACTTGAGCTAGATATGGCCCTGACTTTTCATGTAAGGAAGCACCTCATTGAATTTAAGTATATAATAGTAGTAATAGTAATATTAAAAATTAGGTCTTGTTTTGTTAAAAAAAAATCGGATTCGTCCGGGGAAAAAATGCGATTTACGCCAAATGTCCGGGTTTTTTAAATATTTGTCCGGGTTTGGCGAAATTCGAAATGGCAGCCCTACATAAGTATGTCAATTGGTTTAAAAAAAGAAACTGCTTGTCATTCAGTAAATCGGTTTACATTACCAAAAAAACGTTTTGCAGTGAACTCTATTAACAGCTAAATAAAATACTTACACAACATTTTCACACCTCTACGAAAACGTTCCATTTTACGCGACAGCCCTATTGAAATGTCTCAATCTGATATTGAAATGCGGCTTCGTCTTGAACATAAAATGCATTTAAATGAAAATATAAAGAGAAGCCGGCCTTCTCTATGGTAAAGTGTAATCATCTTACACTGTATGGATACAAAACTCCTTGTATGCTTGATTGTATCCGACATACATTCAATTCCAAGTAGGAAGATCTGTTTTCAAATAGGTATAACTATTTTGGTGTTATTAAAACAGACCTTTGGCACTTATTTAAGAGTATTCAATTTTTTAACACGTGTGGAGTCTAATTCCTTTCAAATTTTTCTTGTGATAACACTTTTTTAAATTGAAGACCTGGCAAAAACGTGTCACTTTGTTAACTAGTAAAATTAAGTACTTAACTACAGTATACTATGTATTAAAACTATATGGAACTGATTGAAAAATAACTTAGTTCTAATATACTCTTACGCTTTAACAATCTGAGTTGCCATTCTGAAAATATTCGCCGGCGCCACGCACAATGGCGTCGTGATTCAGAATTTAGGACATCCCGTCGTAAAGCGCTACGTTTCTACCTGAATGAGTTCTGTGCTTAACTATCGACAGGTTTATATAATAGTCTGTAGTCTGCAGGGTTTGTAAATGCCTAGGAAATTATGTTTATAATGGTCCTTTATTTATACCCATTGCATGGATATGCGAAGGCTTCTTGAAGATATTTTAAAAGTAATAATCTGTCAAGTTCTACATATATTATGTAAATATTTAATTTATCTGTTATTTTTAGAAGATTTTTTTCTGATTACTTCATTAATGGCTGAGAGCTTAATAAAGTTGAGTTGACTCTGTATAACGAGAGTTTAAAATATATCTGAAGCTTCAAAAATAAACGCAATAAACTAATGCATAACATAACAATTATTAACTACCTATACACAGTTAATATACTGCCGCTTATTATACATATGTAGAGTTCAAAGTTACTGTGTATTTGTTTCAAAATATACTCCCGAACGTGTATAATTAGGTATTAAACGCTAAATCTGCTAGTTATGACCTCATGGTAAACCATTGGTATATTTTGAGTGACCACAAGTGTAGATACATTTAAAAATATTATATACGATCGTAATAGGTACGAAACGCGTCAAAATGTTACGGATCATAAACATAAATACATTTTTATATGTCTCGTAAAAGTGATTCAGTAGCTATAAAAGGACTCAATATGGTTCATGCAGTTTTTGAAGAATTCTGTGTTAAATATGACGAGTATTTTGGAATACCCTTTAACTCCTGCTCCCAATTTTATTTAAGGAACAAGGCCACATTTTGAAAATCAACATTATCTGAGTTCATCATCCTAGTCACTCATCGAAATATTAATAAAGAGGAAACATTTTTGTGTTTATTTATTTGTACCTTAAAAGCTCCGAAACTAATGAACCGAATCAAAAAATTCTTTCACTATTGTTCTACACTCTTTTCAAGTAACATAAGCTATATTTTATCCACGTACGGGCAGTAGTTCCCACGGGACGTGTGTGAAACCATGGGAAAACTGCTAGTCACACATATGTATATCTTTTACACAGCGTAATTTTATTAAAAACTCCATGTTCTTAGCATACATTCTAATTCTTATAGAATGATTAATTAAACACGTCTGCCCATATGTCTAAACTTACGCAACGCATATAACGAGCAGTCATTGACAGCAGATACGAAATGATTAGCTTAATGCGGCGCTTGCGCATTTATGCGTCGACATCCTAATATGGACATGCCGAGCTCATTGAACTGATAGGCTACTGACCGACAGCTGCCCTAAATACTACAAAGCAATCAATGTGATTTATATGTTTGGTACGGTGAAATAACAACACCTGTTTCAAGGAAGGTTATGTTTTAAAAAGTGTCCACACAAATTGATGAGGTCATCTTTTGACGATCCTATCCATTAATCAATTTGAAACAAAGGACTAATTTTTGCCTTGCCTTGATGGCTTAATGAGAACCTGCCATGTTACAGCTTCGGGCTATCAAACATAGTACTTATTGCTCAAAAATCTATTAGAGTGGCAGCCTTACGTGCAGACATAAATACAAGTAGGTATTATTAATTATTCCTACTTTGACCTCTCACGACAAGTGTGAAGGACGTAAGATCAAAAGCAATTTACAATGTGCTCAAGCTATTTACATAGTCCGATATTATCTCAATGATAAATTATAATGCATCTGTTTTCAACTCTGTGTAATTATATTTCTCAAAGGTGTAGACGCCATAGAATGTCGTACAGATAGACAGGGACTTTGATATTAAATTCCTATCTCGTATAATCTGTAAGCTCGAATTGCAGAAGTTAATCAAAGTTGGAGTTGAACTTTATCAACGCGTCTAGTAACTTTAATACTTTTGATATTTGCTGCAGTCAATTTTATTTGCGGCGCGAAACTTTATGTTCGATCTGTCGCGTATCGAGTCTGTGATGAGATGGAACTTTGTAAAACCAACAGATTAATTGACTTTTATGGAAATTTAACTTCGTCCGTCAAGTTTGATAAGTTTTTAACAATCTGAGCTGTTCAGTTTCAAAGGGAAACTTCGGATTTGGCTTTTCAAGTTTAATACTTTTGCAGAGTAGTTTGATATTTATAATACCTTTACCTGTTACCTAAACTACTTTGTGACGGCGACAGGATGGCTTACACTTTTGAACATTTTTCCTTACCTTAAAATGAAACATTGATTTACTCTCTGGTATTCCCCGGAAGGGAAAGCAGACACGTAGTAGTAACCTGAGATATCCTCAATTAGCTTGGTTTAAGTCGTACCTACCTATGGTTTGTATGATGAGCCTATTGCGAGCACCTTGATCTGCCTGCAGAATTCACTCTTACTTACTGGTACTGAGAAATCTTGACTAACATTAAAAAGCTGTACCTCTAGAGTGGTTCGCTTGGAAGTGCTAATCTTGGACCCCTACCCGGGTTCGTGGAGTATTTCCCACGGGAACCAGGTGAAACCACTAGTTAGTTCGGCTATAAAAATCCAATAGGTATTACCAATTTTGGTATCTTCATTAATTAGTCGCGTTTTCAATTAAAGAATCATTAAAAACATAGCAGGTACACAGTGTTTACTTCGCCAATCACATGGCAAAATAAAAATAAAACACAGTCACAAACAAACATATTATATTTATCAAGTCATTCACACATTCTGATTCAGTATACACCGAATGACCTAAGAACCTAACCTTATCTTTATAATAATGTCTCAGTCTATTGCTAATCTCAACGCGTACAACACGCGTTTGAACAACATTTTAATTCTTCGTGTTTTTATTTTTATAATGCTTCGTGTTCTTATTTTGAAAATGCTTCGTGTGAGCACGAAGTAGACGCCAATTGTGTTTGTGTTCAATGAGTGGGAACGAAGTGTTTTGTTTTTTAATATGTGATAGTGTGTCTGTGTGTTTTAAAAAATGAAGTGGTGTTGTGGATCAACTTTCAGGAAGCATTATATGCTTGATTCGGAGTTTGGTAATGTTTTTTTTCGTTGCTTTTTGGTAAATGGTACTTAATTAAGTTTATTTCACTATTGTACTACGCTGTATTTAAGACTATTTGAGCTCAAAATTGGGAGGCCAAAATACCATCTGTTGTTTATTTTGAATCTCAAACTGCAGTATTTAGGTTCAGAGAACTAGTGTCTAGATAACTAGGTATACAATTACGTAAATACTATTTGTTTCATTAAGACCTTATATGACCTTTATGTGTTGTAGTATATAAAATCGTATAGGTAACCTTTAAGTAACGTTATGATAGTGTAATGTAAAACAAGTTCTATTAGAAGATACACGTATCAGAAATAAATTACGTTGTGATGTATTACTAACATAATATTGATAATAAAATATGTATCATGTTTTTCACGCTGCTGTAGAAAGTTTTTTTAAACCATTACCTCATTCCTTATTTCGTTTTGAGTATAAAATTTGCGAATAATTCCATTACTTACCTAGGCACCTCATCATCATCAGCCTTTTTTGTCGTCCCAGCACTGGGCACAGGCCTCCTTTCGCATAGAATAGGATAGGAATAGAATAGGATTGAGCGTTATTCACGCTAGCTCCATGCGGTTCAGTACTTATTCAAATAGAGTACAAAAATGAAAATCAAACAACAACAACATTTTAATTGCAACTAAAAGTAAGTTTGCATGTTATAGTTCAATATTCCTATACAGCAAGAAGTCTGCAACATATTACCATTCTTAAAACTTTTAATTGCAAGAAGTCTCAAATTCCAAGAAAACTTCAAGTAGATAACAAACTGTAACCCAACATTTGCATCTAAGTTACTTCCAAGTGAAAGCCAGGAATACTCAAGCAGCAACATGGAGAACAAAATGACGACCGGAGATGTCATAACGCAAAATCTCCTAGGACTGTAGCTCGCCAAAATGCGCGTGTTCAAGGGACGAGAAATATTATTTAAGTTTCTAAAGAAACTGGAAGTCGGTGGTGATAAACCCGCGTTCCTGGGAGAGCACCTAAAGCCGGCCTCTCCGCATGCTACCAAGTAGCAGTCGTTGTAACAATTCCACGTCAGAGGCTGTTAGGCGGATTTGAGAAAACTCTGACACTAGGTTTTGCTAGGTGATTAAACCTACAGCCCAGTCGATAAGAAGAAGAAGAAGAATTGTCTAGTGACTGATCACGCCTACCGTGCTTGACCCACAAGAAGGCGCCTGGCCTAGCTTATGGCATCTCCGGTCATCTTTCCTTTCTCCGTGAGCAGCAACTTAACAGAAACCCAGTGTGACCAACTTAATAAATACAAGTGAGCGCAAGTTACATAGTTGGCGTAGTCAAACAACGCCGGGTGGCGAGCTTAACTAGCGTAGTAGTGTGAATAATGGTTCGGATTAACTTGTTACTGGTTCAGACAGTTTTATTTATTTTTTACTGTGTTTTACGCGGCTTAAAAAATGGTTTGTAAGCTAGGTCAATCGGTGGTATAAATATACTTATAATATATGTCGTTTTAAATGGTAGTTGGTAAAGAATGTTATTTGAGAAAAACGTCATAAAGAGAAGAAGTACATACCTATGGAAGATGCGATGAGAAATTTTTTTATAACATTTTGGAGGCTGTTGCTTAGATTTGAGGAAAATCCGTCTATCTGTTCCCCACAGTCCTGCGTCCCGATGATTTTTTTTCCTGCATTCGGATAAAATATAGCCTTATGTTTTTTCTTGTGCTTACTTTAATTGGGTTCACTAGTTTTGGCGTGATAGAGCAACAGAGAACAGACTTAATTACTTTGGCATTTATGTTATTTTAATTTATATTCATCCGGGTACGGGAAGAACGTGGATAAAGCCGCGGGTGGAAGCTAGGTAGTATAATCTAATAAAATATAAACAAATAGAAACTCAGGCCACTGCACCCAATGTCCTACCAATTAAGTACCTACATATTAACAACAACAACATCAAAACCTGCTTCTGTTTATTCCAATTTTAAAATTAAATTATTTTTAATCAAGCTTTATTTATCTTTAATTATTGGCTGGCAAAAAACGTAGGTAATATTGCAGAAATAAAAGTCTAGTTTTCAAACTAATTTGTTTATAAAAAGTTGTTGGTGCTATACGTAATGACTATTGGAAGTTATTTGGTTCTGATTAGATAGTATATTGGCTTCTGTAATATTCGAGAGCCTAGTGAGACGTTAATAGTACTGATTTCGATTCTGAATCTAATGAGATTAACCAGCGTCCTGCATATCTTACATATTAATCACCAATTACTCTGTACCATGAAGTACTTTGCTCTGTACCGACATACATTTCTTACGTAAAAAATTTAAAACACAGTTTTCGTCAACGCTTTGCTTAACTTTTTGATAAGAAGCTATATTTTTATTTTGGTTTTTAGGACCACCCGAATTTGAAAAGTCGTCTTTGTAATTTCACTGAAGAAACTAAAAAAAATACGAGCACAATCATCACAAATGCTTCGATATTTAAAATCCTAAACTGGTTTTAGAAAAATATCCCACGATTTATTTCCAATTGATGTCCCATTTACAGAATTCGAACGATTCCAAATGCAAAATCCTCTCAACCACAGACTAAAACATGCAAACTGACAGTAAATCCTCTTTGCATTGAGTACACGTGGTTTGTAGTTGGCACAAAATAAATCATTTCGTAAAGAGCTAAGACCGAGCGTAGAGCACAGATAATATAGCGCAGTGATTAATTGAGCCCACCTGGCCGCCAGTCGTTATTAAACCTTATTTGATACTAGATATACATTTTAGCTATCTGATAGCTTGAACTATTATAGCGAACGGGCTTAATTGCTGCTTTGTTTGCGGCGGTGTTTGATATAAATGCAATTTAGACTGTATCAATATTGCTAAACATGGTAGGTACTTGTGTACTAATCATGATTAGGTTGAAGCTGGTATGTATTAGGCAAGTCTGGGTCGCGTAAATTATAATCCAGGAAAGTTCTGACGCTAAAAGTTAGGTACCTATGCAATGACATATTCAGCGGTCATTGACCTTTTCGTGAACTGGAAGAGTCAAGTTAACATTATGGTTCATTTGAATTTAATACATAATCTATCACACTTATTACTCATATTTTAAATTTTCATTCATAAGGTCAACCTATATTTAGGAGGATTTTACTCTCAGATTGATCACTAAAAAAAATTTTTTTTCGAACCAGCCCATTACGATTTTGATCAATTTCCCCATAATAGCTGCTCGAGTTACCCAAATTTTGATCATGAATGCGTGCATAAATCATACCGTCTATTCCCAAAGCACTGGCCAACTTACCGTTTACGCATAGTTAATCGACCTGCCACCATGTGTTGACATAATCTACCTAGTTACAGTCTAGTACATAACACACAAATGTCCTCGTGCACTTGATACGCTGCCCGATAACACTAAGACACTGACGTAAGCAAAATGTACACACATATTACGAGACACATTACAAAAATATCCACCATATAAAACCTACAAACTTAACTTTACACCTCAAGGCGGCGCCACTTGCTAACGAAACCTGTCAACCAACTGTCAAATTGAATACATTCCATTTTAGTTCCGAATTTCGCCGTCCGCATTTGTAAGTGTGTTTTGTAAGCTACGTCATTTACAGTATTTGTTTCGCGGGACATTTTGAGATCTTTTTGTTTGTTATTTACGTTAGATTTTTCCATGTTACATTGTAGCATTTAGTACTTGCTTTATTGATAATTTGTTGAGGAGTAAACATTTAAGTAGACGCTTCCTGCTTTGTGCCTCGTTTGTACATTGCCAATTACTTATAGTTTCTAGAACATTCTTACAGCTGGGATACAAAATCTGACTTACGCAAAAGTTCAAATGACACTTTTAATCAAAATTTTGCGAATAAAGTTGACATTTCCAAGATATCAAATAAACATCTCTTTGATATACCTCAGTAAAGACTACGTTAGTATGTTTCAACTTGAAGTAAAACCCACTTATATTTTTCATAAAAAGCGATCAAAATCCTAGCTACTTTCTGGCACATTTTCCCAATTCTTTTTAACTTGGATAGGTACTTAAATATATTATTACTTAAATATGATCTACTAAGTATCCCGCCGTAAATAATTGCATTGCTCCATATATGCACCATCTATTTAAAAACAATCTATCAATATAACACCAGCCACACGACTCACCAAACATACCAGTTCTATTTTTCTAAGCAGCGTCCATATTGTTTTTCATATCGAACAATCGTTCTCGTGACACAAGCATTAGACTGTATCTCTACATTGATAAGTGACAGCCTTGTGCTAATTTCACTTATTATTACCTATTACCAACGAAACATTTGCATATTGTACGTTTGAATAAGTTTTATGCAGTTCTGTGGGGCTTCTTCTATTGGTTGGTTAGTGGGGTATTTATTGTTCTTTCAAAGAAGGTTTCTTGGCATAATGAGAAAGTATTAATCACGTAGCTAGAAGTAATTTTGTTGTATGTTAGTCTGATTAAGTGTTAATTTACAATTTTCAAAATTTAATTAGTCAAGTTCGAAAGCTAAAAGCATTTTAATAACACCGATATTTTTTAAGACAGCAAGTATAGCAAATTTTTTTTTATTAAATATACCTAGTTTTAATCGTTTTTGCTTTGAATTAAGAAGAAATATATTGAGTGTAGACTTAAGAGGAAAATTAAGGGTAATAAATCCCTCTTAAAAGTGGAACAGTCAGTGAGCATTCTTTTAAAGCCACGACGTCAAAAATTCAGTGTGCACTTTAATCTAAAGTAATATCTACATACGAGACTTACGTGTACGCCATAAATCTTTTACTTACTGACATAGTTCACATTAGCAAGGGAAACAAATTAAAGACCAAGAATTTACCGAAACACTTAAAAAATTAAACTCGAACTCATAAAAATATTTGTTAAGCAATTACAAATTTCACAAAATGTCAAAGGTTATAAATCTGAGTGTCTGACATTTTGACGTATTTAAATTATAATGAGGAGCATAATTATTATTGTTTTTACGAAGAAAAACTGTCTGACAGGGTGTCCGTTTGACATGATAAAGTATCAAGCTGCTGCCTGACATTTTGGGCGAAGAAAGTGTAAATTGAGCAACGTAGGGTTAAGTTCCTTTTATAAAGGTTGACGAATTAATGAAGGTTTGATATCACATTTTCGTAACACCTGTATCACCAATTTCTCTACAGCTTAAAGGCTCGAGCAGACCGGATGCGTATGCGTAACCACGCGCGTAGTCACGCGCGTAGTTACGGCGTAACCATGAGTTGTAATGTATGGAAATGTATGAGACAGGCCACACCGCTTGCGTAACGACGCGCGTGTCTACGTTACGCAAGCGGTGTGGCCTGTCTCATACATTTCCATACATTACAACTCATGGTTACGCCGTAACTACGCGCGTGACTACGCGCGTGGTTACGCATACGCATCCGGTCTGCTCGAGCCTTAAGAGTACTCTACGGATTAAACAGTCGACCGACAGTTGACCCGATGGTTAGCATTTTGTTAAATAATAATTTAGTTAATAATTATTATTTAAATAAAATAATTGTAATTTATATTTTTTTGTAGCAATTTGTTAATAATCTTGATTCCGATCAATGTTTTCAGTCAGTCTAATAAAGCTGATATTTGTACCATTCATCTTCATACCGATTAATGAGTCCAAGTAAAGTTTCGGCCGACTAAAAGTTTGCAGTGTGCGGATACTCTAAATCCGTAAATCGTAATTTTTTTGTGAACAAAATAAAAAGCCTTCGTATTTGTACAAAATAATCTGTAGATTATTAATACACCGTTGCTGAGCAACGAAATATAATAATGATTAACGGGCTTACGTGGTTTTGGTGGCGGTAACTACGACCGCACGGATAGAGTATCTCATTAAATTAAATGCATAGATACATATAGGTAGAAACTTGGTTAACTCAGGACGTAAGGGAATATTAATTATGAACAGGTATATTTATTACGAAGTTGGTTTGCTACTTATTTCGATAAAACTTAGACTTATTCTGTAGTAGACGGAAAACTTACTAACAAGGCTTATTTATTTTGCACAGAGTTTTACCATTATCTTACCATAATGTTGCCACAACGGTTTACAATACTGGGAAACATGATTTTAAGAACTATAGACCGTATCTATGCAGGAGAGAATCAATTGTCATTTTGGCGATACTGTGTGAACAACGAACATTTCACTTGGACAAAAAAGCATCACTAGTCTGTTACCATATATAATAATATGTACTACACTCAGGTAAACTACTAGGCTAGTCCTAGGAAATAAGAGGGTTTTACTCTAGTGACCGTCAGTGGGACGTCAAAACGATGTTTGGCAGAAGTTCACCGAAGTTTGAAACTCCCCAGAGAAAATAATACCTAGTTATGTCCTTATATTCTGAATGTTTGGACCAAACATATGTAAGTAAAGCCGTCGTGAAAGTAATGGTGAATGCTGTAATAATGTGTATTCGGGACATTTATAAAGGGGTGCTTATTACATGAACCCTCATCAACACTGAAACATCTTAACTTTTAATTGTTTAACTCGCCGAGTAAATCTGTCAACACGTTTGACATTGTAAATTAAATTAAAAATTGTGACTCATTAAACTTGGACTTTTATAGCTTTTTAAACTTCAAGTTCATCTTTACGAGACGCTTCAGCGATTTAAATGTTTAAACATTTGTCAGTCCGGTTATAAAATTATAACTAGCCTCATTAGTCTACGGTACTCATTTTTCCCGAATTCCGCGGATAACCTGTTCATCATTGAAATGCTTTTACATAAATCTTGTTACCTATCATAAATAAATAAAATAAAATATCTCCTAACTAATCGTGCTTTTGTGAAAATAAAATTAATAATCATAATAATGGCGTCCACGGCCGATTTCGGCCACGCCGGCTGTTCTCATTTAAGAAGATCAGCCAGCTGCGCTGTACATATTATAGTGCACGAGCATTTGCGCAGATACAGGTGCACTCCATATTCCTTCACTCTCATAACCTGATGGGACGGCAATCCGACACGACCGGAAAGAGATCAGGCGCAGGACCGTCATTTACGTGCTCTCCGATGCACGGGAATGTGAAAATAAATTTATTCGAATGCTAACCAAATACTAACGGATTGCTAAACAGTCATAATTCTTTCGTCCGGGAATATAAAGAAACAGGCAACAGGTCGTAGTCGGTAAATAGCAGTAATTTGATCAAAATTATGTTTTCAGTACGAATAGGCGTCAGTGTATCAAACATACCGATCAAATAATTTCCAGAGCATCTGAAGATGAAACTTAGTTATCTGTAACTCTTAAGCGAAGCCAAGATAAGGCTATATTGTTAATCTGTCTTAACGTCAATGACTTTAGAATGCCTTAAGCCATTGTAACATCCAACTTTTAAACTGCATAGTAGAGGCTGTTAATACATAATCCAACTAACAATAAAACGGTAAACTTACGTTACACTATCCCACCTTACACGCGAACACTTATCTACGTCACCTATCCTATAAGCATAATACACTAGGTAGTAGGTACCTATATACTCTGCCTTCAGCTGAACCCTTGAACGGCCATCTTCACACGCGTCACAGCACACGAACAACAGTAAGCCAACTCCACAATGACGTTCAACTTAATACCACGTGAGGTAACAACGTAACCGCCAATAGTTTCAGAGGGCATTACCTAACCGTAAGAGGGGTCGTGAAAACTTATTGGGGTGTTATTTCACCCCACAGGTTTTTACTTATTACGGGGGAAAAAGTTTTTGCGCGTTATTTGTAAGTTATTATTAAAGTGTTGTGTGAGGGGAATTGTTTATTTCATTGTTATTAGTTTGGCGATATTATGGGCAACGGAGGTAATTTTGTAACTGTAATATTTTTAGAATGTTTTCTTTAATACGACTTACATCTCGTAATAGGACTCAATAAAATGTTCAAAATAATATAAATTTTAATATAAGTATTTTTCTAAAAACTTCAGCTTCAGCATTAAAATCAATCCAACTCCGAATTCAAATAAACAGAACTATCTCGTTATATTATCACTTATAATACCACAAGAGCTTCAAAATTATCGGGTATTTCCCGATAGGTTCATTGCAAACAAATGAAGGAGTCAAGTTTTTCAGGTTAAAAAATCACGAGCGCGAAGCGCGAGTGATTTTTCCTGGAAAACTTGACGACTTTATTTGTTTGCAGGGAACCTTGAGGGAAATGCCAGAGAATTTTGAAGCTCGTGTGGTATTCGGGGGATTATTTTTCCGTCCCAAATGTCGGCCACAACCTGTCAGTTTGACATAGCAACGACCAGAGAAAATATTCAAAAAAAATTATCAGTATAATACCATGTAGGTTGTACCACGTGACGTCGAATGGTGCAATTCTATTGGTCGATATTTGGGTCGGAAAAATAATCTAGATCATTCTCGATTCTCGAGAGTAGTTCGAAATTAACTTACTGCATTTCCATGAGCTGTAACTACACACGAGTATTCTGGGTCTTAATTAAGCCCCAGTGGAAATACCCTTAATTAGCTGTCTTCTAACGACGCTGGCCCGCATAGTCTGTGTACGTGGAAATGGCTCGAACGGCATATACTAATGTATAACTTAGCCATTTGCCATTTGCACCTCTCTATTGTAATGTAAACAAGGATCTCTGTGGCTCACAAAACAATAACCGTCTTACCACAAAAACTTTTAAACGTCAGTTTATGCCTTGTCTAAAAAAATGTCAAATTATGACGTTGACATATGGTTCATTTTGAAGCCAAAATTTTATTAGACAAGTGTAAAACAGGGTTTAAAGTTTTTGTAGTAAAGCCATAATAGTCGAGCCGAATTAAAGATGGCCGCCACTGAAGTTGGTGACACATTTTCTTTGTATTACTGCTGGGCGAAAATACTGGTGTATTTTGAAGGATTGTTTTACAAACTATTTTGCGTTTCGAAATATTTCTGAATAAATATTCATAGTGGAGCAAATATGAAAATTCTAATTACACGAGAATATTTTAACTTTGTTCAACTATTTATTTGAATTAAATAGCCTGAGTTTTGCAGTCTATTTTCCTTTTTTAATAATTTAGTTTTGAAAGGCAAAGGTGAACGCCATACGGCCAAATGACTCTAAAAATTAAATAATATTACATGATATAAGACTCCAAAACATCAAAGTCGATCGAAACACGATCTCCAACTCGATAAATCCCAATCGATTACACAAACAATAATCGGCAAGCGTGATAGATGTAATTTCATCACAATCGCAGTGGCAAGCTATCGATCACTGCACTGAATCGCGTTAAACTGGTTTGAACAATAGGCGACTAGCGGGCTGGTTGCGCTAGAGGAATGATAAACGCAACTCCATATATGAAATTATGAATCGTGTTTTATAGAGTTAGAGAAGCTGGATGTGATAAGTTTTTGATAGTCATTTGTTTTGTAAATAATTGTTCCTTTTTTGCTAATGATAGGAATATCTTTTTACGTGTATAGGCAATAGTGTAGCTTTGGTCTCCTTGAGACTCTGACGAGGAGAAAGTTCAACCGTTGCAATCTTAAAACGGCTCACACTACTAATATTGTAAGTTATAAATGTGTAAGTTTGTGGTTTAGGATATTTGGAAGTTTAAGTATTTGTTACTCAATCACGCTTTCATATCAGTACAATATGAGGTGTAGATACACATTACGCATATGTAGAAACTTAGAATCCTTTTTATCTATATGCGTTTAATTAACAACTTCGATCAATCTATTTTCAAACCAGAACTTCAAAAAACAATATCAAAGTGCATTCATGTTTGCATTAACCAAGCGTTCCGGGCATGCATAAAAGATGTATTAGCTCCGCTAAATTAACTTGCAAAATGGCACTACCACCTGCATACAACGTGCTAGTTTTCTTGCTTTACACCGTAATTTTCTCTTGACGGCTAACTTGGCGGGAAAACTCGGTACCTTGACGTGTACAGAATATTATACACCCACCGAGAAAATTGTTCATATCAGCGTTGGGAGAATGATTTGGTGTTGCTATTTTTAAAATTTCATCAAGAAAAACGGGACGTTAAAGTCAAAGGATTCTAAATGTTGTCATCATAAAATGTCGCAGCCACTGATCTATTACTTTCATCTTGTCATTTTCTTCTGTAAGGGTGACATGGAAAGGAAACAAAGTATCACTTTTAAATCGAAAAATATCAAAACTTCTTATATAAATGGCTGATTAAATTCTTCACTTTTACTAATGATAAAACAATGCTACTACTTATAATGTATAGGACTACCTAGAAGATAGAAGCTTAAAATAATAAATAACTATAATTTGTCCTATACCATGTACCTTAATGTTATAAGTTAAGTAAAACTTGTAAATGTAGAGGTAAGTAATGTGATACAATGCGTTGTGTATACATAGTTATATAGTGAATTATATATTTTAAGTTAAATTGCTGCGCTCTTACAGGGTAATGTATAACTAGGACAAAAAATAAAATAAAAAAGTATAAGGATGAATATCTGTAACCGATCTGTACCGATTGACATAAGTGGCTGTCAAAATTTAGTTCCTATTTAAGCCAAACGCAAAGATCACCCGGTAGGTCTATGCCAAAAAGGTTGCATAGCTACCATGAAGGTGCGTTCTGATTAATGTTTGTAGAGTCAAAGACTGAATGAATTAATGGATTTTGGATTCGATTTATCTTTGGTTTGCAAATGATTTGGAGTTTGGGATGTATTTCATTAGTTTTGGTACGGAATGTTAATGGTATGTAGCTGTTGATTCCGTTTGAATATATTTGATCTGATAATGAATGGACTATAAACAGTTGACATTCTAGCATTGTAAATTGTTTATTGATATGTATATAATATGATCGGGCTCATAAATCAGTATGGAGACGAGTTATTAAAATCGTATCTAAACGATCGGCAACTTAAAGTTCAAGTAAACGGCGTAAATTCACTGGGCTCAATGATGGCAATGGGCGTACCACAAGGTTCCATATTAGGTCCGTTCCTCTTTTTAGTTTATATTAATGATTTGCTCTATCTATTTGATAATCAACCTAGGATGGTGTTGTTTGCCGATGATACCTCTCTTATTTTTAATATTGATCGACGTAGACGTAACCTAGACGACGTAAACAATTCCATTATCCAGGTTCAAAATTGGTTCAACGCAAATAACTTGGCTCTTAATGAAAAAAAAACAAAATGCATTCGATTTTCATTGCCAAATGTAAAAAGTAGTGAATGTGACATAATACTCAATAGTCAAAAACTAGAATTTATAAATCAGACAGTTTTCCTGGGAATCACTCTTGACAAAAAACTACAATGGGGACCCCACATAACATCTCTTGCGGGTCGTCTTAGCTCGGCCGCCTATGCTATTAGAAAGATGAGGCAGCTAGCGGACGTAGAAACAGCTAGACTGGTATATTTTAGTTACTTCCACAGCATCATGTCGTACGGCATTCTGCTGTGGGGACGAGCTGCTGACATTGAATGCATATTTATCTTACAAAAGCGAGCGGTCAGAGCTATGTACAACTTACGTGGTCGTGAATCTCTTAGGGAACTGTTTAAAAAAATTAATATCATGACCGTACCTTGCCAATTTATTTATGAAAATATCATGTATGTTAGGAAAAACTTACATTTGTTTGATAAAATATGTGATAGGCATAATTATAACACTAGAAATAAAAATAAGTTAGCTATCCCGCAGTTTAGATTATCTAAAGTACATACATCTTTCATGGGATATTGTGTCAAATGTTATAATAAAATACCAGACAACATTCTGGAATTGAATGACTTGCGGTTTAAAACTCATATAAAAGCCACACTTTGTAAGCAAGCATATTATAAATTAGAAGATTACATTCAAGATAAAAATGCTTGGAAACATGCTGGTCCTGCTCCATAGGACATACTGACAATATCTAATTAATTAACAAATTAAAACTACACCAGCAAATGACGAGGGGGCGAGGGTGACATTCGGGGGGCTGCTAGAATTCTCTTTAGCAGTGATGTGGTGGCTCCGTGTTCTCCAGACACGCTCTCTGCTCTGGAGAGTAAACACCCAGCACCAACAGATGGCCTCTCTTTTCCCGACCCTCCTGATTCAGACGCACATACCCTCACAATTTCAGGTCGACACCTGGTCACAGCCATAGGCTCCTTCAGGAGCGGCTCCGCAGGCGGCCTCGATGGCTTGAGTCCGCAACACCTGAAGGATCTCACCTGCCCAAGCGCCGGGGAAGCAGGTGAGTCGCTCTTGAAGGAGCTTACGGCCCTGACCAACCTTATGCTCTCCGGCAAGGTGGACGAAACCGTCATAGACGTTTTGTATGGAGCAAACCTCTGTGCTTTGCGCAAGAAGGATGGCGGTATTCGTCCAA
Organism: Helicoverpa zea x Helicoverpa armigera; assembly: GCA_033682625.1. Classification (NCBI taxonomy): domain Eukaryota; kingdom Metazoa; phylum Arthropoda; class Insecta; order Lepidoptera; family Noctuidae; genus Helicoverpa; species Helicoverpa zea x Helicoverpa armigera. The sequence continues at coordinate 7,523,448 of JAWIIS010000011.1, forward strand.
TTGCCGTGGGGACCACTTATCGTCGTATGGCAGCCAAAATCTGCTGTAAATTTTATAGTGAGGACGTTTCGGAAAAATTTCAGCCCCTGCAGCTAGGTTATGGCTCGAAAGGGGGCTGCGAGGCTGTCGTACACGCCCTGTCGACCTACCTAAATTATGGGAACGGAGATGTCATCTTGAAGGTTGACATTAAGAACGCATTCAACTCGGTGAACAGGGACACCTTGCTGGCAGAAGCCAAAAAAGAAATACCCCAAATTTTTAGTTTCCTCTGGCAGTGCTACAGACATCCAACCAAATTACTTTATCGGGACAACCTATTAGAATCCGCTGTTGGCTGTCAACAAGGTGATCCCCTCGGGCCTGTGATCTTTAGTTTGGCAATTAACCCAATAATTCGGCAACTAAATTCTGAATTTAACGTCTGGTATCTCGACGATGGGACACTGGGAGGCAACAGAGATACCGTACTTAATGATTTCATTTTTCTAAGAGACAAACTCCATAACATTGGCCTTGACCTAAACATTTCCAAATGCGAACTATTTATATCTGACACAACCGACAGACAGACGACACTCCAAAATTTTAACGCAGTAGCCGATGGCATAAAAATAATAGACAAAAGTTCTCTTTGCCTCCTGGGGTCACCAGTACTAGAAGAGTCATTTTCGGATTTTATTGAGAACAAAATTCAAAATTTCAATGATATTTCGGAAAGGTTATTCAAAATTAATATACATTCAGCCATCACCATCCTACGATACTGCTGCTTTGGCCCCAAATTAACCTACATCTTGCGTGCTTCTCATTTATGGAAGCACATCAACCTTTTGGATCAAATTGATAAAATAATTCGACACACACTTTCATCAATTTTAAATGTGGCCTTGGATGACAAAGCTTGGTCTCAAGCTACACTTCCCATCCGTATGGGAGGGCTTGGCGTCCGCAAAATTTCCAGTATTAGTTTACCGGCATTTATTTCCTCCGTCCATGGCACTGACAAATTGATCAGGAAAATCCTACCTATTACACTGATCAATTTTGAGGTGCCATGCCTGGCGGAGGCTATTAATGCCTGGAAAGTCACATGCCCGAATACCGATCTACCCGCCAACCCATCCTCCCAGAGACAGTGGGATGAGCCGCTCTGCAGAATAATACGGAAAAATCTCATTGATACGTCAATTACTTCTGCGGAGCGAGCACGCCTACTGGCTGTGGGTGAATGGGAGTCAGGTCTTTGGCTTCACGCATTTCCGTCGGCAAACATAGGCACCATGTTTGACGACACCACTTTCAGACTCGCTGTCTGCCTGCGTCTGGGTGCTTCGTGCTGCACTCCTCACCGCTGCCACTGCGGGGAAGCTGTCAACAGCCTCGGTCACCACGGCCTGTCGTGCAGTCGGAGTGCGGGCCGCATACCACGACATGCGAATATCAACGACGTGATCCGTCGGGCTCTTGTTGCCGTCGGCGTGCCAGCCGTACTTGAACCAAATGGTTTGGCACGCGACGATGGCAAGAGACCAGACGGCATGTCGCTATTTCCGTGGAAGATGGGTAGGACTTTAGTGTGGGACGCGACCTGCGTCGACACTCTTGCGCCATCCCATCTTCCTAGAACTGCGTGTTGTGTCGGCTCCGCCGCTTCACAAGCAGAGGACCTCAAACGGCGCAAATATAGTAGCCTTATCGGGAATTACATGTTTGAGCCGTTTGGGGTTGAAACTCTCGGGCCGTGGGGTCCGAGTGCTCACGCGCTTGCGAAGGAAATTTCTAAGCGCCTTGTTGACACTTCTCGTGACCCAAGGGCTGGCTTTTATTTCGCACAGAGGTTGAGCATTGCCATCCAACATGGCAATGCTGCCAGCCTTCTGGGTACATTACCCGGTGACAGCGATGAGGAGCAATTTTTTGATGCTATGTATTAGTTTTAAGTTGTATATATAAGTTTATTTTTAATTTTTAAAATTAATGTAAATATTATGTAAATATTAAATTACTCTAAATCTTAAAAAAAAAACACCAGCAAATAAAATTGTATTTATCTTTTGATTTTATTTGTTTGTAACTTTGTACCAAAATATAAACCAATTTGTAAATGTGAACACCATGTAGCATTTTAATTGTCACTTTATCCTCATTTGTCTTTGCGATTCTACATGATCTTCGCATGCTTTTACTGTATGTATCAATACATACAAACTGTAATACTATATTATTTTTAAAAAGAGTAACCATGGAGTTTCTTGCCCGTTCTTCTCCATAGGAAGCTACTTTTGGAATGGGCAACTAGAATCAAACTTAGTTATAATTTTGACGTTCATAAGTGCTTGTAAAGGCCTAAATGAAATAAATGATTTGACTTTTGACTTTTGACTTTTGAAGTTAATTATAGTGTGCATTACAAGAATCAAGTATCTGACAAATCAGTCCGACTAAAAAGTTTGTTTGGACTTATGATTCCCTTTAAGATAAAATGTCAATGAATCATCAGGTCAACTATCGGCCGACGTTCAAACTGAAGTGTGCGGTGTCTATACCTCTAGGTCTCAATTAAAAAAATCGCGTGCTTTAACTAAGATCTAGAATAAATTATCTTCCAAATATGTAGCAACTAAAGCAATGTTAGTCAAATTCCTGAGACCACGTGACTATTGTGAAAGTTGTTTAGAGTGACTTAGGCAAATCGGAATAAACGGACCTCCCACTCGTTTATAGCTAACATAGACTCTTGCGCAATTAATGGCTGTAATTTATATTATAAATGTTAAGGAACCTGTCTGGCCATGGTCATGATGTAGACTAAAAATAATAACGGTTATAAATTGTCTATTAAATTGGTAAAAGTGTTTGTGTATGTCTACATCTCCTTCGCAAATTCAAAGACTTATTCTCTATATGGATTCATATGAAAATAAAATTAGGTATTATTACTGAATTATTCAGCGATGCATTTGAAAAATGTGTTATTATACACTACTTAAATTTTTGTATCTAACCTGTAACTTAAACGATTTATTTACCTATGTTAGTAGATACTGCTATAGGTACTGTACTATTTCAAAGTCTAGAAATACCAAAATGAAAGTTTACAAGCGAAGTAACGATTAATTTGTAACCGTCTAGTTAAATGCTCTATAAACTGCATACAGAACCATATTTCCCATGACATTTAAACTTCGAAACTGGACCGCATTCCGCGAGCAAATATGCGAGTAATTTGACCTGAGCAACACCACAATTTGTCAGCGGGCAACACTGGCGTATATCAGAGACTATCAACAGGCTGTCAGTATCCCTTCCAGTGGGTTAATGTATGCTCAGACCACACTCGTCCTACATTCACCCCCCTTCTTCGATCAACTGTCTCGGCATGACGGCCATTACCTAACCGACCGCTTGCGCTCTACAAACTCCTCACCACAACGCCAAAATATTCGCACACTCAAAAAATATCCCGACCCTCTTATCACAACGTAATACGGTTGACAATTTTATAAAAGCTGTTACCGTCGAGTGCAAAATTAATTTTGCTTCATCTACTCTACTCGCTGTTTACATTCGGCCGTCGACGTTCGTCATTTAATTAATTCGATATTTGAACGCGGTAAAGTGCTGTCATTTCTTTCGGCCAGTGTTATTTTTTTCGTGTTTTTGTTTTATCTATGATCCTTTTTGGTGATGACTAAAATTATTAAAAAAAAATACAGGATCATAAAAGAACGCGTTGGTGTAAATTAGTGTTTTTTGTTTATAATGTGTTTTGTGATAAAAGTGTTAATAAACATGTTGTGATATAAATGCTATGTAAATGATAATGTTGGCTGGTCAGGAAGCCAGCATCGAATTGGTGCAAAGGTGGCTTCAGAGACGAGGCAGCGATGACACTGATCCAGGTTAATAACATCATTAATTAATACGGTCGATATGAATATTTTATTAGTTGATGTTTTGTTTACTCTCGTAACCGCATTATTAATTCATTCTCTGCGAAATGGTTTTTAATTGGTTTAATTTGGCTATCGTCGAAAGTTTATTATTTGTGTGTGAATAGTTACTGCTTAACACAAACACAAAACATAATTTATTGTTAGTAAAGACTCCTAAACCCAATATATGTAATATATTTTATATGATCATATTTCATAAAATAAAAATATTTTTTTATCTCTTCCTCACCGATTTCGGTAATATAGTATTTAAGTTTTTATATTGAATTAAAAGCTTAATTTAAACGTCATCTACTGCAGAAATGCACTGAATTATTTGCGTGGTGCTAGCTCAGGATTTTAATTATTGAAACACTCGCAGCTATTATCCGATTTCTTCCGCGTAGCGTTTCTTCGTGTCTACTTCGCGTTCCAGTAACCTAAGGATTTTTTCAAATCCGTTAGAAAACTCTTCGAATGAACTTAGTCTTAGTATCATTGTATAACACACAGAAAAATTAAAATCATACTAATCAATAGTTACCGAGTTTATCTCACCGTCAGTTGCACAAAGCTCCATTAAAATAGCTTCATTTAATCTATTGCTGACACCTTTTATCTTGTTGACAAAGAAAGAGTCAGCAATAGATTTAAGGAAGCTTTAACTTTAATGGACGGTTAGTCTTATTCTTTTATAACATAGTAGCTGATCCCGCGAACTTCGTATCGTTTAAACCTTTCCTGGACCTCTACAAACATTTTAAAACCAAAATGAGCCAAATCGGTCCAGCCATTCTCGAGTTCTAGTGAGACTAACGAACAGCAATTCATTTTTATATATAAGACTAGCTGATCCCTCGAACTTCGTATCGTTTAAACCTTCCCTGGACCTCTACAAACATTTTAAAACCAAAATAAGCCAAATCGGTCCAGCCATTCTCGAGTTTTAGTGAGACTAACGAACATCAATTCATTTTTATATACAAGACAAGATTTTAATATTGATACCCCACAATAACAGTACACTGGTATTGTTCCAGGCAGCTCGAGCGGTTCTCCCGGGGCTCGCGCCGGCCGACGCTCCTCGCTGGCGCTCACGCCGGAGGACGAGCCCCTAGTCGATGTCGCCGTAAGTAACAGCTTTATATAAATATTTGTATTCGTTTTAAGGTAAAATTGAGATTCTGATAACAAGACAGAAGATCGAGAAATGTTTAAGTTTTCTCCCTTATACCTTAAACTCTACTTAATGTATCGTTTTTTCCATTTAACTAGACAATGAAATTACCTATTTTTTCTTAACACGGAATTGAAACACAATCCGGAATTGATAGCCCCGTAGTAGGTTACTCTAATAAGTAACAAAAGCATCGTGATGCAGAACCACGATGCAGTTTATTTGACTAGCCACAACTCTATCTATTACAACGTTATTTTTCGTGGTAGAGAGTTTCAAAGACAACACTTTCGCTTAAAATCAAAAGCTTTATAGTTGACATTAACATAATATAGCTAATTTTGTAAAACAATGACAATTTTATTTTTATAACTATAAAATGCACATACATGATGAACTGTACCAGCCAATTTTGCGTCGTTAACATCTAACCTGCAAATCATTAGGGGAGATGTTCCTAAAACGGGTACCCTTCCTAAAACGGGTAGGCTTTGCCATTCGTATATTATAGGTCTTAGTGTCAACCTGTGAGTGTAGAGCGGTGCACTACCACCCCGCCGATCACGGTCAGTTGGCTCGCGCACCTGGAGCGAGCGTTTTCGAGATTAGATGTAAAAAAAGTTTTTTGCAGAGTTTATTAAAAAAAATCGGATTATGCTAGTGCTGACTACTCAAATATGGTGCAAGATACGGTTTTCGCAGTTTTGTATTATCATTTTGCATGTTATATGCTTATTAATTGTGAATACTTAGTGGTCTCCTTGTTTACTATTTTAAGGTTAAGGTAGTTGAAATTTAAAACGTGCTTTTGGGCAAAACGGGTAGGGGCATAACGGGTGACTACCCGATTTGAAATAAGGGACCACTTCCTCAATTGATCCCACAGAAAGCTAATCGAAGACAAAGGAAGCCACAGAGAGCTGAAGAAGTACAGGAACAGCGTGAAAAAGAAATTAAAATATGTTTTCTCTGATTTTTAACAAAATTATCTGCTGGTAGGATTATAATTTCAAATGTAACATTTAATAAAGTAAAAAAGTGATCTAGACTGATCAAAATAAGAAAACTGTTTAACATAATTAAGGAGACTAATTAACGATAAAGATTTCCTGGATAATAGGAGGCTAAGATACGTTTTCTAATTCATTTATCACATATATTCATTAATTACCTGCTTTGCCCAAAGGCGCTACCCGTTTTAGGACCCCCCCCGAGGGCAAAGCGGGTATTTCGAAGGGGTTTATTTTTTTTTATTTTTTTCTGAATTTTGAAGAAGATTACTAAGACTATCTTATATTTTCCAAAGATTATTATATAAACAACCCTATGAGTACATATACAAGTCGCATGTAATGTTCTTGGTTATTTTATTTAACATCTTCCCTTAGCTTACCCGTTTTGGGAACATCTCCCCTAGCTATTCAAGACATGTTGCAAATTGATTCTTACTGCTCTAAACTTTAACCTTTCTTTGCAAACTGTTCATGTTACTATGATGTTCAATTGTTCATGGTATTTATTGTTCTGTGTTGCTATACCTACAAAAAAAAATTAAGAAAGAGATTTCATGTTAGGTTCTGCTTAAAGTTGCAATAATTTCGATACCTCTTGTACCTGGTACAAGCTCAGGTACCTGCATCAAAACCACCAAATATAAAATTATTTTTCTTTTCCGTAATTAAAACAATATGCTGGTCGTATACAATATCTTGCATACAATACCTTGTGTATGGATAACATAAACTTAAACTATAAAGGAACTTAAAGTTAGTTACGTCCTCAAAAATAATCTTGTTACGAGCTATATTGTCAGTCCAAAATGAAATTGCGACCTTAATCTTTAAAAGCCAGGAAGTAATATTTTCATATTCTCAATATTCTCCAAAGAGACCCAGTATAATAAAGCACAAGTCTTCAACTCAATAAAACGACACTAAACCCATTTACAAAACAAACCAATTACATTTATTCATTTATGAACATCTTATTCGCAATAACGTATTCAAAAGACTGAATTGCTTATTGAATTCTGGCGCCGAACCAATCTAAAGGGTCAGGGTTCATATCCGCGGGGCAAAATGCCTCATTTAGGTCCACACACTACACACTTTTAGTTGGCCAACAGTTTGCTAATGTCACTTAAGCGACCTATGATTGATATCCAACTAAGATTCAACTACGACCCAATTACGATTGAAATTTATGTGGCATTCCGCAATTTATTTAAAAAAATAAAAGTTTCTATCTTTTTCGTAGATTCAATACTTACTTAATGGTCATTGGGATACGACTGGTCTCATAATAGTTAGCAGAATGCCCGCTAAGAAAAGAACTGCAATTTTTTGAGATTCAATTGTCACATTATTAAATTAGCAGAACCAAGCCCAGGTAATTCACCGGTATCATGCGAACTAAACTTCGATTGAATTCACTATTTTCTTTTAAAAAACCTTCTATCGGGCGACTGTTTAGTGTAAAGGGTTCCCCTTTAAAGATGGCGTGCGCAAGATTCAGTCGTTCTGTCGTGATTAATGGTGATGTTCATTCTTTACGAGCCGTTGATTGGCGCAAAAAGTTCTTAATTCAAAAGAATGATGGAGATATGCGGGTCAGTTTTTCAGTTAAAGAATGTCACTCGAATCAAGATGTCGGGTCAAGGAGTTATTGACACTTGTATGAGTTAAATATGGAAAGGTTTTTATGAGAATTCTATCTGGAAGAATGAGTTATTATTAATGTGAGACTTACATTTGTGCTTCATTGATAAGCTAAACATATACAATCTCGATAAAAAGTAGCTTTCTTCGATAAATGAGCTATTTCAAACTGAAAGAATTCAAACTGCATCAGTAGGTACATAGTGCCTGAAATTAGCGCATTACATAAACTTAATAAATAAACTCTTCAGCTTAACAATACGAGTATAGATAAACTGTTATTGTTTACTTACGAAATCAGCTCTCTTCTACTTACATTTGTTGTCCCTATTGAAATTAACCATTACGAATAACATTATTATTCCACACATTCCTATCACAATCACAACATTACGAGTAATTGCATGAGACAATATTATCCTAGACTCAATTGAACCAATCCAGATAGATTCAACAGCAACCTTTAGCTTAACCTAACATGACATAACATGAGTATCTCGGCCTTTGGTAAATTACGCTCATTTGCATCCAATCATCACTGTGGAGCATGAATATGTCGTCTAGCTTGTAATTACATATATATTGATCGTGTATTTAATGTACTGACGTGTATATAGACCAGTATTCGTTATTCTCGTGTATCTAACAAGAATGAATTTCTAACAAGAAATTCACTTGAAAACTATGTAAATTAGCTTTGTGCAAAAAAATGCAGCGTCCATAAAAGAAAACAATAAAAAGCTAACCGGCTATGCAATAATCAGTAAGCTCTGAAATCTCTAAACTTCCAACGTAAAACCATTGAAATAAATACTTAACTAGTTAAAAAACCACGCTTTTATAAACGGAAAAGTAAAGTATCAATTATGAAGTTTTTCAAGACATTTTCATGACGCTATGATTCTTGAAACATGGTTAAATTATTTACTTTAGATTCTATAGTTATTATACGGATCCACTTAATAAAAACGTGTTAACATACGAAATAATATTCATACGAGTCGATACAAATCTTAGTAATTCGATTACACATTTGAATTGACGCCGTTCCATACACAATTATGAATAAACCACTTCATCAGCTAAATCGAATGTATGTCAATCAAGCCAAATGCACATGTTATGTTTCAAATATGTCAACCTGCACAAAGCTGACCAACTGACGTCAATTAAGCCAGTAATACCTAAGTTGTCAATTAGCAAAATTTCATACAAACACTGAATTTGCTGAACAATAGCAGAGTATGCAATTCCAATTTGTAAACTGATATCGTTGGCCTCGCAATTAATAATGTGATGAGTTTCACGCAGACAATGCTGAATAGCAAACATAATAAAACTACCTCTATATTATACGCTGAAACACCAATATTTTACCAACTAACCAACTTGAAGTGTCACGTTTCAAATCTTAATCTTCGAATATTTCAATCAAAGTTATTAATACACTCTTGAAATATTCAGCATTGAATTCTATAATTATTTAATCAACATTTACAAATGACTTATAAAACGTAATCAGTGCGACTGTAATCGATAAGTGCTATCAACAAACCTCAATGTTTTAGTTCGATATAAAACTCGGTGCGGGCCAGACACGGGGGATGTACAAAATGTTCGTAAACCACGTGCAAAGTAACTAGTGATGTAACTGTGAAAAATTGTGGTTCAAGTGATACTTTTTTACTCTGTGACATAAGTGAAAAAGGTGTTAATGTTTTTAATTAGTGTACACATCTGTTGCATTTTAAAGATAATCAGGCGAACGCAATCGTTGCCACTTACTGACTTCAAGAGCCTTTTAATGTCGATGATTCGATAAAATACGCGTATTGAGTAACAGTATTTACTTTAAATCAGGCAGCATGTAGCGATTTGGAAGCAATTCTAATTAATATCATTATTATCGAGCAGCAGGAACTGTATATTATCTACATAATCGCTAATGTTTAGATTGGCATTGATTTGGTAGAGATTTACTCGTTACGCGAAGGCAGTGATTAGGTACGCGTATGGTGATCGTGTAGTGGAAATGACCTTCGCGTTTCGTTTTCTTGAAGAAACAAGTAATCAGAAATTATGGATAAAACTACTGAGACCGTAGTTCCAAACCACCAGACGCCGGAGAAACCAAAGGATTTGGGATGTTGGGCGCGGTTCAAGAGCTTGTTCGAAGATAGAGGTTTCGATCTAGAGTATGAATATAGACCACGAAATCCAAGACCAATTAGCTTACTGGGAGAAACTCAAGATGCTGAAGGATACAGAAGAATTTCAGAAAGACAATCAACTATTAGCAATAGTAAAGAAAAGAAGACACAAGTTAATAATACAACGAACAATAATACTAGTAATAATTTAGACGGTGAATTGACTGGTGTGATTAATTTCTATGAACAATTTGCTACTTTAGGCGATGATACGAAAGAGGAACCTGATCTATGGAGGAAGTCAGTCAGGCATAGAGTCTCTATGAGACCGAGTGCCATACTGACTAACATAGCCGAAGAGCCTGACGATGAAATAGAAGTGGTAAGTGAATATTTTCTAGAACAGCCAAGAAATAGAGTACGTGAGTAATTTCGTACTTGGAACTGTCATCATTAAGGAATGGCATCCTAATCTTATCACAAAGGAGTACGTATCAAATTAAGTATTGTTCAAATCCGATTTGATCGTTTCCTGTTTTCTGATCTGTCTTTTATTATTTGATTAGAAATAGCAACTGATTTAATTATTCCAAAATTAGAATAAGACATAAAAGTCCAGCCACAGATATGTACAAGTGAAATTGTACAAACTCGTTTTTGTTACATCTTAATGAGTGACTAAACTGAACTGGTTTTCGATATGTTATCTGTGCGTTGGTGACAGATTAACCTGTCATTGCAAGCGTGGATAGATTCGAATTAATCTGATAGCATGAACGGTAAACGCCTCTGGCAACACTGATGGTTGGTGAAACATGACTTTCACTGTAATTGGATTGAGACAATCTGATATGACAAGATGCAGAGCAATTTAGCGGTTCATTGTATAATAACTTAGAGGGAGTGACAAAACCGTTGTACCTTGCTTAATGTTATTGAAAGCAAAGATGATTTAGGAACAGAATTATTATAACCAGAATGATAATGTCCCACTGCTGGGCAATCTCGCTTCCACACTTCTCGATCCTTCGACCGACTCCACCAGTTTCAATGGTAGGCGTCTAGGTCTGTCGGTCGGTAGGAATAGTATAAGTGACAAAATACCTATAGACAATTTTAGTATGTAAAATATATTGTCCCCAAAATATATCCTAAACCGCCTAAATATTAACATAGAAGACCTCCGATCGTATATTAAAATGATTACCAATATATTACCTGTTACGCGTGAGTTCGTAAACGAATATTGAATTTACTGGCTTCACAATAGGCCGAACAGAGGCTAGGTGGCTACACAATGGTGGACAATAGGCTTGTGTGGCTGCCCATTCATGTCGTGTCTGTGACGTGATGGCTATAGCTGTACTGCCTACTGGTAAATGTGTGGATTTTAGGTACGTGTTCGTGTAAGAAAACACGTGGACATTTTGGTTGAACCAATGTTACTACCACAACTTATATTGAATAGTAGATCTTCTCGAAGAAAGACGTGTAGAAAAGTTATAAAAACATTTTATTAGAAGGAGTGTTTGTTGGCTACTGTCGAAGAGTTAAGGAGTTAACCAAGTCATATATTTGGATATTTCAATCGGCTTAAAATAGAGGGAGCTTTATATAAGCCACATACGTGGCTACGTTTTTTTTTTTTAAATGAAACTTGGCAGAAATATGGCAGGAAGTAATTTCCCCGAAACGTGGATTAAAATCCAAGTGCGGAAGCTAGTTATTATATAAAAATCGTTGCTGCCAACCTCAAAGATTAATTGAGACAGCATGATAGTTTCAAATGCATTTAGATATTTATAATTTAACTAACACAAGCCTCAATCTACTTGTAATGTTAAATCTAACATTAAAATAAAGCCGATAAAAATTACGTAGTACAGTTAATCAGATTTACAAAGTGATACGCCTATATTGAACAAAAGTGTGATAGAAGCTACCGAGGCGGATTTATCTTCTTTATCAATCTAACTTACTTAGTTAATAATCGTAATGGTTTCCTTCAAACCGTTCATATCGGTTAGTTAAAATAAACGAAGATTATTATTGATACGAAAATTAGTTAAAATTATGAATGCGCTTTTCGGTCGCAATGTTTCGGGTAGCAACATAGTTCATGCACACATACATAGCTATTGCACGCAGTTTTTAAATAAAAAGTAGCCTTTATGTTATCCTTATCTTAAGCTTAATTACTGCTAATTTTCATAAGAAATTTATTTTACAGAAATCATCTTAACAATCCGTGTTAATAGCAAATTCTGAATAAAATGAAAGACAACGGATGTTATGTAAATAAAAACGTAAAATACTAAGAATACGATTACGTCACATTTACGACAGAGTAATCGATATTAACTGACTCGATTAGATTATAATCTAATCTGTTGCACTTATACTATATCTTAACAATTTGACTTACGACACTACAGTTGTATTTAATATAAAATTGTAAACAAGGTATGTATAAGAGCACCCGCATACAGCAAACTTGTAGTCGGCCGATAGTTTGTTTGGGCTCATAAATCAGTATGAAGATGAATAGTAGTACGCACATTACAAAGATCAGGTATTTAGCCGGTACCATACCGACTGCAAACATTGATTGGATTCAAGAATTTATTAAAATAGAATTGCTTATCATCGGGTTAACTGTCGGTAGGCTGTTAAGCCTACAGTGTACAGGTGACGGCTGTACATTAAAAGGGGAAAAATATCGTTGTTAGCACTTATTAATGGCAACTGTTAACTGCACCAAAAAACGATCAAACTGTAGATTTTTGAGCAATATTTTATTAAATAAACATTTGAATATTGTGCTGTCAGAAATAGTGATGGCATGTATTTCGAAAATCGCAAATTGAAATGCAGAGGGCATTGTAAAAAGTAACATGACAGTTGAATACTGAAACAATTGCTATTCGTTTGAGTTTAACCAATGTTATTGTGGATTGATAGAAATATTTTTGAATTCGTTGGTTTTGACCTGATTGAATGAATTTTGCAGAGAGTTCCAGCTCCAGGCATTTTTTTTTAACCATTTAATTGAAGTATTTTCTTAACGAAACAAGAGTTATACATCATTTATTGCAAACCTAGACAACTTCCACAAAGACTGGCCACAAATAGCGACTGGTAGTGAAAGATGGAAGGCTATGGGGGAGGCCCTTGGCCAGCAGTAGGACAACACAGGCTTAATAAAAAAAATGCAATTTTGAAGAAATTTGTAATATACGTAGGTTAGATACAAACAAAACGGGGATTTTTACTTTTTTTATTAATTCAGTAATTATTTCATTTAAGCTCACTTTATGTTTATTTTAATCATATCAACAGGGGATGTCCCCGGCAGTAAAACTAATACTTATGATGGATTAACGAACCACCTAATCCTAATATGATTAATACTGCTTATCGCAAATCCAAGCCATTGCTACAGAAGTTATAAATAAATTATCTTGATTACTTCCTGGTGATAGCATTTATATATACGATGCAACATATATTTTGGTAATCTCAAAAATGTATATTAGCTTTATTGTACGGTAGACTGCACATCAATGGTAACTGTCATGCACCTTAACTCAATAGTAATAAGTACGATTTTCCTATAAAACTGTTACCACTGACCTGAAGTTGACTGTACCAACACAAAATATTTAATACAAGTCATGTACAGAGGCGATTTCAGGCGAGCTTAACTCAGAATTGGGTTCTCTACTAGCAAAACTTCCACATTTTTTTACTAAAAATAAAATGTTTGGTTGTGTTCATAGATTATTTCGAAAATTATAGACACCTTGCAAAAAATTGTCCTAACCTGCAGTATAAAAGTTTCCGTTTTTATCTGTTCATGTCATTGCATTTCGGACCTTATTGTTAACGTCATTAAGTGAATATTTCTATGAAGGGTTGATTTTCGAAAGCTATTTCCCGTGTGTAATGAACATGGACGTATAATCCTGTGGGTGGAGTACTTAGAGCACTCAACCAACGGGATACGCCGTCGCTCTGCGCTCCGCACTGCCGAACCTACGTATAAGACGTGTCGTGAATGCCTATTAGATGCTTAAATTGTGTTTGTCGTGTGTAAAATCGAAAATACATTAAACACTTTTAGTAAACTTCAGTTAAATCCACAAAATCACACTAAATTGGCAAGAACGAGTAGAAAAATTAAATTGGTAGATTTTTTCACCGAGCTTTTTAAGGTCATAGCGGTTCCTGTTGGTTCAATGCTCCAAGTTGGAAATATTGGGTCTGACGGCTCCTAATAGGTGGAGCGATGGAGTGCCATAGTCTAGGTCCTCAGGATTCCACCTGACGTTGATCCGTCGAGGGATGGTAATTGATCCGCGGTAATAGCTTTACAGAGTAAACGGGTTTTCGCCTCGGCTGTACCGTAACTTTTATTTGTTTGTGTTTTAACCGGCCATGGTAAGTTTGGCAAAAGAATGGTTGCCGTGGAAACAGTTTGTTTTTAATCAATTGTATGTAACTTATTACTACTTATTGCAACTTGTGACAGATGATAGAGTATGGAAGAAGAAAATATGTTAACAAATAAAGTTGGGATAAGGGCAAGAGTATGATGATGTCTAGAACTTATCAATAGAATCTATTGGTCATACATGGTACATCTATTGAATGTACAGACCATGTATGTTCATTTCATGATAGTACATTTTGGTCAACGTAAGTATAATTGGGATCCGAAATAGGTCAAGGTTATTTGAAACTGTGTCAGGAGTATGAATGATAAACTTAGACGACAATTCAACTACCTGCCCAGATACTAAAGGAAATTCTCGTTATTTAATATCCACCCTTACCTTCGAAACATTTTATTTTTAAGGCTTTAGGATATATGCCTCACTCGTATATTTACAACTAAATATTTTCTATCTGTAAAATAGAATTTACAAACAGTTTAACATTGCATTCGTGTATTGTAGATACAAAAACCAAAATCTAGTTAGTTTTTATTTCGCCCCGAGCACAAATCAACAAACAATTCAATCCACGTTGATCAACATATTGTTGGTGTAGTTTTTGTAAAATTGTAGGTATTTTATTTTGATTCTGGATTCAATTTACAATACATGGACTGTAAACATATTGGACAATCACAACCACTAGATATTCTAATTGATACAAATTGGGCTTAGTTCTCTTTTTTTACATTTTAGTTTATAAAAGTTTGAATCCAAGTTTATTGCTAGGATCCAATCACGGGTACCTTGTTATCAGATCGGGTATCAAAGGTATTATTCAATTTTAATTATGTAAACATTTCTTTTAAATATTTTCACGCTATTACAGAAAAGCAGGAATAATTAATTCACAAAACTCCTGTAAAGACCGTAGCGTTAAAAATCACGGTAAATACTAAAATGTTTTCATCAGCAATGATGGTTGATATTCTGATAGCTGGGGGCGAGTGCAACGTGGTGCATTATGTATGGTTAGTTGAACAATATCGCGTCGGTTGGTCGTGTACGGGATTTATCTCGCATCGGAAATATATTGGCTTTAACATGCGCTATAGGATTATTGTAAAGCTCTATTTGTTACAGATCTTTTTTTTTAATCTCACTAATTATTAAAACAAGAAAGTTGGTGTGTATGTCGGACATTTAAACAACTAACCTATGAATTTTGATAAAATAAATTCAGTAATGTAAATTATACATTTGCATATCATAATATATATAGGTTTTTTTCCGCTGTTATTTACTGGATCCGCTGACAGAAGCTGGTCTTAGGTACTTTTTTTTCTTTAATAAAACATGCAATAACATCAGCTGGTATCGTGTCTTCCTAAACCTCTTCACCCTAGATTTAAGCCACGTAATTTTAAATAAGTAATGTATTATTTCACGTTTCAATTTCCTTAGCAACAAGAAACATCAAACAACGGCCTTCGCTCCTAACCTTTACTATCAGATTTATTTCTATAATAAAAACAAACAGTAAATCACTCACAAACGTTTCTTTGCGTACGCGCATATGACGTCACAAGCTACCCAAGAAATAAATACCATATTATACATAGTAACAGCTGATTTCCATAATATACTAATGAAATCCCACCAAAAACATTAAATGTAAAAAAAAGCCAATCCTCTACGCAATTCCTCCACCGTAAAAAGTTTTGAGATCGCATAGAAGCCAAGTCCTGTTCGACTTTATTTGTAATAATAAATCAATATTTTGTGACTATATCAATAGTTTTGTTCACTTTACAATAATATTAACTTGGCCATGAGCACAATAAACTACAAATATAATACAGCATATCTTGGAGAAGTGAAACATGAAGTTTAATATCAAAGAATTAAATACTTTTAGTTTATTCAATTGTTACTAAATGACCGACAGTCAGTATCATCGAACATCAATGAACTGCACATGTACTATGGCGCATGTTTAGTCCATGGTGATCTCAAATTCCAATCAGCCCATAATCAGTCCAATCCTTAAATCATGTCCATATAGAATTTATCAATTCAATGGTATTTACACATTATTTCAAGGAGCGACTTTTAACTTGTGCTCATGGCCAAGACAATATTATTGTAATGTGAAGAAAACTATTGATATAGTCACAAAATATTGATTTATTATTACAAATAAAGTCGAACAGGACTTGGCTTCTATGCGATCTCAAAACTTTTTACGGTGGAGGAATTGCGTAGAGGATTGGCTTTTTTTTACATTTAATGTTTTTGGTGGGATCGAATTTATTTTTTGTAGGACTCTTTCTTCTCTAAGTATATAACAAATTGAATTAACTTACATGCAAATAACGAAATATATAACAAACTAAATATGTACACCTAAAGTAGGACGTAAACAACATTTTTTTTTAAATAAACTATAAAGTTTCGAATTTTTGAATCGAATATCTTTTAGAATAAAAGATATTTATTTTAGAGGTAGATGGCGCTGTCACATGAAAAGTATTATTAAATTTTTATTTTTTTTTAAGTACTACTTTAAGCTATGTAACGAAACCATAGCGCGACTTAGACCAGGACAACGCCATCTATCGAGCGAGCATGCATTATTTATTGCACTGCATTAATATGAAAGATTTTATAATTATTCATTTCATTTTAACCCAGCTTTTTTATTCATATGTATGTATATTTAATACATAATAACAATAGTGGTATATTGTACTACGTAACAATAAAACAAATAGTAACATTTTGTACATAAATAAATAACAAAGTTATCAATGCAGTCAAAATTCATACACAATCTTCTTGAAAAACCGCAAATATAAATTTGTTTCCTATTTTTTATTAAGTTTTAAGGTTTTTATAATTTTCCCTTTATATGTAGCTAATAACTTATCTTGGTGCCAAATTTGAAGGTTCTAAGTTTGCTAGAAGTACCTTAGACTTTTGATGATCGGTCAGTGAGTGAGTCAGTGACAAAATGGTGTAACTTTGATCGCTCATAACTCGTAAACTATTTATTCAAATGTCTTGTAATTTTGAGGCTGAGCTTGTTCTAATACTTACTCTTGGTCATTGAAAACCTAAGCTCCTAGCTTTGTTCACATGGAAGATACAGGGGGCTGAAATAGCCGCGAAACGCTTCGGGAAAAGATAGTACGGCCGTGCCCGTTTTGCTCGAGTCTTGGCTGGGGCACTGCCGTGCCCTCAGATAAAGAGGAAGCATTTTGTTGTTTGTTTGGACCCTAAAGGTTCCGAAACTGCTAAACCGATTTGAAATTTTTTGTTGCTGTGCCCTAACAGAGTCCACAAATGTACGTAGCTGTAAGCTTATTTTGTAAAACCAACTTGTGGAGCGCTGTAAATGATATGAATATGAATACAAAACTACACTCTTCCCGAATAACATAGGCTATGGTTTATCCTGGTACGGACAGTAGTTCCCACAGCATGCGGGTGAAACCGCGGGGAAAACGGCTAGTACAAAATAATAACTGATTTCTTGTAGGTACCTACCTATAAACATCTGGGCGTGAACAACACGTCGCCATATTTAATAGTGATAGACATAAGATCAATTAGTCTGAACTTAGAACAATTGACTTGGTTTCATGCGTGCTATAAATAACATAATCAGTGTACACATAATTATAATGTTTTCACTGTTCTATGGTACGACTATGTACTACCTTATTTTAGTAACAGACTCAAAATCATAGGATTTGTACACAACGTGACAACATTACCTATGTAATGTTCTGTACCTAATACGTAATCGAGCTTTAAACTCACTTCACTTTATTGTATTTTTTACACAAATTCACATATACCATATACCTATAACAATACTTATAAACTTATACATACGTCATACTGCATGACCGACTTCGCGAAAAATTTGGATGTCCTCATTTCTGCCGCTTATATATTTTTGCTTTGTTCTATGGTGCATAGCGTGATGATATTACCCTAAAAGTACTTCCAAGAACTTATCAAAGATATTACATTTTCAATATTCCTACGTGTGTATTAAAATAAAATTCAATATAGCGCCACTATCAATCTAGACTGAAAAACATACTACGAACACATGTTTTCCTTCAAAAGATAAAGATCTAAACTCAATAAATACCTAATCATCCTCGTAATTAGTATTTAATCTAAAAATATCTACTTATACGTATTGTTTCCGCCATATTGTTTTCATTTACGTATACGTACGTGTATCAACTAAGGTTGTACTTGGACTTTGTGATATTTATCACGTAATATTACCTTCGTGAAATCAAAATTGAAGGATTTTTTGTAAATACAATTAAGTATCACATAGTCACCTTTAGTAATCAAACATAAGAATTTAATTAAAGTTACGAATAACTTTTTTTACAATTTCCATTATTGATCGGAACAGAAAAAAAAAATCTGAGCTGCGAATTAATTATGTATCAGGCTAACAATCATCTATACATATAATAAATCTGTAAAAAAACTGTGTCTGTACATTGAATATATTTAAAAAATAATAATTGGGTGGGGTTTAGAAACAGTAATGGAGCACAAATCCAAAAAAAAAATTCTGTCTGTATGTCTGTATGTCTGTATGTCTGTTTGTTTGTACACGCTAATCTTCGGAACTACTGAACCGATTTCAATGATTTTTTCTTTGTTGTGTCAGTATTAAGCCTGGTCAACATATAGGCTATAATTTATCTTCGAAACTTGAAGACCTGATGCAGAACACCAACAGACCAACAAAACTATAAGAGATACAAAAATGGTGCCATGGCAAAAATTGTTTCATATGATGAGCATTTTCAGCTGAGATAATAAATTTTAAGATCTGGAACACCTGATGTGGAACCCCAAGAGCCCAGCTTCTCTGTACCATACACAGGTATGACGTTTTAGCAAAAGTTGTTCAATTTGATAAGCACTTTCTATTGAATTATACAAATTGAAGATCTAAAACACCTGATGTGGAACTCCAGGAGCCCAGCTAGACAATAGCATATAAAGATATGACGTTTTAGCAAAAGTGGTTCAACTTGATAAGCACTCTCTATTGACGTATATACATCGAAGATCTGGAACACCTGATGTGGAACTTCAAGAGCAATAATACACTTGAAATGTATAGAAATGAATGTTATGAAATAGGTGGTATGGTGAATCAAAAAAGTAATTAGTCCGTCTTTTAGATAATCCTAAAATAATGGACACGTATTTTTTCTTTTCTCCTTCTCACAAACAAATAATAACGAAGATATAACTTGAATTTTGTGTTAAGTCACTGCTTAGTAGGTACAAATTTTACATACCTAGACGTGGTGTCACGAGCCCCCACTCTCCGAATTTGTTGCGTTATATCTCATTATTATTTTGTATGTCTCTTCCAGACTTCGGGACTACAGAGTTCCGAATTTTTGGGAGGCAAACGTGGGGCCGAAGCCAACACTCTGAAGCCCTTTTGAGACACCTTTAGTGAAATGGTGAAACAAAACCGACGATTATTCCTTTATACACTATAGAAATGAACCCGAGGACAATCCCCGGTGGACGTCGTTAAAAAAAAGACAATCCCCGGTTCTGTGCTATACCATTGCTAATTGTTGATGAAAACTACTTGGGATATGAGCGGCTGAAGTGTGAGGATACCTCGGCGGATTTTAAACGCAGATTACGCGCTCCCTGTGGGTCACTTACCACGAGGCACCTATCCTCCGAGCAGGGCTACTAACCCTGCTCTAGCGACTCCACTCTGGACGGCCAAGCCAAGCCAGAGGCGTGAGACCTACCCCCGTCATGGTTCACTCCGACCGGCCGGAGATGGGGGACAGTATACCCTCCCTGGAGAACTCAGTATATATAGCCCACCGGGGTCGCTACTCCCCGTCATCAGCCTCAGATATCCTGCGGTGCTTATATCTCATTATTATTGTCGTTATTATCTCAATTATGTTAGAGTCGACTTCCAGTCACGATGCAACTGAGTACCAGTGTTTTACAAGGAGCGACTGCCTATCTGAGCTCCACAACCCAGTTACCCGCTCAACCCAATACCCCTTGGTAAAACTGGTCAGACTTACTGGCATCTGACTACCCATAACGACTGCCAAGAATGTTCAATGACAGCCGGAACCTACAGTTTAAGGATACCAATGACCGTTATTTGGAGGCATCCCCTCCAAATAACGGTCATTCGTCAAAAGTCGTGGTGGCCTAGTGGGCAAAGAACCAACCTCTCGAGTATGAGGGCGCGGGTTCGATTCCAGGTCAGGCAAGTACCAATGCAACTTTTCTAAGTTTGTATGTACTTTCTAAGTATATCTTAGACGCCAATGACTGTGTTTCGGATGGCACGTTAAACTGTAGGTCCCGGCTGTCATTGAACATCCTTGGCAGTCGTTACGGGTAGTCAGAAGCCAGTAAGTCTGACACCAGTCTAACTAAGGGGTATCGGGTTGCCCGGGTAACTGGGTTGAGGAGGTCAGATAGGCAGTCGCTTCTTGTAAAGCACTGGTACTCAGCTGAATCCGGTTAGACTGGAAGCCGACCCCAACATAGTTTGGGAAAAGGCTCGGAGGATGAGGATGATCCCCTCCAAATAACGGTCATTGGTATCCAAAATATACGTAGAAAGTACATACGAACTTAGAAAAGTTGCATTGGCAGGTACTTGCCAGACCTGGAATCAAAGACGTACGCTCATACTTGAGAGATTGGTTCTCTACCCACTAAACCACCACGACTTCCACTAAGTCATCACGACTTTGTTATCTCAGTAACATTTAATGTTTTTTAACGTATTAATACGTGTAATATTTTTGCCACACACAACTTAAATGCGGACTAATTAGAATCACTACTTTTATCCCTATCTTTTGCGGTTCAGTTCTCAGCGTTTTGTTTAGTCTGCTGTGCTTTTGCCGTTGAAGTACAAAAATTAAATATATGAAACGTTTCTAATGGCTATGCGTATTCCGTTGTTTTCAAGTCAACGGGCCCTAAAAATTCAATATCAGACAGTTCAGATCTTTGATTTTGCTGACCCCGTAGTCGCTGGCATAAGGGACTTTATCCGCGTACGAAGTCGCGGGCAGAAGCTAGTTCATAATAAGACTATGTATGTATGTATCTCAAATCAAATAAGTATAATCAAACACAAAAGTGTTGTTTCGTAGGTATATCCAATAACAATTGCGTGATATTCGAGTATAGCGAGATTTACCCTGTTGACATTAATCTTACCTCGCGCTTACGTGCGATCCTACGTGATCTAGGAAATACTTACTGGTAGAAACAAGTGATTTTGTTATTCGCTATAAATTGCCTTCTTTCAATAGCTGTTCAGGAGTACCTAATTCATTTGTCTTTCCCATTTTTAATGTTTTGTAAATAAACATTACAATTTTTTAATCCATGACCCTGATTGAAGGACAAATTGGTATCAGGGCATTTTTTATTTCTCATTTTATTTTGACTAATGGCATTGCTAATTGAGATGTCAATGTTTAATGAGCTTGATCAAAAAAAGATACTTTATCGAATTTTAGTATCCTAACACTTATTTATAGACATAGAAACAAAAAAGGAACAATCAAATAAAGCTCCAAAACTCAGACCTCACACCCACACAATTTTTTTCGTAAACAAATGGCTTGAGTGTTAGCAAATAGTTGCAAATTGATATTTATTCGGCTGGCGCGGTGTCAGCGCTCGCAACACGTTCGCTCACTGATTTATGTCGACATGAATTAGTTAAACGTTTTTTTATTCACTGTACCTACGGAGCGTAAAGCCGTCTGACTCATCGCGATTGAGACCATATATCTAGTTGAAGAAATAAAGTTCAAATTAGCTTTTCTGTTTTTTGTTTGACCTACATACGAATAGATATGTCTCACGGAAGGAAAGATAACGGAGATGCTATGAGGAAGGTAGGTTAGGCGTCTTGTTTTAGGTCAAGCAACGTACTTTAGGCGTGATCAGTTACTAGAACTATAAAACAACCTGTCAAAGATTGGTTTTGATTCACTTGTGATTTTATTTCGAAAATAATGGGCGGGTTTCCTTCTCCCGAACACCCGCATCTTTTGGCGCGCTACTGTCAGAGATTTTGCGTTATGACATCTTCGCTAGTCATTAAGTTCCTCATAGTAGGTATGTCTATAGATACTAATAATATGGTGACAGAAGAAAAAAATACAACGGAAAATTCAATAGAAACAGTTATCTGAGCGATGATTGTTTCCTCAGAGTTACAAACAATAATGTTCATGATTATGACGCGACACGACAAAATGACGCGAATACTGTTGATAAGGAATTAATGCAATATTTTTGTGACACATGTCGTAGGTATTTTGTGTAATACCTGTAAATACAAGCTCGTATAGTTTTTTCTAAACTAATATTATAAAGTTTGAGAGATTATGACATTACAGGGGCTCACCCTCGGATCTCTTAGACTTATTTTGAAAAATACTCTTACCAATAGAAAACAAAGTTATTTGAGAGTATACTTATCAGGTTACGGAAAGCATAAATTTTCCTATAAGAAACGAGTAGTTTAAGATGCCTATGAACTTGCTTTAAATTAAACTTCCCAAGTATACTTGACTCACTTTCCACCGAAGCAAATTTCCGATACGTCCAGCATTCTATGAAAAGTAAATGCAACAAGAGGCTAGAAGTATTGGAAAATACGAGCAATACAATAGCTAGGAACTCAGGTAAAACGAGACGATAACGTTACAAAACGTCTAGTTTGAAATACTCTGAATATTTTATGAAGGCTGCTCTATCATTTCTGCTGTTGACTTTATATTGAAGTAGGAAAGTATAGTGAGTAACGTGTTGTTCGCGGATAGATGAATTTCTAGCTTTTGGGTGACTGTTTTTTTGCACTTGATTGTACAGAGAGGTAGTTAAAACTGCAGCATATACTCTGACATAATTTATCAACGGTCTTCTGAAAAAAGGAAGAGCTGAGATTTTAAATGCATTCATCAATTTAATTTCATAAATTATATACCTTCGTATATAATTCACCAATTAATATTTTTAATTCGATTGCTGACGCAGTGGAAATATAATCATTGTTTTATCTTGTCCACGCAACAACTGTAGATGGTTTTTCCTACGAAAAAAATCTATCAGACATTCTCTTTATCGACCCAACAATTAGCAATACCCTTTAATTTATCAATTAACTTTATTTTCAATGAAAAGCATTCATCATACCATATAGTATATAGGTACATAGCTTAATTATGTACCTACCTATTGGTATTTTATGATTCAGTTTACTCTTATGATTCTTGATATTAAGACTTTTTTTTTATATTTCCTAAATATATCTCTTAATTGTGATCAAGTTTTTAATCACTTTTATTTTACACAGTAGCCTTTCAATCATCACTATAGAAACAGTTATCACGGCACTTCTGACGTTACCAGACTTTTTATCTAGACTGCAGATTATGACGCGCCCACACGTCCATGACGCAAGTCGACGCTAATCTCCATAAGAATGGAGTCGCGGGAGACATCACGTGGCTTTTACGTCAGCAAATAATCTCTAAATCAAAGGAAATTCATAATTTTATGACGTTGGTATCGTGACGCATCGATGACTTTTGTGAATTGTGTAGAATACATTGGCTTTTATTGATAGGTGTCACATTTTTTTGTATAGTTTTGAGGAAAATATTTGTTTTATTATAACCTAATGCAGAGTTTACACGAAGCCAGTTATGCTGGCGCCAGTCCTGCGGAGGTCACTGGCTAGAAAAGAAAATAGACGGGCACTCTATTTTCGCCAGTGCTTGAAAAACTGAGGCAAATTCCAAGCCAGCGATGTTTGCCAGTCTTGTTGGCTTTGTGTAAACTATACTTAAGGCTTGATAGGAACTGACTCGAAAAAATCTTTCTCCCCGAGTGGCTGAGGCTATATAGGATACGGGAAGTAAGTAGTTTTGAGTTGAGAACCTCGGGTGGAACCGCGAGAAGCAACTCGTTAATAATGTTTTGATTGAATTGATATGAAACAATGGATAAGTCGTTAATTTTCCCAATTTCCACGAACATAAATCTCTACCTCCCCATTCATGTTTACGGGTTGTGTAGAACTACTGATGTGGGTAACGATTTGTTGTCAGATTAGATTTAACACACACCTCACGCAAATAATAGAATAGGTATAGGTGTAATAGGAATAGGTGCTGGAAATATCATATTTTCATAATGAATTTAAATAACAGCTTATCAACCAATAGTTGACAAACATATTTAATTTCTGTGTGTCTCATTCTTAATAAAATGAATTATCATCGTCCTTTTTAAGAGGTACCCAAATTATTTCATTTCAGCTGTAATTAAAACATAAATTAGACTAACTTACGATAGAAATAACCGTTTTTCTTACAAAATTTAATTATCTAAATCCTAAGAGTTCGTAAAATACAAACATCTTGGGAGATTAGATGTTTTAATCTTGCAAGTAGCGAGATTGAATATTTTGTTGGAAGATTGCATTTGCTGCGTCGCTTGTAAATAGTTTATAGGTATCTAGGTACCTACATTACTTACCATAACTATACAAAGTATTTCATAACCCTAAATAAATGTAACTGAATTTAAAATAGCGTTTTCAGTATTTGTTACTAACGTGTTTTTTACTTTATTTTCATTTTATTTTATTTTTTAATATTATTTTATACTTTAGTTAACTGTATTTTTAAGTTTTTATTTTTCATTTTAAATTTAAGTTTACGATTTATGTAATTGGCTGCTAAAGCCGTGTAAGTCGAATAAATAAATAAACAAATTGGCAGCTAAGTGCCGCGCAATAATAGACCTTTTTCACATGACAATAAAGACGCTGATAAATTATCAAATCCCTTGTTGGCCCTTAAAACCAATGCAGTGTTTACCTACAGCTTATTGAATTTAGAAAACTGTATTTCAGTGAAAATTGCAATTTAGTTAGTATTTTCTATATTCTGAGCCACAATTTTCACAAACAATTTCAGCATTAACCTTGAAATAGTTCAAATATTATTATATGCAATGTAATCAACTGTTTACTGGAAAATTATGGTAAATTCAAATCAAATTACTCGAAATAACTAAAATGTTCATCAGTATGTGCAAATATTCGACATTGCTATTTTTGGTCCCAGCAAAATGGATAAATTTTAACTATATTACGTTTTAACCAAGTTCATTATAAAATATAAATAATATTATGATCCCTACCAAAACAATATTCATGTTGATTCATCATCATCTCAGCCATAGGACGTCCACTGCTGAACATAGGCCTCCCCCTTAGATCTTCACAGATACCGATTGGAAGCGACCTGCAACCATTGCCTGAAGAAGCTGGATGCAGGTCGCTTCCATGTTGATTGAACAGTATTAATAATTGGTTTAAAGAGAATGTCTTTAAACAAATAATTTAACACTTTTTTCTACAGTTGAAATAAAAATACAACTATGTTTCCTTTGTCTGACAAATATGTATGTATTAAACAGAAAAGTGCTCGAATTGCCCTATTGTAACCTTTTATGCACTTTTATGCAGGTTTATTACTCTAGTAATAAATTAAATTTAAAAATATCATCAGAAATGAAACAAAAGAACTCTGCATTAAAAATAATTGTGTCTAATTTCTACAAATGTTATTATGAAAAATGTTTAATTAATATTAATTTTATTTTTTCCTTTTATGTCTGGCTCCGTGAAGATCAAAGTAAGTGTTATGATTTTAAAAATACCTGCATGTGTAAACCCTTTAGTTTTACCAGTTAAATTACTATCAAGTTTTATTAAGGTACTTTCAGTAATAAGTTTTCTTAAATAAGTAGACTATTTACATATCTTTTCTGCGGTAAAAAATTGCATATGAAAGATGCACCTTTATTAATTTCAACGTATAATATTTTTGATTGCAAGGTTTAATTGAATTACATAATTAATAAGTTTGTTTTTCTTCTTCAAAATGGAATTATTAGATCAACCTTCCCGATTTGAAATAAATTGCTCGTATCTTCATAATCTAACTATCTTATACCTAGACGATGTACGCGATTAATTGATTTATCAATCAATATTATAATTCCATTCACAACCACTATATGTATGTGTATAATATGTATGTATATGTATAATATTCAATTGAATCTATTTGAAGGATAATTTAATTGACGTAATTCAACTAGTTAATTTATTAAAGGCAATAATTGGTCAAAGATTAATTGAATGAATTTGTTATTGCAACTAATTTTATGGTTTAATAGATGGATAAATAATAATTTGTGTATTTCATAACATAGAAAGTAAAACAAACGGAAATTGTTATATGTCAATGAGCGTTATTTATTTATATATTTAGGCAAATATTTATTACTACCTTTTTAATTAAAGGAAGTACATATCCGTTACTTTTGACAGATTAGAAAGTGGATGGATATTTATTTTAAATATTGCTAGTTGCTTCCCGCTTTGAATACCTTGTAGAATTCATCATCATCAGCCTATCGCAGTCCACTGCTGGACATAGGCCTCTCCAAGTGCACGCCACTGAGATCGATTTTCGGCTGCTCGCATCCAGAATCCTTGTAGAATTAGTAGTACTAAATGCGACAGATAAGTATGAGATCGTGAGTTCAACTTCTTAGGAAAGCTTTTTATATTAATAAATTTCCAATAAGCATATTTTTGGTATGTATGACTGACATCACCTTTAAAAACTTATGGAGGATCTCCGAAAGTTAATTTGAAAGAATTTAAAACATTAATTTTGACTTAAAATCTGCCTAGAAACTAGACCAAAATCATTGATTAATAAATAAGTCTTAGTTTAGATCGTGGACCATTCACTATAGCAGTTTGACACAAAAGCTAATGAGTGTCAATTATAACCATTTCGTGTCTATTGTTCTGACTTCAAGTTGAGACAACTCATAATTATCTGAGTCTTTATTAATACTGATTCGAACTGGGTAACTATTGTTATGAATTTATATTAATATAATATTATAGTTTGTTTGTTTATCCGCGTTCAAATCGCGAATAATACTGGCCCAATTTCAATTATTATTTTAATGTATGATAACACGTTTAACGTTTATCGAGGAAGACTACTATTTATTTGTGTTAAGAAAGTAGTTCTCTCTAAACGTGGGTGAGTCCAAGAGGAACAGCCAGTTTTTTTTTTAGAAATCATGAAAATCAATGTTACTTACTTCACATTACCTTTTCACCTAGAAATAAGTTTATACATGCAACCTGGAACTCAATAAAACACGAATAGCACATGCTTTTATTGAATTCAATGTAAAAAACTTCCCTATAACGATACCGCTTGAACAATAATTGAATCAGATTTAAAAATACCAAGACCTCATATCATCTGCTAGCAAAACAATAAAAACTTAAAACTTCCATTTAAACTCCAATTTTCTTTCTAAATTGCTCTTCACAGCTAAGGAACGTAAGCTATAATCGGATCAAAAAGGCACTCATGCGAGGCCGCAAGACCTCCCGAGACCCCCTATGACTGGCAACACCCCTGGGAACTATCCTCGTATCTAGTGCAGAGATGGTGAACCTTTATTGTCTTATAGGCCATATTTTAAGAGTGTGAAAGGATAGCTAGAGCGATCCTTCTTGCAAATCTATACTAAAATTATACAGAAGAAAGGTTGGTTTGTTTGCTTGAACTGGCTAAAGTCAGGAACTATAGGACCGATTTGTCAAATTTATACAATGTTATATACTTAGCCCATTTATCGAGAGATGCTATGGCGACTTATTATCCAAGCTAGTTCATATGAAGTAAATAGGTAAATTAGGCATTTGAGTAAACTTCGGGAAAATTCTTATATAAATGCAGCCCGAAAGTTATTGTACCATTTTTAAACTTGCAACTGAAATGCAATGATGAGCCTAAATTATCCTGGTATCACCAGTAGTTGGCCATCCCTGATCTAGTAATACTTCATTCAACCGCGTGAGATAACCCAGGGGATTTCTTCAGACAGATAGGCTATTTATGAGTGCCCTAAATACTTTTGTAGGCTTGTGGGCTTTGTTATCTGTAGATAAATAGTTTATCACGCGTAGGAGGAAGTGACTCAATTTGATTATGCCTTTTTGCTTAAGTATTTCTACTTTTGTATAAGCTACTTAAGGCATTTCTCGATACTTCGGTTAGACTGAAATATTTTGTCAAACAAATACCAGGCTCAGTGGGTCCTGAGTCTAGTGCGTTCAAACAAACTAACTCTTCAGCTTTATAATATTTTAGGAGTTCATTTCATTTGAGACTTCTTTAAATCTTATCATCTATTAATAAGAGACCCGATTGATTTTAATAATTTCAGAGAGAGGTCACTCGATATCTAGGATTTCTAAGAAAATCATTTTGATTGAATTAAAGAAGCAAGATACCTTATCTTATAAAATCAAGTGGCTTATACTTGGATCTCGATATAATCAAGATATCTTGATATACATCAGGGCTACTATGTATAGCCCAATATATATATAATATATGTAATAACTTATACAGAAGACAGTTTCCTAAAAGTGTCGTATCTTTATCATATTTCTATCTAATAAAGGGGCCCCAAGAACTCCATCATTATAATTCTCAATTAAATAATTCAAACTCGTATCCTAAGTTTTTCAATTCGGCGATTTACTCATAAGTAAATATAATTTTACTTACGCTTAGGTATTCATGGCCGTATTTCATATTTATTTATTTTTGTTCATGAAATAAAAAGAAACAATACCTAAAAGTAAATAATATTACAACATTAACAAAAAAAAAAAGAATCCCAAGATTTTTATAGAAACATATTTTCACTACTAAACGATGAAGGCCTATATCATGGCTATTTTGCCTGTAATTCAGCATATCGAAGCAACCCGATCGTATCGAGACGAATCAAATGACGCAAATAAAATGGCAGTCTTAACCCCTCACCCACGCAAAATAATAACCAAGCATTATCAATACTTACCTACGCATTCAAGGGTTGACCTTGACCTTGACTTCAGCATAAAAGGGTGGCTTATAAGGTCACGATCCTTCACTAAATCATAAGTGCACGCAGTATAGCGTAAAAACATTGATAGAAATAGAAAATAATGGACGGACCAATGTTTAGAGTAGCGTGAGTACCTACGTATGTGTGATGTGCGTGATGGTCTGTGTCTAAAATGACCTTGACCTTCGACTGACAGTCCGAAGGTCATAAGTTCAAATTCAGGCAGGTGCATTTTTTATGCTATTGCTAAAAAAAATACTTCGTACCTTCGGGGTATTCAGTAATTGGTAAGATCAACAAAATGGAGGACGCTGTTAAATATTTCAACTTTAGATTCATCTCTATTATCTCGCATTTTTTTACAAAAAAGTATATTATATTGATTCATTTCTCCTGTCCACGTAGACAAAGTCACAGGTAAAAGCTAGTGGAACTTATTAAATCATGCTGACCGATGGAAATATTAAATTCACTTTGTGAAAGTTTCCCATCGGTCGGTCTAATAAGGTTTCCAACTTCTTACTTAGCAATGGGAAGTTCAAAAGAGGCACTTATATAATGAGAATATTGTATTATACCGAGTGTATTTATGGAGAAAGTATATTGGGAATGGAATAAAAGGAAATTACTTCTTGTGTTAACGATTAAGTAATAGTTTTGTCGGTGTACAATTATAAGTAACAACTGCGATCAACAAGTTCGAAAATTTGAGTTTTCTTTTGATGTTCCATGTGTATATTTTTTAGATTTTATAATTAAACGGCAATTTTTTTATAAGCTGTATTTTGATGGTCTTTTTGAGCACTGTGCCATCTTATTTCAATTAAAAGTCATATTGACCCCTTATGCCAAATACGCAGGTGATACCACAAAATATTGAATTTCTACACTGTACAGTGAATTGAGGGTAGTATTAAGTGCAAGTAATGTTAATGTATATTACACAGAAGTATCTCTTTGCAGAACAGGTCGCCGCCGCCCGCCAACATCCCCAATGCTATGCTGTACTCGCCGCCGGAGCCGCTAGAGGTGAGCATACTTGTACATTTTTATTTATTTATTTTCATACATATTAAAACGAAATAGCTTATGGTTATATGAGCCCAGAGATTTAAACTGTACCTACCCCGATTCCACATCATAATGATAGTATCCCGATTGTCAACTGTCGACAACAGCGGCTGTTCTCTAGGAGTTAAGCTAGCTAAGCAGATATACTCAGTGAACAAGCATAGGGTGAGTGTCCAAAACCAATCGGACGAAAGCTAATTTATTCGCCATATTTTTTTGAATAATTTGTCACTGAAGATGATATGAAGACAATACTCGTGTAAGCAAGGTAGACCAACCACAAATAATTACAAACTAGAGTACTAGAGTAACATGTCATCTGAAATGTAAAACAAGACTATAAAGTGGGCTATAACAATGAAAGACTACCCTTCAATTACCACTTACGGTCCGTAGTACTGGCTTGATTAAAATGTTACTCCTTACCTACCTTTCACATGTACGTAGTAAGTAAAGAACTACCAGACATGAAATATTCATTTCGCTATTAAAATTAATCAATGTGAGATTTTAGATTGTAGGTCCTAATATTATCACACACATATCATACTTTGGGATTTGTCTATAATTTGAACCTAAGAGTGAATATGAGACAGGAAACCGTGTGCTGTGGCACTCTCATCATTTCCGAATCTGAAAAAAACATGCATGTCATAACCAGTTTTTACACTAAAAATGTTGCACAATTTTAAACTAAGTTATCTAGCTTCACCCTGAACCATAAAAAACAAAAATCCTATCTGAATATTCACAACCACGTAGCAACATTTTTTTAGTTTTTGCTAAAGCTATGAAGTTGTGTTACCAACTGACATTAGCAATTAACACTAGCAACACTGTTAATTAAAATATTTTAACACAATCTGTGGTAACGCGATGCGGAGGCTTTTAATTGGAGTAAAAATTCAAAATGGCTTCCGTTGTGGGTATTCCGGCTTATGTTTCAAAACGTGCTAACCACACACTAGGCCTAAGTTCACCGACGATATAAATGTTAATTTTTACGTTCAACTTTCTTTGAAAATGCATCTGTTTGTGTCCTTGAACAAAATAATCCCAGGAACCTATTTGAAAAAAAAAACAGTGTTAGATACCTGTTGTAACATCACTAATTAGTAATACTAATTAGTACGTCACTAATATAATAACTTCCGCTATGATCTGTCATCTGTCTTTTTCCATATCTTTGGTATGGGTCGACTATGTAACTGTGGTACAGTGAATGTGTGTTGTGAAATAAAACTCAAGTAACCCAAGATCAAGGACTTTCATTTATATTACATGGTGTCAGAAGTCAAAAAGAACTCAAGTCAAAAAAAAGTCGAAGTCTGGAAGATAGTCGGTCGCGAAAATGGACCAGTCGAGTTCCGAGCCATGCGGCGTGGGCGACCATAATGGCGTCCAAGGCCTTAACAGCAAAATAAAATCACTGCAAATTTCGTCAGATTCCACAAATAATAATGCGGAGGCGTGGAAACGCTGGTGGCAGCAGTTGGAGCTGTATCTGTTGGCCACGGGTTTGGATAAGGCACCCGAAAAGCGTAAGATAGCTATCTTGTTGCATCTCATAGGTGAAAAGGGCTTAAATATATTCAATACTTTCAACCTCACCATTGAGAAGACCACGCTTGCCGAAGTCAAGTCCAAATTTCAAAATTTTTTTGAGCCCAGAAGGAACATAACCATGTGCCGTCACATGTTCTTCACGAGAAAGCAACAGAAATCCGAGTCGATCGAAGGATTCCTAGCAGATCTGGAGAACAAAAGCCAAGATTGTGAATTTGGAACACTCAGGGAATCGCTTATCAGGGATATTTGCATTGCAAATCTGCATATGGATTTAGCGCATGTACGTCAGAGACTACTCCAGGAACCTGATCTGACATATCAGAAGATGCGAGAACTGGCAACAACACTGATCGTCGCACAGCAGGATGCTGAAAAAATTGTCAGTAGTTCCAACGTTGAAAAGTCAGAAAATGTCATGCATCTACGTCGGAGGAGCCGTAGTCGAGGGGATCGTCGACAGCGAGCTTCACCAGTCGGTCAGCAGGGTTCTGGCGCAGGGAAGTCTCCCAACCCTGAAAGGCGCTCGAGGACGTGTAGCCGTTGTGGGCAATCTCACCGCTACAAGTGCCCAGCGCAAGGAGTCAAATGCAGGTCATGTAAATCATTTGGTCATTTTGCTAAATATTGCTTCAAAAATAAAAATATCAGTCATTTAGAGTCGTTTAATTCAAGTCATAGTCATAATAATAATCAAGATTATTTTGTTGGAATTTTAAATAGTCATAGCTCCAGTCAAAGTCATAAGTCTAATTGTCATTTAAAGTCATATAACAGTCACTATAAACATGTCAAGTCAGCAAGCACACATTCACTGTACCACTTGTCTCCACCACCACAATTTACACACATTCTTAGTCAGTCACAGTCAGGGAATGATTCCGGTGATGACATTGGTGTCATTCCTGATCTCACCGAGACTCATATTGTCAGTCTGTCTAACAAGTCCAAATGTAAATTTCTAGTTTCTGAAGTCTGTTTTTTAGGTTATGTCTTTAGTAAAGATGGTGCAAGGGTTGACCAAGAAAAAGTAAAAACAATTGTCAATATGCCTACACCACAAAATGTCAAAGAATTGCAAAGAATATTAGGTATGATCAATTATTTAGGTCCCTTTATTAGCAATTTGTCAGAAAAAACTCAAATTTTAAGAAATCTTTTGAAAAAAGATGCAGTCTGGTCTTGGGATGAAAATCATAATAAATGTCTTAAGAGTTTAATAGATGAAATTACAAAGTCACCGGTTTTAGCTCACTATAACCCCAATATTCCATTAGTCTTGTCAGTAGATTCGTCTAAGTCAGCATTGGGAGCAGTCATTTTACAAAATAATAAACCCATTGCTTATAGTTCAAAAACATTAACCACAACTCAGTCTAGGTATGCACAAATTGAGAAAGAATTGCTTGCAATTCAATTTGGTTGTGAAAAATTTCATCAGTATGTATATGGTCATAGAGTCACAGTTCATACAGATCATAAACCATTAGTCTACTTATTTGATAAACCATTACATGATGTACCAGCCAGGTTACAGCGAATGATGTTAACTTTACAAAAGTATGACTTGAAAGTCATACATGTCCCAGGTAAACAAATGTTTATATCTGATACCTTGTCTAGAGCTGCCTTAAAAGATTATTATATACCAGAAAATGAGTCAGAAATAACTTGTCATGTCAATTTAATGTATTCAAATTTAGCAGTCACTAAAGATTACAGCACAAAATTGTCACAACATACTAATAAAGATGAAAGTTTGCAATTGTTAAAGAAATATTATTATGAAGGTTGGCCAAAAAGTAAAAGTAAAGTCAGCCAATTAGTCAAACCATATTGGAATATACAAGCTGAAATTCATGTCGTAAAAGATTTGTTGTTCAAAGGTTCAAAATTGATAGTACCACAGTCTATGTATAAGGAAATGTTGGATAAAATTCATGAAGGTCACCAAGGTATAAACAAATGTCTTAAATTAGCTAGAGATTCTTTATATTGGCCAAACATGTCAGTTGATATCAAAAATTTAGTAGAACAATGTCTTATATGTGCAAAATTCAAACCTTGTAACCAAAAAGAACCATTACAAAATTTTGAGATTAATAAGTATCCATGGCAACAAGTTGGTATTGATTTAATGTATATTGATAACCTTTCTTATTTAATTGTTACAGATTATTACTCTAAATACATAGAGATAGCTTTGTTAAATAAAAATAGTACAGCCAAAAATGTAATTACACATTTAAAGTCTATTTTTGCCCGTCATGGTATACCTTTGTCATTAGTGTCTGACGGTGGACCTCCTTTCCAATCTTTAGAATTCAAGAATTTTTTACATGAATGGGACATAGAACATATTATTACTAGCCCATATCATGCACAGTCAAATGGTCAAGCAGAAAGTTCAGTCAAAATTGTAAAAAATATGTTGAAAAAATGTAAAGAAAATTCGTCTGATCCTTATATAGCCTTATTACAATATAGAAATACACCTAAAAATAATTTACCATCCCCAGCACAACTGTTAATGTCTAGGAATTTAAGAGATAATGTTCCAAAGTCATATAAAAAATTAAAACCAAAGGTTGTAAAATTTAAAGATTACAAAGAATGTGTAAACAAGAATAATGTCAATAAGTCAAAATATTATAATAGAAATTCTAAGCCTTTGTCATTCTTGTATCCTAATGATCATGTCTACTTTAAAAGAAAACCAAATTATAATTGGGAACATGCCATTGTCAAGCAAAGGCTGGCAAATAATAGGTCATATGTCATTGAGGATGTCAATGGAGTTAGGTATAGGAGAAATAGAATTCACTTAAGGCATAAGTACTCTCCTATGCTATCCAACTCGTCGTCGTCGTCGTCATCGTCGCAGGGGAGAGAGGATGGTGACAGTCAGAAGGCTGGACCTCAAGAACTCTCATCTCAATCCTCAAGTAGTCAAATTGTCACACGTTCAGGTCGATTTGTAAAGCCTTCTCGTAGGCTAATAGAAGAAATAGATTAAGTATATAATTGTAATCTAAATTAAGTCATAATTAAGTAAAAACCTTTGTCTATCATAACTATGTATAATAAAGTCAATTTTTGTCAAGTCAGTCCATAGTCTTAAGTCTATTGTTTGTCAAGGGTTAATTTAAACTTAACAGGGGGGATGTTGTAACATCACTAATTAGTAATACTAATTAGTACGTCACTAATATAATAACTTCCGCTATGATCTGTCATCTGTCTTTTTCCATATCTTTGGTATGGGTCGACTATGTAACTGTGGTACAGTGAATGTGTGTTGTGAAATAAAACTCAAGTAACCCAAGATCAAGGACTTTCATTTATATTACAATACCTAGTCCATTTGTCTAGTTTTATCCCGGCGCGCGAAGTAGCTCCCACGAAGTAGTAAACGCATAAAATGTATGAATGAACATTATTTTGATGACTACGCCACGCGTCTGGCTCACTCAATATAATATCATAGCAACCAAAATTAATTCTACATAATCTACTGAAAAATCTTTTATTTTAACATACAAAGACCTTTTATGCATAAAGAAAAATTCAAGTTACGCATAGAATTAATATTTATCCAAAATTATTCTTACAAAAACGACATTAACATACAATATCTCAGTAATAACAATTTGTAATAATTTCCGCTTGACAGACGATATCTTCAGAAAATTACAGCTCCATTCAAAGCGCTTATTTTCTATTCTTTCATTTACCTGTTTCTTTCTGAAGAACTTGAAGGAAAGAAACGTCTTTTTAAACGTTGGCGACATTTAAACAGCGTTTCTTTATGTTTTTATTTAGAACTTTTTATTTTTTAATCAACGCTTTTTGGAAAGTCACTTGTGAAATATTTCACGGGTTCTAAGATTTTTACAATGACCAACATATACTAAATACAAAATGGTGAATAAATAAAATGAACTACAAACACAATCACATAAATATCTTCAGCAATATCTCAAGAATTGCCAAAATTCGCAATTATTCTCAAAATACCGATATATTATTGGAAGCCAAGATAATTTCTCTTATAAATCGAGTCCTTCGCACCGACTAATTGATTTACGTCGCCATAATGACGTTTCCACTTAAATTTCGGACCCTAACATCAATCAATAAAGTTCCTGTAGGCATTTCCTGAAAGGAAATTTGAAATTAATTAATTTCTGTTGTGTTTTGTTTGCTTAAATGCAAATTAAGGGGTTCTTAAATTGCAATTAAATACTTTAAGGCCAATATTGAAGTATGATCATTCCTTGACCTAATTACACCAAAAATAGCTTAAATACTTTTTTTTTAAACACGAAAAAGATATAGAATCTCCTTCATTCTACGTATCAATTTACCTAAACGTGTAGCTATTTCTACGTTACACAGGGAACATGATGGAACATTGTAAGGCCTAACAATAGGCACCTGAAGGCCTATTCTGACAATCCCAATACATTGAAACACGCCATGAATGAAGAAATCGTTCATTGAATGAATTCACCCTGTTGAATGAATGAGAATAGATTCGAACGAAACAAAAGTAGCTGTCAGTACTTTTGGTTTTGAAATTGGAACAAAGAGTTGTGAAAATGAGAAGCCGTGTAGATGTTTGTTTGAATTTTAAAATAAGAACGTAAACCAGCAACACGTAGTGAGAATTTAAAAAGGCTCTTACTATCGTAGGTAGGATATGGTCAATGCTCCTTTTGTTAAATAATATAAGATCCACATGTACCCATATTCGCAAAAATAAATAAGTTTGAGTATGAGTTCGTAATTCTTCTTGCGCAGTCGGATAATAAACAGCCTTACTACAAAAACTTAAACATCTGTTGAACACTTGTCTAAAAAAGTGTGGCTGCAAAACGGTCCTTATTTCGACGTCATAATCTGATATTTTTTAGACAAGTGTTCAACACACGTTTAAAAGATTTTGTCGTACAACGAGAGTATCTATTTCTTCGATATTATATAGAAATTCAATTATAGAATAAATAAAGCATTTATCTTGCCTTGATTGACATGGGATGCCAAATAGCCGTAAAAAGAAATATTGCACTCACTTGCACAAGCGACTATATATTACATGACACTCGTATCATCTTATTAATTCGAGACTGTAAGTTAAACCATAGTCAAATTATCACATTACAACGATTATTTTGTCAACAGTTACTATGCGTGTTCCCGGAGCGAACATCGCGCGTTTGCGCGGCGGCGTGCGGAGCGGCCGCGCGGGTCGGCGGCGAGGCGCGGTCCGTCCGCACCGCGCGCGACGCACTCGACGCGTTGCGGCGCGACTCCGACGCGAAGCAGCCGCACGTCATCGTAGTTGATGCAAGACAGCCGCAGACGTTGGACGCACCGTTATTGGCAAGGTTAGTACTTAAATTGTTTATAGTAGTATGTCTGAAAAAAGACTTATTTCCTGTGTATAGTAAAGACGTTGGTCCTAGGTAAATAAATTAATTTTACGACTGTAATATAATACATATTTTCGTTATGTTTATAAAATACTTTGATTGATATAATTAGCGAACCTTTATGTATAGCAGTTTGTTACTAATTTGATTATGCGTAAATTATTTCATGCGTAGTTGAATTATTTATGTGGTTAACATAATGATACTGGGAAATGCAAACGCCCACTGTCTACATAAAAATATCTACATAACTCTATTTGCATGACTTTATAAAAATATCTATGCCCAGCGCAGCAACAAAAATATTTCCACAACAAACGAACCGCGAAGGCGGTCAACAAAAGTTAATACCATCGAGTCAATCTCCATTACTATCATGAGAGCAACTTGTACGCAGCGGTGTACGGAACACAATTTGCGTCCCGTCCGCGCGCCCATGTTAAATTGGACGTGCCGTGACGTGCACCACGCACCGACAAATTGAAGTGCACGCCAGCCCGCCCGCTTGCAAATAAACAACCTTCTATAGCTACGTATGGACTGCAAACTGTAATAGGGTTAAGCTTTTAACGTCCAAAACTTAATACTGTTGCGGGGGGTTCTAGTTTCCACCTATGTTTGGCAGGACGAGCTATCCAGTCCATCGGGTCTCTTAATGAAAAGTGGCTATCTACTAGCCTTTAGGTGCTCAAAGGTTTTCAGTTTCGCAAATAGTGGAAACATGCATTGAAAGTTGACGCAACGCAGAAGTCATTATTCATTAGAAATTGCAGCTACGCCCTTCTGCGTCCGTCGCGCTGTGCATTGCGCCAATTAATAACATGCAATGAAGGGAAAGACTTGCGATGTGTTTGACCTTGTCTATATGTGTATCACATGTGGCAATTTTCACATAAATAGCTGTATAAAAATGTTCTAACTTGCGTTTATTCGAATGCTAAGAAAGGAAGACCATGTAGTACCTACCTTGCATGAGCTTTGATTTGGGTATCATAAGTCACCTGGTGCAGTATATTAAACCGGTAATATTACAGGCAGTCTGCATTCTACCAGCTTCAAATCAGCCGTTTTATAGCAAAAAAATCCATCAAAAATTGACCACTGAATTTTTTTATACGTTCCATATAATGGACAAAAAAATAAATA
This sequence comes from Helicoverpa zea x Helicoverpa armigera, assembly GCA_033682625.1. Lineage (NCBI taxonomy): Eukaryota > Metazoa > Arthropoda > Insecta > Lepidoptera > Noctuidae > Helicoverpa > Helicoverpa zea x Helicoverpa armigera. The sequence continues at coordinate 7,562,120 of JAWIIS010000011.1, forward strand.
GTTGTAAGCACACGCATCCATCGTCGCGAAACTCGCTCAAAGTTTGCTCTCCCAATATTTTCGGAGTCCATATTGAATGTTTACTTGAATACAGAATGTTGACAACACCACTCGTTTATTTAAAGCTACAGATTTGTTCAAATATTTTTGTTTTGCATTATGTGGTGTAGTGATATTGATAGTTTGCTGTGATTGACTGAAATGTTTCCATGGATTTATTTATACGTTTTAGTGATTTCGCCTTTATCGTCATCAAAAGCCTATTAAATATTAGTCCGCTGTTATGCATAATCCGTTAGGCCTATAGGTACCATAGATTTATTTAATAGTTACCTACTCACGTTTGTCATACCGCTCAGTCTTCAGATTACCCAACATCTGCCTCTCTCTCTCTCTTTCTCTGTTTTGCAGACATCCTTTGTAAACTTTTATGTCGGAGTCTCACAAATATGTCAAAATATTATGTAGTAAATAAAAAAAGACAGTCACATCACTCGATTCGCCGAACATCGTGTTAACGGCACTTTTCAACTAGACTCGTAAGTCATACCTACACTGAGTCACAGCAGTATATTTTGCAAAATCTTGGCACAATTTCAATACCCTGTTATCGATGCTAAATCAAACATTTAATAGCTCTAGCAATTATAAGTTTTGTTCCTAACTTCAGTAAGTTACGATCCAACTCTTCCCTGGTCGGTGCCAAAGATTGCCTGTAAACCAGTGCACTGAAACTTAGATTTCAGGAGGATTTAGTGCAATCTTCGATCAGGACTGAACCCGTTATCTGGCCGGAATTTGTTGCTATTCAAAGCTCTGTTCTAACTATGGCAATTTAATCTGGATAGTAGTTTCTAGAACGGGTACGGTTTGTATAAGTTTACTGTAAACAGATTTGGTTTACACGACAGATTTCCAAAAACACACTGCATAAATGTTTACCTATATTTTGCAACCAAAGGTGTAGACTGACCTATTATTTTAATAAAGAATAAATTCCGTCCAATATTTTGTTTCTCTTCTTCTTCTTCTTCAAATTATAATGAAAGCAAATCATTTCCTTACTTTCACACTTCAACTAAAGTAATTCCGATGTTACAAGACCTTTTCAAAAGTTAACGTAATTGGACCAAATTGAATCAGGTTCATTCAATATCGGATGAACATCGGAGTTCTCGCTAAATTCTGTTTAATCTTTGTCGCTTTTTCGTCATTAGCATTCTTTCTGTCATCTTTAAATGGGCCATTAATAAATATGGAGCAATTGAATTATTTATCCGTTCTAATATTTTAACAGTCAAAAGTCATTGGCACTTTCTTTTTAAAACCATTAGGTATTTCTTTTGCAAATAAGTCTAAATAAATAGAGAGGATCGGGATAATGTAATTAATTCTAAGAATCATATTCCATTACTAGATTAAATATTTAATTTGATTTCGGTTTCCTTATTATCCAGTCTTACTTAACTGTAAATGGAAATAAGATAAAAGGCTGAATAAAAAGCCTATTTTATATCTTTCAGTAGGTACATTTAACTTCTCATAAAATGAGGCCACAAATTAATGTAAAATTAAGGCTTTATTTCCCATTAAATAAATCCCAAACGTTACCCCTACCGTAATACTTCAAAAATTTCCCATAGATTAGCAAACTCTATAGATAGAATTTAGTCGTTGGCTCCATATCATTTACGTCAAGGAGTATTTAATACCCAAATCTCCCGGGCAACTAGCCCATCGATTATTGCTAATTGCCTCTTACTTGGAGCTAATTTCAGACCATTACCTTTGATAGAATAATGAGCGTGATGTCAGTCTACTACAAACTACCACAGCCTTGGAATATTCTAGAACACGCTATTATCAGCGTTACTTTTATGTCAGGTGGCTAAACTACATTTTGACATTCAAATGTGTCAGTAATGTTATTTTCAAGCCTACTTTGTGAAATGGAAATTCTATTTCGGTATTTTTTTATAAATGTAATATTCTTCTTTGGTTATTTGTACGCAAATAATAGCCTTTTAGGTTTACGATCTGCTTGTTTATTTTTCGCGTTATTGTGTAACCTATATTTGGGTCAATTTTGAGCACACTACGGTCGTCAGTATGGACAAATAAAGGAGGTTTTGTGTCACGATTCGCCCCAATATTTTGTATTCCCCTTCCACACAAGATTTCCATTAACGCCCTCAATGTATTATCCCTTTCATGAAGTTGTAGCCGAGGGTTTGGAATTCAATTCGCGTTGAGGACAACTTTGTTACGTCCAATCCTGCTGAGATTACCGGTACTTCCTTTAAAGAAATTGACAGAAAATCTTACTGGAACCAAAAAATCTTTATGGTAATCCAAACTTAGAACGATTTGATACGGTAAGATGCCATGTCATAGATTATTCAAATAGTCACTCAGACGTCACATAAAAGCGTTACACTCAACAAAATATTGGCGGGAAATCGTCGCCATTTTGTACGTAACATACACATGTTATGTTCCGACACTTATTCCAAACATTTCATTTCCTACATTTTTGTACGTTACTAGGTCGTCTACGTTGACAGTAAATGCCATATTGCCAAGATTTAATATTTTTCATATACAAGTTTCTGACATGTAGGTATAGATAGAAATCCTAACTTCATAGGTGATTTATTGTTGCTGAATTGATTTGTATGTACATACATACAACCTAGTCGTGGTGGCCTAGTGGGCAAAGAACCAACTCTCGAGTATGAGGGCGCGGGTTCGATTCCAGGTCAGGCAAGTACCAATGCAACTTTTCTAAGTTTGTATGTACTTTCTAAGTATATCTTAGACACCAATGACTGTGTTTCGGATGGCACGTTAAACTGTAGGTCCCGGCTGTCATTGAACATCCTTGGCAGTCGTTACGGGTAGTCAGAAGCCAGTAAGTCTGACACCAGTCTAACCAAGGGGTATCGGGTTGCCCGGGTAACTGGGTTGAGGAGGTCAGGCAGGGCAGTCGCTCCTTGTAAAGCACTGGTACTCAGCTACATCCGGTTAGACTGGAAGCCGACCCCAACATAGTTGGGAAAAAGGCTCGGAGGATGAGGATGGATGACATACAACCTACATTTCTACATATACTTACGAGTACTTTGATTATTTCATAAAGCACCCCAAAGTTAATAAGACTTTCAGAATAGAGGAGCGATTGCGAATATTCAACGTCGAATCGACATTTAATCAAGTAAACTTTTTAACCCATTCATTCATTTATGGTTTGTCGAGTCTGTTTTATAAGTACCTACTTTCCATAACTCGCCATGATTTCCTGAGTGAATTCATCGCAATTTTCTACTTAAAGTTAAAAGAAAAGAGAACCTTTTAGCACAGCTATTTATGTGAAACATTAATGACGACAGTTAGTGACAATTTTCCGAATTCTTTTTAAATATTAACGCGCATTGCAAATGGCCGGAGCGTCGCGTAAGTGGATTATGAGATTTTTTCATCTTCTTTTTTATGTGACAAAAAATGTTTCCCTGTCAGAGATGTCAAAAGATTTTCGTGATTTTTAATCTGCGTAATATTTTTTTGGGAATTGTATGTCACTCTCACGTTTTACTCTGAATAGTAAAAAGCACAAATCTGTATACATATGAGTACCTAGTCACTTAGTAAGCCAGTTTTAAATATTTTATGTTAGTACCAAATTCGCCTTCTTAATGTTATTTTTTTGTTTTGTATAATTTTCCCTCATAATTTTTCACAGTTTGTTCTTTTATATAACAATTCTCAATAGGAACTATTTATTTAACTTCCAAAAATTGCAGGCCAGTTAACTCACAATAAAATTAGTGGCCATAAACAAATTCCATGCTATAAACTGCTAATAAAACTGAATCCTGGAAAAGCCCACAATTACCGCTTTTGGACGTGCACCAAGTTTTTTTTTTTCAATTATAATGGAAGGCGCACGCAATCAGGCTGCTATGCATGCGACCGCGACATGCAAGCGCAGCCACGGGACGGAGTAATGCCTTTGTTTTTGCACTATGGTTACATACACTAGTGCTGGGTCAGCAGCAGTAAGATTTTTGACATGTATATTCTACTACTAAATAATTTGTCTTAATGTTGTTGGCGTTTTAGACAACTATTTATTTCAACTCAAAACGCAACAAACTCTTATTTTATTGTTTTATTTTTGAAAAAAAAATGATGGATATTATATCATTAGTTGCTCTTTATTTAAATGGCAGTTCCATTGAAAATATAACCGCATCTGTTGATACTAAAATTAAATACAAAAATATCGTTTGCATAAATATAATACTAGAAATTCCAAAATAAGCCCACACCATTTCGAAATTAATTGAAAACATTATCAATTTCCATAACTACAATCGTTTACAATAGGAATAAATATTAATATTCTGAAATGTCGGGTTCAACTCAAATTAAAATCCGATTAAATGCAGAACTCTCAATTTTACTGAATAAACCTGTCATTCATATTAAATCGTGTGGTTTGATACTTAATGAAATGCTTTTACACGTAATTGCTGAAACCGATTTCAGAAATCATCGGTCTGGTGATTTTAATATATTCCTACTTTATAGGAGTACGATGACACTTTTAAATGATATATTTCAATTCAGCAGTATAGTAGAATAGAAGCTCAAAGTCCAATAAAGAATGTTATATAGTGAATCCAAAACTTCTTTACAAATAAAAGTAAAAATATTTGGTTGGCGAGATTATTTTTAAAAAAAATCTTGATAGCAATCAAAGTTTTCAGTCAGTCTCTTACCGGCTAAATACCTGATCTTTTTAATGTGCGTACTACCATTCACCTTCATACTTATTTATGAGCCCAAACAAACTATCGGCCAACTAAAAGTTTGTAGTGTGTAGATTACTCGATACATCACTCGCATACAATGTTTATCACAAAAAGCTTTTAAAAATCGATTCAAACGATTCACATTTTCAATTCATGTTTAATCGCCATCAATGGTAATTGATGACCCTGTCATATCCCGTAACTTGCTTATAACTGCAATTTAATAGTTCCAAAGCAATTTGCATCTTAGCCACTGGAATTTAGATTGAATTTCTAACGACAGACGATCGGTCATAACATTTTATGGGTATTCATTTTGCAAGGTAATACGTTTGGACGTTGTAAGTTTGATTCTGAACGTTTTAGTGAAAGTTTGAAATAGGATTGCTGATTTATTTTGGACTTTAGATAGTTATATTTTAACAGGACTTTAATTAAAAGTGCTATGACTTTTTCATTAGCAATTAGGTAATTAACAAAATACTACCTTGTCGGTGCACGTCCACAAGCTTCTGTAGTGATCCATATACCTACGTAATATTTTCGACCGTGGGTACACACGGCGAATTAACCACGAATTTTCACAGCTAAAAACAGTATGTACCTACATAAGAAGTCTAAAAGTAAAAGTAAAAATTTTTGTCACTTGAAACTGTACCAGTCTCAACAGTACATGAACACCTCTATCCCAAATCACCTTACATTCAAACCAAAAACAAACTTAATTATAATAATGCAATCAATAGAAACGCCAAAAGGAGCAAGTTTGAACCCGAAGCGATGACACGGTCACTCTGACATTGTTCACAGAACAAAGCTATTTCAATTATACCTTTCTAATTGATTTGCTTGAACCAACACAATTCAATAGTGCAAGAATAAACGACATTTTGAATAAACGCCCAATTTGTTAAGCGATTGATAGAGGTGTTTTAATTAAATAGTTGATCTTTGTTATTTGTATGTTTTCTTTGTCAAACAACCTAAAGTATTGCCCGTAGCGTTTACTTAAATTAGCATCATACATATTAGCATGATCGAAAGTTCCAATGTGTTGTCAATGATGTAACTTTTATAAGCTATATGTAGGTAGGTACTCTCTGATTGTACATATTCTGAGGAAACCTGGACCTAAAAGTCTGAAACAGTCCCAAGCGTCGATATTAGCACTTATTCTTCGCCAGTATGAAAACTGTACCCAGCAGTAGAAAAAATAATGGTTTTTTGTTCCGTCACAGAATTTCCGATAAAAGTCTTCATAACCTGTAAAGTCACACAAATTTCAATAAAAACTATGCCAATCTAAAAGCTTAGGAACTTTCAAAACAAAACTTTACCTATCATAATATCAGTTATTGAAGTTATACGTATTTAAATTTAGCTCATATTACAATTTACTAAACAAATCAGGTTGACATCTAAAACAAGATTATCACACACCAAGGAATAAACAACTCCCACGTACCTACTAAGTTTAATTAGTTATTTTAGTTCTAAGATAAAACTAGAATCGTAAACTGCTATATTTGTATCAACATAAATGTTTAATTAAAACTTCTGACTATTATTAGATGGAAGTTAAAATTGTATCTTTAAAGTTGGCGTAGTTATAAGATGGCCTGTTGTTTCTACATTTGTAGAACTTAAAAATAAATCATGTATTTAATACATATTTACTATATATTATTTCTCCTTAGATAATCCTACCAAAAACGTGTAAGTAGGTTCGCGTCAACGAGTCCTCTGCTAGCATTTTAGCAACATTTTTATTACGTTCAAACTGGTATTTCGACATATAATTTTTCAGTCCCCCGACGTTATTCTCGTAACATATCTACGCTTAATAAAGCTTTAAACATCTCCATCGCAATACTTGACCAGAATCGAGGGAGAGAAGCCAATATCTGACCCTCAACAGTCTTAATCCTGAGCCTTTAATAAACACCTTTGTCGAACAAATCACGTTGTTCAGCACACAATGATGTCAATAACCTATTCTGAAGGAGGTTCAAGTACTCATTAGAGAGAAGGCGCCTTGTGACGTCACAGGTAACCCCATACTAACTAATGAAACAGGCCAACCCTCTGTTTGCAGCCAGCCGACGTTGGAGGGGGTAATTTCTACCCATTGGCGTTTGTTAAAGTCCCGCAGTAGTAATTTCCGGGTTGGCTCAGTGGCCGTTTTATACCCGTACTTTTGTTTGAAGTTATTGTATTATGTTTGTTGCGGTTTGAGTCGGTTAAGTATTATCGGAAATCGAAATGTTATTGGCTATATAATATTAAGTGCTGCCATTAGAAAGCTCAGTTGTATATCCCTGCAAGTGTACGCACTTTTTTCTGAAAATAGGACATAATATGACAGGGACAGTACAAAAGAGAGAGCAAATACGTAACAGAAATACAAAGTTACCAACACAACTGTACAAAATTACCCATATATAAAATTAAAATTCTACTTTAACCAATTTCAATAGTAATGGACAACAAAACGTTATTTACTCCGCTCGCTAGGAAACTTTTCTGCTCGCCACACAATACTTCAACGCTCACAGTTCGCAACTAGCCGCGGAACGTGAGCGCAAACAAAACGCGCCACTGACAGCTACCTAGCTCGCATTTCGTAACCTATTTAGTATTTAACTTTTGTAGCTAGCTTTCTGTTAGTTGTTGAAATATCAATATTAACTAAATAGTTGTAAAGCAAAGTAACTAGATAGTATCCCATTATGAAAATCAGAATGTTAATGTACTATAGGCAGTTTGAGAAAGCCCTTGTTCATTTACTTTATATTGAAAATAACCTTCGTTTAGGTAATTTATTCACATTTTACAGGTTTCAGCTAGTTATAGACTGGCTGAATACTGAACATTATTAGTTTACAACATTATTTTTCTTGAAATTCCTATTATGATTTGTTAATTAGTTTCAGTAATCACTACATTGTTTAACAAACTTTTGTTAGGTATTCATATTAAAATTTTCAGTCTACCATATATTTTACATAAATTCATGGTTAGATAATAATACTATTATATTACACAAAAACCTTAGACAAATATTCAAATATTCAGCCCCTGTATAAGATAACTAAAAACTTCATTAATATTGTGCGTCCTTGAGGCTTTGCGGTATTCTAACTTCCTCGCTTTAAGGGTAATTATGAAATTCCGCGAGGCAACACTGGTAACAATGTGACATGTTTACACGAAAATAGTTATTTGTGTTTATTGTTAGTGCGACAAACTTGTACGTAATGTTTATTCATGAATTTCGGGTTCACCTGTGTGATTATGTTTACTTGAATTCATGGCTACGTACAAGTAGTGGGGGGACGAAATAATAGATGTACTTAATATATGATAGCGGTGTGTAAAGAGGTTTACCATGGGTGTACTGAACTGTAGATATTTTGTCTCATGAAATCGGGTGAGCCATAGCCATAGCATATTGACTAAAACATCGATATTATTTACATTACAAATGTACTTACCTATTTTTTTTTTGTATCTTTGGTGTTTACCACTTATATAATCTAGATGTATGGACACCTACCTTAAAGTGCCCGTTTTTCATTGTGTTCTTCAGATAAACTCCATTCAAAGGATGTCTGGAAGAAATCGCTATTTAGTGATAAGACCGCCAATTGTACTGTTCTTTGCGTGTTGTGATGTCCTGTGTTGTTAATTTTATTGGCGTACAATAAAGAATAATCTATCTATCTATCGATACATGAATCCACACCACACCCATCTTCTACCATGCCAATACGCTTATATTTCACCAAAACACAAGCTAATGTTACCTATTACTACCAAAATATCGGGCTCCATAATGAAACTTAAGACATGATTATTAGATAAAGTTACAAAGGGATATTTGTATTTAATACCTCTGCGTGGGTTGTAACGTACCTACTTCAAAAACAGTTTCAATTTCAAACCGATCTTATTTATGGTAACCCTTTGAGCTATGTAATCTGAATATGATATCTCTTCAGAAACATATTTAATCTAGGTACATACCTACAAATAATACGAAATAATAGACAATTGAAACTCGATTTTAAATCTCTAACGTCTTTTAATCAATAAATGTTTGTCGTGTATGAGGTGGGCATGACTGATGGACCATCACTCGACATCCACACTCATCGGGAGTTTTGGGTGGTCAAGTGAGTTGTTGAGAAAGACAGGTAGATCGATCTTTTTGTAGTAAGTAAATCATTAGTCGACCCCTCCCGCTGTGTATGCAGTGAAAGAGAGTGTCAGTAGTACAAATACATACCCCAGAAACTGGTTCTACTCTACTACTGGTTCTACTGGTTCTGGTCTGGTGGGTCTAGCTGAATTCGCTTTATAGGTTTCAGAAACATCAACAGAGTCTGGAAATTAGGGATTGATGCATCCGTGCATACAAGGAATAGGGAATGCACCTGTGTCTCCGCAAATGCTTGTGCACTGTAATATGTCCCGCGCAACTAGCTGATCTCCTTATATGAACAGCCGACTTATCTGACAAATGATTAGGACACCATTGCCCTTAAAACAAAAATTAATACTAACAACACGTAACTACATTTTATCACCTGCAACATACTGGTTTAATATGACCACGCACCCCAAACGGGGGGTAAACCCGATTTAATTACGTAAACACCACGCGCCCCGAGCCCATGACCTAATTACCTGGATGAGCACCTGGTACTCATTTACCTGTATTTTATTCTGGTTATCAGATTTTGTTTTTATTTATCCGATTATAGAATCAGTGATTGAGATATAAATTGAGTCCTTCGGAAGTGACATTTTCTTATTTTCTTATAAACCAAGAAGCTTAAATTGACACGGATGCAGCTGAAATCATCTTTTATAGATGGTTTGGACCAGTGTTTTCTAAACTATATGTAAAATATTATTATTCAATAGCCTGAAATAAGTAACAAATAACATACCCACTTTAACACAGACAGAATCACATTTAGTCGAAAAGAAGCAAAATCCTTCGCCTAAGAAATCATGCAAAAAAGCTTAGCTATATTTGCACAGAATACGAAATGTTATTTATATACCGTGTCCCTAAAATGGAGTCCCGGAGTCTCTTCTAGATATTTGTCAAACAGCGAGGGCATTGACCTCTGTCGCCATTAGAACCGTCTCGTATAAGTACCAAGTTATTTATATTTTCGCCAGTTAGATACCAAATAATTCAGCCATATAAGAGTAGTAGGGTATTGTAATATAACACTATTCTCGTTTTGGCACAGTTAATCCTATTTCACAAACAATGTAGAGTTGAGCTCCTTTGCAATATGATATCATAACAAAATTGTCTTGGTTTTAAGCCTTGTCACGTGGCAAGGAAACAAAAGAGGTTTGTCTTTGTTAAATGTTACCTTCTTCACACGAAGTATAAAAGTTCTTCTTTCAAATAAAGAACATATTTTTCTTTCAAATAATTGGAACTTGACCACGAACCTCTTCGATGCTCAACCTTAATGGACATTGCAATGTACAAGATCGTATCCAGTCTATCTAGAATGTGTCATATCAATTGTATCCCATATACCAGTCTTCAAGAGTGGATATGTCAGATAGTCGAGAAAACTATCTGACATATCCACAAAACATACCTGTAACTCAAACTAATAACTAATGCAAAATGCCTCACAGAGAGCGAACTTGTAATCCATAATCCTGCGTCTCCGTACAATATTTACATGTACATTTGTACCTGTACATATACGGTGTAGGTACAAAGCGAATTATGTTCGCTACATCGAGTCTGATGGAGTATAGAGTCCCTCGCAAGTGATTTCGCCTACCCGGTTACATTTCCGTACCATCGGTCTTCGTATTACTAGGACGGAATTTTCAACTCTTATGAATAGGTGGAATAAAATATAAGAACAATTTTTGAATAAAGAACCGTTCATCGCATATCACTTGTTTTTTTTTTTTAAACACCATAAGGTATTCTTTTTTATATTTTTGGCTATACTGATTCTTATTTCAAACTAGCTTTTGCCCGCGGCTTCGCTCCCGTCAACTGACTTCTCTACTTTACAATATTTTTTATTTTATTTTTGTTAGGCCATCAAGGACCAACGAATTGCATTAGAAAACCGATGAACACAGCAGTGTATCAAAATCCTATAGAAAATGAACATTTAATTAATAATGAAATTATGTTTGTTTCAGAGCGATAAGGGGCACTAAAAACACCCAGCACATAATTCTCATCGCTGTCGTGAAGAAAAGGTAAGTTTTTCCCATTCACCTTGCCTTCGTTTTATTTTTGCATGAAGATTTCCAGAAAGCGCCGGCTCAAATACCAAGAAAATATTACTTATGGAATTTCTTCATTCGAAACAACTTTATTAAAACAACAATCACTGTCACGAAACCAAATCTTTTAGCAGAACAAAGTATCAACTAAGTTCTTACCAGTCTTAATGCAAAAACAAAATACATGCAACAAACAAACAAAAACTGGAAACTTCAATAGCAAATTATATACTATGTCAAGGGCGACCATGAAATATAAATCCATGAAATCACGGAATAAGTAAAGATAAGTGGAGTTCCCATAATGCAGGTCGGTCAGGCGGCTTCTTCTAGGTCAAATTCGTACGGTGTGCATGACCAAAACGATCCGTTACAAGTAAACTAACAAGGCATTTTGTTGATTTGAGAGATCTGCCAACAATTTAAGATATTACAAAAAATAGTCGGGTCTAAAGAACGCGTATAAGGGCGAAAACAGTAATGTCCCTCGTTCCCAACTCACCCGCAATTTGGCACGCTTTCTTAGACGATTTTCCGTTATGGCACCTCCGCTAGTCATTTTGTTTTCCATGCATGAAATACAGCATTGAAACGGCTCAGTGTAAAATGTACGAGTCGACATTTATTGACATCGCTCCCGACCGCTAGGTAGCGTGCGAGGGATGAAACCCTGATATACCTGCTGTATTGCAATATAGGTATTTGATAAATTCCAATACTTACATATCGGAGGAATTCTTGGTCTCCAGTTTTGGACAAAGAATCCGTTGGCACTTGATCTTTGGCGTTTTGTGGAATGTAATAGAGAACGTTGTGCCTTGTGCAACACATATTGAAGGCTTTGTAAATATTTATTCCTTCGAGACGTGTGAAAGGTTAAAGAGAATAGAAAGCGGTCTTTCTATTCTCTTTCATGATAACTGTTTTAACAAACTTTAAATAGTTATAGTTTCAATTTCAATGATATCTAAATACCTTTTGATACATTGATGCAATACATAACATTGTTACCTATGTACGTACATACATCAAACATTCTAGTCATTTTAGGGATCATTAAAAGAATTCCTGTTATAACACAACATATCTCACTTCCCAATTATTTTTAATTTTCATTCACAATCGATTGGTACAAAAATGTATTTTTGCTCTGAATATCTACTGAAGATACGCTGAAATTCAGGCTCTCAGATAATACCGTTCATTCAGATTGATAATTAAATCTCAGACATTGTTCCGATATTTCCGATAATAAAGCGCATTCTGCCATTCGCAGTGTTCCTTTAGTCACTTTTTGTTAATCGATATGATTTCAGTTTTAATCGAGAAAGTGTATTCGATTCAATCGTTCTACATGTATGAATTTACAGGAGGATACAATATTCATATTTATATGTGGAATTTTATAATTACTGGATTAAAATTTATGTTTAATATTTTGATTAATATAATTATAAGTTTACAGAATAAACACTTTCAATATTCGTCGACAGCCAGCTATCAAACACTAAAATCCATTTTACTGAAATATTTCATTTCAAAATTCAGATTATTAAATTCATATTAAAATATTCTCTTCGTACCAAGTAGGTTCTTATGTTCAAATTAATAAACAGTATTAAATCATAAAATGAAAAAGAATTTTGCCAAATAATTTGTTAAGAAACTTAGGCGGGGTACTTTTATAAGAAGTTGTCCCCTGGTCATCTAAAGGTAAAAGTTTGATCCCCCCGTACATTATTGGCTGCATAACTGTCTCAGGTAGATTGCAAATAAATTCCATTGTTGTAAGCCCCAAAACGGCACATAACAGATTCTATGGTACTTTTATGCCTTCGGCTGGATTTTGAACAACGTAGAAGTTACTCGTGGTGGCAGTGTAAGGAAAATATGGGTGCTTAACTTTACCCATATTTATGTTTTTGCCATTTTGGATACAATGCTTTTGACCAAAATAAAAGCCAGCTAAATAAGATGAGCATTTATTAAAAAAATACTGATTGACAACACAATTTTACGTGTCTCTCGTCATGTCCTCTGCTCTGCTATAATAACACAGTAGTAGTAGACCATTGTTAAGACATTGCTTATTATTGAGGTCACATGTCGGTTTTCCCGGAATCTTTTTCCATACATCGCTCTAGGCGACGAACAATTCGCCACCCAAATATCGATCTTCAAAAATACCTCAGTACACCTTTAAAACAAACTTTGAAGGTTTCTCAAAATCTTCGCGTAAAACAGATACGTTGAAAACTCGTCGAGTTCCAAAAGTTTTGTTTGCGAAACTCGACAACGAATCGATATAGTTCAGTCAACTCGTGTTTAAATACTTTAATTAAATTACTTTTCAAGTCTATTGGCTATCGGCTATTTGTTGAACAGCCTGCTTACTGGCTGTCTCGACTTGAAGAAGGTTTGTTGGACTTCACAAACTCCGACGATTATTATAATTTGATAATGCTTCTGTTCATTGAACTTGTTTTAGCTTTACCTAACTGATATTATTTTTAAAGAGGAGATGAGCAGCGGTAATTTGCCGTTATAAAAGTTTTAACGCGTGTTAGCTTTTAGATTCTAATATCCAAGTACTGCTATGTGCATATAAAATTAAAACTTCTTGAGGGAAAATGTGAATGTAACGTAATGTTATCCTACCCTACCTACTGTTTTATGGGTATTTTGGAGGCCAACTACAGACTCTCTGTAACTGAAGTGTCATAATATATGACGAAATTGCAGTAGCTATTAGCTAAACCTTACATCCCAAGTTAAAAACAAATATATTCCTCTCATTCCTAGACATTAGAACATTAATCATGCCTTTAGGCTCAAAAGTTCATCATCACCTCAAGTAACATACCTTACTCAAAAAATCTCAACATACCAACTCATATCACAGGACATATCTCTCACACTCATGGGTACTTAACACCCCCGGTTAGTATTCCTCTCAGCGGGTGCAGGTTATGCCTTATCTTTATCTTTTGCACGTAAAACGTAACTCGACATTACATAACTTAACGTCCATACTTCTTGGGATATTCTTTACAGTCGACGGTGGAGGGTTGGGAGACGGATTTGGGTCTGGTTTAAGGTTTTTCCTTCTTTTTATTTTTTTAATAAATTAAAGCATAATAATATATTTAATGTGATACACACTTAATCTACTGAATATAGTTAGCCATTCTGTTTAGGTTAAAATGTGGTGGTATAAAAAAATACAAACAGCCGAATTCAGAACCTCCTCTTCTATGGGAAGTCGATTAATAATTGTCATCTTTCCTCTTAAACTACTTGTACTTGTAAACATATATTATTATCTCCAACCGAAAATAAAGTTCCTGAATGCTAAGATTACGCTTTAACACTAGGGCTAGAAAAAGATATACCATTATCTTGAAAAAACTAAGTGAAAAATCTCGCCCAGTTAGTATTACTTTTACTGACACATAAAATCTCAAACATTATTCTATACTTAGACATCAAAAAGTTACTTTCAGCGCGTAGTAAGACTGGAATCCACATACTTTTCCTTTTTCCTAATATTTTCCAAGTTACCTTCAAGTATAGGTACAGTTTTGTATGCTAATTTCGCAGTACATAAGAGTACTTTTTATACGTACTTTGAGTATCTGTGAGAAAAGCGAATGTTTGCGTGAAGAGGAATGAAAGGCAGCCACGTAATGAAATATTGGAGAAAATTCATTTAGCCACCCGATTGATTGGCGGTCTCATTTAATAAGCCGATTTGAAATTAAAAAAGAGCTTATGAATTGAAAGACATACATAATAGCTAATATTTACTGTAGTTGCTTATTTAGCATTTTTACGAAGCCGTGAAGTTAGTTTGACAGAAAATAAACAAACATCTAATCACTTATCTCTTTATATTAGCTATCCTTAAATACTCTATCAGTTTCTGAATGTATTAAGACTTAATAATATACTGTAGTTTAGCCCACAAATTCAGAAAAAAATATGATGTTGCAAATAAAGTTTTCAGTCAACAAAGTTTAATTTTATACACAATTTAATTAAACACAAGAGACAAGACAGCCCATTTATTAAATACCCAAGTTACTCTTCATCTTACACAACTTACAAGTTAGGCGTACAAACAGACCGTCCGATTTCCATAGAAATGAATCTTTGCATACGGCTTAAGTAGCAAGTTGGCTCAACTTCGACGGCCGAACAAACTTGTCTACAATACAAGTATTGAGATACTTTGTCTATAACATGTGACGTGTATGTACAGGCCTTGGATAAGTTAACTCACTGGAGACGCCATTCCATTTTCCTCTGCTAGAAAAAAAGAAACAATATCACATTTATTTTTGGTTGCAATAAGTAGGTACGAGAGAGCCCCTCATACTCGTGTAGTGCCTGGAATGCAATCAAATTAATGCCTGTGTTTAGTTTTTCTCAATTTTAAGGTGTGTGTAAAACGATGTGGTCGAAGATGCATGAGTGAACTAGCACCATTTGTTACGTCGCCATGGCACCGTAAATTGGCAGTCTTTTGCGCATACATCCTTTGTGCTCATGGTGTCTCCAGTTGGTTGAATGCTCTTAGGTGCAGACACAATAACTTACTCGCCAGTACATTACTTTGACAACTCGTGCATTACAAAGTCCTAACTGTAGTATGTACAATGCAACTCAGACAGTCTAAAATGTACGTACTGAAAAATTCTGAGTAATGTTAGGTTGGTTTTCCATTCTAAGCGAAGAAAAGCGGTTGATAGCTTTGCTTAAGTTTCGAAGATTTTTTATTTTCATGTTAACCATAATAAAAATCAAACTAACTACCTATGTGAAGTTTAATGAAACCTTATTTAAACTAAAACAAAGCTTACAGGAGCTTTTTCCTTCTTTTGGGCTTTCTTTTAGTCTTTTATTGCAATTTGGAATATCACAACATATCTTTCGCCACGCTATATAGTCACTGGAAAGCAAGCCTTCCAAGTTATGTTTGGTAGTAGATTTTATTGTCCTCGGTACCTCTCTCACAAACATTTTAATGTGAAATACAAAGGAATCGGTGACTCGAATACTCTCTGTTTGTAATAAATGGGAATCCTTTTGAATACAACCAAATAGGTAATTTATTTATTTTACTCTTATATTGTACCTAAGTGTGTTTCTCTTTATCTTCACGCCAAATATCAATGTAGATATTATGTACGGTATGTACCTACCTACCATAGGTATCATGGTATGTGTAAAAAGATTCAGACCATCGTTGCGTAATATATAAAATGCAGTTAAAGTACAGAATTAAAAAAAATCCATTAATGTATGAATTTTTATAATTAAAATATTTTGCACATTTTTAAATGACAGAACAGTTCTCAATAAACAAATATCACACCAAAACAAATACATACAAACAAAAAGGAAACCAAAATGCGGGTCCCACATAACATATTCCGAGAATCTAAAACCATAGCCAAATAAACAAGCAGGGTGATTCTAAAAGCATTCGGCCCGTTCAATTTCGGTGCACGCTACTAAAAAGCTATTCACAGACTGCCAAGCCAATACCAGGCGGATAGAACTCTGCGTAAAACGAAACACAAAAGATATATAGTTAATTAAAGCGGGAAAGGGTTTGACAGAGGACTTCCCGGATACGAGCAAACATGGAGCCAGGATGTGACGTCATATATGATTTTGTTAGCTTTCAGAATATATATTTTTATTCTATCCAGGGTGCGATATAGGCTTTCAGGTTATATGAGATACTTTCTAATTAGTTTTCTTAAAATATGAAATTAAGGTCTATCATTTATTATGTATTTTTTACAATAGATAAATATACCATTATGTTCTAGCTAAAACAAAACTATTAACTACCTAACTTTATTCCATTTGCGAAAGAAATCATAGATATTTACAATTGGAATTCGAAACAAGATTTCTCAACAAAGAACATCATTTAACTCCAAAATTAAGCGCTATTTTTTCATGAACAAATTGTTTTGAAAAAGAAAATATAAATATCCTATTACTTACAATGATTTGCTGAAAAAAAGAGCTTAGCAACGATATTTTTTCTAAAATCTGAGTTTTGAGACGTCTAGACACAGTTGCTAGGCAAATAATTGGATATTTTGTAAAAAACGGCTGTCTAGGACAAAAAAAAAGAAAAGAAAACGTTGTGTATCAAAAAGGTTTTACATGACAAGTATCAATCAAGTATGCTGAGTGTATTCCACGCGAAATATTAAAAAGTCTCGTATATTCCTAACTAAAGCTAAACATAGTTATCTTGCAAGCAATTCCAGAGCTATAAAGGCCAAAGTTTTGGTTGCCAACTTTAGTTTATATTCACTTTCGGCCATTAAAGTTTCCCTCAGTCTATGGAGACTCGGGGGCACAACTAAACTGTTTTGTACTTCTACATACTTTCTGTTAACGTACGCCAGTTAAGTTAAGTAATTAGTCTGAAAGTTTGTGTTACTTTAGTCTGGTCCGAGCTTTCCATTTTAATATGGCGTTTAGCTTAATAAATGGTCAAGTTTTGTAAACCCAATTATAACATTAAGACTATAAATGGACAAGTTGTCTAAACCCAATTCAATGGAGAAAGCTGTTTTAGTATAATCTGTATTTCTTCTTCTTTCTGCCCTGTTTCCAAGTAATTTGGGGTCGTCGTGATATGAATTATGATTGTTATCAATAAAAAAAGAAATGATTAATTAAACATGGTTCTAAATAATACCCACAAATAAATAGTTAAACAGGTATGATTAGAATTTATTACTTAGCTATAGGTAGTTAAGTAAGGATATAAGTCGATAAAGTTACCGAAGTAATGACCCGTTCGTCCCGCCCCACGTTACGGCAAAAGGGAACACCTTTGGAAGATATAAAGAAGTCATCATTACGATCCGAAGTTCGTGACTCAAACGAAACTAGGGCTGTCACATTTTCATCCATTTTTTACAGCAACATTCATTAAGTTACTACATAAATTGTATTTTAAAGTGTATGTGATATGCTACCTACGGATGTATATGTATATCAGGCAATTTTGCAGAATAATACAGATGTCTATCTGACTATTTGTTTATTTTAAACGTCACCTACAAAAAATATATATTTTGGTGGACTTTCTTCACGAGGTAGCACATCGGATTATAATCAACCCTAAATTCATTTAGGACTAGCTTCTGCCAGCGGTTTCACCGGCATCCCGTGGGAACTACTTCCCGTACCGGGATAAAAAGTAGCCTATAGCCTTCCTCGATAAATGGGCTATCTAACACTGAAAGAAATTTTCAAATTGGACGAGTAGCAAGGGCTAAAATCGATACCACTTTGCCTTAGTTATTTTCTAATGCATACCTACCTACTTAGAATCCTTTTAAAGAAATAAAAAATTAAATACTTCAGCACACTACGTCTTGGCAGCCCTACGACCAGTGGTTGGGTACAATAGTCTCTGGGTACAAGTGACGAATAAATGGAGCACAATTTCGTTGACTGATAAGTTTTTGTTTGTTTCTAACCTCCTTGCGGCCATCTCAATATTTGTTACGTGATAGACCGTGCAAAGCCGCTTTGTTAACGAAAACACGCTTAAAAGTTAGTTTGCTATTTTTGGAGATTTATAGCTCTTGGTAAGTTAAGTTTTTTATAAAAAGTTGTAAGAAAAGTGTTTAAAAAGTTTATATTTCAATGAATACTTTCCATGTGTACCAGTTTATATTCTATGAAATAACAAAACTGGTACAAATTCTAAAGGTAGTAAAAGTTACCAGTTATCAAGATATTTCAATTTCAAGTTATTTGATATTAGACAAAATATTTTAATGATTTATTTCAATCGATACAGTAGGTACATCATAACTCATTCTCAAATATAATTTAAGCATACCTACTACGAATAAAAGCGTCCCGGAATATTAGGTTTTCGAGTGCACAATATTTATCCAACTACCGAATTATTAAATTCAGTGCCACCAACACACTTATGTTATTTTCTATTTTCCTAACGTCCATATATCCATATAAGTTCTTCAGTGTCCACATAATGACGTAACAAAGTAGTCACAGAGGTGTATTTACGGAGCCGCCGCGCCATGATGCTTTTAGCCCACTTCCCTAAGTGTCGGAGATGTGCTTCACAGTTCACACATTGTGGCGCTTGAACCTACATTTTAAAGGCTTTACTGGATTCATGATGAGTTTTAAATGGGATTAGAAGTCTTAGCTAGATGCTTAGGTTAATTGTAATGTATTTTTTTCAGTTTCTGTCTTTCCATATTTAAGTTACATGCATCTTTCTTTAAGATTGATATTTTTTTTTATAAATACGTAGATAACTAACACATGATAACACAATGAGAATGATTTCAAAATGCTTTTGTTTTTACCCTCCTGCCAATTATAGCATACAAAAACAAACTTATTTTCTTACAAATTCAACTAAAAACCAACTTCGCAAGCCAAGCTCAAAATCCGGGGTTTTAGCCGCGTAAACCGAGGAGGTTTGTATGTCAGTCTCAAAGGAGTCTGCAATGCGAGATAAGTATGAGCTTGCAACCCAAGACGAAATAAACTGCCTGAAGCCAATTAGTGGACTCTAAAAATACTCTGTTGGTTTTACCCTTGCGAAAACGGGGTAGGTAAACCGTATTTTTAAAAGGAAGTCTTAATAAATTATGTTGTGTCAACGAGGTAACAGAATAAACATAGCGGAATTATAATTTTGAATTTTTGCATACTTTTTGTATTCGAATTTCAAACTTCGTTTATTTTTTTTTTAATGTTGCTGTCTAGTCTAGTTAGCTAGTTTTCGCAATATTATGATTCAAAAACAAAAATTCTGTTTGAAGACTAATAAAGAGTTTCGCTATCCAATTGTCTTGTTTATGTATGCGGAAGAATTTTAATTATGCCAGCTGAAGCTTTGCTTTAGTAGCGCTTCGTTATTTGACCTGTGCTAGCTGACCTAGATGAGATTTCCTACAGACTTTGTAGCACATTTCGACAGAGAAACAGAAACAATTTAGAATAGCTTCTAAATTTGAACAATATTTTTTTTTTTTTGTGCAAAATTCCAAATCAAATTAACTAAACGCTTTTTGAACCATTCAGCAATTTGAAACGAGAACAGTTCGCTATCGGATTGTATGTGCGCGACTATTCATAAAATGTTCCTATGCATAAAT
Source organism: Helicoverpa zea x Helicoverpa armigera (assembly GCA_033682625.1). Taxonomy (NCBI): domain Eukaryota; kingdom Metazoa; phylum Arthropoda; class Insecta; order Lepidoptera; family Noctuidae; genus Helicoverpa; species Helicoverpa zea x Helicoverpa armigera. The sequence continues at coordinate 7,582,407 of JAWIIS010000011.1, forward strand.
GTAACGAGTTCCCAGAATTCATACTGCGCCTAATAAAACCTTTTCGAACGACATAAATGAATATCGACAGCGTCAATAAATTCTATTGAACGTTATAATTTCAATTCGATATTTAAATTCCAATGTTCGATATTAAAAAATACGTTCCGTTTTTAAATGTTCATTGAACCGAATAACACGTCAGTGAGAATACTGGTCGGTTACACTGAAATTGTTTCAGAAAAATGTTTTGCGAATTAAAAACTTGCCGAGTCCATTAGTCTGGAAGCTTATCGTACATTAACGAGCAACCACGTTGTTAAACCATTTACTAAATTGGTTTATAAAGTATGCACTGAACTCTAGGCAAATACATTTAACGTTTAATATTTGACTTTAACGGTACGATACCAAAATGGTTGGAACTGGACTGCGAATTCTAGTAACCAACCCAATTTGCTCTGAAGTTAATTACTTGGAAAAATCCGTTTTCGTGCGGCCTGAGGGAAATTTTATCGTTTTTTTATTGTTGTTTAATGGGTTATTGTTATTATGGGAAATTGTTTTAACATGATCTTCATATTATTATGGGGGTTTAATTTATACCTACCTATATTATTTTAACAAGAAAAATTGGCATTTTGTTTTATTTGTGTTCAACAGTTAAACAATATTTATTTAGTTCAGCTATTAATAATAATCAACATAAAACATGCACAAAGGAACTAATTAAATAAAAATGTTCTTTGTAGAAAAAACATCATAAAACTGTATTAATTAATAAATAACCGTATCGCTTCAAAGCGCACCAATGTGTATTCAAAAATCTGATTGACCAGTTGAAATGAATTCTGCTTGCATACATATGTCCTGATATTAATTGTAATACAAATAATTGACTGTATGCTTTTTATAAAGTTTTTATTTCGAAATTCGCACTGAGAGAAATTGGAAAAATATTTACTGAATGTCCTTTATGGATGTTTTTTATAATTTGCGTGATGTTTACTTATTAGAAATACTACTTAAATTATAATTATAAGGGGAAATTTTCAGCTTATTACATAGATTGAAGGGTTGGTATCAGAATGACTAAATGCCTAAACACGAAAACTCGTATGTCTATCAAGTTACTATCTATTTAGCAAACACTTTCGTCAAGAAGGTACGTATTTTCGGTTTCTAAATCCGTTAATTGGCTCACTCGACTTTTTAGTCTGACTGATAACAAACTTTTCAACACAAGAGTTGCATCACATTCGTTTCAATAGTTCTGTTCGTACAAACTTTTCACCCCATAACAAGTTTAAGTACAAATTCGCTTTAAATCCAAGCTAGTTGTTAACATTCCGACACTTTTCCCGTGTGATACTCGTAACTAAATAAAAGTCGCCACTAGATGAGGAAGCGAAACCATCAGGGCTAGCAGAGAACTAGCTAATTTTAGTTTCAAGTAATGTAATAACTTAAATACTTATATAAATTATTTGTATTGATATCCAACGTTTGCCTTTTGGTCGCGATGTCCGTTGATAGCAATGCGGATTTTTCTTCTTTATACTCTTTTCTGTACCTATAGGTAATTTGAGTTTGAACCTATCCGGTGATGTTGTCAACTAATTTAATATGGTAAATTTCACACACCTGGGTTGTTTCAGGACAAACCCCGCAAAGTCGTACTTGTAGACTTCAGAGACAGTTTAGTAAATAGTGATCATAAAACTATTGGTACATTATTATGTACACCAGCTTGAGCTGTTAACAGAAGTAACAGCACGTATGGCTTATAACCTACTTAAACCCATTTTTTCACTAACAACCCTACGAGGAACTAATAGGGTCGGCATGAATTGTAGTAGACAAGCCAACGTGAGGGGATGAGACGCGATTTAATTTTGAGCCCAGATAAATTGGATTTGTGGACGGCACCGCCACTAAATAGATTGTTAAGTGCAAACTGTATCGAGAAAAATTGCGCGCGAAAATAAATGTCACACTGACAGTGACATTTGTATTATTTGACATGCTATTTTTTTTTATTTTACGACTGGTGTAATCCGCCTATTCCGTGTTTCAAAAGGAAATCCTAATTACGGTATTCAATTATAATACTCTACACGTGTACCTATTATAACAGACTTTGCCGTTGCTAACTGCTTATATTTTTTCTTGGATTTTATTTAGAATAATTTGAGATATTTTTTCGCTTGTTAGCAACTAAACACCACTTTATTTCGTTTTTCTCCGAAATTGGAACGAGTTAGCGAAAATGCTTGTCATAGTTTTTACCTATTTGGCCTAAATGCTTCAAGAAAAATAAAAGGCTTTCAAATAAATACATAGTCACTTAGTAATAAGGTAAAGTAAAAAAGTACGTTTTTATATAATCATTCAACATTAACAGCGTGTTTGCTACTAATTATCAAAAAAATACGAACTTTAATAAGTCTTTATCTACTATTAAGCTAAACAATGTCAGGTTAATGATTTTGGGTAGACGAACAAAATTAATTAATTCCTATTTGAGAGGTCAAACCGTGTCACAACCTCATTAGTTTACAGAGAGGCTACAGAGGGAATTAATGTAATCATAATCACTTTCACTTTGTCATGTTGTCCGTACCCATAGTTACAGTATACTGTAATTCACTGAAATTAAGATGAAATCCATTATTTGTAATGATAATTAATTTTAAAAAAACAGATATTTGAATGAATTTATATCTGGCCGAAAATGTGTAATGACGAAATAAAATAATCGAATACATTATTCGAAATTCAAATACCCCTTTTTATTTGGTCGACGACTCCTTTAAATTCTAATTTCAAATAATTTATCGACCAGTAAGCAAACCACAATGCAACCTTTTTTTCTTCACCAAGTAAATAAGTTGGTAATATTTTCATGGGAAAATGAAGTAAAAATCATCTATTGTTTGAAAAGCTTTTTATTATTTTATTATGATACTCGATCTGAACCTTCAGTACCGGCTGAAGCCAGAAAATACTGTGTTATTAAATAACAGGTAATTTTCCATTAAAAACTTACAAAGGAAACATCACTTGAAGGATCTTTTATGTAGTTTTATCTTTTTTGTTTTTTTCTATGAAAGAAAACTAGCTTGAGTGAATCTTTTATCTTAGTATGAAAACTATAAAATTAAGAATGAAAATGCTCCATCCATGTTTTCCGATGTCTACGAAAACAACTTGCATGTTGTTATTTAATGTTAAGACTTTTATTTATTATTTTTTAAATTTTCTACTGGTGCCTTATGCAACTACTTACATACCCAATTTAAATTGAATTCAAAACGTTCTTTGCTTTCAATATTCACCTTTACTTCATACATTTTTTGGTATCAAGTTTTCCGTGTAGGAATTAGGTTTTTCAAAAGAAAACCGTAGGTAGACACCATGATATTATACTTTAGAAAATAGCTTTTATGTTATTTTGTGATTTCAATCTAGGTGCACATCGATACGAAAGACTCACTCAGTATAATTATCGTTTCTATCTGTCGTAACGCTTTTAGTTTATCTACTTTAAAAGTACAAAGATTATAATATAGCCTGACACCTAATTATCTCTTTCTTTTTCTATTTTAAAGAAAAAAAAATTAAGGCTAGACCAAGCTATTCAATCATTTAGCCCTGTCTTAATTATTCTTCGTAAAGAAGTATATTTTAATTTTGCTTTTGCAGAGGCAGTTCAGACGTAATGGAATTAAATTAGAAAATTAATCTGAAAAAGGGTCTTATTTTTTCATTATTTTTCTGAAATACAGTGCCAACCATGAATTCATTATTGCTAGAAAGATTTTCATTCAAGAATTTTCAGTTCTTTACAAAGGGTGCGTGCAGTAATAAAAATTCCATTTTGTTTTATGATCTCTAGTACTTATATCAAACTCGCATACTTTGTTAAAAAAAATATTCAATGTGAAATGCTGCAATTTCTTTGTTCTAATTAAGCATATAAAATGCTGTAAAAAATGGTATCCACAGTATAAAAAACACGATAAAAAACAATCGGACAATAAAACATTTAAAAAGAGAACAACATTTTTCATAAAATAAATTGTCAAAAGTAACTTCAAGTTGTCTTCCTGACGGTTTATTAAAAAAAAAATATTATCACTCTTTGTAACATTTTCGCAACGTCATAAAAATAACATCGCCGATGTTATTTCAGATTTTTTATTAAAGTCTCCGCGAAGTTTTTATTGTAAAAGACCAGTTAACACAAAATTGATGATGAAGCATTTTGCTTTATAACTTTATTCAGTTTTATTTTTCTTTTTTTTCTTTTCAACTTTGTTGAGGAAGATTAGATGGGTGAGGAAGAGTTTAATGTTTACGAAAAGCACATAGAAGATAGATTTCCTCTTAAACTGTAAACTTCTTCAATAACTCAAATATAGCCTTAAAATTGAGGACTACGAGGTAAACTAAGTATTTTAAGACAAAATAGTGATAATTATGCAATCCTCCGGCAACCTTTACATCCCAAGACTATAAAAATTCTGTACCCTTTACGAAGTATTGTTCGAAGTCATAGTAACACACATATGTACCTGTTTACCGATATAACTGTGGTAGACAACAAACCCCATTGTCTTCTATCAGACCATTCTGACAATCCATTAGCTCGCTTTGTCAATACCCAGCAGTTGACACTGACACGTTCGTTAAAGAGTTCTGCTCTATGACTCGCCTTTGTCTTGTCTTTGTATTTATAAAGGTAAAGGTAACAATGGCTGCGAGATCAAAGTTCTCTAGTCGTCTAGTCTTTTCTTGTGACGTGTTATCAAGAACAAGAAGGGTTAAAAGGATTATGAAGATATTTTCTGATTTACACCCACTATATACAGTTTTACTTAGGTACCTGTTACGCTAATTAACAAAAGGAAAAATAATAAGTATTACCTTGAATAATATTATCGATGCTTTATTAAGGAAAGGCAAAACAATAACATATTTTGTACCACAACTCAAGGACGAACATACCACTTTAAAACTAGCATCATAAATATCACTTGAATTCAATTTCAAAGGCAAACAATTTAATTAAAAAGTCTGTCGTAAATAATCAGAGAGGGCAGCGGATGGTTCCGAACAATATTAATAGCCGGGACATGACTCGTAAACCATCTTGTTCCGTATCTGTTACCGTCTAGGGGCCCGATTCTCCTAATTTTACTCAAGCAACATTCGATTCACATTCGATTGCGATCCAATCCCGACTCGATTACGATTGAAGCGTATATGTGGCATTCCGCTATTTTTTTTTTTGAAATAAACATTTTTATCCTTTTCCGTCATTCAATAATGAATCATTTTGTCTGCAAATGATTTACGATTGCAATATGATTGTAGAGCAAACTACCGTATGTCCTTGGAATATGATTGGTCTTATATTAGTAGCAGAATGTCCGATATGGTTAAAACTGCTATTGCGATCATATTGCGATTCGATTTCTATTCGATTTTGACATTATTAACTTAGAAGAATCAGGCCCCAGCTTAAATTACTTTTTAATATCGGAAAATTGCTTCCGAGAATCACTTACGTATACCGTGAACCGAGCAGGGATTTGGCACAATACGCCTGTTGCCTGTTCCGAATGAAAAAATATTATTTCATTTCACACACATTCACATCCCTAGCGGATTATTTCGTACACGTGTTTGGGCAATTTGTATTCTTTTTTTAAATTCTTTTCGAAATTCGAAACTATTGTCAGCCTGTGTTCTGTTACACGTGTATTTTATGAGCTTTTTTATAAATATGAATGGTTAATTTCTTTTGTTTGTTTGAATTCAAATGTTCGAATGGAAGTCGGTTTAGGATTTTATAAACGGCTTTATTTCTCAAAATGACAAAATTCTGAATGTTTTTATTTATATGGTACCTATTATTTCAAAAGTCTTCTAATGTAAGCACGGTATTTCATATTTTTTTGTTATGTCTTCGTATATTTTCATTTAGACCTGTATGGGCACTATACGAACTCATGAACCACAAGCAGAAAACAGCTAACTTCCAAGCAAAGTAGAGATAACTCTTTTCACCCAAGTTCAGTACCTGAAGCCCAATAACCTCAGCCTCAATATCTAGAAGCAACAAATTAAACTTGGGAAACATAAAAAACAGAATAAATGCGATGCAATATTCCGTAGCGATCCATCCCTTTAATGAAGCAATCCCTTTTACAGACCATAAAGAGCGCGACGACCCGTGCCAGCGACCTTAAATGTTGGACCTCTGTCAATGTAGCTAGTTTTCAATGTACCTATTGCAATTTTATCAAAATATTCTCATGTAAAAAAAATAATATGTTCTCTACGCGAAACATACCTAAAGTATGTTTCACAAGCATGAAACTATTCGAACAAAAATACACAAACATTCGAGTTTTTTATTTTAGAAATGAATGCAGTTAATTTCTTGACATGAAAATGCTTCTTTGATTTACTTACAATTGACTCGCTTTGATACTGGCACATTATTCGATGACGTTAAGAATTTGACAATGGAACACTCCTCCATTGACAATCTAAAAATATTCTATTCCGTTTTCTCTTTACTTTCTGTTCCAAGGTTTATTCGTTTCTTTTATTTATAAAAATAGTTATTTTATAAAGTAAAATACTTAACTATTTTACCGCAATTTGTACCCTATTATCAAAGCTTACGAACTATTAAAGTTACCTACCATACTTGACAGCGTTCCAGCCTACACGAATTTTCGCGTCAGTCAAACTTGTCCTTCATACACAGGCCGTGTAAAGATCAAAAGAATTACCAAAACAAAACGTAGTTCCCTTTTGTAGTTCGCGTTGTTTATAAATTATATATACGTACCTACATACTGCGCTTTGACGTCGAAACTTTGAAGGACTGTGACGCGAGCGTAGAGGTGAGCTTGGGTTTTTTTTTCGTTCTTTTTGACAGTTTGTAGCTATCTAGCGATATTTTTTTAAATAGTTGAGCCGTGGAGTAGTTTTTGTAAGTGTTATGGGAGTACGAATGATTAAGTTTTTTTTAAACCTGGCTGAAAAACTTGTTTAATAAAGTAGTTTGTAAATAATATAAAAGATAATCTAAAACATAGGTAATTGAAGTCCTACTTAAAGGAAGAAGTTAACATTTTCTTTTCATCTTGTTTAAATAGCTTTCTTTATCGTACTAAGAAATTTTATTAAAAGCTTTACGGCAAGGCATTTCAGTTTGTGCCTTAGTAAGTAAATTCTTCAGCATACATATGGAGTAAGTTAGTAAAAACCTAAGCAATAAAACCACTAGATAAAATAATAATATTTACACAAAATACTTAATACTTGGTTTAAATTATATTCAAAGTTCATAAAGTGTTTATGAATATTTATACTGATGCATTTTAAATTAAAAATATAATTTAGTCGCGGGTAAGTTTTAATAACAATTTATTTATTCGCATATTTTCGACTATAAAACTCAACGTAATTTAATGTGTAAAATTGCTTTAATGGACCTAACGATAAATTAATTTGACTTTGACAATATATTACTATCATACTTATCTTATAAAGAAGTTGTTTTTAGATAACATCCTTAATACGGTAGAAGCTACACAATATAAGAAATTCTTCGTATTCCAATCACGGGAACCCGGAAAATATTTGGTACAAAGGAAATTACTTGGAGTATTCCGTCCCGTATCATTGGATAGCACACAATAGTTTCATATGACGTCAATCTTGTAGTTACTTTATTTAATAATACTAGCAGTTTCTCGCGGTTCCACTTGCCATCAAAAAATCACTCCCCTTAGCCGATTGAAAAGCAACCCAGTGTCATATCTAGGGTCTGGAGTGCCTAGGCTATCTGTGTACCAAATAAAATTTAAATCGGTTCAGTGAATAGGTACCTACTTATATAAAGTAAATATACCTTTTTACATAAGTAAGTTATTTATTTACGTCATTTTAAAGACTGAATGAACTGAAATATTTACCAAAACCTCAAAAGTTCACAACAAGAACCCATCAAAACACACACACACATACACACTGACACTACCAACAACTAAATAAAATAAACGTAGCAACACAGAACACAGAACATCGTTATCTCAGCTCAAAGATTAAGCGACACAAAGATGAAGCGATCAGACGCGACTAACAAAGTAAAGGGTCAGTTTTCTACCTAAGAGGTTAACCACTGTGAAAAATCTTTGACAGGATTTTTGCTGAGCCCCACGATTTTCGAGCCAGTGGCCCGGAAAAACTTCTCGCGTACAAAGTAAAGCGCTACAAGGTTTTTTTTCTTTTAAAGCCATAGTTGAGTAACTTTCGGTAAAAAATGCTTTGAAGTTATTGTTTTGAGTGTCCTAATTCTATTGGTTGGTTGAAAGCAGATTATTGAAAAAGAAGGCGTGGTTTGAATGGCTGATGAAACTAAATGTCTGTAGAGACATGAGCTGAGCATTATGACTTTGCACTTAGGTATATTGAATAAAACATCGTCTATATTGCTTTTTATCTTTGATATTTTTGTCACACACAAAGTATATCCATTACCCCCAGTCTGCACAACCAGCTTGTTATTTTTTCATACATTTTATTTACCATGAAAGCTATTTTAATAATAAATACTTTCGAAAATCCGAAATCCATCGAATTCAACTAACTTAATCCAATAGAAAATATTGTAAAACATCGAACTACCGATAAACGAATCACGAATCTATTTTCACTCAATATTTTGTATTCTATTTTGTTGTAACAGAAAACTTATTATGGAATTGGTATCCATACTCGATACCTTTTGTGTTGTGTTGTGTACTCTTTCCTCCGTGGCTTGAATGGGTAATCAATGGCAGCCTTCGACCCTCAAAATATGTACTTCAGACTATCTTTTGTCCGATACACCCTCTGTTTTGTGTGAGATTTACTCTGTGTATTTTATTAATCCATATCTATCCATTGCATTTTTCTTTAGGATTTTTGCCTAGTGCAGCAAAAAATTTTTAAAAAACCTTGTTAACCTCTCTCCAAAATTGTAAAGCTTTCGTTAGCCTTGCTGCAATTCTTTGTATTTCTCCCTCTTGATAGCAACTCCCTTTTCAATTGGTCCGTTGTAAACATCCCTATTTTTTTTCCAAAAGAACTTTCAAATCAAACAAAGCAACATGACTGTAAACTCAGACCTCATCACTGCGGAAAATCTTCAACCAAAACCATTTCTAAATCGAAAACAAACCGAGTTACACCCACCCTTACACGACATCCATTTATCTCCGAAAAGGCTGAACAAACGCACCCTTTTACATAATGAGGTACAAACCACCAACTTGAAAACAAAAGCATTCAACAAGTCACAAACCCACACATAAGGACAGACAGACACACTCCTAACCATGGAGAACAAAATAACTAGTGGAGATGTCATAATGTAAAATCTGCGAGGAAAGTAGCGCATCAAAAATGCGGGTGTTTACTCTTACACGCCTTCTATGGAACCCGCCTATTATTTAAAAAATAAAATCACCAATCAATCAAGACCACTGACAGAATGGTTTTGATTTGACACGGAACCCGAACGTCATTTTAGTTCTAGTAACCGATCACGCCTACCGTACTTTGCTTGACCTACAAGAAGGCGCCTGACTTACCTTCGCTATGACATCTCCGATCTTTCCTTCATCCGTGCACCCAACTATAAAACACAGCTTTGTCTCTTATCAAGATTAATCGTTGTATGCAAATAATTAAACCAACATAACGTACTCACTTTAATATATTATTCATGAAGGACTAGAACAGTCGCGATCACAAATCCTAGTGATTTGTTTTGATAAGTGTAGTGACAGCGAAAGCGAGATTTGCCGCCATTATTGTGGATGCTATGACACTGTGAATGGATGATTGTACCGCAAGGCTCTGTGAGAGACGTTTGTGTTAACGGAAACTTTACTTTATAGGCGAGTAACAGAAGTACAACTAAAAGCGCAATTTGAATTAGGTTTACGTGGTAGTTTTACGTAAAAAAATGAAATTTTAATGAAATGATAAACCTCCCCACTCAGAGACATTTAATGGTTACTTAAGCCATTCCTTAGTGAAGGATTTGTATGATATTCCGTCACTAAGGAGTGAATTAAGTAATCATTAAATGTCTCTGAGTGGGGAGGAAAGAGTTTCTTCTTAGGAAAATATTGCGAATTGGGTCACCCTAATAAACGGCAAAGATACAAATCTCTTCATGCTTTTATTTAAATAGCTACATTAACAGTTTCTCTAACTACAAAACTCACCATCTACAGTAGGTAGGTACTTAGAATCATTAAAAAATCTTTCAAGAACGTTTCTTACCTTGTCTACTGTATCATCTACTGTCTGGCTCAAGTCCGATTTCGGACGGAATTGAAACAGAGACAATGTTCCCCAGATAATATTGTGTAGAACTCGACGCTCACCAACCTTCTTGCTGATGGATTGATGAATGGTCACAACGCAATGTAAATAAACGTTTACTCCGAGAAGGATTACTGCTAATGAATTTATGATCCCCTGGTAGCCTTGACACAGATCCGTTTTGTTTTGGGAAATCGGTATTTGAATAAATGTTAGGCTCTGTGGTTTTGCTCTCAGTTGAGTTGGTTTGAAGATTAACGGCCGATAACTAGAGATAGAATTTTGAAATTAGCCCCGTACAAGTTATATCAAATTCTTATCTCTAGGAAGCAAACACACAACAGGCGATCTTATAAAGGTCGCCGGAAGACGCTGGATGCAGGTCGCCTCCAACAGGTATCTGTGGAGATCTAAGGGGGACGCCTATGTTCAGCAATGGACGTCCTATGGCTGAGATGATGATGATGATGAGAAAGCAAAACAACGAATAGAATAGAAGATAGATAGAGTATTGAGAACGGCCTTAACAAGATTACTTCTCACAGTACAAAACTAAATACGTTTGTTAACTTTACAGTACACAGTTAATGATAGAAAAACAAAAGCAACTCCTGTTTTATCTAACAAAACACTTCGCAGATGTACCAAGTTAATCTTTCACACCTTTTTCGAAATAGAAATGGTGCTTTCATTTAGAATCCATTAGCTTTAGATTCTTTGACTGTGTGCGTAAACTTGGTTACCAAGCCAATATCTAGACACACGGCAGTGTGTCCGCCAAGTTCGAGCAAAAAAAGCGACACACCGGCCGTGGGTTATATTACACGAACCATTTCGGGCCAAATTCGACCCCCCTGTAACTCAAAATCTATTTTATTTACGCATATCAAATTTCTAGTATCTGTTGAGACCCCCTCACTTATCTAAAATACAAAATTTCATTAATATACCTATTGTCTTGAGATATTGACGTCAAAAAATCGCTATTTTTACTATACACTCACTGACTGACTGACTCACTCATCAAAAACCTAGACCACTTCCAATGGTCGTATTGACTTGAAATTTGGCATGGAGGTAGGTTTTTATGTCAAGGTAAAGGGAAAAATCTGAAAATGGCCAAGTGTGAGTCGGTTTCAAAATAATGAAGGTGTTTTATACCCGGTGTAAATTTATACCTCTAAGGAACTAAAACGAATTAAATTTATCTATATTTATATAATATATCTTCGAATGGTCGTACCGATCTGAAATTCGTTACAAAGGTTTGTATTTAGTCAAAGTAAAATAAAAATCTGAAAACGGCCAAGTGTGAATCACTTTCGAAAATAACGAATGTGTAACTTTGACCCACGAACATAATATATGATAACATGTCATGTCAGTCAGTTGGTAAATCTAGTCCATTTAGTTAATCTAGTTCATTTCTTTGTAAGAAACATAATGCATATTAAAATATCTGAAAGATAGTATAAATGAGACATTTCTTTAACTAACTTCATCATAAGAAAAAAATTAAATAAACAACCTTACAAAAATAAATGAAATCCCACCCAAAACAAAAATGTGAAAGACTGCCAAGTTCGATAATATGGGAATGCTTCGCCTATAAAAGAAGTGAGATCTGAATAAGTACCAAGTTCCATACACATACCTCAGTTAAAAATAGTTACTTTTTAATGATGTTACTTGGCAAGTTTTAATAGAAAATTAAATACTTGATTCATTGCGTTTAGTAGGTTTATAACAAGGTGTGTGAAAACTTGCCAAGTAACATCATTAAAAAGTAACTATTTTTAACTGAGGTATGTGTATGGAACTTGGTACTTATTCAGATCTCACTTCTTTTATAGGCGAAGCATTCCCATATTATCGAACTTGGCAGTCTTTCACATTTTTGTTTTGGGTGGGATTATTTCTACATGGACTGCTAAAAGCCAGGCGCGTTACTCGTTATATAAACATGCGAATTTCCACGAACCTTTAAAGGCTGAAAACGATATACAACCTACTAGATATATACCTACATATACGTTCACGTAGGTAGATATATACTGTTTGTATTACCTGAAAGTATCAAAACTGAAATGTCGGTAATATTTCCCGGAACTCATTTTAATGATGTGCAGAACTTTAATATAGCAGCATGATTGATTTCACAGTTCTCAGTATTTCAAAAGATATTTTCAGTTAAAATGTGTGTACATTTTGCGACTCATTTTTCACTTAATATCCTGAAAAAAAATTACATATTAAAAAAATTTGGTATGTATAAATAAGCTAACTAAAAACCGTTTCTCACTACAACTTTTAATTTTTCAGTACAAAATAAACCACTAGCACTATGTTACTGAAAAACAGAAAATAAACGTAAAACCCAACGAGCTTGCTTTAAAAAATAATTAGCTATTCATCTGAAAACGACTGCTTACCTGTTACCAGTAAAAACAGTAAAAAGAGTTCCTAGAAACGTCGGAACTTATTCAGCGCGGATCGGAAAACTCAGTTCAGTTTCATGAACTACAGACGGAATCAGAGGGATCTCGAAAGCTTTGAATACTCATAGCTACTTAGTTCATGTACAATACTTAGTTCATAAAGCCAGTAAATGCGAAATAGGTACTACGTTTCTTAATAATGACTGATGTTCTAGCTAGTTTCTGAATGTGTATCTAATTCTTGTAATTTTGCCTAACTTTTCCTGGATAGGTTGAGGTCAATTGGGTGTCAATGTTTTTATAGAAGTTTATGATTTTTTAACACTGGGAGGATTATGGAAGTTATTAGTCCTTGTTCCATTGAGAGATTTAAACATTGCTAATGTTTTCGTAACCGATCCTTAATAAGTTATTTTTATTTGTTTCAGTGCGTACCTGAAAGACGACTTCGTGGTCCTTCCGTACCTGGATGCTGGATTCAACCGGGTAAGTTTACAGAAATTACACTTAGGTACACTTGCACAGGGAAATTGTTGATATTACAATTTAAAATCAGAAAAGATAATAATCATCTGTTTTCTGAAACTGACATATGAAAAGATATAGGTCTGTTTAGCATATTTTAATGAACCTTATTTTACTTGTCTACATATAAAAACAACTGGTACCTATATTATTAGACAACAAGTTTTCTTTCCATTTTGATCGATAAGTTTCGAAATAACAGTAGCTCAGTATTATGAAATAGCTTAATATAACAGGACAAAACAGAACCGTAGTCGGCCCTCGTTGCCTCCAACTACCAAAAGGCAAGCGAGGGCTTTTGTCGGAACAAAATCCAATGATTTTAATTTTGCTAATGTGCTTACAATATTTTTTGTTTTGTAAATGGACAGTTTTGTATTGTTAGGTGTTTAATTTCAGTGATTTAAAAATTATAATGAAGTTTGCAAGAATTTACTGCTGCTTGAATTTATGATTCCAAAGCTCAATATTTTGGAACATTACCTAAATCTAGGTAAATTATTGTAAACCTAATGTAGGATTACTCGGTGCTCCTAATACCAAACAGCAATACATTTCTGAAAACAAATACTATATTCAAATTCAAATGAACACTTCATTAATAGCAAACAATAAACCACTTAGCATTAAATGCTCATAGTTACCCTTGTTCACATCGGAATTATCATAACACTGGTATTTTACTTACCCCCGATCCATATTTTACCTAGTTTCCATTCATTGAGAAGACTCGAGGCCCAATGGCGGATATAATGTTTATGTAAATATAGACCACTTAGCTTGAGAGTCGGCTTTAAACTGACCTAGTATGACATGTAATGAAACCTTTCTACAGACTGGTAGAAAGTAATTCATCTGCCTAAGAAACCATTGTAAACTGATAGACTGTGGTTCATCTGCCGAGTCTTTTTCCTACTATGCTGGGGTCGGCTTCCAGTCTTACCGGAGGCAGCTGAGTACCAGTGTTTTACAAGGAGCGACTTCCTACCTAACCTCCTCAACCCAGTTATTCGGGCAACCCAATACGATATGATAAGACTGGTTTTCAGACTATCTGGCTTCTGACTACTGGTAACGACTGCCAAAGATGTTCAAATGACAGCCGAGACCTATAGTTTATCGAGCCCGAAACAGTTGGTGTCCAAGATATACATACGTACTTACCAAGAAAGTAGGTACATACAAACTTAAAAAAGCTGCATTGGTACTTGCCTGACCTAGAATCGAACCCACACACTACAACTTGAGAGGTTCATTATTTACCCACTAGGAAACCACGTCTTCGGTTAAAATAACCACCACGAGTTCTTCAATAAGAGTAAGAAACCATTGTACAGCCTAGTAGACGGTAGTTGTCATCTTTAATTTCCCTTCAGTGACTTTGAATAGGACTTGGGGGACATTTACCTCGTTGTTTACTCAACCGTTTTACGTCCAATATCCTGTCATTTGGGGTTTCGGATAGTGGGTAAGAAAATTGAATAAAATAAGGCCGGGTTTATACAAGGATTTTTTCCAGAGAGAAACCACAGTAAGGATATCTGGACAGTCGACCATTATTTTATTGTCATCAGATCTACATACAGCAGCCAATTTTCATGACGATGAAGATGATTACATTAGCTACCTCAGATTCTATTGTGTACATCATTAGTTACATACAGGTCGACCTAATAAAAGCGTATTGAAAAGGATATTGTCCTTTTCTTGTGTTTAATTTTTCAAACCAGAGAAAAATTATAAAGAAATACAATTCAACAACAAACGAATCTCTTGAAAATTATATTGTCCTTGTATTCTATTAATATAACGATTCGTTTTGATGAATTCTATTCAATCACGTATCGATAAATATTTATGTCCTTAAATAAAAACATTTGTATGCATAGCACGTTTTCCTTCTTTTAACATTTCAAATATTCTTCGGAATTGACAATTTTCTCTTTGATTTGCAACCTCTTCGGATTTTGGGCACCAACATTTATGAATCAACTTACAATGGATTTCCATAACCAATCTATCCGTTTTTTCGCGATTAGAGATTTAAATTTAACATGAACTCCATATACATTACGTTAATCTCTAATGGAAAACGATGAACGGATCGGTTATAGAAATCTGAACCAATTGAAGATTGATCAACAAAATCAAGATAGCATCTATCAATAAAATCAAGTGTAGCAACAAAAGATAGATAAATATCTAACAATAGCTACAGCTGAAGATTACGTCTCCCCCTTACCTGTAAGCTTCGAAAGAACAACTTTTAACAACCACGTCGAAAAAGTCTAAATTTTAATAACGCTATGCGATCATAGCGTTATTAAAATTTAGACTTTATTCTTATCAGGCTAAGGTTCAAGTTTACTTTTCGTACATTGCAAAAATAATGATGCAAATATCGCAAAGCAGATATAATTTTGACATTTGTATGTGTCCTCACTTTGATGAGGTCTTTAAGTAAAAGATTCTAAGATAAATATTTTTTTTCTTCTAATCCCGGGATTAATATAAATTCTAAGATAAAGGTCTGAGTGCCTTAATCAAGATAATTAAGTGAAACTTTAATCATTGCCAAAATAAAATAGTAATAAAACCTGTACGTGAAACCTGAGGTATTTGTACAAAATGCACCATAAGTCATATAAAATACTGCGCAAAAATTAAAACTTTTCAGTTAATACAAAACTTTCCGTTCACTATTCTCGTCAAATAAATGCTAAAAGTAGAACAATTTCAAGAGAACTGAGGCGCCAAATAGTCGCATTTGTTTTATCGACTTTCAAATGGAGAGTCGTTAGACTTACCGCCATAATCCTGGCACATTTTCTCTGTAGTTTGAAAAGAGAAGAGCTATTGTGATTTAAAACTAAAGTTTATTTTGAATTAAGAATCCTTTAAAAAGTTTTTAATAGAAAACGAGCACGGATGAGTAGTTACGGGTAGTCAAGCCAGTAAGTCTGACACCAGTCTAACCAAGGGGTATTGGGTTGCCCGGGTAACTGGGTTGAGGAGGTCAGATAGGGCAGTCGCTCCTTGTAAAGCGCTGTTACTCTGCTACATCCGGTTAGGCTGGTTTTCCACGCCAGTCACTATGTATTTCGTAGCATATTTCCAACGACAACTTTTATTCGGTACAATATTGCATGCAAAACGCAGGTGTCGTCAAAGTTGTCAAAGTAACTTTTGGTGAAATGGGCGCGAAACTCACTATGTCCTCTCTATGTGGCGAATATGCGATTCAGTTTATCTACGAGTTTTGACAGGGAAAATGTTTATAAAAGTTCCACTATATGAAAGTTCCATACTGCTTAAAAAATTGAGAATATTATATAATAATAAGACAAACGTTTCTATACTAAATAAATAAAAAAATATGTAACTAAAGGCTTAGGTACATATGTACAAATACGTACATGTTGAAAATTTGAGTACTTAATTATAAGTTCCTGAAATAGCGAATACGTTTAGTTTGTGCAATTTACTGCATTACAATAGAATTGGAACGATGTTATTCGAAGTATTCATATTTCCATTTTCGCTCAGTAATTTCGCTAGCAAGGAAATTGTAGGACTCTCCAAAGCGAAGTAAAATATGAGATCTCTTTGTCGACGCCTTTAATTCTATTATTATTTAGAGATGCTGGTAATAAACGTCCTATTTCTGTACTTCCGTTTGTTGCGTAAACAGTTGTTAGTTCTTTTGATATTTAATTACAGAAATAATTACATCAAAGACTTACTGCAAGACTTGGAATTTTGTGGTCTTTTAACTAAATAACAGAATTCATTAACTTTTTACATATCTACAACTTACTTTTGATATTAGCCCCATAAATTATCAAAAAATCTATGTATAACATAATCTTTAAAGAATGGAATCCCCTGTCTAAATATATCGGGGATCGGGAAACCCGCAGTTAGAAATTTTTTACATATCTATGTAAAAAAGGAGAGGAGATTTATCTCTTATTGAAAAATTAAATTTTAGAGCCTTCTCTTGCCTAGTGAGAAGAAACTTAACTACCTGCAATAAAAAACAATATTTATAATTTACACAACATTAATATTTATTCACTATATTTCTTCAACAGGTAATGGTAGAAACTTTAAGCGCCACGGCGTGGTGCGCAGAAGTGCTACAAGCGAGAGCCGCGGGCGCGTCGGTGCGGTCACAAATAGCTGCAGTAGCCGCGCTCGCCGCCGCTGCTGACCGCTGCAGAGATCTTGTCGCTATTACTGATGACCAGCAGAGGATACTTGTAAGTATTCCTGGCCTTCAACCCTTGAAGGGTAGACAAAGCGGCCAGAGCGTGAGCCATAAGTACTTCTTACTTGTGTGTGTACAATAATGTAAATAGTACATGCTCGTGTTATTGTCTGCGTAAGCTCTGAAGTACTCAGTAGTACCCGAGTCGCCAGTCATTTAAAGAAATGTACATTTACAGTAAGATGAGAGAGCCTAAAAACTTTAGGTCCATTGTTTCCAATTCTGTGATGATAGTAAAAGACATCTTAGAAAATGATCGGAAAGCTTTTCTTAGTGCCAATTCAATTGACACAAAAATTGAAAGGTCTTCGAAGATTACAGACAGATTAAAAAGTTCTGCACTAACTAAGCACGTTTATTTTCTTCAAACAAACATATATAGTAACGCACACATACTGCGCAGATATCCAGTACCATAAGCCCACACGTCAAATCGCGCAGTTACAAACCGCAGGCGCATTGATACACTAGTGTCGTATTAACAACAAAATTAAATACAAAATCTAAAAATAAATAAACCATAGTTAGAAGTGATGACAAATTCTAAATACATATAACTGTGTATCTCCAAAACAGTTGGCTAACAAATCCTGGTGCCGTGTCCTGGGTTGGCGCGTGGACGAGGGTCCGAAGCTCCTGTCAGAGACTGCCGGGGGCGAAGCCCTGCGCCTGGCTACTACTGGTGCTCGAGACTGGGAGGCGCCTGTTACCTTGCGTCGCCGTGCCGCTCCTGACCCGATCCTGCTGCCCTGCCGAGGAGCTACCATCGGACTTACCAAGTTTGTTACATGCTTAATTATATTGAATTAGTTTCTACCCGTGGTTTTACCCGCGTTCCAAGAGATATACATGCAGCACATGGACAAAAAGTAGCCTATATTCTGATATGTAAGCTATATTACTGCCAAGTTTTATCAAAATCTGTCCTGTAGTTTCTGTGTGAAAGTGGTAACAACAACTAATGTTAGTTGGATAGTCACTGCTACTACATTCAGGGGTATAATGAAGCATTATTGGTACACTATTTTTTTTTTTTTTGAAACTTCATGCTTATTTTCAACAATATAACCACGTGAAAACGTTCATCCAGTTTTATCCAGATGTTTCCTCTAACAGTTATAATTAACTAAATTAATTTGCCAACTGCAATATTATTTTATTTCCTCAATGTGACGTAGCGATTAAGCTAAAAATACAATAACAAATACTTGATAAATATAGGATATTATGCCCTTCATAACAATAATATCCAGTAGTGGCATAGCGCTTACTTCGCATTCTTGTGGTAAAATTGGTAACACAATCCTTCAGCCTACAACCACAGCTGTCATGATCAGTTCAAAAGATACAGATATTCCGGATATACAGTATCATTTAACGTACGGACTACTTTATAATATTACTCAGCACCTATTCAAAATTTACATCAGTACAAGTTCAGCAACTGAGAATTTATTACCTTTAGCACGAATACTCCTTTCAGTTCTGCTCCGATGTCCAATAGTCGTGTACTTCAAAGAACTGTTGACTTATGAATTTTATACAATTTCTAAAGTTGACAGTTGTTTTAAGAAAAACTGACTTAAATATTTTCAGTGAACTTAAGACCTATTGTTATTTCCTAGGAGCACTTCTCACGTAGTGTTCGTGTGCGAGCCGACACACGCGGTTGAGAACGAGCGCGGTCGCGGCTCCCTCCACTCCATCAGACGAGGCTCGCTGGATGTGCGCTCGGTCGCCTCCGATGGCCTGCGACGTACTTCTCTCGCGAAGCTGCAAGGCTTGCCGCTTGAAGCTCCTATTACTAAGGTAAGATGCTTTACTTTTCAGAAAAACAATTTAAACTTATATTATATAGAGGATTTTTTTTTGGTTTGTTGGTTTATATTCACCAAAAATGCAAAGCCCATTTTGAAAATAATCCCCCTCTTGGGTGAGGTAGTTTATATCCGGGAACGGGAAAAAGTTCTCCCAGGACGCGGACGAATCCTTAAAGAACCGCTTCTTACCAAGAACAGAAATTGAGTTATAGTTAAATTAATTAACAAAAATAGAAATGAAACATTACCAGTTTTATTATAGCTAGGTTCATTCATGAAAGTAATGAAATAATAATATAGCATCTGCGAGAGAAATTATATCTTTATGGGCCACAGGTGGGCCACTAAGTTTTATTACATACTTCATTAAATAACAGTTCATTATGAGTCCTTTTATGTCCATATATTAATAATAAAGCCTTTGTTCATACGAGTGCCTTCAGGTATCTACATTATTACCAACTTTCGGCTACCTTGATAAAGTTTTGGGTTATAAATTTTCATATCCACTGATAGTCCTAATGAAAACGTAGTGGTCTCAGTATATAAACTTTTTGTACAATACCTGGAATCCTCTTTGGCTTATCTAATCTCACCTTTTTCAGTACATTATGTCCTTGTTAGACCTACCTTTCAGACTGAAAAAACCCTTTGTAATGTCATGAAAGTTGCAACACAAACAAATGGGCAAACAGTGATTCAGTTTTTATTATACATCCTTTAAGTGATATAAAATACTAATAGCAAAGCATCGTCTGATAAAAAACTGTGAATCAACTACTTTTACTTTGTAATTTTTTATTCATCAGTTAGTGTCATAAAGAACGCATTGGAGTTTCATCCGTTGTTAATATTATACTCGTCAAATAATAATTAATTGTGCACTAACCTGGCTTCATTCTTAGGTGATATCTCTCTTGTCTGCGGCGACCGAGGGAGCTCCTCCATCGACCGTGGCATGCATCGAGAGGGCAGTCGACATGCTCAGGACATCAGAACTGTACTCTCCTCAGATGAGGGACGACCCCAAAATGAGGGTCGAAGACCCCATCGCTACCGACCTCATTGGAGCTTTACTATCGGTGAGTAAACTCTCGACATGGCATATAACTATTACCAGCTTGAGATCTACCAAATATTTCATATATAATATACAGTTTATAATTGCTACCCTACCAAATATGTTATGCTACCCCCGCACACCTATAATTATTCAAATTAATAATCAAATTGATGTTGTGTTCCCACATAACGATAATTTATGAATATTATGTGTATTCAATTTATATAGATGATATTATAATCTTTACAAGTTAACTTTTATTTTTTGTTGTGATATATCCAAGTAGGTAGTGGATATTTAAAGTACTGTATGCATGTAATGTTGTATATGTACTAACATTGGTATTTATTTGTTTACGATCCTGTTCGCGTTGGAAGAGGGAGCAAGTGAACACAAACCTATTCTTTATGGTAGGAGGTTTAGAATTAAAGCCTGTCTATGTTCTACCTTCAAACATACATTAGTTAGATAGTACATAGATCTTTGTGATTCATGCTTCAAATCTTCTACTACATATATTATACACAGGGTTCATTTTCGCGAACTTAGCATAATCTTTATGATCTCCCATCTAATTATTTATGTATGTAATTGTATTTTCACTATAGAATTATGCTTCTTTTATTTATCGCTTAAAGTACCTCTTCTGTAAATAAATGATTATTATTTATGTAAATATTTATTACTTTATTTGTTCTATGTATTCAATTTTTAGGTAAAATGGACCCTGAGTAACATGATTTCCGTCTTTACTTTAAATCTGTTTAGTCTTTTTCAAATATACATACTATTGTAATATTTATGTTTAGAACTATCTCTTTTCTGATAACCTATTTACATTTCTTGGCATATCATGTAATTCTGTAGCAGTATAAAATAATAACTCGTCATTGACTATTTACTAACAAATTGAATGATTGGTTCTAATTACTGCCCAACTGCATCAAAAAAATGATAATCAAAAGTGTTTATGATATGACATTCATGGCATATCCTTTACTGCGAATTTCAATAACCTATCTTTTGCTTGGTAGAGATAGAATTTTGACATAAGCCTCATACAAGTTATGTCAAATTTATGTCTCCCGTAAGCAAATCAATAGATAAATAAGTTGTTGAAACCCGCCGTAAATCAAAATCAAATTCAAAATTCTGGATCTAGCATGTTTAGAATCTTGTAGAACATGTGAAGCACACATTAATACATGTATTTTAACAAATTGTTAATTACATTCCAGCAAGGACCGACTAACACGCTCTCGTCTCGACGAAGCAGCAACGATTCTACAGTCGTCAGATCGCAGACCAACCGGACGAATATCAAACATAAGGTAAACCTTTTTTAACCTTCTTTTTAAAACGAAAAATTGGTAACTGGGTTGAGGAGGTCAGATAGGGCAGTACAGTGCAGCACTGGTACTCAGCTACATCCGATTTAACCGACATAGTTAGGAAGAAGGCTCGAAGGATGATGATTTAAACTGAGCTTTAGAAGGATAATTCTTATTAGCCTAATTCAACTTGTCTAAATTCAGACGTCCTTAATGATTCAGTAATTAATTCAGACAAGTGAAATAACATTCAGAAAGTTAGAATTCTGGTCTGAATCTTAGAAGTCGCTCCTAACTGAGTAAGTCTTAATGTATCATTAGGAAGCGATTTAGGATTGCTGAATTTAGTCAAGTGGAAAAAGGTTTTAGGCAAGGATAAGACCTGTAATCCGATTTATTTTCGTAAGTAGGTACCTTAAATATAAGAATTGAATAAAGATGATGATAATCTATTTTCGTATTTACAGAGTATTTGAATTGAATATTTGAAATGATTAAGTTCTTTTACGTGTTACTTTAAAATAAATCTTTGGTACACGATCAGTAAGAGCTACTTGTAACCAATTTATTGAATCGACAGATTCTTCCTAAAATTGGCTTTAAGTATTATCCATTTAAGGAGTTTCCATTTATCGACTCATCATTGCTCCGCACTTTCCTGAGCTCTGAAAGTGATGTCTTTGGATTTGAGAGATACTTATTTATTTATAATGTTTTCTGACGTCACGGTATAAATAGAATGGTATTAGGTACGAAACTCAATTGTAATCAAATATTATTTTAACTCAAAATTAGAAAGTATTTTTTTCCTTATCTACCTACATGTTTTCTTACGTCAACTCCTCAGATTCTTGTTCCTATTTTCACTAACCACTGACGCAAAAAGGGGACTGTTATAAGTTTGACCGCTACGTGTATCTCTCTGTGGCACCATAGCTTTAAAATGATGTACCAATCTGATGTTTTAAATAACAATTTATCACCGACAACTTGACCATAATTATACTTACTGTCTCTAATGGACACACTCAGAGACATTTAATGGTTACTTAAGCCATTCCTTAGTGATGGATTTCTTTGACAATTCGTCACTAAAGAAGTAACTTAAGTAATCATTAAATGTCTCTGAGTGTTGGCGTAAGTATTTTAATTACCAAAATAATAACATTGCAGACTACAGGCCAGCTCCGTGAACTCCTAGACACAGCTCTAAGCTGGGACTTCGAGATTTTCAAGCTAGAAGACCTTACGCGCGGTCGGCCGCTCGCTCACCTCGGTCTAGCGCTCATGGGAGGGCGGTTCGACGTCTGCTCAGCTCTTGAGTGCGATGAAAGGACCCTACTTCATTGGTTAACGATCGTGGAGACAAACTACCATGCTGTTAATACGTATCATAATTCGACGCATGCTGCTGATGTGCTTCAGGTATGTTTAAATTGAATGAGTCTGTGAAAAGTGGAATAGTTTTTGGAGAAGCTTTCGATAAGTATAACCATCAAGTATTTTTTGTGTTAACAAGCAAGATACTTATAAAAGGGTGTAAATCATTTTAGAACTTTAGCTTGTGACTTAGGCAAAGCTTATAAAAATAAGATTCAATTTACATAGTTTATTATTAGAAATTAAACAAAGGAGTACCTCAAGGATCTATTTTAGGACCGTGGAAATTGTTTCTATTCCCTTTTATTTTTACATTTATCTTTTGTACTCCTGAAAATGAAAACCTTATCTAAAAATACTTCTCAATACCTTCCAGGCCGTAGCATTCTTCCTGGAGAAGGATCGCCTCAAAACGGTGCTAGAGCCTCTAGAAGCTGCCGCAGCTCTGATAGCAGCCGCGGCACACGACGTAGATCACCCGGGGACATCGTCCGCCTTCCTGTGCAACGCGAGACACCCATTAGCCGTGCTTTATAATGACGTCAGCGTGTTGGAGTCGCATCATGCTGCCTTGACATTCAAGCTGACACTCAGTAAGTATATTATTGAAAACGGTACTACAAAAATATTTTTGCTGCATCCACAACGATGCTATTTACCGTAACGTCTATTAAATATTGCAAAATTTTACAGTTTTTGTTAGTCCATTTATAGCCAAAGGCTTTTTGCCTCGCGGAGTAACAAATTATATCATCTTCACTAGTCACTAGTCATCTAGTCATATGTGTATAATGTTCTCCAAATTCAAGAAATCAACCTATCATTTTATCTCTATTTAATTCTCGAAAGCTTAAACCCTCATTTCTTCTCTTCCGCAGACGACGACCGAGTCAACATCTTCAAGAACCTAGAACGCGACACATACAAGCAGGTCCGCCACAACGTGATCGACATGATCCTCGCCACCGAGATGACGAAGCACTTCGAGCATCTCGCCAAGTTCGTCAACGTCTTCTACGCCAAGTCCAGCGGCAGTAAGGAGGATAATATGCATACTGATGTTAGTATGAATTTAAACTTTGATTTTAACATTAATCAATTTGATGAAATGGTCCACAACATTCGTTTAATCACTCTCCACTTGTTTAATCAAAAACGAACTCAAAGGTCGATTAACTGAAATTCACAAACTGTACATACAACGGTGAATTCTTGGGTCCCATAAAAATGTTATGAAAAATCTAAAATTTTGATTAACCCCGGGCTTCCAAAGGTATAGACGGCGGATCGATATCAGAACTGGAAACTATCCTCAACTTAGGAAAAAGAAGATGAAGTTAGACAGAGTATATTTCACCATATTAGTAACAATATAGAAATACAATTATTTTCTAACATTCCAGCAAGAGCCACTAGCACTGGACACAACAGCACTATCGTTACCGGAGAACGTGATCTTAGTGAAGAGAATGATGATCAAGTGCGCCGACGTGTCTAATGCGTCGCGACCACAGAAGTTTGCTTTCGAATGGGCTAGAAGGTGAGTCTACCATATACCTACATTTTAAAAAGTAGCACATAAGGTTATATTTTAGTCTGAAGACAGTCAAATGAGAAGATAAGAAGAGAGAATAATACCCCATGGACTAGTCTTTTGAAACTGGTTATTCAATACTAATTTATCCGAATCAAAACACATCTTCGACATCGACAACAGGAACATAAGTTTTGACTGTCTTCCAATAGAAGATGAATTGCATATATTTGAATTTCTCTATGAACACCACCAACCATTACAGTCTTTCACATCGCATATTTGTTCCATTCTAAATTTCCCTTTCTTTATACTCCAGGATCGCAGAAGAATACTTCTTACAAACAGACGAGGAGAAGGCGAAGGAGCTGCCGGTGGTGATGCCGATGTTCGACCGCGCCACCTGCTCCATCCCGCGCTCGCAGATCGGCTTCATCGACTACATCATCATCGACATGATGGAGGCCTGGGCTGGTGAGGATTGTTACTTCATCATTAGCATTAACAGACGAGAAGACACAATCTTCAATGATTGCCGACGCATACACGACAACTGTGTATATTCACATGCAGTGGAATAAAAAATAGTAATTACACAACTAGTGATAACAATGGTAAGCAATGTATCGATAGGCAGGTGGGCAATGTGGCTGGCTGTATGATAACAGAGCGCGTGCGTCGTGTGCCGCGGCTAGTGGCCTACTGGGGCGTGAGCGGCGAAAACCGCGCGGCTGTTTGATTTCGGTTAGCGCTTGTAGCGAGCCGGCGCGTCTTTCTCTAGAGGGGCGTGGAGGGACGATTACTAATCTAATGACCATGTACTTTCAATTATTTTATTTATTTTATGGACATGGAATGTAACAGCACAATATACTTCCCTAATATCCTGAATGAAATCAATAAATACATCATGATATTAACCACAAAACTTTAATTTTCAGCGTTCATCGACATGCCCGAGCTAGTGAACCACGCTCGCTCCAACCACGCTCGTTGGCGCGAGCTGGACGAGGCGGGCGTCACCACGCTCGCCGACGTGCGCCGCGCGCAGCGACACCACGCGCACGCCGCCACCACTGCTGAGGAGTGAACACACTGCCTTATAATGTAGCGTGACGTCATAGTGCTACACTGATGGGATGTACTATAGTACTGTATAGTGGAGTGACTCCCATCTTATAAGATATGCTAAGAAGAACTGTACCGAACACACTGTTTTCACGTAATCACACACCGTGATTACGTGAAAACACTGTAGTGGGGATGCCCTCTTGGCGTATGTCAAAAAATGTGAACCACAGTGTACTAGATGATGTCACACTGCTAAACTTACAAACTGGACACAGTGATACAACCACGGCAGAGTTTGTACTACATGTTGTATGTACTATATCTCTAGAAAAAGTCACCTCCGAGTGGTGAAGAAAAATAAAGTCACTGTTAGATGACCTCAAATTTCTAAAAAGAGCACCCCCTATATACATACGGCAAGCCACTGCATCGATGTAACGGCTACCATAGGCGGATGGTGTTCGACTATGCTTGCATCGCTCCATGGCATGAATGTTTAATGGATATATCATGTCCTATCGTATAATGTTACTAGCGATTATCATTAAGAACTCGACAATTTTGAAAAAAAAAACTTATGACCAAGAAAGTCAATGTTTAACCCTGTGTGCGTAGTGACGTACACATGGGTGCCGGTTTGGATGTCAACGTTATAAGTCTGAAACGGATCACGGGTACTAGCCCGACGGATGTGTCCGATAATACGCTTATTTTATACTTATATATCCGTGTTAGTGTGGGTATCACTAAGTTATAACTGTTGATATCTACTTTTTTAAGTAGTTGTATTTATTAGGTAACTATATTGAATGCAAAATATTTACTACATTCATAAATGTATCATTGGATTTTTTCACTAACTGTCCACAGATGGCAACAGTTTGTCTGGCTTTGTGTGTACTTAAATGTTTTAACTTGTGTGATAGTCTATGTTTACTAGTGTTGTGCTGAATTATACATTGGCCTTATCGATAACCTGAAATCAGTATATCAGGAAACATAGGCTTGTATCGCCCTATTAATGTCATTAGCAAATAAATAAAATAATACGACATACAATATAATATGTTATGCTTCACCAAATATTTGTATATGTCGTCTGTGGAAACTAGACAATTGGCATAATCCATTATTGTTGTATTCAAGTTGCCATATACACGGGTAGGTATGTTAGTTACATAATGTGTAATTATAATGTTTTACAATGTCCGTGATATAAGTGCCATATTAACGATTGGCCATGTTTCATTAAGCGGTGTTATGATCATTTCTCACTGCGTCCCATGACACTATGTTTATCACCATGCATTACCGTTTAGTTTCTCATAGAATATGATTCGTAAACAGTGGGGGCACGACGTAAGTCGCGTGAGTTCTTAACCGAACTTGAGAATTTTTGCATTAGGCAATTTCATTGTGAAGGAATCTGGAATTCCCTCTAACGCCCTCACTTTAAGAATCGCACCAAACTTTGAAAAGTATTTCTCTACTTCTTATATTGTTATACTATTGAACAATTGGTCCATTTATACACTTGAGCTTTCAAAGAATTCCTATTTTTATAATAAAAACTTTTTGTAGTGCACACTTTCGGCCTCGACCATATCAAAATTCCAAATTTTTTGAATGATTTTGATATTTGTAAACAATTACTGTTGAACAATAATTCTACCTAAACGTTTCGTTTCATTCCTGGGGAATATTTTATAACATTTTATACTTAACTATATGAATATAAATGTTAATGTTATTTATTAATAGATATATTAGAACACTTGAATATTTCTTTAAAAAATAATTTATTGTATTCGAATAAGGTCTAACATGTATGTAATAGCGACTATGGAATATTGTATTCGTCTATGTGACGCTGGTATTTAAGAGTTGTACTATATAACTATAGTAATACATTGTAATGAGATCATGAAATACGCTTCCTTGTGCTCAATGTCAATACATAGCGGTCTAA
Source organism: Helicoverpa zea x Helicoverpa armigera (assembly GCA_033682625.1). Lineage (NCBI taxonomy): Eukaryota > Metazoa > Arthropoda > Insecta > Lepidoptera > Noctuidae > Helicoverpa > Helicoverpa zea x Helicoverpa armigera. Next base: position 7,610,188 of record JAWIIS010000011.1, read on the forward strand.
TGTTAATGTTATACATACCTACTTCAATATTCGTACACTTTATACATATTATTACGTAGTTCAATTTGCTGCTCCATCGTTGTACTGCATTGATTAGGTCGCGGTGTACAATCTCATATTATATTATTTCATTAATATGGAACTACCAAATCGTAATTTTTTCGCCTACTAACAAGTTCTAATGATCAAATTAGTTAATTTTATTTGTTATAGTTAGCTCAATTTAATTAGATTTTTGATGATTGTTACATCTTGATTTCGGAGTGTGGTGCGGTAGGAATCATTTCGTCCGCTCCCAGGGTCAGATAGTTCAGAGGTTTAAACTTTGTAAATGTTCGTTTTACTGTAGACAAATCAAGACCTAATCCAACTGATTTCTATTTATATTGAGTTTAATGTAAGTAAGTTGGTAATGTTTGAGAAATTATAACTATTAAGATAACGGGGGCTGGTCCCCATATTTAAATGTGGAGTATAGATACAATTACATTGTTGTGAATTTTATATCCGGAGACGTGTGCTATGCATTACTTGTATAAGTACCAATTAATTAATGTTAATGTAAATGAATAAAGATTCAAAACACTTCGCAAAGAAGTGACGAAACACGAGTGTTTTATTTTCTAAGGTGTATTTCTAGTGTCACACACCACGTCTACTTCCTACATTCTATTCAAAAGAGTAAAATAATGTTTTCAAAAATTTTGTCCACCGAATTCTGTTGTTTCTAATTGATATGTTTTTAATAGAGACGTCTGGCAGCCTTATAACAGTGTGTCGATTTTTTACTTTTGTCCGGACGCAGATGACATTGTGTAAAACAGCAAAGATTTCCGTAAAACATTTTATTATAAACAATAATTATTAAAAATAACATACTTTATATAACTTAATACAATTGCAACATTGCGGTATTATAAATGCAATTTCTTTACACTTCCGCTCGCGTTCACTTTATATTTGACGTATGTAATGTTTACCTGTTACCTTTTCACATTATACTAAAAAGGTGAACAGTAAAACCATTACTTAACAGTAAATAATATATTACTTTGAGACATAAACGTGAAATTCTGTACAATATTTATTGGGCGGGCAGAACTTAGTGATCGATAGATCGTTTGAACCGTCCTTAGCCCCATGTAATTGAAATTCATTCAAGTAATCATCTATTAAAACTAATTTTAAAATGTATACAAAACTGAGATATTAGTTTAAAAAAAGCTGGAATGGAAGTCTGCTTCATATAAGTAACAATAATAAAAAATAATAGGATAGTAAGACGTATGCAAAACTATCGTAATTCGTTTATGTGCACAGTAATATTTTTGACCAAACATACACAATAGTCCCACAGCCCATGATATGGCTTTGACTCGACCAAGGAGTAAAGTATAAAGAGGAACTTGAGTATTTTGGGGAAAAGTCACTCACATTTGTGTTTAGAAATTGATATTTTTCCTTTTTATATTTACTCCGTGGTTCCAAAAAGTAGACCCAATAAGATATTTTCGCAATTAAATAGTCAATTCCACGAATGTTTATACAAAAAAAACAACAATTTAAATCAATTTTCTGTCACATAATCATGTCTAGAAAATATTTGGTCAAAAACCGAAGTAAGTTAAATTGAAAGTATTTTAAGAACTACATTTACTTAGTCCCACCCTGTACATGAAATGGATTGGGGTTGAGAACTCGGGAATAAGACGGAGACATGAAACACACAAAAAGTACGAATTACTGAACGATTTTTATAATTAACTAGTTATTTTGCGTGTTTCGATATCGGCCTGCTTTTCCCGAGCCCACAGCCGAAAAAGTGCTAAAGTACATGTTTTCTTTCGCAAACCTATCTAACTGAACACATCCAACTATCACCGAACCTTGAATATTACCCTCTTTACAAACAATTTCAAGAACTCCTATAAAAGATAAGTACTAATTTTCTGTAGACGAAGACATACTGAACAATATTTTCAATCAATAGTACAAAATTGTTCAGCCATAGAGTGGAAATCGGCGTGACAATCAGAGTCAGGTACACGCACGCGACTTGAATTTTTTGTTATCCAGAGATTCTTATGCCACTCGTATTCTTTTAAATAGTCGAATAAATATCAAGAACCATACAATACTTAGTTTATTTACAAAAGGCATTTTTCCACAAGTTTACGGCCGAGCCTCCAAGACTATGAATCGTGAAGACTGGTCGTATAATTACAAAACTTTTCCCGTAGCCTATTAATTTATTTGTGTACACTATCAATACAGTCGAAATAGTATTTCTCTCATATTTTTACAGAAGCTTGATAATTACCGCCAGCAACAAATTAACAAATAATAGAAACTTATCAGTAGATTTTTTAAGTTTAAACTAATTTCCAAGATTCTGCTGCTGGCAATACCAACCACACACCCACTACAAAGTACGAAAAAAAAACAATCTAAATAAATCAGTATGCTGCAATCAAATCATAATATTCACAGTCTAGTGCTTTAGAAATATTTACGTCTGGCAATACCGCTTTGTAGACATATACAGACTCTTTACAATCAATCGTTACATGCTATAGAATTATATTGTATAAATTTTATTATATTGTAACACCCAACGATATACATTTAATTTTACAGTGTATCTTTTACATATTTCATTACAATTAAGTCTGTTTGCAGAATCTATACAATGATCAACATTAAAATATAATTATCATAGAATAAGCTTGAATTACAATTATTATCAAAAAAACATGTCAAGTATCAAAATTCAACCAATTGAAATTAAAAATACATTAAATTTGATCATACATTAACTATGACATCGAATAATCAATTTGTCGAAGAATATTTGAAACAAACAGATATCTGGCGCTTAGAAGGCGGATGTAAACCTTAATCGGAACATACGAGTTAATTTTAATTGATATAAAAGTTCTCACTTCGCAACAAATATCGATTTACTGTCCACTAGATGTCCAAGTCTATTTTCAGTCGAAAATGGTCCAGCAGTTTCGAGTGAAAATCCGACCGGAGCTCAAGAGATCGCGAAGAAATACAATATAACCGGAGTAGAATGAAACGGGAATCCTAAACTCACCCTGAATAAAACCTTTAATATTATATAACACCTATATAGACCCGAATTCATCAACAACATAAACCGTCAGTTTTATCAACTGTTTACGACGATTTTTTAAGTTCAATTTTGAAAGTTAAACAGTTGTTTTATGGCTATATTTGTATACAACTTGTGGCTGCAATGTTGGCAAAAAAATTGCCTGGCCATTACAAAAATATTTTACAGACAGTGACGTGATATATGTCTGCAATTGCTTGCAAATCTGGCCACTGTATCGCAGCCACATATTGCACAAAAATGTAGCCCATCTAGACTAACACTAAGAAAAACAGACGTTTATATTGTCGGTGAACTTAAGCCTTAACATAATAGCACTACATGTCGTTACTCTCTCAGTTTTTGTCTCACCAAAATGTTGGTAAGGCAAAATCGAAGTTTGAACTGAGTTGGAAATGTCTGATGTAGTTTTGGTCACCTGGATTTCTCCAAGTGTTAGTTTAGTGCATTTTAGAGGTACTATAGTTCCTCTGTTATGGGTTTTTGCCGCTAGATGGCAATGGGCTTGTCGCGGCACTGGTCGACGACGTATTGTGTGAAACGCTTGAGGAATTTGGGGTACTCGCGCTTGTAGACAGCGCGGAGAACGCCCGCTGGAGCCCAGCCGCCGGGGTTCACTGGGAAGGGAAAAAACGTAGATAAGTAAACCGTGTGTATTTGGAAAAAATACAAAAAATTTGAAAAAGGAAAAAGAGGAGAAAAGATAGAATTAAATATTACGAATCATGAAGCACAAAAATAAAGGATCTTCTCTCAAACGTTCTTTGTGAATGAAATTTCTCAAATACTACACCTATTGATCAAAATCCACAATCTAATCCTAATCCTTAGTGTACCGGGGCCGCGACGACACTCGACCAATACCACAAGTGAACTTAGGCTTTCTGCCGTAGCATTTTACGTAAGTGAGGCAGTGATAGAAGTATGTTTAAGCAGCACTTGATACCTAACGTGGCAGTTGTTACTTAAAGAGGCGGGTATTTCTAAAGGAAACTAGTCACAAGACAATACCTGTGCTGCAGTAAGCGATGCTGGTGGTGATGTTGTCCCGTGTGGGCTGCTGTCCGGCCGGGAACGTGGTGCGGCACGCCAGGCACACCGTCACGAACAGGCGGATACACGCGCCGCTGTTCGACTGGAATTGCAAATAATATAGGAGATGAGATGGTGTTGAGTAGTAGGAAAATAATGTTGTGTGTTTAAAGCGCATTGAAAGTAACGGATAGTTCTAAGGCAGATTTAAGAATTCACAATTACCAGTTTGAGCAATAACGCCCAAATAAGAACGTATACGCGCAACAAAATCGACTAGTGTGCATTTTAAATCACCACTGTTTATGACACAATGAAACTTTTACGTATGCAGTCTGTGGCTCGTGACATGACAAAACATTATTTTTACTATTCGCAAAAAGAATTCGATATACGCAAAATTAAATCCTGCATTTGACAGTATTACATGGAAACATGGTTCTTGAAGTATCATAAAGTAACTCTCAGAAAATTTGAGGAGACGACGAAATTATTAAAATTACTAGCTGTTGCCCGCGACTTCGTCTGCGTGTGCAATTTAGAATTTCCAATTTCGTTTATTAATTCGTTCACTGCTCAACCCCCGGAGGTGATAGCGTGATAGTATATAGCCTATGTGTTGAACCGGCTCCCAGGTAATAGTCATGCAAAATTTGATTTAAATCCATGCAGTACTTTTTGAGTTTATCCGGGACAAACATACAGACAAACAGATAAACAGACATACAGACAAAAATTCTAAAAACTACATATTTGGGTTCAGAATCGATTATGGATCACCCCCCAAGTATTCATTTAAAAAAATATTCAATGTACAGTTTTGACTTTCCTATCATTTTATTATATGTATAGATAACAAGACAACCAGACAGAAACTAGAGACATTTTGGGTATTACCTGACCACAACATATCTTTCTTTTATTACAAAACTTAACGAAGAAATAATAAAAATACTCACCGGATAATCCGGATTAGTAGTGGAATGGTTAGTAACGGCATAGGTATTGTCGCTGCTCTGCCGCACATGCGACCAGAACAGCGCGTCTCGCTGCGACGCGGGCCAGATGCGCTTGAACGTCTGGTGGAACACTAACGCGTCGGATGATATCTCTTCCACTATTGTCATCGTTTCTAGGGTTGCTGGAACGGAGATAAACATATAAGTTATTTTTTGATAGGTTTGAAGATAAGTAAATATATTTTTATTGGTCAATGTCATTTTTTATCATGTGTTTAATAATACTGGGTATATCGGGGATAGTCTAACTTTTAAACAGTGAAAAAACTTTTTAAAACAGTCCAACAGTTCAAGGGCCCATAACGGGGCACAAATCGCCGGGTACGAACAAAAAAATGATTAAAAATGATTCCTTATTATTATATTGGTATAGATAAGCTTTACGCATATTAAACTGTTAACGAAAAAAAATATTTTTTGCCATTCGATTACAAAGAAGCGATTAATCAGTTTATTTTTACAAAGGACATGATATTTGACAAATGAGATTATAAATAATGTTTTACAGTTAACATACGTACACAAGTACTCAAACACACGCACTCACTCACACACTTTCGCCATCATATTGTTAACAATAAATAATAATAATGATAATGGCGTCCACGGCCGATTTCGGCCACGGCGGCTGTTCTCATTTAAGGAGATCAGCCAGCCGCGCAGGACATATTATAGTGCACATTTGCTTGGACACAGGTGCACTCCCTATTCCTTCACTCTCCTAACCCGATGGGACGGCAATCCGACACGACCGGAAAGAGATCAGGCGCAGGACCGACATTTACGTGCTCTCCGATGCACGGGTGTATCAATCACCAACTTCCAGACTACGGGCTACAAAGTTAACAATAGTGTAATAGCAATGGTACTAACTCTCCCACTCGTATCGGTATCTTGGGTTGAAGAAGTAGTGACACATCTCCCGCGCCGTCACGCCGCGCACCTTGTGCATCGCCTTCAGCGGGTCCGTCACCATGCCGTCCACCTCCATCTCCCTGAGGACACAAACATTGTTTATTAATAGATATAGTTTTTGTCACAATAATAGTTGCCGTTACAGCCTTTTCATCGTCCCACTGCTGGGCACAGGCCTCCTCTCCCACGGAGAAGGATTGAGCATTAATCACCACGCTCGCTCAATGCGGGTTGGTGATTTCACTATATAGTCCAGGTTTCCTCAAGATGTTTTCCTTCACCTTTTTATTGGCCATAGGTGTCTAAGATATGCTTAGCCAATAATAGTACAAGTGATCAAATACATCTCGTTTTGGTAGAGTCAGATAAAAATATGCAAGTGTAAGAAACTAGAGGAACAGCCTGAGATTCCCATTAAAAGCCTTATTATATCCGTCACAACAAACGTCCTCGCAAACATACATACTAGAACCTTAGATAACGTACCTCCTGTACATTCGCATATCTCCCTCTTCAGCGAACAATTGCCAGCCGATCTCCCCGCCGACGCCTTCAAACGCCGCCTGGATTTGTTCTGTCGATATCCGGTCGATCTGAAATACAACAGTAGATTTTTAACATCTGTACCAGCATTTGCTATTTTACAGACTTCACGAGTTGTTTCCCCGAAAGATGAATTTTAGTGCAGAACATTAGTTTTACTTTTCAGCATTGTATCGTCGCCAGCCATTTTTGTTGCAAATTGTAATCTTCTTTCTCATACAGGGAAGGAATGAGTGTTAATCACCTCATTTGCCTAATATGGGTAAGGCATCAAATTAGTGAGGTACAATTTAAAATGGCCAAGTACAACAGACATAAGGTAAAGTAACATTTGACGAAACCTTTGATTAAAAGGGAACAGCCTAATGCAATACATTGCAGTCGTTATCGCAAGATCGGTCGCGACATTCATGCCAAGTAACGCGCTAATAGAACGCGCTTTCATTACAATGGGCGACGGCGTAAATTGTAATTCTGTCCAATCGTGTGTTATGTCACTAGATGTACGTAAATTTTAGAGCATTTAAACAACCGGAGCCGCCATAGCCACAAGTCCATATGCGAAGAAGGCTGTAAATTTACGCGAGGGGGTCAAGACTGCGCAGCAAATAATTAGTAGTATAGTGGTAACATAGACGTAGTAAAGTGTCGCACCCAAGCATAAACTTGACACACACACGACTATGAACAGCACTCTAGTACCTTTAGCAAAGGGGAAGACACAACAATGGCATTTCCAGTTGGTTTAATTTCTAAGACACATACCTTAGACAAAGATAAACGAAGTGCTGTCCTTAAGGCGTTATTTCCATCAAATACCTGGTGTCACGTAATATCGTTGGCATTCAGTTTTTAGGGCACCGGGAAAGTAGAACAGAGGAAAGGCTTGATCTACATAATGATATTACAAGTCATTTTTAGTGTCTATAATTTTAGGCTCAAAATACGGACAGGTTGGTAGTATCATCGCTTACGATAAAACGAAAAGGGAAATGCTTTGCAGAAATTCTAACTCTAATATCTGCCTCTGATGCAGTAGGCAAAAATTTGCCAAATCTTGCCAAATCTCTCTCCATCACGAAAGGTGTCGCTTGACTCGTCAAGTTTAGTCCCTGTGTCCAATAACACTGCCTGAAAAACTGCGTGGTGGTTATGATCCATAAACATGTGATGTTCAACTCCTCACCTCGGTCCACAACGAGTGCACGGTGAGCCGGTTATCAATGGCCGGCGGCGGCAGTTCCACCTGGTCGCGCGTGTGCACGCTGGGCGGCACCACGCGCGCACACCGCCGCTCTTCCTCCATCTTGTCGAAGCCTGTCTCCACGGCATCGTAGAACTCGTCATCCGGTAACGTTGAGTGAGGACCCTCCTGGGGACAAAAGAAAATCGATGTTAATTTTTTGGTCGTGAACAAGTCGGAAAATCTTGGATGCGGTTATGCAGAAGAGAAATTGCCTATTTAGAGGTAGGGACATGGAGATAGGGCGAAATGTCTATTACAAACATCATCAGTCTAGCCTTTTGCCAACTATGTTGGGGTCGGCTTCCAGTCTAACTGGATGTAGCTGAGTACCAGTGTTTACAAGGAGCGACAATCCATCACAAACGAGACCTTTATAATTAAATACACCGCTTTTGTCTATACTTGTATGTTTCTGCTTTCTTTAGTCATCCGGTACATAATCCATATTTTTTATGATTGAGAACAACAGTAAAAATCTTAAATGATCCACCAACCTATAGTAGGTATCCTCCTAAGTTCCTATACTACGTAATAGTTAACATTTCTAATTCTCTTTCGAATGTTAGAACGCAATTTAAGTGTCCAATTAGTTCCTAACCGTAACTTGGCTGAATAAAATTAGTCAAACTGAGCTGAACTCAAGCAAACTAATGCTTGCATTAGTGCTAATTAGTGCATTTTCTAATTAGTGAGAGTGGTCGAATGTTATTCCTATTTAAGAGACGTTTGTTATTGAAGTGAAAAACGAAGAAAATATAGTAAGTAGAGTAAAACCTAAATATTGAACCGTAACCTCTGTTTGCGTTAAAACGCCATAGTGATGAATATTACGATAAAAGTAATCGTTTTTGATACAATAGTACACCACAATTCAAAACCAAATATAGACCATATTGTTACAGAAAACATGACACACAGACATATATTTACTTACACTGGAAAGGCCATTCTTACAAAGGCAGCAAGCGCAAAGGTGAACAAACATAATAAATGGTACACCTTAGATAATATTATTCCGCGTGGCTCCGACCTACATACACACAAACAGACACACAGACAAGAGGACACGTTAGTTAATGAAATTTGGTTGATTGCGCGGTCCGTGACGCTTCGCCTCGCATAGTTATTAGTTACGGCAGATACGACTGTCAAGCCCAAGGCTGACTGTGTTATGAAACAGGAAAAGTATTATCTGTTTCAGTTTAAAACATGTTTGTTATAAGCTGATGTTTACGTACACACCCAAGTAAATAACTGTCCTTTGTAAGGACCTCTATAATAGTCTTTATTATCAAATAGTTGTAATATAACCGTTACAATAGAATACTCATAAATTACTTTGATTAATCCCCAAAAACATGGTCTTATAAGAAGAACCTTCATAATTCGCAAATAAAACTTTGTAGCCTCCACAATAACTATGCAAAGCCTATACAAAATCCTTTATACATGGTATTGATAAGTTAATTAATTGCAAAGCCGGATCACACATAGTTAGTTACCAAGGCAATCATACTGGTATGCTTATTCCGAAAAATCGATGTAGCGGCTAAGGCCAACGTTTTACGATGACCATTATAAGGCGGCCAACCAATTTATCTAAGTAATGTATGTATAATTGTTATAATCGTTAATCAGAAATAAAATACTGCTATTGGTTTCGGAATCACGCTTCGATAATTTTGGAATGAGTGCGATTAATATGTATATTTTAAATGCAGCTTAAAAACTTAAATTAAGACAACAAAAAACTGTTTTGTAAAATAGAATATCAATATAAATCGTTATAAATAATTCACAAAATAATAATACAAAGTTTGTTTACATAATATTACCATTGACGTTTACGGTGACAATTCAAATATCATCTATGGCTGAATACAGATAAAATCTACAATTTAAAACTATTCGACATATTGATCCATGGTTTTTATAGGCCTTTCAGCAGACAGAGGTTTTATTCCTAGACTAATGTGTCGTCGTGCAGTTAATGTTATTGACAAATGATTGTTTCATAGAATTGCTACAAACCTGTGTTAGGTTTTAACAAATATAGGTAAATCAAGTAGCGAACACCATACTCATTGTTCTATTTGTACCCGACTGCCAAAAAAGGACGATTTAGACCAAGTTGCCTGTATCACTGCCGATTTAGTAACAGAACATTAGTATTAGCGTACTATATCACCATAATCATAAACTAAATGGCCGCTAGAGCGAAGGAACGGAGTACCTACTTCACCATGACATGATGCGTGAATGTCATTTCACATAACATTACATCATCATTACATATTACAACGTAACTCATAAAACTCAAACTCGAATGATTTCTACTTCAAATCTTTGCAAGAACTGAGCAATTGTATATTGCAATTTCGTAAAAACGATTTTTGGATGAACGGCTGGCAGGAGCTGGAAGCGAGAAGCCGAAAATCGATCTCAGTGGCGTGCACTTGGAGAGGCCTATGTCCAGCAGTGGACTGCGATAGGCTGATGATGATGATGATTTTTGGATACTAATGACAAAACCATGAAAATCAACCAATCGGCCTTTTTGGAAGCAATTGCAATGGAAGTATTTTTCGGTGATATCCTATAGTTAACCATAACACAAACCTTTTCTCATATTAGTCGTCAATAAACATCTGTTCTCCACGTTTTATGATGATGCAACCACAAGCAAATGGAAGTCAGTCCAGATATAAATGCCATGAAATAACCGAGGTTTAACCCATGAACCTAAAATAACATCGCGTAAACATAACCGCTTGTAAGTATTTCAGTAACAGTACATTCTCTTTGTAGTATGATTTCGTTTTATTGGCGTCAATCTGAACGACGTTTGTTACGTACATTTGTGGCCCGAAACTGTATGAAAGCGATGTGAATCGACTCTGAGTTCAATGCATTTAAAATAATATAGGAAATAGGAAAGCCATTTTCTAAATGCATCGAGTCCCTGCGGATTCATTCTGACTTCGCTCTTTTCTCGGTCACTTTGCAGGATTACGGACATCAAACCCGCCTGATGCCGTTCTATCTATTCAAAATCTCGCTAACATTATTATAATGTTCATCCATGTAGGTTGACCGCCAAACTTTGTCAACCTCCAAAATTAGCTTCATATCCCTCTTGGGTAGAATTTTACCTGAACATTACCAAGCATATTCCCCGAATACAGAATAAACACCTGCTCCTAAGCTACACTTTATCTTCACTAGGCAAAGCTTTTAAACAGCAGTATAACACATAAATTGTGAAGTGGGGACCATTTCGCCACCTGTTTTGCGAATCCTCTGAGACCCTTGAGTAGATACGGCCAACAAACTTTTTTGAGTTCCGAAGTTCGAATGCAGAAGTGATTGTTCGAAAGAGTTACATAGGCTAAGGCGTAAGTCCTAAGCTGCTAACCCATTATAACCCATAGCAGGAGGGGTCATTCGATGATTTCATCCGAAGTCAGCTGGTTGGTATGAGGTTCCGAAGATTTTTAATCTACTTCCGAAAATTGAGGAACGTCCTCTTTTCAATTTAAGGAACAATTTGCCCCATTTGCCTAATTCGGCTATAGTGTACCTTTATAGGTTAAGTTTGCTTTACGCCCCAAATAAGAACAATAGGCCGTCTGGTACCTTTTGTGACCTCGATTAGAGTCTGGGTTAGCGAAGGGTTAATTAGGGGGCTATGTATCTTTTGTTTTATGTTATTGGGCTATTAGTTCACGCCTTTATTATCGTGTGGTTGGAAATGGCACATTAATGAAAGGATGGAGACGAAATATCTTCGTATAGACAATTTCAGGTCAGGAAATGGAGTTTAGAATGATGGGTATTTAGTTCATAATGATAATAGAATGTCATCCTACTTTCGCAAGATTTTCGAGTCCTTGTGTCTGTCATGCTTGCAGATTGACGGGTGTATCTATGAATAGTTTCTAGAAATTGCAATAACATGATTTCTCGAACACATTTCGAAGAACTAGCGGTAACAAAACACCAGACGACAAACACTGCGTATTATATGATTCTAATGTATTACAATATAATTAGTTTACAGCGACGACAACAGATGTAAAACCCAGTAATTTGTGACGAGTTTATCTTTATTCTCAGGTGTTAGTACTTATTATTTACTGAAGAACCTTATGTAAATGAAAATATTTACTTTATGGTGTTCAGATAACTAGAATGACACTGAAAACATTGTTAAAAGGTTGATTGAGAATTATAAACAGTAGAGCTACGACTTAAGACTCATATTGGAATAAAAGAATAACTACAAAAAAAACTACATCAAAAAATGTACACTGAATTACAATAATTCATACTTGTCGAGTTTCAGGGCTTAATTTATTTGAAACAAAACTACGTACAAAGTCAATTAAACTAATTTGGGCAACGCATTTCGTCGCGTGTTCGCTTCAGTATAAAATGGGTGGAATACCATACAATAGGTACAGCCATACGTTACGGGATGTTTGGAATTCCCGCTGAAGGGTAGCCGTGGCGCACCCCGTTATGGCGCCATGACGGTTGTGACGTCACTAGGGCACTCCCCATAGAAACGCTATACAAATAGATGGTCCCATCGCGACTCGTAATCGTTCCATGTCTATTCTGGGACGCTATTCCGGTAATACGATTTGATTTAGCCAAATCTTATAAAATGTTTGAAATGTAACGTTGGTTGTTTGAAAGATGGAGTTCGTTTGTAAACATATCTGAACGGAAACAGCATTTCCTTTTGAAATTGATATTAGAACTATGTATGAATATTACTTCACTCCCAGCTATCGGGATTGTTAGTACACTATAGATATGAGATAAATAGTAAAACATCTGTATAAGAAGTATATGAAAAGGAAAAAAAATACACCAAGACAACAAAAACACCTTTTGATTAGATACATCACGAGTGAAGAATACAAAAGAAAGTAAATTTAGAACTTTTCAATCAGAAATATTCCAGACACACAAATACTAAAAACGATATTTTCGCAATGGCTAATTTAATGTTCAAAATTTTTCATGGCAGTTCGAATCCGTGATTCAGAACACTTTTCATAAGCGTAATATTTATTTGAGGGACACGCGATGTTCGCATCAATTTTGCATATTTCTATATGACCCGCGGGAATCTATCGAATTTCTAAAAGAAAGTTTTGCAATTTGTGATCTCTAATGGCTCGAAGACGCGAAATAACAATACAGACAAACAGACAAGATGATAGTTTTGTGCACTTTATGAAAGTAGGCAGCCTGACTACAGCTAGTTGATGCTGTCAACGAAATTATTCTTCACCACTTTACAACTCAAAAATAATTCCAAATGCACACCTTGACCTTTCATTATTAATTTCAGAAAAAAAAACATCCTACTTTAAATTCCTTATCAAAATCCACTTTAAATATCTACAGAATCGAATATTTTACCACTTATGTGCGTCACATCCAGTCATCCGATTTATATTGCTTTGCAACCTAACACATAAGCCAAGGTTAACGTATTTTATACAAACGGACGTAGAATACTCACGAACTCACAATAGTTCTTTGTTTCGGGATACCAGGGTATTAGCACATCAAAGGAGTATCTGACGTACAACATACTGAGTCGTTAGCGATACACTAAATACTTGTGTTATGAAAACAGGTAATACCGAACATTTTTGTTTTCGTGTTACGCGGTTTGTTTTTAGCGATAAAGCGGGTGAGTAAACAGTGCAAATCATTTGCATTCTTATCTCGAAATGCATACAGTTTACCTACATGTCGGAAAAGCGACAGAAATTGTAAAGAAGTTTTCTTACATTTAACACCTGGATTCTCACCTTTTCAATAAATTATGGATATAATTTAGGCGGTCACCAAAAATATTTTTAAGACTCTAAGCTGAGGCACCAAATAAAATAAACAACTCCAAAAAAAATAAATTGACTTTATTAAAAGGGCACTAAAAGTATATAATATGATGATCCAAAAAAAAAAAAATAACATCAGAAAAATCGCAAATCTCGCACACATATTATTTTTGGTTCCCAAAATGGATTAATGGTCACCAAATTCTATCCAACTAAAAGATTAATATTACTACCAAAAATTAAAGTTAGTGACTAAAACGAATCGCTGCAAAACCGACTCCACGTAGTCTTGTCTGCCCTACCCCTAGAGTGCAATTCAAAACCGCGTAGGCGCGGAGGGGCGAGGCGGCCTGCGAGCTGAGGCGCAGGTAGTTTTAAGGCTCGCCGCTGCGGCTGAGGCTGGCCGGCTCCGCCGGCCAGCAAGCCGAAGCTACGGTGGTGAGCGTGAAAACCATCTGCGACGATAAGCTCGCATGGGACCGCCGGAGCCCCGCAGCACCGGAGCCGTGACAGAAGCCATGCTTGCTGCATGTTGCGTGCTTACATTTTAAAGGCACTGAGTTACACACAAATTCATATAACAATAAATAAGCGACGTACGTTTGGGAACCCTAGTATATTAATTGGTATTTGGGAAATATTCTAGCGATCGTTAGCTTTTTTAGTCTAACAAAAATGACCAAATTAGGAGTCATGGTATTACATAATTGGTAACATCTAAGTAGTGACAATATATAATATTTGGTCTAAAGTGTATTTTAAAGGCGTCCATATATTTTTTGAGTAGTCAATAATACGAAAAAATGGTTTTATCTAATAATATTTTTGGAAACGTTATTTGGTGACCATTTATCCATTTTGGTAACCGTTTAGAATTTTTTTGGTAGTAAAATAGGTACTTTTTTGGGTGGTGTTTAAACACAAGCCATAAATTATTACATAAATATTATATGAGAAAATTTACGTCCTTCAAGTACAGTCCTTGTATTAAACTAGCGAGTCATAATGTGAGACAACGCAGATGGTAATGTCATAGTGATGAAAGGACACAATTTCATGACCTATTTTGTTTCATTACAGACATTGATTACAAATGACTGGACCCTCTTAATAGTCTAAATATGACCCATTATCCTATTATTTCAAAGTTACCTTCAAATATTAGGTTAATAGGACTAGAACTTCCAAATATCAGAAGGACAGTACCATGTGTAGAACATTCGTGAACAAAATAATTACAGTGTAAAATTCCACTCAACCGACAAATTAACTAAGAAGCTATTCTAAAATATAATTACATTGTATTACAAAAAGAGCCAGAAAAATATTTTAACATAGCAACTCATTCCCATAGGAGTAAGTCCTTCATACAAAACCTTTACAAGCCCAAATATACCTTAATCTACTCTAGTCCATGACGACACAATCCCAAGTTGCGGTCAGCAAGCTTGTTACGGCAACCGAGGTGGATGACGTCACACCATCAGACGTAATGATGAGGGGAACAAAATGTTCCTTTTTATAGACACCCTGATATTTGCCGGTTTTACGCTAGAGACCAATGATGACATCAGAAAGGTCAGTAGATACAATTTAAATGGTTCATATCATAAAGTTGAGGCTAAAAACCAGACGCTAAACTTATAAATAATGCTGAAGAAGTAACAGACAATAAAATAACAATAAAATGAGTAGTTGTTGATACTGATTCATGACTATTGTCAACAACGAATACCTTATAAGTTACACCTGTAATAAATATTTTATTTCATCGTTTTCCCGATAATATCAATCAACAGGCCTCCTTAAATACGGAAGGAAAAGAAATAAGAATCTTGTGGCAACACAGACTATTATGGAAGAACTAATTATCATAATCAACAACGTATGTAGTAGTAATTAGCTTCCAAATTAGGCTTCAGTTGCGAATTTGGTGGATCAAGATTTTTGAACCCACATACCGAAGATATTTCTGACGATAGAAGAATATTATTTGTTGCTATAGAAACTCGAAATAATGGTAGATACAGTGGTGAGGGAACTTTCCATGAAGTGGAAGCCTTTTACGAGAATATCGGGCATCAATTAATTATACTTGAACACATAAATGAAAGTGGTTCTCATCAATTATAACGCTGCCCGACAGTGATGGAGGCTTTGATTGGATGTTATATATTCATACTAAACGATATGCGTACGAGAATGTTATGTTGTAGAAGGTATTAATTACGATATTACACAATCAACTCAAGCTCAAATTAACCCTTATGTGAGTGACGAATAAAACACCTTTATTAGAGTGACGAGGTACCCGGGTACCTTCATACAGTTTAGACGTAATGTAAACAATCAAGGTCTGTTTTAAAATTACCCTCACTTTTAATATTATTATTTAAGTTAAGCTAAACAGTTGACGATCGCACAAGCACAAGAAACACTTGAATCCATTCAATACCCGATGTATTGAATGGATTCAAGTGTTAGATCTCTTCGCTAAATATAACAATTCAGGACTAAATGTAACTACGGATATTTTTTTTATATCTCTTCAACTGGCTCATTCCTTGAATTCGTGGAACATGACACTAGTTAGAACGGTAAACGGTTTCTTCCTCCAAATATGCAAGCACACAAGGAGAGGGTGGTTTATGCTTCTAAATTCGCCTTTAGAAAATAAGCAACTGTGTGCCCAAAATGAATAAAGCAGTAATAATGTTGTCATCAATGCACATGTCACCAGTTATTGAAAGTGATAGGGAAACTGCCAAGCCAGAAATAATTTTATAATATAACAAACCAAAAGTGGAGTGGATAATATGGATAAGTTGTTAGCAGAATACACCGTAAAACACAGAACGAATTGGTGGCCTTTAGCACTTTTTTTTACAATATTATTGACATTGCAGCTTTGGCAAATGATATATGCTGCTGCAATAGCAATAGCTGCAATAGCTTTGGCAGCATATACCATTTACACGGAACATACCACACAATTTGTCTCTAGTGACAGACGTAGAAAGAAATCATTGAGTCTACAACGGTGTGGTAAAAATATAGAAGAAAGATCAAAAAAATCCATTGTGACATCAAAATTACATGTAAGATCTGCAATGCGGGTGCTTGGCCAAGAACTTAGGCTTTCGATTCCTTCTGGATCTACAACTTCTGTAAGTCGGACCTGACGAGATTCTACAGGGCGTGTTGCAGTCGTAGGAAGTTGCTACATATGCAGAGAACTCAAACGCAAGCCAAAACAAAATCACGAAAAGCTTGCACTAAATGTAAAAAACCAGTTTGTGATGAACATGCAGTAACTCGTCCAAAATGTACAAGTTCTGCATAAACAAAAAATTTGTAATTTGTTTAGAAATAAAACATATAATACCAAATTATAAAGAGGTACCCGGGTACCTTGTCACTCTGTTGTGAGTTTATATTATGTTTTGGTTTCCACAAAGCATTGTAAATAGTTGACTGGGTTAAAAGATTAAAAAATATATAATTTATAAATAGTTAAGAGCTCTCAGGAAATCACAGCCACCTACAGAGAGTAAAACATACTTTTCTTTATATTTGAAAATGCAAAAGGTACCCGGGTACCTCGTCACTCACATAAGGGTTAATAATGAAAAAGAAAAAAATATGTACTACATACAAGCCACTATGAAATAAAATATTGCAAAAAAAGGAACGCAGCTAAACTAACAATATGAAGTTTTCATAAAAGCGACTGATTATTCATGAAGTTACAATACAGTTTTAAAATTTTGCTTTAGGGATTACTACATTGTATGATAAGGTCCATTTTTGTTTTATGTTGTGTATAAAAAGGGAATCTGTACCTTCACATAAATTCAATGATTTGGAAACCATATTAAACACATCACTTGGTGAGTGTTTAGCCGGTTAAGAATAAAATGTTGAACGGTGACCACCAAAACATTGAGGAACTCTCCAAAGAAAACTTTTTACAACTCATGAAAGATCAAAAGAATCTAGCAAGAGTAATAAACCAATCGCAGCTGCAAAACAACAACAGAACCCAAGAGCTGACATTCAAAACTCGCGTGGGACTAACTGACGTCCTGAAACGATCATTACCGTAGCACAAACAAATCTACTAACACCAATCAGTTAAATGCCAAGACATCAAACATTTTGAAAGGCAATCGTTATAAATTAACTTTACCACGAAAGACTAGGGTACCAGAATCGATAGGCATTGTTCAATAACCTTCGACTAATCGGTTTACACTCGATCGGAAACGATTTTAGAGGATTTCGTGGGTGAAACAACGCTGGATATAAAATGTTATCTATTGAGTAGCAAGGTCATGGTCTGATGAACTCATTCGTGCGTTTAACATTTGCAAATGGTAACGTGAAATATCTAATAGGGGGCGTTCTTGATAAGAGTTAGTTTTCTTTATCTACTTAATACATGATTGTACTTATCCGATTAAAGCACCAAATTGCAACAATGACGCATACATTTATTTATAGCTTAAAAATCTTTAAAAGGACTATCAATAGGGCCATTAAATTCAACAAGTGACTGAGTCACCTCATACTTTTCTATGAGTAACATTTTTGTAGGGCATCGCTAATCATTTTTATTTTTAAATACAGCTCTATTGTTTATAACAAATATGTGTGATTCACTTGTATCACCAGCCAAGTCGGAATATTATTTAATCTGATTAGAATGCAGGCCGGTCAGTGACTTATAATCATGTACAATGGAAAGTCATCGCGTGTGAGCACCGTTTTCTTCGTACAAACCTGTACTTAGAGGATTATAGTAGAAAATATCCTACTTATCCTACAAGTCTGAAACCATACATACATTTTAATTAATCTTTCACGCAAGAACTGCTAAATGGATTTAGGCGAATTTCGGTACACTAAATACACCATGTTCTGGATTTTGGCGATTAGCTCGTAAATGCGATTAATAGAACAAGTTTGTATGACAAAAGTAGGTAATATAAATTGATGCAAGGTGATCAGATATTCGAACAGTGAGCCATATGGTACGATGACGTAATGAGGAACGTCATACGACAAACGACGTAAAACACGTCCAATTTTGGGTCATGTCATGTATCGAAATTGTCATTAATGAAATCAAAATATGAAGCCAAAAGTAACTCGAATCAGAGGTTATTTCTGACATGGATAAATTGACGTAATAATTTTATTACTTTTAAGTATGTAGGCTTGTGTTTGAAAATACTTGCCTTTTTAAAGTATACCATTAGGTTCGTCATTTATTCCTACTATATCATATCAGTTACTTCATGTTTCCATGTAAATACAATAATGCAGTAAGTTTAAATACCTCAAAAATCCTACAATAATTATCATAAATATTTTGCACGCGCTACAAATGACCCGTAATTGTATTGAATCAAAAAGTTCAACATTTTCAATACGATTACGACCACTGACAAAAGCCTAATGGGCAAATGTTATCGTGAACGGTATCTAAACTATTCATAGCACATTCATATTTAATTATAAAGCCATTAGGCCGCCATTTTCTTTTTTTAATTTACGATCGCATGCGTTTATAGTGGGTAACGTCTTTATCAAATTGAGTAGCATGGTTGTCAAAGTTACTACTATTTTAATTAGCAAGGCACCTAATAAAAACTTTAGTGGCCTTTCTACAAAAACTTAAACATCTGTTGAACACTTGACAAAAAAAATGTGGTTACCAAACGGACCTATTTCAACGTCATAATCTGATATAATTTTTGGACAAGTGTTCAACAGACGTTTATCAGTTTTTGTGGTATGACGGTAAATGTTATTATTTTCTACAAATAAAAGGCATTTACTTCTGCTATTTCTGTGTAGGACAACTTAACAAACCTAGCTAATTAGCCTAATACCAGCTTAACTCAAGCTAAGTCTAGCATACCAAAACTACTTAGCATAATAACATAAAAGCTAAACGCCGCCCGATCAATGACAAGTGGTGGGGTTAATGACCCTCACCCCACCCCCGTGCTCATGCACTGAACTTAATAACCTTTGTAGTATGCAATAATAATAAATATTGATCAATATAGGCCAATCAGCGTGGTTAGTATTAGTAATGGGGGATTTGTGACTGAATTACGACCACACGACAAGTCTGCTGACTTCAGTTCTGTTCTTCTCTTTTTCGCGAATTTTGGGTAACATAATGATGGATAATTATTAAAACGATGTATCTATCTTTTACATCTATGCAAATAATGTAGTTCAGAAGCAGTAAAATTCTATCTGGATAAAAACGTACCATGCAAACTTAGATACGAAATTCCAAATTCAAAATCTCTTCGTACTGGCAACAAAAAAGATGACAATCTGACGTGAATGAAATAAAAGTATGCAGAACTGCATTGTCTATTGATTATTCCCGTTGCATATAAAACAGATGAGGTTTAAGTGCACTTGGCACATTGTCAATGGTCCATTGTCCTATAACGAGTTAGTAGAGCCTAGGTTTGACCTAGGCGCCGTGCCAGCTGGGTAGGCCTAGGGCTGTCACTTTCAAGTGTACCTAAAACATTAGTATGATGATAACGGTTGTTGTTGCATGGTATGAATAACAAGTTAAAAGTTGTGTTAGACTGTACTACAATTGCACAGGAAAAAAGTTGGAATATGTATGTATGTTGAAACACAAAAGCCACAGGCAGTTTTTGTTTCTATTTTTACCTCATTCACTAATACACTATGAAATAGCATTAAAAAAAAATGAAAGTGTTTGCGAAATATCCTAAATTATACTTTGATTTACCTACCATTAAAAAACTATTTCAAAAAACCAGCTACCATTAAAAAACTACATCATTTGTTGATTAAAATCCCTTATCATGTGCACTCTATGTCGACATTGCAAAATAAAATTCTTTTGGCTTCAAAAATATCTTCGCAAAATAATGCCACTTAAATTTTTAAACATGTATTCAGAAGCATTACAAAACCCTAGTTAATCTACAGTATTATGTCTAAGCTAGTTTAAGATATGCTTATGTCACATGAGAGCTCTCAAGATTCGAGACAGGCGGATTATACCAGTTGCAGTCGCGATTAGCTAGCTCGGCTCGCCTGGATTCACTTATCTTTTAGAATTCCAGACGAGTGAACTGAATGAAGAATGTGATACATTTTTAATATAGGTAACATAAGTTTTGCATAGGTTTGCGAAGTATCGTTTATCAGATACTAAAGTTTTGGGAAACAGTCGGTCTGTCACAAAGTCACAATCTAATTTCGAAGTATGAATGAATGAGACAGCATTGTGTATTCAACACATTTACCATTAAAAATGATTTTCAGAGCAATGATCAAGCCTTCATGGAAATATTTCAGAAGATTTTCATATAAGTAGGGGATCAAGAATATCGACTCAGTTTTTCAAAGTATTTTAATGAGTCATTTGTTGTGTGCATCGTTTCTTTATCACACCACTGATTATGAAAACCCGTCTGGTGTTAATCATCCGGAAAAACAGTCAGAGAGGTAAACAAAAATATACTAAGTAACATTAATCACCAGATCACCCCATGTCGTTGCATTTGTGGAACTTTGAGTCACGAACGAACTTTACAAGGAGTGCATTTTAAAGCTACCAGAGCCATTTGGGCTCGAATAATTCCAAATATTTGACTCTTGACCCCAAATTGTCCAAAAATGACATAATTTGATAATCAGTGCTTCAAAACGACAACTTGGTTCACCTCTTTACCAGAATGCAGTCCAGTCATTATCTTGCAAATTATGACATAACGAAACCTGACAGCACTACATCAATTTAATCATTTTGCCTCTAGCTACGTACACTTTTGGGGAAACATAATATATCTGATGTTCTGTGCCTTAACCGCAGTCGAATCACGTTTACCTAAGGACAGATTGCTGATGACAATAATACTATGTATTCTATAGTTATTTAGCGATCAATGCCATCGTCCTACAATGTTATTTGTCGAAGAAAAGTCAACTTTACGCTATTCATAGTATCGTTATATTGCAGTTAATATTTGCTGTTCACGTTTACTTGATAAATGTTGAATGTCGTAAATCTGTAATTGCTGTTGTTCGAAACGTTTTATGTGTTAGAATTGCAGTAAATGTACATAGTACTGTCTGTTTTCTGACGAGTAAGACTTTACATAGAATGATATTCCTTTGCACATTACAAGAATAAACTACGGTGAAGAAAACTGCCTTTATCAATGAATATACTGTATAATAATGTAGTTGGCAGTTTCAAGATATCACAATACAAAGAAAACTGCAATATTTATCAATATACTTATTATATTGCAGTCACTCTTGCTACAATCCAATGAATGACAAAAATGTAACACCTTTTACGGTGTCAATAAAACCTTTTTTTACTACTGCAATTTACATAATCACTTTCCAATGGCATTTTCCTCAATCTTTTTTGTCCATACCAAAACAAAATATGCAAGCAAGCTATGGCCCAAATACGGTGTAAAAAAGGTTTTAAATTACGCAAGACATGGTCTAAATTGTCGAATTGCGCTTCACTGGCCTCTTTTTCTCCAAGACTTGTTGAATTACATAATTTACATTATCAGCTATATTATTAACCTACTTGACTGGCCGAAAATAATTAGGTATGTTATAAAACATAATCTAAAGCTAAATACGTTCCATTTCTCACAACTACGTGGACGATATCAGACGATTCGCGTTACATAATTGCATCGTAAGTAGGTAATGAGCGAAAAATATAATACACATACTCGTAGGAAGCAAACGTAATAAAACTGCGCATAATCCTTTCACTTTCTTTTACTGTTTCTTTACGGTTTTAGTGGTTTTAAAAGTGACCGTTCGTTATAAAATGTAGCACCCGTAATACATATTGAAATACACAGGTGTATCCTACTTTTTTCAAGTAGGGAATATTATGAGTAATCTACATATTACTGAGTAAGAATTAGTCATAAGGAATGCTGAAAGGGACTGCACAGTCATTTGGATCCCTGAGCAATCCAGGTTTTCAATGGCGCAATACCACATTCATAAATCATTTAATAAATATACAAAAAGTTTAATTAATGCTATCAGGATGAAATAAAAAAATAGCTATATCCCTGTGTTAAAATACGTTAGTAAGCCTGAATATGAACCTAGTTTTGATAACAAAATGAATTGTGATGATATCTAAACTTTGCCCTTAGATCCTTCTAATTCTAGACAGTAAACAGTTTATCAATGCTAATAAATAACTAATTATCAAAATAGGCTAATGCATTTTACATAATAATAACAAGACTGACAAGTTTTATTATTCATATTCATATTTATTTGCATACCATAAAGTTAAAAAGATGTTACAAGGGGCTTAAAGCTAGGTACATATTATGGACCCTGTTAGGGCACAGCAAAAGAAGGCTAGAAAGTTTGATTACAGTAGTATATACAATAATAATAGATGCAATAGTAGATTAGGAAAACACAAGTTATTCATTCGACTCTTTTTATCGTCAAGGTATTCTTTAACGCTATAGTAGCATTTGCTTAGGAGGAGTTTTTTCAATTTGTTTGCAAATATATGTGTCTTTTTTTCATTTCTTAGTGTTTCAGGTACTTTGTTGTAAATTTTTATAGACATGACTAGTGGGCTTGATGAGTGTATTTGTAATCGGGATGATGGTAAGTTTAGGCGTGTTTTGTGTCGAATAGCCGAGCCTATGACAATAGAATCAAACTACTTATCTTGTTCCAATAATCATATTTCCATCTTGGTATACAAGGAACAGAGAGTCCACTCCCATTACAAAACTATGATCCATAGGTCATTTCAGCTTAATAACGTTTTTCCGATAATTTCTCAAATTATTTTTTCTTTGAATTGATGTAAGCTTCCAGATTTTAAGAGCGTTCCATAGCATATTTTATATGGAATATATTATTTGCAATGAAAATGCATTTGTAATGCGTTTTCTATCTCAATATTCACTAAAATATAGTTGATAGGTACATGATAGTGGAAGAGATACCAGTATTGTTTGTAGGTCAGTGTGTGCGAACTAGATGGGCGACGGATCTGAAACCGGCTGCTGGCTGGAACATGCAGCCTTCGCCTTAATGTATAGTCGGACTATGCAGGTTGTATATTTTATGAATGAACTTTTAGAAAATAATTGTTCGATTTTCAAATTGAAGTTGGTTTGACATTTCGGCTGAATGATGGTGTGACCTTTGCTTAACCAGAAAAAAAATTGCCATTGATTAATCTTTCACACAAGCGTGTTACCGATAAGTTCAACTATTGCAAGAAAACAACGCACTTTTTATAGCTCAGAAAGAAATGAGTTTGAAATTACTTTCTTTTGTAAATAATAAACTAGGCTCACAAGAAAGTCTGCCCTTGGTTGTTCGATGTCGTTAATTTGGTAGTTAAGTTTTGCCTTGCACCAAATACCATAAGGGCCAAGGGTCAAACATTTACCTTTAACTGCTAGAAATGTGGTCAAAAACTATTTGATTATGTACTTGATAAAATAAATGTATGTTATTTGAATACTTTAGTTTGTTTCATGTTAGTGAATGTTCAAAACATTATTCTAAAGAACTCAATGGATATTTGGGTATCTAAATGGACCGCACTTTAAGAATCCAAAATCATAACAGAACCATAGCATTTGAAGGTAAAATTAAAAAATAAGCCAAAATAAATAATATGTAAATGGCAATAACCATTTCAGAAATGCCAAAACTGATTATAGATAACAGTTGTGAAATATTTTTTTGAGAAACACCTGGTCAAAGAATCCAAGTTTACAGAAACCATCACAAAACCAAAGTCAAAGTGACCTAACATGAAACAAACCTATTTATAAGTAATGAACCATGCAATCTATCGTGTAAACACAAATCATCTGTAACAACGCTGACTCAACATACCTGTCGCTGTATCTTCTTGAAAATTTTAAACTTCATATTCTTTACTAAAATATCACTTCAACACAATACAAACATCACTGAACTTAATGGAAACTAAATTTATATCAAGGCTAGAGATAAAAGCACAGAAATAGCGGCCGAAGTCAACGTAACGCGAAAGTAAATAAATAACAAAATGAAATGTAGACGAACGCACGTCCGTTGCGTTTGGCGTCCGCGCCCGAAGTGAGGTTGGGTAGAAAATAATTCTGTACAAGGCACGCCAATAAAACATTGTGTATAGTGCAACGTGGATATATCGCCTCGTAATTTTCACTTGAATAAAAACTTGGGAAAGTTGTTGGAAACTGTTAACATAGATTGCTATCATTGATATTGATACTGCTATTACAAGTTTATTACTCTTGTTATCTGTAGTTTACTTGCATAATTTGTTCTTTAGCATCTGTTTGTTTGTTTTCAAACTACCCTTGTAGCGTCGATATATGATGCAAGGAGTTTTGATGAACCTATAGTGTGTTTGAAGGAGGTATGGTAATGGATGGACTAATAATGTTTTAAACACTATTTTTGGATGACTTTGGTCACTAATACCATAACGTTGAAAAATATCTTCAAGGAGATGAAACTGCTGAATCGTGGAACGAATGCAATAAAATTTATTTTTATTCTTAACGCGAATAATTATAGAACCTAAAAACATATTATTGCTTAGGTATTGTTTTCAGTTGAGAGTAACCACCTCTATGACCGCCTGCAGTGGTAGCATATGGACAATCATATGATAAAAATAGACTTAAATATTGTTTTAATTGCAGAAAACAGTATGCCTGCAAAAAAAACTATGCACCTGTAGGTAGGTGCTTTATTCTCAAGAAAACAGACAAGGGCTAAAAATACATCTCTTATCGGCAAAATCAGAACAAAACTGTAATTAACAAACAATGTTATCATAATAAATGAATGTGTAATTAATACTCTTTTAACTGAGACAAATGACATATTTTTATAAATATCGGGACTATATGGGTAGTAGATAACATCGACCGAGTAGATAGACCGGACACTGAAGAAATAAAAAAACATAGGAAGAACCAAATTGAAGACTTTTTTTGCTATTGTACAGTCTCAGTATGTACAATAGCAAAAAAGTCTTCAATTTCAGTTATCAGTCGGCGTCGTCTTAATTATCAGTTGGCGAAGAAAGAGGTCTCTATCTATCAGTTTTATAAAATGTGATATCACTAGGGTTTTCTAGTTTTTACGCAAGTAAATGTTGATCTTGGTTTAACGTCGAAATAAAGCTCCCCCTTACGGAGGTAGACCTTTTTGGATGACAGTACTAAACATCGACCCGGACCCGATGTTTTAGGGTCTTCCCATCCTCCATCCAGAGTAGCAATCAATGTTATAATGAATACGGTTTTTTTAAGTGTAGAAAAGAAATAATTAAGAAACGTGTTCATGTTATTTTAGTAATTTTCTCAAAAACTATATATCCAAATCCGAATATATACATTAGTATTATTTTATAGCCAACGGTCATAACGATGTCGATTTGGATAAAAACTGCAATCAATCACAGATTGCTGGAGTAACGTAGTGAGGTCATAGCACTATTATCATGATGGTGACGCGTTACTTAATGGACGACTACACTAGTTTTTATAACTCAATTCCACTCTTTTATTTATAACTAAGCTACAGTTTAAAATTCGAATGCACATGTAAAAAAAGAAAAGTATATTTAAAAAATAAATGATAATGTAAACTTTTCTGTCTCTATAGTGGCCAGGTTCGATCATTTTAGCGTATTATATGAAAATAATATAGCTTTAGAAAATATAAGCTTTAATAATATGTAATATCGTATATTATGGTGTTATTAAGCCGATGTGTCCTTGATGGTAGCCAATTCAGTACACCTCAAAATAGATCGACTCCTGTTTTGGTCATTTGCGTAACTTTTTCAATCCTACGTAAGCATAGCATTCCTAATCAACTAGCAGAATAATATTTTAAATAAAATTAAGAATAAAATAATAAAAGCATTATGCAAATAATCCGATAAATGCCAAGACGCCGTGACGTCACATCGTACCACTTTAATTGAGTGTCGTTCCCAATAATCTATAATCTGTTATTTTTCTTACCAGAGATAGGAGTAACACATTACTTGTATAGTGGCTGGTGGCAAAATTCTATCATCATCATCCCTTATCGGTCCTTATATGCATTCTATTTGTGGTTCCCGCAGCATATTTTGTTCTTCCACTAACTAGAGAAGAGATATGATTCCAGTTGGAGGTAGAATTCCAACTGGATGTAGAATCCGTATTGGATATGGTATAATTCCAAATGGAGATGATACAATTCCAGTTGGAGATATAATTACAATTGAACATAGAATTCCAATTAGAGATAGAATTTAATCTAGAATTTGATAGCAAGTAAATCCACAGATAGATACATTATTGGGAACGACCAGTCTGTAGGTGTACAACTAATCCAGTGTCTACTAAACTAGTCCGGTATGCAATTTGCATGCCAGTGATTAATTTCTTCCGCTCACTAATACGCCTTTCTGTGCATAATTTTGCATACTTTAATATGCGCTACTTCGTGGGAACATTTTTGTATAAAAAGTATAACCAGGGGCCTTCTCCTAATTGGACGTAGTTATGCAGAAACGTTCCAACCCACAAGTCACCCGAAATCGAGTTATTGTGATTGAACAGCCTAAAATTTAGCATATGGTTATCTAAACTCAATATAATTCAACAATAAAACCTCTAGTACCTTTACTAGTTAGAATAAAAAAGAATACAACTGAAACGCGTAAATGCTTATATCTCAAATTCAAGTTTAATTTACGCGTACAGTGGGTTGGAACGTTTCTGCATAACTACGTCCAATTTTACTTTTTTAAGCGACATACAATTCAAAATCACTACTCAATTACGATTAAAGCGTATGTGGCATTCCGCTATTTTTTCTTTGAAATAAACGTTTTTATCCTTTTCTGTCATTTAATAATGAATAATTTTGTCTGCAAATTATTTACAATTGCAATATGATATTACCAAAATGGCAGATTAATCGCAAACCAATCGAATTTCGTTGGAATACGATTGGTCTTTTATTAGTAGCAGAATGCCCGATATGGTTAAAACTGCTATTGCGATTCAATTTCTATTCAACTTTGACATTATTAACTTAGAAGAATCGGGCCTCTGGTTTATTCAATCGTCGTCGTGTCAGCCGAAAGACATCAACTGCTGGACAAAGGCATCAGGCTCAAGATACGCGACTTTTCTCAATCTTTAAGCACTTGTTTTGTAAATAACTTGAAATGCATAAAATGCCAACGTAAACCTATTATGAAAGCAAGTTCCTTTGCTCAAGAATTGACTTACACAAACATGCAACAAAAATGTTGATTGACCATCAAAGCTATAGAGTAGACTCACCTCATGGTCTGGTCCCGGCTTCGATGCTAACCTCGCTTCTGTCAGCTGATTCTTCAACGCCCTGCGAAACACCAAACATTTAGAAAATAGAACTTCACTGTTTTATTCCAAGCGAAAAACGGGTATAGATATTTTTTTAATGGTCACAAACAAAGTTATCCAAAATCATGTAGATAGCGCCATCTATTAACTATGCGGTGAACTTTTTAGTCTGTTATTCTCTTGATTAATTTTAGATTATATTTCAACAAGGACAATGCTCAATGCTCTTTGATCGCCATTTCTAAGGCCGTATACAGAAAGATAGATAGGGACCAGATCCATCTACTAACGCTGGTCTATTTTGGTAGCAGTAACATTGGCTTTAATTTGTTTCAATCTGCTTGCTCCATGTAACTATTACCAGAATAGACTATTACCACAACTGACAAGCCCCTACTACCAGCTTCCTATGTAATTTCTATACCCAAAAGCTACTTACATATAAAGCTCCTCCGCCTGCCGTGCCTGCTTCTCCCGGCGTCTCAACAACTCTGCACAGTGCTGTAACGTAGCCACTGTAGCCCCACAAGTGGCTCGGAACGACGCGCTCGTGGCTCGCACCTCACCGATGTGTAGGCTTAGGTCATTCCCTAATGAAATAATGGGTGATTAGATTTTGTACTGCCAAAAAATAGGACCGAGAAGAAGTGAAAAACAATAATATTTCAAGAAAATTTTGGAGTAAAAATACATCGTAATATCACTTACATATGTAACAATATTTTTTTGATAAGTCAGGTTTTCAAATGACATTAAAAACTCATAAAATGGAAGTTAGGCATGACGGCTGTGAATACTCGAGATACCACATACCCAGTGGGGAGTTCCCCGGATGATCAGTTTCCTACGACGTTAAACGTATGTAGGTCAATTTATTTGTTAGTCATCAAACCACAATCTAACGAGGACTTATATTTACACAAACCCTTTGAATTGTTAGATATATCAGTTATATTTTAATGTAGGTAACATATGCAAGCAAATGTTTGCATTTTCATAAACATTATCATTCCGTTTGCGACATAATCTTGTTGTCTACTCTAAAGTACAGGCCTTACAATATAATCCTAAAAAACTCTTTAAACTAAAGTGACAACTATAAATTAATGAATAGCTTCCACATGTGGACTAATTTTAAAGCAATTCATTCAATCTTAAAAGTGATACGAACCTCGTGCACAGTAATTGAACATGATGTCATAGTATGGAGATGTTCATTATTTCGAATTATTAATTTAGTTAAATGATAAAGTTTGGTATTAATTAAAATAGTTAAGAAGTTTAATATATGTAACTTTTATGGGAGTTATTTTACTGAGTAAGGTAATAGCCAAGAGGAAGTTATAAGTAATTTTATAAATGCAAGCTACTGGTTTACCTCAACAACCAAATAAAACTGAAATCTTTATCAGTAGCTAATAATCGTAATTCGGGAAAAATGCATGTCAGGGGCCTCTGCGGCCCTGGTACATAAAAGGCCTACGAAGGAACATGATGGGTTTTAGTCAGTAAGAGTCCTCAATAACAATTCCTCATCGCTGCGTTGATCTACGGGTAAGCTGCGACACACATGTCGAAGTACTGCTGCAGCTGCACTGCTTGTTTAGACAGGAGCTCGTTATATGTGTCTAGTTAAAAATATTCTAAAGTTCATTACCATCAGCAAGTTTAACAGCATCAATAGCTTCTGTGACGTCATCGTTGATCTGCGGGTAAGCTGCCACGCACATATCGAAGTACTGCTGCAGCTGAACTGCTTGTTTAGACAGAAGCTCGTTGTATGTGTCTAACTCTGCTATCTTCTCTGCCAGACGACGGGATGTGCGGCCTGTGAGGAAGAAGTAATGTGTTAACACTGGTGTTTGTTGCAAGTTCTTCTCTGAAGGAAGCTGCTTTTGGTATGGGTAGCTAGATTGATTTGAACATCTCTGGCAGTCATTACGAGTACACAGAAGACACAGAGTCTGACAAATAGTCTATCATACCGAGGGTTTTCGGGTTGCCCAGGTAACTGGGATAAGGTCAGATAGGTAGTCGGTCAATATACTGGTACTCAGGTGCATACTGGAAGCTGACCCCAACATGGGAAAAGACTAGGAAGATGTATGTCTATTTCTATGTGTCTATTTTTCTTTATGAATCCACAGTTCTAGTCAAATAATGTATATCATCATAATAACATAGATTGATAATATAAGCGGACATAGACGTTATCTTTAGCGGTATTATTTGGCGCAAAAACCAAAGCCAAATAAATTAATTTATAGCTAATTCCATGACTGACGCACTTACTGATATGAATTTTATTAATTTATACGTTCGGACGCAAATCATTGTCAGATGAACGTTTTCCGTGTAGGTATGGTATTGGTACATTTATTTATTTCTTTA
Organism: Helicoverpa zea x Helicoverpa armigera; assembly: GCA_033682625.1. Taxonomy (NCBI): domain Eukaryota; kingdom Metazoa; phylum Arthropoda; class Insecta; order Lepidoptera; family Noctuidae; genus Helicoverpa; species Helicoverpa zea x Helicoverpa armigera. Next base: position 7,640,793 of record JAWIIS010000011.1, read on the forward strand.
TTGTTTAAAAACCGATTTTGTGTACATTATCAAATGTAAAAACAATGTTTTTCAATGTCCATAACTGAATAAAATAGGTTTTTATTTTAATTTTTTTTCCGGTGCCTACATTTAAAATATCAGGAGGCGTACATTTTTCATATTTCCAACGAAAGAAGCGGAACTTCGAGAGCAATTATCCTAATAGCCCTACTCCTGTTACACACTGATATTTTTATAAATTTATCGTCGCCGCCCAAAAAGGCCAAATAATAATGCCCTTTAAATATTCAAGGAACATACAATAGCCCGTAATCAATGTCTGTAACAATATATTTTTGCAGGTGTCGACTTATAATTAGCATTATCTCATATCGTTGACATCGATTATAAAAATATGTTACGTTTTCAAATGGGAATTATATAACTCAAATTATTCTATAGGTATAAATGATAGTGAGATTTGATATGAAGTAGGCACAATACGTACAATCATTTAAGATTACATTTCGTAAATAAACGCTTTAATCTTGTCAGTGATATGAAAGAAACAGGTGTAAACCGTTTGTATAATATTTTCTATGTAAAACATTTCAAACAATTTGGCTTAATTTCAGCGGAAACGCACAAAACTAGGGGAAATACCAAATTACTTATCATAATATAGGAATGAAACGGGAAATGTCTTGCCAAAAACCGTTAATATACACCACAAAGCAATTATTAGTTCCTATATATTTTTCATACAAGTGTAAGTGATATATACATCCTTTGCTGGAATCCAAAAAAAAAAACAGTGTTGACAACTAATTAATTAAGTAGAAATTCCGATGCATGCATGCAAATCAAGACTTCGTACAAACGCATCGCGGCTTGCATCTTAATAGCTGGTAAATATGACTCGAAGCGAGATAAATTACATGAAACAGGCACGCAACCTGACACGCCGCGTTCATAATTATATGCGAACCTAACCTTATCTATGGATTATGTTGCTAGATAAATGCCTATCCATCCGAGAAAAGATTATAACTACATGGCTACTGTTCATTCACCTACAGAGTTCTGTTTTCTTTTTTAATTTAGTTTTACATTTTAGTAAGACTTTGGATGACTGTTTTGACAGACTCTCGGCTGTAGGAAATGTCTTCTATCTATATGATAGAACACCCGAAGCATAATAATTACCTTTTGGGTACATAACCCTAAAAATTAAGCGTAAAAATATGCAGATGATATATTAATTAATAGACTATTTTTAAGGATTTAAAACTGGAAGACAAGGATCTTTAGTAAGTGATAGCATAAACATAACATTCAGCATAAAACCTCCATAGACTGGCACATAGGTATTTCATAGACAAACATGGCTCAATAGCACGGTCCTGTCGCATAAAAAAAATCGCGTCACAAACATGGGCAAAAAAAAAGGTCTCATTGCAAAAAGTCCGTATACGTAAATACGGAAATACATAGTAACATTAAGGTCATTCACGCAGGTATCTATATATTCTATAATAAAGTGTAAAGTACAGCTGATAGGCTTAGAGATCACGCCACTGCCGCTTCGATAATGCATAATATACGATCGTCTGATAAACTTCAATTATTGATAAATGTACGCTAAAGCGGAGAATTGAATACAATTTAATTTTATTTTACATTTAGAATTTGAATAGTCGCATTTATTGAACCTTGATTTTTTTGGATAATTAGTTAACCCTCCTTTATACTGCACGTTAAAGTAACACCGTGAATCTTTTTTAATACTTACCAATTTGCCGTAATTGAATAGTGATTATAACATGACATTTTATAATCACTGTTTTTACTATGATACCATTTAACCATGGCCGTATTGTGTTTTTTATCAATGTTATCAAGATTTATAAGATATTGGCAATTTATATTATCAGATCAAATCTAATCTACAATATATTAAAACAATGTCTATAGTAATAGGCAATGACGCGTTTAAATAAAGATGATTTGCGAATAAATAAGGAAAATAATAAAAAAAGAGTATTAACCGTGAGATCCAGTGGACTGTAAAGATGTAGCTGATCCATGTCTGCGAAGACCACCGCCATTGGAACTGCTGTCTGAGCTGGTTCCATACCCTGACTCCACCTGGGGATTAAAGAAATATAGGTTTTAATAAATCTTACTTATATTACAAACTAGCGACCCGCCCCGGCTTCGCACGGGATAACAGTATTTCCCCACTATTTAATAAATTTTATTATACATGACTGTATACATTTTGCAATAAATAAATAAATAAAAATCAGTTGCGTAGTTTTGATGATTTAAGCGTACAAAGGGACATAGGGACAGAAAAAGATACTTTTTTTTATACTATGAAGTGATGCGACAGTATATCTGTCTGTCCATCAGTAGTGATCACACAAAAACTATTACACATAAACTATGGTCAAGAGCCTGAGAAAGGCATAGGCTATGTTTTATCTAGTTTCGAGAAGTGGTTCTCCCAGGATGTGGACAAAACTGTGGGGAACAGCTGTTAATATCAATAGACTGTAGTAATTTTACATTGAAGCAGTAGAATCAACTCAATTGTTTTATTGTTATCATAGTTTCCACTTAATGTAATACAGGACAGATAGCATGGTTTTAAAATATTTGAGCAAAGAGCGAATAAAAGGTATTTGAGTTAATATATTCAACCTACAAAATTTCCACAAAATTGTTATCTGGGTACTTCTGTACAAATTATATTATACAAAATATATATTTTAATTTGTACACTAAACCTTCTAATTATTTTTACCAACTGTCAAGAATATTATAATAAATTCTCTCAGGTATTGAAACTTTTTTAGACATTCCTAAGATTTTTTCTCAATTTATCTTTAATTTTTTTTTTTGTTTCTTACCAAGCGTAACCATAAACAATAGTAATCTTATCATAAAATCTCTTTTATCCTATTTTTTTTAAAACAATTGAATTCAAACATACGTTGTATGAAGAATACTATCAGTCCTTATCAGTATTACTCATAAACTGATAATATGAAGTACAATACATATTATAAAACTGGTATTATATGAAATATCTAACTAATGACTCATAGTCGTTATTGAGTCATTAGATTAATTAATTACATATAGAAAATTGATTCATGTTCTATGTCAAACAAAATGGAAGCTTTGCAGCAAGGTATATTCTAGATTCAGAATAATCAATTCTTCATAAAAGGATGCTATGTGATATCATATAAATATATTAAATGTTAAGAATCTGAGTTTCAAGCACAACAAAGTATTGAACAATTATTTTGTAATATGATTAAAATATCATAAAATCTTCATCAAACAATACTCTGCCAAGGTTCATCATTAATTTTCCAATTAATAAATAAATTGCAGTAACACAGATATAACCATAGATTCCACTACAGTTAGATAGATTGGCAATGTGTGACAAATAACTACATGTCTGTTTATGTGTCCAAAAAACAACATGTATGTATTGAATGTAAATGTTTACATCAACCAGAAATAAAAAAAATATTCCAAGATCAAAACCAAGAATCACCACAAATACCCATATTTACTTATAGATAAAGAAGTCACTCAAGTGATATATTTCACTTGATTGCCAATCTACCTACTTTCCTACATCTATGGATATAACACAGATATATTATAAACTATAAATATACACAGCACAATTGGCTGAATCACCAAGTTATATGATTAATGTTTGTGTATTTGATAACAAGACATTCACATGTACTTGCTAAGTACTGATATTCAATGTTGTTCACTGATTCATGTAGAGTTGTTATAAATATCACATGATAGTGAATTATGTACTATATACTATATTTATTTATTTATAAGGCTATATTAACCTACATCTCTAGGTATGAAGCTGAGCTCAAGGCAAACAACTCAATTGTTTTCGATGTCATAGAATAAATTGATATTAAACAGTAATTTAAAAATCTTGTGTTGATTTGTTGGAATTGAAGTTGTGTACAGTGAAACTGGATGTTATGCCATAGAGTAAACAAACATGTATTGCTGTGTTAAGCAGTAGTAAACAGCCAATAACAAACAAGTTTCACAGGCATTTTTAATGGAGCACTGGCAGGAAAATGACACAGATTTTTTTTGTTTTTTGTTAGGTACAAGTCAAGCAGGTATGGATAACAAGTCTAGTATATGAATGTAAGGTCAGAAATAGGTTTTTTGAACAGAAGCTGTAGGATAGTACTCAAATGTTATGATACTCACTTTAAATGACTCCAAGACATCAATCCACTGCTGCTTCTCCTCTGGGCTTGTGGCCCTCAAGTACCAAACACAATCATTGACAGACACATCAAATCTGCAGTCGTCAAACTCATGAGGCTGAAATAATAAACATCCAAGGTCGAATATCTGAATATTAGATCACATGCTAAGTCTGTCTGCTCTAAAGCAAAAACAGCGATGAAAAAAGCGAGACGCAACAAGGACAAATTAATCTTTTTATTGGACTTCGCCGATAAAACAACTATGCATAGTCACCTTGACTTTGGCTTTCTTCAGGCATAAGGCACCTCGGCATCCAAGATTACTCTCCAATTCACTCTTGTAGTACGATAAAGTGGAATCCTTCAAAACAATAAACCTGTCCTGCCAACCGTGAATGTAATTTGTCCATTTACTCAAGTATCCGCGAAGTTCAGGATTTCCGCCATCCTCTAAATCTGAGTTGTCGCTCACGGTTATATTTTCTTCAATCATGTTGCAAATGTTAAGAATTAATAATTACATTAAATTCTACACAAAACAAACAAAAGGAAAAATAAGAATTATCAAAAACTCGTTACATGGGAAGATACACAACGAAAATTGTTTCTGTTTTTTGACGTTTGATTTCAGTTCCACAGAATATAAACGTTAATGAACTAAACGACCAAGGAATGAAGGAAACATTAATGCTTAACACAGATTCTAAAAGTAGAAGCGTGTAGGCAAATGTGGTCGTGAGCTTAAAACAGAAAGGAATTTCATTGTCATGTGAATGAAAAAGTGTGAATATTAGTACAAAATATTGATGAAATGACACCGATTTGGGACATGTTTTTTCTACTATCCATTTCATTATCATTATCACATATTTAACCGCTGTATATCTTCCAAATATTCATATTCGTACGTACACACTCAGACTTTGAGATTTATTTAAAGTTTGTTGTCCATTATAATACAGAAACTGCATTTTTTTATTTTTTTAAGTTTAGATTTATTAAATATTTTGATTATTTTTAATGCTTTTTTATAAATTGGTTTTTGAACGTAATAATTTTGACGTTTTCATGAAAACCACTATTTCCGGAAATAATAATCTTTTGCGTATTGATTTTGGAGCTCTTGTAATTTCATTGGTGGATATACGTTAACCGCCAAAACTACACAACACCGGCCAATAGCATAACGCCATTCTACAAATAACTCGCCATATCCGTTCAAGATGGCCGACAAAACTATGCCTATTTTTGTTCCATCAGAAAAACCTTTAAAAGTTGTAAAGTGGAAAGTTAAACAAGGTGTTTTTGTGTCGCAAGGTCAAATATTATTTTTGTACAACGATTCATCAGGCAATGGCACTGAATTAAAGAAATATAAAGCGGTGCGTGCTGGTACAATCTTATCGATCAAGGTGAAGGAAGGAGACATTGTAGAGCCTGGGTAAGTGACGTCACACTATAAATGCGCTTTAAAATCATATTTATCTTTTAATTTGCTAAATATCCATTAGGAATTAGTATTATTTCCAGTAAATTACATCGTTAAGGTTACTTTTATTTCAAGGTGCAGTTGCATTGTTTGCGCGGCAAATACAAGTGCATAAAATGCTTCCCGCGTAAATTTTAACCTAAAATTCATCGAACTACTTGTTTAATTTAAATTAATTAAATGATAATCTGATCTTTTCTGTTCCTGCATTGCGTTTCTGTAAATTGAACAGCCTAATAAATTAAAATGTACAACAATCAATAGTGCACAATATTTATAAACAACATGAGTGACAACAAACAATAACAATGTGTGTTTCATTGAATTATCTCACACTCACGAGGTCCAAAAGTCGCCTTAAAGCTATAAAATCCTTATTATGTCGACGTTATACCATGTACAACGCTGATGACTCATCCAATTATGAATATTTTGTAGTGGCGCTGTAGCAGAGTTAGAAGAATGTCGTCACCCGACTGTGATGAAGGAGATGTGCGCGGAATGCGGCGCCGACCTGCGCACGGACGAGGTGACCAACAGAGACGTCGCCGTCGTGCCCATGGTACACTCTGTACCTGAATTGAAGGTAAATTACGGCCTTTAATTGATACAAAAACTATACGACCTATTTTCAGGTGTGAATAGGTAAATTCCTGCACAAATGTGTTGTCAAACGCATGTGTGACTGTCTGACTGGATTAGATACAAGTTCTAACTTATGAACATTGTTAGAACTTCACTGAAAATCCAAAGAGCAAAGGTCCTTATGAAGACTTTCTTTTGTTGAGCTTTAAAAGATAGACAGATACGAGGGCCACATTAATAAATTTATAATAAATAAAGTAATAACCATTTTAACTCCTGACTAAAAAAAAAAAAAAACCAGATTTAAAATGTGCAACTTTCTATGTAATTTACATGTTTTACCAATGGTAAAAAAGTTGCTTTTTATGACCAATTTGTAATTTTGTATTATAAAACTTTCAGGTGTCTGAAGAGCTGGCTCAGAAGTTGGGACGAGAAGATGCTGATCGTCTTCTGAAAGACAGAAAGCTAGTATTACTGGTGGACCTTGATCAAACATTGGTTCACACAACCAATGACAATATACCTCCTAACTTGAAGGTAAATTTATTTATTAAATAAAGTAATATAAAATCAACTATTAAAGTATGACTCAAAGACCTTTATTGTATGTCAATAGATTATACAAAAATCCTTGGTTAATGGCTAACCTCCAGTAGTACAGGATAATCAATAAAAAAATAAAGTAACAATTAAAAACACAAAACTATTCAATTGAAAGTCTTTTTGATATCAGTATCAGTAATATACAATATCTGTTTTACAGGGAGTGCTACACTTCTTCCTGCGGGGCCCAGCATGTCCAGGTCGCTGGTGCCACACTCGCCTAAGACCTCGAACTGAGGAGTTCCTTGAATCAGCTTCCAAAAACTATGAACTTCATGTCTGCACCTTTGGCGCCCGTCAATATGCTCATGCCGTCGCTGACTTGCTTGATCCAGAGAAAAAGTACTTTTCACATAGAATACTGTCCAGGGATGAGTGTTTTGATGCTAGAACGAAAGCAGCTAACTTGAAGTAAGTTTACTACACTACATATATAATAAAAATATATAAAACCCTTGGAATTTTTAATGGTAACATGTTTGTGTTAATGTTTCAGGGCATTATTCCCTTGCGGCGACAACATGGTTTGCATAATAGATGACCGTGAAGATGTCTGGCGACATGCAACCAATCTGATTCATGTCCGACCTTATTCGTTCTTCCAGTCCACAGGGGATATTAATGCGCCTCCACCACCAGGTAAAAATTATGAATTCTCTAACTTATACTATATCACAGCTAAATCTATGGAGCAGTCTTCTAAATATAATTTTTACTTGTTTCAATAGATGACAAGCCTAAAGACAAGCTGGCTAGTGGCAAAAATGGGGCCCAAGGCAATCAAATGCCCACACTAGATGCAGAACCTGAACAAAAAGAAGTAACAAAAAGTAAAGAGAACAAGGAAGAAGGTGGTAATGGTAAAATAGTGGCTAAAGAAGTAAAGAGTACTAATGCAGAGGGGAAGGAAAGTGAGGAGGCTGATCAAGAGGGTGATGAGAGGATAGTGCAGGAACCAGCTGAGCCTCGGTGGACGGAGACCACAGATGGGCAGATTGAAGTTGAGGATCCTGATGACTATTTAATATACTTGGATGATATACTTAAAAGAATACACAAGTAAGTATCAGCCTAACACTAAAAGAATATCAGTCCTGTACTTCCACTTTATAAAAACTCTTCAGCTTCTTAAAATTTGGTACAGATTATGGGATATATAAGCACTGATTTCCCTTAAAATAAATGGCAAAGTAACTATGCGAAATAAATAAATAAATAAAAATCAGTAAAATTATATTATTTTTAGTCATCACTATTATGCCTCACCACAGAGTTAACCTCATGATGTCCAAAAAAAGGATACACACCTGTGTAAAAACTTTGTAGTGCTAAACTTTATATGACAGATTTTTTTATTGACAGTAGTATTTAAAAGGAAATTCTAAGATTATAATTTTTTAGAAAATAATAAAATATTAAAGAATTAGAACATGCGTTAACACACTATTTTATAAGTATCTATTGTAAAAATTAATATAAAAATAGAGAAGTGTTGTAGTAAGTTTCATCACACCCAATTTGATGTAGCCCTTTGATCAATGCATTCTTAGCTGATTTCTGATGCTAATCCTAGTATTTCTTGGGTATCCCGAAAATATGTTCTTTACAATCAATTTTGGGTTTGATTAAAATGCATAATTTAATCTAAACCTGTATTAACTGTATGCGTTTGGCTACGAATTGATCTTCTGGTCGTCTGGATCAATTTTGATTAAACAGAATATGACTACCTTTTGTCCCAAAATTTCAATGGGAATCCATGTGTTGCGCAGATTATCATATATCATTATCACAGGTCAACGCGAACAAAGTCGCGGGCGAATGCTATTATCCAAGTTCCAGTACAAATTCTGTACTATAATTTAAAACTAATTTGTTTTCAGGCACTTCTACGATAACTACGACAAAATGGGCAAGAATCAAATTCCGGACCTGAAGTCTATAATACCAGAAGTTAAAAGCGAAGTGTTAGCCGGTACCAGTCTAGTCTTCAGCGGTTTAGTGCCGACGCACCAGAGGTTGGAGACGTCGAGGGCGTACCAAGTTGCGAAGAGTTTAGGGGCTGAAGTCACACAGGACTTTTCTGATAAAACAACACATTTGGTAGCAGTTAGGGCAGGTAAATATATTTCACTGGTTATTGCTACCCTCAAAGCTAATATAGAGTTGAATTTGAAGCCTAAAATTGTATTTTTCTATCAGGAACAGCAAAAGTAAATGCCAGCAGGCGAATGGGCGAAGGCAAAGCGAACAAATTACATGTAGTGACGCCAGAGTGGCTGTGGACGTGCGCCGAGAGATGGGAAAGAGTTGACGAGAGATTGTACCCTTTACAAAGAGGCAGCCAGGTATAGTTGATAAATTCTTCTAGCTTTTAAGTTCCTTGATACGTCTTCTACAAGGCATCCCTCGACATTCAATTCTTATAAAAGCAAGAAAAAGATCGAAATTTATCGTCTGGGCAAATACATTATTATGGAATTTGTTGTGGTTTTCTTGTGGTTGACAGATACCCCGGGTATTTGTAGTAGGAACATTATTTCACACCAAACCACTTTTAAATTAAATAGTTCATTTGCAATGTTTGTAACCGTATTCTGAGCCGCACTTGATTCTATATTGTAAATTCATCAACCCGCTCTTGGTAGAGTTTTCGTGACGACTGAAGTTCTAAATAAGACAAAGTACATTTCGAGTAATTAGCATAGTGTGCAGAAATGTACTTTTGCTGTATAAGCAACTATTGGCTCGTACAGAATTAAAACCTTACAGAATGAACAACGACTGTCTGTCTAACAATGCTTATTCCCCCCACAGAGCAGCTGCCGCCGGCCGCCAGCACACTGCAGCAGCCCGCCGCCCGCGCCGGCGCCCGTGGCCGCGCTGCGCAAGCGGACGCCTTCAGGACGCTTCATGGACACCATCAACCCGCTGCTGTCCTTCTCAAGCGATGATATCGCTGATATGGATAGAGAGGTATTCATTTTATACTCATACTAGCTGACAAAACGAACTTCGTAACTTTTTTTCCCTAGACCTCTACAGTTACCGGCACGGATATTGGGCTCTCGGCGGAAGAGTGGGGATCGCTTCTGCGCAGGTGAAGGTCAGGGCTCAATATCCGTGCCGATAACTGTACAAACCAAAATTTTAAAACCAAAATAATCCAAATCTGTATAGCCATTCTCGAGTTTCGGTGAGACTAACGAACAGCAATTAATTTTTATGTATAAGATATCGTAAGTAAGGAAACTGACTCAGATATCGCCAAGACATCGCATCATCTGCCTAGTGTTTTACAACTATGTTAGGGTCAGCTTAAAGTCCAACCGACGACTTTTAAAAAAGCGTCATGGCCATCATAGCAAACTTAAACGTATCAGTATTCGCATCGTCAAAATTATGAAAGTTTTACATTAAAATGCTTGAAGACTATTATGAAGATTTCAGACCCAAATATAAAATTGTCTTGTGTTATAGGTGGAAGACATATTCAATGAGTCAGACGAAAGTTCGTCTGATGATGAGAATCCAGGTGATGATGACCTTGATGATGAAGAGAATCCTCCTGAAGACAGACTATTATCAGTCAGCGCGGAAAACAGCATGCAGGACAGCTTGCAAGAGAGGTAAATAATATTAAAAATATGTATGGACAGAGGTAAATAATAAAAAAATATCCACTTACCTTAATGTACCCTCCTTTTCTAGTCCAATATTACTCAAATTCCTAATGAGTTAAAAATTTTTGTCTTATTTTTTTCAGAATACAAGATTCTCAAGAAGCAACAAATGATTCTGAACTTGGTAAATATATTTGTTTGTGCTTGTGGCAAATTGCACCTCCATGCTAAAGTACATAAACACCTACATATTTTTTTAAATTACTTCTAGATGATGAATCAAGACCTCGCAAGCGGCCACGAAGGGCGTCACCACCATCAGATGACGAACCTCCGGATGATGATGACAGTTCCTGGAACCTCATGGGTGCAGCGCTGGAGAAGGAACTCTTGGCGCAGGACTGATGCCACCGACACAAGCAATCTTTACAAATTATGAGCCAATGGCTAAAAAAAATAAAATAAATGCTCTTTTCTTTAGAAGCTGTTGTTTTAATTGCTTGAACATTATTATAATCATCAACAAATGTGCAATATTTTTTGATCTTCTATGTTGAAAAGCATTGAGCTGCTATTCAGTTTGGACGGTTATATTTCATACTACTAGCCTCCCTTGCCAAAGCTTAATTGAAACAGCAGAACTTGGCATTCCAAGGTTTTCAACTAATTAAAAAAAAAGAGGTTGATAGTTTGATTGGTATGTTTGTGTGCGATTATCTCATGTTTGACCGAACCGGTTTTGACGCGGCTTTCAGCATAGTGATGACTTAGGTTTAAGGTACATTACTGAAGTTGGTGTTCTATTTTATTGTGAACAATTCATACTAACTAAGCAAGACTACGGCGATCATCAGCATGTTCACTAATGGTTTCACACTAAGGTGGAACATGGTGAAAATATACACAAGACTAGATCAGACAGATTTTATTGAAAAGTAAAAACGTTAAAATGTAAAAAAAAAAAAGACTTGATCATGGTTTGTTTATGATGATTAATTTAGTTCAATTAGGGGAAAATACTCAAATAGTAGTGGGAGACAACAGGCAAGTAATGCATTGTTCTAGATGTACATATGATCCTGATAGTACTCTGAAGTAAGACATCAGGTGGCGATGGTCAACTAGCATAAGACCCATCAGTTACTGAATGACAAATCTTGTTGATAAAGAAGTGTCAGCAATAGATTTAAAGAAGCTTTAACTTTAATGGACCTTTCTGCAACGGATAGTATACCTCTTGAATTCTTAAATGAAACACCTTCAGTGCCTTTCCATGATTGCCTGGACTAGAAGCTGTGTTGGCCACCTTGGGTCTAGGGTAGGTAAAGATAGCTAAATTATCACTATCTAAATATTTATTGCTAAATTAATACACTATACAACATAATATTTCTAATCTAAATGGCATAAGGATCATTTTCATCAAAAACATGGAACTTAGTGTATGTAGGTTTTGACGTGAAGTCTTTCTTTCCATCTTGCCATCCTCGCGACGGTGCTTTATCATAATCAAAGGTTGAATCAAGTTTTCCATATATCTCTGCCTGTCTGTCCACATCTTCTCTGTATCTTTCCTTAGCTACCTTCTTGCCAGTGATGGGATCAGTTATATCACCGAACGGATATACAACCTCTTTGACTTCATGTGTGATTAACTTGGTAAGTTTTTGAGGCAGTGACTGTATGAGAACGATATCGCCAGTCTTGCAGACCTTTTCAGGATCATGGCAGTAATAAAATTCGTCCTTTCTAAAGTACTGAAACAAGCAATACAGTTTTTATGTATCAAGTATCACCCAATTGTATATTACATTTCAATTAAAATGTAAAATAAATATGTAAATACAAACCATTAGCAAATTCTCGTCCAATTCTAACCTCTTCACTCTGATTTTGGCAGCATTTTGTTTCACTGTGGGAACGCATTGGCCTAGTAATAGAAATTTTCGTGCTGCGTCAGCTACATTTCGAGCCATGTTAATTGATTAGAACTTTTGGAAAGGCTGTTTATATTGATAAAATAAACAATACGATCTAGCCTCCTCGGCTCCGGAAACCAATTATTATTTTGACATTAATGACATTTGACTGGACTGACGTTTTGGTTTTGTGGTATTGCCAATAATAATATAGCCAAGATAAAGATGAATTTATTTGTTAAAAAAATATTTATTTATTTGCAGGTCTTTCCAAAAGAATCAATTATTATAAAGTAAGAGCAATAAATCGAGTCTGCTTGCTTATATTATGTAATAAGCTCCAATCCTCAGACATCCCAGACTGAGTTGTTCACATGTGAACTACTAACATTTGTCCCATGCAAATGTAGTTTAAGTTGTAAGATATTATAATCCTGAGTTAGAGTCCTGAGAGACTCTTCTGCTTGAGATTGTATATCTAAGCTGTTTATTCGCATCAATAAATATTGGATCATAAACTTTAAGGGTCAATTCCCACTGAAAGAGCAGCGGCCGGCAGCGGCCGGCAGCGGCTGTAATTGCAAGGGATTGAGCGCGAGCGCGGCGGGCCGCGCGGCGCCGCACCGCGTCGCGCTCATACATTTTCCGTGCTCTTACGGCCGCTGCCGGCCGCTGCTCTTTCAGTGGGAATTGACCCTAATAAAACATCAATTTTCAGTAGGTATTTAACTTATATAATATTCATTATAACAAGTAGGTAAACCACTGTGCCACCAGATAGATACAAAAAGAAATAAAACATGTTATTAAATACATAGTAACGTAGGTAGTATCATTCTTTGAAAGAACTCAAGTTACAAGTTACAAAAAGTAACATAAAGAATACATCTGTTTATACATTCATGTAAATTAAAAAATATTTCATACAAACATAATTCTTATTTTGACTGTACTTAAGAATAGCCTTGATCATGATACAAAATCTAAAAAATTTAGGTATACTTTACAAAGTACTCAACATAATATATCACAATCTACACATTCAGAATGCAAGCCCAGCACCATAATGGAACAAATCCTTATACAATAACAATTTCAAGCTGGAACCAATTTAGTAATTGGTTTCACAACAGTGACTAAAGCAGCTAGTGACGATACTGCCCCCAAAACTCCCACAGTGCTCGGGCTAAGTTTAGTAAACCCTAGAGCTGTCAGGGGAATGAATATGTCACAGGAATTCTTCAAAGTATCAATGAAAACATCCTTGTGGCATGACATCAACATATACATATTTTTCACACTGTCATTCCAGTTATGGTTTCTAATCGCAGTGTTCAATAGTTCCGAAGGCTTCAAGAATGTAGATTTATGCAAATCCATAAGGTGAACGATTTCATGGAAATCTCTAGCTAAGTTCGCAATTATTGAAAGTAGCCAGAATTTGTTTGCTGTTCTGTTCCATTTTTCTGAGTCTGTTTTAAGGAATCCACTTTTTGTGAGCCATACTATGTGGTCAGAGTAAAGAAATAAGGCATGGGCCAACTTGCTTATCGTAAGTGTTACTCTTAATATAGGATCATCGATGTGCATGCTGTTCAAGGCAGTGTAACAGATGTCTATGCATCTCCCAAGCCTTAAAACTGAAAACAAAAGAATTATGTTTTAATTGTGGGAACAGAAACTAGTTTGCAAAAACTCAAGATTTGTGAATTTTAATGATTTTTTATTTATTTAATGTATTGTTGCATCTTAGTTCTCATAGTATTTTAAGTAATTTTGAAAATCAAAGACCAGTCTAAGAAATGTAATTGCTAACAATTGAATTTGTTGTCAAGTTATACAGAAGCAAAATAATTATGACTTTTTACTTACTTTTTCGGAAAGAACTAAATGTCTGTTCTAAATTTTTTATTCTATCAACAGAATATTTGTTTGCATTTCTGATTTCCAGTTGGTGCCACACCAGGCGGCTTGTGTATTGTATTAGTCTGAAAAAATAAAATTTTATTTGATATAAAGTTTGTTTGCAAGTATTTTTATATAACAATGTTGAAAACAAAGCATAAGTAATTTGTACAAACTGACCTGGCTATTTTATCTCTGCCATTTGACTGGTTATTTACTTTTATAATAACATCCATCTTAGCTCCCCAGTGGACTTAGTCTCATAAAGCAATCTACAAATCTCCAGCAATATAATGTAGAATTTTATCTCTTGTATTAAGTCACTATCAGTAAGATACCATTCATTGTTGGTACATGGATAAAAGTCAATATACTTTATGTTTACCGTTTCTTGAGTCAATATGAACCTTGAACTGTACTCTGTACATTAATAAAATAATTATTTATTTAACTTAATTTTTATTTACAAGTAACAAAAGTTCTTAATACTTGTTTTTCTTCACCTAGGTTCAAAGGATAACTAGCCAAGACACGAATTAAATATACTGTAACTGTGTGAATTATTTATAAACTAAAACACAAGAACAACAACTCAATTAAAATCATCGAATTAAAATGCTAATGCTAAAATCAACAACAAAGTTGGTTTCGTTTCGTCGATTTTCGTTTCGTTTCTTCTCATGTTTGTCAATTTTGACAACCTTCGTTCATTCTTCAGTTTGGTTGCAGAAAGTTTTTCTTCTGTTTGCAAATTATAAGTAACAATAAATAATTTATAAGTACACGAGTATGAAGCCCCATGGAACAGAAGCCCCCATAACTTTTACATGGTGCTCTGTATGTCTCTCATTTCACTACGTTGATTCGATACTTGCCCTACATGCGATTCACTTCGCTAACATACCCGGAACAATATACAACTACAGTGTATTTATTGGTGTCTTTCTTCTAGAATATAACTCTAGGGTATCAACTTATTCAGAGGTTGTGGGACAATATGAACGAATGAAAAATAATAGGATAGGTAAGTGCTTTATAATCTGTGAACCGGATGTAGGTCAAATGAAGTGGAGGGGCAGGGGCGGCGACGGCCGGCATCGATGACGTCAAGCGAGCGGTGGAATTTGTGATTGTGGCTTGCTTTGCGTCTGGCTGGTAGCCATATTGAATTAAATTTTGTTCGCGATGCGTTGAGTGGCTCAACCGTGGAAGTTTTCTCATTTATTTTACGTTTTGTGAACGTCTAAATATTGTGACTTTCGTCTATATCTTGTGCAGAGTGGAGTTATTCAGTGATCTGACTGACTAAAGTCTCTAATTTCGTTGTGGTAAGACTAAAACATTATTGTGCGTTGCGGTGAATTAACTTCTGGAACAAAAGCGACATTTTGAAGTGACGTGTAATGTTGTGCATTTCAGATAGTGGTTCGTCGTACTGAGCTTTCATGATTGGATTACCGCGTAGCGATAGAGATAGAGATCGAATAACGGTGAAAATTCGTAACATGAAGAGAAGTTCGTCAAGGGATAGTATGCCGCGATCGAAAAGGACACGCAGTAGTATAGGCAGATATGACGACAGCTCCGATGAGCGCGTCACTCCCGAGCGGGTGCGCCGCCGGGTGCGCTCGCCGAGCCCCCGGGGGCGATACGTGTCTCCGCATCGCGACGACTATGTTCGATCCCGTGACGTCAGAGAAGATTCTGTTCGCCCCTATTACAAAGTACTGTGCGTGAGTGCACTGCACCCAAAAGCTTCTGATGAAATAGTCAAGGATACCTTGTACAGAGAATACAAAAAGTTTGGTGATTTTAGCATCAAGATTTCTCACGAATTGGACGAGAGAGTTGCATATGTTTGCTTCCGTAGTGCTGAAGACGCGAGAGATGCCAAACATGCTAAACCCAGAATTATATTGTATGATAAAGTAGCTATTGTTGACCCTGTTTATGAGCCAGTTCGTGCTGAATACAGAAGCAGACCCAGGAGCATTACCCCGCCTGACTATGAGCGTCCCTATTCCTATGCTTGGTCCCCAGTGCCTGAGAGACGTAGACCACCACCAGATGATAGGGCTTATGGTATTCCCCCAACAGTACCACCTCACCATAGAGATTTTCGTCCCCCTATGCATGAATATCCAATGGCCGGGCCTCATGGCCCCCCAATGCACCACAGACCACCAATGCATCATCCACCTCATCCTCATTATATGCCCCGTCCATACATGCCCCGTCCTCATCATCCTCCATTTGAGAAAATTGAGAATAAAAAAGACAAGTTCCCTAACTATTTACACCATGTTCAGCCTGAAGATGATCCACTGGCTACTAGAACTCTCTTTGCTGGCAACTTGGAAATCAACATTTCAGATGAAGAGCTCCGCCGCATCTTTGGCCGTTATGGCATTGTAGAAGATATTGATATCAAAAGACCACCACCAGGCACAGGGAATGCTTTTGCATTTGTTCGCTATCAAACTTTGGACATGGCTCATAGGGCTAAAGTAGAACTTTCTGGTCAATATATTGGCAAATTCCAATGTAAAATAGGATATGGTAAGGCTACTCCTACTACTCGGGTATGGGTTGGTGGCCTCGGCCCCTGGACATCCGTTGCTCAATTGGAGAGGGAATTTGATAGGTTTGGAGCCATTAAAAAAATTGAATATGCTAAAGGGGAACCTCATGCATACATTTTGTATGACTCGATTGATGCAGCTCAAGCTGCTGTCAAAGAGATGAGAGGGTTCCCTCTTGGTGGTCCGGAGCGGCGTTTACGCATTGATTTCGCTGATGTTGGCACTGGGGGCCCATATAGGCCAAAGCCTTATGCACCCCCTGTTGGGGAAGATGGTAGACCTGTAGAAGGCTATGAAGGTTACGAGGGTTGGGAAGAGGGTTATGGCACTTATGGTACACCTGGATACAGGGGTAGAGGTGGTCGCGGTCGAGGCCGGGGAATGTACAGAGGAGTATATCACGGCTCGGGTGATTATCGCGACGAAGAGTGGAGGCGTGCACCAGCGGATGCCGAATATGAAGGAAGAGTGCGTCGCTCTGGGTCACGGGAACCGGGTGTGGATCGTTCTCGCTCACGTACACCGCGCCGCCGGTCACCTGACAGTGACTCAGATGGTTCACCTCGTCGTGGTGGTGGCATGCTGGCCTCAGCACGTACATTGCCAGAAGTTGTCCGCAAAGCTACAACCATGTGGAATGGAGCCCTCATCTTAAAGAATTCCCTATTCCCAACTAAGTTCCACCTGACAGATGGTGATTCAGAGATTATTGACAGTTTGATGAAAGATGAAGATGGTAAAAATCAGTTGAGAATAACACAAAGACTGCGTTTGGATCAACCAAAACTAGATGATGTTCAGAAACGCATTGCTACATCCAGTTCACACGCCATTTTCTTAGGTGTGGCAGGGTCAACAGCATCCATTACAAATGAAGATGCAAGCATTCAGACCAGACCGATGAGGAACCTGGTATCCTATTTAAAACAAAAGGAGGCTGCTGGTGTTATTTCTCTCCTTAACAAAGAGACAGAAGCTACAGGTGTGCTGTACTCATTCCCACCCTGTGAATTTTCCACTGAACTTCTGAAGCGGACATGTCACAATCTCACTGAGGAGAGCCTAAAGGAAGACCATTTGGTAATAGTAGTAGTGAGGGGTGGGTCAGCCTAGTATGAGGCCCTGAGCTCCCAAGCTGGACCGGTGGCAATCTAGCACTAGAGTTCAAAGGGAGCCAGTAATAGTGTTGGTGACGGGTGATTCTACCTACTATGAACAGATTTATTAGACTTACATATTTTCAGTTTACCTAACTAATCTAAGTTCTCTTTTCCTTGTCTTCAGAGATATATTAATTAACATTATTATGTATAGTTGTGATGTGTAGTGATGTGAGGTGTTTGTAAAGTTAGTTCTGTGACAGTTTCACATTACTTGTGCAAGTGCTGTGTTAGCCTTGTAGTGACAGCAATAATATTGTTATTGCTAAAATGTAGATGGAAGATAGTTTTGCTAGAATTCAGCAAATATTTTTTTTGAACAATTTTTAAGTGTATATTTATTATGATAAAAGTTATAGTGTATACTTATTCAGTGTATGTTAGGTGATGTGTAGTGTAAGTGTGTGAACTTGCAAATAGAATATTTCATCTTATGATGTAGTTTTTTTAAACCTTGTGAGTTGTGGTCAGGCAAGTGCAGTTATTGACACTAGTGATTGGTTTGTGTTGTTTAAATGTGGCCTCGGTGATAAATAATCACTAGAGTGAAACCCTTATGACTTGAATGTCACTGTTCAATATAATCAAGTGAAAATGCTTCAACCCTAAAATGAATCAGTGAAGCCTTGTGTTTGTGTTGTGGTCCTTAAAAACTCCAATAAGACAGTAACAAAGTGTAGGTAGACATTAGTGATTACTCAGAGGGCTGTGTTGAAATCAAAAAGTTAAAGTTTTTATCACAGTGAACTAAAAATAGTGATAAAGTTAGGTATACAACAATTTTTAAAATTCTGCCATTTGGTAAGTATTTTGTGGGTCGAACCCCTGTTTTCGAAGCTTTTTACCCCTGCTAAATGTGACACCCAGTTAGTTCTAGTCACGCTAACATAGACTTCATGACAACCATTTTTATACAAAAAATTAGGAACAAAGTAGGTGTGGACGCAAATAAGTGCATCGCATTGTACCTGTTTTGTTAATATAACAATTACATACATATCTAGTTAGATATTTCCAGTGCTATATAAGCATTTCATACATTTAAGTACCGTAGACCGTGGTATTTTACTGACGCGGCCCAGTGGGACAATGGCAGATAAAATCATTTGAGTCACGCCATTGTTTGCAATGAATGACTACAATCGGCGATTCGTGTCACCGACGCTGATGCCGAGGCGAGTTGTGACAAAAACATCCTGCGTTAATTCAGACAAAAGAAACTTGAAACAATCGTCATTTTCATAGGAAAATTTATTTGTTAAAGACATTTACTAATTTTGTTAAGTTTGTTTTGAAGCACTAATTACCACTTTACTGCCATTATTTAAAACTAGGGCTGCCATCTCGAATTTCGCCAAACCCGGACAAACATTAAAAAAACCCGGACATTAGGCGTAATTCGCATTTTTTCCCAGAACGAGTACGATTTTGTTTAAACAAAATAAAACCTATTTTGTAATCCATTTACTATTAACATATACTTAAATTCAATGAGGTGCTTTCTTACATGAAAAGTGTCCGGGTTTTCCCCGGACGCTTCTAGAAAACCCGCCCGGACGTTCCCCGGACGGGGTCAAATCCGGGGAAACCCGGACGGATGGCAGCCCTATTTAAAACCTTAATTATTATCTTAATAAAACAATAAACACAACAATAGGTAATTAAATAAGTAGGTACGAAATACCCACTTATCGTTACTAAATAGAACTAGTAGCCCATCATTAGACACTATTATTATCATTAATTTCATCAATATTCCTTCTCGTTTCTTGAATTTAATTCATTTCGTGTTTTTGACCGTCCAAAAGTGGGTGAAATGAATGATGAACAAGCCACTTTCTTTTTGTGAGCCCTACCATAAATTTAAAATACTGAAAGCTAAAATAAAATAAATAGTTTATGGGGCTCCCATGCAATGCGTTTATTGCATCATTAGTTTTGGTCGATATTGATTCACGTGCGGAAGCAACCCTTCATGCGTGATTGGGTATCCCACCTGGCCCCTTTTAGTTTTTATAATTCTATGATGACACGCAGCTTGTTTCATTCCATCCACTTCTGGCTCTGGAAACCCAAATATCATAACTTAAATTAATTCTAAAGGCACCTCTAGATAACAGGGTCGATTATCGCCGAAACAACTTATTTAGGCCCGTGCTCACCGACAACATAAACGTCCGTTTCTTTTTCAATTTATACTTCTGCTTACCTACTTTGAAAATTCTATATGAAAATTCATACCTAACAACTGACGGTTATGTTGCCGGTGAATTTGGTCCTAAAGAATTAAGGAAGCCTGGAATTAGCAGATTCTCGACGGGATCAGTTTCGTAAGTATTGTGGAAGTTTGGGTAAGCAATTTAGGTCCAAAATAAGTAATTATTACTAAGTTTAATATTTAATTTGCCCGTTTAATAAAACACGTTTTTGATGTTTTATAAATTCTAATAAGAAAATTCCTGTATTAGTAGAATCCAACTGAAGATGCAATCTTAATTCCCTATTCGGACTTGAGACGAGTGGCTTTACGCGAATGCTCTTCCAGCTCGTTGTTTTATTTAGTCTTGTAAAATATACCTGTAGTTGCACTAAACCTGCATTTACAGTGTGTGTTTACTAACTAAGCGTTTGTACGTGTGTACCGCTTTGATTCTTTATTTATAGGTCCCAAGGTCGACGACCCGAAGATAAAAGTTCGCCAACAAGACAGTAATGAGGTCATAACGGTTGTTTACTTGTTTTCCTTGTAGCTGTGCTTTTTATCAATAAAAGTATTTTTTTATACATGTTGTTGTTACTTGTCTCGAATAGTTCGCCCTTTAAATATAGTACACACCCTGACATTCTAGCTTCATCCTTTCTTGGAAGGTGTATGAGAGAGGTAGACAGCTACAAACACACAATTTGCGATCGATAATTTTTAGCGCTGGCCAGTAAAAGATGTCTATCGAAAGAGAAATTGCCCAGATGTAAACACATGCAAGTTTATAATTTACTAGCTTTTGCCCGCGACTTCGTTCGCATGGAATAGTGACTTCCGGCATATTTTTGGTTTGACCAATAGATGGCGCTATATGTCCGGAATAAATTTTTTTTTTTTGAAATAAAAACTATCCTATGTCCTTTCTCAAGTTCCAAACTATGTCTGTACCAAATTTCACACAAATCGGTTCAGTAGTTTAGGCGTGAAGAAAAGACAGACAGACAGACAGAATTACTTTCACATTTATAATATTAGTTAGGATTTAGTTACAATGCTCTCTAATGGACGAGCTGCGGAGAGCTGGAAATGCTAGTACCTGAATAAGGAGTAGGTATATAACTAACAACATTATGCCGGCCATCACTGACCACTATATTTACACACTGGACCGGCAGTTCCGTACGTTTCACATAATTTTTTTTGTGCCCAATATCGTCTAAGCGAGTGTCCACAGAACTAATTTTGACGTATAATTTCAAATGGCTGTGAGAGACGTGTTTGTTCATTGGTTCACTGTAAAGTACCACGAACACTCGCTACGTCTAACAGCGCCAAAATGGCGATTATCAAACGGGCACAAAAGCACGTTGACAACAGCTTGTCCAGTGTGGTAAATATAGAGGTCAGTGCCGGCCATACACGCCACGGTCTACCGAAGAGGTCCACTCTGTGCAGGTATGCCTGCGCAGGTAGACCGGAGTGTGTGCGGAAATAAGTCGCCTGCGCTGGTTCAAAAAACTGCACAGGGGGACCTCTCCGTTAGATCGGAGCGTGTATGCTCGGCATACTATACAATTATTTGGGGAGCTGGATGACAATTTATTGATCAAGAAGGAAGTATGTACCTACTTGGTATCTGTAAAATATGTACTTGAACACACATTAAATATAGTTTTACATGCTTCCAGGCAATAGACTGGGGCTCGATTCTCCTAATTTTACTTAAGCGCCATTCGATTGACGTTCTACTCGATTCGACTGAGATCCAATCCCGACTCGATTACGATTGAAGCGTATGTGGCATTCTACTATTTTTTCTTTGAAATAAACGTTTTTACCCTGTTCTGTCATTCAATAATGAATCATTTTGTCTGCAAATCGATTGTACAGCAAACTACCGTATAGACCAAAATCATCAAAATAGCAGACCAATCGCACACCAATCAAATGTCAATCGAATACGATTGGTCTTTTATTAGTAGCAGAATGCCCGATATGGTTAAAACTGCTATTACGACCATATTGCGATTCGATTTCTATTCGATTTTGACATTATTAACTTAGGAGAATCGGGGCCCTGGTTGACTGTCTTTCGACTATTGTTATTTAGCACAACTCCACTGAACGAGATCTCGGGTTCGATTCCTGGGTTACCTACTGTTCAAGGTGGGTAACTCACACTAATAAAGCCCACAATTTTTCGTAATTTTTAAATAGCAGAAAGTGGCAGAAAGAAGTTAGTCAATTTATGTGTGGTCGGTCTTTGGCATTTGGTGGCTACATTGACATATATTCTAGCGATAGACAAGAACATCCATACAAATAATTCGATCGAGGGCACGATTCTCCTAATTTTACTTAAAAACATTCGATTTACGTTCGACTGCGATCCAATCCCGACTCGATTACGATTGAAACGTAAGTGGCATTCCGCTATTTTTTCTTTGAAATAAACGTTTTTATCCTTTTCTGTCATTCAATAATGAATCATTTTGTCTGCAAATGATTAACTATTGCAATATGATTGTAGAGCAAACTACCGTATAGACCAAAATCACCAAAATAGCAGACCAATCGCAAACCAATCGAATACGATTGGTCTTTCATTAGTAGCAGAATGCCCGATATGGTTAAAACTGCTATTACGATCATATTGCGATTCGATTTCTATTAGATTTTGACATTATTAACTTAGGAGAATCGGGCCCCTGTTGACATCTCGTTGACGTATTGTGACATGTATGTAGTCATCCTCATTGATGTTAATTGCTGAAGTGTCGCTCGTATTTTGCCTACATTTTTCATTACTCAAAAAGTTTATATCTAAGTGAATTCAAAATCATGTAATATATCAAAAAGTTTATTTATATCAGCTAATTGAATGCAAAATCATGTAATATATTAAAACCAGGAACTTATTTTTAGAGTTTTTAATATTAATTACGATGTTTTTTTTCTTAAGAGGGCTATCACAAATTTTCGCGAATTTAATTATTTTTTCTTGAAAGTAAGAACATACCATGACAAAGTGAAGTCTGTTTTCATTGATATTTTACCTACTGCCAGTTTTATGGCACATCTGTTTCTGCACGATTTTCTTAATCCATATTTTAAGATGGCGGGCGGGAACAAATTAATGCATATTTGTAAAATTGAATTATAAATGAAAAGTATGATATACAAGCGTTGTAATAGCATGAACAGCGTGTAATTTTACTAACTTGACTCTCGAATAGTTTATATGTGTAAGTTTATACCTTGTTTATACCTTGATATGTATTTTCTATTTTATAATTGTCGTTTCATAGACATCCATCTGACGCAGGCGTCAAAATCGCTCTGATTTGCCATTTTGGGCACTGCATAGTCTGCACTGCAGTTCAGTGTGGTAAGCTTTTTGTTCGGAACGTTCTATCTAGTACGTAGTACATATATATCGATGGGTGGCTAGAAATCAGAAATAATGACAAGTTATCAAGTCATTGACATCTTATTTTCTTTGTATTTTTTCAACTGCTGTTGTTGGTTTGTGTAGGTCGTATTATAACAAAATTGCAACATGACAGACCAGAAAAAGGTATCAGTATGTTCTGAAAGTACGTATTCTTGAACATAAAATAATGTTTGCCTGTAGGGGCCACAGAACTTACCCTACATAAAATTATATGTTTCTCTAGGCAGTTACTCGAAGTCACTGTTGACTGCTCGTAAAGCTCTTCAAGATAGGAAGAGCGAGACGAATTACGATGAATACCTGATGGCTATGAAGCGGGTACATCACCGGTACTCCGCTATGAACATGATACCAACTCAAATAGAGACTCCGAGGGCGCGACGAAGGAAGCAGAGCATCCAGAAGCAAGCTATGTATGGAAACAGAATGTTCAGCAGCTGCTGAGAGTTCTTTCCTCTTACAGTGTGGGGCTCCTGTCTGACCTCTGTAGCTACATTTTTGCCACTATTACGTCCGAAACTTGTTGAGCCTGAACTTTTATGATTTACTAGTTGCTTCCCCGGACAAAATGCAGCCTATGTTACTCGGGGACAGTCTAGCTTTCTAATAGAGAAATTGTTTTCAAATCGGTTCAGTAGTTTTGGAGCCCTTAGGATTTTTCATTTATTAATTAGAATTGTATTAGTAGGTAAGTATATGAACAGTATAAATATAGATAAAAAAGACAAATGGTCAATTCCGTACAGTTCCTACAGCCAATTGGCGAAGTTCAATCTCCTGTTACGGGTTCGATTCCCGAAAAAAATACTAAACCCTATATAAAAAAATTGGACTAGGACATAATCATTTTTAACACCAATTTTTAATTAACATACTCAAATAAAGTACTGGTTTCAATGCCCAGTTTGATAGTAGAGATAGAATACCTATGGGTAGGTATGATGTTGTCATTGGCGGTGGTGGGGGTACTACCGCATACAAAACGTAATTTCAAATTCCTATCTCTAGTAATGAAAACAGATAGAATATTGGGAGTGGCCGTTATAACTATTACAGTAACGATTCTAACGATAGTGGACCGACTAAATGATTCTATAGGAGGCATCTTCTTGGTGCACTAAACCATATCTATCTTTTTTAGCCTGGATAGCAAAAGCAATATGAATTCGATGTCAGAGGCGGCTCGAATGGGCATCATAGCGTCCATGGTGCCAGACGAGATCATTTACAAGCATTGTGATTATTCTGTAAGGAGCTACGACACTGCACTCATGTTCTGTGATATTTCTGGTGTGTACCTACCTATATCAATTGTTTGAAGTAGAGCTAGCAAAAGCAAACTGTCTAGATTAACCTATCTTCGAATCAAGTGTAGGTATGTATATACAGTCATGGACACATAATTAAAGACACTGTTGGAATCTTAAATTGCTGTCGCATTTCATCTGTATTTCTTTTTTCTGATTGCTACTGGAACTTTATTTTCTATTTTAAAATATTTAAGAGGGCATTGTGAAATATTAAAACTAAAGACTATCTTCAGTGATCCTTCGCGACAAGTTTTTTTTCGCTTTATCCGAATCTCGAGCGGTATGAACCATAACGTGGCCTGGCCATATAATTAAAGACACTCCATTTGCTCAGAGGAAGAAATGCAAATTATTAATATTATTCATGGTACTTTTCTATAACAACATTCCCTACACTGTAACTAAGCATACTAATGAGTACTAATATTTGGTTTATTTCCTTTTACCTCAATGACAGCACGACATCCCTAAAGCTTTGGTTTCCAAGGAAAGCGGTGCCGTCATATAGCGACCGTAATACAGCGGTGAAAGACATCACCAGAACGTTGTCTATGTAAACAAAATGGGGCGGTTTCCTAGAGAGCGGTAACTGACGCCGTAACTTCAAAAAGCGGTGCCGCCATTTGCATGACGGCCGTCTTGACGGTGTCAGATAGTTTGGTGAACGTTTTATTGAAAGCGGTGAAGCTTTTTTAATACGTATTTGTGTTTTTTTTTCGGAACAACGTCAAAAATTTGTTACAACTCTAGGAGCAGCGAGGACGACGAAATTTTAATAGATTTCGTACGAAACCACGAAGGCAATATCTAACATAAAAAGTAAAGATTATAGAAAAGTCAACTAAAACAGAATTGGTGTTGTGAAATTTGAGAAATATTAAATAAAACAGGTTAGTAAGTATGATACAACTAACAAAAAGTTCATGACGGTGTGTTAAAACGGCCGTGGAACTTTCCACATGTAATCACCGTAAAGACGACCGTCTATTTGCGTCCGTAATAAGACGGCCGCTATTTGACGGCACCGCTTTCCTAGGAAACCCAAGCTTAAGCGTGCAAGCGGTCAGTTTTGTTTTAAGTCGCTACGGAAATTTTCTTCCATGCTTCATAAAAATCTGTGTAAAATTGATCAATGTTTCATGTATGACTTATCGCCATTGTGTTTTCTGGCCGATCACCAGTTTTTTTTCTATTAAATTTGCGATGGGCCAATCCAAAACCGTAATAAGTTGCTCGATCAAAGAGTCCTTTTTACTACTCTTACAGTGTTTTTCAGAACTTTTCTAATTTGGAAAGCGCTAAGGACCAGTAAGTTATGCTTAGCATATAACAAAATGCTATTTCTAAAATATTATAGTACTTGAATTCGCCTATTTTTAATAATATCTTTCTAAAAGATCACCACACCAAGTAGTGGAGAGGAGCCCCACACTATTACTTTTTCGCCTCCTATGTTTGAGAACTTTCTTAGTGTATTTTGGTTCCATCTCATGTTTTAGAGGCGACTAATTTCGATACATTATTTTAGAGTTATTCGTATCCCTTTGTTTAATGAGAAAAAAAATACATTTTTGAACACTTGTTAACTGCACCTTTCACATTTGATAGAAATAGCCAACTACAGTATGGACACGCGGTGCTTTTCCAAAAGTAACATCTTCCGATACCCATGCCTTACAGCTTTTCCCGACCCGGTTGTAGTCTAAAAGTTCTGCAGACACAATTGTCGTCCTTTTAGCATCAGATGACTCCCAAAAAAACCAGTACCGAATCATGTAAATGGTTCACTATTTGCCTATAGCACCGCCTTAAAGTCTGTTTGCGGACAAGTTTTCCTTGGGGTCGGTTTTGAGTTGTTCTCAAACCATGCCTTTTTTAGTGCCATTGATAAGAAATCTTTAATAATAAATTTATTACCATGTCCTTACTATAGATCAAGTGGTATGAATAAATCCGTATGTCAAAAGATAATATTAAAAAGCCTAAAACATTTTACTTACTAGAATTTTTGTTGTAGTCTTATTGATAGGACTAAAATGAAATTTTTTTATGAAATAAACCTAAATTATCACCTAATTCGAGTTTTCATAAGTATTTTACTCAATGCTAAAAAAAAGTATGGCAACTATTTGTATCTCTCGTTTTTTTCCTAACTGTCTTTAATTAGCTGACCAGCCAAGTATCAGCTACAAAAGTTAGTGTTCATTCCCATAGAGCTTTATATCTAAAGTATTAAAGAAAGAAAATATTTTTTGTCCTTAATTTAAAGAACACAATGTAATGTTTGTTTTAATAATAATAACATGACATTTTATACCGTGCTTTAGCTCATGTCAGTACCATAACTATTTATTTCACTTCGAGTCGGGGGGTGTCTTTAATTATGTGTCCATGACTGTATGTACCTACTTGATTCAACGATATCCTATCTATTGTTAGAGTACTGCATAACTTTCGCTGGTTAAGTATTGCTCTGAGAATGCTTCAGGCGTTTTATACAGAATAACGGACGTCTATAGGTAGGTAGGTAGGTCTATGTACCTTCCTACATATGTACATAGATAATGTATGCTCAAAATACGATGAAATAGCAACAATTTACTACAAAATTATTAACTTGAAGGTTTCACGGACCTTTGCGAAAAATACACTACGTCTGGTCGCGGCGGACCATCGAGGTTGACTAAAGTATTGAACTCCTACATCGGGGCAATGGTCCAAGAGATACTGACTCACCACGGAGATGTGCTCAAGTTCTCTGGAGACGCTTTCCTGTCCATGTGGAAGAAAACAGCTAAGTTGTCTATGCAAGATGTGGTGCATAGTGCCATTGATTGTGGCCTTATTATTCAGAAGAACTATGGACATTTTGCTACTGACGTTGGTGTTATCCTAAAGGGTTAGTTTCATCTTAACTAAGCAATAGCTAGGTAGATAGTAATGGTGGTGACTAAAATTCTGAATTATCTGGTTATAATTGATCTGTGCTATGAGAAGACTACGCTGAAATTGATGAGTGTGATATATTCCGTTCCAAAAAAAAGCATATGTAGATAGGTACCTGCCTAAAGCTACGTTTAATTAATAGGTGTATCTATCTAAGCAATAGCTTTAGGTGACTTCAACTATAAAATGTAAGACCTAATTGTAGCCAGTACTGAGAGCGCAAAGACTGCCTACCGAACCTACCACTAAAATGACCTCATCTCCCCAACACAGTAAAAGTGGCAATATCAGCCGGTCTATCCCACTTCTCCATAATCGGCGACGAGCATCTACTCCAATCCAGTTCATCCAGCTTCGTGATCATCGGCCAGCCGGTGTGGGATGTGAAGATGGCGCAGTATATGTCCAAGTCTGGTGATGTGCTGACTGCAGCCAGTGCTTGGATGTATGTCAATGAAGCTGAGTATTGGACGCAGCCGTGTGGTGATGGGAGGCATACTAAGGTTTGATTTGCTTTGGGTACAATTATGTAGGTAGGTTTACATATGGAGTTTATGTAGATATGGAGGCGCGATCTGAGTAGGGTAGGTATGGTAAGTAAGAAAAAAAGTCATTTTTTTTTTAATCTAATCGAAGACCGGGAACTGGATCAAATTTAGATTCCAAGATTTTGTTACATATACCTAGGTACACACATACATAGTTACAAGTGAAGCTAATACTTATAAGCTTGTTGAAAATATAAACTTCCTTCTTCGTTCTTTAGGTCCTAGGAGTGGGGGCGTCATGGAAAAGAGTCGAAAAACTTCAAGAACATTTGGGGGAAAGAAGTTGTGAGTGCACAAATTATCCAATAGCTACTTACTTACTTAGTGCAAATGACTTACCTACCTGCATTAGTTTAGGTAGGTACTGGCTTCCAACAGCGGTTTCAACCGTGCCTCGAGAGAACTGCTTACTCCGCACACCTGGATCAAAAGTAGTCTAAAACCTTTTTCGACACATGAGCTACCAAACAATTACTTAAAAGGATTTTTCTCATGGGATCTGTAGTTCCTGAGATTAGCATGTTCAAGCTAATCTGTCAGAGATTATAGTATTTGCTAAAAAACGTATAGGTAAACTCTTCAACTTTACGACAGTATAGTCGGTACCTATATCAATTGCACATTACACCTACAATGTAGGTATTACGTATCCTACCTACCTACTGCATTTCAGATTCGGATACAGTAGGATTTCCATCAAGCCATCAGCAGGCCGAGACCAGATTCTCGGGGACGACAGGAGACCCGTCAGCGGGCATTATTTTTAAGGAATTTTCACGTAAGTTGTTTCTTATCAGCAGGAATTGAATCAGTAGATGTGAAAAGAATTTTTTAGGGACCTAGAACATACAAACTCGTTACTTATGTGCGAATGAGAACTTTTGTCTGCTACTGAGAATTCACTTAGGTATAAGTATGAGTCCTATTAGAAAACACTTCAGCTACTACATATAGATAAAAAAAATACTCACTGGATTTCGAGACTTCCTTCAATATTCTAGATATCGATTAATTTCAGTTCGGCCAGCCGTGATCGAAGCGGTGAGAAATTCGTGGTCCCCAGGGCTCCGTCGTTTCATGGCCACCCCTGTTCTTCGCGCAGTTGACAATGATGAGCCTATGGACTTCCTGACAGAAGTCCGTCGCGTGGTCGTCGTGTTCCTCAATATCATTACCAAGACTGTCACTCCGGAATCACTGATCGATCTTGTTGATACAGTTTATAAGGATGTTTCAAGGTAGACCAAATAGCTGCGAAGTAGCTATAATCGTTTTGTGAATTAGACCAAGGTATATTGAAGACATATCCTAAATGGTGTTGAAGTCAGGCTTTCTAAACAGACAGGCATAACTAAAGACACTAAGAATAAATTATCTATGACAAAATTAGGAATCAGTAGAACGATCGCAAAATTAAGGTAGATGGAGGTAGATGTTTGTTTGTCAGGACCTTTAGCAAAGAGTAGGTAGTACCTACTTAGGTTGTTTCTCTAAAAACACTATATTCTATTTATTTAGTGACCTCAAGAAAAATAGTTTCTTGTAGGTATGTAGAATTTGAGATCAGCTTGCACTTTAAATATTATGAACGTTCGGTAACTTCCTCATTTCCTTTGACCATTTTGTAGAGTGACATCAGAACTAGGTGGGCTAGTGAACAAGGTGTCCATGTTCGACAAAGACATGATGGTACTCATAGTCTTTGGGCTAAGAGGTCTGAGCCACGAGGATGAAGCTCAGCACGCGCTGCTCTGTGCCTACGAGATTAAAGAGAAAATGGTTGATGAGAAGATTATAAGCACCTCTATTGGAGTTACTTCTGGTAAGCTATAAAAGCCTGCTCAGGGTTAGGCAGTCGTTTTATGCTAAAGTCATTTACTGGCGAGTGACTTACCAACGGGTATTGGGTGGGTTGAGTAGATTAGATAGGGCAGTCGCTCCTTGTAAAACTCTGGTACTCAGCCGCATCCGATTATGTAGGTTGGAAGACGACCCCAACAGAGTTGTCAAAAGGCTGGGTAGATGATGATTTACTGGTAACTGTCTCATGGTTAATTTGCGAATCTAGAAGGTGCTGCTCAATGACCTACTAGCTAGATGATAGAAACACATTTAATAAAATGCTTCAGGTGAGGTATTACGCAGAAACATGTAAAATGTTTATCGTGTACAGGGACAACATATTGCGGTGTCGTTGGTCACATTCTGCGAAGAGAATACACTGTCATCGGACCAGCAGTTAATAAGGTGACTAGCTTTTACTATGACCATCCGATGATGAGGTGTACCGTCAGTTGCACAAAGGTCCATTAAAGTTAAAGCTTCTTTAAATCTATTGCTGACTCTTTCTTTGTCAACAATATAAAAAGTGTCAGAAGTAGATTTAATGAAGCTTTAACATTACTGGAGCTTTGTGCAACTGACGGTTAGACCACCTGAGCTGACGACAGTTATACAATCAGCAATGCAAGTAATGAGGGCAGATCCTTTTGTCATATTTGCAACACTTCCCGTGTATCCTTACGTGGATTAAGCGCATCGACAAAAATAGCCTAGAATTATTGGACAGCATATCTGGACAGCACAGTTTTAGATAATCTTTCTTCTTTTTTAAAGGCGGCAAGATTGATGATGGCCTATCAGGATAAAGTTACTTGCGATAAGGAGACATTTCTTAGAAGCAAAATTGATCAAGAATACTTCAAACAGCTGGAACATAGACCTTTGAAGGGTATAGCTAAACCGGGACCCGTGTATGAATTTAATCGTGCTGGGTTAGTACCCATCTTAGAATATGTTAAGCAAAAAAAGTCTGTAAAAGCACTGACTGTGCTGGTACTAGAGAATAAAGTGTATCAACTATTATGTACTTACACACCAATGTTGAGCAAACTAAGACTTGGCTGGGAGGACACTTCCTCACTGCCCCACTGATTCTTGATTCAAAATAAACGTTTTTCTTTTGATTTATCCACGTTAAAACCTCTTTACCAACGAATTCTGCCTCAATGAACACGTAGGTGGCCGGAACACCCGCCAGGCAGCCGACACCCGATCCTGGGCCGCAACGATGAAATGCGCAAATACAAGACTTTCCTTCAGAATGCGCTGGAACAACAGAATAAATCCTTCACTCGCTACCGTGACCATATTTACGGAATAGCTTTTACTGTTAGTATCTTTATTCTTTCTTACCATGAAAGAACTCTGCGTCAGATTTTCTACCTGTGTGCTTACTTATTGCTTTACTTCATAATTTATGTGTTAATTAACCATTAATATCAGTCTATTGATGTCGGCTGGTCATCGCAGGTCTCCCAAAGTGGACCGATAATCCGGGTCTTTTCTATTTCATTATTTAATCATGTTCAATTCAATGATATCCAGGGTCCTTCGCTCGTGGGCAAAACTCGTTTAGTGGATGAATGTCTGTACGTCACACCGGACTTCATACGTAAAGAGAAAATACTTCTTACGGAAAACGATAAGGTATGTACGAATTTACTGCTACTTTGACACATTGTATGAGTTTTCTTGAAATTCTTGTTAAATTACTGTACTTACCACATGCACGATTTTCGAACCCATAACAAGTCTATGGTTGACAACTTTTGTACAGGTACCATTTCGTCTATTCCGGATGATTATGGGCAAATATTTCAGAAGAGGCAGCTTACGGACCATGAGAGATAATAAGGAGAACAAAATAAGGCAGAGGTACGTTCCTACCTAGGTTTTTGACAACTCTTATTGGCTTTTTGAGACCTGCGGATTTATGCAAAATCTATTACATCCCTTCTTCTTCTTCTAGTATATTTGTGGATAAACTATCACCGCTTCAGATATATGGCATCAACGTCATATTTGACTGCCAATTCCATTTGCCAGAAGATTTCGTATACGACGGTGATATATTATGTGAATTCACTGTCAAGAGTGTCGTGCAGGATTTGTGTAGAAAGGTAATGAGCACTCAAAGCATTGCCTCAAAGCTCTGATGTTTAATTGGTTGTAGGTTGGCAGACAAACCCTCGAAGTAGTACTTGCACCCTTACTGCTTAATCAACTCTGTCTTACCGATCTAAGTAACAGTTACCTTCTTTTCCAGGTTTTAATGAATCTATCAATTGTTGCGATAGAAGAATGTCAATTCATGGACGAAGAGTCGTGGCGTCTCCTACTGGTCCTAATGGACACTAAGTTTATATTGTTCATCTTGTCCATCACAGATCCGAGAAATATGTCTGGTAAAACTTCATTTTTATAACGTGTCTTGGACAAAGCTCAAAATACTTTCAAATGTGAGGAGTAGTGGCTGCCGCAGAGTAACGCAATAGCGTTACACAATTTTTTGATACAATGACGTATGGTTCAACATAACATTCGACCTACGAAAACACTGATACACAGCTCCTCAGATTTGAAAGCATAACAGAACACAGAAATGGATGAAATTAGCAGTAACATTTGGAATTTTCAAACAAGGCAATTTTTTAAATCTAGCTCCCTATACTTATTTCAGCTAATGCCAAGAATTGCCTAGCCAACAATATGATACAAAAGGTTAAACTCGCTAGCATCGACCGCACGTACCATGCGGCCCTAGCCTGTCAACTACTAGACGTGCAGGCCATACCAGCAGATTTGGAGAAGTAAGCATTTGTTCTTATTTTATAAGTTTCGAAATTGACAAGACTGGATATTAAGTTTGAAAGTACTAAACAGCCTGCGACTTCATTCCGCAATTGGATAAAAAGTTGCTTATCTCACGCGAACAATCAAACTAACTTTTGCATTTGTAACATTAATAAATATTTGTAAAAATTGCTAATATTATGTCTTTTTATCTGGGAACACCGTTAGATACATACAAGCAATCAAAGTTGTAGTTCTCTAGACATTTGTCTTATTACATACGTAGAATATAACTTTCAGGGTGATCGAGAGCGCAAGCGGTGGGTTGCCAGGCTGGATCCAGAACTTCTTGATAGCCTTAGTGCAGAGGGGTGCTTTAACTATTGTCACCCTGTCTCGCCACGAGGCACAGAAGAAACCAGGGACCGTGATGCCCGCCATTTCGCTGTTGCATAAAGCTATTGAATTTGAAGACGAAGAAATGCCACGGAAACATAGTTTTCAGGTGCATAAGAATATTATAAGAAACTTGTTGGCGTTCCTTGATCAAGAGCTTTCAATGCTGAAGTCGAAATACTTGTATACTTTTGTTACCTAAATTCATTAGGTAGGTATATGATCTTCCATTGATGATGGTCGAGACCTTACTGGTCTTATTGGATGATGAAATAAGTTCAAAACTTATGTCTTCCATCATCAACATCAACTTTTTATTGTACCACTGCAGAGCAGAGAAGGAATGAACGGAGAACCTCAAACAACCGTGACATGTCAGACTTTAAGGCTCATTATTTCTGAGTGCTAGTTAGTTTATGGATAGTTTTGCTAGACATATCGTATTTGGCTATTTCAGAGTATCTACAGCATGATCAGCACTAGCAGGCAGGAAAATCATCTTGCCGACGGAGACGGTGAAATGATTCAAGTGGCCGTGTTGGCGGACTCCTACACTTTCGAAGATATGAAGGTCGATATGGCTATGGATGGTAAGCACTTTTATGGAACTATTATTTTTGTAATCTGATCTTCTGCATTCAACGTGGCACGCCGAGCCTAGGGATACCATTACGTATTTACAGTGAGAGATAGTTCTCAAAATATTCTAAGTAGGAATGAAGATACACCAAGAACAAAAACTTTATAGGTACCAAGAATCTTTTAACACGCTATTGCGCCAGGGTACTTACAAGGCATAAAATAAATCTCTACAATTGTTCGAAACGTCTTTTATTTTGTAGCAATAATCCTGAAAACCTACGACTCATTGACTCCGTTTGAGAAGATGCTACTGAAATGTGGTTCGGTACTCGGCGATGTGTTCTCAAGACGAATGTTGCTGAATTTATTGCAAAGCGATTGTCCTAGGAAAGTTGCTCAAGGTTGGTATTAAGTTATCCTTATTGAAAGCGTAGATAAATAAATTCAAGTCGTGATCTTGAAACCCATCTTTTTGTTCAGTTCTTACTTAGGTACTTACTTTTTTTGCTCTCTAATTTGATATTTTTTATGCCGGACAAGAAACTAAATCTCTCAAAATCTTATCTTCTCTACGGTTTACCCAAGAGGTGTCAGACGTCTACCAAGTACTTTTTTGCACTCTTGGGGAATCCCACATTCCCGAAAGATGTTCTTAGAGCTAACTTAACGATACATAGACTTACGCCTGGATGGATTGCCTGAAAGCTGATATTAATATGAATAAGGGAGTGAGTGTCAGTATGACGAGTGACAGGGGAAAATGGAAGAAAATGACTATTGCGCCGACCCCAAGTAAAATTGGGAACAGGGCAGGAGAAAGAAGAAGACATAGACTTACCCCTGTCTGTATTTTTGACAGCTGTAGCAAAACTGTTCGTGATCAGAGTGCTGGAGTGCGAAGGTGGAGACTTCACTAATGACACATCGTTGGTGTTGGTGCACCCGGCGCCTGCGCTACCCAATCCCAAGCCTCCGTACTGCGCGTGTTTAGGCACCAGACAGCCCCGTGAGTTTCGCAATATCTCTTGAGTTTAGCTGGTAAGATTAACTGGAGTTAGAAATGATAAATATGTATATGCTAAACGTAACATATAATAGTTCTAACAAGATGTCAGTTTACCGAGCTATGTACAAGAGAAAATACGACACATAAAAAGATTACATATGTAGTTTGCCCGAAAGAAAATAACTAACGTAGGAAAAAGTCATAGGTAAAAAAAAAAAGTCGTGGTGGCCTAGTGGGTAAAGGACCAACCTCTCAAGTATGAGGGCGCGGTTTCGATCCCAGGTCAGGCAAGTACCAATGCAACTTTTCTAAGTTTGTATGTACTTTCTAAGTATATCTTAGACACCATTGACTGTGTTTCTGATGGCACGTTAAACTGTAGGTCCCGGCTGTCATTGAACATACTTGGCAGTCGTTACTGGTAATCAGAAGCCAGTAAGTCTGAAACCAGTCTAACCAAGGGGTATCGGGTTGCCTGGGTAACTGGGTTGAGGAGGTCAGATAGGCAGTCGCTTCTTGTAAAGCACTGGTACTCAGCTGAATCCGGTTAGACTGGAAGCCGACCCCAACATGATTGGGAAAAAGGCTCGGAGGATGATGAGGAAAAAGTCATAGGTTCGTAGAGATCAAGGCAAATATGTAGCTCTATAGACAAATGGCTAAGATAGGAAGGTACTAACAAGTACTTGTCGTGGTTTTAGTAAGAATAAGTCCAACTTTTTGAGGTTTAAAAATGTCTGCTTGTAGCGAATTGCCGGGATCTACCAATGTACGCGTTCTGCGGCTACATGAAGTTTCGTCACTCGCTCTTCAGAACTACTACTTACGAGATGTTGACTGAGAGTCAGAAGGTAAAACTCATTTACCTATCAATATACAATTCGTACACTAACGGCCAGTTTCTTCATCAAAAGTAAAAGTCAAAGTAATGTCTAAAGTCTAAAGATCTATGGATCATTGTTGTCCGAAATAAATGTATTTTATTTATTTTTTAAAGTAAAAGTTACGGTCAAATTCGTTTTTTCAAGGCTAAAGTAACAGCAAAACTAATAGAAAAAATGAATTTGACCGTTACTTTTACTTTAGACATTACTTTGGCTTTTACTTTTGATGAAGAAACTGGCTGTAAATGCGCAAAACATGAGTGTAAATTCAGGGAACCATTTACTCGACGAAAACGTGCCTATCACAAAATCTATTATCCCAAAGAAAAAAACTTGATGATGAATGTACAAGTAAAACAGCAATTTTGTCACCAGCATGAAATGCATACCCGTGCCTTGCTTTACCTGGAGCGCTATACGAGGCGATGCAGCAGCTGCGGCGCTGGGTGCTTCTCGAAGCTTCTAGGACTGCGCTGTGATGATGTGGGTACAATTAATATTACTTAAAAAAAAACACATAATAAAGACGTTCCTAAATATAACGAATTAGCTATATCCACGACCCCAAAAAAGTACCCTGACTCGATCGTTTCAAAATCAACAACATTGTCCAAGACGTCCTGTTCCAAACTTCTTCCAATTGCTATAAAAAAAACAATTGCTTTTCTTTTATCTTCATTTATCTTTATGTCTTTATTATTCAGGGTCTCATCGAAGAGACAGAGGATCTAAAGAGGACGCGGCTTCAAATAAGTGCCCTCAGTGCTGAAGCCAGGCTGGCCGGCGAAGACAATGCTAACTTGTACTATGCCCATGAGCGTAATACGGACTATGCGGTACCTAACTCCTTAATTTACCTAATCACCAAATCAGAACTGTCCAACCAACTATCCAAAGCCAGAATGCAAAATAGAACTAGGTACATTATTCAACATTCCAATGAAAAAGAAACCCTATCTCAACAAAGTCGATTCCTAAACTATTGTAACGATTATTTACAGTATGGTTAATTGGTAGAGGAATTAA
The DNA here is from genome assembly GCA_033682625.1 of Helicoverpa zea x Helicoverpa armigera. Taxonomy (NCBI): domain Eukaryota; kingdom Metazoa; phylum Arthropoda; class Insecta; order Lepidoptera; family Noctuidae; genus Helicoverpa; species Helicoverpa zea x Helicoverpa armigera. The sequence continues at coordinate 7,677,896 of JAWIIS010000011.1, forward strand.
CTTGCTTGTATGTTTTCAGATCACCACTCCCACAGACTTAACCAGCTATGAATTATTGGAAACTGAAGGCAACTTGATGAGTCGTATTATTGGTATCACATTTTTTTTATTCACACTGTCTCTAATTCATCATATCTTTAAAGTTCATGTGGTAATTATTTTGGCGAATATTTTAGAAAACCAGTCCATGCAACCGTCGAAGCAAATTTATACGAAGCACAAGCGTGTTCGCTCATTCTCATCGTTGGAACTGGAGAATTGTGAATGCCTGTCCATCCTGCTGTGTGTCTACAGTCAGGTCATTGATCATTGCCGTGGAGCTGGTAAGCGTAACTATGATTTACTTATATTCATTATCATCCTTCTGCCCTTATCCCATTTTTTTATTTAGGTAGGTACATACTCTTCCGCCTGCCGTCATCTCACAAGTAATGCTTTTTCCTAGCCATGTCGACTTTCCCACAATCCATCGTTTCTTTGGTCGTCCTCTTCAACTATATCCATGCTCATAAGATTTACTTATTCATAGTGCTAAAATGCTTTTCCCGAACAATTTCTTCCCGATTTTTAAGCTATTGCTAGACATTGTTATTTCAGGAGAATACCAGAAACTGTTCGAAGCATATATGGAGTACACAGATTTGTGCATCACCATCAACACGAACATACCACAGGCTGTACGCTTGCTGTTTGAAGTTGAGACTTTCGTTCAGGTAAGACTTCTACTAACTTCAGTTTTCAAATCATCCTCGAGTTGGAAAAACTGTATAGATATATCTTTATAGAGGGCTTTAATAGCATTATGTAGTTAGAGAAATGGTTATTGTTTTACAGAATGTCCATTAAGTACATTAAACCGGCAACTATTTTCTGCTCGAAGCCCTTCAATAACACTATCTTTCTGTAAGCTAATCAGTATTTGCTTTGATTTGTAGAACGAGAATTTCTTCCCCAAAAGCCTGAACAAGAAATGGGTGAGAGAATTTTACATGGCAAGCGTATGTTCCTTGCGAGGAATCTGTATGCTGGAGTCCGGAGACTACGATGAAGCCAGAAACCAGCTTCTTCATGCTATGAAACTGTATCGCCATCCTTTTCCTACTTCTAAGTAAGTTACGAATTAGAGAAACTTACACAAAAATCTGACTAGATTGGTGGTTGTCAAAAAATATAATCGGTCCTGTAGTTTCTTTCTGTGGGTTACAAACAAAAAAGAAAATATTTTCCCTTTGTTGTAGTACCTACAGATTTTTACGTAATATATAATACCATCAGTCTCCTGTTATTCGTACACGAGCAATACTTTCTACTTAACTACTTATTCATATTATTTTCAGGCACATGGTAAAAATGTGTAACATGAAAGCATCATTCCATCAAGTAATGGCTCTTTATGTGGCTCCAAACCTCTACATTGAAAGAGACAGTGGTATCATTGGTCACTTCTATGAAGACATCGCTGTAACTCTTTTCAGATTGTACAGGCTTTTTACGGTAAGAGGAATTAATAGAAAAACTTGTAAAAGTTAACCCATGACAAAATTACAAGCATTTACCATTGGTTGGTAGTTGGTAGTTTACAAATTGATAAATGGAGGTCGCCAAATGAATTTTCATTGAGACCGTTGACAGAAAATCAATGCATAGCAACTTCGATTTGAAAGATTTTACGATTCTCAGCGGTTTAACGAACGCGACCCTGACATGCAAGTCGGTAAAAATGTAGATCGTTTATTGAAGTAATGTCGAGGTAAAACGACTGTTTGCAACAATAAATTCACCAAAACATATTTTAGAATTCGCTTCAATGAGATAAATAATGGTATCTTTTAGGAATCAAAAGAACCAGCAAATGCAACTCTAGCAGCCAAGTGGTGTTTGCACTTCGCCCTGCGAACCAACTCTAACTTTCGTCTCCTGTGTGTCGCCTACGCAAGCATGATTGCAGATTATGGGCAAAAACAACAAGTAAATATTAACCTGTGAATTGCATTTTAAACATACATCTTCTTAAATGATTTAGTGACTAAACAAGTACATGGAAATCTTATTTGCTTTTTGTCTCCGCGCAGTTTTCGATGTGCCAAAAACTAGAGAAGAGAGCGATGGAGGTCTGTCGTCGCAAACGCGGACAGTTGGATGTTACCGAAGTGCCGGCAGTCTGCTATCTGTACACCAGCATATTTCTCTTTTAGTTAGTACCCATTATTAATTAGGTGCAGTAAGTTTTCAAGGTGTATGATCTAAGGTCAGACTAGCGGTCTGTAAGGTGTCCACAAATTGTGCATTTTTTTAGTATCGTAGATGCTTTAGGTTTTATAGGAAAACAGACCGTTTTCGAATAAAAAAGATTCTACTAGGTAAGAGTATTCCAAAGGTACTTCTAAATCTGAAAGATTCATTTTGACATTGTAGCGTGGATAACGGCAAAAAGATAGAAAGCCTCGAGTTTGGGCTGTCAGTGATGCACATGCTAACCAGCCGGACTGAGATGAATACGCGAGAGACCCTCGTGCTTTGTATGCTGAAGTTACTGCTGAGTGACTTGAAGATACACGACATGGTCACCATAATGCGGGAGTTCTTCTACTTGACAGACCATTATGACTTGTGTTGTAAGTATAGAGTAATTCAAAATCCATTTTAAGTTCGTAGGATCACATACCTAATTATTTCTTTCTCCCCTACATTTTCCTAGATCTAATGGTACCTCGTTTTTTAGCCGAAACTTGGTATTACTATTATGCAATAGTGATCCTTCTAGACACAGGGTACTGTGTGGAGTCGTACAATACTTGTGAGAAGTTTTACATGAAGAAAGGTGATGCTCTATTGAGGTCCAAAACGCCTGAGGCAGCTTGGAATTTCTTTGTCTGCATGTGGCTGGTGTAAGTTATTAATACGATAACACATCTGTAGTCTTGAGTCGATAACCCTCTTTGCGCAAAGAACACCGCATTTTTCCTTTTTAAAACCAATACTAATACTATAAATGCGAAAGTAACTCTGTCTGTCTGTTACGCTTTCACGTGTAAACCGCTGAACTGATTTTAATAAAATTTGGTACAGAGATAGAGTTGACCTTGAGAAAGAAGATAGGATAGTTTTTATACCGGACTTTTGAAGAATTCTGTTGGAAACGCGATATAAGCTACGCGGGCGAAGCCGCGGGCGGAAGCCAGTAGGCTTATAAACGATCCGTAGGTCGGAAATCTCTTCTTCATGAAATTCTCTTATTGGTAAAAAAAAAAAACAAAATTCTGAAAATAGCACAGTGACTTTTGTTCGTCGAGGTATTTTGCCTTCACCATATCAACAACCATTGATGCAATTGATTCCAGAACAATAAGAGTAGGTGCATGGGAGCGATCTATTCTATGGGAGGAGAAGATCAAACAACTGCTATCGATGAAGTTAGGCAAGCATGAGTTCAATATGATGATTTCCATGAGACTGGTAGAAGGCCTTCTCATTACTCTTGTTAGGGAGGTAAGTAATCATGACAAAAGCATTAATATATAGGAGGACAGACAATGAACAGCATGCAGAAATTCACATGCCTGATTCATTGGATTGAGTTTTTTTCTATCAGTATTTCCGTCACCACGTATCATCCTATGACTTCATGAGTATATCCAGAACCACGGCACGGCTTCCGTGCACTCGTGCAAAGATCGCCTTGACTTTCGATGCTTAATTAAATAAAAATCATTAACGATCAGGAAGGAACACAATTTACACGGTTTTTATTATTTCCGCCTTATTTATTGAAAGGTCGAAACAGATTGTATTTTACTTTTTTATACATACTTAAATTTTTTCGACAGATGGACAACAGAAATATAAAGAAAATTATGGTTTTAGAAAAATACATTAAGTCGTTGTTTCAAGATATGGAGAAAGTGTGTGTCAAAACTCCTATTTATCGTACAAGGTGGGCTGGCATCATTTGTATTTGGTCGTTTAGACAATTGTAGTAATAATCGAGCTAAACCAGAAACTCGAGAGGTACCTACAGCTTTTCGCAGTCTTTTCAAAATTGCGACAAAAATGGTACACCCACTAGCATCAAGTATCCTAGAATGCCAGTGACTGACCTTTCAGAGGTCATCAAACTCATCCAGGAATTTGTACCTACTTACTCAGCGGGACATCCCTAGAACTGTTGAACTCGAATGTATCCTACCTACTTATTTCATTGCACAATATTACGGAAAGTACAAATTTTATCCCACCCAAAACATAAATGTGAAAGACTGCCAAGTTCGATAATATGGGAACGCTTCGCCTATAAAAGAAGTGAGATCTGAATAAGTACCAAGTTCCATACACATACCTCAGTTAAAAATAGTTACTTTTTAATGATGTTACTTGGCAAGTTTTAATAGAAAATTAAATACTTGATTCATTGCATTTAGTAGGTTTATAACAAGGTGTGTGAAAACTTGCCAAGTAGCATCTGTGCTCGGTGGGAGGTGGACTGTATCAATAGTTTGCGGTAAACACCGGGAAAGAGGGAAAACCCGGCCTTAAATTAAAACAACCAGTTAAAGAAGTCGAGAAAAAACGAGAGGGCGGCTCGCTGCGAGACGGCGCGATGACAACTCCAAAACAGAAACAAAAGACGAACTAAAAAGTAAACAGCTAGTTGCAGCCAGTACTGCAAGGAGTTCGGAATGCGTTCGAGCCTCGCCCTCGTTGGTCAATTTATTAGTTAAATGAAATTAAAAATATTATAACAAAAATCAAAGGGTAAAAAATACAAAGATAAAATAACAAAAACTAATTCCATCGTTAACATCCCCCACCCCAGTGCGTCAGCACTCATTCCCGATAGCTATATACACAACTCGTGCTACCGGTCGTCGCAATATGCCCGACTTTGTTTGCACCTCGGCGACTCTGATGCGGCCGTCTTGGCCTGGCATCACCCTTCGAATTATGCCGCGTGGCCAAACGTTTCGTGGGGATGCGGGATCGACAATTAAAACGAGGTCACCCACTTGTAAGGGCCTCTGCTCCTGCTGCCGATTCTTTCTCGGACGCATGTCCGGCAGCACCTCCTTCACCCACCGTCGCCAGAATGAGTCAGCCAGTTGCTGAGCAATCCTCCACTGTTTGCGCAAGAATGTATCTGACTCATCAAAGGTGCCCATAGTCGGTAGGTTTGAGGATGAGCCAAGGAGAAAATGGTTGGGTGTTAATGACTCGTCAGTGTTCGGCTCAACGCTCACATGGGTGAGGGGCCGACTATTTACCATCACTTCAACCTCTGTCATGAGAGTTTGTAGAACAGCGTCTCGGGGTGCTCGCTCTTTCAGCACGACTTTCAGTGCGTTTTTCACGCAGCGAATGAGTCGCTCCCATGCCCCACCCCAATGTGGGCTGGCAGGGGGGGGAAAACGTCCATGTAGTGGTCATGCTGTAACTCTGTACTCCGTCAGCTAAGAGTTTCTCATCCAATTCGGAGACACACTTCTTCAACTCCTTGTCGGCGCCTCTCAGATTAGTACCATCATCCGAGTAAAGGTGTCGCGGCCACCCGCGTCTCGCTGCCATTCGTCGGAGAGCCATTATGACGTCATCGGTGGTTAGGCTTCCTACGAGCTCAACATGTATAGCCCTCACAGTGAGACAGGTAAACAACACGCCGTACCCTTTTTCTCGGCGGCGTCCTATGGTCACTTCCATAGGTCCGAACAGGTCCACTCCAGTGTGGGTAAAGGGACGCTGATGATGCGCCAATCGTCCCTCAGGTAAGTCTCCCATTCGAGGAGGTCGAGGCTGTGCACGCCTGATTCTGCACAGCATGCATTTTGAAATGACATGTTTAACAGTAGGTCTAATACGTATAATCCAGTACTTCTGTTTCAGCTCATTTACCACCATCTCCTGGTGGCCGTGGAACGCTCTTTGGTGATGTGAGTAATGTGACTGCGACCATCTAGTATAACAGGTTGTTTAACGTCTGGAGTTATTTCAGGAGCAGCGTTGATGCGGCCTCCACATCGCAGGACTCCGTGCTCATCTAGGTACGGAGATAAGGTAAGTAGCTTACTCGAAGTAGGTAGTGCCGTAGACGCTTGAAGTAGCTTAATCTCTTTTCCAAATGATAAAGCTTGTGAGTGCTTTATTAGTAAGCGTTCAGCCCTTTCCATCACGTCATCATTCAGATTACAGGTGGAAGCTATCTGTTTTCTCTTATTGATGGCCTTGATAATGTTATCAACGAAGGTAAGTACACGATTTGATGTTCGTAGCAAGCGTAGCCATGAAGAGAAGCGTGAAGGTTCAGGTACAGGTAAGTTACAGGTTTCTATGGTGTTATCAATTATTGTTACACAGTCTAACAACTCTTTGTTAGCAGGTTCAACGACATCTAGCGGCCAATATTCCGGATGCTTATACAAAAAGGTAGGTCCCTGTAGCCACTCATCTTGTAATACCGAGCAATCGTAGTTTTCTCGTGTGGCTATATCTGCTATATTTAGCTTAGTCGGTACATATCGCCATTCATGTATTCGAGTCAACTCGTCAATTTGGTTGAGCGACGTCTTCAACAGCGGCGTAGCACTGGTGTTGTCAGCTACGGGCGTAGCCCTGCTCGTAGCACTCGTAGGGTCGACGAGGTCATTAGCCGACAGCTGATGCTTTGATGGTGAGGCACCCATTGGCTCCAGCGTGAAGGAACGTCGCACGTCGTCATGCAGCTCGGCGGTCGCGGAGACATCGGCAGTAGCGATCACCGACATGCACAACGTTGTGTGCTCAGTTTGAGTACCCGGTACTCTGCCGTGCAGGCACCAACCCAATGGTGTGCGGGTGGCGCACGGCTCGCCTGGCTTGCCTACTAGTGTCTCTAAAGGAAATAATAAATGGTAATTATCTTGCCCTATCAGTAAGTCGGGTTTTAGCGACGCAAAACACAGATCTTCTTTAATATCGCGTAAGTGGTCATAGGTCTCGCACTGAAAGTTCACTGACCTTTGTTCTAGCAAGCTCAGTTCGTTGACACTACGCGCACTTATATTAAACTTTTCACCGAGTTTATTAGAAACGATTAAGTCCACTAGTTCTGCAGCATGCACTAACTCGTTCTTGCCCCATGCGCCACGAACTCGCATGGTTTGTGTACGCCCGCGCAGACCGGCGCGCGCAGCCAACGACGCGCTGATCATTGAGACGTTGAAGCCGTCGTCAAGAAGTGCACTTGCACTGAATGCACCCATAGGTCCGTGAATAAGTACGGGAACCACTTTCAACTGCACTGACCAATCGTTGCCGTTCGTCTTAACGTGAGTTACCACTTCAGTTGGTTCACTACCAGATTGTGTCGCCGTGCTTGGGGCGGCGACGACTTCGGCGGCAGCGGTCGGCACGTAGTGCGGCAAGCGATGATGCGGTTGTCCGCACTCAGTGACGTCACATAAGTTTTCTCGGTCGCTAAACTTGCTGACTTGAGAAGACTCTTCATATGCTTGCTTAAACTGTAGCCAATCAAGCGGGTCACCGTCAAACTTCGGTAAGTCTTTTGGCTTAGACAGTCGGTTAAGCAGCTTAGTTTCTGCCTGGTTGGCGTTGGTGGTTGCGGTGGCGGCGGCTAGGTCCTTAAGCACACATGCCGATTGCATGTGCATAGTGCCGTCGTCAGTACCGCTCTGGTTTGGTTGCACGTTCCCGAGCTGAGATGGGCCGGCGTTATCCAATTGCTGCAAGACAGCGTCTTGCCGTTGTGCCGGGCGCAGCGCATCGTCGTAACAGCTAGTGACGCGCTGTGTCTTCACCCACTCCTCGATCCGAGACGCATTTTCCTCTTCACCAGTTTCACCATCAGCTAGCGACTGCGAGCCGCAGCTGTCCAGCTTCGCCAGGTCGGCAGCCAGCTTCTTTTCAATGAGTTCCATTTTCAGAAGCGCCATTTGTTCCGCCGCCTCGAGTATCAATCGTGCCCTCCTCGCCTTCACTGAAGACCTCGCAAAAGGAGATTTTACCAATGGTCTTCTGCTAGCCTCGGACTTCTTTACATTAGTAGGCGGAGGTTTTTCAATATCTTGTTCCCGGCGCGCCGCGCTTCGCGTGTTCACCATTTTTTTTTTCTCAGTTCGCGGTGTACGAAGCATCCAAGTTGCTGGAACGATCCGGCTCGAAGGACCAACGGATGTGCTCGGTGGGAGGTGGACTGTATCAATAGTTTGCGGTAAACACCGGGAAAGAGTGAAAACCCGGCCTTAAATTAAAACAACCAGTTAAAGAAGTCGAGAAAAAACGAGAGGGCGGCTCGCTGCGAGACGGCGCGATGACAACTCCAAAACAGAAACAAAAGACGAACTAAAAAGTAAACAGCTAGTTGCAGCCAGTACTGCAAGGAGTTCGGAATGCGTTCGAGCCTCGCCCTCGTTGGTCAATTTATTAGTTAAATGAAATTAAAAATATTATAACAAAAATCAAAGGGTAAAAAATACAAAGATAAAATAACAAAAACTAATTCCATCGTTAACAGCATCATTAAAAAGTAACTATTTTTAACTGAGGTATGTGTATGGAACTTGGTACTTATTCAGATCTCACTTCTTTTATAGGCGAAGCGTTCCCATATTATCGAACTTGGCAGTCTTTCACATTTATGTTTTGGGTGGGATTTCATTTATTTTTGTAAGGTTGTTTATTTTATTTTTTGACGTGACAACGTCTTATAAATCGATGGAGCCGGCTGCACGCACGAAAAAACATGACTCATGCGGCGTTACCTCGCTCTGAGGCGTTCCGTTTAAGGCTTGAAGTGCAAGCGAGAGCACGCAGCGAGCGACAAAGAGGCACAATCGGCAGCTACTCACGTTGTCACGTTCAACTATCGTCAGTAAAACGACTTTACAGACAATGGTTTTTTTCATATGACTAAGTTAGTTAAGGAAATGACTCATTTATTCTATCTTTCAGATTTTTTAATATGCACGCTTCTTACAAAGAAATGAACTAGATTTACCAACTGACTGACATGACATGTTATCATATATTATGTTTGTGGATCAAAGTTACACATTCGTTATTTTCGAAAGTGACTCACACTTGGCCGTTTTCAGATTTTTACTTTACTTTGACTAAATACAAACCTTTGTAACGAATTTCAGATCGGTACGACCATTCGAAGATATATTATATAAATATAGATAAATTTAGTTCGTTTTAGTTCCTTAGGGGTATAAAACACCTTCATTATTTTAAAACCGACTCACACTTGACCATTTTCAGATTTTTCCCTTTACCTTGACATAAAGACCTACCTCCATGCCAAAGGAGATGGCCAAATTTTCATAGAAAAAAAACCCAGAATCGACAGCAACGAAATGGGTACCAATGGGTTCATTATTATTGACCTTTGATGGTGCCAAAAAATCCAGCCTGAAATCCATGGGGTATAGGAGCTATATCATATTTTCACAAAAATAAGTTATGTTGAATTTATAAGATTATTTACATCAAGGCACATAAAAAACAAGGTACACTAACATTATACACGCCAATGGTAATTTCCCCATAGTTACAGAGTTTGCCTGGCAGTGGCGAAGGGTGGTTTAATGAAATAGGGAAGCCGCAGCAAAAAAAAAATTGGGGGGGGGGGAGTACTCAGGGATGGGGGGGAGAGGTAATGGAGGTAATTTCTCAGTCCACCTTTTAGCACTGACTGAGAGACTGATAGTTTGAACATGTTTTCTCGAGGAATTCGGCAGATTATTAATATCTATAAAACTTTATTATCTTGAGTTAGGTATATTAACTACTAGAATCTGAGAAAAGTTGGCACTAGAAACAATACATTTTAAGTATTTAATTTACAACGGCCTGTTAGCCATTGATATTTATCGTAGGTATATGTTTCATAAATCCGTCAGGACGTTAGTAATTTTAATATTGACGTAACATTGGTAGGTAATTCACCCGAGCGGCGTGCCCGAGTTTTATAACACGTCTAAAGTAAATAATCTGTGGAAAACAGTCTAATGCGATTAATGCTATCCTAAGTTTTAAAAGTATGTACACTAAAAAAAGAAACCTGATGCAAACTGCCTAGGTATGAAAATAACTCATTTCAACGTAGGTCTCTCTATTATCACTACACACACTGTACTTGTACCGAGTTCCAAGTCACAGTGCGATCGGGATCGGGATTAGTAGGGAGTAATGATACTTCCAACTACTTGATCAAATTTATATACTCGGTGAATACGAAAAATTATAAATTCCCAACTAGGGTCATTAAATCGCGGAGAATCTTAACACCGCGATTCAGGATTTGCATAAAAATGCACAACGCCATCTATGTTGACATAATGTAACTAAAACACTTAAACTAACATAAAATATTGTACACACACGAACTATGTTATTTCCAAATGATACACACACTAATAAATTCAATTAAGTAATACAAAGAACAAATTGTTAATGGTATTATCTAAAACAAAATAAGTACAATGAGAGTGAATTTGTCTGATTTGTTTGTTTACATATTTGAGAGTTCTAAGCGCTGTCACTCGCGCGTAGACAGATATAGCTACTCTACTCTTGACGCGTTCTTTCTCGTTCACTCGCGAGTTTTGATTGGTGGAAGCCGCTCCGTGAGCCGGGTTACCGCTCGCCCTTATTTTGCGAACATCGCGCGGCGCGGCGTGGATGACGTCACGCAAGCGTAGTTTTGTATGGAGGAGGAAGCCGCGGCTTGTTTAGTAGGAGCAAAATGTTTCAAGTAATTTATAGACAATTTTTTTTACGGTGGTAGGCGTTTTGTTGCCTACATATTTAAATTGTGTGGTTTAAATGATTATATTAATTATACCTATACCTATATTATAACTTATACCTATGCTTCTTTCTTGAAATTCTAAAGGGAAGCCGATGGGAATCGGCTTATAAGGACGCCTCGCCACTGTTGCCTGGAGATTAAAATGTCTTGTATTTAACCACTCCAGATACGATTAAGCACCGACCTTACCTACTTGGAGAGGTTTCGCAGTCACATGCAACCTTCACAACTGGCTATGAAATGTTTTTGGAGAAATTGTCTTTGAAAATCGCGCCATGTGACATTGTCAAATATAACAAATGACTTAGCAATGCAAAGCGGTCCAATCACGAGTCTGCATTCAACTTCTAACGAACATCAAATGGTAAAAGTAAACTTTTTTGTGAACTAAAATCTTGATCGAAAAAACGTTATAAAAAGAGAACCCCATGGTTTTTAGATGATTTGAAATACTTTTTAAAATCCACAAATTATACTGAATCCAATCATACATATGAAGTTCCTGTCGATTCTGGGTGTTTTTTTGGCCATCTCCTTTCAAGTCAATACGACCATTGGAAGTGGTCTAGGTTTTTGATGAGTGAGTCAGTCAGTCAGTCAGTCAGTCAGTCAGTCAGTCAGTGAGTGTATAGTAAAAATAGCGATTTTCTGACGTCAATATCTCAAGACCTACAATAGGTATATTAATGAAATTTTGTATTTTAGATAAGTGAGGGGGTCTCAACAGATACTTGAAATTTGATATGCGTGAACAAAATAGATTTTGAGTTATAGGGTGTTCGAATTTGGCCCGAAATGGTTCGTGTAATATAACCCACGGCCGGTGTGTCGCTTTTTTTGCTCGAACTTGGCGGACACACTGCCGTGTGTCTAGATTAAAAAAAATAAGGTTAATATTGAAAATTGCGCAATGATTTTTAGCATAAATTTTTACTACAGATTTATATTGCGCAATTTAATTGATCTTCTAGTGGGCCCTAAGCTGAGATTAAAGTTCCTACTAACCCTGTTTCAATTTGCAGGTATTGCCTAATGTTTGCCTACTATAACTACATAAGCGGCAGAAAGCATCGGGCATACAGCTACCTGAGCAAAGCTAAGGAACTTGCCAAGCTATATTCTCATCTCGTCCTCATATACTGGGTTCAGCATACACGCAATGTAAGTTTAAACGTCCTATATTGGAATTGAGCTAGGTCCTTTGATTAATTAAATTTTATTGAATCGCGTGGAATTCTCTTTGGGAATTCTATCAACGAGACCATTCAATATGTCTAATTTAGTTTAAAAATATCTCAGTAGGTACGTCTCGTGTAGCACATTATTTTTTAAAATTACCACAGACAATTGAAACATTATTCATTGTTTTGAAGCCTTGAGACCTGCCTGAGAAAATCTAACTATTCACCATTCATATTTAGAGCACCCTACGCAATTTTCACCGACAAACATGATTCACAAAATTAAACCAGGTTTATAACCGACTTGATTGTTCGTGTCACGGTAATTTTGGGCAAATTAGGTTGAAACAATTTATGACTTGCAAAGGCAGACCGCGGGCAGAATCTGACTTCATCATGTCAATCATTTAATTGGGTACAAAGACACCGTTATCGCCGTACTCATTCACAGATACACGCATCATTGAATTAGGTACCTCTTTTTTCTCCGATTCTTCCATTGCTAGATATTGGAAATGGGGATTAGGGTGTAAATACCCAATATTGGAAAATTCTGTAAGTTTTCACCTGAAAAGTCCCGTTGGCATATGCATACCTACGTACTCCTTGTGAAGTGACTGACTGGAAGCCGACCCCAACATAGTTGGGAAAAAGGCTCGGAGGAGGATGATGATGTATACTCCTATTGAACATAGGAACAGTAGCAATAAGAGTGAAAATGCTAGGTATGTTACAGAATGTTGTTTTGTATACTTTCAGCACTGGAAAGGCATTCTGAACCCCAAGCTCATAGATTACTGGTCAGAGCACGTTGAGATGAACAATCTGTTGGACTACAGAGATTTCGACTGTGAGACCGGCACTATAGTTCCCTATACTTTGCCTATACCAACGGACTTGGACAAATAAGTTTGAACTTTATATTTTTTAACCTAATGGTGACTGACCTGACGTTGGCAAGCTCTCGACGCTTGAAGATGAAGTTGTTTTTAAGTTGGCTGCTTATTTAAAGAAAAATACAGTATATTTTAAGTTTATTTGTTATCTAATTAAGTGAGATTTTTTGTTGTTTCTGTTGTTATTTATTTGAATAAAATATTAGAAAAAGGCGCAAGGGTTTTAATTAAAATATCAATGATGGATAGGCAAAATAATTTTATTGAAATAATAAAAATTTCATAGCTACCATTTAAGGAGCCGACGTAGACAAGCGTGATAAAGACTTCGTCTTTTTGGGATTACATTAACTAAGTACATTTACACAATTTCCATAAGAATCTACTACATTCTAGAGATTTCTAATATTTACAATTTTTTCGACATCTTTTATAAAGATTTTAGAATACGACCCCTCTTAGAAATGAAAAAGACGCACCAAGTGGCTGAGCAGATATGTTACAGTCTAAAGGCGGGTCCAGACATGTATCATTTGCCGGACCAAGCACCGTATCAAGTTATGGACGCTTCCGAATTGCTCCATATGATTAGGGCTGCCATTTCGAATTTCGCCAAACCCGGACAAATATTTAAAAAAACCCGGACATTTGGCGTAAATCGCATTTTTTCCCCGGACGAGTCCGTTTTTTTTTGTTTAACAAAACAAGACCTAATTTTTAATATTACCATATTACTTAAATTCAATGAGGTCCTTCCTTACATGAAAAGTCAGGGCCGTCTCTAGCTCATGTAGTACCTAGTATTGAAAGTTTGTGACTTAATGTGTTTCGAAGGTCATAATTAAGAAAGCTCATTTGGAAACTAGGAGTTACCTTCTTGATAGGTTCAGACAAAAAATGTTGAAAAATACAAACAACTGTAAAGTGAAGTCGCCGCGAGCGCAGCGAGCGCGAAAATTTTTGAGTTTTGGGTCACTAAAGCACCTAAACTTGTATAATAAAAAAATCCGCAAAGTGAAGAAGCCGCAAGCGAAGCGAGCGCAAAACTTTTTGAATATTGGGATATTAAAGTAGGTAAACGTAAAAAAAATTGTTTTAAGTAAAGAAGCCGCGAGCGAAGCGAGCGCGAAAATTTTTGAGTTTTGGGGCACTTCGACTTCTGCATTATTAGGCGCCCGGATTATTCGCATACCCAGTCACCATAGGTTAAGATGGCCCTATGAAAAATGTCCGGGTTTTCCCCGGACACTTCTTGAAACCCCGCCCGGACGGCCCCCGGACGGCCTCCAAACGAGGACAAATCCGGGGAAACCCGGACGGATGGCAGCCCTACATATGATGGACAAAAACCGACACGACATGGGACGGGCCGTATCATAACGACGTATCGAAATCGTGTATCATGATGCGCGTATCATTACCCGTCCATGTCCGTCGACATATGCGATCATGATACACGTTCACGATATGGAAACAGTGATCGGATCGGGCAAATGATACATGTCTGGACTCGGCTTTACATAGCCGCACTGGTGCTTTTGTTAGGACGATTTAAGACTGAAATAATCATCGCAAGCGAGTACCTATGCGAAATAATATAATACGCTTGCCTGAAAGCACTCTTCGTCTAAGCATTTTCTTTAAATAATTTTATACAACATTAACGTGTGGCAGCCTAATTAGCCTTTTGGCACATAATTGCAATTCTCATCTACCTCGGCTCCTTCTTCAAATCCTCATGGCGAAATATAATGTACAGCCATTTTTATATAAAATATCAATCGAAATGTCGCAACATGAAACATTGTTACTCTAATCACTTATGATGGAATGAAAATAAAAATATACAATGGTATCACAACAAAAATATATAATAGTGGGGAAAAATCACATACGTTACCAACCAAACTTGATTTTCATATGAAAGAACCTTATTTACAAGACAGTCAACAATTAATATTTTTATTTACGTATCTGCAAGAAAGCCCATCCTAGGGACAGCCAAGACGATCAATTAAATTGCGCAATATTAGGAATTGTGTAAAATTTAAGATTACGCAATGATTTTTAGCGACAAAAACATTTATTGCAGAATATTTTTATTGTTATTAATAATGCGCAATTTAATTAATCGTCTAGGGGTCACTCTTCTAGGATGAATCAGTTTTTTTACGTTACTTAGCTCAGTTAGTTTAGTCAAAGCTCGAGTTTGATGGGTACTTGATGTTATACAAAATAATAGATATGAGTGCAGTCTTACCTAAACTGAGAACATGGAGATCAAATGAAATTTTAAACTGGAAACCAATTCATTTGATTGCGTTATCATTTCAATATGACTAATTTTGTACCAGACTCAATAGGTATCTGTATTAAGTTTTTATTATAAAGATTCTTAGTTATAAAATAATTGTTTTTTGCAGTTCACATTTATAATATAATATTACTTGGTTGTCCATGGAGTACCTATTTAACAGAGTGTATATTATCTAGCCTAGGTCAGTTTAAACAGTGGTTACCTTAACTAGACTACTTCAGATCAAAACTATTTTAACCAGTGATTTGTTATAGTTTTCGCCAATATTTACGGCGCATTACATGTCGCTGTGCAGAAAATCATTGGGTATTAGCAGATGGCAAGCTACTTGCGAGCTAGTGCCCGGAATTTAGTTGTGAGCCGCCAAGAAGTTTGGCGAGAACTATACCATATTGCTTCTGTACATTATTGAGTAACATAAACCTTAAGAAACAAATAAGCATAACCGTGAGACTAAATACTAAGATTTAATTCATAAAAAACTTAACTGCAGTATGCATCCTAATTATTCACAACTTTTCAATAAAAATCACTTGGAAAGCATTTTATCAAAACTATAATTCAATAAATAATGATGACTTGCTCTAATTCACTTGTACAAATTATATTTGCACATATTACAAATCACTGGTACATATTCTTTTTTATGTCTAGTGTCTTACATACATACATACATCCAATTATTGAATAATATAAAAAAAATATTCATTTACACAAATCAATTAATTTTAAAACAAACAATTATGTCAAGAGTAATAATTTTTTTAATGTAATTATAATTTTCAGTTTGGCGATGTGAAACAATAAATTAGTACAAGTTTTGCATAGTCATGCTGTTGTGCATAGATTTAGTGCTTTGCAAACAAATTAAAAATGCATGGGCAAAAATATTTTTTCATAATATACAGTTCTCAGTCTTCATACCAAGATTTACATGAATCATATTTACAATGATGAATTAAACATTTAATTTAATCATCAGGAACTATTAATTATACAAACTTTTTGAATACAATAGCTATCTACTTGTCTATGGTTCTGAAAAACATTTAGTCAGTTTTTTTTTTTCATTCAATTTGGACATGAAACAATAACAGAAATTACTATGTTTTAGTTAAAAATACAACATAATTGTTTAGTTTTAAGAGACATTAATTTTTGCAAAGTGCACCTTCACTTATTACCAGTTTTCACACACAATTTCCAATATGTCTAAATTAGAAGGATATATAAAATTTAAATACATAGTTACAATATCACCCAGTCATTGTTTTTAAAAGAAACGGTTGTTCAACAGCTTATTGTCAAACCTTCACGCATTGCTTTAAGCCAAACTCTATGAAAGTAAAAAGTCTTTTAAACACTTTGGTAGTGGTAATGCCTTTATAGAACCATTATTCACATACTGCAGGATAGCATCTCGGCACACACTTTGTAGTGTTTTCACTGAAATAAATAAATAAATTATATTTTAATAGTCATGAAAAATAACTTGCATGAATTGGACTACTTTCTCTAAGAACTGTGAAGATATGAGTTAAAATTATGAATTCAATTACTTTGTAAATATAAAAAAAGTTAAATATTGACCAAAGAGTTTATAATAGTAACAAAATAAAACAGGAGACTCACCTCCATATAGCTGTACAATCTTCACTTGTTTTGTAGTACCATAGACATCAACTACAGCATGCAGTGGCCCCCTCGTGTATGGGATAGCCTTAGTGCAAGGCCCCTGGTCCTCACCATTTATAATAAAATGCATCTCTGCTAAATCCGGTTCATCTTTGCTCACTTTGGCACATGGTACAAACATAACACCTATGCGACTGCCAGCGTCCATCGGTAATATGCCCTGAGGGGTGCCATTGTGTGACAGTGTTTGTGGCCTAAGGACCATTTTAGACACATAGCCGCGCGGTGTCTTCACTACATGCCCGTCACCGAGTACCGACACGCGCGGCTCATTCTCCCGCCGCCCACTGGCTACTTGATTCACAAGCTCTACAAGAACATTGTTCTGAGATTTTGAAATAGGAAAGATCCATGACATACCAGTGTTTGCAAGATCAGGAAGGGCGTACTGTGGCAATCCTTTATCGCCCAGTGCAGCCGTCTGAGGATCGAGCAATGTAAGTCCTAATCGCATATGACCACTCCAACCTCGTTCAGTTTTCTCGATTTCTACCAGAAATATTTCCCCTGGCAGCAGGGGCTTCTCGCTAAAAGTTAAGCCATGAGCAAAACTAGCTTTTCTGTATGCAACAGTATTATCCTCAAACAAAATAATATTTGATCCGTGATAATGGTGAAATCTCGACAACATATTCACAAACACATTTGCACTTCAGAATATGATTATTAGGAACACTACTTTATAACATTAATTTTACACTTCAGTAACTATAACAGTATTTTGTATGAACAACAGAACAGTAAATATTAAACAAAACCGAACAAATGACCGACATACATCCGTCGCTGTTCGATAGAGGAGGCGGAATTTGTTGACAGTCAATGATGACAGACAGCTATTTATGACATGACAGTTTGACATGTCATGCCTAAAAAAAGAATTAAAAACGTCTAAATCTCTGAGTGAAATCTAATATCCAAATGTTAAATATAGAAAGATTCACAATTCATAACTTCTTAAACTAGTGAATATACAACAACGAAATCGATTTTTTAACCTATTTCTTGGATTTGTGTTATCTGTGCCATAAAAACTAAAAGAAATCAAAATGTCACTTTCCGGTAAAGTAGTCACGCGGGTTTTTCAATTAACTTTTCGGAATAATATCCTAAGTACTAGGGCGAGAGCATGTTCAGTCCTTTCGAAACAACCCATATACCAGAATAGTCATTTTTTAAAACACAAATTGCTAGACATCAACCAATACTTGGGTGCCGAGATGTCAACAAAGCAACCAAAAAGGTAAGCGTTTAGTTGTTGCACCCTGCCAATAAACCATAATATAGGTACGTAGCTTGCTTGAGATAGCTTTAACTTTTATTATAGAAGTAGCTTTAGCAATTAGCATTTCATTTACTTTATAAGTTGAATGACATTATTACGAATTTCTATAAATATTTCTCAATGTTTATACATAAATTCAGCAGGGAGGAATTGAGATTTCAGAGATTTGTAGCTCGTGAGTAATGAAACTAAACGTTAAGGTAAATTAAAATTGTGCCGCGTCAAGTGGGAATACCTTAGCAAATAGTTTTCGTATACAAAGGCATTATTCACGTACTATTCCGTTCCAACAATTTGAGATTCGCAGAGTTTTCGTAACAGCGTACTCTAATTCTATATAAAAGGTAAAGTTCTAATATTGTTATTCAGTATAACCTAGATTCTTAGCACCTACATTAAAGGTGTACTTTATTTTGATACATTTCTTTCTTTTATAACAAGCAAGAGTTCAATTAATTGTTGAACGCTTTTAACACTACATGGTAGGTCTATAGCTATGGCGCTCCTGCCCATGTTTTACTACCAAATATAACGAATAAACATCAGTTTTTTTTATCATATTATCAACATTTTGCTGGCTTAGCAATAGACATTAAAAATTATAGTAATTTATCTTGATAAGCTATCTATAAATAATTGACACAGCTCTCCAGTTAATATACAAATAAAGCATATATTACAATAGGTACAATTAATTCCATCAGTAGTCATAATTTTTGTTTTTATGCAATGCAAACAAAACAATACAATGTTTGAATTACTCTTAATTTAAACAAAAGACATAGTACATACACTATGTCTTTTGTTTCACCCCAAGTGATTTAACCCATTTGCCTGAATTAATGTAGCTAATAATATGTCATAGTTATTTTGTTTTTAACAACATTTGAAAATGTACAATACCCTGCATTTCTCGCTTAAGTGACACTTTAAGTCTACCTGTAGTCTTAAGCCACATCACTTGAATCTAAAAAATTAGGAAAATTGATTGCCAAGCAATTTCTCAATAATTGAGAAATTGCTTGGCAATCAAGTTTCCTAATTTTTTAGATTCCTAATTATTTTTCTATACCTGCACCAAATTCACTGAAACTTTCACAAAGCAGCCTAAATTACATGGATCGGTACTGTATGTTATATTTTATTTATTTATTTGGTATTATTATGTATTATGTAATAGTGATATTCCCTGAGCCTGGGAGGTTACATGAAGCTGTTATTTACCTGGTAGCAATTTTTGTGAGAATTCCTTATCAATTTTTTTTTTATCTTCCTTGACATAAAATCATTGAAAGTATAAACAGCATTAGAATAGAACTGGCAAGAAACAAAAACTTCACAAAAGAGTTTGGCTTCTAGCTGAAAAAAGAATTGACAATGTCAACAAGGACATTTTCTAATATTATGACGGTTCTTTCAATAAAGTTGTGTTAAAAGATATTGTAACAGTTTTATTTTAAATAAGAATAAGAACAATGTTGGCGGATGAGGAGGTCGGTTCACAAAGCTTGAAAAGTCGTGTTTCAGTACTTGTGTGCTCGTATGTATTTATTTATTTTCTTTTATGTCCAAAAACTTTGTATTAATAAGTTGGATACTATCTAATATTTAGTGCTGCAAAGCTTCTAGCTTCGTGTGCGGAACTCCTTATTCGCAGGTAGCGAGTGGACGAAATAATGAGCTCAAAATAAATATTACTCTGCTCCATGCAGATATTAGTTTTTGTGGGCTCAGTTAAAAAAAAACTGATACTTTTTTCAAATTCAAAGATTTCTCGTAGTTTTTTCACACTAATATTATAAGGCTAATTTGAACAAGCTCAATCACAGGAGCACATTATTTGATAGCCAATTTATCTATTAAGGCTTTAGCGTATTTTTTATCCCTGTGCGCGGAGTAGATTAGATTCCCGGACGCGGCAGAAACCGCTCGCCGAATCTAGTATTCACATAATTTAAGCTAATTTCTGATTAAAATAACGGAGCTTATCAAGTATCTAAAGTTAATAACCCTAGACGCATGCGCCGTGTTTCGCCCACCCGCTATTCACGAAGGCTCACTTTCTAATCTTTATAATCTAGTTCAGTTAAAGGCTATTCAATATTGATGATTTTGTGTCAATCGCGTTTGTACCGTAGACGCGAGTGGACGTGTAAACAATGGCTAAAATAATACGTGCTTTACTATCATGTTTCGTTATTGTTCTGTGTTTTAGTCAAACCAGAGCTATGGGTGCCTTGAGTCCACTTGATCCTTCTTCGTATTCGAGACCTGGTGAGTTTATCAACCTTTTTAAATTAAGAACAAATAAGTTTTGACTATCGAATTATTTGAAGTGGTAACATAAATGTGTTATTAGTGAGACCTTTTCAGAGAAATTCAATAAGTACTTTCTGTTTGTGAATTATTTTGAATGATAAAAGAAGAATGTTTGACTGACGGTCATCTATATGATAACCTTTTTTGATCCGCATTAAACAATCGTCTCTTTATGATTTCTTTGTCAATGAGGAATACAAAGTTAATAACTAAAACATTTTTTCTTCTAAAAACTTTACTTAAACTTTACCTTTCTTTTAAATATTTGGTGATAATGGCTAAACAGATCTTATATACTTGAATCTTAAACTTGTTACAGAAAAGGCGATTATAAGGCACATATCGTTGAATCTAAACGTTGACTTTGAGAAGCATGTGCTGAGCGGCCAAGCAAAGTTGGACTTCGATGTTTTGACTGATATCAATGATTTGGTAAGCTACAACACCAAACTACTTTTATACAAGTATTTTACCGTTATTAAGTACGTACTAGATTCCGCCCGCGGTTTCAGCTGCTTCCCGTGGGTAGTATTACGGGTCCAGATAAAAAAGCCTTCCGCGATAAATATTCTATCTAAAGTCTAATAATTTTTCAAATCAGTACAGTAGTTCCTGAGACGCGCGTTTAAAAATACTCTTCAGCTTTAAAATATTGTAATAGATCAGAACTACATGATAGAGTATTTTGACTTTTTTGATATCCGCATCTTAGGATGGATAATGGGACAAGGCAAACTGAGATAATAGGTATTTTAGTATCAGTTTAGATAACAGTTTACAGCCACAAGTATTGATATGTCAGTCAACTCTTAAAAGGAAGATCGAGCAATATTAAAGAAAAAACTTCCAATCATAATAAACCTTTATCTTATTTTACCGGTCAACGAAAAGTGTGTTTTGATAAAGACTCCTACTCGCGGTTTCACCCGCTTTCCGTCTGAACTCTTTCCCTAAATTGAATTGAAAAAATCCAAATTTTGTTTCTCTTCCCCATAATTTAGCGTGAATAGATCATAAGTTAATATTTTACCGTAAAATTGGATAAATATATTTTATTTCAGATCCTAGACGCCAGCAACCTTAAGATCGAGTCAATAGAGTCAGAAGATGGCTCGCCACTACAGTACAAACTGGGGGAAAATGTACCCAACATGGGTTCCAAGCTCACTATACTGTTAGACAAGCAACAGGCTGCTGGGGAAAAGTAAGTTTACATTTTATTTATTTTGATTTTATCCTTGTTATGTTAACAGTCGTTTGTTGAAAATATTTCATAGGCCTTTCTCTCTTCTTCACACACACACACAAACACAGAAACACACACTCGCACGCGCGTACTCAAACATAGTTGTAGTGCATTAAAATTTATAAAAGCTATTTTTCTGTTTTTTTTTTTAAACTGTTAGTAATTATTCTTAGTAACAAGAAACACGTACATTATTATAACCGTGACATAGATGGATGGAACAAATTAGCCTTTTATTAATTCCTGATTATCATGCGAAAATCGATTAATGTTTTCTAATTTACTGCGCGTGCGACTGTGACAGTCATCCGTACTTATTATTGCGTATAAATGGTGACTGTAGATGACTAAATATTTCTTTTATATTTTCTTTATAAATATTATGTTGTGTTTGAAAATGTAGGTCGTCAGAACATTTTTAGAAATATCTGCATGCCGTGGGAACTACGCCACGAACCCGGATAAATAGTTAATGGGATATCTAACACCGCAATATTTTTTTCGAATTGGTCCACCAGTAGTTCCTGAGATCAGATAGCCCTTCAAATAAATAAACACAGAAACAAACAAACACTTGCAATAATAATTTATGAATTACTTTTTGAGAAGGTCAGCTGGAGTTCTAGTTCTTATCGTAGGTTCGGAGAGGTGTCCAAACACAAGTATGTGTTTGGTTATTAGGTTCATCGTATAGGATAATTCAGACGAAGCACTTTAAAGTCCCTTCACTTTAAAACCCTCAGTAACCTATTATATTTTTCTTTGGAAAGAAAAGATGGTACCGCATGTCGAAGCAAAATATCGACGGAAGACTGCAAATTCTGTAATACCGTTTGCAAAAACGTTTGCGACAAATGTTCTTCGGCCCAAGTACCTTCACAAATGTACAAGTATAAAGGGACCAATGTCGAAAGTTCTGAAGGAACTACTAATACTAGTGAGACTACTTCGGGTGATGAGACTACTGATACAATTTCTAGTGTGCCTAGTGCAATGACACCTACCAGTTTGGGGGGTAGATGCTGTGGAACGAACGAGTCCAGATATGGATATAGGTTAGCAGAGCCGGTAAAGACTGGACGCTCTGAGGTTAAAAAGGCCGTGATTTTCAAAGGGTTAAAGGACTTGGAAATATTGATATTCTTGGAATGCGCGTTTATTCGGTTTTTGTAATAGGAATGCAACGATTTGCGTTATGATTAAATTGGATCATAAGTTATTCTTCTTGATTTTAGAATATTCTCTTAAATATTGTATTTATCAGAACTAAGAACTCCAGTCTTTACCTTCGTCAATTAGTAGTTCAGAAACGTATTGATAGGTAGTATATTCTAGTTTAATTAGACTTTATAATATGTAGTTGTAAAACTATATTTCCTTATAATATGTAGAAGCTATACGGTCCTTAATTAATTACCTTTCTTTTCTTTCAGATTATCTGTTACGATTAAATACAGCACGCATCCGCAAGCCTCCGCCTTGCAATGGCTGGACCCGGAGCAAACGTCGGGCAAGAAGCACCCCTACTTATTCAGTCAATGTCAGGTTAGTTCCAACATGTGTCAAACTGGTATAAATAGAAGGAATTTAGCATCATGTCATTACCGTAGAGCTGTCGAATTACTAACGTGGGATTTAATCTATGGGCCAATGCACCCTGAAAATAAAGGTATCTTGACTTGATTTCTCTCAAGCATGACATAATTTCTGGATCAGCATAATCTAGGTAAGAGGGTGTGCAGGAAAAATCTAAGCATTCCATCCATTTTTTAATTGGATGTGGTGTCAAATTACTAACCAGATGCAGCTTGGCCAAGTATCCAATTGCCATCTGGCCTCCTTATCATATAACGGAGGGGAATACCAATTTTTATGCAAACACATAAATAGCAACAGATATACAATCTATATTCATACTCTGCGATGTAACTATAGGTCATAAATAATAATAATAAATAACATAATTTCAAAACAATTGATAGTTAACTTTGTAACTTTATTATAGCCAGACACGCTGCATAAAATAACGCAATGGTACTTTCATCCACATCACCAGGCACATTAAAAAGCTATAAAAGCCAATGGAATAAAAAATGTTTAAATTGATTATATTGTAATCAGATTATTGAGTTCATTTTTTTATTTAACACGCCTTTTAAATACGCCCCATGAATCACATTAAAAGAGCTAGCCTTCTCTGCTGATTGGCACAAAAAAAATATGTACGGAAAAGCCACATAAAATGCTGAGCTCATCCCAGATTTAAATCCCAGGAATCTATAACTTCCGTACAATAAGGCCGATTTTTACTAACTCTTAGGACAACTTTCTATTGAAAATGAAACGCGAAAATTCGTAGTTAATAGTTGTTTAAATAAAATTAAGTTTTTTCCCTAAGGTCACCGATGACATACGTCAAGTTTTCTTAAAACAGCCGTTTTAAGGAAAACGGTCGTTTCGAGTTTCAAACATTTATCTGATTTCAATATTTCTCTTGCACAGCCAATCCACGCCCGCTCAATCCTTCCCTGCCAAGATACCCCGGCCGTCAAGTTCACGTACGACGCCGAAGTGACCGCTCCCGAAGAGTTCACTGTCCTAATGAGTGCGTTACGCGCTGGAGTCAAGAACAACAAGACGACGTTCCGACAGCCGATGCCGTTGCCGTCGTATTTAGTGGCTTTAGCTGTGGGTGTGTTGGAGTCTAGGACTTTGGGACCTAGGTGAGTTCAAGTGCCCATTTCCTTGATTAAATTATTTTCATTGTGGATTCTAATGGATCATGAAAATGAAGGGGAAAGAAAAGAGGCAGGGTGAGCTGTCCTTCACTTTCTTATTATCATCGAGATTGGTGGATTTTGCATAAAATTAAATTATTTTAATCGATAAGATTCTATTTATTAATCTGTAGAGCCCATTTTGTCAAAAAAAACATTCCGAAATAATGGATGGACACATTTTTCCATAGAGTTTAATTTACAACGTCATCCCGATTGGTAACGTCGTTGCAGATCAATGGTATGGTCAGAGAAGGAAGAGATCGAGCGCAGTGCGTGGGAGTTCGCGGAGACGGAGAAGTATCTCCAAGCTGCTGAGAAACTCTGCGGGAAATACGAGTGGACTCAGTATGATCTGCTGGTGTTGCCACCCTCCTTCCCTTACGGGGGTATGGAGAATCCCTGCCTTACTTTCGTCACGCCAACACTATTGGTAAGTTCGAAAACCAAGTATAAAATTCGAATATGGTAAAAATTAAGATGGAATACCCTGGCAAAAGGAGAGAATATTACATATAATTTAATTATGTTTCAAAATGGGTTTAATCCGGTCTAAATAGAGTTGTAATTATATCGACAATATCGATATCGATTATAGTTACAATCTCTTTGCCGTTACGAATCATATCACTTGCTTGCTCCTTGACATTACACAATAGTGAAATTCATAATTAAACAATGAATGGTTTTATATGATTAACAATCAATAATGTACGTTCTGATTAGATTCTTTCTTGATAAGATAAAACCAATACATTGTTTCATATGCATTGATGCATCATGGACTAGTAATTAAAAAATCTTAACGCAAATTTTTGCTACGCTTTGTACACATAATACTGGATTTTAAACGGCTTGCAAAGTGATTATTATCACATAACTTCGAAACAAATAATTTAAACTTATTAAACTAAGCAGAAATATTCTTATTTTTCCAGGCGGGTGACAGGAGTCAAGCCGACGTCATAGTCCACGAAATAATGCACAGTTGGACAGGAAACTTGGTGACGAACAGGAACTTCGAGCACTTCTGGCTGAACGAAGGTTTTACCGTGTTCTTGGAGAGGAAGGTCGGAGCCTCACTCATTAATGATACCGCTGAGGCCAAGAGGAGCAGAGACTTCCATAGCTTGTTGGGCCTTCAAGAGCTGAATGAAGCGGTGAGTTTGAAGTAGACTTTGAATTGCTTGTTTTTTAAACTTTTTGGAGATTCTAACAATTTTTGACTGTATTAAGGTCTTGCTTGCTTTGGAACCTTCTAAAAATGTCGACTCTATTCCTGATCTGCAAATTTTTTTGACAACTTATGTAACTGTAGTTGGTTGATAAACGTATCTGCAATCAAATATGTATGTATTGATAACATTATTGCACAGACAGTATATAATATTGTTGTTAGTTTGTAGCCCAATTGTTTGATGATCTTGCCAATTTTTTTTATTTTATCTGGGTGGATCTCCTTACTGCACTAACCTCCTCCAACCTACTTACGAACAACTTTTGGTTACTTTATTGACATGAATACGCGAAAATTCCAGATCGATGTCTTCGGCAGTTCTAGCCCTTTCACCCACCTGGTAGTAGACTTAAAAGGGATCCACCCAGACGACGCATTCTCCCGCGTACCTTACGAAAAGGGGTCCCTCTTTCTACGCTACTTAGAAGACACGGCCGGAGGTCCCGGTAAGTTTCTCAACTAATACTTCTGTTCTAGATCAATGATGAGTTGGGTCCTACGAATCCGTTGACCAGGCTGGTCGTAGACTTAAATGGTGTTCACCCTGATGACGCGTTTTCAACAGTTCCATATGAGAAAGGGTCTTTGTTCTTGATTTATTTGGAGAGACTGGCTGGCGGGCCTGGTGAGTTTAATGTTTGAATGTCTTGCCATCATAATGGTTCTAGAGAATTCCATTCGTTTCCAGAATAATGAGGCTTAGTTTTAAGAAAATAAAGAAGAATCATTAATCTAACACTGCAAGTATAAATGGAACATTGCTCATCAATACATCCATTTCTACACTTTACAATAATGTACTGGACAATCTTATAAAAGTTTTCATCATAGCAAGTAGTACCTAATAAGTAAATTAATGGTATCATCATTTTATCACTTCTGACCCACATTTCTCCCTCAACAGAAGTGTTCGACGATTTCCTCCGGTCGTACCTGGCGAAGTTCAGCAAGAAATCCCTGGACACCGACCAGTTCAAGGCATATTTGCTGGACTATTTCAAGGACAATGAGGCTCTGAAGAAAGTAGACTGGGAAACTTGGCTATACAAGAGCGGTATGCCGCCTATCATTCCAGAGTAAGTGAAAATATTTGTTAACTTTAGTACTTATGAAGGAGGAAAATGTATGGAGAAGAGTGGACTGTAAACCTATTTTGGAATACGTTATTTTAATGAATGCGTTATCTTTATTGGAATAGGAAAATAGACAACATTATTTTGCGTGCGTCACAATTGTTAGGCTAGAAACAGTGTATCATAAATAGTTCAATGGAAATGTGCTTTAATTTCCTTGACGGAAAAGTAGAAAAACCGCAAACATTTATGTCATTACATTACATTACATTTAATAGCATACATAATTAAAATCCCTATAAATATCCTAAAAATGTCCTATCACATATAATTATTCTACTTTTCAACTAAGTAACACCGCACCACTATTTTGTTACCCAAACAAAAAAAAATATATAAAACCTTATTTGTCATTTCTCAGCTACGACACAACAATGACGAAAGCAATATCGGCTCTGGTCGTGAAGATCGATGACCTAAACTCGACAATATCCAGCGATGATGTGGCGACGTTCACTCCGCATCAGATGATACATATGCTGCAGCAGTTGATCGATAGGCCGGCGCTACCCTTAGACAGGCTCGCGGCTATCGGCAAGGAGTACAAGATTAGCGGGAATAAGAACACTGAGATATTGTATAGGTAAGTTTTGTTTTTCAAGTAGTTTTCTCGCCACTTCTTCATAGCCAAAATACATTTGAATTTGAAGTTTTGTTAATTTAACGTCCAAAAATTGCTAATTTATCATCTTGTTTGAATAATAGATTTTTATTTGATTAAATTACTGGCCAAATAATTTTAGAGCACCAATTATTACTTGAAGAATCATTTTTTGTTTATTCCATAGTCATCAAGGGCTATAACCTAACTAAGTCAACATATTGTCCATAAAAATATCTTTGTTTCGTTTCCAGGTGGTTGAGATTGTGCGTAAGAAGCAGAGACGAGACCAAACTAAACGAAGTATTCAACTTCGTGAATAGCCAAGGCCGCATGAAATACGTGCGACCTCTTTACCGGGACCTCTATGCCTGGGAGGATGTCCGCGACCAAGCCATAGAGAACTTCCTCAAGAACGAAAAATACATGATGCATGTTTCTGCCTACACCTTAAGAAAGGATCTCCATCTCGACGAAAAGACTACAGAATAGTATTTTTTACACATTTAAAATGTAAGATAGTGTAACTATAATTTTATGCCATAATATTGATTTGGATAAATAAATATTATTTTATGATGGTTTATGATCGTTTTATTTTAGCTTTGTTATAATTCGTAACACGATGAAAGAAAACCAAGTCGTATCGAGGGAAAATCATCATCGTGAACCTTTTACTCTTCGAATATAGTTTACTGAAAGGTAGACCAAGAATCGTGTGTGCGCCACAGTGCCGCACATTGGTGTTGTCTGCAGTGCAGCCTCACGTAACGTTACCTATGCAACGTTGCAGGGACGAGCTCTGGTTACTCCCAAAATCCATTATCATCATCCATTATCCATAATCATTGCAGCATATGCATATCAAGCCCAGATACTGCAGTGCTTCCGCAATGTTTGCGGAAGCCTCCATCGATGACTTCTTTTGCATTATTCGGAAAAGAACAGCGTCGATGATGAGCAGAGTCCGTGGTAGCACCAACACTGTCGTCAGAACGTTAGCGTACAAAATAGACAATCCCTTTAACGTGTTTTGGGCAAACGTTCACCTGCTTAGAAATAGGAAATAGACTCCTCTCTTCTACGTTGCCGTGCCCTACAGGGTCCATACTGTACTATATTATTATGTAACACCTTTTAAACATATGGAGTGCAATAAACGTATTGAGTATTGACTCCAGTTATTTTTTGTGTACACTGTTTTGTTTTGTTTACTAACAAAGTACTAACACTTTATCATTAGTAAGGCGGCCAACTTTCCGAAAACTGAATGCGGGACTTAACCTTTCATGAAAAGTGGGGGGGGGGGGGCATTGAAAAATGATCGGACGGAACTGATAAAATAAAAGCCGTAAGCAAAAAGCTATAATTTAACCTATCAATATCGTGTCACAGCGTGCACTAATGTCTTATTTTCAAAATCATTAGGCCTCACGAGTTCAGTAGAAATAAAGAGAACGAGACTAGGATTAGAATTAGATTAAAATAGATTTACCTATATTATAGGTAATCTGTGTTCTAATTTAATTTAGTCCCTGCACTGTTGAGCGTGCGCGCAGGTGGGTGTTGTGTAGAAGTGTGGTAGAAAAATCGGGATGCGGGACATGCGGGACGCATACAACGTTTTGCGGGACTATTTTACTGATAATTTCAAAGCGGGATTTCGTCAAGCATTGCGGGACGGTCCCGCAGAATGCGGGACGGTTGGCCGCCTTAATCATTAGGCCTTATTTTTGTGTATACCTACTAAAACCTCTACTAACGATTTTTGTGTAAAAAGCTATGGACTAAATGTCTGAAATAAAGATAATTTAATTTAATTAAATTATGAATCTAGATTCATAATCAAGATTCATAATTTTCAGTAAGAGTCTGACACCCCCTCGCCGCTGCTAACCCACAGCGGGAGGGGTCATTTGATGATTTTTGACGTCGTTAAAAAAAAGGGGTAATTCACGTATTGTAATAATACAGAACGAATATAAACCTGTCAAAAAAAAGCTTGATATCTGACACTTCTGACAGTGACATAAAAATATAACCTACAATTTAGAAATCTAAGCTAATAGATTTTTCAGAAAATTTTATTATAAATCCCTTATAAACACCATGTCTGCTGCTAAAAGAGTGCAGGTAATATTAATGGATGTAATTTACGTGGGAAGTTTGCTTATTGCTCCCCAATATCACTTACTATTTCTGATAATTCATTATCATAACAAAAAATAACCTCACAAAAACATTATTATTTCCAGCAATGGGCCACTTTTGCTCGTACTTGGCACATATTTGACTGCAAATGGCAGGACCCGTACGACTCTGCTAATGTTATAAAGAAATATTTGATGGGTTTACATAAGCCTATCTACCACCCTATGAACGACTGTGGAGATGTGGTTGTGTGTATCAACAGCCGGGACATTGCTTTGAGAGGCGACGACTGGCGTAAGAGAGCCTATTTCCACCACACTGGGTACCCTGGAGGAGCTTCGTGGACTTTAGCGTGGGAGCTACACAATAAGGATCCTACAATGGTCAGTACTTTACATTTTATGTTATGTAAACTATAATTATTATTGATTTGTATCACCAACTGATGTACTATTGTATACCTACCCAAAATTGATAAATTCATATTGGGAGACAGTTTCCAGTCTCTCTGAATGCAGCTGGTTTGCTGTTTTACATGGATTGATTACCTATTTGACCTCAGCAACTCAATTAAGTAGGCAACTTGTTATCCGTTACTGACTTGTTGTCCCTTTTTGCTACTGACTATCCATAACTACTGGCAAAAGTGGTATAATTGGCAGTCAGGAACTACAGTATAACATAATTTCCGAAATATGGAGGAACTTCTTATAACATAGATGGACAATCATATCAGTTCATAGTCTGTTCTACTGTTCCACCCATGCAGGAGCCACTTACCTTAGTAATCTCCTCACAATCTCAAAATTATTCATTTAAAACTTCATGTTTCATTTCAGATTGTCAAAAAAGCAGTATACAGAGCAATGAAAGGCAATCTCCAAAGGCGCCACACTATGGAGAGACTGTTCATATACCCTGGAGATAAAGTGCCCGAAGATATTTTACAAAACGTGACCAATCAGATCCGTCAGTTACGTCTCGTACCCACCAGGCTTGATCATATACCCGAGGAGATCATCAAAACCTATCCTAAAGTCATGGACTATCCTGAAGATTATGTACTGAAATAAATTATGTAGTTATTATGTAAATATAAGTAGATAAGTTTAGATTGTTAATACATTTGTGAAAATTAATGTTTGTTGTTTTAATTTTTATCACTGAACTAATTTGTTTGTTCTTCCAACTTTCGTTGCAAAACAATAATTAGCAAAGGAAAATAAACTAACGGCCGAATACTGAAAACCATTTAATTTTAAAGACTGCTCAAATAGAATTCTATCTCTGCTATTGACTACTGCTACTATTGATATTTTTCGTCCTCACCAACGACGCAAGTTCTAGATACCGTATCTTACATGTAGGTAATTAATAAAATTATTAAAATTACAGTTTTATCACACACGGGAGATTATGAAGTCTCCCGTTATTAAGCGCCATGAGAATAGCCGGGATAAGAATCATAACTAAATCTCATCTTAAAATGTGCTTAATTCATTATTGTTTGGAATAAAATCAATTAAGTATTTACGAGCTTATCACGTCAATTAATAAAGTTCTTATTTGTTCCTAAGATTATATTAATTAATCGATAGTTTATCTTAACAACAGCCACATCATCGGATTTACCAAGGATTGGTAATACTGGCAAACAAGGTGACGATATTGCTAATATTGAAATTACTAGCCAGCAGGTGCCAACACGTGCCTACCGTCGGCTGTGTCAGAAAAAAACCTCCAGTTTACCGTGATTTACACCTTGAGCTTTACAAGGTTTATGTATCAGTCCAATACATATTCCCAATCTATATTATTACACTATACTATACTGTATTTGTGTATAATAGCACGCATGAAAAACAAACGTATTGTCTTTATATGACGGTAACATCTCTCTGATCTTCTTTCTAAGGGGGTAGGTACTTAGAAGATAGGGGAAAAGGAAATTATTTAAGAGACAGAGATAGACAGGCACAATTTGTCAGATGTTACTTGTGTTTTTATTCTGAAATTGAAACCTGATAAAAATAATTGTGTTATAAAATCATAAAATTTTAATATATTTATGAGATTGTGTACAGCGAGAAATAAAAAACATGGTGTAAAAATTATTGGTACATTTTAGAAATTAAGGTTTTCCAACTGAGTATTGGTAAATTAACGGAGCATTGGGTTGTCGTAGACCTTGCCGGGGTACCTGACGGGGGCGAAGTCGACTACTCTGACGGCATCTTCGGCAACAGTCTCCTCGGCGGCTGGGGCAACATCGAAGATGTCCTCGGCAATCTCGACAACCTTTACGGCTTCAGGGATGATTTCCTCAGCAAGAGGGGCAGCTACCTCCTCAGCAGCATTCTCAGCGAAGTCAACGAAGTTGACGGGCTCGGGGATGATTTCCTCGGCAAGAGGGACAGCAACTTCTTCTTCAGCGACGTCAACGTTTTCGGCGACGTCGACAAAGTTGACGGGCTCAGGGACGATCTCCTCAGCAGCGGGGGCAGCGACGTCCTCCTCGGCGGCCTCGGACAATTCAACGTATTCGATGACGTGTACGACACTGACTTCATCGGCATTCTCGGCGAATGGGGCGACCTCCTCAGCAGCGTTCTCGGAGAAATCAACGAAGTTGACGGGTTCGGGGATGATCTCCTCGGCAAGAGGGGCAGCAACCTCCTCTTGGGCGACGTCAGAGTTTTCGGCGACGTCAACAAAGTTGACAGGTTCGGGGATGATCTCCTCAGCAGCGGGGGCAGCGACCTCCTCCTCAGCAACGTTCTCGGCGAAGTCTACGAAGTTGACGGGTTCGGGAGCGATCTCCTCGGCAAGAGGGGCAGCAACCTCTTCTTCAGCGGCGTCAGCGTTTTCAGCGAAGTCTACGAAGTTGACGGGCTCGGGGATGATCTCCTCAGCGGCGGGGGCACCGACCTCCTCAGCGACGAAATCGACGAAGTTCACGGCTTCAGGGGCGATGTCTTCAACAGCGTTTTCGGCCATGGCGTCGAAAACACCTTGGGCGTCAGCCAGTTTAAGAGCCTCGACCACCTCATTGGGAATGTAGAGAGGCATGAAAGAGACGGGCTCAACCATGGGCACGTAGGCCTCTGCCTCCACAGCGGGCAGAGGAGCCTCGGGCAAGACGACGGGCTTGACCAGTGGGCTGGCCACGGCCACGGCGGCGAGAGCTAGTACCAGTAGCAGCTTCATTTTTCTAAAAACAGAAAACCATATTTTTAAATCCAGCACCTGCTAACGTCATTGTTTTTCATTCAGATTACGGAAAGGCTTAGCGCGAGTTCTTGAAACCAAATCTTATCTATATCCAAATAGGGCAATTGTTTTGTAATTGATTTATTTCGTTAGGTACTAGATTATGGGGCTCCTCAATATTATTTGTTCTGGAAACTATGAAAAAGCTTAGGAAAACTAGTTCGAAAATAAGAAAATGCTGAAAGGATCCTCCTTTCAGCATTTTCTGCTAAGAAGAAATAAATTACATAATCTCTAGTATTTAAAAAATCAAAGTTCGTTGAGCATCGATAAAACTTTTTGGAAATACCCAAATCAACACATTACGTCTTATCACTCACGCGAAAAAAATATATCACGAGGGAATATTTTTTTTTTAAACGCATTTTCTTACTCACCTGTTTATTTAGTTGCTCAACAAATAAACTGCCATTAATTACAATAACTTTATTATATATCTAGTTGGACTTATCCTAATCTTCCGATAAGGACATTTATCAGGTGAATCTGATTAGTCCACGTGTTCTGATTTTTTTTAATTTGAGTATTATTCGTACCTACTTAGTGACTAAACTAAGTTGTTATTAATTAGTCAGACAGTTGATAAATCATTGTTAAATAGTGTTGTTTTTTTATCGAGCATCGTACCATCCCTCGAGGAAAATCCAGTCGGATAGGATTTTTTGATTGTGAAATAAGACCTCATTTAGGAATTTACAAGCAAATCCTATGTCAATGATACCGTATTATATTTAAACTTAGGCCTTGTTCTTGCGCTGTGATATGCAACCTCTTTTTACAAGCTAAAAATGTTCACTGGTGGAATAGGCCTCTTCCAAACTGGGGAAAGTCTGATGGACACTCAGGCCAGGCATCACAATACGTTGTCTGTTATTCTTTACTAATGAGTTTCCGCAGCTAATGTTCGCTCTGAAAGAGAGTGACTCATAAACATTTTCACCAATATTCTTCAATATTTGATTCATCATTACCATAAAGGTTTAACTTGTTTCCTTGTTTAAAAACAACAATTAAATCAGAATCGAACTCAGTTGGCTTGTATTACTATCAGCTTATCAAAAGATTAATTAATAGCATGTTTTGTCTTGTAGATTATAAAGGTGCAATAAAAATCACGTAAATATAAAGAAGATTAACCTTTAGTACGTATATGTGTTATTATTAACTGCCTAGGTAGGATATAAAAATTATATTAGTCATATTTACTATCTATTTTTATCTGTGAATTCATAAAAAAACCGTCGATGATTAAAAAACTGTAGATTGGAAAATCCATTAATGTGAAGCAGAATATCTATTTTTGTCTTCAGTCAAATTATTTTTGTCAATAGTTGGGAATTTACCTAATTGAAAATTATTGGGCCTCCATACTACTTTAACTGTTTACGCAGCGCACGCAGCAGATGCTCTCAACGGAACAAAAAATCCCCCGATTTTTAAACATTATTCATTACTGCTCTGCTCTTATTAGTCTTAGCCTTCCTCGATAGATGGGCTATCTAACACAGAAAGAATTTTTCAAATCTAACCAGTAGTTCCTGAGATTAGAGCGTTCAAACAAACAAACTCTTCAGCTTTATAATTTTAGTAGATTTTTTTTCTTTTACACATAAGGTTGTTAGGCTTAAAATGAAACCATCAAACTGAAATGGAAACCAACATTATATACTTTATTCATAATTATTCATCTCTTCCATTACACCAAATTACCACTAAAATATATTTGGCAATATAAAAAATAAGGAATACATTAGACTCGATTTTTTTTCAATCATACTACCTAATATTCATATCTAAGGTAAATATTGTGTTACGGTCAGAGTTATTAATTTGGACAGTTGGAAATTTACACGATAAACATATAAAACTATAGCATAGCTACAACATACTGGGTAGATTCTAACAAAACATTTTTGGAAAATTCTACTACGTAGTATTTTCAACAATTATTTTTAAGTAGGTATTATGAATGGATAGACACCTTTAAGGAGGCACAACTAAGTTAGTTTTACGTATTGCGTAGAGTACGAGCGAGAAAAACAACAAAATAAATTACTAACCTTACACATTCATTAAAGGGTGTCAAATCCACAAAATGAAAAATTACAACATTAAAAATACATCAATTTAATACTTTGACTGTAACATCCGCATAACCATTCTTTTGGAATACAATTCTAATATGCAATATCTAGTATTCTTACATTTAAGATTAAAAAAAAACAAATGACTATATAAAAATATACAATGGTGATAACAAATTCTTAATAAGAATTATTTTACGCGAAACTA
The DNA here is from genome assembly GCA_033682625.1 of Helicoverpa zea x Helicoverpa armigera. Taxonomy (NCBI): domain Eukaryota; kingdom Metazoa; phylum Arthropoda; class Insecta; order Lepidoptera; family Noctuidae; genus Helicoverpa; species Helicoverpa zea x Helicoverpa armigera. The sequence goes on from JAWIIS010000011.1 coordinate 7,713,097, forward strand.
TAATGACGAAGCGATGAGCGGGATCTTACAATGAAAATATAACGCGCATTTGAGACCAATCTCAATCTTATTTCTTACAGCATAAAGTTGAATATTGGTCTGTCCTTTTACTTCAAAAATTTTCAACTGCGCGTTAAAAATAGAACTAAGATATCCGGAAAAAGGCTATGTCACATAGTATACACAGTGTAATTGAAAGCCAACCCTTATTTGAAGAAGAAAAAAAAGAATTGCAACATTATTTATCTATATACTATAAGATGCGGGTGAAACCGCGGGCGGAAGCTAGTTCGTAGCTTCCATAATATAATCTGTTATATTACCAAATTAAGTGAGTGGTAGTTAAAATACCGAATACAATGTGACAGAGGGTTAAATAATACAGTTGAATTACTTCAGAAAAAAGTTTACCTTTAACCCGACTCCATAGTTCTATATTTAACACCGATTATATCTTCATTGTAAGAAATAGTAGCGTTATCTTAATACATAATTTAGTACACAAATAAATGTTTCCTTATAGGTAATGTCGACAAAACAGATCATTTTGTTTTCGATACAGGGCACATTGTATATACATACTATATTATATTAATTGAAGCCTGACTTTGATGAAGTCTAAATGCAAGTTATTAAAAAAAAATAGAAATATTTAGTTTATTTTTAAATTTACTTTGCTACGAAACTGGCATAATGTTAGGTAGATATGACAGTCATGAATTATGGTTGTTACAACAACAGAAAAAAAATCGTTTATCTGTTTTCTTCTAAGAAAAACAGCTCTTAATCGAGACTTTGAACATAGCAAAATAAGGAAAATTAATTAACAGAAAACCTAATCTTTTCACTGATTTCTAGGAAGATAAGGTATTAAGTATTAACATGGCGTTTACCCTGAACTAATTTGTGAAAGGAAATCTAATAATGCTCTAATCTAATAGGTTATTGTCGATACTATTCATCACTATCACAAAGAAATGGAAGGCCACTGGATAGCCTGCCGGGGCTGCGGGGTTGTTCGAAAGAGTTACCGCGGCCCTGTTACATAAAAGGCCTACGACGGAACACGACGGTTTTTAGTCAGTAAGAGTCTGACACTCCCTCATACAGATTAAATCTCAGTCAGGCTTCAATTTTCAATGAATAAGTAAATGTATCCATGACAGTATAAAAACGTAGAGATCAAAACAATGAACGAACGTTTGTGGAACTATAAAACTGTGTCTAGCGCAGACTGAAGCGTGCGATGCAAAATGAACTTTAATTCAGTGAAAATAAGTCTTACATTTGTTTACTATAATATTTATTATACGGTTCAGATTATACGAACACATTATATTTTCAAATCTCATCTTTTTTAATTTACATAATAACGTTAGTAAATGAATTAAAAATGCCATATTGATTACAAAATGAAAAACTTGCGTATTATTATTGTTTATTTTTTAAACTATAGAAATATAATTTGGAATGTATTTTTTTATATATTTGGCATTAAAATTCCGCTTACTTTAATCAGAAATTACTTATCTATCTACTAGATGTCGTATTACGATTTACACTAGTTTTAGTTTCATTTACATCGACTTTATCGATATCTATGAATATTATTGTTGTGAAATTATAACACTTTATAGAATACAATTTTAATCTAAAATCAATTACACATTTAAGATTTAATATAAACTATACATAAGAAAGATATTTATAATAATTACGATATAGATCTATGAAAATAAAAAAATAAACCGAAATGTTTTTAAAATCTCTGAAGCTCTAGCAAACCCCTGTGACAATTCTGAATATTTATATCTTATAAATAAAGTGTATTTTATTGGCATGGGTGTAGCTGCGAGTAAACTATTTACGCATATTATATAATAAAAAATCGTAACCACGGAGGAATGAAAGATAGCGGAGATGCCATAAGGAAGGTAGGTCAGGAGCCTTCTTGTAGGTCAAGCAACGTACGGTAGGCGTGATCAGGTACTAGAACTAACGAGGCATTCGGGTTTTTTGTCAAATCAAAACCAATATTTTAATGATTGGTCTTGATCGATTTTATAAAAATTTTGATTGATTAAAATAATGAGCAGTGTCTAAAGATTGGCAAAGCTGCATTTTAGCACGCTACTTTCTTAGGAGATTTTCCGTTATGACATCTCCGCTAGTAATTTTGTACTCCATGATCATAACCCATAGCAACAACGAAGTTTGAATTTAAATACAATCAGGGTCAGACTATGTCTGTCTGTGCGTTTCATCTCGAAAACCACTGAGCATATTGTGGAAAAATCCACCATAAATTGGCGAGTGACAAACGTGACTATTGCTGATTTTATTTAACTATTGCGAAGCTGCTTTTTCTCATTTATTTAATAATGAGTTTTTTTACATGGAAGTATATTTTTTTAGCTTTTAAACAGAGTGCTCATAATAAAATTAATTTATTGAATATTTTTAGTATACGTAACGGGCGTTTTATAAAGCCTAGTTTATTATGTTATTCATAATTTACAAATTCCTAGTTCGCTTCAGCTTATTTACAAGCACTCTATTTAATTCGCACCGGTTTTTACACTGGGAATGATTATACAGGGTGGAAAAAGACCCCTTTCAAAAGCTATGCGTAGAAATAAGTAGTATTTTTCAAGTTTATTAAAAGTCAAGCTTTTATGTATTGCCTAGTACAAGTATGCTTGGTTTATGTGCGTTGCTTGACATTATACATGGTGTCCAAAACAAGAAAATCTTTTAACCTTTTATATAATCAAAACAAATAATTTCTCAGACACAATTTTTACATCAAAATGACCGTATTTTATAGTAGAATCTATAGCTTTGATAAAAAACGGTCTTTATCCACCCGGTAATGTGGAAGGTAATGTAATTCATTTACTAACGTTAGTGTAGTGTAGCAGAGGGCGCTCGAGACGCCGTCACTCCGCCACTCATTTGATCGCTCGCGCTTCGGGGAGGAATGCGTCCCAGTAGCGGATTGCCTGTAGAAAAAAAAGTCCAGATATAAAAAAGTGAGGAGTGTTTCTAGGGTAAAAATGTGTGATTTTAATAATATGACCTATTGTTTGAAGAAAATAACAATAAAAATATTAAGTTAAAACGCATAGCATCGATCAATTTATACCGCGGATTCGGGTGTTACTGGACCGATTTGATAAAATAATTCAGTGTTAGACATCTCATTTATCGAGGCTCCTTTTTTCATATAGTTAGTTAGTTAGTTACAGCCTATTTATCGTCCCACTGCTGGGCTGCGGCCTCCTCTCACACGGAGAAGGATTGAGCATTAATCACCACGCTTGCTCAATGCGGGTTGGTGATTTCAGACTATATAGTCCAGGTTTCCTCAAGATGTTTTCCTTCACCTTTTTATCAGCCATTGGTGTCTAAGATATACTTAGCAAGTACATACAAACTTAGAAAAGTTGCATTGGTACTTGCCTGACCTGGATTCGAACCCCCGCCCTCATACTCGAGAGGTTGGTTCTTTGCCCACTAGGCCACCACGACTTTTTCATTTAAGCTACTTTTTTATCTGGGTGAGCGGATTAGTTCCCACATAATGCGGGTATAACCATTAGAATTTGTCTTCTAATATAATAAAAAGGAGACCGTTTTTGTTTGTATCCTAACTCTCTGGAACTACTTGAAAAAAATCGCTCTAGAGAAGGTGATATAACTCCATGGGTAATATAAGTTATATTTTATCCGAGTGCGCGAAAAGTTTCCTCGTTAACCTCTCGCAGAAACAAGAATTATACATGATGAATATACCTGTGCCTGATGATTCATGTGCTCCTCTAGGTACCGCAGCAGCGCTGCACGTAGCTCGGCGAGGCGCAGCTCGTCCCAGCGCTCCAGCTCCTTCTTGATGACGCGCGATATTGTGTCGAACTCCTGCTGACCGCGCTCCACTTTCGCTTCCCACTGAGAAAACAAACATTATCATCAGTACTTTTATTGTCTCACTGTAGGGTACAAGCGCCTCTTTTCGTGCAGAAAAATTATGGCCACCATGCTTGCTCAATGGCTTGGTGGTCAGGCGTTATAGTCCAGGTTTCATCAACAAGGTTTTCCTTCATCTTTTACTCAGTCATTGGGGAACAAAAAGTCTTAAAATAAAACCTTGACATATCGAGTATTTTAAAGATGTTTGTCAATTTGCTGTTTGATCAAAAAGTCTTTGAAGCTCTATGTAAAAGATCCTTCTTTTGGAACATTAGTTTATGTACATTTATCCATCAAGCAATATCGAAGTGTATTGTAAATTACTACTACCAGCCAAAATGTAGTGAGACCCTGTCTAATTTAGTTATTAATGATCGACTACATGACCCGAATACCTCCTTAAAATATCTATATGTATGCTAAACAGCCTTTATTGACAAAATAATATCGAAAATATTGAGGTTAAATGTAGAAATTACCTCAATAATCTCATTAGCAGCCTGTTCGATCTTCTCGGGGCGGTTGGCGAGCTCCGCCTTGGCTTTGTTCTCTCTCCGCTTCGTCAGCTGCATCTGAGCATGCTGCCAGTTTTGGAACACCTACACATAGACATACAAACAAAATATAAACTGTAAATAAATTAGATTTCGATTGTACACCTCCCGATGGAACTTTTAGCCGCACTCGTCCCGCACCGTCTTCACGGTACCAAATAATATAAAATAAATAAATTTCATCCAGTTAAGCCATTTAGGCGTGAACGCGTTACGAACCAACAGTCCTATTCAATTTTGCATTTAAATAAAATAAATAAGGATTAATCAAGCATGTTTTTTCACAAATATTGCAAATTAAAATTGGGTTAAGCTTAGCGATTTCTTAAAATTAACCACATAAATACCTTGACCCTCTCGTGGAAGACATCTTTGATGGCGCCGATGAGACCGAGGTAGTCCTTCACGTGTTCGGCGAGCACGTAGAAGTCTGTGTTCGACTGCTCTAACCGCAAGTGCTCAATCTGGGAAATTAAAATAATGCCAATGAAGTAAATCACTACATAGTATAAAAGTTTTTTTGTCCCTATGTCTCTTTGCACGCTTATATCTTCAAAACAACCACTCTCAGTAACTTCACAACTACAACTCCACCCCATTACTTTGCACTGCACTAACGGGACACGAGTAGTGCCGCGTCAATGTTCTTACCGCTACTGCGGCATCGCAACAGGCTTGGCTTTTCTTGCCCAGCTGACGACAGTCTACAATAAACAACTGAGTGGCGTCGCTGCGGCACTCCACTGCTTGGACCCCTCCTCGCTTAGTCTGCCTTGCGCCGTTGTCCGGTGCAGCGCCGGACGTACCGTATGGAATACCATGCATTTTATATGTAGGAAACCGCTGCGGCACCGCTCAGGCGTCGCGCCGGAGCCGCACCGCACCGTGTGGCTTAGCCCTGACCGTGCGGTGCGCGGGCGGCGCTGCAGTGCCATACGCATGCGCAAACAAGGTGCGTTGCATTCTGAATAAATCTCACGCCTTTTTGTTAAGGACGTCAAAAATCATCCAATGACCCCTCCCGCTGTGGGTTAGCAGCGGTGAGAGAGTGTCAGACTCTTACTGACTAAAAACCGTCGTGTTCCGTCGTAGGCCTTTTTACCAGGGCCGCGGTAACTCTTTCGAACAATCCCGCAGCCCCGGCAGGCCTTGGCCCTGCTGGGAACCGCTGAATAAATTTCACGTCTTCGCTTCAGTTTTTTTTGTTGATATATTGTTCGTACCTTCTCATGCAGGTCGGCAGTGTGCGACAGTGCGCGGGAGGCGGGTCGGCGCCGGACAGCGCGGCGCAGGCGCGGGCCGCGTCGTGTGTGCGGCGCTGCTTACCTTCTCATGCAGGTCGGCAGTGTGCGACAGTGCGCGGGAGAGCGGCGCGTGCGGGTCGGCGCCGGACAGCGCGGCGCAGGCGCGGGCCGCGTCGTGAGTGCGGGCACTCAGCTCCCGACGCTCGCCTGCTAGCGCCTCGCATGCGCCGTACATGCGACGAAGACATGCTTCTAGTGCCTCGATGCGGGTTGAACGCTCTTCGAACCACTGCGGATGATCATAACGTTAAGACGTGTCTTCGAATCACTGTCACTGCTCATAGATACTCTCGAAATACAAATTGAAAGTTGCTACGCAATTGCTACCAACTGTCATTCGTTGCTAAACTTGTGGTTTTGAAAACAATCAGTCGCTACAGGTGACAGCCATTGTGAAATACCAAAACTGCTGTCACTTTTTCCAGTGTAAAGAAACTGTGCAAGATTCATTTTCACAAAAGTTGCTACCTAATCGCTACCTTCCAACTTTAATTCAAACTCGAGATAAATATCGTGGTATTTAGATTATGCCTTAAAAATATTAACCAGACATCATCTACACGAGACAAGCACTAAGTAAACTCACCGGATCAGACTCGTCCATCCTGTAGGTGATCTTGTTGACAGTCTCGCCGACCTTATTGAACAGACGTAGCACTCCCGCGCCGGACAGCGCTGATGTGCTCGTCGCTTTTGGTAAATCGGCCTCTGTAGGGTTAGATATCGAATTTGAAAGCTAGTTTAAGGATAATGTATTATTGTGTGTGAATTACTGTGAAAATGACGGAGTTTTTCTGTAAAAAAAAAACAATTCCATTTCAAAAACCTGAGCTTTATGATTTTTCGCTATTGAACTTAATTTATTGTTAACGTCAGGATCGCTGTCACTCCTCACCGATCCTCACGAAATATATCGGGTGTGTCGTTCACAATTACATTAAATCATATCACATATACTTTATGATATTCTATGGCGAATTGTAAAAAAAATAACCTAATCCATTCAGTGGTTTAGCCACAGGAGTCATTTTTAGTTTTTATAATTTACAACATCATGTGTAAAGCAGAGATAAAGTTAGGAGTATCGTATGTTTTGATCAGTTGACAGCTGTCAGTTTTCAAGGGAGAATTTCAGTTGTTTGTTTGTAATGACTGACTTTTATATGGTGTTCTAATTTTTGCACATTTTTATTCCATTTACTTTGTTTGAAAAAGACATTTTTTTATTTTTACGTATTTTTCTTTTATCTTTGTGTTAATCGACATATATTAACCAGTATATTAACGCATTTAATTTAATGTGATTATGAACGACACACCCGATATACAGAGAGTTGCTACCTAATTGCTACCAGCTACCATTAGTTGCTGCCAATTGCTACCCTCGTGGTTTTAAAGATATTGCCTTTATATTTTCTTTATTTAAACCTTGTTTACTACTGACCTGACTCGAGGAACTCCCTGAAGTCGGGGTCGATGCAGAGCACGGGGTGCTGCGCCACCCTGTTGAGGAAGCGCTCGAGCGCTGCACGCCGCCGCTCCACGAACACCGACTGCACGCTGCCAGCCGCTGAACTGCCGTGTGCACATCTAATCTAGCCCTGTGTACTACTGACCTGACTCGAGGAACTCCCTGAAGTCGGGGTCGATGCACAGCACGGGGTGCTGCGCCACCCTGTTGAGGAAGCGCTCGAGCGCTGCACGCCGCCGCTCCACGAACACCGACTGCACGCTGCCAGCCGCTGAACTGCCGTTTGCACTCTCAGTTGACGGTGTTGATGTCATTTTTAGTTTTGTGGTGCCTGGTAGTCAAGGTAATGGAACTTATTGATAGGCAATTTAGCTGATTTTGGACGGCAATGACAGCATGTAAGTAATAGAAAATAGATACAAATTAATAAGATTTCTAGACGATTATTTGTAGACTAAATTGTTATTTATTTATAATATTATGGAACCGTCGATACGAAGCATTTTGGCTAAAGTTAAATGATAAATAATTACAAGTTTTGGCCGCTATTTGTGGATTGTTGAACTAAGCAATATCTACGAAACCTGATACTTTAATTAAATCTACTACTCACCTACTATACTCTTCTCAGGCGCCGGCGGTATTATCCGGCCGGACCTTAAATACTTCTCCGTCAGCTTCTCATGTAACCCTAGGAAGTCGCTGAACCGCCTCAGCACTGCGAAATCGTGCTTGCTGAAGATAGGCATGTTGGTCTTCGTGAGCACCCTGTACGCGACATACGAGCTCATACCCTCGCCTATCTTCTGAGGTTCTGTCACTGTGATTATTATGTTGTTCGCGCGTTCTGTTGCTATCTGTAACAATTGGTGTGTTTATCGTGATGACGTCAGTTTGGTCCATGTTTTCTATTCAAGCTTCTTCACTACAAAGTATAAAACAAAGTCGCTTTTTCTATCCCTATATCCCTGTTCCTTTGTACGCTTAAATCTTAAAAATAACGCGACCGATTTTCATAGATAGAGTGATTAAAGAGGAAGGTTTGTATGTATAATAACATATATTAAATAGTGAGGAAATACTGTTATCCCGTGCGAGACCGGAGCGGGTCGCTAGTTTTGAATAAGTATAAAGGGCTCGGACACACAATCGGAGCCTCCAATCGCTCGCAATCAGCGTATATGATAGAGCTTTAAGAGTAACTTATTTAGTAAATAGTTATTAAATGCAGAAGATTCTCAGGTCATCATTTATTTAAGGTAAGCTAAAGTGATATTTGCAGAAGCTGTAAAAGTCAGCTGATACATCACGAATGTTGAGTAAGGCACACGTACCTACCAAGTTTAGTGTCAAAAATACAAAACAAAAAAAAAAAGATACAAAACTGCGTGTGAATGTAGAAAGTGTACTAGACATATACACCTACTTTTTTTCTATGACTCCGTTATATTTTTAATTATATTTTTTTATCAGCCATTACAATGCAACCTTCACTGGCGGCACGCTATGCAGTTTGCACGAATGAGTGTCAAACGCTTGAGTACAATAACTAGGGTAATTAAAATACTTGGTACAATATAAATAACAATTGAATTAAAAATTCATGATTGATTGTCTATGCCATAATTTTATCATACTGCATAAAATCACAAAAATGAGGCCAAATTAATTTTATATCAATTTTTTTTATGACAATGTTGATTTTTGTCAGACATAAATGTAAGTCATCATCCCTATCGTCTAGTCTTTTGCTAAATAGAGGATCGACATGAAACCGGATACAGCTGATTACCAGTACCCAGAATACTATACAAGTTAAATCTCAGCTTCAACAAATAGCTTCAATAATGTAATTTAATTCTAGTTGTCACCATTATCTGTACGCGGCACGTATGGCTTAGTGGTTGGTCTATTAGCCGCTATGCTGTGAACGTTTTGGTAACGCACGTCTTTTTCCTATTTCATATACCTATTTCATATAAATAGTATATGTAATATAAACAAATCAGTAATACCTATGTATTACTGATTTGTTTTTTTACTAATCCTAGTTACTGCGACTTCCATTCAATGTAGGATCATTATATTTTCAACAAGCTTAATCCATCTCCTCTATAATTACGATTTTATTCAACAATAAAACTACCTAACAAAAAACATATCTAAGCAACCTACTTAGCGCGGATTACAAGACACTTCATCCGTCACACTCGGCTAGTTTTCCGACGGATCTCGCGTCTTGTCACGGATTTCAAATCAGCTATTTACCTACTATTTATTTAGCTAGCTAGCCTATTAAATAGTGAGTTTGTAAGTGACCTTGTAACGTGAGCATCGTCTAGGTTCTTATATCTGATTTATTGCCAGCGAATCAATGAAGCCTTACAGTTATTGAGGAAGGTTTGTTTTTAGAACTGAATAAGTACAAGTGTTTTTTAAGTATCTTAATAAATAAATGTTGGTAATTGCCTAAGCAGCTAGTTGCAATACTCAATTGTTTACAGAATATATTTCCATTAAATTGAGCTTGTCAAATAAGTTATCCACTCCAATAGTGGCTGCCAGTCACTTCATGATAGTCGAAATGTATGAAAAAAAAAAAAACTAATACGCATGGGCGAGGCGTGCCTTATTTCGTTACTTATAAGTAGTAAATAATTTACCTCTTCCATGATGGGGCTGCTGAGAGATGCAGTTATGGAGGGAGCATCACTGATGCTGACCTTCTCCAGACCCTCGCGAGCTCCATTCACCTCTGGATCTAAGCTGACCTCCTGTAACAAAGTTAAATAAACTTGGTTTATGTTGTGAAGGAGAAATCAATTCAATCCTTGCAAATGAAGATTTATTTCTGTCTGTCTGTTGAGCCTTCACGACAAAACGACTACACCTAATTTGGTACACATATAGACTAGAACCTGAGAAAGGTTTTAAATCAGGTGCAGCAGGTAGATTCCTCGGAATACAGGTGGAACCATAACAAACAGGTAGTACTGACTATGTATGATAGTAGGCAGTATTCAAACCATACGCCTTGCTAATGTAAGTAATAATTATTAGTACATAAATTGGTTTAATGTGTGTAAACAGTATTCTTATGTAGGACTGATAAATGGTGGAAACAAACTCTTTTTCCTTTTGTTGATATCATTTGAAAGCTATAGTATATAACTTCCTACATGTTGTTGTTTTGACAAAATTTTCAATGACTCAGATGTTTTTCAGATTTAAAAGTCAGAGAAAACAAATATGTGTATTTTAATCAAAAAAACAAATTGCCATTGGCAGTAGCGGCGTAAGGGGGGGGCGGAGGGGGCGGTCCGCCCCGGGTGCCACGTCTAAGGGGGTGCCATCTCGGTCGGCACATATCTGCACGACCAGGATGGCGCGGGCAAAATTGACAAGTCACTGAGGGTGCCATTCTAATCTGCAAAGCCTAGGTTCACTAAATGCACGATATTCAAACAAAACCACAACAGTGCATGCGCGAGACGTCGAGGCAACACTGAGAGGGGTGACACAGTCCGGCTGTCACCCCTCTCTTTCTTGTTTATTTTTGTTCTGTTTCCTGATTACTTAAATTAATTCCTCAAACTTAGAAAAAAACTTCTTCTGCGTTTACTTCTTGAGTCCTCAATCTAACAAAAGGTTAAAGCACCGAAGTAGCAAAAACAACTGACGCTCTACGCTGACGATTTCTAAGTTGTAAACAACTCCTCAAGTCCTCCACTTCCTTTAGGAAGTGCTTGGAAGGACTTGTACTTTTGTGTACCAAAACTCAAAAATTTTCGCGCTCGCTCCGCTCGCGCCTTTCACATTACGGTGGTTTTTCTAATTTCTTTAGGTATTATTGAGTCCCAAAAATCAAAAATTTCGCGCTCGCTACGCTCGCGGCTTTTCCACTTTACGCCTGTTTTTTTTAAACTCTTTAAGGGACTTTACTGTTCTAAAACTCAAAAATTTCGCGCTCGCTACGCTCGCGGCTTTTTCACTGGACACTGGTTTTTTAGAAACATGTTTGAATTATTTTAAGTCTCAAAACTCGAATGACACGGGATCGCTTCGCTAGGGCTTTATAAGTTTGCAGTGATCTGTCTCCGGTTTCTTTATGTTAAACCTAGCAAAAAGCACCATGAATGATTTCTACACGATTTTTAAGTACTTTAATTTACAATTTTAGCCCGTGATTATATTTTGTCGTTTTTTTTTGGGGGGGGGGGGGGAGGGACGGGGGGTGCTCAATAGGTAGTACGCCCCGGGTGCCACCCGATGCTACGCCGCCACTGGCCATTGGTTGTTTATACTCTTTGAAGTAATATAGGCTTATCTGTATTTCTATTATATATCTGAATCCTCACTGATAAAAAAAAATACTTTAATTATTTTGTTTTGTCATCACCCTATTCTCAAATATTATTGACACTACCCTACTACATACAACAATTGTTGTTATAATTTAAATATTTTCTTCTATTACTTGGAAGTTTTCCAACACGGCCATCATAAAGGAATTGATAAGATACTTTGTTGAAACCAGACAAAACATTGTACGAACTTTTTATAAATATTATAGCTGGCAACTATGATCATACTATAATATTTTTTTCTATGCTAACATCATGCAAATAAATCAAGTTTTTATAGAATCAAGGAAAAAAGACAATTTCCTACATGTTTGCAAGTTTGAGGAAAACTTTACCACAAAACCGATAACTATATAGACTATATACAGATGCTGTGGATAAAAACTATGCTTTAAAGGAAATAATTTAATTACACACACATTAACACATTGTCAGCAGTAGAATGACTAACATAAATTCTAAAAATAATGGTCTGATAATAATGTAGACGGTAACAGTTTGTACTGTCTAGAATCAACATTATTGTGTCTGACTTATTGCACTTGTGGCTTCATGTGACATTGAATAAAACAATGAAAATAAGATAAATTTCAGAAATGACAACAATTTGTTCAATTACCTGTACAAATGTAAACACTGGGTTAAATTCAAATGCCATAGCTTAATAATAACTTTAAACCAGAGTTATAGTTAAAGTATGATTAGTAACATTTCAGATAACAAAAAAATAACAACTGAAAGAACTCAAAAGAATAACCAGCTATCAGAAGGTGACTAATAGGTACTGAAGATAACACAATAAGTTATTTACAACAGTTAGGCTATTGATTCAGTAATTAAATTAGCTTTCAAGGATGTTTCAAAGAGAAATCCAGTTCCATAAAAATCCGTGTGCAGTGCCAAACTGTTGTTTACAACTCTCATGTTAATTTCGGCTTATTGATGGTAATATGGGGTAATTAACTGTAATAAACGTAGCATCAGCAACGAGAGCTCGGCGGAATGTTAAAGTCGTTTATTTCGTATCATGCACAGGGGCGTCAACGATCTGCCGGCAGCCGGGGGGCGGACGCGGACACAACAAGTTATTAAAACAGGATTCCAATAAGATACCTGGACCGCAGACGCGAAAAGATCTTCGTCATCCCTGTTATCATTGTTGATATCCACTGTGCTAAAGGGCGGCGTATCTGCCTCTTCCGACATGGCTAAATTGCACTAAAAGTAGACACGACCGCAAATGACTGAACGAACAATGTTAGCGTCTAATAGTTTTTTCCCGAAAACAGCGAGATAACTTTCCGATACCAAGGTTCGCTTGACAGAAATGAACACAGAACAACCCCCCGTCAGTAATTATCTAGAAATTAACTGCAATTTTTAACATGATTAAAGTGACATTCGTATTAAATGCAGTGTATGTGAAAGAGATGTATAAAGTTTGATGTTAAAAATCTGACGAATTTAAACTACGAAACTGACTGATGCCTATTGTCAGATTTTTAGTGACGTATTCAATTGTGTTTATAAATATAGTTTCTATAGAACTTTTGAAAGCTAATTTTGCTAGTACGGCTTATCTTTGATATTAAAATTCCCTGATACAGGTTTTTCTTCAAATGAATTTAAGATCACATTAGTTGTAATATTTTTTCCTGAAAAACCAGCATCTGCATCAAAAAAATAATCAAAATTCAATCATAAGCATCTTTAGAAACGCGACGTTACTTTTCTTTTATCAGCTCAGCTGTCAAATCGTAAATATCCACGAAATTGTTTTGTTATTGTGAAGGTAAAAAAACGTTTTTATCTCTAAATTAAATGAGTGTTTCAGCATTAATTGAAGAAAAGTATAGATATGGTTTATGTTTTTAGTAAAAAGTATGTTTAAAGGTGTTATTTTATAGTTGTTGTGTGTTTTTTTAGAAGTGATAGGTGATAGTGAAAGAAAATGAGTGGGGTGGAAAAGAAGAAGATTCCGCAGCCGCCAGCGCCTGCTGTTGCCCCCGGCAACCTGTTGTCTAGCGTGGCACCTCCTTCGCAGCTGCCTAACTTCGTTACTGCAAGCTCTATTGTGCCCACTGTTGAGGTAGGTAACTTTTGTTTACATACGTTTACACACATATGTTTTAAAGCAGAGTTCACGATCTAATCCCAAAGAGTTTATGAGCCATTAAAAATAAGTTTCATAGGAACTTTCATCAGTTATGGTCAGTGTTTGCGTTAGTTTCTTGCCTTACCATTGGCCTTGATTGCACCATCTTTTACAACAATTTAGGTTATTTATTAATATTTCAGGTACCCCCAGCAGTTGGTCAGCCTGTACCAGTCCCAGTTCCAGTGCAGCCTATAATAGTGCAGGCCAGAGATGAACCACCGCCGCAACCTGAAGATACTGAGAAATTCAGGTGACATAGACAACCAGTCTTTACAGCTAGTCTATACTACCTTTATGTTTATGTAAATAATATGAATTATGAGAGAATATTAGTAAATTCATAGAGTAATTTAATTATCAGTCTCCTTCAAATTATGAATTTTACTGCTAAACTTATTACTGAAATAAAAATTCTATAATTATGTTTGTTAAGTGGGCAATCGGCTGACATGACGATGATGATGAAGCATGAGTCATAAAATTGCTAAAAGGTTTATAACACTCTTGCAGCCCAGCTATTCCGTTGAGCAAGGGTGAACCGCTGATGTCTATCAGGTCACCTGAAGACTCACAGGCCACACAATCACCAGATTCTTTGCCAGATTCCACTCCAGAAATTGACAAACTTGGTAAGTATAATGGAAAATAATCTTTTCTTTATAATGTTCTACTATGTAATTTCATAGCAGTGCTTTTAAAATTGTTAGAAAAATATTATGAATAAAGCTATTGGTCATCTTTGTTGCATTTTATGTAATAGATTGCTGACAGGTGTTTGTGATTATTTGCTTAAAGAACATTTCAAGTCATACTAGAAACATCATATTCTTAGATTCTAAAAATGTAAATATATTAATTCTATTCAACCAATCAATAACAATAATAATGTAATTATACTTCACTTCACGTGACTTTGAAATGCTGAAGTTAATCATTTGGATTCCTTGCCTATTTGTTTTCAAACTATATGTAATAAATAATTAAAATCATTTTTATATACTTCAGGTGATATAATGCCCGGTAGCGGACTATTTACATGGATGAAGGGTGCAGTCTCCTCTGGAGGCATACTGCAGAGGGTGGCGGAGAAGGCAAAGAGTTCCGTTGACTCTATGATCACAACTCTTGACCCTCAGATGAAGGAGTACCTTAGTAAGTCAGTTTGAAGTTTTGTGTTTTGAGAATTTTGTTAATATTATAAAAACTTACTTCTTCATGTGCAAACACACAGCTCAATGGATTTTGTTAAAACTTGGAAGTCATAATACATACATCAAAATTACAGATAGGCTACTTTTTATCCATGTGGCAGAAGGAGTTCCATAGAGTGGCGTAGCAAATCGCTGGCGGAAGCTAGTATTCAAATATCAAGTTATATGCTTTTCAACAACTTTCCAAAAAGGGGAAAGTTATCAATTCAGATGTTTGTATGTTTTTTAGAGTGTTAAATTTGAGGGTTTTGAAATAATTGCAGGAAGTGGTGGGGACCTCTTAGTAGTTGTTGCATCAGATAAAGAAGTTAAGATATCACCAGTCAGAGAAGCATTCCAGACAGTATTTGGCAAAGCTAATGTAATGTAAGTATTTTATTACAATACAAAGGTATATTTGTTTCTGAAATAAAAAATCAACATAATTTATTTTAAACGAGGTCAATTTCTATTAAAATTATTTCTGAATCTTATCTAAACGTAAAATTTACAGTTATTAAACTATAAAGCTCAAATTACACAAATTCTGCACGGTACAATTTTATATACCTAAGCAAAGCAAACATCCACTACTTATTAAACTACAATTTCTAGTACTTAAGCATCCACATATATTCACACAAAAATCAACCTTATGTGTTATTCATTATGGTTCAATTTTCATATACATTCAACAACCAGCCTATGCATCTACATTTACTCACACAATCTTAACCGACCTTATTCCCCACTAACTAAGCTACAATTTACAATACCTTTGCATTCACATACACAATAACCAACCTTATTCCCTACTTACTACGATACAATTTGCAGGAATTTCACAGCTATTAACCTTATCTCTTTCCGTACCTGGTATAATTTACAATATCTATCAACCATACAATAAACAACCTTATTCTCTACATATTACGGTACGATTTCCATTACCTACTCCCCCACATTCGCCCACCCAAAACCCAACCTTATTCCCCCCTAAGTAAGCTACAATTTCCAGTGGCTACGCAGCACAGAGTGACGTCACAGCAGAACAGCCGGTTGGCTACGCGGCGGCATACGCGGCGGCTAAACAGAGGATCGCGCATATACGCTCCGAACATGGAGAGCTGAATAATAATGTACCTGTGGTCGCTGTTGAAGGGTTCTTACATGAGTCTGTTACTGACAGGTAATTCATTAGAGCTGTTATGTTATTTATTTAATATTTATGTATATTTTGTATGATGGCGGACTAAACGCATTAGGCGTTTTCTCCCAGTCTACCTTTGGGTGGTGGGGAAATAGCAGTAGTGGTAGTAGTATTTATTTACTTTGGGATGAAATTATGTCCTTTCCATTCAGTGTGTAACGTCAGCACAACATTCAAATCTACCGGCATTATATTTTTATCTTTAAAGCTCCGCGATATTTGTATGCTCGAGTCACCAGAGCTACATTGACCATGTATGTCCAAAAATATTAAATCTGCCTTACGGAAGTGCCGTCGGTTCTGAAATACAAAATCATCTCTAAGGCCCAGCGCATACCGTTGGAGGCGCGACGAAGCGCAGTTGAAGACAACAATATAAAATAAGCCTTAATACCTTGACATAAATGACATGACCGCGTTCGGACAACCTGCGCGCCGCCGCGCTCCTCTGCGCTCGAAGGCTCTTAAGGGCTCTTGGTGCTGCTCCAAGTCCGCGGAAACAGCCCCGCGCGTTTTAAGGAAATGCGCTCCGCCGCGCCTCCAGCGGTGTGCGCTGGGCCTATATTAGATCCATCTCGTCAAAAATAAATATATTTCTTTTTGCAGATGGTACGACATGTCCCTACTAATCCTGTCGCAGCCATCCCTAGGCATAGAGCTACAGCTGCAGTCACAAGGCACCCCCGTGCCCTGCGCCGCCGTGGCCGCCGCCCGCGCCGCCACGCCCACAGACTATGTGCACGCGCAGACCGGCTGTAGCGTCACTATCGGCTCCATTATGGGGGCTAGTCTACAGGTACAGTGTAGTGTAGTGCAGTATAGAGCTACAGCTGCAGTCACAAGGCACCCCCGTGCCCTGCGCCGCCGTGGCCGCCGCCCGCGCCGCCACGCCCACAGACTATGTGCACGCGCAGACCGGCTGTAGCGTCACTATCGGCTCCATTATGGGGGCTAGTCTACAGGTACAGTGTAGTGTAGTGTAGTATATACCTTTTACTACGAGTACCACTTAATAAGTTGTCTGTAAACTGCCCTCGATAAGGGACCTATCTAAAACTCAATCACACTCAAACTCAAAATTCAAACTTGACTTCAATCATGAATTCAAACTTGGCTGCCGAACAGTCATTTTTGAACATCAAAATTTACAAAAGATTGAACATCAAAATTTACTAAAGACAGCCCCCAAAACGCCCATTTTTCACCACTTCCTACATGTTTTTGCTGGTACGAAAAAATGGCGCAACAAACTCCCCAGCAACAGTCTGTTGGTTAGAACCTATCAACAACATATTCATATAAGCGAGTGTATTGCTGCATACTCTGTAGCATTAATCATCATCATCCTGCCCTTGTCCCAATTTTTATTTGGGGTCGATGCAGCGTGTTTTCTTCTTCCATAGTCCTCTGTCTGCCGTCATCTCACGAGTAACATTCTTTCTACCCATGTCGACTTTCACACAATCCATCCATCGTTTCTTTGGTCTGTAGCATTAACAGAATCTAATTTATTCCTAGGTACCACACAACGAATGGCAAGAGGCATCGACCGGGGTATCAAGACGGGAGCTCTTACACTTGGCGGCTCGCTCGCTGGCCGGCTCATACAAACAGCTTCTAGCCGTGTCTGCCAACGAGGCGTAGGACAGACGAACTTATGTACAGTTAGTATTTATATGTCATTTTGGGCCCAAGTTGACCGACAAAATAAACGTCAGTTTTGGTAAATTAACTGTTGTTTTAAGAAAAAATAATGTTTAGGTTGTCGGTAACTCGGCCTTTAATCTAGAGAACAATAAAAAAAGTTAGTTATTATTTGCATTTTATAAATGTGTTCCCCTATAAATGGTTATGAAAGTCTTATAATGGAATTTTCCCTTTTTTGCGATGAGTAAAGTTACGAAGTAGTGAAATGAATGAGTAAATAACTAAGCCGTAGAAATAAAAAAAGGTTCTTATGTAATAAATAGTTTATATTAATAACCTTTGTAAGTCATTTATTAATTCAGACTATCTAATAAATTAATTAAAGTATTTATGTATGTTTTGCAATAACTAATCTGAATGTTTTGTTTCAGGGACACGAGAAGTGTTAAGAATCTAATAAAATATATCGTAAAGTATACCTACTTATATAAATATAATAATTATTATTATTCATAGTTAAGTGTTATACAAATAAATTTTATTTGGGGCCAAATGTGTTTTCATACTTTGATTATTTTTGCGTAAACCCTTGCTTCATTATTTATTTTAGTGTTTTGCTTCAATAAAACATTTAGGGTTAATCGGAAACTTCACGTTATTGAATCGTTAATTAAATGAGGGGCAAATATGCTGACGTCCAATACGGCAATTTCAAATATTGGTAAAAATGTGAATCGCATTGTTTTTATATCGCTTGTTGTTCCATGTTGCTAAATTGCCCTAAAAAAAGTAAAAAAATACCTAAAATATAAATTATTTCGAGTTTGCTTTGAAGTATCGACTAAAAAGTTAATACGAATACTCAAAGGCACATGTGAAAGAATCGTTCATTGAACTTTGGCCATCAATGGACGGTCATTTGCATTGCGGTTTTTTATAGGTCACTAAATTGTTAATTTATTTTTAAAACTTATGCATATTCGAGGTTATCGAACTTCGCTAATCGTCATAATAGAGATGAAGGAAGTAACGGCGTTTATTTAAAGCTATTAATAAAGGATATAACTGTTTTTAAGTGGGCAAGCCAAAGTATTCAAACTCTTAGTGTAACGGTATAAACAATAGTCTAATATTCTAAATAAACACACATACGTATTGATGTCAGCAGCTAGTGCTTTAACTATTTCCAACAAATGGTCTGGTAGTTGCCATTAGTTATAAATAAATGATTCTATTAAATTGATGTACTTCATAAAACAAAATTATATGAATGCTCTTACAGTGCGTTCATTCATACTAGCGGATTTTCCGCTCGGATTTCTTGAGCAGGTCGTGCTCAAACAATTGACAAATAACGTTCAAAGTTTTTAAGACGAATTTCGCTTAGGCTCGGTTGTTCGTAAGTTGTGGTAAAGTTAAAGTTTTACCGTTGTCAATTTTGACCACGGTTAATTTGACGTTTTTATTAGGAAATTTTGACGTTCAACAACGCTTTTTGAATTTAAACCCGGTTAATTTTACTGTAACTAGAATTTAACCCTAACCTTGACGTAACCGAGCTTCGAACAACCGGGCCTTAGTTAGTAAACAAGAAAAAAGTCTGATTGTAAAAAGAACAGCCTTTTTGATTTCACATTTCAGCGACGTCAACGTATTATATTATTTCTTGGATGTCAAAAGCAATATTTTCATTCGGAAAAGTCAAACATCATAATTTATTTTTTGGAATCTAAATGCGATTTCACACTAGCGTATTCTCCGCGCACAATGGTTCAGTTGACAATAGCAAAGTAAGAGTTTTGATGATTTTACCGAAACGCACAAACTACTTGCCTACATCTATAAATATCGTAAAGTAGGTGTATAAGTACAGATTTCTTCTTAATTCGACACGAGTCAAGTGCGAAATAACAGTTTTATTCCGAATCCGTATTTTCGGAATTCTGTAAGAGCTCATAGTGCTCGTTGCAAAGGATTATCTCGAACAACGGATAGCAATTAACTACTTATTACGGGAGAGTGGCTCGTGGCAATTGTTTTCGCCTTTCGTGACAAATATTTATTAGGTATGCTATTTATAATACCTACTTACTTTGTTATATTCGTAGAAGGTGCTCACACAGGATTAAATTCGAGATAAGTTATTAATAGGAACTTAATTTGTATTGAAGTACTAGGTTCCGCCTGCGGTGTCACCCGCGTTCTATAGGATCTACTCCGTCCGCACCCGATGAAATATTTTTTGAAATCGGACCGGTAGTTCCTGAGATTAGCATTTAAGCAAGCAAACAAACATAGCGCTTCAGCCTTATACTTAGGAAGGTGTAGGTATTTTATTGGGTCTCTTTTAAGGTAAAAAAGTCTGAATTCCTTTACCTTATTATTTTTAGGTACTCGAATCATTTCATGTTGCCGCATTCAATTTCAAGTCAAAATTAATAGGACTGAATAAAAGGGATTTTTATTATGTTAAAAAACTAATCAGATATGTTTTTCTCAAATCCCTTTATTTATTTATATCCGGGTCGAATCGTGAAAATTGATTTTTGAGTTTGTTGTGTGGTGTGAATGTTTAGTTATATTTTTCAATATTTGGTAAAAATCTATTTTTATTAAAAAGTGCAGTCTGTCAAAAATGCTAAACGAAGTTTATTTAATGTAATTGATAATTAATTTGAATAAAGTGATTGATCGATGTCTGGCTTGTTGCACTTACTGGCGCCTCTAAAGACCACATTATGCCAGTGGGCCGCGACACTAATGCTCCGAGATTATTTTCCTTAAACGGCCATGTACCTTAGAATAAATACGGTTACACATATCCCCACTGCATTATAAACTTTATACCCCAGATATAAGGCTTATATTTGTATGGCAGGAGTGACAAATGTAAAGTTATGGGGGAGACTTAAAATTCATATTGGATGTTGTTTTTCGAATCTGCTTAGTGCTGTGCGGGTTGTGTTCGTTGCAAGTTCATGTATTGGAAATTAAAATAATAAATTGTTTTTAATTTTTTGTTTGATTCTGTGATTTATAAGGTAAGCTAATGGAAGTGGTGTATTACCTGAGTTCCTATTCCTTTTTGAGAATAGTCTATCTATGGCCAATAGTGAAACAAAGTATGACTGGTGGGTTCGATGCCCAGGTCGCTGACAATTTTATAAGTTTTCGGTGCTTTGAATTTTTGGCCGATATTGGCATAACTGGAGATGTTTGTGTGATGTGTCGATTTGTAACTCAAATCCTTGCTTAGATAAATTGATTGTTAGAATAAACCTGTAAAGCTGCCCAACCCTTCACCAAGTCCATTTACCAAGATAGATACCCAAGGGACAACTTTAAAAATAATCACAGTTGTCAAGAAGATGTTTTTACTTTTAAATTTGAAGTACCTTTTACTTATAGCCAGCATTGCTTTTCAACCGGCATTTATTTCACAGCTAACAATGAAGATCCTACTAATTCTATCAGTCTACCTGGCCGTAGCCACTAGCTACCCAGTTGTCAAGACATGGACCCTCTCAGCACTGTCGGAAGCCATCGAGACTTCCAAAGCAGAACCTGGCATGATGCCGTACCTTGAAGATGCGTTGAACCAGATCATGTATGCCTTGTTTACTGGTACTAATGAGGTTGGTTTATGTTTTATTTAGTTAAAAAGTAGATTTTTTGTATGGTTTTACTCTTGTCCTAAATTAGGATTTCGAAGGCATCAGTTATTTCACGAGGAATGAAACTGGGCCTTGGATTCGCGCGGACTCTGTATCAAATCTCATATAAATGGGTTCAGTTATTTAGCGGGAACGCGTAAAAAGGCGCGAAGTATCCCTAGGTTCTTTAGATACTAGGTACATTTATGTATTTTGACGACATCTTTTAGCAACAAGGCTTAGAATTACTTATAAGGTGCCTGTAGTTCGAGTTAGGTATTTGGTGTAGGCATGGCACTGACCCAGCCAAGTCGTTTTTACCTGTCCTGAAGTGTAAACAATTTTGGGGCATCTTAATTTCCTCGTGGCAAAATGGCAATAATTTATCCGTGGTGTTTTGTTGAACATCGATTTAAATTCTTATATTGGTTTGGATTGGAACTTGTTTACCTTTTCTTAAAATAACTTTAATATTCATATGTACCTATACCTATAGGTATTTCATAAATTATACCCGCATATATTCACTTTAAGTACCTACCAGCCCATACATATGTATAACATAAATACGCACATAGGTACATTTATTTGCCTTTTATTTTTTATAAGGTGCCAAATATGTATTTAAGTTTCGTGATTAATTACAATAATGGACAAGGCCGTGCGGTCAAGTAGGTAAATATTAAATATTGGTCTTTGTCAGCTTATTATGAGAAAAACAAACATGGTTCCATTACTTAAAAAAAAGCGCCTTTCATTTATTTTATTTCCTACGTAAGTTTTTATTATAACGTGAGTTCCTTTACGTGAAATCATTGAAAGAGTTCCCTCGCCATGGGCGGAGCAGACCTGATACCAACTTACGAACTTCCCTAAGTACTTAAATAGTTGTCCGTCAATCTATTGTTATACAAAACATTCAGTGTTTTTGCTGGGAAGACTATTGCAACTAACTCTCCTACAGGTAGAGTTGCCTTAACTTGCATTTCTTAAAAAAGTCTGGGATGGGTACTTAGTTTATTTTTACAGCTCGGAATATTTCGCGAATGTACATTCGGACTTGCCAGGACGCACGGCAGAAGTCCACCAGTGTGAAAGGGCTGTAATTTACGCATTTCAAAATTTTGGGATATTTTGTTTCACAGAAATTCATCTTCGCAGTAATACCATCTCCTTCTGGTAAAGCCACTTGGACATTTGAAGAGCTGCAAACCGCCCTGAGAGACCCTAAGACCAAGTCAGACTACAGGCCTGCACTACAAGAAGCTATCACCATGATACAGCAGAAGAAAGAAAATGGAGAGGACATGGTGAGGAGTTAGAAGACATTTTTTACGTCGAATTTCTATAAGCTATCTATCCGTTTGTTAGTTTAATAGAGATAGAATTTTCACGGAAGAGAAAGACCGAGGTGTAATAAGCAAATTAAAAGATAGATAAAATATTAGGAATGGCCGTTAGTGCCAAATTCCTAAGTCTAAGTAATAAAAACAATAGATTGATAGCGGTTGATTGAAGTACGACGTAAGTAGTCAAATACTGACGATTACATTAGATACTCATTATAGCTAATATTTTTCACATAGGAATCAATAGAAGTAGCAATCCCAGCGTTGGACATATCGTCGTGGACTCCACTGGACCTTAACGAAGCGCTCAAGAGCCCTAACACGAGCTCCGACCTTAGAACTTACGTGGAGAAGGCACGCAAGGAACTGCAAGAAGCTTTAGAAAAGGGAGAATCACGGGTAAGATTAACATTAGTTAGGAAAACATTTTCACTTATACATAGGTACTCCCACTAACTATAAGGAGTATACAGGGGGAGTATATAAGGATGTAAATAAGGGAGAATATAGGTGTAGTGTATGAGGGAGTACATACATAAATAAAGGGGAGTAAACAGGGAACTACATAAAGGGGTCCTAGTACATAAGTGAGTACATAATAGGGGAAATTATAGATGGAGTATAAAGGGAACAACATAAAAAGAAGAAATACGTGTGACGTCACAAGGAAATTAGGCTTGTGACGTCAGATCCTATACTGATCATTCCATATTCATCCATTCAAAGGCTTTAACAAATAGGTACATAAACTTCTTTTTAAAATATGAATGTTATTTCAGGATACTATCTACATGGTAACGCCCGTAGGACTCATCGCTCCGAAGAAAGACTACATCGTCTCACGCAAGGCTTCGAAATACCCCATCAAGAAGACTAAGCAAGGATTATAAGATAGTTGACACGCTGACGGATCAAGGTACTGACGTGTATTAATAATAACATTTTTGTTTGCTAGGCAATTTTCACGTTTGAAATTGTATCCATGGTGCTTAGGTTGCAAGAAGTACTATCATACTTTTATCCGGCTGCAGAAAATAGGTCCCACGGGATGGGAATGGAACCGTGGGGAACAGCTAGTACCTTCCGCCATAATAAACATTTTTAATACTTTTAGGATACCAATTTTAAGTCGATCTTCTGTTTCCAGGTACACGATAAATGATTTGCAGAGTAAGCTATTTAGTGCCGTATGAAGTGATAAATTGGAACACGTCCTAGTAGTTTTTAAGTTTATAAACAACAGTTTTTTTCAATAAATGTGTCATATAAAATATTTTTTCCTTTTATTTACCCCTATGACTAATGACTATGTATTTATTTGAATGTTTTGGTAAATTCTATTTTTACAGGCAAGTGCCAATGTCACTTTTCTAAGTTATTTTTACCTACTTTTTAGTTTATCTGTTTATCTCAGACGATAATGACTGTGTGAAGATGAAGGAAGAATGTTGAGGATCTGGACATTAAAGTCTGAAATCACCAATTCATCGTTTGCAAGCGTAGCACACAGAAGTTATTGTACATTACCTTATCTTTACTTTTTAAGTACCTACTTACTACGTTGCACAGCGTAATCAATCAATAAGTCATTGTAATCGTAGGTCTTACCTATACTGCACAATATGTGGTTATCATTAAGCCGTCATTCCGCAATAGATATTAATAAGAGGCGCATACGTAGAAGCTTTCCAAAAAACAGCAATACTGCTTCGTCATCATCTGTTGGTTGCCTGGGTTACTGGGTTGAGGATGTCAGATAAGCAGTCGCTCCCTGTAAAGCACCGGTACTCAGCTGCATCCAGTTAAACTGGAAACCGACCCCAATATATATATGTACCCAGGTACATAGTTAGGAACAGAGAAGGCAGATAATGACGACAAAATAAAGCAATATAAACGAAACCGAAGATTACCAAGCCTTTATAAGTTATAATCTATTTTCCATTCCTTCCTCCGTGGTTATAATATATCTCTACCCGTATATTTTAGAGCCACTTGAAATTCAGACGATGTTTTCATATTTCCACGGTGACGTTGACTCCACCTGACGTATATAATGAGGCCGTCCCTTCAATTAAAGTGATTTGTAGCGCCAAGGCTTAATGAAATGCGCTCTGTAAATAAAATGTAAGTTCTGTAAGCCTAACACGGTGATATCGTATGAAATATTCGTGAAAATACGATGTTTTGAATGGAAATTACGCTTTTGGTCTCACTTGGGAATACCTACTGTTTCTATAAGTGGATAGATATTTAAAAGAAAGTTATGTTAGTTGCGCCATTTATAACTCAAGAATGGCTGAAGTATTTAAGCTGAAAATGTGAGAGGTTTTGGCTTATACCCAGGAGAAGCATATTGTCACCACTCGGCTACGGGAAGGAGTGAACTCGAGATGCGGCTGTCCGCGGGCGGAAGCTAGTTATTTTTAATAAATTCTCATATGTTACGAATTGCCGCTTTGTAATGGTATAAGTTACCTGCTTATGATTAAAAAACAATTAATGTCAAATTCCTATCTCGAGTCAGCAAAACAAAAGATAGGTAGGTACATAGAATATTAAGAACGGCCGTAAATCATCATATCTAAGTCAGTACATAATGCACTTATGTAGGTACATAAATAAACATGGGATTACTAAACTTGATGAATTGTCAAAAACCGACCACCAATAGGTAAATGCCAATCTTCTTTACGTTTATTTAAATACCTATAATTTATTGCAAGAGATTCTTATATCATAATATGATATATAGATATTCAGATATAGTTGATAAATGCAATAAACTCCGCTTGATACAGTTTATTGCACTATTGATTAAAAAGTTGTATAAATATTGAAGTTTTGCATTTTTTTATCAAATTAACCGACGGTAGGTAAGTTAATGTCCATCTTAATTTTATTTATTTATTAATTTGTGTCAATCATCTAAGGCCCGTAGCAAAACAATACATACATATTATAACATTATATCATACACTTATACATAATAACGTGATAAAAAAAATAATGGGAACTTTTAGCTAATGGGTGCATTAAAAGTGAGAATAAAACAATACTTACTACTACTACTATACTACTTACTGGTAACTATAGCTATCTACTCCGAGCCTTTTTCCCAAACTATGTTGGGGTCGGCTTCCAGTCTAACCGGATTCAGCTGAGTACCAGTGCTTTACAAGAAGCGACTGCCTATCTGACCTCCTCAACCCAGTTACCCGGGCAACCCGATACCCCTTGGTTAGACTGGTGTCAGAATATTGTTAACTATAGCTATCTAGCCCCTTGTTAAAAAGTGTCTTATTTTTCTCACCAACCACCATGGTACAATCAAAGGACTGTCCATTACAGAGGAGATTTTCCATCGACTGAGTCGTTTCATATCATCAATACTATTCATATCTACATAAATAACTATTGTTCATTTCCATGACACTTACATGATTCTTATGATAATATTCCTATTATAGTTCTTGCAGGTCATTTATTCAAAGAATTTGTTTTGTTTAACAGCAAATTGTATCTTCCAGGACCAAAGTTATAAGGATGAAATTCTTCGCTATATTCGTTGCTCTGGTGGCGGCCGTGTCTGCGGACTTCAGCTCATGGAGTCTGCACGAGCTCTCGGAGGCTATCCAGAACCCGAACACCGACCCCGCCATCCTGCCCGCTCTGACACAGGCTCTGAACGACCTGATGGATGCTATCGTTGCTGAGAAACCCGTGGTGAGTTCCTTAAACTTCTGTATAAAAGACTAGCAGTTTTCCCGCGGTTGCACCTGCGTCCCGTGGGAACTACTGCCCGTACCGGGATAAAATATAGCCTATGACACTCAGGAACATTGTGGCTATCTATCAGTGAAAGAATTTTGGAAATCCATGAGAGTAGAATTCCTCGTCCCCCGAACGTCCCATTTTGGCGCGCTACTTTTTAAGATTATGTGTCATGACATCTCCGCTAGTCATTTTTTTCTCTAGTCTGATAAGTCTGTTTTAAGTTGGGTAGAAAGAGTACATAGGAGAGAATCGTGACATTTTATTCTGAGGGGAAAAAACAGGGGCATAAGATAAAAATAACTATATCAAAGATAATGTAATATCTTTACTGTTGAATGACAGAGTTGTGACGTTTACGATTAGTTATACAGCTGGTATAAAATTTACGTTAAGTCTTACCTATTTCATAAGCCATGTCAAGAAGATATTGATTAGATAATTCATAAAAACCTTAATGATGTTAATACGCATAGTAGCATATCTGAGATACGGCTGAATCCTATGCGCTTTGCTTTTTATCTGTTCTTTTGTTTATATTAAAGGAATCGAACTGTTCATCTTATTTAGTCGATGTCATAATCGAGAGGTCAATGATTCCTTCCTAGCTTACAAATGATAAACGATCTTCATTGACATCGACGAATCACTTGCCATTAACCAAGAATAGAATAGAATATATAAACGATCTTCATCATCATCTCGATCAAAGAGATGACAATGACAAAGATACATGTTTACAGCGCTTTACGTACACTTTAGGACACAAGAGGGATTGTAAGATCTTAACCAGAACCTTTATCGCGAACATCTTCAGCCTCACAATTTATTCCAATTATCAAGAATTGTATGCTCCCCAGGCCCCCGTGGTCGTAGAGACCCCTACCGTCGTGGACCTCACTGGCTGGACCCTGAACGACCTCTCGGAAGCCCTTCAGAACCCTGATACCGACCCCGCCCTCATCCCTCACTTGGAACACGCCCTGAACCAAATGATGGAGGCCATCTTCGGTGGTGTTGATATGGTGAGTTCAAAAGTCAAGATACGAAGTAATGAGGAATATTTGTTAGGCAGATTGATGGCTTATTGGCTTATTCTTTCAAATTGAATATTTACTACAAGTGTAAAAAAATACCAGTCTTTCTGTATCTAGTAATGTTTGGGAGACACAGTCTTTTCTTTTCGATACTTCATACCTTCAAAAAAATAAAAGGACGATCTGGTTCTAATTGTAGGCAGAATACATAGACATACAGGCTTCAAGACTTCTTCCTTTCTAAAAATCTGTGTATTTGTCGTGTCACGTGTATAGCACATGGAACACAGTCGAATTTGAATAATGTTCTACCTACAGAATACTTTATATATTGTCTTTTGTTTCCAGGAAGCCGTCGGTGTCCCCGCCCCTGCCATGGAGATCTCCCACTGGACCCTGCAGCAGCTCGACTCTGCCCTCAGCGACCCCGCCACCGACCCTGCTCTCATCCCCTACCTCGAGCACGCTCTTAACCAAATGATGGATGCTCTTTTCTCTGGCCAGCAAATGGTAAGTGAATTTGTACAATTTATATTTACCATAAAGCATAAAAAATAACAAATGTACCTTTACATTTTTATTAACAGTTACGGCAAGTAATCTTAACCTAAAATGCTATCGATTTTAATTTTATAACTCAGGAATTTCAAGATCATCAGTAATTTCGCTGTTAAAACAACTCAACTGGCTTCAGTTTGTTTTATACAGAACAAGCATAATAATACAATTACTAAATTTTCATACCTTCTGTACTAATTTCCCAGGAAGTGATCAGCGTCGTCGCCCCCGTCGGTCTGGCCCCTGCTCCAGCCCTAGAGACCCCTGTTATCCCCACTCCCGTGATCGTCGCTCCTCCCCCTACCCCTGTAGAGACCCCTGTGACCCCAGTCCAAACCCCCGCTAGCCCCCTCGTCCAGATCATCGTGAACATCAAGCAGCAGGAGGTAAGATTCGATGCTATTTGAAAAATATGGACAGAACTCTATGTTCGTTGAATATGTCTATTGTTTTTGGAATCAAATATTCTCAAATAACTTCACAACTGTACTAAATATACTTTCTTACTTTACTTTCAAAATCCATTGAAGTAATCATTGGCTTGATTTTCGAATTCATCACTCCATTTATCTCCGAATACCATACGAATTGATGTAATGTAAAGCAAAACTCAGGAAATACGATCAACATGATATTAAAAATTTTCTTCGAAATATTTCTCATGTTCTTCGTTCGTTTCCAGGCCCCTGTTGTTTCTCCCGCTCCTGTCGTTGGCCCCACCCCTGTGGGTCTCCCCGCACCCGCCATGGTTTCCACCGAATGGACCCTGAACCAGCTCGACGCTGCTCTTAGCGACCCCAGCACTCACCCCGCTATGATCCCTTACCTCGAAAACGCTCTTAACGAGATGATGTGGGACCTTTTCAACGGCCAGCACATGGTTAGTAACAAGTCACTACTTTGACGAATCATTTTTGGGAAAGTTCCGTTCTTACCTTAAAAAAAAATATCTAACGATTCACCGACAGAAATAAGGATTTCGAAATGTGTCTTTTGAATCAGCCTTTAAATATTCTAAAAAAAAATATTTAAGTAATGCTTTTCTTGACTGCTCTCTTTTTCTAGTAAGCCTACTCCTTAATTGACATTTCCTTATTTATTCTACAGGAATCCATCACCGTGGTTGTCCCCGCTGTCCTGGTCAACGCTATCGAGCCCAGATCTTAAACATCCTCTCCTGAAGACCTACGTGGAAGTCCCACTGCCGACTCCAAACCATTGTTAACATCTGAAACTTGTTAGATCATTTTCTGGCTGTTTACACCAATAAATGACTTTATACTTTAAAGTGGATTATTTTAATCTTCCTCTGTTTATTATGGGTTTATCGGTTTGAGCTTCGTTCTATTATATCATGCGATAAAAGATCAGATTATCATATGACATTGGTAGCGCAATAAGAACAATATTCAATGGAATTGTACTGGACGATGATATTTCCACTGTCCATCAGTCCTCATCATCATCATCATCAGCCTATCGCAGTCCACTGCTGGACATAGGCCTCTCCAAGTGCACGCCACTGAGATCGATTTTCGGCTTCTCGCATCCAGCTCCTGCCAGCCGTCTTGCGCAAGTCATCACTCCACCGTGCCTGAGGACGTCCTACACTACGTTTGCCGAGGCGCGGTCTCCACTCTAGAACTTCCATCCATCATCCATCCATTCCATCAGTCCATTGTTTTAAAATACCTGTCAGGTACGGAAACGATAAATGCAAAACGGTAATGCAAGTACATATCACTATACAGTTTCTTAGTTCTATATTGCTCACGTAGATAACAACAAATAAATAAATATATATATATATGAATATATATATAGCATTGCAGCTTGTATATAAAAATCTAAGAGTCATATGCCAGATATAAAGGACGTTGGCTAAGTTTGTTAGCGTCAAGGGTTAGTAAAGCATCTTTCTGGACCCAAAGCAGTGCCCAGTGAAGTCTCGAGATGTATATTAAGTCCATCATTGTTTATTGTCATCGCAACGGGCTGCCGTTGATGGCTGTGGTAGATGAGTGGTCAATGCGGTTAGGAGATAACATGAACACGAAATTATTCAATGTACATTATAATGTAATTACCGTTTAATTTTGGAAATGAAATAGACATCAGCAATTTATTTTAGGCCTTCGTCACATGGACAATTTTTATTCGTCAAAGTCAGGCCTAAGTGCGATTAGATCAGATGTTTTATTTCACGAAAGTGAAACAGCTTCTAATATTGCTGGATCTATATCTAATGAGCTGGATTAAAATATTGATTTCCTTTGGTCTGGATAGTTGCAAAATTCAATTAGTACCTAGGTACTATTCCAGTACCTACAAGATCAGTCACAATCGCATCAATAAACCCTTCAGTGTGAACTAACCTCTACACCAAAAATACAAGCTCCCTTATCTCCTAACACAAACAAACAACAATAAGTCACATTTAGATTCATCATGACGAAGCCGATTACACGAGATAAGGCTGACAGATCCATCTTTTCTCAGATCTTCTTATCTCTGGTATCCACATCATGCACCTGCATCGCATAGCTGAATGATCTGTCATACGGTCCTGAGAGGCGTATCTTGGAATCTCGTGACCGCAGCGTCCTTCGATAAGCATGGATTGATACATCTTAATCCAGTTGAGGGGCTAAGTCCAATTTCTATTGTTTTTGTTTTTGTCATAGGTGTAATGTTAAGCTACAATGCGCTTTCCTTGATTTACAATGCCCACTGTGACAGTAAAATGAATAAAGCCTAGTGTCCTTTCGAATCGAAGATTTTATTCTTGAAGAACTTTTAATAAGATTCTTCCAACTACAGACATTTCTATGCCTAAATGGAGACTCCTCGACATGAAATTGTGAGCCAAAATTACTTGAAATAAACTTTTTTTTTTTTTATTCTTAAAAAGCTTGTAGTAGGTTCCACAGCTTAGGAAGTTATCGATTATTATTCACAAAGTATTGTTTTTCACGGATTTTCTGAAATAGAACACAATAAAATTTCACCTTTAGATAATACATAAAACCATCCCAAATTTTTTGAAGCCACTTTGTAGTCACTGCTTTTGTGTCCCTTCATCTCTTAAACAAACGTCTCCGTATTAAATCTTTACAACCGCACTCACAGACGCGATTTAACTTAATGAAACATCAACTCACCATTACTTAAGCTTTATAGTATAACTTGGCAGAAGGTCGTACTAGAAAAGTGCTCTCATTTGTGGGGTCGGCTATAAAAACCAAAATGTTTAAAGTCATCAATTTGGTACATTTTGACATCGTAAAATATTTTGTGGTGTACTCAAATTGACTTCAGTGTTCATATAATTAGCATTTGTAATACTCCCATGCAGGGACGAGCCGCCCCTGAGT
The DNA here is from genome assembly GCA_033682625.1 of Helicoverpa zea x Helicoverpa armigera. Classification (NCBI taxonomy): domain Eukaryota; kingdom Metazoa; phylum Arthropoda; class Insecta; order Lepidoptera; family Noctuidae; genus Helicoverpa; species Helicoverpa zea x Helicoverpa armigera. Next base: position 7,744,709 of record JAWIIS010000011.1, read on the forward strand.
GCGAAGGATGCGGCGCACATAGGTGCCAAGGCCGATTTTGGATATCCTTTGGAGCTCCTACATCCAAAATCAGCCCTTTTGGACGGCAGGTTGAAATCACTAAACACGCGTTAAAACGATGTCAATACAAGACACATTTATTGGATATCACCGGTATCGTGGATATCCGAAATATCGATGTATTTTATGATGTAACTTTACTCATTTAAACTTTGTCCGTCTTCCTTGTGATTGAGTTGCATATACGAGTACTTAGGTTTCTTGGTAGATTTTGTTCTAATACTGACTATTTATTAGCTTTTTAACGTGGTTTATTTCTCGTCACATGTGCTTAAGAACTTAATAAAAAATGTTGCATTCTAGAGTAGATTACAGGATTAATTACAGTGGGTACAGGATTTTGTCATTATTCACAAGGTTTTCAAGTTCTGTGGCGCATTTACAGAAAATCAGTTAACCCGATTTAAACGAAGTTTTCCATAGTCTAGTAGTATTTAAGATGTAGGCGAGAAGGGAAATAGTTTTTGTAATCATCGGCAGCAGCTAGTAGTAGTCAATAAATCAGACCCAGTTGCAGAAACGAACTTTGAGATTATTATGAATGAAAATTCACGAACGTACTTTAGAACCTCATATCTGTATTATTACCTATCATAATTACATAATGATATCTACCAGGTGATGAATTTAATCTTTATTTAAGCTAAATTAGTAATTATCCAGGCTTATTGATCTTTTGTTATGTGTGATTATAATCTTATCGTTAGTCATGTTCCTAGGATATTTACTTTCTTATAAAACACGTAAGTAATTCTTTTATTCATTGGCATAATACATGACTTATTTAAATTGGTCATGCACACTGACACGTACGCTTTCCTGCTTCGACTTTGTCATCAGAGACTTACATTTAATAACTCCAAATTCGGCTTCTGAACATATATTCTAATCTATACTAATATTATAAAGAGGAAAACTTTGTTTGTTTATTTGGTTGTAATGCATAAACACAAAAACTACTGGACCGATTTTAAATATTCTTTCACCATTAGAAAGTTATATTATCTTCGAGTAACATAGGCTATATTTTATCCCGGTGCGGGCAGCAGCTCTCACGGGACGCGAGTAAAACCGCGGGAAAAATGCTAGTATGTAATACCTGAAAAGTTTTGTATTATAGAGAACTGGAACCTCTTTTCATGGATCAAATAATTATTACAGGCCTCTACTATTATTAAACTAAAAATTTTACTTGAATCTGCTAATCTCAGCATGTAAGTAGTTCCTGTCTGAGTTGTATTGAAGGCTATCGAGTGTTAGATAGCCCATTAATCCAGGTCCCAAGGTATGAAGGAACTTACCAATAAGATCAAATTCTTCCATTGCATTCAAAAAGATCAGGCAAGATAAGCGTTTGCAGAATGACTATAGATACTTTTTTGGAAATCTATGACACCATTTCAGCGTTCTCAGAGTGGCTCAGTATCTTATCATAGATATGCACTTTCGCAATAATGCATCGATATTTTACGAAATATTCTTATCATTGTCAGCGGTTTGAGTCATGTGCGAATTTTTGGCCGCGGTTTGCGAAATTTATCAGTTGACTGATAGTGTGTGCGGTGGTTTTAGGGTACTGTAGGTGTTGTTGAGAGACTAAAAATAACTTATGACTAAAATCACTGATAGATAAAAAGTAAGTATACTTTTCTTTACGTCTAGAAATTGGTATATAGAGGTTAAAGGTACATAATATGTTTGTTTATCGCTTTTATATAATTAAGCCTGGAACTAAAATAAAAAAAAAAACGAATTATGAAACATGACGAAATAAGTGATGTATCAAATCGCTATTAATGATAAATTATTCTCACAATTAATAATCAGGAATAAAATCAAGAATTTACGAAATTATTTACAGCTACAACAACAAATACTACAAAAATAAAACCCCCAAATCAACTTCAACTCCAAATCGATTTTCCCCCCACACACTCACTCTAACCCATTATTTTTCGTACGGAACCTTAACTTAATCACTGGCTCTCGCTTGACACACCCATGACATGTTGACGCGACCGCCGCGTATCTCGACAGACATTGATTGGGTGTGATTTATAAAGTGGAACCCTAACGGCTCACGTCAGTACACCAATAAGTTCCTAAGTATTGAGTTCTTGCTGAAAAAGTTAAAAAAACTGTGAGTATTACGTTGTTTTATTTTTGTGTGTTAGTTTTGGATACATAGTGTAAGAACAGCTAGGCTTGGCAGGTAATATTAGGTTCGACCCTCTCACACTGTGTACTAAATTGTGTATTTTGAATACAATTGTGAATCCCATCGAATTTTTTTACCGGCTTGATACTATAATGGTTGTAACATCCATACTGATTTATGAGCCCAATTAAATATCAGCCGGCCAAAAGTTTGCTCATAGAGTTTATATTGACGGTTGATATTGCTGAGCTAGGCCCAATTGAGCATTCTATTGCTTTTAAATTAGATATCCATTCTATGTGTTAAATAATAAGAATAACATTGTCAGTAAAATACAGTCAGTTAACACTTATACACTATCATTATATATTTTAAACCAGCTTTAAAACTTAGCTAATTATTGTAAATAAACCAATTATTATTGCAAATAAACCAATCAATTTATTAGATATTATTACTAGTGTGTAGCCTGTAAAACGATATACAACCACGGCTGTAATTTAGCTACTACACCTTCAGTTGTTTTTACAGTGCTTATAAACGTAATTATTAACTTCTGGTATCATAAACTACAATTTTATGACGCTGAATGATAATTATTTATTGATATTATATCTAAATCTTTAGAACATCATATAACTTATGGATTAAAATGGAAGATTCAGAACTGATGTTTGTTTATATTTTATGCCTATCATTAAATGAATAGTTTTCTTTTTTGTCGACTGCTAGAATAAATTCGGCAGAATCTATAAATATGTAGCATAGACCAAGATGTTTTGTCAGTCCTTAAAAATAGGCGTCTTGAATATTCTGTGAACAATATTCAATTCAAACTAATTGAAGCTATGGTTTCCATACTGAAACAGATATCCAGTATTCTCTGATTGAGCCGTTTGAACTATAGGTAGGTCCCATAGATTGCATCGAAATGCTTTTGACAGGTCCGTCCGTGGTTGCAAATATGAAATACTGTTGAATATAATTATTGAATTCCCGGTACCTACCTAGGTTATGCACGTATGTATCATCCTTTGTGTGCCGTATTTCAAAATGTATGGAATATCTATGTTTTGTGAAGTTCTGAGAAATATACAAAGCTAGTACAGATATGAACGAGTAGCATTGTGCATCATTAAATGTAGGAATAGGTAGATATGATGTGAATGTTAGGAAATAGGGATTGAATATTATGTCGAAAATTTCCCTCTAAAAGGTTTTGTAGTTTAGTGTAGTTATACGTAGGTACTTAAATGTTTATAATTTTCTTAGTACCTATTCATAACTGACTCGTAATCCTAGTCGGTAAAACATGCAAACAATATCCAAAAACAGAAAAAGCAACGTGAGTGATATTTATCTAAAGTAAACAAACACGTTTGCTGATAATTTTTACATGTGCCGATAATGTAAATATTGAAAGTACTGATAAAACTGATTATTACTGATTTTGAAAAAATTTTATTTCATTATTACAAGTATTCTTTCTAACTCTAGATATAATTTTCAAACAAGTATTATTGTATGGCGTGCCTCTACACATACATACGCAAAGTACAAAGTGTGTAAAACAACACAATATATTTATATTATTTTTTGCTGTTTATCGAGCATGTATTGCTTATATAGCGAGGGTAATCTATTTATTTAGATAAAGATTATCTACTCATAGATACTAGGCATTTTCCACGAAAATAGGCCCATAAAACATTTGTCGATAACTGCAAAGCTATACGTGTAGATCTTTTGATAAACTAAATAGAATATAGATAGTTAACCAGCAAAACAGATACGTTAGTTTAAAACTAGTTCACGCTCCCGGTTTCATTGGTCTTTGGGTGGAAGAGTAACAAACATACATGCATACATTGTTATTAGGTAGTAGGAGTGCCAAAAAAATAAATAAACTAATTGTTTTCTTCTTCCACAGACCTAATTCAAGATGTCTCTCCCTACCGTGACTATCCGCGAGCTATCCGACGCGACACAGGACAACACACTGTGTCCCAGCACCAAGAAAGTCGTCGAAGGCATGCTCAACGACTATATGGACCTCCAATACGGAAAGGAGACACCGTACACAACTGGAAAACAAGTCATCCCTTCTGGAGCTGAACTCGAGGACGTGGAAAAGGCAGCGGCCGATGACAGCGCTCCTAAGAAGTTCCACGATGTCTTCGCTCAAATTGAAAAGACCGCTAAAAGTGGAGACCTGACTCCTTTGTCCAAAAATGATGGCACATGGGACCCCAAATTCACCCCTGTGTTAGTGCTTGTAACCCCTAACCCTTAGGTTAAGTTAGGTCTAGTTTTGCTATTTATTTTGTATATTATTTTTAATGTATTTGAATTATTGAATAAAGTTATTAATTTATGAAGTAACTGGTTGTTGTTTTGCTGATATGTTTCTTTCAAAAAAGGGATTCTATTCACACTGAATATTTTAATTGATTCGGGTGATTAATAAAATAATGGTCCTACGAATGTATATGACGAAGAATCCCGGGCAGTGGTGTTTTTAAAATTAGTGACGTCAGCGGTGCTGACGTCACACTCCTCATCAGACTGGTTAGCCATTTGGGTTTGCTTGTCCATAGTGACAGTAAAAACACAAACTAGGTTATTACCAATTTATTTGAGAACACTCAGAGCTAACGAACAGCACGACGGCTCGAGCAATAATGAATCATCACTCGTTCCGTCGCCGCTATTTATAGCAATCCAACACGTGACTCAGATGGCAGCACACGTGTTGTTTACAAAGTTTTGCTAATCAACTTAATTCCTTATTTTATTGAATTTAATTTACTACAATGATGATTACATAATTTTTAGACACTTTTAATTACTGAATAAACTTATTAAACTATTTGCGCCGACATATTAGACTATTTGCGCCGATACGGCCATTCTGACGGGTGGTGCGCGCTCTGCACCATCCCGCTTCCAAAGCATCTTCCTGTGCTGAGCACTATAGTTCGTCGATCAATGTTTGATGTGCTCATCTAATGACGGCCCTCATTTGGAGTTTACCTGAAGCAAATCAAATTAAATTTTTTGAGTTTGGTACCCGTATGCAACTGCGTTGCTTAAAGGGTTTATGGTTCTCGAAGATTTTATGGTTCTCGAAGATTTTATGGTTCTCGGAGATTTTATGGTTCTCGAAGATTTTATGGTTCTCGGAGATTTTATGGTTCTCGAAGATTTTATGGTTCTCGAAGATTTTATAGTTCTCGGAGATTCTCGTCGATTTTATAGTTCTCGAAGACTCGTAGTGGAAGGTATGATGCTGTGCTCTGGGCGGTCTTGTTCGCCGTGGTACACAGAGGCTCTAAGGAAAGTGAGGACAGGTCGATGCTGTGCTATGCACAGGGGCTCTAAAATAGGCAGGGCTTGACGTATTTCTTGACTACATGAACATTCAGTAATAATAAAATCATACTGTGGGATACACCCACAATTTCGAATAGTAATTTTGGTTAAGAAATGCTTGTACTCACACGGTATTAGTCTGCTAGTTGATCCTCCTCGTTTTGATCTTGTGCTTGTTGTTGACATGGTTCAGCCCGTGATGTACTTGGTATAGGTGTTCCGGTCATCTCAGGTGGCGGAGGTTGTTCGATTTCCGCCGATACGGTCACCGGGTTGCCAGGTTGTGGTGCACGACGAAGTTGGTCATGAGCAACCTTTCGTGGTCGTCCTCTGCCAACAACTCGCTTAACAAGGTACCTGTCATTCTCGAGCACCCGGAAAATTTCATATGGCTCGCTATATTTCAGATCCAATGAAGTTTGGTTGCGAGGATTATTCTTTATGAGCACATAATCTCCTCTTTGAAAAGAGTGTATTTTCGCTTTTCGTAAATTAAAGCGTTGTCTGTCTTGTTCTGCAGTTAGGGTCATCTTTTGTTGAGCCAAATTAGTGAGGGCTGCTATGTCCACAGTCTGTTCATCTATATCTACTAGGCTCAATAACTCTGGCGGTACACAATGTTTCCTCTGTGTTAAAAGCGTAAGTGGTGCGATTCCTGTAACCCGATGTGCGGTACAATTCATAGCCAGTTGTAGCTCATCAAGTACTGTATGCCATTGTTCCGTTTCATAATTTTTAATCATAACCAGCGCATTTTTGAGTGTTGCCATCATTCGCTCTACTTGGCCATTGGCTCGGCTAACTCCTGGCGCGATGGCATGGATGTTTATCCCAAATCGGTCACAGTAGGTTTTGAATTCACCTAAGAATTCTCTTCCTCCATCAACTATTATTTGAACCGGTGGGCCAAATGTACATGGCGTTTCAAAGCACCCAGTATACTGTGCTGACTCTTATCAGTGGCATGGTAAAACAGGGTGTATTTTGAGAAGGCGTCTATTGTTACTATGACATATTGCTGATCGTTCGGAGTCCCTAGTTTGCCGGTTATATCCATGTGTACTACTTGAAACGCTGTTGATGGTTTCTGGATAGGGTGCATTTGGACTTGTGTAGCTCCTGAATTTCCTTTAGATGTCTTGCATATGACACAGTTGTCTACGAAATTTCGGACAATGGTGCTCATTTTATCAAACCAATAGGTTTCTTTGATTTTTCGTAATGTTTTCTCCCAGCCAGTGTGTTTGAGGGCTGTATGATACGAATTAATGATGCTCCACTGAAATGCTTTTGGTACAACCGAACAGACTTGTTGCCCAAAAACTGGGTCCTGTACGATTCTTTTTAGCAAATCATCTTCCAATAGGTATCCATCTATTGAGCGGTTATCTCTGATTGAATCCATTATCGGTCGTAGTACTTCATCTCTTCTTTGTTCTACCTTCAGCCACTCCAAATCCTTTGTCATGATATTGACTACTAATTCTGTCGGATTTCTACTAAAAAAATCCGCGTGTTGCAATCGTTCTCCTTTGCGGTATTCTATGTCGAAGTCGAAATTTTGTAGAAATGCCCACCAGCGGTGAATTCTTGGAAGTAAGTCCTTTTTGTGCTTGGATGCCTTAAGAGCGTTGCAGTCGGTTATAACCTTAAACTTGCGTCCATACAGGTACTGGCGGAAATGTTTGATAGCCCGTACGACTGCCAATGTCTCTAACTCGTAGGAGTGATATCGGCTTTCTGCGTCGGTAGTCCTCATACTCATAAATGCCACAGCATGTTGGCGTCCATCAATAATTTGTACCAGGACTGCTCCAAAACCCAGGCTACTTGCATCTGTGTACAACAGTATTGGTGCTTCTTCTTGGAATATGGTGAGCACTGGAGCTGATATCAAAATTTGGATGATGTCATTTCGTGCTTTTTCATGACGCTCATTCCACTCCCATTTAGCACCTTGTTTAGTCAGCTCATATAATGGGACCATTATGCGTGAAAAATCTGGAATAAATCGTCTGAAGTATCCAGCCAAGCCATTGAATTGTCGCACTTGTTTGGGTGTTTTCGGTACTGGAGCTTTCACTAGGGCTTCAACTTTCTTTGGGCTTGGTCGAACTTGTCCGTTTGAAATAACGTTCCCCAGATATTCGATCGATTGTTTGAAGAAACAACACTTGTCCACATTGATTGAAAATCCAGCCTTTTGCAATGCCAAAAGTATGCGTTCAATCTTCGCTAAACCTTCTGAATAATCCGTACATTTGCAGAGTACGTCATCCACGTAAACTTGAGCAGTATCATCTAAGAGTGAAGATAATGCCTTGTTAATACATCTCTGGTAGACTGAACAGGCGTTACTCAATCCGAATGGCATAGTGAGATATTCATAGAGTCCATCAGGTGTAACGAATGCCGTCTTCTCAATTGACGATTCCGATATAGGAATCTGGTGGAACCCGGCTGCCATATCAAAACTAGTGTAGTATTTTCCTTTTGCCAACTGGTCAATCTGATCAGATATTAATGGTAGTGGATAATGGTCCCGTAAAGTATTCGCGTTGAGCTCACGAAAATCCACACACAGGCGATCATCTCCGTTCTTTTTCTTAACCAGAATGATTGGACTCGAAAATGGTGATTTGCTCTCGCGAATGATGTTATGCTTCAAGAGTTCTTGGATAATCTGGCGAACTTTCTCCCTTTCCACAGGGCTAAGACGATAAGGCCTCCTTTCCACAAACTTATTTGGGTCCTTTAATCTAATTTCCAATTCACCAGTATTTACTCGCGTGGTTGGGTATCCACGAATAAACAAATGTTCATACTTGTTCAACAGTGAGCGTAATTGTGTTAATTCGTTGTCATCAATGAGATCACAGTCTAATTTTTCAAAAATGGGACTGTTCTTGCTGATCTGGCAGATGGATGGTTGATGAATAAGTTTCGTCCCAGCTGCCATTATTGTCATACATAGATTCGTGCCATTAATTAAGTTCATCCCAACAAGTATGTCTGTAGACATTTCGTAGTCGGGGAGTACATAAAACTGCAACTCAACTGTGATGTCATCAATTGTGCAAATTGTAGATAGTGTCATTAATGACATAATCGGAAATCTCCCAATTCCTCTCAAGCAGTTCACAACATGATTTCTTTGTCCGGGTAAGGCGTTAGCTATTGTTTCACGCATTACTGAACATTCGGCACCGCTGTCAAAAACCGCTTTAAAGGTCTTGCTTCCAATTGCCACGTTGATCGGTGCAAGTTTCTGTCCTTCTATGTTGTTTATGTTTGTAGTGATTGTGCGTTCTCGTCGAAAACAAGTTTCATATGTATGGCCCTGCTTCTTGCAAAATGTACAAGTTGGTGGAGTTGTTTGTTTGTGCTCCACACGTTTTGATTCTTCAGGTTTAGTATCCGTAGTTCGAGGTTTATAGCGGCAATCGTTAGTTGTGTGATTGTTCCTTTTGCATATACGGCAAAACAGTGATGGTGTAGTTGCATCTGAAAATCTAGATCGTTTATTAGGTCCTACGGAACTTGAACCTGGGTGAGACCGTTTTCTTCGGATTGAAGATGCGACTGAAATTAGTTCTGGTACTGTAGCAGCCCTTGCATTAAGTAGTTCAATCCGTAAGCGTTCATCGTTTACACAACCAATCACTGCTTCTACTGCATCTTCATTACCAAGCTTATCTTTGGTAACTCTTCTCCACAAAACCCAAGCTCGTGACAGAAATTCAGCGATATCCATCGATGGATCGTAGGTATGTTCTTTGAAGCGTACAATGTCCCGTGAATACCTATTTTCGGGTTCAAACGTAGTAATAAGGTTGTTACGAAGTTCATCCCAAGAAGACGTGGTAACCATCCAGTCGTCCACCCACATTTTTGCTCTTCCTTTCAAAAGACCTCCAACTTTCATACGTACGTCAAAATCGCTAAGATTATAAGTTTCGATTGCTTTGCTTATATGTTGACACCATTCTCGAATCCCAACGTTCAAGTCCGGGTCAAATGACGGTAAATAAATATCATTGATCTTCACCTTTGGCTCCAGGGGCTTACATAAGCGCTCCGACATTTGCTGCATCATTTTCATCATGTGCGTGAAGAACTCGGGTGGTACTCCATCCCTGGATGTAGTGGGCATAGGTGTATCCATTGGTTGCTGCGTTGTTCCCAGCAGTTGGGATTGCGGAGCAACCGGTGCTGATGAAGAAGTGCCATGGATCCCTTCGGATCCCACTTCTGATGACGAAGAATCCCGGGCAGTGGTGTTTTTAAAATTAGTGACGTCAGCGGTGCTGACGTCACACTCCTCATCAGACTGGTTAGCCATTTGGGTTTGCTTGTCCATAGTGACAGTAAAAACACAAACTAGGTTATTACCAATTTATTTGAGAACACTCAGAGCTAACGAACAGCACGACGGCTCGAGCAATAATGAATCATCACTCGTTCCGTCGCCGCTATTTATAGCAATCCAACACGTGACTCAGATGGCAGCACACGTGTTGTTTACAAAGTTTTGCTAATCAACTTAATTCCTTATTTTATTGAATTTAATTTACTACAATGATGATTACATAATTTTTAGACACTTTTAATTACTGAATAAACTTATTAAACTATTTGCGCCGACGTATTAGACTATTTGCGCCGATATATAGTATTGAAAATAATTAAAGTAACTATTTTAATTCTCCCATGCAACTTTTAATTAAAGTTATGACGCAGTATGTCTGATTTCAAAACAAAATCACGCAGGCGGTAGACCAAGCACAATTTTGCTTGCAGCTTTAAGTCAAAACACGAAATCTATTGGAAAAAGTCAAAGCCTAAATAAATCTGTTCCCGAGTCACAGAATAAATTTGTCTTCAACCGCGTCGGGAACGATTGCCGGTTCAAACGGAGTCAAGTCAACACACTGATTTGGAACTATTCGACGAATCGGATCAAATTGGTTGGAAGGCTTTCTTTTTGTACGTACGTAAGAATATTTTAGAAGATAAAAGATTTTTTTTTAATTTTGGCTAAGATTAAAGCCTTACGTGATTTCACCCGTAAGTTTTTGTACCTAAGTAAGTTCTCATGATGGTTCGAAAACTTGAACAGAAGGTTTTTATACGACTAAGGTACATTCTGTCTAATTGTCACATTTATACTAACTACTGTTTGAGTATCGTACCTATATCCAACATCTACGATATTTAACACTATTATTTGATTGCGTCCCACGAGAAATCCAATAAACACGACCCATAACAAAGTTACAAAGTCACCTAAAATAATTGACATCTGTCCTATTTATACAGTTTAAGTATAACGTGATCCCGTGGATTTACTTCCTATGTATGATGTGAATCTATCAAGAGAAATCGCTCAATGTGGACCAGGGTGACGCAGGTGTAAGAGAGACAGACAGATGATTCAATAAGTGAAATGTGGTTCTTAGCAAGGAACGCACCATGTGTGAGTCGTAAGTATATGGTAGAGTATACCTATATGCCAGCTAGAGTACCTAACGTTGGATGCAGCACCAAAACAGTTTACATTACAGAATACAATAATTATTTTACCCAATGGGGTAACTAGGGTAAAACTATAGTATACCTTTTTTGACTAATTAAAAAAGGCTTACTGGAAATCTGCTTCTTCGTGCCTTTTCTGAGGTCCTTGGTTTGTCTTTAATGTTGAGCTTCGGTAGTGGATTTAAATATCTCTCAGTTAGTGTCAACTCTGACAAGAAATAGGTAAAGGCATATAAGAACCTAACCCAATTGATCCATTATTTTAAATTGGGTCTACAGTTCTGAACTTACGTAGTTGCATAGCGCCTTCATGATAAGAACGACGGCGTCGCTACTGAGCTATAAAGAAACATTCAATAAAGCTAGGCGTGGTTTGTGACATATTTAATGAGAAAGGAGTAAAAACTCTTTTCAAGAGATACCCACAAATTAAGCTATTAATATAGGTACATAGGCCAATACATTTTTTCAAATTTAGTTTTCGTAATGTTAAGTACTTATTTTTCTATTGTGTAGACTGCTGTAGCATGGTAGTGTGCTAAGGTGCAGGATAGATGGCGCTGCTAGGCCAGAATGAAAGAGTGTTGGGATGTTTTCGTACTATATTACGTTTTTTTCCGCCACCTGCATTGAAGGCGGAAAAATGTTGCTAATATTGGTTGCAAAGTTATTGAAAATTATCATCACACAATTATCTAAGATTTATTACCATTTGAAACTTTTATAATTCAATAGAATTGAAAGTAGCCTAATCTTTTAATGCCACTAGATTACTAAGTAATATAATTTACAATGGATTACAAGAATCTAGCGCGCGATAATTGCTGACTATCTAACTTTTTATTGTGATTTAACTTTTCCCTGTCTAGGAATTTTGGCATTAGGCGTAAAACCTTCGCGAGGAATACAAGTAAGTTTAGAATAATCTTTGGTAAATATTTTGACAGCACATTTGGCACGGCTGGCTTTGAAACTTTGAATTGCAGTTGGGTATTTTGGATTTAAAAACGTTTATTCATTGATATGTTTGTTTTAGATTATTAAAAATGAGAGTGCTACTGTTAACTCTGTTCGTTGCGGCGGTGACCGCCGTGCCCATTCCCGAAGACAGTGGCAGCGATGCTGTGGAGATGATCGTGAATGGCTTGCCCGAAGGTGCGGCGTTGGAAGTCAGCGAAATTGTGGACATCAAGCTCAACGAACACGCAGACGGTGAAATAGTTGCTGCTACCAACCTCCTGCACCCTTACACTGCCGTTGGAATCGCTGAAGCTACCGCCGCTGCCGCCGCTGCCGCCGCTGCAGCTCCTAGCGAGGTCAATGTTGTTGACAGCAGTGAACCCCTTATTAGCAGCCCCGAATCCGTTGTGTTGCCCTCCCCTGCCGTCCCAGAAGTCGTCCCCGAATCAGTCGTCTTGCCATCTCCTGCCCTCCCAGAAGTTATTGTCCCTGAACCCGTAGTCATGCCGGCCCCTGCCACCCCTGAAGTAGTCCCTGAGCCTGTTGTTTTGCCGTCTCCAGCTGTCCCTGAAGTCGTTCCCGAACCCATAGTTCTGCCTGCCCCTGCCGTGCCTGAGGTGGTGAACCCCGAACCTGTGGTGGTGATTCCCGAGCCTGTGGTGCTGCCATCCCCCGAGGTGGTAGACCACGAACAGCTGCCCGTACCTATTCCCCAAGTCAGTGGAGATCTGTTCAACGATGGACTCGTGCAGGTCCAATACAACGGTCCTGAACCCGGTATGCTTGCCACCGTGCAGTCATGGTTCAACATGATCATCAACTACTTTAACGACTCTTCAGATTCTATCAACTCCGCTCACTTCTAAGATGTTTCAACGTTTCTATTGATCTAAGATTAATTAGACAGTTTTTGTAATTGTGTTTTAGTTTTGTTTTGTAAAGTTTATTTCGTATGTATGTTTTGTTTTAAGAAAGATAGTTGAAATATACAATTATTTTATCGAACATTTTATTTTAATTCCTTTCATTATTTACTGAGAGATGGTGAATTACCTTCTGAAGTTTATGCATAGTTTTTGTGGAGACGTCCTACAGGTTTACGAGTTCCCCGCCCAACTGAGGTCAAAGGCCGAAAATGTTGGGGCGGGCTCATGAAAATCGCAGTAACAAAGAGGCATGCGTTGTAATAAAGTATTCAAGTATTTGGTGAAGTGGCTTACGGGCTTGGCACGTAGTCGGCAACTAACCCAACTTCACTTACTTAGCTCGTTAAGACGAAGTTCGGCGGTGCTGGCTACAAAATGATCGCCACTATTATATTTAATAGTTTAGCATACAACGCTTGAACCTGAGAATAGTTTGTTTACTGTTAAAGTTATTTGAAGCCCGTTTTTGAATTTGCAATATTTGGAAGCTGAGGGTGATTGGAGTTATACTGTTATGGTAATTGTATTCAAATTGCTGAGGACATGTATTTTTTGTCTGCTTGAAGCCGTTGAAAAGAAACGGGGGGCTTACTCGTACGTTCCATTTTCCATAAGCATGTTAAATAAATATGGTTAAGTAGCGAACCTCCATTTTTGAGGTCGGTTAATGACTCAAAGTGTCAGTATAATAATACTTGAATGTTACTATATTATGTTGAAGATACTAAGTACTTAAGTATATTTTAAAATAATTTTATGCTCATACCATGCCAATGATCTATGTATTACAAGTAGCCTAAGTCACGATGGTTAGGGATACTGTTTTTGTACTTTTTATCTAAAATCAAGTCTGTAGTTTTAAAAATTACCTAGAACTAGAAAATAGGTATGCTGGACGATAAGAACAAGTTATAGTTTATGATCTTTATCACAAATAATAAATATGTCTACCATATCACAGATCTTAATGATAACAATGACACGACTAGTTTAGGTACAAGTCTATAAAACAATATTGATTATATTAGCATTAGTTTATTCATGGTGACTCAGATTATAAAAATCTTTATATATGATCTAGCTAGAGTTTGAATCATGTATGTGTGAAACATGATCATAACGATATTGGTAAGAAAGAATTTTACTTGTGAGATGACGGCAGATAGAAGAGTAAGGAAGGAGAAAACATGCTGCACCGACACCAAATAAAATTGGGATAAGGGCAGGAGGATTATGATGATGTATGTGTGAAGCAGAGTCACTGTCTATTTCTTCGCTGTTGTACTGCGGTAGGAGAAATTTGATATGACCAGGAGCTGCACAAAAAATTGCAAATGCGGGGTCAAATTGAGAACCTCCTTCGTTTTAGGAAGTCAATTAAAAATTCTCCTTTCTACTAATAATATAAGTACAGTCACTTATACTTGTTCGCAGAGGTACAGCCAAGAACGTCAGTGTTTCGTATGCCGTGATTAATATGTCCATACAAACAAGCCTGTACCACTAGAGATAAAAGCATGTTTGCAAGATATTATGTTCCTAAGTTTATGTAAGTAGAATAAAGGTTCTATAACGATTGATGATGATTCTTGGTTTGTTTGTCGACAAAATGACTGATTAGTGAAGTTAGAAAGGAAAAGACTTTTGATGTGTTTGGCCTGTTTTTCGTGCTGTAAGTCTCAAGAAGTTTTTGTTTGATATTTTATGTCCAATAGAACATTATTGGCTTCTTGTATTATAATAATAGCTTTCGCCAGCGTCCTGAATGGACTACTTCATGCACCAAGATAAAAAGTAACCTTCCTTGAACCCTTTTTTCTCCGAGTATAGGTGTTAGGGTGTTTAAATACAATATTAAAGATGAGCCCTTAATGGTAAAAGATGATGTAGTTAAAGTACTCGTTTTTACTTAAAGTCATATGAAACCCACTCCATTCTTGCATATAAAATATAAGTACAAATAACGAGCGATAAAAGTGAATTTGATTTAAAGAGATTTACTCTTTACAACACACAGTTAAACTCTTCATTATTTTTACTATGCTTGTTACAATACAGCTATTTGCAAAACACACGAAAATTCCATTCGTAGAATCGAACCTATCAAGTAAAATCCAATTTCGCTCTGCGTATAGTTTCACCTCTTCTATAAAAACTAAAAATATTTTTCAAAAGCTCTCATCGCAAAGTAAATAGAAATAAGAAAAAAATGGCTTTCACGTTCAAATAACAAACAGCATCCACATAAAAGCATTTAAATAAACTTGTATGCATTACTATCGTCAATTTTTCAATTCTTGTATTTCACTGTTAGGCAAGGATTATTGTTTCACGTACTTTAATGGCATAAGCATTAATCACCGCGTTTGGTGATTTCAATACTTTTTACATCAATAGGTTCACTCAAGATTCTTTCGCTGTTGCATTGAGTAAATAATTGTGGATAATATAAAAAGACATTCAGGTACCTTGGTTAATAGATAAAGCAATATTGCTATAGCTATTTACTACATATTTAGCAATCATCAAAATGAAAACAAATATCTGCTATTCATTTCAATTTGTCTCCATGCTTTACTGTATTTTACACATTTCACAGACAGATTTGGTCATTTAAAAACTATTAAAAATCATAATTATTATCCTATTTATCAACTTCTTGGCAGGTAATTGGTAGCATCATTAAAGCCATCTTCTGCATACACGAAGCGGCCTACAAAACCCAAAAAAAAAAACATAAAACACAAAACCCACCCTTTGAAAAAGCGGCCAAAAACACATAGTATCTCGGATGGTCGGGTCAGCAGTGTGCCGGTTTTAATAAGTTTTTTAAGAATCACAAACAAAGTATGAGGTGGCACGCATTGGAGGCACGCGAGGCTTGCACGCCACCGCCGCTGGTCGATTACTCCGCAGTGCCAACAATCTGCACCTCTGACGGACTTACTACGGAAAATTGTACATTTTGGAAGGGTTTTTGGGTGAAGGGAAGTATGGTAGAATCAGGAAATTCAAATTCTTGATGTTTTACTTACAGTTTTTTGGTTATGGAATTGGTTTGCTTGAATTCCCTCACCTTTTAGAAACGTTAACGAAATAACGGTTATTTTATTATTTCCTATAAACATAATTCTATTTAATTCTACCCTTTGCGTTTTTATTTTTTAAACTTACTACATAAATACTTATGTCAAAACCCTTTCATCCTTTCATCAAGTATGTTTTGTCGTACGCGGCGGCCACTATCGCGAGGAATCATGATATCCGTCGTAGCACGTCGTAGCGCTGACGACGTAGCCGCGTAGCTTATTGTAGCACTCGCTACGAGACCCGCCTAGATAAAGGACAAAGCGTATTTTTATTCACGTGCTATTTTTGTATTTATGCTGTAGGCGATTTACCAAAACCGTACAGAATATATTTGGACACAGTACATCATTTGAAGTAAGGTTTTTTTTCAGGATAACGTGTTTATTGTTGACTTTTATATTCTTTCATTTGTACGCAAATAATTTTCCTCCTACTACAGAAATTCAGGGCTACGATAATTTGTTAGCTTATATTTTATTAAAACCTTTTAGGAACTTAATCACCCCTACTACCGGTGTGGATTGTCTGTTAATTCTTTAATAGACGTAAAAGTCGAAGGATCAATAGTAAGTTTTAAATCGACTTTGTGACCTAGAAAACGAGTGGTCGCGTTTTCAGAAAACCGTTGACCGCATCGTATTCGATCGAGTTAACTTTTTACTTTCACGAAACGTACGCGCCATGAATCGATAGGGTGTGCGGCCGTCGCGGCTGCAGGCAGCGGCACGACAATTATTGTGCCGGCGGCAGCGCGAATTTAGGGCAGCGGCGCGCGGCACCTCGCCCGGGCAGTCCGCCACGCGCCCCGCGCCGGCCGCACGTGTAGCCATGCGCCCGCCGCGCGCGCCGCGCCGCCCGGTGTGCCGCCCGCACGCCCACCGCCACAACCTAAACAACATTATAACAGTGAAACTCACAAGTTTTCAGTGATATCGATTGAACTTTACGCCGACGAGATCGATAATTGTTGGTGAGTCGCGTTACTCATACATTATTTATTTATTAACTCTTTTTTTTCAATTTTTAATTTTCTATTAATAGATTCGGCAGTACGTGTATTTGAATTTTTGAATAATTATGAAATGAGTTTGGTGAAAGTTGGGAGCGCGTGGGTAGCGCATGGTGGTGTGCGGGATGTATCCCATGCTGTATCCTGACCTAGTTCAATAGTGCAGATCGATGACGACACTCGATCAGTTGTCGAGGCGGCTCGCTGGTGCCACAACACTGGCCCTAATCATACAATAAGTACCGCGCGACTACGCGCCGCGGTAAAGGTAAAAGGTCAGCAAGTCGAAACTAAGTTCGTTACGGCCGAACACTGCAGATGTAACCCTTAACTGCTTATAGATACAAATTATTTAAAGAGAACTACTCCTGAAATCATTTTCCTGAAAAATTACGCAAAAGGTTACGTGGTTTCCTCAAAAAAGAAAATTTACCCAAAAATATGATTAAAATACTTAACGAAAGTATCCCACGTACTCCATACAAAACGAAAAAAAAAAACAAACATCCAATAACAAAATTCGCGAACTTATTAAATCATAAAATAGTTGCGGTGTGTTTGGGCGGCGCGCACTACAGCGGGGCGGTCAAAGGAATTCTTTACTTGTGCGGCATAATACAAGTTCCACACACACATACATACATACAAACTATACAACAGTTCAGTTCGTAGCATTCTTTCAATTTCCTTGTTTTCGTCTACAATAGACCGACCAATGAGCGGCCTGGATTCTATTTTTCAAAATGTTATTTCAAAGTTTGGCAGAGATTGGAAACAGGGGCAGGCAAAGCTTCTATTTTGAAATAGACTTTTCAAAGGCTCTGAATAACAAAGAGACTATTTTTGTATCTGTTGCTATATGTATCTAATGTAGCCTGTTGCTTAAAGCCTATCCTTTGTTACAGTTTTGGCTTTCGAAGAATATTCTACTTACTTTATGAAAATGATAATAGAAAAATGGAATTACTATTTTTACTGGTACATGCTTTTAAAGATTGAAACCTATCTACTATAAGTAACTATAGGTAGGATTATAGATTAGGTTTCTAAAAGTAGACTTGACATTGCATATTTGTAACAAAAGTATTCAGATCTTAGAATCCTATCTTTAAAAAAAGGAATGTACAGATAGATTCTGTAATAAACTGAATATCGTGAATTTTATGGAAAATACATTCTTTATTAGAAGCTCTACGAAGCAATTTGATAGAGGTCATAACATTACCACTCTTTTTTTTTACAAATTGTGTGATGAAATTACATTCAAGAAATAATATCACCGATTACTAATATATCTTTGATATGTTTAATAGGTAGTTGAAGTTCTAGTTACAATTTTTCAACCAAATACTTAGCATTATAAGTATTTATTATAACGCCTGCATGATTTTCTTTAGAAAACTTAAGTATTTAATTAGAAGTTTGTTCAAAAACCTTGGCGATCTCATTTGTGAACAAGTTTAGGAAGTTTTGAAAAGCCAATACTTTATTGATTGGTTAATGTTTTAATTAATTTAGAAACATTTGATTTTGCAACCCTTTCTTATACTTTATCTCGGAAATCATTATTATAATTCCTTACCTTTAAAGAAAAGTACATTGGTTGGAAGAGTTTTTTCAATTCAAAAATAAATCACTAATAGTTTGTACGAATAAATATTTTCCCAGCTGAAACATTAGTCTGCATATTTCCCGAACTACATAAAAATCGAGTTCAGTAACACTTTTAATATAATTTCAAATAAAAACCCCTTTCACAGGAAGGAAAAAACTGTAACATAATAATTTTCCTCAAAGCGGTTGCAGTGATTCTTGCTCAACTTACTATATTACGCCATGTTAGAAATACTTTATGGGGACAAAACGCTATAATTCATTTTAGCACGATAAATTGGAAACCGGAACGTTCCCCTTTTCTTAATATTGTCGCTTAAAAACCTCGAGAGCAGTTTCTATTACACTTTTTATTTTGAGATTAAAAGTAAGGAAAATGAACATAAATGTATGTCTCTCGGGTGCAATATTGTCAATGGCACATTCTACATTATAAATAACAAATGCTTACAACCTATTTACAGAATAATTTATCATATTTACATAAATCCCGTGTACTGAGAGGTGATTTATTGACTTAGCTGCAAAGAGTGTTACTTGTTACTTGTTAGTGTGTTACGTCAGATAGAAAGATTTAGAAGAAAAAGACATGCTGCGTCGACTTCAAATAATAAATTGTGATAAGTGCAGAAGAAAATACTTAATCAAATCAATAACAACAAATTATTTACAAAAAATTAAATTCCAAAGTAACCAACTCCCCTTCCAACCAGCTTCATTCAAAGAAAACTTGATCTTAGAACCACACGAATAAGTCAACGTGATTGATTTCAGATCTCCTCCGCTATAGACTGGACGAATGTCGGTAATACTCCGGGATAGACCAGGCTCATCTCTGGATAAACCTCTAAGGCTCATACTATATCCAGACCGTATGACCGGGAATTTGTTTCACTAATACCGGGGATAATTTAATTAGTTATGCTTGAACGGTTTAGTGTGCTAGTGGTCATTATTATAGAATTATACTGTTTTAAATGGCAATTTGGGTTTTAAATGATGGGAGGTTAAAACTGTTATTCTGTATTTGATTCTGTATCTGTGGTTATTTCGTACGAAAGAATAGCTTTAGATTCTGTTTTTTGTAACAGCAGCAATGCTTTTGGTTATACGCTGGAATTATCACCTAAATAGTGAATGATTACAAAATTAAGAGCTTCTTATTTACACTTATTCGTATATATTTGTCAATCAACACCTGTAGAATACTGAAACTTCACCAAAAACCTCAATAATCCCACCTTCTTACAATTCTGGCGACCTTATAACAAAAAACAAGCTGGAAGATATAATATCTCTCTTGCTCTTATAATATTCGTATATACCACATGACGTACAATGTACCTCGGGCCCGAACTCACGGCTCGGGCTTATATCAATGAGCAGTATATTTTATGCCTCTGCTCTGTCGAGCGATTGATTGCAGCAAAATTTTTAGACTGTGCATATTTTACTTACACTTGGCTGTTAAAGTAAGCTCTGTTATGATACTGTAAATTTATAGGTTATTGCAATTTATGAAATACTAGATAGAAAATAGATAGATAGAAAATAGGTTTATTTGGTCAGTGTTATTGTATTTATGATAAAATGTAAAAATAACTCTTCACTAGTTGAATGATTTGGGCGTCCTAGGGTTACTGCTTTGAGCTGCTTAACGCTGATGAAAATAATGTAAAGTATATTCCTTTATTGTTAGTTTTCAAGTTAATTAACAATACAATACAAAACTAAAAGTACTTAAAAAAGTTGTAATTATAACCTAACCTCGTCTTCAAAAACTATGAATTACTTATGTAAAACGTTTAGCCTCTAAAAAGGCTCTATTGTTAGCTAGGCATGACGTAGGACATTCACTGTAGACACCTAAGTACACATCTTCCAAACACTTCACTCCCAATATTGTATCTATCTGTGGTTTATCTTTCTATAGATAGGAATTAGACATTACTTGCGTGACGCTAATGTTACCCGTGCATCGGAGAGCAAGTAAATTAATGTCGGTCCTGCGCCTGATCTCTCTACGGTCGTGTCGGATTGCCGTCCCATCGGGCTATGAGAGTGAAGGAATAGTGAGTCCACCTGTGTCTGCGCAAATGCTTGTGCACTATAATATGTCCTGCGCAGTTGGCTGATCTCCTTACATGAGAACAGCCGCCGTAGCCAATAATCGGCTAGGAGGACATCATCATCATCAAGACGCTAATATCAAAATTCTATGTCAGTAAGTAAATTAACTGTTGGATCGAATATTAGGACCGGCTATAAGTTAGTAGGTATAGTAGCTTATCGAGGCTTACATCTCATCGGAGTGTCGCCTCTCTTATGACGTCATCTACGTAGATAAAGAGAGGATTTTAACGAAAATAGGGACTTACTATGATACGTGACAATTTTACTTACCTATGATGTAAATTAGAGTTAGAGTAGGTTAGTTGTTCAAGTAGCAAGTGGCGTTATAACACATAGAGCGTTAGGTACTATGCTTATTTAAATTTATGTAAACATATTTTGTCGATCACAGAAATAGTTAGACATTTTGTAACTACGATTTAATTTACGGTTAGAAAAGTCCCAAGTAAGATTTTATTTCGGTTTGACTCATGTAAAACATCGCGTGTGCTTATTATTATATTGAGTAGAGAAATGAGCTATATATTAAGAACTGCATTCATAAACAAATGAAATGTAGTATGAAATTAATACCAAGCTTAAACTTACGTACAGTTAACATTTAAAATCGTTTAAACAACGACCAATAAAACTTACTAAAACCAGCTAAAACAAACAAAGAAAACTATCGTTCATCAAAGTTTATTTATTGGCCAGCAAACTTCAAAGTTTACGAGCTATAAACTGAATAAAAATCAATAACAATGGACCATAAACTGTTATATGACGTCTAGACCACAGGCAATGTGCAGCTCGTACGAATAATTTGATCTAGAGACTTGCTGTGAGTATGATAAAATCCTACATCTATCTCTATCGATATATAAAAGAAAATC
The DNA here is from genome assembly GCA_033682625.1 of Helicoverpa zea x Helicoverpa armigera. NCBI lineage: Eukaryota > Metazoa > Arthropoda > Insecta > Lepidoptera > Noctuidae > Helicoverpa > Helicoverpa zea x Helicoverpa armigera. The sequence continues at coordinate 7,766,441 of JAWIIS010000011.1, forward strand.
GTGTTAGTTACACATTTTATAACTCACGAATGGCTAAACCGTTTAAGCTGAAAATTAGAGGGGGGGTAGCTAAGACCCGGGAGAAGGAGAAGGATAGTTTTTGTCACTATCCGGGATGCGGGTGAAACCGCGGGTAGAAGCTACTCCTTTTATAAATGCGAAAGTATGTAAGGCTACTACATGGGTATGTTCATATGTTTGTTACATTTTCACATAAAAGTGACTGCTAATTTCATCTTAATGATAAATAGCAGTTCTATCCAAAATTATGATGGCCTTGAAGTCTATAACGTAATCCAGGTTTTATACGAAAAGCGTTGAACCCTGGAAATGTACAGAAGAAACTTAACCAGGTACATAGAGAAAGTTCCCATCAGATTTGAGAAAAGGCAAATAATAAATAAGCTCCACAATAATCAACAACACAGCTTCATCAAGGGTAGGTGTGACGTGACGTCATCGGGACCACAGATACGCAAGCAATACTCGCTCTAACGCATTCGCCATGCAAATCCAATTTTCCAATAGAGTAGTCGGCTTTGCTATGGAAAACTATTCTTATTTTCACGACAGGAAAGGATTCTATTTTTAGTTCCAAAGAAAATAACTGCACTTGCACCTGGTATACCAAATAATTGACACGAAAAAGGGAAAAGAAAACTAAATTATAAATCCCTATTAATATTATAAATGCGAAAGTAACTCTGTCCGTCTGTTACGCTTTCACGTCTAAACCACTGAAATGATTTCAATAAAATTTGGTCCAGAGATAGAGTTGACCTTGAGAAAGAACTTAGGATAGTTTTTAACCCGGAATTTTGAAGAATTCTCCTGGAAACGCAAAAATCTTACTCAGACTTAAATAAACTTGCACTTTTTCATAGCTTATTTGATTAATAATATTGATAAATATTGACGGCCTTAAAACCATTATTTCTAATGGACTAATGAAGACTTAATTACTAAACTAGATACTTCCATTATGCCTTTATTATAATCCTATTTATTTATTACGTTCGTCTCATCGCTACATATTTCTGAGAAGCAAGTACTAAGAAAACATGTATAAGGAAGCTATCTTCTTCATCGATCTCTTAGGGTCTCGTAAGGACCCGCTGAGTCAACAAGTTCCCTGTTTTTGTATGTTTTGCCAACATTGCAAGACGTTTAGCATTACGTTGCTTTTGTCTTTGATTTTTGTAATAAAAATAAGGTATACCGATTCAGTAATCCATTTTATGAAGTACGTAAAACGAACAAAATTTTTTTTTGCCCCCATCAGAAACAGTCAAAAAACATAACTAATAGAAAAATAACTTGGAACAGTTAAGTTAGAATGATTGTTATATTATTATCTATCAATTTCTGAATATTAATGGAGAATTTGCAAAACCTACTTAGTAAATACCATTTAACCAAAGTAAATAACGATTAAAATCAATTTACACAGTCACAAATATTATGTCATCTAGAACCGTACAAACCGAGAAGTACCGAATACTTGTTCGAAAACGAGCGGTAATCGAAATGTGATATCGATATCCAAATGCAGCAGTTTTAACGATGCACGACATTCCGTATTCCGACATTCGTGTCCGACTAGAGGTATGTTTTACGACACACTTATACAGTATTACATCTCTCTCTAACATGTAGTATACTCTTGAAGTTTCAGGGCAGGTTAGGGACGCAGGATGTTTGGTTTAATATATAAATTCTTATTTATGTGAAATTATAGCTCTAAAAACTATAGAAAATTTTAGTTCAAATACTCTACTTTTCCCACAGATGCATGTGTCATTCCTGGTAACAGCTGGAAATATTAATAAGCAGAGCTATCTTACTGAAATAGTTGGTGCTTAAAGGGGTATTTTTGCTTGTAGTAACGACGACTTAAATGATGAGTTTGATGTCATGGCACGAATGATGGTCACCATCATTAGACTGGTTAGTAAAGTGGTAACTTGCTTGATCGTCAATGTTATTGGAAGCTATACATGAATACCAAATCTTTTTCTAACTATAAAGGAAAATATGTCATGGCGTTTAAATATGCACAAACAGGGTTTGGAAACTCAGTCTTCTCAACCCAATCTAAGTTTGCACAGTCGACCGGATCGGGACTTTGTTCTTATTGTTGTTTGTAATTATGTTAATGCTTTGTCCGTCAGATTTATTGGCAAACTTTGCTGAGCTTCAGTTTGTTTAGTCTCGTTTGGTTGACAAAAGATCAATGAGGATTTGGCGCTTTTAAATGTGTCAACCGATTCGTTGTTGGGGATGGTATTACGTTTTGAACTGTAGGAATCGGTGTCATCTTATCTTTACAGTTTAAAAATGTGATTGATTTATTTTTTGGATAAAATCAGTCATTTACGCCTTTACAAGCTCTTGTTAATATAAAAAATATAAATAAGGTTGATTCTAGTTGTCCATTCCAAAAGCTATCCATGGAGAAGAATGGCCAAGAAACTATAGTTCTTGATTTAAGGTTAAGAACTTAAAATAGGAATGACTCTACAGCGGTTTTTTAAACAGAATATTTATGCTGAAAATTAAACTTTTTACGACAATAAAATACGTCTATCTACTTGCACATTTATTACACAGACACTTCCAGACAGGTATTTTTCGCGATAAAGAAAAAAGGGAACGGCAATAAAAAGCTTTAGGTACACAACAGAATTAAAAAGAAACCACCCGCCAAATAGCACGGTAAACGTAAAAACATTCTCAAAGAAAGAGTGCAGCATTAAAATTCATATTTTTTGTTTGTTTGTCCGTTCATCACAGGGGAGAAATGGGAAAGGTCGGTTCTGACGTTTTGTGGTAATACACTCGAGGATAATTAAGTGTAGTTTTTAGCTCTAAACTTTGTTAAAAAAAACACATCTTTTGGAAAGTAATAGTAAAGTAGATACTAAAGTATCTACCCATTATTTTATTATTCGCTTACCACACAAAAACAAAACAGCATCGCATGTTCATCTTACCTCCATCAATTTGCATCGGGTCAGCGGAGTGTACCCACCCGTTCCTCTCCACGCAGACAAAGGCACGCCCAAGTCACAACAACGGGAAAATTGTTTATGAAAAAAAAAAGAGGAATAATACCCCTAACTCCCTTAAGCTCACTCTGGATTACAGAGGCTGTATACCGTGTTTCAGACTCTGTGGTCATGTAAACCTTGTTTTTCCTTCGATCCCTTTTTTGTGACGCATTTTATTGCGATTTTATTCAGGTAAGTGTTCTGAGAGATTTGTTATCATTGAGGGCAGCAGATTGGTTGATAAAGGTCCCTTTGGGATGAATATTAAATGTTGTATTGCTGTTTGATAAAAAGTTATTCTATCGCGTTATATTTGGTTTTTGTAGCCATTTCGAAAGGGAAAGCGGATTTTTTGGAATATTATATGTTGAATGATATTTATTTTATAAATTGATGAAATGAAAACTTTAACATGTTATAAAAAAAAAGAGTCGTGGTGGCCTAGTGGGTAAAGGACCAACCTCTCAAGTATGAGGGCGCGGGTTCGATCCCAGGTCAGGCAAGTACCAATGCAACTTTTCTAAGTTTGTATGTACTTTCTAAGTATATCTTAGACACCAATGACTGTGTTTCGGATGGCACGTTAAACTGTAGGTCCCGGCTGTCATTGAACATCCTTAGCAGTCGTTACGGGTAGTCAGAAGCCAGTAAGTCTGACATCAGTCTAACCAAGGGGTATCGGGTTGCCCGGGTAACCGGGTTGAGGAGGTCAGATAGGCAGTCGCTTCTTGTAAAGCACTGGTACTCAGCTGAATCCGGTTAGACTGGAAGCCGACCCCAACATGATTGGGAAAAGGCTCGGAGGATGAACATGTCATAAATATTTGAAAAACGAGATCAGCGAAAATACGAGTACCTATGATTTGATTATTTGCTCATTTCCTCCTTGACAAGAATCACCGAAATAATCTCAAGTTTCATAGCTTCTTTTTTATCATAAACATAAATTACTACACCGTGGATGACCTATGATGGCTGCATGATCATTCGAAAGACTTATTGGGGTCCTGGTACACAAAAGGCTTCAGAAGCAAGAAAGATCGGTTTCAGCCAGCAAAATTCTGACACACCTTCATCTGATGATTTGCCATCTCAAAAAAGGCTCGTGTTGGTTACATACAGACCCCAGCTATATTTAACCTCCATATTTATGTATACGTATTCCAATTTCCATCTACATACCAGCATATATTTTTCCAGGCTGGTCATTGGGACCTGTTGCCACATAACGTAGTTTGCCCTAGACTGCACTCGAAACATTTTGCAGTAAACATCGGGGTATTGCCTGGGCGGTGCTGGTTTACCGTTTTTGTATAGGCTTAACTTTGTTATTACTTTGTTGTATAGGTGTTAACTTTGTTATGTAGTGTTTTTTTCTGAGGGAATTAAAATGTGTGTGGGTATTAATATATATAACTAGCTGTTGCTCGTATCCCGTGGAAATCACTTCCTATATCCGGATAATATACAGCCTCTGTAACCCAGGGCGTACCTTTGAGCGAGTGAAATAATTTTACTAATCCGTTCAGTGCTTTGGGATCCTTTAACAAACAAACAAACCAAAATTTCGCCTTCAGTATAGCATCGAATTATAGATACGCAGACATAGATATTAAAAAGTAATAGACAGTTAAAAGAGGTGCAAAACCTTTTCTCTTGCATAGATATCGATTTACAATAACTTTCTAATATTTTTATAACGTCACTAAAAATAAAATTCTACCACATACAAATCTTCTACCAAATCGGGATAAAATATTTTCTCAAACAGACTAACGATATTAACTTAATCCAAATGCTGAGACAACGCCAAATTCCTGCCACTGGTGGCACTTTAAATTTAAATTTCGAAGGGCACTAGATTCTATATCTTGGCAGTGACGCCATCTTGTCTCTGACGTACATTGCTTCGAAAATTAAAATGTACACGTCATAGTTCGTGACGTAGGCGGGAAGAATGTTTGTGAATTAAAGGGAATTGCTTATGAATGAATGTTTTAGGATTAAGAGTACGTTGTTTATTTGTATTCGAGTAAGTATACGGACTTGAGGATATGTGTTACAAACCGGATTGTTTTGTTGGAGAAATGAATTAGATTAAATTAGCTCGTTTTATTGTTGTCTATAGAATCCATTTGCAAAAAAGTTTTTTTTTTCAATTAAAACTAGGAACTACTTAAATACCAACTGTAATTTGTATGGAAGTTTAATACAACACATCTTAGGCTGTTATTTTTATTGTTGAACGGCTTGCCTTAGACAATTTTTTTTTGATGATCTTTAAATACCTAAGTCTTTACATATAAGTATTCTGTACCATAAACATGTGTTGATTTTTATAACAATTTCAATATTAGCTCTAGTATTTTATGAAAATGTAACGTGATTTTATTACTAAGTTTCCACTTGAAACTCATAACTCCTTACAGTAAACTATTAAAAGTTTGCAATGAACTAATCCGTTGCGACTCCCACTACGCCTGAGGGACCAATCGTAGGCTTCCTTTTTATACAGTTTTTATATAAACTTTCTGAGCTTAACTTTAACTTTAAAATATATTGTAAGTTTTTATGGGGATTTTATTGATTTTCTATTGTTGTTGTATTGGCTAGATATTTGTTCAGGACCAGGTTTATTACATTACTATAATATCATCGTACATCCTCCATATTTTGAAATGTTGTAACTATTATAGCCACAAGAGTAGGTAAGTGAGTTCATTTCAGTGGCATTGCTTTAAATATTAAAGAACCATTCTACTATTATTAAGAATCAAAAAATATAATGAAACACTCAATAATTTGCAACCATCAGTTCCAATCCTTCAAGTGAATGACCTTTCACAAAGTTACAAGGACTTCAAAGTATTGTGAATAATTTAAGAGTCTTCCCCGTGTCACTACACAGTTCTTCGTTTTTTACAAAAATCTGAGCGTGATGTCGAATAAATTGAATAAATGAAGAAGAAATTTTGATAACTTCATAACTGTCCATTCATGCATAAAATTTCATAATACGATTGGAGCAAGATAAATCAATTATGATGGAACGGTGGACGGAAAATTACGGGAAAAATAATTTGAGTTCATAAGGCGTCATCATCATCATCATCATCCTAGCGTTGTCCCGGTTGCCCTTCCGGGCCCGGGGTCCGCTTTCCTGCTTCTTCTCCTCCACTTCGCTCGGTCTTCGGCATCCCTGGTGGTTAGTCTATTGGCACGCATGTCATCCCTTACGACGTCAAGCCAGCATTTCCTGGGTCTACCCAGTCTGCCCCGGCCGGGCGGAGGCGCCATGGCTAGACATTTGTTCCCCACGTAAGTGGCCGGTTTCCGTAAAACGTGTCCGTACCAGCGTAAGCGACACTCTTGCAGTTTGTCTGCAATGTCACGGACATGAAGGCTGCCGCGGATGCGCGAGTTCCTAACGCGGTCCTTCCGCGTAACTCCACACATCCAGCGCAGCATTTTCATCTCCGTGACCCGCAGCTCCTGCTTGTGCCGCTCAAGCACAGGCCACGCTTCACTGCCATACAAAAGGACAGGCCTAATGATGGATTTATAGACCTGTCCCTTCAGCTTAACCGGCATTTTAGGGTCACAAATGACACCAGACACCTCACGCCACTTGGCCCATGCCGCCGAAATTCGTGCCCTGACGTCGCAATCGATGCCACCAGACGCGTGAAGGACAGATCCCAAGTACCTGACCTGGTCCGTCTGCTCGACCATATTACCGTCTATGCAGACGGAGGTGGGATCTGTCGAGTTGCAGGCCACGTACTCAGTCTTCCCCACATGCAGCTGCAAACCGCCGTTCTCGAGTGACTCCTTCCACATGTTAACACGTTGCACCAACCGTCCCTTGTCCGCGTCTGCCAGCGCGATGTCGTCAGCATACATGAGCAACCACGGGGGCTGCTCATGCGCATCTCGGATGCTTTCGGACAATGAGTCCAGTATCACGCTGAACAGAAACGGGCTAAGGACGGAGCCCTGGTGTACTCCAACGGTAACAGGGAAGGGTGTAGTGTCACCAACAGCGGTCCGAACCACTGAATCGGAATCCCGGTACATGTCTCGGATAATGTCAACATAGACTTCTGGCACCCCTTTGGACCGCAGCGCCCACGGGATCATCATGCGAGGAACACAGTCGAAGGCCTTCTGCATGTCCAGAAAAAGGAAATGCAGAGGTGTGTTCTTCGCCCTGTATTTCTCCATCACGATCCTTAGGGCGAAAACAGGGTCCATGGTTCCATGACCAGGGCGGAAGCCATACTGACAATCCGAAACAATGCACTCCTGCCGGAGCCGAGAGTCAACGATCCGCTCAAAGAGCTTCATGGTGTGGGACATGACCTTTATACCGCGATAGTTTCCACACTCCTGCACAGACCCCTTGCCCTTAAAGACTGGAGTGATGACACTCCGTCTCCATTGGTTCGGGATCCGGCCGGTGTCCCATACGCGGTTAAATAGGTTTGTTAGGATGCCCACCCCACGAGGCCCCATAGCTTTCCATACTTCGATGGGGACTTCATCGGCTCCGACAGCTTTCCGATTTTTCATGCGGCGAAGAGCCAACTGGACTTCGTCAGGCGTTATCGGTGGCACCAGTCCTTGATTCGGAGGGAGGTCCGGTGGCTGCACTTCTCTGTGCTGCTTATTCAGCAGCTCGTGGAAATAAGAGCGCCATCTCTCCTTCACCGCGAGGTCCTCGCATAACAGGTTGCCGTCAGGATCTTTGACACAGCGGCACTTGGAGATGTCCTGTGCCGCTTTAATCCTGGAACGAGCCAACTTATAAATGAGCTTTTGCCCCTCAGACGTTTCCAACCTATCATATAGTGGCTGTAAGTGGTTACGTCTGGCTCTGGCTACAGCTCGTTTTGTGGCTCGTTTTGCAAGCCTGTAAGCGTCGCGATCTTCGGGAGAGTTGGACGCTTGCCACTTCAGAAAAAGTGCTTTCTTCACCCTAGTCTCCCTCTGGACTGTGTCGTCCCACCACCAAGTTTCCTTGTCACACTTGCGTCCACCCTTAGACATTCCCAGCACCGCCTTCGCCGCCTCCGTGACAGATGCCTGAATCCTGTCCCAGTGTTTTTGGACAAGTTCGCCTTCGGCTCCGTCGCACTTGTCGCCGATAGCCGAGGCGAGCATGTGGGACTTGTTTTCATCAAGCATCCACCACCTGATTTGGCGTTGGAAGTGCTCCGGACGTTTGTCTTTGGGCTTCACACAGAGATCCATGACAAGGAGACGGTGTTGCGCAGTGAGACTCTCACCGGGTATGACCTTGCAGTTGGCTACTTTGCTGATGTGATGCCTTCTAGTGAGTAGGAAGTCGATTTGGGTCGCGTTTCTCCCGCTCCTGTAGGTGATCAAATGGTCAGGTTTCTTTTTGAAAAACGTGTTCACAACGGCCAGGTCGGCTGCGGCACACGTCCGGAGAATCTCTTCCCCTTCCGTGTTCCGGTTACCGTATCCCAAGCCTCCGTGAACCCGTTCAAAATCCACCCCCAACTCACCCACATGACCGTTCAAATCGCCCCCCAAAACGATGTCCTGCGACAACGGGATGCCACTAAGCACATCACCGAGTTTATTCCAGAACGAAATCTTGTCAGCATCGCTACAACCGGCCTGTGGTGCGTATGCACTTATCAAGTGGGTTTGAACCCCCTCGATAAGCACCTTGACTACCATAAGTCGGTCGCTAAGGCGTTTCACCTCCAAGATATCGTCGTGCAATCCCTCGGCTAGCACTATAGCTACCCCGTTCTCCCCACCAGGTGCACCCGTATAGATCAGCTTGTAGCCATTCCCAATGTACCGGGATCTGCTGCCTTTCCACCGAGTCTCCTGCAGGAACGCCACGGCCACCCTCCGCCTGATGAGTACGTCGGCCAGCTCCCTCGCGCGTCCAGTCAACGTGCCAATGTTCCACGTTGCGAAGCGGATCTTCTTTTTGGTAGGGGCTCGCTTCTTTGACCGTGCCCGCCCGTGGCACGGTAGCCCTTGCCCACTTGCCACAGGAGTCGGGCGAAGCTCCTGCGCGCCGTTATGCGGCGGCGCCCTATCCGTGACCCTTTTCCTATTTTTGCTTCCCATTGATGTGGCTATAATGTGGCCTTTACGGAAGCGACTGCCGTCTGACCTCCCAACCCCGAAGGGAAAGCCTGCGCCAGAGCCTCGTTCGTTTTCCAGCAGGTGTACCGACTAGCAGGTGAGGTTGGCTTGGGCCCGATGATCTTGGTGGGCCCCATACACCCGAGTTCATAAGGCGTGTCTTGATGAAACTAGGGAGGTATTTTAAAAGGGTTTGAAATTTTCTCGATTTCTCTTTAGGTATTTATTTATAAAGCGAACAGTCCGTACTTATACACAGGCCTTCGCTTACAAAGAAATTACATTTAGAATATTTTTACCCGTACCGGAATTGTCTCACCCAACGCAGCAACAAAGTTACTTCAAGAATTTCAAAACCTCCGCAAATATTTTAAACACAATATCTCATTTGAAATACGTACTTTGTTATACAAGATGTTCACAAAAGCCACTAATTTTAAGAAGCTTGAGGCTGATATATTTTACATAATACCGTATCAGAGTCCCCTCACGAACTCGCTTGTATACATACTGTATTTTCATAAGACTTGCGAACATAATTTGAAAATATGCTCTTTTGTTTTTGCGCGGAGTTATGGAGCAAATATACCTCCTACTAAAGTATGGTCTCCTGGTAGTTTATGAGCCCCGCTGATGGAAGTAAATGTGTACCATATAATAAAGATCGCAATAATGCAGGTGACATCTGGCTAGCCCATTACAGTATTACAGTACCTGTAAAAGTCAATGGGACTCTTCGAATTTTATAACTTGTGAGATGAGAATTTGTCTTTTATTAGCTTCTGAATTTATTTTCTGTATTTCACTGTGTAATTCTGGGAAAAGGTGCTACGTCCCTATTTAAGTATAAGAAGCTTATTATAAATATAAAAATCCTCATTTTAAACTAAAAAAGGCTTAAAATTCAGCTTACTTAAACCACTGAAAAGAGCAACAAATCAAAACTTTAGCCTCGGATTCTCAGTTTCATTCACCACGGAACATGCCTCGAGACTGCTACCAAACTTCCCCAGTACCCAATGTACAGTCACTAACAATTTTCACTTACAATATTACAACGTTTACCGAGTATTAAAACGTCAGGACCGGGCGCACGATCAGAGGAAATGAAAAGACAAGCGAAGTGCAATTAAGGATTAATGAGAAGATAAATGGTAGCTCGTTTTGTAACGTTTTTTTTTAGTTTTTTTTAAGTGACTGTACTAGGTTAGGTGATAGCTGAACGTCTGTTACGGCTAATTAAAGTGTCTGGGAACTGAAAGGCGATAAGTGGCTGATTGAATAATAAGCATGCATTTCTTTACTAAGTTAAAAATATAAATGTCTTGGGCACCTGTAGTGTCATTTAACAATTTCAGGAGTCACTACGTACATAAAAACGCCAGCTTAACACTTAGCCACAAAACCCAATTCCAAAGAAAATAAGCCCAGCAATGCGCACCGGACTTATCAAAAAAACCTGTCAACGGTCTTAACCCTCCATCCTCACCTTACAAATACACATAAAAAATAACGCGCTACCTCACAATGGTATACAAAAACAGCATTACCATTTAAAAAGACGTAGGTATTATAAACCAACTAATCGTTTTCGCGATACCGCATAGCAATGTGCCAAAATGGTATTTCTGTAATAATATTTTAGTCTGTGAACACGATGACGGCGGCAGGAAATGACACGAAGCGAGCCGCCGGTGTAGCTTCGCCCTTACCGCTTGTAATTAAGTTTTTGTTGGTGAAACTATACTTTGTTTTGTTTGCTTCTGAAAATTGTTGATATTTTCATTAGGACGGTTATTTTTTTATGGGGAAAAGCTGTGTTTTTATGATGAAATGTTATTATTTAGTGTGTTGCTTACATCTTCTGAAATAACCTGCATAAAAAGTGTAGTCTTCTACATTGGATTGTTTGTCTGATAATGTCTTTACATGGTGAAGAGCTAGAATAACACTCCAACACTTACTTCAGTATTCTCAACATTTTGATCTCTACTCATCGTCTTTTAGCCCTTCAGTTATTCTTCTCCAATGAAGCCGCTGTACTCAACATAATGTAGATAGGTATAGCTGGAGTACAACCATCTACCCCACTAAACAAGAAGTATGGACGCTTATCACTCGACTGTCTATGAATCTTTTCACAACTCCGATGTCTATGAATCGTTTTCCAACTCCGTGCGTCACAAACCGGGAGTTAGCCATTCCAACGGCTGCTGATGGAATAAAACTGAATAAAACATAAAAAAAAAAAACGTTAAAAACCGGCATCGGCATGACGCTTTTCCGTTCATTTTCCTGCCAAGCGCACTTTAACTAAATTAGCGATAGCGCCATTTTGAATTTCCGTACGTTTTGTGACACAATGACGTCATGGAACTTGGTATTTTTATCGGTTTTATTACGGTAAGCAAAACTTCCGAATAAATATGTATTTTGTTGCTTTATAAACATACATTTAATTCATATACACTAAAAGGCCTGAGAGCTTTGTGATAAATATAGGTTTTTTTTTTTAATTTAAAGAGTAATGTAGGGCCGGAACGAGTTCTACTGGGGGATAACCTTTATTAGAAACCTGCGATATGTATGCATAGATATACAGTTTGAAACATTATGTCCTATGAAAAAATTACAAATACCCGATGCTTGTAACTTTAAGTAGCCTTTATTCAACGACTAGATTCTGCTGCCAATTGTACATTTCCAAATGTAGTGTGAAAGAAAGCGAGCTAACTATCTATCAATTCCCAGTTCACTGTACGGAAATCTCAAGCCGAAGTGGAAATGTACTAAATTATGTATGTTATGTACAATGTCTTGTAACGATTAGTTATTTATAGCGGCAGTGGCGAGTGGCCGTGACCACTCTAAACTATTCCAAATATTAATGAATGTGTGATTCAGAGCTTGGAAGATTTTCAGGTAGTTTGGAGACGGGTTTTAGCTATTGGTCTTGATTGAGGACTGCAGTTTATTAAGAAACAATTTTTTCCACCCCCCAATAAGTTAATAACTTATGATCAATAAAAAAACTGGTGGGCTCGGTCGAAAGATCGAGAAGTGTGAAAGCAAGATGGGGAAGCCTTTGCCCAACAGTGGGACATTATGGGATAAAAATAAATAAATAAGTTATTAACAGAAGGATTTAATTGAGCTTTCAGACTATGTGTTCTAATTTAATATTGATACTTTTTAAGAAAGTAAATTGTAAGCTGCATTAATATCAATGCGTGGATTTGTCAGTCAGTCAATCTATCAAATCAATGAGTACTGAAACGCGAATACATTTATCCTCACACACATTTTGCTAGCATATTCTTCCGGCAATTTCCTAAGAGAGAACAAGACTATATCATGACGAAGGTACAATACATCTCTCGGCTTAAAACATATGTTATTTCGTTATTAATGTTTCAATAGATACCTGCCTACGCGCGTCTTAGCCGTGATTACCTCGGGGAGGCAGACTCATGCATTCATAATGCTACCAAACTACTCTAATGTGTTCTTACTAAATCATTGTTAATGTTTAGATATATCTATAGAAAATAAAATGATTTTAGAAAAGAAAAACCGGCCAAGTGCGAGTCGGAATTTCAGCTCTCTAACTGTCACGGTTCATGAGATACAGCCTGATGACAGACGGACGGACGGACGGACAGACGGACAGAGGGGTGAAAACAATAGGGACCCTAAAAACGATTATTTCTAGTGTCAGAATTTTCAAAAATTCTCGCTACCTAAATAAAGTATCTTTATTTCATAAAAAAGGTCAAAAAACCGTCCTGCAAAAGAGTTATTGACAGGCTCGCTCGAATTCCATATTTATACAGCCTGCGACGGTGTAATCGGATTCGCAATACATCATGTAGCCTGATCGGGCATTAATAGCCATTTTATACGATGTTCTGTTATTTTCCAGCATAAAATGAAGCAAAAATGTCACATTTATCATGACTAAAAGAACTTTTTACCGATTTAAATGGTGCCCGACTAATTTTAGGGATGAGGCACGTGGGCTGAAGTTTTGAATGGACAAACGAGTATTAAATACCTGTTACTGTTTTTTTTTCAGTTGTCAGCATATCTGATTTTCATTGCAGTTTGGATGAACAAATTATTGTATAGGGATTTTACTTCCCCAACCACTTATAATTTGAAGAATGATCACGATATTTTGAGCGTAGCGGTAACCCCGCTTTGTAGGAAAGATAGACATTCCTGTATAGGTTTTGATGAACCTACTGATCGACGTTACAATATGTACTAACATGCGAGCATTCATACAGCCAGTTGTATCGACGGACTTGAAAATTGTCAACAAGCAATGTGCCCGCATCGCAATCGGGGTGAGTCCACTGCTAACACATGGTCGTGTCGCGGACATTTTATAAATGCTCGCACGCAAATTGTAACCGATTGCTAGAGCAAGTAGCACAGTGCCGCTCACCGGTAGTATCTCGCCTTTATTAGTCGACATTGTATTTGGCTTATCCACGTAACATGATTAATCTCGAGAGTATCATAATGGCGTCACAATATCATTATGTCCCAGGCTATTCAGTACCTTGGCCAGTGGGAGATCGGATACATGGAGCTATAGCTAGTTAGTTAAGTACAACGCCTTCTGGTGGCAATCTCTGTGAACTATCAAAATTAGCCGAAATACGTAGGAAATTTATTATACTATCTTCAAGAATAATAACAATATTCAAGAATGTAATTACAGCTCAACGTGTAGCATTCATGTTCAATCAGAAATAGTCTTAGATGGAGTTCACATTTTGTCGAAATCCAGTCCCAAAACTAGCTTCTATCTTCCGTCACTGAGAGGCTACATGAAAGCAATATCGAGCCAACTAGATCAAGGACAGACTACGTACCCTTTTTGGCACAAAACGAGGTATGGACAGAACAGATTACAAAATAAAAGTTAATAGAAAGCCAGATACCGTCTACAGTTTTCGGCAATCGGTGTTAGAAGGTTAAAAGTTAAGGACATGCGCAGAAGAGCGCAGTCATTAAGTCGCCTCGTTAGGCCCTATATATTATAAGTACCAAGCGATGTTTATGTGTACTGTAGACTTAGTAGAATATAGCACCTTTTTATAGCAGAACATTTTAAATGCAAGCTTTTTACGAAAGTAGGTTGTAGTCATATTCATGTGTCTTGTTGCTTAAAAGCCGTGGTATGTGGGCTGAAAAATTGTATTATATTTACGTGGATTGCGATGAAGTGACTGCGTTAGAGTAGATGTGGTTTATGGGCGATTATTTGTATAAATTGTGCGAAATGTTACGTGTGACCACAGGGTTTATAAGTTAGGTACAAAGTGCTTGTTAGATTTGATTGCGATGAAGTAACGGAGTTGGAGTGGATGTGGTTTATAGGTGAAATATTTGTGTAAATTGTGCATGAAATATTACGCAGGACTGTAGTGTTTATAAGTTAGAAAGTGCTTATTAGATTTCAGTCTATTTCGAGCAAATAGGAATGACGTAGTCAGTATTTGGCAATAAAAAGGATTTAATTTTTTACAGTAAACTCTTGCTTCTAATCAGTAATCTTTTGCATACTTGTGTATCATGATATTCACCGCGATGTAGTCCCAATTGTGGGTATGTAAATAGATATTGGTACAAGTCGAGAAAGTTTAAACATGAAAATCAGAGATATCGCATTCTATTTCAAACTGTCTTCCTAAACAAGATCTATTTGTCACAAGAGTTAATTGTCTACTAAATCTACTAATTTATCTAATGGAAAGAATCCAGTGCAGGATATGTGACGTCACGCTTATTACGTCACGTGTTTTGCTGTTTGCGGGTATATTTATCTTCTATATATTTAGTGGGAAAGTTTGCCAAATCAACTGGTTTATGCGACCTCTAATATTATAGTTTTCGAAGTAATATGAGATACTTAATCTGATTGGTGTTTACTGACAAATATATGGAATAGGACCTGTTATCTTGCGATGGTGGGAAAACGGATTATCGTGGTAAATAACATTATAGCCCGGGTGTCATGTCTAGAGTAATTAGTAAGACTCCAGTCGAAAACAGTGTGATGAAAACTGAATTATAGAATTATAAATTGAACTTTACCATACGGGAGAAAACAAAGGGATACTTAAATGACTCATGAATATTATCACTATGAAGAATATAAGGCCGGCCGCAGACATCCGGTTTCCGGATACGGTTTCCTGATCAGGAATTAAGATTCGGGATTCCGTGTCACTAGCGCACACATTCGGTTTTTTTCATCCGGAATTTACATGGCCATTAAGTAAAGAGGAACCATATTGAAGGCACGACATCATGGACTATGACGAATTGATTGCTGTTGCACTTTTACTGGCGCTAAACAAGAAAAAGAGGAAGCGACGTTACTGGGTACAGCCATCGAATGCTCAAAGATTATCCGAAAGTCAATTCTATGTTCAAAGAACTAAATTACGAGCATACCCAGAGGAATTATTTAAGTATTATAGAAAGTCCACGAAATCCTTGTACTCTCTAACTTAATTTTTTACACCTTCATACGAAAAAGTGCTTTAAAAATTGTTCTTTATTATTTTATCTCGAACTAGCTTCTGCCCGCGACTTCGTACGCGGATCCTGTCCCTTAAGGCTCGAGCAGACCGGATGCGTATGCGTAACCACGCGCGTAGTCACGCGCGTAGTTACGGCGTAACCATGAGTTGTAATGTATGGAAATGTATGAGACAGGCCACACCGCTTGCGTAACGACGCGCGTGTCTACGTTACGCAAGCGGTGTGGCCTGTCTCATACATTTCCATACATTACAACTCATGGTTACGCCGTAACTACGCGCGTGACTACGCGCGTGGTTACGCATACGCATCCGGTCTGCTGGAGCCTTTATGCCAGCGACTACGGGGTCAGCAAAATCAAAGATCTGAATAGTCGCAATAGACGTGACCATAGGGATAAAAGTAGTGATTCTAATTAGTCCGCATTTAAGTTGTGTGAGGCAAAAATATTACACGTATTATTACGTAAAAAAACAGACAAAGTCGTGGTGACTTAGTGGAATTCGTGGTGGTTTAGTAGGTAGAGAACCAATCTCTCAAGCATGAGCGTGCGTCTTTGATTCCAGGTCTGGCAAGTGCCTGCCAATGCAACTTTTCTAAGTTCGTATGTACTTTCTACGTATATTTTGGATACTAATGACCGTTATTTGGAGGGGATGTTAAACTGTAGGTTCCGACTGTCATTGAACATTCTTGGCAGTCGTTATGGGTAGTCAGAAGCCAGTAAGTCTTACCAAGGGGTGTTGGATTGAGCGGGTAACCGGGTTGTGTAGGTCAGATAAGCAGTCGCTCCTTGTAAAACACTGGTACTCAGTTGCATCGTGACTGGATGTCGACCCTAACATAATTGGGACAAAGGCTCTTGAGATAATAACGACAATAATAATGAGATATAGGCACCGCAGGACATCTGAGGCTGATAACGGGGAGTAGCGACCCCGCGGGGCTATATATACTGAGTTCTCCAGGGAGAGTATACTGTCCCCCATCTCCGGCCGGTCGGAGTGAACCATGACGGGGGTAGGTCTCACGCCTCTGGCTTGGCTTGGCCGTCCAGAGTGGAGTCGCTAGAGCAGGATTAGTAGCCCTGCTCGGAGGGTAGGTGCCTCATGGTAAGCACAGGGAGCGCGTAATATGCGTTTAAAGTCCGCCGAGGTATCCTCACCCTTCAGCCGCTCATGTCCCTGTTGCCCTCTTGTTGCTATTCAGTGACTGGTTCCCGGGAGCCCAGTAAGTGAGGTGGCGAGTCTCCACCTGCCGTTTTTACATGTACCTAATACATTGTCATCCACTAAAATCCCATCACAATAGCCCAAGTAGTTTTCGTCCATAGTAAGCAATACGTTAGCACAGAACCGGGGATTGTCTTTTTTTTAACGACGTCCACCGGGGATTGTCCTTGGGTTCATTTCTATAGTGAATAAAGGGATAATCGTCGGTTTTGTGTCACCATTTCATTAAAGTTGTCTCAAAAGGGCTTCAGCGTTTTGGCTTCGGCCCCACGTTTGCTAAAACGTCATATCTTCATATGCTTCATATAGTCTAGCAGGGCTCCTGGAGTTCCACATCAGGTATTTTACATCTTCAATTTTTATAAGTCAACAGAGAATGCTTATCAGATTGAACAACTTTTGCTAAAACGTCATACCTCTATATGCTATAGTCTAGCTGGGCCCCTGGAGTTCCACATCAGGTGTTTTAGATCTTCAATTTGTATAAGTCAATAGAAAGTGTTTATCAAATTGAACAACTTTTGCTAAAACGTCATACCTGTATATGGTACAGAGAAGCTGGGCTCTTGGGGTTCCACATCAGGTGTTCCAGATCTTAAAATTTATGATCTCAGCTGAAAATGCTCATCAAATGAAACAATTTTTGCCAAGGCACCATATTTGTATCTCTTATAGTTTTATTGGTCTGTTGGAGTTCTGCACCAGGTCTTCAAGTTTCGAAGATAAATTATAGCCTATATGTTGACCAGGCTTAATACTGATACAACAAAGAAAAAATCATTGAAATCCGTCCAGTAGTTCCGAAGATTAGCGTGTACAAACAAACAGACATACAGACATACAGACATACAGACAAACAGACAGATTTTTTTTTTTGGATTTGTGCTCCATTACTGATTCTAAACCCCACCCAATTATTATTTTTTTAATATATTCAATGTACAGACACAGTTTTTTTACAGATTTATTATATGTATAGATATAGATGGCTTGATGGAGTTCATCAAATGATTTGATGGACATCCGATAGTATTTAAAAAAATCTTCGGGGTACGCCCGTAACATGGCTCTTTTAATGTAGAATTGACTTTCGGCCAATCTCCGTGTATTTAACGGGTGTTCCCAGTAACGCCGTTTAATTTTTTTCTTTTTTAACGAAAGTAAGAGTGCAATCGCAATTATCTCGTCATCCTCCATGATGCGTGTTTTCACTTAAGTGGCTCTATACGTACTGGCCATGTAAATTCAGAATGAAAAAAACCGAATGTGTGCGCTAGTGTCACGGAATCCCGAATAGGAATTCCTGATCAGGAATCCGTATCCGGAAACCGGATGTGTGCTGCCGGCCTAAAAGTGATATTTCTGGATCTACCCACAATATTGAACATTATTTTACCAATTGAAAACTATGCAATTTATTTGTGAGTGCAATTGCTATAAGAAGAAAAGTATTCCCTACGAGAAGAAAAAACACAAGATAATTTACATGATATAAATAGGTGACAACCTTCTCCATGTGAGAGGAGGCCTGTGCCCAGCAGTGGGGCGATAAAATGGCTGTATGGCTGTAAACTGTAAGTAGGTGACAGTACACTCGATAAACTAAACCCTAATTATCTAACTCAATGATAACATCATCTTACTAATACAAAGTTTGAGTTGAACTTGTGACACGAACAAAGGATGGAACAATCGGTTCAAGCAGCTTATTTGACTTGAAGCTAACTTACTCGATGTTGTGGTTAAGTTATTAGGCGGGTGTTTAACCGACTTTAGCAGAAGCTAGTGGAGAAAGTCGTCTGTTTGTTGGTGACAAAGACTGTTTGGGAGGATAGAGTATGGAAGATTTGTAGAGCGCTGATGTGATTTTAAAGTCACTCGTGCAAATCATAGAATTGCCCCTCTGAAGTTGGCTATTAGTGACTCAAAGCAGTCTTTAAGAACAAAACATTACTGCGCCTGCGTGAGACAGCTTGTACTGACTTCAAATCAGCAAAATTGTTTAACGTGAACTGTTTGTGAAACTTTGTAAATATTGGATTTGCGTTGCAGGACCAAGAAAACCTTTTCATGCGAATTTATTTATGTACCTTACATATGCAACTATTTTATGTGTATACCTAATAGTGCTTTCGTATAAGTTGAATAAGTCTATAGCATCAATCTTTCATTCATTTCATCAATCCATTCTATATTATCTGGAAATAAATTAACACTTAAGTGCTTTGCTTGAATCTTACACTCAATTACCACAGTACATATGACTTAAAGCTTATCTTATTTATACCCAGCACAACTGAGCAAGCTACAGTGATTAATGTGTGTGGTATTGTCATCACGATTGAGTGATTCGTTCCACGTCTCCGTGCTTTGTTCTGGAAGTTTCTGCGTATGGTAACACTGGTAACACATTTATCATTTTATATTTGATTTATTGTGGTCATGTAGTCTTGTGTATGTAGTACATTATGTGTTATAGAGTCCAGAAAGATAGCAAGCTAGTAGTATGAACAATTATGTACAAGTTTATGTGTATTCATTTCTGGGCAGTGCTCAGATCTATCGTGTTTGATATCCTCTATTCTTTCATATAATTAGGTACATAGAAAGATAGTTTTACTTACTGTATAGAACAACATTTTGTGACAGAGAACATTATTATGGCTGGAAAGCTTCTTTCGAGTGAGGTGACATTAGGCAGAACAGTATAAAAGATAAAAATATGTTGCGCTAATCTCGTATAAAAATAGGCTCAAGACAGGAAGATGATGATGATGACTACTACGCCAGAACAAATTGTAGTATAAAACAGCAACGTGAAGACATTTTCTTCTTCCCATCACACTATTCCTCACTTAAAAAACTTCACCCATAAAAAAGAAAGACTAATAAATGCTCGTTAAGTACAAACACTCACCATTGTAACGCAAATTTCTCTCTTCGACCGCTTTCTTAAGAAGATTTATTCAAATCCATTGGTGACGCAGACTGCTATTAAGGAATCCAGCCACGATCTCTCCAACTTTTGATTCAGGGAAGGAATAAAGATGAAAGATTTTGTGAATAACAAGCATCGTGGTCATGGGTTAATGTAGATATTTTTAGGTAAAGAATTCTCTCTTGTTTTGTCATTACAAGAGCCTGTGGACTGCATATTTTTCGTCGGCTGATAATTTGATCTTTATCTTCATATAGTATTGAGCACATAACATCGATCAGGGTATCGGCCGAATAGACAGTATGAAGAGATTCACGATAATATTCAAACTAAGCTACCAACCAGCCGGCTATTGCCTGATAGCATAGTTGGTCAATAGATACATGTATCAGTCTTAAACACATATACTACTTATAGGTACACACAAAAGGTACATTAGCTTCTGTCGCGTGCCCTTTTCTTGATTGGCAGACATATTGTTGTCTATAAAGCCTTTGTTATTGCACATTGTCCCAGGTGCACTTAGCCAACAACACGTTTTTCTAAAGTTTATCGTCAATTATTCTCGCGACTCCCTCTTAGCTTTTATTGAAAAACTTTATTCAGGTCAGAGAGAAAGTAAAACTAAAAGTGTTAGAGTACCTACATTTTAAAGTCCTTTACGTTAAGTAGCACTGTCTGGTCTTGAAAGAAAGGAAGATGAAAGACAATGAAGGTAAACTAGGAATAATGGTATAGGTCAAGCTTGTGACGTCACAAAACAAAAGCCAGTCTAGAAAATGCTGAAGTTAAATCAGAAAAGCATTAAGGCAACACAAACAGCTGTCATTAAGCATACAGGGTGTTTCGGAAAGTAATCATTGCTGCTTTCAGTGGACTGTATACAGGGCGGGTGCTTAGAGCGCGGCTCTTTGAAATTTTCAAAGTGGAGTGAGGCGGTGTTGGCGAGTAGCGGTCGAAGTTTCTGTATTAGGGCTAGTTTTGTCTTTAAAATGAGTACCTATATGAATATACATTTTAACATTTTCTTCTCTTTCCTATGTGTATGTCTAAGGGTTTGTACTTGTTGGATATATCTTTGCTTGATCAATTTCAGAAAGTAACCTGTATTATTTTTGCGTGTTTACGCATGTACTTAGATTGTATATTTGACTATGGCAAACACATGACTAAAATATCAAAACCTCATATTTTCCACAGTCCATTCACACTACAACCCATTCCTCATAAGCCTACAAAAGAAAAATCACAGGACATACCAACACAACCTCATCACAAAATTTTCTCACGATCCTCACATGATCCGTCCACGGTTGTCACAGTAATCCCCCCCCCCCCCCAACAATTCCCCTCCCCCCCACAGGCTTAGAGGACCAGGGGCTAACCATGCGCAAATTCCATTACCATTGACTTAGTTTGGGCCATTTCTTTTGAAACGCTTGAGAAATTACTTGAACGGGATTTTGGCCTGCCCTTTTGGATTAAAGGAGGTGATATATTAGTTTGAGGTTTGAATTTCGGGAGAGAAAGTCATGTTGCATAAAGGACGCTGTTTATAGTGGACAATGATCCCGATGCCGCCGTCAGAAATCTCTTATTTTCTACCAAACGAATGACATAAGGCAGAGATGATTCGGTATTTCGTTAAAATTATGCGTGCTCGCCAATTGGATTTATTTATGAAAAAAATTAATAGGAACGAGCAGGAACGTTGTCAAGTTGTTTTACGAGTATCATTGGTGACTATACTGATGCTTGTGATAAAAAAAAGAAACAAAAAAAAACAGATAACCGACAACGCATTGCAGAGATTCCTCCGACATAAGAAAGCATGACACCGAAAACCATCTACCCTAACATAGAGCCCTACAAACCAAAAAGGTCGGATCACACGGACGGACCGGGTTATGACGTTTATTGTCAATATAGCTGCATATTTGGATCAGTGCCCAACGCCCAACTCTCTGGAGTCTGAATATTTAGCCTCGGTACGTGTCGTGAAGTCGTGCTCAAGAATATGTTGGCGTGAAGTAACTGTCAAATGACTATTAGATATTATATTGTAGATAAAGCCGAATCTGTGCTGTTATGCTGTATTAATGGGGTATGTGTACGTGTTCGGAATTTTTAGTAGTTGCGCCTTGGGGACTGTGAAATGTCTTGTTGTTTATATCTAGCTGGTCTAGATGGCAGATGTTTGTGTAAGTAGGTACTATTACTTATTTATACTTTGCCAATGTTTTTTTGTAGCAACTCGGTAATAGGTAGTGTATAACATAGCATACATAGCCTTATGCATGGTAACAGGTAGTAAAGTAATCTGGTAGCAGGCCGAATACCCATATAATCTCTGATAATGCCTGACACAACTTAAGCAACAAGAGATCTTTTAATCGCCTTTCAACTGCCGTCATCATCATCATCATCATCATCTCAGCCATAGGACGTCCACTGTTGAACATAGACCTCCCCCCTTTGATCTCCACAGATTCCTGTTGGAAGCGACCTGCCGTAATATACAAAAACTATTGCGCTAGTCTTTTGGGTCAAATAATCAAAATAATTTTATAAGTAGAATTAATACTCCCATTTCGAAAAAGTATATAGGTAGCATATTATTTCTATAGAATTAAAACTAAATATTTATCAAACACTGTCTGATTTCCGAGCTAACCTTAAATAATCCCCGTATGACAGGCTGCGTGGCCGGTGTAAGGTTGTCAGCTACGAAGATTATCGTGTCGAATGGTCACCTTAGTACCGAGGGACGGTTTCACCGGACGATCGGTAGACGGGAATTTGACGTACCTTCAAATATTGTTATTATTTATACTATTTTAAATGAGTTAAAGATGGTACATAAACATTGATGTGCGATTCTTAATATTATTGTTTTCTTTTAAATCGTGGTGGAAACTCAACATACTGTAAATGATTAGTTCGAGATTGTTCAGAAGAATTACCACGACTTTTTAGAGGCTGCTTTTTATCCGGGTATGCGATGTAGTAAAATGATTGACAGAAACTAGTTAGCTTATAATAGGAAAAGAAAAGCTCCTGATTAATGAAGTCAACATTAAAAACATGTAAAAGGTAACACGGTGACCAATTTTTCATTTAAATGGCTTTACGACACCCACGGATGACCTTTTCATTGTCACCTCCAACAATGGTTTGACGTCATCTATGACGTATTGAAACAAACTGTCAATAGCCAATAAGCAATCAGGAAAATTGCGATTGTTAATGACGTCATTATATAGAAATACGAGGATGTTTGTCGTATAAATGAGTTGCAAGTCACCTAAATGTAATCAAAGATTGGGTCGTATTTTGTTAATGTTTGTTTAATTTAAAGTAGTTTCTATGCCATCGAACTTTGCCTATAATTTTTAAGCAACAAAAGCCAATCCGAAATCAATATGTGTAAAATTATTTAAGGAAATATAATTTAAGATGAGATTAAACTCTAACTGAAATAGCTAACTTTCGATTCTCATCATCATCCGCTGCATCGAACTTGTTTGCCGAACAGATCCCGAAGTTTACCGATCTATACAAACGACCAATCAGAATCCGCCCAGTACCGGTTTAATCCGGTTCAGAAGCTTTCAGAAGCAAGATTGACAATGTCTTTTAAACGTTCCCTTTGCCCTGAAAACATGTCGGCTTCAAATATTTTCATAAAGCATTTTTCGTTGTACATAGAAAATTTTATTTCATTAAATATTTAAACAATTTTGCCCGGCATGGCTGCGGGGCTGGCCTTGAATAGGGCTGGCACGCAAAAGTTTTTACTCAGATGTTGAGACAAACGCTTTTATGATGTTTTGGAGTGGTGCTTTTTACTTGAATTATTGTGAAAATTACTGTCGTAAGCTTGACAATTGAAAATGTCATGCACAAAAAATCATTTCGATGTAAAAAAATGTCTGAATAAGTGTAGTATTTACAAACATAGTAGCTCCACCAAAACAACACATGTTAACAGTATTGTCACTGTTGTTTTACTCATTTGAAAATTCTTAGTCAAAAATAAAGAACTAAGAATACCTAGCTTAGTTAGCCACACAAATTCATCCATTTACAAACATACAGTTGGCAACCCTGTAACAAAATTCTCTTTCAGTTTGTCAGCCACTCCAACGCGTTGTTGACTGTAACCGAACAAAAGCGAGTGATCATCTTTCTCGCTTCTCGTACTCTTTCTTAGGGGTCCAAATTCAATTGTCCCTTCAGGAGCCCTCAATGGGCATTTCCTTTTCTTTCTACAGACTCATATCATAAGTAGAAGGGCACATCCGTTTATTAAGGAAGATAGCGCATGATTCTGTTGCCTTTTTGAGTTCAAAGGGTTTTGGACTCCTTGTTAGCACGCCTTGTTGGCTGGATACAAAGATAAAATGTGTGTAAAACAAATGAACATCGGTGTAGAATGAAACCTTTTTAGATTTGAATTTAAACGGACTGGAAAACTTTGGAAACTAAATAATCCTAATTTGAATGTACTAGATTTTGATGATACAAAACAAATCCGTTACAGCCTTTTTATCGTCCCACTGCTGGGCACAGGCCTCCTCTCACACGGAGAAGGATTGAGTATCAATCACAAAACAAATGAAAGTTGGTCTTTATGTGTACGGGATTACTCTTCGAGTGCGGCTAAGCTGCCACGGGCAACAGCTGGTACAAAATATACTCTTGACAGGAAATAAATTCGTAGACATCTATGAACGAATCTAGCATCTCGCGTTTGCAACATTAAATCGCACTTTGAGCTAATAAATGTCCAATCGGCTTAAGCGCTGCAGTTTCAAACAGTACATTTTTAATCACTAACCAGATTTAATTAAGCGGCGACGATTTAATCCTATACCAACAAGAAGTACCAACATTTCCGTATAATAAGAAAGTAGGCATTTTAACCGACTTTTCGAGAAAGGCAACCAACTCACTCTTATTATGTAAATCTTTTGTCATAAGCTTACTCTATTACAGAAAAAATGTAGCTAATAATTCCTAACGTTCTGTTGTTGGAATTACAACCTAATTCCGTGGTGTTAAATGTTAATTTTCTTTGGTTGTTGGGTTCGGATAGGTTGAGTAAGCAAGTCATTTAAGGGTCGTTGGCTGTTTTTCGTAACGAGTTTCTTTATTATAGTTATTGAGTTTAGAATTTGAGTTTGTTTAATATTTCGTGCAAGCAACGTTGTTTTTGTAAATTTTGTTTTTCATTTTGACTTTAGAAAGTGCATTTAGGCAACACATGGTTAAGACTCTCTGAATTATTAAACTTGTTTGTTCAGTTGTATTAAAATTTTTCGGGCCCTCATCATCTTCCAGCAGACCATCTTAGTATTTGCTTAATATGGCTTAATATAACAAAGTTTATTTTTCGTTTGCTTGAACACGATTATCTTAGTAACTACTAGTCCTATTAGAAAAAATATTTCAGTGTTAGATATCCCATTTATTGAGGAATGCTATAGACTACTTTTTATGTCTATGTAGCTAAGTATTCTCTACGGCACGTGAGTGGGACCACTAGAAAAAGATAGCAGATCTGAAGTTTATATAGACGAAACAAACGAACAAATAAAATATAACTTATAAAATTAAATAATGATAGTCCCAGTAAATTCTACGCAAAAACAATGAGCTGCAATGTACACAAATAGATGCCCCAGGGAGGATTATGAACTCCAGTTTATCCCCCGCCGTCCCTCCGTAATCCGTCGCTATTGTAAATAAATTATAATGGCTAATTGCTTTGTTTGACATTATATTTATTTCATATTAAATGTACTTACGGATTTATTTGTGTTTAATAATGTGAAATGTCCCAAAGGTATGCTATGTATCGGTAAATGTGTTATGTATTGTGTCACTATTTATAATATGTATTAAAGTATTTACAAAAAAGTAGCAGGTAAGTAAGTGTGGCATTCCTAACACTATTTACAGTAGGTACACACGTATTTTGTAAAAAAAACATACAAGTATGGTATTTCAACAATCGCATTATAAACTGACTCAACTCCGGCAACGTACAGGAAAATAAACATCAAACACAGATTTAGAAGATGAAGAAAAAAATGAAAAATATACTTTTTTTAAATGTAACTAAGCTATAACAACAAAACCAAGAAGGGTTAAATTATAACCATGTAACGCACATCCAAAAACTACCTAAAACACGAGTGTAAAATAACCAAGTAAATCTGGAGTGTCCAATAAAATATAAGCAAAAGACTAGTTGCATTTCCACGAAATGGCAACACTGCTTGAAGCCTTATGCTAATAATATGAAGTTGGAATTCAATATCGGCTAAGTTATGGCACGCTTCCAATACACTGGCCACAGTACTGGCTGGTCAAATCGCTCGGTTTATTTGAAGATCACTGTTTGAGGTTTATGGTTTGGCTTTTAACTTTCGATCTAAAAAATAGGGCTGCTGTAAGATGGCTTGGTGGCATCATCATCACATTGGCGTGCACACAAATATTTATTCTGATGTACTCGCTCTAGTAAATAGTGACTAATTGCGTGTGAACATTTCTAAAATAACTGCACAACTGTGACATTTGTGCGCTAATGTATGCTAGCAGTGGACTTGCGCGAGACGACGCGTCGGTACACATTTTTGTATGTGAAGTTTCAGTGGAATCTCGCTATCATAATACATACAGCATCACTTGTAATCTACTTTTTAACATGTGCCTAAAAGTAGACCATGAATCCAGAAATCTTTTCACTAAACAATAGATATGAAAGTTCGCTTTTCAGTTATATCTGAGTTGTTGTCTACAAAGAATAGAAAACAAATATACAACCCGTATTGGTTCGTGACAAAAGACGCAGATGCAATGTTAGATTTACTATGCTTGTATGTTTGTCAGAGAACCTACAATATATTTTTGTGTATCCGTGTTTACCTACTATATATAAATCAAAATCAAATCAAAACGTTTATTCGCGTTCCAGAACCCCAAAGTATATAAGAAACCCCAATGTATATAAATATATACTTTGGGGTTTCTTTAAAAAATGTGATAGGTGGATACCTATTACACTTACAAATTCATTCAACATATCACCGCTTTCTTCTACTAACTTAACAAAGCCCTTGATAAATAATAAATTGTTTTAAATATAATGTTTATTATATGGAGCTATATGTTATGATAATACCGTCCGTAAGCAAAACGAATCGTTAGTTGCACACAAGTTCCGGGCAATGACTGACTGCCTGAGCAATTCTACAAGCATGTAACAAAGTAATACTGTATTCCATTCCACCAAACTACAGACTAATCGGTAACAAAATATCAGGGCACGTTTAATTTCGTATAATATCGACCTTTCGATTGCTGCCTGAAGTTCAATGTAAGTATTTTATTTATAACCATCGATCCCGTTAAGTGGTGGAATCGATAAGGTGTTTCGTAACTCTGTATTTGATAACTACTTTACTATCACGTGTTTACTGAAAGGGTGGGCAGAGAGGTTTTATTATGGACCTTTTAGCGGGTTTTATGTGGCTTCGATTATTATGCACTCTCTGGCTGCTGAAGGCCATAGTGTAACTAGCAGTCTCGATAAAGGTTATCGACTTTGTAATTGGCGATGTTGTGTATTTGGAGGTTAGTTTGATGTAGTCGCATCATATAGTACTTGGTATCATATATACCAATAAATTACTTTTGAAGGTCAGCGCTCAAGATTCGTGCCGATCTATCTCTTGTTTTAACTATGCAAAGGAAATTTTATGTGACAGGTATACACTCTTCTGGATAGAAAAGCATGCAAATCTCCTACAGGTCCTAAAATTGTCTCAACAATGATAAACAATACAAATTAATGCAACCATCCGTTTTACAGCAACACGTTTCGGAAAGGCATACAATCATAACTCAGCAATTAAGAGACACAACGGTAAAATACGGAAACGCCAATCAATTCAAAGGATTGCTCAAACGTCTTCTTCTAAGTAAACTACAACACAAATTTTAAGCAGAACTTAAAATTAACTAACGTTTGAGTATTCCCTGATATAAAGGGAAATAGAAAAACAGTTAGCTTCCCGAATAAAGGTTACAAGTCAACGCTCGTGCGGTCGGTTTATTACACCAATAAATTATTTATAACTTCGCTTCGTAGACCATAAGGTTCTAAGTGGATGTTAAACTGGTCTGCCGTGGTATATTTATGTAAGGAAAATTTTGGTGAAGCCGAACATGGTTTTTCTACGTTTCTTGAGGGTGTATCGTTTTAGGAAGATTAATGATGTCGAAGATAAGTTTGTGAATATGAAGTGAATGTTATCTTTTTGTTGCATTTGTGAACCTTTTTTTTGTAATATTATGTGGATCTGCAAAGTTATCGACTACATACCAACTAATATCCACCGGTTCTTTTGGAAATTTGGTTACCTACTTAAACTAATTAATAAATATAAATTAACTGATCTTTTTTATGTGCGCAATACACAACAAGGATCATTATTTTGGGAATGGCATTCCTTAACATTTTGAATTTTAAAATAATTATGAGAATAATTACTAATATTACATGCACAGCCATAAGGTTGATCATATTTGATTGAGTGCAAGGAAATGAATTCTCAATCTACATATATCTTTAGGCTTTTTATCCGTGTGTCTGAAGTAAACCCAGTAAAATGGTAGTCTAACATAAAAATAATAAAAAGCTGTGGTTGTTCTAAACAGTGATAAATAAGGCCACGCTCTGGATAGCCAATGTGGCGTTAAATGACACGCGACAGTCTCGGGACCTATCGATATAATTGTTAGAAGCATTTTTCCTGTTATCTGCAAGCGATAGGGAAATAAAGATGCAGTTTTTACTTTGGAAAGTGTCACTATCTTATTTAAAAAGATCTTATAATTAATAGGTTTTGGGATTTTGCTCTGGCTTATGATAAACATTCAGTTTCTAGTGTAATATAGCACGAAAATCTAAAAACTCACCCCATGGTTACTTTAAAAGAAAAGTTTTCACAGTTTTTTATATTTAACACAAAAATATTGTAGATATGCGATTATGTATTAAGGTTGGAATAACTATACAGATAGATTGGGAATACAGCATAGTGACTCAACAAAATTGTATCAATTTGTGTTAAGTAACCATTCCTGCTAATTATGAGTTCATGGCTACCCAATACCATAATACCCAATATGATTATGCAACTTGTTCACTGCAATTATAATGTCACGTCAAGGACGTATGGGTCACGTAAGCTTGTCAATGCATTTCCTCGACACGCAGACACCTGGTCATTGTAATGTCCAATGTTACTTTTCTAAGTTACATGTACCTGCCTTCTAAGTATAACTTTGACAAGTGAAGGAATGGAGAGTTCACCTGTGTACGCGCAAATGCTTGTGCACTATAATATGCCTTGCGCAGCTGGCTGATCTCCTTACAAGAGAACAGCTACCATAACCGACAATCGGCTAGGAGGACATTATCATCATGTATTTGACACGAATTGAGTAAAAGTGAAGAAAAACAGGCAAACAACCTGTTTACTTCACTTTTACTCCATTATCAAGAGGAAAATTGATGATTAAATGAGAAGAGGTATGTACCCTGTAGTAAAAAGGCTGATGATGATATCCGGTTTATGACTCGTTTCAGTAGGTTCAACAAGCGCTGATTTTCAGCTATTTCAGCAAATTCACAGAACGAAACCAGTTTGCACGACTTTATTTTATAAAATTACCTTCTAAATTGTTCTGTAGTACCTACTTTTCTGTCCAAATATGTAAGGTTTATTTGAATACATTACATACTCGTACATTCATTCCATGACCACTATTTTGTGAAAGTAGAATTCATAATTCACAGTTGTAGCAATGTTTTACACTCGAAAGCTTCTAAATTGCCTGTAACGTTGTGTAGTGACCACAAATTCGTAGTTAGATGAAACTAATCAGCAGTTTATAAATGAGTTGCAGTTTTTGGTCTATGCTCTGTTATAGCAGATGGCTTTGTTTGTGTTTTTAATATTGTATTAGCAAAAAGGCTTTTGATATTTGTTTACAGTCGCCTTAACTTCACTATGAGGAAGGAAGATAAACATTCTTGTGTTATACAAACAATAGGATTGAATTATATGTGATGAGAGTATTTTTTCGAAATAAGTACTTTTATCAAATAAAGTTTCGTTTATTGGCGAAAATACTTCCATTTATATTACCAAAATAAAGTTACCTAAAAATACTTTTTCTGCACTAAAAATACATTTTTGTGGCCAAACATTTTCCCGGTCTATCCTCTTTACCCCCAAATCATGGTCACCGTATAATCGTATATAATTTTTCCGCATGGGCGCGCGGTGTAGCCTCACGATCGATAGTTCCCACGACATCCGCTCGCTGTAATGAGTATGATGACGTCATTATTATAATTAAACACCTATATGTACACACGAATATGTATACTGACCTCACACCTTTTTTGTAGGAACAAATTCTGGGTATTTTGATCTGTATGCTGTGTTTTGACTTCTCGTTTTCGGTTCTTCAATACAGACAGAATTGTGTTGCTGGGGAGTTTGTTCCACCACTTCTTTTTCCCAGCAAAAACACATAGGAAGTGGTGATGGGCGGGCGTTTTGGGGCTGTCTTTTGTACATTTGACCTTCAAAAACTGCTGATTTTCAGCCTACTTTGAATAAACTGACTAAATGACTTTTGATTTTGATTCGTATGATACAAAAAACACAACAGTACAGTATAAATTCAGACCATTTTATGATATTTTTTCGGATGAAATAGACAAAGTCAGGCAGTGGATCTTTATATTTTATTCCAATTTATCATAGACCGACGAGTCAAAATGCGGCATTATAAACTTTACACATGCGTTCATTTTTTTTATGATGACCATAAGTCAAAATTAAAAATAGCTTAAAGCTATTTAGCTATTTTGATACATCGCTATTTAGCTTTATTTTAGCTATATAGCTTAAGGTTTATTTTCAGCATTCATCCATCGCGTAGCCGTCATGTTCAGTCATGAACAATGAATTTACAAATGTAGGCATGATTTCAGATTTCAACTATCATCTAAATTACAGTTTAGTTCTGCACTGCACTGCGGATTTTGATCAAAATTCATACCTTCGTACCAATTGTACGCATAATTTATAAATGCTACACAATTCTATAGGTACAAAGTTGGTACAGAGCTGGTACAAAGCTATTTCCCGTGTTACCAAACAACAAACAAGAAGTATTTCGTCTTAAATAAATGAAGTGCGTGGGAAGCATTTGTTTAAATTATTAAACAATTCGGTTTTGTTGGCGGAGTAACAAGTTCTGTGAGGGCGTGAATAGCTTTATTATTTAGTACTGCGTACATATAGTTTGCGTTTTTATGTCCGCTATAGAGGTCGTTTTTTTGTGAAGTTAGTGTAGATACTGCAGATTTCTGCTGGTAGTTGATAGTTTTGGTGCTAGGTAAGCTGATACTTGTTTTTTTTTGTGTTTTAAACATTCTGTATCTACGTAGGTACTTCGTTGCAATAATGAAAGATATTTTTGAACAAGGTAAGTAAAGTTGTCCGTTCATTTTGTAAAATTGCCAAAACAGACTTTACATTCTTATACATCATTGTTTCAAAAACGCGAACAGTCGAAAGCTTTTTCATTTATAAACGTCAGCACTTTATAAGTCCAACAGTAACAAGCAGTCGTCGGCATTTCAAGTGAAGTGGGACCTCGAGCCTGAGATCTTAGAGCGGCTCTCGATACGGTAAGGTTTTGTTGTTTGTGCCACATTGAGCGGGCCGCAATACTGCATTATTGAACGGCCACTACTTCTGATCTATTGTGGTCAGAGCTTAGCCGTTCAACATCTCGAGTTTGATCGGTTTATTGGTCGAGGGTTTAATCGAAACTGTGTTATATTCGCAACTGTTTTGAAATCTGGTTATTGTTGGGAAACTGTGTTTGTTTTTGTAAATGTCTGCTGTACAGAAATGAAACAAGACTAATGTTATCCCACAAGCGAGTAAAAACTTGTAGGGTCAACTATTTATTCCTACATCCCTCATCTTTTTTAGTAATCTGAATCTAAAAACCAAAATTAAATAAAAAAATCAATTTAAAATATTTTTTCCATTTCAAAACCATCCTAATCCCTAGGAAATAGACCATAATACTACTTACTTTGTGGTTACTAGAAAAAATGCAAATTCCCGTAGACCTATATACATCTAGAGGTGGCCAGTTTTCTATCGATCGTGTTCCCTCTAGATACAGGTGCTGCCGTGTTGGCGTCTTACCAAAACTCCTTTGTTACAATTTGGCCTGGCGGTTTTTAAATGCAGATTTTCTTCCAAAATGTCTCCCGTTTTGTTCCGCTTTGTTGGTGGATGTTTCATATTTAATAACCTGTTCTGTTGTTGGTAGCTTTAGTATTGGCATCTTAAAGGTAAATAAATGGTGCTGTATTTTAGTTTCTTTAAACTGTTGAAAATATGAAAGAAAATGTAACTATTTTTATGTGAATGCTTTGAAAAAGGTTATGAAGGTCTAATATTCCGAAAAAAAGGAGGAAGAAAAATAAGAAATTTAAATCAGTATTAATAGCATATCAATCAATAATAGTAAGAAACATATTACATCCCTCATATAAGAACACAGCGTGCAAATATTCCCAATAACCATTGACAAAATATCGCATATAACTCTATATGTCTATATGTATATATGTATACTGGTATGTATACTGGTATATACCTCATGTTTATTTCCATAAATACAGTTTAACTGTTCCCCGCACGTGCTTCCGATTTATGGCACTACTTCTTAGTATTTATTTCGTTGCACTACGATATATTTGTTCGGGGAAAACTTTTATGTGGTGATTCGTAGGTAATTCGTGAACACTGAAATACGGTTCATTTAAAATTTGTTTAGCTTAGAAAAAAAGTGTAGAGCAGAAGTCTACCAAATATTGACAATGTGTGTTTAAAATCATTATTTTATGGAATGTTAATGATAGGTGCCAGCAATTTTTGCATTACCTAATAATCAAGTCTAGGCAATGACAATTTTACAATTGTCATAAAATTAAAACTCTCTTTCTCTGCATTTAAAAAATAACGAATAGTACCTACAATCTGTTGAAGTGAGAACACAGAGTTATTTTTGAGAAATCGGTTAAAATATAGTAAGTATATAGTGATAGTTTGCAAGTGAACTACTATCTTAAATTACAATCCAAACAGCACATTTCCCGGTTTCGAGCGAGCAAATACTCTAAAATTCAAGCAGAGCCGAATTGAAATACAACATGTGTCTGTCATTCGTAGTTGTGGTCTGTTTCGACAGCGAAATCGATTCGAATGCCGACTAACGAGTATCGATAAAACCCGGGACACATTAGACGGATTTGCAGCATCGTTACCATTGCTCGATCAGTTTTAGACGTTATTTTTGTTAGTAGTATTGCGCCATTAATTTTACAGCGTTTTTTTGTAAGCCAATCTTTTATATAGATACGCTTTTTATACGCAAATGTTGTTGCATTGTAAAAAAAATATTTTTCACACAACATATTGGCTATTCGGTTTATGAATTCTGTTAAATCTTTTGTACCAAATAGGATTCAATAAATAAAAAAATGCTAGCAGAATATTGTTAACGAAAAATGTTTCACAACTAACAATGGAGTAGATTTATTGAAACGGTACTACGTGAAAATTCTAAAAAATAAATGCGTAAAATTATACCTATGCATATTTTTGAGTTACCAATGCCTCTCGACCCAGTTAGTGGCCCAGAAAATTAATTCAGAATGTCGAATAATTAAGGACCAATATGTTAGCTGGGTCCCTAAAGAGGCACCTTGTGAACCCGTTATCGGATATGTAATCTACATACCACCTGCGGAGAGCCAATCAGTCTTACAGTTCTCAACAAGCGGATTATCGGCCGGCATGTACCCAGGGACTGTTTTCAACAAAATTTAATAAAACCCAGTCATTTATAATGCTGAATGGCGTTTTATATCTTTTTTGCGTACTCTAATGTTCGGAACTGTCAAAAGTGGGGGCCCTGAAGTTAATTGATGTGTTTCAACCGAGGTGGTGAGTGAAAGCTTGGGTTCCGTAGCTGTCGACTCCATTGGGATATCAGTTTGAGAGTTGAGCACAAAATTCCTTCTCTTGCAGTTTTCCGTTTTTGAATATTCCTAAACAAAAGTTAGTGATGATACGATAAATTGGGGCTTTAGCTACGTTGGCTTAATATAGAGTTGGCTCAGACAATGACTAACAAACTGAGGAAGCTGTTTTCGTTTGTAGACTCAACAAAGTTTAGAGTTGCCGTGCGTCGTATCATTGATGCCAAGAACAACATGAATATCGACATCTGCTCTGTTAATGATACGAATCTAGTCTATTCACGTATTATATAATTAGATTTGTTGACGATATATTTTTTTTGTTACAATTCCAAGAATGTGTCGACATATGGTAAGTCTTGCGGTTGTACACTGTGATTTTAACCCTGTTCCGATCGAATCTTTCTATCGCTTTAAGATTTGATGTTAGAAAACATAAACCTAAAGCTTAAGCTAAAGGCTAAAGCTCTCTTTTTTTGTACATAATCTTTCAGCATTTCATGTGTCAAAAATGTATTTCTGTGTGCAATTAAGTACAAATATATAAAAAAAATGGCAAACCTTTCTATCGATTCATGAATCAGGATATAACGATACCCTATCATGGCCGGTTGGCAAATGACTGCAAGATATGTTTGCCAAAGGGAAACGAGTTGAATATCAGCTTCGTTAATTTCCGCACACCATATATTTGCTCGTTCTTCCACTAATGGTTATAGGAGATGGAATAATATACTTTTAGACATGTTTTATGTGTGAATATTTTACTTATGGTTGTGTAAAAACTATCGTTCGCTTTTGGACTCTTATAAGGGACACATAGGTATACATAGAATTAAAAAAAAATAGTTTTATACATTATGTTTCATACTATCTCAATTACTTTGAACATGTTTTTATAAACAAAAAAAAATATCAATTAATGTTAATCATCAGTTTATCATGTTGGCTTGGCTATGCTAATACCTTATTAAGAGCGTGTACGCTCGGCGCGCGATGTCAACTTTAGGTAATTCAACGCAAAAAACCGCGCAGACTAGCGTCGCGGCTGTGTGCGTGCCTATCATACTTCACGTATAGTCACACAAACCATTTTGATCCTTTCGAGTGAAATTGGTAGAACAAAAAATATATTATTTAGTAAATAGTTAATAGCGGGAAAATAGTGTAAGTCTATGGATGTCTAAAATATAAAAGCATGAAAATAAGTCGTTAATACTTACACTCTTTTGCAAAAAAATCGGGCACCTATGACAACCTTGGTTTTGAGGACTTTCTGTATATTACATACAATTTTCAACAGTACTAAATAGTCGACTGATGATTAATGACAATGTTAAGAGTTTCTGTATTTTAACCGATTTCAAAAAAAGAAAGGAGGAGGTTTCAATTAGATTGTTTTGTGATTGTTCTCAATTTGATTGTTCTCGATTTCTAAAAGACGCCTGGACCGATTTGAAAAATTGATTGTTTATATGAATGGTCCAGTCCATCCAGACCGAAAAATTGTGGTCAAATAACAACAATTGCCGGAAAGCCAAATATTGGTGAAGAGCTTGGGTTTACCATTGCAAATAAAGTTTTAAGTTATCTATCCTATATGCTTCAAAAGTTATTCGAGATCAAAAGTCAAAATTTGGGTACATCCAAAATGAAAAAAAAAAAATATAGCTCGATTGGTAACAGACATCTGCAATAAGTGATTTCTAGCCTAAGGAGTCCGCCATATTGGATTTAGACTCGCGACACATTTTTTTTCGAGTTATTCATAGCAAGCCCTTTCATTTGATACCCATATCGTAGGAATGCATTAAAAACATTTTTTTCTCCATCTTGGGTATACCGCCATATTGGATATAGAATCATACATTGTCATTAAAACTGAACATTCAAACAAAATTTCAACTCAATCGATAAAAAAAATATGCTTCAAAATTGAGCTTTAAATAAAATAGTAATGTATCAAGATTTGTTGGTCGCGCTTGAAATGTACTCTATTCTCGGTATCCACGGCAGAGGTTATTCACCCTACGCGATGTGACGGAGCGACACGTCCTCTCTCTGTGAAGCCTTGCGGCGGTCTGGTTTGAGTTGACTCGCGTGCAGCCTTTTATAGTAGTTTTTAAATAATTTATAAAAAAATAAAAACGAGAGATTAAATTATAATATAAAGTTTATGTTTTAAAGAAAGAGTTATATTACTATAGTAAATAATTGTTATATTAAATTAAGTAAGATAGATAGGTAAAAAAAGCCTTTGAAATTCACAATTTTTCACATTGTTAAAATATTTTTTTCTGAAAGATAGAGACCTAAATCAAAAAATGTTTTCAACTAACTATAGGCATGGGGATTTCGTCTATGAGTAAAAAAATAAATATGATTAGATTTGCCACTGTTTTCACATGAATTTAAGCTTCGAAATAGACGCTGAACGGGAATTTTATAAAACATCTGTTACGTTATAGGGGTTTTAAGTATTTAAACTACACAAATTGAAATTTATGTTCAATTAACTATATAGACAGTGAAATTACCTTGCGTTATTAAAAAATAACATAGTTATAGGATAAGTAGTTACTGAGAAACAGAGGTTTGAAAAGTACCATTTTAGGCCAAATGGCGCGCGGTTGACGTACACGCTCTTAAGTCTATGACCGTTCTCGAGTGATGTTCGCCACGTAACTTTTCTATCAATTTTCGTGCAAATAAAGTCAATGGAGTGTAAAATTGGAAACCTAGCGTATGACGGCCCGGTTATCTATCATACTTACGTTAGGACACTCTCTTATAAATTGATGTTATTATTTTTAAAGTCTTTAACAGTGTACCAACAGTCTAACATTAAGTAATCGCAGACTGCAGACTAAACAGTCGGCCGATAGTTGACCCTAAGGTGGTAAAAATTTTTTTTTTTAAAGAAGATCTTGATTCCAATCAAAATTTTCTGTCGGTCTGAATGTCTGATATTAGCTAAATAAAAAATAGTTATTATAGATATATAAATAGTTTGAGCAATGACTAAATACCAGAATGAAACAGTGTTTTGTACAAACTTAGTATATTACATAGGTCATGATTTTCCCTCAAAATACGGCAGTATTATTTCTATAGATGTCCCTTACAATGTTGGCAACACAGGGGACGGGTTCAGTCCCTTTTCGTGTGAAATCGCTGTCAATGTTTGTGTGAAAAAGGTTATTACTGAAGGTTTGTGCATGAATAGAGTTTGTTAAGATTTGTGAAGAGAGTGGTAAATAATAAAAGGATTATTAACTTACTCCATTTAACGATATTAAAAAATGTAAAGTATATGTACCTATTTCGGTAAATAAATGCCAAAAAATAATTTCCTAAACTCAAAACACAAATTCCGGTTTTAATAAGCAGAGCTCGATTTTCGAAAAAACAAAGTATATTCAGGCCAGGTTCGTAGATATTATGAGGAATGAAAAATCTTTCGTTATACTGTCCACCAGGCACACGGTCATATTTCCAAAATATTGCTACATAACCAGATTTCTCCTCAACGATGCACCATTTATTTGTCCAGTCCGAGTGCATATAAAAGCATTGCATTTTTCGCATAAGTGCAGTCGAATTTGTAAGAATTCCTCCGTATCGTCTGCGAGAGTCATTGCAAACTATTTCACTGGGTTGACCTGGATTTTTACCCAGATTTTTCAAACCAGGATATTTATTTTCTTAAATATTTCAACATGGTATATCTGAGGTTTCAGTACCTGGTAGAAAGTATTATATCAAAAGAATGAAATTATGTGTTCTAATGTTCTAGATTTTTGGAAAGCCGATGTTTAAAAGAGAAGGTTTCACTCGTGTCCCGTGGGAACTACTTGACGCAGCCGGATAAATACAAGACTTAGAATTTTGTAAGAGACCTTTCTGACAATAAATTTTTTTTTTTCAAATCGGATCTGAGATTAGATTAGACTACATACATAGGTATCTTATACGCTAGACTTAGACTAGTGTTAAACGAAGAAGGTTTCACCGGGAACATAGCCAATAATTAAAAAATGTATAAATATTTTATACAAACAAAAAATAATTTTCATTTTATCAACGAAGAAGTACGTGCGATGAAAGTCAAGCCCCTTCTCTCAGGGGAAAAATATAATACTAATTAATATTATTTGGACGACGTTCTTTATTTTTCTTGTTTATTATTTCCAGGGAATTGGGTCCAAATTATTTACTCGCTTAAGTTAAATAATACAATTTTTGAACCGGCTTACTTCAAATGGTAAATACTTAAAGATTGGTAAATTGGTTTATGATATTTAATATAATGATTTACTTTTAGGAATTACCTGCCATATGTCTGTATTCACCACGCATGATAAAATGACTAGATACTCACACACCAAATACATGTTATCAATGCACGTACCCATATAATTTAAATCACAAAAATATGCTATCGTCAAATCTAACGCAGACACGCAACATAATCCTCCAATCTACCGCATCATTGCACCTAATTTGGTCAACCAATCAGCATCGACTAATCAGTCGCAACTGCCAATACCAAACCATTCTAGCCAATCAAATTACACCGTTATTCCGCATAACTTATCTGCAGCACGTCTTCGAAGCGTCGTGTTCAATTAGCCAATACCATGCCAGCACCCTTTGATCCGCCATAATAGCGATCTGACGTTAGATAGAACTTGAAGAACGACCCAGTTCTATTGTTCGAAATTTGAATGGAGTTAGATATTACTTGTCGTTTGGTTTCAAGATCTATGTAGACTTGCCAATGGCTGTAAGATGTTCTTATGTTTTATGAAGGTTGAAACTGTGTGTCTTCGTCTACTAGTATATTATTACTAGTACATATTATTATCTTCCAGTGTGTGAGAACGATTGACCATAATTATTACTGTTGCTTTGTAAGGCTTTTACATCTTCTAAAGCCATCGCCAGTACAACTACGAGTATGTAGTAGTCAATGGTTTATAGTTATTTTGGGATGGATGCCCACACAATGCTTCAGCCTTAAAATATTGATGGTTTGACATCGGCTGGCTTTCCCTCTAATGTTTAAATATCATAGTTTGACAAAACAAAAGGATTAATTTCAAAGTATTTTTGCGTGATTACAGAGACCAAGTTTAGCACGTGGTCACTCAAGATAACACAAGACACGTAAATACGCACAGACAAGAGGTCTAATGACGTCATAGTACTCGGCGTATTCAGATGCGCTACAGAGCGCTGTACGCAGGCGTGGCGAGCGTGGGCGGGACGCGTATTATCCTGAGGCTTTACACTACATACGCCCTACGCGGCTATGTTTTATATGTAATATATCAATATGTCTTTAATTTAACACCATGTATTTTTTGTCATCATCATCCTCCGAGCCTTTTTCCCAACTATGTTGGGATCGGCTTCCAGTCTAACCGGGGGTAGCTGAGTAACAGCGTTTTACAAGGAGAAGAACCCAATGGGTTTCGTTTATTATTCTCGCTGTTATTAACATCATGGTATTTTCTTTTTGTGATATATTTTGTGCCAAATATGCATACTTATACATTTTTATCATCCACATCCATAGAATCATATTAGCGTATTACACGTTAAAGTGTATGTACCGGCTGTCAGTGAACATCTTCGGTAGTCGTTACGGGTAGTCAGAAGCCAGTATGTCTGACAACCAGTCTTACCTAGTGGTTGCTCAGGTAACTGGGTTGAGGAGGTCAGATAGGCAGTCGCTCCTTGTAAAGCACTGGTACTCAGCTGTATGCGGTTAGGTTGTAAGCCGACCCCAACATGATTGGGAAAAAGGCTGGGCAGATGATAATTTAATTTCCTTAACTGAAATTTTGTAGAGTCTAAAGTAAAATATTAATTTTCGATTTCCTTATACTATACTAGATCTGACTTCATAAATATCGACGAACCACAAATACACTCGAAGCCAGATTAAACGGGTCCGCGGAAGTTTATTTAAAGTCGAGGACACCGGCTTAAATGGACGACCCCACTAAGAAATTAGCTTGAGTCTACGACTGAAGTCCCGAAATTAAACGGCTTATTTTTACATCGGAACCGTTTTTTCCCCCAATTTTTTTTATGGTCCCGCAGAACTTGATTAAAAGTCCAGTAATTAAGTGAGTCGTTAAAAACAGGTTGTTTTTCAGAGCGCGGGGGCGAGATGACTGCGTACTATCCTTCGCTTTGTATCGGTAATCGTTCTTTTGTTTGGTGCCCGCAGTTTTCGTGGCCCGAGGTTTGACGTGCTCTGAACTTCACAATTAGCCCTTTAGACCTTTTGTACGGCATCCGTTGAAAAATGAAACGCCCTGTCTATGAGGCCAGTGAATTTTGCGAGTCTTTTTAAAAGTGTTCCAGAATGTTCGCTGTGTTGGGTAAAATACTTTTTTGTAGCAACCTTGGATGTTCTTTTTTTATTTTATCAATATCACATGCAATTATAGATTAAAAGATATCAATGGTTGCTGTTTAATAATTGAATTATTTAACCAAAGCTTTGAACCTGGTGACGTTTTAATTAAATTTCGAAGTTATTTTAATGTAGTAGTGGCTGTGTTCGGGTTTGTGGGAATATTAATTTACGGTCACTGCAGCGTTTAATTAGAATTTATAGTATGCATTCGTATCTATATGTAGTGCTGGCTAGTGCTTATGGGTAAATATTGGATCATAATTAGCGTCATCTTTAGCTACGAGTCTTCAAATTGCCATAACGTCTGGAAAAGGGAAGCTGAACTTTAATCATACGTGATTTTTAAGGTAGGTTAGCTACTTCTAGGTCTTGTAAAAATCTTTTTGGTGTCAACTACTTATATTTAATAATAACAGGTATGTTTTGCTTATTCACCTATCAGTTCCTACACAAACACATATTTATCATGTAACTGAAAAAAAGGTGAATAAAGGCCATTCACAAAAGCGTTATTCGTGACGCTAAATAAAATAAGTGGTATCATCATGAGAATTCTGCTCTGTCACGTTCACATTCAGGCCTCGTTCTTTCAAAGGATAATGTACCTTCATGCGAACAAAATACGGTTCAAATACGATTGGCTTTAAATGATTCCACCTTTCCTACCGGGTCCATGTTTGTAGTTCAGTTTTTGAATCGATTAATGGCTTTCTAATTATATGTTTGGATACTAAATGATTTGGGGATAAGAATTGGGGTTTTATTTCGTTTCTTTGAGTACCAGCGAACTATTGAAGCTTGTCGGTAAGATATGTATGTTAAATCATATAAGAAGTTTAAAACTGAAAAACGCAACATAGGCCACCTAGACCGCTGACGATCTGACAAAGGTCGAAGGCCGCTTCGAGGCTTTTTGGAAGAAAATGGGGGAAAACTGTTTTCAGTAGTGAACGTTCTATGGTTCAAATAATGATATTGGTAAAGATATAACATAAGAGAAAGAGACATCCATTTATTTTTGGTCTTAGGAAGACAAGAGGAAGACCCAAAAAGTTTTTAATGAACCTTTTAGAATGTATCCTATCCATACGTTGCAGCTTTCATTAAGCTCATGTTACCTCATTCTCAAGATCGAATTGAAGCAAACTTACAGTCGTTAATAGAGCGTTAATTCGTACAAGACGAACATCTGCTATCGAATCAGTCTCGAACTAGTTCCGTGCTGTGGCGTGTCGCAACTTGTTTACAATTTATCGACATCGACATGCTAGTGATGTAGAGTTCGCTAGTGTTTCTATGTTTCATTTGCCTTGAATCTGATGCACTTGTTAGGTTATTTTGAGTCTTGTTTTTAAACCACGACTCAAAAAGATGAGCGTTGTGATGAAGACTGCTGTGTGTGTCGTATATGTCTGTGGCACCGTTCTGTTAAACGACTAAACCGATTTGGATGCAATTTTTTTATGTAAGTTGGTGTAAATCATTCATTTGAATAATTTGCTTTAAGGATTAAGCTTCGTAACGAAGAACGTGGAGAGGAGCATTTTGATGAATATTAGATTATGAATTTAAATATCAGAAATCCCAATGGAGGATTTCAGTTTCAGTTCAATGACCTGAAAACTTTTGTTTCAATTCCCGTTCCACATACAATATATGTACTTATACAATAAATGCATGAAAACGTTGCATATACATATTGCTGTTGGCCTCAAAAAGGCACATCTGCCCTTTAATAAGATTTAATTCCATTGCATCACACAGCACTTTCAGAGCACGGTTCATTGAATTCCATTCGTTTCTGAACGACCTTTGTGCTCATTTCCGATAATATTTCCATTAATATTTAATTGTAAGTTTCAATTGGTTAACCAGTTTAATATTTGTGTTGTTTTTCGTTCTGTTTCAGCGTTAACAGCTCAGTAGTTTGTAGTTTTTCTTTCATTTTGTAATCATATTATGATGAAAACGCATTTGTATAAAAAAAAACATTAAAAAAAAATGCCGCGTATAGGGAGAGCAGAAGATAAGTATTACTTTCTCAACGTTGCTATGTTTTATATGTATTTAACTACTATTGGCCCTGTAGAGATACTCAACAATAAATACATAACCTAGTTACTGCACCCTTATATATCTTCTTTTCCACATTAGAAACGGATTGATTCCCCAAACTTTATTGTATGCTAGAAGCTCCGAAACTATTGAACCTGGAATTAGAAAATTCATACTAGTCCCGAGTAACAGGTTATTATTTTATTTATCGAAAGAAGTACCTTCTCCCGGTAAGCGGGTGAAACCGCGGGAAAACACATATGTAATTTAGTTGAACATAAAAACCAATCGAAATCTAAAAACCAATCTATCATACGAAATACACAAATTCAATTGTAAACCTATGCATTTGTAAACGGGGTATCTAATTCCCTTTAGCCTGCCGGAATGCGGGAGGGCGTTAGGCGGGCGTCATACAATTAGTGATC
Organism: Helicoverpa zea x Helicoverpa armigera; assembly: GCA_033682625.1. NCBI lineage: Eukaryota > Metazoa > Arthropoda > Insecta > Lepidoptera > Noctuidae > Helicoverpa > Helicoverpa zea x Helicoverpa armigera. Next base: position 7,809,431 of record JAWIIS010000011.1, read on the forward strand.
CAAGGGTGCGTGTACACGGTGCATGTAGCTGGAGCAAGTTAGCACGCTAGTGACCCGCGCGCCCGCAACAGAACACACGGGTGGGAAATGCTCGCTGTATCCGCACGTGTTTTTAAAATGCATGTAACCTGCGCATGTGCCTCAACATGCGCAAGCTACTTGCACCGTGTAGACGCACCCTTATTGCCTGGCTGATACAACCGTGCGTTGTATTTGCATAGTTTATCATTAGTACTAGGCTTAGAGCTTGTACGTGTATTGATGAATTGATTTAATTAAGACGAGGTAAGAGGCATGGATATGGGCAAAATGTACCTTATAATATATTATGTAGTTCAAGATAAGCCTGAAAATTACAAAATCCAGACTTTCTATATTTTATTACAGTTTTATCACTATTTTCATCTAAGCACACAACCAATATAATTTTAATTCATTGATTATACCGACGAATGTTTTTGAAACTAAACGGCGTCCGACATGACAAATTATTTTATGGGGAAGAATACAAACTTAGAAGAATACTAAAAACAAAAATTAAAATCTTGACTGTGTTAAGAATTTGATTAAGAGCCATTCCAAACATCTTTATCAAAACCATTATTATTACCTATAGGTACCTATATCTTACATAACGCACATTCCATCTGTCTAATGTTCTCCCAGTTCGATATAATTAGAAACAGATTAATGTTTTGTTTAAATTAATTACATTCGATTTGAGCAATTTATCTTCTTCGCCGACGCGTGCGCAGTTTCAATACGTATTGACATTATTTAGACTGCTCTTGTCTATGGTGGTTGCCTGTTTCTAACAGGCTTGGATCTTGGAATAGTTACTGTTAGTTTATGGTGTTTATTTACGTCTGTTTCTTATTGTAAATTGGTTCTTTTTTGAGTTTCGATTAAGCAGATAATCGTGAGTCATTTGGAAAATAAAAACCTACCACAGCTAAAAATATGAAACATTTGAAACATTATCTTACACAGAATATATAAATAAATACTTTAGGAATGTTGTTATAGACTCTAAAAATAAATTAATAATTTTGCAAAATAAAACAATTGACTATCTAATAGAGCATCAAAGCGAATTAAAAAAAAAAAAGAATTACTTAATTTAAAAACACACAACTCCAAATAAGCGTAAGCGACATTCTAGGGAAAAAAGGTTGAATAGCAAAAAATACAAATACCACAAACTTAATAGTTTTAATTTAACAAAGCTTTGATTCATTTACTCAAAGGAAACGTTTATTCTGTTTGCAGCTATAACATAGGAAGGAGTGCAAACAATAATATGATCACAGTGGAATTGTAGGGGATTTAGCTTTGTGGCTTTACTAACATTGATCGCGGTTTAGTGAGCTTAGTGCTGCTAAACTTTGGTTAAATGGCCTTTGTATGATGGTGATACATTAGTCTTTTTACTGTCCCACTGCAGGATACAGACCTCTTCTTATATCGAGAAGGCGGTTATCGGTGCACAAAATAAATAATATTTATTTAGAAAGTACATGTTATATAAAAAAGGTGCATTGGTACCTACTACCTTAACCTGGAATCAATCAATTGATACAGTATGAAATTAAGATTACCTCTTTTTGTAACAAACCATTGATTATATTATCCGAGGCTTATATTAACCTTTGACTTTTACGAAGTTTTTTAATCGAATTTTAAAGTTATCGTCTTCCTTACTCTTAGAACATTACAAGTAAGTGCTAAAGAAATTAATTCTATTAGCATCACATTACCCGCGCGTCCGGAGTTGCCTAACGTAAATGCGTGTAAACGGTAATCAACGTGATGATGTTTGCTATGAAAAAATATACCTTATGGACATTGAAGCTTAAGTGGTTTGGACAAACAAATCGTACAAGTTCACTTAGATTATATTAGCACATCGCCTTTAGTGCTAGAGACAATAAGGTGCATTTTCCCATGGCATATAATTTTATGTATCTATGTATAAGTTTATACCTGGGTATACCGCGTAGGATTACGGTAAACAGTAATTATTTTAAGCTTTATTAGGAGATTCTCAGTTAATGAGGTATTTGATATTTTGGCGGGGTGTCGAGTTTGATTGGGGATTTTGTCAAGATAATTTTGATTGTATTGTTTTAAATAGTTTTTTGGTGATTCAGGTCTTCATTTAAATAGAAGAAAATAGATATCTTACAAGTATCTTCTCTTATTTAGTGTTAAATTCCTACATATACAAATACATACCTATTCAATATATTGTAAATTAAATCTACATATTTACATAAATAGAAGTGATTTTTAATAGTGATCAAACATCAGTTACTAATCAGTACAACATATGTATATTAATCCCGCGCCCCTTGAGAACTTCCCCTGTAAAAATCTCTGACTAATAGACTGTCCAACACTAAAAGTGTTCTTCAGACTAGAGGATATACAAACAAACTCACCACCTTCATATTATTAGTAGATATTTCTCACCTCTATTTCTTCTCACGGCCTCGAAAGCGCTGAAATCCTAGTATCAGATAACCTTACACCCAGTCCTACATTCTGACGGCCAGATAATGTAACGACGAAGCCGTCATCGACACATTGAATACTATTCTTGTATGTACGTAAATATGTCTATATGTGTAACAAGAAAATTGAATAGGTATCTCGTTATTTACGATGCTCAGATGCCTTAAGACTTGGGACAGAACAGCCTAGGTTTTTGGGGAGAGGAGATTTGTCATGTAGGTTGGATATAAGATACAGAAATTCAAATTGAGAACCTCATTTTTGGGAAGTCGGTTAAAGAAATGAAAAATAGGTGTCGTTTTTAGGGTTCCGTAGCCAAAATGGCAAAAACGGAACCCTTATAGTTTCGTCATGTCCGTCTGTCCGTCTGTCCGTCTGTCCGTCTGTCCGTCTGTCACAGCCGATTTACTCGGAAACTATAAGTACTACAGTGATGAAATTTGATGGGAATATGTGTTGTATGAACCGCTACAAAAATATGACACTAAATAGTAAAAAAAAGAATTGGGGGTGGGGCCCCCCATACATGTAACTGAGGGATGAAATTTTTTTTTTCGATGTACATACCCGTGTGGGGTATCAATGGAAAGGTCTTTTCAAAAGATATAAAGTTTTCTAAAAAACATTTTTCTTAAAGTGAACGGTTTTTGAGATATCAGCTCTCAAAGTCGTAAAAAGTATGTCCCCCCCCCTCTATTTTTATAACTACGGGGTATAAAATTCTAAAAAAAATAGAGGTGATGCATGCTAATTAACTCTTTCAACGATTTTTGGTTTGATCAAAGTATCTCTTATAGTTTTTGTTTATATTTTTCTTAGTTCATGACAGCAGCATTAGGTTAGATTGCAGCACCTGAAAATCACAGAATATGTATTCAGAAACAGGTATATTAATGAAAGATCAGATAAAATAAAAAAAAAACCTTAAAGTAGATAAATACAAAACTTAAAAAGGCGTAAAAATATTCCTATCTTCCCAAATAAAAAAGACAGTACAATCGGTGTAAATCTTTCTAAGAAATGAAGAAAATTCGCGCAAGGAAATCAAAAGCCTTTTTAAAGTCGGGTCAAAGAAAAACTCGGTTCCTCTTTTTTTATTTGCGTAGGTAAATGTCCATTCAAAGTGGGTTTTTAAAATACGCGAATTAGATGTGGAAAGTTCTAGTCAAACCAAGTGCTTATTTTCTAGACGTTAAAAAGTTAAATGGGATAAACTAGGCTAAAGCAAAAGGAGAAGGCGATATGCAATGCAATTTGTTTTTTTAGGCAATTTTGAACTTTTCTTAGGCCACAAGGAAGTGTCTGACTGCATTTAGTGATAGGTTTTTGTTATTTTGTAAATTGATTAGATGGTATTTATTCGGATGTTGCAGTACCTGAATTTAGTTTCCGCTTGGTAAAAATATATTTTTATTGTTTTTTTTTTCACTAATGATTCTCAATACAGGAACTCTATAGGCACATTATCATAGTTCTTAACTAAGTATTCCATGTAGACATAGGTCCATGGATGGACTAGAAAAGTCTGGTTTTCACTGGATATATCTAGATAAAACCAGTGCAGCCGGGAGTAACATAAATAACGAGTAGATAAGAGCATCTAGACATTTGTTGGATGCAAGTTTGTCGGTTATTGTACCTCTTTAAATTGTAGTGGTTAAAGTACTTGTTAGTTGTCGACAGAAAGGTTAACAAATGTAGTATTTTGCTTTTGTACATTTTTAAAGTCTGTTATTTACTAAAGGCGTATAACAACAAAAGAATTTAAACAAAATATATGGGTCACTTATTACGGGTAGTCGATACCAGTACGTGTCAGACGTACCAGTCTTACCTAGGGGTATTTATAAGGTTGCCCAGGTAATTGTGTTGAGGAGATCAGATACTATCTGATACTGCCTATTAAGCAGTCGCTCCTTGTAAAACACTGGTATTCAGATGCATCCGGTTACACTGGAAGCATAACCAACATAGTCGTGAAAAGGCTGGGCTAAAATAAGGGCCAATTGTTCTCATTTATATCCTGTTATCCCGGTAGTAAATTGCAATTAACCAAACAGTTCACCACACTTGAACTAAAAACAATTCAATTTGGACGACTAAGTACTTTACTTATACTCGTAGATTTGCGCAAATATGTACTGAAACCATATTTGAGAAGGCCGCAGGAATTGAGAGAGATGCTTCCAAACTATTTGACAAGAACTTGGCTCTTGTTAAGAACTATTTACTTTTGGATGGGTTGGTCAAGGACCGCTAGCGGAATTCGAATACGAAATTCATATTTACATCTTTTACATGTACCTACCTATTTTACAAGAAGATATTAGTTTTTTTTTTACGTAGATACTCACATTAACGGTGGGGTTCACCAGGGTCAAGCTTGCGGGGGCTGCGGGATTGTTCGAAAGAGTTGTCGCGGTCCTGGTGCATATAGGGCTTAAGAACGAACATGGTGGGCTTAAATCAGGGGTAATTTTAAGATTTCCCATAAAAGAGATACCCACAACTTAAATCAGTAAATAAATGAAACGAAGATAGCTAATAAATCACAAGAACGAAGCAGACAACTTGACAAATTACAAAATTACTTATCACGTGATCAAAAGCGAACTTCGAGACGCACTCATAAATTAATCAACCGTCTCTCACAACTGTAGACTACAATCAGATTTTAAATCCTCGGAATACCTTCCAAGTTCAGCCTAATAATTTATTAAAATCGTAATTAAGGTACAAACTGCCAGTGAAAGGTTCCACCGTGGCAAAGGGCAGGATTTATCGTAGAACTGCTAATCCGGCTTAACTTACTCCTTTCAATTTTTGGCTAATTGTCGGCAATTAACGTTGTGGGCCCTTGAGCCTGTAGGGTTTTGTTGAAAGCCTCTTCAATCGATCCTCGCATCGATAGAGCCTTTATCGAGAAGGTATCGAGTGGTCTCTCATGGGTGAAAGTGATTCGTATCGTTGACTCAGTGTCTGATGTCCAAACAGAAAATCTATCATTGATCTCTCATATCGGGTGAGTGAGCTAATTTGGAAGTTTGTATTATGTATATAAGATTCATTTATATATATGTCTATGTATCTCCACTTAAATATAAGGTGCCTTTTTGGCTGTTGGGTAAAAATATTGTGATTTGCTTACTATATTATATATATCACTAAATTTTCAAAATCTACCACAGACATTAACATAATGAAAGTGACAACTTAAATGATTACGATTCGTTAGGCCAATCTTCCTTAAATAAACTTTTAAAAAATTACCTGTTTTATCAAAGTTAGAAGCTTCTAGGTATCTAAAAAGTTCTAGAATGTTCAGTAACTTAAAACTTACTCGATATACCTCTATACGAAGAGTTTACACGGCAAGAGTACGTAATCCTCACGCACTCTTCAGGATTCAACTTAGTGTCAGTGCTTTTAGACTTTGAACTTTAGGTTTTAGGACTTAAGCTTTAGTTTCAAGTGTTGTTTGTAGGTATAGGTAGCTATTAGGGCATGCAATACCGGTTAACCGGTTTCGTTTTTACCGGTAAATCGCCCATTTTTGTAAGTTTTAAATTACCGGTAAAAATAATATGAAACCGGTAATTTACCGGTTTTTACGTTTTTCTGATAAAATATAGCAATTGTTCATTTAACGTCAAATCTTTGTTATGTAGCCTGAATATAATGTAATGTTGCATACATTACGTATTGTAAGAGTGTTAAAATTGCTGTTTTTTAGGAAAAACTTGTGTGTCCTTAACTATCTCTAGGTTAGATACAAATCTTCTTTCTCATCTTAATTTATAAAATCTAAACAAATTGTATTCATTCGGTTATTCTGTTTTTCCTCATAGCTGTCAGCTCATACTAGGTACAAATGTAGCTAATGCTTATTTTACCTACTGTATGACCTTACTGAGCAAGGGCTTTTACTTCACCACCATGCGGAGAGCTCTGAGGACACGGTGGAGCACACAGTTCAGGTGTGCACTGCCTGGGAAGGGTACCGCCGTGTTGTCGTCGAGGCAATAGGCAGCGGCGACCTTTCGCATCCTTCCCTGGTTCAAGCCATGGTCCGGAGCTTGAGGGAATGGGAAACCGTCGCCTCCTTCTGCGATGCAGTCATGCTCGAGAAGGAGACGGCGGAGCGACTGCGAGTAGCACCTCTCATCCCAGCCGCTGTAGTGGACCAGGAAGACACCACGGGCGCCAAGGGTCGAGAGACGACTCCCGGCCATCGTAGGCGTCGGTCTGTGGGCGGTGAGTTCGGGTGGCTCATGGTTCCACAGTCTGCATAGACAACAGACCCGTGTCAGCGGCGCGCGTTGTTCCACGGGGTCCTCAGGGAGATGTCAGCAAACCCAGTGGGGCCCAGCAGGGCTAAGGCCTGCCGGGGCCGCGGGATTGTTCGAAAGAGTTACCGTGACCCTAAACGCTTACTAAAAAACATGGGTTTTAGACAGAAAGAGTCTGTCATTTGATGATTTACCATAAAAAAGGGCTTTCACTTCAATGGAAAATATATTTTTTATGGTAATTCTTAGCGTTTATTCCGTCTTGTGACGGGGTCGGCTTTCCGTATCTTCCTTCTTCCACTTCGCTCTATCCTCCTGAATAGACATCTTCCTCTTCGAGTTCGCAGATTTTCATGTCATTCATTACGACACTCAACCACCACGGTTTCGGCCTGCCTTTGCGCCTTTGACCGGGTATATTGAGATTGAGTATCACATTCACACTGCCGATGTCCTCAGGTATCACTCCTTTTTACATGTCCGTACCATCGCAGCCGTTTCTCTTGCATTTTGTCGGCGACATCGCGTACGGATGGTACTGATATGTTTTTTGTTACGGCCCACGTCACAAAAAACGTTTACCACCTTATACTTTGCATATTTATTTAGTTTTTGCTTTAAGACTACCCAATCTTATTGTTATAATGTCACATTTTAAAAAAATTACAAAATTTACCGGTTTACCGGTTTACCGGTAAAAATATTTTTATTACCGATTTTTTACCGGTAATTTTTGTTTTACCGAAATTGCATGCCCTAGTAGCTATCGAGTTGGGGATAACTTTTGAGCTTCATCAATTGATTGAACTTATCGAATTGATTCATTTATAACGTAGTAGATGTGCCCCGTCGTTCTACCCGCGTTCCGATGAAACTACTTCACATAACCGGCTTCAAAGTACCCAAATCAAGTCATTTATTCATGTTACTAAATACGTATCACAAGAAAACTGTGACATGTCAATATTTTATATCTTTCCTCAGGCTCTAAACGGTCAAAAATAAAGTTAATATTACTAGATGGTGAGCGTAAAATTCTACTAAGAGTGTTTACACGTGGACATTACTATCAATCCATTGCTCATTACTCATTTATTTTCGTAAAACAGTTATAAAAATAGTTCACATTTCCCATTAATTTATAATTTACGTGAAATATCTGTGAAACCTACACCAGCTAATCATCATGGCCGTAGGTATTTATCTGATTTACAACCCTGCGTGACTACGAACATTCCTCAAAAGTGATTTTATTGCCACTTCTCCTCATTTAAATATCGACTTTAAAACCAGAACGTTAGAGTCCATTTTATAACGGGTGTAATGTGAAATGTTGTCATGTTTATGCTGAATAACCCTGGAATTAGGAATGGCCAAACTAATCAAAAGACCATTATTAATTCGTTGTAGCGAAGACTTATTTTTTTATAGATATGATTGTTGTTTAGTTATTGGAATTTTAGTTTATGTCTTCCGTTTACACCTTTAAAAAGTTTTCTAAGTGGAAAATGACAAAATCAATAAACATATAAGTGTTATAATGAAATAAATTAAGTAGGAAATAAACAAACGATGTGCTGATGTAAAGGTAATTATTCTTCATGACCTATTTCTGACTACTGAAAACGTCATAGGATAATTGTCATCCTAATTCAAAGTTTTAACATTGCCGAAACAAAAGCAAATATAGACAAGATTGAATCACAAATGAATAACACAGTCAAAGATACCGCATGCTGAAACAAAGCCAAATTGATAGCAAATTAGACGTATTTTTCATCCCAACCAACAGCATTTGAATGAAGTACCTACAAAACATGTATAAAAACAAAAACTTGGCTCCCAATACAAATACAAAAAAATCTGAAATTCCGGAACAGCTAACTATGGAGCCCCTTCATAAAACGAGCGGGAAGATTAATGTGACCTTGTATCGGCCTTATTAAAATACGATTAAAGAGAATTCAAAAACTACTAAGACAAACAGAGACTGAGACAGATTTTGATCAAATGTGGTTTTGATGGAGCTGCAGCCGTTTCAGAGAAACTGGTAAACGAACCTAAAAAATACCAAATTAATATTGAAGATCTCCTCCTTTTTGGAAGTCGGTTAAAAAGGGAGCTTTAATTTACCGGGTCCCGGGGCCTTGGTAACAGATCCCAGGCAATAGTTAGGTAACATTTTGGTTAAAAGTTGATCAAATAGCTTGAATGTGGCTAGTTGCCAGTTTTCTCCGTTTTTATTACGAAGTCATATAAAAATGCACATAGTTTAAATTATGCTTTAGTATGAACCTTGGCCGAGTATAATAGTCTTTGTATAAAATTATGTAAAATTGGAAACTGGGTATACTTTGTTTTACTAAATTATATACCTTCTGTCGGTTACTGGGATAGAAAATAAATGCAAGGTTGTCATTATTAAAATGATATGACGTCATGACAGAAGTCAGAAATCTTAGTCTTTTGCCTGGTCTAATATGTATATCAGACAATAGATTTTAAAGTATAGACTGCGAAAAAAAAACCGAAACCTTCATATTTTAAGCGTTTCATACAGTGTAGCGCCTGTCAACTTATGGTTGGTTTAGCTTGTAATATGCGTAGACATTTTCTTTGCTTCATTAAAAAGGGTTCTATATTTTATAAGCTGTTCAAATAAATAAACTACATATTTAAGTATACCTACATAGGTACTCAAAGTTTACCTCCACTACATGGCTACACAAGTGAGACAGCTAAGAACTTTACCCTTTAATAAACTTGTCTACTTAGCAACTTACATAACGTAAGCAAATATCGAGGCTATTATTAGCCTTGACATTCATAGTTGCTCGATAATGTCTTGTTGGTACTTCTGTCATTGAATATGAAGTCTTATGAGCTTTTTATTAGAATTGAATTTCAATATTGGAAAAAAGGGACTGGTTCGTTTTGATTTTTTGAAAGAATGGTTGTTTCCAACGGTTTCTCTTGCATCACAAGAAAAGTACTTCATATACCCTGATAAAGTGTCTTTGTGTTATTCTTATGTAGGTACTTACAAGGTAAACTTTCATCAAAATACGTTTAGTAGTTTTGTGTACAAGAATAAAAAACATCCCAACTTTCACGTTCATTCTATTAATGCATGTCCATATTGTCCATATTTAAGGATATTCTTAATGTCTAGAATCAGTTCTTTTTGTCTAGCTGTATGTGATAGTAACGACAGATTCCACGCTTTACTAACTTCAATCGGCTAAGACCTTCCATCATCAAAGCATTACAAAAAACTCACATTTTCCTGTCAAGATTTTCAGTAACTTTTAAGAAATTTCAGTTCAATATCAAAGCTTTATACACCTCAATCGCACCGCGGCTTCAAAGCTAAGTTAGATAAAGGTACGTACCGATGATCGACTAATCCCGGTCCCGTGTGAGTGCACCTCAAACAACACTCAGGCTCACGCGATCGGCTTCGACTTCACTTACGACTTACATTTGCGGCTTCCAGTCTTGCCGGCAAATGCTTTTATATTATTTGCAGTTTGGCATTTGTTTCATGTCTGATTTTTGTTTTAAAGTCGTTTCTAATAATATTATCAAAGCAACAAGGTGTTTATAGGACTTCAAGACATGGAGTTATATAAATGTACATTATCGTAATATAGTTTTTGATTTCTGTATGTGTGATGGAGCTCTGATATTCATCATCATCATCATCATCATCAGCCTATCGCAGTCCACTGCTGGACATAGGCCTCTCCAAGTGCAAGCCACTGAGATCTATTTTCGGCTTCTCGCATCCAGCTCTGATATTATTAAGATTAAATATGTTTTCACGTTATTTTGTAATGCACGTTGAAGCTTATTCATATTTTTCCAATATTAGATATTCATTGAACTGGGTCGTATGACATAATAATATTTGAGAGTGCATATCCACGGCGTATATCTTTTCTACCGTCAGCTTGCAGACCAAATTCTGTGTTTTCTTTATAATTGTAATGTAACGACTGTAATGAATGGTTGACTGGTAAGGCTCGCATTAAGCTCGCCAATGTACATTTTTTTTTGGTTCATGAAGTTTAAATAAATAAGAAGATTACTTAGAAAGCAAAAAACTTACCCAAAACATTTGAACACTATTGAACATATTACTGATCTATCGAGTGTCAAATGACACCTTTCTTTGAGTGAAACTTTGGTCATAAATCATAATACAAACGTGAATGACCGGCGGAACAAGTGTGCCGAACTTTATTATCTATGTTTGCAATGCAAAATGTGGATGTGAAAGACTGTACCAGTTGCGTTTCTTTTTATTTACATACTAGTTTTCGGCATTTAAAGTTCTTGAGATTAACGGGTACTAAAAAAATCACAATAGGAAAGAAAAAACTGTAGGTATCATCATCATCCTCATTGGCCACAGAGCATCTTGGTCAGATGATTGTGGCAGTGCTTGTCTAAGCGGTTATTAGTGCCGCAACCAGTTTCTTTTATGGCTAAATAAGCCAATAGCAGCACGACACTTCTTGCCGCATTTGTCGCAGGTGAAGCGCGGGTCATCCACGGGCGCACCAGTAAATAGGTATAGAGATATACATAAATCAAAAAGATTTCTTTCGATACATAATTTTATTTCCCCTTTAACGACACCCACGAGACGTGTGCAGAAATCCGGTACAATGAAAAATTTAATATTCATTTTTGAATCTATTGCATTCTGATCAAACAGCTTTACATAAAAAATTATTGCTTTTACGAGATTCTACGTAAAAGTCTTAAAAAGTCAAGCTTTAAGACAATGTATTAAAATTCATGCAACGGTGAATACTTTCAATTTTGTCGTGGCAAATCGAATATAAAAATGAAATTGAGTTACGTTTGCTTAAGGAATATTCATTTAAGCGCATTCCGCTCCGTTCGAAGATATTTCAATAACGAAGATAAGTTTCACCTGGTTCGTTTATTAATATTGCGCTTGAGATTGAAGTTTCCTTCTTCTCAACATTTAGCGAGCATTTACTGAGCAACTGATGATTGTCACAACTGGTGATCTTTATTCATTGGTAGGTATGCACATGTTAATTGTTGTTATGTCATCATTTAGACTTTTCCCAACTATGTTCGGGTCAGCTCCCAGCCTAACCGGATTCAGCTGAGCAGCAGTGTTGTTTTTATTGTTATTATATTATGTACCTATCATAATAATTAATTGATATTATATGCACAATTGTATTTAACTTCCACGCTTTAGTTAAAGGAATGAAGAATTTTAATCAATTTATTAATAGATATTTGTTATTACACACAACTAACATTATTTTATTGTTTGCTTGAATGAGCTGATTTCAGAAGTAATTTTTATCCGGGTGTCGGAAAACTACGGGGTACGACAAGCTAGTTCTTATATTCTAGTTATCTATAAATTAGAATTTATAGTGAAACACGTTGAATTCCTATCTCCGAGTGATCTCGTAACGTGAGGGTGACAGTTAGACGCTGTCACCTTTTCATTCTGATTCAATGGAGCCCTTTCCCACACTAGGTACAGCTTAGATTAAGGTCAGCACTTATAATGGAAGATACTTAGTTCACAACACGAGCTAATTTAAAATTTAAAGTGAACTATTTTTTTTGTTTTCACGCCAATATCAATAGTTGAGTATTTTAGTAAAAAAAAGCAATGTTCATTTTTGGAAAATATGTAATTAAAATTGCTTATTATAATTTGTTGTGTTGATGAATCACAAGAATGAAAATTCACACGCCTATTTATTGAAAAGGTTTAAGAAAAACAAAACTACGTATTACTTATGGTTATGTACAATTTTCACAAAGCTCGTGAACTAAGAGGGTTGCTATGTACATCAACGCTATATTGCTCATATGCTATGACAAGCAAGGATCCCATAAAATCATGGGAGCCGTATACCCTTTTAGCAAAATATAAAGAAAGAATTTATGTAGGTAACAAAGGTTGATAAGTGTTTTATTAAATTCTTCAGAATACAAATAATTATATTCATATTTTTAAAATATAATGTCCTTTTGAAAAAAAGTAATGACAAGAGTTTTCCGCTGTTTCATCCAGTTTATGATACACTTTGATATAAAAAACCTACTCATTTACACAGACTGCAAGCTTCCCTTCACACCCATTTAAATAAACTATAGATACAATTATTTCATTGTAAAATACAAACAAATAAAGCCAACCTATATCCAATAGAATTTTCTAGAACCATCTTCCAAGCCTCCCAGACACCATAACTCCCATACAATTAAGGTCATGACACGTAATCAGACGCGCGTGTCTCCGAGGCACGTAGGCCTCCGCCCCTTGACACCACGCGAGTGTAGGGCTCTCGTGCCGGCTCGAGAGTCAACACTCTGCGTCGGCAAATACCCGCGAAATTCCTTTTGTTTGATGCGATGGGAGATAAAAGGAAAAGTAGTGAAGGGTTTTGTGAGCAGTGATGGGGAATTTGGTGTTTTTTGGGTGAAAGGCTATATTAGATATTGTTATAGTTCTTTATTTCTTATTGTGATCTCATGTTAAAACGCAGCAAAATCCAAAAAAGTTTCCTCTTTATTAAATTAGTATAGAAAGAAGTATAGATAAGTCAATTTCTTTTGAATGTCTGTTATACGAGGATTTTTTTAGGTTTCAACTATGTACGATGAAGCATGAGGTTTGATCCTCAAGTTGTTTTCCCAGTAGTAGCAAAAATCTTGAACATAGTTGACGAAAAGAGGGTGACCTACCTACCTGGGTAATCCTTTGGAAAAAACCCAAGTGAGAACTTATATTTGTACAAAAACTTCAAACAAAAATGTCCAACAAATCCCTCAAAGCTTGCACACCATACTGCAGAGTACTAGCGGTTTTAATTCCAGCACATTCTGACACAGACACCGGCGGAATGAAACCGCATTCAAGTCTGTTACACTGACAACTCAAATAATACGCGTTACAAAGAATAATCATCATATTCTGCAGTTGGCACTGCTAGAAGCTTTATTAAATGCTGTTATTCTACCTCCGTGCTGAGCTGAGTGAGCTCACAAACATGTTCCATGTTCCTTAATTCGGGAATATTTGCCGAGCTGTGATAATGTGTACTACGGTTTAAACTGCTACGACGTAGTACTGTCGCCGCTACGTCATAGCTACGGTCGTAGCACAGCTGAATGTGACGTCATTATTTGTGTTATTGCATTCTGTGGAGTATTTAGTTGTCTCTTTTAGTAAATTAAATGCACGTTTTCCGTATTAAAATGTCCTGTTAAATCACTGTGTAGTTCTTGGGTTTTAATTATGTTGCAAATATTCTCTTCTACGAGTTATTTTATAGCACTTTGTGCTCAAATCAAAGTTACCCTTGAGCGCTCATTAATCAAAGCGGCTAAACAGCCAGATTCATACATAAATAGAGGATATTAACTCTCAGATACCTCATGATGAATAGCCGGAGACGCCACAAAACAAATGAACGTTTGTTACTAATTTCGTATTCAGATTCACTCGGGATTTTAGATACGAAGAGATTTGTGATTTGGTAATTAATTTGTTCGCTTAAATCGGATTAAGAGATATTAGACTTTATCATTTTCCGAGTAAACAGATAATAAATCTTTATCATCATCAGCCTGTTTTATTTCTCAGATAATACTTAAAAATGTGGTGTTTGGAGTCCCTGAAAAGCAGCTTTTAATTTTTTTAATGCTTTTTAAGTGCTTATTAATTGCATCATGTGCGTTATTTTTTTGTAAAACTGACTGAATTACTAATTGAATGGACTGAATTAGACGTATTTTAAAATAGACAGGACTATCAGATTCCAGGCTACTCTTTGTCCCGGTGTATATAACTTTATCTTATGTGTTAAATCAACATTTTTCTACCCATTTTTTAATCCCTATTCCCTATTCCCTAGAGACATTTTGATTTCTCATTGAAAGATTGTTGTTTGAAGTTTATTCATCTTGATTAATATATTATGCGTTACAATAGACTTTGCGATGAAACTGAGGAATCATTTCGAATTCAAAACGAAACGCCTTTCAAAGGGTTTCAATTATGTGAATTGTTTTTGAAAGTTTAGTTCGTTACTGTGGATTGAAGGTGGGAATATGGATACTTTTAAGCTTGATTAAATAGTGGGAATCTACAGGAACTGAATATTATATATGTAATTTCATTTTTGTGCCTAATTGTGCAACGCAATGAAAGTATGGGTAATAATTATAACACAGCTTATCCGATTGTGATGAAACTTATTTGAGAACCACCGCTGGAAAACCGACTTATATATAAAAAAAACTGCACCCAAATTATTTTATCCATTTAAAACCTACAGTGCCGTGATTGGTTGGTTGTATTCGCGATTTTACAACTATCGAATGTCTAATTGTCTTCCATGGCGAACAAATAAACATTTTAATCCAAACAGTCACCAAATACTCGTATTTTAATCCGGTATAATATTAACAAATATTACTAATACTATGTAGTTAGTAATATTGTGGGGAGCGATTCAATATGAGCCGACTGTTTGAGCTAGACCGCAGCTTATTTGCGGTTATTGAACGCTTATAATAACAAGACTGGTTTAACGTTTAGCTGTGTATATGATACTTAGTGTGGTGGTGATTTTATTTGACGAATAAAGGCTTGTAGTTTACCCGTTTTGTCGTGAAAAGTGTTATTCTGAACTACACTTTTGAGAAAAAATATTTTTTATAAATATATAATCAAATGGGCTTACCACTGCTAGATATTTCTGGATTTAACAACTGTTTCTTATATTTATATTTTGTTGATAAGACTGCAAAACTATTTTACTTGAAAAAACCTGAAACACTCTACTTTTATATATTTGTATGACGCTAAATAGCCTCTTATTTACTTCCTGATAGTCACAAAAATACATCCTTATAACAACCACATAATATTATTATAACATACAGGTTCATATTAAGCTGATTCCCAATAACCGTATTATCCAATCATACGCAATGCTTCGGCGAACATCGGCAATTTTCGGCAATGTTCGGCATTGTTCGGCTAAAACAGCCTAAGTCACGGAGTGTCATGTTATCGGCAAATTGATCGGAAAGTGTCGGCAGTAAGTGACTGCTGTTTACGATAACGTTAGCCCTTTTAATACCCATCTTTTTTTACCCCTTTTTTCTATAAAATATATATCAGGGCAAGATTGGATGCAAGCGGAGGCAAAATTACAAGTTAAAGGGTTGTAAACCCATTTTATGGGTCATTAGCGGGATATCTTAATAAGGTGATCTTCACACTGCCCCGCATCACGCTGCATCTTGCGTGTCGACGCACCTACGCGCGTTCCTGCGGGAGTGCAGATCTGCAACATCGTGCGGGTTTTTCACGCACTCACGCGCGTAGGTGCGTTTTGTAAATTCACGCACGGCGGCTTCCATTTTCAAATATACACGTCACGCCCATTCAAAATCACGCGCGTCACTGCGGGATCAGTGTGCCATACCTTGCGTTTCGCCCCGCATCAACGCGCGGGGGTGCGTTTTTCTCCGCATGTATGTGCGTGATCCGCATGAACGCGCGTGGATGCATTTTCAGTGTGTTGGACTATGCGTGTTTTCCATACAAACGGAGATATTTCCATACAACGGGAAAAAAACGCATCCACGCACTACGCTGCATCATGCGGGGCAGTGTGATAATCGCCTATAAGATTCTAGTAAAACTACTTGAGTTTACCCTGCTTGTGATATTCATTAAAAAAGTTTCAAAATATTGGCACCACGGTGCTTGAAAACTATGATAAGAAAAAAGTAGCTTCAACGAGCCGAAAATACTGTATCAATCCCAAAATAAACTAAATAAAATCGATTTCAAAATCATGCTTATCCCGTACAACGTACACCAGAGCAACTGCAAGTCACTTCCCATTATTAATACTAATTATAAACTAAACACATACGTATTAATCCAATTAAGCTTATACGTGGCCAGCGGGGCGCCGGGCGAGCTTATCTTCCGACAAAGCTGGGCAAACACTGGCCCGGTATTATATGGCAAATGGCAAATTGATTGGCCGCACAATGGAGATACATTTGATTGCCTTTATATACGAGTAGATGCGATTATTTCTGCCTCGTGTACCATTTATTGGCGATTTTGTTTTAGTGGCTTGTTTTTCTGTAAGGTGTTATTGGCTGTGTCTTTTGGTGATTAACTTAAGGAGTTGATTTTCTAGAGTGATTTAAGGGATTTTGAAAGTGTATTTGCTGTGATGATTTAAGGGATTTTGATCCCCTTCTGTTTCCCAACTTATTGAGTAGGTTGACTATAAAGAACGTATTCCAATGTCTCCGATAGACCTAGGACGGCCTTGTTAAGAATATAGGTATTAGGACCATGTTAGGTAGACGAGCAGCCATATTTAAACAACATTTGTATACGAAAACAAAGTAGTATATACATACAATGTGTATACTGTTATCATTGCGAGCCATAGAAGCGATTCAAGTCGAGAGGCAATTTATCAGAACCAGAAAGATAAATGCAGATCGTTTTCCCAAAAGTATCACTGAACCAGCCCACTAATTTCAATTAACCAAATCCGAATCATTCCGAACCAAATCGGTAGCGATTTTTCACACCAACAAAACCTTTTCCTTCCCAGCTTCGCAGTATATATGAAGATGTCTAGTCTAAATACAATCCGTTTTATGCTCCTTTTGTGGACGTATTTCGTCCGTAAATCAGTCTATTAACGTCCGTTTTATGGGCGTAAATCTCGTCCGCGTAATATGTGAAATTTACGCCACTGTTGATGGCAGGTAAGAGGAGTAGGGGCCAATAAAAAGTAATAAGGTTTTATTGTGGTGTTATTAATAGGAATGCTATGGTTTAAGGTACGGGAGATGGTAATTAATACAGGTAATAGATACATGCTGTTGGTTGGCTATTACTTTGCGGCAATCGATAATAATATGGGTTAAAGTATGAAATTGCCGATTTGTACTGAAAACCTAAATTGTATTTTTTTTTAATTTTTAACAAACTTATTTAATCAAAATAGTTGCCATTATTATCTATACATTGCGGTCATCTAATAAGAAGGTCATTTATGCCTTTACGATAGAACTCTGAGGATCTAGACTGCACAAACAGTGTGAAAGAATTTTGTTCTGCCTCCTGGGAAGAAACTTCTTGTGACGTAGATAATTGTCCAAATCACAAAAAAAAATGGTCGTCCGTTAGAGCAAGGTCTGGCGAATATGGAGGAAGACGAATAGTTTCCAACTGCAGTTCCTGAAGAGTTAAAACGGTTTATTTTGCTGTATGAGGCCTCGCGTTGTCATGGAGCAATAGCGGTGAAGGTCGATTCATGAGTCGTGGCTGTTTTACTGCTAATTTTTTCAACATTATTCGGTGTTCGGCTGGGTATCTGGGTAGTTTGACTAGGATCGGCGTTCACCGTCTCTCTTAATTTCTCGTTAATCACCTGTCAGGCGGTCTTTCTCATGGCTCGTTCTTCAAGTCGAAGTTTCCACCACGAAAGCGTTTAATCCAAAATCGCACGGCGCGTTCTTTAGCAGACACCTCTTCAAATGCAGCATTGATATTGCGGGCTGTTTCTGCCGTTCAATCCCGCGTCGGAACTCATATTCAAAAATTACTCAAATTTTCGCAGTATCCATCTTTCTTGTTTAAGTTGAATAACAAAAACAATTGAACATCGATAATCAAATGTTTCACATTTTTTAAAAGAAAAACATCACAGAAACCACGTGAAAAAAGTTCCATTCGAAAACCTCAAACCATGAAGACTCTATGGCAATTCAAAAACCTACTAGAATAAAACGGCAATTTCATACTTTAACCCCTAATATTATACTTACGTACTTTTTTATATTTTTTAGTAAATTGTCATAGTTTTTTATAAGTGTATCTTTTGTAAATAAAAATTTGATGTTTTTTTTAAGAATATTGTAGAGGATATGTTTGATCATTTAATAACTCACATGAAACACGTATACACAGTCTAATATGTTACAAGATTGGTGTCAACATTTGCCTATTACCTAACCTTGTTATTTGCAAGACAATAACACTACCACACAAAAATACAAAAAATCATTCATATAAATGCCAGATTTACAAAATAAACAGGTAAACCAAAGCTCACAAAACCATAGGAAGAAATAAACCGTATTTGCATATTTAGCGGCCTACAGTAAATAAATTCATGACATATTTGTAAAACAAAACACTTAATTTAATTAGGATAACATCATGGTTTAATTTGTGGCTGCAATTAGCACTGATCATTTTAGTACCACAGGTATAATCGGATTGAAACAATTGTACCTATGTCTAATTCGTTTAATTGAAATGTATTCTGTGAGGTGCGTTTTACATACATTTTTAAGTAGTTTATTTTTATTTGATATTACTTAGATATTTTTTATATGGATGTTCTTTAGAATATATTTCTCCCTACTTATGTAACTACCTATTTCATTCCTATCTATCCTATAGTATAAGACTTCGGACCTATATTATTCCAACTGAAATATTAAACATCGTTGCTGTAGTACTTATAGCCAAAGATTGTGGGGTCTAGTCTAGTAAAGTGATAAAACTATTTATTTACAACATTTGCAAGTTTTTTCTTTTAGCTATGCCTCCTGCAATATCTACAAAATCAACCCCAAAACATTTCAAATATCACCACTATCTATCAAACCCAACAAACACACAAAAAATCTAAAACAACAAGACAAAAAATGTCATTTCCATAAGCGAATGCAGAAGGTACGAACTTTTCTCTCTGTGTAAAATACTTGGTGCGAGCACAATAGCACAACGATGATACCTGTCTATGTATCTGTACCAGTTGTACCTATACCTTTGTACCACTTGTACAGTCAACTTCAGATCAGTGGTAACAGTTTTATAGGAAAATCGTACTTATTACTATTGAGTTAAGGTGCATGACAGTTACCACTGATGTGCGGTCTACTGTACCTACGCCTTTGTACCAGGGATGACGTCATCGGTCTATGAACTATGATTGCTAGATAGTGCAGACGATCCTAGACTTGTTTGTGGTATATTTTTAATCAAGACGCTTCTAGTAAGTTTTGAAGTAGTTCTTTGTTTTTATTTGTGTTGGGATTGGAGTTGGGTGAAGGAGTGTAAGTTGTGGTGTTATTTATTTTATGGGTGAAGGTTTGGTATTAGAAGAATGTAATAAATGAAAAGTCAAAATTAACATAGCATATGTATGTAGCATATTATATCATCCTCAATGAGTTTTTTTTTTTTTTAACAAAGCATAATAGGTTTAGAACATATGAATGCCAAAAGAGAGACGTATACCAAGTACTCAATTAGATATTGGATTTGCAAACTGTCCTCCAAATAAGTGTAGGAAAAATACAGATAAAGGTGTAGGACGCGAAGGTGCCACTAATGGAATTGCGGCGAGTACCCTCCAGTATGTAGGTACACGATTTCATAGCAAACAGCCGAGAGCTCGTACAATATTCATCCGGTTTAAGCCGCGGGGAGGAGATAAAGTAACTCTTAAAAACACTTTCATAACTTCAATTCATCCGCTGTAGTACCGCCTAGGCTCTGCGGCTGTTTTGCACTTTTATTTGACTAAGAAAGTAGCGCCGCAATGCTCAATGAATTCTCTGTACGACGCCAGCATTCAACCCGCCCGCTATTGTGAATATTAATCACGACTTCAAAATAAAACGAACCTGTTTATGAAACGTTACACTACTACAAAGAAAGCTTTTATAACTGAGTGCACTAAAATGTTTTTCGGTGTTTCAATTTATAAACACACACGATTCCAAATATTTTTATTTAATGGAATAAACTGTTTACTAGTCTTCGAGAAAATTTTGTTTACGTTAATTCGGAAATAAACTCATTTATTTCGTGAGCAACGTTTGATACAGCACGTGCAAGCAATAACGTTAGTGAATGGAGCGCTGATGCAGTGTTTGTTGTTGTTTCAGGTGGCAGATAACATTAGAGAATGGCGTCACCGGGGCGCGCGTAGTGTGAGTGAGTGCGAGTGTGCGGCGATGTGGCGGGCGCGCGCGTAGCCTGCGCGGCATGGAGGAGGACGAGAGGAGGCTCTCGTTCCCGCCGCCGGCGCCGCTCAACTCGCCGGGGGAGGAGATCGATGGCTCGCGGCTGCTGGGCGAGATCGTGCGCACGCTCGAGGCCACCAACCCCGAGGCGGCCGCGCCGCTGGTGGCCTCGCAGTCCCGGGATGCGCTGCACGTGGAGGGCGAGAAGCCGCGCCGGGATGAGCTGCGGATCCCGCTGGAGGGCGTCACGTTCGCGAACGAGAGCTGCGCGGGCGGCGGCGAGCGCGACGGGCCGCGCGCCGCCGTCACGCCGTTCACGCGCGAGTCGGCGCGGCGCGCGGGCTCCCGCGGCGCGCAGCTGGTGCGCGAGTTCGGCTTCATGCCGCGCCGCCGCCTCAGCGTCGAGGACGGCGCGCGTCTGCCGCGCAAGTACGAGCCCTTCCCTCCCAAGCTCTACGGACGACCGCTCGAGGAGATCGACAACTTCATTTACGATGAGGTAAGCTTTTAATTTACATCCCACTCCGACTACGCCACTTTCTATTACTGTATGATTACGCGGAGTAACATTTAAATACAGCGCCTCGCTGCAGTTGCTCCATTTCACTGTCAATTCTCTTGACGTATAATAACTCAAAAGTTGCTCGTAATCATAAAAGTCTTTGTACGTTTCTCCTTTATGGAAATACGATGAAAATAGCAGTTCCAGCCGCGATTTCGTTTAAATTTTGCATATCTTTGGGAAGTCTATGCATTTTTGCTACCGGTAATAGGGCTAGCGAGGTCGGCGTTTGCATCTCACAACGTTTTATGTTCCGCAGCACGCACGTCACGTCATCATTGCGTCACGATTCACTTACGATTATAGAATAGAGGAATAGTAGGTACTAGAAACATTTATGTTTTAAACAATAGTTTTATGGTTACTGCGGTTTACCGAAACATAAATTGAATGTATTGGTTCAGAGCTTCATATATCTAAGTCACTTGAATATTTGATAAATAAACACAAAAATATAAAAACAAATAAAATCTTAAAGCCAACATCAACAGCCAAGCACATCCACATTACAAAGAAACACGACCCTCATTATAACCCGAAACCACCGTTTCGTCAACCCAATCCCAGCAACAGGATGGCCGTGATACCCATATTTACCACCATTTGGCCACATTAATGCCTTTTAAGACTGCTGTAACATCCACAGGGGTGCACTAACACCGCTGTGTGCTCACCGACCATTTTACGCTGACCCCCAACAATCTATCAGCCCCCGAATTTTCTAGAAACATTTTAAAAGCCTCACAGTCACGTACGGACCATTTTGTACTGGTCTTCGGACATTTGATAGGTTTCTGTTCTCGTAACAAGTCGGACGATGGATCGTAAAAAATAATGACTTAACGTTCTACGTGTCGTTGTTATGAGCCTGTTAATCCGTCGTAAGTGGTCACCGGACGGAATATTCAATTGAGTTTAAAAGTTTCTTTTTTATAATGGAAGTATGGGGATTGTGGCTTAGAGATAAATGATACGATCGAGATCCAGATACATACTAGTTTATTGAAATAAAATGATTACAATATATACTCCTCTCAGAAGGAAGATTGGGGTTTTTAAATTGGTGTCGTTTTTAGGCTGTATAATAGCTGGTTACTTGCAAAGAGTCACAACATTTGTCTATAGCAGTAGTTGTCTTAAAAATAAGTTCTATAAATAGATTTAAAAAGGAACTTTATGAAGCTCCTATTTTAAAATTTCATAACCTTTTCTAGAGCATCGATAAATTAGTACTTTAAAACTACTTGAAAAGCATGAAAGCGTCTGTACAAAATAAAATGAAACACTTTATTTATCGAGAGAAGAACTTAATAATATTATATAAAATACTTTTACGGAAGGCTATTGCATATACTTGCCCACTTCAGTCTACTTACCATAGACCAAGACATCTACTGGCCGTCGTTGTTAAACATTTGCTCGGCGAGGTGCGAGGTGGCGAGGTGGCGAGGTGGTGAGGTAGCGAGGTGGTGAGGTAGCAACTTATCGCGACTGGCCCTAACCGGCTTATCAGATCACCACCCCACTTGTTGCACTTTCAACGTCTTATAAAGATAAAGGGTTTAGACATGTTATTCGAAATTAACAGTTTTCCTTGCAAGTTTTAATTACAGAATACATACATTGAAAGAAACATAATTATGCTTCTTGAACCAAACTTTGGGTATACCTTTCTTATTTATTACTCTGACAGAAATATAGATGATATAACTTTTACACGCATAATAATATTAAGTGCATTTATTTTCTGTTCGACAAAAATAATGCAGATATTGACACAAGAAACCGTATACTTATTTAAAATATGTATTAGTACACACCATTTATTTTTATTTTACCCAATAAATGATCTATACTAAATAAAACTTCCCAGTCCCAACATCCCCAAAACATACACAACATACAACTAGTTGCATAAGCCCAGACCACGTTTTGGTAAGCTCGCGGGCGCTCCAATTCTTTGCTCCATCCACTTTCGTAGTGCTCTCAATTCGAGTGCCCAGTCCAGGGTTCTTCTTGACCCTCAAGAAGGTACTTTAGCTTTCCAAAACGGTATAGACTCTTCAGTGGTTCCGTAGAGCTGCCAAAGAGCTCTTTCAGTGGAATCGACTGGGGTAATGAATTGATATTAGTCGGTTTAGGCTATTGTTTCGTTTTGTGCTGTTTCATGAAGTTGTTGAAGGTTTAAAGGGCTTTTAGGGTTATTGGTTTGGTTGTAAGAAAGATATGGAATGTAGAAGTGGAATAAAACGGAACTGAAGATTATCTACAAAAATTTAAAATGCTATTATGATCTTAATATGCATCTTGATGACACGTTACTTCAATGTAATTAAAAATAAATGAGTGAATCGGTTTATTTAATATTTCTTAGACGAAGGTTAACCTAGGATTGATTAAAATGATCTTTAATGGGTCTGGATAGCCATTAAAATGTATGGGTGTTAATCAATTAGTCTTACAAACAGTCACAAAGACAGCGTTCCTTTTTAATCCACCGCTTACTATTCCAATCCAAGTGCCGTGTCGTCTAAAAAAAACTCCTCGAGCAAATCGCCAACTGTCGTAAAAGTTAAATCACCGAGTTTTGGACGGAAAGTCGCAATCGACGCCATTTAATTTATTCCGGAAAGTCGGGTGTCACTCAACAGCCTGTTGTTCCAAGTGACTTAAGACTGCTAGAGTTGCCACTGTACAAATAACAAGAACGAATGTTGCCAGTGAATAAAATTTTATGTTCTGTCTGTTTTTTCTTAACACTACTTGAGTTTTTTTCTTTATTTTTTTTAACGTTTTTATTACGTTTTTTATGTGCTTGATATTGTTTTAGTAATTGTGTGTGTCGGGAAATAGTGCCAGTGTAAAACTAACGTGGAAGTACCGTGTAGCTAACGTGTTTATCGCATACGTTTCTTCTCTCTTGGGAAATTTAGCGAACTTTCGACAAGCAATGCTTAGGATTGGAAATAAAACAATGAATTGTGTAATACCTGTTTGTAGTGGTACATATTCTGTTGTTGTATAATATGATTGATTAATCGTTTCTATTCACGAAGTGTCAAGTTATGTTATACTTGTAGATGTACTAATACAAATGAAGCAGCGATTAGGTACGTAGCGAATAATGTATTCCCCTTACACACTGAGTACTGAATAAATAGATTATTATAATTTATCAATAGTCTAAAGACATATAAAAATGAATTAAAATATCTATCACATCTATCGCAACTGCGAGCTTAACAAACATAAATCAAAATTTTCAAAATTATTCGACCAAAATGTAAACTAAAATATATCATGGTGACATAGCAGGAAAAAATATCACCCGAGTATTGGTTGTAGATAAACTTTCACTCGCCAAATGAACCGAATAATACTTTGGAACAACGCCAAAGTTGCAAAACCCATTTTGGAATTTATGGGACCATTTATGAATGTCAGTTTTTGATGGCGGAAAATGCATGAATGCATTCAGCAGTTTTGGGTAACTAAATGATGACAGAAAGTTACGGATATATTATTAGAAGAGTTATTAAATTGAAATATGATTTTTTCCTATTTATTAATAACAAGAAAGTTATACACACATACGTAAAACATACTTAATATTACAAAATATATTGGATCTATAAATAGAAAACTGAAAAGCCATTCTAATGTCAAAAATATTACTTGTCACATGCAGCAGCCTTAAAATAGAATACGTTCGAGTCAAATACCATTTTCCATAACAGATATTTCATTGTCAATACATATTTAGAAACACTTTACATTATTTGTAGTCGAAATGTAGTCCGAACATATTTTTGTATCAACTGGCTATCTTTTTGCAGGAACAAAATAGAGTCAGCGCATTCATTTTCGTTAAAAAGCTGGTATAGAAAATGATTCAACCGGATTGTGTAGTGTGGTACCCATCTTACGGCGGATATGAGTCAGCAATGAGGATAGAGAAGTACCGGGATACGGATATTTGAATCCAGCGGTTAAATCCCAGTAAAAGCCTTTAAAGAGGCTATAAAACTGTCATTGTGTCACGTAATGCGTTTCCTCTAAGCTAAGTAACTTCCTACGGTGGAGGCACCTATGTACATCGTGGTTCGCTTTTGTTTTCTATCAGAATATTTAAACTTCGATCTACATAACAAATCTCCTTTGACTGTTTACAGCTTTGAAGCACAGCCCCTAATTAAATATACCCCACACTTCGCCCATTTTGACAGTTGCTCGTATCACATTAAACGCAAGTAATTTGTGGATACCCACATTTTATTGCCCTCGGTACGGACCCCAGAAACAGACTACAATTCAGTAGATTTTACGAGCGTATTAACATAGTCAAGCGTGGTTACTCGTAAGTATATACAGTATAAATATAGGCAATTTTACGATAAGGCTTAGTACGGGCAATATCGATAGGTTAATCGCTTAAACCGCTTTCGACTCGGCTGCATTTAATACCGATATTCGCGCTTACATTTCATCTGCCTACAAGCATGTAGCTCGCACAGCAAAACACTTTTAAGCGCTTAAAAATTATCTTTTTATTCATCGCTCGTACGCTCGCGAACACTTTAAAAACTAATTACGGTTCGCAAAGTTGCCAATTAAAATGCTAAAAGTTAAAAGAAAGACCGTTCAGTTTAATGTATAGGGATCCACTTTATATCAAGTGTTGCCTAAACTTAGGTTGCTTTTACGAGAAGTAGGGGGAAATCTATTAGGTAGCTCCCGTACTCTTGTTAGATTTATGTTCAGATGTGCTGGAATTTGTTCGTTTTATGTTACGTGTTGCAAAGCTAAAAATCTTTTTGGACGCTTGATTTTTTCTGCGGTTACTTAAGTAGATTGAGCTTATTTGTGAAAGACTCGAAGTACATTTAGGTTGGAGTTTATTAGTGCCACGTTTAATTCAAGCTACTGTCGGCTTGAACTGAGTAAAAAATCTTCATATGGTCACCATACAGAGAGTGCATTCAGTTCATTAGTCCATATTTACTTTTTTTACTAAATTATAAGATCATTAATAAATAAAAGACATGTCTAACACAATACACCACAAAACTCCTTTAACAGTCGAAACGCCACAATTCACAGTATAAAACACATCATTAAGCCGGGCTTATTCACAGCCATCGGCTGTGTTGCCTGTTGAAATATACGCGGACATTCAAAGCAATTTGTTGAGCCTGTCACAAGCAGAAACCCCTTATGTCGCCTTGCGTTGGCTTTTGGCACTAAACAGATTTATACAGAAGCTTTATTACGTACGCTGTGATACATAAATTGAGGGGCGGTCGTTTGAATTCCGTGATGTATGTTTGTTTCTTCTCTGTTTGTTTTGGAGTATGTTCTTGTGTGGTTTTGTTGCTGTATGATTCTAATAAAATCTTAATGTTCTGATTAAAATATGATCTGTATTAGGTATACAACTAGGACCTTCAAAAGGTCGAATGTCCAAAGAAAGCAATATGGTTAAATACTTATAAATAACACGATGATTTAATTTGCCTCATTTCTTTCGGCTGAAAAACTTGTAAAATGATAAAAATCTGTTTTTTTAATCAGTCTATTTCTATTATATTTTCAAAACCAAAACAAAAGTCTTCTAAATCTTCGTCTGTCAACTACATTACTTTTCAAAACGGCATTGCAAATACGTTTCAATATTTTAGCTTTGTCTTCAAAACCCATATTTCCACGTTGTCACGACTGTTGGTTTTCTGTTCGTTCGTTTTGGTAAGATTTGTTTAGTTTTATTCGTTCCCTGGAAGCCAGTGACATGTTTTACAGGAAGCTGGGATTTGTTTTGTGAATCTCTGTGGACCCCGCAGATTTTATATTTCATTATTACTGCGCTGTGGTGTTGTCGTGATACGAAACGTAGGCTCGGGTTCCCTGTGTTTTTTAATTGTGATGATGGACATTTTTGAAGCTAAAAATAATGGGTGTGTTGTATGAAGTCTATACGGGTATTTTTTTTGTACAATATGGGTATTGTTCGGTGGTCATATTTTTAGGTGGGGTTTATAAAGGCCGAGATTTATAGGTTTACTGATATGCAAGTTTATTAAGTTTGACGTTCATTGCGATTATATGCCTATACCTGTGTGTTTTATAAGTTCTCGAAAACTCTTCTACTGGCTCAGTTGTTTACAAGATTTACCCAATTTTGTACAAAACACCAGCCCAATGAATATAAATTCATAACCTTTACTAATCGATTACTCACCATCATTTCATCCCTTTAAATAAGAAAAATAATCCATATTGACGCAACACATAATTCAACCAAAAACACACAGCCACAGACTATAAAATATGAAGTAGAGGGACAATAAAATGCCCCGACAGACTATCGTTACCTATTTAGTAGCAACTAAATAATGTTCCTAGTATCTTGTCATGGATTTATTCCTTCTACCGTACCGTTCGATGTCGTAAACTGTAAAATTGGTGTCACAGTGTAAAATAATGTCGCTACCTGGATATCGGAAAATTCCGTGAGAATATTGGGTAGAAGGTATCTGAATTTTAAATCATATATTTCATTACATATACATATCACTATAATTAAAAACTAAAATCTATAAGGTTAAGGTTTTTTCTGTTGTTTCTGTTGTAATCATTTCAACAAAAATAAAAACAAGCTCAAACAAAATAATAACTACTATGACTATTACAACTGCCGTTTAAATAAAATACTGAGATACACTCCACAACCGACGTTTTTCAATTTAACCAATAACATTTTATTACACGAACAGTTTTATTTCAAAAAAATAAAATTGTCACACAGGCTAAGTAAAAAACCAATAGCACTCAATTGAAAACTGAGCAATTACATTTATTATTCAAAACTGCAATCAAAGTATCGAGCTCTGCAACGGAATATTTTAACGTCTATTTCCATTCGTATCTATATTGATAGTTGGATTTTTTACACTGGTATACTGTATTTATTTACTCTGTGGAATGGACATGTTCGGGAGCTAGAACTTCCTTTAGACAATTTAAATTTAGCACCAACGCTTGACACGGGATACTCGGATGAACGAACACGGACCGTCTCCGAGTTCCTTACACTAAATCGAATTGTAAGCTGCAAAAGCTGTACTTACATTAATTTTGCGCTGAATTTTTGCTACTTTATCGCATTTTAAGCGTCGTTTTATTTTCTTTTGAGCATTTCCTCCACGGTTTCACGATTGAACATCTTACGTTTTCGGATATAACTCGATTGATTCCTACGGTCTTTTATTGATCGTTATTTTTATTGCTTTGGTAAATAAACAAATTAATTTGTTTATAATACATATGAACGACAATATCTATATAGGTTATGGAGGTTTATTAAGCTTGTTAACACGTTTTGACATCTTAATCAAGGCCTTGAACCCCTTGACATTTGCATCTGTCAGTTGTCAGCCATCAACTGCGTGAATATAAATGAAGTTAATTGGCAACATTCAACCCGTCTTCGGTCTACATTCGCGTCACGTTTACCGATATTCCTATAATATCATTTGCAAGTTCTGCGTAACATTTCCATTGTTATGGTGGAAAAGTAATATTAAAACAAAAGCGGGGCGCGCCATGCCGGAAGGTTGCGGGATCTGGTACCGGCTTTAATTCATCCCTCGGCAAAGGGAACACTGTGGAATATTAAACAGATACTCCATTCATCTTCGTTCTGCGACCCAGATACCAGGCTCTTAACAAGCCAGTAAATATCTTCTATAAGTTGGAAGTGTGGAAAAAATTGTGATTTGACGCTTGTAAATGTTGTTACTCGAATAAATATGTAAAGGTTGATTCGGCTTACTTCATGCAGAAGAGATTTATACGATTACGACTTATGACTTAACCTTCTAGATGATCGATACAAAGTGAGAAGTCGCCTGTGCTTAGCAGCGGGACAGTAGATTATTTGATGAAATGATCCCTCAAAATGTTACAAATGCTAAGAATGAATGCACTTTTGCGCCAAAAGAATTTGAGCAAGGACAAAGGCTGCTTTTTACCTCTGCATAAAATAGTTGACCGGTTTAAACCGCGTGGAACAGCTAGTTACACATACAGAGATATCTATAAGTAACACAAATCTTCTATTCTAAGTGTATGTTACCATTTCTAGTTTATAAACAACTTAATCTTCAGTTTAAGGTAAAATTGACGACCAACCACCGCAAGGCCTCAACTGGTATGCGAGGTACCGGTAGTTTTGTCTCATCTCTCAGAGACGAATTATTATAGGTATTGTATAGTGCATGCGTCAAGTAATAGAATATCAGAGAATCATTTTTGATTAGAGAGTTCGAAAGAGTTTTTGGA
This sequence comes from Helicoverpa zea x Helicoverpa armigera, assembly GCA_033682625.1. NCBI lineage: Eukaryota > Metazoa > Arthropoda > Insecta > Lepidoptera > Noctuidae > Helicoverpa > Helicoverpa zea x Helicoverpa armigera. The sequence continues at coordinate 7,839,239 of JAWIIS010000011.1, forward strand.
AAATTTTGTCCTAGCCCACAATTTTACTGTAGTTTTTGCAAATATGAATTTATTTAATCAACATAGCATCTGCATAAGGCATGCGTTGCAAACAAAAAAAAATTACAGTAAGTAGGTTTCTATGGAATGATGACATCTAATATAAAAATAAAATTAGTAGTCCAGAATGTCACATTTTAGAATAGATTTTCGGTATACCATAGCCATTTTTGTAACAACATTAGTTCCAAAATAACCATTTTTGTACATAGACTCTTTATAATACTCATGTAGTCTAGATAATTTTTAAATACTTTATTAAGTCAGAAATAACCCTTTACCTATTTTCATTAATCCCAACAGTACAGCCATTTCTAACGTTAAGGTTTTATGTTACCCGACATCGAAAGGAAGCGCTAGTGCGAAAGATAAAATCGGCCCGTCCGTCAGTATCCGGCTGAGCTTATCAGCTGAACTTAATTCAGCAGAAAGCTTACCTTTGTTTAATACCTGCCTTGTTGAAACGATAGCCGTGTAATTGAAACGGCTATGTTATCGGCCCGTGTAAGTACTAGGAGTGCAGGATTACGAAGAGATATTGAGTTTAGTTAATGTGCTGGATTTTCAGATTTTGGACCAGTTCATTTTAGTTATATGATATGAGTTCATCATTAGACTATTAATTGTAGGTTTATAATATGTTTTATGTACTTTGCGTTTTATGTAATTTTAATATGTTATTATACCGAAATGGCCCAAAAATACTAATTCTGTCTGAAAAGGCTACATTCGTTTAATACCTGCCTTGTTGAAACGATAACCGTGTAATTGAAACAGTCATGTTATCGGCCCGTGTTTTAAGTACCAGTGTAAGTGTACTAGGAGTGCAAGATTAGGAAGAGATATTGAGTTTTAGTTAATGTAATGTACTGGCATTTTGGGTTTTAGATCTATATTTTTTTAAAGTTTTGATCAGTGGAAAGAGCTTTTTTTTTTGGTAGGTATATAAGGATCCCTTTTCTTTATATTGATTAGATTTAATATAAAACATAACACCAGATGTTTTGTTCCGAAACGATGGGCTAGCATATTATTATCACGGTGTTCTAGGAAAGATGTTATAAAACTATGTTAAGTGTTAAGGTGTCTACACACCAAAGCCGCTGATGCCGGCGGCACAGCCCGGCGGCCCAACCCGCCGGCCGTATTTTGTACAATCATGCCGCCGGCTTTCATAGAGTATTTGACAATTACTAGAACACCACATGCCGCGGCAGTCGTGCCGCCGGGTCAGCGGCTTTGGTGTGTAGATCCCTTAAAGTATTTCAAGCAATAAAATAAGACACCTCTTCAAGTAAAAAAAACCAAACCAAATAAAATCACTGTGACAAATAAAAGTCAACCAGTTTCCTGAATGAAATGTCGAGAGTGAAATAATTTGTGTCTGGCGGCCTTTCAGAGCGTGTCGCCGATGTCCGCGGTGTCGTAAATGTCCGTGACACGCCCAGACATGTCCCACTGTTGTGTACGGAAATTAGTGGCATGCTAATTATTTCTGGTTCTCATTTTAGAGGCTTGAAATGATTGGGTGATGTATTTTATAAGTAGGATTTGTATTTTTTTTTTCACTTTGTAGGAAAACCATTATATTTTAGACTTTAAGAATAAGCACTAGTTTGATTTAACGATCATTTACAAATGAATCATTGCATCAAATCTAATAGTCTTCACTACACTTAAGTAGGATTAGATGAAGATTTGAATAACCATATATTTAATTCTGTTGCTTTGCGAATTTCACATTTCATACATATTTCATACGGTATATTATCCACGGGATGCAATAAAATAATGTAAGTACATAATTTAAAACCTAGGGTATCATCAAATTGTCTGCTTGTTTGTTTCAATCGATATAGCCGTCTTCACAGTCACAAAAAACAAACAATTGAAAATCACCAAATCGCCTCCCAAAAAGACTACGTAATTATTCCAACAGATTCACAGTTCAGAGATTATTAATGTTCACAGATTCAGGGGTAGATAGGGAAAAGATTTTTTCCTTTACGCCTTGTCCGTTGAAGCGAAGGCGTTTTATTCGGAACGATCGAGATTGTATTATCTGGGGTAACAGCTGACTTTTATTACGAGGGTCCAATTTATAGATTAAGGTATTTATGGCTATTTTCTGCAGGTTTTGTAACTTATTCACGCGAAGTTTTACTTGGGAGTATAGATGTTTTACGGGGAGAGAGATACCGTGAAAATATGGATTATAGATTCAGTAAGTAAAGTTTTTATCAAACTTCCTGTGATCCAAAGAAGATCAAATGTTTTACTAAGTAAATTTTTATTTAAATGAATGTAGGACCCCAAAAATGATTTCTGCTCTTGCTCTTTGAAATGGCTTTCCGTATCCAACATTCAATAGAATACAAATAAATGCACTTAGCAACACCGACCATAAATTCTCGTGTCCAATAGATACGTGCGCATCGCGTGACCATCACAAATAAAGTGAATGACGCCGCGCCGCGCGGTTTAAAACTACCCTCAAATTCCACAACAGCTATTGGCCGTCCATGAAACCGATTTTACAAACAAAAGTATTATGTAAAGTCGGTCATCGAGACTTTACTTCGTTTATTTTTATTTTTGCTTGTTAGTTGCCTAATGGGCCGTCTGATAAAAAAATGCTGAGCCAATATAATGGGTTGCTTGCCATGAAACATGCTAAATAGGTTATTGAGAATGGCTGATTCATTGTTGGTTAAAATCTTTAATTGACCACTTGATACCGAGGCTTTAATATAAAATAATGTTGTCTACAGTATTGAAATAATCTTCATATGCTAAGCGATTCTCAGCTATGTTGGAGTCGACTTCCAATCTTACCTGATGCAGCTGAGTAGAACCTACCGGAATCTACCTCTAGGTTTATAAATTATTGTAAAATGTTACTTATAAAGATATATATAAGAAATAAGAGAAGCAAGCGTTCGAAGCAACTATGAGTTCCAAGTTCCAGACATATTTCACAAGACTCGAGCGGTGGTCCCACGGTGGGCGCCAATTTGTCAGCGCGAGCCATCTCTAGATGAATTAAAAAATAAGTTTTTATTTCACGTCGGAACACTTTTTCTGACTATTAAGACTCTTTTCAATTAATTGAGACTGGTGTGGGGAAAGTTTTAATATTTTCTGACTTTTTATTTTATTTTAAAAAGCGGTGTGCCGTTAGAATTTAATTTAAAAAAACATGAAGTTAGTTGTGTTAATGATAGCCATAGCGTTGTCCCATTACATACTTGGTAAAATAAGATTATGCCATGGTTTCAGGCATAAAATACTCTCCACTGACTGCCCTAGCTTCGCTTAATATATAATCGCTATGTTTACATTTTCATAGAAATATTTTCTTAAAAAAAAAACTTGCGCAAATTCTCTTGCATACTATTTAAGATGCAACGATTTAGGTATTTCATAATTGGATGCAACGATTTTTTTATTATAGAGAGAAGATGAAAATAGATTACAATAGGTATTTTTGGCGCAAAATATCGTGATAAAAACATACAATATCCAAAAACCCACTGGTACATTATTTACAATTAGTTGCTGCGAACAAAAAACTTCGATTCAGGTCGTCCATTGTTTATATCAGCATTGTTCCGCTTTTGTATCGCGATTTGTATTTTAAGTATTCTATGCGCTGTCAGAAGGAACATTACAGCTTAAAATATATATTTTTGGTAGCGTTTATGTATCAAAATTGTTTTTGAACGTTACTAGTTACATATTGGATACTTTTTACATTCATGTTATACACAGGAATATCGATAGGATATCGCATTCCACTCTTTCTTTCTCTGATTAATTAAATATTACCTAGATAATATTTTCCTTAATTGCATCTTTGTATGGTTTCATTTTTGCCATCTCAAACACAATAAATAAATAGATCTAGACACGCAGCGACGTATCAAGCCAAATTCAAGCAAAAGTAGACATACATATGTATGTATACCTAGTAAAGATAGACCAACAGTTATTTATTTAGAACGTGCAGTAAACTTCAAATTTGTTTTGAAAGAAAAATCCTGTATACAAATATGTAGTAGATATTCTATTTCGAATGTATATAAGAGTATCTCGTTCATATTATGTTCCAGTGTAGGTTATAAGTAGATATACTTTCTTAAGCATGCGAGTATCTCATTCACATGTTAGATGCAGTATATAGGTGTTGAGGTAGGTCATAGCTACACATGCGCGCCGAAGCCATGCATGTTTCATGCTGCAGTTGAGAACTAGGTGCCAAGAAGTTACATTCACTGGAAGCGACATATAACGGAATATAGTAAGAGTGCAGATTTTTTTTTTTATGGGAGAACACATATAAATTGTTTGAAAGATTAGTCTTAATCTGACTAGGTAGGTGCCTACTCAATGAAAAGGAGCTTTTTATTAAAAAAAAAAAATAGTTTTGGTAACTTTAACCTACATATAAATACACAAATCTAAAGCATGCTTAAGATAAAAATAGGTATAATGAGGATAAAAAGTGCTTTAATAAAATTAGATCATCTCAACAAAATGAATTTTAAATTATGTCCTATTTTGAGATACTAAAAGTAGTAATTTTATTTTCGAAACGTCTTAAGTTGATCTTCATTAATAAGTACAGAAGAAATTGAAACGTAAATAGGTACGAGTAACGTAGGTAGGTACGAGAATTTTCTGTTTACAAAATAATATCCAGTTTCTAGTATTTCTCTTTGTTAAGCTGCGTGGGTTGGAATGAACCTAAGAATGAACCGCCCACACCGTTGTGTCTCTTGGGTAGCGTTGTTAAAATTTATAAAATAATACGATAAAATGTAACAACCAGTTTATGGACAGAAGTGCAACTTTTAATATAGTTGGTAAGGAGGTAGTGTTTAATTAATGTAGATTAGCGAGTTTCTTTAGTGTAAGCGATGCGAAATACAAAAAAAAACCTTAACCTTAGAAAGGTATAACTTTATAGGTGCTGACTTTATCTAGAAATATCTTATTGGTTTAGAAATTTATTAGTACCAAATAAGGATTCCCTAATTTTTATTGTTCATCACAAACGCGAATGGCGAAAAAATAATTTAAATTATATTCTCCTTCTTAAGTTAAAAACTGTCACTTCTAGTATCATCACTTTATATCCGTGTTCCGTCTTTCAACGTTGCCTCCAGGGAGCGGCCCAATTTCTGTTTACAATTTATTTTCACCATTTTATCGGTTAAGTAATGTTTATTTTAGCACGTGCTCGGTTTAAATGTATAGCTATGGCTTTCTTGTTCTTTTTTGTATGTAGGTATGTATATTGTATTACTGATTAGATGAGAACAGTAGCACAGGATGTTGGACTCTGTCTACAAAACCAAACTACGTTTACAGTACTGTCAGTCAATACAAAAATATGGTATTGGCCCTTGAAAACTGACAGCTGTCAACTAAACAAAAGTGAAAGATTTTGTATTGTTACAAAATCATAAATGTATTAATTTGTTATTATTTGACATTCATTCATATTTAACCTCAATTTATTGTAATTTTTATGTGCATATAGTAATTCCACATAATGAAAATTGTTATTGAATAAATAAATGATGATGATGATGATTACTATGGAACAGTTTACATAAGAGGAAAAATAAGATTTTTTGAAACATTTTAAAAATTAAGTCTTGGTACCTACCTTTTTGGACGTTACAGGTAGTCAGAAGTGAGACAAATAGTCTTGCCCAAAGGTATGGATGAATAAGTATAGATAAAAGGATACAGATAACCTAGTCTAGCGCATAACTTTCCCTTTAATTAGCCGGTTGAATCCGGTTAATTCCGGTTTAATCTAAAAAGCTCTCTGGATAGTATTGCCAGCTCTACCCGTATAATCTGCGGCTAGCTACCGGGAATTTGTGGGAACTAAGTCTAGAGCCTAGACACTTATATTAGTATTTATCAGGATCCCGATATATAGGAAGGTTTTTAGTAGGAACTTAACTAGGTTATAGTTATCGGCACGGATATTGAGCTCTCGGCGGAAGAGTGGGGATCGTTTTGCGAACTGTACACTTAAGGCAATAAACCAATAAATCGCTTCGGCGCAGGTGAAGGTCAGGGCTCAATATCCCTGCCGATGATTATACTAATAAAATGATTTTAATTTGAGAGCTTCGATAGAACCAATTGATAAGGTTGATGATGGAAAATTTTCTGGTTCCCGCCTTATTTGAAAAAATACCTAGACAATATTGAAACTTTACTCATGTGGATCCAAGTTTTCGATATACACAAGAACACCTTTGTTAACGAGCCTGTAAAAAGTACCAAAAACATTATTATCCCTATTTACAGGTATATATTTCTAGCTGCATTTTGGGTAAACGATAAGAGATGACTATATGCTTATTTATGATAGCGTCTGAAGAGTACGTCACAACGATACGCAACACACCTCAATTTTCATAACATCTAACTAAAAGGACATAAAATATAAATTCATTCAGTAATATTCGAACAAACATACAAAATGGACAGGGAACTCGGTGTGAATGTAAGCTTTAACAATATACACCTCTAACCCGCATACCGGTACCCAGTTATACTCGTACCCACCTCTAGTGTAAATGCATTTGAAATTACAGTCTAGTTCTGAAGCAAACTTTGTATGTATATAAGACTTATGTATGGTACAGGTATTATTCTCAGTAGAGGTATGGTATAATTAAATTATATATTAGCTGTAGCCTGCGATTGCAGCCGCTTTCTGAGGAAACCCCATTGACTAGGGTTTAACTTCACACGGGACTACAAAATATCATCATCATCTCAGCCATACGACGTCCACTGCTGAACATAGGCATGTTTGGCTGCTACAAAATATGTATTTTCAAAAATATCCAGCTTATAAAATACTAGCGAGCTAACTCAAATACTACCTTTTTGTTCCAAGTGAACTACTTCTCGCACCTGGATAAAACGCCTGTGTCCTTCCTCATGGTCTAGCTAGACTATCCTATGGTGTATAAAGATTAATTCGGATTAATCAATTCTATAGTTTTGACGTAAAAGCCGGACATAAAGACAGACAGAGTTTTTTTCGCGTTTATAATAATGATACCTATAGATAAGATTTTATATAAAGGATCTTTAGATAACTTAGTATTAAAGATTCCACATTAAAATTGTATTGTAAAGTAAAACACGATCACAAAACTATAATCATAAATAAATAGAGATTGAAACAGAACTTTATAGCACACAATGTTTACAACATTTGCAGCCGAGTGCATTTATGTGCATTTTATGTGTTTCGTGTGACCGTGCCGTTAAAGCAGGTCAATGCTCATATGATGTCGCTGTAAAAACTACTAAGTAATGCTGAAAAAGTTGAAATTGAAATTTTTATAGGCATAGTATGTAGTTTTACATCTTTTGATCCGGTTGGGATTTAAATGTGGGACAGAATTTAGGTGATCTTAGGTTTATAGCACTTGTAATAAGATAACAATTAATTGAAGAGTCACATAGGTATTACTACCTAGTATTACTACTAAACTAAAAAAAACGGAGTTTTGCACGAAGATTTAATGACGTAACTTCAAAATGGAATCGTTGAGAATAATACCAAATGAAAGATCGTATGTTCTGAGGGCTGATTCTGAGCTAATTATGTTTTTTTTTTTTACTTAGAAATTTACGACTTCGTGATGATAGGTATATAAAATGCGTTATTATTATTTAGAGGCGTACTTATGATTGACCAAAAACAGATCTACCTTATCGACAGGAAGCTTTTCGAATGACTTATGTTATGTAATTACAAGTACAGTATAGTAGTAGTCACCCCTTCCACTCATTTGCAGTTTGATTGGGTAGTGAGAAATTACAATGGACATTTGCATACCACTGCCATGGAAATACCTTCCCATGCATAAATATACTTCTATACTTATAATGCAACGCTGAATTCACTGGTAGAAACTACCTTAGCCTTTATAAAAACAAGTGAATGGTCATTTAATCTCCACCTATTAATTTATTTCACAGGGAACAACGCAAAAATACTCTAGGTCTGCTTTTATAAAAATAATTTAATAGGAAAGAAAATCAAAATTACTTACCTAATACTAGGAAAGAATATCAAAATACTGAGAAATAATGCTTTTGCTGTAGCTCTAGTTCTTAATTCCTTCAGTCTACTACGTACACTCTAACAGTAAATGTTGACCACACACATTCTAATTTAAATTATAATATCATGCATAACCCTAAGCTTTATAACAGACGGTTATCTTAATGTCTCTCGGCAGACAATGGGGGTCGGCCAGATGGTTATACCGCGCCAACTTTGCCAAGTTGGGAAAACTTGGCAATTGCTGGCCGCTACCTTATCTGGAGATGTTGTTGGCAATTGGTAATTTTTATGCTTAATTTAAATTCAGTTTAATGGTGTCCAGACATATAGTGAAACAGCATTTGTGCAAACACAGGTGTACTCGCTATTCCGTCCCATATCTCTTTGGAACTATTTCGTAAACATGGATGGATAACAAGATGATAGCCTGTGTTTTTGCTTTGACTGCCAAGTTTAAAAAAAAAACATTCAGTGGTTTTTATTTTTTTATTAGTATTCCCGGCTGTCATTGAACATCCTTGGCAGTCGTTACGGGTAGTCAGAAGCCAGTAAGTCTGACACCAGTCTAACCAAGGGGTATCGGGTTGCCCGGGTAACTGGGTTGAGGAGGTCAGATAGGCAGTCGCTTCTTGTAAAGCACTGGTACTCAGCTGAATCCGGTTAGACTGGAAGCCGACCCCAACGTGATTGGGAAAAAGGCTCGGAGGATGATGAGTATTCCAACAAAGAATATACACAATACAATCTTAAAACTAAGACATAGTCATCTAGCATGTGTGTGTATTCTTTTAATTACAGGAGGACACATCATGCATACAATTATTGTTATAACTAAGTGGCTACAAATACTGTAATTTTACAGTTTTCAGTGTCTACGTGAAAAAATAACATTAACACACATTTTTTCAAAATTTGAAATTAGTGGGATTAGGTTTTTCAGTTTTCCATATGGTTTTCCACAAACAAGCTCTTCTAATCTCATTCTCAATAGGTAACTGGCCTTTACAATAGCAATTTCAGCAATACGTATAATAAAACTCATCCATTAAGCTGAAAATAGCGGAGGGCGAACTTGTTCGTAATTCGATTGTTTTCAACTAAAACTACTGAGGAAATAACATTAGTACCGTCGACGGTAATAACTAATGTTGGTATTTTATTTATTATATATTGTTTCTTGCGGTAATTTAGCTTTTATTTTGCGGACACACTTACATTTTCATTTCATTTACATTAATTTAGGAAAGAGTCCTAAGCAATTCCCGAAATCTCTAGCTACTTATCTCTTCGTTAACAATCGATTGACTCAGTTATGCGGCTTTATCATGGAGTCAGAATAAATAGATAGATTGAAAGCCTTAGGAAAAAGATAACTTATACAAAAGGTTATAGGTTAGATAAGCTTAATTTAAATCTAGTCACTCTTTTAATCGAGAAAGAGTAGCTGACTGAAAAACATGCAATCATATTTGTATATAGTGAGTAAGGAAATAAAGATTTTCTTACGTAACTATTTGATTAATAAGATCTATTGTGTAAGTATGGGAGCGTTTTGGCGAAAAGCCAACAAGTTTTGGCATTGTTGAGATGTTTTACTGAAGGTGGTTCAGTTGCTATGGCCTGTTGTGGCGTTATGTTTGCGGGGTCAGGGGTATTTTCAGTTTTGCTGTTTATAAAGGTTTAACCTTTCTAATTTTAACTATTCAACGAGTTCAGAAGAATTTGATATGTAAATAGATTAAATCCTGGAATGAAAATTATTTACCTACCCTTTTTCCAACCATATTGGATTCAGCATCTAATCTCGTCGCATACGACTGATTACCTGAGTATCTGACCTCGTCAACCCAGTTACGACGCCTTGCTAAGGCTTTCTAGCTTCTTCCTTCCCGTAACGACTCCCAAAAATGTACAACTTACAGTCGGGACCCAGTTTATCTTGCCTTTCAAATATGGAGTTCTGACAAAGGAAATATGGGACAGCCGTTGTTCGGACAGTACAATAATATGGAAATAAACAGTCTACCAAAGTTGCAAAGATACAGAAAACCATCGTTAACATCGTCTTCTCGTTAAAAGACAGCTTCGATATAATTTAATAAGAAAATATTGAAATGCTAATACATAGACCCTTTTTCAATTTACCTCCGAACGTTTGTGTGCCTACCCTATAAAGCTATTGTTTAAGGGTCGTTCTAACAGCGGGCTCGACGTTTACATAATAAATTATGTACGAAGGTAAATAAGCAGAGGCTCGCTATAGGAAGTTGTAGATGGTTGATATTTATTTATGAATGTAAGGTATTGGGAGGCGATTGAGGTGTTATGCTGTTGCGTATACCAGAATTTCTTGTTAGAGATAATATGGAACTCTCAGTACTCATAGGTTGTAGGTGTACACGCGTTAGTTGCAAGTTGCTGGACTTACAGAACTATAAAAACATAACAAAATGTTACGCTTTCATGATAAAACGGCTAGCTTAGATAGGGCACAGTTTACCTACACTCTAAGAAAGAGAATATGTGATTTTCTCGCTGCGTAAAGACACTGGTGGAAAGAAGCATTGATAATCTTTAAGATAAAAAGAATAATGACAGTTGACGACTTGACGTAAAAAATCAGCTCTCGATGAAAATCAGTGACAGGATACTGTATCGCATACGGTCGCGGCAATTCACTAATAGAGAGTCAAGCGTTAGCGTAAGCGTAAATAAACGTATTTTCATTTTTCAAATAAAGGCCTCGACTACACCCAACATAGTAACAGAAAAATCATCTCTATTCACGACCTATCGTACACTGAAGCTAACGCCAGGAACACATAACAGTAAATTGAATACACCTCAATAACTCAAAAGCTCGGCCATTATCTATTTCGCAGTAATTTTTATTTTTCGGATTTCGGATGTTGAGTCCATGGCCGTATTTTATCGGAAAATCCCGGCCGAAATGTTATGTGTATTGAAATTAAAGGGAACTCGATATTTTTATGCGCGCCGTGATTGGGGTCGAGTGGGTATAATTTCGTATTACATTATGTTTTGTTTTGTATGCTTAAATATACTTAAATTGTTTTTTGGAAGCCTCCGCTGCTGTTTTGCTGGTGAATATCTTTCTCGGGAATTTCATTGTTGTTACTATTTGTGTTAATTTTGCAAAAGCCCATTGCAATTGTATATATGAGGTTTACTATAACTATTGTAATAGTAGAAGACGTTATTAAGCCTTAATTAAATAGAAAAATCCATATTTTTTTTCATTTAAAAGCAGGTATAAACTGGAAAAAGAAATACAAAATAAAATACTAATAGAAAAATACACACACCTCCAATTTAGCACAACAAATTGGCCGCTGAATAATCAACGTTCCCATTTCAATACATAGCCATTTCGCCTACACCGCACGACTGTGGTACACAATGCAGTTACGTGCAAACGTCAATTGGTCACTCGGGCATTCGCGGTCATTTCATACAAACATCTCCGGCCAGTCTCTGAGGATTCCACAATGTACGCTCGCCTTCACTGCCTGGAGATGCGAATTGGGTAGCGAGGAAGTCCAATTCTTTCATCTGGTTACATTTTGGATGGAATTGTACGAAAATACGTGCCGTTTCCTACGAAAAATACTTAGGAAAAAATTTGAAAAATACTCTTCAGTGTGAATTCATGACATTATGCAAATCGCTTCTTATTTTCAGTTGTATGTTGATAGACCAGTCTGTGAGTAATTTTCTTACTATGAAAGAATGCGGTAAAGAAGTATTTTGAATTCGAAGGAAAAAGGTGGGTTAAGCAATTTTTGAATACTTGTCCATTTAAGTTTTATAAACTTTACAGACTAAATTAGAGCAGCTAAAGCTTTTGAATGAAAACGTATGTCTAACTAGGCTAGCTCACACCACATTTAAACTCATTCAACTGAGCTGTAATGAGTTTGTATGACGCGGTCCACCATAATACCCTCAAATCTAATTCAAAATCACATTCACTGCCTATTAAGAGCCATGTTGGAGCTTTTGATTAACCAATTTTATCCGAAATATAATATTTAATACTAGAAACTTTTTGGGCCAATGCCTACTAATCTTCGGTAAACGCTTACACAATAATTTATTTCACGTTTCGAGTATTTCGTGTCCCCCCTATAATATAATTGTTTCGGGTCGAATAAAAGGTGACTGGGTCAACGGATAAACATCTCAAATCCGTACTATTTTTAACCCCTGAAGAAAGAGGGTTGATGCTAAACGATAGCTTTGGCTTTCGTTGGGTTTATGATTTTTTCTAACATAGTTGGGAAGAGCGTAGGCAGAATGATGATGCTTACTAAGTACTGCGCATAAATTGGGTAGTTCAGAAAAAGTAACTTTCCTATTTTTATTATTATTTTGCAGCATTACAGCCAACTGCACTTTCTACTTTACCTACAAGCTATAGAAAGCGTCCGATCCATTTTAGAACGACGAAGCCTTTCAAGAATGTACACTTCTTCGCGCGTCTGGTCCCCTGGTATTCAATAAACGTGTGATGCACTCTAAACCCGTCGCCGTGTGAATAGAAAACCTCTAATTCTCAACAAAATGGAAAAAACCGATATTGGAAACTGTTTCGATGTTGCTAAGGAAAGTTTTCTCGAGTCTTCGGATATTTTTATACAATTATTAATAAACTAGCTTTTGCCCGCGGCTTCGCTCGCGTTAAGAAGTATTATTATTAATTAGGTATGGTTTTTGCGGCTTTACTTTTGTTTAGCGTGTGTAAAATATTAGGGCCTACAAAACTTCTTTGTACACAATATTCTTTACTAATCTGTCATTAGGCGCTAAAACTATTAAGTTATTGGGTGAACTTACTCGAACTTCTCAACATTTAGGACTAAACATTATTTTGTTCGTTCCATTACGTACTGATAGGTTCAAACTAATACATTTTACATCCTTCATCATCCCTTATTTTATCACCCGTGGGGGTTGAATGGGGGTTGAATTAATCAAAATCGTATTTAAGCGAACGTCATCATAAAATTCTGATTCGACATCAGGACTTCTTCATAAAATCTAAGAAGATGTATACAAACTTTCATCCCCTATTTTATCCCCTTGGGGGTAGAATTGATCAAAATCCTTTCTTAGCGGATGCCTACGTCATAACATCTACCTGCATGCCAAATTTCAGCCCGATCCGTCCAGTGGTTTCAGCTGTACGTTGATAGATCACTATGTCAGTCAGTCAGTCACCTTTGAGTTTTATATATTTATAGATACTTCTTCATAGGTGGTTTAGGTATAATCGGAAAAAAGTATACTTTTTCTCAAATAACATAAAAAGCCGTTACTTATTTATAATACAAATTCAGTAGGTAATATATGCTCGAGCCTACCAGGATAACATAACAAGAGTAGTACATAGTAGTAATAAAATGTATCGCGGTCATAAATCGTGCCGACTTCAGTGTGCAAAATAGAATACTCGAGGCAAGACGTAAATAAATAAAAACAATTTGCGGGCTCGCTTGATGGATGGCGCTTACACGTTTTGGGGAGAAGCCATTGAAGTTCCCGCGTAAGTTTCGACCACAAACAAATATAGTGCAAAGAATAGTTTTGATATAGGTAGATGATCTGAAACTATGGTTATTTTACATAATGGGGAAGTTCTTACAATTTAATGTTTTCTTTGACGCATTGATGCTTGGAATACATTATTTGTTCATCATCATCATCCTCCTGCCCTTACCTCAATTTTATTTGGGGTCGGCGCAGCATGTTTTCTCCTTCCATACTCCTTCCATACTCTTCTATCTGCCGTCATCGTATCTACATTATTTGTTATATCGATCAATTCGCACATTTACCAGCTAACATACCCTATAAATTTATATTTTACACAAACGTTCTGATAGATTTATTTAAAATTTCATAAATAATTGTAAACAATATCTGTCACAGTAAACAGTTTCGTTTAACCGTTTATTCAAAACGTTTTGCACCATAAAATTAATTTATTAAAAGCGAAATCATAATTTATGTCCGTTAACCGGTAATAATTCAAACTTCTGCCAAGCTATTATGTCGAAAAATAACACTCTTGTTTGTATGAACTTCCGCCAAAACGTTTAATTTTTGTGGCACTTAAAAAGTTTTCCATCAACAAGAAGTTTTTAAATAAATCTTTTGAAATATTCAGAAATAATACTCTGTTGTGGCAGTTTTCATAGCAAATTGTTTTGGAGTTTTCGTTAGTCTTTCACGTAATTTTGACAGGAGGACTTTTTCATGTTTTTTGGCTACATTTAGTGTGTAGCTCTGCCCATCTATTATCACCCTGTATCTCATGAACCTTACTCTTCTTACCTTTCTCTTGTTTATAAATAAAATTTTATTAAAAAAGATGTTCACAATTTTAGTGTGTACATATGGCTCAGTTGATTACTCTCTATAAATAACATTTTATTTTTAAAAAAAAAACAACATCATAATTAATGGGTACGTATGGCTCAGTTGATTACATTCAGAAAAGCCTATATCATTATGGTATATACTAGAATAACACTTCCCATATAATGACCAGCTGAACGGCCAGTGTTTATTATTTCTCTTTTATAGAAAAGCAATTTACGCGGGCTTATGTAAATACTTTCTCGATTATGCTAATGGCAACCCAAACTTTTTTTTCTTCAGCAAAATAATTGTATTTCAGCGCCGCGGTCTTTATAGATTTGTAACGACAAAGTTGTTAGTATTTTTACATATTAAAGTTATTCATATTTTATAAACGAACCTAATAAATACGTACCATAAAGAATATTTCAAAGAATAACCTTAAACCAACCTCATTTGTAAGCCCTTGAAAAAAGTTACCATTGACAAAATGTTTCGTTTTATTTACGTTGTAACATTTATTTTTGGAACGTTGTTCAGTTTCGCTGCAATTTAGTTTTGTACCAGGCTATATTTACTGTACAGCGCGTATATTTCCACTCAAATGGTTTATTTTGTACCGTATCTACCAACATTCGTGAACGATTGAACTTTGAACTGTAGCGAATGTAACCTTTGAATGAGAATTTAAACGTTTTTGCAAAAAATACTGTATATTTGTATATGTACTATTTATTAATTTTATTTATTCGAGAGCGAAAGTATGAAATTCACCCCCACTGTCCACATGCTTAAAAGCCATTACATTTCACACTACGAACTATAAATAAACTAGGTGTAAGCATTCAATGTATCCATTTGGCGTCGCGTTTGCGGCAACGGCACGGCATGCCGACGGCACGGCAGGGCGACGGCACGGCACGGACAACACGGCAATGCGACATGGCGAATGACGTCACAGCCCCCGCCTCCCAGCGCGCGGTAATGGGGCGCCCGACCACCTGCTCGCCTCTTTGACCACACACTTGAAAATTATATTTTCTACATTGAAATATTTTGTTTGGATAGCACATTTTTGGCGTCATTACCATTTTGGCTAGTTTTGAATTAATTCAACACTCAATTTATTTATCAAGACGTCTTATTGCATACTAATGCAACAAAACATGCAAAATAATGAACTCAACAAGAAAAGGAACACAACTATATATTTCATGCCTCGTTTGCATACTTTACACTTTTCCCAAACTCGAGCCAAAATGGGGGTGTGCACTCCCAGTATTGTTCTAGAGCGGGTTGCGCAGCATCCTCATGAATGAATCAAGATTTCGTCGTAAATACGGCTCGGTGACGAACGTTCGGATACGACAGATTGGCACAGATACTGATCTATATTCTATTGACGTTGGTGTATGAAAAGATACGTATCTTAACAATGTCGACGCCATTTTTCTTCGACATACCTACTCACCTACTTTATTATGAAGTTTATCTGAAGATTGACTGTAGGTTTTTTGCGCCCCATCATAGGTTAACTATGGAAAAAAGAAAGAAGAAAAGAAAAAATATTTATTGACACAACACGAAATACAGCAAACAAAAGGTTGCGCCAAATTATACATTGGCATATTAATTATATTATATGGCGTCAGATTATACAAATATAGAGCTAAATAAAGAGACATGTTGTACCTACCTATGCTAGTAAAAGTAACATTTCAATGTCTGTAATTCAAAAAGAAGAGGTAAAAACTTACTAAAGCTCAATATCATGTAAAAACTAAAACCCCAAAAATGTTCCTCAAATGTCTACATGAAGCTCAAAAAAGTTTATCGTAGGAAAAGGTCGGTGAAACGCGACAATATAGATTTGTTGAAGGGACCACCGACGCCCAACTGATTGATGATATGACAGATTATCCTTTCTGAGGTCCCCGGTAATGATAATAAAGGGGCCCCAAGCTGGTAATGATTTTATATGAAGGTTATTTAAATTTGTCAGCTTAGGAGACTGTATTTAGGGAGGATTATGTTGTTTTACATGAATGAATATTTTACTTGTTATTAGACAGTCTGTTTTTTACAGATGTATATTGTCAGCCATTTTGTTTACGTGCTGACAAAGAAAACCCCGCTATACTTATCTAGATACAGCCGGCTGAAACTAGGTGCTACCGGCCACAAGCGATTAAATATACGTGTATCTTATCTTCTGTTACAACTAGTTTTAAATGAAAATAAGATGATACAACTAAGTTTAAGTTGTTAAGGTGTTTTTAAATAAATAAATAGTTTAACCGCATGTAAATACCTATATCAAATAATATATGTATTTGTACATTAGTAGAACGTTCTTACTGAAATGTTAATAGCAAAAAGAAAAAATAATGTATTTATTTTATCCACTAACTGTACCTTTGTTTTCGTGCCCACTCGAATACAGAATATCTTACGTTCTCTCGATAACAAAGTAAATTCAATTTTCTTTTAATATCAGCCCTTATTGAGAATTCGAATGGCAGATTAAATATCATATATCGTGTGTTATGTTTTAAAGATAATGCTATTTGTGTTGTTTTATTTTTAGTTAGTTACAGCCTATTTATCGTCCCACTGCTGGGCACAGGCCTCCTCTCACACGGAGAAGGATTGAGCATTAATCACCACGCTTGCTCAATGCGGGTTGGTGATTTCAGACTATATAGTCCAGGTTTCCTCAAGATGTTTTCCTTCACCTTTTTATCAGCCATTGGTGTCTAAGATATACTTAGAAAGTACATACAAACTTAGAAAAGTTGCATTGGTACTTGCCTGACCTGGATTCGAACCCGCGCCCTCATACTCGAGAGGTTGGTTCTTTGCCCACTAGGCCACCATTTTTATCTGCTTTAAAAAATGCTATTGATAACCTTTTACTCAAACGTTATTAGCCTAAAGTTAGTAATTGATACACAAATTAACACTCATGACTAATAGGATCGGGTATTACGTACGCTTTTGAATCACAGATAAAATTTCGTAAAACAGTGCAAAAAAAAACTTTAAAAACATATTTTAAACGAATCCTTATCAAATAATTCCAACATTAAACAACAAATTCTTTGACACCGAACATCATCGCCCGGGCATTTCAACACAAAAACTACAGTAGACATTTAAGGGCGTATTTTCCCAGGGAAATGAGAAATGCCCCTTTATTATACGAGATTGCGGGTCTGTCCGACCTTCTACAGAAATAATTTAATCCAAAATGGCCGACTTCGGAGAGAATGCACTATCATAAATAGCTGGAGATGCCAGTTGAAGCCATTAAAGTGAACAACTTAATAAATTGAAAAATATATGAAATAGTTTGAAGGAGTTTTATTAAAAATTGTTAGGATATAATTAAGTGGATAATGTATGCGTGGGTTAGCTTTAGTTTCTCGTTCGTTGTGAAATATTAAAATGAAGATCCATTCAAAAAACTCGCAATTTATCAAACTCCCGAGAGTTTGATAAATTGCGAGTTTTTTTAGTTTTCAGCTTCCTTTAACTAGATGAAAATGATATTACCTATATTCTTAGTTATCTGAGCAATATCACTATTGTAAATACAAAGACAATACGCTAAGAAAGGGTTAGGTTATATACCTTACGAAATCTATATCCATCTACTAAGCATAAAAATATTTCGATAAATAAAGATTATTTTACATGGATTACGTTTACGGCAGAAGCCAGTCCGAAAACGTGTCAACAAATGTAGCGTTCTTAATTAACTTTTCGGTTGCATAACTCATTTAGAAAACTTACGTAGTCATGAAAAAATTAATTGCCAATTAATTTGTACAATACTTTACTTAATAACTAGGCATATTAATGTTAAAGTGAAGGTGGAAATGGGGCGTTAAATATCACCTAACCGAAGCAAATCACAGCTCTTGTCAAATAGCTCTACTGCTATGAAGTCAACCATTCAGCCTAAAGTGATGTTTTGTTTTTGTTTATAAATATTGACTGTTGTGTGATTAGTAGCCAACTTCAGAAATTCGATTTTCGAATTTTAAAAAGGACTATTAGGCCTGAAGTTCACCAACTACATATACATCCTTTTTTCTTAAAGGAACTGTTTAATTCGAATATTGAATGTAAAAATTCATAGTAAGAAGTTAAGGAAACTGACGTTTGTGCTATTCTGTAACACTAATGCTGAAATTACATAAATCACCTGAACAACATGTGACACGTACCTATCTGTGTTCAAACATATATCTACAGATAGACATACCTATAAATACGCGCAGAGGCGTTATAATCACAAAGCCAGGATTTCAATGTGAAACAGTGAAATTATTAATTGTTGAAAACGCGAGTCGTGTTACAGTTCAAGTTGAACCGCGTTCATTATGTGTGTCAAATATTTATGGATTGTGCTGACGGGATGCCGGTGAAATTTCTTTACATTGTACATGCGATTATATTGGTGAATTGGGTTTTTATGTCGAAGTTTTTAGGTAGGTGAAGTTGTTTGATAGATAAGGTGCTTGATAGTGCGCTAAAATAAAGAAAAAACTGACATCGCAACGCGAACAGCTGTCATTTGTTATCCCTTCTTGCCGATATCACTTCAATATTCATTTATTAGGAATTAGGATATAACTAGATTTAATGTCCCTACCCATCCCTTTTTTAGGGCTAAAAAGTAAATAAATGGTCAGCATTTTCTGCATTTCGAGAATCTCAAACCTGAAATTCTCCTAAATGCTTTTCAGCTGTTTACCCGTGCAAAGAAAGCATAAAAACTTTAAAATATTTTATTATCTAAATTCTAAATGATTTTTTTCGTGAAGTAACATACTGCAGTTGCCACATAAAAATAGTCAGTTTTAATAAAAACTAAGAATCGCATAATTTCTAAAAACTTTTTCCCACAATGAAAATATGAAAACTAATTTTCAAAGGTAGTTTAATATGAAAGTTAATTGTTTGAAATTGTTCGCCAAGCGCCCCGGCTACCTAAGTGATATTAAATTAGCTCTTATATGAAAACCTTATGACCTTAACGAATAGAAAATACCTGATGCATAATTTTATAGTTTTCCGAAAGTGTCCCTATTAATAACCTGTTTCAGGTACCTAGCTTTCTTGTTTTTATTGGCTCTGCGTATCAAAACAACCTATAAAAGCCGTTCGATAACAATCTTCCTATGTCTTTATGTGAGCCTAGTACTTTTTATTAAAAAAAAAATGAATTCACGTAATAATTATATATTTGTTGTGTACATACACTACAGTATTTTCTTGCATAATTACGTTATGAATATTTCAATTTGCCTGAAACTACATACGTTTGAAACTGCGTTTAATTAGTGAGCGTCATATGATATTTACGAAGGAGGTATAGCTTCACGATCGAGCGCTCAAAGGCTTTTGATTCAAAGACCAGATTTACAGATTATACGTGATTCGGAGCTTCGTCTCATAATGCAAATATGTAGTCGATATTTCGTCGATTTTCTCTGAAAAATGGAATCATTTTTTCGATGTACCTAATGTATGAATTAAGTGATAAGTTACCAGGTTGATATAAAAAGAAGTGTCTACAAACAATAATAATCATTAAAGAACGAATGTTTTTTGGATTGAGAATTCCTCCTTTCTGGAAGTTATTCAAGAACAAAACCTCTTAGAAATTTTCGAATACAAATACTTCTCAATCTTTTCATAAATAACGAACGATTATAAAAAAAAATCCATCTATCTTTAAAGTTCCATTTAATCTAAAAATACAATAGTAAGACAATGGTTCTTTAATCATAGCCTTGCCTTTCTGTTTGCCTGGTACAATGAAATGTTACGCTAAACGAAATGGCGCGTAAAGGTAACACGGCCGTTCAAATGCCTTCTATTCATTGGAGAAGCAATCATGGCGCTGGCTTTTGAATTTAGAATCTCCCGAGTGCGTGTTTGCGTCTTGACCTACTTGTTCGAAGCTATGACCTCCTAGTACTTTGCAGCGCTTATGATATCTTTTTCGTTAAAATTATTAAAGCAAGTTTATTAAAATTAAACTCTTTCTTCTTATATGTAAGGACTAATTTGGGATTTACTAAATTTTGCTGATTATGCAAATGGCATTTCTATGGCTGAACATGACAAATGTAGATTTCCCCAATCGACCTCTACAAATACAAAATGTCATACGAAGCGCTGCCCAAAAACATTAAATTATGTTTGCGAAAGTTCTCAGAGTATTACATTTCGTCGAGGCAGAGTATATGGGGAATATCCCACGGGTCGCTTTTGTTCTGTGTAATAAAAATATCTTTGCCATTACATAGTGGTAACATTTATTATATTGTATTGTTTTAATATTGAATAACGAGACTGTATCATATTTTATATTTTCATGTTAGTAACGGTAATTGAAAATACGATATAATTAAAACAAACAAAGGAACGAGCAACCACCTAATACAACTCCCATTCTCTTAATACAAGCGTCTTAAAACCAAAACAATCTAAGGGCAAATTCAAATACAACGTGGAAATTACAAGAAAACTTTCAAGCAATTAGGTAGGGAATTAATTAACGAGAAGGTCTGTATGGGTGTTACAGTTTCAGTATGTTTGTTCAGGGAACTGTAGGCCCGGCTTTAGGGACAGTACTACTAAGATGTATTTCAAGATGTACGGTGATTACTGGAACTTATGTTGTAATTTTACATGAGCGCCCTCTGTCTTGAACGGCGATCGATTTAAAGAAGTACGTGGTGAATGGATTGGTTCCAAAGGTTGAGATTGTCATCGCTCTTTGGGGATACGTACATTTAAACTAAGCTTCTGTCCATTATGACGATTCGAAAGTAATTGAACGAGTATTTGTTTTTTTGACAGATTAAAGAAACTGAACAACGTAAGTTAAATATGTGATAATGAAGTAGATATAAAACCACTTAAAACCCCTTTATAAATAAAGCGACAAGTGATAGTATTTTGAAATGAACTCGCGGATCATTTGCATAGCATTTGCATCTTACACTTAACTTAAAAATATTTAATTCTCTTTCCTTAAAAACAACGTCACTTTGAGTTGAAACATCGTCTTTATAGCGTCCAGGGCCGGACTGGGGATTTTATGGGCCGCATTATGTCGCCGGGCCGCCACATGGCCGCAAGTTGGACCGTAAAATTGGATAATAATGGGACCTACGACCGTTTTGCAATTCACACATTGTACGTCAAGACTTGGCTGATTTGCAAATGAGCTGTGATGGAGAAATCAATTTTCTTGTTACATTGAAGCTAGGGAATAAAGATGTCCGTCTTTCGCGGTTGATTTGTAGTAAGACAGGGGAAAAGTTAAATGAAATGATTACAGGCCTGGAATTTGTAGGGCTTCAAAAAGAATACAGGATTTTGAAAGTCCCTTCTATACCACCCAAAGAGTTAAAATAGTTATCAACAATCTAGTATCAGATTCGCTGAAATTTCCTACTAAAATAATCGGTAAGACAGGCTTAGGTTAGGTTAGTACATTACTACAGTTTCCGAGGAAAGGAACTTGATTGCAAACATGAACAAAATTACCACCATTTAACGTCAGTGTATCCCTCAAAAAATATATTCCAATAACTCATAATTTGTACGGAACAGCACAAAATACGACTTAACAGGGCGAACAAATAAATTTCTCCGTTGTCTCTCGCACGTTTCAGAAACAATGAAGAGCCACGCTTGAATATTTCAGAACAAAAAAACTGTACATCTTTCTTCATCGTGCTTCTTTTTAATATCTATCTTTTTGAAAGTTTTGTCGTGTCATTAAAAGCCTGGGTTTTGTCCATAATGTAGTGTGTTGTGTTTTTGTTTTAAATATTCAACTGATTTATACAAATTCTTACTAAAGTAAATTAGTCAATACGTTGTGCTTTCACAGGTACTGAACCAACTTAAATTAAAAGTACACAGATGTCTATAAGCTAAGAAAGGACACAGGCAGGTACTCTTTATCCTGACGCGCGGGCCATTCTGATCACTTTTCAAAACAATCACAATGAAAAAATAGACTCATACATATGCTTCAATTTCTCAATCAAAATTTTCAACATTACAAAATATTTCGTAACCAAAATATCTTAATTCCAAGACAAAATAACCGCTCAGTACTCGTACTTATACACAGGCTGTTCTATTTTAATTCGGCCGCAGGTGGCACATAAGTTTGTCCTACCAAGTTATGAGTCATCACGTAAAACGTTGCTCGGCGGTCTTTACACCGTTTTACAACCCTCCACTTAATGCTTTGAATAACTTAAAACATAAATTTTGGGACAATCTTACATAAAATGTACGGCTGATATTTTGTTATGAGTACGAAAATGTAGATTGGTGGAAACAATCATGTCTTAAAAAATATCAAAGTGAGTAGGCTGAGTTCAGACAGGTAAAATTATTTAAAGATAACTTGATTTAAAGATGCGTATTCAGTACCAAAAAAAGAGAATGTTTATCTTTGGGATGCTCTCAAACAGCAATATTTAAACTACTTCAACTGATATTTTCATACTTAATTTATGCACAATTTGGTTGACCAATAAACATTAATAATTATTCAGCAAAATATTGTTCAAGTACTTTATTTGTATTAATGTAAATTGGTAATGGAGAGGGATATAGCAGGTACTTATCTACTGCATACATCGTGGTTATCTAGCCAATAAATTAATTAATTATTACAAAGCAATGGATTTATTTAAACCGCTTTTTCATATAATTTATGCATGGAATGGAACACGCAATAAATTAAAAACTATTTGTTGAAAACCGTTTGCGCAGCAATAAATTCGGTAATTAAACATAGCAAACGTTGCCAGTTACAAAAATGTGGTAGAAAAATTAATATTAAATTCTACCTAACCGCTTTTACTGGCAACTTTGACGTTGAGTGAATGCAAACATATTGCAATTTGAACCACAGTCAATATTGAAAGTTGTAGACTCGTTTAGTCTGAAACTTTAATATTCAGACTAGTTCGCGTCAGTTGAACGTTCAGAGTTCTAGACCCTTCCACTGTTAGAAAGGTTATACGATTTGTAACTTTTACCTTATGGCAAGTAAACGTATATTTATTAGTTACCGTAATATTTTTTCATTTTAATAATTTTGAACGAGACAGGACATGGTTGTCATAATCACAGTGAAGGAAACACAAAACCTAGAGAACAGATTTTAGAACAGATTTAGTATGATAAATTCATGTGTAGCACGGGTGGACCATTTGTTTAAAAATAAACCTTTTATCCAATTCATTAGAATCCTCGAATCGATAATCGATACCGTTTTGTTTTTAAGATTCGATATCTGTCAGTTAAACAGTGATTTAATGAACCACAGTAGAGTAACAGCTATTTTTGATTGATTTAGAACGTTCCGCAGTGATTTGTGAATAAAGTACGGCAAAACATCACTGTTTTACATCTCGAACTAATCGTAAATGTCTAAGGGCTGCCTTTTATTGGTAATTGGTATTGAAATAGAACTATTCATTGCTTTGTATTTAAATATACAAATCAAATGAGCATCGGAGTTTTAAGGCCATGTTGTACCTATTTAGCAACATAAATATGATGAAAAAAACAACCTTTAGTATATTTGTTATATTGAAAGAACACGCCTATAAATCTTGCACATTGACTTTTAACCAAAATATATGTGTATTAGAAAGAATACTTTTGACCATGTTGTAGTATGAGCATTTTATATGACTAGGAACAATATATTTTGAGATCATTCTATTTTGAGACAACTCAGGACGAAACATGTTTTTGCTTCACACAAGAAATAAACATGACACTTCTCCAGAGACTATCTTGATGTCAAAAACTACCAACTGACAACTTGTTGTTGGTGTCAACCTGTAGCGACTCACTATAACAACTCCGTGTATCGTCCCTAAGGAGAAGTAATTAACTGTGTGGAACAGTTCCACGCTCTTCGGAATACGGGTTCGAAGGAACCGTTGGAACTGTATCGTAAGAACTGTTATTAACGCTTGAATATGCGTTGTGTTTTGAATTTTAAGCGTAAGCCCGTTAGATATAGCCATAGCTTCGTGCAATAAAATTAAAAAATATTGATGTAAGTAATAAGTAGTAGTACCGTAGTCACAAATAAATCGATGTTACAAAAATCACCACGAATTATCGAAATTCGTGCAAACATTTCTAACGTTTTTACCCCGCACTAAAAATATTGAAATACTCTTTGAAAATTATGGATAGTTTTGACCCTTTCTTAAAAACCAAAAATCAAAAACAAGGCAAGGTTGTTCTTCAAATTGAAATATAACATTTTCGTTGATAATAAAACCGTCAGTCGCAAGCGGAAAAAATGTTGCATAATGCGTTTCTTTTTACGACAAGATTTATGATCCATGCGACGTTTTTTTTAAAGCTCCACTGAAATGAAATACGCTTTGCTTTTGACTGGGCCGAGGTCATCGGTCATTTTTGAGGATTGCTTCAGTTCCGTATAAAATACAACTGTGTTGGAAGTGAAGAGTGTCACGGTATGAAAAGTATATCTTTCCGTAACACAAAAAAGCTAATTAAAATATTTATTTTAACTGACATTTTTCTATTATATGTATAGCTAACTTTAGAAATGCAGCATTTTTAGGTGCGAACTGTATTATCCAACTGTACCAACGACTGTATAAAATATTCCAATTTACAGCTTGAATTAAGAGCGTGTACGCTCGGCGCGCGATGTCAACTTTAGGTAATTCAACGCAAAAAACCGCGCAGACTAGCGTCGCGGCTGTGTGCGTGCCTATCATACTTCACGTATAGTCACACAAACCATTTTGATCCTTTCGAGTGAAATTGGTAGAACAAAAAATATATTATTTAATAAATAGTTAATAGCGGGAAAATAGTGTAAGTCTATGGATGTCTAAAATATAAAAGCATGAAAATAAGTCGTTAATACTTACACTCTTTTGCAAAAAAATCGGGCACCTATGAAAACCTTGGTTTTGAAGACTTTCTGTATATTACATTAATTACATACAATTTTCAACAGTACTAAATAGTCGACTGATGATTAATGACAATGTTAAGAGTTTCTGTATTTTAACCGATTTCAAAAAAAAAAAAGGAGGAGGTTTCAATTAGATTGTTCTGTGATTGTTCTCAATTTGATTGTTCTCGATTTCTCAAAGACGCCTGGACCGATTTGAAAAATTGTGGTCAAATAACAACAATTGCCGGAAAGCCAAATATTGGTGAAGAGCTTGGGTTTACCATTGCAAATAAAGTTTTAAGTTATCTATCCTATATGCTTCAAAAGTTATTCGAGATCAAAAGTCAAAATTTGGGTACATCGAAAATTAAAAAAAAAAATTATAGCTCGATTGGTAACAGACATCTGCAATAAGTGATTTCTAGCTTAAGGAGTCCGCCATATTGGATTTAGACTCGCGACACATTTTTTTTCGAGTTATTCATAGCAAGCCCTTTCATTTGATACCCATATCGTAGGAATGCATTAAAAACATTTTTTTCTCCATCTTGGGTATACCGCCATATTGGATATAGAATCATACATTGTCATTTAAACTGAACATTCAAACAAAATTTCAACTCAATCGATAAAAAAAATATGCTTCAAAATTGAGCTTTAAATAAAATAGTAATGTATCAAGATTTGCTGGTCGCGCTTGAAATGTACTCTATTCTCGGTATCCACGTCAGAGGTTATTCACCCTACGCGATGTGACGGAGCGACACGTCCTCTCTCTGTGAAGCCTTGCGGCGGTCTGGTTTGAGTTGACTCGCGTGCAGCGTTTTATAGTAGATTTTAAATAATTTATAAAAAAATAAAAACGAGAGATTAAATTATAATATAAAGTTTATGTTTTAAAGAAAGAGTTATATTACTATAGTAAATAATTGTTATATTAAATTAAGTAAGATAGATAGGTAAAAAAAGCATTTGAAATTCACAATTTTTCACATTGTTAAAATATTTTTTTCTGAAAGATAGAGACCTAAATCAAAAAATGTTTTCAACTAACTATAGGCATGGGGATTTCGTCTATGAGTAAAAAAATAAATATGATTAGATTTGCCACTGTTTTCACATGAATTTAAGCTTCGAAATAGACGCTGAACGGGAATTTTATAAAACATCTGTTACGTTATAGGGGTTTTAAGTATTTAAACTACACAAATTGAAATTTATGTTCAATTAACTATATAGACAGTGAAATTACCTTGCGTTATTAAAAAATAACATAGTTATAGGATAAGTAGTTACTGAGAAACAGTGGTTTGAAAAGTACCATTTTAGGCCAAATGGCGCGCGGTTGACGTACACGCTCTTAAGTCTTACGCAAAATAAATTGAGACAGACTATTACTTTGTCTCTTTCGTTAACATTGACCATTCTCAACATGAATCTTTTCTACATTAAAATCCATAATCAAATTGGGCCCTGGATTAAATTCGGTATCCTGACAATAGCAATGCGGTTGTTAGAGGAACACGCGGTAATTTGATGAGGCGATACCTGGCAATCAATGGAATGCCACTGTTAGCTTCAACTCGCTTTTGTTCACTTATGAAAGCCGAACATTCAGTGGACAAACTGTGTGTATAGGCTGTTTGTGATACGCACAGACCAAACACTTATGTACAAAACGTTTATAATTTTAGTTAAGCTTTTTAAGACAAAGACATTTTCTATAACGAATGAGTATAAAGCCTATTTTAGCCTATCATGCTGCGTGCTGTTCAGTGTACAGTGCACTTTTTAGAGTACACTACTAGAGTATGTTTAAATTTGACTTGTGAGTAGTGACTGGTAAATGATTGATGATCTGCATAAGCAGTCTAATATGTCATTTCTGGAAAATTTCTATGTAAGGCTAAAGAAACTATTTTACAGCAAGCAATTTTAGCCAAAACCCCAGTAATAACTCATAACTTCACGAAATAACTCAAATTACAACCTTTCGCTCCAGAAATATACCGCCCACGTAACCAGCCGTTCAAAAGTTCAGCACAAAACTGCACCTGATTACGAATATAATTTCCAGGTAAACAGAGCGAAACAATTATTTCGAACGCGGTATTAATTCGTGCTGGTAATTAAAACTTGCAGGGCTACGTGGCTAATGTCTAACGATGCTGGTGGCAGGTGGCTCGTGGCTCGACAATTAACCACGCTAATTTGCAAGCCTCATAATTGTTGCTTGTGTTAGCTTTTGTTTGGTTTGTGAGATAATTAGTGGAGATATTGCTTGTTTTTTGTTACGAGTTGTCTTGTTATTTCTAGATTTTGATGATGTGAAAAATAAAGTTTTGCTCAGTGTAAATTCTGAGTCTGAAAGTATGTAGGCTGTAACATGAAGCCTGCCTTAAAATAACGGAATGACTTTCATGGAAAAGTTTGGTGATGACAATCAGTATCCACGTGTAACGAAAACTAATAACTTAAAGACACGTTGAGCATAGTTTAGCTTGTATCAATTAAAGATAGGAAAATTTCTACACCCTTGTGAAACACATAATTTTTCATGAACATATAAAATAAACTTTTATCTTCATCCTTAAATTTATCATTATTCATCTAGGTAAGGTACATGCTACTAAATCAGGTATATCGTTTTTTTTGCCATTCGGAAATCACCATATATCCACCATATGTACCTCTCAAACTTTGACTGACTCTCAACTTTATTTTTTAGCCCTTTATGTTTATCTCCCCAAACCTAACCTACAATTTTCTGTTCCAGACTTTCTGCGTGGTATCAAAACGGTTTCGCAAGAACTACATCCATCGCTTCACGGCCACCAGATCACTGTTCTGGTACTCGCCGTGGTCTCCCGTGCGGAGGGCCTGCGTCTACCTGTCTACGAACCAGTACTTCGATTACTTCGTCATGGCTACTATCCTGCTCAACTGTGTCTTCCTTGCCATGTCGGAGACTATCGAAGAGGCTGAGTGAGTATTTTTCTTTGTTTATGTTTATAATACGCTAGAAGAATACACATGTATAATAAGAATAAGCTAATAGGTAGGATAATGGTTGTATAACAGGTTAACTGTGCTGTGTAGATGTTTTGTCTCACGTAAGCGGGTGAGCTACAACTGTGTGTGTAAATGTAAATGCACCTTGTCTTTGTATGTGTAAGCTCAAGAGCGCTCAGTATTGGCCGAGACACCTGAATGATGCAAACACAATGTGGTACATTTACACACACAGTTGTGGCGCACCCGCTTTCGTGAGACCTACCTATACCTACAGCAATTTATTAAAAATTAATTAAGCTTTTAATCCTCAATTTTACAATTTCGTTTCAACGATTACTATAGGTACATGTGATTATATTTAACTCTTTATTTTATAAACCAAAAATAAACCCATTAAAGTGTCAATTAGTTAAAATTGCTGATAGTTAAGCTCATATCCAGAAATAATGCAAAATTATTCAGGAAATTGCCCACTTAACGAGACATAAGCCAGCAGCAATATATTTGACCTCGTCAAATTAACGGTATTTTAACAAAAGCTTTCGATGTTCGGATGTCCTTTACTGTCAGAATCTGGTGGGGTTCGATTTCAGTTCTGTAATTGGGACTTATTTGAGATTCAATAAAAATTATAACTGCGGAAAAATCAGCATTAATAAATATTTTCTATGAGTTCAGCTATTTATGTAAAACTTAGGTATATTTTAAATCTAAACATTGTGCTATCATTATGTTTCGATCCTGGCATACGTTAATTCAGATACAGGACTTTTTTGTTTAAAAATCTACTCCCACAGACAAGATAAGAAAATGTCCAAAAAGAACAAATTATATTTCACGTTCCAAATTCCCAATTTAAAACAGCAACGTTCCAAATTCAACTTTAAAATCAACTGTCAAAATTATGCGCAAAGTCCGCCATGCAAGTACTGTCGCCGACAAAATCTGTTCGCGCATTAGTGACGGTTGAATCAATCATGTTACTCGCTTACTTGCGTTTACGTCAACGTTATAAATGATCTCGTTAGTGTGCGCGATTGTACAGATGTAGAAAACGTATGTTACCGTGTAGTACGAAAATGTGTATATGTATGAATCATAGAGAACAAAATGACTAGCGGAGATGCCATAACGGAAAATCTCCTAAGAAGTTAGCGCGCCAAAATGTGGGTGTTCGGGGGACGAGGAACATTACTGTCCCCACCTTTCTACTTATTTGGACCCGTCCATTTTTTGTTTTAAGATGTCTCAAAGAAAGAGAATTCAAATCAAATCAAATCAAATCAAAAGTCATTTATTCAAAGTAGGCTGAAAATCACACTTTTTGAACGTCAAATCTACAAAAGACAGCCCCCAAACCGCCCGCCCTTCACCACTTCCTATGTGTTTTTGCTGGGAAGAAGAAGTGGTGGAACAAACTCCCCAGCAAAACGCTTAAGCAACTCGCTTAGTTAGTTAACTCGTAACTGATCGTTTTGGTGATGGCCTCTGCACGTATGTGACCGAGAAGAAGGCGCGTGACCTACCTACATTATGGCATCTCTGCTCTTTCCTTACTCGGTGGTACGAATGGTATAATTTATCGTCGCGTATGTAATTTATAACTGGTGCACTATCGTAAGTGGTTGTTGCTTGCCGCTTAATGCTTGATACGATGTGTTCGGGTAATTTATTGGGGAATTATTGAGTAGGGAGGGAATAATTCTGCTATTAAGTGTAAGAGTGTGAGGTATTTTTATGTAACCTCCGTTCTTTTGTATGTCGACCCACACAAATTACGTCACTAATTTTATGTAAAATTCTTAATTTAAAAATCAAAATCGCACATAGTGGGGACATAAAGGAATATAGAACTCGAGAAAACAGTAGTGCCATTTTGTTGACAGACCAAAACACGCGCATGCAAAAAAAAATCTTAGCTAGAAAATAAAAAAAAAAATTTATTTGTAAACAGATATCATTCAACCCTCCACCAACCCTCCTTCCGGGATCAAACAAACCAATTTAAGTAGTCAGATATTCATGAAAGGTAAGACTAAATCCGACCGGGATATCCGGCTTGCGATGCGGCATGAATGCTGAACGGAATGCACTTTAATTCCGGCCCGAGGTGTCGATGTTAGTTTCAATGAAATGACGAGTTTACGCTCGCAGTTCGAGGGTTAAGTTTGATTTTCGTGTTAGTTGTTGCGTAAATAGTCGAGGAAGGTGTAAATAGTAGGTTTTTGAACGCAGTACCTCGTCGCATTGTTATTTATATTTGCATTGATTTTTGGGATGAATATTTTTGTGAACTAGCTGCTGTGTGTGTATGTAACATGTAACACACACATTTATAAACTAAAGCTCACTGTCGTGTGAAAGTCGTCAACTAAACTGGACTCAAACATTCCATTATTACAGAATTTGCTGAAACACTCCATTATTGGTACTGGAAGCTCAAGACTCCAGGATAGTGGAAAAAAGCTAGGTGGAAAATAATTATTTTCTGTATACTTATAAGCATTAAAAACTAATGGCGAAATAAATGACGAGTACCAGGAAAACACACATAACGACAAACGTTTCCCTCACCACGAACACCAACTTCTAACACAAACTTATTCGTAATCCACCCGTGAGCCGATCCAATACCGTTCTGTAATTCGAGATGTAAGTGAAAAACAAAGTTCGCTCGCACTCAATTTAGCGGAACTTCGGCCTCCAGGAGAGAGGAATCAGGAATGCAACATACGTGCGCCCCCAGCATGGAGAACAAAATTACTAGCGGAGATGGCATAATGCAAAATCTACTAAAGAAAGTAGCGCGCCAAATGCTTGTGTTCGGGATGAGGACTGTTACTAGCTCTGGCCTTGAACACATTCTATGGAACCCGCTCATTATTTTCAAAATAAAATCATCATTCAATCAAAACCTCCAAAAAATCACCACACAATAAGGTAGTTTGGAAGAGATCGCTCTTAGCTATAAGACCGCTCATTATGTTACCTACTATAATTAGGTCTAAGATCAAAAATTAAATAATTGGTGTACTTAATAAAGCATATATTTATCTACATATCATAACCTCCTATTAGTTCAAGTAACTGATCACGCTTGCCGTACGCAGTTTGACCTACAAGAAGGCGTCTGACCTACCTTTCTCATGGTATCTCCGCTATGTTTCCTTCCTCCGTGGCTTTGAAAGTGTCCCCACGTGATAAGATTGCCAAGTCTTTGGCAGGTCCTACCGTGATGGCGTCGTTACGTTGATTGTGTATTAAGACGTGTGACGATAAAAGTTGGGAATGTTTTTTGTGCAATGTGGTTTTTGTAATTATTATTATTGGGATTAATTTTGAGATTAAATACTTATAGGAACAAATGATGTTGGTGGAGACTTTTTACAGTTTTAGTGTTGTGTTTTCGGTCCAAATGAAAGGAAAGTAATTTTAAAGTAGCCTACAGAGCATAGTTTTTTCTTTAGATTACTCCTACTATTCCGTCCTCTTAGTCATATCTAGAGAGATTTAATAAATTCTGAGCATACATGAAATATAATCAGATTTACGATGTACAATACCCTTAAGAACACTCTATCATTCTTTTGAAATACATAAATTAAAAAGACTCATAGGAAAAACAGAATACTCAACGATCATTACAAACAACGATTTTCCGCCTAAAAACGAACAAAAAGAAGAGGAAAAACCGTTTAGACTGTATACTTATTTGCTTAAAGCAAACAAGAGACTTCCAATGTGTGTTGGCACGGTTTTCTAAATAAAACTTTGACATTGTACATATGTATGTACGTTTGTACGTACATTGTAACGTTTTCAGCGACCTTGAGTTTCTTGTATGTTATTATTTAAATACGTATACAATTAGACTGACGGATTGTATAAAAATACTGGCTTATTGTGATATTAAATAGGCTCTGTTTGAATTGGAATTATTTTGTGACACGTCCATTTCAGTATATTTTTTTATTTCGTTTTGCACGCTCTTTCCACACTCTTCCTTTTTCTTAGGTAGGTCAATAAATTACAAATACACACGTTTAAAGTATACGATTGCATTATAGGTGACCAATACTATTTCCATGTTTTTTATTGAGTCCCGAGGGAAATGCACAGCACCGTGCATGAGGACAGCATAGCTTACATAAGCATATAATATTATACTACTTCGGGACGCGAGTGAAACAGCGTGAGACAGCTAGAAGATAAAGTTTTCAACAAAATACTCTGTCCCGTATCATTGAAAGCCCAGTAACCCATACAAAGTGTGCGGCATTGAGGCGACACTGCGGCATTACAACTAATGCCGGCTAATATTAGTGTGAAGCATGTTTTATCGGCTGCTCGATCAACAGGCTTCTTTACAATATTATAGTATTACTAAATAACATATTAATTATGGCATAACTTACATGAGTATTCCAATCTCCCGACGCAACTGTTTATCGAGTACCAGGACAGCATAAAGTACACGAAGTAAAGCGCTCGAGATCAAGGTATTGTTGATGCAATTGCTCGTCAAGTGCCAGGACAGCGTATCTTACATAAGCATACCTATACTTATCTGTCAACGCTTTTGCTCACCGTTTACCAGGACAGCATAAAATACAAAGAGTAGATACCTCGGAACGCGGGTGAAACCGCGTGAGACAGCTAGAAGATAAAGTTTTCAACAAAATACTCTATCCCGTATCATTGAAACCCATACAAAGTGTGCGGCATTGAGGCGACACTGCGGCATTACAACTAATGCCGGCTAATATTAGTGTGAAGCATGTTTTATCGGCTGCTCGATCAACAGGTTTATTGATTAAACCTCACTGAATACGGTTAGGCTTCATATACACGAGTTTTGAAGTGAGTGATGGGTGTTGCTTTATTTTTGGCTTGAAGTTTTTATGTAGATTTTTTCTTGGCTATTTATTTTATTGACTCATTTTATCTTTTAGTAATCTTTAGGGTTTTAAGAGGTTAGAAAGTCTGACAGTCATTAGACTGGTTCAGCGAGGGAGTAGGCGAGTAGTTCTGGAAGAATGTATTTATTTCATAGCCCCATATATCTTACTTCCTTTTACTAGAACTATAATAGTATTTGTTTTCAAACATTTACAAGGAATAATTAACTGTAGGTACATATAAATCTTTAACCGCTAATGGCAGTATATTGTGAAATTAAAACAGTTTAACAGTAGTTACAAGTCGATGAACGGAACATTGAACTCAAGTTTGAACCTAGTATAAACCTCGAAGTTTCGCTTTCCAAAACAATTAACTCCATGTTATAACCTAGCTATTAAAGTTTGAAAGCTATACTTTATTACCTATATTTGTTTTTAATATGTTTTGATAGTTGCTACGCTGAAACCGTATGTATGATCGAGAGAGGAATCTTTTAACGGTTACCTACACTAAAAAATATTAGTTACGTACATTACTCTATGTAAATCTAATTTTTCCACTCCTTGTTTATAACGAGCCAATTAAATACGTGGGTAATATCTGAAATAAAACCAAAATATCAAATAATCATGCCTATAATCGTGAGTATGTGTATGTATACATGGGTGGTATGCTTTATTTATTCCTATCTCCATTTATTTTTAGTATTGGTAGTTTTTTTATCAATATTCTTAAATCTCCTGCAATTATAATCACAATATAATTTAAAACCAGTTACTTAACCTTACATCACCCGCACACACACAAAGCTTCAAGTTTTCCCTCACAAAACAATTCTTACATTTTCTAAACTAATCCTATGAGTACGAGCACCGAGTACTGGGGCCGGAGGTGCGGATGTTTACGCAATGCGCAAACTTACTTCGGCTATGTGAAGCCGGAATTCCACAGTATAAACTGTAAAAGCAACAGGCGTGGTTTTGTTGTATGAATTTAGAAGTTCTTTTAACTGTGTGTAAATATTTAAATGTCGTTTTAAGTTATTACTTTTGTCAAAGAATCTAGTTACAGCCGTTTCCAATGTACTATCCATGTATGGATATTATGCCCAGAGATAGAATTTTGATATAAGCCCTCTACAAATAAATACCTGATGAATAATTTCTTTATCCAGTCAGTAAAGTGGAAATGGCCATTAGACTATCAGGTGCTTTTTTGGTCTATTTTCATAGAAAAACGCCTGCAATAACCCTACAGAACCTTTCGTGCATGACTGCCTTTTTCTTCTGGTTCCTCAAAACATCGAAAACAAGCAAAACTTAAAATACTAAAAACAAGTCTCGTTAACTTTACTTCCTAGTATTTTACTAAAATCTTTATCAACCAAACACAAACTAAACCTCATTCTAAACTACAGACATCTATACCCTTCAACGATAAACGTCACTGTCATTGTGACGTGACAGGCGCCAGTGACGTCACAACATGTCCCCCGATCACCCGCCGCGGATAAACGTCAGATTATCAAACATGGCGGCGATTGGACAAACTGTTTGTCTTTGTAAAGTAATCGCTGGATAATTATAACTTTGTGAGGGAACCCTCATTTGTATGTTAATTCTGGGGTTTGATAAATACTTTGAACTAACCGCGTCGATGTGCGGATAAAATTGGGTTTGACTTTTATGTGATAAGCTGATAAGTTGAGGAACTTCTGAAACCGAAAACTCAATTAGTTAAAACTATGTCGTGTATAGTAGAAATGTTGGACTTGTATGTATGTATGTAGTATGATATAGTATAGTATTAGGTATAGTAGGTATACATATATGTCAGACATAAGACAAGTTCAGTTTTAGGTATATTATTGAAGTCGGTTTCTTTTTGTACAAAGTTTTTATTAATTAGCATTAAGATGGCGTAACAGCTACGGTGTGACGTCATCGTCGCCTACGTCGTAGCGACTACGACGTAGGCTGCACGTGTAACCTTTAGCAAAAAGCTACGCATATACTTCAAACTGAAAAACTATATCACAATACTAAATAACAATAGCAAAAATACAAATCAAAGCATAAAATGACAGGTCGACAACAAACCGAATCGCGATACAATGAATTACACAATTGATCGAACGGTCTATTGTATCGATTGCTGTTAAAATCGAATGCTGCCATTTGTTGAATGCTAACGTTCATTTCATGTATTCATACAGTCGTTTCAATAAGCGTATGACAAAAGGGCGATGTTTGTTATTTGTTGTATTGGTAATAATAATCCGTGGTGTAAATAACTGCGCCTTTTGTTATTAACTCTGTAAATATGCACAAAATGTCTGTTTTTTATTTTTAAACGCCAGTTTGAAGCATATAACCGCTGCAAAGTAGCACTTAATGCCAGGCCCTCAGTTCATTTACCTACCAGATAAAAAGGGTCATTCACCTTCCAAAAATGCGGCAAACTCACAAACCAATCAAACAACCAGAAATCGCTGCGGAAACGTGAACTTTTTTTTCACTAGCACCGACAATGAACCGTGAAAAAAAATCTATGAAGATCCCAATCTCAAATAAAGATGTCAAAGTAGATTCCGGAACGGTATAGTTGTGATTTCTTTACAAAGGGACGAGTGATGGCTTGTCTGTCTAGTCGATGAGTTGACGACGTTATATCACGCTGAAGATTTGTGTGTGTGTGTGTGTGTGTGTAGAGTTGTTGTAGGCTTTTGTTTTTAAAACAGTAGTGAAAGGGCTTTTGGGACTGTGGCTTTGCTTGGCCAAAAAACATAACATTGGTATATACTTTCATTAGTTTGTATGTTCTATAGGTAGAGTACGGTAATGCGCAGTCATAAATTATATGACTATGTGTAATAATATTTTACAAATAAAATAACGAAACATCGCGATCAAAATTAATTAAAATAAATGGTTGAAAGCAACAATTATTCCTCATTATCATATTACAGTAGATGGTAGACATAAAAATGTTCTGAAAACGGGACAAACAAAATACTTAGGTAGGTACTTATCGTATAAAACAGCCCTTCATGCAAACAAAACTAAGCTCACCCTTGACCCGAAGTATACCTGCTGTAACATGAACAACCATCCGTCTGAAACCCCTGAATATACTTATACATTATGAGTTTTAGAGAAGCCTACAAAGACGAGATGATAAGTTGTAATACATAGGGAAACCTTATGACTAGATAATTTTTTTCAACCTCTCAAGTATGAGGTTGTGGCTTCGATTCCATGCCAGGCAAGTACCAATGCAACTTTTCTAAGTTTTTATTTACTTTCTTAGTGTATAGTATATCTTAGACACCAATGACTAATTTAAGATGAAGGAAAACATTTCGAGGAAGCTAGTCTGTGAAGTCTGAAATCACCAACCGACGTGGTGATTAACACTCAATCCGTCTCTGTATGAGAGGAGGCCCGTGCCCAACAGTGGGACGATAAAAAGGTTGACGATGATGACATTTTTACATAATTTAATCTGCACTTTCTATCCATACTAATAATAAAGAATCATAAATCTTACCTATCAGTTACTAACAGATTAATATCTCACACAAGGTACATTTATATAAAACCTCCAACCGCCACAGAAAGCAGAACATTCGCGTCATCTACATAATGGAAGTCTGCTTGACATAGATCTGTAGTTTTTCTACAATCCCAGTCAATGAAATGGGGACGCGCCATCAAATGGACGCTTCATTGCTGTATTATCTGTGGGAAGTATGGAAAATGTCAACGTTTTTTGTGATTTTTGATGCTCTATGTACTTGCTACATAAAAATTGTAGTATGTATGATTGTTATTATGTGAGGAAAGTTATTCTTGTACCTGGACAAAATATAGCCTATTGTACTCGTGAATAATTTAGTTTTCTACCTCGAAACAATTATTCTATGTGGTTCAGTAGTTTCGAAGCTTTTGGGGTATAAATAAACAAAAAAATGTCTCCTCTATAATATAATAAATATTAGCATAGCATAGACCAGCGTGTGCCCGCTGTTTTATCCGCGTTCCAAGAAGAGTACTCTAATCACTCCGGATAACAAACATATGTCCGTCTCCAGAGTATCTAACACCGATCTTGGTGCCAAATCCTACATTAACGGTGAGTTGCACCATTTAACTAAACGTAACTAAACCATAACATGTCGCTCATTAGTCTAAACAGCGATTTCACAACAAAAAATTGTTCAGTTATTGATAAATGGTGCAACCCACCTAACCTGCTAAAAGTTTAAAAACTGCAAAAAGTCTAATAACCACTAACATGTTGAAGTATTAGTAAGATGACATTGCACTTCTGAAGAGCCCCCACTTTATCCCGAAACAGTTTATCACTATACCTCTAGATCCTTCATGTAACAAACAGTTTTAAACGGAGAATGGGGAAGATAATAAATCACCCGAAGACTAATATGTTTTTCCATTGGCTTTTCGCATTATGTTCAGGCGTTCAATGACTTTCGTATAAGTGTACTTTAGAAGGTACACATTGAAACTTGCTAGGGAAGCGTTAAGAAGAGATGTTCACGTTTTGTTAGTTATTTTTAGATTTCTACGAGCCTTTCTGAATCGGGCTCGAGTTTGTTTCACTAGCGTCCCAATAAATTACTTTTCATACCAGGATTAAATGTGGCCTATATGTTATTCTGATGTACAAGCTATGTTAATGCCAAGTTTTTTCAAAGTCCATCCACTACTTTCGCATTTTTAATTTTTATCTAATATTTAGGAAGTCGTAATGTCAACTTTTTGTGCCATCCATTCTCGAATCTTATTTGTGGACCATCTCGTCTTGAGATCGTAAATGCTTCAATTAGGCTGGCATTTAAGGCTATGATCTACTTCTAAGTAGCATCCTATCACATTTCTCCCGCCCTACAAACTGCAGTACATATATAAATAAATATGTTTTATCGATACATCATTCAGGCTCCCTTTGAGTGCGACGTATCTAAGAATCTTTGATATCTGCGCTCGTGTAAACGTCAAAGAAATATGGAACGTATTTCAGTAACTGTTTACTGAAAAATGCACAGATCTAAAAACGGATATGTTATGGAAAATATTAGTTACCTACATTTATAAAGCAAATATTAATAAAAATATAAAATTTGCAGTTTATTAGAGCATTAGATGTAATTTATTTTTTTATTGGAATACATACAAAATGAGCAACATCTATCTATAAGAATATTGTTTTTATTCTGATTTCCTGTTTAGATAGAAACAGCTATAAATTGTCGCAATGATAAAGATACATT
This sequence comes from Helicoverpa zea x Helicoverpa armigera, assembly GCA_033682625.1. Lineage (NCBI taxonomy): Eukaryota > Metazoa > Arthropoda > Insecta > Lepidoptera > Noctuidae > Helicoverpa > Helicoverpa zea x Helicoverpa armigera. Next base: position 7,877,996 of record JAWIIS010000011.1, read on the forward strand.
TATTTTTATAGAAAAAATACTTATACGATTAACTTCTCGTTCATCCAAAACCTCTGAATACCTTTCAAAAAATAATTTATTGCACCTACACCTATTACAACATAAATCCTATTTTACTTGCGAAACTTTTTGCCGAAGGGCCGTATTGTGGGCAGTCCTAATTAAACAGGTTGGCTGTGCAAACGAACGGCTTTTGTTTCACGATGAATTTACTCAAATGTTTGCTTTGTTTATGTGTATTTGTGTTTGTGTTCAAACTGTTTAGTGTGTTATTGATAATGAATTAGGTTAGTTTTGCAGTTGGTTGTATGTTTTTGTGTGGGAAGTGATTGATAATAATTCTGTTTTTTGATGTTTAAGATGCTGTCGAAAATAACGTTGGTACTGTAGTATTTTTTTAAAGTTCTTTTTTCAAACGACATACATCCTACACAGCCAATATGTTATACTTTGCGGTGAGTGATGCGACAAAAAAACATTCTGCACCGAGAATCAGTTTATTTGTACCAAGACCAACACAATAATCAAAATAACTACAATACTAATTTATTTTATTCCACCTCTGAAAGCTACCTGGCTCCTAACGAACCTTTTTATCGGAGTCCACACTCCATTTACAAAAGGAGTACGCAAGAACATTTTAAATTAAACCTTCCGCGATACATTTGTTTTCTCCCGGAGTTATCTGGCCTCCTTCGTAGTAAGTTGGCTGTTTTATTTTTACATGTCTCTGCTCGCTGTCTTAGCTTCGGAATTGTTCCTGGCTGGCTATGTGCCAGTTTGAAAAAAGGATTCACGGTTTTGTGGTACTCTTTGGTACTTACCTTTATTATTAGGTGGATTTTGAACTTGGAACTTGGCTTACTTACCCTAGACTGTGTATGTAACTGTTTTTTGTCCCAAATAAAAAAAATAGACTTGTATTACAAGATAATAGTAATTTTTAACCGATTTCCCAAATAGGAGGAAGTTCTCAATTCATCAGTATCTTTTATTTGGTATGGAAACTTGTCGTTTTCCCTTCCGTAGTTAGGTATTTTCTCAAGATATAACATTATTTACACGGAAAGTAGTGACTTCGTATTTACCTAAAAACGGGTACCAAAACTTAATCCCGTTAAATGAGTTAAACTAGTCGGTGTTAGTTTCACGATCCGAATTATTTGTACTCCACACGCGGTAATCACTGATTACATACTGAATTGCTAAACAGTCTAAATTAACATTGGATTACAGTTGTATAATGTTGCCAAACTAAATAATTTATCGTAACTAAGCCTGGAAAATAATCAAAGGCTTTTTCATGAAAAGCAAACTTAGCACAATGAGTAGTTAATTATTTTTTATAGAGAAATTAGCTGTTTGTCGTTGTTCCACCCTTGCCCCGAGGGAATCAATTCCCACACCCGGATAAAAAGTAGCCTATGTCCTTTCTGGTTCTCTAGTATGTACTCAATTTCATTTAAATCGGTTCAGTAGTTTTGACGTGATATCCAGAGAGAAGACAGGGTTACTGGCGCACTTATAATAATAGCAAGGTTAGGTTAGGCAATATTACATTTGCAAGGATAATTCAGTAGAAGTCACACATGAAGCGCCAGTTAAATCATAACACATTCCATCTTCATTTAAACTCCTCGCTACAAATTACGAAACGTTAGCTTCACATGTATACTAGTATATGTTAAATACCCTTCTATTCCGAGAACTAGATCCCAGCACTTACGAAGTTGGGAGCACGCCTCCAGCTATCCGTGATTCAATCATTTAGTTGCCTTTCTCGACACCCCGTGAGGTTTAATTATATTAGACCTTATTACGACGGAGGAAGTGTTATATTCGTTTTGTGTTAGCTTGTAAAGGATGGCAGCATTTGATGTGTATGAGTGTTGGGATAAAGTGTAGGATTGGTTTATGACTTTTTATAACTTATCTATCTGTTCATTTAAATTACTAGAGATAGGAATTAGATATTCCTTGTATGGGGCTAATGTGAAAATTTTGTCTCTATTAGTAGGCAAATCAACAACGGATACTTAGATAGGTTATAGAAGACCACAGTTTGTATTGCATTGTCAAGTCATTTTAACAAGCAGTCCATGTTGTTGACAACGTTGTGAACTTTTATTGGTCACAGATCAAATTGTGTATAATTGGATGATTATAATTCAATTACCCACGAGTACTGTAGGCCTATTTCCTGGAACTAAATAAAGAAATTCTTTCTGAAACTTCTAATTTAACAAACTTAAAGAACATACAAGATATTAATTGACTTGTCTAGTTGACTTGAGAGCATTATTGAAAGCTAACCCATATAAACCTGTTGAATAGCTCAGCAAATAAACTGGAGCTTTCTCAGTTATCTTTATAAATATGGAGACATCTGTTACAGAAATAATATTTGTTAAGCAACGGTATAACGTTTTATTGGACAGCTGACAACACATTGTCGTGGAAATTACTCAAGGAAAAATGTTTTTGGAATTTGCTGTTAAGCTATGCAAAGATTGCTGGGGTCCCTTATGTCGTGAAGAACTGATTTGTTTTAGTTTTAAGGCCTTCATTTAGTAAGAAAAATCCAGTGAAAACTTTGACTTTGACAAATTCGAATTTATTCAGTATGAAAATGAAGCAACGTGAAAAATTGGGCGTTCCCGTTTTATGCTATTATTTATCCTTACAATTAAGAAGTTTCATATTTCCCATAAATTAAATTTCCTATAAGTTCATTTAAAAATAATTGATCCTTTGACATAACTCGATAAGAATCTCGAGAAATAATTGGCAATCATTATTTAAATCGATTTTCCTGTTAAGATAACAACCCTTAGAAATCCGGTTGGTGCAGCCATCTAAAATTAACTCGGTTTGGCCAAGAAAACCCGATTTAGTTGACTTTGATCGATCGCGCAAACAACCACGGTAAATAACAAATCGCAAATAATGATGGATTGGAAAGAAAAACATTTTATTGGCGGTTACCGCCATCTTTCGTAAAAATTGACTTTATAAGCAATCTTATATTAACTGCGAGTTCATTTAGCTTTGAAGATGTTAAGTGTAAGTAGTTATAGGAAGCAGTATTTTAACTGAGAGATCGCTAGACATAATTAGGAGCTTACGAGTAGGTATAAGAAACTATAGCTTCCACCAGCGCGCGGTTTCACCCGCATCCCGTGGGAACTACTTTGCGGATCCAGATAAAAACAAACTTATAGCTATGCTTGATAAATTAGCCCAGTTAAGAGTGAAAAAACAGTGGACATAAATGTCTCCAGTATCCCAGCGACACACAACTTCATCATCAGCCTTTTAATTTATCCCACTGCCGAGCACATGCCTCATCTCACACATAAAAGGATTGAGCGTTTACTACCACGCTTAACTAAATAAAATAAAAAAATATTATAAAACTAGCTGTTGCCCGCAACTTCGTCTGCGTGGGCAATATAGAATCGTCAAAATACTACTCATCCCGTAGGTGCATTCTTTCACGTGACAGTATAATTAGGATTAGCACTTAGCAGTCGCATAGATTCATTGATCAAGGTTGTGTTGTGGATGTGACCATTTATCTAAACAAAAGAAGTAAAGTTTGTGACGTTGTGAATATCTCTGGATCTAGTCAGCCAATTTGGAAAATTATTACGTATAGTGCGTAAGTAATTTTCACAGGAAACAGCTATAATCTATGTCTATATGCTTTGAGTCTGACAAAGCTGTCATTTGTACATTTTTTGCAGCTACTGTGACTAATCAGAAGCCAGAAAGTCTGTCAGTCTTACCATGGATAATGTCTTGTAATGTGACTGGATTGAAGAGATCAGATAGGTAGTCGCTCCAAGCAAAATATTGGTACTCGAACAGATTCGGTGACTGGAAGCCAACACCAACATAGTTGGGGAATAGCTGGATGGATGATGAAATGAGTCATCATCATCAGCAGGCGCATAGGGTAGGATAGTTTCACTTACTCACTATGGTAAGGCTGACCCCACATTGGGCGTGCGCGATCCTCGGGCGTTTGAGTAGCGCGGGCGTCGCGAGCGCGCTGCGTGAACATCGCGTTTTGCTGCCCTGCGGCATGTGTGAAGAGTGCAAGCGACGCGCTCGAGGTGAGCACGCGGCGTTCTTACCCCTTCGCCCGCTATCCCCGCCGCCCGCTAAACGCCTTAGCAGTTAAACGTCAAGGAAAGCGGCGCGTGCGCGCCGCGAGCGCGCTACAAATGCCGCAGGGCAGCAAAACGCGACGCTCACGCAACGCGCTCGCGACGCACGCGCGGCGCCCGCGCTACTCACACGCCCGAGGATCGCGCACGCTTAATGTGGTGGCCTAAGCCGGGACTCCACCGAAATGTTTGCATTAGTTCACGAATAGGCAAAATGTACGTATCTGAGAGAGTCCACTTCATGTGTTCGTACTTGAAACCTGCAGTTTTGCCAAGATTTTCAAAATGTACGCTCGCAATTTGTCATTTCTTGGTGGAGCCAGCAAATCAAAAAAAACATAAGTGTTGTATACTGTGCGTCACTACCGCACACTGGGAAAATTTCGCTCTTGCGGAGGACGTTTATATACCATATTTTGTGTCACACGTAAACAGGACGACAGTAAGTATCCACCGAAACACTTTCAAAGATCTGATGAACGAACAAATCAGACCTGACATGGTCACCTGGGGCCAATCAGAGCTCTATGAAGCGATAATACGCTTTGGCTCCTACTGTTATTGTGGTTTCTGAAAATTTATTCACCTCATTCAACGATGAATGTAATTCTGATGGTACTATTAAGAACACTTGCTTAGCGCAGAAGCTGACGTTGGCAGGTCAACTCTTTTGACTTCTCGAATAGGATACCATTGGTTTTTGTGCAATGCACACCTGCAATGCATTCTGGATTAGGATAGGATATAGGTGGATAGGATTTGCAACAGAGAACAATTCTGTCTTTGTAATTGAATGATATCAAACGTAGTTTTAAATAAAAGGTGTTTTTTTAGACTTGGCTTGGGTCTAACTGAGACTGTTCGTAGTTCGTAATCGTGAACAGTGTATTAATTGCGATCGGAAGTTGAAAGTAAGCATGTTTCTGGTATGCGACGCGTATTTTGTACGTTTTCAGACGCGATAAGGCAGCTCCCATTTCTTATCTGCACTTTGTATCTGGGCTGGTTTTTAAAGCTACAGAAGCCTACATTATCTCACGCTTAGCAGCGCTTGCGAGAGATAGATCCTGATTTCTTCTAGGATTAAGTTTTCATATTTTGCATCAGAAAAAATAATACTACTCACTCAAAGTAATTTGTTTAAGGCCACCACATAAGTGGAAGATAAGCTAAACTATGTTTATGAAAAAATCCTGATATGAACTCCATCTGTAACTTTAAATTATAATTAATTGTTCCACTAAGGGCTGATTTTTCAATCGCCAGATAACTTCTATCTGAGGAATATTTTTAACGTTTTGACAGCTTTGTATGGAAAATATGTCAAACCGCCATATTTATTCCTCAGATAGAAGTTAACTGATGATTGAAAAATCAGCCCTAAAGTCATCATTTTTGACATAATGTTCAAAAAATAATTTAGATGGCACGGTTTTAAATTTGGCTGAGATCTATTAATTTTCCTTTCATCAAGGTAATAATTATAGTTGGATTTTGATGTGGCACGGCAAACTGACAAACACACTTGAAATGTCTATCGAAAAATTACACTACGTGTTAAAATATGGTGAATTACGGAAAATACACAACTCCATCTATTGAAATAATAGTATATAAAGAATGTAAATGGTAATTCATTGTTATTTACCACCTCGCTTCTTGATGTATTTTATTTACCACAGATGGAGCTACTTTAACCTGTACTGTTTTGTCAAACAGATTGCGTGTCGTAATATTTTACATCTTGAATTCACTAAATTAATCATATCTTTTGATAGAGTGAATCGATTTCGATGAAACAAAGCCTAAGTAATACCCCAAGTTACGTAGAACTTTTGTATATAAGCATTGTCTGCATTAAATTCGTAGATTTTACGTGAATCCCGAACAAACAATCACTTTCTACAGATTTATTATATGTATAGATAGAAGATAAAACATTGAATATTTCTATCCGTGAACATGCGCAAAGGAATCTCTAAGGACGCAACGAAAACTGCAAGACGCAGTTGGCTTGAAATATAAATGTTTCTTTAATATAATTTCAAAAATAATTTCTCAGACGTTCCCATTTATTTGCAACACGACAGCTAGTTTCAGTAATCTCTTTCAGTAGACATAAACAAATCGTTCTGTTTGGTAATGTTACAGCATAAACAATTGAAAACTGCTGAAAACAACGCTTCTATTTATTTATGCTCGTTCTGAGACTAATTTGAATTCAGAATGTGTGTGTTTGACTGTTCATAAAGTTTGGTTATCTTTTAGAAACATCGTTAATGAAGTATGTTTATATTGGTATTGGTTATACCTTAATAAATAAGAAATTCTTTAGAAAATATATGGCAGGGGAAAATAGGTATATCGGGAAAATCTAATGTCAAATTCACTGTTCAGCTTGAGAGATGTAGAAAGTTATTAAAATATTCGATTGTACCTAAGTATAATTTTTAATCACAATATCAGACTTAGGAGGAGCATCATTATTAATCAACCAACAAAATAAAGCATTTGTAATTATCCCTTTGAATCAAATAATACACATTATATTATTGATAAATGACTACATCCAGTCAAACAGTAATACCTTTTTGTGTTCATCATTTATAATAGACTTACGGCCCAGCGCTTACGTACAATGCAAAACAAACTCAATGTTCTGAAAACACCTTCAAAGTTCAAGCCAAATTGAACCCTAATAACTTTCAGCTTGAACACAAACTCGATTGGAGAACATAATCTTTCGGAATACTTTACTAAGCCTGCGATATCTGTCACTACCACGCGACAGAATCCCGTTTGACAAGCGTTTGCGAGTCTGTTAGACCCCTGCTCTGGGGGAGCACAGAAATATAGACCTTATAGTAATGAAAATAAATACGATAATTAGTTATTGGTTGTATGTTATTGGAATACAAACAATTAGTATTCACAGAACCTTGTTTTTGGAATTTTATGGACTCTAGAATTAAGCGTCTATGTAACTGGTAGACATAAAAGCGCATTGTTCTGTATTTTCATTATTCTATATTTCTAAATTTTCAAAGCATATTCATGTAGTTATTTGCTATGAACCTACTGCAGCAACTAAGTAATCCTCTTCTTCATGAAGAAGAACAAAGGCCAGGACGGTAGAGGTTACAACCTTTTCTCATGAGAAAAACTAGTCGGTCAGAAAAACATTACAACATTTTATTGTATTTATAACAAAGCCAAATGCTTGGCTAACGATACTGCTCCTTTTCAGCAGTCTAGTTTTATTTTTTCACAGAACTTGGAATTAGTTCCAAGTGATTTAAATTCCACCACCAGACAATAGAGCCAATCTCTAGCAATAGTCAATCGATTATTTTGGATTGTGACATAAATACAATTATATCTTCAAATGTACAATTAAATACCGCAAAAAATGTTGTCACTTCTGATCCATCAAACCCTTTGAGTATAAATACTAGAAACAAACACAATTTGAATATATTCCATCAAAATATTCAAGGTTTGATTGGTAAAGAATTGGAATTGGAGTTGTTCATGAACTGTAATAATATAGATATTTTATGTTTAACTGAGCATTGGCTTAAAGAGCATCAATCAGTTCATGTTTAGCTTCAAGAACCATTGTGTAGGCAGCTCGTACAGCAGAGTAAATATAATACGTGGTGGTTCTCTAATAATTCTTCGCAATACCATTAAATTCAAAGAACGGAAGGATATTGTGAACCTTTCTGTTGAGCGAGTAATTGAGATATCATGCGTTGAGCTTGAGCAGTTCATTGTAATGAGTGTATACAGGCCCCCATGTGCAACATATACAATTTTTGAAAAGCATCTGGAAGATGTATTATTCAAAATTTCTAATAATAATAAAACAGTTGTCGTCTGTGGAGACTTTAATATTAATATACTGGAAAATACTGCTATTGTTAATAATTTTATAACTCTATTTAAATCATACAACTTGTACAGTACATTTCTCGAGCCAACTAGAATAACTAGCACTAGTGCTACATGTATAGACAACATTTTCACAAACTTAAAACCTTTAAATAAACAAATTTTAAATGTGTTGGATTCTGATCACTCTGGTCAACTAGTTATTTTTCCTATGAAAACTAACAGAGGTCTGAGAAAAAATGTAAGTTTTATTCCTGTAAACAAACATCGCTTGGAACAATTTAAAAATAACTTGTTTGAAAAACTGCCTGAATTGCCCTATCATGATAATCCTGATCAAGCTTACAGCCTTTTATTCAACTTAATTAATTGTGAATTTAAAAAAGTTTTTACTACTAAGTCCATATCTGTTTGTGATCAGGCAACATTTAGTGATTGGGCAACGCCGGGTATTTACAAAAGTAGACAGAAGTTGTTTGAATTATACTATGAAAGATCATTCAATCAAGATGAAACATTTAAACAGTACGTTAAAAACTATTCAAAAATATTTAAACGAGCCTGTACCTCCGCAAAATCAGTACACATAAAACAGAAAATAAAAGCTTCTGGAAATAAAATAAAAACCACCTGGAATATAATTAATTCAGAAATAGGCCGATCCACTGTACGGAATCGAGACTTTCACTTAAAAATAAACAATGTAGACATTAAGTCAGACTCGGAGGTAGCATCTGAGTTTGAAAATTTTTTCACCAATATCCCTATTCTAACAACCAGAACTCTGATGGCATCTTCCAGTTCGGCTCTTACAATATTAAAAAATTGTGTTGCGGAATGTGACAAAGGTTTTGAATTCACGGTTGTCAGCTCTAAGGATATTATTCAAGCGTATAAAGATCTCGATGTAAAAAAGACTGCTGACCTTTGGGGATTGTCAGTTCAGATAATCTCATCGATAATTGAAATAATTTCACCTTATTTAGCAACTGTGTTCAACTCTTGTGTTGCATCAGGTGTTTTTCCTGACTTGATGAAACTTAGTAAAGTAATTCCATTGTTTAAATCTGGTAGTACAACCGATCCATCAAATTTTCGGCCAATTTCAATTTTACCCACTTTGAGTAAAATTTTTGAGAAGTTAATATTACGTCAATTGTTGAGCCATTTTAATAGAAACAACTTGTTGCACACTAAACAATTCGGATTTACCAAGGGACGTTCTACTACGGATGCGGGCGTGGAATTGCTTAAAAATATATTCGAGGCCTGGGAGGATTCGCAGGATGCGCTCGGTATTTTCTGCGACTTGTCCAAGGCTTTTGATTGCGTGCACCATGATATACTCATCAGGAAACTTCACCACTATGGTATCAAAAACAAGGCTCTTGACCTTCTGACTTCTTATTTGCATAATAGAATTCAGAGGGTGGATGTCAATGGTAAGAGGTCTTCTGGATCTACGGTCACCATGGGGGTTCCACAGGGTTCAATTCTAGGCCCTTTTTTGTTTCTTATTTATATTAATGACCTCCCTTATCACGTAAGGGATAATCACAAGATTGTGTTGTTTGCCGATGATACTTCACTCGTTTTTAAAATCAAGCGCCAACTCGACAATTTTGACGAAGTTAACAATGCACTCTCAAAGGTTGTTCATTGGTTTAATGTCAATAATCTTCTTTTAAATGAATCTAAAACGAAGTTAATTAAATTCTCAACGCCTAACGTAAGGCAGTTACACACCAATGTACAACTAAATGGAGTAGAGTTGAAGCCTGTTGAGTCAACGGTATTTCTTGGTTTGACCGTTGATTCCAAACTCCAATGGGGCCCACATATAGTTAAATTGTCAGGAAGGCTTAGTTCAGCCGCCTATGCTATTAAAAAGATCCGGCTTATCACCGATGTGGACACAGCCAGAATAGTTTATTTTAGTTACTTTCATAGTTCAATGACGTATGGGATTCTCCTTTGGGGAAACTGTGCGGATGTTGAAACTATATTTATTCTACAGAAAAGAGCTGTTCGAGCCATTTATAATCTGGGCCCAAAAGTTTCTCTCAGAGAGAAATTCAAAGAAATAAACCTTCTGACTGTTGCCTCTCAATATATTTTTGAAAATTTAATGTACGTTCGTAAAAACATTTCTAACTTTGTTCAAATGTCTGATGTTCATAGCATAAATACTAGGAATAAACATAATCTCGCTGTACATGCTACTCGCCTCCACAGAGTAAGCAACTCGTTCATGGGTCAATGTATACGCTTTTACAATAAACTTCCCAAAGCGGTTCGTGACTTACCTATCAGGAAATTTAAAAATCATATAAAATCCAAACTCTTGAAAAAAGGATATTACAAAATATCTGATTATTTAAATGATAAAGAAGCTTGGGAATGAGCTGCTCGCTTAGTGAGTGATATCTTTTTAAATGCCTGTGTATTGTTACTTTTGACATTTAAATATTATTATCATCAGATAACTTTTATTAATGACATTCTTTTTATTGACATTTATATGTTATAATTGTATTTTTTTATTTATTTATTATTATTATTGTGAATGTGAGTATCGTGTATGCGAGCAACATTATATATTCTTATAACATAAATACTGTCTGGCGGGTTTGAGCATTTTTAAATGGCCTACGCAAATGTTCTGCAGATCTGGTATCGTCGTGTGACAGGTCGTTGAGCTCCCTAAGATATGGTTGAGCTACACGACGACTGATGCATGCGTGCCGTCTGTTGGGACTGGTCAGCTCCAGCCTGATGTGGCTCTTTCCTCAAAAGGCCATTCCAGACCGCGTACATGGTGACACTCACACATAATTATTTCATTTATAACATGTTTGGACTTTAAAAGAGACTGTGACCCTTGAGTTTGTTTCGGCGTTTCTTCTCAGGGATCAGTCAGTTAGGAAATGCCGGCCTCAGCGTTCTTAAAATGACGTGTAAAAGTGATGTAATGTCCAACTTGCAAAATAAACAATTTCATTTCATTTCATTTCACACATTAAATTTGTATGAAATTCATGACTAAACTATCGCTTAAAAATGTATCTAAAACTAAACAGAAACGTGTTTATTCCAATAGAAAATGGCGGCTATTCACGCAGTCTCATGACCCCTTTTATGTAGTCAGTATTCATTGAGCTCTCGTAAATGTAACACAAACTTTGTTTAAACTTCCGAACTGTACATTGTTCGAGCGTTTTATGAAACAAACAGGCTTTTAGTTCTAAGAGGGATGTTTTAAACACTATAAATAAACGTCAAAATTTGTGTGAGGGTTTTGCGTCGCTGGAACTACGTGTTAGATAGTTACCTGATTGTACCTTTTTTATGTTGTATTAACACGGTCATCACGTCATTGATACCTGCCTAAAAAAGTACTCCGAAGCTTCTCGCGATACGATCGCCACTGAAAAATGTAGGTACGGAATTTCGTGTGATTGTCACCAAAAATATAGAAAATGGTATGGAAGCTTATGATTATCGTAGTCCGGACTCAGCCGGGGCGCACCGCTAAAAACAAATCCTAATAAACTAAGTAAGTAAAATTGCTCCTTATGTAACCTTTAGACCATCAGGGCAAGCAAAAAAAACTATTATACTAACTATTGATTAACTAACTCAGTTTTCATAACACTGGCATTAAGCTGCTAATTTCAACTCATAATGGCAATATTAACCTAATTTTTAACTAGTTAAACAATTAAAAGTTAACGAGAAAGTACGTATAAAGTTGTAGCTTTTTATATAAAACTGGACGAAGGCTTATGGACTCACAATTTCTTTTTAACACGCTTTTGACTCGCGTTTTCCGCTCTGAAAAGCTTATACGCAAGTTATCTATCTATAAAATAGCCTTAACAAAATACATTACAAGTTCAAACTATACTATAGTGAAATTATTGTTAGTTGAGCAAAAGTGAAGAAAGAAGAAGCGCTATATTTTTTACACAGCTTTAATACTAAAATTCTAAGAAAATCGTTAGCTTTGCAATGGGTATAAACAAAACCAATATTATTTCTATCCGTCTATGAAAAGCACTTTTCTTATAGAACCGTGGGAGCTAGTAAATTTTATAATTGACTAAAATGCATCGCACCTAAATAGACATGCCTTATATCTCGACTGCAGAGACCAATTCAATAGTTACCAACGACCAAACAGTTCTAAAATTGGATATTCCGTAACTATCCACGGCACGGCACCCCCTCTTGGGGACAAGCAAAGCTATCCCAAGCTACTATATATCACATTGTAAAGTTTATTTAACAAAACTACGATGATAAAGTGTAGCAGTTGCCGACAGCTCTTACTAAGTAATAAAGTTAACTGAGATTTACTCCAACTGAGAGCGCTTGGAACGAAATTCGTTTTTGTAATTAATATTTTAAGTTTGAATACTTGTCTTTTAATTGGATTTGTGTGGACTTTATTTAGTTCACTTTTAGGTGTACAGCTAAATGATAGTCTAGGCTAATACTAAAAAGAGTTTCTCTCCGGTTGTTTGTTTGTTAAAGGCTCCATAACTTCTGAAGCGATTTGAAAAAATATTTCACTGCTGGAAAGCTACTATATCCCCGGTATATTTTATCCAGGTACAGAAAGTAAAAGTTAGCCATTAGACGCCATTTCCATGCTAAGTACTTTTTGTTCATAGATTTTGACTATTGAGCAGTCACTATGGCTAATTCCGAAGCAGCAAAGATATTTGACGACAACTACCCATATCTAAGCCACAATTAGGTACCTCTCTAATTAAACCAAATTCCAGCCAGGATATCCACTTCTAAAATCAAATATTGATGACGTGCTCTCAAATTATTCTAAAACTTGAAACCATGGTCGTAGTTAAACTCGTTTGCTCCATATCCTCGATATAATTACGTTCTACTATACGAGTCCAGCTCTATAAGTAATTCAGTTATGCCGCTACCACACACTTTGGGAACGTCTAGGGCTGCCATCATTTTAATTGCTGACGGCAGACTGTAAAGGTTCGGGATAGGTATTTCAGTGTATTCGATTTTTAACACCTCTGAGAATAAAAATTTATGGATCCTAAGAACATAGATGCTATTTTCTACCGGATTTTTCAATCTAGAACGAACCGGACATTAGGCAGCCCTAGATATCGCTACTATAAGACAAATAGTCAAGGTAATAAATGCAAATATTAAGGTATACTATGGATAGGAGTACCCAAAAACAACGATAACTAGCACGCATGAAGATATTTTATCCATTAGATAGCGCAAAATTGTTTACAGAACTTATATCTTAACGCAAACATTTGATTATTAAATAATGAAAACTGTAAACCGATTCTCGTTATTCAATCAAAATAATTTTTTTTTTGCTCATAAAATAAAAACTCTTTTCTCATAGACTAAAAATAGCACTGGCTGTTTTATTGAAAATAATTAATGAAATGCCATTAAATAATTATTTTTAAATATTTTTTCCTCGAATTAAATGGTTTCCAATTTCAAATTATGCGCGGCCATCCTTTGTAGAAAGATAAAAACTTTTTCGCAATAACCTCTTTTTAAAATCGATTGATGAACCATTTTCACTTCACAATACACTCTTTTTTCTAACATAAAAAAACGGTTAGCAACTTTTGATATTCCCAAAAGGCCTCACAAAACGGTTACAACTAAGTTGCCTATTCAACGTCGATGATAAATTACGCGGGACCACATTATAATCCGGTGTAGGAAAGTAAATTATGGCTAAGTGACGTAGGTATAAGCATTGAAAACATGGCTGGTTCATTACTTGTGTTCCGATGCCAGGGGTTAACGACGGCATTGCATGTCTATTTACTCGCTGGCATGTAGGAAGCACAGGTTACGACGCAAACAAGTATTTTCGTGGAAACAATCGTTTATTACGATGAATGGAAAGGAAACAATTAAACATTCGCATAGTTTAGTGGCCTGATATGTGGCGGACATATTGTGTGAATGTTTCACAGCTCGTGTCTTGGATTTCATTTTCATGAAGCGAAATAAGATTAATTGCTGTAAAGAGGTTTTGGTTAATTTGTAATATTAAGTGTGGGGTAACTAATAGTGCTAGCTTTGTTTATATTACCCCTGAGTGTAGTGCTATAAAGCCTAAGTTTTAGGAGAATAAAATGATAACCTAACCAATTTCATTAGTTTGAATGTACCTAAGTTTGTTTATAATCTAAGGCTAAACGGTAAAACGACGGACGAAAATGAAATTATGTGATTAATCAAACGCATCATAATCCGACATATACCTACATTTTACTTTCTAAAATTTCTGAAGAAAAATATAAAATGGCTGCCAATAACAACGGCCTTCCAAGGTTGTTGACCCACAAGTAATGAACCGAAGATTTTTCTTTTCCGAATTAGGCACAAATATACTTTCAATATAAATCGGGGTCTTCATGCTGTTATTTCTTTAAGAATAAGATGCGTGAATATGCTGGCAGGCATTTAAGGCTGTTTTGGTTAGTGCCTTTGCCTATCACCTGTCAGTTTGCATTTAATTGTTGAAATTATTACTTTTTGATTTTGCTTTCATAAGTTATAAAATACTATACTACTATACTATACTAAATCCTTTAATTCCCTAAATCAAACTAGACTAATTATAAAATAGTTAAGCACCGATATATTATGTACTATAAGTTTACAAACATGCAGCACGAAGTCTAAAAATAAAATCAGCAAAACGTTTACAACTAAGGTACGAAATAAAATGCAAACATTTTTGCATACAGACAATAAAAGTTACTAAAAACTACATTTTCTACCAAAACGTACCTTTAAAAAGATAAAAAACTGTACTGTTCCCCTATTTTTAGTAATTCTACTTGAAAATTGTAGTTTCGTGCAACCCAACGGCGGTTTGTCTCGTAAACGCTATGTAAATGCACGTAACTCGTCTGGATAGTTTTTGGTTAGAGATTACATTTATTAAGGCAAAGCGGTCTGTGTTAACTAATCGTGTATTTTAATGATGAAATATTCAGTTTCGTGTGGTGTAGTCAGGTGGTTAAACACAGTTTAGATAGGTATATAAGTTTTAAGACAATTTGTACAGAAAGTAAAAAAAAATTGAAAGAAAGAAAAATTGCTAAGAACACAACTTACAATTATGTTTTCCTAAAACAACTATTAACAATGAATTTTCACGTGAAATTTTCCAAGTTAACTGTGTTGTAAAAAAAACACGGCGAAGTTACAAGTTATTGACTGTGATGGATTTATCACCAAATAACTTTCATAACTTCGACTTTTACATTTATGATATTAAGCAAGATTTTCTTCCAACACTTAACTTAAAATATTTTCTTATATTCCAGGTACATTTTCCTGGCGATCTACACGGCGGAGATGATAATTAAGTGCATAGCTAAGGGCTTCATATTAAATAAGTACACATACCTACGGAATCCGTGGAACTGGCTGGATTTCGTGGTCATCACATCAGGGTACGCCACTATCGGCATGGAGGTGGGCAACCTGGCTGGTCTGCGAACCTTCAGGGTGCTGAGAGCTTTGAAGACTGTTTCTATAATGCCGGGTAAGATTTTTAATGCTATAGTTTATTTTAATTAATGTAGGTAATTGCTTGAGAGCTAATTTACAAGGTTAATTTTGATGTTTCGGCGTAACATCAATTTAAAGATTTAATTTATAACTATTTAGGGACCTCCCCACCTCCCCACTCAGAGACATTTAATGTTTAATGATTACTAAAGTCACTCCTTAGTGACGGAATGTCATACAAATCCTTCACTAAGGAATGGTTTAAGTAACCATTAAATGTCTCTGTCAATAAAAAACTTAAGTAAGTCAGCTAAAAGCAACTCAATGAAATCTAAAACTCCATGAACATTTTTAAAAACCTTAACTAACTACATAAGTAAGAAATCTCTTTCTAATAGGACAGAATGAGACAACGAGAGGATACTCTTCCCGTGTATTTGATAGCTCATTAAACATTATCTGACTTATTAAAAGCCTCAACGGTAAACTTTCAAACTGAGATCAAACGCCAGATAATGAAGATTGTTCCAATAAGGAAAATTAGCGACGAGATTACTATACATATTTAAACTAGAGACGGAAGATTATAAATAACTAACTTCTGCTATTTGATAAAAAATAGCAATCAGAAATGTTTAACAGCCTTTACATACTGGCGAATCTTCCGCGCGGATTTTTAGCTCGGGCTTTTAACATCATATTTGTACCAGCAGTTGTCAATTGTTTGCTATACGTACGCGTGGCACTGCTAGTACTAACTAAGCAATGTCGCTCGATTTTTTCGCTCGGAAAGTCCGCCACTGTGAAAAGGCTGTTATGTTTGATGTGGGCAAAAACTAGGTAATTACTGTGGAAATAATTATAGAAAATATTTTACATTACAACTGATTTATGATACCTACATTCACAATATAAATAATTTTCACAATTATATTATTGTACTGTAAAATTTTAAATTAATGTAATTTCAAGTAACACGGTTTTTTGACGTCATAGAAATACCCAAGTCTGGTATCATTGACACGACCGAACTTACTTTTCATCGCGATAAAATATTCAATAAACGTTTTAACGTTGTTTCCCGTTCCTGAATAAATATCGCATGTGTAAAATTGATTTTAAATCATTGATATTTTCATGAAAAATATATGCTTCAAACAATTAAACAATGCTATCATATCAAAATATCTACATATGTACTTAATTTTCTGAATAACAGATTCTTTATAAATAAATAGAACTTAAACGCGATACTATGTATAAAGATACATATACCTTTTTATTGTCCCTTATATGTAGGTATAGTATCGTTTTTAAGTCACAGTTTTCTTCACAGTCAGCTTTAAGTTTAATCACCTAGCAAGCATCTCACATTACATTTTTGATAACGGCTGCTATCACGGAAAGTAGCTGTAGAAGCAAGGTGGAGTGTGTGCTGGGACCGCTGTAATCCTTTCACAATCCCACTGCTATGACGGGCCATAATATCCCCGTCATAGTAAAAGAAGCTACCGTCTCTCTCTTTCTCCTACATAAGTTCCCATTTTATCATCTAAAATTAATTTCAGGTCTAAAAACCATTATCAACGCGCTACTACACTCCTTCAAGCAGCTGGCAGAAGTAATGACGCTGACCATCTTCTGTCTCATGGTGTTCGCTCTCTTCGCGTTGCAAGTCTATATGGGGGAGTTGAGGAACAAGTGCGTGAGGAACCTCGTCGTGCCCCCGGGGGAAAACTTTACCGATGAGGCGTGGTCTGCGTGAGTAGAATTTTTTAAATGTATGATTTTTAGGTGGAAATACTTTAAAATTAAGAGTTAACAATGAAAAATTATTGTTAAGCTTTCAAATTGAAATTAGATCTACATATGTATTTTTGAGTAAAACGCCTGTGAAAATTCGTTAAGTTTCAGGAAATCAAAATAAATGAAAAGTTACTATATATTTCCCAATATATTATAACTTTCCAATTAAAATAAAATTCTGTGAAGTTATTTTTAAATAATTTTTAAATTTGAGTCAAACTCAAATTTAAAAATTAGTTTTACTGAAAAAAAAATGCAAAAATAAAAGTCTACTGCAATTTATCACAAGGATTCACAGAAATAATTTCCGCACTGACGAACTCTAACGAAGGGCTTATCTTTCCAGCAAGTTTCTTCAATCAAATTGCCGTAAAACTGTTCAACACCATTTCTCCAGTTCCAAAAAATATATGAATTCAACGGGTAACGATTAATTAGCGAGCTCTATGAATTTCAGTCGTTCACGTCAATGGGTTTCGTGTTCCGAATTTATTTTGAATGAATGTACTGAAATAACTACCCATCATTTCCTGAAATCTTTGAAAACATTCCCACTTGTTATGTTATAAAAATAGACTTAAAAATTCACAATATTGAAATACATTTTTAGTATTCTTGAATTGAAACTACAGATAGCGGGAACAACAAAATGAAAATTGATAGTTAATAGATTTGTAAAATATTGTTTACAGCTTACCGCATACAAAGCTTTACATATATGGACGTCGAAGTATACGAGATCTTTTTTCACTCTAATGAATTCATAACATAGGTACACACACATATTTATTTTGCATTTAATTATGTGTGGGTAATGAATTCATTAGTAAAGCAAAAATTACTAACCATACCTGTATCAACACAAAATTTATCTTCCAGGTGGATCCAAGAACCATCCAACTGGATGGTCAACGCAGATGAGGTGCCCATCATCTGCGGGAACCTGACAGGGGCCCGGCACTGTCCACCAGAATGGACCTGCCTCTGCGTAGGACCAAACCCTAACCATGGGTACACGAACTTCGACAACTTCCTGTGGTCCATGCTCACCACATTCCAGCTCATCACCCTGGACTACTGGGAGAATGTATATAATATGGTAAGTTTATTTTTCCTAGTCTCTTTTTATAAGTACTCGCTTCGCACGGAAAACACAGTATTTCCCCACAATTTCATGTATGTTATTGAACATATAAACCTTCCTCTTTAATCACTATCTATTAATAAACCGCATGAAAATCGGTTGCGTAGTTTTGAAGACTTTAGCGTACAATGGGTCAACGGGGCGTAGGGACAGAAAATAATGTAATGACTAGCGGTCTGCTCCGACTGTGTCAAGGTAAAAACACCATGACAAACAAGACCAAAACATTGGAAAAACCGCAAAAAAAATCGCGAACAGACAGACTAAAAACGCATGAATTTATTATGTAGTACTAATGGTTTTTACTATTTTTCTATTGGAAAGAAGTTGGCTACGATATTTTATAAATGGTACCAGAAGATTAGGATGACGCGTGATTATCGTCTTATCTAGGATTCTCCGAGGTGTAATTAGCCAATCTTATATCTGCAATATCATGTTGCTAATTAGTATATGATGACTTCAGCTCTGCAGGCGTGTTTGCCACAAATCGATTGGGAAGACAGCCGCTAAACACTGTCTTACATTCAAGAATAATTTAAATAATTCGTGTCATTGATAAATTAGAAGAGTTAATTAAGAAAAATGTTATTCCTTTGGGATTATTAGTGCCGTAACACTCCATCATTCGATCCTAGCTATATTTCTACCACTACTAAACAAAACGTTATAAACAACCACAACATAATTACAACAAAACACATAAATTACTTACACAAAAGTCCATAAGCACTCAGTTCATCATACATGCACCTAACTAAACACTGAGAACGGTCCAACGATTTTGAGGTCCACAATTTTATTACGAAGAGGGTCTGGGAGACTCCAGTCAAATGAGCTTTGGGAGAGTTGTGGGTACGGTCATAATGTAGACCTCGGTTACTGGCAACCCTTAATTAATTCTCACAGCTTTCAAGATGGCCGCTTGGCCGTTACGTATTCAAACGAAATTCTGTGACGTCATTAGTCAGTAATTGCAAAAGGTGAGGTACATGTGTTTAGTTATTTGCGGTCGGTAGTGATTTTATTTGCTTTGAGGTTATTTGACGATGAATTGAAGTGGTCACCTTATGGTTTATTATACACTTTAACATTAAATAATCAATATTAGTGTTTCAAAACGGTTATGAGAAGGCAGACAGATGAAAGGTTTTTTAAGCAATAGAAAATAGATTTGAGTTATAATGATGAATAGGTGTCATCTTCATAACCCAAAACCCGGGATACCAAGGAAAAAAGGGTGCTTTGAAGTATAAAACTAAATTGTTTATATACCTATGTTCAGTGGAAAGTATCAAACCTAAATACCGATTGTAAATAAAAATTACGGGCCGTACTTGCATCTTTTTCATCGCAAAACCCCACAAGTTAAATGAACATGGTACTCCGACGGGACCAGATATTCGCATATCGTGAATGCAACGGTCGCCGTTGCATTCACGATATGCGAATATCGTCAGTCATCAATCATGCACGTATGCATCAGGATTTGCATACAGCATTCCGAAATCGGATGTAACGTTCGGACGGAGACAGGTTCAAAACAAAGCGAAGTCACGACTTTTGATTTACTGAGAGAATAGTACCTAACTAGTTATTTTGTACGTCTACGTGCAATGTTTATGAAATGTTGGTCAAGTAAAACTTACGTTGTTCGACAAAGTATTTGTAACTGGACATAGAATACATTTATTATACACCAGCTAAATTTCCCGTCATGTTGGAACAACTTCGCGCTTTTGGATAAAAAGTAAACTGAAGCCTTCTTCAATAAATGGGCTATCTAATCCAGAAAGATTTTTTCAAATCTGACCAATAGTTCTTTAGATGAAAATCAAGCAAACAAACTCTTCAGCTTTATAATATTACTACTTCCCGTACCGGGATAAAAAGTAGCCTATAGCCTTCCTCGATAAATGGGCTATCTAACACTGAAAGAAATTTTCAAATCGGACCAGTAGTTCCTGATTTTACGACTATTTCAAACAAACAAACAAACTCTTCAGCTCTATAATACAACAGACGCCCATATTTTACACGTGCCATAGGTAACTTAAAACTCAAGTGACTCAAGTACCGACAATATGTATGTAAAACAAGCATGTGCCTAAGTAAGCACAGGGCACGTGCTTATCTTACTTAAGGTCAGGCACGGGTAGTTATACTAATAAATTACTCCAAACAATCTTCTTGAGACTAACGCTTAGAAATATGGTTTCTTAAGACTTGTGTAGAATGCCTGCTCTTATTAGAAACACGCATGCAAAAAGCGATGAAAATATATCTTAAATTTATATGATGAAAATATATCTGTTCCCGTAGTTATGACGTATTCTTCTCTGCAGAGAGAAAAGGCATGATATGATATGTGCGTTAGAAAGTATTTTGCGGCCACGGGGGTTATAATCAGCAAGAATTTTATACTGACTTAAACGCAGTAAGCAGCAGAAGGACCTTTCGATAGTTAGACTCGTGAAAAACACGCAGACATATAGCTAGAATTTTACGTGGTATATACATAAAGAGAACTTTAATATGTATAAGGGGAAAATCCTCCACAGCGCTTCTAACGCATTCAATTTATCAATCCCCACACCATTTGATTAGATACGCGTCCCAAATTGCAAGACTCGGTACAAAATTTCGTTGCTTTGATGCAACCTTCGAATAAATTCTTCCATGTAATACTCGACAATATAAATTCTGAATTTACAATGCTTCATTGTAATTTTCGGCAATAATACTCACACTGATGATTATTACCCAGAATATGGGGAGATGAGATATGAAAGTATGCGCTGCGCCCAATATACACACAAATATGTTCGCTGGTTGAATATTAATACCGTTCTGTAATTATTACAAATAAATAAAAGTTGTTCCATATAAACAATACTGGGTGACTGAAAAGCAGAATTCCATTTAAGTTTTCAGTGGTGTTTGTTGTACTACTATTCTTGTTTTGCAGTTATGTTCATCTACGTTGTAATGCGTAGATTTTCATTTAAGAAAACTCGTTAAAATATTCAATGACTTTATTTAAATGACTGATTTTCAGTAATAAATACTTCGAGTAATTAATACGATCGAATTAAGTAGATATAGGTATGCACCAAACCCAATAAACCTAAAACTACTTCAGTAAGATAGTTCTCAAAATTTTGATATTAAACATTATTGTGGAATTATATCTTAACAAGTTTCACATTGATAATAATAAACAAAGCCAACAGGCGGAATATTCAACAAACTCAATACCTCACTTATAATGACGGGACAAGTTTGGAGTTGGAAACCACAATAACGACAAAATAGGGATGTTCGCAACAGTTTCAGTAATGTCATAACTACCAGTAACGGAAGCTACTTGATAACTGAATTAGGAACTTATCCATATATTACATGTACGGGAAAAGTTGTAGAGGTAATTTGATTGCTAAAGGCTTAGCAGATAGGTGATCTCCCAACCATGTTGGAGTCGGCTACCAGTCTAACCGGATGGAGACGAGTACCAGTTACATGGAACACCTGCCTATGTACCCCAATCAAACCCAGTTGCAAACACCTGAGCTCAGTTGCAAACACATTAAGACTGGTTGTCAGACTTTCTGAATACCTGTATCGACTGCCAAAGACGACCGACCTATTTAACGTGCCTTCCGCACGGAGGAACCTGTTTTGCCAAAGATTGTCAGCTATCCACCGACTAAACCCTGCTTACCTGCTTATGATCAATCAACTCTGTTACTTGGCCAAGATCTCCTAATGAGAAATTGTTCCAAAGTATTTAATTTTGAAGCGAACACAGAATCACAGTTCAAAATTATTACCACTATCTCAAAATTAAACCCCTACACTTCGCTTTATTAGACAAAGGTATTTAATATTTGAGCACACTCCATAGCTCAAGATATTATCGATAAGGAACCCCACGGTTTCCTCACATATTGTTCCGGTCGGTCTGCCGTGCCGGCCGGTCGGAAACCCAGGAAATGCCAGTGACAACACTATTTATACGTATCCGTTTACGTTTGGACCGGCCCGGCTAATCTGTATGCCTTTGTCAACGGCTGAAAAAGTCGTAGAAGTCTGACAGCGAACTAGTAGGTGGAAGTCGTTGCGATTACTATGGCGGAAATATTTCTGTATTCCAGAGAATGAAAATAATGCCCATCATGAATGTAGCTGTATTTCGACATATACATGGTAATGAGTTTAGGTAGTTACTTAATTTTGTTGAAGTTTTAGAAGAATGTATTTTCATAAGGATTCTAAAAAATACGTAATCTTTATATGTTTCAAAACTATCGCTAATGTCGTAAATACTGAGTTTTTGTCCTCATGATATTCACTCCCGACGGCTCTATATCCATTTTTCACTGATGGTCACCATTACTTAACCTACTACATAGGTCTAATCCAATACATTTACCACCAGGTGCTGTCATCATGCGGGCCGATGTCAGTGTCATTCTTCACGGTGGTGGTGTTCTTCGGGTCGTTCTACCTCATCAACCTGATGCTTGCCGTCGTCGCGCTCAGCTATGAAGAGGAGTCGCAGATCACGCAAGAGGTCTGTGCTGGTTTTCCTTTTAGGATAGTATTTCCTGCGTAGCTGGCTGGTTTCCTTGAATGAGAACAGCTACCGTGGCCGAAATCGGCCTACATGCCATTACTATTAAATAATATCGAATACCTCAAAGTTCGATCACATTCCTTTAATTGTCCTACGTTCATTATTCCACCACAGCAAAAAAAGATCATTACCTTATTTACATACTTATCTAATGATCCAAATCTCTATTTAGGAAAGGAAGAAAGATCTTAACGAGCATCGAGACGACTCCACCTTCAGCTTCGATCCCACGTCGCTGGCGGTGCGAACTCTCGCCAAGGACTCTAAGAAGCGGATAGACGCTCGCAAAGGCCTCCTACTGGCTTCGTACTCAAGAAAGAGGACGAGGAGACGTAAGCGCGGGAGGAGTGCTATTCATCATGCTGCGGCGGTGGCTGCTGTGGCTGAGTGAGTATCATAGATATTCTGGTAATAAATGTAACAATAGGTAATGTTCAGGGATTCGATGAAACGAGTAGACGCTGGCAAAGGCCTCCTCTTACTGGCCTCATATGCTAGGAAGACGACAAGGAAACGTACGCTGAGTGAGTAGATTCTTACAATAAAGTTTTAATAGAATGCAAAGAACGTCTTCTTTCGTCATCGTTATCTTTTTACAATTTGTTAAATGAAAAACTATATTTTTTTGAGAGGTGAAGTAAACAGATGTAAGTATATGAATAATATACCTACTGTTTTAGGTAGGTGTATGTTATATACTCTAGATAGAATAACCTATGATATAATTTTGACCAGCTTCATCAAAGCACAAGTAAGACCGCGTGTAATAGTTATTAATATATTTTATGTACATAAAACGCCAATATACATAAAATATGGGAAAACTGCCGAAGCAAGACTTGCATGGACATTTCCATATCCCCAAAGTTTTCTAAGATAGAAGAGGAACCGCCACTACTTCACGCCTGGATTCGAAGTTTCCCGTTACTGCAGTTTTTAATCTTCGATGAGGCAGACGAGCAATAAATTGTAGATGATAAGAAAAGTCGATATCACATAAAATGGAGGTTCATAATTATTGTGTGCTCTCTCAAGGTACACTGTTTCGGTCCTCCAACATGAATATGAGCAAATTTAGTTTTTGCAAAAATAATTTACTGATACGATTGGCGATAGCTCTGATATTTTTCATCCACTTTTCGACACACTCAGAGACATTTAATGGTTACTTAAGCCGTTCCTTAGTGCAGGATTTCTATAAGAATCTGTCACTAAGGAGTGACTTAAGTAATCATTAAATGTCTCTGAGTGTGTAGTAACTATTAAGTAATCTGTGATGTAGGTAACTTTACAACTGCAAAAATTATTTGACGACTACTGTAAATGGCATCTACCGTCTTTCCTGTAGAGCATAAAAGTACAATTTCAATACAATTATTCTCATTAGAGCTATATTCTTTCAGAGTTCGTTTTTATCAAAGCGAAATGACGCAGCGTTTAACCGTAGCTCTCGACGTTTAGCTTGACTTCCATTGCAATTAGTGCTACTGACATTTTAACTTGTATTCATCTTTTTTTTGAGAACATTCCGTATTTAAATGTCTCGATAAAAATATCAAGCTGCTTTAAATCAAGCGTAATGGTCAATTTTACGAATGTCATTTTCTCTGATCTCTCTGAATCACAATTTTGGGGGCGCTCGTGACTACACATCCCTAGTGGTCAGCAAAGCTTGGTGTTTCGAAAGCCAAGTTAACTAGAAAGTGACTCCAACACGGTTGATAGAAGGTTAGGCAGACAATGGATGATAACACTGAATCATATTTTTTCACTGAAATAAACAAGAGAATCAGAAGTTAAAGCCAAATCTGCCTTTTGAACGAAGTATTTGCCATAACTGGAGAAATGAGAGCGTCCTAAAATGTACACTGCTATACCTCAATAAAACATCGTCATAATGTTACTCTATGCCGCAACACCCACATTATTCCAAGAAAAATACATAAATTAAACGCGAATGTGCCATTTATTGAAAGTTAATTACATTGCAATATATTTATCGGAATTTCAATCATCAAAGAACATTATACAATTTTATTTCGTTGCTTGTAATATCGTGTTTTCGGAAACATAAAATGTTCCTTAATTATTTATCAGCTCCAGAAAGTACGATTCGCTTTTTCAATCGGTACCTAGGTATTGTTCTGAGAAAAAATATTTTTAGGAAAAATTTTAAAGTACGCCTTTGTTTTAATTTCCTTTCCGATTTGCTTTCAATTGCTCTGTAAAGTTAGGGCCGACTTTTAGGTAGTAAAAAATATTTCCTCCGCGGTTTTTAAGAACTGTATTTTCTCATTTTTATTTACACAGATAAGGTAGTCTAGAGCTGTATAAAGAGCATAATATGCTACTTTTATCTAGTATCCTCTAAACGCGGGTGGAACTACGGGAAACATCTACTTAGGACATGATATTTTAGTTTCACACTGAAGCAACGCTCTAAAGTCTACAAAGTCCCATTATAGATCAACATAAAAGACATACTCATACAATGTTACTTAGGTTTAAGCATTATTCCGCTATAACAAACATGAGGCCATATTTCTCGTATAAAAATATATGTACTTGGTAGTTTCCAAAGGTGGAATAGAAATAACAATGTGACTACAGAAATACAATGAAACTTCAAACACTGCAGTTGCAATATGAACCTGATGCTGTAAGCAATCTTTTATACAATGCTTTCTGCGGAATGCTTCCCTTGAGTAAGCGCTCATACTCGCTAGAGGTCATTTTCTTACTTAAATAAAACTTTAAACTGCATATTTATTTGAAATACTCCTTCAGATGTTTCTTGAAAGTATGTTTGATGTAATAAACACCCGTTTGTTTTTGTTTTTACTAAGCTGAGGAGTTTGATTGTTTGACCAAGTTGATCTCTAGGACCGATTTGGAAAATTCTGTCCGTGTTAGTTACCATTTATTGAGGAAGGCTATTGGCTTTTTATAAGGGTGCGTGAAGTAGTTTCTATGAGTGAGACATAATATTAAATTAATTATTAAATTGTAATTATATTCAATTTCTTACTTTTCCCCCAGTAGAACTTTGTTAAAGATATTTACGTTTAATTACGGTTTTCCTTAGACGTGATTTTTTACACGACGCAATTAATTTTTACTCTTCTTATTCTTAATGATGTCGAAATAATTCTTAATTGTGTTTTAAATGGGAAATAAAGAGTCCGTGCCGTAATTAAGATTATATTTTTACACAATTTTCTAATCTTTATCAAAGAATGAAATTCTGAAGGGAAGGTAGATTCTGTTGAAACATTCAATTTTTTATTTAATGGAAACGCACATGAAAATGAAAAATTCCGCTTCCATGAAAATAGAAAAACGAACAACGATTGTTGCCAATCACAAAAACTGAAATCGTTCCATATTCATATTTAAAAGCGCGCCAATAAAACGAATCAGACGCGACATCGACAGTTGATTGTTGGGGATTCTATGGACGGCACTCTATATATTCATACTCTGTGACCGTAACTATGAATATAATACATATATATGATACCTATAAAGTACTAGCTTTCGCCCGCGGTTTCACCCGCGTCCCGTAGCCGGATGGTGACAAAAACTATCCTAAAACCTTCTCCCGGGTCTAAGTTTCTTCCCCTCTAATTTTCACCCAAATCGATCAAGCCGTTTTCATGTTATGTCGTGACAACGGAAACCGGGTTTCATTTTTATATATATAGATATGTCTCGTAGATAGATACGGTGATGTAAGCGGTCTGATCTCCTTAAGTGAGAACAGCCGCCGTGGCCGAAATCGGCCGTGGACGCCATTATAACCAAGGAAAAAAGAAAGATAGCGCAGATACCATAAGCAAGGTTGATCAGGCTCCTTCTTATAGGTCACGGTAATGTACGGCGTACATTACATGTACGGTAGGCGAGATCAGTTACTAGGTATAACTAACGAGGCGTTCGGGTTCCTTGTCAAATCAAAACCAATCTGTTAAAAAATTGTGATTTTATAACAAAAAAATGGACGCTACTTTCTTAGTAGATTTTGCGTAATGAGATCTCGGCTAGTAATTTTTTTCTCCATAATCCATTGTGCAACTACGTATGTAGTTGTAGCAAAGTAATATAAAATATATGTATATGTCTAGTAGATAGATAGGGTGATGTAAGCAGTATAACCGTCGGTATGTCAGCTGCCAACTGAAGTATATCAACGATGCATTCGCTTTGATATCGAGCTCGCATTTAAACGAGATTCAGCATTTTGCGGTGCTCGACGGATGCGAAATTGTTCCGCTCACAACGGTCTAATGGATGATGGAAACCTTTTTGTTTTACGGACTTTTTGCTGATTTTATGATATCATCGTTTAAATGAAGAACGTTTTAATTGAATGTAAATGGCGAATTCTAAATTCAAAACCTACTTTTTAGAACAGAAAATGCTGTATTTATGTACAGGATTATTTTAAATTGCACAAAACTCCCACAAAATGTTGGGGAAAGACACAAAACCACACTCGGCTTAAAATAACAAAATGAGCTTGCCAGCTATAACGTTGACAAGCGTGTCTCACAAACTAATTACAAATCTCGTGATACTACAGAGTAATTATACAAAGAAAACAAACTGACAAACAAAGGAATGCAGTCAAAGAGCTGAGAGCTAACAAGATTCCCGAGTCGGGATTATCACGAAGTTAAGCCAGGAATTAGGACGAGCAAGGAATTATCTCCACCAGCCACGGGACACTTTGCCGACGCGGACGAGACGCAAAAAATAAATAACTGCTCTTTGAGCGATAACATTCAAGGGATTTGCGTTTTGTATTCGAAATAAGCTGAATTCTGAAGCTTTGCATTTAACCAGCTCGTTGGATTTGATGATAAGACGGATGGAGAAATACAGATCTAAAGTACAGCTTTAAATGTACCGGGAATATTTTTATTCGAGTTATTTAACAACCACTTTTCAGTATTTCTTAAACTTCAGTGGAACACTCAACACGAAGGATTGTAAATACTTTTCAGTACCTACTGGTCCGCAACATTTTTATGGACACATATATATGTAGGGAACTTTTGTATGAAACACTTCATTGCCGTAAATAAGACCTAGCCTATAGATATACCTACATACATCACCATACACTATCGACTTTTGACTACATAAGAAACAGCAAGACCAAACAGGCACCTAATAATAATCATTGCCAAACAAAATGAAGTCAGAACCTACGTACCTACTCCGTTTACCGATTCCTCAGAGAAATGTGCTCGACATGGGAATCAAATAAGCAAGAAGCACAACAAACTACGGAACGAGTTGCTCCACTCTAGCACAAGTTGCCGATCTGTCAGTTGAAATGCATCCCAGCTTTGTATTGCACAAGTTTGTGCAACTAATTTAATGTTCTTTGTTTATACGGGCTTTGAATGACGGACGCTTTGTTTTCTTTACATTTAGAGTAACTTGAAATAGTGTAATGTGATTATTTTTGAGGTATTTTAAAGCTTCTACTTCGGATGTCTCGTGTGCGATTGAGCTTATAACCAAATGCGACCTTGAATGAAAATCTGTACAATAAACGAAATATACAACTAAAATACATAAATATACGTCAATCATCCTCCGTCATCCTCCGAGCCTTTTTCCCAACTATGTTGGGGTCGGCTTCCAGTCTAACCGGATTCAGCTGAGTACCAGTGCTTTACAAGAAGCGACTGCCTATCTGACCTCCTCAACCCAGTTACCCGGGCAACCCGATACCCCTTGGTTAGACTGGTGTCAGACTTACTGGCTTCTGACTACCCGTAACGACTGCCAAGGATGTTCAATGACAGCCGGGACCTACAGTTTAACGTGCCATCCGAAACACAGTCATTGGTGTCTAAGATATACTTAGAAAGTACATACAAACTTAGAAAAGTTGCATTGGTACTTGCCTGACCTGGGATCGAACCCGCGCCCTCATACTTGAGGTTGGTCCTTTACCCACTAGGCCACCACGACTTTTTAAATGTAAATATACGTCAATACAATGTACAAAAATAATTTATGATTTATACAGTCAAAGAGAACAAAATTCTTAATCTTGTTTTATTACTACAAAGTCGACTACCGCGCTTGATGCATAGTCGTCCAATTACGAAATCGCAATCTCAATTCAATAAAATAGAAACTTTCTCCTAATTCGTAGCAAATGCTAAACCCTGAGGTGATAACGAAAAGCTCATTTAGTCTGGAACATTCTACCAAGCCATTCTGACGTCTGGCTATTGACTCGACGTCAATATCAAAAGTCTGAAGACAAACTAGACAATTTCAAGTAAAGTAACGCTGTAAAATTGTGTTATTTTCAAAGAGGAATTTCTGTAGAAATTATTTACTGTAATTCTTTTCAGTATTACCTATAGGGTTTGCTACAAACTTATAATTATTCCGTTTTATTTGAAATTCAGCTACTTAATGGAAGCAAAAATGTGTGAAACCTGCTAAAACGTACAGGCTCAAGAAATAAGTTTGAATCCTTATTTCTTATTGGCCACGACCACTCTCAACAGTCTATCAAATTAAAAAGCAAATCAGACTTATTTGGTCACAAAACATAATTTCCGAAAACATATCGTATTGCCAATAACATATCTAGCGCAAACAACTCGTTTCAGATGGATTTGTATCGAGTTTCGCGAATCGTAATCCAATCTGTATGAAACTCCATTGAGTAAAATCCCTTGAGAGAGATTTACGGCGCTCTAAAGCAATTTAAGGAAAGCGTGAAATAGACGAAATGAACACGTTTGTGGACGAATATTGGGACTTATTTAGCTATCGTATATCGGAATTTCTAATTTTCATGTGCTTGAAAGTAGAATATTAAATCTTCATGTTCGCTGAAAATGGTTAACAGGTGTAGAAGATATCAAATGGAAATATTTTCGACTCTACGAGAGTCGAAAATATTTTCGTTCCGTATTCCTGAGATGTTTGTGAAAAACCTGTATGATTAGTTTAATCTAGCTATCTTAAAAGTTTTATGTGTGTTTATCATTCATACTTAATTCTCTCGCTGATACCAGCAAGAAATACGACAAGTTATTTTATGAAATCAGTTGTAAGTACCTCAACAGGTTAAAATTTTAATCTTGACTGTCGAATAACCTATTCTCATTTTTTATGCTTTAATAAAACTAGCAATAAGTTCCTCTCACATTAAAATAGGTACCATA
The DNA here is from genome assembly GCA_033682625.1 of Helicoverpa zea x Helicoverpa armigera. NCBI lineage: Eukaryota > Metazoa > Arthropoda > Insecta > Lepidoptera > Noctuidae > Helicoverpa > Helicoverpa zea x Helicoverpa armigera. The sequence goes on from JAWIIS010000011.1 coordinate 7,908,401, forward strand.
AATACTAGCCTTTACAACAAACGGCGACAATAAAGCGAACTATTAATCTAGAGAAGCCGACGACAAATGTAGTTGCCGCAATCCACAATACACATTTCCGTTTGAAAGTCACCTCACCTGTTTGACCCAATTCCGGATAACTTCGGAGGCAACATGCGAATTTACATGATAATACCGTTGGCGGACCATTTACCATACTATGGGCTAAGCCCTGTTTCCATTAGGGGTGAAACTTGAGGATTTTTGAAAACACTGAAAATGTTCGCGTAGGTATGTTACTGTTGAGTGTTAATACTACCGGTTTACTCTCTCTAAGAAGAATGAATAAAAATATAAAAAATAAATAAAATAAATTTATTAAAACACATAGTTCAACATGTACAAATACAAATAGCTCATTGTAATGGCAGTAAATAAATCTTAAAAAAATAAAATATGAATGAATGAAGAATAAATTGGTTGCTGTAATTCTTTGGCGCTATTTACAAGCAGATACATCTACAGTTCCAAGTTCATTGATAACATATAAGTACTTCCGTGTGTCTTAAAACAACAAACAGTTTACTTGGAAACTAGAACTATTTTCCTACACTACAAATAATCCGATATTTCGTCGCAATTGTACACGTATCAGAATAGCCATAATTTCAGTAGGTAGAACGTTATGTAATGAATACTAAATATTAAGTTTCAAGTCTTTGACTTCACGTTCTCCAATATGTATTTACAAAGCATGCATGTAATACATAAATATTAAGTAAATAAACCCAGTATACACTTCATATATGATAGTATCAAACCACGATTCTATCATGCAACGTGCACAGAACACCTTTGCGTGCAGAACACAATTCAGAGCAATTGCAACTCAAATGCAAGTTATGTGACTATAACGTTGTAACTTGTGTCAAATGCAGGTATGCCAAGTTCTTGCCTTAATATTAAGTAAATGTGGTTTTAAATTGATAGATTAGATTTGTATGTCATTTATATGATACCAGTTGACTTCAAAAATAGTAATAGAACAGCAAATAAAAATGCTATGACAGATTTAGCTTAGAGAAAATGCTTGATTTGTTGATATCAGAACTCGCAATATAATCTCCTAGTGACTAGTTTTTTTTCAGACTATTATGATGACCATTGACTTACCTAATCACTAGGCTTTCTTAATAGAACTTCCTTGTTAAGGATGAATTTTTACCTTTTAGTAATATCAAGAAGCGAGCTTTGCATCAATTACCCAGCTGCCAAAAATATGATGTTTGATGCACGTTTCTGTTCTATAAGGGCAGACGCAATTTTTTCGAAAAAAGAAAACAGAAGAAATCCATCTTACATTTCTAAGACAAACTTAGTACTAAAAACCTAATACCACGTTGTTACAGCGACGTGAATCGGCGGTCGCGCTCTCGGTCCGTGACCCCGAGCGCATCGCCGCCCCCCCCTGCCCGCGCCTCAACCCCCGCCGCCGCCGCACACGTTGCACCCGGATAATGCCTTAGGTACATCTTTTTGTACTTAGTTTTATACGTACTTAGGTATGTACTTAGTTGTTGGTCTGTGTGTTCATCAATTTTAGATTAGGTTAGGTTGTACTGAAAAAATTTGGTAAGGTAAGGTTCAAGAACTATATGAAGGTTTTTTATCTATGGGGTATGTTCAATAGGTTAAATTCTCAGTTAGTAGTTTTGGAAATCAATGGGGTGTCCTATGACCAGCGTTGGGTGTCCTATGGTTGGAATAATAGTGATGATAGTAAAATGAAGAGGAAACTAAATTTTTATCTGAAGCACATGGTTCCCAATTTATGAGTTGAGATCCATTCACACAAACAATATTTACCTAACGACAGAATTACGTATACATCATGTTTTCCTAAAGTACTTGGGTAACGATCGAGCCATTTACATCATCGCGTCGAACTAAAAGCTTCTATATAAATATGAATCTTACGATACAACGTAGAAAGATTGATTCCCTGTCGAATATCGTCTATTCTCAGGATATGTTAATACAATTTTGCTTGAGCATAAACGTAGGTATTGGATAAACATTTTCAGCTACTCTTACTGAGAATGAAGTTTTCTCTCATAACAATATTTTGTAGAGAGTTGGGTATTATTGTTTGGTAATCTGAGCTTTTACTTTTAGGAAGTTATTTTACAATGGACAAACATTGTTTTATGTTAGGGCTTATAAATCAAAGAACTATGAATATCTATATATTTTTGGATCAGGTCGAGGTGCACTAAGTGCAGCAGGTCGTCAACTAAGCGACCACAGCAACAACAGGGAATCCTCACTCGACGACTCAGGAGTGGTGGATGATCACGACGATGGAGAGCATACTTCTGACGATCAGGCACCACACCCACATCCTAGAAGGCATCTTCTAATACCGCAGTTACCGGCACCGCCAAATCACCCACCGACGCCAATGCCGATGCCTAATGTGCAAATGCCTATGCCGATGCAAACGCCGATGCAAATGCAAATGCCAATGCCGATGCATCTACAGATGCCGATGCCATTGCCAACACCGATGCCGACACCTATGCCGATGCCTATGCCCCAGATTCAACAGGTATTTTTGAATTTTTTTATAGTAATCCAAGTCTTATAAAAACTTGAAAGCTAGAGTATAAACTGATTTACTTATGTGTGCGATTTTCTTAAGAACTCCGGTGTTGCAGGTTACGCAAGACGGTCAAACGCAAGATTCAAAACATAAACATCAAACAAAAATCGAAAAGTCTGCAGCAAAGCCAAAAAAGCCACCGAAAAACATTCAGGACAAGTATCCGCTGAACCCTGACTACCTCAACCAGATCGTGGTGCTAGGTAAAATCTATTTCACACAATAGCACATTTTTCACTTCCTAAAACTTTTCTGGTGCAGTATTGCCATCAAATTCAATAAGGTCTCCAACTGGACTGTGAATATTCGGGAATTTCTGCCACATGTCGACAATTGGATGGCAATCAAAAATGAATCAACAATTTGATGGCACTACACTACCTAATCCAATTTATTGGCACGGCTTCAACACTGAAAAGCACGAGACAAATAACACTAAACTAAACGATGCTACCACTATGTATCAGAATGAACGCTTTGCAAACACGAAGGGCTAACAATACTATGACAACGAATGCATTTTATAGGGGTTCAGTCCAATTACTCAAATTAATAAACTTGCAAAATTAATTTCGTAGACTTAGATTAAGGACGTAAGTTTATTGGCTCTCCTTATTGCATGGTATTCAATAACTCTTGTCAAAATTAAGTCACTTAGGAGTTCATTATTTCGACATCTATCAAACTTTAAATGCTTGCGTTCTATGCAATTTTCTACTTTTCTCAATTGGAATTTAATTGTACAGGTTAATTTTAATTACAGTTTCTAAATTATTAGGTAGTTTGACTTTAAGTACTTTTTCTTCTAAGTATTCTAACTATTCACTCTGTTTCAACTCTCATTTGCAACAGATGATATTTTCTTTGGATTTCAGAAGCATTATGTAAGGTTCCACTTTGATTTTTGAACAATCCTCGACAACGTGAACCGTTTGATTGAAAATAATTTCTACGAACCGCTCGTGTACAACAAGTTCCCAATCAAACGGTTTCACAGTAATTTATCTTTGGTAGCTTTGCGAATAAACTGTTTCGCAAAATCAAGCATTCTCGTAAAAGCTACCAAAGTTGTAGATACTGCAATTATTATATTATGCAATTAAAACAGTTTTAGGTACTGCTAATTTATCATAGAAATAACTATTCTATTTCTGCGATTTCACTTTTTTTCTTTCATTTATACGTTTATGTTGAAGAGATGGAATAGTTCTTGTCTATGGTTGGTAACATTCACCAGTAGCTTCACTTCTCAATGAGGAACACTTCATTGAGCATTTTAATCCGACACGGTTGCAATCTCGCTTCTACCCTCATTAATATCGTCAGGGGCGGACTGGCCATACAAGCGCGCGCCCGACCTCCCGCAAGCGGAGACGACGAAAATTAATGAGCTCAGTTTATTGGCAGCCACGCACAAAACTCATATGGGCAATTACGAGCAAAATTGCACTTACTTCACAGGTTAGTAAACACAGACGCAAACGCTTCTACCCCCCAGTCCACCCCTGTTCCCCACAGGAAGACTGCAGGGTGACTGCGATTGACTAGCTGTCGTCTTGTCATAGCTCAGAATCGCATTCAAGTCTCCACATTACATGATATTACTTGAACAACAATACTGTTAACACATGTGCATAACTTTTATGCGATTCGTATTTGGAAACATCAAAATTCATATCAGTGTTTTGTCGAACTTTCAGTGTAACCACTGTACCGGTAACCGCACCGTTTGTACACATGATTGGCCTAACTAAATTTTTCGTACTACCATGCTGGTTTTCCTTGCATTTCAATGCAATTTTCCTGCATATTTTCTTAATCCTGACTTCGCTTACAATGCATGATGAGTTGTTTAATATTTTAAAGAGTTATAGATTAATTTAGTAATACGAAAGCTTTGCATCGATGAAATTTAAATTTTGCTCAGTACGCTTTCGCTTATTCTAATTGATCTATTTCTTGAATTCTTTCTTTCTTTTGTTCGTGATGTATTTGTGTGATATTTGTTGTTGTTGATGTTTGTGTATCTTGTTGACTGGTTTGAAATTTCTGGCAGATGAGCTGGTGGATAGAAACTGTGAGTGCTGCGTGTCTTGCTGTATAGACTATGAGGGGTGGCTGCAGTTCCAGAACTGTTTGTATGGGATCGTGAAGGATCCCCTGTTTGAGTTGTTCATTACAACTTGCATTGTTCTCAATACACTGTTCCTCGCGCTAGAGCATCATGGAATGAGTGAGAACGTTAGATCGGCCTTAGATATAGGAAATAAGGTAATCAGAATACCACTATATATTCGAATATAATAACATTGTTAGGCTGCTTGCATTATTATTTTAAAGCCAATTACGGATTCGTGCCGAACATGACGTCATCTCACTCATTTTCAAACGTACGAAAGTGTAATCTAAATTATTTTCCTTTTTGTAAAACCATCAACGAAGTATTATGTTCCCGCCATATGTGCAACAGTACTCATTTATGTTGTTCATCCCGAATATCACATCATTGACGAATTTATAGCAATGTTCCTTAAGATTTTTTGCGTCAAATAACGTTCCTCTCAAAGAATTTAAACTACTTTTAATTTTCCAGGTGTTCACGTCGATATTTACATTAGAATGTATAATGAAAGTGATGGCAATGAGCAAAGACTTCTTTGCGTGCGGTTGGAATATATTCGACTTGATTATAGTGTCGGCAAGCCTTCTAGATCTTATATTTGAGCTCGTTGATGGCCTATCTGTGTTGCGAGGTCTTCGTTTGGTAAGTCAAACTGAGAAAATATTTTTCTTAACATCCTGTTCCCATTGATCCAATTAATTCAAAGAGCACTAGCAACTTTAGCAAAAATTGACAGAATTAAATTTTTTACATTGACATTCTGTTTTACAATAGTTTTTTAACTAAACTATGACTATAACTTTTCTCCTGTACCTCTTTTATGTTTTTTATTCCAGTTACGAGTGTTAAAATTAGCTCAATCATGGACTACAATGAAAGTGTTGTTGAGTATTATAATATCCACGATCGGTGCTCTTGGTAATTTGACGTTCGTGTTAGTGATAGTTATATACATATTTGCTGTGATCGGTATGCAGCTCTTCTCAAAGTCTTATACGCCGGATAAGTTCGACCCGGATCCAGTTCCCAGGTACGCCATCATTTCTGCATGAATCTCTTTTTCATTACAAGTTTTATTTACAGAAATCTTATTTTTGGATAATTTCTTTACTTAACGTAGCCTTAGTTTTATTCCCCAAAACATCTCTTGCATGTACTTTAATTTCATCATCGTCCAAATTTTGATCATGTATAACTAACTTTTCTGACCCGTTGACGTACAAAGGTGGAACTTCAACGACTTCTTCCACTCGTTCATGATGATCTTCCGTATCCTTTGCGGCGAGTGGATCGAGCCTCTGTGGGACTGCATGAGGGCTGAGCAGGAAACCGGGGCAGAGAGTTGCTTCTTCATATTCTTGCCTGCTCTGGTCATGGGCAACTTTATGGTCCTCAACCTCTTCCTTGCCTTGCTGCTCAACAGCTTCAATAGTGAGGAACTTAAGAATAAGAAGGAGGTTAGTTACCACATCTTGTTTACTTTCTTATTACCATAAATATACGAATTTGATAGCTAAGCAAAGTAAATACGACTGGACTCTGTCTAATACGTGGTTATTTAATTTGTGTAGACTTAAGCACCAAAATATTCTTGCTATTTATCTTGTGTTTTTACTCCCATTTTATAAAACGTATAATGAAAAGAAACTTAGTACCTACATCAACGCCATCCATTCTTTCCGATCCCCTTTAGTAATGCCTAAAGATAGCATCGGTACCATTTACCCGACGTGCAGCGTAGGCGTTTGTCGGCGCCATTATCCATTCTTCATTAGCGCGGCGTCTGTGCGACGCATGTGTACGATAAACGCCTACGATATCACCAGATAGGGCTTTTAGTAAAACGAGGGAAACACGACCTTGCAAGCTAAGCAAAACAAATGAAAAATAAGACATTTATAACTGATCTTGGTGTTACCTTTCAGGAAGTAGGCGAAGATTCAAAATTAGCTAAAAGTTTCGATAGGATACGTTCAATAGTAAGAAAAAAAGGTTTCCTTATATCGAGAAGTAAAGAGACTGACAAAAAATCTAAATTAGAAGAGCTAGTTAACGAATTTATGACCCAACAACGTACCATGAAGGAGAAGAAGACGTCGATACCAAGCGAGCAGAGGTACTCCGCGTCGATACAAGAGACTATACTGTTCCCGCACGACAATATTTATAGTCATAGTTATCAAGAGGCTTTAAATAGGTTTGTATTTTTTACATTTCATACATATACATGCCTACATAAAAATTTTATGTACACGTCAAATATTCAAAGGCTGTGCCGATAACTAGTAAAAATTTCAAACTAAATAATGCTATTATACAACCAAGAAAAGACCATTTTATAAAAATAAATTCTAACTTTTAAACTAACTTAAGTAGCCACAATTCAAGTTGTCCACAAGCAAAGTTATAAAACTTTACAAAAATATTTCAGGCCAATATCAGTGGGCTCCGATTTTGCCTACCCGCAACTTTACCAAGCGGCCAACAACTTTAACCACGGCAGTCAAGAAACTTTAAAAGACGTGCGTGACTTGGCAGCAGAACACAAAATAACTAGCATTAGGGAAGACTCTAAAGAAAATCTTGAAGATACGTCGCCAACCGAGCAAGTTGCCGCTCAGAAATTGTTGAACCAGATGTCTTCGGGCTATCACACACAGCCCTCGGATTCGAGAGGTAAGACTAATACCGCGATCTAAGGTTAAGATCTAAATTAATACTTTCAATTCTTCAAACTATGGTGTAACAATATTTCAGACGAAAATGAACATTATGAAATGGCACAGTTGTCGAGTAAAACAACGCCAGAGAAATCCAAGTGGCAACCCAGGGAAATACCGACTAACAACTTAAGTAAGGAACCGGTCAAAGGAACAAATGACGAAGAAATGAAGCGTCCGTGGCAAACTTTAGTCTCATATGTAGATGAATTAACCGTAGGTGGGAGAAAAAACTCACAGGGTCAATATATTGATGCGATGGGAAACTTCCCCGGATTTGGGAAACAGAAAGAGCCGAAAGTACCCGAGAACTGTTTTCCTCGGCAATGTTACGATGCGTATGTATTCATTCAAGAATGTCTCGATGCTCAATGCCATATTCGCTTCCATTTCTGTATTAGGAGTTTGGTAGTTATCCGAGTCTTGTAATTAACCGATTTTTACGATACATTCTTCTTCCTTTGATACATTAATCTTCATGCCCTTACGAGTTGTGTATGTCTTAACCTTTTGCACTTCTAAGTAACCTACTTATATTATTATTATATTGCATCCAGTAATGTAATGTAACTCATCTAACTTTATTGCTATGACCATTGCTTCACAACATTTATCGTATTGTCCCCCAACATACGGAACCGAGGCAACAAATAAAAGGTTCCAGGCATGGGAAGTAAATTCGCGACTCTCCGTATTTAGGATATGCAGAGGTGTAGGTAGGTACAGGGTTGATTAGATGCTTGTGATCCGAATGTATGGAAATGCGCTGTCCTTTTAGGAGTTCTTGTTGGGATGCATGTATTCAGACCAACTTGGGTCAACGTTGGATGTTCCTCCGAACCTACATCCTGCGGTATGTAGACACTCCAGCCTTCGAGTGGTTCGTATTGGTGCTCATCTTTGCGTCGAGCATCACGCTCTGCTTTGAAGACATCCACCTCGAGAAAAACAAGCCCTTGAAGAAAATACTGTACTGGACCAACTTGGGGTTCTGCATGATCTTCATCATCGAGATGTTTCTCAAGTGGATAGCGTTGGGGTTCTTCAGATACTTCACTAGTTTCTGGACGCTATTAGACTTTACTATAGTATTTGTAAGTACAAGTCTATTCAATTACTAATGCTTTTTTACCATCTCTATTTAACGCTTGAATTCCGCTTTCAGGTTTCAGTATTCAGTTTGTTAATAGAAGAAAATGAAAACCTAAAAGTGTTGAGATCTTTAAGGACTTTACGTGCATTGAGGCCGTTGCGAGCGATATCGCGGTGGCAGGGGATGCGTATCGTGGTGAACGCTCTGATGTATGCGATACCTAGCATCTTCAACGTGTTGTTAGTGTGTTTAGTGTTTTGGTTAATATTTTCTATCATGGGAGTACAGTTTTTTGGTGGGAAGTTTTATAAGTGCGTCGACGATGAAGGAGAATTGTTACCGTTAGAGGCAAGTATAATTTCAAACATTGATTTGAACATTTTGATTTTCCTCATTAACAATGATTTTATATAATTTCAGATAGTGAATGATAAATGGGAATGTTATTATAATAATTTCACTTGGATAAATTCTAAGATATCTTTCGACCACGTGGGGATAGCCTACTTGGCGTTATTTCAAGTGGCCACATTCGAAGGTTGGATGGAAGTGATGGCTGACGCAGTGGACGCGCGAGGTGTAGACCTACAGCCGGCGAGAGAAGCCAACATTTACGCGTATATTTATTTCGTCATCTTCATCGTATGCGGTTCATTCTTCACCCTTAATCTGTTTATAGGAGTAATCATAGATAATTTTAATATGCTCAAGAAGAAGGTAAATTGAAACATCAAGAAATGCCATCTGAATCAAAAATGTCTCATGTTAATTTACTTGTTTATCTTTCAGTATGAAGGCGGAGTTTTAGAAATGTTCCTTACTGAAAGTCAGAAGCATTACTATACAGCAATGAAGAAACTCGGTAGAAAGAAGCCCCAGAAAGTAATAAAAAGGCCGAGGAATCAATTCTTAGCAATGTTTTACGATCTCTCGAATTCCCGAAGATTTGAGATCGCTATTTTCGTTTTAATATTTCTAAATATGCTCACTATGGGCATAGAACATTACGATCAACCGCATTCTGTTTTCTTTATATTAGAAGTTAGTAATGCGTTTTTCACGACTGTATTTGGTTTAGGTATGGAACTCTTCAAATTATCTTGTGATTACAGTAATTGAGCGCCAAACCCCACCGACATGTAGGTATATTACCACATACCTATGTTCATTAGCCCTTGCTCATTGAAAATAAAAAAAAATTAACACATTTCAATAAAATTCAACCCATATTCACACTATTCTGCAGGGGTTTGGCGCTGTCACCACGCACACTACACCCACAATGACCTTCTAAACCTCACCTGCCTCTAACCTTTGCAGAAGCAATAGTAAAAATAGTAGGTCTTCGGTACCACTACTTCACGGTGCCGTGGAACGTGTTCGACTTCCTACTGGTGCTGGCGTCGATCCTGGGCATCCTGATGGAAGACATCATGATAGACTTACCTATATCGCCCACCTTGCTCAGGGTCGTCCGGGTGTTCCGTATAGGGAGAATTTTAAGACTGATTAAAGTGAGTACTTTATCGAATTTTCTAGAAATGCTTATATTGATTAATAAATATGAAATTAAGAAAAGTTATCTACCATGTTAGAAAATTTTGACTAAGCCTAGTATCGAAGTGGATATCAACTTTAGGATAAAATCCCTTTGGTTGCAACTTATGCAGCCTGTCTAGAAAAAGGAGAAAAAAAATACAGCTAAAATTATGGCATTATAATGATGTACCTAATGATGCATCTGTAAGAAAAACAAATGAATATTAAACTTACCGATCTTTACCATTGTTCCCCAGGCCGCTAAGGGCATAAGAAAACTGCTGTTCGCGCTAGTAGTGTCGTTACCTGCGCTGTTCAACATCGGCGCGTTGTTAGCTCTCATCACCTTCATCTACGCCATCATCGGCATGTCGGTGTTCGGCCACGTGAAGGAGCAAGGCGCTCTCAATGATATCGTCAACTTCCAGACCTTTGGGAGAAGCATGCAGTTGCTTTTTCGGTAAGTCCTCCTCTCTCCCTCTCTTGTTTGTTTTATTTTGCCTTGTAGTATTTTCTGAACAAGTATTTATTTACTTTCTCAAAAATTCACCAAAGCGATCACGTCTTCAAATTATGTATTTTAATGCATATTTTTATCGTACCAAAAAGTAGTTTTTCTAGGATACCAAAGAGAATGCGTGGAACAAGTAACATAATCAGTTAAAGAAATCATATCTGTGTATAATTTCATTTGACTGGTATAAAAATGCGCTTCATTCAAATCCTTCTCCGTACTTTCCAGTTTAATGACATCAGCAGGCTGGAACGACGTATTAGAATCCCTCATGATCCAGCCTCCAGAATGCGAGTTGGGCGAGCACCCTGGGCAAAACGGCAACTGTGGGAGCCCACTGCTGGCCATCACGTACTTCACGTCGTTCATCATCATCAGCTACATGATCGTCATCAACATGTACATAGCCATCATTCTGGAGAACTTCAACCAAGCTCACCAGGAGGAAGAGATCGGTATCGTTGAAGATGATCTCGAAATGTTCTATATACGGTGGTCCAAGTAAGTATTTAACTTGAAGTAATATTTACAGAGATAATAAGCGGAGTGATGACTTAAGACCGTTCAAACTTGTTGATAGCAAAAGAAATCTCACAAAAACTCTAAGACTTAAATCTTTAATCAGCGTTCCCATTATTAAACCTGTCTGTAGCCAATAAGCACCACTTACAGTTATTAGAGCTATTTATAATTACGACAGTTCAGAACGGACACTTTAAACACAAATGAGGTCGTAAAGAGAAGCTCGTAAATCCAGCCATCTATCTTGATACTCGGCTTTAGCTGAACACATTAAAAGTTACTCAAACAATTATTGCTTGCCGTAAACCGTTAAATCTGTAGGTACGGAATAATTCTATTGTTTCTAGTTTGCTAATGGAACAATTACTACTAACAATATATAGGCCAACTACATTTGTGTTTGAGTACCAGCTATCAAGTATTATAATGGAACGGGTTCAGAGGATAAAGAATAATCTGCAGAGCTCAAATGTTGTGAATCTGTGTGATATCATGATGTTATCCAATTTTAATTATGCCGTTTAACCCAAAGAAATTAATGCAAAATCATATTTTTTCCAGATACGACCCCCACGCAACGCAGTTCATAAGTTTCGCTCAACTATCAGACTTCATAGCTTCCTTAGACCCTCCGCTAGGCATCTCGAAACCAAATACAGTGGCTTTAGTCAGTTTTAATCTGCCAATCGCAAAAGGCAATAAGATACATTGTTTAGATATACTCCATGCTCTGGTCAAACATGTGTTGGGGCATGTTGAAGAGACGGACACGTTTAGACAGCTTCAGGAACAAATGGACATTAAGTTCAAGAAGCAGTTCCCTACGAGGAAAGAGCTGGAGATCGTTTCCTCGACTAGGATATGGAAGAGGGAGGATAAGGCGGCCCGCACCGTGCAGCGGGCGTGGAGAGAATATGTCAAGTAAGTAACAATTAAGAACCTTAAATTTTACCAGAAATCTATACATATAATAAATCTGTAGAAAGTGATTGTTTGTTCGGGATTCACGTAAAATCTACGAATTTAATGCAGACAATGCTTATATACAAAAGTTCTACGTAACTTGGGGTATTACTTAGGCTTTGTTTTATCGAAATCGGTTCACTCTATCAAAAGATATGATTAATTTAGTGAATTCAAGATGTAAAATATTACGACACGCAATCTGTTTGACAAAACAGTACAGGTTAAAGTAGCTCCATCTGTGGTAAATAAAATACATCAAGAAGCGAGGTGGTAAATAACAATGAATTACCATTTACATTCTTTATATACTATTATTTCAATAGATGGAGTTGTGTATTTTCCGTAATTCACCATATTTTAACACGTAGTGTAATTTTTCGATAGACATTTCAATAGTGTTTGTCAGTTTGCCGTGCCACATCAAAATCCAACTATAATTATTACCTTGATGAAAGGAAAATTAATAGATCTCAGCCAAATTTAAAACGGTGCCATCTAAATTATTTTTTGAACATTATGTCAAAAATGATGACTTTAGTGGAACGATTAATTATAATTTAAAGTTACAGATGGAGTTCATATCAGGATTTTTTCATATACATAGTTTAGCTTATCTTCCACTAATGTGGTGGCCTTAAACAAATTACTTTGAGTGAGTAGTATTATTTTTTCTGATGCAAAATATGAAAACTTAATCCTAGAAGAAATCAGGATCTATCTCTCGCAAGCTCTGCTAAGCGTGAGATAATGTAGGCTTCTGTAGCTTTAAAAACCAGCCCAGATACAAAGTGCAGATTAGAAATGGGAGCTGCTTTATCGCGTCTGAAAACGTACAAAATACGCGTCGCATACCAGAGACATGCTTACTTTCAACTTCCGATCGCAATTAATACACTGTTCACGATTACGAACAGTCTCAGTTAGACCCGCGCCAAGTCTAAAAAAACACCTTTTATATAAAACTACGTTTGATATCATTCAATTACAAAGACAGAATTGTTCTCTGTTGCAAATCCTATCCACCTATATCCTATCCTAATCCAGAATGCATTGCAGGTGTGCATTGCACAAAAACCAATGGTATCCTATTCGAGAAGTCAAAAGAGTTGACCTGCCAACGTCAGCTTCTGCGCTAAGCAAGTGTTCTTAATAGTACCATCAGAAATACATTCATCATTGAATGAGGTGAATAAATTTTCAGAAACCACAATAACAGTAGGAGCCAAAGCATATTATCGCTTCATAGAGCTCTGATTGGCCCCAGGTGACCAAGTCAGGTCTGATTTGTTCGTTCATCAGATCTTTGATAGTGTTTCGGTGGATACTTACTGTCGTCCTGTTTACGTGTGACACAAAATATGGTATATAAACGTCCTCCGCAAGAGCGAAATTTTCCCAGTGTGCGGTAGTGACGCACAGTATACAACACTTTTGTTTCTTTTGATTTGCTGGCTCCACCAAGAAATGACAAATTGCGAGCGTACATTTTGAAAATCTTGGCAAAACTGCAGGTTTCAAGTACGAACACATGAAGTGGACTCTCACAGATACGTACATTTTGCCTATTCGTGAACTAATGCAAACATTTCGGTGGAGTCCCGGCTTAGGCCACCACATTAGGCGTGCGCGATCCTCGGGCGTGTGAGTAGCGCGGGCGCCGCGCGTGCGTCGCGAGCGCGTTGCGTGAGCGTCGCGTTTTCCTGCCCTGCGGCATTTGTAGCGTGACGTTTAACTGCTAAGGCGTTTAGCGGGCGGCGGGGATAGCGGGCGAAGGGGTAAGAACGCAACTCGAGCGCCGCGTGCTCGCCTCGAGCGCGTCGCTTGCACTCTGCACACATGCCGCAGGGCAGCAAAACGCGATGTTCACGCAGCGCGCTCGCGACGCCCGCGCTACTCACACGCCCGAGGATCGCGCACGCCTAATGTGGGGTCAGCCTTACCATAGTGAGTAAGTGAAACTATCCTACCCTATGCGCCTGCTGATGATGATGACTCATTTCATCATCCATCCAGCTATTCCCCAACTATGTTGGTGTTGGCTTCCAGTCGCCGAATCTGTTCGAGTACCAATATTTTGCTTGGAGCGACTACCTATCTGATCTCTTCAATCCAGTCACATTACAAGACATTATCCATGGTAAGACTGACAGACTTTCTGGCTTCTGATTAGTCACAGCAGCTGCAGAAAATGTACAAATGACAGCTTTGTCAGACTCAAAGCATATAGACATAGATTATAGCTGTTTCCTGTGAAAATTATTTACGCACTATACGTAATAATTTTCCAAATTGGCTGACTAGATCCAGAGATATTCACAACGTCACAAACTTTACTTCTTTTGTTTAGATAAATGGTCACATCCACAACACAACCTTGATCATTGAATCTATGCGACTGCTAAGTTCTAATCCTAATTATACTGTCACGTGAAAGAATGCACCTACGGGATAAGTAGTATTTTGACGATTCTATATTGCCCACGCAGACGAAGTTGCGGGCAACAGCTAGTAATGAATAAGATTAGATAAGGCATCATGGACATCAAATAGAAAAAGATGATAACATAAAATATTCTGATGTATTGATTTCAATTTATAGTAAAGACATCTCTTTGATTATATATATGTCTAGATGTAGCGTCGAGTGCGCGCAAGCGTGGAAAAAAATGTCGATGTACTGTTCATCGACATGAGCTTTCCCGTCAATCAGAACAGATTGTGCCGCTTAACTGTCAAAACGTATTACGCGCGCTAACTAAAATACAAATAACAGAGATAAAATGGCAAAATGTGCAATTAAAGTCTGCCGGAATTATAAAGGAAGGCTAAAATGTGCCAATAACATCACCTATCATCAGTAACTGATCCAGAAAATAAATGTTTGTTTTTTTGTAATTATGTTTACTAAATCATGCCATATTGTATCAGTGTTGCCAGTTTCTGTTTTTCATTTTCCCAACTTCACGTGTTTATGTTATGTATAAAGGATATTTTTTTAAGCATTGCGCAAAAAAATAATTTGTATAATTTCTATTTTTATTGCTCGGATAGACATTTTCTGAGTCTCCAAAATATTATCTACTATTATTTGATTAGTAAATTATGATCATCAACGTAACATCATTTTTTAATCGAATTCCAAGTATTCCTTTGTTAGGAGTCAGTGGATAGACTGCATTAAAAAAAAGCCGCGGAGATGCGATGTGGACACCAACAAAAAATACCGTAGTGTGTTCCGATCACTTACGCAGCAAGGACTTGAGTGCTGTCGACAAGATAGGGCGCCGAAGACTTACAAAAGGAGCAGTGCCAAGCAAGGTTCAATTTTCTACAAAGTTATAGTTAAACCGAATAACACTATGTATACAAACTTATTTAATTAGTCTATTTTTTTGATTATTTATGGGAGAATCGTAGAAACTGGTATCTTTATTTACGTCAACGCGCAGTGTAAAATGACATCTACACGCACACATGCATAGCAATTTTGTCTCTGCTTCTTTGTTGGGATTGTATGGTGACACTCCATCTAGACATATATATAATCAAAGAGACATCTTTATACCAAATTGAATACTTGTGTTACTTCAAGCTACCTCCATTCGATACAACATTTTCCTCAACATCTATCAACAAAATTCCAGGCGGAAAAACCGCAGCCCCTCTCAAGAAGAAGAAAGCACAAAATGGTCTCCGGGCGGCGGGTGGGGGGGCCGCCTCAGTGCACTACTGCATGTGCGGCGCGGCTCGCACGCGTCCAGTCGCAAGTCATCACGTGCGTCCGACGCGTCCGACATCAGCGAGTTAGGCGGCGCCTGGCTTAACCTGCCGCTGCTGCTGCTGCCGGGAGCCGCGCCAGGAGAACAGGTAACAGTAAAATAACAACTACAGAACTGGTCAGTGGTCGTCTTAGGGAACTAGATGATATTAGCTACTTAGCACACGGCGTTCGTATGACGAGGGTATCGTAATCAGAACGCAATGAGCCATAGCTCAAAGATGTATATAAAACGTTAGTTGCAGAGAGCTCCTTTAAATCTACTGCTGACTCTTTCTTTATCAAGAAGATAATAAGTGTTAGCAATCGATTTAAAGAAGCATTCATTTGGATGGATCTTTCTGCAACTAACTGTAAGATATATGTTCTCGTCCTAACGCGTTTACGCCTCCTAACATGTAACGCACTCGAAATACATGCAGTGTGCAAAGCAGCTTAGTCAAAACGAAGATCGGCAGACTACTACAATGTACTGATCCAACGCAAACAAATGAATACTAAACTTTCTAATACATACTTATCTAAAAATTTGGAGCATAGAATGATCTTGTCTTGAGTATTTTGGAGCTATTTAGTTAGTTTTATATCCTAGAAGTTCAAATATTGATTTAGCTTCCGTTTTATCACTTGATTATTATACATTTTTAAGTACCTATTTCATTTTCATGGAAGTAACATTAAACTTCATAAGTAGGGGCAGCCTGAAGTACTTCTTTCTCTAGATAGGTAGGTAGTTAATTTAGAATTCGTAATAATGTATTTTCAACGCGTAATTTGGCAGAATGATCTAAAGCTTGTTTCTTTTCTACAGCGTTTTCGGTAAACTTAGGCTCTTTTTTCATTGTATTTGAGAGTAGTAACATTTATCATGGTACAGCCGAGTGGTTCTGAATCGGCGCCGCCTCGAAGGCGGTCGGCATACGGGCTACCGATCTTCCTGCGGCATCAGGACGCCATGGACGAAGAAACCGGCCCGAAACGAGCAGGTTCATATGTAATGTTTTGCTTTCCGTGTCTCTTCCTCAGTAGGTTTAGAGATAGATGCATTTTGACCCTCGTCTTAACTGATCAATACGTTGCTTTTAATAAAACCTTTCGTTTCTTAAAATGGGAGAGAAGTCGCAACGTAATTCTCAGTTGAGACTTTGCCTTGGCTAGCACTGAGTGGTTAGTCACCAGTCTTCCAATTATTCTTACTACTATCCCCTAGTAAAGACTCGGAAAGTTTTCTTTATAGTGTTGGATAATTTTGCTATTTTTGAGTTCTTGCTTCCTTCTGTCTTGTGCCTGTGTTATGGAAATATCTGTCATGGTAAGAGAATCCAGAACCAACCACTCGGTCCTAAATATCTGAGGTACCTAAATTCATTTGATTCAAGACTCTTTTACATTCATATTTATCCGAAGATAACTCTTGGTATTTTAACTTTCATGCTATAAACATAATTCAAATGAGTTTATATTTCCATTTTATCTCAGTTTTTAGATGGCGTTAACAAGCATACCTAAGAACAGAGTTCGTAAAAGTACCCAGAATAGTGAGCTTTTGCATGCTTTAGTACTCAGTACCCCTATTCTCGCTTCTGTAGCTATATCTATGTAAGTGAACGTCTGCACGGACAATGTAGTGTGTAAGTCTGAGTAGTTTGTTCCCCTCTATAGTATTTCCTTCACTTTTAACGCATCTCAGGAGTCCGTAAGTACAATGCTACACTACTATTGATTTAACTTACAATATCGAAGGTGCGTTGGTATTGACATTTCAATCGCACAGATGAACACAATAGAAGACACGACAACACCAGCTGAAGTAGCTGCTATCTTCGCTATTAGAGTCACTCATGATACATGGATTATAGAATCTAACGATCATTTTGACGAAAACATAGTTTAGCCTAGTTTCAGTTCTTCAATTCAAAACAGAACTACACAGAAGGCTATCACGTATTTTGCACTACAATGAAGACACTGGATCAGTTAGTAGGAGGCACGGATATCTCGGGAGGTGGTTTGTTATGGTGGTGTGTGTGCGCAGGTTCCCTTCGGCTGAGCTCGCGGCGCAGCTCCATGCGGCGCGTGACGCCGCCCGCGCGCGCGCGCACGCCCTCGCCGCACGCCAACAGCGAGGTCAGCATCCTCGTCACCGAGGCCTCGCCCGACGCCGCGCCGCCGCCCGCCCCGCCGCCTGCCCCGGCACCGCCGCCACACACGCTGGTGCGCGTGCTGGTGCACCGCGAGTCGGACGAGCGCCCCAGCTGATCTCCGACTCCCCCGGACGTTCCGCTAGAGAGCGATCCCGACTGACTCTTCAACCGGCAAAGTCCGGCGAATAATTGTGATTTTTAAATTTAACTAGCCCCGTTCGCGGTCGTCATTATGGTGGATACGTTGAGATAGATGAACCCGTTTCTTCACATCTGCCGGTAAACGTTAGAGCACGAGAGATTTAATTTTGTTATTTACCGGTGGAAATCGAAATGAGCGCATTTATCTCAACACTTATTATAATAGATAGTTAAATACAGTAATAACCGGGAACTTCCAGACACGTTGCAATAACGTTTTCATTAGTATCTCGTCGAATTCATAAGCTTTACGATACAGAACCGCGCAGGAACGCGCCACGCAAGTTGCATTACACGCTGATAGGTAACATTCGTTTGTAGACGCTTCGATAGAATAATGTTGCTGAATCCGTTATTTTGGATCGTGGACAACTTGGAAATAACAGGAAAAAAAATCTAAACTATCATTACTCATTTTCATTTTCGAATTGGTTTGTAAACTGTAATGATAGTGTGTTTTTAAATAAATAAATTTTTAAAACCGATTATCAAGTCAGTTAGATACCTAAATATACCAGAAAGTTGAAAGTAGATGACTTGATTATTTATCTTCAATGCCAAGGAACCCTGAAATATTTTTAAATAAAAAATCAATAAACCTGCACTAAGTTTTTCTATTTTCGTTCCTTTTTCTACGATCCAAAGTTCGGTAAGATGGCAGTTTTTTTTATAAAATTTACTTAATATTTATTTAAGTAGAATCAAGACCAGTGTCAAGTTGAATGTAAATCAATTTGTTGTTGTAAATAGTGTTGTATATGAGAATGACTGATGTCACCATGTCGATAGAACTATATTGAAGCTCATGTAAGCAGCCTGCACAGCAAATAAGCATAGTGATATGGTTTGGTTTAACCAATATGTGAAAATTGTGCAATGAGCCTTATATACTGCCTTGGGGAACACCGTAGTTAAGAAACTGTGTTTCAAATTGATTATTCATAATCTTTTTGTAATTTAGGCATTTTTTTACTGTAGTATCATATTATTATTGATTTTCATTGTTTATTTCGCATCAAGATCCAGAAAGTCATATTTGATCGATATGAATACAAAATCAAAAGCTTTATTTGATACCATTTTCTCATAATTCGAATTTTGTGCATATTCCTAAAGCTTATTTGGTGTGCAGCCTAATAAAACATTGGTCGTTATCGATTTAGCGCCTCAGTCAATTCAGGCATCTAAATTAATATTAACAATTCAAACGCCATTATTATTGTTGAAGATTTAGGTAGTTAAGTATTATAAAAGTTGGTTCCAATTCCGATATTGAGAATTATTTTGTATATGTTGCTTTAGGTATTATTTGTGGAATGCCATGTGCAACGTGTTTTATGTATCTGATTTTGTATTAACTTATCTTTAGTCATTTGTTATATTTTTTACACATTCTAACGCTAGCAAGGTCTATGATCTTCAGACTAAGTGGAAGCCAAAAAACATGGAATCTGCCTATCATTCTATGCTGTTGAAGAAAATGTTTCATTTAATATTTTTGATTAGACCTAGGGTATCATGAATTGTACAGTCAGCAGCGAATACTCTGAAGCCATATTGTGTTATGTAGTGTGACTGAGACTTACGAGAGACTTCAGTGGTCGCTTGTTGCTGACCGTACATACAACAATAGAGTTGGTCTCATTACAACCGTATATTTGTATCAGCGTTGAATGTTTCGGTTTTAGAAAAAGCTTGGCAACGTCAAAAGACTTGAACGTAAAACAATAACTGAATCATCTTAAAGTAATTTTTAATAGTAATGTAGTATACAGGGTGGATATTTCCAATGACATGAGCTATTTATGAATTTGTTTCAATATTTGTACCATCAGTTTAATTAAAGATATTGCAAACATAAATCTGCCCGCAAAATTAATCATGACTGTAATATACACTCTGTATATTCCTTTCTTTAGCAGTATTGTCAGCCAGTTCTCTATGAAGGATATAAAATTGTACTACAAGTTTCAGTGATCAGTTCATTAGCTAGTTTTTTTAATTCAATAACATGAAGTAGCAGACTAGATGGTAGACATTTGTTTTTCAAATTACGTAGTAATTTTTTACGACAAAATTAACTATATTCCTAAATACTAGTCAATATGATCTCGCTAGAGCTTTAATCTTTTTGACATGATACTAGATAAATAAGTGGGGGGATGTGTATGATCAAACGTTCTGACAACAATTATAATATAGATATGTACCTACATAAATATAAAAACACGAGATATTTTACCTCACAATTATGCTAGTTATCTGTTCTACGAAATTAATACCTATCCAAAAATGTTACCTACTTAAACTGAATTCCCGTTTTCTCTATCAATATAAACTTAAGCAATCTATATATTGTACGATATTATATTGTTGTCTTGGACCTATGGGAGCGGTACTTATACATTTAACGCATACCACTTGGTTTTTGTTGCCTTTTTCACTCCCACCTCCACACCCTCACGAAAAATTACATTGTTACAAGATTCCTTTCTCACGTAAAAAGCAAGCAAATAGCATACAGACGTACAAAAAGAGCAAACATTCGCACAAATCTCAATATTTAGAAATATTACCTAAGTATAAGTTTAACGTTTTGTATCGTTTTGTAGTTCAAAGCCCTTAAGTTATTGTATATTTGTTTGCTTTTTCCATTATTTCAAATGCTATTCTGATTTTATACATTTGTTATTTCTGATTTAAGCGAAAGTGTATTATTTTGGTAATATTTAGCCCGTCCACATGTTCCTTTGTTGATTGTTTTATAGTTGTAACATTAGCTGCTAATAGTGTTAACGAGTTGCTAATATAGGCGCACCAAGTGCTTTCGAATTATATTTTAGCTGCATTTATGTACAATCGGCCCGAAAAGTGATCACATTTTAGTTGTTGGCGAATTCATTAGCGCCGTAAATCACTTTTGGAACCGATATTACACGTATGACGAGAATTAACGTAGGAAGATTGTAAAGCATTCAATTAAAAGAGTTGATGCGTTGGTTTTAAATAGTTCATAATAACTATAGAATTAGCTTTTTTTCTAAAAGAAAAGTTTAAAAAGAAAATTTTAAAATTTCTCTAGGAGTAAACTTGAGCAGGTACATTTTAAAACCCCCAAATATTTTCCAATTTAGCAAGGACCAAAACTTCATTTTGTTTGAATAAAAATATTATCTCAAATTACTAATTATATTCTTGACCAACTTTTGAATTCAATTTTACTTAGAATTTTCGAGGCCTGTATCCAAATATGCTAGAATTTTAGATGCTGACACCTTGTAACATACTAGTATTTGTACCACCTCGCTTTATGACAAATTTTACACCATTTGCTTTGAACCCTTTGATATCTCAACAACCCACACTCACTAATTAATATTTTCAATTCTAAAAGAGGAAGTATGATAAAATTGTTCTAATAGAATAGATAATATTTCCCAATATTGTTCATTAATATGTACATAATGAAAGATGCAATAATTTTTCATAATTTTATCTATAGTTATGATCTTGAAGAGGTTGATAGTGGTTGGTTACTTTTAACTATTATTATTTAAAATATGTACGATGTACATGTAAAACTATTGTAGTTAGTGAAATTGCAATATTTAAAGCATGTGTTGGGCATGGTTCGATTTGTGTAACATATGTTGAAATTGTATGATATGTAAATAAAAACTTTAAATGAGACCTGCGAAATATGATTTTCTTCCGAGGTACAAAATATAAATTAACCATGTTGAAAACTATGATTAAATGAAAATATAGAAAATGTTGCATTTTTATTTTCACTCCGGCCATATTCGAAACAGTTACCAGTTACCACTGCAGAAAAATACCAAAAGTGACTGGACCAGTTACCTCCTGAGAAATTATGAATACTCCTAAAACCCTTTTAAGTTCATAGGCAGCAGACCACAATTAAAATGTTAATAAATTATCTAAGACGTTGTACTTTAAATTGTATGCCCAAGAAAACAAAAATAGATTGTCAACAGCAACTATTTATTTAGATGTAGCCATGAAAATACATAAATAACCATTTATTTCTGAGCTAAAATGAAAAAAAATTATAGTTCTTCAAATCATTATATTAAATAAACTTTTACTAATAAATGACTATGTAAAATTTCAGTAGAATGTTCAGTTGTACTAACATGTTTACTTCGTAGACACCCTGGTACGGCGGTTCCATGCGAAATTAACTCCATAGTTCTTGGGCCTGACTGGTTTCTGAATCTTGGGAACATCGAGGTACCAGTGCCACCCATTTTTCTCGCAGTGAGCAATAGCCTCATCCGGGGATTTGAATGCAACTTTCATGTTGGAGAGCGGGTCTCCGGTGGATGTCCAGCCCATCAAGGGGTTCTCCCAGCGTTGGCGGTTATCAAATTCCATCTCCCAGTGATGGATGTTGTTTGTGCCGCTCTGCATGGCATTTTTGGGAGGCTGGTAGATGCGCACACGACGGGTAACAATGTGCTCCTCTGGCACACCATTCACAGGAGTTAGGTCTACCTGGAAATCGTTATTTGCAAGCTTTAGTGAACTCATGAGAATTGAACATAAAGATAATATGTCCAAAGCCAAAGAAACAAAATGCACTATTCAAGTTATAATACATACATACTAAACAAATGTCACAAGATTGAAAAATTGGTGTGCTAAAAACATGATCATCCACCTAACCTACATACGCAAAGGCAGTTTTTGGTATATTTGCAATTTATTACGGGTCTGGAATAAAATAAGAGCCTTAGCATGTTCTCAATATCAGTCTCACCTTGACTGGGACCTTAATGGTTGATTCCAAAACTGCTTTCTGTTTGATCTCTTCTGGTGATGAAAGAGCGACTTCGTTATCAATCATAGGAGCCTCCACGCGACCCGTAGGATCACGCTCTTTAAGGGACGCTGTTGTTGTTGAGAAAGCAGGCAAGGACCTAAAAAAAACAACAGTAAGAAAGATGTCAAAGATATCATGAGCTGCAAAGTAATATCGTCAATACATGGGGGTCAAATCTACGAAACAATGTTCCTCTAATATACTTACCTAGCCAGCGGAGTCCTTGATAGAACCGCCGCGCGGCTTATTACTTGAAACATGTTGATTTTTACGTAACAATCACCGAAAACGAAAATTACGTTCCGAATTGAGATGGTTTTTTTTCGCTGTCAAATTGATGTTACTGACAATGACAGCAGTAATCAAGATGACAATACAGCTGACATGATGTTGAAAAATAAAACGAAATAGAAAATTGTAAGATCGTTTCTTACTGGCAATAAAAGTGATTCTGATGGATAAACCTGTTTTTCATGTTTTTCAGCACGTACTATCATAAATTATACTTAAAAAACATTTCAAAAGCATTTTCTACAGATTAATCAGTGCCAACGAGCGCCAACACAACACCAAAAACTACCAAAAAAATTCTACTTGCTCTGTGGTATTGGAGTTTCTGTCAAGTTATAGTAGGTAGTCTGTCAGAGCATAGATAATACACTATATAGAGATAGATACGCAACTCATCGTTCAAAACAACTTACTAGCGTGAAAGTTAACGGGCCCCCGTCACAAGATGGCGTGGTTACTTCATGTATGGTTAGGGTAGATGGCGCTTTTCAAGAGTTCTCTTAAATATGTTTTTAAATTTGAAAATTGAAATCACTGTTTTAAATTCAATTTACTGTAAATTGAATTTAAAACAGTGATTTCAATTTCCAGTTCCAGTTTCCAGTTTTCAGTTTCCAACTTCTAGTCTAGTCAATAATATTATGGGAGATAATAAAAAAACAAAAGATAAAGAGTACATTTATCGGCTAAGTATATTTTATTTCCTTTTTTTATGTGTATTACAATATTTAAATGCTTGTAACTTAATTTCATCATTTACATCGAAATTTGTTATTTTTCCGTTAATTATTCTATTAACCCCGGTGCACCAACTGTGAATGATTAAATTAATTGACATATTAATTATAAAATCAATTAATTTATTTTTATGAACTATACAAGTAATTATACTAAAATCACAATGGCAATTGATGTAAAATTTCATTTTTTCTTTCAGATATTTTATTTCAGGTGAATCTCGTAAACATGCAACAATCATATAATATATTTCATTTAATAATTTTATAAAATCATCACATGCATTAAATAAGGATTTTTTCGTATAATCTATTTCATAATTAAATGATTCAAAATCAATTTCCTTTCTTAATATATCATTAGTACATGTTCCACATTTTTTGAACACTTTACATTTCGATTTTTTTACAATGTATCCTGCTACATATTTTTTTGATTCGGCATGCAAAATCGAGTCATTCCATTTAATTTGGTTCATTGTATTAATTAAAGAATCAATAGGAAAATCACCACTAACCAATTCAATTTCATTGTTTTGTTTTTCAGCAAGAAGATCTTTGAAAGATTGCAGTGATTTATTTTCATCTTTTTCACAGTTGGCACTTACAGAATGGGGCGAATTTAAATTATTAAGTAACAAAGTTTTGAACGCATTAATAAATTGTAGGCACGAGGGATTAACATTTCGTATCCCATTACTTCTAATGTTACAAAAAAAATTTTCAAGAGGGTCCTGATTGAAATTTCTGGTTAAAAGGCTAGTAACTTTATATTTGATTTTTAAAAACTCCCACATTTCTTTAAACGTTTTAATATTGTGGATCCAATTTTGAAGGGATGGCACTTTTTCATATCTTACTTCTTCTGTACCATCCCGTTTTTTTTTTATAGTTTTAAAAGTCATTGAATCCAATATAGGAACTACCTCTGTCCATAATCTAAAATGAGGAGAATTATTCATTACACACCCCTTGAAAATTTTTGGATCACCTGTATATGAATGTCCATTGAAAGAATCAAATAGTTTGTCCATAATGAGTAGAAAATCAGCAGTTTCTTCGCACTCCGCCGGAAGAAGGTTGTGTTCTGAAACAATATATTAAATAAGTACTAGAATACAGTTCATATCAATCTTTTTTGCTATTGTGGACCGAAATTAAAGAAAAAAGAAAGAAAATACATTTATTCGACCCAGATTAGGGGACACAATAAAAAAACAAAAATACAAAAATTTAATTAAAAAATTAAACGGTGTGCCTCACGGCTGTGTCGAAAAGGCACAAACTTACAAACTTTAAAGTGGCAGTAACGATTTACTGTGCGTCTTTATCAGTTGGTTCAGTAAATAGTTGTGGGTGTAAATATAATTAGTAAGAAACCAACATTAAACTATATTTTGTAGTTTCATAATGTCTCAAATTTTTATTTCAATATGATAATTTTAATTTATTATTTCATTTCAATTTATAATGTTATTCCAACAATATATCTTATGCATCTTAAATATTGACATAGCCAATTTTAGATAAATTATTAGATATGAATTGTATTTTTATTTTGAATTTTATCGAGAGAAATAGCATCTCAATTGTTTGTTTTTAAATATTTTTGAACTTATAAATGTAGCCAGGACATCTAATATTATTTTAAAGAAAAATAATGAACTTTCTAATTTGTCTGTGGAGAATGAAGATGGTTAAAAACATGTAAATTAAAAATAAAAATCTAATTTAGTAAATTAATAGCAATTTTTTTTAAATATAGAGAAAATAATGAGAACAATAAAAAGCATACTTACTTGCTAAGAATCTCAATGCTGATGATACCCTTTGGCTGAAAACTTGTGCAGCATATTTCACTTTCATTTTTGGAATTTTCTCTTTATTAACATGGTTTTCTGTTAATTTATTAACAAGCCTAATTTCATCATCCCCAACATCTAACTTCAACAGCATCTCCAAATGTTCCCACTTTGCATACTTTGTTTTCCCATCTTGTACAAATTTCAAATGTTTGGCGAGTAAATTATTTCTCATTCCCTTTAAAAGATGTGGAGGATCAAATAATGGGAAGACCTTTTGGTCTTCAAACTCGAAGGCTTGGGTCCTATATTCATTACCCTCTTGTAAATATTTGCGTTTTGTGTCTTCTTGAAGACTTTTTATCACAGAAATATTTGTGGCTGATTGGTCACATATAGTGGCAATAACTATCAATCCAGTATTGGAGATTTCTTTTATTATTGTTTTGATCAGCTTCTTTAAATCGTCCTTTTTCGTGGCACCTTGGCAAAATGAAAAGCATAAAGGTTGTTTCACTTTGCTTTTTATACCCTTGATCATAAAGACCAAGGCATGATCTGCGAGTTTTTTTGTTTGTCTGTGCCCAAAATCTTCAAAACCAGTTATCTGTTTTAGGGCAGGGTTGTAAAAAACACCCGGAGCCAATGATACCTCATCAAACAGTAAATTGACCAACTTTTTTTCTGCCGGCAATTTTGCTACTGTAGCTTTTAAATTTTTAAATATATCAGGATTGAAGCCTGGTTTCAGTTCAAATTTACTCAACATTTTTTGTAGGCTGCGCTTTGATGGCAAGACAAACATTTTTCGCATGAGGTTGTAAGCTTTCTGACTCTGTTTGTAAATGGTCAATGCCATGATTTTTTCGTTAAATGTAAATCGCCTGCCTCGTGGTTTCTTTTTCCATTTCATTTGGAGGGAAGTAAATATTTTTATTGTTGCAGGCATTTTATTTAACTCTTTCAAAAATGATTTTGATGTGGAAATTTTCCTTGCAGAGAGTTTCTTGTTATTTTGTTCCTTATATTTCTTTTTCAGCTTCAATACTTTCTGTTTTAACTTTATTATCTCCTTCTCTTTGGAGGTGACGACTCGTTTTAAATATTGACAAGTCCCTCTTTTCCTAGAACCTGTAATTTAAATTATGTTACACCTCAGATCAAAGAAATAGTGTTACACAAAGTTTTAATAGAATTGTGATAAAAATATGTTACATAATATTGTTCTGTTATTATATTATGACCAGAGATTGGAATAGGTAGGCTTCGAGGAACAGATACAAAAAGTGGAGACTTCCCTACAACAGCAGATACAAGCTTGATAAATATTTTTTATGGGGATTTTATGGGTAAACAAAAATGGATATAAAGAAGATCATTCAGACTCCATACATTTTTGGGCCTTTTCTACCAACGAAAAAAAATGGTATGGATGGTTAGAACTAGCTATTTGGATGAATAATTATTATGACACATAAGTTGTAGGATTATATCAAGTTATTATTATTAATCCATTTAATTCAGGTTTACAAGTTCGGAGATTTGTTATTGTCTTACATTTATTGATTCCTGCAAGTGCGGAAATAATCCTACCTAAAATTATAAACGCGAAAGTTTGTAAGTTTGGATGATGTTTGTTACTCTTTCACGAAAAAACTACTGAACGGCTTTGGATGAAATTTGGTATGTAGATAGCTTATACCCTGGAATTAGACATAGGCTATTTTTTATTCCGGTATACGCGGGTGAAACCGCGGGACGCAGTTAGTATGAAATAATCCTATACTAGTACTAATATTATAAATGTTGTGAGGATGTTTGTTCCTCTTTCCCGCGAAAACTACTAAACGGATTTAGATGAAACTTTACAGTAATATAGCTTATAAAAAATGTAATAACACATAGGCTTCACTACATAGTATAAAACAAAGTCGCTTTCTCTGTCCTTATTTCCCTATGTACGCTTAAATGCCCACTCTCTCTCTCTGCAAGAAGTTTTATGACCCTACAGTGGAAACAAATTGGAATCCTGATGATGGAAAGAAAAACCTAATGTTACAAGTCAAAGGTCAATTGTCAATAAAAATATTTACCTTTAGGGCGTTCAGCTGTCTGTAATGCATTCTGTACATCACTATGATAGTGGGTAGAGCTGGATGGCTCAATGACAGCAAGTTTATCTTGCGAAATGTTTAATAAATTCGACATGTCTGCCTCGACATGTCCCGATGGACCTTCAAGAGTTTGACCAACTGGTAATGTAGATAAATCTGCAAAAGGATGAAATTATTTATAGTTACTGTATAATTATGTAGAATATAGAACAATATTCATTTAATTCTTAGAAGATAGCATGTTGCATCAATTATTTTTGGTATATAATATTCATTTTATTTTCTTCTAATTAGGATTAGATTATTCAGTAGAAAATTTTATTTAATATTTGAGGAACAATTTTGTTATTACAGCGAAGGCAAAGAAATGTGGTTTTGTTTCTATTAAGATTTAAATAACATAAGACATCTAAATAGTAGGTACCTAGAGTTGGTATTGCATTTGGAGTAAGTCGGTGACTGGCTGAACGGTAACACTCTTCAAAATGTCTGTCGCAAAATCGAATTTGGTTATAAATGTAGATGTCGCCTTTCTCTTGTAAAGCTTTATCTAGTACTTTTTTCCACGAGTTAAACTTTTCCAAATGTGGGTATTCAGGTTTAGGAAATCGGTGCAATGGGCCTGAAATCAAGAAGTTTTTATACATGAACAACTCACTCTCATTAAAATACCGTAATAGATATCATCATCATATGTATAAAATTTTAGTAATGTACTGTGATACCATCCTTGAATATTAATCTAACACTAGAAATAATAGCTGAGGTCTAGCAGTACTAGAACAGGAACACCACAGTTGAAGTAAATAAAATCACAGTAGCATAGCATGGGGGTGCCGAGGGGGCCATGGCCCTGGGTGGCGCTACTCTAGGGGCCGGCACCGCCGCCTAGCTGCAGCATCAAGCCAAGTAGAAGCTGATAGCGTTGACAGTAGAGGCAAAGGCATTTTTTGCCGCCTTTACATTGTCAGTTCCTATTTATGCCACCCCATAATACAATTTTCTTGAGAAGAGTCACTATACATTAAAGGTTGTCTGTAAAAGATCGCTTTTAGCGATAAGACCACCCATTGTTACACCCCTTTTAGTTATTAAGTTTTAAATTGTAATTTGTTATGGTGTACATAGTGTGTATAGATACCACCACCACCACCATAACAAATACAACAAGATAGATAGATATCTATCTATACTTCTAGCCTACCTCCCAATAACTTCTTGTCTACTAAAAGAAGATCTAACCTATCAGGCAGGCAGGGTACTAAATTTTTCGACTCGCTCTTGAATTTTTACATCTGCTTGTTTTTCGTTTAATTTGACAATAAATGCTTAGTCCACACAAGGCTTTATGTTTTTTGAGCTTTAAAGGAAAATCTAACATATCCTAGTTTGCAAAAAATATTGTTGCATGCTGTATGAATCGACAAAGTTATACATAGATCATTAGTGTATGAATCAACAAAATCCTAGGTAGGATGCTAAAATTTTCACACTGCTGCACTACATATCAAAGAGAGCCAGTAACAATTTCTGAAAGTATTCCTTCCAGCACCCTAGTGAATCCCAAAATCATGGGCTGAGACCGCACCTGGTCATGAGTCGATATCAATAATAATTCTTTCTTGCCAAAACCATCTTTAGAATTTTATTAAATTGTAGTCATTTGAATTTAAATAAGTACCTAAATAAGGGGGCTCGCCCCTAAGACTACCCACTGACCGGCAGCTAAATATACCTGCGCCCCGGGCGGCGGAATCCCATGCTACGCCACTGTAAAATCATAGTTTTAAAACCTGATGAAGTTATTTGGTCAGAGGGTCGTCTAGAGCGGGCTTTGTCTTATACGTAGATTCCGAGTCTTTTGATTGGATATAAAAGTTAATGTGCAGTTTCAATTGTTTGTGTAGGGTCAGGACAGGAGTGTGTGTGGTAGTGCATCTTAGATTTTTGATGACTCAAGGACTATGATGACCACAGATTGCACGGATGACAATAATGGATATTGTGCAGCCTATCAGCAAAAGATAAATTACGTGCATTATAAAGTTAAAAGTTTTGAACTTACCGTCATTGTCACAATCAAAGTAGCACTTATATCTTGACGTTGATGGCATTCCGCCCCTAAGACGATCCACTGGACGCATTTTCTAGTCCTAAATACGGTGCCGGGTCAATGTAAAAGCAGTCGATCGAGGTTCCAAAATACAAAGCCGGGTCAATGAAAATGCAGTAGATCACAGGTCCAAAATACGAAGCCAGGTCAATCACAGAAGCAGTCAGTATCAGAGTCCAGGAACACGCAACAATCGTAATAAAAAAACCAGAAAATAACACTCAGAATAAACCAACACGTTAGAAAACGGAAAACGGTTTAATTTAAAAGTATGGTCGACTGTCAATGTCAATCGTCAGTGTTTCAAGTGGTTTCAAGTAGTGTGATTATTGTGATTAACTAAGACGTCCTCATAGATAAAAAAGAATTAAAAATAAATCATAAAATTATTTAATTACAATATTTGTTAATATTTCTAATCACAAAACTTTTTTTAGATTTGTTATTAAATCGATGAAATATCGGTCTAAGGTGCAGTGACATCTAGTGACTAAAACGAAGTACAAATACCCAAGTTACGGGGCATCCGTCACTAGATGGCGCATTTCTAAAAAAAAACCTCAGAAAATTATTGTACTTCAGTTGCATCCCCATGTGTCAGAGTTCGGAGTTGTCGAATTTGTCAATAAGAATTTAATTTGCGAGAATCGCAAAAATCTATTTTAGCAGTTCTATTTCAAATAAAAGTGTTATATGCTTATATAACTTTCTATTGCCTATGTTTTCGTGTGTTTTCATTCTGTATTCTACGTAAAATATGGCCTGCAACATTTCGTTCGCGTACATCAGACTTCAAACAGCTGTTTTCATGTAAAGGTAAGTTTATACAAAATAAGATTAAATACTCAGCATCATATTTGTTAATGTGGCCTTTTGATCAAGTATTTAATAAATTCTTGGTATTATGAAATATAATATCTGTTGCTAAGTCGAGCATCGAATAGCCGGTGTCACCTATCATTCGACCTTGTAGGTTTGATACAAAACTGTTTGCTCCATAATAGGCAATAATAATTATGATTGACTAATGGAAATCAATAGCAGACGACCCACTGACCCAATGTCGGTTCATTTCTGCATAATGCCAATCATGTCAATGCACTCTGCTGTCATTTCATAGTATTAAAAATTGTTATGAAATATACAAGTAATTTGTATCAAAGTTAGGATTTCAACATAATGTGCAGTCAACAGATCTTGATAAGACTCCTGAGAAGATGAATGACTCAAATATCAGAGCAAAATAAAAAATGTCACTCAATGTAGTTTTAATATGTTGTCTATGTCAATATGTAAGACTTACAATAATCTTATGCAGACCTTACTCCGCCAGAATATTTGAAAAAAATAGACAATACATATTCCTACAAGAAACAATCAATTCAAATAGTGTGTTGGTTTTGTCATCCTGAAATTACTTTGCTTGACACATCTTCCATTTCTATCCTAAGCAAGTTTAAAGTTTGTTAAAACCCATATTTCTTTTACAGATTGCCACTGACCCAACCATGTGCTGTTAAAGGGGACAAGCGTAGCTCCTGCGGGAGCTACCTTTAGGGCTCTACTTCGTACCTGTTTTTAGTTCAACACAAGTTCTATCACATATCTACGACTTTAATTTTTAAAACAATCTAGTCTTAAAGATATATTATTTTATATAATTCCCCGTGCTAAGGGTGTGTTATAATGAGTAAGCACAAAGCGGAGGTGGACTGCACCTCGCGGTGTAGGTCCCGCAGTCACGGCCAGGCGTTGACAAGTGCCATTACAAAGAGGTCTATCAGTGATGAAGCATTGGCTAGCTTCATCAAAGGAACATGTGCTAACTTTATCAAGGCTTTTGATTTCGAGGTGAGTGATCCGAAGTTTGTATCTATATTTTTCACCTGTCTCTCTCTATGTATAAGATCTATATGTACAAGTACCCTTAAACTGAAATGATTAAGTATAGATCTCAACTATTAAAACTTGTTTCAAGATCAAAGCTTGAGTGAAAGATCAATCTTAATTGCTTCATTGTCTTTAAACCATTTTCACCACATAAATATGTAATACTTTAAATATCTGTGATAAGCAAAAAGGTGCTTCATCATGACCATGCATAAAAAACTAGCTATAAACTTCAACGTTAATCTTCCAGGGTCGCACAGCCCTCCACACGGCAGCTTCCCGTGGCCGCATCGCCCTCATGGACTGGCTGATCCGCCACTCTTCAGAAGCCTTCATCAACGCCCGCGACCGGGAGTCAGGGTACACGCCCCTCCATCGAAGCGTGTTCTATGGGCAGATACATGCTGCCGTCGCTCTTATGAAGATTGGTAAAGATTACGGGCTATATTCAAGCTGTATTCTGCATTTGCAAAAAGAAAATATAGTAGAAAATACTCTCACAAATCTTTCTACACTTAACATTCATAAGATTCAATATTGGAATGATCTAAATATAAATAGCTAGACAGCAATTAAAACAAAATAGATTTAAAATGTTACTGTCAATCAATCACTATCAATTGTTTGGCACAACTTTATGTGACCACGAAATTAACAACCCATATGTAAAGACGAGATTTTACCTGCATGTTACTGTGCGCCATTTCTTCTGATCTACTCACTCTAGGAAATGCATTTATAAAATGTCCACGAAACTGCAACTTTTTTGCGCGAACACATGCTAGCTGTGACGACTGACGCGTACTCATTTTTGTTTGCAAACAGCTTTGGCGGAATCTCGCCATAGCGCCATTCCCTTCAAACAACACAATTAATAAAAACGCAAACATTCAAATTAAGAACCCACCTCTTTCTTCTTCGCAGGTGTAAACACAGACATAGTGGACAAAGATGACTACAGGGCTCTAGAACACGCCATGCTAGATCGCCAATACATGTACAAGCATGAAGGTTCACAACCCAGCGAGGTGTATGTGTGGGGCAGCAACTGTAACTACACCCTCGGTACTGGCACACAGCAGCAGAGGAACTCGCCTGAACTGTTGACCTGCTTTAATAGGGCTAATACTTGTGTTAAACAGGTTAGTGATTGTTTTTTGTACTAAAACCCTGCTTTGCAGTCTTTTGAGAAAAATTTATGACCCTCACCGCTTTATTGGATCAGTTTGATCATGGAAGAGATAGAGCGTGTCGTGAAAACTTGGGAAAATAGGTTTTCATATCTATCATAGGTATAGAAATAAAACCTCCATGGTACAATTCTTTTAACATTATTAACAGAATACTGGCCTGCAAGAACTTTGACAAAGTGACAATGTCACAAAAAGCATCAAACACCTATTTTGAAAATAACCTATACAATTTAATTAATTTGTAATACATTTAGCTGAATCTAGAATCAACAAAACATGCATACGATTGGGTTACCGCGCACATGCCTCGGGTTTACAAACATATTGTTCTTTATGTTCGGTTTGATCGGGTTTGTGATTTGCGTGTGGTGCGCATTCAACACTGAATTCTTCCGCGATGTGAACTACACGGTGACGAAGAGCTCGATGGTCGACGTTGTCGCCAAGTTCGTGAACATGAAGCTGTGGCTGACCCCTCTCACGTCGATACTGATCCCAGTGGCCATGCTAGCCATGATGACGTCATGCTGCGGCGTGCTCGGCGCCGGCTGCAAAGTCAAATGCGCGATAAAAACATACGTATTCCTCGTCAGTGTATTATCTCTGATCGCATTTTGGTTGTTCTTCATAACTGGAGTATACAACATTTACTCTAACAACGACAGCACGCGAAAATCTATGAGACAATCTATACACAAATACTATGGGAAAGAAAACGATTTGATTACGTATATGTGGGACTACATAATGGTGAAGCACCAGTGCTGCGGTGCGGATAGTTACAGAGACTTTTCTAAAAGTCATTGGCAGACATTGAACCCTAAGAAAATATATCCGATCCAATGCTGTAAGCTCGCTAACATTAGTAGCCTCGTGCCGGTGTCTAAGGACTGCTCCGAGAGTCTCGATCCCAATATACAGTCGAACAAAGATATGGGATGTTTCAACGCTTTGCGCTCAGCTATTCTCATGAACAAAGGGAAGATAATCTTCTATATCATTCTTATAGCTTTCGTTTATACGATATTGACGACATTCGCGTACTGCATCATTCGTGGGGAGCCGTTGTTGGGGTCAATGGCTGGAC
Source organism: Helicoverpa zea x Helicoverpa armigera (assembly GCA_033682625.1). NCBI lineage: Eukaryota > Metazoa > Arthropoda > Insecta > Lepidoptera > Noctuidae > Helicoverpa > Helicoverpa zea x Helicoverpa armigera. The sequence goes on from JAWIIS010000011.1 coordinate 7,942,714, forward strand.
AGTTCACAGAGCTACTGCCTTCGAAACCTCGGGAAGGGGTAAATATGATTATTCCGACGCCTGCTTCTCTTAACGACATGGTGTACGTTGAGGAGCCGCCTAAGAAAGTGGTGAAGGTAGTTTCGGCTGCAAACCCCTTCCAGTCATACAAGTTTACTCCGAATGCGTACAATCGTCCTGAAGATTTTCGCGCACATACTATGAGAACGTAGTTGTATATATTATTCAATATAAATTTTCAATTTAATCTCTGTTTCTTTTTCTCTTGACTTTGAACTCGATAAGGTAATTTGCTTTCTCATTTAGATAATGATCTGTGGTTTGTATGATTAACCATCATTTAGCTGATGAATTGATTGAATTCATCAGCTAAATTATGGTTGAATTGAATCAAATCTAAAACACAAGTTTTAGATTTGATTCAAACTTATTTTCATTTTTAAGAATTTCTCTAATCAATATTTTACTGTGAGCAGCATAGACATACAAGATATGAATTTCGTTTCTTTCTTTAATGTAGCCAATGCAAAACACAGCCTTTTTTGTTACAATTTCATTAAAAGGGCTCGCCGCTCAAACTGTCTGAGCCTTGTTCTGCTATAGCTATCACTCTTACTCCACTTGTAGGTGTGCCTAGGCAAGTTCCACAGCGTGTGGCTGTGCGGCGCGGGCGAGGCGTGGGTGTGCGGGCAGCAGGCGCGTGCGGGCGGCCCGCATGCCACGGCGCTGCGTCCCACGCCGCTCAAACTGTCTGAGCCTTGTTCTGCTATAGCTATCACTCTTAACTCCACTGTTTTTCTGCTAGAGAGTGGGACGGTAAGTGTACTTTTTTGTATTCTTTTTGTAATTCAAATTTTAATGCAAAAGTAACTAATGCTATAACTAATCCTCCTTCTATCAAGATTGTTCATAAAATGATAAAAATGTCACCAAAATAACATCTGAATTGTTGTATATTATGTCTTAGTAATTTTCACGCTGGTTCTGACATATTTGTAAACCTTTTTTTTTATAAACTTTGGTAATTTAGATAATTAAACCCTACAAAATTTTCCCCAGGTCCTACAATACGCTCTAAACAGCACCGACAACGTCAGCCAGTCCACCACGAAGGCCCCATCCTCCATCAAGCTAGCTTCAATCAAACCAGTGATGAAGCTCTCGGAGCCGCTCGGTATAAGAGCTGGGAGAGCCCACTGTGTCGTGTGGAACACCCGCGCGGTGTACACGTGGGGGGACAACCATGGACAGCTGGGACACTCCAATGAGGACAAAGTCGTCACCACGCCTAAGAGGGTGAGTATATTTTCTTCTTCCGAGCCTTTTCCCAACATAGTTGGGGTCGGCTTCCAGAGGGTGAGTATATGTTAGGGTATACAACATGTAACTTAATTAACGCACATCCTGAAATTAGTTTGTTCAGAATCGTTTACTGAATCGATTTATATCATTTTTAATTTAGGTATTTTTTTATCCCAAAAATAATTAAAACTCCGGAAATTATTGTCATATTAACCCTGTATGGTCAAAACAAATTCAAATAGACCGTGACTTAAAGTAATAAGACTTCGTGTATTGTCGGCTTTTTCCGTAGTTTCGTTATGTTGTGTCGAGTCGAGCGGCGCGCGGCGCGATCATTACGTGCGTAGTAGTATGACCAAAAAGTTCTCCAAGAATTGGTATAACTAATTTAGTAAATAACAATGCATATACATGTTAAATTAAAAATTCAGTGTATGTATTATGATTATTCTACTTAATATTATAAACGCGAAAGTTTGTATGTATGGATGTATGGGTGTTTGTTACTCTTTCACGCAAAAACTACTGAATGGATTTTAATGAAACTTTACAGTAATATAGCTTATACATCAGAATAACACATAGGCTACAATTTGTAAACATATTGTTCGAAATACTAAACCTGCGCAGACGAAGTCGCGGGCACCAGCTAGTAACATAATATTCTAATTGGGGTGTTTGAGGGTGTGCGTTAATTACGTTACATGTTGTATATTGAGAAGCCAGTCCACCAAAAAGGTATTCTAGTATTTTTTTAGTTTTTGAAAAACTTCTTCATGTTCCTCTCAATCAGTAAAAACATTTTGCAATATTTTGCTACTAATAAATAACTTATTTTCTCCTCAGGTAGCAATATCGATAAACAACAAGGAAGAGGCGGGCATACAGCTAGTAGCCGCAGCCGACGCCGCCACCGTGATCACGACGAGCCGCGGCGACGTGTACCTGCTACACAAGTACATCTGCAAGAAGATCGCCATCAAGTGAGATAATCAACTGCCTAGCCTTTTCTCAACTATGTTGGTTTTAGAATCCAGTCTAACCAGATGCAGCGTAGTACCTGTCTCTAACATGGAACATCTGCCTATCTGACATTCTCAACCCCACCTTGCCTAACCCTCTAACCCATTGCTAAGACTGGTTGTCAAACTTTTTGGCTTCTGACTACCCGTAATGACTGCTTCTAAGATGTTCAAATGCACCCACCGATTTTTCGTGCCCAGACACGGTATAAAAACTATTGTTTATCGAACACTTACCTGTTAACTTGCTATTTTATCAGCACCAGCTAAAGTCTTTGAGACCATTCTTCATAACTACATATACTCGCAAATTGATAAACATCTATGTGATGAGCAACATGGTTTTAGACCAAAGAGATCAGTTAACACGAACTTACTGATTCTTGTTGAATTTATATCTGTAAGCCTAGACCAGCGTGAACAGGTGGATGTAGTGTATTTCGACTTTAAAAAAGCATTTGACAGAGTCAGTAACGATGTCCTTCTCATGAAACTGAACCTCATTGGATTTGATCCGGGACTACTTAGTCTTCTAGCTGATTATCTCAGGGACCGGCAACAATATGTTAAACTAGGTTTTTATGAATCTAAACCGTATCACACGCGTTCTGGAGTAAGTCAAGGTTCTATTCTTGGCCCTCTTTTATTCCTAATCATGATTAACGACCTTCCAGCAGTCATTAAACATAGCAAATGTCTACTTTATGCAGATGATCTAAAGTTATATCGGGTGATTAAGTCCCAAAGTGACTGTGAGGCTCTTCAAGTAGATATTGATGCACTGTGCAGTTGGGCTGTTGATAATAGAATGGAGTTTAATTCGTCCAAATGCCTTGCAATGACTTTTGGACGAGTGCGACAGCCTATCTGTTATAGCTACCAACTGGACGGTGTCGAAATTACTAAAACTTTTGGTGTAAAAGATTTAGGTGTCACTTTTGATCCTGGGCTGACCTTTCACGACCACATCCTTGCAACTGCTAAGGACTCGTTCCGTAGGCTAGGTTTCATCCTTAGAAATGTCAAAGACTTCCACAATAATAGCGTAGTGAAAATCATTTATAACGCACTCGTACGCAGCAAACTCGAAACCAGTGCCGCGGTATGGAACCCGTATGAAAGCACATACATTTTACTTTTGGAAAAGGTGCAGAAGGCATTCCTGAGATTTCTCTATAAGCAGATGTATGGGTATTATCCATTCATGTACCCCACTAAGTTCCTTCTGGGTACCCTTGGGTATAATTCTTTAGAGGTCAGGAGAAATTATGATCAGATCGGAACCATGTGCAAAATCCTTTACGGTAAAATCCTCGCACCAGAATTGCACGAAAAGCTAACTCGGCTATTCGTCCCGAATAATTACTGTCGTGGCAGGAAACACAAACTTTTCGCCGTTCCTGCCTGTCGCACTGTGGCCCGTGCTAATTCACCTGTTCCGAGGTCACTTGCCGCGCTCAACGCTCTCTCGGACGGTACAGATTGTGATATTTTTGCCGATGGATGGAAGAAAATCTTGTCTGTGTGTCTGAAGTACTGTGAGAAGTCAGTGTGTTAGAGATGTCCTTAATGAGTGTAATTGGCCTGCGGCCGTTCTAATTAAGTAAATAAATAAATAAACTTGAAGCCCAAATGCTTAAATCCTATAAAATTGTTACTTTTTATTCAATCTTTGACATTGAGGTAACAGTGGCCGTAGATATACCTTTTAAACTTACAAGTTTTGTAGTATATAACGTTATGTACGTAGTTAGTAAATAAAACCTATGTTATTACCGCTATTTCAGACAAATAAACCTGCGTCAAGTATGCGTGGAGGCGAAGGTGAGCGAGCAAGGTGCTTACTCTCGCGTCACTGTGTTACTGCTTACCAACGTAGGACAGCTGTTTATTTGGCAGGACACTACAAATAAACTTACAAGGTAAATATCAGTATACATTTGAATTATAAAATATAGACCAATGTATTTAAAAAAAATAAGGAAATAAATTGCTCTAAAGTTAACATTGTAACTTTAATTTAATCAATCACCAATACCTCAATTGACATACATTCTCACCTTACTTGAAATGTATTTTCACACATTCTGATATACATATACACCTATTCTGAAATTCATTTTCACAATTTCAGATGCGTCTTCGGCCTAGTTCACCAAACAATAATAACAAACGCAGCACTGACTCACGACGCTCTCTACTTCACAACTAACTACGGCGAAGCTTTCGTCGGGTATATATCCCGCAAAACCACGCCCACTCCAGCGCCGCAGCCAATCAAGAAAGAGAAGGAAAGAGACAACAAGTCTGCCCTTGTCAAGTTTTTAGAAAAGGACGACTGTACTTCTGTGAGGATCTGCAAGATACCGAATGTGTATCGAGCGGTTTCTATAGCTGTGGATAGTGAAGGACTTAATTTTGCTTGTCTGCAGGTTTGTAATTCTAAGTATTACTAGATTTAGTGTTTTCTCGACTAGGCAGTGTTTATAAGGTTATGAGTGGGAATAGAATCATCTGCCAATAGAACAGCCTTACTTATAAACGTGAATTAAATAATAAGTAATACTTAAGGGCTGTTTAGGAAAATTCGTACTTAAAAACATTGCTTAAGCATATCTTAAGTAACATTTAATCTCTACTTAAGACTTTAAGTAGTAATTAGTTAAAATGGTGATTAGAGATTTTTATAAGTAAGGCTGATAATTAATAATAAAAATCAACTTCTGTCTTTTAGATAAAACCGACATGCGGTCTAAGGTCACTCCCGCAGTTGTCGCCATCAAGTTTGTCCAAACACATGGAATCTCTGCGTGAATGCGCCTCCGAGGATGATCTGCTACACGATGTTGTGTTCAAGGTAAATAATTATATATATATATACTACTAGTATTATACGGGCAAAATTTTAAATGTGTAAGTATATGTATTTTATTTCTTCAAACTGCCAAATGTATCTTGTTGAAACTTGACAGTAGCATAGCTAACTAGCTTTCAAAAATACTTTTACTTCGGCTATAATAATGAGTTAACTACTTGCCTGGCATATGTCCTATAGAATGTGTAGCACATAAAAAAGTGCGTAAAATTCTACTAATGTTAAAGCGCTCTTGGCCCGGCATTGCCATACAGATACAAAAATTACCCTCTTTTTGTCAGACATAAAAAAGACAAATCAATGAGCCAAACAAAAAACCCAATAGCCCATTTAACATTACAGGTCGGCACTAAGCTCTTCCCAGCCCACATATTCATAATAGCATCCGGCAGTGAGTTCCTATACAAACTATACCGGGACAACCTAACCAGCCCGGGAGATAAGCCCGAGATTCCACTGGACAATGTTCACCCGGAGGCCTTCGAACGGGTCATGAAGTTCATGTATACGGGCAGCTGTGATGTGGTGGAGTTGGGCCCTTGTGGACTTAAGATCATGAAGGAGGAGCTCGTGAAAAAGGATAATGATGTTGAAGAGATGGAGGTTATTGGTAAGTGTAGTTCTAAACTTGTTTTATTTATTTAAAACTTTATTCTCAGGTATCAAGGGCCCATAGATAAACTTAAAAACTAATGTATATATGTTATAGACAAAACATTATATATGTTTTCATCATGGAATATTTGAGACGCTGTGTGGAAACCGTTTTAGGTATCAGCGGTTTACGGAGGTGAACAAGTGGAGATAACCATGTTTACAATCTTGTGTATGTGTTTTTAGTTACAATAAAATAAGTTATTAACTGTACCTATTTAGGCTCGTGTCTAAGTATATCAAAACATACAATAACTTAAATAATATCACTATGACCACGTTCGGCGCAGTCGGTCCTTGGATGGGTCTTGACATATATAGTTCTTAGTGTCAGAAGACACGTACTCCTTTGCATTGAAACTTGATTTTTTTACCTATAAAATATTTCCCCCAGAAAACCCATCAGAGATATCAGCATTCGAAGTATACAACAAGCAGTCAGACAAGTCCAAACGTCAGCGCAACCGACGCAGCACTGACACCCCCCCGCGGCCCTCGCACTGCGACCCCGTCAAGCTGCTGCAGGCCACCGCCAAGAGGCTGCAGGTCCTGTCGCTGCATAAGCTGCTTGATAAGTTCTAGTGAGTATTGTGTAGAAAGAATATGCTAAGAAAACTCTGTCCGACCCGTGAGGATAATGTTAAGTATCGATTTCTGATGCTGATGAAGTAAAAAAATAAAGACGAAAAGCACCTCATAATCCTCCTGCCCATATCCCAATTTTATTTGGGGTCGGCGCAGCATTATTTCTCATTCCATACTATTTATCTACCGTCATCTCGCAAGAAACATTCTTTCTAAGATAAAAAGCACCTAGCCACCTAAATCTATGTAGATCCAGGCGGTTTTTGTTCGCTTTTTAGCATATCTTCGTCCCACGGTACTCGATATCACTTCAGTCATTGCGGAATATTTATTTATTATAAAATACACATATTGACTTTAAAAATCATATTTCCAGCTACAAAAACGGCTCAATATGTATAAAAGAGAGCGCCAGCACCACATTCACTCGCAACCCCGCGCCGCAGTGGGACCGCGACGCCTTCCCCGAGCTCGTGGATACCAGCGTACAATCCAAAGACGGGGCTTCGGTCCCCGCACACAAGTGTGTGCTGGCGGCCCGGCTTGAGTACTTCCAGGGGATGTTCATGCATTCTTGGACTGAGGTACGTTTAAATTCCTACATAATATATGTTAAAATTATGTGTTCACGGGACTGTTTCCAAGCTAGGTAGACAGAATATTTAAAAAAACTTATAAATTATGTACAAAATTGACAATTATATTATGCGTTATCAACACAGCTTTTGAATTAAACTTTAATTATGATTATCATTCAAAGATTTTAATAATTTATAGATAGATATGTCATCCATAATTTATTAAAATGATCATCATCTGATTATGTAACTTTTAAATATCTTACTTGTAAATTAAACCAACTCATAAACCCTATTTTTGATTGCAGAGCAAGATGCTGTCAAAAGTAACTTTACCCATAAACTACGGTATCCTACTGCCCGTCATCAACTTCCTATACACTGACTCCTGTCCTGAGCTAGAGAATTGCGACAGCATCGACTTTATTTGCAACCTTCTAATAGTTGCCGACCAACTCTTCATTACGCGCCTCCGAGAAATGTGCGAGGTAGCACTAGCGAACTTAGTTAACCTCAAAAATTGTGCGGAACTATGCCAATTTGGACACACATATAACGCAACTCAGCTCAAACAGTGCTGCATGGAGTTCATAGCACTAAACCTCAACAGTATCCTAGAAAACAGATCCTTAGATCTTCTAGAAGAGACCCTACTTGATGATATCACCCAGTATTATTGCAAGTTCAACCCCATCATGTCTTCCAGAGTGATAACTCCATTTTACAACGCTCCTTCTGATGAAGTGATCCAAGAATTTGCCAAAACATACCCTGTCAACTTGGACCTGACTGATGAAGACTACAAGAAAGATGACAGTATCATTGAAATTGTTAATAAAAAGAAGAAAGGAAAGAAGATCGAGTACACGGAAAGTGAGAAAGAAAGAATGAGGTATGAATCTGTAAGCTCAGTGACGTCATTAGATCTGTCTAACGAAACTTCGGGTGATATTACGCTGTCTTTGAGTAAGATATCCAAGGAGACTGAAAAGGGTACGCGCGACAAGCAGGAGAAATGGACCGAAGTGCCATCCTCACAGCAGAAACAGTTGAAAGTCGTCCAAGCAAGACTGAAGGCCATAAACATTGCTAAGGACATATTAAGCGAAGCTCCCGCCGAATCGTTTACAAAACTGACCAAAAGCAGTTCGTCTACTGCCGTGCCAATACAAGAAAAATTGCCGACGTCATCGAGAATGTCAGTATCGCCAAAAGAGTCCCCGCTCTCCGAACCTGCATGGAGTCCACAGGGTAATTTAGTCATAAGTCATGTGGGACCAAAACTGTCTCAGAAACAACGTAAAAAGTTGGCTTTGCAAGGACATGATACCTCTTCCCAAAGTGTTGAAGATTACTTTAGTAAGATAACTGTGGGAAGTCCTCCCGAAAAGCCAAAGAACCCATGGAAGATTTGTGAACCTCCCGTAGCTAGTAGCAGCCCTAACTCGAAAGCTATTGAGTTCAACAAAATTCTGACTGACCAGAAAAAACAGAAGGAAGATCACTCAAGAATCATGACTAAACCACTGCTTTTGACACAGGTATAGTATTATTTTGGTAAATCAAATACTGTCCAGTTGATTTGAATTCCTTGTTCTTTTAACCTACACTAGACATACAACAAAATAAAGTCTGTTACTCTGGAAGAGTAGCTTCCTAAAAGTGAAAGAATATTTCAAATCGGTTCAATAGTTTCAGAGCCTCTGTAGCACTATAAAGTATCAATGAGATTAACAACTAATTATTGTAAAAATTCCTTGAACTTACAATATGGTCTATCTATATGTACTTATTATATTTTTCGTTTTCTATTCACAGCTTGAAGACAAAGCTATAGAGCAACTGGAAAGATTCTACAACATCCATGAGATTGATGACGAGCTGATCACAGTGAGACGCATTGAGCTTCAAGTATCTTCTCCACAATGGTTACACACTGCCCCTAAGTGATAATCGTGCTATTTTATACACTTTACTACTATTCTAATGAATTAAGATTGTAATTGAATACTTATTTTTACTAATATAATGAAATGTGACGACATGAGGTAGTTGTTTTACTTTCCTTTTGTTGACTTCTCTGACCAACCATGCCAGTGTACACGTAAAACTGATGATATAAATAGGTAACAGTATACAGTGCATTAACACTAGCGCGTATATGCGCAATAGCAAACAAATGACAACTACAAGTTTGAAAGATGTGGCCTGGAATAGCATTTTATTGCTTGGAATGTGTTGCACATTGCAAACCAAGTGTAAACATGTAAAATTCGCTCATGGGGTTCCTAGTCATGGCTGTTCATACATACTATATGAAGAAAGGTACTGAAAAGACAAACAGCATTTAACATTAACTATTTATTTCTATAATTAAATTTATAAATACAAACATCTACCTATTCATAAATCAAACAATTATTTTTTCGGCGGGAAAGCCTTCAATAGTTGATTCAGTTGTCTATGGGTTAGTTTCTTCTCTCCAGGCACGAGGATACCTTTCTTTCCCTGCTCTCGCTGAGTTTTCATTCTTTCACTGTACTCCTTGTAACATCCTTGGAATGCTGCCACTTCCTTCAAGCACTGTACCTGGTCGAACTCTGACTTCTTGAAACAAGCGAACATAACAGCCATCTCTTGCATACAAGCTGCTTCTTTGAGCTGGTCTCCTTTTCCTGAAACTGTTTTCTTCAACTGTAGTGGTAATAACATTTGAAACGGCACTGGCTCTCTCTGCGGCCTTCTGGCACACTTCTGCGTGGGGCCCGCAAATAATACATAGTTAAGCCTCATTTTGCTTTAGAAAAAGGGGCTATTTTCTATGCAAATTAAATAAATATTGCAATTCCCCTAAAAATAAAGTTAGGCAACGCAAAGAGGTTATAAAATTCGCGTTCCGTAGCTCATATTGAACCGCTCGATATTATCACGCATCAAATTGGCATAAAGAAAGAGATAGATTATAGTATTTTTTTAATAGTTGACAGAGATAGAGCAAGTTATCTATGCTTAATCCTAGCGATATTCCCATTGGACTAGCAATTTGACATTGACATTCTAGAAATCGTTCAGAAGTCTATGACCCACAATTTTAACTTAGGTATGCAGTAATAAAAAATGAAAAATAAAGCTTTAGGGTCAATTCCCACTGAAAGAGCAGCGGCCGGCAGCGGCCGTAATTGCAAGGGATTGAGCGCGAGCGCGGCGGGCCGCGCGGCGCCGCACCGCGCCGCGCTCTTACATTTTCCGTGCTCTTACGGCCGCTGCCGGCCGCTGCTCTTTCAGTGGGAATTGACCCTTAATGTAGTTACAACTAAAATATAAGCCAGAGCCCTCGGAAGGACTAAAATGACCCAATTATGAAGTAGTTGATGCAAGAGACGCTACCACCACAATGAATCATCTAAACTAAATACACGCACACAAAAACGGAGCGATACGAGTGAATCAATCAAACCCGCAACATTTGGTTGTTGCAAACTCGTAGAGATAGTGGTTTAATCCGTTAAGCCAAAAAAATATTCCTATAGAACTTTGGACTGCTAACAAGTATTTTTTTTCCGGGTTCACGTACCTACTTACTATCTTCTATTTGCGATTTTAAATCATGCATTTATTGCATGTTGGATTATCGACAAGTACCTACCTAAGGTATTATCTTTTCCTTATAGACAGACAATAAACAGTAAATCTTTAACTGAAGACGATATACACCTCTGACTCCTTAGGTACTATAATACCTACTTAGACAACTATGGTTCGTCACCACAACGGGGGTTGCACGCTTCAAGAAAATCCATGACCTTTCAGGTCAACCACGATATCGAAATTACATAAGCAATAAGACAAAGTCTAGCTATCTAAAGTTATGTAGTAGGTATCTAGTTGTTGAAGAAATCTGTAGATCCATAAATTCCTTTTTGGGTCAGTAATGCAGGTGTAGGTAAGTACCCAATGCGAAATAACAACGTGATGCCTTGGTGCGCAAAACTCCACCAGTACCTACCTATCTAAATCGCAGTACTAGAATTTTACTACACCAGTAAGCCAATCATAAATAAAACAAATAAAAATTACACCTGAATTGATAACTGGATAGTAAGTATTGTAACTTTATAACTGTTATAAAATATATCTGATCCGGCAATAAAACGTGTAACGAGCTGATTAGCCAGGTAGGCAGGATACTTTAGTTTTTGCACTCGATAATGTAGGTACCTAAACTTCAATGTCCTTGTAAGGTTTACAGAGGAAAAGTACCGACTTGCTTTATTGATACTTAGTATAAAAAAATAGACAGTCGAAATAGTAGATACCTACCCATCATTTGATATAGGTATTTATTTATTTGAATTGCAATTTCCTCGAACAGAAATTTATCAGATTGAGATGAAAACCTCAGGATAATACAATACAACACCTGATTTTTTTTAAAAGTAGGTTATCTTGTTTAAAAATATAAATTAGGTACTGGAGAAGACAAATTGTAGTGCAAATCAGTCAAATTCGTCTGACGTCTTCCCTCTGACATGAAATAACTAAGATTGATGATTGATTGATTATACCTACTGATAAAATTACAATCTCTAGAGGAAACCATCACTTTGCGGTTTGCCACTCATGCTTTTATTTGAACATTCACAAAAGCGTAAGTGACAGCTACATTAACATAAACAGACTAAACTGACCCTCGCTTATCTACCTATCATAAAATTATGTCTAATATTTTGAGTTATAGTAATTAATTCATTATCATTATGATTTAGAGTCTTAAGATTTACTGCGCTTATTTCAGGGTACAATAAACGAATTAAGGTTACAATTGAAAATGCGCTGAAAGATAATAAATCATATAAAAAGGCAACGCAACTGAGGAATGACATTATTGTCTTGCAAACCGACAAAAATGTAAGTAGCCTTATAAGATGTTTGTGTTTGGGATTCAAAAATCCGCATTTAAATCAAGTGTTTTTTTTCTTATTATATAATTATAATAATTCTCAGATAACACTCACCTTTTTAGAATATCCTAATTAAACATTTCTCTTTTCTTTCAGATCAAAAATGAAATACTTCTCAGCCATCCTCCTGATCGCCGCCGTGGCCTCGGCCCAGCCCACCAGGCCCAGCATCTCCGCTATCCTCGGACAGCTCCATGAGGCTATCTCTGCCCTGAAACCCGAACCCATTGCTGTCGGACCCGCCGTCGTTGAAGCCAGCCCCGAGCCCATCGCCGTCGGCCCCGCTATTGTTGACCAGCCTCAGTACGAGCCCGTGTCCGTCGGACCCGCATGGATTGACGCTCCCATCGCTCCTTCTCCCGTCGCCATCGTTGATGGATCCGCCGTCGCCGACGTGTCTGCTGCTGCTCCCCTCGTTCAGATCATCCTGAACATCAACCAGGCCTCTGACCTCAGCCCCATCGCCGTCGGCCCCGCCGTCATCCCCGAGCCCATCATTCCTACACCCGTCCAGGTTGTGGAATCTGCTCCTGAGCCCGTGCAGGTTGTGGAGGTCGCCCCCGTCCCCGCTGAGCCCGTCCAGGTCGTTGAGGCTGCCCCCGTGCCCGTGGAGCCCGTCGTCATCGGCACCCCCGTGCTGCCCGAGGCCGCCGTCGTCCTCCCCGAGGAACTCAACTAAAGAAACAAAGACTCCCCTTTAATTAACAAACTCTTATAAATAATGCACTACTCATGATTACTATAAATATATAAATAAAATACAATTATTAATTAATAGACAAAGTTTTGATTTTTATAACCTTACACATCCATTAAGCTGGCTGCATTTGAAGTATGTATGTAGGATTGTAGGTAGACATACATATGTCCAGAGATGTTATCATAGATATTATCCAATTGATCAGATTTTGCTTCGTTTACCTGTTCTATTCGCGATAAACTCAATAAGTCATCTAGCTGATGTCGCCCGCGCTGCCATCAATGATTTTGGCATCGATCGATGAACGCGATTACGGTGGTTGTAACATTCACTAAGATGAAGTATCGCCAGTATATAGACGTTATAATTTTTGTAAAAACTCTTTAGATAAGTATGTACCTACAAAAAATCAGAATAAAACTGATAGAAGCATAGAAGAATGAAAAGTGTGTGAATTAAAATATCAAGGTTGTTGTGCAAGGAATATCATGTGAAGAAAACCAATTTTTCAATTGAACTCTCTTGCCAAGAATTTCTGGTATTTTTGTCTGACTGCGGATGAGCTTTATTCTACGATTGGGGCATCTTGACCCGAATTCCGACAAGACCAAGTCTTAATGGCGGGTTTACCGTAGTATAGGGCTGCCATCCGTCCGGGTTTCCCCGGATTTGTCCTCGTTTGGAGGCCGTCCGGGGCCGTCCGGGCGGAGTTTCAAGAAGTGTCCGGGGAAAACCCGGACACTTTTCATGTAAGGAAGCAAATCATTGAATTTAAGTATATGTTAATAGTAAATGGATTACAAATTAGGTACTTTTTTGTTTAAAAAAAATCGTACTCGTTCGTGAAAAAATGCGATTTACCCCAAATGTCCGGGTTTTTTTAATGTTTGTCCGGATTTGGAGAAATTCGAGATGGCAGCCCTACCGTAGTAGGACTACGGGGTTCATGCCCACAACGTCCACAACACTTATTTACAATTATTTTACAGTCAATTGAGATCAACAGGTTGATGATTCACCTACCTATAGATACAAATGGAAAGGGGAATCAAAAACAATAAATTCAGTTATCGTATATATACTACCCTACAAACTCGCTTAAGTACTCACCTACTTACTCCCTTATGTACTCATTCCTAAGCTGGGTACTCACTTAGCAGTGTAGCACGTAACGTATCAGATACGGTATCAAGTGAGGACGTAGGCACGAGCCCGCTGCGAGCCGCTCGCGCGTGGAGCGCTGGAAGCTCGCAGTGACCCGACATTATATTACATTATTACATTACATTAGTAGCAGAATGCCCGATATGGTTAAAACTGCTTTTGCGATCATATTGCGATTCGATTTTTATTCAATTTTGACATTATTACTTAACTTAGGAGAATAGGGCCCCTGTTCACACTTTAGTGGTATTTTCAAGTTGAGAAATGTCAGAAAAAAAAAGATAGTTGGTCTGAAACCAGACTCGGATTTTTCATCCAGGTAAGCATATCGAATTTGTTGTCTACTTATAAAAGTTGAGGCAAGAAACTAAATCCTACGACACACGACACACAGAAGGAACATACCTACTTCCACTAGCGTAAAAAATATAAAAGATAGGTAAGTAGGTATATATTTTATTTTGAGAACTAGAGGGTTAGAAAGTACATACAAACTTAGAGAAGTTGCATTGGTACTTACCTGAACTGGAATCGATCCTACACCTGCATACTCGAGAGGTATGGTTTTTTACCACGGCCACCACGACTTTGATCATTCCTAAATTTTTGCCTGCCAACCTTTTCATAAAATCGGCCTATATTGGCAGTGTAACAGCCGTTCGCAATATCGGTTGATTTGCTTTAAAGGCTTTACTAAAGATTTTTGTCATCTAATAAGCAAAAAACAATAGATAGAATGATAATATCTTGCTTGAGCTTGTTGAAGTAAGCTCAGCTACACTTTTAACTACACCTAACTAACTAGCTAATCCTAGTTAAAACTATACTGTACATAGCTGCAATTCGGGTATTTGCTGTAGGTAACAAAACGACATATTGCACGGATACTGTAGGTACAGTACAGTAAAAATTTGCATTAGATTTTTAACAGTCAATACGGAAGTCCGAAGAATTGAAGTAAAACCTAGACATAGTTTCTTATCCGATTGGGGTAATATATTAGAGAAGCAAGCTTACAGCCTAATCCTTATAGGTAGTAAAAATAGATTATATTCAATTGTCCAGTAAATTATTAGATAAAACACTAATATAAATAGTTCGTGGACATTAGAAACATCACAGTCGTGTAAAAAGCAGACAAAAGTAAGTACACTCCTTAATTACCTACCCAAGTCAGGCCTCCGTCACTCCATGTACTTGCGCGCTATAAGTGCCTACCGCCCAGCCGAGCGGTCTCGGTCCGCCGGCGGATCAAATTCAGTTGCGGTTTTCACAAGCGAAGCGCGCGCACGCCGTTCAATTTTTAACCGACTTCTAATAGTGCTGTTCGTTCGTACGCGCATTACGATGCCGTGTGGTGCCTTATGTGCTGTAACTTTAAAGATTTTTTTATTTTACCTACACACTGATGTATATAATTATGTTTTATCTTGGTTTCTTCTACAGTCAGCACCAATAGGTATATAAAACAAAACAAACTTACAAAAATAATAAAACAAACTTTAAAAAAAGAGAACCGACTTCAAAACACTAAACCGTAAGAAATAATTTATTTTTTGATGTCGGTGTTTTTCGATTCGTAATTACCAGCTGTTAGCACCAACATAATTACCAGCTGTTAGCACCAACATAAAAAAAAACCAAATTATTTCTTACGGCTTTGTGCCTTATTTGAAGTCGGTTCTCTTTTTTTAAGGCTTTGTTTTTTCATTTCTAGTGAACATATCCGAAGATCATCATCAAACTAAGAAGTATTATACTTATTTTAAAACGTTCTCCTAAATGTAACAAATCCTTTTCTGAAAATCGCATCGATATCGGTTTAGCCAAACGCGAGATTATCGCGCACAAACATACATACCTACAAACCATACAAGTCAAACTTCTCAGTTTGGCCTGTACCTATGTCTAATCACATCCTTTTTTTTAAGTTGGTTAAATATTTTATAAATGATAAAATTTTTAACTGCCACATAAAAGTCAGAACATATTCACAGTTCTCAATAACATAGATAAAAAGTTATGTTAATTTAATTTTACCGAAGAGGCAGCCCTGCGATTACTGTGGAATCGCGCGGTGCGAAGCAATCACTGCTGTACGCTTGAGCATTTAGGCGCATTTTAGCATACCTACAGTGGTTGCTGACGCGAAGGAGTAGGCAATTATCGTAATAGGTATTGGAAGTTTTCTACTGAGTGAAGTATCTGTAGTAATCTGTGCCCAAGTGCTAAGAAGAGTTCTTTATGAATTAATTATTATTCTTCATACAAAAAATCGCGTCAAAGGAACTGGTTATATACTTAACTAATAACAACTAACAATTTGCAGATAAATCAAAATGAGATTCCTGATCGCCTTCGCCCTCATCGCCGCCGTGGCTTCGGCCGCCGTCAGGCCCACCCCTGCGGGCGCCGAGCTCGCCGAGCTGCAGGAGATCATCGCCGCCATCCAGAGCCCCAGCACCGACCCCGCCACCGCCGCCGCGCTCGAGGAGATGCTCCTCGATGTGTTGGGCGTCAAGCCTGAGCCCGTCGCCGTCGGCCCCGCTATCGTCGAAGCTGGCTCCGAGCCCATCTCTGTCGGCCCCGCTCTCATCGACTTCCCCATGCCCGACGGTGGCGTCGTTGCTGAGGAGTCCGTCGTCGCCCCCGCCCCCGCTGTGGTCGCTCCCGCCCCCGCCGCCGCCAGCACTCCCCTGGTCCAGATCATCCTGAACATCAACCAGGCCGCCGCTGAGGCCAGCCCCATCGCCGTCGGCCCCGCCGTCATCCCCGAGCCCATCCAGCCTACGCCCGTCAATGTGGTGGACTCCGCTGCTGAGCCCGTGCAGGTTGTGGAGGTCGCCCCCGTCCCCGCTGAGCCCGTCCAGGTCGTCGAGGCTGCCCCCGTGCCCGTGGAGCCCGTCGTCATCGGCACCCCCGTGCTGCCCGAGGCCGCCGTCGTCCTCCCCGAAGAACTCAACTAAACTTTATACTATTAAGTACACCAGTCGTCGTGATATAAAATCTCCAAACATGTATTCAACACAATGTGTCCATACCTTCCATACCTAAACCGCAATACTTGCTCCTGTTGTAGGGAGCTGAAACCAAAACCTCAAATCATGCAATAAACAATAGTTTCTATTCTATTTTATGTTTTTTCTGTACTTAACCCCTATTTACCATTAGTACCTAGCATAATTGCTATGGTGTCTATGTCATTGCACAATAAATACTTTTAAAATAAAAAATCGAATTGGGTACACCTTAAAGAAACACACATTTGAAGAACCGAAGATTTATAACTTGTCATAATTAATTAGTTAAAAAGACCTACGGATTATACTAAACACATTTTCATTTAAACATTATGTACAATCAAAAAGTGAAAATTATGTATGATCAGAAAGTGAAATGTATTCAGGGTTTAAAGGAGTACCGCAGGTATTTACTGTTAATCCTTTTCAGCCAAACAATTCAATATTTTCAAAATTACAGTATCAAACAAATTTTTTACACATTTTCTCTTACTTAATAAGCACAGACAGATTACCGAATAGTGACTACAGACAAATTGGTTCCAAATAATTAAGTAGATATTACACCTGGGTAAGTTTTTTTTAAACAAAATCAAATTATAGTTTTATATGCAACCATGATTAAACCCATGATTGAAGTAACAATGAGCAGGCCATATTGCTCGCAGAGCAGATGGCCGATGGGGTCGAAAAGTGCTGGAGTGGAAACCACGGGCTAGCAAGCGCAGCGTAGGACGTCCACCATCAAGGTGGACAGACGACCATGTGGATGAAGGTCGACGGAAGTCGCTGGATGCAGGTCGCCTCCAACAGGTATCTGTGGAGATCTAAGGGGGAGGCCTATGTTCAGCAGTGGACGTCCTATGGCTAAAATGATAATGATGATTAAACCCATAGGCAGGAAATGTTCCTTAATTTTAGGTATACAATTTAGAATCCCATAGAAATAGAATATTCGATAGATCGGTAATCCAGTGATTTTTAGTAAACCCAAAAATGTTTATCAGATAAGTGATTTTTTCATGAATTAGTAAATTTGTTCTCCTTTTTATAACTACAAAATAGAACAGAAGTATGGTGTTTTTGTTTATGTTGTATTGATTATTATTGGAACATTCAAATATTTTTCAAAATATCGCGGGTTTTGTTCTTTTTGCGTTCGGCAAATACCTACGAGGCCGCTAAGTACAGACTTCTTGAGTGCCCGTTTTTTAAAATCATACCTACCACATGCAGTTATCTGTCAGGCATTGCCGATCTATAAAACGGCAGTGGTATCCTAAATCTATAATTTTTCCGATAGGAGAGGGTACTGTCATACTGTGAGCATACCCACAGCCCTGATTTGCCGTACTTATTTCTGCTTTTTACATGTACTACTCTATGTATCCCCTTATACTAGTATCATCATCTCCAGAGCCTTTTCCCAACTATGTTGGGGTCGGCTTCCTGTCTAACCGGATGCAACTGAGTACTGCGACTGCCTATCTGACTAGCTTCCTCAACCTAGTTACACGGGCAACCCAATACCCCTTGGTAAGACTGGTTCTCAGACTTACTGGCTTCTGACTACCCGTAACGACTGCTAAAGATGTTCAGAGAGTTACCTACAGTTTAACGTCATGACCTACAAAACACAGTCATGGGTGTCCAAGATATACCTACATGTACTTACACTCTCACAATATATTCCATTATATATTTCCGTATGATCTCCCTTACTTTTTTATTTATTTAACTTTATGCAAAATTAATTACACATGCGGACTTACTTATTTACTCTTACTTGCTTATTTACTCTCTTATAATAGGGTAAACCCCTACCCCACTCCCTTGTCTACTTTCTTCTGTGCTTCTGAGAATCATTAAATATCCCCACTCTTTGTAGGGTGCAGCGTGAGAGAGTATCAGACTTGTACTTACTAAAACCAGTTTTGCCTGGGGCCCTTCCTTGCACCAGGGCCCCGATAACTTTTTCTTAAATTTACTCATAATCACTTCCTTACGTAGGTAATCGCTTTTGTACTTCCTTATATACTATCCCTATGTACGCTTTCTACTCGTGTACTCACTCTTATACCTGAATTTACCTAATGAATGAATGCTGGAAGCTGGAACTGCTCCTGATATTAAGCAATTAATTAGTATTGAAAAGGCCACAGACACCTTTGAAAGGTATATTGCAAACTTGCTTATTTTTCTATCTCCTTATCAATATTCAATAAGGAAGAAGCTTCCACAAGGCTTACGCACCGAAATAAATCTATTGTATTTTCCTTAACCATCAGTTGTAAATTTTATACCTACACACGCGTGGCTAAGTACTAGTACAATCAATAAATAGATATAGAAAGATTAGTTAATTATAGAGGTAAAAATATTCGATAAACTTTCATATAAATAATGTGCGAAAATTTTAAGCATCATAGTCGTGTAAAAAGCTGACAAAAGTAAGTACACTCCCAACTACCAGACTGCTTAGAAATTTCTTTATTAATTATTATTCTTCATCCAAAAATCGCCTCAAAGGAACTTGTTATATACTTACCTAACAAAAACAATTTGCAGATAAATCAAAATGAGATTCCTGATCGCCTTCGCCCTCATCGCCGCCGTGGCTTCGGCCGCCGTCAGGCCCACCCCTGCGGGCGCCGAGCTCGCCGAGCTGCAGGAGATCATCGCCGCCATCCAGAGCCCCAGCACCGACCCCGCCACCGCCGCCGCGCTCGAGGAGATGCTCCTCGATGTGTTGGGCGTCAAGCCTGAGCCCGTCGCCGTCGGCCCCGCTATCGTCGAAGCTGGCTCGGAGCCCATCTCTGTCGGTCCCGCTCTCGTCGAAGGTGGTGTTGTTACCGAAGAGTCCGTCGACCTCATCCCCGTTCCCGCTGTGGTCGCTCCCGCCCCCGCCGCCTCCAGCACTCCCCTGGTCCAAATCATCCTGAACATCAACCAGGCCGCCGCTGAGGCCAGCCCCATCGCCGTCGGCCCCGCCGTCATCCCCGAGCCCATCCAGCCTACGCCCGTCCAGGTTGTGGAATCCGCTCCTGAACCCGTGCAGGTTGTGGAGGTCGCCCCCGTCCCCGCTGAGCCCGTCCAGGTCGTCGAGGCTGCCCCCGTGCCCGTGGAGCCCGTCGTCATCGGCACCCCCGTGCTGCCCGAGGCAGCCGTCGTCCTCCCCGAGGAACTCAACTAAAGAAACAATTCATGATTTAGACCTCTAACTATAATATCTTAATGCAATAAAAACTAATAACAACAAAACTTACATTTTACTTCATTTTATTAAAAAATCCAACCCTCAGTTAGCTGACACCGATTAGTGCCTGAGCGGTGCCTCATGACACCGATTTTGGGCCCTGTTCATTTCATACAATACTTATATCTGATATTTGTAAATCCCACCCAAAACAAAAATGTGAAAGACTGCCAAGTTCGATAATATGGGAATGCTTCGCCTATAAAAGAAGTGAGATCTGAATAAGTACCAAGTTCCATACACATACCTCAGTTAAAAATAGTTACTTTTTAATGATGTTACTTGGCAAGTTTTAATAGATCAGATCAGATCTCACTTCTTTTATAGGCGAAGCATTCCCATATTATCGAACTTGGCAGTCTTTCACATTTTTGTTTTGGGTGGGATTTCATTTATTTTTGTAAGGTTGTTTATTTTATTTTTTCCTTATGATGAAGTTGGTTAAAGAAATGTCTCATTTATACTATCTTTTAGATTTTTTAATATGCACTATGTTTCTTACAAAGAAATGAACTAGATTAACTAAATGGACTAGATTTACCAACTGACTGACATGACATGTTATCATATATTATGTTCGTGGATCAAAGCCGTTTTCAGATTTTTACTTTACTTTGACTAAATACAAACCTTTGTAACGAATTTCAGATCGGTACGACCATTCGAAGATATATAAATATAGATAAATTTAGTTCCTTTTAGTTCTTTAGGGGTATATGTTTACACCTTCATTATTTTGAAACCGACTCACACTTGGCCATTTTCAGATTTTTCCCTTTACCTTGACATAAAGACCTACCGCCATGCCAAATTTCAAGTCAATACGACCATTGGAAGTGGTCTAGGTTTTTGATGAATCAGTCAGTCAGTGAGTGTATAGTAAAAATAGCGATATTCTGACGTCAATATCTCAAGACCTACAATAGGTATATTAATGAAATTTTGTATTTTAGATAAGTGAGGGGGTCTCAACAGATACTAGAAATTTGATATGCGTAAATAAAATAGATTTTGAGTTACAGGGGGGTCGAATTTGGCCCGAAATGGTTCGTGTAATATAACCCACGGCCGGTGTGTCGCTTTTTTTGCTCGAACTTGGCGGACACACTGCCGTGTGTCTAGATCCGTCAAAAATGTAGATAAATACACAATTACAAATGGACAAATGGTAATTTACGATACCCTTCCGTGGGCAATGTTTTCTTCGATTATCCTAATTTTGACCGATACTGAATATTACAAAGCCTGGTGAGATGGTAATGTAATCAATGTCCCAGGGACAGAGGAATGAGCCACATTGCAGAATTATACAGAAAGGTTTGAATGTCACGGCTCTATGACTTCTCGTCCTTCCGTTGTCAAACATAGGCACCTTGTTTGACGACACCGCTTTAGATGCCGTCTAGCTGTTTACTTTCATTTGGGTAGCTTTGCAAAGCTTTGCAAGCACGACAAGCGAATATAAATGACATCATCAAAGTCAACAAAGTTCCTTTATCTGTGGTCATAGGTTGCAAAGTTGTACGTCCGTCCCACTTTTGTTGCCCCGACAGCAACGGTGTTCCAGCCGTAGAAGCCACTGCTTGGCACGCGACGATGACATGAGACCAGATAGTATAGTATCTAAGAAAATCTATTAGAAAAACTTGATTCCAATCAAAGTTTTCAGTGGGTCTGAGACCGGCTAAATATCTAATCTTTGTAAATGTGGTTGTACCATTCATTCGTCTTCCTAGTAATATTTAGAGCTCAACTCAAAAAAGACTATCGACCGACCAAAAGCTTGCTGTCTGCGAGTAAAGTAGATTTCTGTAGTAGCTGGACAAGATTTTTATATAGACTTTACATTGTTATATGTATATCTCTAACATTCAATGCTTACTTTGATTTAGACATTACTTTATGGGTAAATTTCGACGTCCTAGCAACGTGGTTTTCTTCACCGCTTATAAAAACTGTAAAAGTGGATCCATCCGATACCAACTTCACACAGATATTCTTATTTATTATTAGAATTTTGTCTGCGCAACAAAAAGTGTCATTCAGATTTTTACACACACTATTATTTAAGATTTTACTCAGACTTCAAGTTTGTACAGAAAATTATTTAAACTTAAATTCTGTTTCGTGTGGATCACCACCATAATAAAATCATTGCTGAGTTTCTTTGGTTGTTCTGTACATTAATCTACGTTCTGTGTATTAATCTCGTAAGTCGTAATCATGACTTTTTCAATTATTAATTGGTTGTAATTTAGGTTACGCTCTTCCAGTATTCTAATTGTATGAGCACATGTGTTTAGCCCTTATTAAGAGGACGAATTGGAATTTTTGGCGCCAAGGATTTCAATTTTTCTCAGTAAATACAAAACGGATCAAAATACAACTTGGTTACCTGAAAGTTCATGATATAAACCTTATTTTGTTAGACGTAGAAACATGATTAGGTAACTTTTATAACAGAGAAAAATATATCAAACATACCTCTTTTTTAAAAGAGATTCACATACTATGGGCATACGGGACCGATTTAAGCCTCTTAACTTTTTTAGTAGTTGAGTATATATGTCACCGTAAGATTACAAACATCGTTAGATTACAATCTATCTCGAGAGATTGTAAACTGTCGAATTATTGTGAACCGTAACATCTGATTGCAATTTAACGCATTATTTTTCGCTATATTATAATCTATCGATGAGAAATTGTCAAATTGTCAACTGTCCGAAAGCTCTCCCTGATTGGTCAGTCCTTTTGTAAGATCGACCAATCACGACCAGCCGTTCTGTTGCCATGGAGTTCCCGTAGAGTTAGGAATGAATTTGTGTTTGAAGACAAACTACCTAATTGTTTTGTTTTTTTTTTTTATAAAAGTTTCTTATAATTTTCCAATTTCATTTACCTAAATAAAACTACTTTTACGGATTTTATCGCGGTCGGTTTTAAACGTCGGGATTAAATAATATAATATAACCGCGATAAAATCCGTAAAAGTAGTTTTATTTAAATGTCTAATATTCGCGTAAGTGTCAGAAATCAATATGTTTCCAATTTCAATTTGTGTTTGAAGAATAAATATTTCGTTACAATTTGTTCTTTCCATATGTCAGGAATATTAATTACATACTCGTACTAAATAATAAATACTTGAAGAATTTTTGAAGAGCATTTATTTTATTTAACTGACACCTCTATTTCATTCCTAACTCTACGGGAACTCCATGGGAACAGAACGGATTATTGGTCGATCTTATAAAAAGACTGACCAATCAGGGAGAGCTTTCGGACAGTTGACAATTTGACAATTTCTCATCGATAGATTATAATATAGCGAAAAATAATGCGTTAAATTGCAATCAGATGTTACAGTTCACAATAATTCGACAGTTTACAATCTCTCGAGATAGATTGTAATCTAACGATGTTTGTAATCTTACGGTGACATATACATACTCTTTAAAATTGTAGAAGGAATTTTTATCAAATTATCATTTCTAAATATTAAAATTACAAAACCATTTTGTCGCTTACGACTTTTAGTTATAAGCTAGCGCGCGTATTGTTATCCTCGCCCCGCTCAGACGCTCCGACCCCTTTTGGCGCCTTGGATGCGCGTGCCGGTTATGGAATTATTGTTGACCAATTCCTCGCCTTAAATGTTTGGTGCGAATCTAGAATATCGGTACAGTACCTACATATATAGCGAAAAGAGCAGGTCCAAATATGGATATCTGAGGCACCCTGTTGGTTCAATATAGTTTAGGAATAAAAAATAAAATATAGTTGTTGTTATTCGTTTTCATTGCATTAAGATTAAAATATTATAGTTAGAGGTCTAAATCATGAGTTGTTTCCTTAGTTGAGTTCCTCGGGGAGGACGACGGCGGCCTCGGGCAGCACGGGGGTGCCGATGACGACGGGCTCCACGGGCACGGGGGCAGCCTCAACGACCTGGACGGGCTTAGCGGGGACGGGGGCGACCTCCACAACCTGCACGGGCTCAGCAGCGGAGTCCACCACATTGACGGGCGTAGGCTGGATGGGCTCGGGGATGACGGCGGGGCCGACGGCGATGGGGCTGGCCTCAGCGGCGGCCTGGTTGATGTTCAGGATGATCTGGACCAGGGGAGTGCTGGCGGCGGCGGGGGCGGGAGCGACCACAGCGGGGGTGGGGGCGACGACGGACTCTTCAGCAACGACGCCACCGTCGGGCATGGGGAAGTCGATGAGGGCGGGGCCGACAGAGATGGGCTCGGAGCCAGCTTCGACGATAGCGGGGCCGACGGCGACGGGCTCAGGCTTGACGCCCAACACATCGAGGAGCATCTCCTCGAGCGCGGCGGCGGTGGCGGGGTCGGTGCTGGGGCTCTGGATGGCGGCGATGATCTCCTGCAGCTCGGCGAGCTCGGCGCCCGCAGGGGTGGGCCTGACGGCGGCCGAAGCCACGGCGGCGATGAGGGCGAAGGCGATCAGGAATCTCATTTTGATTTATCTGCAAATTGTTATTATTAGCTCACTATATTACAAGTTCCTTTGAAGCGTTTTTCTGGTTGAAGTAAAAAATTTTTTTTTTATCGGAGTCGGAGTTACAAATACTTACTTTTGTCTGCTTTTTACACGACTGGTGATGCTAAAAATATTCGCACAGTATTTATATAAATTTTTATCTAATAATTTTAACGCATATTTTAACTTATCGATGTATATCTAATACTAGATTGTACTAGTAGGTACATAGGCACGCGACTATATTTACAACGGGTGGATTAAGAAACTAATAAGCATGCCTTAAATTGTTGAAGCTTCTTCCTTATTGAATGCAGATAGGCTATAGATATGCGTTAAGTTATTGCTATAACATTTAATTTTAATTCTAAGAAATCCATTACGAAAAAACGCAGTAGGTAGACAACCCATAGTCGATAAATACATCCACTAAAACTCTTGAACAACCATGTAGCGTCATTAAAAGCCTCACAAACAAAAGACAGAAAAGTTCAAAAGTAGCTTAAACTTTCCAAATCACTATACACTACCTAATACTTAAATCCAAAATTCATGATCTCCCGAGCTCGTTCACAGCTACATATTTACATATGTTAGGGTCAGCTTCCAGTCTAACGGGCTGGATGCAGCTGACTACCAGTCCAAGACCAAGAAGCGACTGTCTATGTCCCCAACCCAATTTAGGCAACTTAATACTCATTAGTAAGACTTACTAATGAGTAGTAAGACTGGTGTCCGACTTACTGGCTTCTGACTACCCGTAACGACTGCCAAAGATGTTAAATGACAGTCGAGGCCTGCAATTTAACATGCCCTCCGAAACACAGTCTTATCCAAAGTATCCAAGATATACTTAGAAAGTACATACCTATAAACTTAGACTTAAACTGCATTGGGACTTGCCTGACCCGGAATAGAAGCTACCTACAGGTTGGTTCTCTACCCACTAGACTAGCGGGACTATATATTTTTTTCCAATTTAAGCCAAAAATAATAAACAATGCCTACCAAAAGAAAGGTTTTTAATCATGAAAATATCCTCAAGCGTGAAATTTTTCCTAACCAATAAAGATAGATTATCACAAAAACAAAGCCTTATCGTCACTTTCATATTAATTATGTGATAATTTGAAAATCATTAACTGTGTTACGCACGTTTTTTTATAACCAAATGAACTTTGATTTTGTTTATTTGATATTTGCTGCAGTTTTGTTATTTATTCCAACTTCCAATATTGAATTGTAATACACAGCTTTGTTGCTGGGAAGTTTATGCATCAACCACTTCTTTCCAGCCAGTTTTTGGGGGTGAAACAACTTATTACACGAAACGCCAGAGGATGAGGCAGAGTAAAAGAAAGGTTTTGGACTTATGCATAAAAAACATCTACATCTATGTATGTGCTTTTTTGTATATCTCCACGGCACCAATGCACGCTGATTTTCCAGACTTTCTCTTATCACTATTTGTCATTAAGGCCCACTCATCATTCAGGCACAGTCGTCTCTTTTAGTCAGTCTCTATCAGTCAATAGCCAAGTTAAGCATGCAATCAAGAGTTGTCTGCAGAGTGCATGCGAGGGACTGACCTATAATCCAATGGCTAATGACATCCATAAAAAAATATCCAGTCAATAACTGATACTAACAATCGCAGCTTAACATGAGATTTTATGAATAAAGATTAATTATGTACATGATCTGTAACCAAATGCCGACAATTTCAGTAAAAACGCATGATAAGACAACGCTTTTTGATTTATTTTATCATTTAAAGCTTTTGATAGGTCTACGTACTCAAAGATATGGCACGTGCTCAGCACAACAAACTTCCAATTTTATCATTCGAAAGTTTTTAAAGTAAAATAACTCATCTGCTGAAACAGCCACGGAAGAAATTGCTGTGAAGTTTACCCGTCCGTAAATCCTTATTCCTAACCTTTGATTTCTGTTCCTAACTATGAGTGACGTGATACACACTGCTTATCATCGTTTGATATAGTGTTTGAATTTTAAACAGTGACAACACAACTTCTATGTGCTTTGGTATGTATTTCTTCTCTCAATAAAATTTTGAAAATAGGAATGGAGTTCTCACAATGCACGATATGCTAGTGCAATATCAGTGACAATTGATGATATCAGATTGATCTTTAATAGTGGCAGAATTCATTATTTTATAAGGGCTGTAAACTTTAAAAGATCCGCTACAATATTGCAATAAAGTAATTCCAATTGCAATATACATTTGAAGATAAAATTCAATATAAATACTATGACAAAAACTGCACAAGGCAAGTCGTCTCTGAAACGCGTCGCAAATAGTAAGTGTCTAATCCTCTTCATTGTGCAAGTGAATTGTGTGTAACGATTGTCTTTGAATAGTTTAAACGTAAATTTTCCAGATCCACCAAGATGAAATACTTCCTGGCTATCGCCCTCCTCGTCGCCGTGGCTTCGGCCGCCATGGTCAAGCCTACCCCTGTAAGCGCTGAAATAGCCGAGATCCAGGAGATCATCGCTGCCATCCAGAGCCCCAGCACCGACCCAGCCACCGCTGTCGCACTCGAGGCTATGCTTCTTGATGTCCTTGGCATCAAGCCTGAGCCCATCGCTGTCGGACCCGCAATCGTCGACTTCCCCCTCCCTGATGGTGGCGTCATCCCTGAGCCGGTTCTCGCTCCCTCTCCTCTGCCAATCGCTCCCTCCCCTGTGGCCATCATCCCCGGCCCTGCCGCCGCTGAGGTCGCCGCCAGCACTCCCCTGGTGCAGATCATCCTGAACATCAACCAGGCTGCTGCTGGTTCTAACCCTATCGCCGTCGGCCCCGCTGTCATCCCCGAGCCCATCATTCCTACGCCCGTCCAGGTTGTGGAATCTGCTCCTGAGCCCGTGCAGGTTGTGGAGGTCGCCCCCGTCCCCGTGGAGCCCGTCATCATCGGCACCCCCGTGCTCCCCGAAGCCGCCATCACCCTCCCTGAGGAACTGAACTAAAATTAAAGCACTGACCGGTTATTGTATCAATAAAATGTTCGTGTTCTACATGTGATGCAATAAAAGTGATTTGCGAAATTGTCTTGTAATTTTTTCTAACTTCACATCATAAGAGTTTGGATAGCAATCAAGATAAATGATATATGATCGGCATTTTCAAAGTCTGAAAATTCTGTCGTAAAGGAGAATGATTCATCAGTTCATTATATGAGCTAATGTAGTGTACGTGTTTCAACAGTATTTACATTAGACCTTGATTTGACTACGTTCATAATTATGGCGGTATATACTATAGGCACCAAACTTAACAAACCAAAAATATCCATGTTGTATCACATCACGCGCTTTTCACAATAGTGTAACTTTGCATGCTATGAAAATGAAAATAATTAACTGCATTCAAAAAGAGACGAAATATTTTCGGACAAACTATAACGATATTTCAAGAATAACGTTAAAATGAAAGAAATAACTTAGAACATTGAAATGAAAAGAAATACAATTGGGAAATGCAAATGAGCTGAAAGAAATTGTAAATTATTGTAAACTTGAAACGTGAGTTAGGTACTCACGTTTAAGTAATATACATATAAAGGTTATTTGAATTATAACAGTAGGTATTAGGCAGGGACACGCTTACGTTAATCTCGGTCATAGATAAATCACTAATCCATTTGCAGTATTTGATAGATAATCTATTCCATATAAATAGGCGCACGAAAGGGACAAAGACAAGTCGTCTTCGATACGCGTCTTATAAAGTAAGTATAAGAGCTACAATTTGAGTTGCAAGCAATACCTAACAAACATACAGGTTCCATAATATTCGTTATTAACATTGTAATCCAAATCTTTCAGATACTGTCAATATGAAATTCTTCATCGCCTTCGCCCTCCTCGCCGTGGCTTCGGCCGCCGTCAGGCCCACCCCTGCGGGCGCCGAGCTCGCCGAGCTGCAGGAGATCATCGCCGCCATCCAGAGCCCCAGCACCGACCCCGCCACCGCCGCCGCGCTCGAGGAGATGCTCCTCGATGTGTTGGGCGTCAAGCCTGAGCCCGTCGCCGTCGGCCCCGCTATCGTCGAAGCTGGCTCCGAGCCCATCTCTGTCGGCCCCGCCCTCATCGACTTCCCCTTGCCCGACGGTGGCGTTGTTGCTGAAGAGTCCATCGTTGCCCCCGCCCCCGTTGTGATCGCTCCCGCCCCCGCCGCCTCCAGCACTCCCCTGGTCCAGATCATCCTGAACATCAACCAGGCCGCCGCTGAGGCCAGCCCCATCGCCGTCGGCCCCGCCGTCATCCCCGAGCCCATCATCATTCCTACACCCGTCCAGGTTGTGGAATCCGCTCCTGAGCCCGTGCAGGTTGTGGAGGTCGCCCCCGTCCCCGCTGAGCCCGTCCAGGTCGTCGAGGCTGCCCCCGTGCCCGTGGAGCCCGTCGTCATCGGCACCCCCGTGCTGCCCGAGGCCGCCGTCGTCCTCCCCGAGGAACTCAACTAATATGTGACGCACGACTTTGTGGTTCTCATATTCGTTTACTGTGTCTAAAAAATGTTTTTACATTGTGATACAATAAAAGGAATTTGCGAACAATACCCTATTTTTTTTATGTTTAATTAATCCCTGCTGATTTAAAACCATTAGTTGCAAAAATGATGGCATCATCTGTTTTATTATAAAAAAAGATCCAAAAGAAAAGAAGGATTGAGTGCCCACATTCAACACTACACCAAAGTATTAGCCCTTCTATTGAAGAAAATGTCTAATAAATTCTGGGTACCTGATCTATACTATCTCTAAACTATGGTAAAGAAATCGAGTGAAAGTAGAGAATAGAGATATCATTTTTAACCGATCAAAAATGAGTCAAGCTTCGACCTGAAGGGAAAGTACCTCAGAGATTCATAATATTAAGGTCATCAATTTTATTACCTAATTCACGGCTCGTATCAAATAATTATACGCTTATGATTTTAAAATGCCACCAACTACTTATGAAATAAGCCACCAGACCAACAAATGGGATTCATTCAATATCGTTATTCAAATGCACAGGCTATACACATCAATTTGCATTCATGTCAACCTTAAAATGATTCTGTAATGGTCTAGCTGTTGAATATCCTTTAAGAATTATTAGGAAATCCTTCAGGTTACCAGGTTATGGTCACCTTGCCACCTAAACCATCCAGCCCACATGCAGCCGACTGCCAACGGCTTGCGAAAGAAGGACTGGTTTGGAACTTACGATTGTCTAGTGATAAGTTTTAAAATATATTGTTAGAAAACGGTTTGTGAACACAGATATTTAAGCTGGTGTTAGAGACTAACTGAAAACTTGTCTTCCACTCTTTCATTAAATTAACCCAGCACTGATCTACAGACCTAGCTGACGAGTAGAAGACTTTAATCTAGTTTTATCTCGATTTGATGTTTGTTTATTGTTTAGCAGCCCAGATCTCTTTGGTGTAGTAATCTGAATGGTGTTTTTGCAAGTTATTAACTACTTATGACCTTCGCTATATTAGTAGTAAAGTCAATACACTTTTCATTCAAGAAAAGTTAGTATCAGGCTGACTGCTCTCTTTTTCCCTTAACTTTGTTTTCGGTATTAACAGGTATAAGTGAGTATAAAATATACATAGTTAAATGAAAATAAACTTTATTATTATAATTGACTGCTTATATATTACTTATCAAGAGTGGAAATAAGTTGCATCAGATGTTATTCGAAAAGTTGTACATTTATTATTTAGTTGAGTTCCTCGGGGAGGACGACAGCGGGGGCGGGCAGCACGGGGGTGCCGATGACGACGGGCTCCACGGGCACGGGGGCAGCCTCGACGACCTGGACGGGCTCAACGGGCACGGCCTCAGGGGCGACAACGCCGATAGGGTGCACGGGCATGGGGATGACAGGTGCGGGCTCAATAATAACGGGCTCAGGGACGATGGGGGTAGATCCAGCAGCGGCCTGGTTGATGTTCAAAATAATCTGGACTAGAGGAGCACTGGCTTCAGCGACGGGTCCGGGAGCAACAACCACGGGAGAAGGCACGGGAGCGTCAATCAATGCGGGTCCGATAGCGATGGGCTCAAACTGAGGCTTGTCAATGATAGCGGGTCCGACGGAGATGGGCTCGTACTGGGGTCCGTCGACGATGGCAGGGCCAACCTGGACGGGTTCACCGACGATAGCGGGGCCGACAGCGATAGGTTCAGGCTTCAGTTCAGAGAGGGCCTCGTGGAGCTGGGCTAGGATAGCGGAGATGCTGGGCCTGGTGGGCTGAGCCGAGGCCACGGCGGCGATCAGGAGGAGGGTGGCGAAGTATTTCATCTTGATAGTCCTGGAAACACAGATAAATTAATAAAAGAGTGATCAATGTTTAAATTCTTATGATGAATTGACAAAAACGAAATTAATTCGAGTTGTAAATTGTTGTATCAGGCTACTTACGTTGTTGTCGGTATGCAATCAACAATGTCATTCCTTACATTCGTTCTCTTTTTATATGGTTTATTATCAACAAATTTTCATTTCAATAAATCATCCTGATCTATTTATCAGGTTCCTTCAAGTTGCATTTAGGCATTGCAATCAATCAAATACAAAAATTATGACATTTACAATTACCTGGATAGAAAAACTAAAAGATATGTCGAAATTATCTCGATTCATAGTTACGTTACGTTTATCTACTGTCAGTTTTTATCTTTCCCGTGGTTTCGTCAATACCTTAAACCAGGGTATTCCCATATGTTAATCTTGGTATCAAACTGTGTGATTCACCGAGTAGATCCATTTTCATACTATATGCCTATTACCTAATACTGTTGAAAGTATACAAACGAACGTTGCACGTTAGATGGATCGTTGCCACTAATTGGGTGAAGCCTGCACTCAGCTACGGACAGCAGAATGCTGGTAATAATAGAATAATGAATAGTAAATAGCTACTACACACAGGGTCGAAGAGGCCAGATAAGCAATCGCTTCATGGAAAATACTGGTTAAAAACACAAGCCTGGAAGTCGACCCCAACATAGATGGGAAAAGTCAGATGAAGATGATGATGACTCATTGATAATTCATTATCCAAGTAAGCAACAAGTGTTTTTAGGGCTGTCTCTGGCGTTCGAAAAATGATGTTTTTCAGCGTACTTTGAATGAACGCAAAAAGCGTTCATTCAAAGTACCTTGTGTGCCTTGTTTTGCCAAATGCAAAACGTTACATTTATCTAAGTACGTACCTACCCAGGATTTCATTGAAAATAGAATCTCTAAAAACATAACTAGAGTTAAGTTAAGTCATATGTTTTAAATATCATTTACATTGCGTAATCTACATTATCTCAGGATGGGAGTATTAGTGAAAGCACAGATAGTTATTCGTTATCTACAGATTAATTTTAACACTAAGCCATTCCACCTTCATTCATTAACTAATCTTTAATACTCGAATGTCTAGATAATGAGTATTTAATGTATTATTAGAAAGATGTTTCAGCTAATAATTAAAAATAGACGGATTCGTATACCTAGCTTAATCACAGGCTTTATTATAGCGGATAGCATTTGCTGTTGCAGAGAGGCTCACGTATCTACAAGAAAATATTTATATTGACCAGCAAGGTGTCAACCGTCAGTTATGCAGTCGCTTCTTGTAAAGCACTGGTACTCAGCTGAATCCGGTTAGACTGGAAGCCGACCAACATAGTTGGGAAAAAGGCTCGGAGGATGATGAAGGTGTCAAAGGTTTTTATTTCGTACAGACCTATTACAGGTGCTTAATTAAGAAACGTCACACTTACCAGT
This sequence comes from Helicoverpa zea x Helicoverpa armigera, assembly GCA_033682625.1. Taxonomy (NCBI): domain Eukaryota; kingdom Metazoa; phylum Arthropoda; class Insecta; order Lepidoptera; family Noctuidae; genus Helicoverpa; species Helicoverpa zea x Helicoverpa armigera. The sequence goes on from JAWIIS010000011.1 coordinate 7,975,143, forward strand.
TATAAGGGGGTTCTTATGGCCGGCAAGAAACTCCATGGTGTTTTATCATTATGTACGGATTTTTTTCTGTCCAAGTTTGTTCATAATACTATCTTAACTTGTTAGTCAGTGTTTCTATAAACTCAGCTTCTTGACTTGAGAAGCCAATTTGAGTAAGCTGCTCTTTTTCTGTTCCAATGATTTAGATAATTCCTATAGGTATTCTAGTCGCCTTACTTAATAGGTAACATTGTAATTTTTCACTCGGTAACAGCTCATTTAAATATTTCAAAATGAATCATGCTTTCTGAACAGTAAGTAGGTAATTCACCATAACAGAAAGACGATAAAAAACCCAGTAGTGTGACCTAGGTATGTGTGACAGAAAATTAAATATGCTGTCAAAAAAAATAATGAAGTATGATTTATCTTTCAAATACATTTTTATCCACCTGTCTATGGCCTAAAATAACATATTGAAAACAAAGAATAGACGCCATTTACCCATGATAAAAATATTGAAAATATTATGAAACTGAAAACTGTTTTTCTCTATCATTATGACTACAAATTATCACAAAATTTTTGATAAAAATTGATAAAAGAAGCAGTTAATTTATTGCCTTATTACTTGACGGCCCGATAAACGTGGTTAAGTCGGTAAGGTATTATAAAAGCTAATAAAACAATAAATAAATCGTGATTAAACGTATTGTCTACTGTGACGTCACGGTTGCCAAAATTATTATCGCTTCCTTTGTTAGTTTTCAATGTTGATTGATTGTAATTTCGACAGCTGTTTTATAAGCCTGTGAAGTAAACTTTGGGTACCTAAGCATCCATCGACCATCAGACTGAGGCTCAAGTTCATCGACAATATAAACGGCTTTTTTCTTAAAATAACTCATGAATTTTCATGTTTAACTTTCATAGGCAATAAGTCGGTGAATTTGGGCTTTAGCCTATTTAACTCGATTTTATTTATCTAGATATTTTTTTCCGAAAAAAAAGGGCTCTTTCTTAATTTTTAACGCATCTTTTCCTTATTCATTTCATTTCAAATGTTTATAGGCCAATAAAAAATATATCTTAAATATAGACTTTAAAATTGCACGCTAAAGAAGCTTGTTATTTAAGAGAGATATGACGAGAGATTATCTATGGAAGCACGCATCATCATTTACGTACATGGTTTATTGTTTTAGAACCATCCATTGCTATTTACAATGCATTTATTGCAATATTTATCAGCTTCCTGTGTTCCCCTCGATATGAAAGTAGTATATAAAGTTCTAAATTAGGTTATGATAGTGTATTTGTCTTTCGATCTAGAAATACAAACATCCAAGGTACGTGGAGTGAACATTGTACAATATAGAAAAGTGTTACATTTGTGTCATAATTTTTAACTGCTAATTAAGAAGACAAATTATTCCGTTTCAGAAGAAAGTTCAAACGATTCGATATCTGTGACATTGAAATCAATTTTAAAAGTGACGTTAACACCAACATCCCTACATGTGTTTATAATTAAGAAACAAAAGACATTCTTGACGCAATCGTACAGGAATTTTAATATAGAAAACTAACATAACAATTTTCCAACAGAAAACATGAGATTCCTAATCCTCGCTGCTCTCGTGGCCGTTGCCGTCGCCGAGTCCAACAGTGGCCTGGTGATACCCGTACCTGGTGGGCCTGTCCCGGCTCCCGACCCTGAAGAGGCCTTCCACCCCATCGCTATCGGCCCCGCCATCATCGATAACTTCGAACCCATTGCTATCGGTCCCGCCGTCATAGACACACCTGCCCCCTCAAACCCCAACCCACTAGTCCAAATAATCCTGAACATCAACGCAGCAAGCGCCCCCGCTGTCCCTGTGGAACCTGTAGTCATTAAACCTCCTCCCGTCCGTCCCGATCCTGTACAGGTCGTAGAGACGGCACCTGTACCTGTAGAGCCTGTGCTCATTGAAACACCTATTATCCCGTCCCCGGTTGTGGTTTTACCCGAGGAACTTAACTGAACTGCATTGAATAATGGTCTGTCTAACAACGTGTAAATACAGAGAATAAAGGATTGGTTTCTTGAAGTATTTTATTTTCTTTCTAGATATTCCTTTCTAAAACTACCAATTGCTTGCATATTATAATGCCGAACAATACAATAAATGAACCAGCACACTGCAAACCTACTTTAAGTCGGCTAAATTACGCCGAATCCCAATTTCTTATCAAGTAAAGTTCATAGGTACTCTTGAAAGCGGGATTTCTGAAGTCAAACTCATTATTTATTATTTTGTTTGTCGCTCTAATCTAAAAAGGAATGAATTTACAAACTTTTAATCTTAATATAGAGTCGTAAACTGTGAACGGTATGCAGATAATTCGCCATTATTTATATTCACCTTGATACGTCATTATACGTCACATAGGTATTGTAAAACGGGTCTTTTTCATGTATCATGTACCTATCGAGTGCACCTCTTGTTGCCTTTTTTAAGTAAATGCGTAATTTATATATATATATAACTATAATATATATATAACTATACATATAACTATATATATAACTGCCTCGTTGGTCTAGCTGTCGCAAGTGCGGCTGCTAAGCGCGAGGTCTCGGGTTCGATTCCCGAGTCGGGCCGAAATCGCTTTGTGGGTTTTAGAAGACTTTCACAAAGCAGCCCGGAGCCTGGAAGCTGGTGATTGATACACCCGTGCATCGGAGAGCACGTAAATGTCGGTCCTGCGCCTGATCTCTCTCCGGTCGTGTCGGATTACCGTCCCATCGGGCTATGAGAGTTAAGGAATAGTGAGTGCACCTGTGTCTGCGCAAATGCTCGTGCACTATAATATGTCCTGCGTAGTTGGCTAATCTCCTTACATGAGAACAGCCGCCGTAGCCGATAATCGGCTAGGAGGACATCATCATATATATATCAGCGAATATTACTAAGATACACGTGGATACACCAAAAAACGGTGTAAATAAAGAAAAACATAATACGTACATAGTTTAGAAATAGGCAGTAAGTCTGACACCAGTCCAACCAAGGAAGAAAGAAAGAGAAAGAAGAGTTGCCAGGGTAACTGGGTTGAGGAGGTCAGATAGGGCAGTCGCTCCTTGTAAAGCACTGGTAGTCAGCTACATCCGGTTAGACTGGAAGCCGACCCCAACATAGTTGGGAAAAAGGCTCGGAGGATGAGGATGATGATAGTTTAGAAATACCGCTATTTTCATGACGCTAGGATTTTTGTAATTTTTTATTTGTATTGTATTTTTGTAACCGTAGATTCCATTAAATAGTTAGTTACATGCTACTGGTACTGGTATTCAGCTACATCCGGTTAGACTGGAAGCCGACGCCAACATAGTTTGGGAAAAAGGCTCGGAGGAAGGAGGAAGAGACATGAAAATCGACGAATTGGATTTGAATTTGGAAACGGAGAGACTCTTGAATCGACCAAAAGGATTAATCCAACTGGAAGCATAGATACAAAAGCAGATAGAAAATAAACTATTTGAAGCCTGACGAGAAAGGAGTTTTGATAATCTTTAACAAACCCATAAACTATTGAACTAACAAGACTTTCAAATTAAAATTTGTTTTCAGTACATGATTTCGTCATCCATGAGAAAATATCAGTCATAGATAATAATGATGGTGCAACATGAATCTAAATACTTCCGCGTAATTAGTATCAATACGTGTCACTATCTTTTAAGATTAAAAATCTTAAAAGCTTGCGAATTTCCCTTGATAACGCTTTCATATAAAATAACGTGCATCCTAATCAGAGAGCATACTTTGTTTTTGCAAGTAAATAATCACAAGTAAGTTGTCAATTAATTAATTAAAATTAAATAGCAATAAGACCGAAAAGTATCTACTTAATTTTTACTATAATAGTGTGAACTTCCTTCAAAACTGTGTTTTTCTTCCCAGAAATGAAATTCCTGCTGTCTGTTGCTGCCGTCATCGCCGTGGCCGTCGCTGTGCCCACACAGCGCGGCCTCGTGGCCCCTGCACCTGCTGGCCCCGTGCCCGCGCCTGAGTTCGTGCCCATCGCCGTCGGCCCCGCCATCATCGACTCCTTCGAGCCCATCGCCATCGGACCCGCCGTCGTCGACTCCTTCGAGCCCATCGCCATCGGACCCGCCCTCGTTGAAGCTGAATTCGAGCCCATCGCTGTTGGACCCGCAATCGTCGACTTCCCCCTCCCCGACGGTGGTGTTGTTGCTGAGCCCGTCCTCGCTCCCTCTCCCCTGCCCGTCATTCCCTCTCCTGTTGCCATCATCCCTGGCCCCGCCGTCGCTGAGGCTGCCTCTGCCACTCCCCTGGTGCAGATCATCCTGAACATCAACCAGGCTGCTGCTGAGTCTCACCCCGTCTCCGTTGGACCCGCCATCGTCCCTGAGCCCGTCCAGGTTGTCGAGGTCGCTCCTGAACCCGTACAGGTTGTTGAGCCCGCACCCATCCCCCCTATTGCCGTCAACCCCATCGGTGTTGTCGCCCCCGAGCCCATCCAGGTCATCGATGCTGCCCCCGTCCCCGCTGAGCCCGTCGTCATCGGTACCCCCGTGTTGCCCGAGGCCGCTGTCGTCCTTCCCGAGGCCCTCAACTAAACTTAGATGTGTACCTTACTATTGTAATTGAGAAGAATTGCATGGTAACCTTCAATGGACTTTCTACCAACAACATGAAACGCTTGTACGTCCAGTGAGAAATAAAGCACGATCCGAATCATCAGTTCTAGTTTTTGTTCATCCCTTATCAAGAATAATAGAACCCACAGAGATGTCATCATTAGTATACATATTATTTGCACACTGCTAACCTTGAGGCGACCGACAGGGATCATAAATCAGTACGAATACATATGGTAGAACCCACATTACCAAGATCAAGTATTTAGCTGTATCAATCCGGCTGAAAAAAATTGTAGTAATCAAGATTTCCATTGAAAAAAATATTTGCCCTAGATCGGATCAACAATCAATATGTCGGTGTACTGTTTAGTCTAAAGTGTAAGGGTTTCCAATAAGGCAAAAAAATTATACTTTGTTCAACTTTGTTGATTACAAGTGCACAATTATTATCTACAGAAATAAATGTCGTACTAACTGAATCCCAGCTAAAACTTGAAAACATAACATAATTTTTGCAGGCATTAATTCAGCTAGTTGGTTTACGCCAAATCTCTCGACCTCTTATTCCACGTCTTAAGAAGTAGGATCAGTTGTCGATCTAAGATCAGATCTGATAATAGGTACCAGGAAAGGATCTCCTTGACACATATTGTATGTATATCCCCAAGTAAATGGTATGTACTCAAATAATACTGACTAATAAGATTGAGTATGGATTTATATCCATAACTCCCTAGGGACGATTGCGGAATACTTTATTATCTCTTCTATGATACCTCAAGAACTTCAAGCAGCTGGTGAAATCAAGAGAAACAGCTTAATTAATACCTATTCTCACTCGATAATCGAGAGCTGTTCATAAAACCACGGTCGACAAGGATTTGCTAAAATTGTAATAATTGACTTATGCTATGGGCAATTTTGATTTTCGATCTTAATAACGTGAGTGACGCTAATGAGTACAAGCTGCCTAAGATGCAATAAGTAGTATATAGTTTTGTGAGAGACCTACGTTAAGACGTGTATGGAGATAGGCTAGGCCTGCCTGATGCAATTTTGATGAATGACGATGAAGTATAATTTAATTATTATGACCTTTTTCCTTCATTGTCTTTGGGCTGTATGGGTACATATGTATAGATTTTAGTTGTATAGGTATCGTCACAGACTGGTTTCAATAGCAGAGTTACATCCAATGTTATGTTTTAAAACCGGCTCGTTGATTATTCTACTTTCAGTAGCTGTACTTACATAGTTAGAATGTATACCTCTAAACTGCTGAACTAGTACTTTTCTATGTTAAATTTTCAGTAGCCTCATTTATCTGAAGATTCTTCTCATCAAGTGAAGACGATCACGCTCAAAGCGGACTGACGATTACGTTTATTTAAAATCCTAAGTTTTCCTACATTATAAACATAGGGATTGATGTGACAAACTTAGAATAGTAAGTAAAATACATATGTAACATTATCAGATCTTTTAATGTATCAATATTTTGGACATGCAAGCGTTTCAAGGTGTTGGTAGAAAGTCCAAGTTTAAACAATTTAAGATGTTAGATTGTCATGCGCAGTGGCTTTGTCGGGTTGGTAGACAATGTATGGTAGACGCTTAGTTGAGTTCCTCGGGGAGGACGACGGCGGCCTCGGGCAGCACGGGGGTGCCGATGACGACGGGCTCCACGGGCACGGGGGCAGCCTCGACGACCTGGACGGGCTCAGCGGGGACGGGGGCGACCTCCACAACCTGCACGGGTTCAGGAGCGGATTCCACAACCTGGACGGGTGTAGGAATGATGGGCTCGGGGATGACGGCGGGGCCGACGGCGATGGGGCTAAGGTCAGAGGCCTGGTTGATGTTCAGGATGATCTGAACGAGGGGAGCACCAGCAGACACATCAGCGACGGCGGAACCATCGACGATGGACACAGGGGAGGGAACGATAGCGGGCTCCTCAGCAACAACACCACCGTCGGGAAGGGGGAAGTCGACGATTGCGGGTCCAACAGCGATGGGCTCGAATTCAGCTTCGACGAGGGCGGGTCCGATGGCGATGGGCTCGAAGGAGTCGATGATGGCGGGGCCGACGGCGATGGGCTCGTACTCAGGCGCGGGCACGGGGCCAGCAGGTGCAGGAGCCACGAGGCCGCGCTGTGTGGGCACAGCAACGGCCACGGCGATGACGGCAGCAACAGTCAGCAAGAATTTCATTTCTGGAGATGAAAAAAAAAACTGAAAACTGGCACTGGCAGTAACTATAGAAGAAGGATAGTTATCCTTACTTTATTCTTGAACAAATAACACATAGAAATAGAAAGTAAGCAATGGATTAAAGTATTGTTTTTACTTACTTATAATGCTGCTTGTTTATAGCTGCAAGATACAAAGTATCTATAGAGTTCTGACTAAAATTTCGGCGTTTTATACATAAGTGTTATCTTCAGGCAATATAATTATATTATTGGACGATAAAGAAGGGAATGTTACCGGCTCATTGCAAGGGTTAGATACGTAGAGGTTATTTAGATTAATTTTAGAGAGGAATGTAAGGTTGTAAAAGCCGTGGCGGGATTTATTGGACACCTGGATGAAGGGTGCCAGTATAGCCTGCACAGGCATGATGAACAAGAGGTAATCTAAGTATATATGTAAGTATACAGGTATATAGGTAATGTATTATTCTTTCTGTTTTATCTGCTACTTAGCCAATTTTTTAAAAATTGCAGATGTTCTCTTTCTTTGGGCCTTCCTTCCTTTAGGCTTCTCAACTTCCGATTTTCGAAGCTTAATCAGCGCAATGGATTTTCTTTTACTTATTTTTTTGTCAGTAATGTTATACGTAATTTCAGTTCCAACAGTAGTTGATATAGAATGCATTTTGCAATCTTTTATATTACACTAACCGTTTTCCCGCGGTCTCACCCTCGTCCCATGGGAACTAGGTACTGCCCATACAGGGATAAATATAGCCTATGTAAGACGGGAAGGGTGTAGCTTTCGAACAGTGAAAGAATTTTTCAAATCGGTTCTGTACGTTTGAAGCCTTAAGGGTACAAACAAACAGCTATATAAAATTTAAGAAACGAAAGAAGTCAATTAGAAAGGCAATTAGAATTCCTTGCTTATAATCAAAATATTACCTTAGATTCAAAAGCAATACCTACAGTTAGCAAATCAATCAAAAAATTAACATCAATCATGACACTTTAAAATGCTTGAGTACCTAGTTCATATTAGATGGCTTTCGATCTAAGCCATAAAATGGCTGACTTTTCACGTGTCACCCTATCGTACATTCGCAGTGAGCAACGTGCAAAATACGCGATATCTACCGCCAATCTATACATGTTGTAAATAATGTCCGAATCAACAGTACTTTTCCGGCAATAGCTTTGTCCATAATTTATGATCGTGAAGTTAAATTACGCACTGATTAAATTATTACAAACAAAGTAGTGAAATGAACTGCGTCGTAGTTAAAAAAATAAACAACAGCTGCTAATATGTAAATTGTAACACCCTTCACCCTTTAAGGCAATTTTAGCACTCTTTTCCAATACTACTGTGTTTATACGATAACTATCGTACGCAAATATATAATTCAGATGACTATATTACGAATCTACACATTACACATTTGTCTTTACCATTCCATGCCATTTTTGTTGCGCACTTATGATTTAATTTTCCCTACCAAATCTCTCTATATTATCTCTTTGCTGTTAGAAAACCCAAGTCTGGGTTAAGCTCGCCCTTGTGCATTATTATGTAATGAAACACGTACATATTTGTGTGCAATAAAAACATTAATAATAATACCTTGAGCTAACCTGATGATGAAGCCAAGAAAAGGAAGGTAGAAATTCTCCTACTCCTCCCAGAGCCTTTTTCTACGACAAACGTCCATGGGCTGGTCTTTCTTCGCCCACATAACTAATAACATTGATACATGTAGTAAAGTTTATTAAAGATTATGAAGATAATTAAACAATTAAAAGATAGCGTTCATTTAATTTATGGCTGCTTAATTAAAGCACTTTAACATGTACCTACTTGATTGTTTACGAACAAGTAATTCGATAGCCCTTTTAGGGCACTTGCTTGTGAAAACCTTAACCAAAATTTTCCCAATTGAATCTCTCAGTCGCTCTGAGGTTTGATGAACGCACGCTAGGATCGCCTTTGCCTGTGCCTGTAAAATATAAAAAATGCCTACACATGCTCTCATAGGTGCGGGTGTATTATACCAAGTTCCACACTCCGGACTGCTTTGTGAAAATTTTCTTAAAATCACAAAATGATTTGAGTCCTAATAGAGATTCAAATCCAAGACACTGAGAACTCGTAACCTAGTCACAGTTTTCGACGGACGGAAACCCAACGAAAGTTCTAATTTCCAACTACTGGTAGATGTAGCAGGGGCGGTACCTAGGAGAGCACGTTTTGCTGTCGGTAAAAAAGCTAATCACGTACACACAATCTAACATAAGACTAATCCGTTAAAACCTTTGAAGTTTGGCAATCAGTTATCATTAGCATTAGATAAAAATTCGTATAAAACGCCGTGTAATTAATCGAAAATCATAGTTTGTGTTCACAATACAACAAATAACAAGTGAGTATAATAAAATAGTTTTAATAGAAATGGTGAAAATAATCATAAAAGTGTTAGAATCTGTGAGAGTGCAGAGGCAAACCATTTGCCATCAAACAAACAATTTTGGATCGACTCCATCTATCATGTCACATATTTTATCGTCTTATTTATTCCAGAAATGAAATTCCTGCTGTCTGTCGCTGCCGTCATCGCCGTGGCCGTCGCTGTGCCCACACAGCGCGGCCTCGTGGCCCCCGGACCCGCCGGCCCCGTGCCCGCGCCTGAGTTCGTGCCCATCGCCGTCGGCCCCGCCATCATCGACTCCTTCGAGCCCATCGCCGTAGGACCCGCCGTCGTCGACTCCTTCGAGCCCATCGCCGTCGGACCTGCCCTAGTCGACAACTTCGAGCCCATCGCCATTGGACCTGCCCTCGTTGACGCCATCGAAGGCATCTCTGTCGGCCCCGCTCTCGTCCCAGCTGAAGAATCCGTCATCGCCCCCTCCCCCGTGTCCGTCGTCGATGGATCCGCCGTCGCCGAGGTTGCTTCCGGCGCTCCCCTCGTCCAAATCATCCTGAACATCAACCAGGCTGCCTCTGAGGCTAGCCCCAGCCCCATCGCCGTCGGACCCGCCGTCATCCCCGAGGAAATCCAGCCTACACCCGTCCAAGTTGTGGAGTCCGCCCCTGAGCCCGTGCAGGTTGTTGAGCCCGCACCCATCGCCCCTATTGCCGTGAACCCCATCGGTGTTGTCGCCCCCGAGCCCGTCCAGGTCATCGAGGCTGCCCCCGTTCCCGTTGAGCCCGTCGTCATCGGCACCCCCGTGCTCCCCGAAGCCGCCGTCGTCCTCCCCGAGGCCCTCAACTAAACATTTATACAGCAAAATATCTACCCTAATATGTAATTAAGAATGCCATTTCAAATCTATAGTTACTGATGTTTTCACAACTATGCTGTAAATCCATGTATTTTTACCAAAAAACTGAAGAAATAAATCAGATCTGAGTGAATTAATCTATGTTGTTTAACTGTACCTAATACCAACTAATTTTAAATTCTGTGAAACATACTTTAGCAAAAATAAATACAGGATTATAAAGAAAAACAAAGCCATTTTTGGAATGAGTTATTGTATTGCATAATCTGAAGCTGTTTAAAATAGTATCTAAAACTAATGATGAAGTAATTGCAAAGTACCAATCTCTTGATCGGGCTGCCTCAAGCCCTGCTGTCCACAGAACAAAGAAAATAGGGATATAGGTAAATAGGTCGTAATCTAATTTGCCTACTTTAATAAACGATGTTATAGTCTGTATGTTGAAAATCAAGGTGTAGGAGAGAGAGCCTCCAATGATGAGGTACATGTTATATTATATGGATGACAATTCACATTCATAAAATTCAGATAGGTACATGGAAGTACATACATTATGGGAGTATGAAAGGGCAGTTCATAAGTGAGTATACATACATACGTATGTATAGAGGTATTGCATAAGGAAGTACAGAAGTAGTACATAAGGGAGAACATAGGGTCAGTACATAAGTATAGGTGGTACATACATAAGGGAGTATAAAGGGGAGTACATAAAAAGACGCAACAAGTCACGAGTAAATTGGGGTTATTGGGACGCTCAGTGCCCAGGTTGATCCGCCACTATATGTAAATCTAACCACGGATAAATCAAGCCTTACGAAACAAGATAAAAAAAATGGTTCATAATATCTAAAGATTACTGTACCTGTACCATGACTTAAAGCAATGGTATTTGTCAATATCCGATGCCAAATACGTAAATTATTTTTATGGTCATATTTAGTTCCATAAGCGACCGCTAGAGGAGCTGAAAAATTTTCACACTGTAATTTGTACACTGACCTCTGCGGAAGAATTGGATTTCCGTTTCCTCGCACGCTAGGAGAGACATCGGAGTGGTTTTGGCCGGTAAGATTCAGGCACCCCCATAAGCCTTTTCCCAGGCGGAGGCCGTCCATGGCGATTTTACCACTGTAAAAAAGGTACACTGATCTCTACAGACTGGATCCTTATTCTGGCTATTACACTACTTACAAAATTTTTTTCATGTTTGATGTTCAAGGAAAATTATTATTGTACCTACTTCCGAAGCTTTTTTTTATATTTTATCCAGTTTGACGTACAATTTTCTATTCTATTCTATTTTTGTTTCTGGCAATCAATGCCGTCGAAGTCGACGTCGACGATTCTGCCACTGACAAGTGATATGAGAAGCAAGTAGGTACGATAACAATTTAAAAAAACTGAAAGGAGAAAACTTTGCACTTATTGTAGAACTTGTTGCGTTAGTAGGACGGCACTGAAACAAACACATAAATAAACTTGATATATTGTTAGTACATAGAAGTATAAAACAAAACATATATATACACAGAAATAAAAAATAAAAATACCACAACCACATAGACAGTGGCCTAAATTGACCAAAGTCTACAATTTAATGTTATTTTGGAGGATAAAGATCAATAGGATATGGATCAGTTCTGGAGAGGAAAATGTTAAAAGGGAAGGGAAGTTGATTGGTACAGGAATCTTTAATTTAATGAGGCGGTTATATAGGTCGAATTGAGTTACTAACATCATTATTAATTACTAATACCTAAATAAATTAATTAAGAGTAACTGCGAGGAGTCTTTCTAACAATACCTAACATTCAACGGAAAACTAAACTCCTAACGAAATAATATTGCTATGAAACATTTCGACATGTTACCGTGAGTTTTCTGTCAGGTGCCGACTGTTATTTCGAAAGTTATAATAATATTTTTTTTATCTAATACTAGCTTTTGCCCGCGGCTTCACTCCCGTCAACTTCATAAGAACCTTCTCCTGACAATAACAAACACAACAAAAAAAGAATTAGCCAAATTGGTCCAGGCGTTGTTGAGTTATGCGCTTACCAACACATTTTGCGATTCATTTTTATATTATAGATGACACTGGAATTGACAGGATTTATCATGTTATTGACAAAAATGTAACTGTCAATATAATTAACAACCATTCCTTTCAGTCAATCTACGCGGTAAAAAACTCCATAGGTACATCAATATCTACTACATATTTTGTGTCACAGATCCTTACCGCTGTTGATAAAACAGCTGATAGGTAACTTATAAACGACTGAGCCGATTATGAAGAAAGGTGACACAGAGAGATCACAAATAGCGAACAACCTTACCTATATCAAAAAGCCTGTTTGGTTCTGTTGAAAGATCGGTTTGGTTTGGGTTCATTTGATCTTTATTAACCACGGTTTATAAATTGTAATTTCTGATAATGCAGCATTAGGAACAGATACCTCCATCTCTGCGGCGCCACTGCCCTACTCCCACATGCATTTTCTATGGAGAATTTACACGAACACTTGAAATCCACTGTCGCATTTCTCTGCGGCGTAATATTTAAACAAACGCGCTTAGTGTCAATTTTGTCGTGCCGATATATCTTCACCTGCATTAAAAACAAACATCTGTAAACAAAACAAAATACGACTATGAGTCAAATGTGCGCAGAGTGACCTTAAGGATACCAGCACACTTCACACTAAGCTGTCGGCCAACATTTGTTTTCTCTGTTTTAAAAGAAGTGATGATTCCATTCAAAATTTTCAGTCGGTCTGGTACAGTTGACCTCTTATATCTTATAACCTAGCTATTTTCAAGAATCATAAGTATTATATGCCAGATGTATCAGTTATTGTGAGATAAAGTAGATCCTGCTTATTGTATGGAATTCTCCGGATAGTTTTCTCTCTTTAAATGCCGCAAACCCCAATGTATTTTTAATATTAAAACAAGCTCTAGTAGCTACTGCAATGGAGTGGGTAACTCCACCACAATACTGCTGGATTATATGGTCTTCTATCAAATAAAACTCTGCATGGACTTTTAAAAGCCCTGTATTAGATTTTTTCTCCCACCCCATAATCACCAGTACTATTTCTAAAACCTCTTCAGTATCTATTTTAACCATTCGTTTAGAACTTCTCTTTCTTTTTAAAGGATAAATTGAAACAAAAAATATTATAACAGCATTTATTACAAATTCAACAAGACGCAAAAATGTACATATCGTTATAACATTGCAAAGGTGTTGTTACCACTTCTTAGTAAGAAGTGTACTGGTGAAGTGTGCTCAGCGCTTAGTTGAGTTCCTCAGGGAGGATGACGGCACCCTCGGGAATGATGGGGGTCTCGACGATGACGGGCTCCACGGGGACGGGGGCGACCTCCACAACGTCGACGGGTTCAACGGGAACATCGACTATGTCGACGACATCGACGGGGGTGGGCACGATAGCGGGGCCGACGGGGGTGTTAGCGTTCTTGATGTTCACGATGATCTGGACCAAGGGAGCGGGTGCACCAGCGGGGATCTCACCGATAACCACAGGGGAGGGAACAATGGGGTTGGAGACAGCACCACCGTCGGGCTGGGGAGCGACGATGACGGGGGAGATGTCAACGGGCTCGGGCTGGATCACAGGCTCGGGGATGATGACGGGTCCGACTTCGATGGGGTTGACGGCGCTGATGATGTCGAAGAGCTGCTGTTCCAGGAGGGCGGCGGTGGCGGGGTCGGTGTTGGGGCTGTTGATGGCAGCGATGATGGCCTCCAGCTGAGCGAGCTCAGCATTCACGGGCTTGGTCACCGGGCCGGCGACGGAGAGGGCCACGAGGGCAGCGAAGGCAATGAAGAATTTCATTTTTGTCTGAAAATGAACAAAAATTTAAATATTTTTGGAATTTTAATTACAAAAAGAAAAGTTTGAACCATTCTTATATTATAAGTATTAAACAGATTAGTATCATTTAGTTTAAATATATTTTATTTTCTTACCTTTGTTGATTGCGTTGATCAAGGAAGATGTTGATACAATTATGCTTCTTCTTTTTATACTAGAGGTTTTATACTAAACTTTTTATCATTTTATCTGAGTCATAATTGCATTTATGGTACAAATAAATTGATATCAACTTACTTCAGTAATACCTATGCTATTTATATTATAGCCAATGATTTATATTATAGCCAATGACTTACTAAATCTTGCGTCAATGAAAATATTATTTTACGTAATAGCGCCAAAATTTATTTTTTTCGTTAACAAGACGCATATTGACATAATAAGTACAAAATAGTTATTCACCACCCTTTACAAAATTACCAATTTCCAATAAAATATAAACACAGGCTTCTAAGTGTTATGCCATGTTGGGCTTTAGACTCCACGTCTAGAATGACACTGTAACACTGTCACTGCACTTCATTTGATGACATCCCACATCCCACAAAATAAAAAAGAGGTCTTAGTGTAGTGTGGAATAATATAAAAAGGGGCAGATGGTCGAACCTAGATTTTCAAGTTTTAGAGAGACCCTATGTAGGTGCTTTTTACTTGTAATTATAACTGATTCTTCATTTATTTATTTAGAACATACAATTTACATTTTTAAAATATTTAATTTAAAAAAAAACTTATATAATATAGGTATAATATAATATAAGGGTTTTTTTTATTATCGGGAAATGATTCACTGTAGTTGTAAACAATGTACCATGTCAAGTGATTTGGTTAAAATAATTGCATTATAATAAAACTTGTAACCAAAACTCAAGAATATTCGTATTAATAGCTAGTAAGTACCTAAGTAGGTATATGCTTGTTATTTCAATCACAAGCGTCAGTTTTGGTCAAAATATTTTTTATTATTTAGTTTTTTTTCCAATAAGTATTTTCTATTTAATTTCCTTAAATAACTAGGCATACAATCCATCTATCTGTGCTGCTCATCTATATATTCAATCTACTAAAGGTGTAACGCAATAAATTAGATACTGGTTCATTGTTGACTCTCTCAAAATGATTCAATCTGCACGACCCCATACTGAAAATGTTTGATTCTGATGATGAGAATGACAAACCGGGTGGAAAAACTCAAAGTGCTTGGTAAACTATACTAAATAAGCGCCCAAAACAACGTTTTTTAAATAAAAATATCGTCTAGCAACCATTAACGTATTTTTTACCCAACTTTCTCTAGAAAAACACAAAATTGTTTTCGGAGGCCACAGAGATACCAAAAGACGCCTACTTGCAAAAAAGCAACGTCACATTTCTGAGTGATTTGCACGGTTCTCTGATGACCACCGTACCTACCCTAGCTATATGGCCCCATACGTAATAAGTAATCAGAAATCTATTAACTTTCAAGAGGAGCATGAGGTGTTTGAGTCATGATATGAACAGATCATAGCTGCACTATTCATCTAAGTATAGGTACAAAGCTTAGCAATTTTAATCTGCTTCTGGATAAGTCTAAAAAAAGTCCCTACATTACCTGCAAGAAATTCATATCATTTTATTAATAAGATGATTCCAGATAAGTCAAAATTAGGTAACTAAGTAAATATATCCAACCTGCTTTGAATGCAATAAATTGATAGCTGTGATAATGCCCCCGTTACGTTTCGTTCTTTAAGCTGGCTTCATGATAATAGTCACATGATTTAATAATAATATTTATAGGTAATATTTTTAGTTAGGTTTCCGTTCACATGACAAATCTATAATTAGACAATTTTAGACGTCTTTAATCAGGATTAGCAGGTAGATTAGCTGGATTATGGAACATCCGGACCTTTGCATTACTATCTTTGTCAGAGTATATATTGTTTAATCATCGGCTAAATCTTGTCTGACTAATTTTCACCTTCTCCTGTACCTGATAGAAAGATGGCTATTTCAAAATAATAACATCATTATAATGACTCATCGTCATCATTCTTGGACAAATTAGGTAAGTTCTTCTAACACTTCATCAGCATAATCTTCCATAATCTTCTCTGACAGACGTCATCTAACATTCTTTCTAGTCTCAGTTCCTCATCATAACATCATAACGTTTAACTCAGAATGATTCAGGGGCATTAGCCCCTATTATTATATTAGGGGAATAGCTGCTCTCAAAATTATTAGTTCAGTACCTTACCTTCGGGGCTTTTTTTTTTCTAACGACGTCAAAAATCATCAAATGACCCCTCCCACTGTGGGTTAGCAGCGGTGAGGGAGTGTCAGACTCTTACTGACTAAAAACCGTCGTGTTCCGTCATAGGCCTTTTATGTACCAGGGCCGCGGTATCTCTTTCGAACAACCCGCAGCATCCTTCGGGACTGCGGGACGATTTACGTTCTGTGCTCCACAGCGACATAGTAATTTCAGGATTTCCATCCTATCAAATCTCTCATCGATATCGCTTTCTCTTAAATATTTTTCCTTTAAAAAAGCAAGTTTTAGAAGTGCTGCAGGCCTAAATAATTGTTCAAAGACTTTGCATTCAGCAAAAGGGCTAGAGAAGGAATGCTCATAGTACCTACCTAACTAATGAATAAGTGGATGGAGTCCGTAGCTGGATATTGGTAACGGGAGACGGGACACTCGAATGTTCTGCTACAATGGAAATGAGTGAATTATTTCTCGAATGGTGATGATATGCGTGAATTTCGTTGATGGCCGCTCTATTACCAGTTGTCATTCTCATGGTCGAACGGAGTAATCACGTAGTTGTAACTTCCTCTCACGCGTGATATCGTGCATAATTCTAGTATATAATTCGATTCGACCTATTTATGTGAGAAATATGTAGAAAATTATAGATACTTATATGAATTGGAAGAATTCAAGAACAGTTTTTCCGATAGGTACAAGCTTAAAAGTGGCTTGCTTTATTATTTTATTTTTTATTTCTAGGGGTTTTCCAGGAATACAATCTGTTCGTCATGCTTAAAACAGCATTTTGAAACCACTGGATCAAGCCTTAATATCAGTATTTAGCCAAACTATAGCTATGGCTTGATCCAGTGGTTTCATAATTTTGAAAGAGTCACCGGTCATTATACATCAGTTTATCACGTCAAGTTATTTTAAGAACGCTGGGCCGTTATTTTTTAACTTACCGTCCCTGAGACGATGCTGATCTCGTAGTCTCTTAATACAACATTTCCATTTTACTTAGTATCTGCTTGCTTTTTTGCCCATTTTCTTTTTCAATTTCATTATAATCAGCCAGCTATTTTCCCTAAAAAGCCGATTACAATTTTATATCAAAATACCTACGTCATCCCCAAAAAGACAGGAAGTTCTATTATTTTTAGCTAGTGAAAACCTACGTCACGTCCGTTGGCTTAACAATGCAGGCACAATAGGGAAGCATGTTTAAGCTTCAAGATAGATAAAATGGCTTTGTATTGATGCACGCAGTAAAGATTATCGACCGATAAGAACGCGAAGTAAAGTAATCGCATCCGGTCATCAGAGTCAAAGCCGTCACATGAAGCTAACGAGTGCTCATTCATACATATTTACGCTTCTTTTTATACATAAACAATAGTTAGTCTCATTTTTTAACTTGTCATTTCTGAATAATGAATATTTTTTGAAGATGTGTCTTCATGGTGGGACGTAATGAACTCGCTTACAAAAGGAAAGTCAAGGGTTTGTACCTACCTACTTAAGTGTTCTTTTGAAGGAAACTCATTTAGTTAAGTATCTTACTTTGGAATCATTAGTGTATTTTTACAGATTCATTGTATGTTCCTAGATATATTTCGTAGTGACTGCTAACCTTATATAAACTATAGGTAGCTTCTACCAGCGTCCCGAGAGAGCTAACCGGATAAAAGTGGCCTAAAACCTTCTTCAATAAATAAATGGACTATCATTTCTTAAAAAAAAAAAACAGATCGGATCAGTAGTTCCTGAGATAAACGCGTTCAAACACTCTTCTTCTTTATAATACTAGGCTCAATTAAAATATTTAGATTCTCCTAGTTACAGGTTAGAGGTGTAGAACTAGTTATCAATATAGGAATTAACCTGCTGACCTGCGGTAAGCACAATATCTACTGCAATGACGCATTTCTTCATCATCTTGCCACAGATATCTAGACTAATATTATAAATAGGAAAACTTTGTTTGTTTTTTTTTTGTAATGGATAAACTCAATAACTACCGGAACGATTTTAAAAATTATTTCACTATTAGAAAGTTACATTGTCTCCGAGTTACATAGGCTAGATATTTTATCCCGGTACGGGCACGGGACGCGGGTGAAACTGCGGGAAAACGGCTAGTGATATCTAATATAAATAGTTACTACATATGTATCTTGCCCGTAGTCAATTACCTATGTTTAAACAGATTATTATGTCTACTCCGGTAGATAGATCTTGCAAAATAGACAATACAATGGGCAGATAGAAAGAAGCCAGTTATTATATCTTATTAACTAGAAGATTCTCTCATTGTCTTTATTTTGTGGGAAAGGGCTTATTATTCTTAAGTACATGGTAATTTCTTTTATTGCCTATAGGCAAAAGTAAATTATTGACTAAGTTCTCTAAAGATTTGACTGAGATTGCTGAATCAATTTTGATTTTAAAAAATCTAGGTAAATGAAGTCAGCCCACGCTGTGTTTAGCATTAGTTGAAAACTCGAATTACCGACCTAAGGACCTAATACAGAATTGGATAAAATACTTATTGTGATAGACTGTCAGACGTAGGTACTTCAAAAGACTAAAAATTCATCAGCTTATAGGGCCACACGAAAGTAAAAGTCAACAGTGCCCTTAATATTTCAGCCCACTTTTAAGTAACGGTAATTCTCACCTTCGCTTTAATAAATTACGAAGATAGCTAAGAACTATGCTGTTCAGAATAAGAAGGCCTGTATACTTCATCTGTCTAGCCTTTTGTCAATTTTGGGGTCGCCTTCAAGTAAGGCTTGATTGTCTATATAATTTTTACATTTTTCAAGACAGCATCATCTATTTCTTTTTCTTTTCGTTTATCTATTCATTTTCCTTCCTAAAAATAAATATCTAGATAACCACCGATAATAGTGCTTAGACTGCTGTTAAAAATATCTTCACGAATTAAAAAAAACTCCCGTCTCGTGACGGAACCTATCTTCCTTCGAATCTGAAAACGAAGCATTATTTTAAGAGGTTTTACATCGACAATCGTCGCCGCCATGTTTGAAAATTGTCGACGGGTCAACTTAAGATGTGATTTAAGTGACCCTTGAATTTTTAAAGTGTTTAAAGAAGCAAATAAGTAGGTATGTATAGTATAACCACTTTTGCTGTTTTGCTATAGGCACATAGGTACTTAAGTACTAATGGTAGATATTGTCGATGCGAAACCTTGAACATCCATAGATGTTTGTTCCTCTTTTACACGAAACTACCGAATGAATTTTGATGAAACTCGGCAGTAATATAGCTTATATTAGAATAACATGCGAAGAGGGAAGAACTTCCGTCTTCTTCTTACAGAGCGAGCTGCAGGTTTTAATCACATAACAAGCCTACTGTCAGAGTTTTCTCAAATCCGCCTGAAGGCATTAGGGGACACCGTCTTTACCCTCCCAGGCATGGAATTTCCCTGGGACGCGGTCAAAACCGCGGAAGAACTGCTAACACACTTCAAACCAAAATGTTTACAATGCTATCCAAACATATCCATCGACATTGCGACCTGAAATCGCACCTGCAAATCTAAATATTTAGGTATTTAGCTGAGTTTATCTTTTTAAGTACGGATTTACGCCTTTAATTTACTAATCAATCATCTAATAGCACGTATCAGGGCGTAGTACGAACATTCGTGTCGATAATTGGATGTATATTAGTAGTCAAATCATGCGGTTATACGGCCCATAGCTAACATTCCGTTGTAAGTCAACTGGGCACGCATTCTCCGGAATCAAGCATAACATACATACCATAGGTACATGATATTTAAACTGTACCACCTACATAAAACAGGTTTTTAAATCGATAGAAATCGTCAGCCGAATCGATTAAGTGGTCAAATATATTTTCTACCTAAATAGCTAAGAGAAACGATAATACTGGAACCTATTTGTCTATGTCTAGTTTGAATTTTTTGGCGCCTAATTTAAAAACAATTAACTACCTCAACAACCATATATCATTACTATGTTCAACATTGCAAGCGATGGAGCATATTATTTAACAATAAAATAAATAATTAAATTCTCAATACATTTATTGACAATATGCAATATAATAATGGTCCATTTCATGGATTTTACGATTTTTATTACGTTTTAATTGCACTAATATGAAATATCAACTTAATAAATATAATTGGATATGAAATTATAAAATGGTACAACAAATTCTTATGTTGTAATAGTTTCTATTAGCTTTGGTGTGATGCAAATTGTTTACATTATATTTGAGCTTTGCACAAACTATAAATAGGAAATAATTTATTAAAATCATAATTACTTTATATAAAAAGGGTACATTAAGAACTTTAACACTCATAACTTAACTTATAAATTGTTTCTTCATAACCATAATTTACCCTTCACATACCATTTAAATATAGTCATATAATAAATTCAAATCCTCACATTTCATAATTACATTGTGTATTTAAAATGCATGATAAATGACTGCCATACCAACAATGTACACGTACAAGATATATTATTGATTCAGTGTGCAAATACACTGTTCAAAGTGCAAATAGCTTCCTGAAGCTGATGTATGTTATCAGGTGAATAGGTCACAATAATATAAACATATCTAATTAGCACTTAACAGCAGTATGTTTCACAAACATATCACCAGCAAACTAGATAGATAACAGTCTCAATTTCTAATAAATCTACAAATAATAAATTTTAAACCGACAACACCTAATAGCTCCTGCACCAAGTCACACAAAATTAACCTAATTTAACAAAACAACTTCAAACTTTCCTTGCATAAAAACGTCTTCTTAGTTCATCAATGTCAATGAGGTAGTATGTGCCGGGGAACAGTATGTCTATTGATCCAGATGGCTGATAAGGAGCCGTGTGGTAGTTCATAGTTCTAATGTCCATGATGTCCGAGAACTTGCTAGGCTCCACACTCTGCCTTTCATTTAATAAAGAAACTGTTTCATTCAATGAACTCAACAGTTTTGCCAGTTTTGAACCAACACTCATGTCATTGCAAATATTTATAGAATACATAGTTGAGGCCAGACCTGAACCATATGAAAATAGTGCAAACTTCTTCCCAATCAGCTGCTCAGGAGATTTACTGATGAGATATGAAGCAAGGCCTCCATACAGTGATGGTGTGTACATGTTTCCTACATTCTTTGCTATATACAGTGATGGCTTGGTCTTCTCTTCAAACAGAGCCTCGCTGTACGTCATAAAAGCTTTTTCTACATCTCTATCAAAATATGTTTCCTCCAATTTGTGGGAACTGAAGTTTGATAAACCTGGAAACTGTTTTTCTCTTTGCTCAGGTGATGCATTGAGGAAATCATTGAAACACACTCTAGCTAGGGACTTCTGTACTAGTTTACTGTATGGACAGTGGAACAACATACCGTCTAAGCTCAATAAGCCTTTGAAGTCAGGATCTATCTTCCTCATCTTCTTACAATACAAATTGTAACAATTATCTAAAGCACTGAGGTAGCATTTGATGGAGAGCTTCCCATCAACAAATGGGAACTCTGATGCCAAGTCTGGCTTGTAGAAGTCATAAGCATGAGTCATGTATGAAGCACGGACACCACAGTCAAGTACCAGGGGAGCATTGGGCCCTATGAGCATGGCCACAGCTCCTGCCCCACCTGTGGGCCTCGCTGGCCCTTTCCCATACACTGCAATGTCTCCTGCCACCACTATCGCCTTTCTGCCATCCCAGGATGATGACTCCACCCAGTTCACAGCATTGAACAGAGCTGCAGTACCTCCATAGCAAGCATTGGTTGTGTCAATACCTTCAATATCAGTTGCACCTTCCTCAGCAAACAAGGTCATGAGGTAAGTCTTCACACTCTTACTTTTATCAATGATTGTCTCAGTACCAACCTCTAGCCGGCCAATGTCATGAAGATTAATGCTGTTTTTCTCAATCAGTCTGTGCAGAGCTGTCATACAAATAGAGTTTATGTCTTCTCTGTCAGAGCAAAAGCCCATTTTGAGCTGTCCGAGGCCGACTGTGTACTTGCCGGTGGAGGCGCCGTCAAATTTTTCCAGTTCCGTTTGATCTACGTATTGTGAAGGGAAGTATAACTCCATGGCGAGTATGCCAACGTTTTCAACTCTTCCGCCCATGTTTGAGGTAACTTTCACGCTCGAGATTAATGTGTGTTCGTTAACCGTTATTTGTCGGGACGTGTTAACCGAGCGATGTAACCGACGCAAACTGATGGCCGCGGGTCTGCGGCCGCCGCGTCTCGCTGCCGACGTCAGCACCCAGCCTCACGTTACCGGCACGAACACACCATTGACCTAATACCAATAACCAGCTTTCTTTCGTTCTTACGCGAACGTACGATAACAGTATTTACGTCGCGCACCACCGATAACTTCTCGTTTGTAGCTCGCAATGTCACGATCAACCGTTTTGTGTTTACCTTAAATTTGCATGAATCTTATGTTTCTTTATTAATAAAATAATCAATCCATGAATTTCCCGGATTTCAGATTTATAATTTGTATTTGACAGCGGCAAGAACAATCCTATCACCGGTGGTGACGTACGTCAAAATAGATTATGTCATAACTAGTAGCGTTCGGGAATTTCTAAAATTCGAAAGAAAATAATGTAGTAATTTCGACCTATTTTTTAAGAAAATTTTTCTGTAACTACAAACTTTCACTAACATAACGGTACCCTAGAACTTGAATGAGCGACATACCAAAGAAAACGAGTTTTGGAATACCTAATAGCGATATAATCTGAGAAGACTTTGCCCTATCAAAATAGGGCTAGAGCATCGACCCGAAATTGGGCCATTGACCATCTGTGCCTATATTTTCACTTATTTTATCTACTTGAGCTCGTAAAATGTTGATAATTACAACCTCACATTCACATCGAGAAAACGTTATAACTTAGCTATTTCTGTTCCTAACTGCTTTAAGTTATAAAAAATCTACGTGGCCCATTTTGGACATTGGTTATCAAAATCTTTTTGTAGAAACGAAATAGCTGTTCTGTTCTGAGTATAATAATTGCTAGGTATAAATATGAATTTGCATTTCTCAGTAGGTACCTAATTATTACTTTTGCTTCAAATTATTCAGACCTATATTATACCTGGCCGCTTGACCTGCGCGGGTGTTATGACCTACTCAACGAACACTAAGGTGGGTTACTAACATTATTATGTAGGTATGTAGGGAAATGAAAAACGATATCGAAGTTTAATTAACTTCCGTATTGATTACTTCCCAACCTATACCGGACACTTCAACCTAGATAGCAATCCAACCAAACAAAAATAATTGTGCGAAATGTTTGTAAATCTCACTATCTATAGAGGTTTTATATCTTCAAGTAAGTACGTACAAAGTTTATATTCCAAACTAGTAAAGTTTCATGACCTCTTGCTACTCAATTTATCAAGTTTATTGACTTTGTTTTGCAAATATTGGCTAGTTCAAAATCCAAAGGTGTGGGTCTATCTTGTATTTTTTGTTCATTGTAGGTACCTACTTGCCTACACCATTTGAACAGGATGTACCGGCTTGAGGTGACCTTATCCATTCTGGGATCTATCTTACATGTGTTATGAGAATCTTTGCCTTATGTTTAAGTTCATCAGCCTGAACACCTACCTTCTACATTTGGTTGTCCTTAATTAAGTTTTTCACTTTTTCCTTATTTTATTCTTATACCGCCCAGATAGCAACATAGCAAAGTGAGTTCACCATTGCGGGACGGCTTAAAAGATCAAAATTAAAATGATTGCAAGATTGCAACTGTGGATTACACTGTCGAACCGACCGCAAAATATGTTTTATTGTGCATCTGCTAGATTCCAGAGTAAGAAGTACTAATATGGATACCTATATACGACCATAGGGATTGTTCAATTGAGTTTCCGCGATCCTGGGTCACAACGACCTCCAGAAGAAACCAAGGACCAAAATGGGTTTTGCTCAGCAAAAGTCTGACACCCTCCCACTGCACCCAAAGATTGAGGTTGATTTAAGTATATAGCATACCATTTACTGATTTAATTGTATTCTTATACTTAACTACATAATTAGTTACAATAATATTTCTTACAAACTAACTCTTGTTCAACATAGTATATACAACGGCATCAGACATGGCACTATCGCTATCAGTCTTGGATTTCACAACAACATCAGACGACGGCTTTCTTATGAACTTGTAGAATTTCACACCTGGAAAACGGATTTGTGTTTAGTTAATAAAAAAAATATGAGGCATCTAGCTAGCTAGAAGTTCTTCATTGAAATAATGCAAAGATCTGCTCATTTTCATCACAAGGCTTTGAGAACGGAAAGTACCATCACATGATATTGTATTGCATTAGGTACTTATTTGAAAAAATCGCCAGGCTGATATATGAATACTTAATAAAATAAAAGTGTAGTCTTTATCTAGTAATGATATCGTTCAGAATTCGTAATCTGATGCAAGACTAGTCTTGAATTTCTGCATTCGACCAATGAAAGGGCTCCAAATACATTTTAAAACATATGCTTAGTCGTCGTTCTAGAAAGCTGAATTGTGTAATAGTAGGTTCTATATATAATTTGTCTAAATGGACAAAATACTGACCTGATGGATTAATTCTAACTTCAAAATCTTCGTTGCTATTCCAATGGCGGACCCCTTCGTCTTTGTACAAATCCTGAAAAATATTGGAAATACCGTTTTAATCTGTGTGTCATAATATGTAATCCACTGCAGTCAGGTGATCGGAGTAATGAAACATTACATAATGATCGTGAATCGATTAGATAAATACCTACATTATTTGATAAAATAGCTACTCGGCATATCAAATGACTTGACGTTTTGGTTTTGAAACAAGCTTCCATTAGAAAATCGTCATCGGCAGTCGTTACGGGTAGTTAGATACCAGAGAATCTAACATCTTATAAACCTACCTTTTATCGGGTAGGTAGGTGGACGTCTGACAGGCTGTCGTTCCATATAAAACACTTAGAAGAGAATATAACTCCAGCTAGGGTCTCAGGATATGTCCTGAGACCTTAGGATTTTTGGTCTCTCCTCTGAATTGCGACCGGAGATCTTAGGATTTTTTAATGAATCTAGTCTAATCTTTGGACTTTTTATTTTGTCACCATGTCTCCCTAACTGCAACTAATTTAGAAAAAAGCTAGGCAAATCAGACTTACATGAACTTCATATGAACCATCTTGTACGTTCATTTCGCTACTGGTAAAGTTAGCAGCATAAGGGATACCGTCGTCTCTCTGGCTAACGAAAGCGAGCGCGAGCGCGTCTCCCTGCAGCTCGCGCCTCCATACCTCCAGACGAGACCGCTGCACAAGGTGCAAGGATTTTATTAACAAAATAGACACAATATAGACATAGAGACATAGTTATAGGATAATGAGAAACAGTGGTTTGAAATGTACCATTTTAGGTCAATTGGCGCGCAGATGACATAAACTCTCTTAAGGAATTATGGAAGATAGATTGTTCTCAATTTAGCCAAACAGGAATTTGCAAATCTGCTTTTGGCAGATAGGGAGAATTTAGCTCGTTACGAGTCTTGTAAAAAAAAAGAGGAAGTGTTGAAAAACTGTAGAAGTCGGACCATAACGAATTTCTGCCATGGTATCGAGATCTACTAGAACATTAAATAAACACAGAGAAAATTATATATTTAAGATAGTCCTATATAACCACGCATATTGTTTTTTTTAATCTTTTCAGTGTATTGCATAATAAAGTATTTTTCAAAGAAATTGTGTCCTATTTATTTACTACCTACAAATTCCCTCAATACTCACAGCCCCTCTCTCGGTCTTCTTCCAAACCCTCAACCCTTGCTTCCCCAGCGGATCCTGGTTGACAGCTATAACGTCCTTGTTGAGTAAGATCTCCTTGAACTCCGGTCTGATGGTGGCGAGGTCCACGCTCATGAGGAGAGGAGCCGCCAGGATTGACCACACCGCCATCTGCACGCGAGCCTGGTCTACTGTGAGGCCGAAGTTGCCGATCAGCAACTGTTGAATAAACATTACGTTAAGTTAAAAAATAATTATAATGTTGCCTATAATGTTGAATATCTATAGTTTATTCAGCAATGCATTCCTTTTGGCCACTGATCCCTTATTTAAAATAGACATGATCAAGTCGAATTATTTAGTTAGCCTTCGAAGCTGCTAATAAATAAATTTATTTGGTTATTCCTAACAAGATCTTGGTAGTTATGCGGTATGCCAAAAATTCGAACTTGCAAACCAAAAAAGTGCTTTGACAGATAGACGGATAACTATGTTCCATAAGGTTTGATATTAAATTCTAGACTAGAAATATGTAGAACTCGCACACAACAGATTTTACTGCTGCGACAGAATTTGCTCGAATTTTACTATAGTCTAGAAGTTTAAACTTTCTTACCATATCAGGATCATTCCAGTGTCCCGGACCAGCATGCTTTGCCAGCCGGTCCTGATTGTCTCCGAACCAGTTCATGATCTTCGTCATGGAAGCCCACGAGTCCTCAATGTCATCCCAATTGCGCCACATGTTGCAGTGTTGAGCTATTGACGCGTAGTCAGGCTGTAAATTAGAAAAAATATGCTTTGAACATTTTTCATTCCTACTTAGGTTTCAGGGGAAATGACACTGCGAGAGTTTTCGAAAGAGTTACCAAGGCATACAATTTACTCAGCAGAAATCTAATACTTGAGAGATCATTTGAGGTTTTCCCACGTCAAAGGGAGAATTGTCATTATAAATCCTTATATGATAAAAATAAAAGATCAACAGAAGCCCTTTGTGATTGAGAATGTCGACAATAACCATGTGCAATTTAATATAATGAAGGTTCATGAGGAAAATATTCCTCACGTGACCATATAAAGGCCATTGCCATGTTTTCGTAACTGCTGACATTGTCTGATCAATTATTATTACACACCATGGCAGCCATGGCAAGGAAAATCCGTATCGAAAAAAGATAAAAAGGATACATCCGTACAGATAGAGGATAAAACTGCAGGACTTTTAAACCAGATAAATATCTTCTATTTGACTAGAAGAGAGATGAATAAAAAAAAGTTTCAAAAAAAATAAACATGAAAGAACAAAGTTGTCTTCATACTTACAAGCATTTTAGCGTCTTCCTGATATGCTGGCCAGCTGCACGAGTAAAGTATGGAGCGGCCAGTTTCATTTAACATCTGACCGAATGCCGGATACCCTGAAACATAGATATCTTGGTCGATTACCAAATTCAAGCCTAACGAATCATCTATACATATAATAAATCTGTAAAAATACTTTGTCTGTACATTGATTATAATAAAAAAATAATAATTGAGTGGGGTTCAGAAACAGCAACAGAGCACAAATCCAAAAAAAAAATTCTGTCTGTTTGTCTGTATGTCTGTATGTCTGTATGTCTGTTTGTTTGTACACGCTAATCTTCGGAACTACTGGACGGATTTCAATGATTTTTTCTTTGTTGTATTGGTATAAAGTCTGGGTAACATATAGGCTATAATTTATCTTCGAAACTTGAAGACCTGATGCAGAACTGCAACAGACCAACAAAACTATAAGAGATACAAAAATGGTGCCATGGCAAATATTGTTCCACGTGATGAGCATTTTCGGCTGAGATAATAAATTTGAAGATCTGGAACATCTGATGTGGAACCCCAAGAGCCCAGCTTCTCGGTGCCATATACAGGTATGACGTTTTAGCAAAAGTTGTTCAATTTGATAAGCACTTTCTATTGACTTATACAAATTGAAGATTTGGAACACCTGATGTGGAACACCAAGAGCCCAGCTACTCTGTAGCAAATACGGGTATGACGCTTTAGCAAAAGTTGTTCAATCTGATAAGCACTCTCTGTTGACTTATAAAAATTGAAGATCTCAAACCCCTGATGTGGAACTCCAGAAGCCCAGCTAGACTATAGCATACATAGGAATACCGTTTTAGTAATAGTTGTTCAATCTGATGAGCACTCTCTGTTGACTTATAAAAATCGAAGATCTAAAACACCTGAAGTTGAACTCCAAGTGCCCTACTACACTTGAAATGTATAGTAATGACGTTTTAGCAAAAGTTGTTCGAACTGATGGAAATTTCCTGTTGCCTTATGAGAATCGAAGATCAGAAACATCTGATGTGGAAATGAAAGCTATCTCTAATTTCACTGTACAATCATATGACACGGTAGCCTACTCAGTAACGCGGGGGGCGAGGGGGCAGCCAGCTAGATTTTAATTGATCAGGTATCTTCTTCACAATAAAACTATTACCATGGCTAAAAAGAGGTCGAATCTTTTCCCATTGGAACATTTTCATAACAACATAGGAACATTTTCCTAGGGAGAGTATCATAAGATCCCAAAAATATACCGAAGAGCGTTTGGAAGGACTTGATGCTGTTCAAGAACATCAGATCGCGAAGCGCGCCTCCGTCATTGGCATATTTACGCATCTACATCCGTATCTTTAGAGAACTTCTCAAGTAAAGAATATGCTACGCATTGTCTCGCGAGTCGGAGACGTTCACTGATATAAAATAAGCATGGTGAATTAGTCTGTCTTTTAGATAGCCCTAAAATAATGGACAAGTATTTTTTTTTTCTTTCACAAACAAATAACAACGAAGATGCAACACGCTTGAATTTCGTGTTAAGTTACTTCTTAGTACAAATTTTACATAGACGTGACGTCACGAGCCCCCACTTTCCGACTTTGTTGAGTTAAATCTCATTGTTATTACCTCAAGACCCTTTTCCCCAACTATGTTAAGGTCGGCTTCGATGCAACTGAGTACCAGTGTTTTACAAGAAGCGACTCCTATCTGACCTCCACAACCCGGTTACCCGCTCAACCCAATACCTCTTGGTGAAACTGGTCACACTTACTGGCTTCTGACTACCCATAACGACTGCCAAGGATGTTCATTGACAGCTGGGACGCACTGGGAATGACAGCTCCTCTAAAAACCGGTCATTGGTGTCCAAAATATACTTAGAAAGAACATACGAACTAAGAAAAGTTGCATTGGCAGGTACTTGCCAGACCTGGAATCGAAGTCACACACTCATACTAGAGAGATTGGTTCTCTAAATACTAGGTCACCACTACTTTGTTATCTTAGGGTCCGTTCAAAAAGATCACTTAAATGCGGACTAATTAGAATCACTGGTCACGCCTATTGCGCTTTAGTTCTCAGCGTTTTGTTGAGTCTGCTGTGCTTTTGCAGTTGACGTACAAAAGTTAAATATATGGAACGTTTCGAATGGTTTTGCGTATCCCGTGGTTTTCCCGTCAACGGGCCCTTAAAAGTCAACATCAGACGATTCAGATATTTGATTTTGCTGACCCCGTAGTCGCTGGCATAAGGGACAGGATCCGCGTACGAAGTCGCGGGCAGAAGCTAGTAAAGGAATATATAAAGATCAATATAGTCTCAAATTAATAAGTAACATAATGCAGTTTTGAGCAAGCGTTATGATTAACGCTCATTTTCTATATGAGAAGAGGCCTGTGCCCTACAGTGGGACTATGTTGATGATGATAATGAATTTGGAGCTCGAGTCATAAGTATTTTAATTGCGTGCGAGGGTAAATTCTTTGATTTTATAAACTATGAAGGAATTCTAATGATCTATCATATACCCAGCATCTCCGTACCTCCGAACCACTGCATTCACAAACATGTACTTTGGGAAGGCTCGGTATTTCAGCTGTGACAGTCAAATACTTACCGGCATCCATATTCTCAGGTTGTATATAGCATCCGTCGAGCTTGAGGTAGTCGATCTCCCACTCCACGAAGGTCTGGATGTCCAGCTGCTCATTGCCCAGCACTCCAGGATAGCCAGCACATGTCAGGTTTCCGTAGTCCTCGTACATGCCGAATTTCAAGCCTTTGCCGTGGATCTGAAATAAGAAAGTCGTGATGATAGTGAGGATAGACAGAGTTTTGAAGAATGTGAAAAAGTAATTTTAAAGCAGTTAGAAGAAAATTGTATAGAAGAACGCCTATGTAGTACAGATATCTTTAAGTCCTATATGACAAAAGCGGTAATATAATATTCATCAAATACCTCTCTCAATGTCATCTTCTATACTAATCTAAGCTTGCATGCACTATAAGACTTCTTAAAAAGAATTTAAAGTCCGTTCATTAAATTTAAATCCTGTCAAATATCACAGACTAGACTAGACAACTGGTGCCATCCGACACCTACCACAGGAATCGGAGAATCAAATCGTTTAATAAATAAAATACTAACATAATCAGCTAAAGCCTTCATTCCACTGGGGAACCGTTCTTTATCTGGTACCATGCGGCCGTCAGGACCTCGTTTCTTCTCCAGCCAGCAGTCATCGATGCCCAGGTACTCGTAGCCGGCATCCAGGTAACCCTCACTCACCATGATGTCGGCTGTTCTCTTGATGAGGTTCTCACTGAAATATGGAAGAAGGTTTTATGGAATCTGGACAATTAGAATGGGAATTTGGGAGTTATACGATCTGTTACTATTTTCCTGCAAGCGCACCTTCAAAAATCATCAAATGACCCCTCCCGCTGTGGTTTAGCAGCGGTGAGACTGACTAAAAACCGTCGTGTTCCGTCGTAGGCCTTTTATGTACCAGGGCCGCAGTAACTCTTTCGAACAATCCTACAAACGCACCTACGTTTTGTATGTTTACTGTTTTCCCCTGCTCCATCCACGTCCCGAGGTATACTACCTCCCACCGGGATAAGAGCAGCCTATGTCCCACCTCTGGTCCTAGGCCAATTAAAATAGGTTCAGTAGATTTGGAAACCC
This sequence comes from Helicoverpa zea x Helicoverpa armigera, assembly GCA_033682625.1. Lineage (NCBI taxonomy): Eukaryota > Metazoa > Arthropoda > Insecta > Lepidoptera > Noctuidae > Helicoverpa > Helicoverpa zea x Helicoverpa armigera. The sequence continues at coordinate 8,006,292 of JAWIIS010000011.1, forward strand.
GATAGACAAAGAGCAGAGTTACTTTCGCATGCATCACATTAGCAAGGAGGAATGTAAACTTATTTAAATTGAAACATTAAAACGACATAAACTGTAGGATTTTGTGAGATTCTCCCGTTGTTTTGCGACCCACGGCAAATGTTCGCAAGGAATATAAATTTAGATAACGGCATACAAAGAACAGATCATGCATAAACTATTCACCTAACTGTTGAAGGAATGTATTACCATTTCTCAGTTCTGTGAAAACTAAAAATAGAAGCAGCTATTAGGATATGATAACCACATAGATTAATTCTAAATTATTATACTATGTATATCAAAAGAACGACAGAGATTACATTATAGGTCTGGACCACATCAAGTCAAAATATTGCCATTTTTGCCGCATATGATCGTGTTTTTCATTTTGAAATACCTACAGGTCTAGTACTACTAGGATTCCTACCTACTTGGCAGTACTTGAACCATTCTTAATTTTAAACCCCAAGCTTAATTCAAGCATTCACTTTGTTACTCGATCTCACCTGATGCACTCATTGGGGTACTTCTTGCAGTCCGTGATGCATCTAAACCGCTCCCACGTGAGCCAGCCCATAGGGGGGGTTAACGCTAATCCGTTGTCTAACGCGAGGGTCGAAGACACCCCCACCAGCAGGAGTAATGTCACCAGCATCTGGAATTAAGAATAATAGTATTATTTATATTAAGAATTCCAAACTCAACTAAGCATAGCTGATTGTAAAATATTCAAGCACCAAAAAGAATCCAAAAAATGGGCATGTATATTTATGGGACATTTTAATTTTTTGCATGCTTTTTTCTTCCTTGAACTCCAAATCCATTGGTCGGCTTTTTACAAGATTCATACGTTGATGAGAATGATGATGGGGATAGTAGCCGCTTAAATTTCAAAAGTACTAGAGTCTAGAGAAACTGAATATAAATAAGTCGAAAGCATTTCGCAGTGTTTGGCATAACTGCATGTCCAACTACACAGCGACATTTCTGAAGGGGTAAGACATGTCTTCGACCGGTTTCAGACCTAGACTTCTAAGGTATATGCCATGGAGGCATACCGTCACCATTCTTGTAGTAGTTGTGCGTCATTTGTGTGTAAAATAAATGGTTTTTCTTTCTCGTAGTAGCTCATGATTAACTCTCTACATTTAGTTTTACTCCTACATGTTTCATATTTTTTGTAACACGTCTGTGAATGTTGCTTTTATTGTAACAGGAGCTTATGAAAGAAAAAGCCTTGACATTACTAACTAGATTTCTAAGTAGAATTGAGTGGTTGTGTCGGCAGCACCGAAGTTATCTTTAAAATGTATCAGTGCCAATTGCTTTCTTTGGCATACTCGAAGGCACCTACCAAAGCAGACTTTCTCGAAATAAAAATGATCAATCCCATCTTGGGCATTATAAATGCCCAAGAAAATATGACGCAGTTTGAGTAATTAATTACCTACCTACATATTAATTAATTGAGATGATTGGATTTAGATAGATGGTCTGTAACCAGAGTAACAATAGTTTTAACGTAACAATAACATAGATCGACATCCAAATCAATCTATGTATCTATCTCATACAGATTACATCACATCATGGTTCTAGTTCTACAATATAAGGTCATTGACCTCCACTAGGTAGGAAGGTAGGTACCCATTTGTGAACAGTTGTGTCAACCACCTCACACAACCTGTATTGAAACTATTCAAACAAAACCAGACATTTTGCACGTCTATTGGACATTCCAGACTTAAAATGTTATTTGTCGATGTCGATAAAAAAGTAGGTAGGTATTCATAATATTTCGAAGTCATTAAAAAGTAATAGACTTGTTAAAAAAATACTTTGGTTCTATGTATGTAATAATGATAACAATTGTGTTTATGGTTGACTTCTTTTTAATTTGTGAAGGTATGTAAAATTCAAAATTGATTTGAACTGATCTTATGTCGAATTTATAAAGGTCCGTTTTGAATGCTGCAGCGGCCATTACGGCCACTACGGCCGCAGTTGTACCACTGGGTCGTATGTATTTGCATGAAACCGTTTTGGGTCGAAGCAGCAGCAGCATGTGCAGTCACTCTCAGATATCGACTGATTTCAAGCAGTGGCTACAAGTGCGGTCGGCAGTTGCAGGTAGCTTTCAAAACGCCCCTTTATGTAGTGGCACGTGTGAATGTCAATTGCTTTTTCTTAATAATAATATAACGACGTGACATAATAATCATAACATTATTTCGAAAGGCTGTACTACATGACCTACTTTCCATTTGCATTTAAGTGTAACTTTAGAGATGACCTAAATATTATTATTGTGGGCATCAATATTCAGGGTCGGTATAAAAGGGCTGCCTGATGGTGCCTAAAAATGGAAATGGAACAAAAATTCACCTTGCAATATTTTTTTCCTTCTAACTACCTATTGTACCCAGTTTCAAAACATGTATAAGTGTCTCAAACGGTTCAGCACTCGCGAAAGCGCAACGAAAATATTTTCACGTAATTATAAAATGCTAGGAAAAGGTAATTGAATTGAAATAATAAGAAAAGTCAATGGAATGGAGGACGATTCAATCATAATCTTGATGTAAGTATAATTATAATGAGTGAAAAACAAAATAAGCACAATTTTTCACTCATTGGTTTCTGGAGACAGTGGGTAACCATGTATTGTAATTCATGTGATATTTGTGAAAGATTGAGGTAGTTTTGATTATTCTTAACAGCTGTTCATATAAAATAACTACTTCCATATTTCGCTCATTTAGGTACTTAAGTAGGTATGCGCTTAAAGTAAATAAGTGCCTTGCATGAATTAAATGCACATTTAAAAGAGCGAGATTATTTAGAGATAAAACTTCTTTCTTTGAAACAAAAATTTAAATCAAGTATAAAAACAGTTTAGTTATTTACAGTCATTTAAATCACAATGGTAGATATAGCTAACGTAACATAGAAAATGTAAAACATTTTGACAACGACAGTCTAGCTTTATACTTACATATTTATGCTTATATGTACTTACTTTGTTTGATTTTAATAAATTGGTTTTTATGCTCCCAAAGATCGGGTTTATTCTCAAAAGCCATTTTAAGTAGGTAGGTACCCAAAAAAATATGTAAATCCACTGAAAATAGATCACAAAATAGAGCATTTAAAAAACAAATCAATTTTTAAAAATAAACTTACCGCGCCAACTTCAGTTCCAATTTCAAATTCAAACTTTTTTTCTATCAATTGATTTTCGTACACAGGTTTGTCACAATAGTCTCTGGTCGAAACTTGCGAACAAGGCGTCTATGCCGTATGCACGCCTAACAAGCTTTGGACGCTTACGATAAGGAATAAGGATAAAATATGTTCTCAATACATAAACATACCTAGACTATAGCACTTGCCCATGGCAATAACTTCGTCAGTGTCCCTCAAGTACATAGGTATATGCATTGAGTACTCATTTTCTTTAACAAAGTACTTCTGTGTTTGGGTGTAAAAAAGAGGTGCCTTTTTCACTTAGGCGACAACAAATATAAGGATTATTTTGTTCGTATGATTCGCTTTATTACGCTTTAAAGCGGAACTAATAACTGATGCACTGAGAAACTAAAATGAGATCTCTTATGAAATAAGTAAAAATAACTTGCAGCTGATATTTAAAATAACTTTTGCAAAATGCGGCGCCTTACCATATCTAACATTTGCATTTTTTAAGAAAATCTTATGATGAGTTTGTTTATGCCTAAATTACTCAACTTGATACATGGGTAGGCGTATTGTTTATTATTATTTATTTATCTATATCAATTGATCCCAATTTATTTAAGTAGGTTGTCTAGAGATCTGCCATCGAATATCTCAAGATGGCTCCGACAAAAATAAAGATAGCCTAGTTTTTGACAATCGGTCTTTGTTATTAAATCATCTTATTTCTCCTTATCTTGCACTCAGCTACCTATGTATCTTGTGACGTTGATTTCGTCAATTCGAACATAGAACATCAAAAAATAATTAGGAAAGATGGCGAAACACTTCATAAAATATCACCTAATTAAAATAAGATCCGATATAATATTTAAGTACAAAAGTTACTCCCTCGATGTAGGGTCAGATCACTTTGTACTTAAATTTCTTTATCTGGTACCTACGAAGTACCTGTATTTTATCGATCCAAGTCTTCCACATTAAAAAAAAACATAATCCCCAAAAATATAAAATTCAATTTCGCTATCATAAGGCAAAGAAAAAAGTCTTAAATCTGCACTTAACCTACATAGTTAAGTGATACGATATACACGTATCATCATCGATTGGAAGTTTCCCGACATCCATAACATGCCTTTTAGACATTCGGTTACCTATATCTTATCTTTTCCCCAAAACTAAACGATTTTAGCAAAACAACATTATTCCACTTAAGACGCCACAGGCCATCATTATCAACCAAAATAAAATGGCTTTTAAAGAAACAACGAACTGCAATAGTATGGTAACTAGGTTTTAATCTCATCATAGATAATAAATACCCAATATGGCATAATAAGCTTTTGATCACCAACGAAGTTCTGTTAATTTCCTCGCCAGGAAAAAAAATGGTGTCAAAGTTTCATCTCTATTGCTCCGAAAATTGTGCCCAAAACAATATCTGCATTGCCATTAAAATAACACACCCAATTACAATAATACACATCAAATAAAATTACATCCGTCATTTGCAGTCAATCTGCGTTCCATGTTTCATTTCCAATTAACATGTAGATTAGAAAATAATTAAAATCCTAACGGTTCCCGAGCTCGTGGCCTGTTTCACTAAACAGTCCGGGCGTTCACCCCAACTGGTTTTATGATTACATCGGATTATTGATAAATTGGCTCCAGGCTCTTGCCGTCCATTTGACTCCATTCGACTGTTGTAAACACGACCATAGCTCAATATTGTTATTATACTTTAAACCTGTTTAATAAAATTCGAAAAATGTCTACTGAGCGATGTTAAAGGCAACATTTTTGATGTTTTTTTTTTTATTTCCAAAGATTAGTTCCTACTCACTGAATGTGTCCAATGTCCTAATCATACACCGCTCTTCAGGTACTTTAGCCGCTTTACCAAAAAACCATATAGGTATTGAGAGATTTTTTAAAGATTCTTATTTTTCACCACCACGCTAAGGTGTAGACTGGCAGAGAATGCCTAAGGCGTTAAGTCCGCCATTGTACATACATAGTGCATAAAGTATAAATAGATGTAATAAAACAATTTATCTCCACTAGTATTTTATATAATTTCGTTTTCACAGATAGGGTCGACTTCGTCAGCTTTTGGGATGAACTTGTAGAACTTGACGCCTGGAAAAAAACTAATATCATAGTTGCGTTCTTGTACAAACCATTTATTTTTTAGTCTCTTACGCTAGACTGTTCAATACAATTCTATTTAAGTTACTTTCACCTATAACTCAAAACATTCATTTTAAACTTTACCTGTTGCATTAATTTTTACTTTAAAATCTTCTGCGCTTCCTAAAATTGTATCGTTTTCTTCCCCGTAGAGATCCTGCAAAATTGAATTAAGTTGCTTATTTATTTTTATTTGCAATGTTTTTGGTAAGTAATGTTAAAAGTTACGCATCTTTTCACGATCGTTAGAACTTGACCAAGCTTTGTCAAATACCTTTACTATATAATCCTGTGTAGGCAGTTTTATTTTTTCGTGTGTGTACAAAACTTCAGTTTCATTGGTCCGAAGGTTCACAAACGCAAGCGCACGTGAATTGTTCGATAATTCCCGGATCCAAATCTAGAAAAAAGTTGAAGGAGAGAATTAAGGGGCAATTCCCGAATTTTCTTTTATTTTTATTTAGTTTCGATTTAGTTTATTTTAAAACTAGCCGTTTTCCCGCGGTTTCACCCGCGTCCCGTGGGAGCTACTGCCAGCACCGGGATAAAATAAAGCCTATGTTACTCGCAGATAATATAGCTTTCTAATGGTGAAAGAATATTTAAAATCAATCCAGTAGTTTTTGAGTTTATCCATTACAACCAAACAAACAAACAAACAAAGTTTTCCTCTTTATAATATTAGTATAGATAGTATAGATATAATGTACAGATTTTGAGATAAATAAAAAATACCAATTCCCGAAATAGTATTTAGATTTATTTATAGGGACATAGCTAGGAATATAGGATATATTTTGCGTAGGGATATAGTATGGTTACCTGAATATCATCTTCGTTATAAACCCTTAAGCCCTGTTTGCCCAAAGGGTCCTGATTAACAGCTATGACGTCCTTATTAAGCAAAATCTCCTTAAACTCCTGCTTAATGGTAGATAGGTCCACGCTCATGATGAGAGGAGCAGCCAGGACTGACCATACAGCCATCTGCACTCGAGCTTGGTCTACTCTCAGTCCAGAATTACCTATGACGAGCTGAAAATAGGCGCTAGATATATGTATGGTATTAAAAAACACTAAATCACTTATAGTGTGAATTTTGACAGACCTACAAACGTATTGTTATTTTATAGTATTGTATTGCATTTGTATCAGGTTTAATATAGGCAATTCATGAGACAGGTGATAATATTAATAAGAAACCGATCGAATGTGTTCATCATGTAAGAATTAAGTAAGTATACTGCAGCGCTTTTATTTTTGTTTTACTGTTAGTTTTGTCCCTAGATTTATTTGTTTGTATTTGTGTGTGTTTCGTTTTCTGCGTCATTTGTGTGTAAAATAAATGGTTTTTCTTTCTTTCTTTCTTCTTCTTTCTAATGGTCAAGCATAGCGAAAATATTTTTGTACTAATATATACCATGTCAGGATCATTAAAGTTCCCCGGGCCGGCGATGTGAGCGAAGTCATCCTGGTGGTCTCCGAACCAGTTCATGATGTTCACTACAGACTGCCAGTTGTTCTGTATGTCTCCATAGTTACGCCAGATGTTGCAGGACTCTGCTATAGCTGTGTAGTTAGGCTAGAAAATACGTAACTTGTGTAACCTAAGTTTGTCTAAGTGTTACCACGTGTTACGGCGTATAATGATAAACAAATAAAACGTTTTACCTATGTAATACTTACAGAATTCTGATAAGCAGGCCAACTGCAGGAATACAATATTGGGCGATGTGTGTAATTGAGCAGCTTGCCAAATAGGGGGTAACCTGATTAAAAATAATAGTCGTGAACTAACAACAAACTAACTAACAAACTGAAAATACAAATTATTTAATAAAAACAATTAATTAAAAAAAAACTAACAACAGCAAAAATAAGAATAAAGCAATGAAGAAAAGTAAAAGTGACTTCGGATATTGAAGGAGTAGACGTAGGTATTGATGAGTTAGCTTCAAAAGTTCAAAAGAAACAGTAATAAGGCAAGAGGATGAACATAACTAAATCAAATAACTACCTGTATCCATATCTTCAGCGTAGCACCCATCCAGCTTGACATAGTCCACCTCCCACACTGCGAAGCTAGCCACGTCTATTACTTCATGACCCATCACGCCAGGGTAGCCACCACAGGTTAAATTACCATAGTCTTCGTAGATACCGAACTTCAAACCCTTGCTGTGGACCTAGAAGTTAATAAAGGGAGTTGGGCTATTGGTTAAAAGGTCACAATGTTCACATCATTAAATTAAATCAAATTATTTTGTTAATCGAGGTGTGCAGTGGTAATAGATAAAGATAATTTGAAAGACTTCTAAAATTGGACATAAATATTTAATTTCATCAATTAATGGTAAATGGAGAGGATTAAGTTATATAAAATATAAATAAAAGAATATAAGTACTTTAAGATTTTATGGCTAGAACAAGTGTGTAAATGATAAACAGATTCGTCGTAGAAAAATATGAAATGGAGGGCAGGGAAATCAATGATGATTAAACAAGGGGATACCTAAATCTTACTAAATTAAGGTTAATTACATACATAACGAGAAAGTTCCTTCATCCCACTAGGGAAGCGAGTTTTATCAGCAACGAGGCGGCCGTCATCATCACGACTCTTCTCCGGCCAGCAATCGTCTATGGTCACGTACTGGTAACCTGCCTCCAAGTATCCCTCACTGGCCATGGCATCTGCTGTCCTCTTTATTAGGTTTTCACTGCACATATTTAATAATAAATTATTCGATGTAAGATGGTGCTCTCGCTGTAGCGGCTTGTTGCGCTGACAAAGTGTAGATTTACTATATGACCCGTCATCGGCACGAAAGAAGAAGAAGAATGTTAGGCAGTCGTCATAATCAGGTTTGGTTTGATTATTTCTACCACCAAGAGTAATTAAAATAACTGTTGTAGGAGTAGCAGTTACACGTGTTGTAAAGGAGTCAAATATGATGCAAAGCTGAGTTTCAAGTAGGGAGTACATTTACACTGTAGGTAGGTATATTTACATTCTTCAATGTTATAAAATTACAAAGTTATGCCTTTTTTATGGGAAATCATCTAATGACTTCTCCTGATGTGGACGCAATAGAAGGGGTCTCAGAGTTCAACTGAGTAAAACCCAACTTTGTTCCTTCCAACCCTTTATCTACCAGAGTCACGGTATATTCCGAACAATCCCGCATCCCCGACAGGCTCCAAAGTTATACCATGTTCATGGTGAATTAAGTGTCACTCAACCAAATATTCGGAACTTGCCTTATACATTCAGTTGGCTTCTTCTCACAGTCGGTATTGCATCCAAAACGTAGCCATGACAGCCAGCCCATCGGGGGAGTTAACGCCAAACCATTGTCCAGACCTTGGCTAGAAGTCAGTAACTCACACACGAGGAGAAAAAGTGATGGTATGAGCATCTAAGGAGAAATTAATAGATTAAGAATATCTCTAGATGTTGTTATTTGCGAAATAGCAAGACGTTCATGGCCGATTCCTAATCATCTTACCGGTCACAAAGCAATTTAAGATGGAAGTTCAATTTAAGATTCACGGGCTGCTCAGTTGGTTGGTTGGTTGGTTAGGATACAACAACACGTATAAATACGCTTTAATAAATTCCGAAAATTTTACCAGTTCAGCAGTAAAACAATTTACATAAATGGTTTTAGTAATTTAGCAATAAAAAAACTTGAAAATGCCAGACAAATGCCATACCTTTTACCACAAAATGCTCAGCTGAAGGGTGATAAAACTATAAACATAGCCTTTTATATTGCCTAACCGACCTAAAATACTAGAATGTGAAATATTTAAGTCAAGCTCACGATAATATAGGAATGTTTAGCGTTGATTGATTTACTGAAATACCGTACTTCATGATAACTTATATTTACATATCACCTATTGCAGCTTTTAAACCATCGAAAACCGTGTGTGTACAAGAAGCCTAGTAGGCAATTTTTGCCAGTGGTAGGTACTTTGATTTAAAAAATTTACTATGTTTAGTGTATTGAATATGAAATTAACTTGTAATGGACTAGCTATTACATTTCTAAAACTGCAGTAACCTGGGCCAGTAGCATAGGTAATAAGGCAAAGACTTGATTAAAAGAGATAAATATATAGGTAGGTATCAATAGAACTCTTCATTAACCTAGTCATCTGCAGAAAATGGCGTCCGTCGACATTCTAATGTTATCTAAATGTTTAATATAACTACATACCAATCGGTAATAACCTACCCACGAAGTTCATGCTATCGTTTTAGTTTCAATTCAATAACTATCAGAACAAGTCTGTATTCGCGTTTGCATCCTTAATTATTGCCAACCTAAAAACGCAGGAAATTCCGTTGAAAACTCGAAGCTATACTTACGTAATTGGGAAAAATACGATAAGTTGATTCCCGAATTTCAAAGCCGTAGCTTACAAATTTTATCTCTTTATTTCTAGACGTTATGTTTGTGCATATACTCTATGTTTTCACTTGTGGACTCCTGTGTTGGACACATGCCCTGGACAATGGGTTGGCGCTGACTCCCCCCATGGGATGGCTTTCTTGGCTACGCTTTGGATGTACCATCGACTGTGATGCTAAACCTAACGAATGTATAAGGTAAGAACTGGCGGCCAAATTAAAAAAGTGTCACGTAGGAACATCTCCACATACACAGGCTGATGAACACATAACCCTTCTTTGTGTAGCGCAGACAGGCAAGGGCGAAGAGAAAAGCGATTTGTGAATAAAATTATCTTTACTAATATAATGAAGAGGATTTTTTTGTAACTTTGAAAAATTCTTTCACTGATGGAAAGCTACGCTCGTCCCCAGTAACATAGGCTATATTTTATATAGGTAACGGTAGTATAGTTCCGACGAAAGGCAGTTGAAACCTCGGGCGAGCGGTTATTCTGAACTAAAATCGTAAAAGAGGCAGTCCATTAAACGATTATTTAATTCGACAGTGAAAACTTAATAAGAAGAACTGCTGATCTAATGGTCAGCGAAGGGTACCTGGCTGCCGGGTACCGGTACATCACCATAGATGACTGCTGGCTGGAGAAGGAACGAAGTCCTGACGGCCGCCTCGTGCCTGATAAAAAGAGGTTCCCTAATGGAATGAAAGCTCTTTCGGATTATGTAAGTATTTCAAATCATTTACGCTTTTACAATTATTGTTGCACTCTGAACATCACTCAAAAGATGATACTTTATGAAGCATAAAGGATTTACCCAGTTTTGCATCTAATTCAATTTACATAATTATTTCACGTTGACTATTTCCCGCCGTTTTTACCGTAGGTATCTTTTAGGAGTTACCTGGCTCACTTTGTTATCTGCCGTGTCACTGAGGTTGAAGTCATAACTATCAATTGAGGAGGTTTTTAAAATCTTTTTTAAATCGCTAATATTTCTAAAACATTCCTTTCATTGGCAAAACATTTAAAGCCGGTTTGAAGCAGATTGAGTCAATCTAGATTAGATATAGGATATACCATCGATGTCCTGATTTCAGGTTCACAGTAAAGGCTTACTGTTTGGCATATATGAGGACTACGGCAACATGACCTGTGAGAGGTACCCTGGCATCAGGGGGCACGAGCTGTATGATGCTGATACCCTGGCCAGTTGGGAGACTGACTATCTCAAATTAGACGGCTGTTTCGCTGACGTTGAGGGAATGAGCAAAGGTGACGATTTTATCCTGTTGACGATATATCGATATACCGATATCTCTTCGATAGTCTTGGATTATTTACAAATCAAAACAATATGTATATCCATTATTTATGAAATTTCTATAGAAGACCTTGTTTCGTCACAGGGTATCCGGCCTTTGGGCGAATTCTCAATGCGACCGGCCGCCCTATTTTATACGCATGCAGTTGGCCGTTCTTCCAGGAAACTAATGGTATTCGCGTAAGTAGATTGTGTACCTATTACGAAAAAAGTCGCCATTCGAAAAAGTTCTCCCTCAATGGAAAAAGTTATGGTCTTCACCAAAGCATCATATTGTTTTTTCAGCCCAACTACAGCTCAGTAGCCGATAGCTGCAACATTTGGCGCAACTGGTACGACATCCGCAACTCTTGGTCTTCCGTCCAGAGTGTGATGACATGGATCGGAGACAACCAGGACAGGCTGGCCCCGTACGCGGGCCCTGGACATTGGAATGATCCTGACATGGTATGGAGCCGTGCCCCATCACGAATTTCATAGCAGAGATTTGCAGAGTCGGGATTTGTTGCCAGGCAAAAACCAAAAACTAATCAAACTTGCTTACAAAATAATTGCACTTGCTTTTAGGAAACAATGATACATACTTTAATATCCCGAAACGAGGAAATTACGTTGCTAACTTCAACAGATTATGCAATGTATAAGACCAAATGCAACACTTTAATTTCGATGCTGTCGCTATTTTCAGTTGGTGGTAGGAAACTCCGGTTTAACAGTAGATCAGGCTCAAGTGCAAATGGCTGTCTGGTCGATCCTAGCTGCCCCTCTGATGATGAGCGTGGACCTGGCGCAAATAGATCCAGCCTTCAAGCAGATCCTACTGAACCGTGACGTCATAGCTGTCAGTCAGGACAAATTGGGAAAGCAAGGCTTGAGGGTCTGGAATAGTGGATTTTATAGTATGGTAAGGGAACCTCGGAGGTACTTTAGAAAGACGATATGAGGTACTTTCGTCTCTGGACCCGTAAAATAGTGAAAATAAAAATAGAAAGCAGAGGTCTTTAACTTCAATTCTAGCAATTAATTATTTTCACTTTGCCTACGCTTTCAATCGAATTTCCATCGACAGCATCCGCAACAGGAGATCTGGCACCGCGAGTTGTCAGATGGGGCGCGTGCTATCGCCTTTGTGAATATGCAGGCCACATTCGTGACAGTCTCCTATAGTTACGATAACATGAAGCTGCCATCGCTGCAGTATAATATTAAGGTGAGTATTTAACATAGATATCATAATCCAGTAATACTTAATAAGTGTTGCACCTTCATAGTAAAATTGCTGGCACAACCCTGGATATTTTAGTTTTTGGTTTCCTGTTACTTCTATCCAGGAGCTAGATGGCGAATAATTTTTATTACTTAGATACGTCTTATTTTCAACAATTTCAGGATCTTTACAACGCCAGAAAGGAGAAAACATTAAGACCAGGGGAAAAATTAACAGTACACATCAACCCTACAGGTGAGAAAGCTTTTCTGACAATCATCAATAATAAAGAATGGTAAGTGGTAAGTAGATCAACAATTAATACGCCTATTTATTTATTGTTCATTTTTATTTTACAGGTGTGAAGTTTTACAAGTTTACTCCAATGACGTAAAATTGGTTACCAACTCGGCTATTGTATAAAAATTGCATGTTTTTTTTATAAATATGTCGTTTCATTTATTTATCCAGAAACAGTACCTATCTTCGAGTTTGGAGCTTCATGCGGCTAGTAGCTCTTCATATAGAAATGTAATAAATTTATTTTTTAACACTCAAACATGCTGCCCGCTCCCACTTGGAATAATACGAGCCTGTAGATACGACAACAGCCAACTAGCGCCATCTACACTTATTTAAAATACACAAACTTAAGTTGACTTAACGTTGATAAGCATCCATTGAAATCTCAACTGAAGAGACTCATCTTTTTTCATATAAATAAATAAAAGTTCATAGTTACTTCACCGTATTTCAACTATTTAAATAATAAATAAAATACTCAATGTCTTTATTGATAAACGGAACGCATAAAGTGACATAACTTCGTACGTGAAAAGGAACGCTCACCAAACGTAAACAAAATATCGCAGAGTAGCTTGACGTTAATTTAAATTATTTTAGAAAACAAAATACAGTAGATAAGTGGGTGTTTTAACCTCGGTCTTGCGATAATATGAGGATAATTGATACCGATGTGTATTTGATAAAGTTTTTCAATGCCAATCTATTGTGTAAAAGTTGTTACGTAGTGGAGGCAGGAAACCCCAGAGGAAATGAACGCAAGTTAGGAAGCCGATGACTAATACACAGTTTACTTTCAAAAAACATGGGTACGGCATACAAAGAGTTGTTCAAATTATACGATATAATTCAGAATGGCTCTGAAAGGTATGTACGACAATTTTGTAATTAAGTTTTCTGTAAAATTACCTATTTGACGATCATGAGCACCTGCCGTTCACGAAACCAGAATGTTTCAAGTGATTATTATTACATATTTGTGTTATTCAAGACATCTGCTTCCAAATTTAAGACCGAATAACCGGTTTTTGCTTTTATTTATGGCATTTTTTGCTTTGCAAGAATTTCAGCAGAGTCTAAAATATATTTATTATATTGTTACCCCCCACTAAGTAAAAGTTGCACCACATTTTTTGCACTAACTGATATTTTTTATCCTTATCGAAAATTGCATAACATTTATACCACTGAACAAAATCAACAAAACATTTTGCAATATAGAACCTAGGAATTGAAATATATTATTTCCATTCCCATTACATATATAAAATTATTTATCAAATATAATAATTACTTTTTCAAACTTTGCATTCACATGGATTGACCATCCAACTACAATACCACATGGATTTCATTTAAAATGTCAATTCCTTTGTTTGCCAACACCGGATCAGAAATAGTATTTGAAAATTTCATACTAATAAGAATATTAAACAAATTGTTGCTTGTTACTTGGTAATTTACTGTTATGTTAATACTATTTACTTATTTATTTAATATAATATTTCTGAATCTTTTCTAAATAAGTAAAGGATGTAATTTTTCTAAACTAGTATTTTCTTGAGGTGCTGGTACAAATAATTTTTATTTGTGCTAAAGTTGCAAAAATATAAGTCATTACTTACAGTTTGCCTCTAAAGAAAAATATTAAAAATACATAGCATACCTACCAATGTATTGTAACGATAATAGATCATAAAACAAAATATATGTACAATATATAGCTTTCTAATTATAGAATTAACAAAATATAATATTTAATGTCATAAATTTTAATATTTCCAGGTCTTTAGAAAGTTTCCTCAGGGAAACACCAGTACAGATAAACCAGATTATACCATGTAAAGGTATAGGACTTCTGCACCTCGCTGTGGGCGTAGAGCCCGAGGAGAAGTCCAAAAAATGCACCGAGTTACTCTTGAAGAATGGGGGAGATCCTAACTTATGGTGAGGAAGGCTTTAAATTAATATTTTTTTCAAATAAGCAATATTCCAATTCCCTTAATAAGACCTCATTACACTTAACTTATTTAACTCTACGCTTAACTTATGTTACTTAAATAGTTGATACTGGATAACTAACTTTCGCCCATGAAAGTATTAATTTTATGTTCAAGCTATATAAATAGGTTCGTAAGAACAATGGTGGATCTACTGTTTTTGGCACTGCCCACAACCCTAATTTACTTGTGACATCATGCTAATTTCTTCTCATTATCCCTTAAATACATCTCACTTTAAAATCTATAAAATCCTCATATACTTTTCAGCAATGACGATGGAGTAACACCAGTGCACATCGCAGCCATATGGGGCCGAGTGGAGAACTTGAAGCTCCTGATAGGCTGCGGTGGTGACCCCTCGCAGCAGGACCTGGATGGTCACTCAGCATTCGAGTATGCTACTAGAGAGGAACAATGGGAAGTGTTTGACTATCTACATAATGTTGTAGACCAAACTGACGATGCACCAAACAACAGATGCGCTTATACTTTAGATTTAGGTAAGTTTTTTGTCAGGAAAAATGGCTAATTTTAGCATCTTAATTTATTAAAATAGTTTAAATAACAACCTTGTCTGAATCCAATTTGTTACGATTACACAACCTGTTTGACTAGCTTTTTTAGTGCAACATAAAAAATCTGAAAACTTACTGATGTTAAATCTCTATTTTCTAGACTATCTATTTATGTTAAAATTATTATTTTACAGAAAGAGTATTATTGACAACAGACGAAATAGTCGCTGAATACGGACCTATTGTTGACGAGAACACACAGGAAAATGTTCCAAGTGTTCGCAAATCGGAACTCATCAGCGACTGGTGCGAAAGAAACAGTTTAGTTATTAATAAGCTGTACCCCACAATAATAAACGACACTTATCTCTTAGATAACGAATCAGCTCCATGGAAAAGTACCTGTTTAGACTTTACGGACAATATCACACTCGATCTCACCAAAGATAGGATCTCGAGCGACGCTAACACTAGCTTTAAATCTTGTATGTCCAAGAAATTATCTGACGTACAAATAAGTGGTATACAACGGTTAGAGTTCACTTCAGACGACACAAGGCAATCCAGCGAGCCTTCGAATGTTATGAACCAACGGATCAGTGTGTATGAGAACTTCTCACTGCCCGGGTCACCAAATAACATCACACATAGAAATTACAATACAAAGAGTAGTTTGAAAAAACAAAAGAATAAAAATGCCAAATGTAATGGAAGTAGTTTGATCTCAAATGATTGTTCTCAAGAGTTGGACAAGGTGTTGGCAGTTGTTCAGAATAAGACTAACGAGTGGTTGTGTACAAGTAAGGGGGAAGGGGGGAATACTAGGAGATCATCGGCTAGTAGTGGTGTAAGCAGCAACTATTCGGGAGGGAGTATCGTGTTAGCTAATGTACATGAAGATTATAAATATGAGGACAAAGAGGAAGATGTGGTGTTGATTGAGAGAAGGTTGCTGGTCTCGCCTATTGTGTAAGTATCTTTATTTCTACTTGACTTCTTTCCTTTTTAATTAATTATCCACTCGCCTATCTCCGTCTTTTACATAAGTATATCTGTATACCTATCATAAACGTTCATAAACAAAAAAGTACTGCATAGATTTCGGTGTTTGGCACACACATTAAAGGCTCCAGCAGACCGGATGCGTATGCGTAACCACGCGCGTAGTCACGCGCGTAGTTACGGCGTAACCATGAGTTGTAATGTATGGAAATGTATGAGACAGGCCACACCGCTTGCGTAACGTAGACACGCGCGTCGTTACGCAAGCGGTGTGGCCTGTCTCATACATTTCCATACATTACAACTCATGGTTACGCCGTAACTACGCGCGTGACTACGCGCGTGGTTACGCATACGCATCCGGTCTGCTCGAGCCTTAAATAATATCTAGATATTTTTATTTTTGTATTTGGACCGGTACAAACGAATTTGTCGGAATCATGCTATGAAAAGGTAAAATCTCTGACCACTCCTCTGTAAAACACTATTGATTTCTGTTTAAAATAATTGTGTACGTGTAATTATTACGAATCATTACCACAGTGTCTAGACATCAGTGGTTATTTACTTTATGAGACATCACTAATAATAGTAAAATCTATGTCATTAGACAATCTAGTTCATTAACGATAAGCTATATTTATTTAATCAGGTATTAGGTACTCATTAGTCATTAAAATGCAGTATAAATGATAACTGCATTATTTATTTACTACATTCACAATTCTGCATCTAAATTACCAAATGCATTTACGCTCTTTATTTAACATCCTTCTATCCTGCCAATTTCATCTAAAACTAATCAGCATTTTTACCGTGATTTCATAATAAACTAACTCCCTATCAATTAATAAAAGTACTAGGCAAACATAAACAATGAGTGGTTATCGCAGGCTTCCAGTTTGCGAAGGCGCGGAATACATCAGTCCGGATCAGACCATTCTATCAGTAGCTTCATCATTGCCTGCATCTGTTCAATACGATGACAATACTCTCAGAGCTGAGCTGCTAAGACTTGGGTACACACCAGGACCAATACAGGATACAACTAGAAACTTGTATCTGAAGAAATTGCAGGCTTTGAAGAAAAAACCCAAAGATGATATTGATGCCTTGAATAGGAGTCTTAAGGCTTTGAACATTAATCAGCAGAAAAAAAGTAAGTACACATTTATTTGAGTAACTTATTTTTATTTTGTTCAATAGAATAGAATCATACTTTTTGCAAGGAAGGTAAATGAATTCATATTGAAACTTCTTCATGATAACTACAAAATTCAAAAAGTTAATATTTTTGATAATTGATGACAGAAGTAACGTCATGTCAATGAATCTAATATGATGACGATATTTTATATTTTTACTAGAATTTTGATATAATATTTTATTTTCTACAATGGTTGTGAAATTAATAAAATTGCCAAGTAAAGCTGGGCTTAAATTATTCTTAGACAAAGGTTACAAGTTTTTTAGTATTTTCTTTGTTTTGATCGTAATTTTAACTGTGATCACAAGTATCTTTCATTTTCACTTTTATTTAAAAATTAAACATATTTCATCTACATGCAAAAATGAGAAACATAATGCATAGTATGTATCAGCTTCGTTAAAATTAAATAAACTAAAATCTATTTCCAGCCTACAGCATAGAAATAGAGAAATCGCTAAGAAATGCGGACTGGATGAACGATCTCACTCCTTACATAGAGTTAGAAAACAGAGCGCGCGCCAATTTCGGTGACAATACAAAAAAATGGCGCGAAGGTACCGCGAAGACTTCGTTCACGTACCTACTGTTGGACCCGCGAATGACTGACAATCTGCCTGCGAAGGCGGGAAAACAGAACAAACATGTATCCTGGGTCACGTTTATCAACTCCATATTTTACGTCGGGAAAGGTAAGACCACACTTTATTATTATAAAGTATTAAATTACAAGGTTTTTTTGCCCGCGACTTCTTTCCGCTGCTGGGTAAAAAGTCTATCACGGTACAGCCTATCTTCATTCCGAATTTAGTCTCAATCGGTTCAATTTTAGCGTCTAAGCATAACAAACAAATAGATACTAAAAACACTTCCGCATTTATAATTTCAGTGAAGGATGGCTTTATCAGTATTTATCACTATTGGTTTGAAATATAAATTACTACTTTACGTTATCTTTGAGTGATGTGATAGTGGGTACTTTAGTTTTAGCTCTTGAGAGCATAATCATCTATGTATTTAGTTCTCATATTTATAATTATTAATGTTTCCGACACTATTATTGTTATTGATTGTCAAAAGCTACAGGTTTTCTGATACTTTTTAAAATAAACTTTAATATTCTCGTCACATTTCAGGAAAGCGCTCACGACCCTACTCACACTTATACCAAGCACTAACTCTATGGAATAAAGACTTCAAAACATCCAAAGACAAGAAGGTCCAACATATCCTAGACATTTGGTCTGACAAAGTAGGTGTCGTATGTCTGCACATATTTCAGAACGTCATACCGGCCGAGGCGTACACATATGAAGCGGCGATGATAGATGCTCTTGGAGTAAACAGCTTAAATAATCTTAAAGTTGGGAATTATTATGGTGTTGTAGCATCCTGGCCGCTAAAAGAACGAAGAATGCTAGGCCTATACCTTCTCTATAAAGCAATGCTCATATTCTTCAGCGAAGGAGAACGACAACTCAGACCAGATGATTTAGACTGAAGTAGGTACACCTACAATATTTTTACATTGGTTGTGAAATTCTTGCGTTAAATTAAATGAACTTTGACAGTATTTATTTGCGGAGTTAACTAAATTTTTTATGTAAATGTTTGTATTTTTAAGTGCACCGTAGTGTGTAAGCTTTAATGTTAATGTATTTACCACAGTTGTGTTTTTATACTGTTACAAATCAGACACCAAAGAGTTTTACATGAATTAATGGAGCTAACAGTCTTACTACTGTTTTTGCACGTGAGATTTTTTGAGATTATAATTTAATGAAATACATTTCAAAACGAAGCATATCGTTCTCTTTTAAAATAATAAATGTAGTTATAATCATCGGCAAGGATATTGAGCCCTAACCTTCACGCGCAGGTGCAGAAGGGATTTATTGGTTTATTGCCATAAGTGTACAGTGCGCAAAGCGATCCCCACTCTTCCGCCGAGAGCTCATTATCCGTGCCGATAACTATATTACACTATTTATTAAACAATAATAACTAGCTGTTGGCTCCTCTACAAAGATAATACAATAGTTACGTAAAATGTAGCCTACTGCCACTCAAGCCGTCGCCACTGACGTTTTTATGGTTTCACATAAATTATTATAACACATTTCGCATAATATTAGATTTACATCAGTAATCAGTATTTTGAATAATTTATTCGACATTATAAGTAGCTTTAACTTATTTATAACTTGTGCATTATTTAAGTTACCACTGCACGGAACATCTCACATTGTTTTACTTTAAAATTAAGCTGCACTTTTATTGCCTGTAATTGTACCTGTATAAATAAGTAATTTTAATGTATTTTTAGATTTTTTAGTCCTATACTCTGTTCCTAGTCATTAATACAGTAACGTGTAAGCATAATGTATTAATCATGACAATAAGCTCTTTAACATTAATTTTACTAACACTTTAAGCAGGAAATAAAACACATTTTTTTAAGAAATAATTTATCTTTATTATTCCTTTTTTCAACGTCTCGAATTCTTTTCTAAGTAAAATCAAACTTGGCTTTAGTTACATCAAAAAAATACACAAATGTTCATTTATATATATTGATACATTATAAATACAATGATCAAGTGTAATACCAAGTTGCGATTGGTACACAATGAATGAAAGCGTAATAATATCCGTGGTTGAACGGGGTTCGAAACGAAACATCGATCAGTCTATGCGTCCGAGGACAATGCACCGAGCGCTGCGAGGCACGTCAGCTCCTGCCGGCCATGCCCGCCTGGTACCTGACACGGTACCAAACACTAACTTCCTGCTCATATTTACTATACGGTGCATCGCATGCCCCACTCAATTTGCTAAATTATCGCATCTCTGTTAAAATCCTATATTTGCTACACCGCATCGCATTGCGACACCGCACTGCTACAAGCCTTAACTGAATACTTGAGCAGTGATACTGAGTTCATGAGACTTCATGGCTAGTTAATCATGATTACGCTGTAATATCTCAAAATAGAAGTAATCATAACTGATTATTACTATTTTGTTATCTTTAATAGTACTTGTTAGCCGGCCCACACATCAGAACACCTAGTGCTCATGTACTTTCAGGTAAAACTTTCACATTCTTACATTTAACGAGTCAGTATGCAATTAAGATAATATTCATTAAAAAATCCAATTCACATTTTTATGGCTTATATACTTAATGACATTAACAGAATTCTTGTTCCAACATTTTTTTCCTACTGATATACTGAAACCAAATTAGTTGATTATGATTAATTTGCAATTTGCTTCTTCCTCTCATCTAAATATTAATCACTCTTATTTTAATCAACAATCACATTGATGAATCATAATCAACCGAACAATTAGATTCTGATAAAGTTAAGTAGATATTTGCTCAGAAGCCACAGTATACAACAAGAGATAGAAAGTCACTGGGTATCCAATATTCATTGCAGACTTGTTTTATTTGGTTATACCATACAAACATTGGTATTTAGGCCCCGCATTTTCTACAAAACATTGTTCTTGTTAATTTAATATGAAACAGGTACGCGCGTACATTTACTAAAATGTCATGAAAATAATACCATATCACTACAATACAATAATATGTTGAATGTAATTGTCTAAATCTTGTGTTACAAATGTCTCTAGGAAGGTGAAATGCCGACAGAAGTGCCGCGACTCGCGCGCGCCGGCTGAACAGTTACAAATTAAATAACAAACGCCTCAGTACATATTCAATACAAAATAGATGCATCAACACAATAAGAGTTCCCCACGTTAACCGATTGGAAGACTACGAAACAATAGCTTACATTCCCGTTGAGTCAATCTAATAGGAAGTCAATGGTATGTTAAATGCATGGAAATAATATTGTCGTCGAACACAGGAGAATGCCACTCTTATCTATTGTGCAGTACAGAAACCCTAATCTCTTGTAACTGAGAAATATCGGACTATGAGATTTTAATATTTATGATTAAAAGCCTGACATACATACACGCACAGCGATGTTGAAACACTCGACGAATCTATAGGATGCTCTCTACGTTATATAATAATAAGTCATTGTTCACTATATCGAGACAGAGTACGATTTGTGCACGCTACGACTCATATTGTAATGATCACATTGACGCCTTTAAACTTACACTAGATTACTTAAAACTTAACTAATATTATACTTTAAATCTAGATACGCTCGCTTTCGTTTTGTGGAATGCAGATATCATAAATAAAGATCTTACTAGGCTGTATTCGCAATGATATAAATTTTAGACACGGGGCTTCAAACTTCAGTACAATGCCCAGAGGGAGAATCGGAAAATTCGATGTTTATATTACATAACCCTTATGGAACACTAACAATCGTAGGGTACTTTACACATAACACTAATATGTACAAAACTAGTTTGTGCTTCCACTAGTAACGTATGAAACGTGGCGTACGGGGGCAGGTCCGCGCCGCCCGCAGCCCACAACATCCTTCGACGAGTCCAACATAACACAACACTCTTCAACTATAAAAGGTAACTATCGGTCCGGACACATTCTATAACATTCAAAGCGCACATCACATACACATTTGTGGGTTATGCGAGATCACAGTGTTTAAATTATGGCTACTGGCATAGAGATACAGTCCGCGGTACGTCCGCGGCGTCTACGCGCGGCGGTCTCGCGGCGGCTCGGGGCCCGCGGGGCGTCATGGCGGCTCTCATTTGGGCGGCGTCGGGAACGAGTTGACTACGGCCTGCGTGCTGGCCAGCACGGCCGCCGCTGCAAAACATAATCTTCCATTACTGTCTCTGACATAGCGCCTCGACTATCATCTCTCTACGGATAGCTAGGGCCGGGCGGGGCTGGCCCGCTCGTCCGTCCCGTGCTATCGGGCCCCTGCAACCAAGCACATGACATTATTAGCGACCGCAGTCGGTCGCTCGGCCGAGGGGTGTAGAGTGGACGTAATCGTTTCGGTTCGATTAGAAAGCAAGTTAGTTATGAAGCAGAGCTTGAGTGAGTGTGTGACATACCGGGGTAGGGCGGCGGGTAGAGCGGGTAGCCGAGGCCGACGTGCGTGTGGTGGTGCGTGTGCACGTGGCGCT
Source organism: Helicoverpa zea x Helicoverpa armigera (assembly GCA_033682625.1). Lineage (NCBI taxonomy): Eukaryota > Metazoa > Arthropoda > Insecta > Lepidoptera > Noctuidae > Helicoverpa > Helicoverpa zea x Helicoverpa armigera. Next base: position 8,028,781 of record JAWIIS010000011.1, read on the forward strand.
GCGGCGGCGGCGAGCGCGGCGAGCGCGGCGGCGGCGCGGGCTCCTTCGGCGCCTCCGCGCGGGGCTTGCTCTGCGGGGACTTCGCGTGCTCCTGCAAACATGTATCCTTCAGTACTCTCTCTGTAAAGATTCTAAGCTAACATGAAGGACTACTTAAAGAACTTTCTATAGGGTAAATCGACACACAACATCTAAAGACGACAAAAATGAGATATGATGATTAGATAGTGTAACAGAGTAGGTTATCTCCACAGATGTTTCCCCAAAAACACAAGTCCAATTCATAAGTCGACATGACAAATGAATTGACCAACATACCTGCAACTCATGTATCTTATGAGGAGCGCCTCCGTACGCGAAGTTGGGCGGGTGCTGCGCCCCCGGGCCGGCGACGCCCGGCATGAGGTCGAGCTTGGCGCCGGCGGGGCGGGACAGGTCCTCGGGCGCGTGGTAGCGGGGGACGCTCCAGCCGCCGCCGAAGCCGCTCACCAGCATGGGGCTGAGCGGCGCGCGGTACATGGGGTCGAAGGGCAGCGCGCCGTAGTGCCCCGGCTGCATGTACGGCGGCAGGTAGTACTGCGACGTCGGCGGCGGCGGCGGGCCTTGCGTCTCTGTTGTCGGCTTCTGACCTTCTTGCTTAACCTGCAATATCAGAAGGAATTTTACATTTTTGTGGCCTACAAGTTTGTGTCTAGCTAGAGCGTTAGCTCTGCATTTCGATCCAAACTACGTAGTGGCAATCGAGAGTTAGTGACTTTGTGAATTCGATTCCACCTTTTGCAGTTTGGCGTGAACTCATTTGGCGTAAGTTGTCAAGTTCATTAAAAACGACAGTGAGTACATTTGTTTCTTAAACTGCTTGAGATGAAATTTGGCATAAAGATAGACTGATAGACTATTTTTACATAGTTCCTTCCATCTTCGCATGTACATTGTAAAAGTTTGCTATCGGCTCTAACCTTAGGGTATCGGTCCCTGCCATAGGGTGGGTAGTGCTGATCAGGCGGCAAAGGCTCCGTCTAAAATTAGGTAATGTTAGCAGGAAGCCGATCCCCAACCACGTTGGGAACTGTCTAGCCTGACGGTAGTGTTCACTTTATGATACCAGGGTTACCAGCTAGTAAGACAAAAAGGCAGGAAATATTTCGTCCATCTTTATTCAATTTGAACCTTTTTTTTTTAGCGACGTTAAAAATCATCAAATGACCCCTCCCGCTGTGGGTTAGCAGCGGTGAGGGAGTATCAGACTCTCACTGACTAAAAACCGTCGTGTTCCGTCGTAGGCCTTTTATGTACAAGGGCCGCGGTATCTCTTTCGAACAACCCGCAGCCCCGGCAGGCACTGGCCCTACTAGGCCCCGCTGTTTAATTTGAAACTGGCAACCCTGTGACCATAGTGTCAATGTGAAGCATTAGTTACCTTGACCTCCTCTTTGGGCTTATCGTCCTTGTCTTTGGGGGGCTGCTTGTGCGCGGGCTGCGGCGGGGGGCGGCTCCCCGGCCCCGCGGGCCCGCTGGCCCCCGCCGCCATCCCGGGGGGCTTCGACTCGTTGCCCCCTTCTTTTCTTCTTTGATCAAAATTCATGTAGTATCTGAAATGTAATGACATGTCAATTATATTTTTTTTGGGACAAAGTTTGAGGTTTTAAAATAGCCTCCTCGATTCAATACTAATTCTAATGATAGTGAGACCCTAAATCTATGCCAATAACAGGTACATGTTTTGGTATAGACTAATTGCTCAGACGTGCACGTACCTACTGTAATTTGCCGCATAAAACCTTAAATACAAAAATAAACCCACCTTCTCAATTCCTCGTCTCTCCCAAGCGGAGGCCTTTGGAAGGCATAAGGGCCCATCTGCGCCTTCATTTCAATGCTTTCCTTCAATATCTGATGGTTATCATTCGGCCGCGCCGGATTCTCTTTGCCATCAGGGGGTCGCTGTTGCTTACTCTTGTCTAACGGACTAGGGGTGGTTTTCGAACGGTCACTGTCTTTGCTCTTGTCTTCTAAGGGCGGTCCTGGTGGAGGCCCACCGGGCTCCACGTTGTAAGGGAAGTTTGGAACGTAATTGTAAGGGTAAAAGTGCTGTGGTAACACTTTTTGAGGTCCGTTGTCTGGCTTGCCGTCCTGGAAAGAATTAGATAACAATTAAGTATAAATTCACAAAATAGAAGAATACGGTTGGATTTCAGCAATTGGAATTATGAGACTTACTTTGAGGTCACCCTTAGGGTCGCCTTTGGAGAGATCCTCCTTGCCTTTGTCGGAAGACTGAGGAAGCACAGGGGGAGGATGTGAGGGAGGCATGTACGACGGCTGCCCGTAGAACTGGAATTATCAGAAAATATAACATGAATAAGTGGGACAACATGATCGAATAATCTTCCTCTGAAATTGGTGAATTGGTGAATCTAGTTACAATCTACAATAAGGCAATTTACAAAAAGTTTTAATGTGTATTTTTTTCTATTTACAAATAACTTTTTACAATAACTTAATAATAAATATATATACAGCATACCACTAACTTATTACCTAATATATACACTTACTATAAATAAAAATATTTAAAAAATTGCATCAAAAAACTCCTCATCGCTGCCCACCGGGAGTGTACCCAAGAGGCTGGCAGCATTGCCACGTTGGATGGCAATGCTTACTTTTTGGCCAAAATAAAAACCAGCCCTTGGGTCACCTGAAGTGTCAGCGACTTGCTTAGCGATATCCTTATATAGGAGAATATTTACAAAAATAGTTTTGATTCCTCAAAGATTTGCTAAAAACATAGTTACTGTAGCTTCGCCTTGTTATGGAACTTAGAGGCGTTTCAATTTAGCAGTTCGTATTTAAAATGCAGTTACAAAGTTCAGAAAGCTAAGTTACCTGATGGTAGACCGGGAAGGGCCTGTGCGCAGGGTCGTCGGGAGGCGCGTCGGGCGGCGCGGCGTCGTCCGATATGTCGGAGTAGGCCGGCGACCGCACGCCCGGCGTCGGCGAGCGACGGGCGCGCTTCTTGCCGGGAGACTCCTCCGCGGGAGACTCCGTGGATTTGCGCTCCTCCGCCATCAGAGCTGACCGAGGCTTCACCTGTAATGGACCAACTTATGAATGTTTGCTTTAAATCAGTTTGGAAACGGTCACTGAACGATAATGACCATTACTCATAAAAAAACATAAGCCTTCTTGGCAGTCGGTCAGCGAAAAGATCTTTTATGATTTCAGTTGTAGCAATTGCTTACCTTAAACTGTGTAGGTTGTAACGTAGGCAGTGCGTCAGGCGGCGTGGCTGGTGGCTGCGGTGGCGTCTGCGGCCGATCCACCACGGGCGGAGGCTCAGACGCCGTTATGAACTCCTCAGCGAACCGAGGCTGCTGCGGAGACTCCGCTTCCACTTCTGGCTTCTCGGGGGACTTCTCCGGTGACTTGTCAACCTTCGCTTCAGGCGATTTGGCTGGCGTGGGAGACTTCACCGGAGTGGCGGGCGTGGCCGGTGCGGATGGCGGTCGTGCCGGTGACGCCGGCTCAGCTGCCGGCTCCTCTTGTTCGGAGCTAGAGCCGTCCTTGTCGTCATCGTCGGGCGAGCCGTGCGCATGTGACCGGTGATATTTGAGGCCATTCGCATGCTTGTACTTCTTCGAACAATTCGGCTCTGGACATTCAAGGAGGACGGGATCAGGGGGAGGGGAAGACGGTGTGGGAGGCGGACGTTTAGCTTTCGGCGTTGGAGGTCTTTCCTCAGCTTCCGAAGTACGTTTTCTTTTGGAGTCAGGTCTTGGCGGCGTGAACGGCGTAGGAGAAGGCAATGCTCTCCGTCCCTTCGCGCCACCATTCCGTAGCTTGCTGTGTACCGATGACCGCGTCTCGGTAAAGTTTGTCATGTCGGTCGGCGCTGCGCCGCGGCCGCGTTTCGCTCGACCTTTAGGCGTCCGTGCATCCAACTCCTCCGTTGGGGAGTCACAAAACCTATGGAAATTAATACGAATCTTAATATGGCATTTAACCCTACGTCGACCACTTCGCCGAACTTGTGGAAACCTATGAATATCAATGGCGTCGTTATTTATGAAAAGATATTCCTGGTGTTTCTCAATTCAGAAATTTCTGGTCACGTCTTTGTGACTCATTTTAGAGATACGTGCCTGAGCTCGTCCATTACACAGTGTTTGTAACAGATTGAGGCACTTCTCGTGTGCTTGCGACGCGTTATTCCCGCCGGCATTAGTATTCCCTGTTCGTGTACATAAGAGTTAGAACGCACAGTCGCATAAATACTAACCGCGGTGGCGCCCAGTCGTGTCGCGTGCAGTCCAGTAACGTTCCTACGTAAGTCTTCCCTCGCCACGTCACATTCACTACTAGTACACCTGTAACAATATCACGGAACGATAAAATATGGCTTCTTGTATACTTGTTCCGCGGAACGTGTAATGGGATTAGTTTTAAACTGTGTAAGAAGATACGGCTTTAACGAAATTGGTGCAGTGAAGTTATCGGCGGCGACGGCAGCCTCGGATCCAATTTGTCACGCGGGAGCACTCATTTGCATATTGGGGATGCAGGAGCGCGGCCGACGTGACTCCGCCGCGCCGCGCCCTGTCGCACGTTACCTCGCTCGCTTATCGCGCTCGCCTCACAACTTATGCTAATTTAATTAATCAATTTCACCCCTCTATCCGCGACACTTTTTCGCCTTTAAAGGACATTCCTGTAGCACAATTTTACTGCACATAAACCTGAGGTTCATTGTGAATTTATAATGTCACCTACCGCATTTAGGACCTTATTGTAATTCAGAGCGATTTAATCTTCTCTTTGTCCTCAAAATGTTTTTCGTAAACAAGAGTAACAAATTGAGATAAAAGTGAGAGCCCCGGACAATCCCTTTTTAATCCCTGGCGAGCTTTTTCGTTGACTCGATTTTATGTAGCGGTCTCGTTGAATTGTAAATAAGTATAGCTTTTAAAATGCCAAAATAGTATAATGAGATTTTGTGGAAAGTACACGAGAATACGTGATATTTTTGTGTGTTGGTTTTCACTATTTGGATTTAGTTTTATTATTGTAAGTAGGTTCCATTAGAGCGGTGCGCCATATTTCTCTGGTGCCAACAACAATTTCATAGTGCCGGAGTATCCGCACAGTGCGCGTCTCATAAGTTATGATCTCACACACTACTAACATTGTTTGCAGCATATTAATACATTTTTATAGCCTGGCCGCGCGCGCTGCACGAATTTATGATCTACACTGAAGAAGTTTACATTACTCTACTGACGGAGACACATGATAAACATACACAACTACATACCTACGTTAAACATAGTAAACAACTATCACACTACATAGGTAGCTCGCTCTCAATAAATTTGGTAAGGGCTGACGCAAACATTTTGCATTTGTGGCAAATATTTTAATTTGCGGAGCGCACAATGGCATTGTTATTAAATGACTGTGAAATCTGATTTATGGTCGTAGTCGTAATACTCTGGTGAACTCTTTCAGGCTCGGCCACACACACACACGCTGCGCGGCTGCCCTGAAGCGGCCATTTTTGTGTAGGATTACGTGATAACTAAATTGGCCGCACAATTTTGGTCATGGCGATTATGGCCTCGATCCGTTGGTCGCCGCTATACATAGTGCGTGTATTGTGAAAGCCTAAAATACTTTATTGCTACTATTAATTTCATCGTACAAATAGAGTAGAGCCATTTAAATAATAATCTTATTGATCTCCAGTCATCTAATCAAAGATAAGCAAAGTTGTTTACCGAAAATGTTGTATCTATTAATAAAATGTCCATTTACAAAATAAACAATGACATAACAGATTCACGTTATTTGTATTCCATGTTTATTATAATAATATTATCCCAAATAAATTGAGAGCGAGCTTCAAAAATAAAGTTGTCTCGTGGAATAACAAAATGTAAATCTGTAACAAGATTGATAAGTGACCCGTATAATGTGGGTACAAGTCCTTCGTAAGTCATAGTTATTATTTATTGTTCCACAAAACAATGAACACATAAAGCATTTCTCTATAAGCCATTAGCATAAAATGATGGAGTTATTGTAACAAGGAGACGTGTTCTGTGACTAATGAGACAATGGCCGCGATCATTAGTTTATTATTGAACCGCTGTGCCACCACTTTGTCTACCGTTATTTATGTTTCAAATATCGTGTTTGCTTTCTATTGTGAACGTGTAAATCACTTTATAACGTTCCAACGTTACGTGTACGCATATTAATTTTTAGCATAAAAAACAATGTGTACCTACGCTACTGTGAATAAAACACAGCCATAAAGCAAGAACAAACACGGAAACCATAGTACGCCAACTAATAAAACGAATACCAGGTTGTCAGAAATATTTAAAAAGTAGCTCGGAGCCCCGAACAGATGGTGCTCGCAACTTCCTAGAGGAAATCGTTGGGCGCGCTCCGCACTTTTATTATTTAGGGGTGAAATCCCCTTGTAAATTGTTAATACGGCCGACCGGTCACGGAAAAGTTAAATTAGAGATCGTGGGTCCACTGTTTGGCAGCGTGTAATCGTTTCGATTTGTTGGAACGTCACTAATGGCTCAACCGCGTGTTGTCGGTGCCTACCTACTTGTTACGCTGTTAACGACGGGGGGACGTCTGAAGTTAAAATAGCTTGTACATCAATATTTCTGTCATAATACGCGAAAGTAACGTGTTCCTGCACGCGATGACAGCCTGTGTCCTATTGTGGCTAGTGTTTTGTTACACACAATGGGCCAAAAACTAGACGTAGTTATCCCGTTATTTCTGAACTAGCTGTCCCCCGTGGTTTTCTCGTGTCATTACCTATTTAGATAGAAATAGCTTACACGTTATATGTGTTATTCTGTGATTGAGGATTCATCAAATTCTGTTAAGCAGCTTTTGCGTAAAAGAATTACATATGTCTAAATAAACTTTCAGTTTTTAAAAATGACTACTTTTTATTGTAGATGTCATTTAATTCGCCTATTGTTATTAATATCTTTCCCTACTTACATCCTATTTATAAATATTCATAGTATAATTACAGCAGTCTACATTTCATCCGCATATTAGCGTGCAATCTTTTGATTAAGTCCCTGATCATTTTAGCAGGAAAGCAGCGAGCTGAAATAGGTTCATTTAGGTGGTGCTAATTACACCTCGGCCGCGGTAATCAACAGCCTAATAGTTGTCGTGCCCTCACCCCCACTTTGCCCGGCCCGCTTTGTTTCCGACACCCCTCGCTAACTTCCTCGCTCACAAATCTCTACCTACGTCAATATTTGAATAAGTCGCACTCACAAAGTTAATCTCAAACTTGGAGATTAAACTCTATACAGTGAGATTTGGCCACGCAATTTTTAATATCGCGTGCCTTGTAAGCATACAATTAATAAAAAACCCAAAACTTGATTGTTTTGTTTTTTCACCTCCAGCATTCTTTTGTTGACTAAATCGATTGAGTTAATAACACAAAATAGTTGAGTGGGCGTCGGGCACGAGGGCCGGCCGGGCACACGGCGCGTTGCTCCGAGCACGGCACTAATCAGGCTTGCCCATTGTTTCCCACTCCGAGACAAACAAAGTTCCGGCGATTTCATTTACATCCATTCAATGGTGCCGACCTGGCAAACTTAACTTTTTCTCTTAAAATGGTAGGTAGCACCACATTTGGAAAGATAAAACCCGTTCAACATGTTCTTCTCGTAAAAAAGTTTCGGATTATTATGTGTCAGATACAAAATGCTTCATAAAAGAGACATAAACCGAAACTCGAAAACGAAGCATAAATATTAAAATACGTTCACTAATTAGTGGAATGGAATGCAACGCGGCGTGTACTGGGTAGCCTCCGCTTAATTGTTAGCACGTACACAGTAGTGGTACGAGAGAGCCTCGTAAACCTGTCTCTGAGGACATTTTTTGAGCGGTAGCCGAGCACCAGATGCCGCTCGATATGACCCGGACTTTTAGACTTATAAGAATTATTTCCTTCACATCCAGAAACCGGGTGACTTAATGAGGAAACTTAATAAAACTCGATTATTTTACACGTGAGCCCGTAATAAAATTATAACGCGGTTGGAGTCGCACAGTAAACAGTATTTAATTTCCGTAAGCTCCTCGGCGCCATTAGCCGAAAATAAATAAGCTTGAAGAGGAAGGGCGTGAATTGCCTCCCCCGCGGCCTCGCTCCCCGCGCGCGTCCATCGCCCGGATAAATTTGGAAAGTGGCAACAGAAGCGAGCAGATGGTGATTTATTATCGTGTTTTATAATAATTACGAGCGGCTACGGGGGGCGGCATTGTGTTGCGTGGTCTGGCCCTCTAATGGCGTTCAGGACGTGTGCTCTCGTATTACTTTGTCCGTTTTATTTTCATCTTAATGATGGACGACCACAACAGATCCCGATGACGAAGAATTAAATTGATACCAAAGTTATATCGGACAGAATTAATACAAACTTTTCAGGCATTCGCAAAATACCCGCGATTTCAATTGAATTTTATTTGGAGAAAGCTATTGAATTACTCCAACTTGAAATTAAATGTCTGAATACCGAAAATAAAATAAGTAATAAATAAAGGATCGCAGTGAGAATTGATTTCATCGCAAACATAATAATAATTTATGTAAATGAGATTACTGGCCGTTTTGGAATTTATTTACTTACCCTAAAGAGTTGCGGGGCATTTTATTACCAGGCGAGCATAAAAGGTGTAAAGGCTCTCGTATCGGTTCGGCAGGGTTATTGAATATTCCGCGATGCTATCTCCGGCTAATAAGCGCCCAGTAATTATGTAGGGAGTCTCATTGACTCCACTGTTTTATGTGCGCCATGAATATTTTAATATTAATAGCCAGTTCGGGATAGTGAGTTAAAATAAATATACAACACTGGGAAAGGAGATGGTTATGGCCGTCATGAAATACGAATGACGACAAGAAAAAACTGTACACTTACAATCGGTAATCGTAATCACTGAGCCAGGTGTCGTAAATAAATTAATATTGCTTCTGAAAGTGGACTTCTTAATTATATGCTTTATGGGAGCTCGTATTATTTATATATTGACGTTAATGACACACTTCGTAGTGTATTTTTTCTAGATAAAAACTCCTTTATAGACTTAAATACCGTATAAAGATTATTTATCCTAATTTTTTTAAGAATATCAAAAAGGCGTGCGTTTTATCAAAATTGAACTCTATACGAAATAATCTTTCAAATATTTAACCATTAACAGGAAACACCGTATCCATATTTATTGCTCGCTTAATATCGGACGTTATTTATTGCCAAACCCTATTTCTCGGAATTCATTATGAATCCTCACAAAACCCCTATTAGATACTGCAGGGCCCATTGCTTTGTATTTACAAATGATAACCCATCGATAGGGGATCATGTTATTTATTAATTATTGTAAAATTCTGCTTAAACGTCTATGACGTCACCCAGGTTATCGTGGTCAGTGAATGACCCAAGATTAAAAAAAGGTTGATCAATAAAAACAACAAAGAATGCCTACAACGGAGTTTACCAGCCAGTGATATGAAATAACTTTATAATTTAAACGTTTGACAACAATCATCAGACCAGACTGATGATAAAAGTCTCTTGATAAAAAATAAATTATCTTCTTGTTAAACTCAGTGGTTCGATAAAAACTAAATCAAACTTCACTTAGCGGAACCCAGAACAGGTAGAAACAGCGTTAGTTAGGTTAGTTCGAAGCAAAAACGTTTGGCTAGTTTTTTTGGCAAATATCTATTGTATCTTTTTGTTGAGAATGTTTTTCGGTGTGAATAGAATTGTAATAATATAATATAGTATGATAGCCATGGTGATGATGTATCGCAAAGCTCGAACAAGTACCAGGCGTGCATAAGCGTGCAGAGTGTATGGGATGGGCGCGCTACGGTGCATTGCGTTCGTGCGCTAGTAACAACTCACCACCTTCCGTCTCGTGCCACACGATGCCCTCCAGCGTGACCGAGGTCCCAGGCTCGCAGGGGCCCAGGCAGTCCGGCTCCGTGATGGTGCCCACAGACGTGCCCACGCAAACTTCTGCAGTTTCCTGTAGACAATACACCATTTTTATTTCTCTAGACACCAATATTCAAAAAATCAAAATAAATGTTTTATTTTCGCTAGTTAAAAGAGAACTTGACTACAATCAATCAAGAGCAATTTAATTATATCAAAACATTAAAGTGAAAACAATTGAATCGGCACAGACAGAACACACAAAGCATAAAATGTAATAATTAAACATTAATTACGAACGTATGTAGCACTCGAAATAATAAATAATAATGTAACCGCAAACATGTTAACATGTTTAAAAACGTTAATTTATTGGCTGTGCACACATATTTGGCGTTTCAGTTTAAACTGCACTAGTATAGGGTTAAAATATCCAATTGTTCGCCGACCGCATTTAATGAAACAGGATATTAAGAGAAATTCCTGCTATCGAATATTAACTGCGAATTAATTAATACGAGTTACTAATTGGCTTCACAAAATGTCGATGATGATTTCAAATAAGGATTTACACTGTGATTCACTATCACAGTGTAAATCCTTATTCGCGATTAGTCTTAAAGCTTCTAACAACGATAAATAAAGGTACAGAATAAAATTCATAAACATTTTAATTATCATGACAGCTTATCACAGTTTGTTTTGCTATTCATTATTATTGTGAAAGCAATTCAAATAACATTGATATCTATAGCACTCTAATCTGCTATTTCGTCGCTATTTAGTGCAAGTCACGTTGTATAATAACATTTAGGAATTTATAATGTTCCTATAATGTTTTGATCTCTTTTGAAGACTCGAAATTGGAAACGACTCATGTCGATAATGATCGTATGTAGTACAAGATCTTTTTCAGTATTTTCCGATACAAAATCCTACATTTACCTCCCACAACGATGTGTCTGTGTGTGGGTACATCTACGTATGTGTGGGTGCGCAATATGTCCGCATTATGTAATCTACGGCTCAATGGTTAAGTACTATAGACAATATAGTTTGATACCGGGAAAGCGGTATGTTTTCAATGCGATATTAAAAGCAGTCCAATTAATTTGATTGGTCAGATTGAATGCAATACGCCGTAAAATATGAATGTCGGATGTAATTTATATTTATTGGTAACACTGGGCTGGGTCATAAGGGTTATTCCACACGATCAGTAGATTATTTTTATTTGTCGTTGAAGTATCATTAATTTCAATTGCTTTATTTTCGATACTGTAATAAAATAAATACAAACAAAATACAAAGAAATTAGAAACCCGTTAACTAAAATAAACGTTGAATTTAAGTAACTAAATACACGAGGGGCTCGGCATTCATTCCCGTTCGTTCACTGAACGGTGAATGGTGAGTGAACGAAGCTTTAATAACACAGTATTGATTCAGACAGCTCTGTTGTATCCTATTTCATAAATCAAAACTTGTTAGTAAAGCGAAAACGCAATGGTTTTAGTTATTAATTTAATTAAATGTGAAATGTTAAGATGAGTAATGTACGGTACATTAGTAGTAACAGTGAAAAAGCTTATGATTTAGGTCGCATGAGGCATTTATTTCAAGTGGAATTCTTTAAAAAATCAAGGCAATTTTTTACTTACAAATCCTGAATTAATATTGTTTTTTACGAAGTAGAAACATTTCCAATTCTCAAACGAAAAGAGTATTTATAATCATTTTTAAATACTGGAGAGAGACATACGTTAAAAAGCAAAATCTAAAAAAGCTATAGTGTCCATGAATACTGGACTACTGACGGACATGTTTTTAAAATACACTCTGCCTCATTAATTATTTTATTTTAAATTATAATTAAGAAGGCTTAAAACAAGATATAAGATAATCTGACATGTTACGAGTTAAGTGTAGTATAATTAATCAATTTGAAATCGAATAGCTCCGCCCAGCGCCGCAGCGTACCCGAGAGTTATTCATTAAAACTTATTGTTCCCGTTATATTAATTTCATACTGTTCGCACAAATTATGTTGAAATTACTTCACAAATGTTACTGTTGACGTAAATACATGTGTAATTAAAATTTTAATGGCTTGTTGGCTCTGGTAATGGTATGTATGGATTAACTATTTAGTTTATATTTGAATGGCACTTTGTCAGTCACAATGACTGCCAATAAAATGCACTGCCAATTATTTCAGTTATAAAAAAAGCTTTTTCTGTATTAGTATGTAGTCGAGTTCTAAGTGCATAACAAATTTTACAACCAACGGAAGAAAATAATCTTCTAAATGCACTCCCAGTTATTATAATTTTTCTCACCATCACCTTGCTCCCCGGAAAATCGTAACGTTTGTCGAGTCGACCGCGGTACCAAGTCGCCGGGATTGCATAAATTCAAAGAGCGTTTACGGCGTAGAACATAATCAAATGAAGCCATTTACATTCAGCGCCCGATATGAGAGCGGTGCGACACCAGCACCCGTCTCTCTCACGCACACGGCTAATGGCATCACAAATTGCGAACTAAAGCACTCCAGCGTTGAATCCGAGAGATGTCGTTCCGAAGAGTACTTTTGGAAAAATAACAAAATTTTATGTGATCTGCTGATATTATAGTCTTGCAATAATCTTTTTGCGTTTCATTTTCTATGATGAAATGTTTCGAATCAATATGCTGCATCCACTACTGAATGTAACGATAAGTTTTTGAAATCTACGAGGTTCAGATAATTCCTATTCAATTCAAAAATCTAAACCAACTAGATAGATAAGTAAATTAAACAAATTCCAGGTATCTAAGGTACTTAGTGGTAGTAAAATTATCTAGCGCCGTAACTAATTCGTGCTAATATAAACCGATCTTCTAAGATGAAGTCATGCCGTCTGAATATCTCAACTGCGACAACAGCAAATAATCGATTAAATCATGCCCACGCGACGCCTATAAATAAAATTAAACGCTTTATTGTTAGTCGATTGACAAATGTGCGATAGTCTTACGCCCACCGAGCGAGCGACGCGGTGGCAATCGAGTGAGTCGAGTTCACTCGACCGCAGCGTGCGACCGCTTGCGCGCCCCAAGACAATACTAGTTTACAGCGCTAATCCTACGAACATATTAATATTTCGACACTCCGTATCGCCATTAAATCCTTTATAGGTGACGGCATGAACGTTACAAGTTGAGAGGGAGGTATTGTGCACGACTCGAAGGGGTCGCCCGGCGAAGTTATGAACACTGGCTCAATGCTCTCCCGCTAGTTGACTGCAAACAAGAGGGGTCCGGATCGACCAGCTGCCGTTTTATCGTGACAAACGAACTCGCATCACGACCAGAAACTTATAAAAAACTTTATTACGGCGACTTGAAATATATTTTTCAATAAATGAGCGCTTCGCACCATTGCAAATGGAACACAAACAACAATCGGAGATGTAACGATGGTGTGGTGCGCCGACAGTGCCGCAAGCCAGTGCAGTAACACACAATAGCGAGTAAATCAATTCACAACTGAGAGGAACAAAAGAGCGTGCCGCGTGTAGAGTGTAATGAGCGCGTCGGTATGCCCCGGGACGATTAAGACACCGGAGGGAGTCGTTTGAAGATCTTCCAACGCGGCTTTATACACTGACACCGAAAAAGAAAGTGTTTCGTTGAGCGTCGCCATCCTATAAGCTTAATGACTTGAAACAAAGCCCCCTTTGGCCTAGTACTGACTTATAACATGATTGTTTCCAAAAGTTGTTACGACTTAGTAGCAGAGCGGTCGACCGTGACAAATCACGACTAAATCTCGCAAACTGGTGAATACTTGGCAACGGATACTTCCACTGAAGCACGGGAAGCGATTCCCAACAGTGTAACCGAATTACAATCCACTAAACCGAGGGAACATACGTCATTAAAATAATTTAGGGAAATGGCACGTTTTAGTGCTCGCGTTTATGGCAGTTTGGTGGATGGGTCGCTCGCGGCGTGCCAGAAGCAATAAATACCGGGGCGGAGCCACCCACCATCTTGTTTATACACCACCTACCCGAGACGGAACATTAATTTTCTGCTATGCGGAATAAGTGACGACAAAGAGTGTTCGTGTCAGCTAATGGCCTAGAACACATCAGTGCTACGACTTATAAGAACTTTGCCAAGAAAAGAAGCTAAAGAAATTACGGATAAGGTTAATTGTACCGAGAACTGCGAAGAAATCTGTAGCGCCTTAACCCTCTTAGTAGAGGAAATTATCATTTAAATGAACTTTCAAAGGTAAAGAAAGCGGTTTGTGAGCACTGGAAATAATTATCATACCGTTTTTCTCGTGTTCCTTTGAAGCGTAGAGCTTCTAATAAATTATGTAAATCGGACGTTGAAATTGTCAGGATATACATTTTGAATTCATAAATATTTCTGTAAAATTCATTCATGCGCATCAAAAACGAATGGTACGCATACGCTTTCTTATTTTTGTAAAATCCCACTCGGTTTCATAACGCAAACGCAAACAAAAAAACGCTTTACACATGCACTTGTACAGTGATTAATTAGCAGTTGTAGACATAAGTATGTACATTAGTTTCTTTTACAAAGTGTTCGCAAGCTTCGTTATAGTAGCACATCAGAAACGGGAACAAGTAATAACAATTAAGGAGCACAATCAGGCGCGGCCGAGGACTGTCCGCGCGATGCGAAGGGTCGTGGCTACCCTACTCAGGGCTGACACTACGTAATTAACTTTGAACAATTCGATTTGATGCGCAACTGTTTCAATATTCCACGCAACCCTCGGTTTGCGAACTTTTTTAATTTATTCATTATTTAAAAAATATTATTATAAGTGCACGTCAACTGGCAACAGCACGTACTTTAATCGACATTTGTAAACAAAATGGAGTCGAATTTACTTTGTGAATGAGTAATGCGAAACAGCAAAACTAATTAAGAGAATCGCTGAAAGGGTTTTAAAGAAATTCATTTGGTAAGAGCTTTCACAAAGAAAATACCTTGGTGGCGTTATGTACATACGTTAATTATTTTGCCACTGAACAAAGGAAGAGGTTTACCCGCAAAACGTACAAACGACGAGAACCACTATAAAAAATATATTGAGCTTATCAAGTTATAATTTTTATAACCAGACAGAGATAATTTAGTAGCATTTCTATAAAATAGCAACAGCCACTTTACTATAAAAATACTTTTTTATAAAAATAATAACTAATTCATTGTAATTAATTCATAATCTGCTAGAATTTTAATTCCCTTTTTTATATGGTAATTCCTAATTTTGATAAATATTGTTAAACTTTTATTTATAAATTAACGCTTACTTATTTATTTCTTCAAATGAATTTAGAAGTATTTTAAATAAGAGGCTTTGAAAGTTATTTTATCTTGATTAAAGAGCCTTATTACAACTTTTTAGTACAAAAAAAAAAAAAAAATACGTTTCACAATTTGACGTTTATTTTTTTTTTATTTGAGCGAAGTTTCGTCGAGTAGGTAAGATACCTACAATAATTAATTATGAAGAGGAAGCAAAGCACATCTAAATTAGTCGAACGAGTATACTTAATTAGGATTTTATGTAAATAGCTTCATATTCTATCGTATACCTAAAGAAACACTATTTAATTAGATAATTAATTCAAAGACTTTTATTTTGAAAATTGCTTATAGCTTTTGTTATAATAAGTACATGATGAAAGACAAGCAATGTATATTGCAGGAATGTCAAACAGAACGAACCAATGAGCAATTAATACCGCGGAGTTCTCAAGGTAGAACACAAAAAGCGTGGATATTTTAAAACCAGACCAGTATAGAAAAACAATCAAATGCCATTCCACGGGCACGCTCTCACTTGGAAATTCGAACGAGATTAATTAAAAATAAAATCTCCCCGTCAACCCCGACAGTGTAATTAAAACAGAAACCGGAATAAATGAAAACGAAATTCAAGTTTCAATTACAATTAACGTTGAAAGATGGGTTTTAATGTACTTTGAGGTCCGTATTTTAGTTTTTACAACTTCTTTAGAAGGTACGGAGCCTCCCTAACGAGCTTTTGAGTAAGAAGGTTGCAATTGGGTTTCACCTCATTATGTCAGTGTTATTTTATTATAGCTCTATGGAAGCTACTAAAATCTCTTTGACAAAGATGAGGTAACACTTGAGGCTACCGGTTAGGAATACCACAGCCTTTTAGAACCTGTTAAAATTATTTAATTAATGTGATGCCTATATGCTTACATATGAGTAATAATCGTGTTTTGTTGGGTAGGCAAACAAAAAGTACCGAAAAAAGTTTTTCTAACAGTTGCCATATTAGTATGACATCAAAGATCGTTACCACACTATAAAGAAAATATGATGTGTCGTTATATAATAGGTAAATAGGTACTCGTAACCATTTCAATAGTATTGATTTAACATTGATTTTAACTGCATATTTGACCTGTCGATGATTGATGGACCTTTTAATCATAAGACCCGTGAACCCCGATTAGGGCAGTGTTTACTTAATTGAAAGTCGGATACTTATCCGAAGTAAGTAGTAGTGAAGCTATGAAGAATACATTGAGATAATGCTCGTATGACAGAACGTGATGTAAGTATCTCTATGTTATAGTTTATATGCAAAGAAACAGCAGAAAGGTAAACAATTAAAATAGTGTTTGTAATATTTTCACCAGTACCGTAGGCGAACTACAACTTGTGAAAACGCGAATACAAACCAAACAAAGATACAATAATAGAATCTTACAAAGCATTGCATTCCTACATATTAATAAAAGAAGTCCTTGAAAATGAGAAATTGCAAAACAAAAGCGCACCTATAGCAAGCTCGTAAATAAATAAACTTTGAGCAAAGAAAATGCAAGGAAAATATTTTTTAATATACCGAGCGGCGCTTTGAAACGCTCTCTTTTATTCAAGGGGGAACTTCCTACCTAAATAGGAATATAAAAGGAGCCATAGATTTTATGAAATACGGAGGCGGTCGCTCCGCCAGTAAATATAGCATTTACAGAACCGGTACACTACCCCACACCCCACCTCGCGTACTTATTGACACCCATAAACTTTTATGACAACTAAATAAGATACGAGACCAATCATTCAACGTCACTATTATGCATCGTGACGTTGGCGTATGCATAAACAAAAATGTTAAACTGACTACCATTCAGACGAAGAGATTTGCATAAATTACCTTTTATGAGATAAATTTAAGTGCAATAAAAATGAAATGCTAATCGAGCCGAGCTCGCTTCTCCTGTTCTCTCAAAACAAAGAGTTTATTCATTACAAAAGACTCAGTAAAAACCTAAGTAGGGTTGTGCAGCGATTCTTGTCGGGAACTGCCACGACTAAAAGAATGCAACTTTGTTCCAAGGCGGCCTTTGTAAATGAGAAGCGAAACGCGTAAAGCCCAGCCTCGGCTTGGCTGGCGGAAGCGCACGATGTGACACGGAATAGCGACACTGACACACGACGAAATTGCATTGAATCTGGAACGCCTTTATCGTTGCCAAAGGGACTTTTATATTTTCCAACCTCCGCGCTTCCATCTATAGCGTCCTTGTATGTATGGAAATGAAATTCACTTGAGTTTAACGCGCTCGCTCTTTGATACATGATCGTGTAGGAAACATTCAGTTCGACGACTTACGCACTTTAAAATCCGTGATCGAATAAATAACTTAGCAAGTTGAATAAAACATCGTATTACGATATTTGTTCAAAAATATATTTTGAATAATTTACATGTAACGGAAGCGCCTAATGAGTTCATAAAACACTAATGTCAATATGTTATGGGCACGAAGTAATCATTTAACACGATTGGAATTAATACTGAGACATAGACATACATCAAGTTTTTAATTCAATATTAAATCAGCGCTCAGTGAATAATACGACCGGTTCTCCAAAAGCAATCAAATAAATTAATAAAATATCACGAGGAATAAAGCAATAAAAAAGAAGGGATCGCGATTTGCTCGCCGCTTATATTTGGAGGTTAATGGTTTATAAAATAATAACTGCGAATGGCTGATTCAGTTTTGTGTACGAAACTAATTGAAGCCCAAATCCAATTATAATATTATATGATTGCGTTGAAGAACTCCATACAATACGATATAGATAATTGAATTCTCCGTTCAATATTATGATAGCGTGGGCTCGAGGCGCACTGCGCACACATTTGTATACAACAGGTTTATTTCTATGATCGTCTTGAATATAAGAAGACGATAAAACAAGAATTGATGGTTAACAATCTCTGTTTACACAATTTACATTTTATTGCTTATAGTCCGCATTGGAGAACAAGCGAACATTTGCGTGTGTGGAACATAAATAAACTCTACGTATATTTTTACTTACGAATCTTAAAGTGAACATTACTCATAGCTACCTTAATTTTGTGTTTCATAATGACTCGTGAAGCTCCACAGTTTCCATGAATAATGTCTCGAAATTGCATGTTATTCAAACACCAATATTTCGCGAATTTCCACAGACGAACGAACAACAAAATAAAAGCATTTGGAAAACATCGTAATTTTCGTTCAAAGCCATTTAATTTAAGCACAGTGGGCTGCGAGAGAGTAATCTGATTTATATCTCTAGGCCGTATTTCTTCTTTATTCGCTCTTTCACACTACCCGACGTAATTTGTTGAAAAACACGCAAATTCAGTTAAGTGTTTCTTTCTATTTACGATGGATGCTGTATATTTGTAGTAAGCATTTTATTTATTCATAAACTTCACTGTGCTAAAGTGGCTTAGTAATGAATATTTAATATTATGTACTTTTGTTTATGATTAAGATGTCTTTTTTGTTGTTTTTATTCATATTTTATTAAGTTTTACTTTTACTTATTTTATTGAGACACATTTGAGTGTAGTATGAACATTACACAATATAAAAAACCCCGCGCAATTTTGTGAATATAATTTAGCACAAAGAACAATACAAACAGTGTAGCGATAGTTTTGCAGTTTATAGGTACAATGTCCGGGGTGGGGTGGGTCGCAAATGTTTGTTATTCACCCTCCTCTTCCCCCGGGGCAACGTAGCGAGCTCTGGGATAGATGACAATTTTGGCAACTGATGTCCCTATTATTATTATAACATGGATCAATTTGGATCAATCAAAGCATAACATGGATCCTCCCTCGCAGTAGTTTGTTAAGCTAGCACATGTTTGAAAATGAATAGGAAACAACAGAGTAATTACAAAATACGTGGGTTGTACAAAAAGAGTACAAGGAGCGCAGTAACGAGTGCAGGTCGACAGAAGAGCTCGGCTCCACTCGGCACGCGGCCGGGCCCGACGACGTGTTATTTATCCCCGTCCAAACGCCCTTTACGAGCACAATATCGGCGCTCGATTTTCATCCCGCCTCGGGGAGAGATAAAAGAAGCTTAACGTCCAACGGCTTTGTGTGCGTGTATCTCACCCGCCGCAAATAAAACTATTAAATTAAATAACGTTACGCAGCCACTCCACACAGTAATCCTTGTATATTATTTAAAAGCGAGAGAACCTCTGTCAAAATTTGCTCTTTTTAAAACACAGTGTAAATATTCATGATCCGCGACTCATATATAAATATTAGTGGAGACACTCGGCACGTTAATGAAACAAGATGCTAGCTCCGTGGGGTGGGGCGAGCCTGGAGCTTAAATTATTCCAGCCGCGTTTCGCTCTTGTCTTTGTGCCGTTGCTATTATTTCAAATTATTTTTAATTGAGTAAAAGCAAGCGAAAAACACAATAACAACCCTCGCGAGTTAATTGCCCTCCCGACAAAGCGTTCTAAAAGCTTTTCGAGACGCTACACTGTAATACAAACGTTAAACTGCATGAAAAAGTGTTTGTGCTTTCGGAATTCTTAAAAATAAAATGGAACGTGAAAATCATAACGCAACAATGGACCGTAATGAAATCTCTTTTTTACGGCTCACGGCTATGTCGGGGCCGAGCAATTTTAACCTCGTTTTCATTGAAATTCACATTTCATCCGAGCAACAAAAGGGTTGGGCTCTTTGCGAAATGTCAATTGTGAGGAGGGTAGGAGCCGGCGATGTTATCCTGGTAGCGGCGGACACATGTACGCGGCCGTGACAAACACAACATCATACGGATGCGTGTGTATACCCACCGGCTGTTCTGAATAATGCATGAGAAGCCAACGAATGCTTTAAAAAGTTAACAAGGTTTTCCGAGCTTTCCTTTGTTCCGCTGCTTACTGTACAAAAACAAATTGCTTCCACTGGAACTCAGTGAAAATTTTGATTTATCTGGTTGCTTCCATACACTTTATGCATATTAAGTAAAAGCTTAAACGTTTTCATCTTCTAAATACCGATTTAAACCGGTTAACAAGCCTGCTTACAAGTTACAAACCACGCCATAATTACAGGTTTAATGCCCTAATTAATATACTAATTGCCTAGCGTTAGCAGACGGAATCGAGAATACAAAAAGTAGCTTAGCTGAATTTAAATTAAAAAAAGCTTTTCAATTTTCTAGCGTAAAATAGTGCGACAATAAGTAACACGGTAACTATTAAGTGTATTGTAGGGGATGAGGGCCTGCGGCTGGTAAAAGTTGTAGTGGAGACCACGGCCCCTGCCCAAGTTACGGATACCTAGCCGATAACAGGATTAACGCGCCCTCCCGTGTTGTTACCGACTAATTCGCACGCAAACTTCCCACACGCCACACTTTCCACACGATAATGTTCTCCTAGTAGTTCGCCTGATATTCACTTATTACTTTCACCGTTCACGTTAATATACTACTCACGGCATTTAATTAATTAGATTCTCTGTTGGCATTAACAACATACATACATTACGCCGTGTTATGAACAAAGCTTATGTTTACAATAACGTATGCTCCATCACATGTGGACGGAACGTGATAATTTGCTCTGTTTGGTCACGGGATTATTGTTGGATTAAATCCTATTGAAATTAGTTCAGTCAAAGCAAACAAAGAGCGATCTATAAAATGTGAACACAGTCCGATAAACATTATTCCATTTAATTGAACTTGTTAGCCTTTAATATTATCAATAAGAGGTTAATTTTATCTCTCGGGTAAAAGTCGTCTTTGTTACGAGGGGGATTCGATCAAAAATAACTTTGATAAAACATTTTACGACGTCTCTACGGATTAATAAATATGTATTTTACATTAGACTTGGGTACTCAAATACATTATTCGTTTATAAGAAGCTATTTTAATATTCGTTGAAATCACAACACCATTAAGTTTATTACTCCCACACCATACTCCGGTTATATTTAACTTTAAACCTGCCTAAGTCAATCAAGAATTTAATTTTGTAATTATGGCAAATAAACTTTTAACAGTTGACGGCGGTCATGAAACATTTACGACAATATAAAATCGTAATGGATTAACTTGATCGCCACAGTCGTCGTTTAACGGCCGACCTGGGGCAACTTCCTCAATAAAATTATTCCCCGTCATCCAAACTAATATTATAAATGCGAAAGTAACTCTGTCTGTCTGTCTGTCTGTCTTTCTGTCTGTCTGTCTTTCTGTCTGTCTGTCTGTCTTTTCTTCACGCCTAAACTACTGAACCGATTTGTGTGAAATTTGGTACAGACATAGTTTGAAACTTGAGAAAGGACATAGGATAGTTTTTATTACAAAAAAAAAATAAAAATAAAATTATTCCGGACATATAGCGCCATCTATTGGTCAAATCAAAAATCTGCTGGTAGTCACTATTCCACGCGAACGAAGTTGCGGGCAAAAGCTAGTCTCCTATATCTTCGGCTTGACGATACAAACTGAGCTCATGAGAAGATAGACTATCAGCATCTATTATATATAGCGCACTGTAATTACTGTCTCGCTAGTCGTAAGTTTTGTCTAGGCATATCTGAAGTGTTAATAGTGTACTTTCGTTTTTATAGGCCTCTTGTCTCGAATACAAATGAAGCATTGGACCTTGCAGGTCAGATTGAAAACACTTCAAACGCTTGTCCTTTCTCTAAAACAACGTTATTATTGAATGAGGTCAAACAAGGACGACAAATGTAACGAAATAGGGTTCTAATCTCATTTTCTTTCTCATATGTGAGCAGATCAAGTTATTCTCGAATGTTTTTGAGAATAAAATAAATATCCAAGTAAATAGGTTAGAGTGCCGTGCCGAGCATGTCGGTAAAACTCACGGTTCTTTGAAATGAAAAAAATGCTTTGAATGATAATGAAATACAGGGTGAATGACGCAGAAAATAAATGTATAATAAAACTTGTGAAGTTTTCTGTTGTAATGACGCGAACACAATGGCTGCTTCGCTTTGAACTTTCTACCTTGTAATCATGTTAGTTCGCGTATGCTGTCAAACATGAAAAGGCTCGATTTCATTGCAAAGGCTCAATGGAGTTTTGGAACAGGTTAATATTTTACAAAGCCACCATAATGTTTTGACGAACCATCCGATCGAATGCTAATGGGATAATCACGACATGTTAACAAAATTACAAATCAAAGGTACAAACAAAGATTCCCACAGAGCGATAATTATCTCAACCCATCGTTTATTGAACGCAATAACATTCGTAACACTACATTAAAGGAAACTTATTAATTATTACAAATAAAACTTGGTCGGCTCGTAATTAAGAGTCCATTTTGTGACAGCCTCTTTAAATTCACTCCACGAGCTCAGAGGGAGGCTCAAAGGCAAAATAATTAAAGCGGAGGGTATAAGAAAATGTCGGGAGGGAGGACATCAAAGGAGAGAATTTACCCTCGGGTAAATAATATAGCAGTCTCGCGCCGGATTTGGGTATTTGCTAAGGTTACAATATACCTGTTGGGTAGCGGTATTGACATGGTTTACCTCAATCCAAATTAATTATTTAATGAACGGAACTAGCGAGGGAGTTGGGGGTAATAGGTACAATTACAGAGCAATAACTCGGGACGTATGCCTCTGGGAGTCAATAAGGTGTCGGACAGCGCCGGCTTCCAAACGTGTGACCTATCTGTTTCGGCTTTATTTATTTTTGATCGCCCTGAAAGGTTTATGAGGAAGTTTCGGGTACACTGGAATTATTTCCGTCCCATTGAGAGTCCCCGAACACTTTTACAGCATATTATTTACTTAGGTACCTACCTACTTAACCTTTTGTCAGTCTGTTCTGTCTAATGTACAAAGTATTTTTGTGAAATCTGCCTTTATAATAAAATAGCTGGGTGTTTTAGCTAAACAAATTGAGCCATTTTCATTAATCACTGCTGCTAGACTGAGAATTTTCTCTTGTATTTATTTATTGTGTCCACCCTTCATAGAGATTTCAAGTTTTTTGTCATCGTTTTAATAGCCTGGAAATCGAGGGTGTCAAAAATAACTATTGTTCTTTTTTTAATGCTCAATGTACAAGTTTTGTATTTAAAGATTCAGTTGTTAATACATACAGTTTTTGCTCATAAGAAGATTAATAGACTCTATCTCGTATTTTGGGGTAAACTCAGTGTAGTTTGTTTGTTTAGCAAAGGTACGTAAATAGATTAAATAATTCTTATTCAAGCAAGATTTACGAAGCAAACACAGGACGTAATGTATGTATAATAGGTATAAACATATAGGGCATAATCCTCTCACACTCGCATAATGACACTCTTGATGGAAGCCCGACATAAGCCGTCATTTTGCCTAATCACCTCCTCACCTTCACTTTTAAAGGTTACTGAAAACACAATTATGCAAAGCCCAATTATAGTTTAATGCCTTTATGAATATTAATATTTGTTTCCAAATATTTTTGTCCATCTATAGTTTTTTACACTTACCTGGACGTAGGCGTAAAATTACCCGAGATTGAAAGAATCTCCAACCCGCAAACTTACCTGGAAAGAATAAGAACTACAATAAAAAGTAATTCATGTTCAGTAATTGATAAACAAAATATTTGTATTCATAAAAGGAAAACTGGTTTGAGTTCCATTCTGAGAATATTTGTTAACATCTTTTCGGTAAATACGTATAAACTCGGCGACAAGACTGGATTTGTTAGACGCGGACTAATTCACAGTACAGGAGTGCTTACAGCATATAATAATCGTAAAATCGCATTACAACGTGAACCTTTACAGCTGCCATTCGGCGCAAATCTGAAAGGAATGAGCTACAGACGGATATTACGAATTCACCAGACGCGCCTCAACTCATAACAAAGTCACTAAACAGTCTTAAATTGTTAAAAATTAACATTCAAATTGGGGGAGCGCTGTTAGTGGAATTAGTACGACTTTCACTCATAAATCGTCTGGAGAGGGTGGCGAGTACGCCGGTTTATTGGCTCCACGTCGACATTCGCCTGCTAATAAATGAAGCAGAAAACTTCTACTTATGTAGTGTGGCTGTTTGTCGAGGGCGGAAGACATCTCCCGCCAACTTATCTAACCGAAAACTGTGTCTACACAGAGCCTCGTAGAGCTCAAACTTCCACGGGAACGCTTTTATAAATCTGCCCGTCCTGCTCACTCGCGCTGCTTGCGAGCGGGATGCAGCGACCGCATTATGGGTTTATGAAATGAGCTCCGTCGCCTCATGTTACCCCGACGAAGAAAATGAAATTATGACCGTAGCCGAGCAAAGAAAGCGGCCATGACATCTCTAATTTTTTCTTGTGCAGCTTTTACGAGCGAACGAGATTCGGAGCAAAATTCTCGAATGAAATTGGAAAATATTTTTGAAATACATAACACTATTTTATTATTTGTAGTTGTGCCGATAAAATGTTAAGATTATTACGTTACTGTAGATTGCCTAGTACAGTTTATTCTGAAGTGGTAGATACATTACGATGCGCTTACTAGAACATGATAGAGGAATTAATGTTAGTGAGTAATCGCATCTCAAACATCAGACAAGGTAATTAGGTTCGATGCGAACGCACAAAGCTGATTAAGCATCAATTCCAATCTAATCAAATTGTGATTAAATCGAGAGAACCCTTTGATGTCACGGGCGTTGAGCGTGGATGGCGCGCGCCAAAATTACTGGCATATGGTCGCGTTGCCCGCAGCTACCCCATGCATAATTTGTATTGCATTAGCTTCCCCAGCTCGGGGCGTTTGTTCATAAGTATTTTAAATCAGGACATGTATTGAAATGCCTGATCATTTATTTAATTTGCTGACGCTTCGTTTACGAGTGTGTTGTTTTGGTTTGATGGTTTAGTTCTCGATATAAATATAACTGCCCACATGCATATTTTTTTCCGGTTTATCTATACGTAGGTAACAGGTTTGTGTTGAAAACATTTTCAGGCATTAACAAGTACCCAGGTATTTATTACTAGTAGATAATTGTTTACTAGTCCATTCAACCGAACTGTTTATGCTGTACTGATAGGTAATTTGGCAATTCAGCGAAATATGATGTAGGTAGTTTCCAAATTGTTGTGTAAATATGTCGCCTCTTGATTTGCGCTAACTAAAACCATTCTAAACCTACCTATATGTAGAGTCAATAATGACAATAGCTACGTCATAATCATGATCATTGTATAATAACTGTTTGCACGTGCTGAAGTTATTAAATCCAAGACATTACAAAAGGTTAACAAATCTACAGTTATAGTAAAACCACAGACAAATTAAAATCGTCTCCTTAAATAGCGAACTTTCCATTAGTTTCCATCCAAAAAATACTAAAGAGTTTACACAAATAAGTTTGGTTTACAACAAATATTAGCATAAAAGCGTGATAATTCTTTCAATCGAGTTTGAGTGTTCAGTAAACAAGTTGAAGCTCAATGTTCCACATTGACTTTTAAACAGAACCTTCACGTGTTACGTGATCATATCTTTAAGACTAGTGCCTCAGCAACTAATGTTTATTTTATCAATTACCACACATTATGTCACGTATGGTCTCGTACACTGCGCTTATCAGTTTAATTCATCGCGCCCTTTATTTTAAAACACGCGAGGCTCCTAATGCTCGCGCGAGAGCGAGACATGGCGGGCTGAGAGCGCGAGCGAGCGAGCACGAAGGGCCAGCGTTTCTCAACATGTCGCGTTTAGCGGTGTTAAGGTTAATAGCGCTATTTGTATAGCGAGAGGAGATGTTATCGGAGGCTGCGGCTGCGACACCGACACGGACGTTTTATTGTCTACATCGACTCAGAATAATTCCCGACAACTAAACGATTTGAATACACTTCGCTTTTAACATGTGTCGTTTCTTCCGTGGTACCTAATGTCTGTGTTAGGTTGTTTTAGCGGTTTAGTTGTAAATCTATATTTTACTTAAACTCTTGTTTGTTTTAATAAATGTTATTGTAGGTTCTTCAGATCTTAAGAAATAAATACAAGCAAGTACTAAAAAGTAAGTGAAAATAATGTGTAATAAAATTAAATAAAGTCACAATTCAACTCTAAAGTGTAAACCGCTGCGCTGGAAACAATGCAGCTCGGAATGCGAATTACCACATTACAATCTAATTGAAAGTCAATCGAGCTGTCCCTTGGTCTGTCATTAAAGCGACTTTGATAATAATTCCTACAAACGCAACCATTTGTCGCTTCATCGTGAATAAATAATAAACTTATTAGAGGTTTTATTTACATGACAGCTACAAACAATACGCGCATACAAATGTAACAAGTATTCAAACTTGTTTACATAAGACGAGATCCGAGCATCATCCATCAAATTTACAAGTAAACAGATGTTTACAAATTATACCACACGGAAGATTTTGTAAACATAGTCTTAAATAAATTGTAGACGTGAAAACGAGAAACAACAAACCAAAAGCTAATTTCAGAACATAACTATTTTTGTTATTGGTTTATACAACAAAAATATGTCGTTATAAGCAACGGTAAGTGTTTATGCTAATACAACAACTTGCTTAAAAGGTAATGACACCACAATTAGGCACTCGAGAAGTGTTATTATCATCGCTCGAACAAGATGAGCTCCGAGGCAAAAAATATCTGTCGACTCAATAGGATGATTGACATTTCTGATGCCTTCAGACAGAGGACCGGTTCGCGGCTACAAAAGCTTTTTGATTGTGGTACAAACATGCACACAACACACAAAGATAAACACGTTGAATACGCAGACATTACTTTATGGTCCTCATTAGTAAGGAAAATGTGGAAAGGCGATGTAGCCATTTGTTTTACTACATTTTGAAGAAAAGACAGATTGCTATACTCAGAACTCAGGACACAAGTCTACTGAGAGCAAATACCTTGGAAATTAAATGTTTGTCTCGTATATTGTATCAGGAAGACAAATAGAACTAGTCTACGTTATATCCGAAACACTCGGGGGATCTTAGAGGCTGTGTAAGTACCATTAAGCCGTCTGTAATACACCAAGTAAGTATTTGCATGAAAACGACAAGATATTTGCATAATGCAAATTACGTTCCGTCTTTATTTGGGCCGCGGACGTTAACTCCACGTCCTTATGTAAATTAGAGGCCCGAGCTTTCCCGATAGCCGTATCTTAAAACTTCTATTGTTTAAAGAGCCCTTCTAAATCAGTTACCGTGTCAATTTTTTTGAGCTACTCCACTCCACAGAACAATTATCTTTTATGCGTAGTTGTCTGCGAACTGGACAAAAAGTAGACATGAATAGAGCGTTAACAAGGCAAAAAGCGTAGTCTATTACAGCGTTTAATAATGCCATTATTAATGCAACCTAACCGGCTTCAAGAAATCGTTCGAAACGGCAGTACAAGACAAGAGCCGAGTGAACAATAACGACGGCACCGCTCATTTTTGTAGTCGCAAAGGAAAACAATAAAACAAAGAGAGCGCAAAAACGACACCGTGCACGCAAGCGGGCTCTCGAAAAATAGCAGCGGCACACACGCGACGCCGCGCCGCGATGCCATCCTCGCCCCACGACCAGTATAAAGCTGCCACACATGCACGAATAAAAAACAGGCAACCGCACACGAGCACAACAGCGTGTAGCTGGAGTCGGCCGCTCAGCTTACCCTCGCACTCGGCGAGGCATTCGTGCGTGAACCCAACTGCCGCGCTGTGTACATACATGGCTACGTACTTATTACCGGTACGTGTGTTGCCCACTGCGGTATCCATTACGCCGAGGAAAAAGCGCGCGAACCAACGGTGTGTGTAATTGATTAACAGTTTGAGAACCTGTTGACGAGCACTGACTGCCGCGCCGCTCAAACATACCCCTCGCCGGAAAGCCTCGTTGAGCGATTTAAAATCTTAATAAATGATAAATTGCATGTCATTTCACTTCCACTTATTAAAATATAGTAAACGACGCGAAACCGCGTTCAAATTACATTCCCACTCAATAACTGTTATTTTTAATGATGGAATTTAATTACACGTTTATTCAATGTTTTATGCGTTTTATTGTTCGACGGAAACAACTTTGAAGTCATAATGCTTGTTTTATACCTCCCCTGGCAAGATTTCAATTAAGTGTTTTATAGCTAGGTTAAAATGCTTCAATAATGACGATGACGTGTAAATCAGCACAAAAGAAATAGCGGTGTATAGGTTATATTCAATGTGATGAGGGGTAATAAAGTCAGCGAATTGTGTGATGTAGTAATAAAAGTGGTCGGAAAGAAAAAGAATAATTTATAACAATAAAATGGTGTGCGGAGATGTCGCGTTCGGGCGCGTCTGCCTCGCTGCCTGCTCCACCCTACATCAATAATTCATGCGACATCGCGCCATTGAGAAAGTGCTCTGTGATCGCCATACTAATTCAACCATTGAATCACTAAAACATTTCTTTGTGATACGCGATTCAATATAATACTTACGCACATAATGACACAATACAATTTATTGTTTGGATTTGTTACTAGAACGAAATATTGCTTCCATCAGTCGAGGGATGTCAATTTCTATAAATGAAATAAGCTCAAACAATCGTACGCTGAATGTTCTGAAACATTTAACGTCCATTTCTGAAAGGGGAAATAAACACGAAACGTTTCAACTATCAAAACTATTCTATTGTTTGGGAAATGGTAATGAAGTGTGGAATATTATAATCTATCTATACTGTGTCTATACTATAATAAATAATATGTAAGTAACTATAGTTTTTTCTCCAAATGCGTTATTTAATCGCAAAAGAAACAACTGTGTGACATACATAATTATGTAATTGTAGTCTCGTAAGAAAAATATCATGCGAGACGGAATCCGTAAACACATTCATCCCGAGGGAAAGCGAAGTACCCGACTGGATTAATTCGTGTAATTTAAACTCCAATACCAGGAGAATACGAAACTGAGGAGGTAGTCAGCTCACCGAACGTGAAACTGGCCGCACAGACGAGTAACTCGCAGCACACTATCGGTGGGAAATAAAGATCGGCATGCAACAGGAAAGCGGATGAAAAACATCTAACGAAAATAAACTGAAATATTTACTGCTACACGTGGGAAATCCAAAAAGTTTGCGAATTAAACAGAAAAATATCCGTTTCGTTTGTTTGTTTTCACTATTCCAATAAAATCTGTGTACGCGAAGTGAATTCCAAGTGGCAAGATGACGCTGCGTTTATGACGCTCGTGTGCAAGAGCCCTGAGGGTGGAGGAGGGAGACAGCACTCCCGTGCAGCGCGGAGGTGTGAGGGAGAGGCGGACGTTTCATCGACTCCAGCTACAAGATGGCAGACGTTTGCGGTTGATAGTTTATAGTTATTGCGAGCGAGTGCGACGTGTCCGGAGCCGCTTTATCACATTGTTAGCGTTGTTATCCGCGTACACCGGATTAAGTGGAGATCACACTCGAGCCCTGACTCACCAGACGGACAATGGCTTCCGGTAATGGCTTTTAACATTTACACCATCTTTTATGTGTTTAACCTTCTGATTTATTACCGACGATGTGTTTGTTAGCTAAACTTTATTTTCTTGGTAATTATCATTTCTGTTCTAAACATAATAAAGTATTAAACTTTATGGCGTTTTAATTAAAAACAACGACGGAGCGCGGTAAGAATTTATTCCCCCCATCTAACAACTTCAAAGGGCGTAGAGGTGTCGCGCATGAATATAAATCTCCCGCTGGGATAAAAGTGGGAAAGCTCGGGATGGATCTATATAAATGTTGCAATTCGTGCGAGTTGCTGTGATCGATTGCTCTCACTATCGTCGCACTATTTCAAGTACAAGACATCTCATTTATTCCTGTCATATTCAAAGCGTTTTTATTTCGCTGAGGAATTTGCTGCGATAAAATGATAGGTATGTTTTTATAAGCGGACGTGGAGTATTATAAACATCGGTGCTGTTTATTTTATCTTTCGAGTCGAATGTGAGTTTATATTGAAATAAAATGCAACGTAAACAGCGAACTGTCGACCGCTGCGGAGGTTCACAGATGCGGACAAGTACCAGGGGAGCATGAAGCTGCGGAAGATACACGAGCGAGGTGTCGAGCCTTCCGCCATAAATCCGCCGGAGCAAAGAAAGCGTTAACTCTGATTTACCGACGTTCGCGTCACTCGTGACGGGATTCAATGCGCTCCTTACTTGCTTTACTCAGGCGCTAACAACGAATCGTGGATACATTGCGGCCTTACATAATATTAAAGCAAACAAAATATTAACAGATAAAAGTTTTCGAAGAATTTGCGGATGCGTTGCTGATTTCACGAGAAATCCTTGGTGTAATGTCTGAAACTGAGATAGCTATCGTGACGGATCGCAAAGCTCCAAGAATTCCTGACATACGGACAAAGGAATTGTGGACACGTCTTCGTGACCGAAGCGACAGCTCACTACACATCAACAAAATGATATTATTGTGGTTTCAATGTTTTAATAAACCAGAGAACAGATACAGCGTTGACATCCACCACGAATTACTTTTCAACAGATTCAATTAAAACTTTATTAAATTTTACAACAAAGTATCTTCAGAGTAACTTCAATTTGTAGAAACGGTTACGTTGTCAAACTTAAGAAAATTTAACTAATACAATTTATACAGAGATAAAACTTCAAAGTCGGCTCGAAACCTGATTTAAGTATTCAGATGAGAAACAAGTACTAAAAAAATACAAAAGATTCTGTTTTAATCTATTTTGTAAACAGAAAAGTAATTTGTTGGAGTAATTTACGTTCAAATAATAAAATGATGTTACTTATAGAAGCATTGTATACGTGGGTTGGTCGTAATGTGTGGTAACTGAAAATAAAGTGAGCGATTTGTACCCACTAGCGAGTTATTAGTTAAAAGTAGGGCTGTGTAATTAGAAGCACATTTGGCGGGGCCGCGGGCGCGCCGGCCATGTGTCGGACTCGACGCGCCGCCTTCATTAAATAATTAAAACGTAGTACTCATGTGCACTCACGCTAATAGCCGCTTTACCGTGCACCCGTGGAAAAACGCATAGAAAACAAACACCTGGTATGTAGCGGGAAGCGGCGACCAAGTGAATTACATCACTTCACAACGAAACCTCCGAGTTACAATACTAGGAAAGCACGAACGTTTCGCAGCTCGCAAATTACGGTATTAAAAATTTAAAACCACTATTATAAATGCTTTAGCACTCGTACATTGTTGCTTTAATGTCGGAAGCCCAGCCGGATCATAAAACGTTTTATCCAGCTCTAGGAGATTGTAAAAAACTTTGTAAGTATACAAAACAACACTGGCCATGACCAGCGATATTATTGTCTCTGTTATTGGCAGATATTTTGAAAAATCGGTTTCGGATGCATACAATCAGAAGTTCATAATTCAGAGAAGTTGATAGATTGATTGTGATTAATGATATTAATGTTCGCATAAAATGAATAGGCAATGTCCTTGTGAATACATACACAATACATGACCTAGTTAACAATCAGACTCACAAGTCACCCAGACCATTAATATGCAAATAAATTAGCGTTAATTTTAATCATAATGAATGATTGATTACGGAGACATCAATATTTTAATACATATTTGACAAAACGATTGATAACAAGTTTCACGGGAAATGTGAAACTATGACGACACGCACAATTTGTTTCTATTTCGTCATTCCGTTGTTTTCTACAGTTCTTTTAAGTATACGGCAGTAAAGTCGCGGTAGAAAACAAAAGCGAATCGGAATGTAGTAGAATAATGATTTATTTTTCCGTTCGGCCGAGAACCGGACCACCGCAACGATAAAACACAAATTCAAGAAATAATTCCAGTCAGTATTATTGAAGGCTCGCCACTCAGATAATTTACTGAGATAACACCAAACTAATAGATCAGATGGATTTTATCTGTTCCGATTTAACTAATTGCGTTTTGTAATACGTTTTCATTGGAGACTTTATCGTGTTTTATGTTACCGTTATTACTCTTTAACTGTTGTATTTGCTGACAGCTCACATTATGGAATGCTTACAGTCTCGTTCATGATTACTTTTTGTTTGAGTTGTAATGGTTTGCGCAATAAATTAATATAACTGCGACGTTAATGAATGTCCCGTAGGATGGAAGTCGGCAGTTACCGTCACGGTGGCTGATAATCAGAGAGTACTTAATACTCCGGCTGCGTAGCCACGCGGCTCCAATAGCAATTTCCTGGACGAGCTGCAATGCAAATGGCCGACTTCTCTCCAACCAAATTACCTCCTCGTATTTATTTTAGTACCGCGTTAATCAAACTGCACTGCAGACTCGTTTCTTAGAAATATAATCGGGGCAAATTGAATATTTATCTTCATAGTGATAAACAAAAAAAGACAATAAATTTAATTTTTATCACTCGAATAGAGCGATACATCTACCACAAAAATACTTTATTTTAAATTAGAGTAATAAATATTGCAAAAGCCATTAGGCGAGTATACGCAGTCTGTGGCGCGTACAGCAGACGACCTCTTTATATCCTCGACGAGACAATAAAATCTTGGGCAATAAACCCTGTCGCCTCACAACGTGACTTTATCTACACTAAAATGAATCAATCAGCTATCAACGGTTTACTCTCGGTTTATCGCGTCGTGTTCATATTGGGACGATGAAATCACGGAGTGTGGATGCGATCATTAGGCACCGACATGCGACACCGTGCGCCTGAAGCCGGCCAGTATTCCACCCAGTTCCACCGCCTCGCACCACACTTACAAACAATTGGTGTCGGCTATTAGCCGCGTCGAATAGGTCAAAGCGGCCATAACGTCCGAGATAAGGATGTATCTCACGTCGCCCTGTGCCGGCTGTAATTTAATGTCGTTCAAAATAGCAGCAATAAATAGTAATTCGCGTCAGTCGACCGTTATTGTTATGAGTGCTAATGCGCTAAGTCAGCTTTAATGCTGGCCTAATGCGCGGCTGTGTTCAGCTGAATGGACGCTGATGTAAGTCGTTTAGCGAGACCACCGCGACAATGGCACGGACATTAAAGTTCACACGCATCGTCGACTCCGCAAACAATGAGACGGTATAACTTTTTTACACCACAGCTCGTAATTTATAATAAATTTACTGCCGCGGAACCGTTGCTCAAGCGTGTAAATTTGCTTTGCGATAACATAAGTACTTGTGTAAATAAGTATGTCGCTTGTCGCATGCTCATGAAAACTACATTTTTGTGGTGTTTTTATAGTTGTTTGCGAGTGTTTCTAGCTCATCAAACAAGCTCGTCTAGTTTACTGTATGAACTGGTGATTTCGTGACGGTTTAGCGGCAGGGTGGCGGAATGTGGTCGGCTCGCGCGTTTGTCCGGGGACAATAAAGGCGGCCATAATAAAGTTCACACATGTCGTCCGCGAACCGCAAAGAGAATAAAACTCTCACCTGCCCGGCCAGTTCTGTCTTACCTGCCACAGATAAAATAATACAGTTAGTCAATGTTGCGCTAAACTTCTTTTCATCTTCTAAAGTGCACCAGCGGCAATGTTCCTTTGTTATCTTTTGTTAAATCAAACCTTTTACTTTTTATCATACGTGTATTCATTAGAATTAATTGAATGCGTTAATGAATAACAAGAGTTTAACTCATACCACACCTCAATCAGTTTGAGCAACGTAATTGCAGAATGATAAGTTGGTATAAAAAAAAATAATAATATAAACTATTTGACCGACAATTACAACAATGCTGTTTTGGGTTAATTAAATAAGAGAAAACCAGTGCATCCCGAAAGTTTACTTAAAATATATAAACGTTTGAAAACAAAAGCAGTTTGTACCAGGCGAGCATAAAAACGAGCAGCACGCGGTAGTTGAGCCGCCATTTGCATAGCGTCCAGGATATTGCGATCGGGCACAGCGGTGCTCTGAGCAGCAGAAATAAAGGGGAACGCGGCGCCTTCCGTGCTCGCCGACAAATGGACCGCCGTTAGTGCAGTGCTTTTGTCACCCGGCACGACTCGACCCTGCCCGTGCCACTATTAAACGTCTTTCGCAAAATTACTACCAAACCAACGAGCGCACTGGAACCATTCTTATAAACTGCGCTCCACAATTTTTCTCACTTCAGATACGATGAATGAGTTTTATTTCAGACGGCACTGAAAATTTCGATACGCCGTATCGTGACGTCATCTAAATAGATTTGACGGTCGTTGGAGCCATTCCAACTGAATAAAAACACTAATACATATATCTCTTTTAGGAGTCTTATTTGTGTTTTATATTCAAGAGTCGTAGTTATTTTTTAGCTCGAACAAAATGTAATCACAGAATACGTTGAGTTTATCTCGATTTATTATAATGGGCTTTGTTGTGAAGTAGGTACGTAATAGAGCGCTATTACTAACAGTGAAGTCTTTACAACTGTGTGTGAATGTGTACTCAGGGCAAAGTTAGCAGCTGTCACTTCGCAAACAGAAGATTTATCGGCACTTACACTAGGCGCGTTATTTTACGTTTGAGTTCCGTACATTCGTTTTCCAATGCGGTTTACGAGCCAAACGTGACACAAATGAAATGTCGCTTCAAACAACAAAAGTTAACCGGATACTGAGGCACTAATATTTTTGTTGATGTTACTGAAATGCCAATCACTTGACGGATATCGAAAAAACCGTGTATCGGTACAAATGTAATAAACAATCCATCACTCATCATCATCAAACTAAGTATAATTTATACCTTATCTTAATTACGCACACTTTATTAGCCTTATTTACAGACAATAAAACAAACTACGTAGCAAATAAACGAAGACATTTTATAAAACACGGCTCCTCTCGTAAGAAATCAATTAATAAACATACATATGTACATACATACATGATAATGGGTTTATTTTTCTCAAAGTAATAACAATTTTACAACTCATAAATTTATAAATCCGTCAGTTTATTTATGTGGCGAAATACTTTGAACTTTGAAATGAAATCGCTTTGTTGGAATGAATGTTTAAAATGACTGTGCTTGCTGTTGTGTAAAACTTAGTTGCGATAGTCTATGAATTGTTAAAGAAAGCTGGCGTCTTTTCATGTGTAATTTATGGTGGAGTGTCAGCGTCAGTCATTGTGTCATTGTGCGCGAAAGCATGTTAATGACACGAGTGTTCGCATTACACGAGCCACGCTTGTGTCCCACAACAGTTAGCCGATACTGACCTATTACAGACTTTCAGAAAAATGCATTATTTATTAGAACATTTCAATGGAAATCCACGTTTAGTAATGTCATATGTATAATTTATGTTATGTTAATACAAACGTAGGCAGACTGGTCGCGAAAAACGCGGTTTTATAATGTGCCCACAACAAAGTTGCCTTTTGACCTATCAATGGCTGTCGGCAGTACCTACATAGATAATGTAATATGACTGTTTTGCATTAAGACAAAACAGG
Organism: Helicoverpa zea x Helicoverpa armigera; assembly: GCA_033682625.1. Taxonomy (NCBI): domain Eukaryota; kingdom Metazoa; phylum Arthropoda; class Insecta; order Lepidoptera; family Noctuidae; genus Helicoverpa; species Helicoverpa zea x Helicoverpa armigera. Next base: position 8,064,659 of record JAWIIS010000011.1, read on the forward strand.
TATTATATGTAGAAGAAAACACAGCAATGATGTGAAGAAGCAGTCCTATGATTCTGTGAAAATATCGAGAATATCAGTCATATCTGTATACAAATCGAGAATATCCTCCCAATTTCTGTCACCACAGGGCTATCTGTCATACTTTACCGCCAAATTTTCAACCGGCGCCATTGCAGTCTTCATCATCAGCAAGAACCTTGGCTCATTGCTGTGTTTTCTTCTACATATAATACCTGTTTTGTCTTAATGCAAAACAGTCATATTATATGTCTTCGAAAACACAGCAATGATGTGAAGACCTGTTTGATATCTGCTGGTGATCAGAAATTATAAAACACAAGAATGCAATGTGAGAGTAATATAATTTACTAGGTATTTCCTTATAACAAACCTTCTTCTCACTCTCTTTGAACCATCTTTAACTTTCAATATTTGCTGGGAAAATGTTAAGAACAAAATTCAACCACACTATTAGTTTAAAATATTTATATTTTTCTTACCAAGAAACTCAAATTAAACAATTCAATATGAAAACAAAAAACATAACTTCCTTCTTAGGATTGATAAATAAAAATGCAGTTTAACTGCCACAAATTAACAAATAATTTTCAAACACAAACACTTTAGCTGTTCAGCCTTAATAATTGAGATCAAAATCACATTATCATAAATAATCAAATATAATCACTATTAATCACATTGTTTTAAAATTATTATAAAGTAGACCAGGGACATCCTCACTGACAGGCTTATTTATATTTCTACAATAATATTTAGAAAAGGTTTCCACACACTTCCAGTTTCCTCTTTCTAATATCTCCTGTATAGGTCTATTGTCTAGCCATCCCCTGGAGGCCACTGCTGACCTTATGCTGCCTGGAGAGTAGCCATCTATCTGTGCCAATTTGAAGGCTGACCTCACCCATCCTGAGATCATGGTCTTAGAGGCAGGCTTTGTATCACCGGTGATTGATATAAAAAGGGAATTAACATTTGTAGCTTGATTGCGTCTAGTCTCTGAAATCTTGACTAACTTCTTAACGTTAGTGACTGGGCAAAGCTTAGAATCTTGGTGCTTCATGAGAAGCCAGCCTGATTGTCTATGAGAACTTGTGTCTGTTTTTGAGCCAAATTTTGGCCAGAATGTAACTGTGTCCTCAGTTTCAGCATATCCTTGATCACCAAGCTCCAAAAGTGTAAGATCATGCAACCTTCGGCCAGATGCAAGTAAAAGAATCAATGCAGTGTGTCTGCTTTGATAAAAAAGAGTGTCTGGAAATTCTGAAGACTTTAACCACTCATACAATATTTTAACATCCCATACTGGTAGCTTTGCTGGGCGTGGTTTAGCTAGACTCACTGCCTTTAAAACCTGCTGAACGAAACAATTTTTGGCCAAGTTCTCAACCCTAGGTGCACAGTAAGTTGAGACAGCAGACTTGTGCAACATTACCGTGCTGTATGCAAAACCTTTCTCTAAGTATAAATTAGCTAAAAATCTGGCTAGGTCCTTGCCCTCTGGGCACTTATTATCCACTCCATGGGATTCACACCAAAGTATCCATCTTTTTAAAGGTGCACTATATGTATTAATAGTGGAGGGGCGCCAGCTACTTCTCAACAATCTTTGTTCGTCTCTGCTCCAGTCCTTTACTTGATCTCCCCACCCCCAATTTTCCAAGCCTGAAGTACTAGCTTGTCCACTGACGGTGGAGGTAGTCCCGTCGTCCTGTCCAGCAGCACCTCCCTCAGGTTCTCTATGGGAAGTGGGGGTACTTGCGCGCGTGTCTTCAGGTCGGGAAACCAAAAGCACTGGGTCCACTGTGGCGCTATCACAATGTATGTCCCTCTGGCCTTGTTCAGATGTGCCAGAACCCTGGGCATCATGCTTGGAGGTGGAAATACCCAAGCTGTCTGAAAGTCCCAAGTTTGGCTGAAGGCGTCGCAGAACTCTGCGGAGCCATCCCTTGAGTCTAGACTGACATACCTTGAAACTACTGCCGTGTCTCTTGTAGCGAAGAGATCTATTTCTGGAACCCCCCATTGTCTGAACACTGCCTCCGTGGCTGGTGGCAGCAGGTGCCACTCGGGTACTGACTTTCCCCTTGACAGGCAATCTGCGATGCCGTTTAGGTTTCCTGGCAGGTGGTACGCTGTCAGCGTTATGTTCAGCCGACAAGTCAACTCTAACAACTGGGTTGTTAGGCCTAACAGCTTCAAGGACCGAGTCCCGCCCTGATTCCTTATGTACGCTACTAGAGTCCGATTGTCGGTCTGAACCAAAATGTGGGCATTCTGTAACAATGACCCCTGTGACCTTATTACCGCATAAACGGCATACATCTCTTTTAGGTTCGAGTGCCAGGCTTTTTGGTTCGTGGCCCATTTGCCTGAGAGATACTTGCTGTTTAGACTTGCTCCCCAGCCCGCATCCGCTGCGTCTGTGGTCAAGAAATGCGTTACCTCTTTCTTGAGTAACGGGTTTGGACAGCCCTCTACTGCTTCCAACCACCACCGGAAGTCCTCTCGCACTCCGGAACTCAAGTTTCTCTTCTGGTTTCTCCGGGAGAACTTTCTCAGGAAGAGTTGGGCCTTTCGACAGTGAAGACGGCCCTGGGGAATCGCATAGTTGGCGAAGTTTAGTTTTCCCAACACGCTCTGCAACTCTCTTAACGAGCAGTTGTCCCGCTTTAATAGCTTTGTCAGGGAGGCTTTTATTCCTTCTACTTTTCTGATGGGCAAGGCGATTGTTAGGTACTGAGTATCCCAGACCAGGCCCAAGTATTCCAACCTGTGTGTTGGTTCCGTCACCGACTTCTGGTAATTCACGTGCCATCCCAAAGACTCCAAGACGGCCAACGTTTCCGCAACTTGTGCCATTAACTTGGATCTGTCCTGACAAGCTAGGAGGAAGTCGTCCAAATAGACCAAAAGACGAATGCCTCGATTCCTGAGGATCTCTGCCACCCAGTTTGAGACTGCCGCAAATACACGGGGCGCCGATGATAGGCCAAATGGCAGAGCAGTTAACTGGAGAATTTCTCCATTGTAAACAACCCTCAAAAACCGTCTGTGAGTCTCCGCGACACACAAATGGAAATAGGCTTGATGAAGATCTATCTTCACTAGCCAGTCGTTTGCTTGAAGAAAGGTAACTATGTCTAATTGTGAAATTAGGTAAAAATGCTTTGTGGCTATGTACCTGTTCAAAGCCTTGAGGTCGAAGATGGGTCTCAATCCCCCATCCGCCTTCTTTATTAAAAACATTTTGGAGAAGAAACCGGGATCCACCACTGCTGGCTTCTCCAGGATGCCCTGCATCTTTAAATCCTGAATCACTCTTGTCATTTCCAGGGAAACTTTGGTGGCTATACACTTTAAAAAGTTCTGACCGGGGTATGTCAGGGGAGGTTTGCTTCTGAATGGCAAGCGGTAATTGGCTATAGTGTTTAAAATGAACTGGTTTGCTCCCAACTGAGCCCATCTCTCCGTGGAGAATTTTAGGCAACCTCCTCTGAACACCCGGTGAGAGTCATTCTTCTTTAGATCTGGTGGACTTATCGTTATTGGCTGTGTTAGTGGAACGTTGACGAAAGGGCCGGTTTTTATTAGAAGTATGCTTAAATTTCTTATCAAACTTTCTAGACTTATTTTTAAAATTATTTTTTCTATTTTGAAAGGGCTCACCCCGCTCTGTAACTTTCCTTTCCTTGAGGTAGGTTGGAGTATTCAGCCAGACCTGAGACCCTCCGAGGGACTGTATAATAGGCTGTAGTGCCTCTCTGCTAAATAAATGTTCAGCACTAGGTGGAACATTCCTCAATGTGTTCCTAAGGTTCGTGTTTGAAATTTCTTTCAAAATCCTGTCCCGCCTAACCTCAATAGATTCAGATCGTTTTCCACAAATAATTTGCATTGTGGTCTCTGAATTTTTGTAACTCGAAGACCCAGGTCCAAAAATCTCTGACATTTTGTCCACCAATGACTTAGGGTTCAAATTAGTTGGATCCGCGCTAGCCCAATCTACAATATTCTGTAAACCCGATTTCAACAATTGTCTTTGCTCTAAGACTTTGTTAGATATACCAGCTAAAAACATTTCAGTAGCAGCTAAATAATCCTTATTCTTATTAAAGTGACACAACTCATCATTGACCATAAGGCCTGTAAATCCTGGGGTTGCAAGGCAACCTTGCAAAGCTTGCTTGTATCTAATGCCCTTCCAAGCCTGCGAGTCAAATTGTTGCAGCTTATTTAACTCATTAAACCTATCCTTATCACTAGGTGGAATATTTTTCTTACTGTCTATCTCGGTGCTTAAGGCACCCAAATTTAGAGAGAGCGACTCGGGCTGTGCAGGCAAAGTAATAAATTGTTCCGCACAACTGTCCTTAGCAGCAGAAGGCTGCGAGCTCGTTATTGTACTATTTGGCGCTGCCCTACCATTATAGCAGTAACCTGACTGATATAAACTTAAGTAATTAGACAAATACGCCATTTGCGACATCAAAGTATCAACACGAGGATCGGTACGGACATGTTTAGACTTGTACTTACGGTTCCTCGCCGACGCACGAGAACGCTTATTAGGCAAGGGCGAAGCCGTGCCCTCCTCAAACTCCGAGGATGAGGAGGAACTACTTTCCAACGCCCTCGAGCTTGTCGACGACGATTGCCCTCCATCCGGAGCGGCCGCGTCTCGCTCGCGGTTCTCGCACGTATTACTCACCGAGTCCATTTTATTATATAAACTGCCGTGTTTTCTAAAGTAAAAGCACTGAAAAACTCACTTTTACACTCACTTTTTAAACTTTTTGCAGTTGACAAAAAATTTTTCATGCGTTTTGAACGAATCACAAGAATGCAATGGCGCCGGTTGAAAATTTGGCGGTAAAGTATGACAGATAGCCCTGTGGTGACAGAAATTGGGAGGATATTCTCGATTTGTATACAGATATGACTGATATTCTCGATATTTTCACAGAATCATAGGACTGCTTCTTCACATCATTGCTGTGTTTTCGAAGACATATAATAGAGTTGGCTATTAAATTAAGTACCTTATCGTGTTAACTAGCCGGCTAAGGTGGATGTTAAGTTTTATTATATCTCGTAGAAACGTAGAAAGTTTGTCATGGACTATTCCGTGCAATAATTTTGCATACACAGGTCATAAGGTCTACAAGAGAAATCAATGCATATTCACACAATGTTCGTAGTTTGCCCTATCCATTAAATTTTTCCGAGTGGCTGTCAAACAGTTGAGAAACATTTATTTATACAGTCTGTTAAATATTCCGCGCTATCGATATCGCATACATAATTTATACATTATGTACATTGGTCCATTGTTATGGAAATACCGTTATTTTCAACGCTTGTAGTCATTTGTTTGAAGAAAAATATCAATGTGTTGTAGACAATTTGAAAACGAAATACTTTTATTTTATGAAATTATTATTTAGTTATGGTTTTATTGACAGTTTTCTTCTGTATTTAGTACGTATTTTTGTATTTTTTGTAAGTACCGAAGCCATAAGTTTTTTCTGTTACTACAACTTTTACAGAAAACCGATTTGTGTAATCGATAATTTGTCGTACACGAATTACACAAGCAAAGAATACTAAACTATCTACAATCCTATAGAGAATTGCACACAAATGTCTAAAAATATAGTTTTCAAGTTAATAACGTGGCAAACTAAAATCAATCAATCGTTTAGCAAGGGCAGCAGAAGAGCATAGCCATTAGTGTCGAAACAGTGCACCACCAGGGGTCCATCAAACGGAGAGGCAATCTAGCTGGACGTGCGGCGGCCGCGGCCCGCGGTCACCGAGCCAATTACTGCGGCGCGTCAACACTGATTTATGGCATAATGGCCAATCGCGGGCCCAACGCCGACGCCTACATTGTTTAAATGCCCCGGGACGGCTCGCTTGCTGACTAATGAGTATTTTATTAACGCTCCCCCTACACAAATAAATACTCATTGCAAAAAATCTATTCTCGCTAGCATCTAATTACATTAAGCAATCGATTGATGTCTCAATCCGTTAATATCACTATGTTCATCAATCAATAGAGGCATATAATGATTAAATCTGACATCGGACGGGCTATCACGACCTTACGTAAGCTGATATTCGATCAATGATATCGTGGGATACAATACAGCGGATTCTACTGACCGCTTTATACAGTAATTCAAACTAAATTATGTATAATTATCAATACTACCTGCTATTTAGTTTTTATCCGAGGGCCGCGGGCGTAAATGACCAACTAGATATAATTAAGTGTTCAATTTATAAATGAACGCAGCAAACTGGTTTTTTACGAAAACGAGTCGTGTGCGTACGTCTGCTGGGGCTTCACAGGAAATAAATAAACGAGCGTGCTCAGTAAACTGTTCGTAATTATTACTGTGCGTAACTGTAAATAAAATTACCTCGGATATCGATTTATGCTCCGTGCACACCATAACTTAGATATCAGTTTGTGATAAGAGTATTACGATAAGGGGATAGAAGCACATTTATAACATAAAATTGTATGATTTATTCATAAATCGGCCATAAATACTAAGACTCCAGGAAGACTTGAGGCTCACATTAAATTATGGAGTTGTGTCAGTCGTAATGTTCAAGGATGGATAGCACCACATTTAATGTAGTACTTGCGAGCGGTTCGATAAGATACTTTATCACGTACATTTACTAAAGTTATTAAATTACCTAATTACGTGTGCAAAGATATAATCAGTTTTTAAACATCATAATCGGTTTAACTAAAAGGCAAGAGCCGCCGCCAGTGATTGGAATTTTGTCAACGATTCTATTATTGATTTTATCGCTCCCTAATACTATTTTATCACTTAACACAGCGATGAGACGATAACATATCAGTTTCAAGTCCCGAGTACTTCTAGTTTTTCAACAGCCGTTGATAAAAGAACTTTTTATGAGTCATAATGGCATATTTCGCATAGCATTAGTGCACAATCAAAGTTTAAACGATAATTTATATGTAAATGAATGAATATTTAAAAGTTTTATTATAATCATAGCAGTATAAATAATGGCAATTGTCTGGAATAATAAAATTATAACATTATAATTAAGATGAGCGCAGATAACATTGGACTAGACGTTTTAGCACCTAAAGTTTAAATTGAATAAACCGGTTTCTTAAATCGATTTGTGTAGAAAAAACGTTCGCTCTGGTTCGCTTGTTTTGGCGATAAAATCACTAATTATAGCGAAGCAAAAATTGTTTTTTTTTTCTTCTAATTAATGACTGTACAAAATTTATCGTTAGTGAAGTTTTCAACAAAATGTTAGGAAGTGAATGATTGCAAACTGTCTACTGGTTCTTTTTTAGACAGTTCTACTACATGAAACAAACTTAGTTGTATTATTTTTGTAGTTTGGTTTTTAGTGTATTGTATAAAACTCTTGAAACATAAATTTACATTTTAGATTCGCTGTTCTGTGGTTCTAATCAACGCCAACGTTGCGTAGCTAATTAACTAACTACACTTAAGATATGCTGCTATTCCATATCTAAAACGTTTACGTATTCGTCTTAACGAGCGCGCCATTATATCGAGTTGACATTTTTATGGCAAACTTCCTAACTGATCTGTTCCGAGAACCACATGTCATGTTTCGATAACTTATTTATTTTTTGTGCAGTCTATCGCACGCGATATGACGTGTTGGCCGGTGTTGCCGCATCTTAGCCGATTATTCACGCGATTTCAATTATCCGTATGCCAATCTGTATAATTATTACGAGCGTGTTATAAAAAGTTTACTCCTATGTGCTTATGTTCGCCGTGTAGAGTCATGAGAACCGTCCGGTGTTGCGGAATTACGCATTTACCCGGATAGGGCTGCCATAATGTTAAACAACCAATTATTTTAATAATCATACAAAAAATAATAGAATTCCCCTGCTTATCGATAGAAGTCTTCAATTACTTTTGAATGTAACAGATCAATTGTCAGCGGCAAGATAAAAACAAAACATGAATTGCATTTTAATGATGTTTTTGTATTTCGTAAAAAATGCGATTCGTTCTTTTGTGTTGTTTGTTTGACTTATGGTTGGCATATTGCTTTTAAAGATATAAATGGACTGCGAACTGTATAAATATTGTCATAACAAGCACCGAGACCCATAATATTACATTGTTAAAGAGTTTTGTGGCAATATTCAGTGTAGCCGAGCCAATATTACTGGACTTTAACTTTAGTATTCCAGACTAAAAGCCCAGCCTTATTTGTGCTGGGCTATTTTAATACAATAGCTATTTTTTACACATCCGTTTAACAAAAAATAGCAATATCCTTTTACAACGTTATAAATGCGAGCTCGACTGCACCTACCCGTGCGCAAACATTTGAACATGCTCTTGTTTATCTGAATTCGTGCTGTGGTTTATACAGAAATATAATTGCAATGTTTTCACTGTCATAAACAGCGGAAATAATCCTCAAAGGACGGTTTAAAGCTCACAGTTATGCAACTTAACGATGTCTGAATTTGAGTTATTCCAATTTGCAAGTTTACAAAGCCAGATTCTCGTAAATAGTAAAATGACAGCCCTGTTCACTTGGTATTTTCATTAAAGAAGCCGTCTCATTAAAGACGTGCCATTCGGCTGAGCCCCTGGTGGCAATTAACGCGGTACAAAACTTTATTCAGTTGTCGCTTCGCCGCGAGCAGTGATGGCTAAGGAAATTATTCTCAACGAAGCCGCGTACTGCGCGCCGTTTGACTAACGTCTCGCTTCTCTGTTACCCTGGTACCTACAGCATAGTATGACGGTTTAACAGCTATAATAATTATGGAAACAATTGCTTGTTTTTTTTGTTGTTTGTATATTTAGCATAGAGTGATATGAGAATACATGATGCATAAATATCATGAAATATTTTATTTTTAGCAAATAAAATCTACATCAAGCATTGTCTCATTAATCATTTTATATCTAAAAAACATCTTTCACTTTAGAATGCAGCAAAAAATCTGAATAATCTTATCTTATCGATTATTTTAAAATAGTCTCAGATAAAACTGGGCGAAGAAAAATTGTAACTGAAACGAAACAGAAATAATCATAACTATTCAAATATACATAGGTACTGGAAAGAAACCGTCACATGTACCAATCATGTTAGATGCTTTAGTTAGATCAATCTTAGATATTATTTCAGAAGATTGCTTCAGTCACGTAAAATTAAAAACAAACTGCTCCAGGGACTTGAATATAATAAACGTATACCTATCTCAATTTTCATTTAACTTTACATGCATATATCTGTAGTATATGGGTACCACTTACGATCAATTCAAATACCGTTTTGTTTTCAACTAAAGCGCAATGTTTTACAATAAATAATGTGCAGACAAACTCAAATTACATGAGAAACGTGAACAAAAACCCTTTCTAAAAGCGTCTGTCCGTCAGTCGCGCCGTCCATAAAATAAGTAATTAACTCAATTTGCTCAAACGTGGAGCTAGCTGTTATATTTCATATATTTATCAGATAGGCCGTCACATTTCGCGTTGCACGCTTAATAAAAATAAAATGCTGGTTTATTTTCAACCCATGGACGTAATATGACCGGCACAGTTGCTAAACAAGTACACGTTTACAGCTACACAGACGTGTATTAATTTCAACTATAAGAAAATTACGTGTCGACTCGAAACGATAATTTAATATTGATAATTATGTTTGGGAAAAGAAAAGACCTGATATTGTTGCCTAATAGTACATCATTAAGTGAAAACTGTATCTTTATGTATAATAATAAATAATGTAATTATAAAGTTGTATTCTGTGTAGTAACTAGTTCGGTAGGTAGTAAAGTCGCGCAAGTATTGTGCTAAAGTTTTAAACAGATTCTCAAGCGCTGGCAGCGTGCGCCACTCATGTCTTAATAAGGCAACTACGACTACTACGAGTGTCCTAGATAACGATATTATTATGCTATGTATTCCGATTTGTGTGCCAGTACGACCTACGTTACGTATGAGACGTTAGATTATCGTGTTATCTCAATTAGCCTCTAATAGTAACATCAATGTCATTTATTGTTAGCGACAGCAAGTGGGACGGACGTCCAGTACTGTGCAATTTTAGATACACGATCATTTGTATCGAAGTACGTGTCGCGGTTACTAACGACCGCTGAAAAATCTAAATGGAACGTATATTTCAATGTTGGCATACAGTTTTCATGTCAACAAAATATTCTCGTAGTCCAGCTACCAAATGATTCTTATCGCGATAGAAATAGAAACTATAGTCGAAGCTCGTTGTGAAAACTCGCCGGGGCAGAAATAGACTCGGCTTTGCGTGGGTGTCCATTAGATCTAAATATTATGGATACAAACATTCCAAATTAGCCGCAGAGATTAAGTGGAATGTATACTTTAATATAATATATATCCCTTAATATTGTTGCTGTCAGCGAGTCGTTTTGTTTACGATAATTATGGCAACAAGATGTCCTAACTGTAAATGAACAACATTTCAATCGAATTGATTACAATGTTCATTGATACAGTCCATATTATTTAATTTGCCAACGCCCCAAATATGTATGTAAGTATGTATTCTGTGCATGCTATGTAAGTATATGTATTCATTCTGGGTTAGTCTATTAAGAAGATTTTATTACTGTACAAGGTTAAACCTTTTTCATTAGATAATGTTACATGTTTTGAATGTAATTATTGAAATTAGAATGAAATTAACATCACAAGTAAGAGCAGAGAGGTGCTCATGAATAATTTACAACATGAAGCATAAAAGTTTTAATTTTTTATAGCGGTTACGTGATGAAAAGGGCTAGTGGAGTACTATTTATTTAGAATTTCCCCAGGGGCAATAAAACTGGGCATTTGATGGGAAGATTAGTTTCAGTAGGTAGGTAACCCTAGCCGCCGTGTCAACTGATAGGCCGGCTTTGCGGCAGACCGACCGAACGAGCCGAGAATCCGTGCTCACTAATACCAGGGGAACAGAGAACCGCCGAAAGTATGGAGTGCACATCACAAACACATACACACAGCTGAACAAAGCACAGAATCGATACGGGAGGGCGCCACCCCGCGTCCCATCGAGGGGATGAATTTAAATTATTCACAGCGGGTATAACTGCGTGCCGTCTTTAACAAACAAATTACGTATGCGCACCTAATAACGCGATACACGAGGCGCTCGGCTTCTGGGCCACCGAGCTTTCAATTATAACTTGGCAGGATAAGCGACGCGGCTTGGATTTGTAATTACCTCCGACCGATGGCTGCTCCGCGCTCGGAATTCACTAATTAGTTCAACTATGTCGTAATTACGAGCTCTGTGAAATCGTAAACGGTATTAAAAGCTTTTAGTTCACTCAGTCACATATAACGTACGAGAGTATTGTTTCATTTTCTTAATGAGTGTTTGGAGTAATTTATTCGTGAATTCATTGTCGCGATCATTACGTGAGAAGGATGGCTCGGCTCAATTTAAAATGCATATATGTCTAGTAGAAGCAAAGTTCAAGGATAGCTAATTGATTTAAATGCTAATACTCAGACGAGCTACTGCTTAATAAAAACGTTTGCGATGATAAATTGCTTTTATCGAGTAATAAAATCTCGATAAAACAAATGTCGTGACAACGTCTGCTCAATTTATTTTATCTAGGTAGGTATACCTAAGTCTTAAGCAATCCTCTCTTTGATTGAATAATAAATATTAAAACATCAATAGTAAATAGAGCATTTTATTCTTCAAACGAGAATGAAGGAGATACATAATAAGAAGGCACAATGCGAATTGAAATACCAGACAACGATTAAGAAAAGGGAAATGCTAGCTTTCGCTTCAATCCCAATCATCTGCGCTAAACGCCGACACAAAGTAAGAAAGTAGGGAGCGTATAAAATGTCAAAAGAGATTGAATATCGATTGTCGAGTCGACAGCAATCTCGAGCTCTCGAGTCGGAGGAGAGGAGGCGCGAGGAACGCGGAGGGCGCGGGGCACTTCCGACCACCCGTGACAATTTATGTTATTGGCACCGCGTTGCCCGGCGCCCGGTGATACGGGACCCTCACATGTAATTGTTAGTTGGGTACCGCAGGATATTGGGGAATTAAACGAGAGCGGTGATTGATGAACCACCGATAACGATTACGGATATTGCGGCGGCTAAATGAAAAATGAACGGGGAAAAGGGGCGTGCGATTTAATAAACCAGATCGGTTTCAAAAACAAACGCTGACATCGAAATGAAAGTGAATCGAAATGCCCGTAATCGGTCCGCTTTGAACAAAAATAAAACAAAATACGGCGCGCATGCACGCGGCACTCGTCCGTTTACAGATTAAGCCGAAAAATCAACAAATATATATTTTAATCCGACCCAACAGCATTCTCGCATTTCCGGCGGCAAAAACTCGCTCGCCACCACACATGGGCGAGAAAAAACCCGAGTTATTATCTTAAGTCGAACCCAACAGAAACCATTAGTAAACAACACGGGCACAAAAGAGGGCAAAATAGCGGCTTATAAAAAAAGTAACAAAAAATCGGCTTTTGATCCCAAGCTCCCCTATATTTTGTTTGTGAAGGTTTTATTAGTCGACGAACTAGTCGAGCGATACGATTTGTTCGTGCAATGCCGAAATCGTGTAGTTTTATTGGGTTTAATCAATTGGCTTTTTCATCGTTTCGTGCTGACGTACGGCAGTCGTCAGTGCCAATAGTAAAACTGATTTTATTGGTACTTAATGTTTTTGCGCAAAGTACTTATAAAAAGTTAAAATAAGAAGTCTATTCTTTCATGACGCTGAGTCTCAAAGATAAATTGGAGACGAGCTCTAACGTTATAATACACATTCGAAAGCGGAGTGTGGTGCGACAAATCTGTTGGTCGTGTCTGTCGCACAGAGAAACTTTCCAGTGAACAAAGAGACGCGCAGGTAAACGCCAGCTGCGGATTACTGGCGAGACCGACGAAACAATCGACTCGATCCCGGATCCGGTCGACCAAATACGAAACGAGTCCGCAGTCGAGCCGAAGCGCTCCTACACCCAGAATACCGTATAACTAACTTAAATGGGTTTATGACAACTAAGACGGGGGAATTTATAGCGGAGCGAACGCAACCTTATGCGTTATTATAGCGATGACAGATTGAGTTTTGTGTTAATTGAAGTAGTAATAGGGGACGCTCCACGCAGCTCAATATGGCAGCTGTCAATTGGCCAGTAAACATTTCGAGTGGAATAATATTCAGTTACTCAGCCAAATTGCAAAACCGTTAAATAAGTAACAGTAAACATAAACTGGGCACGCCGAGAACGGAGTGGAGCGAGTGGAGCGAGCGGAGCGTGAATCGTGATAACTTACAGATCATTGCAATTAATGTTGAATCAATTGCTTTGCAGAAGCGAATATTTATTATCGTTTCAATTGTTCATGACATAATAAACGAGGACGTAACAAACCGCAGCCAAGTATAATACGAAGCGGAAATAATAATGGCATTTGTTAGAGTGGAGCGCGCAGTCGGCGCCGCGGGCCTTGCCCGGCCTCTCACATCCTAATTACGCCAATAATAATTACACAGTAGCCGCCGGCAGCTGGCGAACTACCTCCTCGCGCCTGCTGCTGTCTTGCTCAATGGCTTTATGAACTTCCAATTGAGCAAAAAACAAATAATTAGCTAGTTCACATTCATGTTGAGAATTAATTTATGATTAACATTCAAGTTTATAATGATAGCCTACACATGCCTCGTGAATGAGATCAAAACGATTGACGGTGTCTAGCACGAAGCAGTACCTTGACATAGCTGGCTTTCCATTGCGTATCCTGCCGACACGATCACTGCGAACGAGTATAATAATGATGGCGGTGCATTTACTGTAATTATTGCGATTCGTTCCGCGGCCCTACGAGGGAGTTATGGCGGAGCCTGATAGCACATTCATTTTATCGCATCAATCAATTACTCCGTGTATAGGTTATTAAAATTTTAATTGACGGCATGAAGTCATGGAGTTCGGCTGGAGCAATAACGCTTTTTTTAATGAATGATGATACGCCCGGAGCAGGTAACGCGATATGTACGAGCGAAGTATAAATAAAGTTGTTGAAGCGAAAAATTCATTGGAATTTATCACTCACGTCAGAGATGGTTCAATTTTGCAAATTCCTCCCTATAGCGCTGCAGCCATTCTCTACTTTTTTTTTAAAATAATTTCGTCGGACTAATTACACGGCAATATGACATTATAGATCGATTTATGTCTTGGTTAATAATCTGACGGCCGCGGGTCGTTATATGTCCCCGTACCAGTGTAGTTGTATATGATGTATGATACATGAACATTAATTCGTACAATCAGTGACACAACACAGAAATTGATTTTACAATTGGCGTGACTTGCGGCACAAGCTCTAACATATTTATTTAATGTAAGCGGTGAGCTTGGCAGCCAGTTAGCAGTTAGTTTAGTGAGAACACTGATCAGCCGGCAATCAACATGTAAATTTATTCAGAGCGATCGGTATAATCGAGCGCTGCGGTGCTATTAACCTCATTTGTGACGACATATACATGTTAAATATCATGCTCTCCTGGTCACTTTGATAGAAATTATATTAATTTATCGCGTCTGCCTGCTATCAATTTAATACATTCTGATCTCTTTTTTACTGTGGATAATCATAGCTCTCGAAAATTGATATTTATTGTTATACTTGATCAACTAAAATGACATTGAGATATTGATTGATTCAGTATAACATTATAACATACGTAAATACATAGTAATATCTCTGAATAATAAACGTTCATAAAGAGCTATTCATTTGTCATTGTTTTTATCTTAATTACACCAGATTATTACTCAAGCACATACTTAAATAGCGTCTTATCTTTTTATGTTAATTTTAAACATGTTACAAATACATTCTTTTAACTTGCTATATGTGTGTAGCCCGAGGCCCGATCCACGTGAAAGATAATAATTATACCATCATAAAATGATGATTAACAACAGTTGTTGAAAACATAAGATTTCAATATTGGTTTAAATCGCACCGCGATGAATGATAAACAAGGTTTGGTTTGCAACAGCGCATGTTGGCTACAAAATGCTCCAACTTGAATGAAAATCCAGACAAAAGTTCAAAATTGTTAATTTTATTGTTATCAAGCCTCGTTTAAAAAGGATTTCGTTAATAGATAACTATGATTGTTGACTTAAACATTATTACTTTAATCAATGTTACGATTAATGATAAACACAATTTAATATTTATATTACTAATCCATCACATAGGTGATAGAAATTTAAAAAACATAATTGATTAAACGTATTCCATGTCATTAAATGATAACAATTAACATTCAACAGGAATTTCAATGGGGATCGAGCTATCAAACGCGTTTCGTCATATTAAAAGGCACATTACTACAGCCAACGTGTTTGAAAGAACGAATTGAATATTATTGACGAGGGTATCACCCCTCATTCCGAGTTTGGTCATAATAATAGTCTATTATGCGACAGTTTAAGTGCCGCGAGAGCAGACAATGGTCAGGGGCACACAGATACTGTGTAAGCAAATAAAGAGGATTGACTACACCCGGCTTCGCAAAGCTATTCATTATATTGTCGTGTGAAACGAATTGTGCATGCTGACACTCATTAACAGAACGTTTTTTACTGCTAAATGTATCTCTAACATCTTTAGAAAACAATTTATGTAACACAGAAAACATTTTGAATTTACGTCAATACAAATTGGATTCATTGTCTTGCCAAGTCTTCAAAACAAATTCTCTTGATATTTCTTTTATGAAGCTGCCATTTACGCGATCATATTTTAATAAGACTAAGTGGATTAAATCTTTGAACATTGTTAAGAGTAAGAGTAAAGACTTCGAAATTGATATCTCGTCTTTAATTATCACGCTCACAAACTTTCCCAGTTAGGGGGGCAAACGTTAAATTGATTCCACAGGCACTTTAGAAATTTTTAGAGCCCTCGACAGTGATTAATGAATGGAATTTGGGAGACTGCGATGTGTTCGCAACCCTCGAGCGAATAATAACAAGAAAAGCAAAAGGGAGCGAGCGTGTCCCTCCATCTTAGATTCTCCCTATACATTTATACGGCGCAGTAATTTTGGTTGTGCCATAAAATATTGCGGACGCGGTATTGCTCAAGCAGCTGTCGTTGATAAAACTTTAATGTAACAAACTAACCATAATTTGATGTGGTTGAGCGTGATGAGTTCATACGAGACGCGCGGTTTGCATAAACCTTTGGCAATAGCTCGGAGTCACGTCGCGTCGCCATGGTTAATGATGCGTGTCGTGCATTCGCTTAAGCATTGTGAAAGATGTTCATTGCATGCAGGTGCACAAGCCGACGAGGATTCTTCACTGGTGGTATTTTATTAACGGAGTAACTTAACTATTTTATAGGAGACAGGGAAAGCGGCCGGTGATTACCAAGAGTTAACGAGCCGATCCCCATTACTTATACCGTTCTGTATGTGTACCGCGCATGACAACTTGCTACAGTATTAAATTCTCAATATACGGCCACGGACGACCAGCCTTGCATTTGTATAGTGTTCGCTTTCCAGACACGTACTCGCAATTACTTACTTGGATGAAGAAAATGGAAATGCCGAGGGGAAACTCAAATCTTTAATCAGATTGAACGTTAATAGTTAACAATTCCTATTTAAGTATCAGATCTTGAGTGTAGATCAAATTATAGAACAATGCTCGAACGTTGGTAGCTTAGCTTTGTACTGTATAATTTGGCTCCAGCTATTCTGCATCGAAGATACACAGCCTTATTTGCCACGGAGGCCACAATCGCATTAATTTGTGGAGTGCAGCGGGTATTGTGACGTCGACGGGTGCGGGGGGCGGGCGGCCCGCTGGGGTGATTTAATGAACCGATGCGGCAGGCGACAGGCCCGGATTACACCCCACGACCGTTTGCACTCAATCAAGCTCGCAAACAGCCCTAAGCCCGGACAATTAAATACACTGTTCCGAAACAATCGGATACACACGCGATAAGAGCAATCGGACGATTAGCGTGCGATTATGGTTATCAGCGAGGATTGGGTGATCGATAGATTACAATGAGTGACTTCTCTGCTCTATCATTATCATATTTTTATCGTCCCGTAATTGTATCATCAGTTCATGAGCCTGAAAAAATCTGAATAAAAGCTTTCTCTTGCTTTGGATTAAGTAGCACTAGCTACTGTTTTTGAAGTTGCGGACATAGTCATTTCCACAACGAGGATTTGTGTATCGGGATTTGAACACAGCGGTTTAGCTGAAGCTTTGGGTGAAGAGAATAAGATCATGGTATTAGTCAACTCAGAGCTGAGAGACCTATTTAACATAGTAGATCGTAATGAGTGAATAATTTTGTTTGGGCTGTAGCTAAGGCCTGACTATTCAGATACCAGCCGTGGGAAAAGACAGTGCAATATCGACAAATTGACGCATGCCACCTAATGGAAACCGGCGCAGCAGTGTCGGGTTAACTCTACCCTCTCTGATGATAGAGCGTAAGACTTATTTACACATCATGTTTTAGGCACATTTATCTACTTCGAATCAGCAAAAAAATTGAATAGTACCTTAGGTTCTGTTTTTTGTTTCTTGGCTGGCGGCTGCGAACTGTGATTTTCTTGCCGCGAGTCATCAGGTTCAGGTTTGGAAGGTGTGGAGGGAGCATGCGTCGCATGCGAGGTATGATGCGCGTGCGGCGGATGCTGCACAGGCGCGGGCGCCGGAGGGGGCGCGGGCGCGGGGGCGGCAGGCGCAGGGGGCGCAGGCGCGGGGGGCTTATTGTCTAGGCGAGGCGCGGTCGCGGGCCGCGGCTCCGGCTTGGCGGGCGCGGCGTGCGGCGCGTGCGGCGCGTGCGCGGCGTGCGGCGCGGGCGCAGGCGGCGCGGACGGGTGCGGCGGCGGCGCGGGCGGGCCGGGCGCGTTGGGCGGCGGCGGCACGCGGGCCACGCCGTTAACGTCGTGCGGCGGGTGCGGATGGTGGTGCTTGTCCCGCGCCTTGTCTCTCCGGTGCCCCCCGGAGCCGCGCTTGGCGGCGGCGGGCGGCGCGGCTTGCGCGGGCACCGACGCCTTAGGTTCGCCGTTCATCTCGTTCGACTTGACGATCTCGTGTTTGGCTTCGGAGCTCTTGGTGCCAGGCTTGGTGCGCTTGATCTTCATCTTGAGCGCGGTGCGCTGTGCGTCGGGTTCGGCGCGCGCCGCCATGCCGCCCGCCTCGTCTGTCTTCTCTATGTCGGCATCGAGGTCTATGATGAGGTCGCCGATGCCGATGTCCCACTCGTTGTCATCGTACTCGAAGTTGGCGGGGTGCGCGTGGGGCGCGGGGCGAGCTCCGCCGGCCGGCGCGCCCTCCCTCATTGGCGCCGCCATGCGCGCCGGCTGCCCGCGCCCGCCCCCCGCTGCCCCGCACACGCACACACCATTGTAGCCCTGAAACAATCACATCTTCTCATCCACTCTTCCACAACAAGTACAACAATTCAACAGGACCAGGTCGTCAGGGAATAAATAAGTGCCAAGGACATTTTAACTGTAAACGCAACCTTCGATAATGACACAACAAACGTACATGTTATGGCTTAGCACTTAGCAGCAGACCAAAGATTAATCAAAGGAATGATTGATATAATTTTATCGACATGTAGATGTGAGGCTGCGATAGAAGATGAAATTTAAATAACAGCATGGCGAGCGCACCGGCTCTGGAGCTATAAAAATTAATACAGCGCCGTAAAAACCACTTAAATGAACATGTCCATTTAAAATTATTCCTTTATAGAAATTTCATATCGTACGAAGTTATAACCAATTCAAAGGGGCAATAATCGTAAAATAGTCATAAAACAGCGTAGATAAGCCCGGTTACTCTCACAAAGCGTAACATAAACCCGGACTAGGAGCGTACTTAGTGCCACAGCTATGCGTATTTATTGCTATTTACAACTGTGAGCATTAGATTAATAGAAGATGCAAACTGCCACGGGATTAGCGTTTGCACCGCGCTTATGACTAAAACATTTCAAATTTACGCAAAGCCCTGCCGCTAAACCCACTAGTTTACGACGAGAATTTTAAAAGGCGAAACAAAGTGTACGTTTCGTGCCAGCATGCCATTTAGACATCCATTATCGCGTTATCTATAGAACTGGGACTGTTTTATTTTATCACACACACCCTCCCAACACCCGAACTCAAAATTTTATGCGCCACCATGACAAATAAACGAAAGTACCATAATAAAGTAGAATTTATTTTATGAATAACGAGGTGACGACATTACCTTCTTAATAAGCTCAATATTAGTCGCACGTTGTGAGTGTACCTACATAATGTAGTCATTAAATCTTACATTTTATTGTTGTTTGTTGATCGCTGTTATTTAGCAGTGATTTGTTAATTACAATATCTCTCTATAAACAAAGCTCTTGATTAACAGTGTACTCTAATGTGCGGCAAATAATTTAAACAGCTTCACATGGCTCGCTTTATGTCTGAATAGAGCAGTTTCCAATTTAATGGGAAAACAGCGCAACAGAGGTATTATTATTCCAGGGTTGACGACTTTTTTATGACGTCATTTCCAGGACAGTTAGCTAAACAAAAACAGTCTTTACGCGGAACTGAATACAATGAAGTGATCGTTGTAATTGTTAGAAATAACATTGCTATTTTTTGTGGGAAAAAAAAAAAAACAAATCAAAAATAAGTGGCGCTTATTCCACAATTTGCACGAAAACAGCGGATAAGTGCAGATAGCACACGAGATTTCCTTCTTAACATTTTTTCACGACAGTATCGCTATATCCCCAAGCACTTTTCGTAACTTCTAAGTAGTGTGGAAAACTTTGTATATGGCAGGCAACCCTACATAGACCGGGCAGTTTATAGCGACGGCGACGATGCCGGCTTTACTGCGCCCTTTTGATAACTCCTCGTAACTTTTTTATGACGCGCGTGCTTATGCGAGCCTGGTACAAACGCTTCAGCATTTACTCGGGAAGTACCTTGCTGCACATGAAAAACAAGCTAGGAAATGTAACTAGTGTTTCTTTAAAGGACATTGTATGTTTTAAAAATATAATAAAGTGCTACACTTTGTGACCATCGTTCTTGAGACCTTAGGTAAAATAAAATGACCAGGTAAGATCATGTAAAGTGAGGGCACTCATCTTTAGTTTTTCTTCATCTATTAATGTCAAAAATACATCGTGAAATAGAAGTTGCATCCAACTCCATTCAATTATACAGTTCCGAATTCAGCTAGTAAGTAGACACACCGAGCGGTTTTCAGCAGATGACGGTAAACTGAGATATTAGTACTGGGGCCCCTCATTCGTCTCATCTAGTGACGGAGGCGGCGGCGTCCGCAAGGAGTAATGGGGTGAACTTTGATTTAAGATCCCTGATTTACGATGGCCCTTTCGTATAGAATTTACGAACAAGTTAACGATATACTATACTAGATTTATATTTAGACGACATCATTGTGTTATCCACTCGCAGATATGAGTGATGTTTTCAAGACACAAAATATAATAAAAAAAACTGACGTGTGCTTCCTAGAATATATAGTTGGTACTCATAATATGTTTAAATTAACACATAAATAACAATTTGTAATTCCGAGGCATTCAACAAAAAAGGGATACGAAGTTTTTCACGATTCCTAGTACCAATACTTCTCATACCCTTTAAACAATAAATAAACGCATTAAATGTTCAAATAAGCAGTTTAATCGTTAGTATCTCATTTAAAACACGTTTTTAAAGGGTAAGCATCGGCCACAAGACATTAAGGCGAAGCAAATTGTGTAGCATGTAACGCTTGCAATTTACTTAATACTCGAACCAATTACACTGGCACTTAATTAGCGGTTCCAGACGTGAATTTTTAATACATTTCTGTCCTTCTTGGAATTGAAAAAAGAACCCCAGCATACACGTATGATCGCTTTAATGGATATAGAGTGTTCTCATCTATGTGTTTAATTTTACGAGGCCCTTAAGTGAATACCGTGGCAGAGACGACTGTGTGACTTTTGTCAGTACTCGATTGTACGTGTTCAAAATATCTTAACAAAATATGACTTCCAAGTATAACGTGAGAGATATTTCCCTTTAATTATAGCACTTTAAGGGATTCCAGTCGCGGAGGATTCTCAACAAGTTTCCCCTCGTCCATAAGCGTTGAGAAGCGCTCGATTCGTGGGGAAATGTGACCCCCGCATAGCTTCCGACGTTCCGCGACAGCGAGATTGTGCGATGGAGTTCAATAAAGAATTCGACGCTATAAAATTGAATACAAATAATCCGCTTACCTTAGCTACGTTTAGATTTGGATCTTAACAATATTATCTTTTTGAACCCTCGACGCAAAAAGAGGGGTGATTTAAGTTTGGCTGCTGTCTCTCTCTCTGTCTGTCTGAGGGACACAGATGAACCGATTTGGTTGCAGATTTTCTTAGTTGTAAGTTGGTCGTTTATGTCTTTATTCTACGCAATGAATAACATCTTTGCAAGAAAATCGAAAACGAATTTTATTTGTTTAAAAACAAACCCTAAATAATGAGGTGTAAATATTTAATTCATATTTAACACCGCTATTAATTGAAATTGTTGAAAGCTGTTTGATTGTTGTGTCATAAGTTATTCGCTCCAAAAATATTCGTTAAAAAAACTGGTTTCAATCCAAAAAAAAATACTACTTAAACATTTTGTAATCTTCATATCCAAATACATAATTTATGAGATGATTAATATTTCTAGTTCGATACAAAACCTGTCAGAGAGGTCCTGATATTAAAATTTTTGATATACATGCTTATTTACATATTTCTTTAGATATTAAGATATAAATTCTAATCGATTCTAAATCTTTTAATATAATTTAATTATGCAGTTACTTATTAAAGAAAATAGTGTTACTTCTATAGTACCTATTCTTTTTTTTACAAAATTGTTTCATGTATCTTCTCTAGATGGAAGATAATATTTTTGATATTGATAAAAAACAGCTATGTACCTACGTATATTAATAATCTATTTCGTTTAATTTATACAAATGTTTAGGTAAGCATGGCTGTATTTCTTATACCTAATTCAATAATCGCACTCACATTCCGTGACAGCCAGTCACGGCGTTTTTCCGTACTATAATTAAAAAAACAATTAAATAGCTATCTGATGGGATGATTTACGAAACCATATCAATTAACCTTATGTTTTTATCTTGACCTTTTCGCTGACAACGGATAAAAAACATGAATTAAGTAAAAAGGTGTTAAGCATGAAACTAAAACGATGTAACATTAACAATTAGAATAATAAAATCTTTGATGCTGTTTTTTGTATAGATGTGATATTTTTAACAGAAATGTCTAAAATTAGCTTAAATATTACCAATGCTACTCTTGTATGACAACATAAGAAGTATTGGAATGTGGATCATAGGGATATCGCATACGTCTATTTATTTATTACACTAAATAGCAGTCCCACTACGAACGAATATTTATTCTGTTTAGAATTATTGTTTTTGAACGTCCTGACGGTTATTTTTGCCTCAAGTACGTGTTTATAGACGCACTGGTATAATCGCGTGCATACAAACATTATTTATGAATAATATAAGCCTCTTTTACTATCATCATTCCAAATTATTGGGTAATCAAATATAATTGATTCTAATTACGCATTATGTACGTGGAGTGCCGAAGCTGGCATTAATTAATTGAATATCGGCAAATTGGTAATTCAAGCAGCAATATCGACTGTCAAGAATAATTTAAAATGCACATCCATACGTTTTACAGGTAAAACCGGTTTTGTTTCTCAGTAAATAATAGAAGTTACATTCCTGACACTTCAATCAAAACTAGAAGACTAAACAAAGTCCAAACAAACCGATAAACAGCTGGAAAGGAATGTCAAATATTTCACACAATCATAGCGATTGATAACGACTCATAAATAAGCCTATTTTAGTAGGAATAATTACAGTTGTCAACTTAAATTAAGAGAATGTTTTCAAAGGAAAAAGATGAATTGGCCGGCGGTAGATAAATCGCGACGGATTCCATTATACTCCAGCCGTATGTTTGTCAATAGGGCGGCTGATTGGGAGCTCCTCGACACGCTGCGAGCCTGGTACGCGCGGGTGATTTACCGACCCGCCGCGCTACTTGGCGCGCTGCCCGAGCATCGAACCCGGACCAGAGGTGCACTTTACCCGGAGAAAAATTGCTTGTTGGGCGGAAATACGCTGCAATATACCCGGCATTAGTTTATTTGTGTTCAAATCAGGAATGTTACTCGTCAAAACTGTTACTCTTTGTGTATGTAACGCGGAGTACGCATGGCTAAATATGTATGTAAATAGATGTATAACCGGATACGGAGCAATGAATGTAAAGTTTCCAATGACAACTCGTGCCACCAAGTCTGAGAAATGAGTATGTCAAAACTTCAAAACCGTTTATCCGTCAACGCTGATATCGACCTTCGCTGTTTGACTACCAATCATTCTTTTGCATGACAGTTTTTCAAAATAACGAAATCAATACTAGGCTCTTTTCCAACGCACGGTATGCATGGAATTGATGGTAAAGTGATTTGACAAAAGCTATTCTTGCCAACGGGTTATTAATTAAAGTAATTGGTGACTACAGACCTAGTTACTCGTAACATTAATCTAACATGCAAATAAGTAATTTGTAGTTTGAATTTAATCTACATTCATGAATAATAACACACCGCTTGATCATAATTACCTTTTAGCTTATAGATTAAAGATGTAAATTCGCCACTGGAATAATATCAATGGAGCTAATGTAGTTCTGTGAGTTATTACTTTATTATCTATGCCTGCTACTAACTGCACATAATTGCTATACAATTTACGAAATTATAAACATGAAATACATTTTCGTGTTATAAGGCTGTTTACAGACAAGGGCGACATTCTTTCACTCGTAAAATAAAAACGCAGGGAATATAAATGTCGTATTAAAGTATCGTGAGTCTTGGAAAATAATGGAAAATATATCATTCACATTACAACAAGCACTTGTAACATATAAATTGCAGTTTTATTATTAGAAGATCATAAAACTTGGTTATTGCTTATTGGTAGAAAATGCCGATTTTATATATGTTATGCAGCATTAGGAACGGAACGAGAACGTGATGTGTTGGCAACGAGCTCAGTGTTCATTCACCGAATTATACATCATAAATCTATGCGACAAAATGGAGTAGTTATTATAAATTAAAAAGTGACACCGGTAGCTTCCCAGTGTTGCCACATGACGTTAAATTACAAAATTCAAGTTAATCCGACATGAATCACGATGTGTAACGTTAATGTCGCTCATGTAGGGTTACCCAAGCCGACTGGCAAACGGTCACGACTGAACACTATCGAGCCAAGCTTCCTAAACCTCCATTTTACCACGATTTTACTGAGATCTCTTTCCAATTTGCAATCGTCACATTTTATTCAAAGGACGGACAGTTTCTCATTATACCCACTTGAATATTTGAATGTTCTTTTTCCGTTTCACAGAGTTCAGTGGCAAAGAACTAAAAAAAACGACTGAAATCCTGTAAAAAGTTAAATGAACTGCGAGGTAATCCGTAAAATTGGTTTTATTCCGATCAAGCAGTGAATTTAATTCTAATACCGAAAAAAATGGATTACGTGCTAACAGCCAGTAGATTTATTTTACGCTAGTATTCAAAAAACAGCTGACTTCATGTAAGTTTCACACACATTGGTATATTCATGCGCCTCAAGGCACGAATATCTTTAAACCATCTAGCTAGATGTTTAGCTAACCTTATCTTTTCGACCGCTAAGAATTCAAAAAAGTATTTCAAGCAGGAGAAATCTTAAATACTATCTCTTATTAAAACAGTCACGTTTTCAGACTCATCTTTATAACAAGATAGAATGTTTAATACTAAGAAAGATTTCTCGAGTATTCAATAAGTATTCAGTGGAGTGAGGTCGACAGTTTAGCAGCCCTATCGGCTAGATATAATCTCACGACCAAGCTTAATGGCGTAACTATTCGTATACAAGTAAAATTGTTGCGCGTCTAAATTGCAGTGGTTTATACGAAGCTATAATGAGTGGAGGTAATGGCCCCCTGTGCATCATCGCGTTAAACATTTTGAGCGGTAATGATATTATTAAGGTACGTGCACATCGGTCGGCGGACGCGGCCCCGCGCTCGCGTGCTCGACACATTTGACAGAACACGACACAGCTAGACATAATTTACTGCAGCTACTCAGATCGAGATATAAAAAATAGATGTTCTATTTCATCGTCTTGGAATTATCAATTTCGTGTACAAACAGATTTATCATTAAATTCGTGGAATATTATTAATTTCAAAGCAATAACATTCATATTTCAAAGACTAGACGTCTTAGAATTGAGAAAACAGTGAATGTATTTAATGAGTAAAAACAGATTCAATTTGTCTATCGGAGTTTCAATAATGAATCAGTAATTAGTATTTCGTTTAAAACCGATTATCTCATAACGGAGCAGAGCATGACATCACGGTTCTAAAGATCTACATAATTAAGAGGTTCGTCATTACACTGTTACAATTTAGAGCGGATTTTAACAGAAAACAACAACCTGAAGTCGACAAAAGATTGAGGCATAACTTTCTAATTATGCTCATTTGCGGTTATTGAGTAAATAGATAAAAATCTGTTTACAAAACAAAATTTGGCAATGTCATAAACTAAATAAGGAGTCATTACAATAAAACAATCAGTTGTGACATTATGTAGTAATGTCAGGTATATAAATAACACACTTTCTACCGCAACAAAGCCGGCTTACAGGTTTCAAGGAAAAAAATATGTCTCGTACTTTGATCATTAACATAAACCGTTGATATTCGCGCTAATTAAGTTTTTAGTTTTCCTGTTAGTTTAGTAATTGAAACGTGTTTTTTGAACTCATATTTTACGCCGTCATTTTAGCCATTGTTTAATTAAAGACTTAACGGACAAATATTGAATGGTTAAAATCAATAAGGCTGTTTTTACATTAAACTAGCTTCGCCCCGCGGTTATACTCGCGTCCTGACATAAATACTATCCTATGTCCTTTTCCTGGGTCTAATTTAAGCTACCTCTCCTCGAATATTCAGCTTTATCGGTCCAAACGTAACCAAGGGATAGAGGGACTCATTTTTATATAGACAGATATAGACAAGGATTATTCTTAAAGAATTTCTATGTCAAGAACATTGGTGCGACAATTTTTATGACAGAATTGTAGCATAAAATATGACGTGATAAATTAGTGCCGTCATTTAAAATTTCTGCTGTCATGTCTGGCTGATGTTGGAGAACGAAGTATATTTTTAATACTGACATGTTAGATGATTGACAAATCTTAGCATAAATCGGTAAAACAGAATCTAAAACTCCATTTAAAAAGAGGCCTCGGTACAACAGCTCTCATACATTTGAGATGACTATCAACTTCAGCTATTTTTGGTGTTTTTGTACGAGATTACTATACAATTGTAGGTAGTTACCTACATATGCTTGAGTCTATTTATCTGACTAGTTCCGTATCATAAAATCTCGTAGTAACACAACATAAAGACGGCAGATCACTGCTCATAGTATGCGCACACGCTGATCGTTATCACTACATTATTATCTAACAGTTTTACTCCACGGAAACAGCAGCTAGAATTAAATACACGTTTCCTTTGTTAAGTAATACATACG
Source organism: Helicoverpa zea x Helicoverpa armigera (assembly GCA_033682625.1). Classification (NCBI taxonomy): domain Eukaryota; kingdom Metazoa; phylum Arthropoda; class Insecta; order Lepidoptera; family Noctuidae; genus Helicoverpa; species Helicoverpa zea x Helicoverpa armigera. Next base: position 8,091,554 of record JAWIIS010000011.1, read on the forward strand.
TACTTATTAATTATTATTTTACAGTATCTATTGAGTAATTGCTTGAATGTATTTTTGTATTTCTGCACGAACATTTTATTGGTTTCTTAATTGATATAACCACAATCATGCTGGAGGAATTAATAGTTTTATTTGCATGCAGTTTATTGCTAAAGTGTGAGAGAGAATATTCAAATAGCAATGTAATATTATAGTGCTGATTTGCATGTAAATAACTTTGGTTCGTGTTTACATTCTCTTTAATAAAAATGATACAATAAAGGATCAACCATGACACTCACAAAATAGCTCATAATCATTCATATGTTCTTAATTTACGTTAATTACTATCGTGGGTGTTAAAATTATATTATAATAAACGTAGTGCCATCACTTATCAACGCAAAAAGTGACAAGTCTCAGATTTCAAAATGAATAATGTTCACTTAATCTAAAAGTGTATTGAAAACTCTACACGTATTTATATGAAACGTATAAAAAGCAATCTTAGAGGTGATAATAAATGATATTCTCGTTCATTCCCTTTCCAACACTTTTCACATGAATACAAGGAAAAGAGTTAGGTTCGGTAATGCCTAAAAGCTTGAGTATTTTCTTTTCAAAGTGAACGTAAACATAAATAGATTAAGATGGATTGGATCCGTCAAGTTGTAAGCTGATTCTAATATTAACTCAGGTATTCTAAGAACCCAAATATAAATAAATGAGCTGAACAACCTTTATATCGCCTTAACGTCAGATTTTGGGGAACGCTTAATATTCTTATTTATAACCCTCATATTTTAAATAAAAATATAACTGCCAACCGCTATTTCAAATACAAACGATAATAGTCGACAGGAAAATATTGAAATATAATAATGAGTTGAATGGAGTACGATAATAGAAACAAAAAAGCTTAACTGTAACCTTGCGACGTAATACGTAGTTACCAACGAGTGGAAGATAACGGTAACAATAGGAAAAAAGTAGAAATAAAACTAGTAATTACTTTATGACAGGTGAATAGGTTCATAACTCATTGCTTCATCGGCTTCCCACATAATGTGAGCGTAACTGTATCTAGTAGCCGCGGAGACACCGCTAATGTCCTATTGACTATTGTAATTCCCAAGATATTTATGAACGATAAAATCTGTTAATACCACTACCTAGCCCATTCGATTTATAATCGAATCCATTAACCAATAATTGATTAATACACTCATAAAACTTGATCTCTCACGAACTTGATTTGCCTGAATGTTCGCTTGATTATTATAAAATATCTTTTATCGTGCAAGAGATTCGGTGCCACACAAAAAAAAACATCAATCGTACAGATTTTTTGCTTGAATCGATTAGAAATATCGAGTGGCTGAACTCGAATGGTTCTCAATCAATTCTCTGTAGAATAGACGTAACGAATTACTTGGAGTAAGGGCACGTAGTTGTAGAGGTTATCTCAAGTTTATCTTGTACTACAAGCAAATAAGAAAAACGTTTTGGACTACAATTTCCCTTGAGAAACAATTTTCTTGTTCACTCTTGCTTTGGTTGAAGTTCGGAATTGATGGGCACACTAAACAGTCTTGCTTGATTTGTTAGAGTAGAAGACTAGAAAATGAGAACAAGTATCTGTAAGAGCTTTATCGTCTTTTTATTCACGCAAATGAAAAGGAATTAGCTTCCTAATGGCTCGTTTTACGATTAACTAATGAAGTGAAAGATAGCTCTGAGCGATGAATGTGATTCTGTGGTAAATGATTTCGTGAATGCGAAGTACCTAATGTAATTTGAGAGACATGGCCGACCATTGCATTGAGAACGAATGCACGATTATATTACCCTGCCATTGCTGGAACGAAATATTTCCGTTTGCAAAACGAATGTTGATGAATTCGCTTATGTTAACGGACAATCAGGCTATTAGCAATACTTGTCATGCTTACTTTTATGCTAATTTATTTTTATTATTTCTCATGCGTAATCGTTTCTTTTTTGTTTTCGTAAGCATGTTTTAAGTGGCACACAATGGACTTAGAACGTGAAGGCGGCGTGGAAACTTCGGTCAAGAGCGAGTCGGATTTGTAGCACTTTTTAGGGTTTTGTAACAAATATGTATGAAAGCAGCACTCAGAAATTGGAAACAGTTAGTTGATTTAGCGAATCAAGCTAGAAGGAAATCTAACACTGTGTAATGTGATCCCACCCAAAACAATAATGTGAAAGACTGCCAAGTTCGATAATATGGGAATGCTTCGCCTATAAAAGAAGTGAGATCTGAATAAGTACCAAGTTCCATAGTTACATATACCTCAGTTCAAAATAGTTACTTTTTAATGATGCTACTTGGCAAGTTTTCACACACCTTGTTATAAACCTACTAAACGCAAGTATTTAATTTTCTATTAAAACTTGCCAAGTAACATCATTAAAAAGTAACTATTTTGAACTGAGGTATATGTAACTATGGAACTTGGTACTTATTCAGATCTCACTTCTTTTATAGGCGAAGCATTCCCATATTATCGAACTCGGCAGTCTTTCACATTATTGTTTTGGGTGGGATTTCATTTATTTTTGTAAGGTTGATTATTTTATTTTTTTCTTATGATTAAGTTAGTTAAGGAAATGTCTCATTTATACTATCTTTCAGATTTATGCTTCTTACAAAGAAATGAACTAGATTAACTAAATGGACTAGATTTACCAACTGACTGACATGACATGTTATCATATATTATGTTCGTGGATCAAAGTTACACATTCGTTATTTTCGAAACTGACGCACATTTGGTCGTTTTCAGATCAGATTTTTACTTTACTTTGACTTAATACAAACCTTTGTAACGAATTTCAGATCGGTACGACCATTCGAAGATATATTATATAAATATAGATAAATTTATTTCGTTTTAGTTCCTTAGGGGTATAAATTTACACCGGGTATAAAACACTTACATTTTTTTGAAACCGACTCACACTTGGCCATTTTCAGATTTTTCCCTTTACCTTGACATAAAGACCTACCTCCATGCCAAATTTCAAGTCAATACGACCATTGGAAGTGGTCTAGGTTTTTGATGAGTGAGTCAGTCAGTCAGTCAGTCAGTCAGTCAGTGAGTGTATAGTAAAAATAGCGATTTTCTGACGTCAATATCTCAAGACCTACAATAGGTATATTAATGAAATTTTGTATTTTAGATAAGTGAGGGGGTCTCAACAGATACTAGAAATTTGGTATGCGTAAATAAAATAGATTTTGAGTTATAGGGGGGTCGAATTCGGCCCGAAATGTTTCGTGTAATATAACCCACGGCCGGTGTGTCGCTTTTTTTGCTCGAACTTGGCGGACACACTGCCGTGTGTCTAGATAGGAGGCAAAGCGGTATTTAACATAAACATTTTGTAGTGACCTGTCGACTCAAAACGCCAGCTCGTGTAGTTTTTGAAATGGTAGCAAACAACCTTACGACACTCACTTTTGATAATTTAAGGGTTGTGAGATTTCAGTAAAAATAAAACATGAGGATAAATTCTTTGATTTGAGCCTTTTTCTCAAAAGAACTTAAGACGTCTAAGGAATGGGATTAAGGAAATTGAAAATGTACTTACATCCCCTAAAGAAAAATGTACGTAGGCTTACAATTTTCAAGCTCAGGCAGTGTTACCGTCTTTAACTGACTTTGGAAACAGATATTAATTAGAAATTATCATACCAGTACACCAACCAAGGATACTTTTGAACCTATGGTAAATAAGAACTTCCTCAAAACTAAAAAGTGGTTTTTGTAGCAAAATAAAATAGTAAACTGAAGAGCGGGCGTTTTCAGGATATTTTGATTTGAGAGCTTGTTTTGTTTTAGAGTATTTTGAAAGATAAATTAGACCACATCACTAACTAATCAATAATCATACATTATTTTCTTTTGGTTACATCGCACGTTCAACTACAATAAGTACACTTTTGTTAAAAAGTGGCCTAACTAATGTTCGTGCTCAACAAACATTACTTTATGTACGACTGTATTCCGTAGGCGTAATAAGTCTCTATAATACCCATTTATTGCCAAAACTAGGCTTCAAACTGTAAGTAATTTACTTTAACCACGAACTATTGACTTTAGTAAATAAACTACTTACTACTGTTAGACTAATATTATCCTGTGACTTATTTATTGTTCTGTATGTTATATTCTCTTTTCATACATTAAGGAACTATACTATATTTACCGAAGTATACTAAATCATTTTAGTTTTATACGGACAACACTACCTCTACTGTGAGGACAACACTAAAAAGAGATTTTGACAGATAGAGCGCGCGCTTCCCATGCGCTTCCTTCGTGGACTGATAAACTATGTTTTCTTACGATTGATATTAAATTGTGTTTTAAAAGTGAATACAAGAAGTTATTGTGATACGAATTGACGTTTTATTTCTGATTAAGGCTAGGAGATCATACCCTAGCTTATACTACTATTTCAATACAACAAGGAAGTCTTACTTAAATGAAAACGTTTTAAAGTTAATGCATATTTAAACATCGATTAATTAGAAAGTTAAATGATTAATATTCGGTTTGATCATTTGCACAGTGATACAAGGCGTGTAATGCTGATTGAAATTAATAGTGTCAATAAATCATTTATTAATAACTTAATCTTTTAAACAAGTTTGCACAACGGCGTTATTTCTGATCAAAAAGTATATTTAGTTATATGGTGTTATCTGTATCTTTAACTAATAAAATAATCTACAAGACAATGATTGAAAAAGTTCTCGGTCGTCTTGTTAGGATCATTTTACACGTGGCATCGGAGCGGTCACGGCACCTTTCCTTTTCAATAAGCCTTACTAGCCTTTCACGACGCCATAGACTAAACCATAATGGATCCGACCCTCCTTGATGTCTCAAAATAAACAAAAGGGTCCGATGTTGACGCTCTGGCGACGAAACTTTTTATAAGTGAACTTTTTATGTGCAAGTTTTATTAGCTCCCGGACTTAAAACACCTACTGGAGACTGAAGGCTCATGTCAAATATTTGTATTGTCATGATTTTTTATAAGTGGATGACTTAATTTTTATGTTGGACCCACACAATGGGACAAGCTATTATTTAGTCAGATAAAAATAAGATTAGAACAAAAAAGTCCGTCCTCTAGTGTTTGTTTACAGACCAGTAAATAATACGGCTCAGAGATCGCTTTGATCCATCGCCCCATTAAAATTCAAAGTCAAATAAGTTATTAATAAATCCACGTCGAAATGAGCCGTCATTACGTCATTGTATGCAGAAAACTCGGTAACAAAATGAGTAATTTTAATCAAGAGATTGAGTTGTTGTACAACATGACGTGTATTCTGTGTTGTAACTAATTAAAGTGATAGCCGGCTGCTTTCGTTAATTCTGTTCAACTTTTTAATACCGTATAATCCAATTACGACAAAATACTCAACTTTCAATGAGGATTTCATAGTCGACCGCTGTCTGGCAGGTAAAAACGAAATTAAAAGCAGTAAATTTCTTTGAATTTTGAACCCTCGCAGCTGCAAAGCTGTTTAGCTGTTGATGGTAGATAGTTTGTTGTTAGTTTAGCAGTAAACTTACGGGTTTAGCACATACCTGCACTGCATAAGTGCATGCCTTGCAATATGTTAACATATTTGTACGTATATGTAACTATGTGGCCCCTAGTGACGTCTCATCTTGTGGACTCGTACACTACCTATAATGTTTGGATGACAACAGTTAGTATTACCTAACAACCCAATTTAAGTACGCATCTAGTTCGAGTTAGTTCGTGAAACTTTATGTAGGACATGTAATAAAGTGCTTCCTCACTGGAAATGAGCACTTAAACGGCCTCCAACCTTAACCGCTACGAAAATAGGTGACACCCAATACTTATCTACAATGTTACAAGTTATAAAATATCACGGTTCTATAGATAACAAGCAGGATGTATTGATAAATATCTTCTTACCATTTATGTAGGCATTTAATAACTAATAGCGGTAAAGGAAGACATAAATTATACTTCATTAGCACAATGATCAATGTTGGTAAGTCAAGATCAACATGCCTGCTTGATTTAGAAGCATTTAGATAACTACAGGCAAATTATACCTATTATGAACTAAGTTATTTACTAAAGCATTCCAAAGGTTAATGAATAATTTGTTAGAATCTACTTTATCTACATAAGTATGCACGAGCTGATACATTATGCAAATAAAAGATACTTATAATACGTTAACACTTAACTAAATACGCTAATTATACATAAATATACTAAGCGCGTTATCACGACTGTTAACTGAACAAATAAAGATGTCATAATAGATCTCTCACCGTTCCCAAGTTGATCTAGCGATGACTCTCGATGGCAATCCAAAAGAGACACAATCCATTCAACACTTTGATGCACTATAGTTACACTAACACTACGCTAGGTACGGCACGATCTCAATGCACTATCACTAGACACGCTGGCATCCCGGTAGCGATCCTTGCACGAGACTGGCGGCGCTCCGTGCTCGACACACCTACGGAGAGACAAAGGAAGCTATCAGCACACACTGCACACCAAAACATGAATTTTGTAGGCACTCGATACACGGCAGTGGTGTGTACAAGCGACGGTATTGTGCGACGACAAACGGACGGGCGTCGTAACCGCACGCTACACGAATACTGACTTGGACGGGCAGCGCCGACCGCGCGCCCGACTGCTGAGTTCAAATCGTGATGTTCACCGCGCGGCAACAATCATTTCACACTTCACTAAGTGGAAGAGTAAAGTGTAAAATCACACGCAAATACTAACGTGTATTTACGCCCTTAAAGATGACAACATTTTCCAATTTTAATCATTATAAGACTCGTTATATTTTTTACAGGCGTGTCGGATAAGGGGAATCAAATTGAAGTGCGAGGAACGGCGAACGCGGTCGTAAAGTTTCCTTATAAAGCATGTGATGAACCGGGCGTCACTCGCAGCGCACCGTATTCACAAAACTAAAGTTAGAAAGAGAAATATGAAACCGTGCAATGCAACGTGGCACGAGAGGCGAGGGGCGAAGGGGCGACGTTGGAACACCGCTTCCAAAATATTACAAAAACATTTATGCATGAAGGGATAACAAAATACCGGCGCTATTATACCGCTCTGATTTATACATACCTACTGTATTATAATGATGGATCACGTCGGCCACTGACGGCCTTAATGGACAAATTATTGAACACCATGTAATGAGACCGCGTGCTCGCTCATGGACGCGCGGTAGGTGGTGATAAAACATTTTTTCTCGTGTGTGCGTCGAAGAAAACATGTGAGATAATAAAAAGTTATGTTTAAACGTTGGAATCGTAAAGTTTATTTGTGTAATACATTCTTTAAACAAACGGATAATTACAAAGCGTTTTATGGCGAGATACAGCGCTTGTTGGAACAAATAATTTATTTCAACGAATTGCCTCTAAATAATCGAAATTTAGATAGCCACATTGTCGTTATGGTTTTCCTCGAAATCCATTTGTTGAATTAACGAACCAAAATACTAGGTCACATAATGCCTAAAGCTTTTTCATGTTAATTTATGTCAACAAGATCATGAAAGCACAATCAAAAATTTGCATTCAAATTACAGTATCAGTTAAAATAGGTTAAAATAATGAAAAAAATATTTAAAATAATGGAATTAGGTACAGAGCCTACAAACATTCAAAATCCATTTAATAACTTGTACAAATTAATTCCGAAGTTTATGAAAAAGGCACCTCCAGTTTAATTTAAAAAGACTACAGTAAGTACAGAATGTTCAAATGTATAAAAGAAAATTACAACGAAGCATATTTTACGACAAAAACAATCTTTAAAGTACAATTCAGCGTAATAAGTCGAAAAAGTCTCTGTAAGACAGAGGGCTCTTTAAAATAAATTATCCTGCCGTAGACGAGTGCTTTTGTGTCGCAATAGAAGTTACTGACAACAAAGAGACCTCTGAAGCGGAAGAAATTTAATCAGAGCATCTGGGACTTAAATTATGAATGGGCTTCGTCTTCTAACTAAACACACGGCAAACTAACAGATTAGATAAAAGTTTTTATGAAAAAGCCCATGAGAGCTCAGAAACAGTATTATTTTAATGTAGCTCAGATATCAACATAAACATTTATGCCTCTGATAGAATACAGATTTTAACTGGGTATTGGAGAAGCAAGAAATATTTTCCAATATAACCGAAGTAGTGATGCGGTTCGGATTGTAGAGGCGCAGATATTTCTCATATTCTTTTGTTAGGATCTCTCCAGCCGGCTCTTTGTTGTTTGAGTTATAGGAAGACTTACTGAATAAGAAAAACTGAAGCATTATTCAAAAGTCGCTCTCACAAACTGGAATACTTTGAGATTCTTAACTACGGAACTTTGAACTGGTATAAAATGAGATAGATGGAGATTGTGACCACTTTATAGATTCGCAAATCAGATTCGAATTTGCTTTAAATTATAATGTAACAATAACTAAAAATATTTCATTCAGCAAAACTAAAATGTTGGAGATAAAGAAGTATTAACATGCAGTTTAAGTACCAGGCTCATTGATTTCTGAGAAATATTGCTTCTAGCAAATCAATGACTCATATCTGATAAACAATATTTAGCGGACATAGTCATTGTCTACAAAATTGCTGACTACTCGTTATCTAAAGAATGTTGTTAAAAAGAGCGAGTTCCCAAGCAAGCGGGCGATTCAATAGCCGAAACGTCTATTGACATTGTAATCTTAACCCGGCGAGACAGGGAGCGTTGGGAACGACACGCCAGCTGGCTTTCCGAGAACCAACCTTATAGCCGACGGGCGAAGCCGAGCTTTCACAGCCCCACCGACAACAATACACACACAATACAACGTAAGAGATACCGGAAACTATAATCGATATGGGCTTACTTTTAAACGCGGGATTGTCACATCCTTTGCTTCACTTGTAAACCTATCCACACAGTACTAACACGATCGTTATTATCAACTTCTATTTGAGTACCTCCACTCTGATTGGTTACGGGTTCAGCTTGAATTGTGCGATTCGATTTCAATTCACGATTTATAATACTTTACGCATTATTGTTACATCGGGTATTATGTTTGGCGCGAGTGTTTCGTGCAATTTATTCATTTGTGCGATTGTTGAAATCTATTTTGGTTTTTATTTGTTCATGTTTACGTATGAGTCGAACATTGTTAATCAGTGGAGCGACAGCAATTTGTAGCCGATAACCACAACTGCAACGCGACACCCGTACACTCGGCCAGCCCACTCACTCCAAAGTGATTGATGGCGCGGTGTCAATTTCATGTTATCGCTGGCACCCCGAACCCGCGCCCGCCTCGATGAGATTGTTGCATAAATTTACACGGGAGATAACACTACGGGCCTTAGTTAATAACTTGTACAAACATTGCACCGCCCGCGCCGAGCTGCGGGAATCACTCACTGTTTCTTCTCCATTCTTTTGTTCTTTGTGTAATGTAAAATGTTGAAACTTCTGTGAATTAGATATCTTTACATCCATTTATTACAGCTGTACATCGTTCTGGCATGTTTATGCCACTTAGCTAATATTTATATACGTACTTTTTAATCTTTTTACACGATTCATATAAGCCATTAGCATCGATGAATCGATATTCATATTCGATAAGATCGGTACTGAGATAAGTGGCTACAAGAAATAATCCGAGCGCGTGGGATAATCGATTCAATGAACAAAAGCAACAACTCTGATTAGCATCGTGTTTGTGTCTTTATTTTATATTTATAACATCGCGCATTTTGCCTATTATGGTTACCAATTAAGTGCCTTTACGATGTTTAAAATTATATTACACAATTTGCTTCAAACGAACCAAAATTGGCAACTCTATATACAACAGGAGCCCTGTGTGCTGTTATAACATTGGCGTTATAGTTTTTAAATAATTTTACTGTATCAATTCCTTCAGATAAACCATTCCTGATATTTGATTCACTACGTTTCTACTTTCTGTAACTAGCTTGTTTGAAATAACATCATGTGATTGTTTCTTAACCTTCAATTCTTTCCTAATAATCTGTGATACCGTGCATCGTGCAATGAATCTCAGTACAAGACAAGGCAAATAGCAAACACATATTTGGCCTAGAATCTGAAGACGGAGCCCTCGAGTGGCACAATGTTTTCCCCAGTCTCGGCGCAAAACAAATACTAAAACTAAGTAAAAGCTTGGCTGGCTTTAACGTATGGCCTTTGAGCTCCTCGTGTAGAACTTAATCAATATAATCGCTTTCACAATGTTTATTCTCTTTGTTATACAACAACGATATTATATTTCAATTTAGTGTTTGCTCGCTGGCATTTGTATAGCTATTTTATTTATTGGTAAAATTATTGCTTCACATTTTATTGTATTGAAGTTTATAAAAAATATAATCAAGACTGTATAATTGGAAAGATGTTGCCTGTGATGCTGTCTGTTTTAATGCCTTTTATTAGTTTTGAGCTGCAGGGATAAAATAAAATAAACCAATAATTATATTCCTACGGTGGTAGTAAGTAGAACCCGAGCCCTAGCACTGGATTGAATAGCTCCATAAAAACAGCCTGGTGGACACATCAGTATAAAAATAATTATAACTTACAAAAAGTCATCTGCGCTGTGTTAATGCTACCCTGGTACCGCTAAAGTGTTCGTGAGTACGCGCGTGCACATTGCATGTAAGTCGCTCGTTATTTCATTTATTACCGCGTAAAAAATAACGATGTTTCGTACACACATAAACATTCCCCTCTTTTGATTATTTGAAATGACTACGTATGTACGTAGCAACCTACACGACTGTTACTCACGTTCATAATCATTTACGCCCCGCCTCGACAAAATCCAGCGGAATTATTTCATGAAAATAACGCTTAAGTTCTCTCAATTTTGGAGACGTATGTGCATTTACTTTTTAAATTCGAATATACGTGCTTTATTAAGTATGCAGTTATAAATAATTACGTAAACATTATTTATGTACGTCGTTAATTTCTTTATCTAGTCGCAATCAGCACAATAATACTAGGTGTTGGCCTTAATGATGCCAGTTAACTTATAACTGTCGTAATAATGTCAACAACGTCCGCTCATGTTAATTTGTTTGAAAAATAAACAATTTACAACAAATATGACAGCGAAGACGTAAAAGCTCCCACGCTATTCCGTCCGGAGCCGTCGTAAAACGTATTACCTATATCTGAATTCTGTATTCATGTTAGATTACAATATTTCCGACGCGGCGCTATATCGTATAAGTCAACTCATAACATCAATGCGGGGGACTCGATAAAAATCCCTCACCGGTCCCTATTCCCCCTACTCACTCCTTCAAGTTGTTCGCGGTCGTTCGCTCTCATATTCGCGAACACTTTTGATCTTTCTTTTGATATAATATAAATATTTTTTGCCTCAGAGGCTGAATCCATTTTGAGTGAAATGAAATACGAGAGCGAGTTAGAAGCCCCTTTATCCAAGACGGTCGGTGGTCCCCGCTCGGCAACCGAACTTGAATAATCACGAATTCGCATCAACTTAATCTCACTTTATTTATGTGAGTGGCTCTTTAGTTTTTATGGCACGTATTCATAGCGAATGGTTATCCAACGCGTGGGAAAATTTTACTTAAATGTGTATTTTCGCACATAAAACATGGGATCTTTTATTACTAGTGGGTCTATTAAATATTTAATGTGTAAATAAGACAAAGGCCGTACAAAAGAAAAACAAATTACGATTCGACAATGGAATTGAGAATCATGGATTCACAAGACGACCACCAAGACACCTACTAGTATTATTTATTTTGGCTAGTCCACAAATGACACGTCTTTGTTTCTTGTTATTTTAAAAGAGTCAAGTTTCCAATACATTCCCAGTCTAAATATTGGGATAGAAAGCGATCGTTTGACGGCAATACGTACGCTGCGAGTGCACCCACGCGCGTCAAGTGAGCCACAAACGACATTATTAAGCCAAATCGTTCTCTTTAGTTTTATGCCCGCCTTGTACCCGGCTAATAGATGCGACAGCGGCACACAGATAACACACATAAATATTGTCTATCTCGACAAAGATAAAATAAAATAAGAAACGAGCTCGCATGTTTGTTTGATATACTGTAACCTTGTTTCTTTTTCTATTTCAATAAGATTAGATATGTAGCTTTATAAAGGGATAACTTTTATCTGAGATTGCATGTTTTACAGTCAGCATTTCATAAAAGGATTATGATATGATATGACATATCATTACTGTGTACATCATATAAACAGATTTATCATTATTTACTTCACCTAGCCGACCTTTCCGTGTTTATTCATTGATCGCTCGACCAGACCAATGTATTGAAAGCAAATACAGCTGTAGAGTAGGGGTCCGGATTTCCAAACCATCAGATTACCAAGACGGACAAAACTTTAGGGGTTTTTGTTAGTATCTTCCCCTATGGCAGGGGATTGGATTCGGGTAATAGCAATAGGTTCGCACCTCATCGCAAGGGATGGGTCGGACCGGCCTAATGCCGTCGTTGCTCCAAATATGGGTAATACAATGATTCCTCTACTTGACGGTTCTCGGATAACAGCCAATTCGATCCGGTAATCTATGACCTGATACTGAATTCGATCAAGGTTTAAATGATGAGCAATAAACAAAAAGATTCATTTCTAATTTTTATCCATTAATTCCCGATACTTTATAGGTACCCTTTGTGAGACAATGAAGTTCCTACATTCTCAGTTGCACCGCAACTATAAACTTCAAAGAAAACTTCGAGGAACATCAGTTCTTCCGTAACACTTAGCCATGAGAAAGGTAAAAGTTACAAGTAATTAACCGAGAGAAGTTGTTCATTGTAAGTCCATCAGCAACGAACCACAATAAGAGGGCTATAATTCTAGCTGGTTCCATCACAGCACGTTCCTCGCCGAACAAAAGCAATTTGTGTCCGCACGAAGTGGCTTTGTACGTGCGTAGCGTCGTAGGTGTTTATTAGCGCCCTCTAGCTATGTTAATATGTACGTGTACTTGGGTATCGTGCACACGGCCGGGCTGGGCGGCTGCCGGCTCACCCCGCGACCCGCTGAGGTCACTCGATATCGTTTCACTGATCACGAATTCCCGCCGACACGTGCTCCCACGACCGAACTGCTCTATCACAATTACCATTTATGACCTAATTATTGACTTCTCCACAACTTTCTAATCTGTTTCACTTTTAAAGCATCAGCATGATTCGTTTTACATTACTATGCCAAGACTCACTAAGTATGCATTGTTAATTTAACAAGTTGGAATAATATGAGGTGCCGCCTCGCAAGTCTAGCTAGCTAAGATACCGAAACCATATTTCGATTAAGGCAGTTATGAATACTTGGCTAGTTGGAAACAAAGTAACATTGGCGGAAATCCAACGTCATTTACAATTCTGATTTAGTGTACTGCATGATTCGAACAATTTAAAACGTTATTCGGAGTTTTGCGGTAAGCGAACGAATCTCTATTTTATTTAACAACAGAAGTAAATAAATGGTGGTTTGTTTGACAACGGTACAAGGTAATAAATGAAACAGAAGTGAATCACCTCGTGCCGTGTAAAAACGTTTTCTTTAGAATGTTTGTGGAAGTGTCTGTAACATAACTGGCGACGGTCCAAGAACACGCTCATCACAATCACGCAACACGCCGACATCATTTAACGACAAATTTACTGTGTCACAGAAAGTACCCATCGTGATAGCTATTCACTATTCTAAATGAGCCAACGCATGATGTCGTATTTTATCATAAAATAGTTGTCGTTCCGCTCCTATTCACATTTGTTAAACAAAAGTGCGTGCAAGTCTCGCATACCGCCACGATTACTGTCAACTTTTACGATTTACGAAATATCGCCAATAAAATAAACCGTCGAAGAGCTACGTCGGTTTTGATAAATATCCTTTCAACGCTTTTCCATTATTCGGGGAGAGACAAATGTCCCGTTCGGTTTACTCGAGTCGGCATCACGGCATTCCCTCATTAAAATGTCCCCGAGCGACTGTGGTCCCCTCGGTCGCGAGCAATTCGATACGATAATCGATTTTATTGCCGATCGCTATAAAATCTCTCAATGTATTTGTTTTAGTTCTGTCACACATTCCACGTCGCGAATCAATCACTGTACTATTTAAATAGTGAGTTATTCATTACTGGCGGTAAAGTGAATAACAGCTCTAATTTGCTGGCAATACGAGCGAGAACTTTAGAATCAATGTCCGATTGTTGTGTAAAGCGGAACCAATCGACGTCGAGCGTATTGCTGCCATTCGATTGAAATAGAATTTTGTTTATGTTCAGAAGGTTGTTGATCCTTTTTTCCTGAACTTATACAATTATTACTTACTTCGTTCGTTCCATTACATTTTTTATACGCACTCCTAGGAAGGAATAAAGATTGGGCAATTATTGGCAATTGACACCTTTTGTCAGTCACGATTCTGTCGTGATTCGCCGAGATTCTATCTGCCAAAATTACTGTGATTAGTTATCGCAATTCGTAACTACGGATTTATTTGTGAGATTAGAGCCCAGCGAGCGAACCTAACACGTCCAATAAGATTAAGTGCCGATGTGGTTTCATCAAACCTAAGGCCTTAATGAATCACAGTACCACAAGTACAAAGGGTGTTCAAGTTAACGAAATATACCTTCGTAATACGTATGTATGGCATATCGTTCGATCAAATTGTGCTAAATCGCCCGCCAACGTCGTAACGTGTAGGTACCAATTTGCAAACAAGCTATTATAGGGGGCCGCAGTCAAAAGCGCGCCAATAGAATTAAAATACTATTACGGCAATACAAAGTTGATTCAGTGGAGGCGAGCGTGCGGCGCGCGGCCGGCACTCGCTCGCTCCGCTCCGCTCACCGCTCGCTTGCTCGTGCTCCTGTAATTTGATTTGGAGTGGAGAGGAGAGGTGCGGGGCGCCGCGATCGATACTGCGCGGGAGGGGGACGAGGGGTTGGCAGGGGGGACAACCACCAGGCGCGTGTTGTTATGGAAACCGTAGCTACCCTCGCGCCTCCAGATTTCGTCGGTTGTACCGGTAAATTAAACAAAGGAGATCACCTATATTATTTTCAGGTACTCTTCACTACTTTATTCTGATAGAACAGATTAAAGATTTATGTTTAAAATATCATCATGTCATATTATGCGTGTAATATGGCTTATCTCGGCATGATGTGGATATTAGTGGTTACTTACGTTACAACCGTCTTCTAAGGCATCGTCGTAAAAATGGTAATAGGTGCGTAAAGTATTCAATTTTAATGTCTGAGCAGCTCCTAATAAGAACAAGTTACTGACTAGCGTACATAATTTAAATAGTGGAGTTATACGTGAACATAACGTAACGCGTCTTTGTTACGCAAGTACAAATAAATAAGCATTAGTGACATATGTACGGTTACTTTGTAAACACAATAAAGCAGTATTTTGTGAAACAAACAGTTATTTTGTGCGAAGTGTAAAAGATGTTTAGAACTGCTTACGTAAGAGCCACGGTTTTCGGCAGGCTATTATTTCCAATCTACAACAAAAATTCCCACACTAGGCTTGATATAAATACGTGGTTCTTGTGAAAGATTTGTATGTACAAAGTCCAGTGTGTAATTATTACGTATGCAGATATATCGCCTCAAGTCAAGTAATTCTAAATATAAGCCAGTCAGCAATTGAAAGAGTCTGATTGCTCAGTCTGGCGTTCAAATAAAGGCTATAATAATGCACTAACATTAGTTTATCGGTCAGTAAACAGCACGGTTTGTCATCTGACATCACTCCCCCCACGGTTCTATAGATAGACACAACTACTCTAATTGGTTCGCAAACCGTTTACAAGTAGAAAGCCCATTCACAAGGCAAGTTAATCTGACTTATAAATAGTACGAGTGAAATAAAATTATACGTTACAACGAACTTTACGTGGCGTGGGTTACTTAGAACTGTTATTTTGTTCGAAGATATGAAACACGTAAAACTTAACAAGCACCTAGTGGCTAAGTAATATTGTGAGCAGACTTTTTTATCTTTATTACAAAGTATTTTACACATCGTTTGGTAATAAAAAATGAATCAATAAATAACTTTTGAATATATTTGAAGTCTCGTTCTAAATTGATTCTGCTATTGGGGAATATGGTAGTAAAGTAATTACGAGGTACAAGTTACAAGTCGGGTTGCAGAACTAAAGTTTTACAAAGTACTTAATATCTAAGATTACAGTCAATCGTATCTCTTAATCGTGTCACGGAAAATCCCATTGGTGTTATTATATTATTATTACCTAATACAAAAAAATGTGTCGTATGGGCGTTTTCTTTAAACACGTGTCAAATGTCTGTTTCAGTTTTTTGTGATAACACTACGTGTGTTTAAATGTTTATTATTTAGTTAATTTTACTTTATAGTACTTACTAACAATTAATTTAATTTAGTAATTTAATGAGCGCTTATAACATGCGGATGATATAATTTATACATAAAACTACCCTAGGCTTACGATACAATTCAATAGGCCCATTTAGATCGCCTAGACCAGGAGATAAGCAGACATGAAAGGGCGGGCGATGATGCTAATACAGTGCACTTAACCTGGCCCGCGGCACCTTGCGGCCGCGTCCAGCTAAACTGGTTTCAACGTCGACCTTCGTGTCGTCTCGCTCTGCGCGCCTATGCTGCCCTGGTACCGCCGATCGTTGTGCTTGATTGATTTTGATTCGATTTTATTACAATTCGATCGGAAACTTATCGCCAGACAGGTTTAATAATTTAGACAGATTGATTGAATAGTTTTGTGTTGAATAAGTTTTATGTTTTTTCTATCTGAACAAAAAAGTTTGGGATATATAATTTTGGTTTAATCCTCTTATCTTCTATTGACTAGTAATATGATAATTTAACAATCATATACCTAAAAGGTTACCTAGGTACCTATCTAACCTAAAAGATTCAGTCGATGAGTTTTAGTTTGCAAGCGTAAAACGGTCCGTTGAGAGTTAAATTGAACTGAAATGACAATCAATTTGTATTCACGATAAGCGAGCGCGTTATCGCGGCAATCTCTGGACAAGCCCTCGAGTTTGTTGCCTGTATTTAAGTGCATACTTACCTACTTTAAAATAACGTTTTACAAGTACCTAACTATCTAGGTTTGACTGTGGCTCCTGCAAAACCTACACTAATTTAAATACTGTCCTGAAATGACGCTATTGCCACTAAACTAAATGAGATAATAAGCACATCTAGTAAAAAGCAGACTTCTACTACACTAACTTCTTTTTGTATAAAATTCTTGACCCAGCTTACAGTTCATTATGTCTCCCGAGGAGTCGAAATATTTTCACCGTAATTGTACATTTGTAATTTACCGAAGTCGGTACTCATAATACGAGTCGACGATTAAATTCATCCACGCCCGTGGTCATTAAGCTTTCGAACATGGAAATGGCATGGCAATTCATGGCATGCTAATGAAAGAGGCGTCTCTCTCAAAATGGCGGGGTTATCCGTAAATCGCGACAGTGTAATCGCGTGAAGACTATAATTGGCCTTAATCAAGCGAGATGGCGTGCACCACAGCCAGCTCTGATGGTAGTGGTATGTTCAACCAATCGTATCGGTAACAATATGTATGCAATTAAGTAATTGTATTCTGATATTCAATTACAATGCCTTGTGTCAAAACAATAATACGTGTTCGTGTTGTTACGAGTTCAATAAAAACCATAACTTAAACATTAGAAAACAACAAACAAACATTAATAAATCACAGCGTCGCTGTTTCCGCGAAAGTTTTAACCGTCAACAAAGATGACAAATCTCTGAATACTTAATGTGTTTTGTGTAAAAGAATAAAGTGCCACGGTTGCGGAACTTTATGAAAATGTAAGAATACTAGGAATTCGCGTGAAGCCGGGGTAATTGCTCGTTACGTCATACGGCGCGCGGTAATGTCGCTAAGAAATTTCTCTGGGGAAATGGGAAAACAAATGAGAGAGCTCTTATCTACGCATTACCGCCGCGTTCAGTGATTTACGATCCGGCTACCTACTCCACACATGCGAGTCTCACTCCGGCTTACATTATACCGGTTTTACCGAGCGAAAAGACATAACCTGGTTGAGAAACAGACGTGAATTGAGTGTTAAACATGCCAGTTGAGACGTTGCATAAATGGTTAAACATAAACAAGATTGTCCGTTGATCGCCTGTCATACAAAATGGCGCGCAATCATGATTATAGTAATGCTGAGTGCTTGCCAATTTTATTATCTTTTGAATTTCAAAAACCTTTCAATGCCTTCGAAATGAATTTGCCGTAAATTAGTAAGCAAATCGGAATGTATACTACGGTTATTGAGAACTAGTGTACAGCAATAGAGACGTGTTCATACTGTTCATTCGTATCTACTACGTCAGCACACACAATGACTTTGTCAATGACATTCGTATGACTAGCAGGAGCGGTGTTTCCGGGAAGATCCATTATAGTTTCCGCAGGTAGCTTCACCCGAAATCAAAGCCTCGTGTGTGGGTCTCACTTAGTCACGACCTAGCGATGCGACGTACCAACATTATCACATATTTACCTACTAAAAGGTGTCACGATTAAAATAAGGAAATCTTTATCGTTCCTTAGTTGATATCATCTAACATCATTATACTGTACAATTTACAAGTAAGAGCAGCGATTAAAATGCCGCAACATTATAATGATCAATTTTAACGTAAGCCTTCCTGTGATTATATCGCTTTAATAATAAAACTAATCACCTAATAAAGTTGCTGCCACAGACGTCTCATTGAAAATTTGAAATTAGCCGTGGGCTGTGATCAAATGGAGCCCCATTACATTAGCATAGCGTTTAGTTTGAGAACATGTCTTACAGGCGAGCTGCGAGTGCGGTGTGCGCGCCGCGGGCGGACGGCAAATTGCCAGTGGGCGGCGGCGCGCCGTGATCCCGCGACCCCGCCGATAAATATTCTATCTATCGTGTAAGATCGTGTACTTTCCACTAACAAAAAGAATACCACCCATTTGAAAACATCTATTATTATTTTGATAGTCGTTATCTCACAAACGTGACTATTTTATTCAAAGAAATATAAAAAAGCTCAAGTATTGGAAGAAGTCTTTGAATTCAAATTAAAATTAATCCACCCGGAAAACAGAAGGATATGAAAAATCCAACAAAAGGGACAAAGGAAAAAATACGAAAACGAACGGACGAGAGATGAAAGTACAAAAAGAAATAAGACGTGGAGCGTTCTCGTTCGGCGGCCCCGGTTTGTGTTGTGCAGCGTGTACCAGGCGTGCATACCACGGCTGGAGTGTTCAATTAAACCGCGCTCAGATCTAATCAAGTGTGATTTTAATAGAGTGTTGCTCTGATCGAGCAGGCAGCAGCCCCGCCACGATTGACTAGAGAATAGATAACGGTTTAGTTAACAATTTAGTAAATTAATACCTACACGGTCCGGAGTCCGAATCCGATATCATTATCGAATCTCGTCGATGACCGTTACAACTGATAAACGATGATGATAATATTAGTTTTAATAGAGCCAAAGAAATAAAGATTGCGCAGTTAGCTATAATTTTGTTAGATAGGAGTGTTAAACAAGCGAACAATAATAAAGGCATGTTGGAATAGCTAGCGGGCTATCGCAATTCTATTCCTGAACAACATTCGTGCCACAAAGAGCAAGGCAATAAGTACGGTGTACAATAACCGATGCCATGAAAGGGAACAACGTAGTTCGTGCACAAAGCGAGCAGTGTTTCGCGGACCGCCCGCAGCGGCTCCCGCGGCGCTGCAAACGTCCAAAAAACTTACAAATTGGACGCGAAGAGCATGCCACGAGCACCACTAACGAGCGACAATGTTTTAAACATTTGCCCAAGAGAACTTACCACTTACCTCGTCTTGAATAGCTCATTGTTCCAAATCATTTGTTACAACGCGTGGAAATGAGTCTGCAGTTTTACACTTTATTCTATTAGCTTTGCTTAACACTTGCTGCGTGGAAAATCGATTTTCTTTTATTTTTATGTCGGTTCCTCTACGTATATCCACCGAGTAAATGTTGTTTGTTGGCAAGTACATATTTGTATATTTTTTTGGGATCTCCTACTGATATCTGATTGTATTGCTTACAAACATAAGGTCGACATTTTTCTTTTTTACACACACAGTCTCCACAGAAAAGAGTGAAGTCAAGCAATGTTTTCAGAGTTTATCTATAAATGTACAAAGAGAAAAGATTAGTAAGGCACGTTTCGTTAGCCAACTGTACGCTGTTGCCCTTACTAGAGTCGGCAAACACAGATAGTGGTATTATGGTCATAATAAATCCGGTTTTCTATTAGCATTACCGAGCACGCGCGCGACTTCGTAAAACACGCTTTTGAGAAGCAATTTGTCATTAGTTTTGTTTGATCGTAAACGATACTGAAATGTTGAACTGAGTTTAGTTAACAGCATAAAGTAACTGTGTTAAACTAACTAATTGATAAGTTTCTCTATTGTAATTGTTTTTTATTGGAACTTTATGTTTATTTGTTTATAGTGTCGTAGATTAAGATATTAAAATTGATATAAACGGCCGGTTTATCGAGTTATTGATAATGATAAGTTAAGTGCTTTGAAGCCTGTTTATTGTAAAAGGAAATGAGAAAACTGTAGTTGAGTATGCAAGGCACGTATGGCAAGCCGCAT
The DNA here is from genome assembly GCA_033682625.1 of Helicoverpa zea x Helicoverpa armigera. Classification (NCBI taxonomy): domain Eukaryota; kingdom Metazoa; phylum Arthropoda; class Insecta; order Lepidoptera; family Noctuidae; genus Helicoverpa; species Helicoverpa zea x Helicoverpa armigera. Next base: position 8,112,389 of record JAWIIS010000011.1, read on the forward strand.
GTCCGGTCAGTCTGTCGTCAGCGGCGCACCCTCGCAAGTCTTAACCCCATCGAGTGGGGTGGAAACACGTAAATGTCTTTGTTTACATAAATCTGTTTTGTTACATCTTTCAAGAAGGTAGGTGCTGGATGTTTACTTATCATTCTTAAGTGCTATTGAGCTCGACAACGTAGTTTAGGGCCCTTGAGGCACTTCAATGTCCCTTTGTGAATCGACGCTTTAATGTTTTATAGATTTTCTGTTGAGCCTTATTACCTTACAAGTTTTGGATAAGGTCTAGTTTCGCTCAGACATTTACTAGGGTGTTCTTATTTTATTAAGGGCTGATTTTTCAATCGCTAGATGACTTCTATCTGAGGAATATTTTTAACGTTTTGACAGCTTTTGTATGGAAAATATGTCAAACCGCCATATTTATTCCTCAGATAGAAGTTAACTGATGATTGAAAAATCAGCCCTAAATCGTATGAAATTCATTCTAAGAAATATAATGTTCACCGTATTGTTTGCATATTATGTGGTCAATAGAAAGAGCATGATAGGCATAGGCAGAAGCTTTACATGAATACGCCCGCATGTCCCTTGACGTATAATTCCAAAGCATTTGTGATTGTCTACTGTCGAAGCTCGCCTTATCGGTGCGGTCGGCGGCCAGTGGGTCTAAATGGTAAAGCAAACAGTCGGATGGTTGTTGACACGGCTCGATTCGACCGCTTTATAAATATTTCGAAGGCGGCGAGCAGCGGCCTGCCATTATCCCATTAGGGAAGGGCATTACTCACTCAGAATGTACTTTAGGTAGTGTTCACATCGACGAGCGGTAATGCAACGGGTCTGATGCAGTTGGCTGCTTCCACGCTAATGATAACGAAGGTTATGTCACTAATCGTTAGTCAGAGGTCTAATTACAGGATAGGGTTTACAGATCAATGGTTTGAACAAGCAAAGGACAAGTTAAACGGATAGAGTTTTTTTTATAACCAGCCCAGTAGTGGTTAATATTAAAATGACTATTAATTTAAGTAGGTACCTACATTTATAAACTGATTTGATCGGAGCCCTATTCGAGATTGATTGATTGCAGTGGGTGTTGGTATTTATGACGCTTATGCCCGTCTAATCAAACACTTAAATATTCTAATCTAGGTAGTCGGATTGGAATATTTGAAGTGGTAAACCTATTTACATTGAGTGGGCAAAAAGTATACGTAAAACTAGATATTCGGACGACTCAAAAGTTTTAATGGTATTCTTATAAAAAATGAATGTTTAAACAATAATTATTATAGAGAGCATAAACTGATAACATGATACAACTTTGCCTTATAACCACGAGTTTGAGCTTACTTAAAGCTTTAAGCACGTGCTCTTTATCTTACAGAAATCTCACTAGTAGCACTATGTTACCAGTTTTATGTTTTTGAACTATGATTTCTAACCGTTGTAAAATGTTTAAGCATCCAAATAAAGAATGTTATAAAGAAAGTTCGATACTAACTTATTGAAGTATATTCCAGTGGTTAGTTTACTGGTTTAGCTAGTCTGTGGCTCGGTGTTGGCCGTGTCGCCGCATCCTCGCACCGGCCGTGTCTACGTTAACTTACATGGCCAGGCCGAGGCACTGCCAGAACGTACCGAAAACACTGAATATCACTCACCTATCACTGCACCGGCCTCCTCCACGCCACAATAACAATCCACCGCTTTGTCTTTCAATATACGATCGATACGCACCGACCCTCAACACCGTAAAAGCAAAGTAAATTACTTTTAATCACCATTCAGCACATAAACGAACACGGCCGACCCGTTTCACAATAGTATTTGCTTCGGGTTTCACACAAACACGTACAGTACACAACACTGCTAACGGCAGATCCAGTGACCGATGTGGTTCAATCCATTGGCTATGTTATAAAATATAAACAAATAACACTGGTGATTTCACAGTAGAAACAAAATTGTCGTAAGAGCGTAACGCACGTCAGCGCCGCCAAGAGTCGGCGGACGACCGCGGAACTTGCTCCGGCCGAGCAAAGCTACGTGTCCCCCCTGACAGCGAGGTGTGCGAGCGAGAGGGACGCACAGCGGGGACGCCTGCGAGTGCGAGAGGGAGGGTGCAGTTTATGAGGCGGGCGGCATAAAAATGTGAGAAGGGCGCGTACATACGAACTGAGTACGATAGTAGGTTCGGCGTCGCCACAGACTACTGCTATCTTGGATTGATCCACCGACTGAATAGATAATGATTGTTGTATGTAGCGTTTGAGGCGGCAGCACAGCCGCCCATTCATTACAATAATTATCCGACAATTAAACATTGCGGACGTCGTTGGCGTTTAGTTCTGTTACTGTACCTCACTAACGCCGCTGCAGTAATATAATCTGGTCGAGTAGTTCCATAAAACTTCTTGTTGTTTTGTAAGTTAGTAATCTCTTCCCGTACCCTATTTATATGATTGAAGCTTACATACGCCGGTAACAAATGATTGTAAAGGACAGGTGTGTGTGAGTAATAATAAACTATTGCAGTAGGGCAATATTTACATTTATTATTAATGACAATATCTTATTCTAACATTCTGTATTTCATTGAAGCCCACGATGTCGACATCCACCTCAATATTATTACAATCACTCAACTCAATAACTCACTCAATATTATCAATTACATTTGTTACTTTTCTATACTACACCTTAGTAATAAATAAATTAGAACATCTCCGAGTGAAAAAAATATGTTATTCGGCAGTAGTTTTGTCTTAGCAACGCGATAATGGAGCTCGTATTGAGTTTCATAATAATTGTCACCGGAAGATAACAAGATCCGCAAGATTCTAAACGAAGGATAAATAAATGTATATTTTACGCTCATCTCTTCGTAAAACAACAACTTGTTATTTTCTGGTGACATAATCATAAGATCAGTGATTTTTGAAATGTGTTCAAAGTACCAGTAATACTGCTTGTTTTAGTATCATCACAATTGCAAAGACGAAGAACATTAGTATAAATCTAGCAATATTCACAGAGAACATTGTCATAGTTATTTACTAAGTTACCTTAACATTTGAGTCTAACAAGAAGTCTAGTTTGGTAGCTAATTCATTAGCATTCATTACATAAATAAATGAATTGCACCCCTTTGAAAGAATACTAAAACAGTTTCTAAGTAGTTAGCAAGAGCTGGTAGTAGATCACTTAACTCAAAGTATAAACTAAAAATTTGGTGTCATATGAATTTTTATTTACATTTTTAACTGTAGTTAGAAACAACAGAACTTTGCCAAGCAGAGTTGATGACTAACGAATGTAAACCAGTGCAGAGGCAAGTGCCAATTGAACATAAACAATAGTTTACTAATCTCGTGTTCATCAAAATGACATCAACATTTAGACTAAATTTATGATGCTATGTACAAGTGGAAATATAATTTAGACTGATATTCGTTCAGTATCGAATGATAGGTAAAAAATTGTTCTATTCCCCAAGAAGGTAGACATTTCTTGTTATTTAAAGAAATATCGCCCTATTGCAATGAATTAGACAAACAAGGTCTTGTTGGTGATGAATTTAGTTATTGATGTAACTTTAATGTTTTGGAAATATGTGAAGCAATGAAAATTACTTTATATTAATTAAGAAAATTGCTAGTCGTTATACGACATACACTACCTAAAAAAATACAAAATTACGAAATACTTGCGCATTCAAAATTCTGAATCCTAAGGCCTTCCTTCTATTGAGTTTTCTTACTATTTTACAGCTGATCTCGTTCACAAATACAAAACCACATCATATTCATACTTGTACGAATCCTTGAGATACATACTTTAAATCTATACCCCTAGAATGATTTTATAATACACAATGTTCTTCGAAAATGTAGACAATTTTGATATTTATCATGACAGGACTAAGCTATGTTGAATGTAGTGAAAATAAGGCTCTTATAGACTAAAATATTTGATCTTGATAGCTTACTCAGCAATACTCATGGATTTATTTCACAGATTTACACATATTTGGTGAACAAAATGCACATTAGTCATAATATTAAACTGTGGTAGTATAAATGTTCACATGGAACGCTTCCATGATGTTCATTATGTTTGGAGCAGAGTCATGTGGAATGCGACTCTGGCATCACTCGAGGTCACTCAAGTAATATGTACATATTGGGAGAGCCGTGCGTGGCTGTGGAAGAGCAGCGCCGCAGGGCCGCTGGCGTCAGTCCCGCAGCACGGGCTTAGGGCGGCGGCAGCAGCGGCACCTCAGGGTACGACGCCTCCGGGTCTTCCTCTGAAGAATGACCGCTGGTATATGAAGTGCGGCCACTCTTTTCCCTCAGTCAGTATCTGTTTGATAAAACATTAATTATTTCCGCCCGTTTCCTGAGGAAACTTCTGCCCGCACATGGATAAAAAGCTATATTACTGCAAAGTTTCATCAAAATAACAAACATTCATACAAACTTTCGTATTTGTAATAGAAGATAGATTGTTTTATTCAAGCTGTCCTTACAGTTTCACTCTGTTTCCAATGTATTGATGAAGGGTAGGAAAGCTATCACATAATATTATATTGTTCTATTTTTACAAGTAATTTCATTAAATATTTTCAGTAGATTTTGCATGAAAGAGTAACAAACATTCACACTTCTGTGCATAACAAAATGTGATGTTGTTCAAAAATGTCTATGAAAGTAACAACAGGCTGTAAACACGTCTAATTGTGATACTCACTTCCTAAAGTTATCATCTCTCTCGGAGTCGGCGTATGGCGCCCAGTGCGTTGGCGTCGCCTCGCCATCGTCGCGCTCCGCGTTTGTGCTCGAACCTAACATATCACCATCATGTATTATTTTTATTTTTAATACTCTATCGTGGAAGCCGACCCCAACGTAGTTGGGAAAAAGGCTCGGTGGATGACGATATTTAATACTCTATGCACAATGCATGCATACCAGATAAGGTTTTCTGTCTATCTTTGAATGGTGGAGAAATAACCGTAGTTGGTGCAACACTTGTTATGCTAAAAATCATTCCCTATTTGGCTAATTCTTTATGGCAGCTAAGTCAGTTGCTGCATATTTCGTAGCCACCCATGATTTGCTCTCATATGTTTTTGAAGATACAAGCTTCCGCCTGCGGTTCGTCCCGTGTCCCGTTTTTGCATGAAAGGGTAACAAACATACATACATCCTCATAAACTTTTGTATTATATTAGTAAGCGGTAAAATGCTCCCATGACTAACATAACATTTTGATAGATTTGTAAGCTACGGTTGCTTTGTTGCAAGAAATGTCATTAATAAATGCTTTTCTGTTTTCTTCACAATACAGTTTATGATTATACTAGCTGTTTCAAGATTACTAAATAATGTGAATTTTAACATCACGGCTTGTTGCTTATGTACTATCATATACTACTGAGATTGAATGATGATGGGTGTGGAAATTAATGTTCAGCTGGGAAGATATTTACCTATATGATGCGTGGAAGCCGCGGTGGTGGTAACAGGCGTGATAGACAGGTGCGGTCCGTCCGTCATGGTCTCGTGTTGTGCTGCAGGCGGCGGGAGGCGGCGGGAGGCGGCGGGGGGCAGAACATAAGCAAGGTCAGTAAGTGTCAGCGGATGCAGTCTCAAGCCACACACCACAGGTTAGTTTAGCTTACAGATGATATAGTTTACCTAAGGACGGCTCGGCCGGTGCGGGGGCTACCAGCGAGACGGATAACTGTGGCAACTTGGTCAGCAAATCTGAAAGGGTGCGGGCGCCGACGGGGATTGTGTATACATTGTTTTGTGATATTTACATTTTACCTTACAAGGCTGATAGTTTAAACGAGTATATGTGGTCATCTGGTTGGCACCTGTGTCGATGGGTTGGGAGTGGCGACGTACCTATGTGGTGCGAGGTGGTGCTGGGCGGCGCGACGGGCGTGATGGAGAGGTGCGGGCGCTCGGGCGCGGGCTCGGGCGCGGGCGGCGACGCGGGCGCGGGGGGGGAGGGGCTGTCCAGCGAGATCACGCCGCACGCCGCGCCCGCCACGCCCGGCGACCGGTACCCGCTCGACGACACCGCCTCCGCAGCTATCAAGCAAACAGATTCATCAACACATCCAATGGAGTCAGACTATGAAGAGGACCCAACAGGTACAAAGTTCTCTAAGGGGAGGTATATAGATACTGTCCCTCACCTCTGGCAGGCCGGAGTGAACCTGACGGGGGACAAGTCACCCGTCTCCGGCTTGCCTTCATTGGCTGTCCAGAGAGGAGACGCTAGAGCAGAGTTGTTAGCTCTGTTCGGGGAGTCAATGACTTATGGTAAATAGCTAATGGACCGGTACTGCTGGACCTTAAGAGGTGGCCTCACCCTTTATCCACTCGTTTCCCCATTGTCCATTTCTTGTGATTTAGCAAGTAATTCCTAAAGGAGCTGTGAACTGGTGAGTAGCCATCTGTGGGTAGGTAAACTAGTCCCCCCGCAGTTACATCCATCTTAATCCACTAACATCCCATCAGAATAACCCAAGTTTCATTCCATAGTTAATTGATTGTTCTTGGGTAAATTTCTACAGATATAAAATCTTGTTCTCTCATGGCTTCACTTCATTAGATTTTTGATCACTCCTAGTATTTTTGGAGCTTTATATACTACTAGCTTTTGCCCGCGACTTCGTTCGCATGGAATAGTGACTTCCGGCATATTTTTGGTTTGATCAATAGATGGCGCTATATGTCCGGAATAATTTTTTTTTTTTTTTTTTTTTAATAAAAACTATCCTATGTCCTTTCTCAAGTTCCAAACTATGTCTGTACCAAATTTCACACAAATCGGTTCAGTAGTTTAGGCGTGAAGAAAAGACAGACAGACAGACAGATAGACAGACAGACAGACAGACAGACAGACAGAGTTACTTTCACATTTATAATATTAGTTAGGATTAGGATAAATTAGCTCTGTTCAGAACCAACTTAATTAACAAAACATTTAAAATTCAAGTTGCTACTCACCACTAGACGAGGAGTAATTATCATCGCTTTTAACGCTGGACTCTGAGGCGGGCGGCGTGGGCTTGGGCTGCGGCACCTTGCGCTTGAGCGGCAGCTCGTCGTCGGAGTCGGAGGTGAGGTCCACCATGACGTCGGCGGAGCGCGGGGCTCGAGCCTCGCCCACTGCGGCGCGCTTGGCGCTGCCCGCTGACCCGCCGCTCTCCACTGGGATCACTTCTGTAGAGAGGTACAAGCTTTAAGAGAATGCTAGTGGAGTTAAAAGAATGCCCATGGAGTTTTTTGCCGGTTCTTCTCTACGAGACCAACTCTTTGGAACCATACAACTAGCTTGATGTTTGCAAAAAGCTTTTATAGGCCTATTTGAAATAAAAAAAATGACTTTGATTTTGAAATAAGAGTTCATGTTTATAGAAGTAGTAACATGTCTTGTTATTACAACTTTCCACTTTCCACTTGACGGGCCTGCTAGAAGAAATTTCTTAAGAAATAAGTAGTGCTTTTGTACTTGATTGGTCAATTTTCTTCTTGTCTGATTAACTGTGTACATAAACTTTGCTGTACTGAGTGTGACAGTCCTATGCCTGATCTCAGTAGAAAAGGATTATGTTCAAATTATAGATAGACTTTTGTACACATGTTGTGCCTCAAAGATTTAAAAAGATTATTATGTATTAGAAAAGCGCTTTTATGTTCAACACACCAATATAGTAGTTATCTTCTGTGGACTTATTTGTCTTTCAACACTATAAAACTATAACTGAGACAAAATAAATATGTACATCATAATTAATTTATTTTTACAACCTTACAAAATGTACCACAGACCAAAAGCTAAGTTCCTAACTTAGGCACCAACTATCCAAATAAAGTACGTATTGAGAACTGACCAAGATCATCAGAGATGAGCGTGACAGGCTCGGCGGCGGGCTGCTGCAGCTGCGGCGCCCGCGCGGGCTGCGCGTGTGCCGACCAGTTGCCGTCCGCGTGCAGCTGGATCTCGTTGCAGTCGCTAGATAGCCGCGGCGATGTTAAGACCTCTTGGAAGTACCTGGTTAAGGAGGCAAACTTATTAACAAACTTTTAAGTTGTAGGTAACGCAGCAACCCTCATGTATGAGTGTGTAGGTTCGATTCCAGGTCAGGCAAATACCAAAGCAACTTTTCTAAGTTGCGTGTACTTCTAAAAAGTACTAAAAAGGTAAAGGAAAATATCTTGAGGAAACCTGGACTTATATAATCTGAATTCATCAACCTGCATTGAGCAAGCGTGGTGATTAACGCTCAATCCTTCTCCATGAGAGAGGAGGAATGTGCTCAGTTTATAATTTCACATTTTAAATTATAAATATTGTAATCATCTTACCCATCAACAACCAGGGAGTCATAAGGCGCGGGTCGGTCACACACGGGACACAACCACGTGGGCTTGCGCTCGTTCATCTGCAGGAACAGCGAGGCGTCGAAGCACTGCAGGTGCGGGCAGTTGGCTGGACGGCACGGACACGACATACGCATCTTGCCGAGAGGACACATTAGAGAGACGCGTAGGGAGGTCGTGGCAATTTCGCTGTCGTAGTCCTCTGAGAGTTTTTCTTTGACTGGAGGGGAAATTGGGTTATAAGAATACTTCTGAAGAAAGCTATAGTAAAGGGCATTATACATTCTGAAAGTTTCAAGGAGTTACAGATACCGCCACGGGCGAAAAGTGAGGAATCGCTTAACCATACGACCAAAGAGACCCAATAACTCACTTTTGCGCAGTGAAAGTCAGCGTTTAAAATTCTTGCCGATTTTGTTGTAAGTTTTATTAATATGAGGCTCACTTGCTCCTAAATCTGAATATATTTCTAAACAATTTAGTGAGTACTTACTGAGTGACCGCGTATAATCTGGATTCTTAGTTCCCTTATTCTTCAGCCTCTGCAGCAGCTCAGCGGAAGTGAGCTTGCGCACCATGAACACGCTGAGCACGTACGCGCGCGTAAAGTCAGCGGCCCACGTCACTTGTATGGTGTTCGCTACCGTGGGAGACAGTTTCACTAGCGAGGAGATGTTCACTGGGCGTGGTGGCCGCTTTGGTTCCGGAGTCGGCTTGTTGGTTGGTATTGGGTTCTGTGTGAAAAGTTGTTTTATGTAATTGGGAAGAACTTAGTTTTAAAGCATTTTTTTCACGTTAGTAGCAAGTGCACGTTCGGTTTAGTCTACACGCGGTAAAACATCTGTCGAGAGGAAAATACGATGTTCACGCTGGTTTCGCATTTAGCTGCCATAAAATAAAATAAAGTGCTTGTCAAGTTTTCATACGACGAAGGTTTAATTCATCACATTGTTAAAAATAAGAAGAAATTGACGCATGTTCAGTCTTGTTAATTTTACTATTGGCCAATACTAGTATTAAGACTGAGATTATCAATTATCGTCTACTTCAATCACCATACCTGGTTTTAAATTTAATAACTCAGTCGATTTTCTTCTTATCATACATCAAACTGCAATGAATTTGGGACTTAAGTCTTTTGCAGATGGGTTAAGGAAGATGGTATAAGGTAAATGGGAACATGTATACAGTGTATAGGTATACTCACTGGTAGTGGACACATTTTGTTATTAACTTTGACGTTAACACTAGGCGGGAAGTGATCCTCTTGTTCACACGACGTTTCTAGAAGACAAAACCTGAGTTGTGCCTGTTGAAAAAGGATTTATGTTATGACTCGAAATAATTTGTCCATATTCCATAATACACATATAATAAAAACTATACTGTCCAACCTATTTTTGTGTCACAATAAAACACACAATTTTTTGTGATGAAAGGCATGATATTTATTACTGTAGATATAGACTAATCTGGTGTCTTTAATGTAAATGTTGTTTCTATACCCTTAATTGGCATATGTATTAGAATAGAACTTAAGATTTTATGTATTGTGTATGTGTATGTATATGCTGTAGGTGAATCTAATAAATAAATATTTTGTTTTAAAATCTGTAGACTTTGATGTTTGTTTTAATTATGATCTTAAATTTCACTCACCTGTATGACATAATCCAGTTTATTGCTGGTGCCAACGAGATCCTTCCCCGACGCGATCTCAGTGGCCTGCTGCGGCGTGAGATGGAACACATACGTGCCTTCTTGCATGCGACCTGCTTGCATCGGCATCATTGTCGATGGCTTCATCAGTTCCGCTAGCACGTCGTAAAACGGCAGTCTGGGGAAGGAAACCATTTTGTAATACTCTATTTTACTTTATTAAAGTTATACCTCTATTTCGCGGATTGATCGACCATGAGGTAAAGCAACGATTGGCGCGGTCGGTCCATGACCATTATGTCATGATGAGTTCTTCCGTGTTTCCGAACGCACGATAAACTGTGTCTTTATGGGCAGTCAGAAGCCAGTCTTACCAAGGGGTGTTGGGAAGCCCAGTTTAAGGGTTTAAGGAGGTCAAATCGGCAGTTACTACTTGTAAAACATTGGATCTCAGCTGCATGTGTTTAGATTGGAAGCCAACTCCAACATAGTTGGGAAAAGGTAAGGTCAGATGATGATGACTCTATTTAATAAAAGTTAATTGGGTGCAATATTACGAAATAGGAATGAGGCAAAGAACATACTAGAAAAGATTGATTAAAAACCGGTTTCGCCTTGACCAATGTTGACAGATAAAACATAATGCCAGTTTTGAGGATGAATCATTATAATATTAATCAAAATATTTGCCGTTTGCTGCAGTTTTACCTGAGTCTCGGGGGCACTTCTGTGCGTAGCTAGATAAAATGTAGCAAATGCTACTCGAGTGCTGATTTCAAACAGCGAAAGGAAATCAAATCGGTTCAGTAGTTTCGGAGAATTTTGGGTACGAGCAAACAAAAGAATATTTCCTCTTTGTTATATTAGTATACATAGATAAGATATAGATTACAGTGTTACAGATTACTTACTTCCTGAACTTAACGTCGGGGTGTACGGGGAAGGGCGCGAGCGGCGCGGTGGGCGAGGGCGAAGGCATCGGAGCGAGAGTGCCGCCGCCCCCGCCGCCGTACCCGTGGTACATACTGCTCGGGTATATCGGCTGACGACTCTGAAAGTTAACAACCTGCTTTACCGTACTGCTATAAAATAACGAATGTGATATGGGATACTTTAGCTGTTTTTTTTTAAGTCATTGTAACTTGTAGCTGGGTATAAGTATGGTTTAAAGACAGCAAACACGCAAAGCATCTCTGCACAGCTTGTACAATTTATGTGTCGTGGTTGAAAATAGCGACAGCGTGTTCTTGCTTAGAAATATCGGAAAAGGATAATATGAATCATATTTTTGGTAATCGATCCATAGAATCTCAAAAATAAAGTTCATGTTTTTTTTGAGAACCTATACTTCGCTCAATCAATTGGATTTATTGAAAGTTGTGAAGCATTTATTACCGTGACAGGCATGGCTTGTGAGCGCGAGTCCTGTGTGTTGTACCCGCTGACGGCGGGGTGCTGGTACAGGGCGCGCGAGCCTGGCAGCGCGGGCGCCAGCGGGTCCTTGCCCTGCGACCCACTGCCGGGCCCCACGCCGCCCGACGGCAGGGCCTGATTGTTCCTACAACACCATCAGCACTTACACAAACGCCATCAAATACTCATCACAGACACATGTGGACACTGTATCAAAGATCAAACATCATGCAACAAATATCTATACATTGGTCAGTAACATTTAACTTGTATTGCTAACAATTTTCCGTTCATAACAAGAACCATCACCCAAAGCCCCAAGACTCATGCTTCAGCTGTCTTCGCCTCTCCACAAGTATAGGACAGCAGTAGCAGACTGTAATGACCACGGTGACTGCTGGACAGAGGGGTATCATGCTAGCAGCTATGTGTGAGGCAAACGCGACAAGAACTGAAACTTGCCTAGTTTGATTGTAGGGCCTTTGTGAGCGGTGACCGTTCTCAGTGGTTTTGAGCCGCGATCTAAGTTCGGAAGAAGTTCCATTTTCGGCGGGCGCACTGGGGGCCGCGCTTCCTACCCTCGCTGAAGATCGTGTTTTAACCATTGTTGACGAACGACCATCTCATGTCAACTGAAATTCATGAGTCCAAAAATGGACAAACTATCATCAATAAACTGTATTAAACTGAAGAGATTTCTGGAAAATTTCTTCTATGTTGCAAATGGCGCCACGCGGACTTTTCCTTATTTCTCTTACTTAATAGACTGGAAACTGACAGGGAAAGGGGCAACAACTACTGAACATCTGCAATTGAATAATTATCCATTTAGTCATCAATGGTTAAAACATGTCTTACAGCTTTAATTTTACAACTAGATAAACCATAACAGCACTTAAACTAAGAAATTGTTTTAATACAATTGTTGGTGATCCTTTAGATAATAATTTGACAAATTATTCCACTGCAGCTGTGAACGAGCATCGCTAAGGAGAGAAAAGTCATTAACAATTTGTTATCATGAGAAACCCACACGTGATCAGGGGCACAAACTGTAGGTAAGAGAAATAAGGGGTGTCCTGTTTATGAAATTTTCCAGAATATTGGCAGCAACATTATTAGATAATATAGTAAACAGAGGAAACAGGAACACACCAAATATAACATAATTCATTTTAGGATGAAACTATATCTTTATGTATCATTAACATACTAGTTTTAATTCACAACAGTATGATTGGTAAACATTCATAGCATTATTTCATGGTCATCTTAACTTTTAACTGTTTGTGGATGCAATGCTAGTGTTTATCAACAAACCAAAGCAGACACGAAGTATCTAATTACAACTATTTGGCAATGGAAATATATTCAAAGTGATATGGTTGAAACTCTCTTAGATATTGATAAAGTACCGGAGTCCCGGGAACCCCTGCAACTACCTATAAAAAATCGATAATTGCCTACGCATTTCGTACGCTCATTAAGTGAAGTTAACTTTCGCTATGTTATTCCTAAACACCAAATACCCATATCAGCCTCTTATAAGAAGTTATTCGGTCTTTAAGCGCCCTTGACTAAGCCTAACGAGTACATTTTAATTACAAAAACCACGTTAATAAACTAGGTTGGAAAATACAGTTAAATTTCAAAAATACCCGGCAAATACCGGGAAAGACTGAAATGGTATCTAGTTTCTATAAAGCACTGGCTTTACTAACTTTTGAATTAAAAGCTACATCGTTAACTAACAACAATAATACGAGCTAAAAGAAAACGTACACAAATGTTAAACAATATGGTTGTCACCATCCGAAATCAAACTTTACTCACCATGATATCGCGTTACCGTAATCGTAATATCTACTCATATTAAATCTAATTAATAAAAATTACACTGACATCTAATTACAATTTTAAATATTTACGTGTTTTTCACTAAACGCCATAACTTGACGCTTGCGACTACACGGCCGCCACGTTGACCATAGACTAAATATTCTTTCCTGTCATGTGTACAAATCTTTAGGAAATTTCTACAATTTGTTCAATGGATTTTGGGTAAAATAATGTTTGATTACATTCGATTTTTTAATTATACTCATTAAAAAAATACCTAGAAAGAGAAATAATAAAAAAATACCAAAAAAATCTTCAGTGTAAACAGATGCATTACATTTTTAATAATGAATAAAATAAGGGTCTGTATACACAAATAGAACCATCAGCACGTGAAACGCAGTTCCGTTTCCTAGTTTTGTGTGCTGTGCAATATTTCGTTTGGATATTTCCAGTTGATTGCGGTGTACATTTTATGATGTTATAACATTCTTAAACATAATTATTTCATGATAAACAAAGACTACTCTTAAAGCACAGTAACAAAATTAAAATAAGTATAAACTTTAGTTAATTTTTGCTTATTTATGGCGAATTTACTGCGTTTGTATTATAATTTTCCATAAGAGTCAACTTTGGTTTCAACATTTCAAACTTTTCATTATTCTTTTGATTTTGTAAGGGAGTGAACACGCTGGAAAAGAAACTCTAAACGAGTGACAACAACTTCTGGCTGTAGAAACGGCAGATTTTTTAAATTATGGAATATGCCGTAGGTAGGACGCAAGCTAAACTGAGCCCCAAAATGAAATAATGTTGGAGCGTTCTTAATAACCCATATAATACATGAACCCATAGAAGGGGTACAGAATATCATAATCATAATAACATTGGCCTAAATAATTGAAATATTATTAAACTAAATTATTTGTGATTGCTTTTGTACTTTCAATTTAACGGAAACCTCAAATCCTCTTCAAATAATAAATTCATGATATCCTAAAAAAAAAATAATCTGTAACCAAAGTAGTAATCGAATCACAGGCAGATAACTTTTAAGAGCATTAAATGAAGAATTAACTGCCTGCCACCGTGTGATAAATGCATGCTCTATGCTTTCCACATGTAGTTTCCACATCTTTTGGGAAACGTATCCGAACGTGATATGTTCGGAAACAGGGTTCAGCCTTTTGTTTAAAAAAAAAATGTTTTTTCAAACCTATTATAATTTAACTTATGAATTATTCAAAAGGATTTTTTGTTTAAAGGTAACTAAATACTTTAACAATTTTTTTTGTTTCTTATAATATTAATAACTCTATAATCTACTTGTATGTCTCTGGTTGCCATGTTTAGTTTCAGAACGTTGTCGGAAACGGAAATTTTCGTTTTGGTAAGCGTTTTCCGTTTCCCAATTGTTAGGGTTGTGCTAAGCCATTGGTTGTTTTTATCGATATGATCGATGTTTTTTGATATTTGATGAAAAGGTGATGCACCTAAGAATTCATTTGCTACAAAAACTAAAATAAAAAATACAATATTTAATATGTATAGTAATTATGAATATACTGTAAAAAATTCAATATCAATATAAAGTTTTGTGTCCAAGAGTGTAAGTGTACCGACGCTTCACTTTTTCAGATCATAGTTACCAAAATTGCATGGCCATTCAAAATATTTAACTACTTGCTTTTGCTTCCGTTTTTACTGTAGATCTCTCTGATGCTCTGGCCCACATGTTCTTATGAAAGGTAGCTAGGCATACATAAATTCTGATTAGTCATTTAATACCATTAGTTTAAGTTCCATAGCAGGTATTCCTACATTTTGTCACTTTTGATTAGTAGGTAAGTATCGTGTATTATGAAAAAATATTGTATAGAAGTTAGCTACAGGAATATGTATTTTGTGTGCACCACATTGACCATATAGGAGAAGCTTGGATTCCACGTGCGACCAATCGAGATCGGTGGACATCGAGACGCTGATGCACGGGGCGCGTCGCACCCTCCGGCCGGTCGGTCCACAGGCGCTCCGCCAGCGCCGCCGCCCGCGGCCACGCGCGCTGTACTAAGCCGCCCTCACTCAGCACTGACGACCACACCGTAGCCTCGCCACCTTCCACGATAGCAGTGGTGTGTTTGACCCAAGGACGATGCTCGTACACTCGTTGCCACGAATTATAAGGTGCACCGCTATTCTCTTCATACCACGATCCATGTCCAGTGTTTAGGTCCCAAGCATTCTCATGAGATAAAATCGTCCGAATGCCACTGACATAAGTTTGAGTCCATGCAGAATTTCGAACTTGAAGTCCTATGTGCTGAATGTATTCTCTTAGTTCACCTTTAAACCGTTCACTGAGACGAGACATCCAAAAAATTGTTAGGTTTGGTAATTGTCCGGTCCTTTGTTCGAGACGCTTCAAAATTGATCTCGTAAAGTGTAGCCAGAGATCCATGGTGTCATTGTTGGCCTGACGAAATTGTTCTTCCCAACATCGCTCGGATATTTCGCTACCACCAAGATGAATCATGTCTTCGCATCCAGTCAATTGAAGGGTCTCGATGAAAAGCCGTTCGAATACGTCGTACACACGATTATTTTGTGGATTTAACTGTCCACAGGGTGGCTCGTTGCAATATTGACTCCAATGCTCTGCTTCAAGACAGAATACCAGGTCTCCAAGGCCTGCAGCAGGTCCCCAACTCCAAGCATGGCCGACGTGAGCGGGCGCGTCTATTTCTAACAACACTCGGATTCCTCGTAACCTTGCCCTGCGCACGACTGTTCGGACGTCGTCAGGAGTATACACGTCACCAGGAGTGTGTGCACCATAGTTTGCCAATTCTGGAATGCTGTTCGTATGGAGTGGAAATGCTTGTGAATCGCTGATATGCCAATGAAATGTATTCAATTTGGATGCTGCCATCGCATCTATATTCATCATTAGTTCTGTAATAGGAAAGAAATTGCGCGCTGTATCCACAAGTAAACCTCGATAACTAAACCTGGGTGCATCATCTATCCTAGCTGCCTCTAACATTAAGAGGGACCCCAAATAAGGATCCAGCCACACTAGTTGCAAGAGTGTTTCCATCGCGTGCCTAGCGCCACAGAATGTAGGTGCGGCAATGTCGGCCATAAGTGCGACACCGGTCCCTTCCAAGGGTCGAAGCGACAAACTATAACTTTCGTCAGTATTGATTTGCATTCGTGGATCGTCACTAGCATTGACGACGATGCGCACTGATACACTTCGCCACTCTTCGAAACCTCGTGCGCCGTGCTCTAGTCGCCGTAAATCATCGCGTAGCAAACCAAACGCATCTTGAATATGTTCATGTACTATTCTAGACGGAGCCTGGACCATCTCCAACTGGAACATGTCTGACCGCACTGGCACTGCAGTGGTGGACAAGCTAACTGAGCCGGTCGGCTGAGGCCAAATCTGCATCGATGAGCACAGCATGTTGCACGTTTCCAGTGACTGTAGCTTTGAAACGTGCGCTGTTTTCACTGGCAAACATTTTTCGTTTATGCACTCCCAGTTCCATAGCGGTAATGTGTTTCTGTGTGGACAAATAAATTATTTCGTATCTCTCAAAATCTCTAAATAAACACACGCTGTGAGGATCGAACAATAACATTATCGAAGTGGCTTACCTAAAAGATAGGGTTGTTTGGCAAAAGTTGATTTTAAGAGCTAAGATACATAAGAGCAACAGTATATTATTTGACAGAATTTGACTTCTTAATTTAAGAGTTCCTACGAAACAATCCATGAAACAAGTACATGCACATACTCTCCAAAATTATTCAACTATTGCCTCATTCCCTCCTTTTGACTGTCTGGTTGACATTCTTAACGTTGGCAGTTGGCGTTGTAAATATTGTTCGCAGAAAAAACGAACTTCCATAGAAACTTCTAAGTGGGGTCAAATAAGAACTTTCTTATCCAACCTGCTTTTACGAACTTATCCAGAAAACCGGTACTGCTTGATACGGGGCGCGTATTGCAATTTGCAAGGTTTCTGTCTCTGGGACTTTAACCACTGATCTATATTTGTCAATAAATAAGAAATAAAATAACGGAAGAAAAGTAAATAATCAATCTTTATTTCTAAATAACGATACTAATCAAAAGAATCCATAGCTGTTTGGTGAATATTTTGTTTTAAGTCGTATGTTGATGAGTTCAGTGGTAAAAATACATCCAAACAATATTGATGCTATGCCCACGAATATCATGGCCATGTCTTTGAAGAGGTGGAGATTATGTTTCCCATAATAGTGGGGGTACCTAAGGCAGAGGTCCATCACGGCAGGGAATACCAGGGCCAACATCGACGCACACAGATTACCGACAAACGCGAGGAATGGTGCTTGGAACGGCACAATGTAGCAAATCAGAACTGAAATAAAAAGTAAGTAGGTAAGTATGTTTAGGAGTGATTGAACCTTCGTGGAGCCTTTGAGCTCGTAGCTCAAAATTAAAACGGCTCGATCAGGCAACGGTTAAGCAACACTTGGCGCGGTTCCTCCGTGTATCGGAAAACACGTTAAATAATTGACAGTCAAATAGGTATTCGCTCCATGTAAAAAACTGACCCCATCACGGTTGGGACAAGCATATGGTGATAAATAAATACCTATGGGGCGTGTTCTATCATGGTAGGGAAAGAGTTACAAGGACTGCGTGGAGCAGCAGCTATAGTTATACCTAGTATCTGCCTACCTACTTATGCAAATAAATGGATGTGCCCTAAGGCTCCATAGGTACCTACACAAGCGGTGAAGCATGCATCATACCTAAACTTATAAGGTAGGTACGTTTTGAAAAAAAGTACCTAAGTGTAAAATATATCAGCCTTACTTATAAAAATCAGCTAATCATCTTCTAATCATTGTTTTAACAAATTACTACTTAAAGCTTTAAGTAGTGATTAAATTATTTTGACCTATAAACGTTGCTTAAGCATGTCTTAAGTAATGAACAGATAATGTCATAAAAACATACTAATTTCTCAACACTACCGGAATGTTGGTAGCTTAACCCCTCTGCTCGACAAGATTTTGACATATGACTATACCGTTGATTCGGCGGGATATTTTGAATCGCGACATGGAAGTCAAAAATTTGTACTAACTTTCAACACATGAATTCTAAGTCCGTAATGCCTGATTAGAAGTATTTTACCTATAACTTTAGAGCTCACTTATTTGACAACAACGTGCAAAGGTCAAATGGGGTCAGTTAATTCAGAAAAATATAATAATTACGGTGTTTTTAAGTCTATCGAAAAGTTAGGCATTTCAAATTTGGTGAAAACTTACCAATAAATAATCGCATCACTTTCTCAAACACAACACAAACGTCATATTTATAACATTTTCAATCCATTGCAATACATTTCGTGCACTTATTTATGTTCAATAACTAAAAAATCAGCACATAAAATACACAATAAAAATGAACAATATTTACAAGATCAAAGTCACAGACAAGTAGAGTTTGGAATAGAGTTTTATTTTTTTTTTCAATCATCGGTGTGCATTCGATACCTAAATCGGATATTTATTATAAATTAATTTAATAGCAACTTATTTCAATTTTATTTAATAGTTTTAAATTATAGGTTCAATTTGTTTTTGTTGTTAAAAAAAAAAGATATTTAAGTTTTATGAAAGTTTTTAGCATTAAATTTTTATATGTATTATTTATTTTGGTGTTGCGTCATTCGTAATAATTTTTAACTTTAATTGAATTTTTATTACCTATTACGGAATTTTAATTTATTCTTATATTATTTCTGAACAATTCTAAGATTTTTGTTTCGGCGGAGGGTAAGCCTGCTCATACGAGGTATTTAGCCTACTTCAATCGATCTCAGTGGCGTGCACTTGGAGAGGCCTATGTCCAGCAGTGGACTGCGATAGGCTGATGATGATGAAGAGGGTAAGCCTGGTGTTCTGAAATATTATGCAATTTGTAACTACCAAAGTAATGTACTTATTTGATGATGAGAAACAATAATAATAATTGATTGATTTTAAAGTCACCAAATATTTTTAACCGAATCCCAAAAAGGAGGTGGTTCTCAATTTGGATGTTTGTTTTTGGTCGAAAGGGTATATTCCCCATATTTGTTATTAGGTCCAGGATCTGATGATGGAAACCTTGAGAAATCGAGGGCAACTCTCGAAAATTGTAAGCATAGATAAGGTTATAACTTGACACTCAGATGTATGTCTGATAACACTATGAAACAGTAAAGGTTTGGAGCTGACCTGATGATGGAGACCAGAGAAGGTCGAGGGATCTCGACAACCGAACTTCTCTCGTCTCCATCTCTTTCACTGTTGCAGAGGCCTCGTAAATACGAATAATATAAGCACAAACACGAGAAAGTTTAAATATTCAGTTGTCGAGTTCCCTCGAACTTCACTGGTCTCCATCATCAGTTCAGCTCAAAACCTTCACTGTTGAATAGTGCTACCAGGCAAACACCTGAGTGATAAGATTTCAACCTATGTATTTCTGCAACTTTCGAAAGTCGCCCTCGATTTCTCAAGGTTCCATCATCAGATCCTGACCTGATGATAACGGGACCACCTCGGAAGTATACGCTATCAAACAAAAAAAGAATCATTAAAATCGATAAATAAATGGCTGAGTAATCGCGTAACAAACATACAAAAAAAAACGGTCGAATTGAGAACCTCCGCTTTTTGGGAAGTCGGTTAAAAATAAGTCGGCGGCGGCCATCTTTCCATCTTGGACCAGCTTTCGATGAACAGCGAACTATTTGCCCTTTCAAACAATGAAATCGTCATAAAATTTTGCGATAACTACACCTAACTACGGCTCTCGTCAAATTGCTTTGCCGCTCAGTTAAAAAGTTGGAAGTAACGAATCGCCATTAAGTTTGGCAGGTCTACAGGAATCCTGCACATAAAACACCCGAAGAAATAAGTAAGTCTTCATTTGCCGTCTTCAGAAACCCTAAAAACCGAAGATTTTTTTTATTCCGGCTACAACGTATTTTCTACCACTGATTTTCTAGCATTTTTTTCAAAATAAATTAAGTCATTTTACTTTTCCTAATTTATTTTCAGATTATGGTAAGTACCTATACAAAAGTGCAATTTAGTAATATTATAATATAAAATTATTAAATCGATTCTTTATTTTAACGAATCGGATCATTCGATGCAAAACTTCTATCACCGTCGCCATCTTGTCTATGCGTCTTCAAATTTAAAAAAACAACTAATGTAAACAAACATGGCGAGTTCGATCAGAATTCCCGGTAATTACGATTGGATTTTAAAAAGGTATATTTCTAACGGGATGCTAAATATGAAAGGTTTGAATGCGTAAAAATAATTTAAATTTATTTAGTTATTTTATTTAGTACTCACAAATGTGGTTTGATTGGAAAGAAAATAAATATGAGCGTAAATAATTAGGAAAGTGTATGACTGATTCGCAGACCCCAATTGGGGTCTAAACCGAGCTTACGGTGACATTGATGTTCAGACCCCGATTGGGGTCCGCTACGGATTTGACGGTTAAAAAAATATTTGTCGTGAAAACGTTGTGTAATGGCAACAATGGCATCCGTAAAATATAAAATTAAAAAGTTAAGTTGTCAATAAACCGGAAATGAAAAATCAGCTGGTAAGAATCCAGCCATTTTGCTAATTAGTGGGTTAAACAAGGGTGTGAGGCTACTTAATTTGACAGCTAATTTAAGACATTGCTAAGAAAATGATTTAGTTCAGCCACGTTTATAAGTAAGATTTTTTCTTAAACACCCCTTAAGTATAACTTATTAGTTTATAAGTAAGACTGTAAATTTACTAACATGATAATACGACGAATATAGGCTTGCTGATATTTTCAATAGCAAAAAGCGTGTCTTCGGATGGCTGTGGCCACCCTGGTTTTTCGTAGTACTTGACAACTTCAAGGATCGCGTGGATAGCGGGAGCGGACTGCAGAGGATATGTCAATATCATTGCCAGCATGTAAATGCAGACCGTAGCCAAAGATGTTCTGTAAGTTAAGCCGTATATATTTTATTACGAATCCTGAACTGAGTCCTGAAATACTCCTACTGTAAAAGTTTGTTCAAATTCAAACTAGCTGATTTTCCGTTTTTTTACAGATTTTCTGACGCGCCTAGGCCTAGTCAAGTTTGGACTTAAACCAGTGGCAAAACCGATTAGTTAGTGATATATTTCTGTTCCTTAGATGGAATGATTTTACATGGGTACTAACCGTTCTTGAAAAGGCAAACATCTTAATATATTTTCTTCCATAGTTCCAAAACCCCAGTAGCCCACCGTTCCAAATATCAACGTGATAATAGTTGGGATCATAATACCGACGTTGATGACGCCGAATCTAGCTCGCATGACTCTTGGGTTCTCTAGATGCTTATCCACTGCCATAACCTGAAATTAAAAGTCTTCAAATGTTTCCAGTTTAAACTCTTCTTCGCAGTTTCACCCGTATTCTGAGGGGCAAGCTTCTCGCACCCGGATAGAAAACCACAAAAAACGGAGAAAAGCCTTTCTCGATAAAGTGGCTGTCTAACACTGAAATATTTTTGCAGATCGGCCCAGTAATTCATAAGATTACATAAACACACTTCAGTTTATAGTACCTGCCTATAGCTTAGATTTATTTGCCATAGAAAATAAAATGGTTAGTGATCCTTATTATCTTACCACGCCAATAGCACACAAATTAAACTGCATCACACCAAAACTAAATAGTACATAGTTTAACATCGCAGAGAATCGTATCGTTTCTCCTTGTGCCTCTTCAATAAGTTGCTCGAAAACCAACGCAATCCCCAAAAGATTAAGGATGGTACCTGAAAATAACAAACATTTGTATTTCTCCCGTAGAATATAAGTACTCGTTTCTACAGACTTGAGCCACGTAGGCCACGTTTTGAAAATGTTTTTACTATTGCAAAAAATTATCTTTTCTTCTAAAATATGACCCTTACCTATCACGGCCACGTAACTGACGATAGTGAAATTTCTCATAAAGAATTCCATTACAAAATATGGAAAGATTAGAGAAATGAGTGCCGTCTGACTGGCCTGCCAATCCATCAGCTGAAATACAAAGTAAGTAGGTAGGTATGGCAAGATTGGCGAAGTAGGATTTGGTGGTTGTTATGGCGCTGTAGATGCCTACTATGAAATTGAAATATAAGTAAGAAATTGGGTAAAATCTCAAAAAAAATATAAATGAAAGAGAACTAACATCTCGAAGACAGTCTGTTGTAAAAATAACGATCACACTGCATATCCCGAGCTGGCTAACAAACAAACACGTTGCTATGATGATCCTGAAAGAAATGGCTCATGTGATGAAAATATTAGATTTTTTTTTACTAGGTGTTTTACTTGAGTGTTAAGAGAACTACTTCCGGCACCCGGGTAAAAAATATCCTGTATCCTCTCTCAGGTTCTATATTATGTGTGTTCTATATACTGATCTAAAGTACCTACTTTTTTGGCATACAGACAGAGCTACTTTGTTTTTATCATATTAGTAAAGAAATACTCACGGGCCGTAGTTTGCTATGCCATGAAATATAGGCGGCCCATGCAGCAGGGCTAGACGGAAGGCATACCGATACGATATATAAGGCATCTTCAGCTGCCTAGCCACCTCATACAGAGTGTCTAGCTGAAAAACCAATCTTAAATTTTTAAATGTGGGTAACAATGAATGATAAAACAGCTGAATCGATTGAGAAATGTTTGTCTACTAGAGTGTAGACTGTAGGTCGTCAACGGTCATATTATACTGTAGGGCGGATGCACCTTAATTTTGCACAACTTCACAACGGTCTGGCGTCTACGGGCTCTTATCGTCAGTTTATAATTCATATCTAGACAAACTTAAAATGTATTTACGTTAACGTAATCCTACATCACTTAGACCAAAGCCATTGTACTCGATAAATAGTAGCTGTGTAAATTCTCAAACCAATCCAACGACCAACTTCAAATCATACAAGATTGTAATGCTTACTTGAAACATAACATACTAGCAAAGAATGTGCGTGAATCATCAGTATTCCAGTCAGTAAACACAAGATGGGTCCTAATAATATCCCGGTGGTACTTATAATAAACGGCATCGCCAGCATGCCTACGCCAGTCGTTGCTCGAAATAAATTGGAGTAAGCCATCCAAACCCTGCAAAAATTATTCATCACTATAATCATTACAAGGAGGTAGGTACTGTAGGACTATAGGACATTGACATAAGGTCCCTAAAAAAAGGCAAATGTGTGCCCCATCGCAAAGTTTCAACTTATCAATCATACGAGTAAATCTTCTGGTTCATCTAATCATCTCGTTTAAGTAGAAGGTATACTATGAATTCGTTGTTGCAGACTATACAAAGGGCAATCCGTTTGGCCATAATCCAAGCGACTATTTGAGAGCTACTTGGATGTCCGGTTTTTCGGGGTTTCTTGGGTGACCTAATACATTAACTGTCGGATCCATAGAAATCTAAAATCTATGGAGCGGTATTCCATCTATCCTCAGCTAGCTGCCTTACCTTAGAACACCCCGTGAAATACCATTGACCAAGTAAGAAGTTTATTCCCTTCTTTAAATCTACGTACTTTATTTTATGGACAGGTTTCCTATGGTCTCGAGGATCATAGTCGTCTATATCAGGTCTCATTGAAGGTAATCGAGTTCTTCTGAAGTCTATCGTTGACAAAGGTTCATCACCGGATAATCGGCGAGATTCTTGACCGGATAGTCTATGAGCTGCTTGCCCAGACAATCTACGAGCTTCTTGCCCAGATAATCTACGAGCTTCTTGCCCAGATAATCTACGAGCTTCTTGACCGGGCAATCTACGACTTGATGTATCCTGTGCGAGTCTGAAAAGTATAGGCATCCATGTGTAGGTATCTAAACACCATACCTAATGCAGAAATCACACCATGGAAACCAGTGGCGGATTTACCAATAGGCCAAGTAGGCCAGTGCCTAGAGCGGCAGATTTAGAGGGGCGGCAAATTTAGAAAATTTTTTTACAGGTTTTTTTTATAATTGAGTATATGAGTACACAATCCATATATAAATAGACGATTAATAAACGCAAAATTAATAAACTGTAATATATACTTAGGTACTTACTTACGTGATCATGAATTTTAAAATATTCTAATAGCGTTTCAATAAAAATAAAATAAAAAATCCGCTCGCTTCGCTCGCGGTTTCGCGGCTTCTTTCGTAATTCCTGGTTTGTTCTGCGCTCTTTCGAGTCCTCAATCTAACAAAAAGTTAAAGCACCGAAGTAGCAAAAACAACTGACGCTCTAAACCAGTGGTTCTTAACCGGTGGTCCGCGGACCACTGGTGGTCCCTGGAGGCATTCCAAGTGGTCCGCGAAGCTTAGCTTCCCGACGTTGCTATACGTTATCTAACTTAATTTTTATCGACCTATAATTGCGAGCGGGGGTTTTCGCATGGACGTATATCGGGTGTGACGTATCTAGTCCCCCCATTCATGAAAATGTATGTTTGGGCTACATTTTACGTAATTTTGGTTTTGAGTCTTAAAAAATAATTAAAATTTCACACTCGCTTCGCTCGCGTATTCAGAATCTGTATGCCTTTATTTTTGCATTTGTCAACAAACAAAAAGTTAAGTACGTTTGGGCTAAATTTTACGTAATATTTGGTTGAAGTCCGATAAAAATTTCGCGCTCGCTTCGCTCGCGTATTCAGAAACTATATGTCCTTATTTTGGCATTTGTCAACAAACAAAAAGTTAAGTACGCGTTTGGGCTAAATTTTACGTAATATTTGGTTTAAGTCAGATAAAATTTCGCACTCGCTTCGCTCGCGTATTCAGAAACTATTTTGTGGCCCTTATTTTTGCATTTGTCAACAAACAAAACGTTAAGTACGTTTGGGCAAAATTTTACGTACCTAATATTTGGTTTAAGTACGATAAAAATTTCGCGCTCGCTTCGCTCGCGCATTTCGAAACTACATTCGCAAGTTTTTCTTTATTTTTTTTTTGATAAAGAAATGAGTGCTAATTTAGGTTAACCGATGAGGTGGTCCCCGGCAAGACAAACTATAGTTAAAGTGGTCCGTCGTGTCAAAAAGGTTAAGAACCACTGCTCTAAACTGACGATTTCTAAGCTGTTTATGAGAGTGGAGGACTTTTGTGTCCCAAATCTCGAAAAATTTCGCGCTCGCTGCGCTCTCAGCTTTTTCACTTTACACTGGTTTTTTTCAAACTTCTTTGAGTATTTTTGTGTTCCAAGACTCAAAAAATTTCGCGCTCGCTGCGCTCGCGCCTTTCACTTGACAGTGGCTATTTTCTGATTTCTTTAGGTATTATTGCGTCCCAAACATCAAAAATTTCGCGCAAGTTTTGGAACAGAAAACTCTTTACATTTGTCGTTTTTTTTTTGGGGGGGCTGCACAATAGGTAGTCCGCCCCGGGTGCCACCCGATGCTACGTGCTACGTGTTTGATGAAAATCGATTGAGCCGTTTAACAGTTACAGAGGTTTTACGCTTCAAAGTCGCTGTCATATAAACTTGTTAACATTAAACTCTTCGGTACATAGAGGCTTGCAAAAATAATTTAGTAACTGACAAAAATATCATTAAGTTCACAATCATTAGAGGCGGCAAAAATTGAATGGCCTACTAGCGGCAAGTTTGTAAATCCGCCACTGATGGAAACTTAAACCGGGGAGCGGAAATGAATGGCGACTAGACAATGAAAATTCCACGGTCGTACTCACGATGACTTTCTCATGATTTATCCAAAATACAATAAAAGGGTATTCAAAACAACCAAGTCTTGCGAGGATTTAAAAAATAATTGTAAACACTTTATTAGAAAAACGAATTATAATAATAGTAAATAGTGAGCAGTGATCATTAAGTTCCTGATATTTATTTACTTGACTCTTCAGTCTTTATGACATCTATCATGAAAAATTTGCTGTGTCAACGAACTTGTAACATTTGGCGACAAAAAAGGGATCGACTTGTAACCGATAAGTTTTTGGTCCATTCAATTTTTCTATGCTTATATTAGAACTGAGAATATTTAGTTTAGGGGCCCATCAACACAGCCATACAAATCAAATACTGCTTTTATAAAATCACCCGTCCTAATGAATCCATTTAGAAATTAGAAGGTATCGATCGATTATTCTCGAGATTTTTATAATATTTTTAATTTGCGCGCGCTGTCGCCAAAGAATGCAACTGCAAGCGTAATCAAAGGGAGCTTGGGATAAAATATAACATTATTGTTTTAATCTCGTGGATTTTTTTTGATATGCATATAATATCGAATTACATTGATGTAAAATAACTTTGATATACTATATAGATAATGTTCCGTTTATAAAAATAACTTTTGAATTACATTACTGTAAAAATGAGGTGAGCTAAGGAACAAAGTAATTAAACTTTTAATCAAAACTTACTTCAGAAATAAGCTATTGTTGACAGCTAGTGCAGCCAGACCGCTCTATCTTGTCTATTATTGAAAATGACAGCAGCCAATGGAGATTGATATTGGGAGGAATTGCTGTATTACAATTTAATCCTTTCATGATCTTTTATTTCACATCTTTAATTGTAAGTCTTGATTATGATGTCAACGACTGAAGGCGAGCTGGATGTTGAAGTCTCCCTCGAACGGGAAGACGGGGAGGTTAGAATGAACTTTTACTTTGATAATTTTTCGATGTAATTACATAGCATTTTTCCTAAGATGTCTTGCGATTGCTACGATATCTTTTACCTTAAGTTTGTTCAAGGACCTGTAGTCATGAAAATAGATCTGTAAAGCAGCGATTTTGAGAAAATATTGTATGACGTTTTAGGGCGTACACGTTAGTGAGTGATTCTATTGCGTTGCAGTTGGAAGATTCGGATGTAGAAGAGGGCACGTACATTCCCCTGGCGCGGCCGGAGGCGTTCAACCCGCCGTCGCTGGTGCACATGCAGATACAGGACGAGCAGAGCGACGAGGCGTCCGCGCAGGAGTCCTCGGGCTCAGAGTCGGACGACGAGCCGCGGCGGCGCGCCAAGCGCACCAAGCTGCGCCCGCGCCGACCGGTACCGCAGCCCGACAAGAAGGACAAGTACAACATTTGGTGCAAGGCTTTACAGGTAAACTAATTCAGGCTTACATTCCTCCTTATACAGTGAAGAAGAAAATAGAGAAGGGCCATTAAAGCCATTAATTGATAAAAGAATATTGTATAAACAAATGTGCAAATACCTACACAAATGTATGCAAACAGTAAAATGGAAATACCTATGTCTAATGGAAATGAAGCCTCTTTTAATAAGATACATAATTTTCAGTTATTTAGTTTTTCATGTTACCTACCTACCTTGAAACTTATTGAAAATTAAATGGAAATTATTGTAATATTTCAGGAGGACTTACTAACAGAGGACATGGTCAGTTGTGATGTATCAAAGAAGAGCAGATATGGCGTTGAGTCTTATGATTATACTATTAAGTATAGATTAGATGATAACTATATATCTAAGAAAGTTTTCACCTCAAATGATGATTACGATGATAGTGAACGGGTATCCAATAAAAGGAAGAATGCAGACCGCTCTAATGTTAAGTTAAGGTTGGGGAAGAGAGTCAATAGTCACCAGAGAGATGATAAGCTGAAGCCTCGGATCCTCGGAGACCTGGTGGTAAAAGCTGATGATACTACAGAAGCTATTGCTGAAAATATTGCAGAGAAACTCTCTGAGGATAAGAAGGATTTAGTGGGTATGTAGTTTTTGTCCATTATTTTCTAGTTAATTACGTAATCATAGAAAACTACAAAGCAATTTATATGAAAGCCATGAAATCAATAATATTTATTAACATTAGAAACTAAAATAAATTAGCATTGGAATCCCAATGAAGACAAGACATTGTATCAGTCAAGATTTTTTAAAGATATGCACAAACCATAATAGAAAACTTTTACTAATGATATGTATAATTTTTTCAGTTCGGATTGTACAAGTGGTTGGTGCTAACAAAGCTATAGAGATATACAAAGAAACACAGAGGGTAGAGGCTGAAGGGGGCATGCTTGTCATGGTAAGTAAATCAACAGAATATAATAATATTTAAGTCATCATCCTCCAAGGCTTTTTCCCAACTATGTTGGGGTCGGCTTCCAGTCTAACCGGATGTAGCGGAGTACCAGTGCTTTACAAGGATCGACTGCCCTATCTGACCCCATCAACCCAGTTACCCGGGCAACCCAATACCCTTGGTTAGACTGGTGTCATAATAATCTAAATTTAGTGTGGAACATATATATGTTATTTCTTCAAGAGTAACAGGTAATAGGTTTGATAAAATTGTTTATGACCTAGCAACACAATTGCAGCTGAAAACTGTGTCAACTTATCAACATTATAATATTTTATGCCATATTATTGCATACATACAATATTTTATTGAATTATTTTGCAATGAAAGAAAATGAGTTCTAAATTTTACTAAGTATGTAATCTTATTACACTTTAACACTGAAATAACTTGAATCCTGAGAATAATATGTAACTTACAACTTATATCCAAAGTTACTGCTAAGAAGTTCCCTACATAATCAGGATATTGAACAAAACCTACTTATTCTCAGAATGGTACTCGACGCCGGACCCCAGGCGGGATCTACTTCTTCCTGCTGAAGCGAGACGACGACGTGTCACCGGAGATGGTCAACCAGATCTTCACGGAGGATCGCAAGGAGACGCAGCGCAAGATCAAACGCGCGAGAGCTAAGAGCCGCCAGAAGGTCATGGAACAGCTCAAGCAGAGCCTCACAGGTATTTTGTTATTTGTGATCGTTTAAGGCGTAATAATAATAGTATAAAAGGGAATTTGTTAAATTCTCAATTAACTATTGCGCTGTATTAAGCAGTTGTCCAGTGGTTCTAATACAAATCATCTAAAAATCTGTTTCTTTTTTTCAGATTCGGAGCTACCATCGCTGCTATCTCGTGGCGAGGCGACGGTGCAGTCGGAGCACGGGTCGAACCCGCCGCCGTCGCCCGCGACGGACGCGCGCGACTGCTCGAGCGACACGGACGCGCACGACGCGCCCGACGCGCTCGACGCGCACACGCGCACCTCGCCCGAAAGCGACGACGACGACTACCTCGAGGTCACCTGCAACGAAGACATGGACCTGTTCTAGGCGTGCAAGTGACTAGTGAATGTGACAAATGTTCCGCGCGACCGTCGCCGGCTAACCCAGTCTCTGTACTCGAATAAGCGCTTACTTGTGAGGGCCCGCCAGGCTCTGTATGGTGCTCCTTGCCTAACAACACCCCCGTTCTACTTCTAAGGGCGAGAATAGCATGTAAGTCGTTTTAGGCGATAAAACAGTTGTACTGTAAGAACGATGAATTTTAACGTTTTGGTGGATCCTACACATAGCAATTGTATTGTAAACACAGGGAGTAAGTAATTGATAAAAACAAATATTTATATTGCTATGCGGTAACAGAATGATTTTCAGAGCTATTTGGTCTAGTTTTACATAAGATGTCTACAATTAATGACGGTAGGAGTCCTTGCTACATTAAATTGTCCTTAGCGGCTGCAGTCTGTCTGGTAATGGCGTGCTGAAATGACTACAGCGCGTTCCTTTGTCTTTACAGTAAGTGTAGGTTGATGCATATTGCAGTGTCCCCATTTTACTGACATCCACATTAGTAATTCAGCAATTAATTAGTCTCAGAACGTAATATGAATGTCTTTACATCAGTTGAGATTGCTGGATGCAGGACTTTTGGCAGCTTTTTACTACAAACTTTTTGTATTAGCTGTAAGTATGTAAAACTGCCAATTTTTAAAGATAATAGTGTACTATACTTTACTCTGATAGCTCAAGGGTTTGTTATGAGTATTGGTGCGGAAAAACTTGAAAGATGAGTATGGTACATAGGTACTGAGTGCTTGCTATTTGTTATGAAGTAATTTAAGGACCAGTCCGTAGCGCAGTATTACTGAAACATGAATATAGAAATTCTGAGTAACTGTATATTCAAAAGAGCCACCAACTACAGGACATGTTTGCTTTTATGTTAATCTTGGTCTACTCCTGTACATTTTTGTATCATTATAAATGGTGTGCATTCACCCTGTTCACTATAAAATAAATGACTTCGATAGTCTAAAAACCTTCTTAGTTTCTATGGATGCACTTCAAATAACGTGTTTACAGTAAAAATATTGTAATTAGATTTAAAAGTGTGGATTATAGATACCTTTCATGCAGGGCACTATCATGTAGTATGTATTAATATTTCAATTCTTGGTTGAATGTCAAATTCACAATATTTAGCCCCATTTAGACATGTGAAGTAACACATTGTTTTCTATTATTTAATAGTAAGAATAAGAACTTAACATTGACTTCTGAAAAAAGTAATATAAATTTTTAAGATGTTACTTCTTGTTTTTGCAAATTGTGTTTATAAATCCTTGGCCAAGCAAAATTAAGTGATTATGGAAAAATTGAAAAAATACAAATAATCACAAAAACTATAATATGACAAAACAACATAGTATCTAGACATTGTTTTAGTTTGATTCTTTTCACTTCATAGGGCATTTTAATCTTTCAACTTTATTCCATTAGTATTGCAAATGGGGTTGAGTTTCGGAAGCTAAACCCATTGTTATGTGATAATTAAATGCATGCATTTGTGTGAATAGCGCCTAAATAGATATAAAACTATCTATCTTGATTATTCCTTTTGAATCTTATCCTAAAATATTTATTATAGTTGATTTATCTTTGATCTCAAAAACTGAGGAGGAATTGGTTATTATGTATAAAACTATAGCAGATTGAAATCTAGAGAAACATGTAAACATTTGGTAATATATAATGATGTATAAATAAATATAAATCCTGGGCATTATGGTGTTCATATCCGCCTATAAAATTATTTTTGTTACTAATCTGATTGTCTATAGGTCATCAATGGAGCTGTATAAATAGCTATAGAGGTAGACAATAAATAGCTTACTTTTTTTAGGGCAATAAACCCCAGGAGTGTGGCAATACTTGTTTTATACCCAGCTATTGTATTGCTGTACTTTTTGGACGTGCCTCCTTTGCCACAAATATAAGTACTACTTAGGACAAGTAAGACCATACTTGTATGAATAAGTTACAGGATGACCACAAGTAAGATAATTGACCAATTTTGGACATAATCTGGGCAGTTATGAGGAAATAAGAAATAAATGTATGAAGGAATTCTTGTTGGTTGGTCTGTTTGATACAAGTTATGTATTATATAGATTGTTGTGTTAAATATCAATTAATAATGTATGTATCGCCAAAAGATTGATTGAATAAGTCTGTGCGATTGTGGTACTCGAAGGTATTGACTGTCTTTTATACAATGAAGATGCTTTGACGTGTTGTGATGTTAAAATTGTACAGTTATCTGAATGTTACTGATGGACAGACTCTCAGAGATAATTTGTATAATAAAATTGATTAAAAATATTACTTTGTATTATTTGAAGAAAACTATGTTGATATTCTAGATTTTTTGTTATAATTTCTACAAAGTGTGTGAAGAACAAATCGAGATTATCATAATAAATTATATTTCTATATAGAGCCAAGGTATCAAATTGCACCAATTTGTGGTCACCTGTTAATGTTGAAAACATATTCACATTGAACGCAGGAGTTAACACACAGAAAGTACCTTTATTGGTTAAAATACTCTTTATTGCTCTTTGTCAATTCAATACATACATAACAACCAAATCATTTGAACATTAGCATAAGAACTTTGTTCCTAATAAAATTTATACATCTAGTGAACAATTTTGAAGAAATTATAAAAAATATAGTCTTTTTAATAAGAAATGCATGAAGCTAATACTTAGGGAGGTAGGAATGGGCAAAGCTGCTTTTGGCATAGCAATTTTTTAAATAATTTCCTATATGAGTTTCAAGGTACAAGATCTTCGTAAAATAACAGGGTTCCAACTGTGTTATTGTTTTAAGGAAAGTCCAGCATCTGAAAATAAAAAAGATGGTACAGACAGGTCTGGTGTTCTATTCAATTCTTTTTCTGATGAGAGGAAGGAGAAGCAAGGTTCAGAACAGTCTAATAAAAATTAATGTTTACATTTATAAACAGCGCACATACATGTTTTTAGTATTGAAATGGGACTTCCTCTTCTTGATAAATATAAATAGAAGTTTGATAGAAAAAAAATAGTAGTAAACTGTACTAATGACTGAACTTCAGATACCTTATCAGGTCATAAACTTACCAACTGCGGCAGGCACTTCTCAATATGTTCGATATCGACGCGGTCGCAGCTCTCGCGCAGCGCGTGGCTGGAGGCGCGCAGACAGGTCTCCGTCACCAGGCACTTGGCCACCTCCACGACCAGCGATAGCGCGTCATTGCCCAGCTTCGTCTTATTATCTTGGAATGATCCGTTCAGAAGCTCTTTGATTACTTCCTGGAGATTTATGGTGGGTATATAAATGTAGGAAGTTTTTAATTATTTCCGCATTCTTTTAATTTATTAATGTAATGTTGCATAGCTTCGATGAATGACAAGTTGTACCTTTAATACCTTATATTCCTGATTTATTTACCTAGATCTCTTTATGGCGTAACACAAATCTAATTTCAATTCCATCGTAATTTAATTTAAAGTGAAAAAGCTGAATATTTAAAATGCGCAATAAAATTACCTGTTTAAGAGTGTTCTTCACATTGGAAGTGACGGATGCTGGGTCAATATTGTCTTCATCATTTTCGTTGCTATTACGAGCCATTGTTTTGGTAGTTTCACTTGTAATTTTTTAAATATTGATAAATAAATAAACCCCAACTTCACTCAATGTGAAATAATTGACCCAGCCTTGTAATGTTCTAGTATCGTCAATTTACAACTTTGGCATAACGTAAGGTTGAACAAATTCCGTTGTTGATTGGGTTTCAATGAGTGTGAGTCAGAAAGAAAACAAAAATCATGCACCACATTCGGCACAGAAACTTGGAACGCAACCTAATATTTGACGTAATAAAATCTGTTCAGAAAATTATTTCTTCCTTTTAAAGATTTTCGTCCGAAAATTGTTTCGGCGATAGTACTCAAAGACGAAAACATGACATACCCACATATTTGCTAGAGTCAGGAACAATCAACTCCAAAAGCCGCTCAATACATCTTCAAAGTTTGCACAGCAGCGTAGAGTCCATATATGACTTGACAACATAAACACCAGAGTTCCCTACACTTTCTAAAAGCTCAAATGTAGCTCTGCGCAGCACAGTCTGCCATTGCACCGGCTTCGAGCTCCCTGCCCGCTATTCTTCACGCTACCTATACAGGGTCGCGAGTACTTTCTCCTTTGAGTCCTAGGGAGCCGCCTCGTTAGAAATCCTGTGATACTTGCAGACGACTGACGGCCATCACCCTCTGCGTTCGGGGAAGAATGGCGACGATGCAGGCCGTCAAGTCAAGCTAAATATATTAGCGCTTGAGCGATCCACAGTGCACAGCAAGACACCAATCAAGGATGGTTACAACTACCTACACATTTTGAAATGTGAGGATGGGTTGCCAACCGCGTATAACTGGTGATTACCAGTTTTACATGTAGCGGTTGTCTTCGGAATAGCAGGCAGCGTAGTGTTGCTAGGTCACTAACACAAAATAAATAAAAATACAAATATGAGTCATAGTTTTATTAGATCATTTATGTACATATGTACTAATATAAATATATAACTTTTTCCGGATCCAAACTGGATCTAACAATCATGAAAATATTGAGACTACATAATTTGTTTCTGATAGTTTTTTAAAAGAAAAGGAGCAATATTTGACAATTATAAAAATACTACATAATGTATTTATCAAAGAATCAAGAAATTAAAATAATAGGTAAGGTGTTACTGACGTTCTTATCTCGGCAAGAAGTATTACTTTACATCTAACATCAAAGGATTCATAAAGGAAATAAGTCGAAACATTAAACATGAGTACAAATATAAATCGAGCTCAAAATACGAAGACACCAAGACAATAAATAATTAAGTTCCCTTGAAGTTACAACAATCAATTCAATGATACCCTATGTAGTTTGTTGATTTCATTTCACCCAAATTCAAGCATTTGATTATTCCAAAAAATGCTTTAAAGGGCATTCACATAAATTGTCTATCATTTATTCACATAAATCCCACATATGTACATCGCCTGATGAACTCATTACCCTATTGCCCAAATATCAACATATTTGCAGTAAATACATGACACGAGTTTCAATATCCTCCTTAGACTTATCGGTTAAGCTATCAGCTATCATGCCTACAATATTTTTATCATAAATAGTTTCTAGAATAGTCTTGTCTTGTCGTTCTTCTGGACTTAAATGTTCTTTTAACACTTCTAGTATAAGTTTGTCTTCGTCTCTCTTCCATTCGGGAGTTTCTATTTTGACAATTTCATCTTCGAACATGATTCGTAGTGAAGAGTTGGAACTCTCGCTAAAGTCGTTGACTTCGCTCTTGCTAACTGTGATCACCATTGATATATTGTTATTTTCTGATGTCGGCCTTGTGTACTCTATTGATATGTTTTCCTGGAAATTAAAGATATTTTGATGAGCAGTTTATTTTACAGTCTACTTTCCAAAGTCTTATTATATCGCCCAAGAGGCTATAATCATCGGCACGAATTTTGAGCGCTGACCTTCACCAGGGCAAAAGTAATTTATTGGGTCCCTTTTGAGGTATGAAGTGAGGCGCGGGGGCGGGCTAAAGCGGTGATTGGCCCTCAGTGCAACGCGTCATAGCCGTCACTCGGGACTGGTTCTTTGCTAATAAGTCACTTCTGAAAGTCAGCGCTCAAGATTCGTGCCGATGATTCTAACAATATTTGTCGTTCACAATTACATCAAATCATATACCTCATGAGATTCTATGGCGAATTGTAAAAAAAATAACCCAATCCATTCAGTGGTTTGGCCACGGGAGTCATTTTTCGTTTTCATAATTTACAACATCATGTGTACTATGTAAAGCAGAGATAAAGTTAGGAGTATCGAATGTTTTGACCAGTTGAAAGCTGCCAGTTTTCAAGGGAGAATTTCAGTTGTTTGTAATGCCTGACTCTTATATGGTGTTCTAATTTTCACACATTTTTATTGTATTTACTTTGTTTGAAAAAATATTTTTGCGTATTTTAAGAATCTGAAATCTAGGACCCAAATACTTACAGTTTTAATAGGAGCATCTTCCTCTATATTAGGCTCCGGTTCGGGAACAAGGGCTTCAGCGTTATCTTCGACCATTTCTTCATCCTCACTGGAAAGACAAACATGTATTTTGAACCATCAACCGAGTCTTATCATCAATCAATTTTACTTAGTGGGAACAGACAACACTACTGTCCAATTTTCTACGCGTTTTTACCGCCATTTTTAACTACTGATGATAGAAAAAAACATGCAATACCATCTAGCTAGGGCAATAATTAAACTGGTTTTTGCTTTGCTTGTCCGAAGTTAGCCACACTTCATCATCTCCCGAGCCTTGTCCCAACTATGTTGGGGTCAGCTTCCAGTATAACCGAAGTTACCTACACATTCACAATAAATAGTTAAATTGCTAACTTTGGAAATGCAAAATTATTTGATGAGAACTCTAGATAGACTAGATACTGTATAAATAACAAAAAATATTGCTTGGTATGTAAGAAAATCTTGGAGTCTTAATTTGACCCACTTCCCGGCCTTCCATTAGGATGAAATTTTGCACACCCTCCGTGCTCTGATGACAACACATGACTAGCTAAGAAACGTCAATACAAATCCAATTAATCCAAAAATTTTAGTGCGTGCTAAAAGGGTGTTTTTTAGATTTTTTACTATCAATATTATTGCTTCGTACCTCATAGACTGATCCGCCTCATAGTCCGTGACAGTATCACTCATTGGCATTACAGTTGTATCGTTACATAACGCCACGTCTGAGGGTATCTCCGTTGGCTGCGGTGGATCTTGGGCAGACGCTGGTGTTCGCTCCGATCTAAGTAGAATAAAATGATTTCGCGTTATGGAAGAAAGGTTATAATCCCACCCAAAACAACAATGTGAAAGACTGCCAAGTTCGATAATATGGGAATGCTTCGCCTATAAAAGAAGTGAGATCTGAATAAGTACCAAGTTCCATACACATACCTCAGTTAAAAATAGTTACTTTTTAATGATGTTACTTGGCAAGTTTTCATACACCTTGTTATAAACCTACTAAACGCAATGAATCAAGTATTTAATTTTCTATTAAAACTTGCCAAGTAATCATCATTAAAAAGTAACTATTTTTAACTGAGGTATGTGTATGGAACTTGGTACTTATTCAGATCTCACTTCTTTTATAGGCGAAGCATTCCCATATTATCGAACTTGGCAGTCTTTCACATTGTTGTTTTGGGTGGGATTTCATTTATTTTTGTAAGGTTGTTTATTTTATTTTTTTCTTATGATGAAGTTAGTTAAAGAAATGTCTCATTTATACTATTTTTTAGATTTTTTAATATGCACTATGTTTCTTACAAAGAAATGAACTAGATTAACTAAATGGACTAGATTTACCAACTGACTGACCTGACATGTTATCATATATTATGTTCGTGGGTCAAAGTTACACATTTGTTATTTTCGAAAGTGATTCACACTTGGCCGTTTTCAGATTTTTACTTTACTTTGACTAAATACAAACCTTTGTACCATTCGAAGATATATTATATAAATATAGATAAATTTAGTTCGTTTTAGTTCCTTAGGGGTATAAATTTACACCGGGTATAAAACACCTTCATTATTTTGAAACCGACTCACACTTGGCCATTTTCAGATTTTTTCCTTTACCTTGACATAAAGACCTACCTCCATGCCAAATTTCAAGTCAATACGACCATTGGAAGTGGTCTAGGTTTTTGATGAGTGAGTCAGTGAATAAGTGAATCAGTGAATAAGTGTATAGTAAAAATAGCGATTTTCTGACGTCAATATCTCAAGACCTACAATAGGTATATTAATGAAATTTTGTATTTTAGATAAGTGAGGGGGTCTCAACAGATACTAGAAATTTGATATGCGTAAATAAAATAGATTTTGAGTTACAGGGGGGTCGAATTTGGCCCGAAGTGGTTCGTGTAATATAACCCACGGCCGGTGTGTCGCTTTTTTTGCTCGAACTTGGCGGACACACTGCCGTGTGTCTAGATAATTACAATCGTGCTGCTTGAGAGACGTGCAAACTGGGCAGTGGGTGTCAGATAGCAAGCAAATTTTTATCTATAAGCAGCCCGGTTGCCTTTCGAGTGACACCATCTACGGACGCTGCTAGTATAGTTATCGGCACGGATATTGAGCTCTCGGCGGAAGAGTGGGGATCGCTTTGCGCACTGTACACTTAAGGCAAAGGCAATAAACCAATAAATCACTTCTGCGCAGGTGAAGGTGCTCAATATCCTTGCCGATGATTATACATATTTCAAATGATTGAATGAAGCAAAAATCGTTAGGTTTGGGAATCGTTATTTTATCTGTGTTAAAAGTGTGACACTTAGTTTCTTCTTGAACTACACTTTATTTTTAAGGATCTTCCTGCAGATCTTAGTATCCAAGCAGAACGCATTGCCTACGGGCATCGGATTGTACCGGTGACTGTTAATGAGGTCAGACTGTCACTCCATGTAAAACTCAATGCACTGGTACTCAGCTGCATCCAATTAGACGGGAAGTCGCCCCTAAATTAAGTTGGGAAAAGGCTAGGCAGATGATAATATTACCGTGTCTCGACTCGATGCGGGAAGAGTGAGTGCACATGTCGGGCGAGGTCGGGGTAGTCCCGCAGCGCGGACAGTATGTCGGTGCAGATCTCACACGCTGTCGCCAAGTTTTTACTGTACACCTTGTGTAATGCTTCTAGGATCGGAAGCCTTTTCTCTTTTGGTACTTGCTCCTGAAAAAAAAAGAGTTTTATTCAAGTTTTTTTTTTACTTGGAATTTTCAAATTCTGACGAGCAATTAATGAAATAATTCCATTTCAATGAATTCTAGGCTTTGAAAACTATATGCTTATTATACAAACCGATCACAAGTAAAATATAAAGATAATTTACATTTTTGCATCAATCCTTAGGAGGAAAAATTAAAAGCACATAAATAAAAAATACAGAGCACACAAAAAGCTTAAAATATATAAATACGTACCTCAACTTTCGATACCAAATCCGCCATACAGTTTCTAATAAAATAATCTCTGAACACTTCCAACTTATCCGCTTGTTCCGGATTCAGCAAGCATAAGAACTCCTTGTACAAGTCTATGCATCTATGACCGAGTTCCTTCTCCAGCTGTGTTGCCAGCGTTAAGGGATCGTGCTCGTAAGGATTGAAGTTAGAAAGGAGGATGAATATTTTGTTTTTGATCGTGTTGCATGTTCTCGTGGATGTCCGCGCGAGGAGTTTTAGGTGGAACTTCGTTACAAATGCTGAAACAAAAATGGAGTTGGGTATTTGATTTTTATAGATTGTGAGGTAATAACAGGATTTTAATGGCCTCTTTGAAGAAAAGTTATATTTCTGTGAATGAATTTAGTTAATATTTCTGAAAAAACTCCAACTTCATTTCATTTGACTTTTTCTTGAATGTGCCAAAGACTAAATAATTTTAATGACGATGTGTTAGATCTTAGTATGTATTTAAAATTTTGGGGGGTTTTAATATTCGGCCCATTGGTACACAATTATTGAAGAAAAATAATAAAAACACTTACCAATATCTTCTAATTCACTAATGCTAGTATCACTTTGACTTATACTATTCAGTCTCACATTTTTTTTATTATTCTTCAAAATCTTTATCTTACTCTGAAGCGCCTCTAACGACGACATATAACTATTCTTATAATTACTAACTAACAATTTTAACCTATTCGATACCTTTGGGTACCTTTTGACGGCACAAAAACACATAACCTCTTTCTTTTCACTGAAGTAATCACTTATTAGCTTTTGTCCTTTCGTGCAAATTTTTCTTAACAACACACAGCAGGTACAATGAGGTTCATATATTTTCTCTACCGTTTTCGTTGTCTCTGGTTTGTCTTTGGTTTTTAGGATTTCTGTGGAGGTTGTAATAGGGGCTGTGTTTGAGTCTACGGTCATAGTGAAGGGTACAAGATATGCTCCTGTGCTCGTTTCTACAAGTTTGTAAGCGTTGTTATTTGCTTGTGTGGTAGTGAGTTGTATGTCGAGTTTGTCGTTTGGTTGTGTTCGTCGCTTGATGATGTCGATGGGTAGCGGCGGCTTGGTGGGCGCGGTGACGGCCGCACCGAACTCTAAGTCGACTCCCTCGGCTGGAACGCCTGTTTTTTGTGTCCGTTTCATTAGGTAACTCTGGAAAGAGAGGAATTTTAATTAGTTACTTTTGAATACTAAAAGTTCCACCTTATCTTGTAGGGTGAGAACTCAGGGGTACATCATCGCCCCATTTAGACATTTGTAAAATTGATGATGGAAACATTCAATGAGAATTATAAAGTCTAACAAAATTACTTATATTTACCAGACATGCTTTTCACAACTCATTTTTAAATATGTAACTGATAGATATGTTACAAACAAAATAAATAAATTCTACTTTCACATTCCCTACCACCTCTTATCAAAATGTTTACCACACGTCTCTATTTTGCCATATTACTAACTAAACTATAAGCCACTAACCCGGAACCGCTTGCTGGTCTTGGCGAGGTAGCGCAGCCAGATCCTGGGCACCTCGTGCTCCGGCTGCTCGTACAGCGTCATGCGAGGGTTGAACCATACTTCAACATGTTACTAACTGAACTATAAGCCACTAACCCGGAACCGCTTGCTGGTCTTGGCGAGGTAGCGCAGCCAGATCCTGGGCACCTCGTGCTCCGGCTGCTCGTACAGCGTCATGCGAGGGTTGAACCATACTTCAACATGTTACTAACTGAACTATAAGCCACTAACCCGGAACCGCTTGCTGGTCTTGGCGAGGTAGCGCAGCCAGATCCTGGGCACCTCGTGCTCCGGCTGCTCGTGCAGCGTCATGCGAGGGTTGAACGGTAGCAGCTTGTGCTTCACCGGCGGCACTGAGCGGGTTTGGAAGTATTTCTGAAATGTAAAGGTACATTAAATAGAATATAGTGATCATTGAAACACAGGGTATTTAATATCTGGGTCAAGGATTAAGGCTTCACAATATGCAAAATTATTTAGTTATTGATTCCAAACAGTAAAAGCACAAAGTATAGGATTAGTCTCTAAATTGCCGTGGAAAAGGGTGTGTCAAAATTTATGTTGTTTTTGATTTGCCACCAATGTAATAAAGAGACATAGATAACATACGCGTAACGTCATACCATCATCTAAAAGTTCTCATCAATATGATTAAACAAGTATAAACACGAGGTAGCTGCCACAAACTGTTCAGGAGTTACCTCGACTCTCGTCGTCTCAATCATCAGATCAACTTCTTATCTTCTTTAGTCAGCTCGCGTGACTGTTGCTCTGCAGTTCCATGCTAGAGTATGCTAGAATATGTACAGAGTGAACACTTACATTGATGGGATTATCCTTGTCTCCATGCTTCCTGACCTTCTGCACGTGGCTGTGCAGCACGGAGGGCGGCATCCAGGGGAACATGTGCTTGGTGACGAGCTGCATGGTCAGCGTCAGGCCCCAGTGAGCGGAGCCGTTGTTCGGCTTGAATATGTCCGCGTTGTCGTTCACGTAGCGCCAGAACTCGTCCATGCCGAGGGCTATTAGTCTGTAGAGTTTTATTTTTGGTTTTAGTGTGGGTATAAATTAAGTAGATCTATATAAATAAGTAAATATTTGATAAAATATCAGATGATATAGTTTGGTTTTGAACGTGACACTGCCACTGTCTATGGAAACGGAGGACTGACTACGGCCTGGCAAAGAAAACAGCTCGTTTAAAACACTTCCATGGTCAAAACAGGGATTTCAGGCGCGCGGGACATTAAAGCTTACAAGACTGTCCCGCGACTGTATCGTTAAAGAGCTGGGTATATAGTTGTGATCCGTGGCTCTTCTAACATCTAGCACATTCTTATACCCGTGGCAAATGCTTCTTAATCTCCGAGCAACTCTATGTTCAATGAACGGGTTGTTTATCTTATCGAATCATAGATGAAACAGCTCATGAACGAATTTGCAGACTTTGGGTTCATTTTGCCGGGTCAAAAAGAATGCATAATTTTTATATTAATGCCTTCTGTATAAGTAAGCATATACAAGAAGAGCCGTATCACATAAAATAAAACTAAATAAACTCGACTCACTGGTCCTCAGAGTACAGATAGCAGAACCGCCTGGGATGGTCTCCGCGGAAGGGCATGGCGGGCAGCAGGTACGGGTACAGGAACACGGAGCTGTTCGCCACCACCTTCAGGAACGTCTCGTGGAACTCGCCCACGTACAAGTTCTTTTGGACGTAGCGACGATTGCTGTGTATTTATTATGAACACGCTTATAATAATATTAGCTTCACTTGTAACTATGTATGTAAGAAAATCTTGGAATCATAATGTGACCCACTTCCCGGCCTTCGATTAAGATGACATTTTGCACACGCTCCGAGTTCTGATGACGATACATGACTAGCTAAGAGACGTAACAAAAGGGATGTTTTTTAGTTTTTGATTTATGTATTTATTATTATTTAAACTAAACCTCAAATATTTATTCGCATGTTAAGGTATTTTACAGATGTTAATATAATGTTGAAGTATAGATTAACAGCCTTTTTCAGGTGTTGCAAATGTGGATATACATATGAATAAGGATGTGTGTTTATTTTTACATTTGTATGTGTGTATTTTTTTACTTACCATCTATCAGTCTCCTTTTGAATGAACCTGAAAATAAATAAAATCAAAATCAGACAACTCGAGCGTAATTTTTTACCTTAACCGGGCAGGATCTAGTATTTATGAATACTAGCGGCCCGATATCGGTATCGATATCGCTTCGCTTCGATAACAGTTATATCATAGCTAATATTATTAGTGTTGTCTAACTATATTATGCATGTATTAAATACATAAACCTTCCTCTTCAATTAATCTATCTGTTCCACCAAACCAACCACCAAGATTTAAGCGTACAAAGGGACATAGGGATATAGGGACAGAAAAAGCGACTTTGTTTTGTACTATGTAGTGATATTAGACTCACTGTATCATAGCTTGGTTCTCAGGAGTGTCTGCACTGACGGTGTCCTGCCACGTGGTGATCAGCTCCATGGCTGGTTGTAGGTTACACACGTTGGCTACCGACTGAGGGTTATCTGCCACTATCTTACATACTGAATATTAGACTCACTGTATCATAGCTTGGTTCTCAGGAGTGTCTGCACTGACGGTGTCCTGCCACGTGGTGATCAGCTCCATGGCTGGTTGTAGGTTACACACGTTGGCTACCGACTGAGGGTTATCTGCCACTATCTTACAGAATGTCTCCTGGAATATATTGAACACCGTTTGTTTAAAAAAACTATGAGATCTGCCTAAGAAGTTCCAGGAATATTTTTCAGTTATATCACGTTTTATGTATTACACTAGTCTTTGCCACTTCACTATTCACTAGCTGTTTTCTACAGTTCCATCTGCAACTTGAAGAATTTCTTGGCTTACTCTGATAACATATAGAGCTTGTTACTCGGGGATAAATTATAAGCTTTAAAAAATTACTTTTGTAATTGGTTCAGTAGTTTCGGAGTCTTTAAAAAATATATTATATATAATTAGGTGGAAGAAATAACGAGAACTATCAGGGATATCACCATATATACCTAAAATACTAAACTCAACTCACGATATACTCCTTATACTTGTGCGCGAAGCTCCAGTGCACGGGATGCACGCACAGCTGCAGGAAACACCCCGTCGCTAGCTGTACGTGCTGCCTTAATTGTTGCTGTAGCAACAGCACTTGCTCTGGCAACACCTGAGGGGTAGAGGCAGAACAATGTTGTCAACGTCAAAATATAGGGGTTTAACTAAAAAAAATATCACAAATATTTTTGATAACAACGAAAATACAACGTATTAAACTTTTGTATGATGTAACCTGTTTGTAGACTTTATAACCAAATATTTTATTTTATTAGGTAATAATATTTTTTATTCATATGTAAACTATGAATTTTTTTTTCATCAGAAAGCATATTACAAATAGAATTTCTAGATTTACCAATTTACGTGCGTGCGGTCATACAATCGCAAATGAGTTGAAGGGATTAAGGGCTGTAATCTGTTGTTCTACAAGAGTAATTTGACTTATCGGGATAATATCAAAATTCTATCCCTAGTAACCAAACCAGAGATAGATCAAATATTGGAAAGGGCGGTAACTCACACAAGCAGCATCCTGTACTTCAATAAGCACGTACTCTGTACTGTTCTGCGTCGGCTTGACGTGCTTCTGTACGAGGGGCGGGGCGCCGTCCAGCGCGGCGGGCGTCGGGCCTTCTTGCTCTTCTACGAACACTTTCACTACTGAAGACTTCCTGGGAATGTAAGCAACATCACTGATTAATAAATAATCTACAGTTATATAATAAAGAAATATTATCTAGTTTGTTCGTACCACTCTAAAGGCTACCTTTTTTAACAATTTTCACACAACTCTCTTCCCAAGTAAGAGTATTTTGTCGGAGTATAAGAAGCCATTGCTCTGAGACGCAAGAAAACAGCTAGTAGCAAATCAACACAGATGATTGAAAAAAAGTGAAAGAAAACCTCCAGAGGAATCCTGGACTATAAGGTCTGAAAGAAATTTTCC
Organism: Helicoverpa zea x Helicoverpa armigera; assembly: GCA_033682625.1. Classification (NCBI taxonomy): domain Eukaryota; kingdom Metazoa; phylum Arthropoda; class Insecta; order Lepidoptera; family Noctuidae; genus Helicoverpa; species Helicoverpa zea x Helicoverpa armigera. Next base: position 8,156,683 of record JAWIIS010000011.1, read on the forward strand.
CACATTGAGCAAGCGTAGATATTAGCAAGCGTGTGTGTGTGGAGGGGAGAACAGTGCCCAGCAGTGCAACGATATAAAGGCGTATGATTACATATATATCTCGCCAAACTTTATCGCATATCAAGAAATTGGTTAGAAAAGATATTCCCACTAACTTCGGCGCTATTTTCTGAGGTTTATCCACAGACTTCCCTCCCTTCGGCACTGGTGTCTCACTCTCCTGCGGTTCACTCTTCCCGACAGACAATCTTGAGTAGTTCGTCTTCTCAAAAGTTATCCTGTCTGATAGCTTCTGTGTAGTTCTGGGGCCGTTTTCTTCGTCTGAAAGAACCTCTTGTTTGCCTTCCCAATGAGTTGATACCTGGGAAATAATATTTGGTCAAAGAGGTTTAATATACCTACTTTGCTAATGTTGTCTTTGTATTTTTTTAAGGGTTTGAAAGATAGTTACCATTGACTGTGATCATATGGGAAAAAACACCTCAAATAATTTAATTATTATTCCTGCATTCAATACATATGTATTCCTGTAGTTTTAATCAAAAAGACAAAATTTGAATTGTCTATCTTCTATCTTTTCTATTTTGTCTATCTTAGACCTTTTTTTGGTTCTTAATATCAAAATGCCAGCTACTATACAAGAATAAAAAAAATATTACATACTTACTGTTACTGTACTTGCACATACATTTAACAGAAATTCTCTATTATAAAATATGTCATGCATTTTCACAAAACGTTTCTACACACCCATCATTTAGACTCAATCATATCTACATATACCTCTTGTCTACTGTTATCAGTGAGCACACTGTTGGCGAGGCTATCAGCCTCAGCCTCGTCAGCCGCAGCCTCGGGCATGATGTTGAACAACTCCGTCACCAGGTCATTCAGTTCCTTCTTAGATATCTTTATTATACATACCTCCTGTCTACTGTTATCAGTGAGCACACTGTTGGCGAGGCTGTCAGCCTCAGCCTCGTCAGCCGCAGCCTCGGGCATGATGTTGAAGAGCTCAGTCACCAGGTCATTCAGTTCCTTCTTAGATATCTTTATTATACATACCTCTTGTCGACTGTTATCAGTGAGCACACTGTTGGCGAGGCTATCAGCCTCTGCCTCGTCAGCCGCAGCCTCGGGCATGATGTTGAAGAGCTCAGTCACCAGGTCATTCAGTTCCTTCTTAGATATCTTTATTATACATACCTCATGTCTACTGTTATCAGTGAGCACACTGTTATACATACCTCTTGCCGACTGTTATCAGTGAGCACACTGTTGGCGAGGCTATCAGCCTCAGCCTCGTCAGCCGCAGCCTCGGGCATGATGTTGAACAACTCAGTCACCAGATCATTCAGTTCCTTCTTAGATATCTTTATTATACATACCTCTTGTCTACTGTTATCAGTGAGCACACTGTTGGCGAGGCTGTCAGCCTCAGCCTCGTCAGCCGCAGCCTCGGGCATGATGTTGAACAACTCAGTCACCAGGTCATTGAGTTCCTTCTTAGATATCTTTATTATACATACCTCCTGTCTACTGTTATCAGTGAGCACACTGTTGGCGAGGCTATCAGCCTCAGCCTCGTCAGCCGCAGCCTCGGGCATGATGTTGAACAACTCAGTCACCAGGTCATTGAGTTCCTTCTTCGATATCTTTATTATACATACCTCCTGTCTACTGTTATCAGTGAGCACACTGTTGGCGAGGCTGTCAGCCTCAGCCTCGTCAGCCGCAGCCTCGGGCATGATGTTGAACAACTCAGTCACCAGATCATTCAGTTCCTTCTTAGATATCTTTATTATACATACCTCCTGTCTACTGTTATCAGTGAGCACACTGTTGGCGAGGCTGTCAGCCTCAGCCTCGTCAGCCGCAGCCTCGGGCATGATGTTGAACAACTCAGTCACCAGATCATTCAGTTCCTTCTTAGATATCTTTATTATACATACCTCCTGTCTACTGTTATCAGTGAGCACACTGTTGGCGAGGCTATCAGCCTCAGCCTCGTCAGCCGCAGCCTCGGGCATGATGTTGAACAACTCCGTCACCAGGTCATTCAGTTCCTTCTTAGATATCTTTATTATACATACCTCCTGTCTACTGTTATCAGTGAGCACACTGTTGGCGAGGCTGTCAGCCTCAGCCTCGTCAGCCGCAGCCTCGGGCATGATGTTGAACAACTCAGTCACCAGATCATTCAGTTCCTTCTTAGATATCTTTATTATGCTGTTGCCTAGAGCTTCCTCGTCTTCATCGTCTGCAAGTAGAATTAATAATTTGAAAACAATGTGACTCGATAGTAACAGCGGGCGGAAGCAACTACTTCAAAACTGAAAATAATAATGCTGTTCAAGGCCGATTTCGGCTACGGCGCGGCTGTTGTCATAATGTTAAAGAGATCAGCCAGCTGCGCAGGACATATTATAGTGCACGAGCATTTGAAAAGACACAGGTGCCCTCACTATTCCTTCACTCTCATAACCCGATGGGCCAGCAATCAGACACGACCGGAGAGATATCATAAGCACAACTAACATTTATGTTCTCTCCGATGTACTGGTGTACCAATCACCAACTTCCAGGCTCGGGGCTGCTGTTTCTAAGCGATTACTGCCCAAACCGGGTTTCGAACCCGAGACCTCACGCACAGCAATCGCGCTTACGACCAACGAAGCAGTCGACAAAACCCCATTTGTAAGTATAAGTAAAAAAGCAACTCACGAGCATCAGGATCAGCCGCCACATTATACTCTGGATCGGCCTCATCATCATCCTCATTCTTAGACGTGGAAGCTGGGTTCAGGCACTCGTTCAGGAACTCGTTCCATAGATCATCGACATCTGGCATCGGTATATCGTCGGGAGGTACGAAGGTACTCTCTATATGCTCTATGGAGGTTGATGATAGACTTAGTTTGGAACGGGTACGAAGAGCTATTGTGGCCTCCTCTTCAAGGTCCAGTTTTCGGCGTGCTGGTGTCGCTATGTCCTGTCGTATGAGAGATTGTATTATGAACTACATCTGCAGTCTATAAATATACACAAGAAATACTGACATATATAAAGGACAAAAACTATGCAATAGGCCTCCTCCTTGACATGACAAAAGCATACGACAAAGTATCCCACTCGATCCTATTAACTAAATTAAATGGAGTTGGCATCAGGGGAGATGCACTTGACTGGCTTAAGTCGTATCTTGCTGATAGGAAGCAGTATGTGCAGGTGGAACACCTCGATCACGACACATGTGAGCTACAAAACGTGCGCTCGGACATCCTGACCACGAACTGGTCTATTCCACAGGGAAGTGTGATAGGGTGTATACTATTCCTAGTATATATTAACGACCTGCCCAAAATATGTGACCACCTTTGTGTATTATTTGCTGATGACATCTCCATCCTCTTTAAAACCCCAACAAACAATCAAGAATACAACCATAAAATAACCGAAACATTTAACCTAATAAAATCTTGGCTCTTACATCACAACCTTGAAGTAAACAATAAAAAAACTAAAATAATACAATTCAAACCATACCAAAAACAAAAAATCAACCTCAAAACCATAACTAGCAATATCCAAATTGAAGAAGTCGAAGAATTTAAATTACTAGGAATCACACTGGACTCACATCTAAACTGGAAAAAACATGTCGAGCAGATAAAAACAAAACTATCACAATTTTCATATGGACTTGGTGTTCTCAAAACGAACACAAAAGCAGAGTGTGCTCTCACTGCCTACTACGCGTATGCCTACGCATGGCTACGCTATGGTGTGATCATGTGGGGGCACAGCGTAGATGCCAAAGATATATTTATAGCCCAGAAGAAACTTATACGAATAATATTCCACATAAAGCCAACAGACACCTGTAAACCCCACTTTATAAATAATAAAATATTAACTTTACCATCAATATACATATTAGAAATTGCCATTTTTGTTAAGAAAAATCTAAAAATGTTCAACTTTGAAAAGAACGAGCGCCGCAAAACTAAACTGATTTTACCAACACCTAGGATACAAATGTTTAAAAATAGCCCAGAATACCGAAGCATTCAAATCTACAATAAGTTACCTGAAAGCATCCGTTCCACCGAAACCCTAGGCATATTCAAAGCTAGACTTAAGTTATTACTGTTAAAAAAATGCTACTATAGTGTACAGGAATACTTAGAAGATAGAAGCTTAAAATAATAAATAACCACCTTTAGTTTAATAATTTAATTTGCTGTTTTAAATGTATTATAAATAAAAACAAAACAGTATTATGTCGTTCCTAAAACATTGTGCAATAATAGTAGATATAATAATTAAGATAATAAACTAAAACTACTGTCATATACCTAAGTAGATGTAAGCTTAACTAATAATTATTTCTAGATATTGTTAACTTCTTATAAATTAATGTAATATATATATATAGTTTAAGTCATTATTATAATACTTTAGTTTTAAGTTAATTTGCTGCGCCCTAACAGGGTAATGTGTACCTAGCATAAGATGCATCTGTATACATTTTGCAATAAATAAATAAATAAATAAATAAACTTGATATTTGGCGAAAAATATATCTGATTTTTGGAATCGCTGTAGATTTTTTCTTAATTATAACTAATAAGTAAAATACCGGTTAGTTCTTTTGTTAGGCTTCATATGTAAGTATAATGGCTAAGGTAAATAACATAAGGAAGAACAGAAGGGAATATATAGGGATAGTAAATAAGGGAGCATATCATAAGAGAATAAAATGTTTTATGCCATTAGGCAAAATCGTTGGAAAAGGCTACTTACTGTGATATAAAACCCTCACATAATATATATTAACTTACCTGAGGCACTTTGAAAGGTCCATCTTTAACAACTTTAGGACTGACGGAGTGCTGGCTGTGAGGAGTAGCCGGAGTCCTGGGCTGTGAGTCCAGGTCACTGCACGACTCTAAACCTTGATCATCATCACTCTGAATAGAACCAAAAGATATTTAATTAGGCATTGATTTATATTATTTTGATTAATTTTAGAAGTATTTAAAAATTGATTGACATGACAAGATTATTCAAAACAGTTGCCTTTTGCACAGTCAGTCATTTAGGCTCCATATTTTGTTTCAACAAGATAATTTGAAATACAATATGGCTTTTATAGTATACTTAATATGTCAGGATGGATGTTATTCATTGGGGAGCTCTATGTTTAGCACTAAATGCAATTGGCTGATTTGATGATGATGAAAGATGGCTTACAAAACTTATATTTTCCTATTGGGGTAGTAAATTTCTGCCGTAAATTTATTCATTTATTCATTTATTCATAACATAAAACAATATAAGCTTACAGTTTAAACCAAAGCGCTTATAATGCTATACTAAATATACAAATTATACAAATAATTTTACTTATATTAATAATACTATTGAATATTGAATATGTGAAAGCAATTAAATTAAAGTAAAACATTTCAAATTAATTTCAAATAAAAATTACTAATAATATTTAATTTCACAGTTTATTACAGCTAATCATTTATATTAATAAATTATTTGTCGTTTGCTCTCATCTAAATAAAGTAGGACATTTCTAGCTACAACATTAGGTGGATCAAAGAATATGTCTACATCTGGATGCTTTAATAAAAAATCATTTACTAGCTTGATAGCTCTAGCAGTTGGGCTGGAAGTGGCTTGAGGAGCACGCCATATTGGCGGACAAGAGAGTAATCTGTGCTGCCGCCGTCCACTGCCACGCATATATTGGTCGGGTACATAAAAACAAATACACTCCAGTACCGAAGGATTGTCCACTCTGCCGATCAGTAGTAAGTAGTAATGTATTAGGTGTAAATATTCCCGCCTGAGTTCAAGAGTATAAAGACCTACCATTCCCGACACAAACGTAGAAGGATATAAAAATGGATAATATCCATATTGCCGTTTGTACAGGTACCGGGCAAACTTACGCTGTATTTTCTCTATCATAAGTGCGTATTTTTTTTGTTGGGGATTCCAAACTATAACATTGTATTCTAATTTACTGCGAACATATGAATTGTAGAGCAATTTTATAACTTGAACATTCTTAAATTGAGAGGAAGTTCTTATTATGAATCCTAAAGATTTATTGGCGTCTTTACATATTTTAGATATGTGTTCGTGAAAATTCATTTTACTGTCCAAAAGTAATCCTAGATCTCGCATTGTAGAGACACGTTCGATTGGTGTGCCCTCAATCTCATACGTATACGTGATTGGGGATCGGGATCGAGAGAAAGTAATTATTTTACATTTAGAAATATTAATCGATAATTTATTTTTATTACTCCATTCGATAACATTATCGATGTCATGTTGAAGTGCTGTGCAATGCTCGGCTTGGCCAACAGAAAGAAACAGTTTTAAGTCGTCGGCGAACATCAGGCATTCAGCCTTAGCAATGACATTCGGTAAGTCGTTAATCATGATCAGGAAGAGGGTGGGCCCTAAAGTACTACCCTGGCTTACTCCAGAACGAGTATAATATTCTTGAGATTGGTAGCCTCCCACCCTAACATACTGCTTTCGATCTCTCAAATAATTTGCCATGAATTTCAGGAGCTGAGAGGTGAATCCAAGAGAAGCCAGTTTCATCAACAGAACATCATTATCTACGAGATCGAAAGCTTTTTTAAAATCGAAGTAGGCTGCGTCAATTTGACAACCTGACTTTACCGAGGTACTGACGTAGTCGACAAACTCAATATGGTTGGTCAAGGTAGAGCGCATTGGCCGAAAACCGTGCTGACAATTAGCGAGACGTCTACCAATTTGGCCAAAGATGGATTGATTGAGAATGGATTCAAAGATTTTTCCAAAGACTGACAACACAGCGATAGGTCGGTAGTTGGTGACATCGGTCGAGGATCCGGATTTAGGCACAGGAGTCACCCTGGATATTTTCCATTTAATAGGATAGAGATTTTGCTGAAGTGAATTGTTATAAATATGTAAAAGAGGTTCTTCTAAGACTGAGAGGCAATCCTTGACTAGAAATGCTGGTATAGTATCAGGGCCACAGGCAGAAGATGCTTTAAGACGACGAACTGCCCGTCTCAATTCCGCCACCGTGATATGTTCTACAGATATACTGGAGATATAATCTGTATGTTCTGCATCTCGCTCCGATGCCTCTGCATCTAGTAACGGAGTATCATCGTGAAATACAGAACCAAAGTACTGCGCAAACGCATCAGCAGCTTCCTGTCCCTTCACTACTTCATCTCTGTAAACAAATTCCCTACTAGATTCCCTATTCGTACGTTTATCCTTTACATATTTCCAAAAACTAGAGGGCTCGCGATTGATATTATTTTCAACTATGCGTATATAGTTGTTGAATGCTGCATCAATAAGTTCTTTCACCTTGGTTCTGTAATATTTATATAGTTCTTTGTTAAATTGGAGTCTGTGTATTTTAAACTTTTTTAAATTGAAATATTTCAGTTTTATATACCGTATAATCTCTTTGGTATACCATTTTGGATAAACATATTTATTGTTTGATGGAATAATTTTACGAGGTACATGGTTATTTATAACGTTATTCAATTTGGTATAAAATATCTCTACGGCTTCGTTAACATCGTTCTGATTTAACACGTCTATCCAATTTATGCTGGCTATGTCAGTATACAAGCCCTGGAAATCCGCCTTACGAAAATTCCAGTCGGAGACTGGACACTGGTTTCGCCTTGCAGCTGACGGCCGATTCATGGTTGCACTTCTTGGTAATGCAAGCAGTATCTCAAGGGAAGGATGATACGCATCCATTGGGACAAGCGGTTCAACATCAGATGACACATGAATACTTCCGTGAATATTAGTTAATATTAAATCCAAGATGCATCCATATTTGTTACAAACATTATTACATTGTTGCAACTTACAATATTCTAAAAAGTTATTAAACTGGGCTGTAACAGATTTATTACAAGATTTTAGATTAAAATCGCCAATTATTACAAAATGGAAAGCCGAATACTCATTAATTGCATTTTCAATACAGTTCAAGACATCAATATATTGTTTTTCACTATAGCTAGGTGGTAAGTATACAGCACATACAAAGAATTTCACATTTCTCCACGTAACAACCGCGAAGATCAATTCCTTGTCGTCAGTGAGTCCATCAACGTTCGTGATTCTTTTGACAGTGTAACAACTCTTGACCGCCAAAAGAACACCTCCCCACCCGACATCGCCAGCACGATCCTTTCTTAATACAACATAGTCAGAAGGAAATAATTCAGCGTCATATACAGAACTGTTAAGGAATGTTTCTGTAAGAACAATAAGATCGTAGGACGATGTCGATGCGGTAATGTTATTATGAAAAATTGTTGTTTTTGAACGAAGACCTCTGACATTTTGATAATATATTGGAATTTCTTTAGTAGCTCTAATTTGTCTATTGCTCTTAGGCTTTTTCTTATGTTTAATCGTATTTATGGGAGGAACAGTTTTAATTGTTGATTTATTATTACTTTGCAAGAAAAAACTTATAATTTCCAATGTCAATGTAGTCAATTTTTATATTTATTAATATATTATCGTATATACATTTAATTCCATGTTTATTTACTTTCCCAGTGCTATATGAGAACATGTCTAAGGAAACAGCGCGATTTGTATCATAAAAGTAGGCGTAACTATTGTTTTGCAGTTCCAAATACAAAAGGTTATTGAACAGTTCAACTTTGTAGTTATGAATAGGGGCGCCGCATATGTATGTAGGTGTACATATAACTATATTTGTAGTAATTATGTGCTCGAGGTCTTTCGTTATTGCTTTGACCAATGTAGTGAGGTCATCAGTAGTTTTAAAATCTTGGTCCCCTATCATTATAATACAGTAGTCCATCATATTAAAGTCTATTAATTTTTCATCAATATTCTGAAGCATGTGTTTGATACTACAATTAGGTGTGATGTAGCGAATATAGTCAAACTGACCGCTGAACGTTTCTTCGATAAGCTGTATATTACCGTAGGAGCTGCTGTTGGTCAGAATACATAGCTTATTTTTTTTATTTAGATTTGTTGATATATTGGTACATGTTTGAGTTGTTTCATCTTTCGTGCTCTTTTGGCAAAATTGAGATTGAGTACTCTGTATTACGTCGGAACAGGAACTTGTTCCAAGTGTTTTGCAAGAGGTGATGTCTTCATTTCCATTGTTTTCTGGTTGATGGGTTACTAAAGGAGAAAGACTCAACTTGGTCGGAGTGGAAAAACAGCTCGTTCTTAGTTTATTTATTCTATGTTTTGGTGATGACTTTGGCGAAAAGCTTTTAGTTTCCAATATGTTTACTTTCTTATATGTTTCAATAACTTTTTGATATTGACCTATATCCATTTTAAGTCTAAAGTTCTCGCTGTTTAGATTTTCAATTTCCAAGTGGGCGCTTTCTAATTGCAGGCTTAGCTTTTTGATAGTGTCTTTGTAACTTATAATATCATCGCTTTCATTCAATGTACTATTTGGCAGACTCATCATTGTTGTGTCTAGTAATGTGCTGTTGTTGAAGTTGGTATTTAAAATATTATCCATAGATTTTGCTCTTGATGGTTTGCGGACGGTAATGTTATCGACGTCCAGGTTGTCCATTATAGTATCAGAAGCCAACAATAACGTGGAGAAAAAAAAAAAAAAAAAAATTAAGGTGGTACTTGCGGGGATCGATCCGATATCCACAGCGTGCTTGAGTGTTAAACTGCTTGGTGCATGGTTACGCTACCGATGCTTTACTCAGGATGTTAAAATTTGCGATCCGTATGCACTTGGCGATGAGTAATGCGCACTTGCGCAGGCGACGACGGGGAAAGTGGTGGTTAGCGCGGGAGGTATCGAGCGCGCTGCGGGTTGTCGTAGGTCAGGATTAAATTCGTTATGACACTTTTTAAATTTTGGTTTTTTCCACAATTTTAAAATTCTGATAACTTTGGTTTGCTTGGATCGATTTGTGTTAAAATACTTCGGTTCGAAAGGTCACTTCACTAATTTTACGTCAAAAGTATATTATTTCTACACTATTCACTTTTTACCACTTTTTAATTAACAAACTGAGGATCAAAAATAACAACGTTCCGTCTATGACAAAGTCGCACAACGAACTCTAGTAAATACAAATAGAAAAATGTTTCAAAATGAAAACTCACAGGTACATCATCATGAGTAGGTTCATACTCGTCATCATCTTCGTCTTCCGGTAACTCTTGTGCTATGAGAGCCTTCACTTCAGGCCGAGTCTTCACTGGGATATGATTGATGGGAGTTAGCTCCAACTTCTCTAAATTCCAAGCGGTGGTCTTTGGAGATACTTTCATTAACTCTCTGAAAGATTATATTTAAAAGGTCTATAAGATGGAAGTCAAGTGTTGGCTTTGCTATGTGGTGTATAGAATTAACTAAATACGTTCAGTAGAAAATATAAATAAGTATAAATCTATTCCAACTTATTATAAAATCTGGTTTAAAGAAGATCCCGCTTTAGTAATAACTTTGGTTGACTGATTTTGTTCAGGACTGTGGTTTAAACGTGGTACAAAAGCTGGCACTTTTTTAAAACCACGTTTTATAATAAGGTGGAATAGGTTTATATTTAGCCAAGGCTTAGTAATTGAATATAAAAATACTAAGCCTTGGCTTAGATACCAATTCTGTATCTGTGTATGGTATGAACTCTTTTTTTTTTAATTATAAAGTGAATATCGATCTACTTACTTAACTTTAGCTCTTGTTAGTTTTGGCCTTAGACTGTCCTCATCAGGCCCTGAGTCTTCTTCCTCCCGCATCTTGACAAGGGCCAATACACGGTCATTTGTCACCACTTTCTGAAACAATTCCTCAAAGCTATAGAAAAATGTATGTATGGTACAAGATATGGTTTGAAGGACTGTATGAAACACATTTTTATGTAAAGCAAACTGATGTCTTAAATATAAACTAATAGTCTATTCTTTGCACTTGAGGCTGCTCAGCAATACCTAGCTTGACCATAATAAAAACAATTGAAATTCACTTTTACATAGAAAGTTTCAACCTCTAGTGGGATTATATTGTAAACTTTTGTGCGTTATGATGAGCTCTGAAGATGTACTTAGAAGAGACAATAGTTTTCATTGAGTGCATAAAATAATTGGAAAGAATTAAAGCGTAACCTAAAGACAAATATGATGTATACCTTTATAATTTTTCTAACACTAGTTTCATCTAGATTATTCTTAATTGCAGAAGCATGGAGGTTCCTATCAACCTCAGCGGAGTTATCTGGAAGAACATCCTCAGGTTCACTGCTCCCACTGTTACGACTGAAATATTAAAAAGTAATATCCTTAAAAGTAGGCTTACAGGCTACATGCAATCAAATTAAATATTTGGAATGCTGAATACTGCAATATTTATACTTTTATTAGAACGTAGGATACTATTCGTACTATTCGTAGGTAGGATTAGGACGTAGGAATTCCTCGGCGCTAAATAAGGAAAGGGGACGTGCTATTCCATTAAAAAGGTCAATATTTACTTTCAAGAATACTATTTTGCACGAGACTCATGTTTGGTAAATTGGTTTCTTACTTTGAACAACTTTTATAAGTAAATAATATGTTATGTATGTTATGTATCACACATCGCTAGTCCCAATTTTAATACATTATGAAAAAAATACCGTTTTCGTTTCTTCCCGCGATTCTTTCCTTTACCCTTTGCAGAAATATTTTCCATGCTGGAATCATTACTTCCAACTGGTGCAGATTTACCAGATTTTTCTTTATTGTTCATATTATCTCGTTATATATAAATTTTTGGTATTTCTATTTAACTTATCATAGAAATTTCGAATAAATTCAAGCAAGCAGGACAAGCTAATGAAAATTTGACAACAGCTCCATAACAATAATCACTGACATTGACATTGTCAATTTAGAAGTCAACATGAAAACCATAGATAGAGTAACCCACAGACTACATAATACACAGAACCCAATAGTTCTATTGGTTTCTATCTTATTATGCTTCTAAGCAGAACTATTCCGACGTTTGTGGTCTCCCTATCACGCGCCGCACTCCGCACCGCGCCTTAGGTTCCAAGACATGAAATACACTGGCTTATTATAAATTTAAGTATGAACTAATGTTCAAAGCACTAATTGTAAAGTTTTCACAATAAGGTATTTTTTAGTCTTTTCAGTATTGAGTTCTCAAAAAATCTTTTCCCTACACACATTCTCTCTAATTTCCCTGAGTGGCTCATGGCTTTTAATTTGATTATCAAATTAGAACTTTTACAGAAATATTTAAGAATATTTTGATTTGAGAACAACAGCAGCATTCATTATATAATCGAAGAGTCATGTATCAAACGATAATGCTCCTGCTTTTGTGAAACCAAGCTACAAGTAATTCTAACTTTGTGAGTGGCCTTGATATTTGATAGTAACCAATAGGTACCTATCTATTAAATTGTATTGCTCCTTATCACGTCTTCAAAATTAAGATGTAATCTGTGTCTTAGTTGCGAAATTATTAATCAATACTTCGAGTAGGTACCTATGGGTATTTTGTTTTATCTGAGATCAAAAAAGGATAGGTTTCATAACAAATGATGATCAAAATATTATTTTGAACCTGGATGCCATGGAATGGAGGAACAAACGCCACCCAGTTAGGTTTTGAAGGTCATTAACGCGATTGTTGATGAAAACAGTGTTGTCAGGGCGCGTGTGTAAATAAACCGCAGTAGCTTAGATGCCCGATAACATTAAAACACTATTTGCCGCATCATTACACGTCTGATTAGATACGATCATCATAACCGATATCAAAATCGTAAGAGTATATTACATCAATTATTTAATGACATATCAATAGATAGTTAAGGCTTTAATGGGCTTTAGTCTCTGATGTAATTGTAATAATGACGCTAAGCCGCTGCGCAGTTATACAATAATTTATTTGTTATCACTTATCAGGAAAGTTCTGTCGAGCACTTGCTTTGTTGTTGGCACACATTGCCATGTGTGCCTACCTATATATATTTGTCACGACGCCAATTTATGGAGCTGGCGCCGAATAATTAAGCCCAGTTACTGTTTACGTCCAGCGTAATTCGCGCGAGTTTTTGACGCAGAGTTTTAATATTTGTTTTTGCAATCGCGATCATCACTTACTAGCGCTGTAATTATTGTTAAGGAATAGGTACTTATTTGGGTACGTCTTTTAAATTTGTATTTATAATTAAGATAAGATAGGTATCTTTATAAACAAACATGAAGTGTAATTTCTTATATTTTTATTCCAGTTGCTCAAGAAGCGGTCGACTTCTATAAATATGCCTGACCAGCCAAATGTAGCGGTGGTAGGAGCAGGAGTGGTAGGCATAACAGTGGCGAAATTACTGCAAGACCAACTCAAAGATGTGAAGATTACCGTACTCGCCGATAAATTCACAGACGATACCACAAGTCACATTGCCGCAGGCATCTATAGACCCGGGACTAGTTTCAAAGGACCTACAAAAGAAATCACGAAGAAGTGGCTGAAGGACTCGTGGGAGTTCTTCCAAGATATTCTTAAAACACCAGATGCTGAACGAATTGGGGTAATGCCTATAGGCACATACATATTCTCAAGCGAAAATTATCACGTAACTAGAAATCATCTCATTGAAGACATTGTGCCGCTATATCGAGCGGTCACCGACGAGGAATTAAAGCTCGCCCCTAAAGGCACCAAATTCGGATCCTACTTTTCAACACTGAAACTAGAATGCGGAAATTATTTGCCGTGGACGGAGAAAATAATCGTAGAAAGAGGCGGGCAACTGTTGAATAAGAAGGTAGAAAGTTTTAAGTCACTGTCTAATTACGATCTCGTGTTTAATTGTTCAGGGTTGGGTGCAAGATATTTATGTAATGATCATGATCTAGTGCCCATTAGAGGTCAAGTGATAAAAGTTAAGGCGCCATGGGTAAAGCATGCCATGTATGGCGACTATGATACGTACATCATTCCGGGGCTTAACGGGGTGGTTACACTGGGTGGTGTGAGAGGGTATGACAGTTACAATTTGAATTACTGCAAATACGATGCAGCGGCCATAATGGAGCGTTGTTGTGAATTTCTTCCGAGCTTGAAAAAAGCTGAGGTTCTTGCTCATAAGGTGGGATTGAGGCCCCACAGACTGCCCGTTCGTGTTGAACCCGAGCTCATTGATGGTGTGAAGGTCGTGCACTGCTACGGACACGGCGGTTATGGAGTCATGACTGCTCCTGGGACAGCAATGAATGCTGTCGATTTAGGTATCGATTTCTTACGTAGTAATGTAAGAAACAAATTGTAATCAGATAATATACCACCTGCGCGTATTTAAGCTATTATTGATGCAATATTACAATCTTTTTATATAACTTTTAAGTTTAAGATAATCTTATAAGCAGTCGTTACTTACGACGAAATTAGTGTAAGTAAATCCATGCATGTAGTATTCAAAACGAGATATGCTACGATAAAATTGTTGTTTTTATTTATTTTCCGTGTGATTACTATACCTACTGAAATAAATACAAACCTACAAAATCAGTAGTAGGTAGGTACGACGTAAAAAATAATTTCGAAGGTAATAAAATTAATCACGTGAGGCCACGCCCGTAGTTGTGTATCTTTAAACCGGTTCCTATAACTCTCGTTTGTAAGGATTCCACTATTATAAACATCCACTTATGTTTAAAAAAAAGTTGTTTGGTAGATAGGTATGTACATATAAATATAGTTAAAGAATTTTAAGTAGGTACCTACCTTTTATGGTCATTGCCGTATTTTTATCGTAGGTAGGTAAGCGTTTTTTGTTGTTTGGGTCGAAAAAAATGTAGTCAAGAACAAATCTTATAGGTACCTACAGGGGCTAATCCAGCCCCTGTAGGTACCTGGGTATGTGGACATGAATAACTATAGAAACCATTGTATGTCAATGAACAGAAACAACTTTAAGATCTATTTTAAAATGGCATTCCAGTAGGTATAATGTTGTTCTTCATGTTTAGTTTATACCTAACTGTGCTATTCATTGGTAAGTATGTCCATGGATTAAACATTGTGAATAAGGAAATTATACTCTGAGCAGTAAAAAGGGCCAATAAAACAATGATTTATTTATTTAACTTCTTAAATATAAACTACTTCTTATCAAGATAACATTTTAGGAACACTGTTTACAGTAACAACTTTGCCTTTTCATTAAAATCTGTCAAAAGTTGCTTCATGTCTTCATAGCCAGATATTTCCTGTGCCTCTTTTAAAGGAAGCCATTTAAGGTTTTGATGCTCATCAGACAGCTGAACTTTTGTCTCTGGGTCACGCAACTTTGCCAGCCAGTACACAACCACCTTTGGCTTACCATTTACATTGTAGTTCAGTGTTTTTGACACATCTTTGTAAATCTGTAAAGTTATTTAATTATACATAAATATGCTAATTGTGACGTGCTTTACAATACTTGTGGACTTACTTCTAAATGTTCTTCTGATAAGCCGGCCTCTTCTTTAGTCTCCCTCAAAGCCGTTATCCAGTCGGACTCACCAGGATCTACATGGCCTGGAACATTATTATATTTTATAACAAAAACAAGTTCAGGAATTTGTATTACCTTTACAGTCACTTTCCACTTACCCTTAGGTGGAGTCCAATGATGTTCCCCATAGGAAGTTTGTAACATTAGAAACTGCACTGCCTGATTCACATTCCTGAAGATAACTAAACCAGCAGCTCGCTTTGCAGACATTGTGAGTAATCAGAGGTAAATGGTTAGTATAATCCCATATATATTCAAATATTTTAAGTATTAATTAACAACAAAATACAATTATAATTTAATAAAAGAAACCGAGAGAAAATGTAAACATGTACTTGACAAATGACAACTGACATGCGAGCTGTCATCATGTGTCATGCAATGTCACCTCACCGGCTGTTTGGAGTATTTTGTAGAAGTGTGTGATCAATTATTTGTATTCAATCATGGCCCTGATAAATAAAACAAATATTGACCGGAAAATATTTGTTTTAGAATACATTCTTCATTCTTTCTGTAATTTTACAAGTCTTGATCTTGTCTGGGCTGGAAACAATCTGTGGTAACAACACTCCTACCACTTGACTACTTTTTCATAACGTCTGACATTGACATTTAGTCACACAACGGTTGAAAAAAAAATTGGGAATTCAAACTGCAACGGTGGTTAACAACATTTCATCGAATTGAAACGACTGTTATGAAATTGTTTGTTTATTAGTATTTTCGTTCTATTCACATGGGATTGAAACCAAGGCTTAAAAATAATTATTCGGTAGAAGTAAAATAGTTTGTGTACCATGTTACAAAAATGGAAGCATATCATTAGCAACTGGGTAAGTAGCAGATGTTTTTTGAAATGTCGTTGATGGTTATTGTTTTTACGTTACTTTTTATTCAGTGCTTGTTCTTTCTTTTGTGTATTGTAGATAAACTGCTATTTTGTCGAAAGCAACCAAGATGAACGTTCCGTTAACATAGAATCGTTAATAAACATAATATCTCATTTACATGAGAATTTGAACTTAGACGAATCCAAGTCGTCTATACTAGAAGCACATACTGTTGAGGGGTTCGTTTTGGAGAAGTATCCAGAATTTAAATTTGAAAATGGAACAGTTGAGGCGTCCAATGAGGATGAGGTTTATCTTGTGGCATCATTGCTTCTCTTGTTTGTGTGCGTGAATTCCAAGGATGTGGATATAAAGAGTGCAATGTGCAGCAAGTTGAGTGGGGACGACCAGGAGACGATACTGAAGTTCAGTAAGAGCCTTCTGGATTGTTCCCCTATCACACGGCGGGATGTGCAGGCAGCTATCACAGGTAATTTCAAACCATTCCAATTCATACTATGTAAGCTGAAGCTTCTTTGGTTGAGCATTTATTAGGCACCTATAAAATGTAAAAGACATTGTTCCTAAATTGATTTCTGCCATAGAAAATGTGTGAGAATTTTTTATGATAATTAGGCAACAGCTGTCTGGTTGGACACAGCAGCTGTTATATAGGGGAGGGTCAAGGACCCTTTGTGAAATTACTACAAAGGAATATTTGCAAATTAGTTTTACCCTTTTTTCATTATTATTATTTCTCTTAACAACTTAAATTATTTTTCTGATATTTATCAAATTTCTTTTTATATATATATATATTTATTTATTTAAAACACAAAGTTAGTACTTAGTTAGATAGTTTGTTGCTAAGAACTCAAAAACAATAAAATGACTAGATAATTTACTACCATGATATTATGTATAGGTAAAAGTGTAGTTAAATAAAGTTTAAATTATATATTATTTTGCTTGTAACATAAAATAATTAGTATATTAAAACCATAAAGAAATAAAAAACATGTTAACTCTAATTTTTCAGATGCATGTGGTGAAGACATGGCTTCCGGTCATGTGAAAGTGGCAGAAACACCTCCGGCACTACGCTCACTGCACGGAGAAGTACGGAGACTGCAGGCCGCACTGGACGCTGAGCGTTTTGACCGCAACTACCTGCAGGAGGAATTGGCCAGGACTAATTTACGATTGGAGAAATTGAGTAAGTTGTTTATTGATTAGAGTTGATGATTAAATCCAATTTTTTTTTACATTACAAATGTACAAACTTAAGTTAGCTGTCTGGCCATTGAAGATAGAGAGATGCGCAAATGCCTATAAGGGATTATTATATCATCACTAGCTTTTTCCCACGTTTTTACTTGTGTCCTGTGGTAACCACTGTCTGGATAAAATATAGCCTATGTTGCTTGGGATAATAAATAATGAGTGAAAGAATTTTTCAAGTGGGTTGCAGTAATTTTGGCGCCTTTGGAATACAAATTAACATTATATCACATTAACATTATATCTGCTCTTAATTTTATTAGTATATATTAGTATAATTAACTATTGAGTGCCACAATACAAGTTCCAGTTAAAAAAAACTTTTAAAATTGAATTTTGGAAATTGTCTTCAATAGTTTTGAATGAGAGTCAAACTACATGACATCAGATCCACATATATCAAGTATATGTACCTCTCATAATTTAATCCATATGTGTCTGGGGTACTACTTAATTATAAACTAAACTCAACAAAAATCAACTTTATTAACTTAAACTCAAGTGCTGAAATTGAATGACTGATGTTTCTCAACCTTCTTAAAGTATTATTGGGGCTCAACAACTGTGGTATGTTGTGACTGGCTGGCCAAGGACACTTAAGGACTTTGAAATATAAATACCCTGATTAATTTATGGTCTTTGTTCTTTGTTACTGTTGTTTTATTTTTTTAAACATGCAACGTGAGCTTGAATTTATGTTAACTATTATTATGAATGCAAAAATAACTCTGTCTCATCAGATTTCGCACTAAAATTACTGAACTGACTTCAATGTCACAAACAGATAGTCTAGCTAGAATAGAGCCTGAAAAAGCACATAGGTAGGCTGGTTTTTATCCATGTGCGAGAAGTGGTTTTCTCAGGACTGCAGAGAACTTATAAGTAGTTATTTCAATACAATCGTGTCATGAACTATTTAGGAAAATGGTTTGGAGGATGAACTTGGTCAAGGTAAAATAGAGTAGGTAGGCAATGTCTGTTTTTATTTTGTTCCTGCCATGAATATAAAGAAGTGGTACCAGAATATAAAATGCTTGTACTATACTGCGTTAGAAAAATAAGGTCATTTGTCATTGATCAATTCAACTTAGTAGGTACTTTATGTTTTATTCAAATGGTGCCTTTTGTTTGTCCTCGAAACTTTGAAGTACTTATTACGTATTGTTTATGTTGCGGAAGCAAAATAATAATATTTGAACTTCTTGTGATGGCTACTCCGAAATATTACGCGATCATTCCTTCTAGTATTCGTATGTAGAAGATCCTATGAATTATTTGAAAACATCGAAAAGTCCAAGCCGGTAATCAAATTAAGTTGGTTTCACAGAGTACGTATCTATAGATTTCGTATTAACAATGAGTCACAAATAACTTTGCCTTTTTGATGCCTCGTTCATCCTCAGTAGTGTGTTGCTCGGACAATTTGTATCTTGCGCAATCGCGTACGCAATTGCGTGGGAGCAAAGCTATTGCCGGAATCCCTAACTTTTTTTAACCAACATCACAGAAGAGGTTTAAAAACTGATTTTAACATAAAAACTTTTCCTAACAGCAAAAGACAAGGAGCAGTACAAGTTGGACATAGTGAACCTCAAGGCGAAGTTGTCGCTGTGCGGCGCACAGGAGCAGGAGTCTCGCGGGGCGGAGGCCGAGGCTGAGGCGGCGGGCAAGCTGCAGAGGCAGCTCCAGGACTTAGAGGAGCGCCTCGTTCGCACCCAGGAGTTGCTCGATGACGCCGTCTATGAGAGGGACACTTATAAAACTAAGGTATAAAGCGTAACTTAGTTTATTTCGGTATTTTTTCTTAGGACACCTGAAAGTGATTTAACCATCTTTGTTGTCTTTAACGTGGTTGACGAAATAACTGTCTCTGAAAGATTTGGGCAAAGTTTGTCAAACTTGCTTGACATGTATGATATGTTGACATCAGCAAATAAAAAGGGGAATACATAAAAAAAAACTTAAAAAGTAACTATTTATTTATGGGTCTGCTGAAAGAGATTTCATTAGAAATAAGCAGTACTCTTGTGCTATTTTATATTACATCTACTTTCATGTACGTACTGTGTACATAAATGGTTAAATACATACATACATAAATATAATTTATAATTATCCTATTTCCATAAGAATTCCTTATATCCTCCTGAATTTTCCATGTAGGTAGACGAACTAAAACAAGACCGGGACAAATGGGTGTCTCTCAGTCAGCGCGAGAGCGACCGCGCGGCCTCGCTGTCGGAGGAGCTGGAGGCCGAGCGCCGACACGCGCACTCGCTCAAGGAGCTCGTCAACGAGCTGCGCCAGCACAACCGACGCAACGGCCTCGACTCCAGCCAGCTCGAGTGCGACGATCCCGACGCCAGCATACAGTCCTTGACGCATAATATTTGTAAGTTTAGAAAATTATTGCTTTTTTACAGGACTTTTTATTTAGCCTATGCTGACCCACTGCTGGGCAAAGGCCTCCCCCATAGCCTTCCATCTTTCCCTACTTTATTTGTGGCCAGTCCTTAAGGACTTAAAGGATAAAAAGATAAGATAAAAAGTCTTATTCAAAGTAGGCTGAAAATCAGTACTTTTTTTAGGACTTACAAATACCAAAACCAAATATAAATAAAATACGAAAATAAATGCGAAAATTTTTTTTCGCTTTCAAGATAGAACAATTGAATTGGGAAAGAAAGTATGGAGATAGCTAGAATGTATAAATTTTAATTAATTTTTTTTTTCTAAATGTTGTGTCTTTTATTGCAGCTGTGTGTAGTGAAGCGTGTGCGAATGTCGTAGAAGTTCAACTTGGAGAGGAAAAAGCCAAAGTTGAGGCTCTTAAACAGCAGCTTCAAAGGCTTGAGGTAAGTTGCTATTGAAATTGGAATATTGTATTTATACAATATTGCTTCTTGTCTGGGCTTGGATGGGGTTATAACTATGTTATCACTGAATGTTCTCTCTTCATTGTAGCACGACATGAATGAATTAAACCAGAAAACAGAAAAAGATAAACAAAACTACGAAAAACAGATCTCGGAACGAGATAGTGACATCCTCGATCTCAAACATCGCTTCAATGAAGAAGTTGAGGAGAAGAATAATCTGAAATCCCAATACAATGATGACATTAGCAGATTGAATAATGAAATAAATGAACTTGAACAAAAGATAAAAGATAACAATGACAACTCACGGCTGATGATTGAAAATAAAATGCAAGAAATTAAAACATTGCAGGAGGAAAAATTATCACTTCTGCAAAGTCTTACTAACGAGACAACCAAGTTAGAGAACATCATAACTGGGCTTAAAGCTGAACTGGAGACTGAGAAACAGGCGAGGTTGACCATGAGAGATAGTTACGAGAACCAAATGATGAAGCTCAATGAAAAAGTATTAAACAGAAACAATGAACTTGTTGAGTTACAAAACAGTATTTTTGAAAAAGGCGAGATGATTGAAACATTACAAATGGATTTGAGAAACGAGAAAGAGATCTCAAATAAATACCATATCAACGTGCGTCAGCTGAGCGAACAGAAACGAGAAGTGGAGAACAAGTTACAAGATAAAAATGACGAAATGAATGCAATGCAAAAGAGTCTCGAACATAATATTTCAACAGTATTAAAAGAAGCTGACCATTTCAAGAATTTAGTATCCAGCTTGCAAGATCATTGCAGAGAATTAGAGCAATGCAAAACACAACTGGATGGTGAGATAAAGAAGCAGGCTACTAGATTCGAAGAATTACTCAAGGATATGGACAATCTCAAAAATACTTATAATGAGGAAACTAAAAAGCTTAAGTTTGACTTAGATGAGAAAAATGCTATTATAAACTCACTGCAGACACAGTTACAAGATGAGATACATCATAAGATCGGTTATCAGGAGGAACTACAGAGACTGCAGGCGGCTAAGCTCCACTTGTCTGAAGAGCTGAACAAGCTTAATGTGGAGTGTTCTAAAGTCAAGATTGAACTGACAGGAAAGGAGCGGACTATCGAGTCTCTGGATCTATGCTTGAAAGAGGCCAGAGATACGAACGACAAGTTGAAGTCGGATAATGAGAAACTGAATCAAGAATTGATGAAAATGTCCAATGAGATCACTCACAAGAATAATAGTATAGAAATACTTAACAGTACATTTGAAACTACTAAGAAATCTTTGGAGGAGCAGCTCTCTTCTCAAGCTGAAACAATTGATTATAATAATCATAAGATAGCTACTTTGACTGGTAAGAAGAAATCTTTGCAAAGTCAAATAGAAGTTTTAAATACAGAAAAAGCTAAACTAGAGAACGATCTAGTCGCGAAGAATAAACAGATATCACAGCTGCAGGCAGAATGTGAGAAGCTCACCAAAACTATTGACGAGAATAAGAAAGGTAAGTATTTTAAACATTTTAAGGAACTTGTAGTTTACTTGATAATATCCTAATACAATATTTCCTTTCAGCAATCCGAAGTTTGGATCAGAACATGACTAAGGAAAAACAAAAATATTCAGCACTTGAGACCACTTGCAACTCAGAAATGTCTAAAATTATGGGCAAACTAAGTGATACCGAAAAGACCATTAAAGAACTGAGTTCTAATTCTAGGAAATCTATTAAAAACAAGGACCATCAAATTCATACGCTCAATAATGAAATTGAAAGCCTCAAGAGGGCTTTAGACATTGACAGAGAAAATATAACTCTAATCAACAAGGAAAGAGATGCATTGACTCAAAAGTTGAATGAAGAGATTTCTTTCAAAAACAAAATTGAAAAAGAATATCAGAATCAATGCAGTAACCTCGAAAATGTTACTTCTCTACTTAATGAGGAGATTTCCGACAAGAACCGCGAAATTGCCAAGTTGAAAATGGAACATGAATTGGCGATGAAAACCATTGAGGGAAAATGTAAAGGTCAGTATCACGAATAAGACAATATGTATTTAAATTGAGTAAAAGTTCATTTAATTGTATCTTGTAACTAAACATTTAATTATTTCAGAAATCCGGCTACTAGGAGAGAGATTGTCGAAAGAAGATCAGCTTGTCAGAGATATAGCTCACCAGAAAACTGTTGAGACAAAAGATTTACAAAAGAAGATCAATGAATTACAATCATTGAATCATGACTTAGAACAAGAAGTCAAGCAGGCCAATGATTGTAAGAAACAAACAATAGAAGCAATGCGCAAGGAAAATGAGCAGCTGCACTTTGCCATAGAGGAGGATAACAGTAATCATGAGGTTTTAGTCAAAGAAAAAGACTGTATCATCGACAAGTTAGAACAACAATTTAAAGAACAGACTGTTCAACTGGAATCTATCAGGAAAGATTACGAAAATATTACACTAACTCTAGAGATATACAAAGTTGAGACTAAACAAAGTATTGAGGCAAAAGAAGAACTAGTAAGCAAATTAACACATGAAGTTGCAGCAATGCAGCGAACTCTAGCTGATCTTAAAAATGAAAGAGATCTATTGAGCAAAAACCTTGAAACAATGGCTCAACAAATGAAAGAAGCTGAGAACAAGAACAGAGAAGAAGTCGTCAAACTCGTAGAGACTTTAAATCATGAAGAGATCACTAATGCTGTCAGCATGAAAGAAAAAGAACTTCTTCAAAATCAGCTTACAGAGGAAAAGGCTGCCAGGGACAGTCTTCAAACAGAAAAGGAACATCAAAATGAAGAAATTAAGGTTCTTGTTGCAGATAAAAAGGAGCTACTAAACGAAAAGGTTATATTAACACAGCAAATTGCAGAAGAGAGATCAGTTAGAAGGATTTATGAAGAAGAAAGAAATGCGCTCGCGTCTCAAACAACAGCTCTCGAAAAGAAGTTATTGAAACAGGTGGCTGCGACTGAAACTTTACTAGAAAATAAAGAATGTCTCACGCAGCAGCTCGTCGAAGAGAAATCCGCTAAAGAACTAGCGGAGAAGGAAAAGGAAAATCTTCTAATGGAGAAACATCTCATAGAGCAAAAGATAACCGAGGTTGAAAATAATAAAGAAGAAATGAGCAAGGAAATTGACCATTTGATTGAAAAGCACTGTCTGCTAGACAAACAGTGCGTGATAGAACGGGAAGCTAACGAGGTTCTAAGAGGAGAGAAACTGCAGTTGATTCAGAACTTGACAGCAGAGAAGTCTTCTAACGAGGTGCTACTCAAAGAAAATAAAACTTTGATTAGCCAAAATGAATCTCTGAAACACGACTTACATGAAATAAAAACGATTCAAGAAGTTCTGGTGGCTGATAAAGAGTTATTAATGAGCGAAAAAGAAGGACTCGTCAAATCATTGGGCGTTGAAAAGTCGGCTCATGATGAAATCGAAACAGAGAAAGATCAGTTGATCACAAAATTATGTGAATTAAATGAAAATTATAAATCCAAGGTTGATATTGTACAAACGGAACTTGAGAAGGTTACTCAAGACATGAACAGTTTACAAATAGATTTTAAAAGTAAGTACATTATTTTATGAACTCACAAACTACATGCACATAAATATATATACCTTATACCATTATTATAAAATGTCGTATTTCAGAACAAGAAGAAATAAACACTCAAATAACAACAGCTCTGAACATTGGTCTAGAAAAATTGGTGAAAGGCCTACAAAAAGAGGGAATAGCCAACGAGGCATTACAAAAGATACTGCAATCCGACAATAGGTACAAAGCCAGTGACAAGTGTGAGACGCTGATGAACATTGCTGCTGTATTGACCACGGAATTAGTGATGAGGCATAATCTGGAGAAGGCACTGGAACATGGGAACAGCTCGTTGGCTGAGCTCACGGAAAAGTTGAAGCAGAAGGAGATGCTACTCTTAGAATTGCAAGCAGAGGTCAAACGGCTGCAGCAAGTCGTTAGTGACAATAAGATTGGTAAGTGTCTCATGATTTGCACTCTACAGCTTTTAAACCAAAAATTTTAATCTTGAAATAGGATCTTTTTGAGTTGATTCTTGTTTAACATCTATTAAAATGTTTCACATGTCAAAGTTGGGAACTTCAAATTAATACTTTTTACGTCTTGCATGTCCTTCTCTCGTGTTCGATGTTCCTTCTCTATAGTCTTTTCAGCTATGTGGTCTGTGCAGTAATCCTTTGTGAACTTTGCAGCAATCATATTTGCAGAGGACTGTGAGACCTGCAATGTTCTTAAACATTTATATGTCCTCGTTTGACTAACAACCCCACGCGACTTGTGGATATTTCAATTGGATACTTTGAATTCTTCAAACTATGATCTAATTTTCTATTCTATTTCACCGTAGCCTTTTCCTAGCCTGTACTAGCCCTAGGGTTAGCTTCGCCTATATTCAATCGTCTACTTTGCTAAAAATGATTGCGCTTCTCCATAATATTAGTATTATTATATTTATTTGTAGAATTTACAAAACAAAATGAGTCTTATAACGCGACGATTGAGAAACAAGCGAGAGAAATGCATGTCTTGCAACAAGATAATCAGTCTCTTACGAACGATCTCAATGATGTTAAACTGCAATTGGAGCTTAAAGTACATTCTCTGAAGGAAAAACTAATTGATAATGAAGATTTAACGGATAAACTGAAGAGTACCTACGAATGTCAGCTGGACAACTTAAATGTAATGATCACTAAGCTGACTAATTATTTGAAAGATAAGTCTTTGGAGCTGGAAACTGTAAGGAAAGAAAAAGATCGGGCCTTGCAAACTGTTGAGGAGAAATGCGAAGGTAAGCAGTAAACTAAATCACTTTAATTTTTTTAAAGCTTGTATTTTGTTACCACCTCATCATTGAATTCTCGTAAGCTTTCGAAACTGTCAGTAACTGTTAAATAAAGTGTATTTTTTTTCTTTATTATAAAAAATCTTTAGTAAATCTACATTCTTAAAAAAAGTTTAGTTCGAATTAATACCCAGAAAAAAGATTACCGTTTATTCGAGTTTTTAGTTCTCTCCAAGTGAGGGTGTACACCAAGGATACATGTTTGGTACATTCATATTTTTGCAGTGTCAATTTACTTAATTTATTACGAAGCTACGTTTGCAAAAAGTGTATTTCTTTATTTCAGTGATAAAAGGTTTGGAAGAGGAAGTCAAAGCTGAAGTACAAAAGCAACAAAAATTGATCAAAGACTTTGAATCCGAAAGACAAATACTTAAGAACATGGTCACCGTCACTGAATCTATCATGGAGGATCAGAAAATCACTCTTAATAACGTAGTAGCCGAACATGTCCGAATCAACGAGGTATTACAAGAAGAAAATAAAAACATTAACGAATTACTAGAAAATAAGAAGAAAGATTTTGAAACCAAGTTACAGGAAAAAGAGGCAACTTTAGAGACACTCTTTAAAGAATTAGCAGAAGTCAGACTCGAAAAAGAGAAGATTGAAAAAGAAGTAACCGTCGAAAAAGGAGAATTAGGAAATGAAGTGAAGAATTTAGAAACAAAGTTAATTGAGAAAGAAAAAGAATTAGAATCAGTGTACCAAGAAATTGCAGAATTAAGACGTGACAAAGACCTCAAACAAATAAAAGAGAATTTAGTGTCAGGAATCAAAGAAATTATATCAGAGTTGCAAAAGAAAACTGTTGAATTAAAGCAATTGCAAGACGATAAGATAACTCTGGAGGGTACAATACAGAAATATAAACATGGTAAGTGGACACATTTTAGTCAAATTTTCCAAAGTAAAATTATATTCAAATATTAAAACAAGTGGCGTTTTCAGATATGGTGTCATTAGAAAAACGTAATAGCGACCTTCAGTTGAAAGAGGCCGCCGTTGATACACAATTACGTACTGAAATGGATAACCTATATAAAGCTTTACAAGAACAAACAGAAACCAATAAAAACTTAGAACTTACAGTGAAAGAAAAAACTGATATTATCAAAGAAATTGAAGAAAAAGCTAAATTACTTCAAGAACAAGTTAATGTATTTGAACAAGACAAAAATACATTGGAAGAAGAGAAAATAGTCTTGCTGACTGATGTTAATGAATTTAAAACTAAGGTCAGCCATTTAGACACGACTATTTCTGCTCAAAAAGAAGAAATAACGAAATTGAATAATGAGAAGCAGACTTTAGTGAAGATTATTGAAAAGAACAAAAATGGTATGTAAAAAAAAATTGACTACTTATATCCTTAGTAGTTATAGAACATAATAATATATTTTCGCTTTTCAGAAATATCGAAATTGGAGCAACTCCTGAAAGAAGCTCAAGAGCAGCACAAGAAGCTGGGTGATGACGTCAGCCACGATAAACTATACTTGAACAACAAATGCGCGATCCTACAGGAGTACCACGATAAAGCTGAAATACAACTCGAAGAGCGACAGAAAGAAATTGTTATTTTGCAAAAAGAACTCGACACATTAAGAACAAAAGTTAAATTATGTGAAGAGGAATCTAAAGCCAAAGATGCGATCGTATCTAAAATAAGTAAAGAAAAAGATGTGGTTATTGGCTCTATAACTAAGGAGTTACAGGATGAAAAAGCAGCCAAGGATATATGCGAGAGAGAAATAGAAGAAAAAACTAAGATTATTAAGTCGTTGAAACAGAATTTAGAGGAAATGAATATTGAGAGAGAAGCATTGCATATTCTGAAGAAGGAGAACGCAGAGCTTATAAAGGCTATTGGACATAGAGATACATGTATGTACTTAATGCCTTTGAGGTTTATTTTTAAAGTTATTATTTGTTTCTGAGTCTTATGTAGTACAAATGACTGAACAACTTATCTATTTAACCAAACTGCGTTACAGGAAATTATAATTTTGGTGCAAATGTCTTTTATAAATAACATGTATTTTTCGCAGTTGCAGCAGCGCAAAGCCAAGAGAGAACGTCCAGCCACAAGCACTCAGGTCACGCTGAGAAGGAGCACCGCGACCTCCAACACCAGGTAGATAACACATCATCAGACATGACACACTCTTCCACGGAGAGCTTAAAGACCATCTCAGACTTAGAAAAGATCATCCAGGACAAGAACCGCACGATCACGACTCTCAACAGTGACGTCACATACCTCAAGACGCTGATGGCCGAGTCCGAAACTAAACTCCTCGACGTCACCAAGGAGCTCGAGGTTAGCAAGGAGAACTGCCACCAACTCTCCACTCAGCTCAAGAAACTTGTGCAACAGAAAAATGACGAGATCGCTGACCTCAAGAAACAAGTGAACAAAATGAGCGTCACCGAGAACAGAGCCACGCAAATCATTAAAGTGTCGGCGAAGTACCAAGCGATCATTCTCAAGAGAATCGCTGAAATAAAGACCAACACTGTACTCAAGGAGCTCACTAACTTCGGCAACTCCAACTACGATAGCGAAGTGAAGCGCAGCCTCAGCGCTGGCACCATCACCATGGAAGATCTGGAGAACTTCCTGGAGACCACGGACAAACATCTGAGGAAGTGTTCAGAGAAACAGGTGGCTTTACAAAAGGAACGAGACCGGTTGGCCGAAGTGAACAGGATCAACGAGTCGGAAATAATAAACCTGAAGAAGTTTTTGACAGAGCTGTCCACCAGCTTCCAAGCATTCAGCGCTGTGAAGGAGACGTACACACAGAAGCTGAGCAAGGTGGTGTCCGTGCAGCGCACCGTGCGGCGCGAGGTGCTGAGCCTGCAGGGGCAGCTGTCGGCCGCCGCGCTGTGCTCGCTGGAGCGGGGCTGCGCGGCCGCGGCGCAGGACCTGGCGGAGTGCGCGCTGAGCCTGCAGCGCTGGCACGAGCGCTGCGTGGCGCGGACGGTGTCGGCCGAGAGGCTGCAGCACGCCTTCCTCAGCGACAGCGCCCGCGCCTCGCTGGCCGGCGCCAGCTTCCACAACGCCGCGCTGGACGTGCAGCTGGACGAGCTGGACGCCACCTTCCAGCGCCTGCTGGGCGACGCGGCGCGGGCGGCGCGGGGCGAGGGCCGGGACGACCACCGGCTCACCGTCATGGAGGTCCGCGCCGAGTACGAGGACAAACTCAACAGAATGAAGTCCAAAATGGTCAGTATCCTCCCCGTACTGTTGTTGATATTGCTATACCAGGTCGTGTGGTGGTGCTACCTTATGATGGACGACTGACGGCTAAGCCGATTACTGTTATGACTTGTGAAGTCAATATATTTATGTTGTTTTCAATAAATTGTTTTAATGTTTTGCTTTTGTTTTATTTTTAGTTTTTACGCTTAGTGTTCATTGAGAGATGGTTTTGGTAGTTTTGCCTTATAGTTAGAAGCCGATGCCAAGGTAATATATTTGTATATGTTTATGTATGCATGGCCTGGTGCACGAGTGAGATGCTTGCATGCTACGCGGGGCGAGCGCAGGCTGACAGTGCGTGTACTTGCAGAAGCAGCTGTACACGGAGCAGATCGCGGCGTACAAGGAGAAGCAGCGCGGTGAGGTGGCGGCGCTGGAGCGGGAGCTGGCGGCGGCGCGCGCGCGGCTGGCGCAGTCGGCGCGCGCCTACGAGCAGCACATCCGCGGCCTCACCTCCGAGCTGTGGAGCGTGGGCGAGCGCCTGCTGCTGCAGCGCGACGAGGCGGACTGGCTGCGCCGCAAGCAGCGCTCCGGCTCGCTCATGTCGCTGCAGCACGTGCACTCCGTACGTACACTCCCGCCTACACCACTACATACTACAGAATAGATGTGATCAACATAAAACTTTACCTATATTTGGTTTTCAGTCCGGCCTTGTCCCGTTCCAAGAGGAACCAGCGCGTCCGTCCGACTCGCACTCGCTGCGATCTCTTCCTGTTAACAACAACGCCACTAGACGAGGTAATTTATCAGCAAAATAGAATGATACCAATAACAGTTCATTATTTGAAAAAGTTAACTCTATACTTCTGTTCATTAATAGTTTTTTGTGCATACGTACCATTATGTATCTTTTAATCAATATTCGTTCCCAGAGGGTCGCGGTCTACACATGTCGGACGAAGAAGGCGAGGTGTTCGACAACCGTTGGCTGAAGGAGCTGGCCGCCACACCGCGGCGCGAGTCGGCAGTGTCCGGACATCGGAAGTCCTCAGTGTCCGGACACCGCGAGTCCGGCGCCCCCGGACAGCGCCTGTCCGAGCTGCGCTGGCGCAACTCGCTGTGTCCGCCGCATCTCAAGAGCTCCTACCCTGCCGAGACACAGTTCACACATGCCGTCGATGAGGAGGATATAAAGGTACAATACAACAATTTTGATTCTTGTTACTTTACATATACATATGTCTAGGTGAAGAACTTGTGAAGTACACGCAATTCTGAAGATGTTTAGCTAAACAAATGTTGTATTGTGTCAGTGTATCGGGCTGGCGGGCGCGGCGGACACCAAGCCGCAGCGCAAGGAGGTCGGCATCACGGCGTACAAGAAGCCCGGCCCGCCCACGCCCAGCAAGCAGGCTGGCAGGTTATCCGCTACTGTGAGTACATTTACATAATAGTATGTACATAATATAAATAAATTATTGTTTTTTATCAACTTCTGATATGAATTGGCGGCACTCGATAGGCGAAATTAGAAGGGGCTGCAACCGACAAGAGCTATTAAATGAATTAATATATATTTTTTTATGTATGCTGACTTCATTTCTGAAGTCCGATTTTTGTAATTTTCAAATATTTTAACGGTGACACGAACCAGCTATCGGTATTTCAGGAACGTTCATCTATCGACATGTCATGATTACGTATTGCGATCTTCAAACACAGTATTAGAAGTAATTCTAGTCTAGAGGATATTTGTTTGACTTCATAACCTCCCGAGCCTTTTCCCAACTATGTCGGGGTCGGCTATTCTATACAGAAAATGTAACAATGCAAAACTAAGTGTTGGACTTACCATTTCATGCAATATCCGTTGTTGTCAGGACTCCGAGCTCCGCGAGTCGCTGCGCGTGGAAGCGGAGCCGCAGCCGTCTCGCAAGACTAGCACTCCGTCCCGGATCCGGTCGCTGTTCCGATCCTCCAAGAACGATACCGCCGAAGTGAGTATTACATATAAATAAAGCTTTTAGATGGTAATCTTATCTGCTTCTTTACCATTTCACGGTATAACAGCTGACTAATTGAGATGAAATTTTATAAGTAGTCAATCCAGGTTGTTACCGAGCGGGAATAACCCCCGTGGTGTGTTGATAAAAAGTAGCCTGTGTTCGTCCAGAGTATCACCTATCTACATACTAAATTTCAACCAAATCGGTCCAGCCGTTTTTGCAAATAATAACAAACATACATCCATTCATTCTCACAAATTTTCACATTTATTATATTTGTAGGATTACAGGTTGTTTTTTTAATGTTAATGTCCAAATAATGTGATGTGTATTTAAATATAAAATTTTGTTTTAGGGAACCCCACGAAGCAGAAGACTGAGTAATATTTTTAGGAAGAAGTAGCACTACTTATATCTAAATAAATTAGTGTATTTATAAATGTTTGACAGTACGGAAACTTAGTCAAATGCCTCTTCCGTCAGGAGCTTTTTTAAGATAATTTAATATTTTATTAATGTATAGGATTGTGTTAATACATTTTATTGTATAATTTTTATACATACCGCCTGAATGGCCGTTATTTTTAACTCTGATTGAGAACTTCTTTATTTTTTAAGTGTTTTAAAAATAATAGCCAACGTCTCGTTTTTTTCCAAACTACTTTCATTTGCCTCATTGTTCTATTCAAATTTCATAAAAACGTTCATTTTACAAAGAACAATTGTAACGACAAGTATGACGAGTTTCCATACTGTTAACATGTTTATCATGTGGAAGTAGTTTTATGAAATTTGATTTGTAAACGAAATTTGTTAATAAATAAATTAATTTATTGCTTTTTTTAAAGCCTTGTCTTATTTCAATCAGGCAAAATTTGTCACACCCTATGTAAAATGTGTTCCCCTATTTATAAACGTAAGCCTAACTAAGCATTTGACCAACTAGCTGATGCATGTAGTGAATTTGTTCTACTTTGTTCCAGCTACTTTCATAAATAGTCCAAAATCAAATAAAAACCGTCATTATTTTCATATTTTCTTTAATTCATAGAAGTACACCACGAAAATCACTATAGCACCAAACATTACATACAAAATGTACAAAATTGTGCCAGTTTACTCATCACATTTAACGGGGGAATGAAGTCTCGCTCATTGACACAATGCGTTCAACTTAACGTCTATCTCGTGACGATTGTTACTGGCGAACTTACATTACTATTATCTAGTTATTCTGAATGACATGCTGCGTCGTAAAATAGCATGCAGGCGTGACCACTGCGCTGCCTTCGTGACCGGAGCGGGTTAGCATCGTGTCTAAATGCTACGTTTGTGGCTGTGTAGTTTATGTTCAGTACCTAATTACCTAAATTAAATGTTGACACATTATGTGAGATTTACATCCACTGCCGATAAGGCTCAAAGTGCACTGACGACCAGAAGCAACAACGACGACAACGTATTATTAGCCTAAATATTACATAGCGTACGAATTATAATATCAACTTTAAACATAGAGTAAATAAAGTTTTTACTATGTCAGTGTGCCTTGATCCTTATTTTCTCAGTCACGCAAAATGTTAACGAGCCAGTCAGAACAAAAATCGTATCAATATCAATCGTATCATTAACTACATAATAAATAAACCATAACTGTAATCGTAATATACAAAATAATCGATCTATTTACAAAAAATCTCAATAGTAAATTAAATTATGATTGCAGTTTAAAAAGGAAATTAGAAAAATAATTATTAAATGTGTATAATGTAAAAATATAGTAGATTTCTGATGAGATTGGATCTTACAATAAACAGGTAAGTGACCGAAAGATCCACGATGTAATATAAAAACAGTAAGTGAAAGTACTTATTATTTGTATAAGTATCAGGTTAATAAAATCAAATTTAAATATTATTGGTTTTAAGTTTTGTTGAGTTATATGTAGACAGGGTCCTTTATATAAACTTTCGATTGTATATATCAAAATGTTTTCATCGTGGTCGCGGAGACCAACTAAAGTGTTAAGGCGCGTCAAAACGGGCTACATTTTTGTGTACAATTTGTGGCTGCATTGTTGGCAAAAAATTGCCTAATCATTTACATACGTACACTGACTCCGAACAATCTATGGCTGAGTGAGGTGTTGTAATATGTCCGCCGAGTCTTAAAAGGGCTATGCAAATACGGCCATACCGAAGAATGAAAAGAATGTTTGACAAATAATGCCCCGGTACATTACTGCAATACTGCATGCATAGTCTTGTATTGCGTGCAATGTTGCCGGCCACTGTGATGCAGCCACATATTGCTCAAAATCGTAGCACGTCTAGACGCGCCTTTATTAAAAAAACAGATTCACAAGTTACGTTACTAAGTTCAACATTCACCAATAACACAAACATTCAAATATTACATTTTCTATGCATCTATTAACTTTCTATAATAATAATAAAACAATTTTCAGTATCTACTTGATGATTGTGAGTAGCGTGTGCGTTTAGTAAGATTGCGTTTTCTTGTTATTGTTGGTGAACACAGTTGGTGAAACTGAGTTGCGTGTTATACGCCCTATGCCATTTTATTAATAAAATATGTTCATCCAGGATTGTGACTGAGTCAACATGAAAATTATGCAAATGTTTCTGGTTCGTCAATTAATTGTCGGTTATCTACAACTCAATATTTTTCCTTGTGTTATTGTTTTAGTCAATGCCTAAAAATGTTATCCTTATTACTAACAAAATTAACAAGTTGGCAACTTATTTTTAGTGAGTTTATAGCTACTGGATTTTAAGCCCAGTAGAAGTGTTATTTTTATTAATTCTCTGGATTGTTTCATTGTAACTACAGCGAACAGGCCCATTACGGACCTTACCAGAGTTCACTAGCCCTGACCGAATAATATTCAATTTAAACAATTTCACTTAATTTTAACTTATTAATAATTTCACTTACAAACTTCAATAATCGATTTAAGATTCATCTACACAAAATGTAACTTTTATTAAAAAACGATCGATTACAGAAACAAAGCAACTTTTATAGAAAAGAGAAGCTCAACATTTTATAAAATGCGAATTAATTCAAACACCTAAGTGATTCTATATTACGATCCACAGCGGAACAGATCTGTTGCGTTCGCGAACACTCGGTACGACATTTCGTCTTACATCGATACATTTGAATAAGTTACAGTCTCTTATCACATACATCATCAGCCTAGCTATGTAACACGTTTTATTATGTACCTAGTTGTGTAGGTGGTCGTGCCCGCGCTAGAGGCAGGCGTGCGGGTTGTGCGAGCACCAGCGCGGCCACAGCGGCGCCGCCCTGACCCCTCGCGCCAGCAGCCGCGCGCGCTGCGTGTCGAGGCGCAGGTACACGTCCGGCGCCGCCGCCTCCGCGCGGTCCGCCCACAGCCGCTCCGCCAGCGCCGCCGCGCGCGGCCACACGCGCGCGTGCAGCCCGCCCGCCGCCAGCTGCTCCGACCACTGGCACGCGGCCCCGCCCTGCACGCGCCAGCCCGCGCCCGCCTCCTCCGCCCACGGCCGGTGCTCGTACACCTGCTGCCACGAGCGGTACGGCCCGCAGTGCCCGTCCGAGCTGTCGCGCCACGACCCGAAGCCGCAGTCCAGGTACCACGCGTCCACGTGCGACAGCACCGCGCGGAACCCGGCGTCCAGCACGGCGCGCGACTCCGGCCAGCGCGACGAGCCCCACACCTGCACGCCCAGGTGCCGCGAGTCCAGCCGCTCCAGGTACGGCGAGCGCGTCAGCCGCGACGACCACAGCAGCACCAGCTCCGGCGCCCGCCCGCCGTTGGCCAGCTCCAGCGCGTGCAGCGCCCGCCGCGTGAACTCCAGCCACAGCTCCATGGGGTCGGTGTCGTTGAAGTGCTGCGCCCAGCACCGCTCCGACACCTCGTCGCCGCCCAGGTGGAACAGGTCGTCCACCTCCGTGAGCTGGATGATCTCGGCGTAGATGCGCTGCAGCAGCTCGTACACGTTGGGGTTGCGCGGGTTGAGCTGTCCGCAGGGCGGCTCGCCGCAGTAGGCGCTCCAGGGCTCGAGCTCGATGCAGTGCGCGAGGTGGCCCAGGCCGGCGCTGGGCCCCCAGCCCCACGCGCGGCCCACGTGCGCCGGCGCGTCCACCTCCAGCAGCACGCGCACGCCGCGCAGCTTGGCGTGGCGCACCACGGCCCGCACGTCGTCCGGCGAGTACACTGCGCCCGGCCCGTACGCGCCGTGCTGCGCCAGCTGCGGCGCGCTGTCCAGCCGCAGCGGGAACGACTGCGAGTCGCTCACGTGCCAGTGGAACGTGTTCAGCTTGCACGCCGCCATCGCGTCTATCGTTCGTAATATCTCGTCCGTAGGGAAAAAGTTGCGAGCGGTGTCAAGGAGCAACCCGCGATAAGAGAACCTCGGCGCATCTACCACCGTGGCGGCCTCCAATATAAGTAAGGAGCCGGCGTAAGGATCCAACCACACTATCTGCGATAGTGTCTCAAACCCGTGTCGGGCGCCACAGAAGGAGTGCGCGGTGATGTCGGCCACTAGAGTCCTCCTGCTGGGGCGCAGCGTGAGCTTGTAGCTCTCGTCGGTGTCGAGGCGCATGCGCGGGTCGGCGCTGCCGTTGATGGCGACGCGCACGTGCACGTCGCGCGGGGCGCCGTAGTCGGCCGGGCGGTGGTCGCCGGCGCTGCGCTCCAGTGCTCGCATGTCCTCGCGCATCAGCTCGAAGGCCTCGGAGAGGTGGTCGGACACGTCACGCGACGGCGACGCGATGATCTGCAGCTTGAAGCCGTCGGCGCGCACGGGCTGCACGGCGGTGGCGAGGCTGACGGGCCCGGTGGGCTGCGGCCACAGCTGCGTGCTGTCGCACAGCATGTTGCACGTCGGCAGCGACTGCAGCGTCGACGTCTCCGACGCGAGTAGCCTCTCGCACCGTAAGTTGCGGCACACCCAGCTCCATTGTGGTTCGACACCTCTGTGGAAGAAGAAAAAAATTTAAATGAGTTAATGATCTCGTTGGTTGCCTAAGCTGTACTGGCATCAACTACAACTATGTACTTCTCCATGGTGGAGTATTGCGATGCGACTGAAGAATCAGGAAACGTTATTTTTCCTATGCCATTAACGTACTCTTTTGTAGTCCACACTAGGGAATATTATAGAACTTACGCATATAACGCGTGCAGCGGGCGGTGCGCGCGGTCGTCGCTCTGCTGTCTCCAATACAGCAGGGCGGCCGCCGTGCACGCCGCCGCGGCCAACAGGAGTAGCGCGCGCCGCATGCGGGCCACTCGGGACAACTGCGCCGACGCGCCGCGCCCTAGCGTCTCGCCCCACCACTTCATTCCCGATCCTAGCTACGGACCTGGAACAAACATTTTTTCCTGTTTATTAATCATAAATATTATTACATCATTGCTGAAAGTAGAACTTTAGTTAACAGAATGATTTTTAATAGGATATTGAAATTAGGTTGAGGGTTTTATCGAAAAACTGACTTCGAAGAATTGAATGAA
This sequence comes from Helicoverpa zea x Helicoverpa armigera, assembly GCA_033682625.1. Classification (NCBI taxonomy): domain Eukaryota; kingdom Metazoa; phylum Arthropoda; class Insecta; order Lepidoptera; family Noctuidae; genus Helicoverpa; species Helicoverpa zea x Helicoverpa armigera. The sequence goes on from JAWIIS010000011.1 coordinate 8,192,945, forward strand.
CACTATAAGTGACCACGATGATGCGAATCCTCACCAAGAGTGTGGACATTTCTCCTATTGGTTCGTTCTTTACACCTGCACCACGGTAGACTTCGTTTAGAAAAAGGTTACTAATATAAAAGATAAGGCTTGACCATGCTTGACTTTTAGGAACTGTATCATTATGGCGCCTATTAAAAAATAAAACAGGTGCAACACCTCTGAGATTTGCTAATAAACAGATATCAAATACATATTTAACATAATTAATTATGATGAGGTTAATAACCGTAGCTGTTTGGCAGAAAGCCTGTCAGACTGGGTTTGTTCGATCTAGACCTATCACACTTGGCTATAAAATTCCACTGTTTATAGTATTCTGTATTTATCTCACATACTGTAATAAATGACTGGTTATATCAATTTTATTCCCATCGAAGATCTATAAAAAATATCTCTCATAATTGCCCAAGGCAAAATGGCAAGGACTTTCGCAACATCCCTTCCGCTTAAGTAATATTTTCTCTACTGATTGAGTAAAAATAAAATAGAGCAAATATTTCAAAAGGATATTGTAACTACACGTAACCAATTTCAACTTTTCCCAAAATACAGCATCATACACGACAAAAATAAACTTGATAACTTTGTCGCTTAATCAAGAAGAGCAAACGTTGAAAAGGAAAATTTTCATCAGCAGAAGTGCAATAAAAACCAAATGAATAACCGAGTCACGAACACATAAAACAAGAAGATCATCCCTCGTACTTCCTCAGGATTAAAAACTGCATGTTTAAGAACTTGTAGAAGGCACAATAACAATAGGTACGTAGTCGTGAAACTAGTTGATGCAGTTAAAACAATCCTCGACGGCATCGGCATTCGTTTTACGAGACAGCGAGGTGTCTATTCGAAGCGAGGCGAGTTAAAAGGCGCCAGACGTTCGCTTTTAGGTCACTCCTCACTGGGGCATTATGCAGCTTGCTTCTTGATATTGTCTGCTCAAGATGTCGTACATAAGCTATTCTATTTTACGGTATATAATCTACTGGAGGATATAACAATCACGTCCTATTGATAGTGTTAGTATCTGTGGTACATTTATATTTCTTCTGTATTAAAGTTATGGTATCACTTTGTTGTCTATTGTCAAGTTCTCTCTCCTCGCCACGTTTGTTTGTGTGTTCTTTGCATATTAAAATATTAAATATTAAGTAATAATGTACGTCCTAGGTAATATTAAAGTGAAAATAAAAGATGATTAAAAACAAGATATTTATTTTAACATGGTAGCAGACAGTGGTTACAAAAATAGAAAAAGATGGCTTCGAAAAATTGTGATATAAATATTCCCATATTTGATGGCACGGATTATAGCAACTGGAAAATACGAATACTCAAGTTTCTGCAATTCAAAAAATGTAAGGATGTCGTTATGAGAGCGAAAACTGAAGCCGACAAAGTTGAGTGGGACGACAAAGATGTCCAAGCAACGAATTACATATATAGTGCAATAAGCAACAAGCAGTTGGAATATGTAAGTGAACTTGATTCTGCCTACGAAATAATAAAGAAATTCGACCAGATGTATTTAAAGAAGTCAACAGCGTTACAAATAGTGTGCAGACATAATGTCGAAAATATCAAATTGAAAAATTACTCTGAAGTGTCTCTATTTTTCGATGCGTTTGAAAAAGCTGTAAACGAGTTAAAACAAGCAGGTGCAGTGGTATCTGAAACAGAAAAGCTGAATTATATGTTAAAGGCACTACCAGCGAGTTACAGCTATATAGGTGATCTGATTGATGTCTTGCCGGAGGGTGAAAAGACAGTAGACTATTTAAAAAGTAAAATAAAATTAAAACATACAGAAAACGTAAGTGAAGTTACAAATGATACATCAAATACTTTTAAGGCAGAAACCAAGCCATCATATAATTGTTTTAATTGTGGAAAACCTGGTCACCTAAGCCGAGATTGTAGATCTGTAAATGTATACCGTGGTCGAGGACATAGTTTTTATCATAACCGAGGACGTGGAGTTTCAAATTATAGAGGACGTGGTTTGCCAAATTATCGTGGACATTCATATAATCATAATAATCATAGAAGACGAGGTTCAGGAAATTATCACCAGAATAGTCCGGAAAATCCAGGTAACAACTTTCACACTACTATTGTACACAATAGTTGCACAACGAAGGAGGAGAATACACCTGAGAATGGTCAAATAACCTGGTTATTGGATAGTGGCTGCACAGACCATATTATTAATAGTGACAAATACTTCAACACCTATGAGACATTAACTAAACCTATTAAAGTTAAAATTGGGGATGGAACAATATTAGAGGCTACAAAAATTGGCAACATTAAAGTTTATTTTTTAGTCTGTGGACAGAAATCTGAAGTGACTTTGAGAAATGTATTTTTTGTAAAAGAAATGAAAGCAAATTTATTGAGTTATTCTAAAATTACTGATAAATATTCAATTACATCAAAAGGAAAGTTGACAAAAATTAACGACAATTATGGGAAGGTTATAGCAATTGCAATTAAGGATGAAAGACTATATAAGATGAAAAGTTACATGTGTGAAGAAATATCGCAAGTAAATATAACTAAAAAGGATATGACAATAAAAGAAAAACTACATCGTACTTTGGGCCATATAAATTTTAATAATTTGGAGTTAATGTGTAAAAATGAATCATTAGAAGGATTACCTAAAGAGATTGAATATGAATATTTAAAATGTGCCATATGTATTGAAAATAAAATGCATAACCTACCATTTCAAAATAATCGCCGAAGAGCAGAGGGTATATTGGATATAGTACATACAGATTTGAATGGGCCATATCAGACTATGGGATATAATGGAGAAAAATATTTTTTGAGCTTTATTGATGATTATAGCAAATTGGTCAAAGTTTATTGTATTCGGACAAAGGATGAGGTATATGACTACTTGGTGCAATATGTTAATGAGGTACAGAACTTGACAGGAAAGACAGTAAAAGAGCTACGGTGTGATAATGGAAGAGAATATATTAATGCTAGATTGTTTCAGTTCGCGAAGGAGAAAGGAATGATTATAAGGCCTTGTCCAGCATATGTTCATCAGTTGAATGGAACAGCAGAACGGTATAATCGAACACTAATGGATATGGGTCGTTGTCTTTTAGCGGAGGCCAAAGTGGAAAGAAGATTTTGGCCAGAAGTAATTAAAACAGCTGCTTACCTTAAGAATAGAACCTTAACAAATACTATAGAGAGAAAAACACCATATGAAATATTTTTTAGAAGGAAGCCATCTGTTCAAAATTTAAAAATGTATGGAAGTAAAGTTTTTGTAAGAATTCCGGAAGAACGGAGAAGATCTAAATGGGATAAGAAAGCTGAAGTTGGAATTTTACTTGGTTATACTGATACTGGATACAGAGTGTTGATTAAAAACAGAGTTATTATTGCTAGAAATTGTGATATAATAGAGGAAGACGTTAAATTGTGTGGTATTGAAAATGAGGAAGAAAATAATAATGAATGTAATAGAAAAGAAATTGAAAAAGAAAATAAAAAGACTGAGGAGGAATCAGATAAGGTAGAAAACTTGGAAAAAGATGAAACAAGTGTAGTAGAAAGGAAAGATAAAGAACAAAATAGACATTCAGCAAGACAAGTCAAACCTCCAGTTCGTTTTGATGAAGAATACGGTTATTATTGCATATACTGTAACTATTGTGATGCTTCGGCACCATCTAATTTTCAGGAAGCAACTTCATGTAATGAGGCAATGCAGTGGACAGAAGCAATGAATAGAGAGATGGATAGTTTAATGAAAAATAACACATGGACTCTAGTTAACAAACCTCCCAAAGACAAAAAGGTAATTGATGTAAAGTGGGTGTACAAGAAGAAGAGTGAAAATGAGTATAAAGCAAGGTTAGTAGTTAGAGGTTTTCAACAAACAAACTGTATTGATGACACATATTCCCCTGTTGCTAAAATGCCGACACTTAAACTATTATTATCTTATTGTTGTCAAAATTCTTTGATTATACATCAAATGGATGTGGAAACTGCTTTTCTTAATGGTAAAGTATTATCTGAAGTTTATGTAAAGCAACCAATTGGCTATGAAAATGGTACTGATAAAGTCTATAAATTAAATAAATCATTATATGGTTTAAAAGAAAGCCCCCGTGCATGGTATGAATGTTTTAATGATTTCTTGACTAATTTTGGTTTTTGCAGAAGTAAATATGACTATTGTTTGTATGTTAGAAAAGATAACAATATAACTGTTTATATTCTTCTATTTGTAGACGATTTATTGATATGTTGTGAAAGTGTAGAAGTTATTACTGACATAAAAACTAAATTATCTGAAAGGTTTAAAATGAAGGATATTGGTAAAGTAAAAAATTATATTGGTATTGAGATTGAGTACATGTATAATCAAAATAATGTCTTAACTTTGAGTCAGAAATCTTATATAGAGTCATTAGCTAAACGTTATAATATTGAAAATTCTAAATTGTTTAAAACTCCTATGGAAATTAATTTAAAATTGACACAATGTGATGTAAATGAAGATGTTAAGTATAGAAATTTGATTGGTGCACTTTTATATATTAGTTCAGGTACTAGGCCGGATATATCCTACAGTGTTAATTATTTAAGTAGATTTCAAAACTGTTACAATGAAACACATTTTAAGTATGCTTTGAGAGTTTTAAAATATTTGTATTTGACAAAAGATCTTAAGTTAACATATTGTAATAATAGTAACACTGATATTGTAGATTGTTTTGTGGATGCTGATTGGGCAGGAGATATATTAGATAGAAAGTCTACTACTGGATTTGTCATTAGATTATTTGGAAATATTATATACTGGAAATCAAAGAAACAAAGTAGTGTAACAAAGTCTTCAACATTTGCTGAATATGTAGCCTTATCAGAAGCAGTAACAGAATTAAATTTTCTTGTTTGTTTAATTAATGAAGTCTTTACTAAAGTTTGTACACCAGTGAACATTTATGAAGATAATTCAGGAGCTGTAGCTATTTCAAAGTATGGAAACTTTACAAAGAATTCTAAATATATTGAAGTTCATTATCATTTTATACATGAAAATGTTAAGCAAGGAAGAATTAATGTTGTAAAAATAGAGTCTGAAAATAATATTGCTGATATATTTACAAAAGCTTTGGGAAATGTTAAATTCATTAAATTTAGAGAAATGTTAAATTTAAAGTAGTTAAAAGTTTGTTAATTGATTTGGTATAACTATTGTAAGAAACTTTGTGGTAATGTTTAGAAATATAAATGTAAGGAGGCGTGTTAGTATCTGTGGTACATTTATATTTCTTCTGTATTAAAGTTATGGTATCACTTTGTTGTCTATTGTCAAGTTCTCTCTCCTCGCCACGTTTGTTTGTGTGTTCTTTGCATATTAAAATATTAAATATTAAGTAATAATGTACGTCCTAGGTAATATTAAAGTGAAAATAAAAGATGATTAAAAACAAGATATTTATTTTAACAGATAGACAAGCCATTTCTTTACGTCGAAAGTGAGCTATATTAGCTTTAAGTACCTGAAGAATAGGGAGTTATAATATTGATCATTCTTGTCTTACAGTTCCATAGTAGATGATATCATTACCGTGGTTCCACGATGAGTAGTAGCGTTCTGTTTTAAATATTTCTTGTCTCAAAATAAAATCTCCCAGTCCAGTGATAAATAAACCTTCGTCATTGTTGTGTAAAAAGCAAATATTTGTCAACAATACGTTAACTAACGCATAAATGATGCGTCAATATTCAAAACATATGCAATCATAGCTGCTTTAGCAGTTACGATGAAACTACGACTACTAACGATAGGCACTACCCTTAGAATTGGCACATATGATTTGTAGCATGGTATGCATGGTGGCATAACTACATTGCTACCAAAATTAAGTGAATATGAAAATAAAAATTGTAGAGTTATATAACAGTAAAACAAGTGTTTTGGGCCATCGCGGGCTACGGCGCAAAAAACGAATTAACTTATTTGTGCGCTCGCTTATGTTGGCAAAATTTGTTCTATATTTTTTTTGCACATGTTATTGAAAAAATTTAACACACATATGTAGAAACAACGCCATATTATTATATTTTTCCTCCGGTTTCCCCACTAATTAGACTGTGGGTTTCAGATAACAGTATTTTGCGGAAAATTATACCTATAATAGTTTAAATTAAACGGATTTTCCAAGAGTTAATATTTGAATACAATGCCATTTGACCTTTACTTATCAAGGAAAAAAATTTAAACGCGTTGAAATAAAAACACTCAATACATTTTGCCTTTTCCTTAAAGTGATAAAAACAGAAGTGTATTTAGAAGTTTAGACGCGCTCAGTGCCATTCAATAGACAAAAATAGTGCCGTGATATTAATTCTTGTAATGCAACATCATCGTCATCTGACTAACATGAAAAGCAACACTGCAATAGGAATAACATCTAAAATCAGCTTTGGCATGGCAATCCCAATAGACCAATTGGTATTGATATTCTTTCACAGAAATGTCTATGGTGTATCTGAATTCCGAATCCTCTTGTATGGAGTTCCGGATTGAATAGTTTGGCTTGTGGACGCCGAATGAAATACGGTCCAGTTAGAATTTATTCAAAAGCACATTTGTAGTGGATTTTATGTGTACGCATCTGCCTATGTATGGCTTCCTCGGGTGCAAAATTGGAGGGTCAATTCGTTATACAGCACTAGTATCTCCTCTCAGTTGCGCTCAAACTCTTTATTCTAAACAGAATCAGTTAAAAATCGATATGACTGGTTTATTGGTTTTCTTCCACTCTTTTCCGTTTCTTCATCTTCAAGAAGTGAATCCGAATGTACTTTTACTTTGAACTTGCGTATTCTACCGCGTACACTATACGTGTCTTTCGTTTTACTTCTTACTTCGGCAAAAACCGTCTCGTGGCTAAACAGGCGTTTTTCTACTATTCTTTATGTCATGTAATTCGTGCACGCAACGATCTGTTTCAGGCGTTTAGCTCGGTGCAACGGTTTCACGTGAAGGGTATGTAATTATACCACACTTTGCAGTGGTTAATTACACTCGTGGCTCAACAATCCATGTTAAACGCTTTTTGTACGCGCTACTTGTTCCTCATAGTTTATTGTCAAAGTGAGAAAGTTTTTTCTTTTAAACGATATTTTATCGTGTCATCCTGATCAGGCAAGGTTCATGAAATGGGCAAGCAACTCACTCTATCTTAGAAAAACAATAACGGTTGATAAACTGTGCATTGTCCTACCTCCCATTAATCTAAACCCAATGATGCATAGAACACATCATATTTTTTAGAAAAAATCAAATAGATATATCACTCAGCGGTTGCTTAATGCACATCAGTTCTTGAAGAGGCACTTTGAATAATTTCATAGAGTATTCTGTCGCAAAATGACGATGCATGCTATATTTGCATTCCTCCATAATGTATTGCCCAGACTATTACAACTTTCGGGATCGTTGCAACATTTTCAACATTTGCAATTGGTATAAGTGGTTTGGGAGAGTCTACGAAGTTGCATATTTGATATCCGAATTCACTGACCCCGGCACGCTCGGGTCCCGCTCTGCTAACTTACAAGTACCAACAAGCATGCAATCTTCGACCTTGCTCCATCATGATAAGGGTTATATTATCCAGTGTCTGACACACGTTTGCAGCACTTAATTCAATTTCCTGTAATAGGGAAATAATCTGTACGAAATTATGTACAGAATGGACATTATTAAGTTTGTTCGTGAACTGTTCTATTTTCGTTAGGTATCATGTGAGTACATTCTTTATTCAATGATAATTGTCTGTGCTATCTTCAGTCGGTGGATGTTGACCTACGTGTTGTGTCAGGTGTAGATTGCACAATTTTGGATTTAGTTGAAAATCTGAAAGCGGTTCTCGTTCCCTTCCTAAATATTTAAGGTTACACACAGGTAGGTATAAAGTGAAGTATTTTTTGGGTTCTCGGGGTCTGAAGACTCTTTTAAGTTAAAGTTTCCATGAATACATCAACCCCTTTTCATTCCCTATTATAATGGGGTATTCACAGCATTTTGTGAGAAAGTTACCAGGCGTGCATAAAGTATGCAACGGTAGCTGGAAAGTAAGTTTCACGAGGATGTTGAAGAGGCCGCTACGGCCGTTTGTAACGAACATTTATGGCAAAGCAATGTAAAATATGAGGCTGAGGTTTTGTTGACGTATCTCAAAAATGAATGATAAAATCATGCAGTACTTGATCAAAATCATGTTTTCCCTTAAATTTATAGTTTTTTCGACCCCAGCGTTTTTGATTAAACTCTATTGTCCTCTATTTTCGTATTTTTCTATTGAAGTCAATAAACCCTTGACGTCTTGAATTGATGCACAGGTACCAGGGCAACAGAAAGCTATACATGTACCCCTTGCGAAGTTGCTTTGTTATTACTACGTCATTTATAGGCAGGGAGCAGCCTGCTCCTCTCTAGGGAACCACCACCTGCGTACCACTTGCCACTCAATATATTCAAACGCTTGTTTTAGCTGTTTCACAGATAGGGAATACAAGTTTGGCAATACGATCAAATTGTAATGAAGTAAACTTCAAGCATAAAGTTCAAGGGGATATACGGTTGATGACATTATGCTTGAAGCAAAGTCATCTCATACTTGAAGCAATAACCTCCTGTATTTTTAAATAGAGGTTCCGAAAAGCAAAAATACTAAAATAGAAGAATGAAAACTGAAGTTGGTTACCTAATGAATATTTTTGGTCGTCCAGGTAAAAATAGTGTATCGTAGAACGTCGTGGTCGTGTCCAAGTAGAATAATAGCTGTCTGTGTCGGCCAATCGCGTGACGGCTGCGGCAATGGCGACGTCAGGGAAACGTGGCCCAACGGCCGTCACCGACAACTCCTCTATAATTCAATAGCATCGATCAAGCCAAGCCTTTATTGCTACTACGTCATGAATACATTCGTTCTTATAGTAAAGACAATTCTTTTTTATTACTGCACTTATTAGAATTGCGAGAGTGAGCTGGTTTTACGGTATTATGGATGATTCGTCAAATACTTATTTACATCTGACTTAGCATCAGTTTTTCAACATTTAGCAGAACAGAACACACGTTCTAAGAAGAGAATCTTAAAGCAGCCAGTTCCAATTTAGCCCTCAGTAAATTCTATTGTTAGGTACCACAGACTGTTTAGTTCTTTGACAGCAAACCAGTGATGTTGTGGCTTGTCTAGCTCCGGAGATTATACGTAAAGCGCACATGTTAGACCAGTGCATTGGAGGCACGTGCAAAAACTAATATACACAGTACGTGTTCATGCTTATTTGCAAACAGTTTCATGCGGTAAGGTGGCTTACACATGATCGACACTGTGGACCTAAATAAATATCAGCTAAGTTTAATTTATCTACAAATAGATACTTGTAGGAGAAAGAAACTTAAGAAGAGTTTAGCGAAATAGTCGAAGTTTTTCATGAAGCATCGGTAACTTCCAAAAAGTTGGTGGTTTTTGGGACCTTCAAAAGGCCCTATTATCTGCAATATTGAATAGTCAAATTTCCCTTTACACAACTTCGTAAGGATTAGTCAAAGTAAGTTTTGAATACAACGTATGTACTTGTACTTCCACCCCTTTTTATCATGTCGTCTCGTTAAAGGCCCTATTACCGGGTTTCCGGCACTTGCAAGTTATTTTAGGCCATATTATAGAGCTTTGAAGTTTAACGAAATCTCTCTAAAGGACAAAGAAGCTTTTGATGGTGACATCATTATTTTTGCAATGATCTCGTACGACTGTATTCACATTCATGTTATCTTCTGCTACTGACCCTTTGTGCATGTTTGGGGATTTCTGGAAAAGTTGGCGTAAACTAGCTCATAAACATACTAATTTTAACAATGATCATTTTACCGAACTGCCGATTAAAGAAAATATATTTAATGTCACATCTTTGACCACACGCTCGCGATTTGACCACCACGCATGCACTGATATTAAAGTTCAGCTAACTGATATATTGATAGGCTGATTTTCAAATCGGTATGAGATTGAATATGTTCAGACCGAATATGTACATACTTTTACTAGGTACGAGTATTTATTTTACTGATTGCTGAATCAATAGTTATTAATTGACACGCAGATTATGAAATGGCGGATTACGTCGGCGCTCGCGATTCCAATCGTCGCGTCGGTGTGAATAGTGAATCTATTTGGGGTTATTAGACGTATTGTGAACGACAAGTCGTGTTAGATCTGTGATAAACTTGTGAATGTGTAATGAATCCGCTGACTATAGGGTTAGCGAGTCAATCTGTATAATTTTGTAATGGATTAAAAACGTAAACTAATAAGTTTTAATTGTGAAATTAACTCTTGTTTGTTAAGTTTAACATGAATTGACAAAGTTACAGTAAAGTGCTACTAGAATGTATCGTGCATCATCCTGCCTTTTAAAAAACAGCACACTTTCCATATAAAAAGTGGCCTGTATTTTAATGTAGAGTAAATATGCGTCACAGTTATCCAAAACGCATGTAATAACTATTTCTATGGAAGGGTTGGAGACATTTAATACCTGTATAGTGTTACCTATTATGATACCTGCCAGCCCTGCCTGAACCCAGCAAATTGGCTCGCGTGACGCACGGGTGTCGTCGGCCCCAGTCGTTGACATGCATTATGTAAACCGTACTACATTATGTACTTAGTAATGTATGCTCTTGTAATCTTTATCTAATTTCTATATACCGATAGTTTTACTTGTTTGTTTAGAGTTTAGAAGATGAAAACTGCGCGATATGGCGCAAGTTAGAGAAGGCTTCTGTCCAAGAGTCTGAATTCGCTAACGTCTAGATAACATATCATGTTTTTTGGAAATTATGACATTATTTGGGTACTAAAATACTAAATATTTTATCTTCTGAAAAGCGTATTCCGGCACAAAGTATCCTGTTTTTACCGGTAATTTTAAATCAAGTCAACAATACTTTCTGGTATAACTAACACTAGTTCCTAGTACTTGTTAAAAGTTTAATGCCCCTTCGTGTCCAGTAACTTATTACCTATATGAGGCTAACATCAAAAACTACTATCCATATTAGCAACACGAATCGTTATTTGTTTATAGGAACTCCTGTACTGTTATTTAAATAAAATACATTGCGTATTTTTCTCCTATAACTAGAGTTAATCATAAAATATATGCATCCCCTATAAACAATAAATGATAAGTAACTTTAATACTGTTTCATGGTAAAAGTAGATCTTTGGGTAGTTTATATGGTCACAGATCAAAAACTGAGTATAGACGCCTGAAGTAGAAACGCCAATAATGACACCCGTAATTTCGGTAAGTTTAAACCACGCCTTTGATAGTTCAAAGGTGTATTAGATAAAATAGCAGCCGACCTAGCTATTACATTATCTGAGCGTAGATTGCGGTAATACGAGATTTATGTAGTCACATCAGCGCCAAGCCTTTGTGTTCCCCGTGTCGTTACATAAAACATTATAAGGGTGCGGCCAGCCCTAACACGCAGTAAAGGTGGTTAGGTGCAGAAGTTCCACTCAAAACGTGACTGGTATACTTGAAGGCATTTCTAGAGAAAGAAGCCGATATGCATACCATTGGTGGTTAAGTATTTACAAGATGTTTTATTAGCACTCTTTGTTTTTCTAAATTAATTATCAGCTAGTTAGTTTTATGACCTATATATTAATATTATAAAGAGGAAAACTTTGTTTGTTTGTTTGGTTGTAATGGATAAACTCAAAAACTACTGGACCGATTTTAAATATTCTTTCACCATGAGAAAGCTATATTATCTGCGAGTAACATAGGCTATATTTTATCCCGTCGTGGGCAGTAGCTCCCACGGGACGCGGGTGAAACCGCGGGAAAACGGCTAGTGACCTATAAAAGGCCATTAATTGCTATTAACTTGTCTTAATATTCTCAGTCTAAAGCCTCATGAGTCTTCTAAGTTTTTTATAGACTGCATCAAGGGCGCGAGGCTCGGACATGACAGATGACGTCATATAGATGAGTTTACTTGGAATTTTGGCTACAAAGAGTCTCTCTTGATAAATAGACCTTCATTGTTCAGAATCGTCATAAGAACTCCTACAAAGGAATCGAGTGGAAACTTGTGGCATATTACTACAGTTATTTCTTCTATTACTTTTTTGCGGTGATGATGAGATAAGCAAAGTTAACACGTCGAATCGATTCGACCACAATCGGTTAGTTATAGATATAAAATTTTTTGAATACGAATTAGTTTTGTGATTGTGGTCCTAATTTTAGTATGTTGCACTTTATTTTATTGAATTAGTTATACACCCAGTTGCAGTCGTAAAATCATAATAAATAATATAACATGAATATAATTTTCGCACAATTCTTTTTGATATAAGAAATGTGCTCACAATGAAAAACAGATTAATCTAATTAAAAAGTTGAAAATTAATAATTATATATTAATTACGATATAACCTGTCGTAGGAATGAGTGATTTTTTCCTTTCTAAAGCGAATGAACAGGAAGAAAAGTTGTTTTTCTTTCTGAAGTTATTTATCAATGAAAATATTTACTAAAGTATCCAACGCATCATTATGGACAGTAATACATACGTCTATCTACATGTATCTTTTGTGTTTTAATGAATGCGTCGGTTTCGCGTTTCAATTAACATAAGACTGACCAGTGGGGAGGTACGGACGTTTGAATACATCTGTATCTCGACGGTTCATTAGAATTTTGAGAATAACATCATTGTGCTCTTATTGATATAGGTTTTATGTAGCTGGACTTCTACTAACAAATGAGTTACATAAACCGATAAAAAAGTAAAAAAAGGATTATATTGCAAAATAACTGGCAATGCCTACATGAGTGTTCATTTCCCATTTATTTGGCTTGTCTGTACCGTTTTTCCACGTACTTCGAAATATTCCGAAGCATCTCCTCAGATTTTGATATCGTCAGAACATATTAAAACTGCATTATTTATGCTTCATGCATCAGCTTACAGAATTAAGTGGGGATCGTATAAAGTAGGACAGTGCACCGTCGTAAGTAAGGTCTTGTTCTTCGAATGGAAACCACAGATCGGCAGAGGTATTGTACATTTGTGGAGTACCTCAATAGTTAGCGGGCAAAGTTTTTGGACTAGATGCAAAAGGTGGAACTCTGGAGAAAGTTTAGAAGGGGTATATGCTGTACCTGGCAGGGGTATTCTTGTGGGACTAAATGATCCATTACCCTTTGAATTTTATTTACATTTCTATTTACCAAAAATGATATACTTTTCAAACTTCAGCTTTTTGAAGTTGTTTTCGAGTGATGAATTTGAGGGGTTCGTGTTAATTTATTTAGAATAGGTAGTGGTTTGGTAAAGATGGTATGCGTATTCAAGCAGCATCACGTAGGTTTTATACGTCATCTAGACCCTGTATCGGTTTGGTTACGTCTCCTGGGAGCCGTAGTCCCCAAGTAAACGCGAGTAGGTCTAAAATGAGTTACGTGAAGAATTTCAGACGCATCCGTCAATCCCTTAAATGTTAATAAATAATATCTTACCAGTATAAATACGAACATCATACCATATATGTAAAACATGAAGTAATAAAAGCATAAATATTCCTACTGACAGATATACACAGATTACTTTAAAACATCTTGTAGGTACACATTTTGCCATCAAAAGAGTAGGGGAAAATTCCGAAAATTGACCAAACATTAGAACAAATACAACCTACTCATTAATATCATGGTGTAGATAACCAATGATGGTGTTCGACATGACGCCCATAAAAATCAATAAACGCGATTGACATCCACGCTAACCGTAAAGACTTATCTTTATTAAGTTGACCGGTTAAATAGCTATAGGACGGGTCAGTTTGAACTCAGTTTACCCGCTCAGTAAAGGTTAAACTTGTTTGAACTTAATTAAAGCTGTTTTGACAGGTTTTATAACTTCGTCGTTTCGTATCAAGTTTCAAGAAAAATGTGTGAAAAATATGTTTCCTGGCCTGCGTTAATCAATAAATTAATAAAATATTAGTCGATGTTGCACACGTGTTGTTTCTAGTAAATAATATTTTCAGTAACAGCAATGCATCATTCTAAATTCAGAAATCGTACCGATGCAAAAGATCTATCTTCATTTAAATATAATTTATCATCTATTATTGTTCATGACATTTCATTTCCCGCGCAGAGGTACAGATAAAAAATAAACAAAAAAAAATGAAATGTCAACGAGTGGCCTTGTGGAGGAAAATACGTTGGACATAAGGTGTAAATTCGCGTGACAAATAACAATAAATGAAATGTACGAACCTGTTGGCGGCGTGACGGGACGAACACGGTCGAGGGAGTGACGGGAAAGACCCAATATTGGACCGCTAATGTCATTAGTATTGGACCCAACATTGGACTTAATTGGCATTTGGAATGTTTTTTGTTTTAACTTTTGTCGTCGCGTTTCCGCTCAGTCTGTGTTCAAAAACTTCTTTGAGTTTTATTGCACATGGAACGATGCTATTAATTCTTCAATATTTATATCCGTGAAAAAGTTGATTAGGTATAATTTGGGCTCTACATACCTACTTAGTAGTTGGGATAAGCCTGTAGTAATTATTATAATTCTCCTATAGCATGCAATCCTTGTATTGTAATAGATTGCATACCACATCCATAAATAACACTTCACACTTATGTAAAGTTCACAAAACTACAAAACCGAGTTCAATAAGTACGTACAATCAACACACAAAATTAACGTAGCACATCACCGAAATAGCTATTTCCAGTGCAAACAAACCGCACACAGATGTAGTTGGAAAACCGATAATAACAGTTGGGGTAAGTTTACAAGGAATGTTGGGCGCCAACATTGGCCAGTATTGGCGAGGTTTTACCAACTCTGGGGTTGGAAGCGAAGGCTTCATTTCACGTTGTGACGTCGGGGGTGCGTGTCGCGTCCGCCCCGGCAGCGAAAACTTCGTTCGCGATCGATGTGTTCCGTGTTCAAATCGAATTATTGTGAACTGCAGTGCTATTGATAAATAACAAGTTCTCGATACATGGTTATAGACAGTTTGACGAAATTTGTAAGGTATGTTATCAGTTTTCGAGTTAATTGTGTGAAGAAACGCGGTGTTTATTTATTGAGTTTTCAGTTGAAGTGAGGATAGTTTGAAATGCAACTAAACTTGTTTGGTAATATCTTATCGTATATTTTGGACATGTATTCTTACTTTTAAAAGATAAAATTAACTGTGTAGGATTAATCAATTGATTTTCTGATAATACTTAAACATTTTAATAACACTTTAAAATGTACATGAGAGTACAAATAAATGTAACTGTTAAAAGCACGATAAAAAAAAAACAAGCGATTAACAAATAATAAAATAAATCATTGAAATCCATTAGATATATTAATTAAAAGAAAACACTTCAGTGTCTATTATTAAAAGTGTATGTATAATTTATTAAAATTGCATGTACGGCTACGAAACTACTACGCCGCGTAGCGCGTAGACTGTCACATAAATAATACTAAATATAAATAGTTTCACCGTAGGTCCTATCGCAATAAAAGAGCAACTCAACTTTATTAAATACTGCTACATGTTTCGGCTATAACCATTCACAGGAAAGTTGAAAAGTTTTCGGAGAATTTCGGTGAAAATGTCAGAACTCGTCACACACAACTTTTCACAAATAGAATCTACATCCGCCAAATATTGTTCCAGATGTGCCACAGTCACTCGTCGCTCAAAACTAAGCCTAGCTGATAAACTCCTCGAGAACTCAATGAATACAGGCTGAAAATAATAACGGTAATGGTGTGAGAGCCATAAAAGAGAAAAAAGGAACTTCGAATAAAGTTTTCAAATAAAGAACGCACGAAATTCGAGGCGGCAGTCGCGTAGGCGGCTCCGCGTGGTTCGGTTGTGGCTCGCTGGCGCCGCTGGTGTCTGGTGGCGGGCGCGGGGGCTGCCAGCGCTCAGCGGAGCCCGCTCGGCTGGGCCATGGGCAGCTCGCAGCGACTAGCCGCGGTGGCGGCCGTGTCTCACGCGAGGCACTATTACAATCACACGCAACCCGACGTCGTACACACGGAGGCCTCCTCGTACAATATAAATATATTTTTCGTCAGGTGGGTTTATTACATGGATGATTTACAGCAGCTTAATCACGTAGAAGTGTAAACTATAATGTAATACAAGTATGTTGGTGATAACGACAATAGTTTAGCTATACGGGTAGGTACTCGGTTTACAAAAATATAGGCCACTCGGCAAAATTCTACTGACCGGCCTAAAGTGCAGCAGGCGTACATTTTAATATCTCACTGTACTATTTTAATTACTAATTAGCGGTGCAAAGTTACAACTTAAATAAAGGCCAACATCAAAACCTATATGAGTCGAGGTCAGAATAACATTCAAGTCATAAAAGCTTCACTCATTGCGATTGAACCGTAATTTAAACTATAACCTGGGTATGAGTAGTAAAGCCTGGGTTAAGAGTACCTCGTAACAACTTTATGGTGATAACGAGACATCACCACCATATTTCAAATCTTCGATAATGGATCTTGAATTTTTGTTCATTTCACACATTTTTATGAACAAAGATATACGATGCTGTAATGGAATACTATATGAATGCTCTTAGCTAAGTAACAGTAAAATAGCTGCATGTAAAAGTGGCGATGTAAAGTTATGAAATGAAAGTTTGGAAACTTAAAAGTTTGAAAACTAGTCTAATTGGTAGGCGTACATTTTCCAAGAGTTAGTGTCAAAGATGATGATGTAGTATTAAAATAACACGTTCAAAATGATTTACTTTTTATCGCTCAGGCAAATTAAACTGTTGCCACGGATTTATGAAAGCCTGAAATAAAGGGGTAAGCGGGATAACTGTGTATCATTTTGATGTAACTCGCCAGGTGGGACCCGTGACTTTCAGAATTACACTTTTATGTAAGAGTATCTTTTTGGATTAAGCGGACTTCTCGTAAATAATATCTGGGGTTATAAAGTACTTACTTCATTATTTATTGAGGTTACCTTGTGTTTCTTTTGTGACATTTGGAAAAATACAAGCGTCTAGACTGGACTGTACTACTTCAAGATATTTTTTTTCTTCCAACGCCAAAAAATAAGTTTTAATTAAGAGACAGATTCTAGAGCGACACAACATGGTCCTAACATAACCTCTTCAGTTTGACGAATCCTTAAGAGAATACTAAACTTTGTCAATAATTCACAGTCCACACGAATATCATTATTCCCAAACATAGTTTATAATGTGTCGCGCAAGGGACTTCCCCAACTTAGTTACAGTTGAACGTCAAACGTCTATAATTTGACGTTTGACGGGTATCGACTTGACTCAATATCTAAGCGAGACCTTATAACTGCCATTTCATCTAAGTGATCGAATGAATTCTATTTTTAAACCCATTCTACAGAACTAAGCCGTGGTGGCCTAGTGGGTAAAGAACCAACCTCTCGAATATGAGGGTGCGAGTTTGATTTCAGTTCAGGCAAGTTCCAATCCAACTTTTCTAAGTTTGTATGTACTTTCTAAGTATATCTTGGACACCAATAGCTGATAAAAAGGACATCTTGAGGAAACCTGGACTATATAGTCTGAAATCACCAACCCGGATTGAGCAAGCGTGGTGATTATTACTCAATCCTTCTCCGTGTGAGAGGAGCCCAGCAAAGGGACGATAAAAAGGCTGTAACAGTCCACACAACAGAACTATATCAAGCAAAAACGTCTTGTTCTTAATGAAAATGATGAATGATAAAAAATATATTGGAGTACCACTACTAGTTGATACATAGATCAGTTTTAGGTATTCATAGTATCGGTACTTGAAAGATATTTTAACTGACCTGGATATTGGCTGCCGAATGTAGGTAACTGATATTTATAGGCAGTTGGTCGGTTTCACTATATTTCTAAATAAAGCTTCAGCTAAACGTTACGTTTAAAAACTATCATGTTTCGGGTTGGTGGTTTGGTCCCATCTTGAAAATGTTTTAGCAGTAAATATATTATGTATTAATATTTTACCTGTGATGTTTACGTACGGATTTTAATTTAATTCCACGTTTTAAGGCACGAGCGGAGATAATCAAGGCTTTCAATTGGTTTCAGTATCGGTACATTAAAACTCAAGATTATTATTATTTCATCAGTTCACCTAAGACACCCACTTCTAGGAAAATGTTATATGATGATATATTTCCTTATTGACAGTTTTAAACGGGAAGTGAAGTTGTAAACCGTTTAGTATGCTCGCATTTCACAATATCCATGTTCAAAATACTGGTTCCTCTCAGAATATTAAATAGGAGAAGAGCTTTGCCATAAAGTTGGCACAAAACCTGAATTCAGGGAATACTGACAAACATCTGCTGGAATATATAAAATACTCAAACATACAACTATACTTAACTTTATACGGAGGTTAAATAGCGTGCATTTGGAAGATATAATTAGATAATTGATTCATGTACATACAGTCACTTGGCTAAAATCTTCCTGAAGCCTATGCCTTCTACTTGAAAATGAGCAACCACATAAATATATTTAAGGATGCACCCCTTAAGAACGCTTGTGAAACCGCGGGAAGCAGCTAATAGAGTCGTATATATTCAAAATGTGCGTTAAAGATGGATGCCTCCCGTACATTTGACAAGTATTCCCCCGGTACACTAAAGCTAAAAGTGGGAAAAAAATACGTGAAACTCTTATTGCTGCGTAAAAGCCATAAAGGCGATTAAGATAAACGTAGTGTGTATGCTTAACGGATCCATTCTGTAGTTCCCTAGCTCGGGGCGCGAAGACCAACAATTTATTGCAGCTTAAGAGGATAATTGTTGCAATTAATTTGTATCATTTAACGTAATGAAACAATATTACGATAACGTTAGTTTGGTAGGGAACTGTAGCTATTTCTTGAGTCGTTAGAGGAATTCGCGTATGTATGATCTTGAACGATGTATTTAAACTAATTAGTTCTAACTAGACTTACGTAGTGTAAGTTAATGGGACAAACTATGCCTAGTTTCCTTTACTGATATTATAATATCATTACCACTTAGCTTCCTTGAAACGATTTTCAAGTATTGATCAAGACACAAAAGCCTACAAGCAGTCGTCGTATCCATTGCCTCAATTTTTTAGTAATTTAGAACATACTATAACATTAATATAAGAAGCCATACATAGCACAAGGTCGGCGAAGTGAGCCTCAACTAAAAGTTATTTCGGGAAGGTTCGCAAGGAAGTTGAACGCTTCTAAATTGAATACCTACTATAGTTCCAGCATTGTTTACAGTTTAAGTTAATTATAACTAATAATTTTACCAAACTATTTGGCATAGTTTGATGTGGAACTATTTTATTAGTTATCGCGGTTTATGTGATTATAAGGGTTGACATATAACATGGCGGTTGCTTTCTCATGGGGGTGAGGCAGGGATGTATGTGTATCTTTTACCGTTTACCTCGTTATATTTTAGCACCATATATTAGGAGCCTTTTCCCGTTAACATACAACTGAGAGTTTATCTAGGTGATGACAGTTTGATAGACCTAGTGTTCAAATGTGTAGGAGGTTTTAAGCACTCACTTTAAGCTATTTAGATTGTTATGTAGTTTTCAACATAAAATAGTCGAGTTTAAAGTATCGCATATACAGCTTACCTACCTATATACGTATGTGCACATAAATTTTCCAGATCGTCACAAAATATATCTACAAACAAGATAACAAATCTAATCAACGCAAGCTTTGACATTTTTTTACAAAAGTCTTGTAACGCATGCACAGCATGAAACGCCCACAGATTACACACACATTCATAAGTAAACACACACACAGCTACACAAACATAATACAGTTTAGATAGTGATGTTAATTAAGGCATCGCGGGCTGATCGCGCCCGGTTTATCTACCCCTGTAATCTACCGATGTCGGAATTAATTTACCAGAGGAGATACTGAAAAATTTAATTTCTCGACTCTAATTAGATGGTAGATGTTACAGATTTAAATTATGAGTAGGTTTGAGTGATCGCAGTTAGTGACATATTTATTTGTGAGTCAAGGACAAAGGTTTTGGTTATCGATAACCGTTTGGTGTATCGATTACCGTGTAAACAAAATTCTCCAAGCCGTGCTACAAATAACCCCATAAAAAATTACAGCACAGCCCTAATATATGATGAAATTTTAGCACATATTAAGAGTGACAAGTTATTGAGTATCGTTGCTTATCTGCTTAAAAGTAATGAGGGGAGGGACGCAAGCCAAGCAAGGAGGGGGAGGTTGATAGCTTACAAAATATTTAATCTGTGACCCACTTTAGACAAAACCTTCGCGGAAGGAATTTGAAGTCACGATAAGTTTCGAAGCTAAGACATATTTTATTCTTACCGGTCTTTTGTACCGGGTCTATCGGAGCGATATTTTAAATGGGAGCCATCTGGAATATTCAAAACCCTTTTCTTGGGAGATGTTCCAGGTAGTTCATCGTTGAAATGTTTTAAGTCAATAAAGTTGACTTGTAGTTTTTATTAGTAGATTCTTGTTAGAATAAGTAAGATTACCTTTTTGTTTGAAACACCGATCTTTATTGGGAATAAAGTTAATTTATTACGGAGCAGATTTTATACTCAGAGCGTGCTTGCATTTCCGCGAAGAACCAATGAAAGTTGCAGAATTTATTGTGAAATCGAAAAATTAAATTATAAATTTAAAAAAACCCCCGACCCAAAAAAAGTACGCAATAATTATGACAAAAGGTTAAAAACGCTAAACCCTATAAAAAGCAAAAAATAACTTTTAACACTAGGTAAACTGAATTTTGTCGTGTCGGGGGACCGCTCTAATTCATTACTTTAGATACGTGTTTTTTTTTTAAACGAATGTTGTAATTAGGTAGGTATCATTTGATTTATTTAAGAAGGTAGAAAGCGGTCCCCCGACACGTCAAAATTTAGTTTACCTAGTGTTAAAAGTTATTTTTTGCTTTTTATAGGGTTTAGCGTTTTTAACCTTTTGTCATAATTATTGCGTACTTTTTTTGGGTCGCGGGTTTTTTTAAATTTATAATTTAATTTTATTTCATGCTTTTTAAAGGAGCTCCTTAATTTTTCCTTCTTTCATTTAATTTATTTTATCTTAAGATGGGGTCGTTATATGCGATCTCGGCCAAAGGAAGCTGTTTAATAATCCTCATGACAAACTGGCTCTGGGAGAATTGCTCAGATTGAGAAACAATAAAGATTAATCTTTGGACATTCTAGATTTTCAGCAAAAATATAAATCGGTTTATCCGTTTCATTCCGGCATTCCAGGGTTTCATCCGCCACATCCCATTTCCAGCATCAGGTTCTCGTCAATCAGAAATATGAAGAGAACTCGTCAAGACAAATTCAACGAGCCCAAACTCGATGGGTTTACTAAAAGGCAGTTCAGGGTTACGTCTCCTACCTTCGTGCCCTAACAGCTGACCAGCTCAGTGGTTCCAAAAGACATTAATGTTTCAAATTTCAGATCCCACATATACTTGCAAGTAAACTGAGCGTGTAACATTCCTATCACATCTAGCAAACGAGCTGATGACCTTGAAGACCTGAACCGATTTCCACCAAACATAGCTAAGAACACTCCCGACTGGCATACCTTTTAAACAAAATAAAAAAACCGGCCAAGTGCGAGTCGGACTCGTGCACGAAGGGTTCCGTAAATTACAGTTAAATCAACCTATCTCAAAAACTATAAGAGATACTTTGATCAAACCAAAAATCGTTGAAAGAGTTAATTAGCATGCATCACCTCTATTTTTTTTAGAATTTTATACCCCGTAGTTATAAAAATAGAGGGGGGGGGACATACTTTTTACGACTTTGAGAGCTGATATCTCAAAAACCGTTCACTTTAAGAAAAATGTTTTTTAGAAAACTTTATATCATTTTAAAAGACCTTTCCATTGATACCCCACACGGGTATGTACATCGAAAAAAAAAATTTCATCCCTCAGTTACATGTATGGGGGGCCCCACCCCCAATTCTTTTTTTTACTATTTAGTGTCATATTTTTGTAGCGGTTCATACAACACATATTCCCATCAAATTTCATCACTGTAGTACTTATAGTTTCCGAGTAAATCGGCTGTGACAGACGGACAGACGGACAGACGGACAGACGGACATGACGAAACTATAAGGGTTCCGTTTTTGCCATTTTGGCTACGGAACCCTAAAAAACCGCATTACAATCGGATCATCCGTTTGGGAGCTACGATGCCACATACACACACACACACACACACACAGACACACACACACACACAGACACGTCAAACTTATAACACCCCGTCGTTTTTGCGTCGGGAGTTAAAAATGATTTGACTATCATTATTGAGACGAATAACTTTTTTAATAGGTACTCACTATAAAGATGTCTTACAAAGCCACAACATTGTAGTTTGTAAGATTTGGACTTAGATACAAAAGTTTTTGTTATTATCGCCAGTAGCTGAGGATCGCGCAATATTAAGGAAACTCTTCCTCGTAGACTTCGGAAGTTTTTTTCTTGATGAACTAAAGTTTTTTGCAGCTGAAGACGTTGTTTTAGGTCTGTACAATGCAAAGCGTCTCTTGTAAAGGAACTTAAACACAGTTCAAGATTATTTTCTTTAGTGATTATTAAGTTATTGCACTTGATACAATCTAAGTACCTACATATGTGAGTTCCCTGAGGCAAATCATCATAATCAAACCAGTATTATGTACAACACTTACATAGTAATTTTAATGTTACTAGTGCAGATTGACTGACACTAATCAACCTCTGTGGAGGCATCAATAAATCAACATTCCATGATAGTGCTTCAGAGCTAATCAAGGTTCTATCCCATTCCGGGCTATTATTGAACTGCAATGTAACCTGTTGCCAGTCGAAGTTAGGGTCCGAATTCAAAGCACTAAAACCATTTGTAAAGCATGTTGCTTGAGGTTCTTAGATCAGACTGAAGGCCCTTTTAGAACGAGCTTTCAAACTGACCTTTGATAGATGCCAATAAACGAAGTCTAAACCAATCATCGAAATGGGGCTTTCGAATGGCAATATTCTAAACAAATATTTTTTCAACAGTGTAACACTATGTGGAGTGCTGGTAGCAGTATGTGCTGCGTGCTGGCGCAAGTCTCCATCATCAGACAAACCTGAGGACACCACCGACTGCCACGGAGTATACACCGTCAGTGGGGACTCCAGGCTAATACAGGTCAGTCACCCTTTTACAATCCTTTTTAATAACAGTTCATCAAATATTTTTTCACTCTATGGGTGGCTCTGAAACTTTCATCATTACATAGGTATTCTTTCTTCAGCCTATTGTGTTTCAAGTCTGCTGATTTTTTGGACAGCTGCGCGACTCAGATGCCATTGACCCTTCTTATCGGTTTAGAAGATAAATAAAACGTTAGACACAAAATGTTAAATGGCATTATCAGAAAGAGTGTTGAATGTAATTTTGGTGTGAAATCAAATAAAACCGTGCATAGAATGTCGGTACAAATACAGAATATTTGCACAAATAACAGTCACTAACAGTTAGAGCACAAATTAAAATTGAAGTGTCTCAAAGAGTCAAGAGTGCACTCTCAATTTCCTCACTTTGATAGTCCGATGGTACGGCGATGTGACACGAGCAGAACTCTCTTATACCAAACAAAAAATTGCAAAAACGAGATGTGAAATATTGTAAAATTGATATCTAGGTACCCATAAATATGGGGTACTCGGTCTTGTAGAGATCCAGATAATACTAAAGTTAGCTTTATTGGTTTGATGATACCTTTAGTTTCCACGACTTTATTGTGTTTGCGTCAGCATAGCGCTGTAAACAACCCCTTCGCTAGTAAGTTCTACACCGGTTTAACACCACAAACTGTAAAACAAACTTCTGCTAAACTCCTTTAAAATGAACTTTTTACTGAACGTAGCGTGTTAGTTAATTAGACTAGTTTACGAGTCGTATAGTATTCATAATGATTTACTATTTTCATAGCGAGGTGTGGGCATAGACGGAGTTGAAAACTTTCTGAAATTATAGACACGAAGAAAATTGTTGCTTGAATATTTTAGCAGCGGCAGTAGCTTTATGATCTATTTCGATGAAACTGTTAGTTGTTTTAAACTATTCATGTAATAATATTTTGAAGATCAATATATTTAGTGAAAGTATTTTAAGTAAGACGTCCCGAAGTATAATAAAGGCGCAGTTTACAGATTAATCGTCAAAGGACTTCCAGAATTAATTTACAAAATCCATTCCATTATGTACCGTACAAACACCTATTTTTCATATAACACTCAAACATCAGATTTCAATAGACGGCTTTCCCTATTATTACATCTCCTCACCACAATTCCTTTGTGAAGCATCACCGTAGAGGTGCACCTTCAAGCCAATACATTGGCAGTCCAATGCCGTGAATGTATGCGAGATCAGCAACACAATGCGAACTGACAACTCAATGTATACGTACTTTGATGGCCAGTGTTTGAATGCCAATATGATTGGAGTGAACGGTTAATTGTTTCAAGACTTTGGAAGCTGGTTGGAAGCTTACGAAAAAGGAACATAGAACACGGAATATTTTACTAATAACTTTCAGATTGTGTGAGGCTAGGAGTAACTTTTAAAATGAAAAGATAGACAACACCCTCTTTCTGGGTACTTCCATATAGGAACCAGATGGAGTGCTTGCCCTATAATAAACATACTTATATACATAAAAAGGGTCCAATAATAACAAGCAGGCACTGGTAATTGAATGTACAGAAGTACGTAAAATATCATATTAATTGCATAAATGACTGCACTGCTAATTTATATAGGGAGGGTAAATACAGAGCACCGTTTGCACATCGCCATAGCAGTGTTTGTCTACCAGTGGACGGTACTTTGACGAAATATAGTGCAATCAAACCAACCTTTCAGAGCTTAATATAGCAAAAAACATATTATATTTGAAATTATTTTGGCAATCAAGAGAATAAAGAAAAAATGTTGAACTGTACTGACCTTGGTGATAAAGACTCGATTTCTAACAATAATTTTCAAGTTAGCTTTTCAAATTTTAAACGAATGTCGTGTTTGTATAGATTGTTGTGTGATCCTAGAAAGTTGGTACAAATAATAATACCTATTACTTTTAGGAAAAGGTGACATATCGGAATATTGTCGAGACAAGTATTGCCAAGTTGACACGCTACTTTCATTACATATTTATAGGAGTTTGAACAAATTTAAAGTGGAGATATAAACTTGTTAAACTTAAAAGGTCAGTTATAATTTTCTAGTTTTGTGCCTTAACAATTTAGTACTTATTTATTTATTCAAGCCTTATGACAAGAACTATGTACAAAGGCGGACTCAATGCTGTAGGAATTCTTTTCCGTTAACC
Organism: Helicoverpa zea x Helicoverpa armigera; assembly: GCA_033682625.1. Lineage (NCBI taxonomy): Eukaryota > Metazoa > Arthropoda > Insecta > Lepidoptera > Noctuidae > Helicoverpa > Helicoverpa zea x Helicoverpa armigera. The sequence goes on from JAWIIS010000011.1 coordinate 8,218,536, forward strand.
TTTAGGTGATGCAGAGACAACATAGGTGCATTTATTGCCAACAGATAAAAACTGAATACTTATTATCTTGTAATATACAAATATATTATTAGAGTTCCAAAATACGCTGAATCTTATTGAATAATTTAATGAATGCCATTGAATATGTAAGCCGATTTTAAATAAATAACTGTGGTAACGTAATTAACGTGCGTTTGATATGTTATAAACAGCAAACGCAATATTAAATTAATTACAGATACCTAAATGGAGTACTTGAAAGCCTGTTGATATTATCATTTCACATAACTTGTACTCGATGCGTAGTTCCTTGAAATATTTTGAGTTAATTAATTAAATAGGTACAATACGATTACAATTTTACTAATTATTATTGATCTGCCAAGCCTTTTCCCAACAATATTTGGGTTGGCTTCTAATTTAACCGTTTGCACCTGAGTACAAGTGTTTTATAAAGACCGACTGCCTATCTAACCTCCTCAATGATATTACTGTTTATAAGACTCGAATATTTTTAAATTACAAAAAGGCCTTACTTATAGATAGCAAAAATATTTTTAATGGCCATGTGTATCTGTGTTGGTTATCGCAAGAATTTGTGGTTATATGCGTACCTACTTAACTGCTTAAGATAACCTTCTTGTCAACGGTTAAAGCATTTTACTGATAACAACATTTTTTTGAATAATTATTGCACGGTATTTTGTAAAACGCCTTTAGTTTTTACTTGACGTTTTAAACTTATGTTGCTGAATTTGAGAAATCTGCATAAGAGTATCCTTCGCCCCTTTTCGCAGCTAGCATACTGTTGTTTTCACTTTTTTCTATATTAGGAATATATTTAATATGATTACATTTAATTATATTTAATTTAATTGCTGAATTTTAACAGCTAAACTCTAAGTTCTTGCACCAAATTCTCTACAGCAAAACAGAAAAAAAAAAAAATGAAAGATGACTTGACAGCTGTCCAGTTTCGGCAACTTAACAAGTGTCGTGACGTGAATGGGGCTCAGAGAACTACGTACAGTGAATAGCAAGGCGGTGCGCGTAATGCGTTCACCCGGTTGCCGGAGACGGTTCCGGCGCGGGATTGTTGTTCCGGTTCCGATTCCGTTTGCCGCCACACCGTCAATAGGCCCTCCAATAAACGGTTTTTCTATCGGATTTTCGAGTTAAGCGTCTTGATTCGTTTGAAGTATTTTATTCGATTTCCTTTAAGTTGGCTTTTGATTTTTTGTTATTTATTGTAATGACTTAAAGATGGGTCTTTTTCTTAATGGCGTCCATGGCCGATTTTGGCCACTACGGCTGTTATTATATAGGGAGCTGCGCAGGACATATAAAAATGCACAAACATATTTGATTGAATTCAGACCAGAAGTATCACGCATAGCTCAGAAGTGATTTCATTATATATGAATACATAATCCCACCAAAAACATTAAATGTAAAAAAAAGCCAATACTCTACGCAATTCCTCCACCGTAAAAAGTTTTGAGATCGCATAGAAGCCAAGTCCTGTTCAACTTTATTTGTAATAATAAATCAATATTTTGTGACTATATCAATAGTTTTGTTCACATTACAATAATATTGACTTGGCCATGAGCACAATAAACTACAAATATATAATAGATACAGCATATCTTGGAGAGGTGAAAGTCAAACATGAAGTTTAATATCACAGAATTAAATACTTTTAGTTTATTCAATTGTTACTAAATGACCGACAGTCAGTATCATCACATGTACTATGGCGCATGTTTAGTCCATGGTGATCTCAAATTCCAATCAGTCCCTAATCAGTCCAATCGTGAAATCATGTCCATATAGAATTTATCAATTCAATAGTATTTACTTGACTACTGACTTTTAACTTGTGCTCATGGCCAAGACAAATTATTGTAATGTGAACAAAACTATTGATATAGTCACAAAATATTGATTTATTATTACAAATAAAGTTGAACAGAACTTGGCTTCTATGCGATCTCAAAACTTTTTACGGTGGAGGAATTGCGTAGAGTATTGGCTTTTTTTTACATTTAATGTTTTTGGTGGGATCTAATTTATTTTTTGTAGGTCTCTTTCTTCTCTAAGTATATAACAAATTAAATTTACTTACATGCAACTAACTAAATATATAACAAACTAAATATGTAGATCTAAAGTAATTTTTTTTTTTATAAACTAAACAATTTCGAAATTGTCGATTTTTTGAATCGAATATCTTTTAGAATAAAAGAGATTTATTTCAGAGGTAGATGGCGCTATCACATGAAATTATTAGTTTTTTTTTTAAGTACTACTAATACTAAGCTATGTAACGAAACCATAGCGCGATTTAGACCAGGACAACGCCATCTATCGAGCGAGCATGCAGTATTTATCGCACTGCATTAATATGAAAGATTTTATCATTATTCATTTCATTGTATCCTAGCTTTTTTATTCATATGTATGTATATTTAATACATAATAACAATATACCACACTACGTACCAATAAAACAAATAGTAATATTTTGTACATAAATAAATAACAAAGTTATCAATGCAGTCAAAATTCATACACAATGTTCTTGAAAAACCGCAAATATAAATTTGTTTCCAATTTTTTTATTAAGTTTTAAGGTTTTTATAATTTTCCCTTTATATGTAGCTAATAACCTATCTTGGTGCCAAATTTGAAGGTTCTAAGTTTGCTAGAAGTACCTTAGACTTTTGATGATCGGTCAGTGAGTGAGTCAGTGACAAAATCGTGTAACTTTGATCGCTCATAACTCGTAAACTATTTATTCAAATGTCTTGTAATTTTGAGACTGAGCTTGTTCTAATACTTACTCTTGGTCATCGCAAACCTAAACTCCTAGCTTTGTTCACATGGAAGATACAGGGGGCTGAAATAGCCGCGAAACGCTTCGAGAAAAGATGGTACGGCCGTGCCCGCTTTGCTCGAGTCTTGGCTGGGGCACTGCCGTGCCCTCAGATACATACATTAGATTTGGTTCAATTAGATGATATACTCTACCATTCTATCAACCCTGGCTAACCACTAATACACGGTTAATTATGAGTATTGCTTTGTATAAATTCATGTATATTGTATCTGTGGTATCATTTCTAAAACGTCAAATTATGTGTGATGTGACCACAGCCCGCAATGTATTATCGAAATAATAGGTTGTTTCGACGTATTGTGATATTTATCCAATAATTGTACATTTTTATCTAATGTTAGTAATATGTTCAGCCTACATGTTTTATTATCTGCAACTGTGCTAAATAGAGAGGTCCGAATTCTGTTGAAATTGATGATAATGTAACAAAACAATTCAAGTGAATTTATAGAAGTAACGTTTTGTAATATTGGATTTAGTGATCCAAAGCCCTTTATTAATGCATTAAAATATTAACACAACTTTTACTAAGTAGATCACAGAACTACTACAAACGGGTCTCATCGATATACGTACAATAAATCGTCAATCGGAATATATTGTTATTGTCGCTTAGGAATTACGACTCGATCTCGTAGATACGTCTTCATTGCTCGTTAACTACTGCCCCATTGAAATACTTAGTAGCGACCAACACCATTATTTAAGGATCTTACAAGAAATACTGCGGCTTAATTAATTACTGGATTCTATATATACATACTAATATAATAAAGAGAAATAAATTTTTTGTTAGTTTGTTCGTACCTTAAGGTAGGCTAAGGCTCCAAAGTTACCGAATCGATTTGAAAAAATATTTCATTGTTGAAAAGTGAAAAGCTACACTCTTCCCGAGTAACATAGGCTATATTTTACCCACGGGACGCGGGTGAAACCGTGGGAAAACAATTAGTAGATAACTCATGAAGACAAAAAAGTGCACTATAGATACCTTAAATTTCACGCAATGAGTCAAGTGTAACCCGTCAGTAAAAGCTAAGCTTATAAATGACAATATTAGTCAGACAAAAGTCAATCCTTTGAAGAGTTTTGTCCAAACACTGACAGATGTTGCCTGACGGTTCGGTACCATTGACGTCGCATGTTTTGGAACACTCGCTCATGGCACGTGACAGGCCTGAGGTCATACCGTCACGCTATGAGTTCTCTACTACCTGTATGTTGGAAGCTGAACAAAGTCGTAAATTGATACGTGCATTTTTCGAAGATTCAGGGTCTTTTTTATTGTATGAAAATTACATAAATATCGAACTTTTACTGTGGACCGTGTATAAGATTATCGAGTTAAAAGTAAATGAGAATAAAGTACACTTAAAAGGACTTGCATCGTCAAGCACAAACATCAATTAATGATAATGCCCATAAAAAGGCGAAAGAGTAAATAAGACCATCATGGCTAATTTAATTTTGGCCCATTTCGCAATAAACCGAACGGGCATTTTTATATCGAGCCTTTACGAGTGTCGTTTAATTTCTCATCTGTTGATCTATGTTGGCATAAAGTAGATTATTTTCGTGTACGTACGTTTATTGTGTTTGCGGTACAATAAAGGTTGGTCGTAAAGTGCGTGGTGCCAGTACACGCGAGCGAACTAATCGCTGCGTGCCCAATTAAGACTAATGCGATTTTTATCAGCGATTCTGCGGATGATCTGGTCTCACGGGACGGTAGCTAAAGTTATCGTTACACGAGGAAATCTAACATGATTGTTATTGTACGACTGACGTGCTTCAGAATAGAAAAGCGTTGTTTCTTATTTCAGTAATTCTGTTACAACTTGAGAGTGATCAGTAAAACTTTACCGCTAAACTTTGCGCCGTCGGACATCCTGTTTATAAATGCGAAATCAAAATAAAGACCAATAAACATTAAGAATATTCAACTTGCAAAAGTAGGGCAAACCTATAATTTAATAATTTAGAAGTTTCCAAAAGCTGTTATTTGATTTAAACTGTGTCAAATTGTCTACAGACGAAACAATGAATTGTAACAGTCGAGAAAACTTCGTAATTTGAGTACATCGTTAAAATAATTTATTGTTTATTAAGGTACTAGCTTTTCCTCGCAACTTTGTCTGTAAAGTCATTACTTGTGTTTAAAAACAGGTTGAATATAAAATATCAACTCCTAAAAAATATGGCATGGCTTAATATTATTTACAGTTGCTTAGACAATAGAGAATTTGTAATGCAATCTTAACTAAAAATAAAATAATAATCTGAAGTAATTAAAACTCCTTTTCAGCAACATTTTCTTTGTTGAAGTGAGAAGCTTATTCGCTTTGTGCATGCATTTCCATAGTCCTTGTCACAGATATAAATAATGTAATGGAAATGTTAATCTATTTTCCGGAAAGGTGTTTGTTTCCTCAATGAAATATGTATTAAAAACCTTTAGTTAGCAAAAATAATGTATTTTGTTAGTAGCTATTGTTGCAACCTTGGAGTTATTTTCAGTTTGAATGTGTGAGGACGTGTTATTTTTTGAGCTGAAGGAATGTTGACCGTGCTTCATTGCACCAAGTACTTAAAGTTGGTCAGTACCTGGTTCGCAATGTTTAAGAAAATCAAGGTCATGAGACCAAAAACTTTCTTGAACTTTGTACTCTACTATATCTTTGTTATAAGAAACATTTAAATCTCCATAACACATTCGATCTTTTCGAACGCAATAAGTCTATATTTCCAAAGACACATTCCGAAAGCGATATTTTCCAACTACGTGCGTTGTGTGATAACCACCCTTTATATACTACACATCTATTTTATTGCTAACAAATTGCCGTAAATTATTGCACCCTATATAATCTGATATATAAGCATATACAGGCGCTGTAATGTTTATTGAGAGTTCACGCGGTGAATAGTTTCACCCTGTTCACAGTTCGTAGCCCGTAGCAGGTTCGTAGTAGCTTAGCCGGACTACGGAACTCTGGACCGTAAAAGCGTAGTAAAGTATAAAGCGTCAATAATCGTAACAGTCCTCAACGCAGCCTTTTCTAATACATAATTGAAATTCAATCAGGTAGACGACGCGTAACTTTTACAAATATTACGGGAAAACGGGTATTCACGTATACCCGTTTTCCCGTGGTTTCACCCGCATCCCGTGGTTTCACTCGCATCCCGTGGGAACTGCTGCCCGTACCGCGATTAAATATAACCTATGTTACTCGGCCTTCCAACAGTGAAAGAATTGTTAAATCAGTCCAGTAGTTTTTGAGTTTATTCATTACAAACAAAATTACATATTTCTCCACTTTACAATATTAGTGTAAGTAGATAGTTTCAGTTTTGTTCGCCGCCAGTTACGACCCCAGAATGCCCACGAGTGCAATTATGTAAATACACCTTTCTCCCCTGACATCTCTCGCGAGCAAACAGCTGTCGTGGTGGACGGCAGTATGGAATGCAACTTAACTATGTTCTTTTTAACAGTATTAAATGAAAAGTTGAAATAAAAATGAGAATGAAAAATGTTGATGCTTAATATTTTGTTCGCTTGTTGAAGTAAACTTTTTGTGTAGGAAAACGAAAGGTTATTAAAAACTAAGTGAAATACGAAAGAGTTGTGTTTTTCACTTCTCACATGGCGAGGATGTGTTAACCAACTCAGAAAGTTATCGAAGTACCTACATCCCATTTCATTACGGACATAAAGTTCAGATATTTTTATTTATCTAAAAACGCTATTCCGTACTCACTTTAATACACCGATCTAATACCTACTTATTAACTACAAATAAAATAACAACTTGGTAAAGTTTTTCCTACCTAACCTAAATGAATGAAATTCAGTCATCCAAACATTCTCACACGAAAACGACCCTACACTACTTAAAAACAGAGTCCAAAATCCCACAGCAGTATAGTAACAGTTAATATCAGTGACTAGTTAACTCTCAGTTGCAACTGGCATGTTATCCCTGGGAGTCCAAGTTGCCACAAAGCCATAACTCAGTCAAAACGTTCACAATTCTGGCACTGTTAATCTGTTTACTTATTTACATCCGACTCTAGTTGGTAGCACCTGGTAAACTTGCACTGAGCTATTCAATTTGATATGATTTCATGGATAGAGTTGCAAATACTATCATGGAATAATTAATTTCTAAAATAAATACAGTTGTGCCGCCAGTTGACAAGAAAGTCTTGATTCCATTCAAAGTTTTCAGTCGGTCTTATACCGGCGAAATACATGATCATTCATTCATTATCGTATTAATTTATAAACCCAACTGTCGGCCGACTAAAAGTTGCTAGTGTGCCCATTCTTAGATAGCAAACTTTTTCGATTAACACAATTAAAATTAATAAACGATTGTTCTTATTTAACGTTTGATCATTTGAAGGCATCTCAAAATAATATGAAATAAGCGCTTTCAAGCAAACAAACTCAGCTTTATGAAATTCCTATGTATAGATAGGTTTTGCACCATCGACCTACATAATAATAAAAATAAGGCAGGCGCCGTTTTCTCGTATGTAACTCAGTGTTCTGAATTCTGCTATTCGATGTCGTGTATTCTATTATAGAAACGAGTATCGTATAACTTGCAGTAATGATTATAGGGATGATAACGTTACTATTTCATGTATCCTGTTATTTTCGTTGTGGGTTAAAAAAAAATGATTAGAAGTGTTATGGTGATATATTGAGGAAATTCAATTGTTTGTTAAACACTCGCATTTGCACAGCCTTAAGATCAGTGAAAAGTTAATTACTGTGAGAGTAACGAAAAATTATAGAAGTTTTTTTTCTGTACAGTACATTCACTCAACTATTAGTTATACTTACTTAATGAAATTACGTCAATGGCTATAATAGTGTCATTTTCGTTGATGACTATTCGTGTAACCTTTCATTAAAATAAACATACATAGGTATAAGATATTCAGACAGCATGACACGTTAGTGATACCATTATTTTGCTTAGTGACAACCACTTTTCTAATCAATTTAATTATCTTAGTAGAATGTAACACACGTGTAAAAGGTACACGTAAGGTACACGTGTAATATATGTACTTGTACATATATTACATAAGTAACTACATATGCCATGAAGTCCCTTTACAAAGAACTTTAATTAATTACATTTCTGTGTATGCCGTTAATAAGAGTGCTTTTCTTAGAAACAGTATCCTACCATAGTTTTATTTTAACCATATTTCTACGTAACGAGTTAATTATGTTTGTTTCTTTTTTTATCAAAGGAAATTATGTACCTATATATCTTGATATGAGAATAAAGCTTGTGGCACATTATAGCAGCACGGCAACAGCACGGCGACGGCGCGCCGGCCGCGAGGTGTAAGCTTGCTGTCACCGCAAACTCAATATTATTTTAAGACGATTATGATTGATGTTATGATTGAACACGACGTAATGACGTTGTTTCGCTGCCGGCTCGGAGTCGGCACGCAATTAGCACGCCGACGGCGCGCTGTACGCATGAGGACCGCTCGCTTGCAGCACGCGGGCGGCGAGTCGAGTTGTGTGGAAGCGGCAAGCACGCTGACTGCTCGCCGTTGGCTTTTTCATATTGACATTACGAAATATATTATAATATACACGATTTAATGCTCTAAATTGAATGACAACTTAAATGCTGGTGTGGAGCCGTGCTGTTGCCGTGCTGCTGTAATGTGCCACGTCCTTAACTTCTTATAAATGTGAATTTTAAAATACAGAATGTAATTAGTTCCTTTTATAAAAAATATTAAAAAAGAAGTTTCAGACAAGTCCATATAATACAAATACACTACAAACTGAGATATATTACAGGCTTAGCCAATACATAAGTTATTGTTATTATATAGTCAGTAAGAGTGACGAACTGAAACTCTTTAACGCTGTATAGCGGCATTTGATCATTTGCTACCACAAAAAAGACCCACCATATTATAGGAGGTGCTTTGTTGTTCCAATACGGTTTCATAAAACAAATATTTTTATTAGACGCTGCGCCAGACAGAGATACTCTCTTGTTTGTAGAACGATTGAAGTTTATAAATAGGTCCACGCAATAGATGCCAAATCAGATTAATCTAATCTGATCTCTGTAGCGATATATGATGAAGAAATTCAGAAATAATTCGTTATTCTAAAGAGTGTAGTTTTAGACTACAATTTTTATTTTTGTTGACATTTCAGTAGCATTTAATTTAGTCAAATAATGTTCTTTACGAAGTACTGCATATGTTGCTTTTTAAACACAAATAAATGACCGTCCTATGTGGATGCAGTTCAATAAGGGCAGTTAAAACTGTCAAGTATTTGAGTGTGTGCAAATAAACAGCCCGATTGGATGGTCACACCAAAAGCGTTTTAACTTTCAGCTATTTGCTTTACTCTTGAATTTAACTTCCAATTTACTGTTTGAAGAAGCTAACTATTTATTGGAACCTAAATACTTTTAAGTCGTTTTTTATTGAAGTATGTGTCGATCGTATCTGGCTGGTCCTGTCCTTCTATCCTTAGCTTTTCCATATGGGAAATAGACGCACAAATATACACCACACATAAGTACACCAATATCATCTGCTGGGGAAAAGGCTAGGCAGATGATGATATTATACAGTCTGGTAAAACAGAAGACTAGTTCAGCCATAAATTATTAAAAAAACCGATGTAAAAATATATATGCAATCGGTAGCTGAGATTGCTCAAATTCCGAGAATCAAAATCATCCTCATGTTGAATCTACAGTAGATAACGGGATAGGATATATTTTTTGTTGGATATAGTGTTTCATTATTGAAGCAAATCAATAGGTAACGTGGTCTACAACACAATTACAGCTTTTGATGTACAAAGATACAATCAATACTGATTATCATCAGGTAATTAAACTTGTTTGCGTTCCTACCTCTATTACTACTCTTGTTATGAGTGCACATAACATCAAATGTACAAATATGAGCGGTACAGTCGGAATAAAAAACCGTACCCCAACTTGAAAAGTTACAAAGTTATTTCAAACTTTTCCGTTAAAAATTCCGTGTGGCGTGCACTTGTAAATTTGTTTTTGCACAAGTTTTTAATAGAAAATAAGTGAAGTCAAAGTATATAATTTCCATGAAATAAGAATCACAGTTTGGAATATGGTCCACGTTCTGTCATAATTTCGAGTGGTTTTAAAGTTTTCTCTACGTTTCCTCACTGACTTTGCGTGTACCAAAATAATACTAAACTGACAGTACGTACTAAACTTTCCTTTCACGTATTGAAAACCAATACGAGATTTTATCATTGGCACTTACAACGTCAGATATCACATTACATCGATATGTCTTATTTTGTTTAGGCCAATCACAATGCGAGCTCGAGAGAGCGACCCCGCGGGACTAGAGCCTCGTTCTCACCGGATTTAATGGCCGACGTCGACTGGCTTGAAATAAAAATCGCATTTGCGATAATTGGTTTCGGGCTAGCGAGCCGAACTGAGCGCGGTTTTACATGCTCGACTACCTAAATGAGCGATCGTATCCGATTTTCTAGTCGCTCCACGTTATTTTTTTTGGCAATATATTTTTTGGAATAAGGACTGTAGATCTTTAATCTCGTTGGTTGATATTGTCTCAATTCGTTACTGGTTTAAGCCGACGGCTGAGAAGGATAATGTTTTATAGCATAATTCAGATCCCCTAATGCTTTCTGAATCCACTCGCGGTTTGCTTTTCTTGGAAACCTTTGTTACTACTTACTTGGTTTAGCAGCTTACTAATGAAGACTAATCAGTCAGTATTGATTTTTGTTGAATGCAAAGCGCGATTAAGTCTGCAATCGAGATGTTTGCTCAATTAACTGCAAATGCAGCGCGTTTTCCAATCCTACAGACTAACGTAGGAATAATTAGAACCCACAGCTTACATGCTGTTGAGAGTCTTGAGCTACTTCCAACGAATACCGAGCCGCATTCGATTACGACGTGCCATGCGACTCGAGTTGAGTTCCAGCCAGTATCGTTTATATACAAGTCGATATTGACGACATGGACAGCGAATAATTTGTTCTATTATCCTGAAAATCTTTGCAGAGTAAAACTGTACCGATATTTGCAGTACACATAAACATTAGCAGAGTTATGTAAACACGTTGTTAATTTCACCAAAATTTTCGACTGAATATCTACACATAAAACACATTAACAAAATTAATCATTTCATCAATGACTGTCACAGACAGAGCACTCCATTACTCGAAAACGTCGGACCACAAAATTAGGAATATTTTACGATCCACCGAACATTAATGTGTACACAAATAACTTTACTATATCAGATTCCAATTGTATTAAATGGTGCGTCATCGTCGATCATTTTGTTCCCTTTATTGGGAATATTCATAGTTAAAAGCGATGAGATCTATTTGTGTACAATATGTCTACTCTAGCGTGAAATTTATTAGTGTGAACCGCTATATTTAGCGCGAACTTTCAGTGATATCTGACGGTATGCTACGATGTGACGTCACACCCAAGTCTAGAGTCTGTCATTGGATTTTTTGCAGTAACTCGAGCAGATCCAATAACTTATTAATTTTATCATGTCCGCTACTAGAGGGTTGCAGGAAAATTCCTTATTTTTCTTTAAACAGGAGCTAGGGGAAAATATCTTAGAATTATGCATATTCCTAGAAAAAATCATAAATTGCTTTAACCTCGTTTATAATCGATTAGAACGATACCCAGTGTGACGGATATTTTTGCTAGATATCGTCAACAACGCGTTGTTTAGGACGTGATCATAATAAACAGTAGACATGACTAATTCCACAATACCATATTTTTTATTCAGGAAGGTGTCAGCATGCCATTGCAATGCCTGTTTGATTTTTCTAAGTTTTTTAAGGACACTTACCATTACATTTATGTATATCATACAACGTCAATGTGGTTCGTGGATAGCCTTCGCGCGTGCATCTGAAAAGAGGAAGATATTGCTTTAAAACCTTGAAAATATCACCATTTAAGGATATGTTAGGACTGAAACTTTTCAATACACGTATTTATGTCATATAACAACCTAACCTATTATTAGGTACATGTATCTATGTTATATTTGATCAAGTTACGATTCGTATGACGTCTTCGAATTTTTGAAGGTTTTTATAGGAGCTGTAATTGATTAAGGCCCGGTTGTTCGTACGTTACGGTAAAGTTAAAGTTAAAATTTTACCGATGTCAATTTTGACCACGGTTAATTTGACGTTTTTACTATGAAATTTTGACGTTGAACAACGCTTTTTGAATTTAAACCCTGTTAATTTTACTTTAACTAGAACTTAACCCTAACCTTGACGTAACCGAGCTTCGAACAACCGGGCCTTACTGTCCTTTATGGAAATATTACCAAAATATGGTTACTTAAAAATAATTCCACGTTACCATAGCAACGGCGTGGGGTTGTTACCAAAACAAAAACGTAACGTACCTACTACGTGGTTACCAGTGGTTACTTTCTAGGTTGGCCAACCCGCTGGCTGTTCAATTTGCTCTCTATTGTTTTAGGGCTTCAAACCTTCGTATTTTCATTTGGAAATGTAATTAATTTTCTTGTTTGTGTCGTTAAAGTAAACTAGAGTTGTTATGGTATCTTTGAGTATGTTTTGGTCAAGTATTTGACTTTGAAGTATCAAACTCGAGTACTTTTATCATCATCATTTTTAAAACTTAAATGCTATTTATAATAATTGTCGAGTTTATTAATTTGTAGGTTGAGTGTCGTCCTATAATTAATGATAATTAATATATGAGACAGAAGGTACTTCACTTAAATTAGATTATTTTAGTATGATTGACGGTCTCTATCACTATTAAGTAATTACATCAATTAATATTACCTACCTATTTGATGTTGGTTTTGGCAGAATCGTACAAAGAAATTGTGAGCTGTTTATAAAATGAAGGTCGATCGTATATTACTGACGTAATTCTAACCCTTTGGGGAAATTCTACATGTTGCTGTATTAATATAATTTTCTTGTTCAGGAACAAATGGAGCTGCCGGGGCCACCTCCAGCTTACGAGACCGTCGTTGAAGGAGCCCCAAACATAAAGGACTGTCCTTCACTACAGGTGAGTAGTTCTTCAAAATAACTCTGAGGGAACTATACAACGAGCTACACAATTGCTGAGTCTCTCAGCAAAATCTGATCAGCCGCTTGCGTAACAGCACACATGCTCACAAAATTTCTATTTCATTAATATTAGTGTAATCCGCAGATAGTAACATTAATTGAGCGGACGGGCTGTATGTAATCAATCCATTCCACGTTTGAATTCAAACCGAATGCATTCGATCGTCGTGAAGTCGTGGTGGCCTAGTGGGCAAAGAACCAACCTCTCGAGTATGAGGGCGCGGGTTCGATCCCAGGTCAGGCAAGTACCAATGCAACTTTTCTAAGTTTGTATGTACTTTCTAAGTATATCTTAGACACCAATGACTGTGTTTCGGATGGCACGTTAAACTGTAGGTCCCGGCTGTCATTGAACATCCTTGGCAGTCGTTACGGGTAGTCAGAAGCCAGTAAGTCTGACACCAGTCTAACCAAGGGGTCGGGTTGCCCGGGTAACTGGGTTGAGGAGGTCAGATAGGCAGTCGCTTCTTGTAAAGCACTGGTACTCAGCTGAATCCGGTTAGACTGGAAGCCGACCCCAACATAGTTTGGGAAAAAGGCTCGGAGGATGATGATGCATTCGATCAATCCATGTAAAACGGTGGAATTCGCGCCAAAACCGGTAATGGCGTTCCATTTATAGATGGAGACAGTGGAACAGATACGAAAATAGCAACTTTAGACTCAGCTTCGATCAATGCTTTATTTTTAGTATTTTCTTCTTTTATTTAGAAAACGTTCCAAATAGAGGTTTTATTACTGAAGGGTGTTCGAACCCTGACGTCTGACTTAAGTGGGTGTTGGAGGTCAAACGGTGTTCTAAAACGATTTGTGCTGGTCACGGAAAAGCCACTGGCTGCTTATATTACGTGGCTTTCATTTGTTTCTTTATTCATAGGCGACCATGACCCAATTCAGGTCACGTATCACGATACTCTACCAGTTCACATGGAAACTATAGATTTTTAGTTCGTGACGTCAAAATATTTTTGTTTTGGACTCTTTATGAGCGATCTAATGAAGGGATTGAGTTACTGTGACCTATATACACTTGGTCGAGTTCAGCTGTTGTCTTGGCACTATTAATTAGCCTTCATTGAAACCGAGCGTACGGTTTTAGATGATGATATAATAATACTAGCGTATTGCATTGTCTTCATGCAGTTGCACTGTCAATTTTCATGTAAATAGGCGTTGTGTTTTGTTTAGCATAATATTGTAATGTAATACACGCCTTAGATCAAGGACTGCATTATACCAGGCCTCTGTCACTCGACGTACTTGCGCGCGATAAATGCCTACCGCTCGCTGGGTTACCGGTAGCCCCACGCGGCACAGGGCTTTCGACCGAGCCGCTCGCGACGCGCGCGCGTTTTATGTTTATTATTTTTATTTGTGAACATGACGATCTCTGGCCCGTTATGTGCTGTGCTTGGTTGCAGATCAAGTAAAAGAAAAAATATAAAGCTTACGTTTTTCTACGTTTTACCTAGAGATGTAGACAAGTCAGTTATTGTTTATTTTTTGTCATTTTAAAAATAAGCGACTTACTTTAGATACTTAAATTATAGATACTTATACCTTATACTTAGTTATACATGCAATGATTACCGAGTTTTGTAGCTAAAAACATTTCGAGTATAAGTAGGTATAGTTCTTGTCGAACTAAATTGTGGCTTGGAACATTGCATATATCGCTGCGCAGAAACCAATTTTGGGTAAGTAGGTATGTATCAGCGGTCAGCGGTGTTGTGCCAGGGGTAATAGGTAAGTATAGAATACTTGCGTGTTCTGTGCTCGAAAAGTAGTTGGGCACCTCCATTGATTCGGGAAGTCAGTTACAAATAAGCGTAACTTTGTTCCCTATTTAATTGTAAGAGGCAACCCTACGCTCGCTATCGGCACGGTCGCGGTCACTGAACTGTGCGCTATCGCATTGAAATAACAATCGAGCGCTGGAGTTTTTAAGGTTCATTTTCTAACGCAGCTATGAATTTGTAGGTAGTTTTGGAACTTGTAGGTGCTTATAACAGTAGGTATGGACTTTTTTGTATGGAGTGATCTATCTGTTACGTAGTAACTATTATATAATCTGTGATTATACTTAGTTTACAACTGGTTCACGGCCCATTGCACTTTATGGCTTGCATATCAAGCGGATACTTTATTCGTATGAAAATGTATACTATTTCTTGCACATTTATTGTTTGACGCAAGACATTTTATCTACGAATCAGTGGCATTGTTTTAGTCAAAATTCAATCGTCAGAAATTACGACCACTTAAAAGAAAAATA
This sequence comes from Helicoverpa zea x Helicoverpa armigera, assembly GCA_033682625.1. Classification (NCBI taxonomy): domain Eukaryota; kingdom Metazoa; phylum Arthropoda; class Insecta; order Lepidoptera; family Noctuidae; genus Helicoverpa; species Helicoverpa zea x Helicoverpa armigera. The sequence continues at coordinate 8,233,917 of JAWIIS010000011.1, forward strand.
TTATTTTCCTCTAAAATAACTTATTGCGTACTTTTCATAATAAATCCTACTTTTCCAGGAGGTGGTGACGGAACCGTGCGTCCGATGTCAGGCTGGCGTGCGTTGCGACAACGAGCTACCTTCATACGAAGCAGCTGTGCTACTGAGAGATACCAAGTTATAAGGCTGGGTCACACCAGCACCACATCATATGGCCTTAGACTTATGCCTAAGAAGCACCAAGATAAATGCCTTGAGGATATAGTAGAGGCACCTTAGAGGATTTTAACCGAGTACTAGTACAAGATTTTGTGCTCAATATTACGTTTTTGAGTACGTGTCGAAACTCTAATTAGCTCCATATGAGCCGATGTGGTGCTAATTAAAATGGCGTCGATGACGTAATCATAAGTCAAGAATCTTGTGCTAGTCCATCAGTTTTATACCCCACCAAATATTTTATTTTTAAGGAACCAGTGTCTTAGTATCTAAGTTTAAAAAATACATAATTTGCACCAATGCACGTTTGTGTTATTCGTAATTAATTAAACATTAAAGATTAGTTTGCTTAATCCAAAGCGTCAGTTGGTACCCAACCGTGTCGTAGCAATTAACCTAATTTTGAATTGAATTAGTTTTCAATAGTTGTCGTGTTATTTGATTATGTTTTGTTTGACGTAGCTCTTTTGTTGATAGCCAGTTCCGACCAATACATTATTATAATGAAATGAGAATATTGAGGGCCTATTTCTTTATTGAAAATAGTGTTAGGTATGATTTTTACAGCTGTTGCCAAGTTAACTCTGGCTTGAAAATATAGTGGTACTTATTATATGAATTAATGTATGTCATTATTTCATTTGGTACAATCAGATTCATATAAAATAGCTTTACAATAACCCCGAATTCCATTACAAATCAATCCGAGCTAGAAACGAATCGATTCATCAAGTGAAATATTTTATGAAAAAAGTGTTTTTCGTTACTTTCCTAGGAAATCCGTAACAAAATGGCATTAAGATTGCAGCTAGTTAGTATTGTGCTGCTATGAAAGAGATCTGACGTTCTAAACTCAAAGAATGCTCGCACGGCTTAGGCCCTTAGCTCAATGTCCTACGTGGACAGCGAATGCAAAGCGACACGAAGATTTTTTACGTATGGGGTATTTATTAATTATTGAGGTTATCTTTGCACTAGAGTCAAGAAAGTTCCCCTAGTATTTTTTATGTGACTTTGCTATTTTTTTTAACGCAACTTTGGTCTTAAATGGTCTTAAAACCTGGTGACTGATCATTCGACACTTCTGTGGTGGTTACATAGCTTCGCTTCGCTTTAGCGTCACGTGGGACAATTTCATAAGCTATTTTTCAGAGCCAGTCTCATCCTTTGTGAAGCTGTGACGGCTATTGTAAAAGGCAGAAGTGTAGGTTTCAATGGAGATGTTCACACTATCGCATGCCTACAGTAGGTAATCTGCTTTATTTGAAAAATTACTTATATACTGTATGAGTATAGGTACGTTGTTAAGTTGATCCTATTTATTTATTCAGGTTAGCCAACAATTGCTTACGCCTTTACATACTACGTCTATTTATCATCTGCCGAGCCTTTTCCAAAGCAAGTTCGGGTCGAGTACCAGACTAACCGATGCAGCTGAGTACCAGTATTTTACAAGGAACGACTGCCTATCTGACCTCCTCAACCCAGTGACCCGGGGAATCCAATACCTCGTGGTAAGACTGGTTGTCAGACTTACTAGCTTCTGACTTTACGGGTAGTCAAAGATCAATGAAGTTCAATGGCAACCGGGATACAGTTAAAAATGCCCTCCACAGAATATTATGTTGAATCAATAAATGAATTCTTTTGTTTTGAATAAACACATGAAGAGGTTGGGTGTCAGCCGTAAGCAAAAGCATAATTTACAGTTCTTTAACTTGACTAAAATAAAATTATAATTAAAAATATAAAAAATTAAAACTAGGCTAAATTCTAGTTTAGAGAAGCGAGTTTAGATGGCGAATAAATAAGTGTTCAGAATCCAGTTATAAATGGGTCAATGAATGGATGGTTATATGAATTTTCTATTAAATAAATAATAATAATTGATATCACAACTGTAGCAGGACATAAGAGTTTTTGTAGGAACTCTGAATCTTAATATGGCCGATTTGACTTATATCTAGAAGAAAGATAACGGTCTAAACGTAAGCCTTATTATAACAGTATGAGTCAAGTTCAGACGGGGTCTTATGACTAGCTTAAGGAAACATAAATGCATAAATATGTAATCTTAACTTTAGTTGTAGATTTTTTATTCATTAATAAATGAAATACATTTTGAAGGCATCTTTTGCAATATAAATACCATCTATTCTTCTTTCGATGTGAACACGGCAAAATTCTAAAATAATATTTTTGGCCACTTCAGTTAGGGGTCTCACCGTCAGTTGCAGTAACGACCATTAAAGTTAAAGCTTCTTAAAACCTATTGCTAACTCTTTCTTTGTCAACAAGATAAAAAGTGTTAGCAATCGATTTAATGAAGGTTTAATTTTAATGGATCTTTGCGCAACTGACGGTCTTAGATTAAGGCTTGAAAGTGACATTCTACAGCTAAAATTCACTGCTATTTTATTAGTTAATAATTAAGATTAGACTTAGACGTTAAATGTTAGGATGAGTGCGCACAATAATACTTGATGTAATATGAATATAAATAGAGCTTTTAATCATCATCAGTATGTATGTGGATTTAATTTCTAGATCGAAGGAGGAAGGATATAGAAATCATCCCATGCTATGTTAAAATAACTACACATTATGTGTTATTGGTTGCATATATACATGTATATTTCAGGATTAGATAGCATGTAACAATATTCTAGCTATAAATTATTATACGCAATAATAAATTAATTCTGACACGAGCTTTTTATATGAAGCTGTAAATAACTTACGTAGAGTAATTTTATACATAGTTATAGGTAAAAAAAACTGTAATTATCTTAGTTTCACCACAGGGGGAACTGAAAAACATATTAATTTATGTATTAGATACTTTATTGGTGTTTTATAAAGTCATACACACCATCTCAAAAACACTTATCTCAAGAATTAATGGATATATTTGAAAATATCTTGCAGTTTGAGATTTATCGAGGAAGGCTATAATATGGTATCTACTTTACGCACCGGAAGCTATAGTATGTAGATATAGTGGTTTTGGTGCATTTAGGATGTAAATTAGGTAGAAGTATTTTATTTTTTGAAATATAATTTTCTTTTTAAAAATATTGGCAGATATGCTTTTCACTTCAGCATGTACGGGTAAGTTAAGTGTGTAAGTACCAATGTTAATAATGAAATGAATGGACACGAATTTTGTAGCTTAAGTTTATGTAACCACATTTTTTTTTCCAGAAGTCATAATTGTATATTTAGTACATACTTAGGTAAACAATTAATGGTCTTTAATCATTAGGAAATATTTAGTTTAAAAAGGTACAGTTTTTATTTAATGAATAATTTTAATAAAAATTGTTATAGTTATTTTATGATTTAACTTTGTTATAAACGTGTTACGTTCTACTAAAATATAAAATTGTATTAAAACACAGCGTACATTTAATAAACAAATAAAAAATAATGATAAATACAAGGATGTTTCATTCTGTAAGACGAGATAAAAAGAGAAAATAACTTTGTAAAACTGGGCTTCATATATTTACTGAGTACCTATTACGTATATTTGAATGTTGGAAGAAATCATTCAACTAAGTCCTAGTAACTATCTATACACGATGTTGTATACTTTACATGTAATATTATTAGCATGTATAGATAGTAATCCGTAATCGGTACACTTGATTTAGACTTACTCCTTGGTATTTGCTTGATCACGCGTGATTCGGCAATTAAGCTGATTATGCTTGAGAATTCAGCTAATTATATACATAAAGAGTACACATAGGTCTACAATTCTACATGTCTATACGGTACTTATATATCTTTACCGTGACGAAGACCTGTTGGTGTTTCTAACCTCTCAAACAGATAAACCACGGACCAAAGTATTCACAAATCAGTCATACGTCGTACAGGTGAATTCTTATGAGCATTCTAGATCGGATTTTGTTCGATGAAATGTAAAATGATTAATTGGATGATTTATGAAAGGCAAATACTTCCGATAATTATATAAAAATCAATCATTGGGATCATTAGGGCATACAATCAAGTATATTGTAGCCTACAAAAGCCAGTTTTGTCTCATTTTGATACAAATTTCATTGACCAGACTCATTCATAATTGGAGCATCAACTCAAGAAATTTTCAGCCAACTGTCTTGTGTCTCTTACATTAAATAAGAAGACGCGTAACGCAATTGCGCCACAGTCACCACATAATATAGTATTGTTTAGCGGAGCACACTTGGCTCGCACAATATTGAGAGAGCTGCGTTTAATTTACTAATGCCTCCTTTACGTACCTTATGTGGTTAGCGTTTGTTCACCACTCGCCGACCGATGCACACTACTTTTTTATACTATTTATTTGTATTGCACTGAAAAGACGATGAAAACTTTTGTACTGAAAGCAGTGTTGATTTATTAATGGTCTTGAAATAAAATAGTAACACTGTGCTTCATTTTGCACAATTAGATAGACTTGGTTAAGTTATAGATAAATCGAATAGTTCAAAAACATATTTTGTTCACATACTATATTTACATTAATTTACTACCTGAAAATAAGAGAAACATGTTTCTATCAACAGCTTAGCTTACGCTGAACTCTATTATTCCGGGAAAAAGTTTGCACAGAGCCTAAACTACTAAACCGAATAGACGCAGAGGGAAACATCGTGATATAGGATAACTATTTATATTGTTACTTGTTATCGAATGTCACCGTGTACAAACAAACAGGTAAGTTAATTAATCTACCAGTACATTCAATACCAATTAATCGACAACAGTGCGACATGTCCTAACTTTTCAACATTTAATTAAAAAACTTTTTTTGCAATATCCGAATTGAATATTTAAAAAACCGCCATTTCAAATTGAAATGCTTTCATGTAAATACTGAACAATATTGGCGGGTATGACAGGCGGCGAATATTTCATGTTTTATGCTTATATCGTTTGAATCGATTAACGAAATCGAATGGACATGATACCTATAAATATTTAAATATACTTAACTAATACCGAAAGAGAATGTGTGAGTTTGTTATACTCTCATATTTAAGCTTTAGATGTTATAGATAAAAATAGCATCAGAAAAAAATACAGACTGATTATCTGTGAGATGATGTAAAATAAGGGATTATATGTTAGCATGACGATTGACAGGAGAGAAAGAAGAAGAAGGGTACCACAGCACATAAACCTTAGAACTTAAAAACTTCGAGTTAAAGTTGAAAATCTATCCAAGAGAGACAGATTTTATGAGCTTGACTTTATAGATGTTTTTTATATATATATGGATAGCTTAGCTAGTCTAGTTTCCACCTTTCCACATTATGAAAGCAGAACCGCGGGAAACAGCAAGTATGAAACAAAAACAATTTGTTTTGTAATGTGGAATTAGATTACATTATCTCTTTGTTCTCGGAACGTTATTTCCATTTGTCTCTTACTTGCAGATAGTAAGAATCGATTTTCCTTATATTTTAAGAGTTTATTACAAACAAATTGTTATAATATTTGGTAGGTATTGCGTCAAGTTTGTTGCTGATAGCATTGTTATCAGAGTTGCAAACACTATTTTAATGTTTAGTTTACGAACCAGCAAGAAAACAATGGTTTTCAGTATAAAAATAGTCAAGATGACCTTGACGGAGACCATTATGATCAATTCTAGGAATTATTTGTACGTCAGTAATGAAGATGCAGGCTGGGGAAACCCAAGTACCTACTAGAGAATTAAAGAAGTAAAAAATTGTGGGTTAATTAGAATTAATCGTGAATGAACTCAGCTGTAGTTTATTATTTTATAATGCGTGAAGCCATAGACTGCGTCCATAATTGATTCAAATTTTAAGATTCGGATATATGAACAAAATCGGAAAAAGTAGCTATTTACTAATTAAGTTATCTAGTTACTATTTTGAAGTCGGTTATACATAAATAATATCAGTCTTAACTTCGCAGTATCATATTTGAGTATCTCAGTACCCGTCTCGCCACGCTTCATTATTTAGTTTGAAGTTAAAACTAAAATTTTTATTCATATTTTTTCCATTCACATGACGGCAGACACGAGTGGCAGCCATGATCCCTCTCGAAGCCCTCCAGAGTCAAGCACGAGCTACAACAATGGCCAGCATCCGACACTCCGCAGACAATCTATAGAGCGCCTTGACATTTTACAACTTTTGTGTGGAGTCTACAAGTATGCTAAAATATTAAAAAATAATTGAATGAAAAAAAACAGAGTTGGGTTATGTAATTTTTCTTAGTATACAGATAAAAACATAGCTTATAGTACTTTTGTAAATCAAATAAATTCGTTGATAAACTTGTCGTAATTCTGTGATACTCGAGTCAGTTGGAAAGGGTTTTCAAACAGGCTCTTCTTGCCGATGAGATGTCCCAAAGTTTGTCTAAAGTCAGACTTTCTTTCTATACGACAGAGCGTGTACATAACTACCCGAAACCTTTACAAAGTTGCAACATTACCTGACGGAAAATTCCATGTTATCATCCCTTCTATGCGTTCCCGAGTTATATTATTACGCTAGTAGGACCCTTGACAACTTTCTTTGCGTTACTGCTTATAATATTATGTAGGTCGGTCTTCCCATGGTAGCTATAGGTACTTTACAATGTAATTAAGTTTGAATTTATGATTGCCAGTATACTGAGTCCCGATCAGAATAGTTTTAGTGAACCGCCGAAAAAAATTAAAATAGGTCGTGGAAGGTATACTCAATCGAAATAAGTTGAGTTGGCGCATGCTACAATCCTCTGTTAAAACTATGTTCCTGTCACTAAAATAGTTCCATGTCAAATGAAAGAAAGGAAAACATACCGCGTTCCCATTTGGCAGTACATGGGTACTAATCCGAATGCAGCCGGCATCGGAACTTGCAACGCTGTTAGGAGCTACACAATACCAGACATGGGATGTAGTGGATGATCCGATTCGTATCTGGGAACTACCGGTTCGATACACAGCATGGTTTTGGAGACAGGCTTAACGATATGTCGGTCGAGGTGCTCAAAAAATTGTGGTGTTTTGAGTTTAAATCGTGCGCAGAAAGTCCTGACTCTTTGAGTAGCTCTTTTCGTTGGTCAATCTTTCGTTCTAACAAAAGTGAAAAGAGTTAGCTGTAGCTTACCGAATTTTTGGATCAACTTATTGCTAATGGAGTTGCATAGTGTGACCAGCTAGTATGATAGACACCTAGTACATTGATATCAAGTTATATTTAATTACATTGCTTTTAAACTGTAGAGAAAAGTCAAAATTAATAAACATGAAGTGATGTATAGTGTTTTAAGCTCGCCATGCTGGGCAATATTTGTGGTGACCAGTGCACCACATGTTGTCATTAATGACATATCAATTGACACAGCTCACATAAGTTAGCCAGCAAACACAATATTTTCGATTGCGGTCAACGCATTACTGAAATATTGAAACGAAGTACTACAACATAAACAGTGCCAGTATATGATTTAATACATATTTTAGTATCATTATTATATTACGATAATATGCAGCTTCCGTCCTCATATTGAGTTACGTAAATGGTTATTATCAGGCTCATGAATGTGGTAAATGAATTAACTACATCTAAGTGGTATCAAAATACACCAAATGTTAATGTTGCTACTAATTGCAGTTCGCGAGTATACCAATATCTATTACGGAGATAACATTAATGTAGTGGTAATCGATAGAGCTACTAAACTAATTTTGTGAATGGTCTGACTAATGTAATTTTAGGAATATGTGTGTAATTTATTGATTGTTGAAAATAATTACGTGCTCCAAGAATCAATACGTCTAGCGAGCTGGAAATAGAGATCGGGCAACCACAAGGTTTCCTGTCACGTTCACAATTTTTTAGACCAGAAAGGTAGGGGCATCAAACGCATTAGAAAAAACATTGCATTTGATGGACCAAATCTTGAGGCAGTTCAGTTTAAACATCTGGACGATCACGAAGCTGACGATAACCTTGAAACACATCAATGAGACTCTTCACTCGTAAGTAGGCCATCTAGTGTTCATCTCAGTCTTCGTGACTTGCCACTATAATTATTCAGTCCACTGACGGACAGTCGTGTGTGACTGACTTCATTGATCACAAATGTTTCTAACATAATGTAGTATCTTTCAAATGGGTTCACGGTACTGAAATAACTCGCAAGTGTGACATTTAACAGCATCTACTTGAACAGATTAGTGTGTAACTAGTTTGTTGCACACACAACCCAGCTGGCAGGTCACTCATATTTGCACATGTGCAGTTATCATTTTACATATGCTTTGTTTGCTTCTAGCTGTTACATAAGTATTACTACATCATATTAAGTCATTTTTGCTCATGGTTAAGAGAAACGAGGTACTTGAAAATTTATCAAAACCCTATCAGAAAATGCCACTGCCTCATCATAAAAGACCGCAGGCTTGTTTAAATTCGCATCCCTGCCAACACCTGACTCGATACATATTTAAGAGGTTCTCGATTATATCGGTATCGATTGGTTGGTTGGCTACACTGCATTCAACTCGGATTGGCGCCAAGTGCTTAAGAATCGCCAAACTTTGCGAAACATTCGAGTGTTACTTGGCGTAATAAATACATATGTATTCTGCAGAATGAGGTTTTATTAAAGCGGTTGTTCATTGCCGTTACCGTTACATCGACATTTTTATTCAGTGATACCGTTATTCGATTGACAATTTTAAAGTTGAAACACAAATTAATACCCACTGATTATTGGCACGAATATTTGCAATTTAGCTTCTCAGAAATACTTTTTGCAAAAACTTAATTTTTCCCTTGCTAGTTACTTATTAAGTAAGTTAAGTAGTTAAGTACATCAAAGAGAAAAAAATCCCTTTTATCAATCCTATTAGCGTCCACTTTCAAGTAAGTCTATCGGAAGACCGTCCTTATTAAATTGCACTTTTATATTTATGTAGTTAGTGCTTTATAAAAACGTTGTAAAAAAACAAAAGGACCTGTCTCCTAGCAGAAAAACTCGAGTGGCTCGGACAGAAAGAGTAGTTTGCTTTTTGAGTATGCCGAGTGGCAAGTACTGTCTGTCAGTTTTAATTAGCCACGGTGAAGGATAACGATGGTTGGCAAACGACTTTTATGAATATTTATCTCGTAAAGATCAAGTTTAGGGACATTTTCAGGTTCTGGCGTTCATTTTGTCGATGACCACAGTGGTGGTAGAATTATTCTTGTTTATAATCTAACTTAAATATAGTAGGCATAGAATTAGTGGTAAGTTACACAGTAGGGAATAAAGTTTCAACCCCAAATATCAAATAGAAAAAAGAAATGAGCTGCTATTTTGGTAGTTTTCAGATTTTGGGCGGGTTACAGTTGAAGAGGCCTTCAAACTTTACGCAGGCGAGCAGCTAAGTGGGTGACGATGTTAATTTGCATTGCAACGAGAAGGAAGAACAGAGAAGAGAGAAACCGTACAAGCTAATAGAAATAATCATGAAATTGGACACGATGAAATCGCAAACGCATCAAGCGAGCTGAGCGTAGAAAGGATTCAATTCGCAGCTGGACTTTTTAAAGGCAGTCCGTTGTTAGGTATCCTTTACAATCGATGCAAAAAAAAGGCAGGCTCTTATCTGCCGTAGAACTACGGTGTAACATGCTTGATGTTAGGTAATAAAGCTTCCCAAACACAGCAGTACTAACACAGTCTGACCTTTAGTACCTAACACACAAAAGGGGCGAAGAGAATTTGGAACCTAACTCTAGAATGCCAGAAATAGAACCATGTGTAACTCAATTTTAGATTGGGTAATTGGATGAGGGTACTTACCAACTATGTTAAATGTAACTGAATTCGCATTCCGATGTTCATCTCAAGTATATCTGAAAAGAAAAGAAAGAAAGCATTAAAGAAACGTCTACAGACGACTAATGTATGGGTGAATTGTAAAACAGCAAAGTGTACACTGTTATTGAAACCGTCTGCACGTTAATAGACTGCATACACTAGGAGACAATTAAATCGGGACAGTTTCAAAAGTTGCATCAACGTTTCTACTAATGATTAATCATCAGCTTTGTTATCTATGCCTTACCTTAAACAAAGGAATATCAAGTAGTTATTTCACACGGGTGACCTAATACGTGCACTTATTTTTTATTTTTACTGACTATAGATAACAATCACGGGAACTAGATGTCATTTGCCTATACATAAATGAAAAGGATGACCACACGATACCTTCTATAGTGCTTCATATACATCACCATCTTTCGATAAACATACCTAATTCGTTAAAGTGATAAATCACTAGAATTAATGACAAATCTGTGGCTAAAAAATATTCAATTGATATTTCACATAATGTCTATAATAATGCCACATAATGCCTGCTACATAAGCCTGAGAAAAATAAACATTTCCTCGTTTTAAATGGCCTCAAGAACATTGCATTGTAAAAAACAGCGATAGCAACGTTAAAATAAAACTTGGTCTCTGTAAATTGCATCCCACGACCCACCACTCAATTCACGATCATAAAGTACGATGCAGTATTCAAATTGTACGATATTTCTGTCAAGGATATATTACTCGGATAGTTTTAATAATATATCGCTTGTTTGAACCGAGTATTGGAGTTATGTGTCTTCCTTTAACTTTCAAATATTGTCGTGAGGACAAAGTTTGTGGCTTGTAAAATGCATCGCGCTTGCGATGCCCATGTTGTTTGTCAACCACTTTCTTTTTATAAAGGCATTAATAAGTATAAAAAAATATTTCGTCTCTTCGCGAGCTATTTTTGGCGTATCTCATTTACACATAATTTCGAAACACATAATCTTGATAAATTGCGAAAGTATACTGCCATTGCTTCTCTTTGTGGCAATAACGTGATAGATATCTAAAAATGCGTCAATGAACTGAAAAGAACCTGGTACAGATAATGATGCTAGGTTTCACGGTTCTTTCGCGCATTCCAGGCATCGTAATTATATGTGTTTATCAAAGCGAAAGTGTTAATTGTTACCTATTGTGCTGAAATCGTTGTTGTGTTGAAAGTGCGAGTAAAAACGATTTTTTATAGATGAACAAGTTATGTTTCTGATCTAATGAATTATTGATTGGGTCTGTAAGGTGGCAATTGGCACGAAACAAAAATATTTTACTATGAAAAAGTAAAAAAAAACATGCAAAAACCTTTTCATATTGAACAAACATTAAATATTAAACCTCAAGTTTCATAATCTTGAAAAAAATGAACACCTCAAGACGCGGTGCAGCAAGGCCCCTGAAACATAACAGGCTCCGGAAATTTAGCGAAGCTGCTTCAAGAATTCCTCTGTCATCAAAGCCTTTAAGGCAAATAACCGTTGAAGCTGCTTAGCAGGTTCGTGAACTAACATTTCCAAGAAAACCTAGTATTTAAGGTAAACTTAGGAGACTGACAAGTTTCGAAAACAAACGAACATAGTTGAGGTGTATTTTTAAATCAAACAGCGCATCTATTTTTACGGAGTATTTGATTCCATGCGAAAATCAGAGGTCCTAAAGCGTCGCGTGTTGTAATACAGGTTTAAAAGTGCTGTATGGTCTGTTCCATGTACCTTACGGCATGATTCTGCATTCTGTAAGTAAGTAGGTTCATACCTCCAGGTATTTCTAGCTGAAAGTTATGTGCCCAGTAACTCTCATCTTAAAATTCGTCTTACATATGTATTTAGAGGGCCATATCATAAGACAGCATCATGCCTAAAACAATATCCCTTCGGAGTCCATTCCCGATGTGTAATTAGGAAAATGATGGCAGGCATAGACGTTGTATTCTCCTTGTTTACACAAGTTCTGTACTGAATACATAAGCTGTGTATGTACAAAAATGAAATTCAAACAAAGGACACAGAAGTTGAATTGTTAAAATAATACCAAAATGTGGTTCGTTGACTTTCAGGTCATACATGCCATTGCTGTTTGCGTAAGATAATCAGTCAAGTTTGCAAGTAATTAAAATGACTGATAAGCATTCTTAACATTTTCTGCACATGAATTATAGCCTACATGTTATCTACAGAATGTTATTAAGGATACATTTATTGTGAGTTCTTTAAATAACTGAAAGTACTACGTCAAAAGTTCTCGTATGGAACGAAAGAAAACATTACTTGTAGGCTATTTAAAATCAAACTTACAGCAAACAGCTTACCAAGATTATTCACTAAATAAATTACATGTAAACATTCGTTGATATTAAAGGTTTTTTATAATTAAATAAATTATTTTATTTCCATAATACCGCGTGTCCCCCGAAAGTGATTCCGCGGCCCAGAAACCATGGATGTAATACGCAATTTTCAATTTGTCTACCGTACGTAAACCCCATAACCTACCCAACGTAATTTGGGTGAGTATCATAGCAAGATTTAAGCGAATTATCATGCTGACATCGACAAGCCCTTTTCGAGCTATACGCATCAGGGATAATCAAGTGCCTTAATCTACAGTTAGTCTTCTATAGAAGAAGTCATGCAACATGTTACGGATTTTACGACACCGAGCAATTTCACATACGATTAAGCAGCCATTAACAAAATCTTATCACACATGTTTGCAATTTATAACGCGTTTGCCGATTACCTTATCAAAAAATTAATTAACCGAACTTTTATGAAGCAAATCATAATACATATGAAAACTTTTTCAGGTAAGGTTGTAACTTGGATCTTCTGAAATAATTTAAAGATAGATCGATAGAAGGTTAGGTACTCGTTGTTATTTTTCTAACGCATAAAGCCTATGTGAAATCATCTTCCATAATAAGTATTGTACAACTGGATGAATAAATAATATTGTAAAACTGGATTGTTAGTAAAACAATTGATAAAGTTTCTCTTTCTCACGTTTTCCTATTGTATTTCAGCTTTGACTATCCTATTAAAGACCAAAACAAACACATTACATCACTTTTGCATTACCAAATTACATTCATCGTTCCGAAAATACAGTAATAAAGTTTTGTTTACACAATACAGGTAAAAGCCGTTCTCAATTTTCGATCCGATGTCCGTTGTCCGGTATCTCCGGTGCATCGGTATAGAAAATTGGCAATAAGCGTCTGCACCGAGACTAGTGCATACAAAAATGTACTTACGAATGTGGAAGGTTGAAAAAATAGCTTGGGAAATCACGGTAGAAAATAAAAAGTAAAATCATAGAGCGCGGGTTCTGAATATGACCGGCGTAGTTTATGAGTTTGGCTGTGTACGAATGACTGCTAACGATGGTAGCCGTGATTAACGAGGTTTTCTTAAACCGATCGATACGTGATTAAAAATGTAAAATGCTAGCGTACCTACACCATAACATCGACTACCAAATACAGTTCTTTTTTACAGTTTTTTCATGTCCTATTTATTCTCGTGTCTATTTAATGGAAAACAGCACACAATGGAGAGATTGTAAGCTGATTGTTCATTATTTATAAAGGCTATTATTTCCGTTAGTTGACATTCACTGACGCGAGAAGGTCACTGACTGATGCATGATTTTTTAAAGTTTCTGCTTCCATGCTTAAAATATTGGGGTTCATCGATAAAAACGTGTAGGTTGGTGCAGCCTTGTTGCCCAATCTGAAAAGCAAACTAAGGGGATCTTCGTAGCATGTAATGCTCGTTCGCCCCAGGCCAGTCCACGGGCATGCATTGTATGTTTTAAGCATCCTTATTTACAGGCAGACGCGGCTGCTTTCGCTCGGAACATAAGTACTTCTTTTCATGGCGTACACGTATATTGTTTTTTGTTAAACTGCATTTAATTTTGCTCAGTTTATTTACTCGTGTTATTTGGTTTGCGATGTTAAACTGGCTGGCATAACATTTTTAATTTAACATAAAGGAATTTGCTGGGCTCATAATTTATTCGCATGTTTTGTAAGCTTTTTATTTGGATATAAACAAAAAATATATATTTTTTAGTTTTGATGAGGCACATACGTTGACATTTGTTGATATAGTGACCAAAAAACTACTGAACTGCGACAAATCAGTTTTAAATAATCTAAATCGTAGATTATGAATTGAAAGCAATTGATCTCATCACAATTCTAGTTTATTTACAGCTAGATCCTTGTTACGCTCATCCCATCGAGAGTAGCTCCGTAATGACCTCTGCTTCATTAAAATAATTATGTAATGGAGAGACGACGCAAAGCCAGTTTGCTTTCGAATGCATTTTGAATACAAAGTTGCTAGTAGTTTAGAAGAATAGCGAAAGAAACTTTGTTGCATTATCATGACATAGTTACCGACTTATTTACGAGCTTCGAAATATTCTGTTAGCTAAGAAAATCTTCGACAAGAACACAATGAGAACTAGAAGCCGTTTGTTTAAATACTTAAACGATTACTGAGGTAAGCAGACCATACTGATCACAGATGACCTACTATGTCTGATCACGATTTTTCAAACATTCCGGGTAATTAAAGCGTATGACAAATAACAATAGACAGTAGGCTCACGAGCTCTCTAAAACTTTATAGCCATATTAATCAGGTTCCTCGCCGAAGAAAAAGATAAGAAAACAATCATCATACAATTTCCCGGTTTTATATACTCTCGTCATTTCTTGCGTCTAGAGCATGACAAAACGCTAGATAATAATTACAACACAAATAACAATTCTGAGAACAACTCAATGTTTCAATCTAATGTTTTTGTATTGTTTGAGGCGTTTCTTGCACAAATGCATACAAAAACGCCTTTGAGGAAACTTTTTAGGTGTTCAAACTGCTTTGCTAAGATCTCTACGCATTTTAAAAGGTTTTAACATGTAATCAAATAGACTAGGAAATTACATACCGAGGAATATTTAAAGACCTAAGACGTAAGCAAACTTTTTAAAAGGATAACCTCATTATTATGGTTGGTTCATACAAGGAAGCGCCAACGCCTAATTTGGCTAAGCAGGAACTGACTAAGTATGTGGATAACTACAATTATCTACAGCAAACAACGTTTTATTGTTTTGTTTACTCACAAATGTCAACTAATGGGGATAACCGCAGGAAACCATTATAACTCATCTTTGGCTTTTGATTGCCAGAAACAAAAATAGAACTCATCTTTGGCTTGTTTAAGCCGGTGCAGAATGGCAGGGGACATAAAAACAGACAGATAAAGGATGATGAATTTTCGAAAACATTCAATAACCTTGTATAGCTTTTATGTCTGGTTAGGTACTTTGCTACATCATGTGATCATATTACGAAGTTTCCGAAGAAACGCGCGCCATCTTTTTTTTAAGTAGCTTGGATGTAAAAAAGTGCAGTCTTGCCAAGGCTGTAGTTCGATACGATGAAAGATTGCAGAACTCAACTCGTAAGTTTAATCTGATATGCAATCCATTGGACGAGGTTCTGAAAAACTTATGACTTGAGTCTGAAAGCGCACAACTCGAGTAGTACTGCAGATAACAATATTGAAAATGAAGAAAAGTTTTCTACTGTGAGGCTACTAAAACCGTAAGTAATGAGGTAAATATGAGGTAATCATAGTTCCGCTAACTGAAAATAAATAAACAATCTTAGTCATGAACTGAATGACATCATAATCCTTATTGTCAAGTTAAAAAAATAATTGAAAAAATTAAATAAAACAGACCTTTGCACAGCAGTCGCTCAGCATAGACATGTATTTTAATGTAGCTAAGTAAATATCTTTTGTATGAACTTGGTATTTTGTTTCTATCATTTAATAATTAAATCTAAGCGGTTTTCAAAATCAAACCTCAAATAAATATAGAAAATTGTACGAGTAAACAGCTATAGAGTGCCCCGAGCATCCAGCCGTGGGCTCTTCACAGCCCATTCGCAAATCAAGCGGCAGAACGCTCAAGAGCCATTGCCACGAGTTCGGAAAAAAAGAAATATATTCAATTGAAGTGCCCCACTCGCTGGCGAGCCAAACCAAAGTAAATTGTAAATTAAGCAAATATTCCCGCCGTTTGAGAACGCTTCATTTAAGGCATCCAGCTGTACTCTGCTTTCATTGTATGAATTGATTTTGCATCTGATGAAGGGCAAAGCCAGCATGGTCCTTTTGGAAACTGTTAAAAAGGACGCCAGTATGATGTTTAGTAATTACATGGCATTTCTTCTTTTTGTGATGATTTATTCATAGCTTTATGAATATTGGTACGGAGCTGAGAGCCTAGCGGTGATGTCCAATTTTCCTGCTCACATATTTCTTTTTGCAAATGCAAACATGAGGAATACTGTACTTTCTTCAAATTGCTGGAAGTTCGGCAAATGGTCCATATGCATATCTATTGATCATACTAGACAATACAATAATATAACATAACAAAGTAAGTTGATGCTTACGTAATAAATCTGTTTAGTTTAAACAGCTTCTAAAACATAGCATCACAGCGAAGTAAGTACATTTCACAAGCTTTAAAGTTTCCAGTTGGGCGCCATCTTCGCGCAGCTTATCATTAGCAAAATAACGTTAAAAATAGGAAATGGGATGTCACACTTGGTACGAAGCTTGCTGATAGCTGGTTACTTATCCAGTTAATTAGCCATTAAAAGTTTTACCATCGTTCGCAGTTCCCGTGGCCTAATTGCTGCCGACACGACGCCGTCTAATAAATGTACGTCGGACTAATTTCCCTTAGCAATCAACTTACTCGTACATGCTGATTAATTGATGGGTAATTGAATATTGATCGTTTTGGTTCATTATGAAGTGTTTTAGGTTCATAGTTTTAATTGGAACCGGTAGGTGAGTGTGCAGTTTTGTTTGTTTCACGGAATGCTGATAGGTACATTTGTTTCTCTAAGCACAGGGTTGCTATTTTTCCAAAATATGGTAGGAAAACAAATCGTTAATTTTGTGCAGATAATAAAACATAGTGCGGTCTTATTAGCCGAAGCCGTGAGCTGGAAGGGTCAGCCGCTATGAAATATGGCGCGATGCAGACCGTGCGAGGAGACATTTCATTTATCTTCTATGATGTCCACAGATAATTTATAATATATTATGGTAGCCAAACAAAAAATGTTACCAACTTCATAAGAATTTATCAAGCTGCCATAATGGCGAGGATACGTTGTTATTTAGTAGACTGATGTCAACAAAAACACTGTTACATTGCAACAATATTTGAAACTACTTATTAATGTTTAATTACTTCTCAATATAGACATTCTAGCTATAAATACATTGCGAGTTATTGCAGAGGCTGTTAAAGATATTATTTAGTAACGTATCCCCGTCACGTTGCGCAGATGGCATATTTTATTATATTTGAAGAGCCGTATTTGCGATCGAGAGCTACCGGATATTACTAGCAGTCATAAAAGCGACGAATTAATCTGCTTACGTCTTTCATTTAGACATCATCAATACCACCACTTTTCACTTCAGCGGTAGAAAAATTATGAATTAGTTTGAATATGCAGGCCATTCATGTCATGGAGTTTTAAATATTAAAAAAATACGGATTAGCTAAATAATCATGCTTATGCTTATGCTATGCTAATACGTACTGTAAATATACATAAGAGATTTTATCTTCATTCTGCCAGCAACAAAAACAAGGCTCTAACTTAGGCTCATTTAAGTTAGTATACCTAACTATTCTTCTAACTTAGTTCTAGTAAGTAATTTTAACATTTAACCCGGCTAACAAGAGTTAGTGAAATACATTATTCTAACTATTCATAATAAAGATTTACTTTATCTAGCTTCAGGGAAGTGCAACAAAAAGCATGGTTACCATGAATTGTACTTAGCTGTGACAGCACGCTGAAATTATTCTTTTAGTAACAATAGGGTATTTTAGTCTAGGTGAGAAAAAAATTAAAAGTGTATTACAATGATTGTTTAGAGGAAAAGCAATCGGGAAATGTTAGTTTCACTTCGTAAGGTACATAAATATATTTTTTATTGCAGTTTAAAGTTTTTAGGTTTTTTTATCTGTCTTTGAACACTACGAAATGTCGCCGCCATGCTAATGACGTCATTACGGTAGTAAACAAAAGTGTCAGTGATTTTATAACCTCTAAATATTATCCACATTTCCCAAAGTATTGATTCTTGAAGTAGTTGACCTATCATTAAAGAGTATATTTCATTAGATAGGTAATGTTAATACAGTTACTTACATCAAAGTGATCTTCACAAAAGTATAAACGAGATTTATCTGATAACAGTCCGGGATCTCGTCTCGCAACTTTTAACCAAGTGTTTCCCATATTTATATCCACTGGTACTTGAATCCATAATTTGTCTGGTGTTTTTACACTAGTGTTCTCACATTCAGAAATAACACACCAACGATACGGAGCATAATTACTCATTATTAAAATTTTCAATACATATCAAAATATGTATTACTGACAGCTGTAGTTTGTCTACTAACGTAATGACGTCATGACCAAAAAACAATCATGGCGTCCGTTGTGTGCCGCGTTTTCGCGAAATACGCGCGAAATTTGAAATTATGATAAAACAATTAATTTATATTCGTACATAACGTGAGAAAAAAAAATATTTTTAATTTTTTAGAGATATATTAAGACTAAAGAATTTATTTAAGATATATTTCAAAAATGCGTGTAATACCCTATTAAGCTTGGCTTATGAAAACGAACGGCTTTGGAATTGCCGTAAAATTTGAAGTAATAACTATTTTAAAAACGTAAACATTTGATAGCATAAGTTACCGCGTTGCAATAAAATTCGGTTAAAGTATTTTTATTTTATTCGCAATCTAGATATTTGAATGATAAACTTCTTGAAATTACTTATATTTTAAAAACTTAATTTAATAAAAAATGTCACATTATGGAAATGATTTAATCGCCTTTGCTTAAAGCGTGGGCCAAGTTTTGAATAATCATGACGTGGTTAAGTGTTGAACGACGTATTTAATATAAGCTGTGGCCTGCCAAAGGAAAATGAATATTAGTTCGTATAGGCTTTACTATACAGTTTGCTAAGCAGATGTTAAATTGCGAATTTCCATGTGGAATTCTGTTTAGCATCGTATCCGAAACGTTGAACACGTAAATGCTCTTTCGAGTAGTTGTAAAAAGATAATCTCCATTGCGTTAATCGCATCTTGGATAACCTAAACTTTACAAGGTAATTGTCTAAGCTAGTATTAAAAGATAACATACAACATGACATTGAACGTATGTCTGGTATTACGAACTTGAGCTCATTATTCGCAAGTGGCGCCTCCTCAATTAAAATTCAATGCAGCTTCGCACTCAACAATGGTCACTTTCCAATAGGCGGGAACCGCAGAGGATTGTCCAAACTCAGAGCAACTTTTATAATTTGCGGTCGAAGCACTACTTTTAGTTTAGGCTCGCTAGATGGCAAGTGTCCGCAGTTCTCATTAAACGCCACAACAACATGGCAACGCTGTTAAAGTTAAATTAGAAAATGAAACATAGTTAACGCTATAAAAAGAACCTAGGAGTTTCATTTTGGGAGCTCGCGTCAGAAGCATAAGTTTTGTCCATAACTATTTTAATATATATTTTGTTGGCATCATAGTTGGATGTTTTTTGGGATGTTGGCGAAACATGTAGATATCGTTATCGCTTCTGATTAAAGCATAGAGGTACTTTGCATGCATTAAAACCATTTTGTATATTTTATTTCAGTTTCCAAGTTCTTGGCCGAGTATTTTGATTTGGTAAAATTAATAGCATAATATTATGTAGATACATATAATGTGCTACAGTGCAAAATTGTGCTGAGGAACTTTTAATTAGATAGTGATACTGTGACGAAAATATTTTTATTCATAGCTTAAGAGAACTACTAGCGCCATCCAGTGACGTCATATACAAGCTTTTACTCAACCGAATGACCTAACTTAGCTTTGGCAAGCTTCCAATATTACACCACCTTTCCGCCCTTATTCATTCACAATGTTCGCGTATAGATGGCGCTGTGAAAGGTTTTAACGTAAAAAGGTCGTATTACTTTTTCTTTATCTATCAGTGATGGTACCTAATTCTCTTATATTAATATCGAAAATGTGTACTGTCCCACTGCTGGGCAAAAGCCTCCCCAATCTATTTCCATACATGTTTTTTTCTAGAAATAGATACTTCCAGTTCTGGCTGAAGTTTTGATGAACAAAAATATTCTTACTGTTGTTTATCCTGTGTCCAATAAGATAATAGAATATGACTAAGGTTAGCAGGTTTCTACAAGAGATCTTGTGGTTATTTGTAAGCAATAATGACGACTTCATTCATTTATTTTATGTCATGTCTTCATCAAGCTGTGTCTTGTGCAATTAATATAAATGGGCTTGTAATTAAATAAAATTATAGATACTTACCGCTGAAATTACCATAATAACTATAACTATGAACGATTATCGTAGTTGGTCTTCACAATGATTATAATTATTTTACTCAAACTTAAGTCATTCAAAGGAACTATAAGTTCTTGACTCAATGAAGTAATTCACATCATACTCATCATTGTAGTATCAGTATTTTTTGGACATCATTCTGCTATAGACAGAATCACAATATTTCGTTCTCTGATATCCAGCAAGATTGCTAGAAGTGAAATCTTTTTTTTTTTTTTTTTTTAACGACGTAAAAAATCATCAAATGACTCCTCCCGCTGTGGGTTAGCAGCGGTGAGGGAGTGTCAGACTCTTACTGACTAAAAGCCGTCGTGTTCCGTCGTAGGCCTTATGTGCTAGGGCCGCGGTACCTCTTTCGAACAACCCGCAGCCCCGGCAGGCCTTGGCCCTGCTGGGCCCCTCTGGGGTTGCTGACATCTCTTTGAGGAGCGCGTGGAACAACGCGCGCCGCCGACACGGGTCTGTTGTCTAAAAACAGACATGAGCGATGAGCCACCCGAACTCACCGCCCACAGACCCACGCCTACGGTGGCCGGGAGTCGTCTCGCGACACCCGGCGCCCGTGGTGTCTACCTGCTCCAGCGCGGCGGCCGGGATGAGAGGTGCGAACTCTCTGACGTTCCGCCGCCTCCTTCTCGAGCATGACTGCTTCGCAGAAGGAGGCGACGGCATCCCATTCCCTTTCGCCCCGGACCATGGCTTGAACCAGGGCCGGACGCGAGAGGTCGCCGCCGCCCACAGCCTCGACGAGGACCCGGCGGTGCCCTTCCCACGCAGGGCACTCCTGGACTGTGTGGTCCACCGTGTCCTCGGGGCTATCCGCACAGTGGTGACACCCGGGCGCCTCCTCACGACCGATTCGATGCAGATACCTCCCGAAACAACCGTGTCCGGTGAGGATCTGCGTCATGCGGTACGTGAGGGCGCCGTGACTCCTCCCGAGCCACTCCTCAAAGAGGGGACTTACCGCCACTATGGTGGCGTGCCCTGCACTGGGTTGCGACAGTCGCTCCCTCCAGGCCACCATGACATCCCGCCGGAGCTCTGCCCGCTGCGCGACAACTTGTCGCGGCAACGGGGTTTCCCCCCGGCGCAGAGCCTCCTCGCGCCAGTCGTACAGGCGCAAGAAGACTCCCGCCTCCAGATCCCACGGTGGTAGTCCGGCTAGTAGGCCAGCTGCTTCGCGGGAGATCGTGCGGTACCCCCGGATTAGCCTAATGGCTATCACCCTTTGGGGCACGTTCAGGTAGTGTACAGCTCGCGGCCGTACCGAACGTGCCCATACCGGGGCCCCGTAAAGGGCCATGGACCGCAAGACTCCCGCGTAGAGTTTACGGCAGGGGGCGTTTGGGCCTCCCAGGTTGGGCAGGAGCCGCTTGAAGGCAGCACCTGTCCTCTCCAGTTTGGGGCCCAAACGTCGGAAATGTTCGACGAAGTTCCACCGGCCGTCGAGGACGAGTCCTAGGTACTTCATCGCCCCTTCGACGCCGATGGTAACCCCTCCCACCGTAATTTGGGAACCTGAAGGTGGCGCGTTCCGAAGCCCATGAAAGCACATGGCCTCGGACTTGTGCAATGCCACCTCCAGTCCCAGCAGCTGGATCCTCTCAACGACTATCGCAACCCCGCGCGCCATTATGTCGGCTGCCTCCTGGTGCGACCTCCCTTGTGCCAGTACCAGCGTGTCGTCAGCGTAGCAAACCACGCTGACGCCGCTAGGGAGGTCGGCGCGCAGCACCCAGTCGTAGCCGATGTTCCACAAGAGTGGCCCCAGTACCGACCCCTGCGGAACACCGCACGACATCTCTCGCCGGTTCCATTCCCCATTGTGACCGGGGTAAATGATGGACCTATCCGACAGATAGGCCTCGACCACGCGACGAAGGTAGGTCGGCACCCGGTGGTACCGGAGTGCCTCCCTAATGCAACTCCAGGGAAGGGTGTTGAAGGCATTGGCGATGTCAAGAGACACCGCCAAGACGACCCCCCCCCGGGACACAGCATCCCCCGTCGTGAGAGATCTCACGCGCATGATGGCGTCCACCGTTGAGCGCCCCCTGCGGAAACCGAACTGGTTGTCCGCGAGGTCCGGCCCCATCCCCCCAAGGTGCGCAACGAGGCGGTGTGCAACAACTCGCTCGAAGAGCTTGCCCACCTCGTCGAGCAACACGATGGGCCGGTATGCGGACGGAGAGTCCGCAGGGCGCCCCGGCTTCCGAATGAGGACCAGTTTCCCTGTTTTCCAACGAAGTGGGAACTGGCCCCTCTCCATACATGCGCTGAGAAGCCCCCTAAGTCGAGGCCCGAGAGCCTCAAGGGCCAGAACCCAGGCCTTGCCAGGCACGCCGTCAGGCCCTGGGGCGGTATTTTTGGCTTTCAGCCTGGTTACCGCCACTCTCAGGTCCACCCCAGTCACCTCGGGGACATCGTCGTCGTCGGATGTGTGGTCCACAGTCGACACCGCGGGTTGCAGAACCATGGGCGGGGGAGAGTGTTCCCCGCGCGAAGGGAACAGAGCGCTCACCACCTCCTCCACCAGTTGAGGCCGAAGACTCTGGGTCAGCGGGGGGGCCCATGGGCGGAGCTTACCCCGCACCATTTTGTAAGGGCGCCCCCACGGATCTCTGTCCAGAGTCCCCAGCAGCTCTGTATTAGCCACGTCCTTGGCCTGGATGATGGCCAATTGGAGGGCGGTCTTCGCAGCTCTGTATCCCTCGTACAGTTCCGCTTCCCTGGCCTCTGCATCCGGAGGGCGGATGCGCAGCCTGCGGTGTCTGGTGTACAGGTGTCTCGCAGCGACGCACGCCTCACGAAGGGCCGCAATCTCGCTGGACCACCAGTACACCTGGCGTCGGGCGCGTCCTGGCAGGACTCGGGGCATGGCCATGTCACAGATCTCGGACATGGTCTCCCGGAACCACTCCGCCTCGTCGTTGATGTCGGCGGGCCTGTCCGGTGATGACACCCAAGCCCGCACGACTGAGGCTTCCAGGAGAAGCTCCCGGTCAAGGTGTTTTAGCGCCCAACGTGGACCACTCGGGGTCTGCAGGACCGGCGCGTTTGGATTTTGGGCGGAGACGTCAAACCGGATATACCGGTGATCGGAATAGGTCTCCACCCCCTCCTCGACGTGCCAGTCTAAGACACGCGGTAGCAGAGCGGGGCTGGCGAACGAGATGTCCACTACCGAGTCGCCCTGCATCCGTACACACGTGGGGACAGAACCCCGATTGAGGACGACCAGGCCTGATTCCAGCGCCCAGTCCTCCACCATCCTTCCCCGCGCGTCCGTGTGTCGGGAACCCCAGGCCAAGTTCTTGGCATTGAAGTCCCCTAACACTAGCACAGGGAGGGTGTAGCTTCCGACGACGACAGACAACTCCAGGAGGGAGTTGTGGAACTCGGCGAGAGTTCGGTTCGGGGAGAAGTATACCCCCACAACAACTATCTCCCCGAACCGTGCTGCGACGCAACCCCTTCCACTCTTCACCCCTTCGAGGGAAGGAGTACCAGCGGCGGCCGACGATATGATGGTCACCGAGCCGCTAAGGTCCTTGACCCAGTCATCCCTGGGAAGGACAAAGTACGGCTCCGCGACCACGGCGATGTTGATCGACCACTGCGCCATGCTTTGGAGCAACAGGTCCTGGGCACGGGCGCAGTGGTTGATGTTCGCCTGGAGGAAGTGTAGTGGTGCCGTTTTAGAATTCCATCACGTCTTCCTCCTCTTCAGGCCCAGAAGCGGGCACCGCGGCAGCAGCAGCAGCGGCGACTTCGCCGGCAGCGACGGCATCATTGGAGGTGGCGGCGGCCGCGGGAGCTGCGGCTGTGGCGACGACGGACGGCCGACCCTTGCCCCTGGTCTTGACGGGTGGGGTACAGGTCTTGCACCCCGCCCGGTGTTCGGCTGGCCTTCCAGCAGCCGCACATGCAGTGCAGTGCGGCGTGGCGCTGCAAGACACGGCCTTGTGGCCGGGCTGACCGCAGCGGAAGCAGAGGGCGCTGCGGTCGACCTCCGAGGTGCAACGAACTCCCACATGGTGCCCAACGTGGCATCGGAAGCACCTCAGTGGTCTGGGGTCAAGCAGCTTGACCTGCGCCGACACCCAGCCAACCAACAATCTTCGGCCGTCGACGATTGTCTTGGCTGCCGTCACGGGGCAGCTCACCGTAACGGTGCTCGTGCCCCTGAAGTCGGGACGTAAGGTGCCCGCCTTGACTTCATCGGCGGAGCACCCACCCGTTCTAGCGACGGCGGCCACCACCTCCTCCGTAGTGACCGAGTCGTCCAGGCCCATGATGCGCAGATCCGCGCACTTGTAGGGCCTGGAGACTCGGGCATCGTCCGCACTTATGGACGCTCTGAGCCTCTCGGCTAGAGCGTCTGCGGTGGGCCCGCTGGCCGCTCCCGGGACCTCCAGCATTCGGGCGCCCGTTGCGGTCACCCTGAGCCGAAGGCCCTCGGTGATACCCAGCTCAGCTAGGTCCACCGCCTCCTTTGCCTTAGCGAGCACGTCGCGGTACGATACGCCCCTCTTAACCGCGTCCGGCTGTAGTGTGAGCACCACAGCCGCGGTCTTAGGGGCGCGTAGTTGAGCCGCGACGGCTCGCTCCTTGCGGCGCTGCCTTTGGGCTTTCTTTCTGGCCGCCTTCCCTCTCTTCTTCTTCTCCCCCACCACCTGCCACTCGGATTGAGTGGGAGAAGTAGTCGCTGACGGAGTCGGCTTTGGGGGGCGTCTCGCCACTGGTGATGACGACGGGACCGGTGCTGGGGGTGGCACCGGGGTCCTCTGCGCCCGGACCGCCGTCGCAGCCTTTGGCTTCGGCTGGGCGGCTGCCCTCCTGGGCGGTCCGATCGGCGCCGCGACGGGGGGTTCGCTCGGTGCCGATGCTGCCGCAGTCGCATAAGAGGCCCTTTGGGCTGCTTGGGGCTTTGGCGCCGCGAGGGGAGGGCGCAGGACTCTGCCCTCCAGGACGGAGAAGCGAGCCTGGAAGGCCGCCATCTCCCGCCGAACCAGGGCCAGAACCTGGCTCTCCCCTGGAGAGGACTGCGGTTGCCGCGAGGTGGCCCCGCTTCGCTCCGCTTCCTGCTCGCGCATCCTTTCTATCTCCGCCCGGAGACATCTATTCTCCTCTACGAGAGACCCCAAGTTGGCCGTGAGGCGAGCTACCTGCTCCTGCAACTTGGCCAGCTCGCTCTTGGGAGCCAGGCCAAAATTGCTCACCGCTGCAGCGGTGATGGAGGCGGTAGCGGCCTCAATCGCGCTATTGCGATTGGCCTTCTTTCTCTTAAGGGTCACCTCTCTGAAGGCGGACTCCACTGTCTTCGCGAAGTCCGCCCTCCTCTCCCGGTCAGAGCCGAAGGCCGATGCGTCCTCCTCAGAGGAGCTCTGGTGGTCTCCTTCGTTGCCCCTGTCGCGAACGAGCCTCCTATCGGCCTTTTTGGCCGAAGCTCCGCGACCACCGGAGGAAGACCCCAGGTCGTCCGCCTTCCTCTTGAGGAAGGCCTCGACTCTGTGGTCCTTCTTGCTGCGGGGGACCGTGAAGTCTCCCGCAGTTTCCTCACTGGATACGGACTCGCAGTCCGAGTCCGCATCCCACTCCCTATCGTCTTTTTTGTTTGGGTTTTTTTTAATATTACTATCCATATACGTCCCACGAGCATGAGAACAAGTTCCTGTCCACCCCGGCAGTGGCCTCATACCGGGGCAAGCCTACATACTGTTGGGGGCGGCTGGCCCCAACAGGTGGGAGCGCTAACGACCGTGTCCCCCACGGCCATTCATCCCCTCGCCGCGCTCCCGAAACTTGGGATTAGGTGGTTTTTTATCTAAGAGGTGTCCTTCCTCTGGGCCGGGCGGTTAAGCCAAGCCCTCGGCGGCGGCATTAGACATGCCTCCGTCTGCTGTCCAGCCATCCCGGCTCAGCAAACCCGCCAAAAGGTTTGCTCTTCGTTGAACGAGGAGCAAACGAGCGCCGCTTCAGTGCGCCTGCACCTCTGCGGGTATGGCCGCATCCTTGCCATGTCCACAAGCGTCGACTGGTCAGGAGCGGCCCCTCCCTGGGTCCCTCTTCGTCTGGCTTCTCCCCTGAACCTTTCCGGCATGAGTGACTCTACCGGCAGAGCTCCAGGATCCTAGAAGCACGCAAGCCCCACCACGACGACAACGTGGGGACACCCTCGGTGGGGAGAAGTGAAATCTTGGGTCTTTAATTTGTCTCTTTCACTTGTAAGTATTCTACAACAGTTTTGCTAATATATTATCAGCGAATCATAAATATGTAAAACATTCAGTTTGTTTCTTCAATCAAAGCAAGACTTTCCCCTTCCTATAAATAAGCTGCATATAAAAACTCTTATGCAACGAAAACTGCTTCGGTAGCAAAAACTCGTGCGTGCCCAAGTGACAAATTCTATTCTTAGATAAACGCGACACTATATCTGCATGAGAGTCACTCGTGTGACGGCCACTGGGCGTTAATCACCACGTCAATGATAGCAGGCAATTAACTACCAGTCGTCCATTCAATTGCTGATAATTATCAGTAGAACGAAGATCGGTGGCTGTGAGCTGACCCTCATCGCTTCTGCCGATAAAACACGTTGAATCGCCACTTAAATAATGTGAAACGTTGTCGCTTTTGTAACATGAGACGGTTTGGATTTGGGATGACATCATTCATAATTTTACGGGCTCGTCATCATGTTGTTTCGATCTAGTTAATTAGGTGACGAAAATGGGACGTTCGTGCCACGAATCGAGCTAAGTAGCGTAAAATTGGGGATGCATAATTCCATTAACGGACTTTTGTTGTTAATTAAAACACAACTCAGTTATTTTTGTCTTAAGAGTCTTTCTCCTTTCTTTTGAAGATATTTTGGTTTAAAAAAACTGGCGACACTAAGGCCATACTAAAGTTAGAGATAAAAAACCCTGAGCAAGTTTATTAGATATTTATTTTGCAGCCTGTTATTGTTGTTCTTCAGACACATGACCTCCTTACGATGTCTCTGGTCTCACGCGATTTTAATCCACATGTAAGCAACTTCTATAAATTAGTCTCGTTTAATTAAGTCACATGATACCAAGGATAATCGGGAGCAGTTGTTTATTAACCTTGAGTCACACCTAATGAAGTGTAGCTGAACATGCAACAAGAAATACATCGAAGACATCGAAGGTTCCTGATGTCAATACGATGACAAGCTCAAATACATTATGGTTTCCGGAATGGGTTTTGTAAACGAGGATTTAAAATGAAAAGGTTATTCCTAAGCGTCTTTGTTACAGAAGTTCTTATCCAGATACTTTCTAAGTTCTGAAGTTAACTGCTGGTTTATAGGATACTTGCTGTGTGCTTCTAATGATGGGTATTTTGAATAGATCTGGTAGTAAGAAAAGTACAAGGCATTTACTCAAAAGATAAGTTTCCTTATCGATAGATTTTCCATTAAGTATGATATCCACAAACATTTGATATGGCCCATCATTGGTGTCCTTTTTAGCATCTAATAATTATTATTCAAGACAAATTGGTCTCGGCTCTCGGTCGCTCAAACGTCAGGCGGCTCGTAGACATCCATCGCACTTAAATGGTCAAGTGTGCGGTGCAACGTTCGCCTCGTAGCTGCTAATAAATAAATAGCGAGTGACGCAATTTATCAATCTTTTGTATTGAAACAGTTTCTACAAGTACCGCTTAATCAGAAACGAATGGGTTGCTGCAAATTGCCCTTATCAAAAACATGCAGTTTTTCGCGGTTTAACGACTAATAGACTATAAAACACTCGATAAATTTTTACTCGCTAAAAATCTTTTGTTATAAATTAAAACGAGATTTACTTTGATTTTCGTGTGAATGAAGTACCGTTAGCAACAATATGCGATTGTAACCGGATGACCACAAGATCACACTCAGTTTACTGTTACTTTTTTACACCGTTAAACAAAGATTTCGCACGCGCAGTGAAAAATATCGGTTTCAAACAACACAGCAGATATTTCTCATGGAAGCAATTTTTGCTGTATCTTTGTTCTGAGTTAAAAAAAGTATTAATCAAGCTGTGTGTATTTAAACATGGAGGAATCGAATTGGGCGTCGGATAACTTCAACAAATAGAGTTGCGTGTGAAGCAGGAAGCGAGTCGCTTCGCGCGTATCACTATGCGTTGCTAGCAGCTAGCTTGATACAAACGGGAGATATCAGATGCATCCTGCGAGGATCGCGGAAACAATGCTAAACAACTGAACTTAACGATACTTTTAAAGTTATTGTGACAGATTTTTTGCCAATTTTCTATTGCTATCATTCGCTATTCTCTCACATTACCCTTTGGCCCGTTTACCCTCCATTGTAAACGAAATATTAAATCCGCCCCAAATAATCAAAATCGCTTTAGCAGTCTCATCAGAAAATCTTTACAGAGAGCCAAACCGCCCTTTAAATATTATATTGGACTCCTTTCAAATGGGAATTAACCAACCGCTTTATGGGCATCTGGATATGGAATCGGGGATACCTAATCATAACAACTAATTTAATAGGATATTAAAGAAATTATATACCTACATATTGTGGCAGTATTCCATTAGCAAATATGTACATAGTATTAAAATTGGCGTAACGCGCCGCCGAAGCGCGGCAGTCACCGGTTACCAAGGTCGCTATCAAAGTATTTTATCGTTTTTGTTCAACAATTTATAAGTTACTACCTACTAGGTTAACGACTAACGACGTTCCTTAGTTTTGCATAATTGCAGTACATTAATAATAAAAACACATTTCAGGAGTGAGTAATGTGTTTCGGTTGATGAGCAATAGTTGAATTTGTAAACAGACTCATTTTGAAAGCCGCCACTAACCCAAATTAAACGCCTAACTAAAAGCTAATCAAATTAACCGTAAGTAATTAGATACATAGGTTTTATGCCTCGAGTACTATAATGTATACTCATGGGGGTTATTTAGTCAACAAACAGAATGCAATAGCCGACATGTGTGAAAGTATGTTTTTGCATGATGCAGTATTGAACCTAGTTGGGGATCTCCTGTAGGAAGTTGCTGATTTGTTTATGGTCCCATGTGGCTTAAGATTAAGAGAAGAGTCAGGGGAGAAAAAAGTCCCCCCCAAAATACTGAAGTTTTTTTGTACCACAACTTAATACCGTTCCACAATAATAAAAAAAATATTTAGTATAAAAAACAATAAGTAAAAGTATGACCATACAAACAGGTCCTTATCTGATTAACTTTTAAACAAACAACATAATATAATAACACAAACAAACATACATAAACAAATAAATAACATAATATCAATCATAACTCTGATGATTCAATAGATATGCTTTAATAAGTAAACTGATTCCATTAGGATTATTCATCCAAAATTGTTTAATAATAATTGTGTCATGTAGAAGCTATCAAGAACTGGCTTCTGTGGCCTTGCTATATAACATTACTATAGATAACAACGCAATATTGCTGCTGAACATTTTGAATTGCAACAGTTTGATTGAATCAGTACAACATTCATTTGAATAGTCATTAATTAGGAACACATATCTAATATTGGAATATGGGATTGTACAACATATTATGCATTAGTATGTGTAGGATTAAAGAAGGTATAGATGTTAATATTTATGTCTGGAAATACTTTTGTTTATTTGCCGAGGAAGTTGGATCTCTAACCTCACTAAGGAGTGACTTAAGTAATCATTAAATGTCTCTGAGTGGGGACGTAAGACTTAAATTTGACATCAGCACTCAGCTGGGCTGCGACAGTCCTAAAATGTTATGATAACTTTTTAATAGTACTTTCTAGAGTAGGCCTGTACTATATCATCATGAAATAAAACAGCTATAGGTATTTTCTACACATGGCAACGCTGTATTTGATATTGGTAAGCTAGTGGCCTCTTTGGCCTTGATCTTGTTGGAGGCCCATTGTCTTTTGTGCGACAGGCAAGTATCAGGTCTATTGGCATAATAACCAATGTTATTATTAAGGAATACATAAATACCATTATGTGAATGTCCTATTTGTTGCTAGAATATTATTACTTAGTTGCGGGTTTGTTGCAACTTTGTTTCAAATATTATGTGTAATTATGGCTTGGTAAAACTTGTACAAAAACTGTGTTTCTAAAGATATCAAACCAAGATTTTTTACATGACTTGGTCCAACGTGTTTCAATATCTGTATTTAGTAAGATAAAGAAAGAAATATGAATTGAGTTTCAATGTGAGGTTTGGCTAGTTTTTCCTCATTTACTTATCAATGTTAGTCTAGACATGACTCATAGTTTTTTAGTGCCTGGCATAGTTATAGTTCCTAGAATTGCCATAAATATGTTTGTTAGTTTTTTCTTTGACTAGCAAAGCTGAATGTAGTCCAAATATTGCCTCAAATATATTATTATTTTTGTTTCTATTTACAACATGATTTTCAATAGTTTCATTTATCGTAACAACTTGATGTGGTATACCCAACTCATTTTACATTGTTTTTGTTACCTGAACAGTGTTTATGTTATTGTTGAACCAAATAAATAAATAATTGCTTTATGAGTAACAGAGTTCTTCAGTTATTCATAAACAATCAATTTAAGAAGCAATCAACGAAAGCTATGTAAAAATTTCACCAACGTTAACTAAAATTAGATAGAATAGTGTAATTTTTAGGCATAATAATTAATAGATGCACTTCTTACCTTTTCAGTATTAATTTTAATTTAAACAATATTAGGGTTTGTTTATTGGTAGTGAAGGTTATTTAGCACTTGTTATATGTATGCTGTGATACAAAATTTTAAGTATCATTTAAAGTTCTCTTCAAATCATATCTTCTACCAGCCCTGTCCAAAATTTTATTAGGGGTTGGCTTCAAAACATGTCTAACCTATAATATTTAGGCATTTAATAGATCATTAACACCCATTCTGACAAAGTTAATATTAATTCAGTACCAACTGACATTGTTATGGTGTAAAAGCTATATTATTCATTTATGTACAATGCTGGGATAAAGACCCAAGAAATTCCTTGTAATCTTGCTTGGTATTAAGACTTTAAATGTTGATAATCATTTTTTTTTTTTTTTTTTTTTTTTTTTTTTGCCCATAGGGCAGGCTAAAGTCTTTCGACCATACTGCCTAGTCTTTCGTAGGTATTTATTTCTTTCGTAATATTTTTTAAAAATTTTGTCATACGTGTTTAATTCATGTCAAATCAATAATTTTTTGTCAAGTCATTGTCTTCTTTTATTATCCAGGTATTTTTTCCTAATCCAGCCGTTAAAGGCATAATTTCATGTCAAGTCATATCAATTTTTTTTTTTTTTTTTTTTTAAAGACAGTGTCAACGTATTTTTTACGTCAAGTTGATGTTATTTAAAGGTTTCACCTTTTTCCCCTATTCATATGCTATTATTTATTTATATACACCATATATTAGACAAATATAATAGAATATTTTAAAAAACTATATATAAATTATATATACAAAGGTAATGCTAACTTTTATGAACATTTAAATGTCATTAACTGTTTCCAATATGAATCTGTACAAATATATATAAGTTGAAGCATTCATAAGCAACTCCTGTAAGCTAAGCGGGACCATTTCAGGATTTTTGTAAATTTTTAGAAGCTCATCCGACAACACAAGGCGCTGAATGTTGAAAGACGAACACTCAAAAAAGATGTGATGTAGTGTTTGAACCTTTTGCAATTGACAATAATCACAATATGCTGAGCTGACCATTTTGAGACGATGAAGGTGATAATTTAATCTGCAATGACCAAAACGCATACGACAAATAATTGAATAAAATTTCCTATTTAAAAAAATGTTATTTTTACAGAACCAAGGTACAGTATTAACTTGGACATCGAGAGTATTAAACCATGAACCCACATTTTCATTGTGCACACAATTATATGAATGTCTCCCCCACGCTTCACACATGCGTTGCCTTAAGAGACTAACTACATCTGTGTAAGGTATGGAAACACTTTTATCGCTGCTGGGAATTGAATCCTCTAGTTCGACAATTTTTTTGGCAAGATAGTCTGCTTTTTCATTTCCTTTAACGCCAATATGAGATGGTACCCATACAAATTGAACTTCAATATTTGACTCAGTCAATTGTACCCACATTTCCTTAATCAGATGAATAATGTAGTTAGTGTTAGCATGGAATTTATTATTTGCTATATTTTGTAGGACACTCATGCTATCACTTATTATGACCCATTTACTAGACTCTAAATTGGATTTTTTTATATGTTTCAGTGCACTCAAGATTGCAGCTTCAGCTTCAGCTGTAAAAATACTGGCATTTTTGTCAATTTTCATGCCTATACCGATAATGTTGATAATCATGTCGATATTTGACATAATATGAATTTATCCCTGTAAGATCAAGAATTTTAACTACTTCAAGTTAGAATTCCAAGTTTAATAAGCTTGTCAGAACTGAAAAGACTACATTATTGTAGGTATAAAATAATTGTAGAAATATATTATCCAAACTTACCGGTGGTTAAAATCAAATCCACGAACTTGTTTCCTCGTAATTAGAATAAACGTACACAGACACTTAAATCTCCACACCTACACGAGTAGATTGTAAAATAGAAAGAAACCGAAGACGGACTAAACACCCCGATTTAGAAATTGCGGAATTATTCAGGAACTCTCGAGTGTACACAATTCATTTTGTATTGCACCAATTAACACTTGTTTTTGTTTAGTGGTAAGATCGTTATTCACTTATTTAACTTTCAAAAATGTCCATTTTACAAATAAAAATAAAAATCACGTCAGTACATCGAAAACAACAAAAATAGGTTTTGACATTTGACACAGAGATCCTACCGCAGAAATAGAGAACGAAATCTTTGGTAAAATGAAAGTTTTTTTTTTTATTTATGTTTTACCAAAAATCAAACACGATTTTTTCTTAATATGAACACTGTCGCCACTATTATTTACAAAAATACAAACAAAATCTATTTAGAAAATAACCAAGCGCCCACTACGAGCACGCGAGTGCAATCGTTTATTTATTGCGTAGAGTGTGCGACCGGCGAACGAACGATAGATAAAGCCGCGCGAAGCTGCCAGATGACCTGCTGCTACTGTCTGAGAGCATAATGTTATGAAAAACAATACGGATTGTTAATAAGCTATTACATCAATCTTTCAACAAAATAACACGACGAATCATTTCAATTATTTGTTGTTATTATTAGATAAGTAAGTACGATAAGGATATGGTAAATGTAGGTACTTAAAGGAGAATGTTTTTAAGCCAAAATTAATTTGACGGTGTCAATTTTAAAACTTGGATTATGTACAGTAGTTATATTTTCAAATCGGTGGCTGCTTAATTAAACCTATTTATCTATAAAAATATAGCAGTTCTTGGGAATTCTAAGTGCAAATATTCAAATACAATATTTCTATCTCCTAATCTTCAGAATTTGTGAAGTGATTGTTGGTCTGAATGTTTAAAAACAAATTGTGTTAATATTTTTAGATAAAACGCCTCTACGCTTGCCTCCATTCATAGCCATGACCTTCTTGGCTTATTTGAAGTGATGTGGCTCTTTGGTGAACTAACGCAATCCGCCATCTTGAAATGTCCTGTTTGGGGAGGCCAGGCCAAAAAATATTATCTACCACATAAAATATAAAATGTTTTGTATATGTAAACGACTTGAGAGCAGTCAAAAATTAAATTATTAGCTTATAATACACAGCTGTATGTAATGTTAAATTAACTGATAAATCGAGATGTGGCTTGTGAATTCGCTCATGTGTCAGCCACAGTCTTTGTAGCGATTGTAAAAAAAATACTAGTCGATGTGGATTTTTTCGCAAAACCTACTTATCTCAAATTATTGTTTGTAACCTTGCGAGGAGGCGGAAACTGTTGTTAGTTATTTGCTTATTACTTGAACTAATGGACCAATGATATGATGGGTTGGAAAAGATAATGACAAATGCTATTGTAAATATATTGATTTTAATATTCTGTAATAAACAATATAAACTCAATACAAAATAACAATCAATATAAAATAACAATCAATATAAATTCATAACAATCAAATAATAAAGGCACCTTCATAATAAAATAATTAACATTTGGTTCCAAACACGGGAAGGCAAGGATGTAATCACACTCTCAACTGTACATCGTAAGGGAGATCCCGAACACAGTTATAAAACTTCAGAAAATCAAAATGAGTTAAAGTTTTCACACAAACGAGCAAAGTTCCATTGGCTTTACGTTGAGTTTCTTTGCCAGCGCGGCGCTGGTCTCTATCTGCTGTTTGAGATACGAGACCGAACCTGTAGAATCTGCTAAAGCCGCTGCTTGCTTTTCCTTATCTCCTGGAGCCAGCACTGGCAGGTTGGGATCCGTCTGAAAAGACAAAGGAATAATCAGCAAAAGAAAAAGGAACAAACACACAGGAGATCGAAGAATATGAAAACGTTTTTGGAAGATAACTGTTGGTACCTAAAATAAACAAAACTCCGCCTAGTTTTGCTTGAAATTTTCCTGGGGGGGGGGGGGGGGGGGAGGGAGGTGAGGTTAAGGAGATCGGGGAGACAGAAAACGTCTAGAGGTTAAAATGTTTTTCAGCTACATAGACATTCTTGAATGTATCAGACATGTGCTACTGACATACAACTTACTTGTTAATAAGTTAGTGTCAGTAGTGGGTACCGTACGAGAGGAAGAAGCATAGAGATTTCATAGGTTTGTGGAAGACTTTTTCAGCAGGATGCAAGCCTTCTCTAATATCATCAAACGCGCGTTACTCCGGTGGGAGAGATGATTACTCCGATAAAAGGGACGTCTGAATTGACCCGAAGAAAGTGTCGAGAAGGCAGAACAAACGAAATTACTTCATACAGGACTACACGAGACCGAACTACATAAAAATAAGCTCACAGGTTCTAACTGCCGCCAATGTTGTATGCAGTCAGCGAGACGGTCTCCGAAGCCTGGGGCGAAGCAGTCAGGGTTGACAGCCACGAAGCAGTGGCCCAGGTTGGCTGGTTCACCGTCGGCACCGTGGGACCACGACCGCACATGGTGGCCGTAATTTGCACCTGTCAATTGAGAATGGAGGTTTTCATTATGTTTGCAAGTAGTTTAGTTGTTCCTTATTTTTGTTCCACTAAATGTTAAGACAAATGCACGGTGCACTTTCCAGACCTGGACATACCATTAAGTATCATCTTGCTTTGTCAACTAGATATGGAGCTAATTGTTACAATGTTAGGGCTAACCTGCTAATACTCCACAGAATAGCTCAACCATAGCGGCTAGTCCAAATCCTTTGTAACCTGATGTCATTTCACCACCGCCAAGAGGCATTAGACATGCTGTTTTGAAGCCCTGGAAAACAAAAGCGGAATAGTTAGGTACCTAACACCATTTTTATTGGATCAAAAAATCTGTAAGTATCAGTCCATCAATAACTTACCAGTTCAGGGTCTGTAGTTTCTTTGCCGTCAGGTCCCTGTGCCCAGCCACTCGGTAACGGCTCGCCTTTTCGACGCTGCATCTCGATCTAGAATATTTTATTCGATTAAAAAAAGTCATTGCTGCATTACAACATTTACGACAGTTATAATGTAGGTATCTTAAAGTAATCATAAAAGTAGTTATTTTTCTTTATCTATATCCAAGAAAAAGTAAACCTAGAACGGGATTAAAATATTCCCAAAATACTTTTGTGTATTGTTATAACCTTTTCTCTGTTTACCTTTCCAACAGCAACTGCTGTGGTAGCCATGTCGAGGTAGAAGGTCTCGCCTTCTGACGCATGCGCCACTACCGACAGAGGATTTGTCCCCAACGCCGACTGAAAACGGAGAAAATAAGGCTTGTTCGAATATCTATAAATTGTGACAGGTTCTCTAAAACTAATGGCTCAATTGGTGTAGAAGGAGGGTAATGAATGACTAGCGAATTTCGCATTTTTTCTTCACTTAGCAAGCGTCTCGGTTTGACTCGGGATGTTGAAAGTTACACTTCTTGAGGACCTAGCTAGAGGATCGACTATAGGTATCTATAACATTTTTTTACTAGAAGAAACTGACCTGTTTACTCCTCGTTAGTGCTAACAGAGGCGATGTGTTTGTAAAAGCCATGCCTATCATTCCTCTATCTGCTGCCTTTTGAGACCAAAAGCCGGCCATACCGTTGTGATTAGAACCTTAAACGAGTAAGATGAAGAGATGGTTAAGATACTGGTAGGTGAAACAAAGGTTGAACATTTAGGAAATTAGTTTTTCTGTCTGTTTGGTCACCTTTAACAGAGACCCACCCTACTCCGGTTTCTTCGGCCTTCTCTATGGCTATGTCCATAGCAAAGTGGCTGGCAGTCGCTCCAAGTACGTTTCTGGCGTCAACCCAGGCTGTCGACTGAGATTCTTGAAGCACCGTTGGCTCGTTGTTAGGCTCGCACGCACCACTCATGATGTCGTTGACGTATTTCTCTGCAAATTATTAAAATGTAGACGGTTTCTATGGGGCGAATTAAACATTTTAGGGGATCGTCGCGCAGAGACCAACATGAACAAAAGATGGCATAAAAGGGAGAAGCTCGTGCATGTATATCCTTCGGAAGTATATAACTTTAGGGCTCTGTTTTGGTAGGTGGTAACTGAACCATGGTATTCTAAAGGGTGCAAGAGCTATTTAGAGTCATACAAGTTTTACGAAAATAAGGCTGTAGTGTACTCACCTAACCTATTAAGTCCATGACTAGGATGACCGAATTTATCAGCCTGGATGAGTAGTTCGGCTTGCTGTTCAGCGGCCTTCGCGGCTGCTCCAGCCGCTTTTAGACAGTCTGTCATGAACCTGAGGGCTTCTGATGTTGCCACCCTAACCATGATTCCAGAAATTACTAGTATTGACGCATTTTTTATACAACAAGCCTTTCGCAGTCGGTCCTGAATTGAAGGTTTCTTATGATCTGAAGTAGAGGAGATCCTTTCTGAGGTGATATTGGTTATTGGTATTGAACAATGGACATTTAGGTATATTTTTAAGGATCACCACCAGTATTATATAGAATTTCGGTAATTCAGAGCTACAATATTTTTTGGCTGTCTATTATGATAGAATGAAAATAATGGTGTTCAGCAGTCATTGAATGGTATTGACAAGTAGTTGTCAAAATCGTTTATTCAAAACCAACAAAGTGCTAGGTATATCACAGAGTCTTTATGATGAAACTATTTGAAATGGAGTGTCCCCGACATCCCCGTACCTAGTCTTCTACCTAGAAGAGCTAAGAGCTTGTTCAACTAATAGGAATATACCTATTCAATGCTGTTTCATAATCTTCTTTCTCTAATAGTGATGGTATAAGCAATCTATTTTTATAATGCACTGTATTCTCTACAGTCCCGTTACTAGATAGGTGGTAAAGGTTTATTTAAAATGGTGATTGATTATTTGCTTACTATTCATCAATGATAGGTCGGAATAGAAAACTGCAAAACACAACCTTCTGTAAATACTTATTTAATATTCTGTATATAAAAAAATAATATGGCATTTTTCACAATTTTTCACTTATGTTTAACTTAGAAGGCACCTTGATATAATTAACATCTTTAACAGTTGGTTCCAAACTCGCGATGGCAACCGTACGTCAGCAGGGTGATACCGAACACGGATATTACTACCTACTCCTAAGACTATAGAAAAATTCCCCTCAAACTAATCGAGTGACACTTCCATTGGCTTAACGTTGAGTTTTTTTGCCAGTGCAGCACTGGACTCTATCTGCTGCTTGACATACGACACCGAGCCTGTAGTATCTGCTAAAGCCGCTGCTTTCTTTTCCTTGTCTCCCGGGGCCAGCACTGGCAGGTTGGGATCCGTCTGAAAAACAAAAAGGAATAATAAGCAAAAGAAAAAGGAACAATCACACAGGAGATCGAAGATTATGAAAACCTTTTTGCAAGGTAACTATGTTGGTCCTAGTATCTAAAATAAACAAAACTCCGCATAGCTTGCTTGTTTTTCCCTCTCAGCAGTGTCAGGTCGTGGAGCTCGGGCAGACAGAATACGTCTAGGGGTTCAAATGTTTTACACCGACATATACATTCTTGAATATATCAGACATGTGCTACTTACAAAGAATTTACTTGTAAATAAGTTAGTTTTAGAAGTGGGGATCGTCCAAGAGGAAGAAGCATAGAGATTTCATAGGTATGTAGAAGACTTCTGCAGTAAGATGCAAGCCTTCTCTAATACATGTAATCAGACGCGCGTTACTCCGGTGGGAGAGATGATTACTCCGGTAAAAGGGACGTCTGAATTGACCCGAAGAAAGTGTCGAGAAGGCAGAACAAACGAAATTACTTCATACAGGACTACACGAGACCGAACTACATAAAAATAAGCTCACAGGTTCTAACTGCCGCCAATGTTGTATGCAGTCAGCGAGACGGTCTCCGAAGCCTGGGGCGAAGCAGTCAGGGTTGACAGCCACGAAGCAGTGGCCCAGGTTGGCCGGTTCACCGTCGGCACCGTGGGACCACGACCGCACATGGTGGCCGTAATTTGCACCTGTCAATTGAGAATGGAGGTTTTCATTATGTTTGCAAGTAGTGTAGTTCTTCCTTATATTTGTTCCACTTGATGCTAAGACAAATGCACGGTGTACTTTCCAGATCTGGATATCATGTACTTACGTAAAAAAAAATAAGTAGGTATGTGTCAACATACTAGATATCGACCTCATTGTTGCAATGTTAGGGCTAACCTGCTAATACTCCACAGAATAGCTCAACCATAGCGGCTAGTCCAAATCCTTTGTAACCTGATGTCATTTCACCACCGCCAAGAGGCATTAGACATGCTGTTTTGAAGCCCTGGAAAACAAAAGCGGAATAGTTAGGTACCTAACACCATTTTTATTGGATCAAAAAATCTGTAAGTATCAGTCCATCAATAACTTACCAGTTCAGGGTCTGTAGTTTCTTTGCCGTCAGGTCCCTGTGCCCAGCCACTCGGTAACGGCTCGCCTTTTCGACGCTGCATCTCAATCTAGAAGATTTTATTCGATTAAAAAAAGTCATTGCTGCATTACAACATTTACGACAGTTATAATGTAGGTATCTTAAAGTAATCATAAAAGTAGTTATTTTTCTTTATCTATATCCAAGAAAAACTAAACCTAGAACGGGATTAAAATATTCCCAAAATACTTTTGTGTATTGTTATAACCTTTTCTCTGTTTACCTTTCCAACAGCAACTGCTGTGGTAGCCATGTCAAGGTAGAAGGTTTCGCCTTCTGACGCATGCGCCACTACTGACAGAGGATTTGTGCCCAACGCCGACTGAAAACGGAGAAAATAAGGATGGATCGAATGTCTATAAATTGTGACAGATTTTCTAAAAGCACTCAATGGCCTAGTTGGTGAGGAAGACGGGTAATGAATGACTAGCGAATTTCGCATTTCTTCACTTAACAAGCGTCTCGGTTCGACTAGAGATGTTGCAAGTTACATCACTTCTTGAGGACATAGGGATCAACTTTACCTATTTACCTGTAGCAGGTATTCTTTTTTGCTAGAAACTGACCTGTTTACTCCTCGTAAGTGCTAACAGAGGCGATGTGTTTGTAAAAGCCATGCCTATCATGCCTCTATCGGCTGCCTTTTGAGACCAAAAGCCTGCCATACCGTTGTGATTAGAACCTAAAACGAGAAAGATGAAGGGATGGTTAATTTACTAGAAGGGGAAACAAAAGTTGAAATGACTACTTTTCCATCTGTTTTGTTACCTTTAACAGAGACCCACCCAACTCCGGTTTCTTCGGCCTTCTCTATGGCTATGTCCATAGCAAAGTGGCTGGCAGTCGCTCCCAGTACATTTTTGGCGTCCACCCAGGCAGTCGACTGAGATTCTTGAAGCACCGTTGGCTCGTTGTTAGGCTCGCACGCACCACTCATGATGTCATTGACGTATTTCTCTGCAAATTATTAAAATGTAGACGGTTTCTATGGAACGAATTAAACATTCTAGGTGATCGTCGCGCAGAGATTAACATGAACAAAAGATGGCATAAAAGGGAGAAGCTCGTGCATATATAGGTACCCTTCGGAGGTATATAACTTTCGGGCTCTGTTTTGGTAGGTGGTAACTAAACCACGGTATTCTAAAGGGTGCAAGAGCTATTTAGAGTCATACAAGTTTTACGAAAATAAGGCTGTAGTGTACTCACCTAACCTATTAAGTCCGTGACTAGGATGACCGAATTTATCAGCCTGGATCAGTAGTTCGGCTTGCTGTTCAGCGGCCCTCGCGGCTGCTCCAGCCGCCTTCAGACAGTCTGTCATGAACCTGAGGGCTTCTGATGTTGCCACCCTAACCATGATTCCAGAAATTACTAGTATTAACGCATTTTTTATACAACAAGCCTTTTGCAGTTGGTCCTGAATTGAAGTTTTCTTATGATCTGAAGTATGGGAGATCCTTTCCGAGGTGATATTGGTTATTGGTATTGAACGCTGGACATTTAGGTATATTTTTGAGGATCACCACCAGTTTATACACTAGTTAGTAACAATTTCGGTAATTCAGAGATAGAGCTACAATATTTCTTGGCTGTCTATTATTATAGAATGAAAGTAATGATTTTCAGCAGACATTAAATGGTATTGACAAATAGTTGTCAAAATGATAGTGTAGCCTTTATGATGAAACTATTTGAAATGGAGTGTCCATAGTTTGCTAGTTTAGCGCTCACTTTGCGTAGTTTGTAGTGTTTAAGCTGATTATCATGCTCCCGTTCACTGGTATCTGGCCTCAGCAAGTCGAGACATCCCCGTAGTCTTCTAACTAGAAGAGCTACTGCTTGTTCAACTAATAGGATTTTGTTCAAAGCTGTTTCATATTCTTCTTTTTCTAATAGTGATTTTATAGGCACTGTCTTTTTATAACGCTCTGTATTCTCTGCAGCCCCGTTGCTAGATGGATGGTAAAGGTTTATTTAAAATGGTGATTGATTATTTGCTTACTATTCATCAATGATAGGTCGGAAATAGTTGGAATAGAAAACTGCAAAACACAACCTTCTGTAAATACTTATTTAATATTCTGTATATAAAAAAATAATATGGCGTTTTTCACAATTTTTCACTTATGTTTAACTTAGAAGGCACCTTGATATAATTAACATCTTTAACAGTTGGTTCCAAACGCGCGATGGCAACGTTACGTCAACAGGGTGATACCTAACACGGATATCACTACCTACTCCTAAAACTATACATAGAAAAATGTCCCTCAAATTAATCGAGTGACACTTCCATTGGCTTTACGTTGAGTTTCTTTGCCAGCGCGGCGCTGGAGTCTATCTGCTGCTTGACATAAGACACCGAGCCTGTAGTATCTGCTAAAGCCGCTGCTTTCTTTTCCTTATCTCCTGGAGCCAGCACTGGCAGGTTGGGATCCGTCTGAAAAGAAAAAGAAAAAATTAATAACTACACAGGGGATAGCAGATTATGCAAACCTTTTTGGGAGGAATATGCTTAACTGTTTGTAGGTACTGTAACGTAGTTAGAAACTCTTTCATTTGTAAGGTTTTATTCGTTAGATATTTTTGATACTGACCGGGCAATCATTTCAAATGTATTCGATTTGTTCCATAGAATAAGTTTTTTATATTGAAGTATGTCACTTCACCCCCGAGTCAGCGAATAAACGGAAAGTTAAAGTTATTATTGAATGTTTTAATTAAATATCCTGAAGATCCCCGGTTCCTAGCGCGCCACGCGCTACAGTACCTAAAAGAAGCAAAACTCTGGGTAACTTTGCTAGACAAGGGGTCCCCTCAGCAGTAAGGTTGAGCTCAGTGAGGAAGAAAACTTCAACAGACGTTAAAAGGTTGGTAGAGGACACCTACATGGACATCATTAAGCGAATCAGTTTGCTCCTAAATTCGTTTTAGAAGCAGGTGCCATCCGGGAGGAAAAATATTAGAGATTGCAAGCGTTCTCTTATATAATCTGACGCGCGTTTTTTCGGCGCGAGAGATGATGAGCGACCCTAACAAAGTGTAGAGAAGGTAGGACAAACTCGTATACACTGGGTAGGTTCATACTAGACCAAACATAAAAATAAGCTCACAG
Organism: Helicoverpa zea x Helicoverpa armigera; assembly: GCA_033682625.1. NCBI lineage: Eukaryota > Metazoa > Arthropoda > Insecta > Lepidoptera > Noctuidae > Helicoverpa > Helicoverpa zea x Helicoverpa armigera. The sequence goes on from JAWIIS010000011.1 coordinate 8,276,694, forward strand.
GTTCCAACTGCCGCCAATGTTGTATGCAGTCAGCAAGACGGTCTCCGAAACCTGGGGCGAAGCACTCAGGGTTGACAGCCACGAAGCAGTGGCCCAGGTTGGCCGGTCCACCGTCTCCACCGTGGGACCATGATCGCACATGGTGGCCGTATTTAGCACCTGTAAATGTGAAGAGAATGGAGGTTTACCTTATGTTTGCAAGTACATAGTTTAGCTGTTCCTTATTTTTGTTTGATCATACAGTTGTCAGATCTGGAAGTTCCATCAAATATATCAGCTATAATTAATACTTTATTCAGAGACGACTAGATAACAATGTCCTTGGTACAATGTTGATGTTGTACTGACCTGCCAATACTCCACAGAATAGCTCCACCATAGCGGCTAGTCCAAATCCTTTGTAACCTGATGTCAATTCACCACCGCCAAGAGGCATTAGACATGCTGTTTTGAAGCCCTGAAAATTAAAAGCGGATTATTTAGGTATCTGTAACTTCTCATGACAGTTTATTTATCTGCATCTAGGTATCAGTACATTAATAACTCACCAGTTCAGCATCTTTGGTTTCTTTGCCATCAGGTCCCTGCGCCCAACCGCTCGGTAACGGCTCGCCTTTCCGACGCTGCATCTCAATCTAAAAGTTTTTATTTGATTATGCCAAATGGTATAGTATAGGTACTTAGCTATTTTTTTTAGAACATCTATCAACAAGAAAAATAAATCCGAGAGCATTATTTATTTTTTAAACAGGAGCTTCAAATTGTTGGTTCAGGTTGCCCGGGTAACTGGATTGAAGAGATCAGATGTAGGAGACCGCCACGTGTAAATCTCTGGTTCACCGACTCAGTTGCATCCGGTAGACGGGAAGCGAACCCCAACTTAGGGAAAGAGCTTGGTATGACTTTATTTAAAAATACTCATAAAATACTTTAAAGATGATGAGTAAGAATGTGGATATATATGGATATAATAACCGTTGGGGTAAACGAGTTCTAGAGTGGAGACCACGACTCGGCAAACGTAGTGTAGGACGTCCTCAGGCACGGTGGAGTGATGACTTGCGCAAGGCGGCTGGCAGGAGCTGGATGCGAGCAGCCGAAAATCGATCTCAGTGGCGTGCATTTGGAGAGGCCTATGTCCAGCAGTGGACTGCTATAGGCTGATGATGATGATGATGATGATGAAGAATGTGGACGGATATAGTGGAAGAGGCAGACCAAAGAAACGAGGGATGGATTGTGTGAAAGTAGATATGGCAAGAAAGAATGTTACTTGTGAGATGACGGCAGATAGAAGAGTATGGAAGGAGAAAACATGCTGCTCCGATCCCAAATAAAATAGGGATAAGGGCAGGGGGATGATGAAAATACTTTCGTACTTCGTTACAATGTTTTGTCCGCTTACCTTTCCAACAGCAACTGCTGTGGTAGCCATGTCGAGGTAGAAGGATTCGCCCTGCGATGCTTGTGCCACTACCGACAGAGGATTTGTGCCCAACGCCGACTGAAAACGGAGAAAATAATGCTCGATAAATTAAAGGGCTAAAAAATATAAATTAAAGGGGTAAAGGCTAGCTAAATAAAGGGGAAATATTTTTGATAGGTTTTCTAAAGGCACTCAATGTCACAGTTGGTGTTGAAGGAGGTTAAAAATGACTAGCGCATTTCGCAATTTCTTTACTTAGCTGGCGAGACGGTTCCGGTCACATCATTTCTTGAGTGAGGATATAGTTTACTAGTAGGTAACTGACCTGTTTACTCCTCGTAGGTGCTAGCAAGGGTGATGTGTTTGTAAAAGCCATGCCTATCATGCCTTTATCGGCTGCTTTTTGAGACCAAAAGCCTGCCATACCGTTGTGATTAGAACCTGAAACGAATCGACGAATTGTTAAAATACTGGAAGGTTAAACAAAGGTTGAACATTTACGTTTTTTTTTCTGTTTTGTTACCTTTAACAGAGACCCACCCTACTCCGGTTTCTTGGGCCTTCTTGATAGCTATGTCCATAGCGAAGTGGCTGGCAGTTGCTCCCAGTACGTTGTTGGCATCCACCCATGCTGTCGATTGGGTCTCCTTCAGCACCGTCGGCTCGTTGTTAGGCTGGCACGCACCGCTTATGATGTCGTTTACGTACATCTCTGGAAATTATTGAACAAAGTTATAGAACTTTATAGAATTTTGGTGGATAGTCGCTAAGACAGGTGACATGAACCAAAGATGGCAAAAAGCGAAAAAAATCACGAATCACGTTCACCATTAAGTGAGGACACTTATTGTGACGGACGAGAAACGGTACACGGACACACTATTGGCCGGTTTTTTTTGGTAGATATCAGTTAAGCCTGAACTGTATGGGACCCAAAAATCTTTCTGGTTTGAAACCCAGTGGCAGGAGTGTAAATAGGTCCATTTACACTCTTGCCACTGGGTACAGGTCTGATCACACAGGTAAGGATTGAGCTTCTTCTCAAGTTTATTAAGACTGCATTGTACTCACCAAGCCTATTAAGGCCATGACTGGGATGACCGAACCTGTCAGCCTGGATGAGTAGCTCGGCTTGCTGTTCAGCGGCCCTCGCGGCTGCCCCAACTGCCTTCAGACAGTCTGTCATGAACCTCAGGGCTTCTGATGTTGCCACTTTACCCATAATTGCTGGAATTATATTGACGCATTTTTAGTATACCTAATGATCATGTTCCAATAGGTCATGAATCAAAGTTTTTTTTGCGATCTTAATAAGAATTCCGGAGATTGTTATCTTTACTAGCGAGAGACTTTTAAGTACACTTTTCAGGATTCACCAGTGCAATCACTAGTTGGTAACAGATTTGGTAATTTGGAGATATGTATCTTTTTTTAGCTTTATCAGCCACCATTAAGCCAAACAATATTGACAAAATCATTTCTTTTATCGGTTTGTTTGTATTAACAGATAAGTCGCGAATACAACAATCCATTCAGTTACGTCATATTATAAAACAATATTATTATAATCTGTTACAAGGATGTAAGAGTAGTACATAAGTAAATTATAGGTATGCGAGGGTATCGCAATTATGTAATCGTCTTCTAATTCTTCATTATTTTCTCTTCAGGTCAATCAAGCTAGAACACCTGGGGCAAGATTTTCCTAATTTGACTTAAGCAACATACGATTCACGTTCGACTGCGATCCAATCCCGACTCGATTACGATTGAAACGTATGTGGCATTCCGCTATTTTTTCTTTGAAATAAACGTTTTTATCCTTTTCTGTCATTCAATAATGAATCATTTTGTCTGCAAATGATTAACTATTGCAATATGTTGTAGAGCAAACTACCGTATAGACAGACCAAAATCACCAAAATAGCAGACCAATCGCAAACCAATCAAATGTCAATCGAATACGATTGGTCTTTTATTAGTAGCAGAATGCCCGATATGGTTAAAACTGCTATTACGATCATATTGCAATTCGATTTCTATTCGATTTTGATATTATTAACTTAAGAGAATCGGGTCCCTGGTGATTTAGGTGCCAATTTTGTATAAAAGATTATGTATGTTGGTCTTTAACGTATGCAGCCTGAAAATAAAGTTTTTTTTTTATTTTGATTCTCAGGAGACAAAGAAAATGAATGCTACAGGGTTGATGCCGAATGCTGATTTACGCTCATCAAACATATGTTTAACTCTAGCGAAAAGTTAACTTACTGTGTGACTTTGACTTCAGCGGAGAGTTAATTTACTATTTGTATCTCCTCATTTACAGGGACTAGTTAGTAATTAGAGCATTGTACGAGTTAATGTTATCGCTACTGTTACATACATACATAGTTAAAATGTTTAAAACGTTACGTAAAAATTTAACTCAGTGAATTTATTCAAACGAATGAGGATATGTTTTGTTAAAACCATAAAAATAATTATGGGTGTGACTGAAAAGAGGAAAACTAAATATTCAGCAAATCATACTTTGATGGAGTAACATCAAAATATGTATTGTATAATGTGAATAATAAACACTTAGATATTTGTCCGTAGTTTTTATACATTTATGATTCGTAGGTAAGCCTATAATGATTGATAAGAGGTTTATAAGATAAGTTTCAGAGGAAAACTTAATGAGGAAATTGTATCCGATTTCAAAAGTGCAATATTATTTATGAGTATATAAATGTACGGAGATAGGTACCTAATGACAGAGAAGAGGTTTGTAAGATAAGTTTCAGAGGAAAACTGAACGAGGAAAATTTTATCCGAATTCAAAAGTGCAATTTTATTTATGTGGATGTACTTTGTGTTTCGCAGAACTACTCAATCTAAATTGCATATAATGATCTCGCGCCGTATGACCGCTGCAAAATACGGTCATTGGTCCTCTATGACGACATTTTTTAAAATTCATTGGAGTTCCGAAGTTAAATTCAATTGTTTTTGACATCATCAATTTTGTGCGGCAAGTAAGTACCTAATATACATGTTTGCCTATATTTTTGGTAGGTACCAGATTTTTACAGTTTTCCTTCCTTTATATGTAAATGGCTAATTTATTAATAAGTTCATTGTATTCATCTGATTTTACGTCAAGGTTTTATATGGTTGTTTGCTATCCATACAATTTAGATTTGAATTCATATAGATTTTTAAGTAATTGTGATGGCGTTTAGCCATAATAAAACACTGCGTGCATTTTATTGCTGTTACTGCAGAAATAAGAATCATTATTACGTTATGGTTGACGTCAACCAAATTCAAGGTTCAAAGCATTAGTGGTACAGGCTGGGAAATCAATATGAAAGCCATTACATCCCATTAAATCACGCGATGCATAATGCATATGGTTTTTGTATGTTAATTCCATAGAGTACACAAAAATGACAGAATGGTTTTATAGGCAGGCTATTTATTGCTAAAGCAAGCATAATTCTGCAGACTGAGCTATTGTATTAAATAATTTACTTTTCACAGAAAAACAAACGCAAGACAGACATGTCGTTGACTCCAGAAACAAACGCAAAAAAGATTCTGTCAATATGATACGTATGCACTTTGAAATAAAGACTATGACGCGTAACTGAGTTGGTTACTTAAATAATCGTCTGCTAGCTGACGCCGAAGAACTCTGTGTTAACTGTTTTAATTCTTTAACAGCAACAAGAATTGGGTCCCTTGTTATGAAACGCGGCCAGTCTCAATCACCCAATATTATTATGACAACAGTGATGATAATATACCTTTATAGATACATGTACTGTGAAAGTAGTTGTATATCTAATATTTACAAACAAAACACGCCCTTATAACCTATTTGTCAATCGACAGAGTAAAATTATCATACTTACATAACTAAAGAGGCGCCTGTGTTCGAAATAAACCTGTTTTATGTATTGTTTTTGGTTTAATCGCGTTTTAAATCAAGTGTTACACACACAGATTATAAATATACGTGCGCTCGCGACGACACGGGCCGGTAAACTGATTTAAGAAGCCGGTTGTTAGGTTAGATAATGTTTGCAAAGAGAATTAGGTATTTATACTATTAATAAAATTGGCGTACGTTTATAAGTGCATGTATGGGGTATGATGTTCCAGGAAACCGTGGCTATATTTTTGTAAATATTATTGCTCATCTCTGAGTCTACTGTGGCCTGACCAAAGAGTTAATTGATTATTAAAACACAACTTTTTCGATTCACGATGATTCAGAACTTAAAAAATAATTTAATTTTTGTTAGCTTTCCTACTGCGTTTAGTTTGATGTGGACTTTTTGGTAAACTCTAGTCTTGTTTGAACATGATTTTAAATCATTGTTATCATTTTAAGTGTTGTTAGGTTTCCAAAATTTAACAGAGATGGTAATTTTACTACAATTTATCTCTTATATTAATGACTGAAATAGGTAACAAGTCAGGAACGGAAAAGCAGGGATGAAAGAAAAATTGTTGAAAGGAAAATATTCGTTTAGTTTCCTAAACTTACAAAAACTTCTAGAAAAATTGTGAAACTCTTATAGGTATTTTGTTTGATAACACAAGTAGATTCGTCCAATAAAATTAATAATTTTGTAAATTGCTGTTTTACACGTGAAATGTTAATTTCTTCATAGGTTCAAACGAAAATTATAAAGCTATAATTATAAATTATACCTAGCTAGAATTTGCTGTAAAATAACTACTTACTGACATTCATAAATACACCGAAACATTTGTTAAGTACTAAAAAAAGGTGCGGAGTTTACACTGAAACTGTAGTCAAAATGACCCTGTTCTTCGAGCTACGGCCATAGTTATGAAGTACGTAAATATAAATACGTGGTCATTCTAGTCAACGGATTATTTTCCTTATCTGTTCTATTTATTCTCTCCTGTAATGTGGTAAGCAATTAAGAAAATATTATGTAGGTAATGGTCTGGTGTTTTTGGTGACAGAGTACCTACCTATAAGTGGGTAAATTAATAGCAAAAGCTTTAGATGTATTATTTAAAATTTTTACCTAGGTAATAAATCTATTACCTACCTACTTCTAGTAGCTTAGTGTATTTATGGGACTGCGAGCAATAAAAAAAGTACTTCTAGTTTCTAGTATGTAAATTTGTTATTATTTTTCGGAACATTTTTAGAGGAAATATATGCGTACCTAATTCATCAACGCTAAAAATAAAAGTGGTAGGTACGATTAAAAGTCGAAGTATTGACGAATAGGTACATTTAAGATAAGTGAAGCAACTCAATTAATCTGATGATGATAAAATACAATGACTTAATCCAAAAAGACTTGCATGCTACTTGGCATGTAGACAGTCTTTGCTAGGATGAGTAAAGTTTAATATATTGACACTTTCTAAGCCAGGGTGAGCAGGGGACTGAGATTATTGCATTCGTAAAATCAAAACATGAAAGGACTAGGTTCCTATAATGCTGCAGTTGCAGATGTTGCTTGTACCTATGTGATTTTTTGCTATCACTACGTTTGAGGAAAATTTCATCTTATAGGTATATAGTTGTCGGCACGGATATTGAGCACTGACCTTCACCTGCGCAGAAGCGATTTATTAGTTAATTGCCTTATGTGTACAGTGCGCAAAGCGATCCCCACTCTTCCGCCGAGAGCTCAATATCCGTGCCGGTAACTTATACTACTAGCGATCCGCTCCGGCTTCGCACGGAATAACAGTATTTCCCGACTATTTAATGTATGTTATTATACATATAAACCTTCCCCTTTAATCACTCTATCTATAAAAAAACCGCATGAAAATCGGTTGCGTAGTTTTGAAGATTTAAGCGTACAAAGGGACATAGGGACAGAAAAAGCGACTTTGTTTTATACAATGTAGTGATTATTTCTTAAATTTTAATGACGTTTCAACTTTCTAGAAAAAAAAAATTGTACAACAAAGTCAACGTACTATAATTTTATGCTAATTATCTGTGTACGATCTTATTGTCACGTAGATTCATAGTTTCTCTAGTTACTAGTCACAGTATCGACATTCACCTTGACTGAGCACTGTCAAGGTTACATCTGTTTCTTTGATAACGGGATTCCTTCTTGATTCTACAGTACCAGCTGTTATTTAGTAAATAATTAAATATTGAACAATTGTACTTTGATTTAAAATTGGGATAGTCTAAAAATATTGGTGCTCATATATATTTTAATTGAATTATTAAACGATGCATAATTAACATTTTCATGATACTTCATTTTATAAGTAACCGATCCAATCTGCTTATTTATGTAGGTATATGTTTTTGTAATTTTTCACTATGTATGTAAATAATTTCATAGAGGCTCTTTAATTTTAAAAGATGTTTCAGCGAAATCGTAAACAAAATATGAAGTAGGTACAGATTAATCTACGTGATTTGTAAGTTAACATTGGTAAGTTGCTAAGCAGCTAACTGAAAAAATGTGTAGGTTTAGGTCCGGTTGGTCCGACATCTGGTTGGAAAAGGTAGATACTTATACTGGAAGAAAAGTCAAATTCAGGCTTTTTCCATTATGATAAAACAATGCGCAGTTGTGTGTATACCTACATAATTATGTTAATGATAAGTATGTGAGATAACTGTAACACGATGTGCTATGATTTGTTCCTAATTACGTTTTTATGTTTCGACTTTCGTTGAGAATTTCTATAAATGTATGATATGTAATAGGAGGAGATTTTAACCTTACGGACTGGGTCGTTGATTTTAGCCGAATGTGTTATTAACTGCTGAAAAGCGTAACTATTATAATGAGTGTATAATTATCACTGTTTTTACACAGATACCGTTTTGAGTAAACTATATTCAGATAACTGTCAGTTTATTGTTTGTACGTTTGTGTAGTGCTCGTCTTAATATCAGTTTTATTATTCAGTTATAACTTGTAAAAAGGTAAAATTAACAGCAAATACATTAACGGTTTATTAAAGTACCTCGTTATATTCATCATAATCAGCCTTTTTATAGTCCCACTGCTGGGCATAGGCCTCCTCTCATACTGAGAAGGATTGAGCCACGAAACTGCAATGCGATGCGATGCGAATTCTCATAGCGTCGCGTCGCATCGCAACGCAGTTTTGTGTAAGAGCCCTACCGAAGATTGCATTCTTTTGATTCCACAACTCTTGTTCTTATCAACAATACTTTTTACGTTGATTCATTTCCTTGTATTTCCCAAAAATGTCGAGGTCGATACACAATGCGTAGGTAACAGAAAACTTAATTATTTTATTTTCCAATCAATGTAAGCTTCCCGTACAAAGTTTTTTCCAATAATTTACCGGTCCAGTGCAGAAGATTTGTGTGATTTTTTGTTTATTTTCTTGACACAATATAAAACGGTGCGTTTTCCTATTCTATAGTTCAGTGGCTAGCGTCTTGTGTTGAAGAAATTTGATACCGTATCTACTATAAGTGTACAGGCTGTTGCTAAAACAAACCTGAAGTGAGTGTTTTTTCATGAATGTGAATCCATGATTACTGACGTATTATAGAAAGATATCAACAAATGTTGAAAACCTAATTTAAAGACTACGTTATTGATCATTATCAAAAATTTTACTATTTATATACCTAAATAGACCAGTTAAAAAAAAATAACTACCAAGTGAAAGTATTAAACCAAGATTTACATTATTTGCCACAAGAAGATTCCATTTGTCAGTTTGTTGTTTAGATGTTCATTTACGGTTAAGAATGATAAACATTAATGATAAAATGTTAATCTAAACAATAAAGCAATAACTAGATAGATTAAGTTATTATTTATTTTAGCGTTGTTACCTACCAAGGAAACGTTTTGGTGTTAAGTTCTCTCTTCGATATCCTTTTGGGGTAGTATTCACCCTGTATTTACTAGCACTTTCTATAAACCACATACAAACCTCAGTAGCAGCTCTACATTACTGGGAACTTTCTTTATTAGATATACCATCAGTATTGTTCAGTCTTAAACAGCATCAGCTTATAAACGTGCTCTTAATACTACTTCACATCTACTCATTTGCTCATCATATCATTATTATCTTCATTTATATTAGTTTCAAATAATACAGTTCTAGCCAGTTTTCCTGGCATACAATACATATGTCTAGATTACAATATATCCCAAATCAGTTGAATTTATCCAGTACATCAATTAGAGGTAGGTATTTTAACTGATTTTGGCTATGGACTTATGGTGTTCTATAACTTTTTTTTACACATGGTGACATAGACACAGCCATGCCCGAGGTAAAGTTGGAAGAGGTGCGCCGGTTCATGGAGGACAGCCTGAAGGCAGTGGGGGCTCCGGAGTCGGAGGCGAAGGCCCACGCTGACCTGCTGATGCACGCAGACACTGTGGGACATTACAGCCATGGCTTGAATCGACTTGGTGAGTACCAAACGTCCAAACCCAAAAGAAAGTACGGCAAATAACACTGAGAGTATTTGAGGAATTTCGTAAAACTTGTTTTGAAGTTTTTCATGGTTTAGAGGCAACAAATGTATCTCTTACAAAATAAATGCTCTAATAAAATAACGCAATGACTCTTCTGTTCATGAAATTTGCCATCATAAAATGTTTTATAACACGCAAAACCCCTTTCGAAAGTCTGTAAGCTTTGTAAAACGTGTGCAAAATAAATAATTTGTTTCACTACCTTATACCTAGTATATGAAGCTATACACAACTAATATTTCTCGACAGAATTCTACATAAATGACTGCCAATCCGGGGCGTGTGTGCCGACAGCCAAACCTGAAGTTCTAAAGGAGTCAGGAGCTACGGCCTGGGTAGACGGACATAATGCTCTCGGAGCTACAGTCGGCAACTTCTGCATGGATGTAGCTATCAGGAAAGCTAAAGAATGCGGCGTTGGATGGGTTTCTGCTAAACGTGAGTTTCTTACGATTCATTTTTATGCACTATTTTTAGAACATACGTTATTGAGATACATTATTTTAAGAACGATCATAAAACTTTGTTTGATCGGTAGCGGAACAACCCGGAGTAATCTTCTAGGGTGTTTCTAATCAAAGAATTGAATTAATACATTTAAAATTTAATTTAGCTAGGGTATATTTATTGTAAATCATAATGTTAAATACTCCTACCTACCTTGATTCTGAGGTACCTACCTATTGTAAATTGTCATCTTTTGTCATGACGTCCAGGAAGCAACCACTTCGGCATGGCTGGCTACTGGGCTCTGAAGGCTGAACGTGAGGGGCTAATAGGCATGGCATTCACCAACTCATCGCCTATCATGGTTCCTACTAGGTCGAAACAGGTAAGTTATTTCGCTACAAGTAAAGAGTTTCATCCTCCGAGCCTTTTCCCAATCATGTTGGGGTCGGCTTCCAGTCTAACCGGATTCAGCTGAGTACCAGTGCTTTACAAGAAGCGACTGCCTATCTGACCTCCTCAACCCAGTAACCCGGGCAACCCGATACCCCTTGGTTAGACTGGTGTCAGACTTACTGGCTTCTGACTACCCGTAACGACTGCCAAGGATGTTCAATGACAGCCGGGACCTACAGTTTAAGTAAAGAGTTTATATATCGTTTTTACCTGGTGTACCAAAAATTGATTTAACTATTCCAGACGTTAGAATTTTCAAATTTTGAAATAAGAGAACTTCAGCCTCACATTTATACCTACTATGGATAATGTATTCTTGATTAGCTAGCTAGCTTATATACCTACAATGTATTTTTATGAGTTCCAGTTCCTGGTTTAACAAACTGCCTACTAAAATAAATCTTACAAACTATTTTCAGAGGGCGTTGGGTACAAATCCTATAGCAATGGCAGCCCCGGCTACTGGCGGTGACAAGCTCGTGGTCGATATGGCCACTACCACAGTTGCTATGGGGAAGGTAATTATAGCCACATAATCATAATCATCTCACCAACATGCATGCCAGTGAGCTGAATGTGGGAAAATCCCCTGTGCTTGGTCATAGCATATCACGTTTTCAGCGGTATAACAACAAATAATTTCTGGACATAATACATATAGATGCAGTAACTTTCTTAACGGATCTTATATTTATTATCTATAGGTACGGCAATACTGATAATATTATGTTATTTATTATCAGACATATAAAAATCAAATTATAAGGATTCTCACTCATTCATATTATTATGTCCTAATTAGATATTAATTTCCAGATTGAAGTTCAAATCCATAAGGAGGAGCCAATACCGCAGGGTTGGGCCCTCGGTCCTGATGGGAAGACCACCACTGACGCTAAGGCTGTAAGTTTTTCATGCCTATACTCATTTATTGAGTGCAATCTTAGGTTTAGCAAGCTTCGGTGGTTTTATTTGTATGGGAGAATAATTTCAGAGTAAGTCAAGTAAGTGTTATATGTCTATTATGAAACAAATAAGTCAATTAATATCATCTAATATCACTAATATCTATTGTTCTACTAGGATAGTTTTTTTTGTGTTGTAAATATCTATTTATATAACCATGGTGATAAAATATGAATTTAAATCGCTCGAAATATTGTAAGCCTATGCTAATCGGACTGACATTTTGATAAAATATCATCTCCTATCAATACCTACGTTTATTTCAAATATAAGCAAGTCGTGGCTATTTTATGGCAATTTTGCTCACTAGTATTTAAATGGGAAAGTACTTATCTCATCTCTCCGTATTACACAACCACACTGAAGCGGCTCTACTAATTGATTTTATTTTTATCCGGGTGAAAAGAGTAGTCTCCCTTGGACGGAGGCGTAACGGCGGTCGTAAGAGTCATTCGTTCTTCTTATTTCTTCAGGCGTTCAGTACGGGTCGTTTGATGCCTCTGGGTGGAGAAGAAAAGACAAGTGGATACAAAGGATATGCCCTCAGTGCTATGGTAGAGATGTTCTGCAGTGGATTATCAGGTATTAATGCAGACCAACAGTCCAATTTAATGTTTCATCATACGGAATCTGGGTCAGAAGTGATAGGAAGGTACTGCTGGTAATTTGATAAATAATAATAATATGATCTCTTGACCATTATTGTCATTAGTTTGATCGAAGAATTGTATATAATACCTTTTATGGTCCTCTAATAATTCGAGCCTGATAAACAGGTACTTGCTCTTGTTCTAATGTTGATTCTATTACAGGATCGAAATCTACGCACAACATTCGTGGTTGGGAGTTGACCAGCACCCAAGGACCTCCAGACTTGGGGCAGTGCTTTGCAGCGATAGACCCTGAGTGCTTCGCTCCAGGGTTTGCGGAGAGGGTTGCTGATTGTTTAAACACGTGGAGGAGTTTGGAACCGGTATGTTTATCGTCATCATCACATTTTGTCTTTGTAATTGAAGTTGTAGATGATCGTAAGAATGAAAATGGTATCTCCCTTGTGAAATATATTTAACTATCGTATGTGAGTACGAGATGTAACTGTTTATTTTTTTTTCCTGACACTGGAAGATCAGAAATGCCACGCAGTCTTATTGCTGCTGTTACTACATAAATATGGCTTTTGAATGATGATTTTTGGAGTTAATCAAGAGTTATTTTGCATGTAGCCCTTAATCAGAAATATGATAACCATGAATGCATCAATATCAGCACCTGCTTGTTTAATTTAAGTCTAATGTGGTCTTTTCAGAGCATTTTTTATCTTCCCTTTCAGGTGGACCCTGCACTGCCAGTGTTAGCTCCGGGAGATAAAGAAGACAAGATTGGCAAGACGACATTAGCTAAAGGGACAGTCAACTATCCAGAGAAACAAATTCAAGCTATGCGTGTGATGGCTGAGAGGATCGGAGTCCAACCTTTACAAACTGTTTCTACCTAGATAGAAGATTTTATATTTTGTATGACTAAAATTTATGTTTAAATAATACTGTATTTACTAAGTTATTAAATCTTGTATTTTGTATAAGGTATGTATCTAAGGACGTATAGAAAAATGTTGAATTCTATTAATAAAACTACATATGTATTTTTTAAGTATTTTCTACGAATAGCAGTTAAGATACAGAGAAGAAATTGGCTGCCTTTTGCACACTCTTAACATTGTATTTGCGTGCGAGTGTCCTAATAAAATTACGCAATGAATCTTCTGATCAGTAAATTAGCCACGATAAGAGTTTAATAACATGCAATACACCTTTAGGTAGTTTCTAGCAGCTATCTGATCCTTTGATAATCGTTTTGCGGCTTAACAATGCCCTTGTCTTCTTGTTTTTTTCCTGTTAAGAGATAACAGTATTGTTACCTACCTAGTGCCTACCCCTGCTGAGATCATCGACGTAAAGCATACTGGATGACTCGATTCTAAAAGAGATCGTATATCGATCCGGATTATATTTTTCAAGATCTAAGATTATACAGATTAAAGTGATTTGCACAGTTTTGGTTTGTTTTATAAAGAAGCGAAAGTAAACGGAGGGTTTTTTATGATGTCATTTTGATTGCTCTTTGGAAGTTGGGTACTTAAAAGATGAATCACGCTACACCGCACCGTGCCGAGACGAGACGGTGCTCCGGTGGCTATGGGGAAGGTTATTAAAATCACGTAGTTATTTTTCTACGTAAATTTATTTTCGAACTGTTTCTTATTATATGTACCTATGTATTATATCACAAATCCATGTCATCGAGCAACAAGTTAAAGTGAGATTAAGTACCAGAAACTCATGCAGATTGGCATATTTTGTGAGCGTAAGAATATTGATCATGTCCTTAATTAAGTAATCATTTCCAAATTGAAGTTTAAACATTTATTTTATTTATTTATTCCTTTATTTCAGGCAACCAGGGCCCATAACAATATAAATACACATATACAGTACATAACAATATCAACAATAATATAACAACAATATATATAACAATACAAAAAAACTTAAACATACCTACTATAAGGTTGTGTGTGCACGTGTTTCGCTGACTGGTGTCACGTAGCCGGCCTCGAGACCGGCGGTACCCAAACTCTTCGGCCAGAACTCTTCCTTGAGGACCTTTTCAAGCGCTTGTGTCGAAACACATTCTACCAAAGAGTTAAAATGCCTACTCATTTATTGAGAGCAATCAGAATGAAGCTGTACTGCCATTTTCTTAGCTTAGGTGCTTCCGTATGGCCGATAAGGTGTTACGTACCTATATTATGAAGAAACTTATCATCACCTACTAAACCCTAAGTTATAAATAACTACATATTTTAGGTATTAGGCTACTTAACTAACCTATATTTTTAAGGCATATTTTATGGCAATTTTCTCAAAATATTTTTAAGCGAATCATGTTAGCCGTTTAAGGCTCAACCAATTGTTTTATTTTTATCCGGATGAAGACTATAGTTTTTACTGGACGGAGATGAAACGACGACGTGCTAAATATCAACCTGATTCTTACCATCAGACGAAGCAAAAAGTTAAACGGTTAATTATTTACTTCATGTTTAAGGAGAGTGGGCAAAGAACCAACCTCTCGAGTATGAGGGCGCGGGTTCGATTCCAGGTCAGGCAAGTACCAATGCAACTTTTCTAAGTTTGTATGTACTTTCTAAGTATATCTTAGACGCCAATGACTGTGTTTCGGATGGCACGTTAAACTGTAGGTCCCGGCTGTCATTGAACATCCTTGGCAGTCGTTACGGGTAGTCAGAAGCCAGTAAGTCTGACACCAGTCTAACCAAGGGGTATTGGGTTGCCCGGGTAACTGGGTTGAGGAGGTCAGATAGGGCAGTCGCTTCTTGTAAAGCACTGGTACTCAGCTACATCCGGTTAGACTGGAAGCCGACCCCAACGTAGTTTGGGAAAAAGGCTCGGAGAATGATGATGAGAACTATGTTTGTTCGGAAGCACATACCTACTTCATTTCTTTATCATCATATAAAACCCACGTTACTAAAAAGTCTAAAACATTTATTGAAAGTAGGCTAGTTTTTAGCACTTTTTCACCTCAAAATAACAAAAGGACAGCAACCCCTTTACCACTTCCGAGTTATGGCGGGAAAAAAGAAGCGATTTTCCATTGTCTCCAAGTAAAAGGTAAAAAACAATGAAGGAGAGAGCTCCTCCTTAAGGTATTAAGTAGATGGAATGGAACCAGTGTACATTGGCGTTCGCCTTGATACCGCCAGACTAGACCGACTAGATTCCACGCAATTTAATGCACCTCGCAACGCACAGAGACCAAGAAGAAAGCAGAATCGCCACTTCGTCTTGCGGCATATCGGGTGTCACATATGATGCCTACTTGTATGTAACTTAAAAAAAATAATAAATCTTTTTATTTACTTATTTTATTTATTCTTCGTGGTCGCGTAAAAATGTAAGCCGAACTTTTAGGAAACATTTCAGAAATAGTTGCCGATATAAGAAATGCCGGAGCTAACACTAGCAATGTAAAATGCTGTCAGTTGAGATAGTTGATGTTAGATAGGTATGACAATGGTAAATGGCTTAAACACTTCATATGATCATGATTTCCTATTAAACTTTTACTTCACGGGAGTTAGCTACTTCAAGTTGCAAACATCGTTTATATTAAATCACCAAACCATATACTTACTACTACTTAGATATTACTTATACTTAGTTAGCTTCTTAGGCCGTAAGTATTAATTAGCAAATAATGTATTTCAATAATTTAACTCTACCTATTGTTGCTTCTGTGTCCAAGTTTGCATATCGATATCTTGAAGGTCAGCAAGGTATATTGTCTTTCGGAAGGGCGCGGTCCCTTACAATTGATCGACGAAGGCGTAATAATGATGATTTATTAAACATACCATACCAAACAAATATTTAAATAATATCCACACTTATTTTTAATTTAAAACTTCCGTGAGAACAGATTTGCCGAAAATTATTGTTAATAATAAGCAATTAAGTCTTTGAAATTAAATTATAAACAAATTACTATTTTTTGCTGCTTTAATGGCTATAAACAGTAAAACTTCCTTCTGAGCATCGACGCGTCTCCGAACTGGTGTCAATATTTTTATAAATAGTTGATAACGACATCTACCCATGCAAAATTTGGTTTTTAAAATAAAGCATGTTCTATGAATGTTATTGTTATATCGCTATAGACAGGTATAAAACTATACATACAGACCCTTTTATGGTTGAAAATCATCAATTGAACGCTCCCTCTGTGGGTGCAGCGTGAGGAAGTGTCAGGTTCTTACTGACTAAACCCACCATGTTCCTTCTTAAGCCCTTTGTGTTCCCCAGTGCCGTGGTAACTCTTTCGAACAATCCCGCCGTCAAGGAAATATAGGTACTTATAGACTGAAGACAAAAAAGTGGAAAGGAGGGGGGGGGGGGATTCGGGTGAAAATTCTATCCAATAGCAGGCAAGATAACATAGAGCTGCAATCTCAGGCTGTTACAGTTTTATTTTCTCACATCTGTGATCTTTATCTATGACAGCGCCGCGTATCGAATGCGTACTTAACGCATTTATCGTGTCTCAGCGCACGTTACATGTTCTTGGCAATGGCTTTATACGTTAGGTCTTTACTCACTGTCAGTTATGCTGTCGCTTTTTGCGTTTTACTTAACATTTACTAGAGTAGTTAGCTAATTAGAAGTGCATTAACTCTGTGGGCTTTTGCACCTGGCGTGACGGAGAAAAGGTTATAATATCTACGCGCCTGAATGATTAAAGAGATAAAAAGTATTTTATCCAAAGTAGGATGGAAATCTGCATTTTACAAAAGACAGCCCCAAAATCACCTATTCTTCACCACTCCCTAAGTGTTTTTGCATGTAGTTCTATGAAAAATGCGAGCGCTCATTGGAAACAGCATCAACCTCTGATTCAAAATAAAGTTTCCAAAACAGTCTTAGTAATCATTTTGGTTTTACGATTATTTTATTGGATACAGAGAATGATTACAAGTAGTTAACAAGCTTTGAGACCAATTCTATCGGACATCTAGAACTTGAGGCACCGTAGTCTTAAAACTTAATTATTTTAATAAATTCATAACTTAATTAACCTTTTCTGACTTTGTTATGTCTAAATTAGTTATTTTTGTAATTTGGAGTGTTTTATTTATGTCTTAAAATAAGTTGATGGACTGTTACTATTTTTAGATGCTCATCTGTTTTATTTTGATGTTAGGTAACGTACACACTATACCGGATAATTTAAGCATCATATTTAAAAAAGCTTCTAACTAAGATACTTTGGGTTCGAGCGTGAAAAATACGTAAAGCTAGATAGGTTTTGAGACATTACAATGCAAATTTCTGTTTAAGAACTTTTTGCGATTTAGGAGATGTTGTTGAGCAATATTTGTGGCCATGTACATAAGGACTACGTACGTATCTACATCAATTTATAAGCCTAAAAAGTTTCATAGCGACAAGCAGAGCAGTGTGAAACCTCTTTAAAATGTGATTTTAATTTAGCTACAAACATACATTACACTGTATTTTTCTTAGATTATGACTTTAACAATAATAAATGCAAAAGTAATATATGTTTTTTGTAATGTACATTAAAGTAATTAACGCTTGGGATTCTTACAAACCGTTTAGTTGTGTGGCACGTTAATTAAGAGGAAACTTCTAGTCCTTATTGTATAACTTAGTTGTAACAATATTATTAGATATCAATTAAGATCTTGCATAAGATTTTGAGGTTTTATCTACTTCCTTTTCCTTAATATTTATAGTTTCTTAATTGATCAAATTAAAGAGTCGTATATTTTGATTTGCCAAACTGTAGATCTCTACCAGACCATGGGACAAACTTTTTCTAAGCTTTTATTTTTTTGAAGACAAACTTGAGACCAAAGCATGCCTAGGAGCCATTTTTGGAGAAATTGTGACTCATTTTATATAAATACTAGCCGTTTTCCGGCGGTTTCACGCGCTTCCCGTGGGGACTACTGCCCTAATCCCGTATCGGGATAAAATATAGCCTATGTTAGTGAGAGTGTAGCTTTCTAACAGTGAAAGATTTTTTTTAATCGATTCAGTAGTTTCGGAGCCCTCCCTCTTTATTACTTTAGTATAGATAACTTTGTATACCTACATATTAGTACGTAAATGATTTATTTTAATCAGGTATCAACATATGAACCGGATCCACGTGTTTACTACAAGGTGTAGGTAGGTAGTATGTTAACATTTATGTATGTAGTAAGTAAAAAAAAACTAATGACATTTTTACAATCAGGGCTTCATTTTCAAAAAAAAAAACATTTTACACACAATGAAGTCGTGCACGAAGTAACATTGTTAACAGCAAATGGGAGGATTTTTAATGGAAGTACTTTTTATTGTACAGTTTTTATCAATCTAAATGTTTTTGACATTGCTCATGCATAAAAGATGTTGTACCTATCTAATTACTTAATAAACAATATACTTTTAAGTATTCACTAATACACGATGGACACTTTTGGACTCCCTCCATGTTAAAACTTCTACTTCTTAGCGTTTATCCCGTCTTGTGACGGGGTCCGCTTTCCGTATGTTCTTCTTCCATTTCGCTATATCCAGGATATCTTCCTCTTCGAGTTCGCAGAGTTTCATGTTAAAACATATACAGGAAAAAAAATATACCTCTATGCCTATAAGAACATAATAATATAGTTATTCTGAGGCAACATGTTAAAAGTGGTATACTTAAACTAGTTCTTTCCATAGCCTCGTGTTCGTAAACATCGTTTCGTAGAGTGTATTAACAATATTCTAGGTCAATCAGGACTATCTCAGGAATGTCAGTAAACAAGTAGATTATTAAAACTATTTTAAGACTCGAGAAAGTTGCTCTCTTGTTTATGTTCTCCATAAAGTTGCTATTTTTTATATATTAAGTTACAATATGGTAGGTGTGACAAGAATGGATAAAGTGAGGAATGATTACATTAGAGGAAGTCTGAAAGTAGAGCCAGTTACAGAAAAGCGCTCTTCGTCCTCTCCTCTAAAAACTAACTTTCCTGTGCCCGACAGGGTCCATAATTTGGTCTGCGTTACAAATCACCGATCCTCTCGAAATACATATAGAGAGTTGCTACCTAATTGCTACCAGCTACCATTAGTTGCTACCAATTGCTACCCTCGTGGTTTTGAAGATATTCAGCATCCTAAGGTGACAGCCATTCTGATATCAGGATGGCTGTCATTTTTTCCAGTGTGAAGAAACGGCGCAAAAGTATTGAGTCTTTTTTATGTGACAAATAAGAAACCTACATACTTCTAAGCAGAGAAATATTATTAGCCGATTAGTAAATGATAGACGTTAAGAACGCTATGTTATCGGCAAGTCCTACGAAATCGTCGCTTTGTGGTGTGGTGGTGTGTGTGTTGCGTGCAGTTGGTTAACGGGGAAATTGATATTCATTGTATCTATAGAATATAGGTACTATGGTACTCGTTGCAGATCAAGTAACATATGCGCATCTTCTCAATTGCTTCTTTATTATTAAAAATAACTCCAACATTATCATCCCAGGTGCATTTAACGCATGACAACTTGCATTCATTTACATTATTGTTGCAAATCTAATGCAAATGTATGCGCTGGAGTTTCCTTGTCGCCATATTATCAAATAATTAAGTAAACGTCTAGTGTGTTCTTTTGTTATTTATCTTGTATAGGTAAAAAGGTACAATGAGACTATTATGTATATACGGATAATTATTGCTAATTGCAGTTTAAGGTTCGTAATTGTGTAAAAAATAAGTTTATGTTAAGGTAGGTACTTAAGTAACTAAGGACCTGTGTAGGATAATCTAAGGTTAAGTATTACTGGTCGGCAAAAAAAGATACCACCAAGAATATTCTCGAAGTTTCCGATCTCCCATGTACATGAAATCAGTACAAAGTACCCAAATAAACGAAAGATTAAAGTGCCAAGCGAAGAAATTGGCATTATCAAATCACTAACATAAAATGCTTATTCTTTTGGTTTTCAAAATTGGGACTGTGTTCATTTCAGTCAACGAATATACAACGAAATTGCGAACATTTCAGTCGGAATTAATATCTCATTTATATTTCCCAAGAGTTTTCCAAAGAAAAGCGCATAAAATAAATAGCCCGTGAAGAGAATTTCCTTGGGGAAAACGTTAAAAGTATTCAACTTATAATTCCTCGATGAGGTATGTACATCCAAGATGGCATTCAATCAAGCTTATTCCATATACTTGTAATTATCGAAATTAATAACAGCCGAGTTCTTCTTGTCAGACCCTCACCTTGAAAATCAGTGGCTTTAACTGCTGTAGAATGTTGAAGTGCCTAGTGTCCAGTTCCCAGTCTATTTATAAATAAATACCTGACCTATACAATGGTAAGTGACTACTCGATGAATCGTAAAATCTTTAATTGCCTTATGCCAGTGTATTTAATAAGTAGGTTCGATAGTTAATAAGTATCTAGTTATTATTATTATACTACTTATAAAATAAAATGTCCTCCATTGTCCTCCATTTGCGTCATCATCTGCCTAGCTTTTTCCCCAGCTATGTTGGGGTCGGCTTCCAGTCTAACCGGATGCAATGTTTTACAAGGAGCGACTGCTTATCTGGCCTCCTCATTCCAGTTACCCGGGCAACAAAATACTGCTAGGTAAGGGTAGTTGTCAGACTTTCTGGCGTCTGACTACCTGTAACGACTGCCAAAAATGTTCAAATGACAGCCGGGACCTACATCTTATCGTGCCTTCCGAATACATAATTATACTTACCTAATTGAAAAATAAAATTTCTTATTTTGCATCTCTGTCAGTTTCTGAACATGTAATAAAGTCATTGAAGCTTGAAATCTGGTAAGGAAGATGTAGTAAGATTCATGATTTAATAGTCTGTATATGGAGTTTTTGCCTTTTTAGTAGGGAATGTTTTGCTTTTTTAACCAAAATTGAACAGAATGAGTGTGAATCCTATGACATATGGTCCTACGATATTCATACACACGTATAACACATGCCTAAAAAATAACAATAGCCAATAAGGTTACGATATGTATTGAGATTGTCGGCATGCGTCTGCGCACGTGGCCGTCGACCGGAACAGAGAGAGCGCCGCTTGAGTGAGCGCAGGACTTTCACTACGAATGTTTGCAGTGCCAATTCTATGGCTTTATTTTGACATAGTTTTTTCCCGCGGTTCCACCCGCATCCTCATGGAACTACTTCATACATCCGGATACAAAGTAGTTTGTAAAGAAGAGTTTTTCAAATTGGACCAGTTTTCCTGAGCGCGGCTAAACAAACTCTTCAGTTTTATGGTTTAATGTATACTGATTTCCCGCGGTTTCACCCGTGTCCCGTGGGAGCCTACAGCCAATACATATAGTGTTTGTTACTCGGGAAGGGTGTAGCTCGCTAACAGTGAAATAATTTTTCAAATCGGTTCAATAGTTCCGGAGCCTATACGGTATAAACAAACAACAAAAAACCTCTTTATCAAATTAGTATACATATAAGAGGAGGTGGCGTATCAAGGCGTTAGGTACTCTTAAATGAATAATGATGATGACTTGAGAAAGGTTTAATATTCTGTGAAGATCAATTCGTCACAAAGATCTAATCTCCTTGCATAAATAAATTTATAAGTGAATGGTGCTCTAAGCCGTGACTAATGTAGCAAAAACTATCAAGAATGCGCTGTTTTTTCAGTAGAAACATGACACAGGCCGTTAAATTAAAGTGTAAATGTAGGTATAATTTTAATGATCTCCATTCGATTTGACTATTTAATACATTTTGGATTCGATTGCATGAAATATATGCCGTGTACCTACAGATACACGTAGCACTTTTCTTTTGGCATATAAACCGAACTTTCGCATTTGAAATCTGCATGTCATACTTACGAAAATAATCATGCAAAGATGCATCATATTTCCCTCGCTTGATTACACAATATTACAAACTATTCGCTTAACTATTTATCATAGTGGAAAGAGAAGATTTTATCAAAATAAAATTGCGTCGTGACCAGTGATTTATATTTGAAACCATCCTAACACATATTTAATGTTTTTTAGTAGACATGTAAAAGAAAACGAGTTAAGAAATAAGTAGCTTTAGATGTATAAATTGATAAAACTTATGGTGTCTTGACGTCATATAAAAGTAAGTTATTAAGTAGATATGTAGAAATAGCTTAGGTGTAAGTACTTACTAGAAAAAGGGTTAATGGTCTGCTTATGAGCGGAAAGATTGTCATACTTTATGCTCATGCATATTGTTAATAGTTTCTTAAGAACCGTTTTGATATTTTCACGGCAAATTCCAGAATATTCCTGTTTCTGAGTAGAGAAATGAGCAAACCATCAGCCCTAATTTTTGACCAAAAACTACACACTGTTATAACCATTAATTTAGGTAAGTTGTATACAAAAACCCAGATGTTTCATAAAATACTTTATCAATCTTTTTCAGAAAGATAGGTATTTATCGATGATGTAGCTTGATCCTGATGCATATGATTTTGTAAGTATTCCGAGTTCAGTTCAGTATTTTAAAGTAAGATACATATAATGATTCCTACAGTAAAAGGCCTCATTAAGGAATTTAACTAAACCACATATTTCACATACTGAACTCATTTGTAAAAGGGTTATATTTAATTAGAAAAGTATTTATTCCGTGCTTACGTGATAGAAGTCAGGAAGATTAACCAAGGTATTGTCTATGAGTCAGTCCTATGGTGTTCCTTATAAAGTATATTACATCAACGAACTAATATATGCGTATATATGGTTTTATACTGCACATGTAATGCAACAATAATGCAGGTGTTCGGAATATATTATTATGTTTTATTTTACTGATTTTTCCGTGCTGCTTCGTTGTGTATGAATCATTGAATAATTATATTTTGAACTAAAACAATGATTAAAAGAAAAGATTTATTTTCTCTGAAATTAAAAGAGATCGAATCTTTTTAGGAAATCTACTCTTTGCTCGTTGCCAGATACCTTTTTATATTTCTGTAGCTAGGAATACGGAAATAATTTACTAGGCGCAGGAATGCTCTATTAAAAGCTATTTGTAGTTCTACTAATAGCCACACCGGAGTTATTATACTAACAATAAAATATCAGTGTCCAACAAAGAAACTAATTGCTTCGAACTTCCTACCTGTATAATCATATCAGTACCAAAAGTACAAATAAGACAAGAATAAAGTAATTATAAAATAAACGCGATTGACGAATGATTGCTTTGCACGCGATCATCATCATCATATCAGCCAATTGCCGTCCACTGCTGAAGGCGATCTTACTTAACCGCCAATAATTATGCAGTTATTGAAATGTAATCAAAGATATTAAACATATACAGACCTAAGTAATCGATAGTGATGTGCTCTTTACCTGACCAATTTAAAAATCGAACGGTCTATGGATGCTTTTGTTTTTTGACAAGGGTACAAAATATTGCATCATAAATTATGCATCTTAAAATCTAATTTTTATTACATGTAAGTATAGATTAGGACCTTAAATTTAAAAAGGTGATTTGATTATAGACACGGAGTAATAAACTTGCTTTGAATTAAAATCCACGTAACCAATTAGTTCGGTCAATAACTGGATTTGCTATTTGCAGGAAACTGATAATCGAAAATATTTTTGATCTATTTACAGTTAACTTAGGATGCCGTTTAAAATTATTAATTAGAACTGTCTTGGTACTTATTATTGCTAATAGTTTAACTACGAAATACCGATTAACTTATAATAGGTAATATGACATAGAGAATTATTATTTAATCATTTGGCATCTAATCAGATTCCTCGATTTTACCCTTTTACAAAATAACTTACTCACCTAAAGGATGTATGTATATTTATGTGATAAGCTAAGGAGTGTGTAGCCTAGTCACGTCCTTACCTACTTAACGCGAACACAGATAGGCTTTCAGCTTTATAGGTCAGTGCGTAAATAACTTAGATGTCACTGCGAAGGCCATTTAGGTATGAAATCATTTACTTGTAGAATAGTTTGGGAGAAGAAAATTTGCTGCACCGACCACAAATAAAATTCGGATAGGAGGATGATAATGATGAAGATAAGTTTTTTAAGAATTTTTTTTTTGTTAGGTGGGGTCTTAAAAATATGTTTATTTTTGTTTTTATTTGATTGGTAAGAAAGTTAAATATTTATCCAGCTTATTATACTTGCACGTAGCATTTCACAAAGTGAATATAAATCTCTTTTTACAGTCTTAAACATTTTATTAAGGCGATGCTCATAATAATTTTCCCGTCAAATGAAATTAACACTTACTGGTCAAATTGAAAAGTTGCACAAATAATGTTGTTTCCTTATATTATAAAACGGTTGAAAGTGGAAATGCCAGCCAATAATTATATTATGCATTACGGTACCTTGTACCTGAGTAAAGTCGACTAGTTTCTTCTACGTAGATTTGTAATGATTAGTACTGTAATTTCATACTGGACACTAGACGGTTAATCATTGATTAGTGCACTGTTTTTACATAAGCGACTGCTAGTTACGGCACTGCTAATTGGTATAAGTACTTGGTTCAAGACACACGTGCTTTGCTATTGTTATGAATGAGTGAAAATTTTTATTTTCAGCATTTGTGTTCATCTGCAATTTTTTTTAATATGAATAGATAAAAGGGATGCGTTTTTTACTACTATTCATTTTGAAATCATCGTCTGTAGCTTGGTACCTAAACCTACATTAACATCAGATTTTTCGCAGTTTTTTCTTAGTTGTAATAAAAACGCCTAGATCGTGCACTAAATCCTCAGAATGTTAAATCTTAGAATAAAAAGAGGTGACTTACCTCTTTTTATACTATATATGATACCTGTATATAAACTGTATATGATACCTACAGCCACAAGGTTTTCCCATAAGAAACATAATCCAAAAAAGGTCGCATACTGCCATATGGCCATATCCATGACTACACTATGACAAAAACTGGGACACCAAAAAAAAAAAACTAAATTTTCTTCTTACATAATAAAAAAAAAACTTGTATATTTATCACATCAAAATGAACACTAAAGGAACTAATTATACGGATATGAGTTAGATAATAGATAGGCAAGTTAGCGGATAATTACGTCACTAGTCGCCTCGGACCCAAACCGGGGAAAGTTTACGGATCGGTCAGTACAGTTACATCACTAGTGTTCGGTCTTTTTTTGCAAAAACACCACTTATAAGTTACGCTAGGAAGGTCAGTAAGCCGGTAGATCGGTGACTTAGAAGTCAGAACAATTATTTATTCTAAAAGTTTTTTTATAATCTTTGCTTATTTATGAACATTTTAAAACCCAGAAGCAGGTTTATATAATTATTTTTATGGCTTCCATTTTTTTCTTTACTGTATCATAATGTACCTACATTCTGGCAAATAAATACATTGCATTTCAATTTCAAAAATTCTGAAAAGCAAATTATGGTGCCAGTGCTGAATTTTAACGCAAACGCAACTTTAACTTAAAATAGTTTAAATCTACATATTAACTTCTAGGGGAAAGGAAAACATTGACATAAGTACATACCTACATAATAGTTACTACCTACAGTAGGTTCCATATGAAATAAAAGCCATTTTATTCATGAAAGATATGACAGATTCTGTCCCTAAATAAAATAAAAGTATAGGCACAGATTACTATAATAGTTACATACTACGATACTTAGGTATAGAACGTATTTTTATTAAAAAAGAAATTAAACTATTATTTTTCTAAAACATTAAATTATGTAAATTGGCATAGATACCCACGAGCACATTAATCAAGGCTTTATTGCATTCATAAAAGACACGGTTAGGTTTCTTTTCTTCTCGGCTTTCACGTGAAAGTTGACAAACAATCTTGATGTACTTAATCTTAAAAACATGCTTGTAATACTACCTATAAAATTATCATGTCCTGTTGACAAGCCTAACGGTAAGAATATAATGTATGATTCTTTAATTACACACACATATTCTATTTTCATAAATACCATGCTCTGTTTATCATGAATTTAGGAACATCATGAATTTAGGTAACTGTTTGACAGATTATTGACAGCTAATAACTATTTACTCACGCGTGAAAAAGTCGCTCAACTGATATAATGTAATCCATTTTTGTTACCTACACTTATCATTATACATATTTAAACTTCTCACTTGGAATCAAATCAAAATAATAATTTATCTGTTCAGAGCTTATTTGATGATAACTAGACCTTTTTTTACGTGTATCGTTTTGTATATGAACAGTAAATCGATTCACGTGGGCTGTCATGTTCGTTCTCCTAATTTAGTCACTCCTAATCCAGTTTTAACAACGTTACTTTTCACTGTCGATCATATGAAATGGTGGCATCTGACCGCTTTGTAAACTAATCTATAAGTCATACAATAATCTATACTAATATTATAGAGCTGAAGAGTTGGTTCGTTTCTCAGGAAGATTCGCAGAAAAATTTGGTATTTCAATGTTACATAGATCGACGCGTTAAAATCGCTGGTGGGATATTAAATTAAAATCAGATCTTTATCCATATCCGATAATCATGACCAAAACTAATTCCAGTGAGATTTCATGATGCAACGGCAGTCTTCCTTAAGGTTATTCACCTCTTTTTTAAACGTATGTCAATAAGCTATAATGTATACCAAGATATTATGTTCCCGACATATTCAATTTGCTTGTTTCCAATAAATAATTTCAAGCGATAAAACCATAAATAAACAGACTTATGCACATGCATTTGCATCCTCGGTCCTGTAAGTGCATTTGTGGTGCATTAACGGGATCTTACTGTTATTTTATCATGTCAAGACATCACTATGTGGTACTTAATTATGAAAACCTGAAATGCAATGAGGTACTCAAGATCCAGTAATTATGGATACCGTTGTTTTAAGTGTAGGTACCTAAGTATCTGAAGATTGACAGACTTGTTGATTTTGTACACATTTGTATGGACATAATCTGTGGAAGAAAACTTTCAAGTTAGTCTTATCTTACACTACCTACACATAGAAGATTTCAGTTATTAAGGCATATCATTGACATGACTATTACCCTAGACAAGATCAGATTTTATGTTTTTATTCCAGTAAAAGCGTGTCTTTAACTGTAACTATACCACGTTAAAGTTACGTGTAGCTATGTTAATGCTTCTACACCGCAATATAACAAATGAGGTGCTACTAAATTAGTCATGACGCCATAGAGCTAGTTAATTGCTGTGGCAACATTATAATTGCTAGGCAACACTGATAGATGACGTGGCATCAAGATAAAATGAACAAATCACCGCTTCCGTTTATCTTGCTTGCTTGAATACGAATGAGTTTAACTATTTTAGTACTAGGTAATCTTTATAAAGTGTTTTTTTAATATTAATTACGTAATCTGCTAACAAATAATAATAACGTAACATTGAGTAGGTAATCTATGCCTATTAGTTTATATACCTATTTAATCCAGGTTCGGGAAGTAGTGGGTGAAAAATTTATTTATAGTGATGTAAGTAAATGTGATAGGTACAATCTAGTTTTTATGAAGTAAACCTTATTCAAATACTTTTGCAAAACTTTTGCAAGAGCCCAAGAAGCTCCCATAATGTTTACGTTCTGACACAATTTTACAAGATGGAAAATAGACACACAGTATCTAATATCTAATGAATACTTACTTACATGCTTATATCAATAGAAAAAGTGGAGTTTTCTCAACTTTCATAAAATAAATATCTATCGCGCTTTTCATTCGTAACTTTTCTTTTAAGTTCCGTCACAGATTATATAATAGTTACTACGGTTCCGTCCATGTTGTTGATTTTTTTATTTGCCGGTACGATGCACAGACGATAAGTCATATAGGCGCCAATTTTATTCCAAGTGTCATGTTATCGATCTTAATAAAACCTCCTTACTGATAATAACCGACCTTACTTTACTCATCGATTAATTAAAATGACACATACGTTGAGCAATTAGATTCGACTTTAATCAGGCCTAAATATGCATTGTGTAGCTTTTTCCAGTCATTAGTAACTGTTCTGTTATTCATTAAGATTCCTGACCCCCTTGAACAATAACAATCCTTTACTATTATTACGAAATGCTGGCACTGTGATAAAATAATAGGTACAATAGAATACTCGTACCTATGCGCACGCACAGAAAAATGTCTATGCAATCTGTTTTTCAATCCCATGTTATCTATGAAAAAGTTAAAATTAAATATAGAAAATATATTCATTTGCATGTTTTCAAGTCAATTGCAGGGCTGATAAGTACCTAATGACGATACATAAGTAGATAAGTATGTTAAAATACAGGTGAAGCTAATAAAAAGCGTGTAAAAAGTTAGTGTAAATGTTGCGAACCGATATATGTATTTAATTTTAATAAGAGAAAACCGTTTAGGCATAGAGGTATTTTTATCACCCATCTGAATTCATAATAACAAAGTTGCAATATTGCGAATAAAAATATAAAAACTGGAATTGTCTTTGGAATGCGAACTCAGAGCTTATGCAGGTCATTCACTCGAAAAGAAAAGAAAATATCCTAAAATAACAAACACTCCTTTTACGTCGTTTGTTTTGAGGCTACACTTGTTTATGTTATTTGAATATTTTAGCGACTTTGCAACTTTCTTTTCATACCTTCGTGCCTCCTTTGTATAAAACTATGCACTGCGCATGAGCTTTTCATACAAAGTCACGATTTTATTTTTTGCGACCTTATTAGGTAAATTAGCACCGATTATTTTCATTGCTGTGTCCGCACTTTACACTCTAAGCTATATTTATGTAATTCCCACATTGTCTATAAGGTAAAACTTAAAATAGGCTAAAAATTTAACTGTATCCATCACATTTTTATTTTAGCCTAAACGCAAAAAAAAAAACCGTTAGAGACCAAATATTTAATAATAATTATTGGCTAAAATCGAAATAACTATCAAAAGTCTGATATCTAAGCAGAGGCCATAAAAATAAAACATCTAATGGTAACGGTATTACGCTGTAAAAAGAATATTAATAGAAATATTTGTTTACAAATAGGTAACTGTGAGGACTTTTCTTGTCGCCATTTCAGTGCCTTTGACAATGCCAATAATTAATTTAATCATGTCCTTAGAAGCTCAACGAGTCAACACTAATCTACATAGTAATTTTTTCTTAATATTTTATTTGTTTTTGTCCAAAATCAAGGTAAACGAACTCGAAGTACCTACCAAACAAAGGTTCCATCAAGCGATAATTATTATTATCTTTGAAAATTAAGCGTTATAAGCTCTGATAGATGCGTAAAAAGTATTTAATTAAGAGTAAACTGCAAAATTTTAGTCTTCCGATAGTTTTTTTGGGTTCATAAATCAGCATGAAGATGAATCATTAGAATCAGGCTTTTCTTTAAAAAAAAATGACAACCATGGGGTCGGCCGACTGTTTAGTCTGCACTCTGCAGTGTACTCTTAGTTTTAAAAATATCCCTGCTAAAACAAGTCGTGTTTATTTTTGGAACTGGTCAGATATCATTTTGTTTTTTATTTGTTTTACCGGGTTGATTGGGCAGGGTTGAGTGACCGAACCTTTGTAAAAATCTTGTCAACTTGTAAAAACAATTGAGAGATGCCGGATAAAAATTCGTCTTTGTTTTGTTATTGTATTAAGTATATATAGGTATTTAGTAGTATTATTACATCAATTTGAGTTGCAAACATTATCTAATTGTTTTTATATGCAAAATATATTCACAAAAATTAATAAGAGCTATAAAATACAATCATCGTAAAATCATATTTTACAAATGAAATCAATTTACTCAAGTAAGCATGCTGTGTTTTTTAGTGATTTAATTCATGACTTTGATGATATACCTAACTAATTGAAGTTTTTTTTTTCTAAAACAGTGCAATCAATATTTATTTGTATGATTTAAATTAATATAGTTAGTGGTACTAAATTGTTGTTAATAAAAAAGGAACATCTGATGATCAAGTTTTCTGAGAATTTTAAAACCTAACTTATCAAAATACCTAACCTATTTCGATTACAAAAATACTGGACGGGAAAATCCGAACCTCAGTGATTTAGGCGCATACTTATAAATAGCTAGATTAGTTTTATTACATTTATTGGCTAATTTGTTGATAGCAAAAACTCGTTGCTGCAAAACTTTTTGTTATCATTTATTTATGTCTCAGGTCCATGAAAGAAAATACGAAACTCGTAATCAACTTTTAACTAAAAAAATGGTACGCAACCATAATTTGCACTTCGTCAAAAGATTCCTTTTTTATTGCTCGAAATCCCATTAGCCTTTACATGTACCAAAATTCAAATGAAACTGTATTTTAAAACCTCTTTTTTGAGTAGACCCTGTGTTCATAAATACTTGTCACGTCGAAAAAATTTGCGCGCAATAAGTCAGATGCTTATCATAAATAATAAGTATAATCAATGTTGACAGTTTCAATTAAAATAAATTATGAGTAATCAATTGAGTAACATTATACTTACTATTGCTTTACAAGGCCAAGGAAAATACTCTACTAAACCATGACTCATTTCATCTGTCATATTGAAAAACTTTTTGAAGATCAAAAAAATTGCTGGCTGAAATAGATGAAAAATTAATAGAGAGGCCATTTGGAATCGAAAAAAAATAATAAAAAAATAAATTTAATGGCATTTGAAGATTTTTTTGCCAAAAATGGCCAGCCACAGACTTAGATTATCTGTAAAAAGTTTCTAAATGATAGACAGTCTTTTCAGAACTACATACTTCTTAGTTAAACTCGTGGTGAACTTTCAAACGAAAATGTGATACCTACAAACGATTGAACGACAAAAAAATTAAAGATATTTGTAAACAAGCCTGTCCTGTTGTATGTGGCCAACTTTCTAAAGAACGGAATTCCTCATTTAGGTGCAAGTGCTAAATGTACTTGGCTTGGCGCGAAAATGTCAAGTGGAAATATTACTCCCAATTCAAAGTTATTCATTTTCGAAATTCTACAATACAATACAATTGTAATTCATCCTTACAATGCAGTTCAAAGTTTAATCGTCATTTTTTTAATGTCTCATATTTTTTTCGCAGTTTTTTATATGATTATGAAATATTATAATTTATTTATGATGAGATATGCAGGTTATGTAAATCACTTCTTTAAATGATCATTGTAAAAAATGTACCTACCTAAGTGAACAGTTTTTTTGGAAAACCCTTTTTTTTCGATGTTGATATCAATATCTAAGTAGGTAGTCAAACTAGAAAATGTTGGGAAAACCTGATATTGAATTATTTATTTACATTAAATACGCCGGGCATGTTAAATATATCAAACAAATGCTGAATTAAATGTCAAATCCACGAGAAAACCCAGGCGTCATAAAAAAATAAGTCAGTACCGGATTTATCCTAGTAGCTACTTACTAGGATACGAGTACCTATCTGTAAAAATAGACCACGGCGCGGCATAGCAAAAACCGTAATATGTAATTAATTGCACTTACTTTTAACTGGTGCCTGCCTGTGGTTATAAATATTGCATTTCGATGGTACTATTTTTTTAATGGATAATTTTAAAAAAACTAAGTTACTATTGTTACCTCGATCTATGAAGAAAATAATTGGGATGGCGACATAAAACTTTTATTTTAGTAACTCCAGACATTTTAATACCATACACACTTACTTACGAGGTACCTACCTAAAGAAAGTAAAGACTGATTTTATAATCACATAAAATTATGTATCACGATTTTCAATCATCAATTAACTTCTACCTGAGGAACAAATATAGCGGTTTGACATATTTTCCGTAGAAAAGCTGTCAAACATATTCTTCATATAAAAATTACCTAGCGGTTGAATAATCGGGCCTACATAAAAAGGACCTTGAAAAGACTCAAGTTTATATAATAAGTGATTGAAATGAAAACGCGTTCACAAGTACAATGTTTTACACTTTTTTATAGTAAAGTGCGTCAGAGTTACGTTACGTTTAATTTATTACTGTGAGACTAACCGTATAAAAACGTCGTAAGTACATAATTATTATTTTTTAATATTCATCTCTATCTTGTCATTTCTTGCTAAGTATTCTTGTTCGGCGTGATAGTGGTATTTGTCTGGCTAAAACAATATGTAATTAGTTACCTACAACGTAAAAAAAATATACAACGAAAAAAGTTACCTAATAGTCTATAGGGTGACAAATGACCGTTATGGGATAAGAAGCGAACTATTAACGACAATAGTTATAAGTAGGTAATAACAGCTATAAATAAACGTGCTTAAGTATAGCTTTTTGTTTAAAAATTAATAAGTATTCATTAATCATTACTAAATAGCACTTAGTATTTTTGCTAATAATTGTAGGTCAGTAGGGCACCGAGAAGGTTTTTTTCTTCCTAAAAGATGATAAATGTTCCACCAACATCCATATGATTAGTTTTAATTAAACGTAAGCATAACGGTTAAAGACAGAACTCATTACGCTCAAAACCTCAAAACAATGTACCTAAGTACAAGTTTAGAGACCTACTAACTTATTTAGGTACCTAAATGTAAAAAAATAATACAATGATGTTCAGCGACATTTGGATTGATGGTGTACAGCGACTTTAGGAATACTAGTGCACAGATACTTTTGAAATACTCGTGTTTAACGACTTTTGTAAGTTTCTGGTGTACAGTCTATTTTGTTTCCTAGTTGCGACTATTACTTATGGCATTCTATTGTAAACAGGTGTTTTGTCATGTTGATTCTGTTCATCGACTTTTGGTGCTGACTGTACCTAAAGTAGATAAACGCACCTACTTGGAAGCACATACACAAAGTTCATAAAAAAATAAACTTAGCTAAATAACATTATATTTTTGCCCACAACAATTGAATCATCATCTGTCTAGTGTTTACCCAACTATGTTGAGGTCGGCTTCCAGTCTAACCGGACGCAACTGACTACCAGTGTTTTGTTACTGCTTATCTGACCTCTTCAACTCGATCTTCAATTCGGGCAGTCCAATACAAAAAACAAACTACTTACTCACTATTCTAATAAATACAGCCAGTATTATATTCCAGTAATTTTACTCTACCTACTTAGAATGAAACTTTCGAATTACGTACGGCAACCGAATAGGTTGCACTTAAGGAGTATGATAAGGTTGCAAAAACGGTGCAAAATTATCAACCTCCTTGCTAAACGACGTTCAGGCAACATGCATATAGTCTGTCGAAACACAGGCTAGCCTAATTTATGTAAATACATGGGGTTCCGTACCGGTGACCGTAGACAATAGAGCTTCCTAGTGTGGGTAAGTGTTTTCAAAACGGCGCGAGCGCAACTGGTTTAGCGATAAATCGGCTGAGATTGGAGAGCAATCTTTTTTTGATGTGCTGTCGTTATTAATTTTAAGTGACTGCAGGTATTGTTATATCAGAATTATTAGAAATATGTAAATTAACTTGCAGCTTAAATGTATGTACGTATACCTAACTTAGATTAGATAATCAATGTCAGTTAGGTATCAATGTTCGAAAAATACTTAAAACAATATCAAAAAGTATGAAAAATAATGTTTTTCTGATGATTATTCTCAGAAACATAATTACCATACCACCTGTCATCGAGGCGTTTACAGTTTCCTTCCATATAGGTTTCATATCAGCAAGTAAATTATCACATAACTTTTCCTTAACGAAAGCTTTGTCAAGGAAACGGCAAATTAACAGTAAAAGTACCTTCTCACTTACAAAGTATTAAATAAATAAACATTTCTCAAAACCACGACAATGACACACATTCGGAATAAATTAACATCACACAGATTCGGATTTTAAATACTTTTTTTCTTTAAATGTCACTTCCGCCGGAAACGTACACTTTTATTCTGTAAAGCCTTAGTTAAAGCTTTCCAATGCACCGAAAAGAAGATATCTCTGTATTTATTGACCTTTTTATTTTGCTCTTGAAATATTTTATTGTAATACCAATGTGAATCACCGTATTCATCGGATTTGGCAGCTGACCTTTTACCTTAAAAATAATTAATTAAACATTTACTTTCTTGAAGTTCAGTGTCAAACTGAAGAAAAGTTCACATACTGTTTTTGCAAGTTTTCTTCTTCATCAAGGGAGGGGTGCATTTTTCAGGACTGCGTGTATCAAAAACTTATCTTAACTATTTCTTTGACATAATTGTTTACGAAATATGAATATCTACTTATCTAGTAGAGGAACTGCAGCATATTTGGAATACTGCAGGTAACTTGGAATACTTCGATATCTAAATATATATAAACGCCATCTGAGTTTTTATGCCGTAAACATAACGTCAAACGATAAACAAAGCCATACAGCATTAAAAACAGGACGCCATCTTGACATTTCGGCTACCAGCCCCCAGCGAACGAAACGCCTGATTTGAAAACTTTTTCGGTAAGAATGCAATCAGTGGTAATCATTTGCTGTAACACTCTAAATCTTTATTGTAATTATTTCAATTGCGGAGTGACCTTGTTAGTTTAAGATATTACTATGATTTTGTGAATATTTCTAGAATAAAAAATTTGACATGCAATTTTAAGTTAGGTTGGTGTGTTGTTAATTTGGAATACCGTTTTTTTTTTGCTTTTCAGTTTTTTTGGGAGTCGGTTTTATTTATTTGTAAGTTTCTTTTTTTGTAAAGAGCCAATGACTATAAAAATATTAGAATTCTATTAGTTTCTAAGAAAAAGTGTTAGCAATTTTCAAAGAAAAAAAAAATGAATATAATTTGGAATACTATATTCCAAATTATCTGCACCCTAAGTCAAATCACGTTTTTGGAGTATTTTTAGTTTAATAGGCATTTTGATAATATATCTGGTATTTTTTATATTTGATTGTTCTCATTATTAAAGTTTAATATTTTGCCAATAATTTAATGTATTTTTTATTGAGCTATCCCGTTTCTCCTTCAATTTATTTTCAAAAAACAAACTGGTATTCCAAATATGCTTCACTTCCTCTACTGAATGGTAAAAATTAAAAAACAGTCATAAATAGGTAGCAAAAATTTACGAACAGTTTTCAAAATAATATTCCTTCAAAAGCTCTAAAAATCGTCCTCAAAAAACCAGTTCATCCCAAAACTGCATCAAAGAAAGCGTCGCATCTCAAAGAATCGCGTGCGCACCTTTACCTTATAACCAGCCGTCATTCTCACGCGCGAACACAACACCACGCTTGCCCGGCGCGCGCGCACGCCACGCCAAACGAATTCGCGCCATTCCTCCGAACAATGTGAATAAGTTTTATTTTAAAAAATAGTACTTAAAAATATACAAAAATGCGTGCGGTATTGTTTGTGTGTGCCCTTGTGTATGCTGTCGCAGCCCAAGATGTTTCTGATATGGTGAACATGCCTAAATACGATGCGAGATATGATTATTTGGACGTAGATGCGGTGTTTACTAACAAAAGATTAGTTAGGAACTATGTGGATTGTTTGATCAATGCTGTAAGGTGCACGCCTGAGGGAAAAGCGT
Organism: Helicoverpa zea x Helicoverpa armigera; assembly: GCA_033682625.1. NCBI lineage: Eukaryota > Metazoa > Arthropoda > Insecta > Lepidoptera > Noctuidae > Helicoverpa > Helicoverpa zea x Helicoverpa armigera. The sequence continues at coordinate 8,312,667 of JAWIIS010000011.1, forward strand.
TGAAAAGTAAGTTCTATTTTTCATATTTTTTATTAATAAAAGAAAACAATTTTGTTCTGATTAACGTATTATGATCTGGCTGTTTTATAGTGCAGTTGACAATTCTGTCAGTTACCTAGTACAAAGATGCTATTTTCCCCAAGAATTTTGGACTGATGGGGTTGAATTTCCCTTTGAAAATTGACAGCTGTCAACTGCATAAACCATTCGGTATCCCTATAGTTAAGTTTCAAACGGGACACAACATCAGCTGTTCAATTGTTTTGTTTTTAATCTTGTACAACAGACAATTGTCTGACAACATCTAAATTGTTTATTTTTAATATTTTTTTAATAATCGGAACTGCAGCTTGCAACCGCATTATGTTTATAAACGGATGTTTTACCTTAACATTATGCAATTCGTCGAGAAAGGTCAATGAAATAAATAGAAGTTTATAAGTGTTATTTACTTCTTAATTACACTAACTTTAACACTAACTAATTTTTATTATTATTTTATTATTACAAGGTGAAATTCGCTATTTTGGCGCTGAAGTAGCTTGGCTGAAGCAAAATAATTCGTTTTAGACAGGAGAAGGTTACACTGTGATTTTGGGAGTTGATTGTAAACACTAATTTAGAATGCTCCAATTAATAGTTAAAAGATTTTACATGAAAAAGACAAACCGCAAAAACACGGAGCCACGAATAAGATTTTTTTTATTTCGCATATGCGAACATGAAAAGATTACGGGAAATTCTCTTGGTTTTTCATTATTCAAATCGCAAAGCAAAAAATTATAAAATGTTAAAATAATACCTATATTACGTGATTTTTTAAGCCAATCAAAACCACAAAAATAACAATAAACTGATAATTATCATCCAAACGCCGGCCGGTGGACGTCACACGCTTGACCTCCGATTATAACATCAGATACAATAATTAAATAATGGTAATACCAGCTTGTTATTGTGTTAACCTGTGAATCTTTATGCTAATTAGCAATTAGACAATAATATGCTAATATGCAACAAAAAATTACAGCTAACATAATTCAGTTTTACAGCTTCAGATTTAATTTAAGTAATCCATCATGTTATTTTACATAATATACACTTTTTTTATGTTTTCAAGGGAATATCAAAAAGTATTTTTTTCATTCATTTTCTAAGTACTTTCTGAAACAAAAGTGTGGCCCAAAAGAAAGCTCCTAAAAAATCTTGAACTAAACCAAAATGTCTTACTACCACATAAGCAACCACTACAAACATTTGTAAACAAACATTTAGCCAATAAAATCCATAATTCATCATCCCAAATAGCTAGAACTCATATGAAGTGGAGCATAAGTGTGAGGCCACCAGTTCATCAGACAAGCATTCTTGTCATACTTTTCTATTTGTTTAGCAACGTCGTGGGAAGTTCGGCCCAAACGTATGTAGTCTACTTTTCTTATCCCTCTAAGTCTACACTCTATGGCGTATGTCAAAGCAACTAACGGTTGCGACACTAAAATTGTACCGTTTTGTCATAAATGAAATCGACTGGGTAATGAAAGGTTTAATATAGGTAGGTAGGTATGTATTGTGTTAATTACTTAGCTACTTACTAGACATAGAATCGTCATAATAACAGCGTCTAGTGTCTCTCTTATGATTGCCTCTGTCTGTTACTCTATGTCTTGTTTTTTTTTACTTATTCTGAGATCTTTGTTTGAAAAATTAAGGTTGCTTTGGTTTTGGCTCCAAAACACACGTAAGTTAGCCCAACGGTAAATTGGATTATATAATATTCACACTTCGATAAATATTATAATTCTGGCGCCTCAATATTTAGAATATAATGTTATTTTCTCACGCCATGTATCTTCGGCCAATTAATAAATCATCTAAGATTATAAAATTAATAATTTCTCAGAACCTCTCACTTTTGACATTTAATTTTGACACATTTCTTACGTAATCATTATGCCGTGTCACTGTCACTTTTATGTCAAGAAGCAGTGAAAGTTTACCTAAAATGGCCGCTTTTGATTCCGCACGTGCGAAAATGCAAACTGGTTTTACTGTTATAAGGACTACTAATGTAGTAAAACCTTTCTACTATAGTACCTACTATAATGTTTGGCTTTATCTACGTATAATATTGGAACTTGTTTTAAGATGTAGAAGGAGCCTGCCTCATAAAAATACATATTATATGTAAACCAGTTTCAATTCTAACGAATTTTTTGCTGTTATTAATTTGCGGTAGTTGATATAAACACCTGCAAGGTAAAAAAATATAAGTTAAATATATCTTGGTCAACTTTACTTAGGCTGCTACTGTTTTTTTGTGAAAAATATTTGTGACAAAACAAAGGTAATGTACCTAAGCCCCTACCATGTTCCTTGGCCAAAGAAGTACTTTCATAAGTGGGTACATATTTCCCAATAGCAAGGCTTAGTTTCACAGCTCTGTAGGAAGACCAGCATATGTGCATCATACATGGATATTTCCACCATTAATTACTATCTAGTTATCATAAATACTAATTACCCAGTTCAGGAGAAACATGCAAATATATTGGCACCTGCTACCTAACGTACGCCCATTATAATTGACGCCATGGCTTCCAATTAAAACATAGGTATCATAATTGATCAGCTAATTTATATCAAGTTGAAATATAAAACAATAAAAATTGGCGTAAAGTGTAAAAATCTGGCTTATAGATTTTTCACACAAACACAAATATAGTTCATATCGGTTTAGTATATCGGAGCCCTTGGGTGCAAACAAACAAAAAATTATTTCCTCTTTATTATATTAATATAGAAGTTTAGATAATAACCTCTTCATAACTATTATGCTCATCGATTTTGATGTCTAATAGCATATATAATAATATTGTGCATAATAAGATGCACCTGTATTATGCAGGTGCGCGGTCGCATGTATTGGATGCGTAGTGGGCATTTATTTATTACATTACGCAAAATTTGAATAAATTACAGATGTAATCTTGTCTCTGTAGTTATAAAATGTTACTACATAGTTGGTTTATCTAAATGTCAACACTGATTTTCCAGGATATGATTTCAATAATCATAATTACCGATTTAGTTACAAGTAGTACTTACGGTAAGTCAAAATTATTGGAGTTTGCAGACAGTGCGAATCGACGCTTATGTATTTTTTGTTTTCTTTGCAAATCGTTTGTAAGTGGAGCGAACCTTCTAAATAATAGGTAAAAGATGTAGGTACTTATAACGAACGCATGTCTAGTTAGTAGATAATAAAAAAAAAAATATCCTGCTAAGTTATTTCCAACAGAAGCTTTTGTGTAAGAAGCTCACTAAAACCAAACTAATAATTCATTACACACATTTATTACTTAAGTTATTGGTGTCAAACTGTGGTAATCTCGTTATAAATAAAATAAAATTCCTATATTCTCTCTATCGCGAGCTCTTTGAAATAAAGGCACAATTTTCTCAATACTCCGTCTCTCTCAAGTTAAGCGTTTGTTCCAAGGAGGTAGCGCTCGGCCGAGACCCTATTACTTTGGTCCCTTCACTGATATTACATTACTTATAGTTACTTACATACTTTAACTTACTTTCTATATGCCTATCTAGCCACTTTATAGCTTAAGCAAGCCGCCATTTTCCCAGGTTTTTGTTAAACATGAAACTATTTACGAAATGTGGTTCCAATCAATTTTTCCAGATTGACTAATAATTTCAAGATCAATTACTTCTATAAATAACTGGTTTTTGGCTAGGATAAGGTTATTTCCATGGATTGGTTACATTATGTTACATGCCTGTTTAAATTTAATTTGGTCGATTCAGCATTTGATCCCAAACATCTTAGTACCAAAAAAAATAGATCTTAAAATCACTAGACCAAAAACAAAATGCAAGATTGTAGAGCTAATTAATGATCTTATTGTTTTTCAGATAAACTGTAATTAAGATAAAAATTAATTCAAAACCGATTTTTTGTTATTTTCAATATGCATATTATACAGACCTAATAATTATTGTTATGATGTATTTTTCCCACATATTTATTCGTTTTGCAAAGAGCACTCGGCAACGAGTGTCGGAAATAACCGTTTTATTGTAATATGTAGATATTATACCTATTAAGTCATCATAAGAATTTAAAATCAACTTTTTATCCTGTTAAAGTATAATAAATTTAAAATATCTAGGTAATTATTAGTATTAGAGTGCCTAATTAATGCTGAGACCTGACTGTGTACTATTAAATCAGATTACATCTTGAATAAGAAGTCTGGAGCATAATTATAATAATCATAAGGAAGTATCATAAAGTTTTCTGTTCATCTTAAAATCCCACGGCTTTAGATTTTAATTCAATTGTTAAACAATTAAAAAAAACAATAAACTAATGGTTCCTTTTTTCTTAAGGCAAAGGAATCTTGTTTATAATTGCGTTTGAAAAAGGAACATCAATGAATAGGTACTTACACCTTTTTGGCTAGTTTCTTCATCAAAAGTTAAAGTTAAAGTAATGTCTAAAGTAAAAGTAACGGTCAAATTCTTTTTTTCAAGGCTAAAGTGACAGCAAAACTAATAGAAAAATTTAATTTAACCGTTACTTTTACTTTAGACATTACTTTAGCCATAACTTTAACTTTAACTTTTGACGAAGAAACTGGCCGTAATTCGCTAAGTAGAGTATTGATATCGGCGGTTAATGATAGGCCAATAAAACGTTTGATAGATAGGTAAATGAGAAACTTCCGTATTGCAGTCTGATGATTGCATAAAAATGATAATAGACTTAGGTAGGTCTACTATAAATAGACATGCCATATACCCCACGGCAGGTCTTAATGATAGCTTTGTTAAGATGGGCTACGTTCTACTTAGATGTTAATTAACAGTTCTAGCATTTTCTTGGCACTAAGGCGTCTATGCTACCACTATAATTTTAGCAGTGAGTTTTAAAATTGAAACTTTTCTTAATGAAATTAACTTGACCACCCAACTTATATTAATATTATACCAAAACATCAAATAAATCCGGCTTCTAAAATATTTCAAACCAAATACTACGCTAACTAGAACCTATATATTAAACATGCGTCATGGAAAACTGTTAAATTAAAAACCATCTAAAAATAACCACATTTAACAACATTGTACAAATAGCGAGAAAAACGTATAAATGGTGATTTTATTCGCGGGAACACACATCGTGGTGTCTATAATGTATGCGTGATTTGCATTACAAAGATGTTCTAAATTTTGAATGGTCAAAACAAAAGCTTATTTTATTTTTAGATATTATGGGATGGGTTATGTTTCCATGTGATTGAAAAATTATAAATATTTTATTTTTTTGCAACTAGGTTGAAAAGTCGCTATTTCTTATGTAACTCGAAAAGAAACACCGCATTAGTGCAAAACTGCATTTTTACGACTATCTTGCATTATCATTTCAGGAATGTTAGAGGGAAATTATAGCGCTATATCACACTTTTCCTACAAGTATGTCTTGAATACCCATGAATGATTAAAAGTAAAGGAAAACATCTCGAGGGAACCTGGACCATAAGTACCTAATTTGTGCCTGGACTATGAAGTGTATAATAGACATTGAACAAGCGTAGTGATTAAAGCTCAGTCCTTCTCTGTATGAGAGGAAGCCTGTGCCCATCAGTGGGACGATTAAAATGATGATACCTAATTATGACGATGAAATACACATACACGGATATATAAATTCAGACGCAATCACAACTACTAGATATTAATTCTAGTAATGCAACAATATATTTATTTAAGTACATATCATAATAAACTAGTCAACAATAATTATAATTGCATTAAAGCAATGCGTATAATAATGTAACCTGTTAATAGCATAGATAATATAGAATAGTTCTGCAAAAAAGGCGGGCGATACTTATTACCCGCACGCGATTACTGTAACACTATTTTGCACAGATAAATAATAATTTATTGATGCAGGTTGTCCTATGATACATACTTAAATTAAAATAACATAAGTGATAAAAAATGGGTTTTACTTAATTAATATCCCGAAGATTTTATTGGAGCTCCAAATTATGTTTCTAAAACTAAGTAAGCGGTTGTTTTTTTCGAAATTAATTGGTTTTGAACGTAAGATAATAGTGTAGATCGGTTTTTCCATTGGTAATAATTTTATTTAAAGCTTCAATGTTCAAATTAAGTATAATTTATCTGATTTATAAAATCATCTAAAAAGTTCTTATTTACAAAACTATAGGCAAGTATTTCAAGTGTTAATTGCTGATTTATTGAATGTAAGGAAGAGTATGAAATATAAATATTTATAGTTTTATTATAACTTAAATTGCTATCTATAAATGAGTAAACAAAGCTTCCTAATAAAAACATACGCAAAGGAAAATCCCCATATACTTGTTTATACTAAACTATAATAAAATAAGTCTGATTGTGTTATTTTATTGCTACAAAATAATTATTATTTGATAGATTAACGTCAATTCTCACGGATAAACCTGTATCTACGGTCCGCTGCTCATCTATATTTAAAACTTGATTATATCTTGAAAAAAAAAACAAACAAAACATGCTCGTCTTCTGTCTACTTGAGAGAACTAGCTGTTTTCCGCGGTTTCACCCGCATCTCCTGGGAACTACTGCCCGTACCGGGATAAAATATAGGTAGTTACCTAGCCTTGTTACTCGGGAAGAGTGTAGCTTTCCAATAGTGAAAGAATTTTTCAAATTAGTTCTGTAGTTTCGGGGCCTTTTACAAACAAACAAAATAATATTTCCTAAGTTCTTTATTATATTGGTGTAAATTAAATTCGAAGTTAAATCGCTTCCTGTGTAAGTGTATTATTTAAATCACATTATATTGCAGACATAATTTAATAACAGTGTTTAATTTAGTAACGTATAGTCACGATTAAACTTTGCACCTAGTCTATAGATCTTCCTGTAGATTGAGATTTAGAACCTAAAGTCCGCATTGCGAAACATGAATCAGAGTTCAATAAAATTAACTTATCGAATGTATTTAAGACACAAATGCATACCTATAACATCATTGTTTAGCATAGTTATAATATCATCTGACTAGCCTTTGCCCAACTATGGTGGAGTCGGATTCCAGTGTAACTGGATGCAGCTGAGTACCAGTGTTTTAAAAGGAGCGACGCTTCCTATCCGTCTATTTTATTTAATACAAATTCTAAGGTTTTTATCACCATGGGTTTGGACGCCTTTTTATATAGGTACGCCTTCTGTTTCTTTTCCTGTTCAGTCGATATCATGTCGATGTTTTTGTATTTTTCCAGTACTTAGGTGCCCCTAAAGAAAAGTCAAGGCATGCATGCATTTTACAAAAATCAGTTTTCAAGGTGCAAATACTCGCTGGTTTTAAACTTATAAGTATCTCAACATCCTTGCGGTCTTATACTAAAATAATGATTTACGATTTCCTTATTTTTATAGACGTAAGATGTAAAATAGACTGCTACACCCACTTTTAAAGGCCACTTCTACACAAATCAAAAATGTGTTTATATTTTTGATAGCATAATATTCAATATCAGTCATACGATCCGAAATGTAATGGAATCGTACCACGAAAACAAAAGAAAAACAATATAATTTATGTCACGTGCATCAGGAATTTGAATAATGCGAACAGACAAAGCCAAAATACTGCCCATGCAGAAAAAAGAAAGTGCTAAATTCCAAAATCAAATCAAACAATGATGGAACACTGCCACACACATCTACACAGTATTATCGAAGAAGAATTTACAAATTCGCGACCACACACGTGCTAACAGCCGATTTCCGTAAAGTGAAATCGTCTCTTCCGAACAAATACCGTTTTTCGCAAGCTACTGTTTGTCTATGTTTACTACAGATACCGTAAGACGATGACACATGGTTCTTCAAACAAGCATTGTATACCTATTAGCCTACACTTTGCCGCGAAATAAATTGTCTAAAAGGATTCTTCGAAAGATACTTAGAGAGCTTAAGAAGGAACATGGTGGGTTTTAGTCAGTTAGAAAATTGCATTCGGAATGTGGTCAAAGATTGTATGAGTTCCATTCATTTTCTTGTTATTTTCCCACTTTTATTTCAGCTCTAATGTGAGAAGATTTTATGATAGGAAATATTGTGTAACTCGTGTCGAAGCGTCAACCAGATGAGCCCAGCTTACCATGAGAAAGATTATTATTTTTCTAGACTGAACTCATTTTCTTAACCATTAATGTGTGAAAGGAAAGTTTCATTTTAATATACATAGGTATGTTATAAGATCCCTGCGCTTGAGTTTTGTTTCTACTTTATGAGCCGAGTCATGATAGACATAAGCAGTATAAGCACACTAAACTTCTCTGTTGTAATGTATTAAGCACTTATTTACCGTATTTTAAAAGCAAATTGACTTCATAATACCTAAAACCTTCTCCTAAGTCTTAAAACTACTATGCTGAAAGCCCCATCAATTGGTTCTGTCAAAGGTGAAATAATCGTGGACAAACATATATGTACATACAGACCAACCGACTTCTTTTTTTGAAGTCACTCAGAAGTAAGAATCCTAACATCCATTCTAACCAGTCCAAAAAGTCCTCAAAGGTTCAAACCTCCTTTGTTTACTTTCCACCGGTCATAAAGCGACCGTTGCGTGACACAGTTGTTAAGGTCGGCTCTTACGCATGCGCGTCACGCCGCCCGATCATTGGATCCGATCAGTCGCAGGCGCAATGGAAATGTGTTATTAGATTAGGGCTGTCAATGGCCCGGGATATGCGAGTTGTGCAAAGCTGTGTATGGTAATTTGACTTTCGCTTTCTATTGTAAAGTATTGCATTCTACACATTAAAACGTTTATTTGTGTAGATAGGTAAATAAAGTGACGATTTATATCGAAACTTTATTTGATTTGTTTAGTTAGGTATCTTTAATGAAGGTAGGTACCTACTGCTTCCATAACGAAAATTAAGAACATGGCAACAACTATTCAAAAAACCTTTACCGTCCTACCACAAAATCTTTTAAACGTCTATTGGACACTTGTCTAAAAAAATATCAGATTATGACTTTGAAATAAGGTCCTTTTTGCAACCCCATTTTTAGACAAGTGTTCAACAGGTGTTTAATAAATGTTTTTGTAGTGAGGCCATTAAAGTTTAACTAAAGAACTAGGTAAGTATAAAGCAACGATTGTTATAACCAAGAATCTTGGCAATACTCCGGCTATACTGTGTAGAGAAACGTGATCAAAAATTGAATTTTCCAACAATAATGTAGAAAGTGAATCCTGTTGGCTAGCTACCAAAGAAAACGCGGAAATGAACTAAGCTTTCATTTTACCCGGATTTAGATAACTTGATAAGTTAGTCGTGTCGTGTTTGTAAATGTTCAAATACGAGGGGTCATATTTACATACTTATGAGAAACTTCATGTATAAATCAAATGGGTACCAGTAGTGATTTGTAACTTTACAATTTTATTTTCGGATTTATTAATTTGAATCCTGATCAAAATCATATTTGTTGCACAATCTACTTGTTATATTACGTTAATAACTCACATTGTAAACATAAAAATAAAAAGATTTACAAATATATGTACTCAAGGCACTCTATGTACAAAATTTACAGTTATGTGTGACACTTTTAATTACACGTCAATTTTCCGAAATTGTCAAACTATTAGTCATTCGGGCGATGGCCTCTACTCAAAATGGGAGTCAGACTGTACTTGTATAGATAAGGCCAGTAATAAAAACAAAAGCAGTATGAATAACTTAATAGAATACAATTATTTTTATTAGTATCGCTTGATATAATTATTTTCGGAGGAAAACTTTTTTATGACGAAAAGTCTTTTTCACATTAAGAAGATAGTGATGATATTTGTATTGTATCTACATTATACATACATAACATAGACATTATTATACTTATTTTACTCATACACATAGTTAATGGCATTAATCTTTGTTAAGGTATTGCAGTTTTAGAAAAAGTTACAAAAGTATCGCATAACATAGCCTTGTGTTATAATTTGTACGTATCTAGATTTATTTTAGTTCCACAAAAGATACAGGATCGTAACCTTGTTATATTAATTTTTCTTGTAAGTAACTTTACAATTTATACAACAATCACATCAGTTTCACAAGGGCAGTTAAATATAAAACAAATCTGTTAACGATTCGCATAATTTTGCCAGCATTGGACCTTCTTAGTTCGTTCCTCCTTAGTGTCATTCATAGCATAGACAACAGATACTAACATGTTCGTGAGCACAGGAAAAAATATAAAGAGCCAAGGTCGTATCATGTTTTAGTTAAGTTGACATTGTTAGCCTGTGAAAGGAAAAGTTAAAAATAATAGAAACGTTATATGTGTCTTTTGATTTCGTTTATAATTTGGTTCATTTTTTTTTATTGAATTAATCAGTTGTTTTTATAATCTTTAATACATTGCTCATAGCCTATGGTATTTTTGTTTCCCAATTTTTATTTTGGATCGGCATTGCATGCCACCTTTTCTGTCCTCTTCTTTGCTACTTAGGGACTTGTAAGTACCTAACTAGATTACAAAAAATATTAAGTAAGCGGTTCGCCTTACGATGCACAACAGGATTTTACTTCAAAACCGTTGCAAGGATGGCCTTATTCTTAAATAAATTGAATTTCCTAGAACTTTTTTAAGATTAAGGTTGATAATGTTACAATTTAGATGCAAACGACTCGAGTGCTCTTCAGGTACCACTTCTGAAGGCTGCATTAATGAATTAAGAAGCTTTATTTTAATACATGTTACTATTTTATCAAATTTTAAGTTCTTTCACCATCGTCGGTTATACAAAAATATGCAATTTTACAGAGATCCGATAGCAAAAAGTGATAAATGTATTTTTCAGAAAACACAAATTATAATTATTTACCTACAAACAAAATGTATTCAATTAAGAAATTATTAATAGAATTAACATTTACTGTAACCCGGAATAGTTTGATAGAAACGGCAATTACTCCTGCTGAGCGAGCGCGCCTACTGGCTGTGGGCAGATGGGAGTCGGGGCTTTGGCTTCAGGCACTACCGTCGTCAAATATTGGCACCATGTTTGACGATACAACTTTCCGCCTCGCTACTTGCTTACGTATAGGAGCACCGTGCTGCTCCCCTCATCGCTGCCACTGTGGTGAGGCTGTCACCAGCCTCGGACACCACGGCCTGTCGTGCAGCCGCAGTGCGGGCCGTATTGCCCGGCATGCAAACATCAATGACATTATACGTCGGGCTCTTGTTGCCGTCGGGGTACCAGCTGTATTAGAACCAAACGGCTTGGCACGCGACGACGGTAAGAGACCAGACGGCATGTCGTTATTCCCTTGGAAGATGGGTAGGCCTTTAGTATGGGACGCAACCTGTGTCGATACTCTTGCGCCATCACACCTTCCAAGTTCTGCGTGCTGTGCTGCTGCTGCCGCTGCGGCTGCGGAGAACCTCAAGCGGCGGAAATATAGTGGCCTTGTCGGAAACTATATTTTCGAACCGTTTGGGGTTGAAACCCTCGGGTCGTGGGGTCCGAATGCCCACATTCTATTTAAAGATCTCTCAAGGCGGCTGGTTGACGCTTCTCGTGACCAGAAGGCTGGCTATTACCTCGGACAAAGAATCAGCATGGCGATCCAACGAGGTAATGCTGCCAGCCTCTTGGGCACGCTCCCAGTTGACAGCGATGGGGACGAATTTTTTGACGCTTTTTAGTTGTTTGTTTTACTAGGATAGTTTTTGATTTTTATTGTAAATATGTATTGTAAATATCTGTGTAAATAAATAACCAGTTTACTGAATGTTTGCCTTGAAACGGATTAGGAATCAACTTATGGTATGGTACCTAACCAGTATTTTACTAAACCCCTTAAGATTTATTATTGTATGTTTGACCTATGTGAAATACTCGTTTATTGTATTTATTCATTAATTTTATTAAATGTTATGATTTTAAATTTTTAATTATTTTAAAATAATAAAATCATACCGTCATATAATAGGTACCGCCTAAATAGCTAAGTACTAAGAACATAGTTTCATTTAAAGATGTTATGGAGCAAAGTACTTACTTATAAGTAAACCGGTTACTAAAAATATAAGGAGGTATGTTTTACGTAGGTACACAATTTTGTTCAATAACTGCGACTTTGTAACTGTAGATATGAAAAGAACCTAATTTACATTAATACACAGTTATAAATCAATATTTAATTAAATCCAATAAATTAAAGAGGCGCCTCAAAACTAGGCTTATTAGCATAATTTAATTTACTGCTTTTGTTGATGAAAAACAGGAAAATTTGTGAATCTTTGATCGCGATTTTTATTTATAAAAAACAAGGAAACTCGTATGAGTATTTCGATCGATATCATCATGACTATAAACCTGCTCTTATCCCAATGTTATTTTGGGTAATTTTCCATTCTCGTGCCTTTGACGTCGTAAGTCGTAACTTTATTTCCAGCCACATAGGCTTTCAGACTGCTTAAAATATGTTTGAAAATAATCAATTTTCCCGATTTTTTATAGATACACTCTCTTGCAGAACACCTAAAGAAAATTACTGGAAACTTCACAGAAATCGTTGCTCTATTTTCTATTAAAAAGAACACTATGCTATGTTTGGTATAATTACACAGAGACCTCTTTAGTCAAGATATTATACCAAAACCATAGATAATATACCTCATATTCTTATCTGTGGCAATAACACTGCTGTGACTGTGAATGTATTAGGTATTCGCGCCAAAAAATGCATTTGTAAGCCAATCAAATTCCCGTCACAAATCAGTCCGGAAACGCGAAATACTTAGGTACTAGCTTATTTATTAGTTCACGAACGTCAGAACTGAATCACTTTGCCTTAACGGTAGTGCTAAGAAAACCCGCAAAGATAGGAGCAATGTGAATACTAATATTTATTCAGTTTTCTAAGTAATCAGTGGTATTGTTTATAGGTCTTTTAACATATTTAATAACACCATTTTTAATTCCTTTTGCAATGTGAATATGGTCATTATGTTTAATTAGGTATATGAATTTTGTGAGGATCCAATTTAATTAAAGTCACCTACAAAGAATCAGATCTTCTAAGAAGAATTGAAGGATCTAAGGCTTAGCTACATTAGATATTTATATGTTTCCTTTTGATATTTCCATTTGAGAATTGTAATAAACAAATCATTTAAATCGTAGGTTTTTTGAGGCGATTCTTTCTTGTGCTTTTATTTTTTAACCAATAATTATGGACACGAAACTCAATTCACAAACCTATCTACAGGTTGATAATGAAAGGGTTTGGCTCTCATAACAAGAAACTTTTATTCACCTTTGTTTTTTAAATTATTATTATACTTAACTGTTAATATAGATAAAGATGGGACCTTAAATAACTACTAAATAAACTGAAGATGTAACACTACCAAGCGTACGTACAACGGAATGCAACGATTATAAAACAATGACGTTACGACTAAACTTGGGGTTAACTTAAACAATGAAAAGGTTTGTTTAAACACTACTTAGTTGCTACAATTAAGTATTTATTTTTTACGGTTCCAACACATAAAAACAAGTGTGACTCATATAATTTAGAATAGAATCAAGACATGTTGGACATGATGAATCATTTAAACTTATCTACGTTGAAATGAAACTTTGTACCGTGAACGAGATAAATTAGTTTTTGTCATTTCCTAATTAACCAGTTTGAAACGTGATTTTTGTGGTTCATTGATTGATTGGATGTGTTTAAAGTTGCTGTAGAGTTTTTGCGCTACCTATTTATCAACTGTCGGGGCCCTTGATATTCCTGTTTCAAGATTTAAGTCAAATAGTTTCCACTTGTGATAACGAGTAAGTGTAATTATAATAAAATCCTCATAAATATACTCGCTAGGATTTAGCTTCGCCTAGCTTAGTAGATTTTATTTTGGATAAGTAAGAGATGTTTCAAATACTGTCCTGATAGCAAAACGACTCCTTCGAACCAGATCAATATTTAGTATCTTATGATTCTATGGTAATTCATGCAAATAAACTCTTTATTAATATATGTTTGCCAAACAAAACTCCTTACCCTTATACAAATATAGACACCCATTATGAATTCAATAACCATAGACAATAATGTACCAAGCAGTTCCTATGCACACAGTGTCGGAAGTTCAGAAGTCCTCATAAGGAAAACAAGGCAAAATACATATGTATGTATGTTTGTATATACAAGCCTACATGTATATGCATGGCAGGTACATTAAGTACATAAGTATGACACATAAAATACGTCAATAGATTCTTCAATGAACGTACGCAGGTAAATAAAGTTGATGCGATAACAAAGAATAATGATAATGATCTGCAGAATGCAAACTGTTGTAAAGTAAACAAGTAAAAATTCTAGCATTCTCGAAAAAAGTAAAGTATCTTAAGTACCTACTCCTTAAGTATCTTGCGGTAAAAGCATACATATGAGGTATTAAGCCGTCTGTGCTGAAAAGAAAGATCAGGAATTCACTAGGAAAAAAATGACAAGACGTCAGTTTTTCCGGTGTTTCCGGAGACAAACCATATTTATAATACAATTAACTTATTATAGCGTTTTTTTCTGTTAACGATTTCATAATTTAAATTCAAGTAGGACCCTATTTTCTATTAACTTCAGTATTTAATATGAAATATTTTATTTTAGTAAATTACATTGTGATTTCTACGTTTTTCGCCCTTGATATTTTATAAACTTCAGTTAAACATATAGATCCAGCTCCATTGTTGATGTTCGTTCTATGTTGCGTCAGCTAACAAGTCTAGTATTACTTACTTTGTGGTTTATGGTATCGCGCAGTAATGTCGGATTACAATTCGACCGTATCTTTCCTACTTTCTCAACGACCGTATCTTTTCTACTTTTTCCGGAGACGGTAAACGGACTTCACTGCAGTAGCACAGATGGTAAAAAATGCATTTTCTTTGCACTTCATTAATTTAACATATAGCCGTGGAGATCTAAGTGGGAGGCCTATGTTCAGCAGTGGACATCCTATGGCTGAGATGATGATGATGATGATGATGATAGCCGTACCTTGTAAAGTATGTATATAATAAGGAGGAAGCATTTTATTAGTTTGCTTGCAATGGCACTGAAACTATTGAACCGACTTGAAAAATTCACTGTGGAAAAGCTACCCACCCTCTTCCCGAGTAATAAAGGCTATATTTAACCCAGTGCCCGTTCTGGGCAGTTCCCGCGGGACGCGGAAAACGGCTACTTAGTTAAATACACATGTTATAAAGTAATACGTTTATAGGGATACAGCAATAAATATATTTGTAATAAAAGTTCGTTAGCCAAAAGGACGTTTCAATGTGTGGTGAGCTATAAATAATAATTTTGCTTAATTGGTGTAATTTAATTTAATAGTCTTAGATTTGAAGTTTCTAAGGAAAATGTTTTCTGATTGCACAATCAATCGTCATAAAGTGATCTAAGCACCTATTCGATCTTCTTTTTATAGTTTTTAGAAATCTTTGGAAAAAACTGTTACGTAAATAGTAATAAAACTAATGTTGTTTAACACCTAAAATCCATATTATCACTTGAATAGCTAACTCTCGCATTAATCTTTTACAATCACTGTTTAGCCAAACTGCTGCAGAAGATGATATATATGCAGTAGGTGATGAATCGTCCAAAGCGATTACTTCTCTGAATGAAACGGCCTACTGACGTTTGATGATGATGATGAATATAACACCCTAGATAGGGCTCGTAGAAGATTTATCCACTTTTTGCGATCTTGAACAGCAAGTTCGATATCCTTCCAGCTGACAACCTCCTGGTTTACCCATTCGCTTGCCTCATCAGACCTTGCTTGACCAGATGCTTGTCTGGTCTCATAACCTGCCCAATACAGCGATACTTACCACTACTTAGGTACTGTCATTTACCTTGAAAAATACTACTTATTAATCTAGTTACACAGCAACTATAATTAGAAGAAAATACCTACTCATAGAAGATAATAACCCTCGATATTATGTCATGAATCAGGTTTACGTCTATGTAGTAATTAGCCCTTGAATATATTACTATTAGCTGATCAATGTCGCGGTTTCATCTCCGTAATAGTTTATTGTGTACATTATTTTATTGCTAAGGTTCAGTAGTTGTTCATGCGCATTCTGTGGTTGCAGTATAAATAGTCTGTGGTCAGCTGTCAACATTAATTGTGTCTGTGCTTCATATTATGTATACAGTTCAAGAACATGTTGATGATACAATGTATACCTACTTCTTCCATTACCTACCACAAAATCCTAATATTATCTAGGCTTAGCTAACAGCGATGGCTTGAGGTCTTCGAAACGATCAACATACTAGAAAAATCTCTCATTATTTAAAAAAAAGCACGAGCGTTGAGTACACGGTTGCACTGTCTTACTTGTCTCTAAGTATTTCCCCATTCTCATAGATCCTTTCATAGGTTTCAAAGAGGTCTAGATAATGATCAGGCATAGGACAAACACCTTCACATAAGCTCCAAATTCTGAAGAGTTCGAGATCACCAAAAGACAGATATGTCCAGTGAAGCTTTCTAAGCATATTCCTATATGTGCAAAACAAACGCGCATAATGAAACTTATAGCTCTGACAGCTAATGTGTCAAGTAATAAAAAAGCAATGAAACAAATGCAGATCAATAAACCTTGCGCAGACTCCAAGGTAAGATATTACCTACGCATTGAAGAACAGAAGTCTAGAACAATGGTTGCAGGTATTGCTGCAATCTAAGTATACATTAGTACTTATTTGAACCTAGTGCAATCGGTGGTTTCCTAAGCCATTGCGATATTGTAGGGTTTTTCTTGCTAGGTAGATCTGATGCGTAAGTATGAAGTAATGCCTATCCATGTCTGCAATGGGTGCTTAGTACTATATATGAACTACTCTCGGAGGAATCTTGGTGTCTCAACAAATATCGACATAATTATGAAGTTTTCCGTTGGCTCCATGAGAATTTTTTTTATAGTAGCATAGTTGTCAAATTATTCATATTTTCTTGTTGTTCCTAAAGCCCATTAAGTACACTTAGATACATATGTGATCCTGCACTACACAGCTTTAAATAATAATAATAATAATAATAAGCCCCGCAGGGCATCTGAGGCGGATGACGGGGAGTAGCGACCCCGCGGGGCTATATATCCGAGTGCTCCTGGGAGAGTATACTGTCCCCCATCTCCGGCTTGCCGGAGTGAAGCATGACGGGGGATAGGTCTCCCGCCTCTTGGCTTGCCTTCACCGGCCGGTCAGAGTGGAGTCGCTAGAGCAATGCTCGGAGGGTAGGTGCCTCGTGGTAAGTGGCGAGTGGGCCGGTGATGCTGGACCCACAGGGAGCGCGTGATCTGCGTTTAAAGTCCGCCGAGGTATCCTCACCCTTCTCAGCCGCTCATGTACCTGTTGCCCTCTTGTTGCGATTTAGCGACTGATTCCCGGGGGCCCAGTAAGTGAGTTGGCGAGTCTCCACCTGCCATTTTTACGTGTATTTATTACATTGTTATCGGCAGGTGCCATAGTTCCCGTAGTTTCCCCATTCCTAGTCCACTAGCATCCCATCATAATAGCCCAAGTAGTTTTCATCCATAGTTAGCAATAGTTTAGCACAGAACCGAGGATTGTCCTTGGGTACATTCCTATAGTGTATACAGGGATAATCGTCGGTTTTGTGTCATCATTTCATTAAAGTTGTCTCAAAAGGGCTTCAGCGTGTTGGCTTCGGCCCCACGTTCGCCTCCCAAAAATCCGGGACTCTGTAGTCCCGAGGTCAAAAAGAGACATACATTTATAATAATAATAATAATAAATTCTTTATTTTCACCAAAAGCCATCACAACATTAACATCCGTAAAGACTAGGCATAAATTATAGGTTTTGTAAAACATTAAACTCTGGCTCCTAAACTAGGCATGTGCCTGTGACTTAGGAGTCAGTGATTCTCCAATAAACGTCAGAGTAAGCATATGATTGAAGCGATTCAGGACGTTACAATAAATGAGCAATGGTAACAAAAAAGAATAAAACTGTTCTAATTTGTAGGGAGGAAGAGAGAGATAAAAACAATTTAATAAAACTAAAGAGGTTTAACGGTAAGGTTAGTACGGCAGTAAGTTTAGGGTGATTGTGAGTGTAACTGTAGTGGGAATGTATGGGATGTGTTGTATGTCAATGTATAGAAGTGTGTATGTATGTGTAATGAAAGAGTATGGGTGGAATAATAATGTTAAATTTATAATAATTTACCCAGTAGGAGATCCTCAGTATTGTCGTAATTAAGTGTATGTAGATAGTCTATAAGTAAGTTTTTACAATGATATTTAGGGGATGAATAAATGTTTAATTTTTTGTTGAGAAAGTTGTACAGATAACCGCTATTAACGTAGAACTGGCGTCTGGCAAAGGCAGTTCTATGGCGTTCATGCGTGAAAACATTGTATTTTCGTCTGCAAGTTGAATCCATTGGGGGACGTGTAGAGTGTTTGCGAAGAGCAGACAGGAGAACATAAAGTTGTCTGACTGTTAGAAAATTGCAGTCAGAATAGAGTTGCATAGTGGGATACCTACGCGGAAGAGAGAACATTACCTTGAGCACAGCTCTCTGGGCTCTCTCAAGGCGAATGAATACATTTTGTGTGGCTCCACCCCAAACGGGCAAGCAGTACGTTAAAACAGAGCGGCACAGAGCTAAATATACTATTTTAAGTGTTTCAAGATCAGCAGAATTTCGCAGCTTCTTGAAGACGTATATCAGCTTACGTACACGGGACGTGACCTTGGCTATGTGGGGATGCCAGTTGAGATGCTGATCAATTAGTACTCCTAGATATCTTACATGAGTCGTTTTTGTGAGGGAGAGGCAGCTACATTGCGCTAAAGAACCACAGTGATGTGCTTTTAGGGTCAAGGAATTAGAAGGACATTGATTTGACTTGATAGCAAAGGGGACGTATACGGTTTTGTCTACATTTAAAGTGAGCAAGTCATCAGACAAACATTTCATCACGCAGCAGAGCGCTGCCTCGGCATTTTGGTATGCCTGGGTCCAGTTACATCCATCTACGATAAGGGCAGTGTCATCCGCATAGGTATATATCATACAGTTATCAAGAGGTAGTGTACAGAGATCATTTATGTAAATGAGAAAGAGGGTGGGACCCAGGATGCTTCCTTGCGGAACGCCAAAAGTCATTGGAAGTTCATCACTTTCATATTGACCAATTTTAACTATTTGAGTACGATCTTTGAGATAGTCTGCAAAGATTTTCAACGGTAGTCCACGAATTCCAAGTCTTTCCATTTTTCTCAATAAAGCTGGGGCAGAGACAGTGTCAAAGGCCTTTGACAAATCTAGGAAAATTCCCAGGCACTTGCGTTTTCTGTCTAGCGTCCTAGCTACGTGATTCGACAGATGTAATACTGCATCCTCAGTACTAACTCCATTTCGGAACCCGTATTGGTTTTTGGCTAAGATGTTGTTTGACTCAAGAAAGCTTATCAGATTCTTATTTAGTACCCGTTCCAAGATCTTTGACATTGCACTTAAAATAGAAATGGGACGGTAATTATTAACATCATCTTTGCACCCGGATTTATGAATAGGGTGAACGAGTGCTTTTTTAAACGTCTTAGGAAAGACACCAGCACTTATGCACAGGTTACAGACATGTGTAACAATCGGAACTAATACTTTTCTCGCGCCTTTAATAATTTTAGATGGAATACAATCATAACCTGTAGCACAGTCAGTCCTTAGACCCAGGATAATGGATTCAACATCGAGCTCGGTAACCTCAAGAAGCATCATTGAGCCACACGACTGTGAGTTAGCCACGGGATTGGACACCATAGAGGATGATTTAAATTTTGAAGCCAAACTGCTGCCTACATTAGCAAAAAAGTTATTAACGTAATTTAGCGAGGATTTAGGGTTATCTAATAAGTTTACTAGCTCAGAGGAAGGCGAACACTGTGTTTGAAGCTCCGAGACTTTCTTAATAACATTCCACGTAGCTTTAACATTATTTTTAGCATTGCGAAACAGTTCTTTTTCGTAAGAGCGTTTAAGTTTTCTCAGCAGGGAATTGCAATAATTGCGATAGCGAGTGTAGGTGATTTTTAAAATCTCATTGTTAGCCGACTTTTTGAGTTTAATATGCATACGATCACGGTGCCTTATACAGCGGAGTAGTCCCGGTGTGATCCAGGGCTTTAAATTACGTTGTTTTCTTGGGACAACTAGAATATGAGTGTGCTCAGTAACAATGGAGGAAAGTTTACCTATAAGCGCATCTGCGGCATCATTAGGATCAGATATAGACAGGATTGGAGACCAGTCATGGGTTTTAATACTCTCAATTGCGGAATCACAGTCTAATTTTGCCCTAGTTCGGGTGACATCCGAATGTACACTCCGGTTGCATAAGAATAGCAATGTCGGTTCGTGATCTGTTATGGATGATTCAATAACGAAAGCCGTAGCGCGTTTATTTGTTTTTATTAAAATATGGTCTAAGCAATTTGAGAGCCGAGTCGGAAACAGATGTGCTGGAAGAAGTCCGTTAGAGGCAGTACAGTTTAAATAGTCATCCGAGTGACTGTCAGTATTGTCGACCCTAATGTCAATGTTCATATCACCAATCAAGACCACGGAAGAAGTTCCTATTTTGAGAACACTATCGAGGCTGTCTATAAAGTTATCTATATTTTTAAAAGAAGGTGGTCGGTAAATAGCGACTATAGTGATGTCTTCTATACAACAAACGAGGCAGTTTGCATCAGCAAATACTGGTTCTTTAATATTAGCTTTAATGGAAGATTTAACATAAATAACACAACCATCATTTTGATTGTATGTGATATTAATGGAATATGACGTAAAGTCATCCAAGGTCGGCAAATGCGACAGTTTACTCAACCAACACTCTGTGAGAATGAGCACGTCACACTGGAAACCCAATAGCCGCATTAGCACTACAACTTCGTCAAAATTTTTATTGATACTTCTTATATTTAAATGTAAAATTTTTAATCCTTTAGTCGGGTCTCTTATGAACTGTATGCATTTCTCAGGTTGACATTTGAATGATTTAGAAACGTGAAGCGCGTCTAATTCCTTATTAATAATATCTTGATTAGCCATTTGTTTTAGGAATACTCGTGTACAAACTGTGTAGCAAAAAATTGGACAGGATTGCTTTATTTAAATAGAAATGCTTGAGAAATATACTGTGAATCGTTTTAGTATAGCGGCTAATTACTGTATTCGCGTGTGTGTTAAGAGGATAATGACAAATTTTGTATTTGAGTGATTTAAATTGTGTAAAAGTAGTTTGTGTGCGTTGTATGACTGTATTAATGTGTAAGATGTAACAGATGAATGAATGTAAGAGTATATTGCTTAATTTTGATGTTAAACTTAACATTAAAAATAAAATTAAAAATAAACAGTAAAGGATCACAGAGATAACAATATGGGAACCAGAATTATTTATACAATAACAAGAGATATTATGTGCTAGTCAAATAATTAGGTTTTGGCTATCCAATAGGCTGAAACATTTTTCAGAATTGACAAGAATCTGTTTGTCTCCTTCTATTTTACGGAGAAATATGTTACCATTTGAGATCCAACAGAACTTAAACTTGTTTTTGTTAGCAAACTCTCTGGCTTGGAAGAATAGCTTTTTTGTGCTTGCTGGTAGATGATCGGAGATATACACGGGTTGCGGATCACCTGACAAACCTATGACAGCTGTGTTCAATTTGTCGTACTTTCCTTTTCCCTTGTTGTAGTTTCGTACGGCAGTAAGGAATGTCTGCTTAGTTTGCACAGTTGAGAATTCCGTTATAATTGGCCGCGGGGAGCTGGAGGAGGTAGATTTCACTGGTAGTCGGTAGATATCGCGAAGCTCCTTTTCATCAATGGATACACCAATAGCAGTGCCAACATCACATACCGTTTTCAAAAGGCTGGTGCAGGATTCATTATTAACTTGTGGTATGTTACGTAATTCTATGGCGGATGATCTTGATTTATGTTGAAGGTCAACAATTTTCCGTTCAAGAGATTCAATGTAGGTTTGCTGCTCGCGTCGCTCCCTCCTCAGTATGTCCACTTCAGTCTTTAAATCTTCAAACTGTTTATTAAGGAAATCAATGGACTGAACAATTCCAGCGTTTGCCTTACATATCTCCGAGTTTGTTGCCTGTATTTTACTATTCTGAGTTTTAATGTCTTTTATATCCGAAGAGAGCTCAGCTATTAATGTTGTTTGGTCTGCAAGAATTTCTCGTAGGTCCTGCGGTTCCTGAGAGCCCTTACCTGCCGAAATGCTTTGTGGTGAGGTATTTTTACGCGGACGCTTACTACTTCTTTGAGTGCTTACGTATTCGCACTCAGCCACAGCAGTAGTGATATCCGGTTCAGAGCGTGTTTGGGACTGACTTATATTGTCGACCGGAGTTTTAGAGCTTTTGGGTGGTGTTCGTTGTACCCCTGCCATGTTAACAACCAAAACATATAATAGGTTGAGAGCAAATATCAACAATAATGCACAGGCAAACAATAATGCACAGGCAAAACGATATTTCACAAGACCGATGACAACAGGCAGCAGCGTTCGCGTAGCCGGCACACTGATCTCGTAGTTGTTTCGTAGCACAGGCGCGTGACGTAGCGGCGCGTGACGTAGCGGCGCGCGCTATGTGAGCGTAGCAGCGGTGGGTGACTCACGCGCGTAGCACGTAGCGCATTCAAGCGGACCGTTGTTCTGCTGATCGTAGCAACTGTCACGGTGGCGCGATGAGTAAATGGTCCGGTCACTTGTCACTTGGGTGATGGTTCGAATCCGACCAATCACGATCACTTTTACAAAACCACTTTGACGCGTACACGACACTACTAATCATGTCTCACTCTAGGACCACCCAGTGGGAGGAGCCCTCAGGCAAGATCATGCAAAGAGCGACAAGGAAATGAGTCCAACTACAATTAGCCAATCACAAATTAAGATGCACGAGCAAACGACACACGTCCCCTCTGTTCAACGTCTAGCGCGAGAATGATCGACGATACAATCGACGATATAATCCTACAGTTACTTCTGAACTGAATTTGACATTGAAAAAATAGCTGTAACAAATGTTATGACTAGAAACTTTCAAAAGTGCAATGTATTCTGCAAATTATTAATACATATATCTGTTGTGCAACGTAAACCACAAAACCTAATAAATGCATAATCTTGATCCCATTTTTATTCACTTTTTGAGGTCGTCGATTTAATAACAGATGTTATTTTTAGCTTGAAAAGTGTAGTGCATTTTCTTTGTGTCGAGAGAACACAACAAGCTTGTGGCTAAGACATAAAGTTAAGCAACTTTTGTCGCGGTTGTCCGTGGATGGATAACCATCGTGTCATAACTAGATTTTCCCTGTTTCGGAAGGCACGATAAACTGTAGGTCCCAACTGTCATTTTTACATTTTTGGCAGACAGTGCCAGTCTCAGGTAAATGGGTAGAGGAGGTCAGATAGGCGTCGCTCTTTGTAAAGCACTCGTACTCAGCTATATCCATCCAGATAGACTGGAAGCCGACCCCAACATAGTTAGGAAGAGGCAAAGCAGAGGTATGATATTCGTTTTATTTATTACGTTAGGGCTGAGGACAGTAATGTATAAAAAAAACCGGCCAAGTGCGAGTCGGACTCGTGCACGAAGGGTTCCGTAAATTACAGTTAAATCAACCTATCTCAAAAACTATAAGAGATACTTTGATCAAACCAAAAATCGTTGAAAGAGTTAATTAGCATGCATCACCTCTATTTTTTTAGAATTTTATACCCCGTAGTTATAAAAATAGAGGGGGGGGGACATACTTTTTACGACTTTGAGAGCTGATATCTCAAAAACCGTTCACTTTAAGAAAAATGTTTTTTAGAAAACTTTATATCATTTTAAAAGACCTTTCCATTGATACCCCACACGGGTATGTACATCGAAAAAAAAAATTTCATCCCTCAGTTACATGTATGGGGGGCCCCACCCCCAATTCTTTTTTTTACTATTTAGTGTCATATTTTTGTAGCGGTTCATACAACACATATTCCCATCAAATTTCATCACTGTAGTACTTATAGTTTCCGAGTAAATCGGCTGTGACAGACGGACAGACGGACAGACGGACAGACGGACATGACGAAACTATAAGGGTTCCGTTTTTGCCATTTTGGCTACGGAACCCTAAAAAAGAACAAATGATGCATAAAGTTACCAAGCCTACCGTACAAATACATCAATGGTAAATTACTTCGTAAGACAATGGGAATTTTCGCGTGGTCGCTAATTTCAATACAATGCTTTCTTACGGAGATTGTTTTTCATGGCTAATGCAGCTATTAAATGCAGAATTGTTGTACATGTATGTGCGTAGTACAACTGTTGTTGTTACATAAGATACATGATTTATTGTATCTTGTGTCCACTTAAGAATTACGTATTTATCGATTGATATCGATTTTTCGCTACCTTTTTTTACTGTTTTATGGTCATACTTGTTACCTTTTTCAAATAGGTAACTAAACGGTGTTCAAAAATATATTTCTTAAAGAGTATCTTAAAAAGTATTAAGGTATATTTCATAGGATCTTTAGCAGTAAAATTAACGAAAACTACTGGTTTTAAGTTCTGGTATTTAATTTCTGTACTTATGTTGTATCAGATTAAATTTAGCTCATTCGACCGGTACTTATTCAAATAAAGTGGCATAATTTATTATGTAGTCGTAACTTCCTGTTAGAACTTAAAAACCCGTACTTGTAACTTTTTAACGAATATATTTATACTTTTTTCAATCCACCAATGGCATTGGCCAGTTTAAGGCTGTTTAAGGTCAACGCACCCATTTGCGCAACGCAAAATTAAACTGGGCTATAAACGCACGCATCTGAAGTATTTTTGGAACAGTTAAATTTTATATGCACGGAACAGCTACCTAATATTTTTTAACCAGTGAATACCTATCAACCTAATATTTTTTAACGACTGAATATTGTTACGTATCTGAGCGTAACATATGAGTGTTATTTATTATATCACCGTGCTGTGGCGCAAGAAACTTGCTAAAACATACATTAAAGAGAAATTGTGAGTATTGGTTAGGCCATTGTAATTTTGGCGCGAAACTTGACCTACTTATTTTTTTGCGGAAGTAGATACATAATTATTTTGTTGTTAACTATGGTACAATTTATGTAACACACTGAAATTCAACGCCTACCCTACAGTCAAAGTCAAATCATTCATTGAAAGTAGGCGAATTACTAAATGATGACGATAAGTAATTTTTAGATGAATGAAATTAATTGTTGTTTAGTAGGAAAATCGTAGAAAAGAGTACAAGTTGATCTCGACAGTTACTATAAAGTTCGTCTAGCTGTCTACATTATGCTAGTAACTCTTTTGTTTGTTGTAAACAAGGAAATAATACCGCATACCGTCATCGGAGCAACGTGATTGAATGAACATCGTCTATGGAATACAAATACTTCATTACACTCAAACTCTTTATTATCTGTGGACGACCTGCGTTTCAATCTACGCACTGCTGTACCTAAGATTATGCAAGTATGCGGAAATCACGGATTTCGAGTAAAATATAGTTTTGTTGATACCTAAGCGTCGGTTGGGGAGACTTTTTTAGTAATTCAGGTAAACTTGGCTTGTATTAGAGAACTGAAAGATGGTTGAATATTTGGAAGATGGAAACGCGAGTTGTTGATTTTCTTTTTAGATATTAGGTAATCATATTGCAAGTTCAGTCAAATGCCCAAACAAATCATCATAAACGCATACCTAATTATTTTTATTTTAGATCCGTAATAAGGGTCGAATTGTAAATTAAAATTTGGTTCTTATTTCCTCAAAAATAATGATAACTAATAAAAGGATATTTTTCAAAACTATAATTAGCTTACGTTTGCACACACATGCACATGTTATTTGGTAGTATGTATGGGATTTTCCTACATATGATTATGAGAAGGCTAAAATTAGCTTCCAAGTAAAAAGGTATCCTGTTCAAAGAACCTGCTCGAAGTTTGTATCTTTTTTCTTTTTTAAACTGCATAAAGATTGCATGGCCAAGGAGCTTATTGAGGGTTAAAAAATAAATTAGCTTTACTTTACGGCTTGCTTATAAAAGCGATTAAATTTAATTGACAAGGGTTTGATGTGTTTTAATTTATAAATACACGGAAAGTGATTAAAAAATGGCAGTGATGGTGTCCCTTAATGGATCTCAAGACTTTGATGGATCCTGCTTTTTTAGCGATTTATCTATCTATCTTTAAAAGAAAATGGAAGTAAATGGATCTTGTAGGATAAAAGATACTGAGTATTAAAACCTAATACCAACTATTCTTATAAATTCTTTACATGAATTTTAGAACGTTGAAAGTTTTTTTATGTATAACATAATGTACTTAAATTCCCGTTACTGGAATACCATAACCCACGTAAAGGTAATTGCTTAAACAGTTTGACCATAATTGGATCCTCAAAAGTTGTTAACAAAACGATCTTTTGCTAACTTATTTAAAATAATAACAGTATCGTTTTCAATAACAGTTATAAGTGGTAAATGACAGTCGACATGGTATCCTTACAGACGTCATTTGCAAAGACCTGTTAGGGTAAACATGCATTTGGCTGGTAACTGGATATTACTGGTTACAAGTGAAGGGCGTCCTTCGACATTTAAATACAATACCAATATGTTCGAGAAGCTGGTAAAAAAACGTATGTAAGAAAATCCTGAATGCATTTAATTAACACAAATTATGAAGACCTACAGAAACTCTTCCGTTACTTTTAAAACACTTATGTACGTCTTTTTGGGATTCCTATTGATGTCTGCTTAGTTTGTAGATTTCCCAACGCTATCTTTACTACCTTTTTATATATTTTTTTGTATGACATCTCGCAGTTTAGCCTAGGAGGCCGTGTACCTACTGCCTAACCGGACTTTTTCCTGTGCATGCCTAGAATTTAAGGCCTCCAGACAGGAGCGTAAAAACTTATACCTACTTTTTTATTCAAAATATACTAACAAAAGACAATCTTCTTTTCAGGAATACTTCCAGAAGCATTAAGAACGAAATGCGTCCGCTGCACAGAGCGACAGAAGAGAACTGCAGTCAAGGTGATCAAGCGGCTGAAGAATGAGTACCCGGACGAGTGGGCCAAGCTCGCCTCCCGGTGGGACCCCACTGGGGACTTCACCAGATACTTCGAGGAGTTCCTGGCTAAGGAACAGTTTAATACCATCCCTGGATCAGGTAAAAATAACTGTTACATTACTTTGACGTCACTATTAGGCTATGGATTATATGTTTTTATTTTATTGGTATTGTTAGCGCATAGAAGGTTTTATTTAAAACAAAACAAGCTGGCTACACATTTAAAACATGATCGGGTACATACAACATTTAATTTTAATATTCTTATGTAAAAAGAGAGATTGACAAAATTCATGATCGGGACAGAACAGGGCAAAGACCTCTTGGAAAGAAAATAAAGTGTAAACACTTCAGTTATTTCATTAATAATACAATATCGCTATTACGGATCCAGCTGCTTAATCGTTAAAATCTTCATATCGAACTTAAGAGCAGTCACTAATGATAATACAAGGTTAATAGATTTGCATGACGTTGTTAAAGGAAATACGCACATAAATGCGAAGAAAAAAGAACTATTTATTTAAATTCAGAACAGACGAAGAAGTCTTCCATAATGAAAGACCAATTACTAAAACAACAGAGAAATAATAATGCAGTAAATGTTCCAAAAATACAGGCACAAAAAAGATCCAAGTTTAGATTATTTGAAATCACGTCTCATCCCAAAAGTTGCCAGCAAGAAGTTTTTACAAGGCCTTCAGAAAAAATAAACGCTTCTTCTGATTTAAATGGTGACCACTTTTTATGTTCAGTCCAATTGCAGGATCATTTATTTGATACGAGATCTGTCAAACATATTCCATTGTTAGAAGTGTCATGGCCGCTCAAAGCTCGCGAAACCAGTATTGAACTCTAAATCAGTATTGTGCTCGAGATGTGTCTAGCAATGATTCTTTGTAGCTTTCCATTCACAGCTCAGAGCTGAAAGGTTAGAAGTGACTTGTCTATCATCCGCAAGGCTGTTTGTTGTCTTGTCAGTCAAAACATTCTAACATTTAGAGCAACTCCATTAGTTGATTAATGAGAAAAGGGGCAGTTCCCAGATTGGACCCCTTATTCATCTACTGACGGCGTGTTTTCTACATATGTTATAACCGAGTCTTTTTGATTCATAAATTGTGAACATAATATATAAGTTCCGTGCCAGCCCATGCAACATGGAGAATCATTGGACGAACTTTTTGGAACCGTGAAATTAGTGTGAAGTTTCATAAGAGCCTGCAACTAACTAAAACTTTTAACTTTGACTTCGGAATTGTACGTTCAACCACGATTAACTTTATCTTTAGCATTTCTCTATTACTAACGCCATCATTCTGTCTTCCAGCTGGCATAGGCAGCGAGATCCCCACATCATCACCGCTGGCGCCCCCTCGAGCCCCCACGGTAGCTCCAACAGTTGCCACTCCGACTCCTGCAGCCACTGAACCGACACCACCAAGACCTGTCGTACTTAACCGGTAAGTTTTCAAAATTTCGATAAGCGTATTTTGGACACTAACGATTGATTAAGGGTGAAGGAAAATATCCAATCCACATTGAGCAAGCGTGGTGGTTAACGCTCAATCCTACTTTGTGTGATGAGGGACCTGTGCCCAGCAGTGAGACGATAAAAAGGCCGATAATGGTCATGATGATGAAGTAGGTAGGTTTATTATAAACTCATAAGGATGTAGGGACAAATGTTCTTTGGACGGCCGACAACTGCCGAGGATTTTCCAAACTTTACTGGCACTTGATTTCCAATTCAATCCTCGCTTCTCAGCCTAACTACATAGGGGTACCATATCTACAGATACCGATAATCGAGTAATAGACAATTTCCTATTTCAAAATGGATTGTGTTGAAATTAACGAAGTAGCACATATTACGAGACGATGGAATCATAAAGACTTTAGTGTAAGTAATATAGAGTCAGCTGGATTGCGTGCAGACTATTGTTACGTTATAATCAAAGACTGCTAGTTAATCGGTTATCGGCTGTGCATCAACCGGTATTATGACTAAATAGGTATTATATCGCGATCTATTAACAACTACTTATATTTCTCTATCTAATCTTTGAATTAGAGGTTCATTCATGTAGCCATAAACAATAATTTAAATAATATTCTTACTAACGCAAAGACAGCAAAGGTATGGTGCCATTACGTCACGTGCTAGGTTGAATAAAATCTCGCGGTTTGCGTGTTCACACAACTAATATAATCGATGTTTCGTTAACTCTGAACACGGTTTCCGATGGACTGGTTCGGAGTGAGACCTGATTGCAGAATTAATTGCTCGGTAACAATCGGTAACATGTGTTGTAACCATTTATGGTAATCGCAAAACAACGATTTGGAGGAATTACAGTTTTAATGATTGCAATGTTCATAAAACATCACTTGCAATTTAAGGACCCTAAAATAAAAAATTAAGAGTGTGTTTTTGGTAATAAACATGTGAGCAAAACAACGAAAAAAAGTTTAAGAGAACCAAAAAGAAAATAAATAATGAAATTGACGACAAAAGCAATCAAAAATCCAAATTGCAAACCTTTTCGTTTCGGGGAGGCTCTAAAGAAACACTTACAATGTGTTATTCTTCGAAAGAGAACACTTATAAATAGAAGTACGTATAGGAATCCTCCCATTCAAATGAATTCATGATAAATTACATGACATCAACACAATAGCTGATCAAATTAAAGAAAACGCAAAACAGCTATATATTATCAATTATCGTCCACTTTGAAGCACTTTTTTCGCAATTTATATAGTAAGCCGATAATTACGTTTAATTCTTCCATTAGAGCATACTTCTTAGAGTAATCTGCTGTGACAATGCTCATAGCAACATACTTTCCCAGGTTTGCGGATAACAATTATCTTGTTATATCTAAGTGGAGAGATTTTCTTATAATTTGCCTTACAATGTACGTAAGTGAGGCCATTTCTATTGCGATAGTTGAGACTTCGTCGTTGATTAATATTTTAATACGTAAATATCTGAGGGTTCGTTAGTATTGTCAAAGTAATGTGATCACAGAAACCAACGATCTATAGTCTCTGTTACTTCATTTGGTAATGGTAACAAAACTGATCGAAATAGATGCCATCCTCAGAATTGTTTCAAAAGTCATCAGAAAAAAATTAAATGCAATCAATTGTCTTCCCTTAGTCTTTCCCTCGCCAAATTAACATCACCTTACAGCTAAATATAGACCATTATTTGAGAAAAAGCAAACTGCACATTGATTAAATAAAAAAACATCTATAATTCCTTCAGTCTGATCACTAAAACATGAATCCAGCATTAACATTAGCAAATAAAACCTTGAAGTTTTAGTTCTAAAGGTTTTCAATAAAGAGGCGTCATGACCATTGGCAGCTAGACGCCTAATTAGAAACGGCATATAAGCTAACATGCGTTCAAGCATTTGAGAAAGGAGTCCACACGGTCGCTAGATTCAGTCATAAGGTTATTTTACCATTTTCGATTTACCATTCAGAAGTGTAAAAGCATCAAAATTGTTAATTGAAAGGTTGGATTTTAGAAAGGTCTAATAAATCTATACTTACCTACTTATGTAATAAAGAGGAAACATGTTGTTTGTTTGAACCCTAAACGTTCCGAAACTACCGAACCGATTTGAAAAATTCTTTCACTGTTGGAAAGCTACACTCTTCCCGAGTAACATAGGCATAGATTGTATACCGGTGCGGGTGGTAGTTCCCACGGGACGCGGCACGCGACGCGACGAAAAAATAACTAGAAATTAATAAAAATTTAAGAAGTAAGCGTTCTTAGAAAACCGTACATTTTTAAGTCATGTTTTTTTAGGTATGACCTTATCTACTTAGGTACTTTCCATAAATATTCATCCGCATATCCGTATATTTTTATTGAAAGCGGTTCAAGGTGATATAAATTGTTTTGAAATTTCATCGTCTTTCTATTTTAATGTGCCAAGTAAATCCAAAAGGTTCAATCCACCGCTAAGCG
Source organism: Helicoverpa zea x Helicoverpa armigera (assembly GCA_033682625.1). Lineage (NCBI taxonomy): Eukaryota > Metazoa > Arthropoda > Insecta > Lepidoptera > Noctuidae > Helicoverpa > Helicoverpa zea x Helicoverpa armigera. The sequence goes on from JAWIIS010000011.1 coordinate 8,344,010, forward strand.
TTCCATTATCAAATACAAATTACAGGCAAAATTCTTATTTTGTGCGTGTGTGTAGATATTTTAATAAGGTGTGTAAGCAGTTTGACTTCGACATATTTAAAACAAGTGTGACTTCGGTGAAAAAGAGTTTAGCATTGAATTTCTTTAAAAATTAAATTAATTTTTCCCATTTCTCAATTCAATTTCTAATACATAACATTTCCCTCAAAAAATCCTGTAGCAAAGTTATCGGTTTTGCGTTTTTTAATTATTGTTTTTTGTTTTTGCTCAGGCGTTATAAGCAGTGTGTTGAGTTTGTTCTACTGTCCTTTTTATGTTAAACTAGTTTTAGAAGTGAAGACTTGTAATTGGCTGTCAGTTAGTCACACAATTAACTATTTTATGTACTTAGCTGTAAGTCTTCCATACTCATAAATAAATAAATAAATAAATAAATATCTAAATCAATGTTGTGCGCATTTTCTATTGTTTTTGACCCATTGAGAAGAATTGGGGACACATTATAATTTACAGTTGTTTTGCCAACAAAATTCTTAACTGCCGTATCCGTTACTTTACGTACTTGTTTGAAAGAAAGTATTACTTACATTATGAAGTGAGGTACTTAAATTACTTGCCTACTTAACTTGGTAGTCTCAATTACTTTTGTAGACACTTATGTACATTGTACATGTTCTGTAGTGTCATTAGTAGTGTTCTTAATGTTTCAAGGTCTTCTTTCTTTTTAGCTAATTGACATCGTGTGCCAGTTACCTAGGCACTTTTTGTCATAGTTTAGATGTTCACTTTTTAATAATTAGCATAAGTTCTGTTGTTTTTAATCTTCTTCCAGTTTTAGGGGCAATTAATGGATTTTTAAAATTTTAGGATTGTTTATTACTGAGGTTAATCGACAATCTCAAAAACCACTTTAAGGAATATACAGTCGTTTACTTTTATCTCAACCATACCAACATTCTTATACCTTTGTTTAATCTTAATGTTATACATAAAGATATAGCTTTTCTTAACTATAACTCACCCTAAACTTTTGTTTATCCAAAAAATATTTTTCACCTAGATTTACCTTTGCTTCTCCTCATTTCAGGTTCGGAGATGAAGGCGAGCTGATGATGGGCAGTCCGTCGTCAGCGGGCATCACGCCACGGCCGATGACGCAGGCCACCACCAGACCTACCACTACCATGAGACCTGTTAACACGAGGCCTGTGCCGCCTAGGTAAATACATACACATTTTTAAAGGCTAAGGTTTACATCTAGCGGTGTCTCATGGGGCCAAAACTTGGCAGGGCTGCGGGAGCAGTGTACAAGAGTTACCGCTGCCTCAGTTTTTACACGAGAGGCGCTAGAACATGGTTAGGCTTGAGTTCCCATAACCCAAACTCGAAGATCCATATGGTTAAATGGTGAAACTTGCGAGTGTGGCAGGACCCTTAGGTTTTTTTTTGTGTACAGCTGGTTCACAAGCTGAAGAAGAAGATGAGCGTTACCCAGTATTGCGGACGAGTGTTTAAATGTGTTAATCTCTTATTTTTCGTAAATCATGAATAACTTACAAACAAATATTTATCAATAAATTCAGCAATCACGAGGTTAAAGGTCCTGAACATGAACATCAAACGCAACATTTGGCAATTGATACTACTTAATAAATTGTAACAGCAGCATCATTCATTAAATTAAGCGGATCATTGCAAACTATTATGTGTCCTCTTATAAATACGCCCACACATGGTAACGTGTCATTAATCATATTATGACGTCATAAAGTCTTGTGATTTATAACCAGCGTCTCAATTGTTTCAATGTCTCCATAACTATACCAATCAAAAGCATTTTAAATAGTTAAATTGACAGACAAACAAGCTTAGATTTTTTGTGTCTACTCCATTGAACAAAGAAACATCACGTGTGCCCTTGTTTTGGTCATCATACACGAGGTGGACATTTAAAGGTCGTCCTACACCACAAGCAAAAAAATGAACACAAAACATAAGTACTTCTAAAATCTGTAAAGCTTCATCGTCATTAGTTACATAGAAAGTTAAAGTAGAAGAAGAAAACATGCTACGTAGACCCTAAATAAAACGGAGTATGATGATGAGGTTCAACTAGTAAGAAAATATTGATTTTCGCAATCGCGAAGACCTAATGAATGTGTGTTTAGATGTAAAATATGTCGCCAAACCTTCGATCTCTGTCACGCTATCAAAAGCTAGAAAGCTGCTTTTGCTGTGCCCTAGCTATTATCTACTACTGGTCTACTTCCTAATGATCGCAGGCGTAGGCGGTTGTATGACAATGTGAACCAGATACTATTTACTTACTGTACTTACTAAGGCTGTTAAAGATATTCATGAATAATATTCTATATTGTATCAAGGCAATGCCGTTTCATTGAAAAAATGTGGGCGTGGAAGTGAGACTAGGCACTCCCCTTTGTTCAGATTTCTAGATAGATAGATATAAGTTTATGTGCCTAATTCTATGGCTAAGTAGAGATATTAGAGAAAGGCAAAAACTTTCTATTAGAAGCTAAGGACTAAATTCTTGAACAATAGAAAAAAAACTTACGTAGACAGTTCATTAAAACTTATAGAATCGGATTCAAGATCTCAGTTAAAATCTACGCATAGGTACGCATACTAACAACTCTTTAGATCGTAGTTATACATAAATTATTTCTCTATGTACGTAATGATTGCAACTAATTGCAATAAAATGCAGATAAGGTAACTTATTACGCTGACGAGTTCCATTATTCAAGTGTTTTTTTATAACTAGCATACAAAACGAAGTCCCCTTTGTATGTGATGTATGATGAAGATTGCTGTTTTTTTCATTGTTTATATGACATTTGAGTAAAGTTATTCACGTGCCTATGCATGCGCGTACATCATCCTTAACTCAGATGCATAAAATTGTTGATAAATAAATAAAAAAATAAACATTCGAACTAGGGATACCCGCCTCACAAAGTTGCAACTTACTTGTTTTCACCGTTTCAATAAAGAATTAGGCATATAAGCTCCCCATTATATATAACAAGATCTTAATACTTTTTATCTGATTAAGTAGGTACCTACAAGAGTTCTAAATATCAGAAATTGCTACTGACGAAATACGACCACTACACATTCCCTACTATGAACATAACCACATCACTACATTACAAAAAATGCTTACATAACGTAATTTCTTTTTCAGACCAACAATGATGACTTGGGCGGGCGCGGCTTCCAACACTCAACCGACGCGTTTTCCACTGCGACCTTCGCCATCCGATGTCCCACCTCCATACTCCACAGCCATCACACTCATCGACCAGATCGGATACAAAATAATAAAAACAACAGAACTCGTTACCGATTTACTAAGGAACACAGTTCGCGCGGTCGTCGGACGGTAGACCAGTGGAAAACTACATTTTTACTTCATAAACTTTAAGGCTGTAGCTGCCAGTGACATACTTAGTCATTTGTTTCGAAAATCAAATTTAAAAAACAACGAGGATTTTACTATGTGTGAATTTATATAAAAGGCTGTATATTGTTATTTAAAGATTTAAATGAAAAATCCCAGTGATTAAAGAGAATGACTAGCAACCTATAATGCAGGAAGTCGGTGCACAATTTAAGTATGTTGAGCATTACGTTACACGTTTTACATAATAGGTTCCTTAAATGGCCTATTTGCAAAGACTAAAAGACTGTGTATGTATGTCTTTTCAGAAATACTTTTGGGGTCAAATGATTTTTTCTTCAGAAAATACAAATACCTATTTTTTTATACGACAGTTCATTGCAAATAAAATCAGGACGAATAGATCACTATTTTATTTGGTACATTTTATTAGTATAGACAGGCATTACTAAATATTACACTTAGCATATTTTAATCAGTCCGTGTACGTGTCACTATTATTTCGAAACTGCATTATTTGTGTCGTCTGAAAATAGTTTATTTTGTACCATATATGTTTCAATGGGGAAATATTAATATTCTAATAGTGATATGGCCTTCTAAAATAAACACGTAATTGGCTGTTAAAAATAAAATCTTAATAGATCGCGATACGGTCTAAACTTCGCAGTGGAATTTGACCACCGACCTTTGGGCATAACAATTATAAAAAAAAATCCTACTTTTTACTATTAAAAACAGCTTTTTTACTGTGAGATTATAATAAATAGGAATTCTACGTAAGCAAAACGTATGTAGGTAGGCTTTAAGTTAAACTGCCTACGACAATTCTGTCATTAATTTTAAGTGTTAAATTATTTATATTAGGTCGATAGGTTTAAGTAATTAAGCTAATTACATATTGTGATTATGCATTAAGCTTTTATACTGTAGGTCCTAGTGTGGCTTAATAAATGCTTTTTATTTATAACCGTTTTGTTTTTCTTCAATCCCTACATACATAATTGGTAATTTGACGGCACTAACGATTTACATAGTGGGTCAGCAATCTACTGCTGTTTTGCGTGTGCCTGTCATCATTGCTGCAAAAATATGAAAATTCGGTATTATAAACTAGATTCCACCAGCGCTTTCACCCTCATCCCGTGGGATTTACTCAGCGCACCTTAATAACACCCTACAGCCTTCCTCAACGAATAGGCTACGTAACACGGAAAGACTATTTCAAATCGGTACAGCAGTCGCTGACAATAGCGCTTTCAAAGAAACCAAAAAGCTCTTCATCTCTATCTTTACATAAGGAATGAAATAAATAAAAAAAAATGCCTGGAGTTTAGACTGTAAGTCACTGGATTATTATATAAATAAATGTACGTATTTCTAACGAATTCCGGCCAGCACCATTAACACGTAACGCCTACTTTACTCGAATAGCAAACTGTATGATTGCTATTCTTAAACAAACAGGCGTTATTACTTTTATTATAACATCATTGTAGTGCTAGAGATTTTGGAAGTAAATCATCACTCCTCATACTAGGAATAATTAGGTTCAATTGGGAATCAATGGAGATGTCCATGTTTAAGTGGATGGATGTTCTTGTCTATCGTTAGAATATTTAAATATGCCAATGAGTGGACGTCTTATATAGCTGAGATGACAAATGACAAATCATAACGTGCAAGTAACAATCTCACTTTCACTAATTACGTTGTCCGAATCGAAGAATGTCACACGTTCAATAAACTTAAACTTAAGATACGATTCGACAACATTGATAAGCACCACCAGCTCCCGCCAAAGTTTACTCTCGAAGTACAAAAGTGAGCTCAGTAATCCTGCAATTAAAGTCTACAATCAATAAGCAAGTTCAATAGATAAGATCGACCTAAGAGCTGACTTTCTTACTGGACTGAACTGACAAGTGAAAGTCGTTTCGTACTGAGCCTAAACTGGATTATTAACACTAAACTTGAATTAAATTATGTTTTCGTAACTATATTGTGTAATAATGTGTTACGTTATAATCACTTCGCAAAAACGATCTCTTTTCAATTCAATTTCACGGAACCTACTTATTTTGTTATCTACTTCTTACTTGGAACACTACTGTAAAAACATAGGTTTAGGATCCTATTACCGTCTGATCAAAACAGGGTATTTAGATAAGCTAACAGTATCTCAAGATTCCCTCAAATCCAGCGGTATCTTAAGGTACCTATTCATGAGATCAAACCTAAGTATTTTGAAATTAAATTGTAAACAGATAACTTGTTCTGTTCGTTAAATTGACTAGAATTACCTTTAGGTACTTATTTACTGTGTTCAACAATTATCAGACGAAAATAAATGTCTTTCTGTTAGACAAAAATAGCACTCACTGGAGGCCAATCACATAACATTTAGTAAGATAGGAATAAAAGCAGGAAAATGTTCGAAAAGCTTAGAAATTGGTACCAGTAAGAAGCCTGGGAAATACCATGAGGGCAGTGACTCATTCACAAATTCTTAATATTCTGAGTAGTGTGGGATTTACCTCACTTAAGTTTTGTTTGTTTTACTGACTGGAAATTTTGCTTTCAGGAGATGGCTGGCTATGTTTTAAAAGTAAATGTTGATAATTATAGTGCAATAAAAATTATTTGACTTCTAGTTCAGATAGAAAAATAATGTATATCATTGTTAATAATAGAAATAACTGATGATGATGATTAGAGCTAATCAGTGGTTTCTAATGGTTATTTATGACAGAACCTAATTACATGAGGCTTGCATAATGTATAAAACAATTACTTTATTCAATACTTATTGCATGTTGAAATTCTTTAATATTCTGCATCAATAAGTACCAACTTCTAAGTTATTTAATGTGACCATAGATAACCAGTTCCAAGTGACCTCCATAATCAGTAATGAACCATTACATCAGACATTTAATTAAAAAACAAGTTCAATGCTTCCACATTTAATAACACAAGTTCTTAATATCACATTGATATACTCTGATACATTTCACATGTTATACAATATCATGCTACAACATACATGCATACACTTTGAGATTATAGTATTTATTGTCTACTGCTTTGTAACAATATATTAAAACTCTAAACTTACAAAAAAGAAGGTTGTTGAAAATAATATCAAATGTAACAAAGTCTAATCATTTTCAAACAATGCCTCGCATTGATTTGATACAAAATGCAGCATAACAAAACAAATTGTATTCAAAATGCACTTCTGAAGTACTTCATAAAATAATCTTAACAACAGAGAAATAATTTAAACATTTCACTTATTATGTACTACATATTTGAGACAACTTTACTTATTCTAAGTTGGCAAGTTTACTGGACGATCAGTTCAGTGACATTGTCCTTGGTCACGAGGGCGACAAGGCTGCCACTTGCAGGACGCTCCTCACCCTTGATCCACTTGTCAAACAACTGGGCCACGAATGTCAGCGGTGTCCACGTACCAAAGTCAGCTTTAGGCATCCATTTGCGGTTCATCTCAGTATCCAAGGTGACAGGAAGGATTGCCACTGCCAGGGAGTTCTCTGGAAGACCAGAATCTTTGGCTCCTAGAGACTTGGTGAGTTGGTGAACAGCAGCCTTGGCCATGCCATAGCCAATCATGCCAGGTGTACCTTCTAGAGCCGCCTTAGCACCTGTCAGGGCCAGCAGCCCTCCTGCAGACAGGTATTTGGAAGCAACAGTTGCTGCAATAGAGGAACTCCACACGGACTGGCGCCACATTAGATCCGCTTGCTTGCTAAGGTCCTTAGCCGCGTTTCCGCCGGCCCAGCCGCCGGCCACACAAATAACTGCATTCACTTTCTGACCTTGCAGGGCGCTGGCTAGTTCCTTGACGACGTGTTCCTCTTGGTCGACCCACGAAGCGTCTCTAGGTACAGTAATGTTGAGATCAGCTTTTTCATTAGGGTTCAAGTCGATATTAGCAACCCACCAGTTAGCTGATTTGAAGTGGTTGACGCAAGCAGCGCCGAGAGCGCCTCGCCCGCCGTACACAACGATCTTTCCGCTAGCCATTATTATCACGTCCAATCACTACCACGGCGAAACCCCAACTGAATCGAGTAAACCGCTCGCTGAATAATAGTAAAAGTAAAGCTAGCTATAACTTGCGCGGCGCGGTAACCTCGGGTCCGACTTTTTGTCGTTCAGATAAACAAGAGACAATGAATGAAGGACAACGTTTCTGGGTTAATAATTAAGCACGAGTGGCTTCTTTACGTCACGCTTTTATTGCTGAGAATATTTTGTAGTAATTATTGTTTTAACTAAACTTTTTGAGAAACAGCTTGTTGCTTTCCAGTGACGTTTACGACTTTGTTTGACGTTGACTTCGCATTGTCATTGACAACTAGATGTCATTCATTATTATGTGAAAAGTAAAAGAGATACACATTTCTGAAAAAATAGGTGTTGTATGTTGTACAACTTCTTACATTTACCATTTAGCACGTGGATTCCAAAAGTAATAATTTTATAGCAACTCGGTGGCTTTTTTTTAACGTCTTCAAAAATCATCAAATGACCCCTCCCGCTGTGGGCTAGCAGCGGTGAGGGAGTGTCAGACTCTTACTGACGAAAAACCGTCGTGTTCCGTCATAGGCCTTTTATGTACCAGGGCCGCGGTATCTCTTTGCCCTGGCAGGCCTTGGCCCTGCTGGGCCCCGCTGGGGTTGCTGACATATCTTTGAGGAGCGCGTGGAACAACGCGCGCCATCGACACGGGTCTGTCGTCTAAGCAGACAGAGGGACGATGAGCCACCCGAATCACCGCCCACAGACCCACGCCTACGGTGGCCGTTAGTCATCTCGCGACACCCGGCGCCCATGGTGTCTACCTGGTCAAGCGCGGCGGCCGGGATGGGAGGTGCGAACTCTCTGGCGTTCCGCCTCCTCCTTCTCGAGCATGACCGCTTCGCAGAAGGAGGCGACGGCATCCCATTCCCTCTCGCCCCGGACCATGGCCTGAACCAGGGCCGGACGCGAGAGGTCGCCGCCGCCCAAAGCCTCGACGAGGACCCGGCGGTGTCCTTCCCACGCAGGGCACTCCTGGACTGTGTGGTCCACCGTGTCCTCGGGGCTGTCCGCACAGTGATGATACCCGGGCGCTTCCTCACGACCGATTCGATACAGGTACCTCCCGAAACAACCGTGTCCGGTGAGGAAGTGCGTCATGCGATACGTGAGGCCGCCGTGACTCCTCCCGAGCCACTCCTTAAAGAGGGGACTAACATACTATGGTAGCGTGCCCTTAGCAACTCGGTGCTGATGTTGCTAATGATGTTTTACCTCTTTTTATCGCTTCACTAATATGCTCTTGGTAGTTCAATCCTAAGTTCTTGACTTAAAGGTCTTATACCAGGTCATTAAATTCCCAATCCTAAGTTTTTTAATCAAACCACAATTCAAATGTTAGAGACTCCAATACGTATTAATTCAAAAATGTAAAATAACTTCTTGCCTGAAAGTACACAAAATATAAATAAAAGGCATCGTATAGTTCCAAATAACTTGCTGTGTATTTAATGGGTTGTTTCTGCTATAGGACCTATTAGGACCTCAGACTTTTCTAGATTTTCTGTCACTCGCAGTACCTGCGTATTTTTATCTTTTGTAACTAGTGCCATAAGACTACCACTTGCTGGACGCTCTTGACCATGGATCCATTTATCAATCAACTCGATCACAAAAGGCATTGGAGTCCATCTGGTATGGTCTGCTTTAGGCAACATTCGCCTGTTCATTGGTGTGTCTATCACCAGCGGAAGTATTGCGACTGCAGCTGCCTGCTCGGGCAGACCGGAATTTTCAGCTCCGAGAGACTTTGTGAGATGGTGGACAGCTGCTTTAGCCATGCCGTAGCCCATCATGTCTGGTGTGGCTCTCAAAGCCGGTGTAGCTCCTACGAGAGCAAGCAATCCTCCCGAACAGAGGTATTTGGAAGCAGCGACAGCAGCGATGGAGGACGATATCACAGACTGGCGCCACATGAGATCCGCTTTCCGACTAAAGTTCTGTGAGACATTACCTCCAACCCAGCCACCGGCCACACAAACAATAGCCTCCACTTTGTGAGTCCGTAGTCCTGTGTTTAGTAATGTCATAACGTGCTCCTCTTGCTGCATCCACGATGCGTCGGGAGATATTGTGATGTTGAAATCAGCTTTGGGATTGGCTCTTACGTCTATATTTCCGACCCACCATTTAGTTGCCCTGAAGTAATTAACGCATGCTGATCCTAGAGAACCTCGCCCACCGTATACAACAATTTTGCCAACGGACATGCTGTAGTTGAAAATGAAGACGATAAGCTTTGAATTAATAAATACTTTTCTGATTTGGAAATTATAGATCAAAATAAAATTGACGCAAATAAGTTTGCTTACTGTCAGTATGGAATTCTATATTGTCTTCGGTTGCTATGATGCAAGCATGATGCTATAAGCAAGAAGCTTTGAACTCTTTCTTGTTTCTCCATGGTTTGGATTGATTAGATTTGGGCTGAGGGTTTAGTTAGGTGTTCATGACTGTTCATGGTATACCTCTGGGCAGTGTAGTAAAAATACATTTTTCAAAATCGTCACAATAAAACCAAAATTTTATTGACACATTTTTTATTAGTAAGTATAATAGGTAGAACAGAAGATAATATTTACATGTGTAGGTACCTTAACAAAGTGTGATCTAATTTAATTATTTATGTATACCTTAACTACTTTAAATTGCTCTTTACATTAGAATAATGCTTATCTATCCATCTAATAATATCATCGATCAAAGCATGTAGGTAAATGAGTAAAAGATCTATCAATACGTAGGGGGTGATTCAGTTTCAGTGTTGGAAACACAAGTCTTCCTACAATTCAATTCGACTATTTTCCTACCTAAAAATAGAGCCTATAATAGGTTCACTATTGACAAATTAAAAAGGGCCTGGAAATGGTCTAACTTACCTATATATTAGAATTTGGTGTAGGAACGTGAATGATTTGAAAATTGTATCCACCTATCAGGCTAATGAAAAGAAAATTAGAAAACCTTAATTTTAATCAAGCATAGGTACGTAAATGAAAACACAAAAACTACGTTACTGGGTGAGCAGGCGTGCATCAATATCAATTTGCATTGAGTAGAATATACTTATGATGATGTTAATGGCAATACTGAACACTTTGAATATCAAACTGACGTTGTTCAGCACTTCGGCTTTCCGATGATCAGGCTGATGGTTTATGTTGAAAATGAAGCTTAGTACTACTGCTACTACTGCCGATATCACCTATGAATGAAAAAATTAAAGCAAATAAACAAAAATTGAAAAAAAAAATACACATGATTGGCAACAAACACAAAAAAAGACAAAACAGAAATAGAAGCGTATAAAATCAACAGCTGAAAATAAAACAAAGACGATGATAGTTAAAATATGGTGCAAAACAATGATTGAAATAAGAGTGACCTAATGTATTCTGCCCTTTTGAAAGTCTTCAAGCGCTATCATAGATGTGACAGAATGGTATCTAAATAGGCTGTTATTTGTTCTCATTGTGTTGCCATAAAATATGTTTAGACACTTATTCACTTAAACCTACTCTATTTATTGCCATACTCTTATCGAAAAATTCCCTAAGCCTAATCCCATCTACATTTCCAGAACCTTCTAGGTTCCAGTAACATTATGGATTTTAAAGAACGTATCATACAAGCTTGAAGTCTTGTTCCCGAGATAGTCTTGCAGGGAAAGCGCGGGGTCAAGGCCAAAGGTCATTTTAATGACATCACAAAACACTACTCCAGTCATCATACCGACGGAAGTGTGGTACAGCCAGTCTGCCAGCTTCTTGTGTCTGTGGTTCGAATCGCCGTCCAAAGAGGATATTATAAGAGCCAGGACTCCCGCGCTTGCCTGCGTAAGCAAAGATTTCTGTTAGCCATGCATTTGAACATTTCGACAACTCTGGATCTGACCTCAGGATTGGAATAATATTTAGAATTATGAAATGAATCCATTGGTTAGATAAGTACTGTATCAATATGTTCAATCTCTCGCTCATGAAGGGTAACAGACATTAATATCAAGGTAACTGACTCGACTCTTACAAACTATTGTACTTCCTAATAATATTTTCCGCAGTGCTGACTAATTTATTTGCATCGTGTTCTTTCGATCGCTGCAATTCAAACTTTGGCATCAATAATATTTTGGGTTTATTTTTACCTATCTGTATCAAAACTATTTCTAAACTGCGGTTACGTTAAGCTTTTTTAAATATTCATTATTTATATAATTTAACCGATCTAGAACTAGTGGGTTATTTGAATATTCTATGCCAAATGCGGAAATGACGATATTGATAACGGAAATGACGAATATGAATATAACAATGACATCATTGAGTATGACTGCTGACGGTTGATCCTCGTGATCGTTCAGGTCCAAACCTCCGATAACCACGAATAGTAATCCAACGAGAAGCTAAAACAAAAATCATTTGTTTATTCTTAACTACGGCTTAACTAACAAAATCTTTATTGGAACCGAAGGAAGGCCCTGACTTCAGCTTAATCTAGGTAGTTAAGTTTACAATATTAAAGTACATACTAATCGTAAGTAGAGCATGCAATACCGGTTAACCGGTTTCGTTTTTACCGGTAAATCGCCCATTTTTGCGAGTTTTAAATTACCGGTAAAAATAATATGAAACCGGTAATTTACCTGTTTTTACGTTTTTCCGATAAAATATAGCGATTGTTCATTTAACGTCAAATCTTTGTTATGTAGCCTGAGTATAATGTAATGTTGCATACAGTACGTATTGTAGGAGTGTTAAAGTTGCTGTTTTTTAGGAAAGTAAACTTGTGTGTCCTTAACTATCTCTAGGTTAGATACAAATCTTCTTTCTCATCTTAATTTATAAAATCTAAACAAATTGTATTCATTCGGTTATTCTGTTTTTCCTCATAGCTGTCAGCTCATACTAGGTACAAATGTAGCTAATGCTTATTTTACCTACGCTATGACCTTACTGAGCAAGGGCTTTTACTTCACCACCATGCGGACAGCTCTGAGGACACGGTGGAGCACACAGTCCAGGTGTGCACTGCCTGGGAAGGGTACCGCCGTGTTGTCGTCGAGGCAATAGGCAGCGGCGACCTTTCGCGTCCTTCTCTGGTTCAAGCCATGGTCCGGAGCTAGAGGGAATGGGAAGCCGTCGCCTCCTTCTGCGAAGCAGTCATGCCCGAGAAGGGGACGGCGGAGCGACTGCGAGTAGCACCTCTCATCCCAGCCGCTGTAGTGGACCAGGAAGACACCACAGGCGCCAAGGGTCGAGAGACGACTCCCGGCCACCATAGGCGTCGGTCTGTGGGCACCGTGGGCGGTGAGTTCGGGTGGCTCATCGTTCCACCGTCTGCATAGACAACAGACCCGTGTCAGCGGCGCGCGTTGTTCCACGGGCTCCTCAGGGAGATGTCAGCAAACCCAGTGGGGCCCAGCAGGGCCAAGGCCTGCAGGGGCCTTCGGGGATTGTTCGAAAGAGTTACCGCGACCCTGGTCCATAAAACGCCTACTACTATATTTGATGATTTACCATAAAAAAGGGCTTTCACTTCAATGAAAAATATATTTTTTTACGGTAATTCTTAGCGTTTATCCCGCCTTGTGACGGGGTCGGCTTTCCGTATCTTCCTTCTTCCACTTCGCTCTATCCTCCTGAATAGACATCTTCCTCTTCGAGTTCGCAGATTTTCATGTCATTCATTACGACACTCAACCACCACGGTTTCGGCCTGCCTTTGCGCCTTTGACCGGGTATATTGAGATTGAGTATCACATTCACACTGCCGATGTCCTCAGGTGTCACTCCTTTTTACATGTCCGTACCATCGCAGCCGTTTCTCTTGCATTTTGTCGGCGACATCGCGTACGGATGGTACTGACATGTTTTTTGTTACGGCCCACGTCACAAAAAACGTTTACCACCTTATACTTTGCATATTTATTAAGTTTTTGCTTTAAGACTACCCAATCTTATTAAATTAAAAAAAATACAAAAATTACCGTTTTACCGGTTTACCGGTAAAAATATTTTTATTACCGAATTTTTACCGGTAATTTTTGTTTTACCGAAATTGCATGCCCTAATCGTAAGCCTGCCTACTATAATAAGGACTAAGCCTGAATGGAAAAGGCAATTATTCAAGTTTGTTAAATCATTGGGTCTTTCATAAAAGAGCACTGCATAGGCCTATTCATACCACGACCGATGAACCTATTTAAAAGTCATCTATAGACACAAACATGATGTTTCCGTTTTGCTAGCGAACTGAAAGTATTAGAAGCTCTTTCCGTTAAAAAACCTTGTTCCTATTTATTTGTTACGCACACTGTTACGAATTTGTTATGTTTAGAACCTTTTCGCAATATGTGGGCCATTTATACAGGTATATATAAGGTACCTGTCAGCCGCCTGAATTGTTGTTATGCGGGCCTTGTAGGGTCAAAAGTCTATTTTTGACACTATTTACCCAGCTATCACCAAGTAAATAAGTTACACATTATGTAAGTTGCGCTCGACTACGAAATACTAACACATAAGTAGCATAGGTATGGTAGCAAACTAAAATGTCTTAAATCCTAAGCTAGATGATCAAATCGAATAGTCCAGCACACTATAAGACTTCATATTTCGTAAATGCTTGGTTGGTCTAAGTCTTGATATCTAGCAAGCGAAGAGTCGAAGGCTGACACGAGGACATTGAGAACAGTGACGATAAATGCCGTAGCTGTGGTCCCATAGTTGATGTTCAGGGCAGAGGTCCGGTGTCGAGGCCGGTGGAACCAGCAGTCACGCCAGAGGTTCAGCGAGAGCAGCACGAATCCCATCGCCACCTAAGAGCTTGAGGAATTCAAGAAAAGGAAAAGAAGGGGACGAAAACTGAACTTTTAGAAACGATTTTGATGAAACTTGGGACGTTGCAAAACTTCCCTGGTAGGATTCCTCATAAAATATATTTTGTATACAGGTAACGTTCCTCACCTCCTCCTCAGTCTTGTGAAAATGTTCGTGGAAATCGTGTTCTCCAAGTCAGTTTAAACATTACATATTAGGAATACTACGAATCCATGTATGGATCCATCATGTGCTACGTGAACTTCCAACCTTATTAGCAAAACAATAGAACACAATATAGAACCTCACCTGTAGCACGATAGATATCGAGATGAGGACCACTAGCAGCGTGTAGAACTCATGCTTGGGCCCCACTTGCAGGACATACTTCAGCTGTGACGCGTTCGAAGTCAGCAATGCTATGTCCAGCATGCCCTGCGCCACCGTCTTCTTCGTCGCATAGCGGTTCGCGTCCAGCCCTTTGATCTGAAAAAGTTTGTACATAAAACCTATAGAAATAAGGTGAGTATGTTGAATGACTCTAGTAACGAAATCTGGCCTGGAAGATAAAATATAAGTATGAATTGTATCTTTGTTTACTACTAAGGTATTCCTTTTGAGGTTTTAGTTTGGGGTTTTTGGCCTGATTAATCTTCACAAAATTTTAAATTTCGAAATATGCGAAAACAACGAGATCTTTCTTAAATTCAAGGAAGTTCCTTGCAGGCAGTATATAATACTCGTAAACTGTCAAAACATTGTTTTACATTCTTATCAGTGTGTTGACCCCCTGCAAAACCATAATCTTTGTTCACTACAATTTCTCCTACTTATGTACGTACTCCAGCTTTACAAAGCTTCTGCAAATCCAAAACGAACGTTAGAAGTGCAACACATCAAGAATAATAGGAATATTTACTTCGTCAGACACGATGTCAGTCGGCGCATCCTGTTCCTTAGTCTTAATCTCATCAATATTGACTTGATCACTGACACCATTCTCTTTGCTACCTTCTTCCATTTTAATTAAAAAATAACTCAACACAAAACGGTCAATTTTGAAGTGTTTCTGAGATCGCGTGCGGATGGCTACTGTTCTCGACAGTAAAAACACAACGATTGTAAGAAACCGTAGATTATTTGGTATTTCCTTCAGACAAGGCCGGGAGAACATACATTTGATCAATAATGCGTTTGTGAAGTCTCCTTAGAAACGCTATCAAGAGATATTAAGTAATTTTATATGTTAAGGGATATCGGCAATCAGTCTTCGTAATTGATCGGCTATGTGAAATCGATTACTCTTCACAAAGTTGCTTGAATTTAAAATTCTTGAAACAAATTGTTGTATTAACTACTGACATTAGCTTGTCTAAGTTTGCCAATCAATAACTTATTTACATTTTTGATTCGCTTACGACGATAACGACGGATTGTATGTAGGTAAGTAGACCTTTTCATATGCTAAGAACTAAGAGTCATGGCGCAGTCTTAAAGCTTTCTACGTCGAAGATCTCTTAGGTGCCTACCGATGCCGATGTCGAATCAATAAAAAATCTGACAAAAATACAATGACAATAATGACGTACTCTCTAAAAACCCCGTTCCTCAGTTTAAGAACAGTTCCTGAAACATTCGAATTTATTCAAAAGTTTGTAATTTTAGCAAACTTGACCAAGTTCAACGAATTTAATTATCTTGAATAATTGATCAAGTAGGTACGATAACAATCTGAATATCTGATCCTTCCAAAGTATGGGAGCACAAAACGTGAAACAATGCAACCAGGTCGATGGCCGAAGACTATAGGCTAACGGAAGGCGTTCGTTTCTTCGCATCCTCAATGCAAGGCTGCAGAGCCAAAACCTCTTCATAAACGAGCCTCATTATGCCGTATTCGCATTAATTGCAGTAATTAATCATTATATATTATACCTTATAAACACATTTAGTTATTACGTTTCTATTAATAAAGTAATGTTTTTCGGAAATGCCAACAATGTTGTAGAGTTTTGCAGTAGGTTTGGTAAGACCATTCAACCGATGCTGTGCGAAGATTTTTGGTTTCGATGGGGCAAAAATGCAGTGTCGCAAAAAATAATAATAAATAATTCGGCAATAAAATTCATCTTAATTTTTTTTTTCTCATACCAAAAATCCCAGAAAGAAAACATAAATAGGTAGGTGAGTACGTAAGTACCTATTTCCTATTGGTTTCGAAGGAATGTCTCACTTTGTAAAAAAAAAGAGCGGCAGATAAGTAAGTAACTTTGTAGCTAACTAAAAAAGTTTTCCTCGGTGCCTATCTACAGATTGCTTATTAACGTATTATTCCATAGTACCTAAACTAGAGAACAGATAGGAACTGTTAACTAGGAACCCTTACAGAAAACAAAGAAACCACAGAGACCCTACAAAAACTCACCCCATTTCTCAATCCAGTCGGCAAAATCGCAGCCATTATTTGAAATATTATTTTCCAATCACTATCAACTTTTGAAAACCATAACTTTGTCTAAAAAGTGTTTATTATTATTTTTTGTAAAGCTATAATTTTTCCAAGTTCTGGATGCGCTTGTGTTCAGCCAACGTGTAATAAAATCGATGGCGTTACCTGACGACGGATAACACAACAATTATTGGCTGTAGTATCACCAACAATGACGTATATCCTTGGAAAATGAAAGTTTCCTGACAGTTAGACTAAGTTTTGAAGGTCTAAATTACTACGAGTTTACGATACTGGGTCGAAACGTTTAACGTTGATACAATCCTTCTACGCAACCATTGTACGTTACCAGAATTTAACGTTACATTTTCGCAGCAAGTAAATGTTAAGTAATTCTGTGATAATACACCAAGTTAGGTAAACGGACGCAAATTTTAATAACGTAACTTAGAATAATATTTAATTTCAGTGATGTAGTGAACTGTAACAAATGGTAAATCAAAGTTTTATCGAGTCGCTGCTGAGACCTTGCTCTATCCTCGAAGCATGAACGACTAACGGGCTCATGATTCATTAATTTGCCGCGAATAGGTAATAAAGATTTTACTACTTCTGAAATCAGGCACGTCATCCTGGGAAGGTAAACCTAAACCGTTAGAATATGGGTGATTGGTTCCTCTTAATCCAATACTAGGTTACCACTCTTGTCATCACCGCTCTACTTCAGCATCTCAGACAAGACTGGATCGGTCGTTGGTCTTGTTGTGCACTTGTCTTGTATTATGGTCTCGGGTTCGATTCTCTCGTCGGGCTTTCACACAGCAGCCCGGAGTCTGCATGTTGCTGATTGCAACACCCGTTCAAATCTGCCGAATAGCTTGTGAGCTAAGTTTAATATATTGCGTAGCTGGTAGGTATCTTTAGGCAGAACGGCTGCTTAGTAAGTATACGATCGGTGTAACCCGACTTAGGCAAAAGCGGTAGTCCAATGTATACAAGCAGGCGCTAGTAGATAACAGTAGCGAGATAATCTATATCAAAAGCCTAATCACTCTAGGCACAGGACCTTTTCTGTGTTCTGTGATTCCAGGTACCTACCTACTATTTCTGGAAAAATCTAGACACGAATAAGTATTTCACTGAAAGATAATTACATATACTATCACTGTTATAGCCTGGTATACCATGAATAAATCAAAGAACTTACTTCGAATTCTAGGTTGAATTGCGTGGGAAAGTAAACACCTGGGTATGAATATTTTTGATATGAATAAATAATGTTCATTAAATAAAAGTAACTTTACAAGCTGCATTGTTGAGCCACAAATTAGGCACAGCTTGTATCTTGTAGGTATACAATTTTTAAAAACTATGTACATAGTGGACAAGCTCAAGACCTCATGCGGTCAGACTTTCTTTTGAACTGACACTAAACGCAATAGGGAAACCGGAGTTAACAAAACACAAAAAAAATGCTAATGCTAAAAAGCTCTGTTTTTGAATGTATGTAAGTGGTCGCACTATTAAAGAGAAATATCGCGGCCTAAAAGTATCGCAGTGAAAACTCTTTATTCAAGAGCCTGTCTGATACGTTACAAAAATATTTCTTCCGTCCCGTCTTACAAAACTCTTCCACTTCCAAAACTAATTAATCCTTCAATTTTAGTTATTTATAAGTGTAAAATAAAATAAGGATATACTTAAGAAACTATTAAATAATAACTTGTGTTGTTTTCAACAGAAAAATAATAGCAAAGATTATTTATAAACTTTGTTTAGAATTTCATAAAATGAAACGTGCGCGCGCTCCGCCCGCCCGATTTCGCGTCCTCGATCTGTCAAAAATGTTTCTATTCTTTCGATGGCTTGTGTTGTTTGGATAAATTCAAAACAATAATGTATTATATATCATATAATTCGTGATTTCTTTTTGTTTATAGTGAAGTTGATATCGTGTTTTTATTGTGTTTAGTTTGTGTGTGTTTATCATGTAAAGATTCTGCGTATTCGTGGTGCTGTGCTGTCGAGACTTCGTTGCGCGAGTAGCTCATAGATCTTCCAGATGCTGCCTTCTATGCCTATTCTGTTTACGAGAGACAGTCAGGATGCTTTCGGGAACAAAATTGAACCAAGCAAAAGCTTTTTTAATCCAAATTCTTTCCCAAAACCCATTATCCAGCCCGAGGTGAGTCAATGAACGTAGTTGATGATATTGTGTAATTTGAGACAGATACTGTGAGTAGTTCTATAAAATGAGAATATTGTGTTGTTTTCAGAAGATTTTACTGTATGTTTGTAGTATTAGCATCAGGATTACTATAGTTAAATACGAAATGCACGAGCGTACATAAAATGTGTCGCCATGTTTATAAGATAGCTGATCTATTTACATGACCTTATGTTGTTGTTGCAGCCACCACCTCCGGTGGTAGCGCAGGAGGTTGTGAAAGTACCACAGAAGGAGCCCAAGAGCAAAACAAATCCCAAGAAAAAAGTTGATCCGCCTAAAATTGATGACAATGCTTTAGAGACAGGTAAACACTGCACCATTTGACAATACATTTAGTAGCACTCTGTCTTATGTAATCTAAAATAAATGATTTTTTGCAAGAAATTAGGTCAGTCGACAGATACCTCATTGATAAGCATATTGTACATTAATTATGTATTTAGTAAAAACAGCCTAGTTCTGGTAATTACTATTAAATCATCAACTAAAATATAAGTAGTTGACATTTCCAACTGTTGGTATTTGGAGGTGAAAATGTCATATGACATTCACATTGTATGCGCTTAACATGCACCAACTTAAGTGCAACAAAACACATTCATTGGTTACCTCTTTAATTACTTGAAATAAATTGTAACTAATGGAGAATTTATTTCTACTATTTCTGTTAATCCAAGCATTGTAAAAGGCAACTCTTTATAAAATAGTATTGTTTATCTACAGCGCTAGTGAGATCCTACTATACAAAAGTACAATCAAGATTTTCTTCCAACACATCGGTGCCTACGAATAAGTTTGTACAGTTCCAAAGTATATTGAAGTCTTTTGATCCTACCAAGGAGACTCCTGTTGATTTATATCGCAAAATAGAGAATGTATTCGGTGAAGAACACAAGGATATTGTTGAAGAGTTTCTGTTGTTCCTGAAGCCGGGACAAGCGGCGGAGGTGGGACGGTTCATGGACCATTTCATGTTAGTTCAAATGACTGGTTTCATAGAACTTCTGCAAGTAAGTAACTTGATTCATACTTGTTGATGCTTGGCGAATATCTAGTATGTTTTTTTTTCTTTCTTTATTTCTTCGCTGTGGTTTTTTGTATGGTATGTTTCATTTGAGCAGTTTTGGTAGATTTTTCCTGTAGGGAAAATTTGTGTAGCATATAATTTTACTTTTATCCTGTTATCTTTCCATTTGTACGTGACTCATCAAAGCATTTTATGTAAGGAAAATTGTTGCAATCAAAACTACCATTAATAGTAGTATTTTATCTTTCACTCTTATCTCTGTACTTCTCCATTGTCTATGGACATTTGCTTTGCACATAGACAATTTGTACGCTTGAATATAATGAGAATTGAAACTTACTAAAAATAAATCAACTACTTGACTTGATTTATTTTGTAATCTGGAAATGATCCAAAATTTATTAATGCCAAACTTTTATTAGTAATATTTACTTTTGGAAGTGCAGTAAAAATTATTATCTATTGAATTGCTGGCAACCCGTATAAAACTAGTGTTGACATCAGTAGAAAGTCAACATCCTAAATATTCATTGCTACTTTCTATGGAAAACAATAAATACTGTTCATCTGAGTAAAATTTCTAATTTATTAAAATTGAATATTTCTAAATATTTTAAATATTCATAGTCATCAGTGCTGCCATCTGTTTCACAACGTATCGTTCTTGTTATACCACATTTTCAAACTTCAAACCATATTTTCGTCTCCAGAGCACGTTATCCCGCAAGCCGACGGTCTTGCGGAAGGTTCTCCGTGCGATCACGACTGGCATCAACAGCGGCAGCAGTGAGGAGATGCGGAAGCACGTACTACCACACCTGCGGTCCAACCCGCGTCTCGCCACCATGTTCAAGTCGCTGTTCCCTGATGAAAGACCTCCT
The DNA here is from genome assembly GCA_033682625.1 of Helicoverpa zea x Helicoverpa armigera. Taxonomy (NCBI): domain Eukaryota; kingdom Metazoa; phylum Arthropoda; class Insecta; order Lepidoptera; family Noctuidae; genus Helicoverpa; species Helicoverpa zea x Helicoverpa armigera. Next base: position 8,364,949 of record JAWIIS010000011.1, read on the forward strand.
GACAGGTAAGGGACCGCTAACTACAAGCTATATAAGTAAGCAGTCTAGTATAAACAGCGGTAGCACTGACGAGATGCGCAAGTACGGTTTGCCACACCTGCGGTCCAACCCGCGCCTCGCTACCATGTTCAAGTCGCTGTTCCCTGATGAACGACCTGAGATGAACGACGTGAGGGACCACTAACTATAGATATCTAGCTAAACAGCGGTAGCAGTGCGGAGATGCGTACTGCCTCACCTGCGCTTCAACCCACGCCTCGCTGCCATGTTCAAGTCGCTGTTCCCTGATGATAAAATCATAAACAGCGGCAGCAGTGAGGAGATGCACACGTACGCGAACCACATCACCTTTGTGGTTTTTGACAAAAAAAAAGCTGCTTGCGAACAAAATAAACGCTGTACGAGTTTAGTGGGCCCGTACATTACCGTTAGTTGAGTTGAGTTAGTTAAGTTGAGTTGAGTAGATTGTTGAGTGTAGTGATGAATGAATACCCTTCACTTAGTTATGTAAGGTTTATTATCCACCAAATACAGTTAATAGTAGGTTTTAATGATTCTCACAGATACGACCGTTTTACGTTGGCTGTTACACACACACTAAAGCTAGTTTTAATAATTGTTGCGAACTAAGTGAATCGACCGATATGCTTACTCAGCTCGATGTCGCGTCACGAGTGTACGTAAACCGTACATGTTCTTAACCCGAGAGAAAAAACACAGGCACAGCTATGAGAATCATCAGTAGAAAAGTATAAAAATAGAACAAAAAGTAGTTAAAGTAGTTAAAGTAAAAAAAATACTTAAAATAAACTATAACAAAAATGAAAAAAAAGTATAAAGTAAACATAAATTAAAAACGAAATTCAATATCCTTCGATGGGACTGATTTCGACGCTGTCTTCAAACGTGGGCGCTCCATCAGCGAACGCGATCTGAAGAACTTGCCAACCTTTGTTGATGGTCCACAGGATTGACTTTCAACATCGTTGCTCTTGTCTATAACTTCCCTTCTAGGTGTAGTAGATTTCTTGTTGGTACAATAGCCACGTTTCTTTACTATCCATATGGCTATGCTGACGACCACTGCCACCAGTAACAAGTAGGAAATGGTATAGTGGTGAATGTCATGAGTCGAAAGTGGCGCTGGAAGTTTTTCTCTGCGTTGTAAGTATTGTAACTGGTCTTGAACAGCGGAAATGCCTTCTTCATGTCTTATCTTCAACATAGGCGTAAAATGTGGCTTTACTATGCCATTTATTGTTTCATCGAGCGACGGAATTTGTATGTTATAATTCAGTCTCGCATTACTGTTGTAGTTATTGTGCGAATGAATTATCAGATCCTTAGTTTGAAGAAGACATCCTTGTTTCAGCGTCACAATAGACGACTCGCTGATGACGTGCGATCTGACGTCACCGTTGCATATAGTACGTATCGTGTATGTGTCACAAGTCACTGCTAGCCATGTGTTTATGTTATGTAACTCGATCCAGGTAGCAACACATTCAGTGCGCTTTGTATTACATGGCGAGGTCGTTTGATGACCAAGGAGTTTAGCTTCACACGGTGCATTTGTGTTTTGAAGGTTGTAAATTGGCAAGTTCAATATGCAGATGAAGTTATCAACACTGCGTTGTACGCAGCGATTTAGTTCCTTATCATTTAGAGTGACGTAGGTATTCTTTACAATATTGACTGCAATGTATTCAGACGACACTACGACAGCTGCTATTTCGTCTGGTTTTTGTAGGTTTGTTAGAGGCAGAGGGAAGATTTGGTATACCTCAAAGTCTTCGTCGCTTGCCAAAGGAATGTGGAGTTCGTACATAAAATAACTGCAGGTTACTCTGGCTTTCACGTGGATCAGTTTGTAGATGTCCTTTATCTCGTCTTGAATATTGTCCACGGGTAACGTCAGCGTTTTGGGCAGCTTTCCGGATATAATATTCAGCTGTTTGATTAAGTTTACCGGTGTGACTAAATGCACATCCATCTTCCCGTTATAAATATCCACAAATGTGTTGAAGAGTGTTTCTTGAATGTTCTTCAAATTGTTCAATAGTAAATGAGCAGCGAGGGATGCCGAACTAAAGAAGCTGGTTGCCATGGCTATCTCAATCCCCGATTCGATTTTTGCCAGTCTTATATCAGTTTCATTCATGAAATTGTTTATAAGTGTGAACTGCTGATTCAGGTTTTCTTCATTCCTTTTCAATACCTCGTTTTCAATTTCAATAATAGAAGTTTGGTTTTGAACGAGTTGTAAAATATAGTCTTCATTTATCTGCATAGTCTGAATATCCATATGATACTGGTCTGCAAACCTCTGATCTAGGACACCAAATAGACTGTTTGCGACGTATCCCACGCCGTCCATCAAACCACGTTTCTTTCGGCTGGAAAGGTGCTTGTGTGGGGCGAGTAGTATGTTGTTATAGTATGTTAGAAGTTCCATCTCGTGTAATAGCTGTTGAATCGTTGTTTTACAGTACTTTGGTTCCAAACTTTCGCACAGGCTCATGATATCTTCCAAGTAGTTTTCAAATTTTTGTACTCCGCTCCAATATGTTGATAAGTTGTAGTACATGAGGAGCCTCCATTCGTCGTGAATCAGCTGTATTTTTCCGACTTTATCGTAATATATCGGACGGTCAATGCCCAGACTCGTAATTTGAGCGCTTGATGTTGCATTTGTAATGTTTCCACTTATTCCGACCACAATAGTTAGTAGTAGAAATGTAGTAATCATGGTAAAAAATGACTTCTTCCCGGTTCTGCGTGTTGCCTGTCTTGGTTTTGGTTCCGGTGTAGAGGTGGTTCCGCAACCGTCTTGTTGTTCTGACTGATTTGTGTTGATAGTGGTAACATTACCGTTAGTTGAGTTGAGTTAGTTAAGTTGAGTTGAGTAGATTGTTGAGTGTAGTGATGAATGAATACCCTTCACTTAGTTATGTAAGGTTTATTATCCACCAAATACAGTTAATAGTAGGTTTTAATGATTCTCACAGATACGACCGTTTTACGTTGGCTGTTACACACACACTAAAGTTAGTTTTAATAATTGTTGCGAACTAAGTGAATCGACCGATATGCTTACTCAGCTCGATGTCGCGTCACGAGTGTACGTAAACCGTACAAACGCTTATTTAAAAAAAAGAACTTGTCCCTCGTTGCCAGAAAAAACGGCAAAAATGTTAATCAGAAGAATCAATATTTTTTTTTATTTCTCCCAGTGCGTACGAGACGGGCGTAGACATGATAGACGAAGGCTTCCTGACCAACGATAAGGGCTATGACGTGTGGGAGTTTGAGGAAGAGAGCGATAACAAGAGAAAACTCGACGTCAAAGAGAGCTTGGATACTGTGGTGAGTCTTTAGTTAGAAACCTGTCATCTTCACAGCCCAACTTGTTATAACAAGTTGCATGGGCGAAATATATTTCGCCCACACACATCATAAAATAAAAAGTCTGTTTCGCCAAAAATATCGGTGAAACGGCAAAAAAACTAAGTCACGGTGAAAGGACACAAAATACGGTTTATCTATTGGTATTGTAATGGTCACTGTAATCTAGGAGAATTGTTGATATAAAATCTATAGTTTGAAAAATTGCCTGCATAATATGTGTTCATATAGTAAAGATGTCAAAATAAATGTGTTAAAGATCGGGTAGAAATCATGCTACCAATCGCTTCCCCATCTATATTGCATTGAACATCGAAGAAATATTTCCGACTCATGGTATCATCCTGCAGATCATTCATCATCTAGAAGCTAAGTATGGAACATTGGGTAAAGTGGTATTGTTTCCGCAGTACCTGCACGGGCGGGTGTTCCTGCAGCACGGGCGGCTGCTGCGGTCTGCGCGCGTCACCTACCCCTACAGCAAGGAGCCCTACCGGGTACACGCGCGACGCCTCGCCCCCACACACACCCTCCTCTCCCCGCCGGACTCCGACGACGAACGCTCCTCCCCAAAACGAAACGCGAAAAACACACCCAAAATCCCACCTAAAAAGGCCAAAAAAATACTCAAATCCCCCACCAAGAGTGTCAAAGATGTGAACGATAACACCAAGCATAAAGACTGCGCTAACCTACTGAGCCCAAAAACTACCAAAAAGTCGCAAACTAACAGTAAAAGTAAGTGTAAAAAGGAGCCAGAGAACAAAACTGATAGCTTGCCGAAGAGGGAGAGGAAAGACAGTAAGAGTCAGACGGTACAGAAGAAAGATGAAGGGTCTAAAGCTAAGCAGCCGAAGATTGAGACAGTGGTGAGTATGAGCATAGAGCCCAAGAAGGTCGAGAAGAAAGAGAGGAGTTGTAGTTGGACGAGGGAAGAAGATAAGACGATGTTGCAAGTATTGAAGGGTGAAGCGGGCTCGGAGCAAGTGTTCGGCCGCATCAGAGAGCTGCTGCCGCACCGGTCCGCCTCCGAGATCAAGGAGAGGTTCTGTCACGTCATGACGTTGTTACAACAGATGGCTGTTGGTGAAGTTACTTAGTTGCAAGAACTATTTTTTTACTTCTAAGTATTTCACCAACTTAATTATTAATTAAGCGAAAAGTTATTTATAATTTTGTATAAATAAAAAAATATTTTTGACTTGTATTTTTGCTGTTTTATTTACAAGCTATCTGAACAAAATAGAGTATTAAGAAATAGATCAGCCAAAGTGACCTATACCAACTCGCTTATTATTCTTATAGATCCATATTTGCACATTATGTGCAGCTAGCGGTACCTTTTTGGATAGGGCTTTAATAAATATGAAATAATTTTATAGCTACGATGTAAATGTATAAGAGTCGCTTTCGATATAATATAGTAAAAACCTATTTTCATGGAAATGTAATTAATTTAAAAAGTATAGTTTTCTTTCTATACTGGCGATTATGATATTTTAAACAAATGTCAAGCGTTATTGTGGTTAGGGGTTATGATTATATGATTATTCGTATAAATAGAAGTTTTTTATAACGAAAACTTACCGGAAACTTGATGATAAGATGAATATTCGTAAGTATTCAAAATGTGTAACCTAAGCGAAAACTATCGCTTACGAGAATGTTACTTGCAACGAGACGAAGTGCCGACACAAAGCGCTATAAGAAAGAGCATGGGCCCTTTAGCCGATGTGTTCTTCAAGACCCTGTGTCCTCGACGCAAAGTACTGGTCGGCCTAGAACCCCCCCTCAAAGGAGCAGGCGCCGACTGGTACCTTAAACCAGAGGACTTACTCGAAGGCCGAGCAGTTCTTAAGCCCTTAAAAAACAAAGCTATGGCCAAACTGAACCATGAAGGAATCGACAAGCTCGGAGCAAAAGTGTTCAAGAAACGCTGCAAAGACATGGAGAGAGAAAGGGAGAGCGTCCTCAGCGACGGCGACAGTCAGTGGAGAGCTTCAGTAGCCAGCGCCTGTAAACAACTTGAGCGCGACCTTCACGATGCCTATTCAAAAGCTACGACAACACACGTGTCTAATGCCTATAAAGAATTTGCTAGTTTATATAGAAAGTCTTTAGACTCAATAGAAAAGTTATTTCATGAGTCTTTTATAGCAGATATTAAAAAAACGCGAGAAAATGCCGTACAGATAATGCAAGCCAATTACGCGGAGAAACTGAAGCACCAAACGACGATTCTGTACGATGTTTATGAGAAAAAGCTGATGGAAGAAAAGGGTAAGCTAAGACAACAGTTTGAAGAAAAGCTAGAAATTGTCCGCACATGCTTGGGTCACATAATCCATGATATTAACGTTGATAAGCATGTTACTGTAGATCATTTGAAACAATACTACGAGCGCCAAAATCTTGCTTGTATGATGTATGTTTCTATTAAAGAACAGGAATCGTGTTTAGCTGAATTGGAAGAATCAAAACGTATACACAAGAAAATAGCAAAAAAATTGACAGAAAGTGTAATAATTAAAGACTACGAAATATACATTGAAAAACTGAAAGAAAAAAGGCGTCAGAATTTCCTTGTTCTATGGCACAAAAAAGTGGCCAAGGTTGTAAAACATTTTCAAGATTTTGTAACGCATTGTTTGTTTAATCTACCAGAACATGCAGAATTCTTTATTAATATGGAAAAATTAATGCTTTTACAAATTAGTGAGGTACTTGAAAACCCATCTGCTGAAAGTATTATAGTAGTTCAACCAGAAGAGCAATTGAAGACTCCAGTCCCGCAAGCTAAACCTTTCTATTTGGTCTGCGACTCCGGGTACAAACCTAAACTAGATCAAGATTTATGTCCCCGACACACTGGCACAGCTAGTACTGCACAGCTCCTGCCTGCCATCATCGTCAACAAGAGCTGCCTGTATGCAGCTTGTGACAGTTTCGAACAGTTCACTAATAAGATTAAAGCTTACATCCACGGATATGATAACGAAGAAATCCCCGATGACCTCGTCTATGAACATTTTCAAAGATTTAAGTATACACCATCTCAACAGCAATTAGAGTTAAAGTTAGAAAGTTCTTTAATGCGAGTATTGCAAGAAGAGATTGATTACGTACAACAGCTTCCCTTTAAATGCAGTTACTGCAAGATGCCTCTGTGTGTGTGCTTATGTTCCCCGCCACCCTCTGTGTCCGAAGCGGGTAGTGAACTCGTACCTACTAAACCACCCATTCACCTGACACCATCGCAGCTGCTCATGCATGAACAAGAGCCCAAATGGGAGAGTTATTTTAATTACGTCAAGCCCCTACGATGCACCTGTGGGAAGACAGTCATGAATGACGTGGAGCGTCACTTGCCTGCGTATATGAGGAAAGCGACGATTGGCCCTCCCGAAATACCGGAATATGAAATATGTCCTGTCTCAAAGCTTAAAGAATTGGTGAAGAATGCTAGGGAGGAGGTTCCTGTTCCACCATCAGCATCAGCAGTTCCAGTTCCTAAATTATACAAGGATGCGAGTACTGAGTATATTGAACCGGTGTATGAGTACATGTGCACGTGTCTGAGTGACTCAGAAATGGAAACAGGTCGTTTGCTGCATATTTTTGCTGATAATAAAAATGTTGACAAGAAGTGGATTGGTAAGCCTAGACTAGTCGGCGAGGATTTATCGCCATCGTTTATGGCGCAAGATCTGGGTGAGTTTGCCACAGCCAGGGCTCATTCTTTAATGAATCTGCTGAAAGACACGCCTGTTCTCGAAGAAATATTTGATAGAGATAAATTGAAACAAAAAAGATCATGTTGCGAATATGAATATTGCGCTTGCAAATAGTATATTGAGATCTTGATTAATTTATTTTTTTTTCTTTTAAGATTGATTCCTATTTAAGTTGTTATTATACTTAGCTATCTTTTAACAATTTAGTATAATGTAGAAGGTGTTTTAACGTTAAGTTAGTTAAGGGAGTTTAAGTTAAACTTTATGTTGTTTTGTTTTATTGTCGTGTTTATTTGCATAAACTTTACAACTAAGATGTTAATTCTCATATTTATTTAATTTAATTATTAATTTCCTTTATTTTACACTTAAGTCATGTCTGAGTCTTTTAAGTTTTTAAAATATTGTTTTAAGTTATTACATTACAGTGAATAAATATTAAAGGGACGTGGAGTTATTATTTCAATAAGTTTAATTCTTGAGTAGATTATCTCGCCAAACTCTATGGCGGCTCACAACTGATTTCCTAGAACAGTTACGCGCGTCCACCATTCGGTGATAGCTAAAAAAGGTATCTGCGCAGCGTCTAGTGCCATGTTTTGAGCTAAGGGCAAAAACAAATAGTGTAGCTTGCTTGAGAACTTCACAGTAATGGTATGATCAAAAGTCTAGAATTGCTATGCTGGCGTTTATCGCGTATTGCTCGTATTATTGGTCTTTGTAAAAATAACGAAAGTGCACAATTACTTATTTGCTATTACTTATAAAACCTTTTTGCCCTTGAAAACTTCTCTACGTTGTTGTAAAACAAAATGTAGATGTCAGAATTGACAACGTTTTATATAGCGATGTCAATTGCTATAAAAACCGTATCGTTTTATAAGAAGTATTATTGAATTTAATGTAAACGCATACTGCAACTCATATTCAAAATGAATTTAAGTGAGAACTACTATTTAAGAAAATGTTATATGCAACAAGAACAGGTACCCACTCAAAGTATGATAAGAAAGAAAATGAGCCCACCGCTTGCTGCTGTCTACTTCAAGTCCATGAATAAGAAACTGAAAGAACTCGCGGGGCTTGAACCTTCGCTTGCCGGTGGCGGCAGCGATTGGTACGTCCCTCCAGAAGATTTGCTAAAAGGTAGAGCAGTTTTGAAACCAGTGGAGAAAACAGTACTGACCAAGTTAAGCCATCGCGGTATAGAGTCACTTGGAGTAGCACTCTTTGAACGGCATCACAAGGCAATGCATGCTCAGAAGGAAAACGATCTTTATGAAAGCGATCTTCAAAGTAGACAGCTTGTCATAGATATTGGCAAAGTGGAATGGGCTAATCAGGCAACGATTGCCAAAAATAAGAATACCAACCATCTTATCAACGAAGTTAACCGCTTCACTCAAGTATATAGACAATCCTTAGGGAAAATAGAATCTTTATTACAAGAATCAATAATAGTAGAAATTAACAACACTCGTAAAGTGGCACTTCAAAAAATGCAACAAAAATATGTAACTGATTTAAAGTGCCAGGCAAAAACAGTCTATGATGATTACGATAAAAAGCTTAAAGAAGAAAAAGCAAGGCTAAAAGCAGAATTCGTGCATCAGTTAGACATTTCCAACAAAACGCTCAGTGACGTACTACATGATATTAAAGTTGATAAACACGCGGCCGTTGAAAATCTCAGGCAATTCATTAAATGCAAAAATTTAGCTTGCTCAATTTACGTGGCCCTTAAAGAGAGAGAAGAGTCATTGAAAACATTAGAAGAGATGAAACGTGTGCACACTAAAAAAATAAAGAAAATGAGGGAAGAAATGGTGATCAAGGAATTAGAAATTGATTTAGCAAAATATAAAGAAAAGAAGCGACAAGAATTCTGCAAAAATTGGAAGAGAAAAGTCTGTCTCTTCGTGAGAAACTTTCAAAAGTTCGTGTCTTATTCTCTTAATGAGCTTCCGGAACATGCTGAGTTCTTCATAAATATGGAGAAATTGATGCTATTGCAAATTAACGACGCGATTGAAGATCCGTCTAATGAAAGTATTTTTGAAGAACAAGAAATCGAATTCCACACTCCGATTCCACAATCTGTACCTTTTTATTTGTTCTGTGACACAGGTTACAAGGCTACAGTCGACCAAGCATTATGTCCTAAACGAGTATCTTCTAGAACTTCGCTGTTCCCAGCCATTATCATTAACAGACAATGTCTGTACGCAGCCTGCAATAATATCAACGAGTTCAATAACAAGATTAAAGATTACATTCATGGTAGTCGTGGGGATGACGCTGACCTCAACGATGACTTAATCTACGAGCATTTTGTGCCAGTAAATTATTCATCTATGCAGCAGTTATCAGATATGAAGTTAGAAAGTTCTTTATTACAGATATTGCACCAAGAAATTGCTAATCGAGCGGACCCGTCTACACTTCGAGATGCATGCCGCTACTGCAAAGACCCTTGGTGTGCATGCAGTGTTGTAGTTATCAAAGAACCACAGAAGAGTCAATTAGCATCACCTTCAACGTCATCCAAATCATTGGATCATGACATTCCTATAAATATTAAAATGGAGCAGGACCACGAAAGAGAGCCCACATTGGAAGGCTATTGCGCCCACATAAAATCCAAAAAATGCAGATGTGCTAAAATAGCTCGGAAACATTTAGCTGAAAATTTACCTGTATATATGAGACAGATGAAATACGGCCCTCCTGAAATACCAAACTATGAAATATGTCCGATCTCGACACTCAAGGAGTTGGTAGAAGAAGCTAGAAAAAGACGTCCTGCCATACCGTCTAGAAAGACCCCGATGAAGACCTATGCTGATAAGAGCGCTCAGTGTCTAGATCAGGACTTTGAAACATTGTGTACTTGTTTTTCCGAGTCTGAAATTGATTATCTGTTTAGTAGTGACAACGTTGCCGCGAAAATATTTGACTCTTCCTGGCCAAACATGGCAGAGGATGGCGACAGAAAATCAGACATTTCACAGGGACCAAGTTCTTTTGCAACTGCCAGAGCACTTTCTTTGAGGAATCTTGTCGAAGGCTTTCCTGATCTGCAAGATATTTTTAAGGGAAAGAAATGTGATTTCGAGTAGGTATTTTAAGTATTTTGATTCTATTTCTTATTAGTGTTATTTTCACTTTAAAAGTGTAGCGACGGTAAGTTTCGAATGATTATACTAGGTTTGTCTTATTGTTGTAATTTAGTTCTAATAAACATTTATTTCAAAAAACTGTATTTTTTTAAACGATACCCAAATGCTAGTGCACAAGTTGATCCTGAAGGGTTAAATTAGTAAATCTATCTATTTATGGTTCATATTTACTACCCACAAAAAAGTGTTATCGTAAATTGAGGAAAGAAATACCTTACTACCTACATCGAAGGTATGCTAAGTTCCCATGATTACATAAGACGGAGAATATTTTTTTTCTATTTCAATAAATAGAAAGACATAAGACCTCTGCCGTGTCTTTATAATTTAAATCGTAAAACTGACAGAATGATATGCATCATCTGATCATCTGCAGTTGCTAAGCAACATTACATCACGATTGTTGAAAGAATTATGATTTTAATTTCTTATTTTATAATGTATTTGTGAAATATTTTATAGACTCCGGTATGAATGATTTAAGCGATAATTACTACTTGAGGAAATGCTACTTGCAGCGAGACCAGGTGCCTACTCAGACTATGATGAAAACTAAAATGAGCCCTGCTCTTGCTGCCATTTACTTCAACTCTATGACCCCGAAACTGAGAATAGTCGCGGGTCTCGAGCCCCTGCTCAAAGGGGGCGGCACTGACTGGTACGTACCTCCGGAAGAGTTACTAAAAGGTCGCTCGGTATTAAAACCTATCGAGAAAAACATTCTGTCCAAATTAAACCATCATGGTATTGAGCTCATTGGCACATCAGTCTTTCATAAGCATCGCAAATATCTGCAAATAGAAAAGGAAAAAGCTATTGCAGAGAGTGATATGAAATGGAGAGATAATCTTTCATCATCTCACGATACAATGGTGGCTGACCTTGCCGCAATACATAGAAAAAAGAACACTGATAACATTAAATATCACTTTAAGCAATTTACTCATTTATATCGAGAGTCCTTGAGAATAATTGAAAATATATTTCATGAATCGGCTATTGCAGCTGTTAAAAAAACCCAAGAAAACGCGACTATTTCCATGCAAAATAAATATTCTGTCTATTTAAATCACCAAGCGAAATTGATATATGATGTGTATGAGAAAAAGTTAATAGATGAAAAATCTAGATTAAAAGCAAAATTCATAAAAAAACTGGAAGAAGGCAAAAAAGGATTTGACAAGAAAATTCATGACAATAATGTTGATAAGCATAAAGCTTTAAGTGAATTAAAGCAGTATTTTGTGTTTCAAAATCTGGCTTGTCAAATTTATGTTGCCCTTAAAGAACGAGAAGAGTGTTTAATTGAAATGACAGAACTTCAACGTAAGCACAAAAAGGAAACCAAAATTCTGGCTCAAAGTTTAGCTACGAAAGATTTGGAAATCTTTTTGGAAACTCACAAGCAACGGAAGCACCAAGAATTTTCAGACATGTGGAAGGTAAAATTATGTCATGTCGTGAAAATGTTCCAAACATTTGTCTCTTACTGTTTAAACATGCTTCCGGATCATGCAGAATTCTTTATAAATTTGGAGAAACTGATGTTATTACAAGTAAATAATGCCTTAGAGGACCCCACTGCTGAGAGCATTATTACTACAAAAGAAGAAGAAGAAGAAGGCTTTGTCACCCCTGTACCACAAGTTGTACCTTTTCATATATTCTGTGACAGAGGCTACAAAGCCCAAGTAGATCAGGACTTATGTCCAAAACACGGTGGCACTCCCAGCACTACGCAAATGCCAGCCATCATTATCAATAAACGGTTCTTGTACGCTAACTGCGACAATTTTGATCTTTTAATAAATAAAATTAAAGATTATATCCACGGCAATCGTGGAGATGATGCTGATTTAAACGATGATATTATATACGAGAACTTAGTACCAGTTACTTACACGCCTTCACAACAGTTAAAAGAAATACAATTAGAAAGTTCTCTGTTGGCAGTATTGAAAGAAGAAATAATACAACTGAATTCTAACATACCTGACGATATTGATTTATGCGAGAACTGCCAAACCCCTTACTGTTTTTGCACCGAATTACCACGCGCTACCGCAACCTCTGAAAACAAGCCCAACACACCACAAGAATCAAAATCTTCTGAAAAAAGATCTGTAACCCAAAATATTCCACTTAATCGCATAGGAATACAGGATCACGAAAGAGAACCGAAATGGGAGAGTTACTTTTCCTACGTGGAACCAAAAGCGTGTGCATGTACTAAGACTGCTAAGAAACGTTTAGAACATAATTTTCCTGTGTACATGAGACAGATGAACTATCAGCCATCGACTTTGCCAGACTATGAAATGTGTTCTGTTGGAATTCTTAAGTCTTTAGTAAAAGGAGCTAGAAAAAGATATTCTTCTGATCGTGAAATCGTACCTGTAGAAGCTCACGTTGTATTAAAAAAAGACATGAGCACTCAGTGCAGTGATGCCGTATATGAGAAGTTGTGCACTTGTTTGTCTGACTTAGAAGTTCAATATTTCTTTAATAGTAATCCTTGTCTAGATCCGAATCCAGCACATGTTGATTCAACACGTGACATCGGGTGCCACCTGGTAGGCAGTGACATGTCGCCGTCATTCCTGACCCGCCGAGCTAGTTCCTTCGCTAGCAACAGAGCACGCTCCTTAAGGAACCTTCTCGGAGGACAACCAGAACTTCAAATAATATTTACAAGAAATGATTAGGCTTTCGAATAGTTTAGAATATATTTTACTTTATAGTATTTTTAAATAAGTTTTTGTAATAGGTTTTAATTTTAAGTAAGTTTGTAATAGGTTTTCCTAATTTTAACATGTATTTAATAAATGTGTATTTAAGTATTAACTTGTTTTGATACATGTTTAGCGTTAGGTAATATTTGTTTTCTACAAGTCACTAGTTTTCAAAATCCATAGAGTTGCAGATAAGGCGCCAGGTTTTTAGCAATTGCCTACGAAAATATTAGTAAAAATATTTTTTCATGTTGTGCACTGCTCACTTAGATTTAGGGCCCCACAAAGTTCCTTAACTTGTCTCTGGTTCACTACCAATTAAAAACTATTAAAAAATATATAATTTTAGACTATGACAAGTCTGCCACTTTGATAAATTATTTTGTAAAATATTTTTTTATGTTTACATTTAACTTTTCTATTTAAATATATATTTTTTATAGAAATCGAAGAAAGCCATAATGTCTGCTTTGAGTGATAATTATTACTTACGACGATACTATTTGGAAAATGAAGAGGTACCCACACAAAGCATGATGAAGCGAAAAATGACTCCTAAGTTGGCTGCTGTGTTTTTCAAGCTTATGGACCCGAAGCTGAAAGTCTTGGCAGGGCTGGAGCCCCCGCTAGCGGGAGGGGGGAGCGACTGGTATGTGTGTCCCAAAACGATCTTCAGCAAAAACAAAGCAGTGTTAAAACCGCTCGACCATGAATATTTGTCAAAATTAAATCATAAGGCAATTGTTCAATTTGGAAAACACGCGCTCATTGTTCACCGAAAAGTATTGGACAAGGAGGAAAAAATGAAAATAATCGAACTTGATGCTGTTTGGAGAGATACAATTGCACTCAAGAGGCACAGATTTTATGATGAAAGTATTGTGATGCAATCTAGACACAATACGGAATATATCAGGTTAGCTTTCGAACAATTTACGGATTTGTATCGAACGTCATTAAACTACCTAGAAAAGTTAATACACGAAGAATTTATAAAAGATATTAAAAACTTAAAAGATTATCTCGAGATGAAAATGATGAACCGTTATAAAATCCTTCTGAAATCTCAGGCAATTTCGATATCTAATAGTTACACAGAAAAACTCATACAAGACAAGAAAAATGCGAAAACTGAGTTTATCGAGCGGTTGGAAACAATGCGTGCTGAAGTAGCTGGAAAGTACCACGATTTAAAACTTGATAAACAAGTTGCTGTAGAAAGTTTAAGACGATTCCTCGAATGCCAAAAGCTAGCTTGTCAAGTATATGTTGCATTGAAAGAAAGAGAGGAGTGTGCTTATGAACTACAGGAGATGAAACATAGACACGAAAAAAAGCTAAGGCATTTGACAGAGGACATCGTAAACTTTGAACTTAACCTTGAAATACAAAAAGACAAGAGAAGGCAAGAGTTAAATGCGATATGGCTAAAAAAAGTCGCCCATGTCGTAAAAAAATTCCAGATGTACGTTTCATACTGCCTTAAAATGCTGCCGGAGTATGCAGATTTTTTTATTAATATGGAAAAATTAATGTTGTTACAAGTCGACGAGGCCCTTGCAAACCCAAATGCTGAAAGTATAATTGCTGTTGAAGAAAATCGAGTGCGTACTCCTGTACCTCAAGCAAAGCCTTTCTATTTATTCTGTGACACCGGCTACAAAGCTAAACTGGATCAAGAGTTATGTCCCAAACCTAATGGTACCTCTAGTTCTGCACAGTTATTGCCAGCTGTAATTATTAACAAACGGTATATGTATGCAGCATGTGACAATTTCGAACAGTTTACAAACAAGGTAAAGGAGTACATCCGTGGCTACGACCCCGAAATCAAAGATGACCTTATCTATGAGCATTTTGTGCCAGTGAAGTACACAACGTCGCAGCAGTTGAAAGAAATAAAATTAGAAAGTTCCTTATTACAAGTTTTGCAACAAGAGATGTCAAATAGTGATGTAGGAAACGATAGTGCTTGCGGAGTACCTTATTGTTTCTGTGCATCTCTACAAGATGACAAAAATCAAATAAGAACAAGTCCGACAGCGACAGGGGCGGGCAGCATCTCACGTCCTATGTCGAGCAACAACAAATCTCTAATCTGCGATAAATCGATACGCGAGTCTGAAAAGGTACCCAAAATACAGAGCTACGTAAAATACTTGGAGCCCAAAACTTGTGTATGTGTCAAAACTTGTAAGAAGCCCTTAGCAGAACATCTACCACCGTATATGAGAAATAAGTCCAAATATGAAACTGTAGAGTTGCCCAACTATGAAACATGTTCACCTACAATTCTAAAGAAGTTGGTTGAAAATTCTAGAGCTAAGGAACAAAGGAGTTCGCTTCTTTCAGTGTCGTCGTTTAAGACCAGAGACATGGCTACTCAGTATTCAGATGACGAATTTGATGCGTTGTGCACGTGCTTCTCTCACGATAGTTCGGATTCTAATGCGAAGACCAGTGACCGCTTCAGTCTAGATGAAATGTCACCTTCATACATGACGAGTAAGACGAGTTCTTTCGCTATAGGTAGAGCGCGTTCTTTAAAGCAATTGATTGATGACGCTCCAGAACTTATAGAAATATTCAGTAAAAAGAAATAATTCTCATCAAATTAATCAAACATCGGTGTCTGCTTTTTGGTGAATATACGATTTTAAGCGAGATTATTATTTTATTTAGCAGTATCCTTTGATGGGTTAATATTGCCATATGACGAAATACAAACAATTATATTGAAATGGCTCAGGAAGGTCACGTTCCTATAAACGCAGTGAAACTGATTGTCCTTTCACTCATAGCGTTTAAAATTGCAACTGCACCCATACAGCCGATGAAGTAGCGTTCGGCCTGAATGGAGCACATGTCTTAGCTTAAGGATTGCAAGATAGCCACCTATTGTAAACATCAAATAAAATGTTTTTTTTTTTTCAATATCGTTTCACATTAAGAATGATGGGTCAATACTATACCGACTCGTGATTCAATTGTGCTTGTTGCATTAAAATAATTGTGCACCATAACTATAATAAGTTATAGGCAAACCTATTTTCTTGTTAAAACAAAACTCACCGATTTATGGCTTATAAACTTTTTCTAGAAAGCGACGTTCAGTTTATAAAATATGTTGACAAGTTAATGTTGCTGAGAATTTTATAGAAACTTCTTTTTTTTGTAATATTTGTGATTAAAATATTAATTTTATATATTATTATTTATACAAAAGCAACTTTATTGCTATCATGAGTGCCGAACATCTGAGTGAAAACTATCGCCTAAGGAAGCACTTCATGGAAACTAACCAAGTACCATCTCAAAGCCTCATTAGAAATAAGATGTCTGCCCCACTGGCAGCCGTATACTTCAAGAGCATGAGTCCGAAGCTTAAAGTCTTAGCCGGCCTCGAACCTCCCATGAAAGGCGGCGGAGGCGATTGGTACGTCCCCCCAAAAGACCTTTTAGATGGCAGAACAGTCTTAAAACCTCTGAAGAAAGAATATCTGTCGAAACTTAACTATCTTGGTATAGACGCCATTTGTGTGAAAATGATGGATAGGAAGATGAAGTCAATGCTGGCAAAAAGAAGCGAAATGATCGCTGAAAGCGACGAGAGATGGAAAGTTTTAGTTGAAAACGAATGCGGCCAGCACCGTGAGCACATTTCTAAGGAAGCTGCAGCGAGGAACACTGAATTAATACGACATACATTTGACCAGTTTAAGTATTTATACGGATCATCTATTAATATTATAGAAAATTTATTATTTGAAGCAGCGTGTACTGAAATCAAAAGAATACAAAATGAAGCTCTTCAAAAAATGCAGAATAAGTACAAAACACTATTACACCAGCAGGCGACTGGTTTATACGATACATACACACATAAACTAAATATAGACCAGTTAAGATCAAGAACTGAATTTGTTGAAAATCTAGCAAGGCATGTCACTACAACGAAAAATAAAATACACGACACCGCCGTAGAGAAACATGTTACCATTGAAAAATTGAGGCAATACTTAGAATGTCAACGCCTAGCCTGCCAAGTTTATGTAGCCTTGAAAGAACGAGAAACATGTGATGAGGAAATCGAAGATAGTCGTCAAAAACACAAGAAAAAAGCCAAGACCTTAAAGGATGAAATAGACTACAAAGATTTTAATATTTTGTGTCACCAGGAGAAAGAAAAGACACAGCTAGAGTTCAGCATCATTTGGAAGAAGAAAGTTTCGCACATTGTGAAAACGTTCCAAACTTTTGTGACGTACTGTCTGACCTCGTTGCCAGAATATGCTGAGTTTTTCATTAACATGGAAAAATTGATGCTGCTGCAGGTGGACAAAGCTTTAAGTAATCCGAGCGCCAAAAGTATCTTTAAATGTGAATACATTTACAAAGATCCGAGACCAGAACCACATCCATTTTATCTCTTCTGTGATAAACGTTATAACCCAGACGGTCCTCGCCTTGACAAAGATCTCTGTCCAATGCGTTGTACATCTAGCACATCCGTCATGCCAGTCATAGTAATAAATAAGCGTTGTTTGTACGCAGCTTGTGATAACTTCCAACAGTTCAGTAACAAAGCTAAATCATACATACATGGCGAGCGCGGAGACGATATCGATTTCCGAGATGATCACCTCTATGAACACGATGTACCTATTAGGTACTCATCATCGCAACAACTGAAAGAACTAAAATTAGAAAGTTCCTTAGTGCGAGTATTGGAGCAAGAATTCCCGAACATAGGAGGAGCGACTATACATTGTGGCGTCTGCAAAACACCTCACTGCTTCTGCACCGACACTGATACCTCGAAACCGACAATTGACTCAAGCGAATCACCCAAAGCAGCGCCCATACAACAAGAAATGACTGAACATCACACATCAGCAGGCATACCAGGCCCAGAAAGTCAGTTAGAATCCAAATGGGAGGGTTACTTAAAGTCTATTGAGCCCAGAAAATGCGTATGTCTCAAAGCGGCTAAAAAGCATTTGACTGATCACTTGCCAGTTTATATGAGACAATCGATCTACAATCCGCCTTTTTTGCCTAACTACGAAATATGTCCACTTCCGACCTTAAGGAAGATGGTCAAGGAGGCGAGAGGGTCCGTTGTCGTGCCATCACCAGAACCTAAAGAATCCAAAACGAGAGACACGGCCACTCAGTGTGATGATGTAGAATATGAAACCTTCTGCACTTGTTTATCTGAAACTGAGCTGCATCTTCTTATGGAAAATAGGACTACTGCAGGATCGATAATATACCATCTGGCAAAGACAACAGAAAAGTTTGATCTTGTACCTCTCACTGCACCCGCCAGCCTGACGGCCGTACGTGATACATCGTTTGCGATGGACAGGGCGAATTCCTTGAGGGCGCTTATAGGAGATTCACCTGAACTTGAAGAAATATTTAAGAAAGGTCTTCAAGATAAACCTTGAAATTAAAATAAGATTTTTATTTCTTGTCTTTAGATTATTTTTGTTCATAGCTTATTTTAATTTATAGATATATTTATTACTAGTGGTCTTTAAAGGTATTTATGGTTCTATCCTACTTCTCTATTATAACGTCTATGTGCCTTGAATGAGGGCTTTTGAGATTGTTATAATTACTAATTTTATTGTTGTATTTTTATAAATAAACTATATTTTGTAACAGTTGCGTTTTTCTTTTGTAATTCATATTTAATATTCATGTTTTTCTAAATTAACTGTGAATAATAATCTCGGTTTCAGAAATCTACATTGTCTGGACAAAATACCTACAGATAATTAATTAAATGTCAAGCGCGTGTCCTTTCCCAACCCACAACTTACTTTATAATGTAGCTGTTTTCCCGCGGTTTCACCCGCGAACTAGGTACTGTCCGTACCGGGATATTATAGCCTATGTTATTCGGGAAGAGTGTAGCTATCCAGTGAGATTTTTTATTCGGTCCATCGGTAGTTTCGGAGCCCCTAGAGGGCAAGCAAAAAAAATCCTCTGTATTATATTAGCTTAAGTACAATACAAATAATTTTGACACATCGTGCATAAGTTCTTACTGCTTGATCTCATTACTTTGGAAACAACTATTCTGAGCACACTAAGATAAAGTTTGTCCCGTAATGTGACGCGCAACATTCAATTTACGTGGCGCTGCAACTTTGCAGTGTCCTGAAAATCGGTCCGCCGCGGGAGTGGCCGCACGTGTTTCGCGTCATTGTCGCTTGTCGCGCCATTTATCGTGGTGCGTACACAATGTAACCCTTTATTATTATGTTCGCAACAGACATTACCACAATCTCATGCGACAATTCTATTTAATTGTAAAATAAATGTTCTACAACATTTAGGCGATCTTCACACTGCCCCGCATCATGCTGCATATAGCGTGTCGACGCAACTACGCGCGTTCCTGCGGGAGCGCAGATGTGCATCATCGTGCGGGTTTTTTGCGCACTCACGCGCGTAGGTGCGTTTTGTAGATTCACGCACGGCGGCTCATCGAGATCCATTTTCAAACACACACCACGCCCATTAAAGACCACTTGCGGCACTGCGGGATTCGGTGTGCCATACCTTGCGTCTCGCCCCGCACCTACGCGCGGGGGTGCATGTTTCTCCGCGTGTATGCGCGTGATCCGCATGAACGCGCGTGGATGCATTTTCAGTGTGTTGGACTGTGCGTGTTTTCCATACAAACGGAAATACAAACAACGGAAGAACACGCATCCACGCGCTACGCTGCATCATGCGGGGCAGTGTGAGAATCACCTTAAACTCAAGGGACTCTCGTGTACATTAGCCAAGATTATATATAATCACAATAATTCATAAATCCTGGCTAATAGGGCTATTTGAAATAATAAATAATTACTTTGCCTGTTTTTTTTTTTCAAAGGTATCACCCTACTGAAATGACTCCTCCCATTTGGTTGATGTTCTTGAGGTTATTAGTATCAGTGAAGTTAATGTGATAGTTAGTTCTATGACGAAGAAATTATTTATACTCGGTTATTTTTATGCACCCCGTAAGACTCGTACGTACTTCTAACTAGAATACAATATCGATATTTGTTGAATCCGGTAGTGGTACAACCCTAGTAATGGCAGCCATTTTAGTTACTACTGCAGACTGTAGGTGTGCAGGTTTTTTTCGTGACATTTCCTGTCCCTATAGTTATATGTCAATGATAACAACACGGCGTCTCCTTAAGGTGCGTACGGATTGCGCGTACCCTGGTACGCGTACTCAGTTTACGCGTATCCGGAACGCCTAGTCCATACCTGCAGCTACGCGTTCACTCTTGGGGTACGCGTACCGCGCGAGCCACCGTCAGTCGGTTTTTGGTCGCGCGTCAAAGAGGACGCACGCGGCCGGCTACGTTATATTTGGACGGCAAAGTGAATAAACACGCGTGTTCTTGTCGGAGTCATGGCGAATGACTGGGACTCGCGGAGCGCTCTGGATCGATTGACCTCGCGTACAGGTTCGCGGCGGTCCGTACAGGAGCTGTACGCGTAACCAATGTACGCGTGGACAGTGTTTCCCAACTACGCGTAAGGGTCAGTTCACACCGAGACGCGACGCGACGCGACGATACTCAAAGAGGCCAATGATTTCGCGCTGCGCCGCGCGGCGTTGCGAGACGCATCGCAACGCCGCGAGGCGCATCTTTTAAAATCGTAGCAGGACGACGCCTCGCTGCGCAGCGAGGCGCCGCGAGGCGCAGCGGAACGCATCTACAAGCCGCGGGCGCCGCGTCTTCATCCTCTTCCTCTTCTGCAAGAAGTCTGATTATAACAAGATCCCAGTCTATCATTATATTTTCAATTGAGCACTCGACCGAACTGCATCAATTCTAAATGAATTCTGGACGGAAATAGTAGAGAAGTCGCCACAGCGGCCTCAGGCTGCACCTCGCGACGCCGCGCTGCGCCGCGCGAGGCGCAGCACCGCTCTTGCACGTCGCTCGTCCGGCGATGCACAGCTACGTCACGATACGTCGCGCTACGCCGCGAGGCGCCGAGCGGCGCCGAGCGGCGCCGCGAGGCGCAGCGCTGCGTGGTGCAACGTAATCTGAATTCTCACAATGTAATGTGTATCTTTTCGTGTAGTGAATAAAGTATATTCTGATTCGCTCTGTGAAAAATGTGCGCGCAGCGTCGCGCCGCGTCGCGTCTCGGTGTGAACTGACCCTCACACAGGAATGCGCTATCCGTACGCACCTTTATAATTCTAAGCTCGATGGATTATATCAATGGATTATTCAAATAAAAGCCAATGTCTAGTCTATAAAAATCTTTTATTAAAAAAATCACTGTAATATTGTGTTAAGTCGGCGTGGTTGCCTAGGCATCCCCACCAACACCGCCTACGCACAGGATCTGGCAAATACAGTAAAGTTAACAATTACTCTATATCATATGATCTTACATACCCGCCGCTGGGGCGAGCGGTACATACACAAACATTATTTTACCAATTACAACTAAACATAAGCAAATCGGAACAGAAACAAATGCTATCGAATGATTCAATTATAAAATAAATACATTTACATATTATTAGACACAGATTGGTTGAAATTGAATCGACCGCGACGCGCAAAGAGGTGCACGCCGTTTTTATATTATAATATTTATTCTGTGGAGGGCGAGAGGCCGCCCGCCGCCCGCTAGTGAACCGATCTCTCTGTGTAGTGTAGGCGCCTAGCTGTAGAGGTCGTCGTCGCCGCCCTCCTCCTGGAACGTGGGCTGGTCGCCGCCCGACGTGCCCGTGCCGCCCGCCGCGCCGCCGCTCGCCGGGAACCTGAAGTTGGTGCCGAAGCCGCGGCTCTGCTGCAGCGTCTGCGCGAACATCTCGTACTTGCGGATGTCGTTGTCTGACACGGAGCGGCGCGCGAACTTCATCGCCTCCTCGAAGTGGGCGCGGCTGATCTCCGGCACGGGGTCCTCTTCATCCATCTATGAGAATAAAACGTATTACATTAATTTTTAGATAAGTACTTTTTGGGAATATACTGATAAAGAAATGTGTCTACTGGTGAATGTGGCTAAAAATCAATATAAAAAATACTTAATCAATCGATATTTTGGAGGATCATCATGGAATTTAAGCTCGTTTGAAATGAACTGTCACGGTATTAGTTCGCAGATCTCTGTCAGGTCGACGCTGAAGCCCTGTGAGCTGCGAGTGCTGACTTACGTCCATGACGGCGGCGGCGGGCTGCTGCTGGCGGGTCCGCTCGCGCTGTATCTCGGCCTCGATGGCCTGGCGGATGGCGAGCTTGCAGGCGCGCTGGCAGATCTCTGTCAAGTCGGCACCACTGAAGCCCTGTGTCACCTGTGAAGCATTGTGGTCTTGTGGTCAAATATTTGTATAAAATAGTCATTTTATGTTAATTATTGTTTGTTCAAGTCGAGTAAGATCGAAATATTATTAAGAAAAACCTTTTGAACCAATAGAAGTTCAAGACTATTGCGAGTACACCTTCACAATTCACTCAGTTCACTCAATCTTTTAAGGAACACCCCCATGTAAATACATTCAGTACACAATCTTTGGGATTTATTAGTAACAGTGAGTATAAAGTTTACATTATCATGAAAAGTACTAATCTATATAAAGTGGCACATTACCTTAGCGATGTAAGAGAGGTCGACGTCCTTGGCGATGGGCGACTTGCGCAGGTTGGCGCGGAGGATGGCCTCGCGCGACTTCTCGTCGGGCAGCGGGATGTAGATGAGCTGGTCCAAGCGCCCGGGCCGGAGGATGGCCGGGTCGATGATGTCGGGACGATTTGTCGCACCTGGACGGATTTTTATATTGTAGTAGAATGTAAGATAAGTACTTGTACATGGCTGTATCTGATTAGACTGGTAGCGTAATACCAAAAAAAAACGAGGATTCTTTTTTTTACGCAACACCTTGGTTATGTACCTACATTCTTTGCAAATAAACATTTGCTATTTCCATTTCTAAGCCTAGCATTCATAATTATATCTAATTTTGCATGTACTTTCCATACGCAGGGTAGTTTAAAAACTTCAACTTGTCATTTACACATGACAAGTCTTCTCTTGCCTTCGTCTATTTTGTATTAGGTACAGATGAACTTGAATAAATGCTATCAATTTCATTTTCCTGCACTTTAGCAATATTGTTAGCGAAATGCTTTTCCTTCATTATCTAACTAAAGCAAGGTAAACAAGGTCGACGATTCTGTCAATGACAAGTCAATTTTAAGTTTGGAAGCAATTATTGATTTTCCCTAGTTTCCATTTCCAACCTAAGTTTTATTCTCATTCATATATTTTATATATTAATTCTTACCAATAATGAAGACGTTCTTCTTGGCGCCCATGCCGTCCATCTCAGTGAGGATCTGGTTGATGACTCTGTCGGCGGCGCCGCCCGCGTCCGACACCGAGCCGCCGCGAGACTTCGCGATCGAGTCCAGCTCGTCGAAGAACAGCACGCAAGGAGACGCTGACCGAGCCTAGGTAGGCAGAGATGTATTTAAATACATTTATAATGCCAAGGATAATATGTCAAATCAATAAGGTCCAATATGCGAAGTTACTTTTTTACATTTATGTTAGAATTAAACTCTTTTAAAATAGTAAGTAAACTAATTTTTACATAACAATGTATTGGTATGTATGCGTTATTTTTCATAATACTTATGCATACCACTTTGGGCTTTGAATCTAGGAGAGATTGTCAAAAGTGGCCTGTTTTCTGTGTAAAAAATAAGATTTCCCTAATTTCTTGTTTTAGCGATATCATAATATCGATACGATTCAACTCTCGTCTTTTAACTTATATATAGTCAAGTGATATTTATCTTCTATCTTATATTTGCGATGTTGTTATGTGCACGTACCTTGTCGAAGATGTCCCTGACGTTAGCTTCAGACTCTCCGAACCACATGGTGAGCAGCTCAGGTCCCTTCACCGAGATGAAGTTAGCCTGGCACTCGTTAGCGATCGCCTTCGCCAACAGAGTCTTACCTGCACAAGTCAATGAAATATGGAGATGAGAATCAACCATTGAATTACAAGTGAGGGTAACTTGAAATGAAGTGCCTATACTCCATTTGAGTAGGCACTTGAAGATAAATATAAGAAAGATCTTGGTAAATATTTTTATTTAAAGACTCAGTTTAAAAAAATATGTGTAGAATGCAATGAATTCAATGTTAATATTTGATTGAGTTATAAAAAAATCCTAACAATATTGCTTGCCTTGATTTAAGTGCCTACCCAAATGGCATTACATTTTTGTAACTTTCAATTTTAACTAAGTGTAGTTACAACTACACTCACTACTTGACAGTTACATAAATATATAAATTACCGTAACGAGGTCTTATCTATCATTCATTATGTAGTCACTACAAGCACAGCAGCTACATATCATGTATATCAGAAACATTGGATATGAAAATAAGAATCATCCGCTATTCCCAAAGAATGTATCTTGATAATGATGACATTCTGTTACCCCACATCAGGAATATAATATAATGGCGTCCACGGCCGATTTCGGCCACGGCGGCTGTTCTCATGTAAGGAGATCAGCCAGCTGCGCAGGACATATTTTAGTGCACGAGCATTTGCGCAGACACAGGTGCACTAGGGCACTATAGGGCTTGCAGAAGGCTACCTAACCTAAATACACTGAATACAAAGCTTTCTTCCCAATTCTCATGTAGTACAACTACTCACCGCAACCCGGAGGTCCATAGAACAGCACTCCACGCGAGGGCTGCATGCCGAACTTGAGGAACTTGTCGGGGTGCTCCACGGGGTACTGCACGAGCTCCTGCAGCTCGCGCTTGACGTTCTGCAGGCCTCCGATGTCGCCCCACGTCACGTTCGGGACTTCGACCACTGTCTCGCGCAGAGCCGACGGCGATGATTTCGTCATGGCGTACTAGGGAAAGGAATTGGTAATGTATTTTTGTTACATGTTAACAGGTGGTGCTAGTTTGTAATTTCAGTAATACATATGTATGCTGTAAGGTAGAATATGTTGGAACTACTATTTAAAATGTAAACACAATGTAAACAACAGCGATTTGATTGATTTGCAAAATGAACAAGAGTTTGTTCCAAGTGGTAGATTAATAAATTCAATATTGTAACGTACTGGACCTGCCTCAATAATATACAACACACATTTATGTTACTGGCATTTTTTGTTTTCATTAATTAATTGCATAAGGATGTAAGGACACCAATGGATGGAGCTCAGAGAATAAGCGTGAATCTTATAGGCTTTGTTAGCATACCTTCAAATTATATGACCATGTTATTTGTATTTCACAATAATGTGCAAATACATTACACATTTTTAGTTAACGTTATCTATTTGTTGATAAAAATTAACAGTACATTTTTTCAATGCAACTTGTTACTACCTAACCAATCACCGACATAATTTCCCTTTACCACAAAGCACACATAATCTCCACTTACCCGGAAGTTGTCCATAGAGACGGCGAGCGAGTTGAGGACCTCGGCATCAATCTGGTCGTCTTCGAGATCAATGAGGTCCATCTTCTCACGGATCTGTTGCAGAGCTGCCTCGGAGCAGAGTGACGCCAAGTCAGCGCCGACGTGACCGTGAGATTCTGCCGCAATCTATAACAAAATGAAGGTGTTAGTTTAGGAATTGTTTACACTAATAACTGTGATGTAGTAGTTAGTAGGGGCATCTAATTCTTAATCTTGCCGAAAACTGCATCTGACCCACAAAGGAAGAGTTCAAAATGACTGCTAAACAGGTAGCAAATCGAGCATTATGGCAGTCAATAATTAGGATAATAAATAAGATATCCCAACCTGAATTATAAGAAATATTACCATGAGAAAAATAGAAGCTTCTGCATCACCAACATAAAACAAAGTTGTTGCATTATTCCTCAAGAACTGCTAAACCAATTTAGCTGAAAATCGTTGTGGAGGTAGTTACTCTTAGTCCCCATCCAGTAACGGGAAGTTGTTCCAGTGTGTGGGTAAAATCTCGAAAAAAAGATAGTATAGAATCAAAAGCTGGTAAATAAAAAATACCTGTTCGAGATCAACATCATCTCCCAACTTCATGTTCTTGGTGTGAATGCGCAGAATCTCGAGACGTCCAGTCGCGTCCGGGATGCCGATGTCAATCTCCCGGTCGAAACGACCGAACCGACGCAGGGCCGGGTCGATGGAGTTGGGACGGTTCGTGGCCGCCATTACGATCACGTGCGATGATTTCTTCATGCCTGATGGCGAATATATCATAAATACTTATATAACTGAGGTGTTTTTAATTAAATCCAAACTAATATTATAAATGCAAAAGTAACTCTGTCTGTCTGTCTGTCTGCCCGTCTGTCTGTCTGTCTGTCTTTTCTTCACGCCTAAACTACTGAACCGATTTGTGTGAAATTTGGTACAGACATAGTTTGAAACTTGAGAAAGGACATAGGATAGTTTTTATTACAAAAAAAAAAAATTTTTATAATTAAAATTATTCCGGACATATAGCGCCATCTATTGGTCAAATCAAAAATCTGCTGGTAGTCACTATTCCACGCGAACGAAGTTGCGGGCAAAAGCTAGTAATTAATAAAATTTTTCTAGCTTAGAGAACATTGCTATTTGCTAAAAGTAGGTTTTGAAGAAATGTAAAGATTTTGTATTGCTGAATCTGTGACTAAGTGTAAGGTACATTTAGTAAAAAGCGCTTCATATACCAAGACCGTGTGTTAGCTTGTTACAGCTAATCTCGGAAAAGGATGGACTCATTTTGTTGGGACTTAAACAGGCATTATGCAATTTTTTATGCGGGTGCGAGTAGTCCCTATTGGACGTGGGTAACACCGCGTCAACTGCTGTTTAATCATAATTCCAGGATTGAAACAAATCAAGCATACCAATTTGTCGCTTTGATATTTACTAGCTTACATTTATTTCATCGCCCCTACATCGTAAATGTGATTGATAACGACTGAGCACTAACGATCGATATGTCAGGCTAATGGGCTCACGGTCAGCGTTTAATGAGGCCGAAGCTGCCGTGGGCCAACTTAATACTAAATTTGAGTCGAAATGTTTCATGTAATTGGATGTGCGTATGTTCACCTGTAGCATTTTTATGTTTAGTTTTTCAGCTATTTACAGCGAAAACAGAGGAAATCGAAACTCATAAGTATTTGTACACAATGATAAAATTTGCAGAAGTCATTAGTATACAAAGGCTTCATAGTTCGTAACACATAAAAAGCTAAATTGTCTCCATAACTTTTATGCTTTTAACTTTAGTTTTTTTTTTTATATTTTTAATCAAGTCTAATCCCAAGTCAAGCAGACACTTTCACAAAACTCAACGGTTGTTTACCACTAAATTCCTAGCACAAGTACTACGGCGTACGGCCAATACTCTTCACATACTTACACCACTCGCTGACACATAAAATAGTTTCTACATAACTAAACGCCCAAATTTTGGTGACGAGAAATATTTTGTCTAAAATTATATCTACAAAATTCACATAAAAAGAGCCTTTAAATAAAACAGCAACTTACCGTCCATAAGAGTCAACAGCTGCGACACGATCCTACGCTCAACCTCTCCGTGAGTCTTCTCTCTCTTGGGCGCGATGGCATCCAGCTCATCAATGAAGATGATAGCTGGCGAGTTCTTGTCGGCCTCCTCGAACGCCTTGCGCAAGTTAGACTCGGATTCACCGGCCAACTTCGACATGATCTCAGGACCGTTGATCAGGAAGAAGAATGCACCTGGTGGAGAATAATAATGTTGTTATTTATAAAGTTTTTTTTTTGTTGACAGAATATACAGATGCTGTTGTGTTTATGCACAGTTATTCCCATAAATTATCATTGTGAATGAATTTAAAAAAAAATAATTGGACCTAAATTCAGTTCATCTCAAAATTTCTTAAAACTTAACTGTTTTCTAACACAGTTTTTAAAACTACTTTTAGAACAAGTTACTGAGCAAGTTTTTGTAAATTTTTCTCCGAATCCTACTTTTTGGAATGGACTACTAGAATTGGACCTTTTTTCTCTATCCGTAATTAAAATCCTTGTAAAAGCATATAAATTAAATCAATGACAAGAGTTTAGGGTAGATTGCAGCTTCTCACAAGCATACATACAGAGGCTTGTAACAATACAATAACTTACCGGTCTCATTAGCCACAGCGCGAGCGATGAGCGTCTTGCCGGTACCAGGGGGCCCGTACATGAGAATACCGCGGGGCGGCTTCACACCGATCGCCTTGAACAGCGAGGGGTGGCGCAGAGGAAGCTCCACCATCTCCTTGATCTGAGCCAGCTGCTTGCGGCAGCCGCCGATGTCGTCGTACCCAACAGCGTTCAGAGCTTCTTCTTCTTCCTGGTGACGGGGAAATTTGGTGTTTAAGAGGTAGTTTGGAAGGTAATTGTGAAATACAAGTGCTTATGACCTGTCGCCTACCTATGTAGTACATAAAGTTATAATTATAAGTTTTGTACTTTACAATGAAGGGTATTTTTACTCACTTTTTCTAAAAAGCTCTATATCTACTCCGTGCCAGGTAATGGGTTTCATCGAGACCCAAAATAGTTTTTCAATTTGGCCAGTTAAAATATTATAGCAAATAATTGATGCCGTATAATGACGAAGTTCGAAATATTTATCTACGAAAACAATGACGATGACTTATTACTTTTTTGTTAAGTTAAATAATGCAGCAACTTCAAAATGGCAATATGTACTTATTTAGTTGTAACCGTGGAACACACTCGCGGTATCAACCAACACTGAGATTATAAAACCGTGTTGTTACTGATAAGGAGAAACATGTTGCGTTTGTGAGAACCGCTTTTGTTATAACTTTACTCACTCAATGTATACTGCCTATATTGTAGTTCGCTATTGTTCTAGGCAGCTAATATCTGACCTTATGATAATGAATGAATTGGTAGACTTATAAATTGTTTCATAAGGTTTTGTGAGTCATTGTAAATCCAACTTTTAACTGTGGCATGTAGAATGTCATAGAAAAAAAAAACAGTTGCAATGATTTCTAGAACAAATTCTACAATGATGCAAGTGTAGGTGCTATTAAGTTACTGTGCTGTTTCTAAAACAAGAATTAATTCATTGTGTCCTCTAGTTGTCCCTGGTTTTTTTGCTTTTAATTTAATACAATGTGTCCGAAATCTATAGTCGAGTATTTTATGCACTGTTGAAATTTAAATAACTTTGAAATCTAAAAATACTTTTTCTTTTGGTACCTTATGTCTACAACACCAATAATAATTATGTATGACTCAACTTAATATAACAATATTTACTGCATATACCGTCATAATAAAAATAATAACTGCCACCCAACATGGTCATCTCGCCACCTGCATACATCATGGCCAAACTCGCCACCTGCAAACATCATGGACAAACTCACCTCACGTTTAATGGGGTCTCCCTCGCAATGTATGACAGTGTCAGGAGCCACGATGCAGTATGGAGACGGATCGGTCTCCACGACCTTGAACTCCACAGCTCGCATGCCACCGCGCACCATGAAGGTGTCATCACGGTGGATGGGCCGGTAAGCCTCCATGAAGTACGGCTTCAGGTACACCTCAAACAGGTTACTGGGGACAAAGGTGATTAAATTAATTGGATAGATTGAATTAATAAGGTGTTAACTAGGCTGATGACCTAGCCTATAGTGTTTTATTTGAACAACACTTGAAATTTATTTGCATCATTCCTTGAAAAATAGTACTTTATGGACTTTGGCACTAAAGTCGTTTCTAGATACAAATCGTACAAGTTTGCTTAGACTACAAAAACACAAAGTCGTAAGTGTCAACTCCCCCCATAAGATAGGTAGGTACCTTTTACCGGTGGACTGACACATTTATAACATGTCACCTACCATGACAACTATCTTCTAAGAATGAAGTCCTTGAAAATCCCGTCACCTTAAGAACCACATACCATAAGATTTTTTTTTTTACAAAACAACTGAACTCACCCAGTCAACCCTTCAACGGAGTCATCAATGGGCAGTATATGCACTCGCTTCCCGTACTTAACGGACGGGCAGGGCGCGATGGACACGACGTCCGACAGTCGCACGCGCAGGTTGTTGCGCACCACGCGGTTCATGCGGATCTTCTCGTCAGGGCAGTTGTCGTCCGACAGCACGATGCAGACGGTTTCCTTGCGGCGTTTACCCTTCAGGAGAACAGTGTCTCCACGGAACAGTTGTAGCTGCTCCATTTTTGCCTGTTGATGTTTCATTTGTTTATTGTATCTATGTAAGTAATATATGTAATTTGTGACTATAGTATGTGTAAGTGTGAATTAAGTATAATATGAGTAACCTTTTTAGAGCATAATAAATTGATGTTTGTGTGAGTATCACTATTTGGCTATAACAATGACTGAACTATTTTCAGTTGTCAAATCGGTAATTTGACCTATGGGCGCCTATTATACAGCTGGTTATTGTTACTGTTAAATGGAGCAACTCGTCTTAATTATGAATTATGAAATGAACTTAGGTCTGTACCACCTATGCACCATTAGGCATTTTTGAACATTGATGTTGTCTACTTTAAGTATTTTACTCCGGACATTGATGAAATAATATGAAGTAGAATAAAATTAAGACCATCATAAATTTTTTCTAGCTTCCAAACCAAATTTTGAGTATTACCTAGTACCTACATAATTTCATTACAAAAAAATAATCTTTGAGAAAATGCCTTTTTGAGAATCAATTTTAAATGGTAAGTTGTTTTGTTTATAAGTATCACTGGTACAAAATTATAGATTGAATTCTGACGAAGCATAAAATCAACTCCTTTGTTTAGTCTATGGGGCTTGCATACTAAATTATTATCCACGAGGAAAACTTATTGCAAGTTGTTTGAATGGCAGGTATTTTTGTTTTCTATTTTCTAAGATCAAGTTATCAGGACCTTTACTTTATGTAAATGAAACTCATTAGAACATAAATTATAGAGTAAGATACCATACTTCTATAAGTTACTAGTATTTATGGAATTTTGGAACCTTTAGAGTACAAAGAAACAAAAAAGAATCCTCATTTCCTTATTATATTAATATAGATTATAGGTTTCATTGTGACCAAAAAAAAAAGCCCATGAACTTATTAAAGGTAATATTTTAAAAATCATATACGTGTAGGTATATAGGACTTTTGTGTGTAACATTCCAGTTACCTATATTTTTGCTTAATATCATATCAGACAGTAGTAGACCAAAAAAATGTAAGACTTTGTATAAAAAGAACTTGTTGCTAGTGCACATGCAACTTGCAGTGAAAGCAAACAATAATCTGTTGAATGCATCAGTAATTATGTTAATTAATGTGAAACCATAATATTATGGCCTGATGATTTTACACCTGTTCTAATTTATGATTCTTTAGATTATTATTAAAACTTATTTTTTGTTTGTGATTCATCATTTTGTTTGTATTTTTTTTGTGTGAGGCTTGAGAGTAGTAAGTGATGTGCTTGTATTTCATCAATGTACCAGTTTATGTTTAGTGAGAGTAGTCATGGCAAACATCAATATCCTTATTGTTATTCACAAATTATAATGACCAGTGGAATAGACAAACAAGGTCATTGAACTTTTTGTATGATTTCAATAGCTAACTTATTCTCCTATGATGGTTCAAAGTTTAAATAGTGATGATATTTACTTTAAAAAATACTTGAAAAAAAAATGGCTTCCAGAACTGCTATGGTAGGTGTACCTCCATGTTTATGATAATGTTCAGGGATGCAAACAAAGCATTTTAGAGTAAGGATGGTGACATTTACATGACATCAATGTTTCATGATGCTGACAAAGCATATTTAAGGTCACCATGGAAAAATATGCGATGTAATAGCGGCGCCGGCCAAAGACAAAGGGCTGACCTGTGAGAGCGCCACCACGGAGTTGTCATCGCTGACGGCCTCCTCCACGATGAGGCGGTTGGGCCTGTCCTTGCGGCGCAGGATCGCGGTCGATAAATCATCAGGATTACTGCCGAACAAGAAAAAATAATAATCACCACAAAAAATAACCAAAGCGTCCCGTTCTAATTGGAACAACTTACTTTGGCGTCATCGTCATTTAAAATATCAATCTAATTAGGCTATACTAATGAAAATAAAAACATTTTCTATGGTGAACTTGCAAATTTCGATTTCTATGAGTCGGTTTGTAACTCAGACATGATGACAAGCCAATTTTTGAAGATTCATTTCTAGTGCAGGGCATCGATTAGTTGTGAAACACATAAAAATAGTTCGCTTACTAGTAATATGCATTGATGAACACTTACCCTTTACTATCTGCCATTTTTAGTAGAAAATTAAAATTACAATTTGTAAATTTACTAGTTTTTCAGAACGCCGAATGAACAATCACTCTACCACTTCAATACGTGCGTGACGTTGCCGTATTTCATTTGTTCGTCGATGATCGTGGTGTTGCCAGAGATATATTTTTGTTTATGGGAAAGTAGTGTGTTTTCTTTTACCATCGGTAATTTACGGTTTTTAAATAGTATGTGTTACTTTATGAATATACAGTAAGGACAACACAAATGTTACTTTATGAATACACAGAAATTATTAGTTAAACTTTATAACAACCATTAATTTTATTTAAATAAGAATATATACACTATATTAACAAACTTAAACCACTTTAATGAATATAAAATGCTATATACAAAACATTCAACATAGGTATATAAAAACATAATTAATTACTATAAAAAAAGATATCAACTTAGAATATGAACAATTCTATTAATGTTGTTTACTAATTTCAAAGAAAAAAGGTTTGAGTTTTTGTCGGGGACTTTTTCTTGTCACCAATCAGTGAGTTTTATTTTTAAACGGTTTTATTTAGCTCACCCTGTTTGTTTTTAGTTTTGAAGCTCATACAATCATGATAATTGATAGTTAATACTATTATGAACATTATTGCAAAAGATAATAGGTACCATAATTTAGAGTAAATAAAAATGAAAGTTGAAAAAAATGGGAAGCGGAAACGGCAGCGGGAGCGAAAGTGAATGTCACAATAAAAAAAAAACAATTTGTTAACGAATAAACGATGTATATTTTGATTTCTACGTGCACCGCTTTTGCAACCTTCCGATCATTAGAATTGTAAGGACACCGCCTTGTAACCCCCTGCCGGTGAATATCTACTTATATTTGTTTAGACACAAAATAATGAAACAAAATGTTCTCTAAAGTTCCTTATATTCTTTAATGGCTGCTCTCATTTTCCTTTCTAGATCCCTTTTATCTCTGTCGCCCAACTTGTCCACACAGTCCACGATCATATCTAAAAGTTTTCTAGTTTGTTTTTTTATGGTCAATATGTGGCGATTGGCTAGATCTAGCATTTCATGAATATAATCATCGAACTGCAAATTATGCTGTAAAGTGAATACTTCGTTCATCGCTTGCAGGAACAGCTGCCGTTTTGGCATATTTTCATCGTATTCCCTTCTATACTTTGCCATTTCCTCCAATAATTCTTCATCATCATCGTCCATCTTAGATAAATATCGAAATTGTTTTGCTAGCTTCTCCGTGTACGTAAACTCCATTTTTTTCAATTCACTACACATCATTTTACAATATTTTATTAGCTGTTTACCTGTGAACGCTGTTGATAAATTATCCAGGTAATTCCTCACAAAGCTCTCAAAAATACCTTCACTCTTGATCGCTGGTTCATTCTGGTTCATAGAATTTCCTAAAGTTATAGAAATGAAAAACAAAACATAGGTATATAAAAAACACATGTTTCTTTCAGTCCTACCTATGTGTTCTACTGATGCTAAAAACATAAAATAAGTCAATTTCACGGTCGGCCTAGAGTGTATTTGAATAGGTGGCCCAAAGTGAAATTAAGAGAAGTTCCGTTTAATCTTTCCTCCCAATATTCTAGGACGGCCGATTTGAATGTGTATTCAATATTCCATTTTACATCTGCAGGTTGTCTGTGATATCTGCCAAATACTATTACTTCGAATACTTGTCTTGTTTTAGCTCCAATGTGGCGGGAAACTCCTTTGCCATAATTCTTTAAAGCATAAACATAATCATCCATCTTCATGTCATCAATAACAGTGTAAATAGCGTTCATTTCTTCAAAGTGTTTATTCTTTTTTGGCTTTCCATCCGATATAAACATTAGAAAATCGTTAACTTTGTCTTTGATTATTTTCCTATTGTAAATGGAATATTTTTTCAATCTCTTGCGAAGCCTTTTGATCCATATTTTGTGTAGAAAATTAATACCGAAACCTTTAAGGCTATTGCTGAGTATGAGAAAATATTTTCCGAGGTATTTAACTTTGTACTTGGGAGACAGGAGTGCGTTGCAGATGTTTGTGAGGAATCCAAAGAAAGGCCCTCGGGGTAAATTGACGGGAGGTGGTGGTGGGACCCACGGGGCTAGAGTAGTGCAGCTGACGAACTCCGTCGACTCACAATCATTTTTGCTGGTTCTCATCGGGTCCTTTGGTATGGTTATCATATTTTTTTTGTTTGGCTGCTTCAGCCAAGTTGCATCAATATCGAAACCTTCATAACTTGAGTATGATTTGTCACTGGATTCCTCGCTAGACTCTTGCGTAGATCTGTCACTGGATTCTTCACTATATTCATCAGTAGATCCGTCACTAGATTCTTCGCTTTTCCTTGTTGACACTATTGCATCATGTGATAGCGCACATAGGAGAATGTATAGCGATAGCAGATGCATTTTGTAGCTAATTAGTGTTAGCATTAGGTTTATCTTATTGTTTCTAAAAGTCTATTTCAGTTTTTTCTCTCTGATTCCTATTTCCAAACCATTTTCGCGTTTGCATCATAATCTGAAAAAGAAACATATTGGTAAGAGTATTTTCGTCATTATTTGTCAGGCATGCCCTTGCCCACTATCTTGTCTGATGTTAAGCATCTATGAACAGGAGTAATGTGTGCACTCTTGCATTTAAAGATAGGTACCTTCCTATTCCTAGTCTAGCTATCAGATATCCAAAACATAAATATGCTAGAATATGGTAGGTGTGGATATTAAGTCATACCTATTAGCTGTCTACCTTATTGGCACACTTGTGTCGGAAGTTTAATAACTTAAAAGTTACAAACAGAAGCAAAATATTACCAGATATTTTAAAATCAGCCACAAGGTATGCACTTATTTATGAGTGTGGGCACGACAGCGATTAACCAAAGCGAGATACATAACTAGATTAACTGGCATGGCGTGGCTAATCATGAGTTGATTGAGACATCGGTAACACATGCGTAGATAATGACGACTAGTATCATCGTAGACATGTACTAAAACTATTATCGACACAGAATTCCAAAAAAATCTATAGCCTGAAGATCAAACTTGGTGGACACTATTCACCTGATATGGCAGTCCCAAAATAATTATCATCTGCCAAGCCTTTTCCCAACTAAGTTGGGGTGAGGTCGCCTTCCAGTCTGTAAACTGGATACGTTCGAGTAACTTTGTGCGACAGCCCGATATTTATACTCTTACCTGCCACGATACAAGAGTCGTTAGCGCAGCTACCAGGGGGTCATTTGTAGCAATGAAAACTCCACTAAACAGCATGGCATCATATGTTGCTAGGCTCCATTCTTCTCCCCACCTTTGGAAAAAGAGATCAACTTAACATAGGCGACATTGTCTATTTGTAAAGGATGACATGTGTTGAGCATCAGTTCCTAGGTTCGGTTACGGGGTTGGTCAAAGTCTTAGTAGGTACCTGAGCTCTCAAATTCTGTGGAAAAGGGTTTCCCCCCAGCCCTTCCCAAATGGGGCAGAAATACTTAATTGGCAAAAGCTGCACAGCATGAACTACATAACAGAGTATTTTGCTTCTCTGTTACCTATGACTCACTTACCAAGAAACAGCAAAGCACGAAGGTGTGCTATCATCAGGGTCGTAAAGCAAAGTGCTAGTGTTGCCAGCCTCTCTGGTATTCAGCTCTACGTTCAACAGACGTTCAAGCACAGTGCGCTCACTGGCAACCCAGCTGAGACCATCCAGAGCCTATGATAACAAAACAAGAGTGATGTAGAAAGATCTACAGTTTCGTTAGAAACCTAAAGTGACGAAATTATCATACCCTTTCGAAAAATGCGGCTAAGAATCTCGATAATAGAGATTGACGAGTTTCTGTCTCTCCCAAACCTAAAAATATGTTTTAATATGATGTTAGTTATCTTCCTTATAAGACGAGGATATACCTTAGGTCCTTAATGAACAAAGCAAATCTTCTAACAATGAAAAATGAACCTTATTACCTGGTAATGAGAGCGATAATTGTTTGTACACAGTCCTGGAAAATCGAAACAAATTAATTTTCTCGAAGTTAAGACGCTTACAGTATCAAGATAATATTATGATGAGAGATAAGGATAAGGAGCTACCTGAGTTGTGGAGCGCAAACTACTCGACACGTTGCCAAGGGCCCCGCCATTGATCTCAAATCTTTTGTGTCATCGTTTCTGAACAAGAAATAACATATACAATAAATTAACTTAATAAATAAATACATTTAGCTGAAAATTTCAGACTCATTTTTCAAAGATATGGTGACCTAATTTTGTTAATTACCTTTTTGAGAAGCTCATTAAAATCCCTACTTAATAAATTAAATGAAACAGTAACTATGTATATCTGTACAGACAGTCTGTAACGCTTTTTAGCGTAGGTATTTAAATTAACAGTTGGTTCAAATTTAAGTCTTACACTATAGCTTCACATATGGGAGCTTGAGAAAGGACATAGGTTACTTTCTATCCGAGTGTGGGAAATAGTTTCGTCTAAACGCGGGTGGTGGGCAAGGCTAGTCATTAATATCTAAATGTTTTTGTTTTCGACGTAATCATCACATCATGTCGTCTTCAGAGTATGCATGCAGTCATTACAACCTTACCTCCCATGAACATAATGAGCATAATAATCTTCTTCGAACACAATCAGTGACAGTCCCACACTAGTGCAGATCTTCGGAAGACCAGCGGTGGGTGACCCCCGTAACCTGTCACCCACCAACCTTGAGAACAGCAGTATGACGTAGGAAGACCACCAGGCTATCGTAGCGACAGCCCATCTGTAACCTTGGCTAGGCGGCAGGTAGGATTGCCAGGGCGACAGGGCCTTTATAAAAAAAAAACATAATTCAAACATTTAAATTGAGAACCTTCTCTGTTTTGGGAAGTCGGTTAATAATAAAAGTGAAAATGAGTTTCGTTTTCGTGCCATATCTAGAGTTATGGACTACATATCAGGTACGGAACGTAATTCCCTGGGGACGTGGAAGACTTTGTAGGTGAAATCTTATACTAAAAATCTCAGTGTGTTATTTATTCAAAACATCCAGCTCAATTCAATAGTATAGTCTGTCTGACTGCGCTGCGCCGAGTAACAAATTATAAATGACCGATATTAAATATTGCAAAATTTTAAATGCGTATGAGGTACATAAAACTTACATGTAATATGATCAGAGCTAGAGTGACAGTATATCCTGGAGAGACTCTTCTCATGGTCTGCAGTCCACTCCATTCTCTAGCCAGGGTCTGTGCTCTCCAGCTGTTGTACTTCTCAGTTGCTGATACTCCTGGAAATATTTCAAGCTGAACCGTTTTTACAACTAAAAACGCCACAAAATTTTAAACTACGGCTCAAAAATAATTCTATCTCTGTGATACTATTTTCTGCCTCAGAAAAACTTTTAAGCAGAACTTAAAACATAACTTAAAGTTGAGTAACTTTTAAGTATTTTGAAATCTATTATCTGTGCTCTTTCCTTTTCATATAATTGCAAGAAAACTAGATTTAACCACAAATAGACGTGATGATTGGAATTCATGATAGCGATAAGGAAATCGGAAAAGTGCCAAAAGTTTTGCAAAGTCATTATGTACTTAGATATAAGTTAATCGCCTTTGCTAACAGCAAATGAAAGTTTGGTGGGAAATCACGATCAAACTATGAAGTTACAAATCCGCCTTCCGTAAGTTTTGATAAAATCGTTCTCTCAAACTATAATAAGAAGTGTCTGCCTATTCGTGGACATTATTATTGAGTTATATCTCGGCTAGCTATGATGTGGTGTCGAGTGACAGCTCATACAGCTCAATATGTTTTTTTTA
Organism: Helicoverpa zea x Helicoverpa armigera; assembly: GCA_033682625.1. NCBI lineage: Eukaryota > Metazoa > Arthropoda > Insecta > Lepidoptera > Noctuidae > Helicoverpa > Helicoverpa zea x Helicoverpa armigera. The sequence goes on from JAWIIS010000011.1 coordinate 8,403,246, forward strand.
TACTCTTTATTTACCTTTAAATGGTGCATTATACTCCGACCAATCTAAAAAGAACACGTCGCATCTACATTGATTGAAATTCAACCACGCAACCTTCACTGCCTGAAAAAATACAATCATTTAGGTAAAGAAACCATGCCTCATAGGAAGGACTAATAATTTCTATTTGTATGGTCCGTAGTATAAAAGCTAATATCTATCAGCTGTTTTGCGTAGAGTTAGGAATTTGACATTACCTGTATAGTGCTGATGTCAAAATTATATCTCTAGTAAGCAAATCAATAGATAGGCACAATATAGGAACGGCCGTAAGTGGGTTTACACACTACCGGGTTTGACCACACGTATACGCTCGGTTTGGCCTATTCACGACTCATTCAGGCGTCATCGTTCCACCCTGTACCAGGTCAGCCCCAACAAGCCTATACTATACTTGATCAACCACACGACGAAGCTAACTCAAAATTCGCCAGTTTAAAAGCACTATTATTCACAGGTGAGTTCTTAGGCAAAACAAGGGAGTTACTTTTATATATGCGTACTCTTTAAAGACTTTTGCAACTCGTTCTGTTTCTTCAGTTAGAAGATTACTGCTGACGGAGTATTATGCTGATAGAGCACAAACCTTTAATGAAACAGCTGAGTATATGAAAGCTCTGATGATGCGCTCTTCTCTCAGTGACAGCGGTAATGTCAAGCCCAGTGTGCCGGCCTCCGCGGCCAAGGCGTGGAGAGTAGCTATCCATGCGGCCTGCGATAATGTCAGGTATTTTAAGTCAGAAGTAGTAGGCTCCCAGGAGGATAATCCATTACTTAACCATTTAACCATGTTATGGCCAAATTTTCCGGGAATTTTCCTTGTTTGGTTTATAAATAATCAAAACACCACTTTTCTATAGCATGTTATTCAAAGATTGCAAAGATGATAGCTTTTAGAAGAAGTTACCTGCTGTTAGTTTAATAGGTAGTTTTAATTAGTATGTACATTACTGTTACTTATTAAAACAATACAAACGAAAAAATAATATAACTTTTTAAAATTTTACCTATAATTTTAATTTTCTATGGGTTTTTCCGATTATATTTTTTTTTCATATCAGATAATGTTTCCTACAACTCTTAAAATAGCGGTGCGATATGTTAGTTTATGAATGCAACCCGATGCAATGCGTTTGGCGGGGATTCCCAAGCCATAATACTCACAAAGTACAAGGTATCAGCCAGAGCCCCTGAGAGTAGAGGCACCACAGACACGTAGAGCCCGCCTCGGCGCACCACTCCTCGCCACTGCACCATCGCGTACAAACTGAGGAGGCAGCCCAGTAACCCGCCCCATATCTAGAACATCACATAAACATTGATTACAGCCCGATTTTAAACTTTATATCCTTTATAATAAAGTCTAATGTTGATGACCATTAATGTGAAAAGTGTCTCTATTAAACTGGGGATGTTAAATGAGAACCAGAATGTTTAATTTTGATGGGTCGTGTTTTAAGAATATTGTACACGCTATGGTGTAAATAAGAATTAGCCATATCTAACAACTTATAGTCCTAAGTTTACTGACAACATGAACATCAGTATTATTAAAACAACTATGTAATTTTTTACAGTGAGAAGTAAACGGTTATGTTGTTGACGGAATAGACATTAGTTAATTTTCTATCATCAATCTGGGCTTAGTTACCTCAAGACCGCGATGCACGCCAGCATCAGGCATGATATGCACCACTCTCAATGTCATGGTAACTGTCTCTGAGAGGGGAGACTTCGATGCATACACCGCCTCCACAGATATATGCACTCTCAGAGAACTTGCTGTGGTTTTGTCACGTTCGATTCTGTACAAGCAAACGGACTAAAATACAAATCATGTTGTTTAAATAGTAGAATTAGTTTTCATTGAGAAGTAATTTGGTTATGATTGTTATTCGTTTTACAATTCGTTTTGCAACAACAAGTTTCTTAAATGCACACTGCAAACTTTTTGTAGGCCGATTGACTTAAAAATCAGTAAGGAGATAAACGATACTTTAACTTGCAATGAAATAATGATGGTTTTGATTATCAGAGCTAGGAATTTGACATTACTTGTATGGGGTTAATGTGAAAAGTCTATCTCTAGTTATCAAATAACAGATAGATAGAATATTGGGAAATAACCGTTAGTGCGCACATTACAACGTCAAACAGACGATACCATCTAGCGGCCGACAGTCTAGTCTAAAGTGCAACTCTAAAACTAAAAGTAAACTCACTGTAATTGTATCACCACAGTTCGCAGGTACACAGTACTTGTAATGTTTGCCACAGTGGACAGAAAGTTGTCCACTAGGAAATAACGTTTGAACTTGCTCGACAGCCATGAACCTTTCTGTAAAATAAAACCACTACGTAAGTATTAATTATGCTTCCTTTGAAGAACTTATTTTATGCAAAATGCAGAAAATGAAGAAAATTTATAATCGTTCTTTCTGACTCAAAGGATTCTACCTTATTATAAAACGTGGTCTTAATAAAAAGTACCGGCTTTTTACAGAGAAAGGGAAAATTAGTGAACTCAATTCACCTTGTTTTAACTATTCATAAATCAAATATTATTTTACTGACTCGTACAATATGAAGGTGCTCCAAGCTCTAGAGAGTAGACCCTTTAATAATGTAATGACAATTTTCTTCATAAATTGTTACAGACCTACTGCATCAAATACGTAAAGGTCATTAAACTGACTGAATATTTTTAATGTTTCTTATTTATTTTAAAAATACATATGGTTTTCAGTTCTCTAAGCACAAATAAACATATTCTGGAATCCCTGAATTAACGACCGAATACTAACAATCCACTAAATTTTAAAGTCTTCTTCAACGTCTTTAAGTATATATCTACTGCTCTAAGGTCAATTTCAGACGTGTATAAGAGAAAAAATTTGAAAAAGAACTTTAAGTCCAGTAAAGATTGACTATTTCGAGGTAACTTCTCTCCCCTTAACAAACTACAGTAATAAAGTTCTATCCAATACTAAGTACATACCTGAATACTATACCCATTAGGTTTCCTCGGGTACACTGGTATTTGTACGAGCTTCCCGTCTGCATACAAATACGGAGATAAAGTCTCGTTTAGATCATCCGTAAGCTTCGATACATTCATAATGCAGTCGTGGCTGCAATAAAGAATTGAGTTAGTGTTATTGCACAATAGTTGTTGGGAAAACACGTTTATAAACTAACTCGTACGTATCACAAAACTATACCGTATGTAGCGGATTTTAGATCATAGTTAAGTGAAGCTCCACTAGCGACACAAAAGTCAAATAAATACCTCACGAAATAATTTTTCTAAACTGAAATTACTGAACACAGTTTCCTAAACAGTTCCCCTATACAAAAAGTAAATAAATGAGTCACTTTTAGCCTTAACTTATGAAACGCATTTTCTTCAAATTACTCGGTGCAATGAGAGTCATAATTGTATTTCCAACTTAGTATGCTGACGTACCACACAGAATAAAAAATTGTTTACTTATTTGTAACTAGTGTAAAGAGAAATCGCATTTCATTAAATATTTTGTTTCTAAAGTTGTACCTATGTAAAACAACGATATAATACTAATATATATTCAAGTGCATCAGTCTGTTCATTTGGAAAATAGCTATTGGAATACAGCGATGCTAGAAACTTGCGGTTATCAACTGCATGCAGGAAAAAGTGATATTCATTTCATTTTACTCTAGCCTGAAGCTATTTTCATAACACAGGAATATTTTAGATCAATTTGTTAAATATGGAGTTACTTTATCACAAGGGGTACGAAAATATAAACTTTGTTTTCGTAATCTCAATTTCTAAGAACGTCTAAAATATCTGAGAAGTGATAGATTTACTTCAAAAATATTTTGGGCGAGTCTATGAAACCTATCTTAAAAATAAAATATATTTTTCAAGGAAAAGTGATCAGATATAAAGATTTATATATTTTTCTTCTTGTATTGAAAGGTTAACCTTTTTTACCAACCCTATAATTTATATATGGGTACATGCTTAGGTACGTGTGTCTATGTATGTATCTACGTGTAATTTAGTCCACTTAGTATATAACAGATATGTACATTTATATACGCCAGCCAAGACAACGTACATCACCAAGTTTTTCTATGGATTAAAGTACAATTCAGATATTTAACTTTTAATTCAGTCTTAACTTAAATAACCCTTAATACAGGAAGGACTTACGAGAAATCTCGTCCGATTCTAACATGAACGGGCAGCCGACACTGAAGGCGTTGATCCGGCTCTTTGATAAACTTAAATCCACCAACAGATGAAAACATAGCTGTCGCTATTAATAAATAGTCCTGCTGAAAAGACATGGAATAATTCCACTATTATATAAAAGGATTTGGAAAAACGTATTATGTATCTTTCTAGTTTGATGTAAGTCTACATTGAGTCATGCAAAGAATTTTAAAAAGTAAGGAACTAAATCACTTCACGGATTTTCGTGCAATTTTTTACAATTCAATCTTAGAGTGATTCATGAGGTGACGAATATTAAGGTATCATAAGAATCATGCTTTGCCATAGGCTACCTGTTTACGGGTTAAGTAGACCTCTCCTGGGTTTTTGTCCTCCAACGTTGATTCTACTATAAGCCGTGGTAAACCTGGTATAATATAATTTTAAACGAATATGAATATTATGAATGCAACTGGGTAAAGAATTGAACTATTTTAATAAACTTAAGTAAGCGGTTTTCACCTCTATGTAAACCTAATTACCTATGCCTAAAATCTGTATTTTTTCGACAGTAAATATGAGAAAACAAATTAATAGAGATCTATCTAAACAAGTAACTACTTATTACTTATTTTAATTTAGCTAATTGCCTACATAACTTTTTCATTCCACGTTTAATAAGTTCTAGAAAATCTCCCTAATTATCATAATTCCTGCGGTCGGCACTGTGGTCTCTTAATTATGGCATAATAAATTAAACACAAGCTTCTTACATTTTATAAGGACTTAGAAAAAAGGACTTGCTAATTAGAATTGTACGTTTCCGGCTAATGGAAGTCTTTTCTTACTAACGGCCAGTTTCTTCATCAAAAGTAAAAGTCAATGTAATGTCTAAAGTAGGATAACGGTCAAATTCGTTTTTTCAAGGCTAAAGTGATAGCAAAACTAATAGAAAAAATGAATTTGACCGTTACTTTTACTTTAGACATTACTTTGGCTGTTACTTTTGATGAAGAAACTGGCTGTAAATCTCTTAAACTCAGGCAACTTGATATCTCTTGGTAAGACTGGTTGTCAGGTTTTCAAGGTTCTGAACATCAGGGCTCACAAATATGTAAGTTTCTAAACACAGAAAACTCGTTATGACATTGATGGTCACCCATCCTCAAACTGACTGCGTCATTCGTAGCTTAACCTTATGACTTTACGACCCAGGTGGCTGTAACTTAGCCAAAAGGTCCTCAATTGACTAATAATAATGATGACTTACCTTTAGGCGTAGGCAAGTTAGACTGTATCCATAGTCTACAAGGTCCTGCTGGGTCTATTGAGTAGAAATTCTTGACGCATTCATTGGCGAGGGTCCGACAAGCCCGAATGTCGTTTTGCTGTGAACATCGATAAACTGATATATTTGCTGAAGGTTTATGTAATTTGCTGCCAAGATATAGCGCAGCATCACGGAAAATAGTAGATCTTTAGTAAATGATGAGTAACTTTATGTTAACTACATAGATGTTGACTGTAAAAAGTTCAAGGAAGAGTATATAAATATTTAACTCTAAATACTAATATTATAATGCTGAAGAGTTCGTTTGCTCGGAAGCTCTGATCTCAGGAACTAGTGAGCGATCTGAAAAATATTTCAGTGTTCAATAGCCCTACATGGCTACACTACAAGGCTAAAGGGCTACGTTTTATTCGGGTGCGCTATGTAGATCCCACGATGCAAGATAGCGATTACATAAAACTGCACAGACTTTAGAAATCTGGTTTGGTAAGGTTCACTAACCGTACACAAATACTCATGTTTAACAACATCTAACAGCGCCAGTGGATGTAAACTGCCCTCTTCATACTTAGGCCTGGAGTTCACATAGCTCTTCGGTATACAAATGCCCCTGACGATGATCTGATGCTTCGCGCATGCGCAAGAGGCGCAGCGCACACACATATTGTTCTCAACTTTGTAGCCGCGCGCGCATTTCACGCATTGCACCTCTTTGAGGGGAGAGCCGTCGATGTTTTGGGTTACTGTGTGGAATACAGCCAGTTTGAGATGTGGTCATTTTGTTAAATAAGGGTGTTTCATGTTAAGCATTTATCAGCATTAAAATGGAGCCCGAAGAAATTATGTTCACAAAGCAACTGATCTTAAACCTTAATATTTTGGGGCCAATGTGGCAACATATTTATCACATGTAGGTATATTTACACCCATATGTTAAGTGAATTAAATGCAACATTTCTTTCGGCCACTCCAATATTAAACAACATAAGTATCAAAATAGCATTTAATTTAACTCTAAGCCACGAGTTCATAACCCTATAGGTACTTTGTATGGAACCTTACCAGTAACATAATCATTAGGGCACTTCCTACACGCTATCCTGCCAGATACATTTTGGCACTTTCGTGACACACAAGCAGTGCCATCAGAAGACACAACCTCAGTAGCATTGCAAGGTCTGCACCGATCTATTCCTGCTGGTACACTGTGTTCTGCGCAGGAGCAACCAAAACCTGGAAAATATTTATCGAAATATAACTCTCAAATTATGTATAGAGGACTTTCATAGGTTCCGCAAAAAGATGTGCGTCCCGAGGAAATTTTGCACCGAGATACAATCAGCATATTACTGTTTCCAGGGTCCATATTAATCGATTTAGCTTAACAAACAAAAAACTATCAAATGGTTCGTTTCTTTTAGGGCCTTATCCTACCCAGGGACATTTAGCTGAGTGGCTATTGCATAGTTTTCTGAAATGTTTAGTATGATTGCTCAAAAGCCAAACATAAAAAGGTCATATAACTTCGAAAGTATGACATCAAAAAGTTTGTCTTTGAAACCATTAACTCGTATACTTAAATCTCACTCACCATCTGCAGATGTGACCATAGACGCGTTAGTAGGACAGGTCACACAGCTGAGAGTACTTGGCTCGTAATACTGTCCCTTTTGACAAGAACCAGGTAATTCTACCTCCTTTGCACACACTATTGGCAATATCACCAAGAAAAAACATAAGTGGGCATATAATACTGTCATTTCTTGGAAGATTACCAGATTAACTGTTAACTATTTTTAGAATGATAGATAAGCCAAAATAACTATGTATAATAATAACACTATCAAAATAACAAATGGGCCTATTAAAATAAATCATAGGTCGTTGATCCAACTTCGTGTAACAATGACGTCATGTATGAAGGGTTTGTAACTTGATCTTAGATTGTTAATGATGGTGGTATGGTTAAATGGAATAAACACTATTTGGTGAAGCTGTTTTGTTTACAATTATGTTGTTATATTTGTTGCTATGGCAACGGAGAGGGGCGCAAGCGCGCAGTCATGCAGAAAGTTACAATTTGCCCCCACCACGCTCTAACAGATGTACTATAATAAAAATAACTGTTGATATGATGTACTCCTATTTGTTTAATAAAACAGTTAATAGTAACTTTTACACATTTCACGATACTGGCAGAGGTCTAAGCACTAATATTTATCAAAATGCCCAAAAACTTTCTAAGCCAGCACAAGATTAAACACAACACCAGTATGTACCACCTGGGTAACATGCAATTTTGGGGCCCCAAACAAAATTTGGTACATACAAAATAAATATGACACAAAAAAACTGTTTTCTTTCGTATCAATAAAAAATATATCCTATAAAAACTCTATTCAATCTCTTTCGCCATTAGTAACAGTCACAGCAAAAAGTCTATTTTTACCTCATTCATCTAACCATTAAATGATGGATCGCCAATTTAGCTGTGATTTATCGCGATTTCAAAATCCTTTTATTTTTAGAACCTAGCACCTAACTGCATTAACTATTTGCATCAATCAAAAGAAAATGTCTGCACCCAACGCTAACGCAGCATTTAAAACAAAGAATGATTTATCACTGATCGTCAAACACATTCGCGGACCATTAGCTTCACAGCCGTCAAAAAAGGGACCACATTTAGTCAATTCGTCGTTGAAACCAGCAGTTTTCAAACATGTTCGTCGATTTTGCAAAAACTCTTTACTTTGCAATATTTTTTTCTCTCAAAATTTTCTCGTGCTCTGCGCTTAATGATATAACCCAATGTGCTGTCGAAGTGGCAAATTATAATTTCAATTATCGCCTGTCAGCTGTTATTTTGTACAGAGATGTGAATGACAAGCTTGTCACTGATTTCCTGAAAGCTTATAAAGGAACCGTTATGATTGAAAGTCGAGGAGTTGAACCAGCAAAGCAAGTCGTCATCATCGTTGACAGTTACCAGTCTTTTATCAGACTTTTGAGCATGCTGAAGCCAGATCTGCGAGGAAGAAACCTTTTGAATGGTAGAGTCAAACTTCTGATAGTAATAAATTCAAACCGGAGGAAACTGGATCACATAAATAGCATTTTGTGGAGTTATTACGTCACCGATGTTGTTATCGTCACCAAAGACAAGCAGGGCAGGATTGCGTTATACACCTACTACCCTTACAAGAACCATTTGAACTGTCAGAATACCGACCCTGTTCTAATCGGCTATTGGAGCCGAAACATGTCCTATAGCAACATGTATCCTGACAAGATGACTAATATGCACGAATGTCCTCTATACATATCGACGAATAAGATTTATGACCAAGCGACTGAGCGGAAGATACCATTACAAACGATAAAGAAGGCTATTGTAAGGCTTCTTAGAGATATCATGAATTTTACTCCCATTGTGTCTGCGAGAGACTACATTAGTATCGATTCTGATCGAGCCAAGAACTGGTCTGATTCTTTAAATGATGTTATATCAGGGTTTGCTAATATTTCTACTTGCACCATCCCCTTAGGTGTAGACAGATTAGGTCTTCTAGATTATTCGATGCCTTACTTCAGAATTCGTATAGCATGGCTGGCACCCCCTGTAGCTCCTGGTCCCGTATGGTGGCGACTCCTTTCACCTTTAAACGGGTATTTATGGCTGATACTGTTAGTGGTGACATTTTTAGTAATATCCCTTCCTTTTGTGTTGAAACTCAAACGTATTAAATATTTTTGCCATCGTTATTTCAAAAACTTTGACAAGGTTCAGGGTGCTGCTTTTAGAGTATGGGGAGCATTGTTAGGACAGACGATTAGAGTAGCTCCGAGGCGCTTCAGAGATTTCTACATCGTAGGACTGTGGTTGTGGTTCACTTTTGTTGTCAGGAACGCGTATCAAAGCGTCCTCATTGGAGCCTTGAAGACGGACACTCTTACGGGCAATTTCGCGAACTTGAAGGAAACTGTAGACAATGGTTACAACTTCGGAGGTCGCGCTGGTATTTATTCTCATTTCGAATTCGATCCTCTAATTAGGGATGGCTTTGAAATAATCCCTGAAGTGAAATTCGAAGAAGTTTTTCGTGATTTAATCGACGGTAAGAAGAAGTTTGTGTTAGCGGCTTCTTTGGAATATGCTTACGCCTATTGCTTGGCTCAGGGTAAGAAGGAAAATGAATGTGGCCATGTCCTACCAGACTCGATTCTAACTGTGCCCTTAGTGGTTTGGATGAAGATGTACTCACCGTTTGTGAGGCCTCTTACTACATGGTTGCCTAGAATGATCGAAAGTGGTTTGTTAGAGAAGGACGCTGTTTTGAAGACCAGTTACGTCACGACGATTACTTCGGATCCTTCGCCGTTGACTCGTCACCAGACGCTCAGTTGTTTCCTTTGTCTTGGTTTCGGCTGTCTGATCTCGTTGGTAATACTTTTGTTAGAGATCGTGAGGAAGAAGACCTCAGAGTACACGGTGGTTAAGAAGAGTCAGCTGGTGGAATTGGAGCGCGAGAGCGAGTTTGTTATTGATTTTCAGGAATAGTAGACCATCAGATATTCCTACTATAAAATTCCAATTTTTCGCACTCGATTTTCTGTATACTGATTCAACATGTTATTGTTTCAATGTTTGTCTGTATGGTTGTTAGTGCTGCATACATGAAAACACTGTATCTAAATTCGACTTATTAAAAGATAGAATATGACAAAGCTACCTAGATTAAGTAAATAAAGCAGCAAAGGCTTTGAAAAATTAGCACTATCCTGCCCGTATAATCATTACAGCTTCTAGAAACTTAGTGTAAGTTACGTCTTGAACCCCATAAATTATTTGTGTAGTAGTTTGTCTAATTTATTAGTGTTAAGACCAAACATGGTCGTCAAGTCTTAAGTTATTAGACAAGGGTGAGTGTAGCACAATATAAAATAAAACCACAAAAAACTTTTCATCTTTTATTTTATCACCAAACATAGAAAATAATTGTCATTCTTTCACAGTTAATTGACATAAAATAAATAAAAGCATCTATTTAATATATTTAACATTCATATAAAAATAGACATTTAGTGACAACGATAGAGATATAAAATGTGGAATGCTACAAATAGTTTTCTACAGATGATTAGGCTATTTGGCACTTAATTTGCCCAGTTCCTAAAGGTGGAAGGTAATTAAATCATTATTACCTACTTATGCCCAAGACCACTTTTATCGACCGAGTTTTAATTCATTTTCTCCTAAAAAATAACGGTGCTCAGAAACCGGCCATTGATCACTTGATAATCTAGATTAATGAAGTTTTGTTCAATTTTATGAGTCTAAAACATATGGTAACAATAATACACGAAATATTTACTTAATAACTCTACGAATGTGTACCTAAATACTTTTTTATTGTGATAATATTAATCTAATTGAAAATAACTTAGGCATTGTCAAATTAACACGTAAAGCAATGAATATATAACATTATAGCTTTATAAAACATATGACAACTAAATATAGCACCTACTTTTATATGTACACCTATTTATAAATAATCTCGTCGTTCCCCGAGTATTTTAACTAAACATATATAACTGTCACCTTATTAGTTTTAAGTTTTCCTTTTTTTATGTTTATATAGATGTAGTTTATTTTAAAATATAATGTACAGATTTTGAGGTGAATAAAGAACACTGTTACCTATCTATAACATATTATGAAGGTAAGTATATTAAAGCTGCTTACTCCTACATCAATTTATGTTGTTGTAAATAAACAAATATTTATACACATAAATCAAATACATTACATAAGTAGGCCGGGAAAACTTTGCTGTAAGTAACTGATATTTATGATTATTACATGTGAATGATGGGGAGGATAGGGGTAACATCTGCTTACAAAAAGTTTGTACATACATACAGTGTTTTTAGACTATAATATTTTCGTTTGTTATGTATGACAAACCACAATTTGTTTGATTAAATAAACACACATCATTAGGGCATTAGGTGAGTAGCGCATCTTAAAAATATATTTTACTAAAAGTTAACCTCATGTGCTCAACAGATCGAATATTTAGACAAAAAAAATAACGACAAATAAAATATTTTTCTTACGACAAGCGTTAGAAAAAACTTTTGTGACATATTTGCTTAGGAAATAACGACAAAATGTTTCCATATTATACAAAGCAATATCTAAACATTTTCACAGCTGCGAATTTCAAGAATAAACGCACAGAATTTCAACATGACATATGCCTTCATTTCTCAAGCTACGTTCCCATAAGGTGTTCAACCCACCATGGTAAATGTTCCCCACTGAAACAGGAGCGAAGTAAATTACTGCTAAATTACCGGGCGTTACAGCAAATGGGATTATTAAGATATTTTTCTCTTTTTACTGGTAGTACAGCATGTTTTTATTGTGTGTTTTGTAGCTAGGTGGGATATTTATATGAGTATTTTATATGGGTTTGGTTAATGATTAAATGTTATACGTACCTATAATAAGTTTAGTATGTAAACAAATAGTACTTAAGTAAGCAATGTATGATGAACTTGCCACAAGTATTTAAAATTACGCCAAGGAATAACATTTAACAAGTAAGAAACAAAATAACTTTACAAATAAATTTTTCATCAGTTTAAACTTGAATTAATTTAACTCCTCCGTATATATTATTTCTCATAATCACTCACAAACTCAATCCACAAAACCAAATTAAAATCTAAACCCAGACAATGGAACTATTCAAAATTGACGCTCCATACATTAATTTGCTTGTACACAAACTTGTCATATCATCATAAAGGTCTAACTTTCGTCCCGAGCGACGGCAAAATGCAATAGAGATGCATCTATACGTAACAAATGTTGTTCGCTCGTGTTCTCGAGATGCAAATGTTCTCGTTAAATACCCATTGTGATGTCCCAGCTTGTAAAATGTAAATGTTATATCACTGTCAGGTCATTAACTAGTGGAAGAGGGATAAAACGTTCGTAAAATTTGCATTTGAGCAACACAGCCGTTATTTTTAGTTTACCCCTCATATTTTATGTTTTATGGAGGTCTGTTTCATATAAATTGTTGGACATTTGTCAAAGATATTGTTTTTTAGGCGCACGTCTAACGGTTGGATTGCTTTATTGCAATTTCAGAGCTTTAGGCAGGTTTAATAAACATATGTTATTTTATGCGTATTTCAATTACTTTTATATAGCACTATATCATAGTTTCAGTACTCTCAAATAACAATATTTTAAGAACTGTTGACAAAAATCCAATGCAAACAATAAGATCAACATCTACGAACATATAATATATCAAAACTTTAACCATACACAACTAAGTAGATTATGACTAGAACCTTAAGTTAGGAAGCCCATAACCTGGTAACATATGATAATGATCATGTATCTGAAAGACCAAAATACCCCACGAGTCTTCAAAACTGTCAAATTACTTCAATTCCACAGACATCGTTTGGAACTGGTAAAAATACTCGCAGGCTCGAAATTTCCCAAAGTTCTCGTCGGAAGTACATTTGAATGCAAAAACCAGTTCCGAAGTAGATATTCTTCCACATCGACCATCTTCTACCATGTAGACCATCAGAATCCAATCCTCAAGACATGATCTTCAAGCAGCTAAAGTAGGAGGCTCAACCACTAAATAAGGAACCTGTAGAGAGAGAGCCGGCTGTGGTAAAGCAGGAAACAGGATAGGGTACTGCGGGGGTGGTTGTAGCCCTTGTGTAGGAGCCCTGGCTTCAGGGTCTGAGCAGTGGAGAAGCCAGTGGGTGAGCATCCTCCCTCGGCCTTTGAGTTCCACTTCTCCTCGGCGCTCGACCACGAATGTGCCCCATTGTTCTAGTAATGCTCGGGTGTTTTCGCTTAAGTGGATCCGGAGAGCTGTGAAATGTTGGAAGAATTAGCTGTTGCATTAGAAGAAAATACCTGATGGTTGGATTTGAATTCCTAAGTCTGCCCGCCCATGTCAGACTTTTTGTAGGACAGATAATCGGGCGACGTTTTCGGATTTTCTAGGACGTGTTCGTTGAACCAGTGTGTTCTATCTTTCTCCTACAAAAAATCGGTCACCAATTACTGGACGTGAGCGGGCTGCTTAATGAAGACCAATAGGTTATTTAATCAAAAGATATTTCAAAGGACCAGTAGTTTCACACCAGCACGCCGGAGTTTTTAATCAGACCAGTTTCAGGGTTCTTGGAACCAATTTACTGACAACAAAAAAACATGTTACATTTACACCGCAATAAAACTCAAGGAAATAAAACTGAATTATTTGACTGAGTTTTATGATATTACAGTAGCAACTTTGTCGAGAACTTTGTAATTAACGAATCTGGTGAAAATACTTGTCCCTTCATAAATCTCTCCTATCCGTCCACGGAGATCTTGTTTTCGTCGGTATTTCTTATCTATGTCACGTAAATAAATAATTTGTGGACAAGCTTGGAATTATTTTACAGGTCCTTGTTGGTAAACAAACGTATTTACTGAGAATAATCAGTTAGTTAACCTTGCACGAGATTCTTTAAAAGACAGTGTTTATATGACACCATACGAAACAATCGAAAAAAATAACGTTTGAAGGCCAGAACCTTAGAGTATTTATTTATTTATTGCAAAATGTATACCGATGCATCTTATGCTTGGTATACATTACCCTGTTAGGGCGCAGCAAATTAACTTAACACACAACAGGAATGTTCCCAATATTCTATTTATCTGTTGATTTGCTTACTGGAGATAGGCATTTGACATTTTTGTATGAGGCTAATGTCAAAATTCTATCGCTAGTAAGCAAACCAGATTGGGAACAGCTGTAAATAGAGAAAGAGTTATGATTTAAATAGTCCAGAATTCCAGATATTATGACTTACGTTGTCCAGTGGACTCCATTCTGCTGGCAGTGTTGACGGTGTCACCGAACAGACAGTAGTGAGGCATCTTGACTCCCACCACTCCTGCGCAGACGGGGCCCGAGTGGACTCCGATACGAACCTATACGTAAAGTTCAGGTTCTTACGAAAGCCAAATTAATGTAAGTCGATGTTTTCAGACCCAACATTTTAAAGCAAATGAAAACAGTAGACTCAATACCGTAAACCAAATACATTTCTTCAAATTTCAATTCTTCAAAGCCATAAAGAATATTGCCACAGCTTGTAAAAATTACTTGTAGATCAATAATGACAAAAAAAATTGAGAACTAACATATTTAAACTGTATTTTAACTTCAGACAAGACATAAATTTTTTGGTACATAACTACATTTGGTATAACACCAATAAAATTACCACCATCTCCATTGGCATGTTTACCTCCAATCTATGCGTAGGCCGGTGCCTCACGACGAATCCCCTCACAGCTTCTACAATAGCCAGTGCCATGAGGCAGATCTCCCGCGCGTGCAGGTCCCCATTCCTCTCCGGGAGACCAGACACCACCATGTAGGCGTCTCCTATCGTCTCCACCTTTGAGATACCGAAAAAAATACGATTTTTATAAAGGGATGTGTGGGAAACAATTTTGCTGTCATTTTGGGTGTGATTTTTTTTTTTTAAACACAGTTAAAATAAAATAAAAAAAAGATATCAAAATTGAGTAGGTTGTCAGACTAAGTATTCCCAAGCAGAACCTGTGGCTGGTAAAATTTTATTAGGTTTTGGGAAACATTATAAGCGACTTAGGTTTCTAGGAAGAGTAAGCCTTCAAGAAAAATAGACGTTACATAATTAAGGTTAGATATTTCAATATTAAAATAAAGCTTCATATTTTCTGCCTGAATAATGTTATTTACATTATATTTTCTGCCTGAATAAGCTTTTTCTGACGGCCTAACTTATCTCATAACTAACATTATCGTAATCAAAAACATGATATGGGATAAAGATAAGACACCTTTACCTTCGCATTTATATATTCCCTATTTGGACTATTTGTTCGTATCATATAATCTTTTTTGAGGGCTTCTAATCTGAATGTTTCGTGCACAATTTCGATAGGTATTTTACGAACCCTACCGGTGAGATGACGGCAGACAAAGTGTATAGAAGAAGACCATATGCTGCGCTGATAAAGGCAGGAGAATGGTGATTATAGAAACAAAGACATATAGGACTCACCTTATAAACATCATAAGAGCCAATAATCCTGTCAAACGTACTATAGAGGTCGTTCAGCAAGTCGACCACCTGCATGGGCGTGGAGGCTGCACAGAGTTCTGTGAAGCCGACGATGTCGCTGAAGTAGACTGTGACGCACTCGAAGCTCTCGGGCTGGACTACCTCGCCGGCCATTAGTTGTTGGGCGACAGGCCTGCATGAGGGGAGAGAAAAGAGTAAATGTGCTCATGAAAATGACTGTTAGTTGTCATACATGTGAAGTTTCTGTAAAGTAACTGAAACAGTAACTTACTAAAATACTTATATTATTTATGAATGTACTATGTACTATGTTCTGGGATAATCCATAACCCAGCGCCGAACTGCACAAAACATTGTCAGAAACACAGAAATGGTTTTTTTTAAGTATGTAATTGATTCTGAAGTACGTAAGTACATTTACAATACTGCGGTCGGTGACAATCAGTTTCGCTGTTTGTGATGAAAGATCGAGTTACTTGACAGTAAACAAAATTGTAGTAACTATAGAGTTGATATGGAGTGTCTTGCCGGTTCTTCTCCAGAGTATCTACTTATTTGATTGTGCAAATACTATGACATTTTATAAGCATTGCAAAGGTCTTTTTGACCTTCAAACATTTGAATTTGTCTTAACAGGATTAATTCACATCTACATCTAGTTACTTTACATCACTCACCTTGGCAATACTTGATACAGTAGTTCCTCAGACCTCCGTTTCTCCAGCGACAGTTGTTCAGTCTTCTCCTCGACGAGTGACTCCAAGTTGTTCGCATACTGCTCCATGCGGCGCAGGAGATCATCCATCAGGTTGTCACAATAGCCTCTGGACGAGGAAGCATTAATAGGTACTTTCGAATTAAGAATCAGGGTTTTATGACCAAAGAAGTTTTTTAATTAATAATGCAATTTGTTTTAATATCGGTTATAAAAAGGGCTTTTTGCTTGTTCTCTTTTCATACTACGTGTGCAAATAACGGCCGCAGAATGCGGATTGAAATAAGCAATTAAATTATTTTACAAAATGTTATCTCCTTTTGTATGGCAAAAATAGTTTTAACTGAACAATTTCAATAAAATTTACCAACTATCATCGTTTAAACACAACATTATTTCATTGTTTTCACAACTTAAGTTGGTTACGTACGAAGAGTACACATATACATACTAGGTATAAAACTTCTACCACGTTCTACACTATTCCTATTTCCAAATATGTTTCACCTTTCCGATACAAATTGCTAATAAATACCTTTTCCTTTGTCTATTGTGTCACTCTGATAACAACAGTCGTCAGTCTTTGTTGCTCTCAAACAATAGTTCTTTAGAAACACGAACCTACTTCAAGTTCAGATCTAGAACATTCCTTCCATCGACTTTTAGAGTACCCGTATACTGCAGACCAAAACGGCCGGCAGTTGGCCCGATAGTTTAAAAAAAAGTTGTTTTTTCGTGAATGCAGTCTTTCTTTCTAGTCGGTCTGTTACCGGCCAAATACCAGAACGTTGTTATATTACTTATTAATTTCCATACTGATTTACTGATTTATGAGCCCGAACAAACTGTCGGCCGACTAGAAGTCTTGTGTTTCGACTTACATTTATGTGACTATATTTTGTACTCGAGGACATTCTACAGTAGATATTTTTTTCGCTGTTGCATACTACGCAACATACAGTACTTTGCAATTCTTCCTAATCCTTATGCATTATGGAAAAGCTTCACCCTTCCTCGAATGAATCATAAACACACGCTTGGTAATCTTTGGGGTACATCTTTCTTCAGCTTTACATAACATTAAATCTTTGTTTATAAATGCAGACGCCTATAAAAGAGTTTATAGCATTCTGTATAAACACAATAACCATCAAAATTATTAGAGCGTCATTTATTTTAATGTTAAACCAAAATGCGATACTAAACTTATGACATACACGAGACTCACATAAGTAGTAGCTTCAAAAAGCACTAGCTAAACTTGCTCTGAAACCCGCAGTGAAAAGGCATATATTTAAAACATAGAGAACGCCATTACATATCGTTTTTGTCCTCTCATCAACGGGAGGGTTATTTGCAATTTGAACAGCTTTTAACTTTAATGCATGGGGAATATTAAGGATCTGAGCAAGAAACGATAAACCACTGTTTTCGAGCCAAAAAATATTTTAAGCCGGGTATCCACTTAGGTTCGCCGTGGTTTGCGAACACTGTGTGCTCCGCGAACGTGAACGTGTACAGTGTTCCCACTTAAGCTGCAACATCAGTGAACAAACTGCGCTCCTCTTTGAGTTCGCGCAAAAAACCGCTTCCAGAGCGCTCCGCCGTGCTCCGATCGTGCTCCAGTCGCGCTCCGCGATCACGACGTATCCATTATGTTTGGTTTGCGGAGCGGGCGCGTTCGCAAACCACGGCGAACCTAAGTGGATACCCGGCTTTACACACTGCGCGAGCAAAAGCGGGGCAATCGCTCTGTGTTCGTCAAAATACCGACAACAAGTGGATTACAGTCAAGAACAAACCAAAGGCTCGAAGATAGTTATAAGCCTAACCACGCTACATAAATATGTAAACAAATCTTTTAACACAGATCCACCTTAAGAAATCACAACTGAACTACATATACTCACTTGATATAATTAGCATTAATAGTATCAAAGCTGGGTCTGTCATCAGCCGCCTCCGCCCAGCACCGTTCAGCCAAGTCCAGGAGTTCCACAGCGGCTCCTCCCCCTCCACCCGCCGCGGCACCCACTTCACCCACCCCCACCACTGGCCGAAATGGGGGGGACTCTCGAGCACACACGTGGCCTACGATTTCTAAAAAGAGTAGATGTGAAAAAGTTGGCGCAATATAAAATGTACCTATGTTTAAAATATTCGTAGTTCAATTTCTTTTTAAAGTGACTCATGTGGATATGTTTCCTTAAGGGCTTATTACATTTGACTAAATTCAGTCATCTAAATGATTCAGTCACTAAATTCAGTCAAATGTAATCGCATTTAGGAAGGTAGGTTTCATTAAATCATTTAGAAACCTATTTAGACGACTGAATTTAGTCAAATGTAATTAACCCTTTACTGTATTTTTTTCTGCAAATGTATCTTCTATGCAAAACATAAGTTATTTTTTTTTTATTTTATACCTCAATTAAATGTTGTTCATGACAAAACCGACAGCTAACAGAAATTAAAGTTAGAGTTTCGAGTCATGTTTAATCATCCACAAACATTTGAAACGTTAAATGAGATCCCTATTAATAAACATAAATTAGGTACTTATAAGATCCTAAAGTAGGCAGGTACTGACTAATAGAAAATATTAATTTAAGATTACTTGAATGTCGAAGTTCTTCGTGTTCCTTGTACTTCGTATTTATAAACTAAGTTAATCACTAACTTCAATATTGTCAAACTCATTCTTCCCACGCATTGTGGCATCATTACTTTCCAAATTATATTTCTCTACAGAACACAATCTTTCGTGGAATTTCAATTTCTTAAAGGAAGCTGGATAACCTCAAAATCCAATACCTCATTTATAAAAATAACAAAAGAACCGAATTTAATTATCTTGACGCTTATAACATTTTTCGCTTCATTTAACAGATAAAAAAAGTTTCAAAATGGATTATAATTTTAATCCGAGGAGTTCGCGCTTTCTCGACGGCGTCTCGGCCGAATCATAAAATGCTATAAAATATACTAGAATACTTCCATTACTCTGACCTACAAAAGAACTGTTGTGCCTTCACATTCCATTAAAAAGTTTCGCAATTCGAAAGAAGTTTTAGCTTTTTTTTTCTTTTCAAGTTATTTAAAAACGGATATTGCTGACTGGCGAGGCGGGTACTTGCCCCTCTTATATGAATAAGGGTAGTGGCATACATAATTATGAATAAAATAAGGACTTAATATATTTCTTTTTCAAACGACAAAATACAAGTCCAAGTAACTATATTAATGCGGTTGGTTTGGCGTATGTCAGTTGAATTTTGTAAATAAAATTATAATTACTGAATTATTCTAAGTTTAGATGTCTCTTATACTGTCTGGACGCCAATTTCATTTGCAAATATTTGGCAGTTATCTACAACCGCGATGAAGTGTCGCTTCGTCTGTTCCCGGCCTAAGTACTTAACACAGTAGGAAAATTGTTTGAAAAATATTTAAACACTTCCGCAAAATATTTACTCGAGTAAAAGCCTAATTGTGTTTAGCGGTCCTCGCGTAAGCGTTTTATATTAATATTTTCGTGAAAAAAGGGCTTTACATTTCATGGCTATTTACTTACATGTTGGGAAAATTGTTGCAATTAAAATGCCCTTAGCAAATATGAATACCTATCTAGCATATAAAACAATATTATGATAATACGTAAAAATTGAAGCAATAGTTATATCAATAAAAAATATACATATTTATGGTACTTCATACTGATTCGCGAAATTCAAAATAGTGAAATATTGCGATTGAAAACCTTGGGAAAACTGTAATACTGCATGTACAAATATTGCAAACTAACCTTTACTAGACATAGTAGGCGTATAATTATGGAAGGGTCCCGCTCTCAAAACGATCTCTTCCAGTATGATGCCGAAGCTATAGACGTCTCCCTTGAGGGAGGCTGCAGCCCCAGGGTATATGCTGCCCGCCACCAGCTCCGGCGCCGTCCATAGTAGCTCTAGAATGGAGGACAACTATAGAATTGGGATGGAAAGAGATTTAACCATACAATATTTTTCATGGGATGACAAATAGACGGCCCTTAAAATTGTTGCATTTAGGTACCTTATAAATTGGTATAGATAGCTACATATCAATGTGCCTTGCCCACCCATGTTTTCGAAACCATTACCTCACTAACTCGTGTTGCACAAAGTGTATAATTTTTTCCTTGTATGCGTGAGCTCGGGAACGCTCAGTAGGTAGTAGCCGAGTCAAAGACAAGATTTAGGTACATACATGAGCATGAGCATGTATCGATACCACGAAAAAAAAACAAAACATAGTGTTTTGTTTTTTCATCATACAAAACAATATCAATATACCTTAAAAAAACCCTGAATCACCAACTAGGTCTTAATTCCCTTACCAAACACAAAGTTAAAGTTAAGAAACAATATTAGCACTTCTTCTTCTTTTGTGTCGATGACATGTCTTGTAGTGAGACTACACTTTATCGGCCCAATATTGCGCCACAGCGAGAAGTCAGAGAATATTAGCTCTAATTACTGTAATAATAGGTGTCATCCTTGATGAGGTCTGTGGGCGTGCACAGCGTGTTGAGCCCGTAGTCGGATATCTTGAGCACGAAGCGTCCGTCGATGAGGCAGTTGGAGGAACGGAGCTTGCCGTGAGCGCCGAGACCGCCGTGAAGGTAGCACATACCCTGTGGGATAAAGGAAATTGACCTTACACCAGTACTTACTGAAGAGTTCGTTTGTTTGTGAAACTAAGGACAGTACCTAACTGAATTTGCACGGAGTAGTTACCACAGGATGTGGGTGAAACCGCGGGAAACAGAGTGCCCTAATCTGTACCTAGTGAATAAATCCAAAAACACTATTATACTATAATAACCACTTGGTAAATCTACATACATACAAGAATACATTGCTATTTATTATGGTTTTATCCGGAAACATGAAGAAGTTTAGGTTCAGGATTTAATTGTATTGCAACTAAAAGCACGCATAGTAGAATAACATAACTTTTACTTTTACAAATCCTCCAATACTTTCAAAAATAATAAGCAACTACGTAGGTATTTCCCGAAATTCATTAAAAATAGTTTTAGTTAGGTATCACTTTATGTTTTTTAATACAGATCTTAATACCCGCTATCAAACAAACTCACATATTTTTTACAATGTTCGTGCGGATGTGGCAACATAGTAATTCCGCTAGTTAAAACGAAATTGCTCTTGGAAAAATACAAGGCCACTTCATCGCACTGTGGAGGGTGCAATTATTTTTTTATGGAACTAATCATTTTCGTGTTAGTTTTATTATACTGAAGGTCAGAGAGAAGATGAAAAATAGTACCAACTGTATTTTCCTACGCGTCGTAGTATTTTCGCGTATCCGGAAAAAACGTAGCTGATAGAGTACGCGAAATGCAAGCCCTTCTTCATTCAGATTTCTTTCAGATACCTATATTTTAAATCTGCCTAGTGATTCCTGAGATTAATGCCTTCTAAGAAACAATCTAGGCTTAACGTAGCTAAATGTAAACGTTTTTTTTTCGAATTCTACATTTCAAACTAACATAAAATACTTTATAGCCTTCAGAAAATGTTAAAATGATTTTTTTTTTTAAAACAGCCTGATTTATATTCTAGACAGGTGACGCGATAGTTAATTATTAAAAACAAAAGCACCGTAAACTCCTTGAATTTCACTTTGTTTGTGAATATTCTATTCAAACCAAACTAAGTTTGTGTTTATTCTATTTACATCGCATTTTCTAGAAATAATTCACTATTTAAATTTTCTTAGTATTTTTCTAAGAATAACAAATATTCTTGGAATTAAATATCGAACTTGTTTTTCTATGTACTAAAAATAACCTGTTTCTAGTTATTTCTTAGTTTGTTCATCTGAATTTTTATAGATAGTTCTATATTCCGCCAGAAGTTTCACACTTAAGAACTTTTCTGCAAACCCTTATAAAAGGTGGTCATATGGCCATACCTATCTTTATAAATGGACCATCTAAAACTGAAAGAATTCATCCAAAGCGGTTCAATACTTCCTATACCTAAGCACGTCCAGGGAAACAAACTGGCTATAGTTAACGCTATGGGTAAGTTATATACTGTAGGATAGATACCTATTAAAAATCACGTAAATCTCCAATAAGTCAATAGTAAATAAACAATGAAATTAGATCAACTTGAAACAAACAATTGACCTTTATAAAACGTGTTCAAGGTAACACAATCTTAATATTGTTTGTTGATATTTTCTAAATATAGTTAAGTTTAATTCCACGAGCAATCGTTGTTTCAATAAAACGTTTGTTTTTCATTGAATTTGTTTGGATTGTGTTGATGAAGGTAAAGAAACCGGTGAAATAAAATGTTGTTATTGAAAATTGTTGACCTCGATTATATTGATAACGTGTCACGTGTATTCAATTAAAGGTGCAGGACAACAATTATATTTTCCATGATACTTATTATTTTTTTCGTTTATTTCATCTTGAATTCCAATGCAATCATTGTTGGAATATCAGTTTCGGTATACATACAACTTATCAAAACTTATTATAACTGTGTAGTTAGAAAAGTTTTGAGAAACCACCAGAACTCGGGTTCATGGTAGTCCATATTTGTTTTATCATCATTATTAATGACTAGCTTCTGCCAGCGGTTTCGTCCGCAAACTATGGAATCTTCTGCACTAATCCGCATAAAAGTAGCTTATAGTCTGAATAACACTGAAAGAATTTTTCAAATAGGACCAGTAGTTACTGAAATTAGCTGATTCAAGCAAACAAACAAGCTCTTCAGCTTTATATACCTTCCTGAAGATATCCTTTTTTTAAAACCCTTACCTGCACAATATCATGAACAAGAGAGGTCCTGAAGTTCCAGTCTAGCTGCAGCTCGTCATTCGCGAGGACATCCTTCAGCGAGCCCTTAGGACAGTACTCCGTGAGCACGAACACCAGTGGGCAGTCGACGCAGGCGCCGATGAAACGGGCCGTGTTCTCGTGGGAGACGTTACGAGCCTGTGTTCGGAGAAGTAACAAATATATGTATAGAATCTGTACTAAATATAGGTATGTAAAGTGCATCTTATAATGGAAAATCAATGTTTAAGCCTTTCCTTTTTTTGGGGAGAAATCATAAAACGGACTTAACATATGGAAAGGTAAGCCACCCGAAACTCCCCACCCACTCATATACACATGTAAGCCTTATGTAGAAACAAACAGTGATTAAATGTACAACTTTCTGAGTCATAGGTGGTCCTTGAATGTTGAACATTAACAATCGCAATATCTGTAGAAAGAACCCATACACTTACGCATATGACTACATAAGGCAAGTTTCATGATTATAACTAAGTATGTATGTAAGTATGGTCTAGTTATTTTGTAATGGGTGGTGCTCTTCAACAATAATTTTTGTTTACTATTTTCAAAATCTTTTTAGGTATTCAGAAGAGCAACGCCATTGTTATCAACGGTACGGCAAGCTTTCCAATAATGAAAAGAAAATCCTCAACATTTTCAACAAAAGGAGACATCAAAAAATGATTTCTGTTATCGAAAATATCAGAAATAATCATGAATAGAGAGATTGGAATACAAAAGTTAGACATTCAATTAGGAAACCAAGGAATTGCGATCCCAAAGGTAAGAAAGTTTCGATACAATACTCGAATCGGGAACATGGAATCGGGAAAATCGAATCGGAACATCGAATCGGATCTGTCGCATCGTGTTACCACAACTCGGAACTGCGTGACATTGTTGTTATGTCTCGTTTGTAAGGACAGAAATGTCACGAGCGAATCGCTTGAGACATCGGTAGGCACAAATTGTATTATTGGATTGGTTCATTGTAAACGCATTCCCTCTTGGTTTGGCCAATTAGTATAAATATATAGGCATTTTGTTTTTAAATACATATTATGTGTATGATCTGTATTGGAGTATGGGTATCTAGTTGATTATACAAAATGTTTAAGGACAATGTTAAAAAAACTGCCAGACATTTTGCCAGTTAATTTTCTAAAGGCTCAAGAGTAATTAATAATCTACCAACAGGTACTATCTAATCGTATAAAACATTGCCACAATACATGCTATTGCTTTTCAATTGCTTCTAATGATCGATCTCTCATCTATTTACGAACAAAATGTCCATCAGCGTAATTAGTAGTAATCTATTAATTGATGTTGTAATGACGAAATGGGCTTTGTTCACACAATAATTAGATGGGTGCAGCTACTATTATAGCACTCTCATTGAATGCCTGTTATAATGCTCTTAAAACAATATCAAGGTATATGTTTTGTGATTAGCATAGAATCGTCATTTTGCATTATGTGATTAAACCTGTAATAAATAGTCTATGTGTTCAAGGAGAATTATTTAATGAAAGTAAGAAGAAAAATTTACCACATCGTCGCTTACCATCGGGTAAGATAGTGGTCAAACGCGAGCCTATCGACAAAAAATAAAGACACCAGATTTGACCGAATCGTAAACAGGTCATCGCCAAGTGTACTTTTTATTTGGAAAATATACTTCTTCCTAAGATCACTCATACCTTAACAAAAGTAATCTTTACAGTAAAAAAATAAGACTTACCTGTTTAATCTCCCACAGCAGTTTCTTATTAAGGTCTAATTTCTTCCTATGTATCTTCTTGACAGCGACTCTGTTGCCTTTATACAGTCCCACGGTGAATGACGACAGGGTGAGAGAAGGGGTGCCCAGGGTTGACGCTGCTCCTGTGCTGCCTCGAGCACTCCAGCCCAAAGACAGCTAAAAGTTTTAATAACATTATTCATGTGTACAAGTATCCTATATATTTATGTAGTTCAGTACATCCCCATTGCATGTACAAGATCTAGGGGCACCGGGCGGTCCAAAACAAGATGGAGTGATGTAGTGACAAATGTTGATGGAATTCCAGGTATTCTATGCATAGAGATTAAAGATGTCATGGATAGGAATGATAAAGCAAGCTAACCGTAGACTACATATCAGTAAAGGAAGAAATTATCATCATCATCATCATCTGCCTAGCCTTTTCCCAACTATGTTGGGGTCGGCTTCCAGTCTAACCGGATGCAGCTGAGTACCAGGGTTTTACAAGGAGCGACTGCCTATCTGACCTCCTCAACCCAGTTACCTGGGCAACCCGATACCCCTTGGTAAGACTGGTTGTCAGACTTTCTGGCTTCTGACTACCCGTAACGACTACCAAAGATGTTCAAATGGCAGCCGGGACCTACAGTTTATCGTGCCATCCGAAACACGGAAGAACTCATTATGACAAGATGGTCACCCATCCACGGACCGACCGCGCCAAGCGTTGCTTAACCTTATGATCGATCGATCCGCGCGGCTTTGACTTAGCCACGAGCTCTTAAAAAAAAAATTATGTAATTAAAAAATTGTAAGGAAGAAATTATGTAATTTTGTTTCTATTTTAATTTGTATTCAATTTCAAGAAAATCAGTGAGCTGGAGTCGTAACATAGAATCATACAAATCGTGTCTTGACACTAAGTTTACGGTTTAAGTCATTTTAATAATAATATTGCCCTTTTTGAAGCCAAGAAAAATATGCAAAAAAAACTGTCAAGATATTAGCAAACCACGAGATGAAGCCATTATTATTTAAGGCCTATAAAATATTTTACGTCGAAATAAGATGGAAATATGATTACGTGTCACTTAAAAGCACTCTGACAGACGCGATCTCTTGAAAATTCACAAGAGAGGTGTTAAATTAGGTTTACTTTAAGATAATGGTAACAAAAGATTATACTTACTCGCAAAATATTTAAACCTATTTAGCTATGACTTGGTTATATATAATCGCTGTGGTGCCATATTACGGGAGTCAATTTAGGTAAGTAATTATCCATGGACATATTTTAATATAACAACATGAGAAAGTATGTACGTAACATGCCTATAGTACATACAGTAATAGTTTTATTTTTTAAGAATAAAAAAAAAGTTCCTGAACTCCAACCTCACGCCCGTGGATAATGTTTATAAAAAAAACTGCCAATATATGTACCTTGAGCACCTCGTTGATGCTATGTAGCGCTGGACTGGCTCCGAGTCCTGTGCCGACTTCTACAAGCACTTCCTCAGGTCGGACCCGCCACGAAGTATTGTTCAACTCTGCGTCTATTCTAGCTTGCCTGTGCGAAAAGAAGGTTGTTCAATATTATTCTTCGTGCAAGAAGGTGGAAAGA
The DNA here is from genome assembly GCA_033682625.1 of Helicoverpa zea x Helicoverpa armigera. Taxonomy (NCBI): domain Eukaryota; kingdom Metazoa; phylum Arthropoda; class Insecta; order Lepidoptera; family Noctuidae; genus Helicoverpa; species Helicoverpa zea x Helicoverpa armigera. The sequence goes on from JAWIIS010000011.1 coordinate 8,429,913, forward strand.
AGGAAAGTGGACTATGTCCATAGAGAAATGGTTTTGAAATTCGTTTTCGAACATTATTTCGGGGTTGACAAAAAGCATAAAAATGTTTTGTGAAATAAATAAACAGAAAATTCGTTTAAAACTTGTTCGGAATTTTATAAGTATCACAAATTAATTTCTCCATTAACCAATAAAACTTGTGAGACAGTTTTTGAAATATTATGCCCAATCTGGACTAAAGATATTTTATACAATTTTATACTTTGAACTTTAAATTTTTTCGTTTTCCGAACATAATAAAAATTCAAATATGAAACAAGCTGATGAAAATATGAAAGTTGCGAGAGTAAACTTACAACTCAATAAATATCCCATAACAATTGAAAGGGAGCATAAACTTTCACCTATCCTTGACCGCTTATCTTAGTTTATCAATTAGGCTTAACGGTGGTTCCCGACAGAAGCTGGGATTAAACGCCAGACTTAAGGTGTCAATTAGGATTAACCAGTTTATCAGGGGTTGGAGGTAAAATAAATTATAAGTATTTACCAAAACAAACATTTTGGAAAGCCTGCTGCTCTGTGATAAAGGAACGGGTTTCTTTTCGTGAATATTGAGACTAGGTTTTGTTGGGCTTTAAAAAATATTTTAAGTAGGATTTGATATTTTATAATGTGGTAATATAGAACCAATAATTATAAAATTCGATGCAGGCAAACAACCTTAATTTACTGTTATCCTACAATATTTTTAGAGAGCATAAATAAGACTGAACTTTTTCAGAAACTGAAAAACAGAATACTTAAATTTTTATACAAAAATAGGTATTCAAATGCGAACTTGAAAAATAAATAAAGAAAACAGAATAAAGTGCTAAATAATGTATATGTTATGGACCAAGTGATAAATTGGGCAGTATACATAATGCCCGGTCTTTATGAATAATGCCCAATATGAGAGTGCAATTTGATAATAATTATTCAAACAATCAAATTGACCGGGCACTATACATATTGCCCGTGACCTTTTGGGCAAAGTAATACAAACATATTCACACATCCCATATCAATTGACAGAGCATAGAAGTAAGCATGCAACATGCAGCAAGCATGGCTTCTGTCACGGCTCCGGCGCTGCGGGGCTCCGGCGGTCCCATGCGAGCTGAGGCGCAGATGGTTTTCACGCTCACCGCCGCAGCTTCGGCTTGCTGGCCGGCTCCGCCGGCCAGCCTCAGCCGCGGCGGCGAGCGCTTCAACTACCTGCGCCTCAGCTCGCAGGCCGCCTCGCCCCTCCGTGCCTACGCGGTTTTGAATTGCACTCTAGGGGTAGGGCAGACAAGACTACGTGGAGTCGGTTTTGCAGCAATTCGTTTTCGTCACTAAGTTCAGTTTTTAATACAATGTTTTGAATCCAAATTAAATTCTACCATAAAAAAAACGAGCCAAGAAAAATGAGATCAAGAAAAACGAGGCCGAGTTAGTAAATTAGATGACAATTGTCCAATTAATAATTTTCTGGCTAGACTTATAATTTCCCATTAAAATAGAACATATAATTTAAAACAATAATCATAAAATATGTAGCAAGTAACAGGATTTATTTATTAGAACAACTGCCACCCTCGCACCGCATAAAATATAGCTTTATTATCAAATTGCCCAACTATCATGTAGCAATATAATAATGCCCGTGCCAAGTGATAAATAATGAAGTTAAGATAGTTATTAATCATGTGGCCCGATAAAGCTAGACATTATTCATAATGCTCGGGCATTATAAATAATGCCCGAATTAATCACATGGTCCATAACATATATTTGAATTATCCAGTGAAATTCTTACGTAGACGGAGAAATAATATTTTAACTTGTTAAATTCAATCAGACTGCTCGGAATTTCATTGTCTGGAATCGTTCTGCTTGCTAATCGTTTTAGATATTCTTTTGTAGGTACATTTTAAATATTCAAAAGGGCGATTCAATGGTTCTTAAAGATTCTAGGTAAACAACAACCTTGATTGTGGACCATACTTATCGTCTTAACAATGTATTTCTTGAGACAATTACAAAAATCTGCACGGCTTAGCCATTTTTTATTTCCCTCGTACTCCGAAGTCTAAAAAGCCAAGCACAGTTGGCACAATTTTCGTAACTGTCCCAAATTAATTGCACGCGAGTGTACTACACTTACTTGTAAGCGACGCAGGCGGCAGTGACGGCAAACGTTAGGAACACCGCGAGGCCGATGAAACAATAGATAATGACTGTCTGCGCCTCTGTCCGAGCAGCGTGGAACAAGCGTCGGAGACATAGCAGTATTGATATGATAATACATAGAGGATGGAAAGATGAGCGGAGATGCCATAAGGGAGGTAGCAGGTTAGGTCAGGTTACTTCTTGTAGGTCAAATCGTAGGGAAGAAGTAACCAAAACGATCAGCTACTCGTGATTTAATGAGGCATTCAAGTTCCTTGACATTTCTGTCAAAGATTGGTCTTATTTGATTTGTGTATTAGTTGTATAAAAAATTGAACGGTTCAAAATAATGCGTTGCCAGTAACTTTCCTCGTCACCGGAACAACCTTATATTTTTGATAAATAAAACCCTTCTTACTAGCTACTTGCTTGTTTACATGCTTTAAAATAAAGGGCACAAAAGGAAACAACAAATACTCAACTCTTAACCTCTTATACATTATTACAAGCAAATTATTTATCTTCCGTGAAGAACCGTGTCGAGTAGTGCTCACAATTTTAAGAAGATTATTTTGTCGAGTGCTGTTACTTTATATTTTGCACTGAAAGCTAGTACGGTATTGTTTTGAATCATGAATAACGTCTTTTACCAAAATAACAAAGCTTGTGTTGAAAATTCTACAATACAGAGAATTCAGTCCTATTTTAGTTGAAGATACCTAAGCCTGGATATTTAAATAACTATACATATTTTCGCAAACCAGATAATGCGTTTAATATATAAATCCCAATTACTGTCAAAAGTATCTTTTGCTATAAATAAAGTCATACCAGAAACATCTGAATAATATAGGTAGTAAAATATTACCTTAAAAATAAATTACAAAAATTGTTAAGTGCCTAAAGCAACGTAACAATTTTTAGAAAGTGTCACAAAATATTAACTTTATCCATAAATATAATAAGTAACCCCTCTGGTTTATACCCGACCTTAACAAACTTGAGGCATCCAATTTAAAAGTTCCCGAGTAAACCGGCCTCGGTTTAATTAAAAATTATTAATAATTAACTGCGAAGTCATTAAGCTATTGTTTGTCAGTGAAATTGACGGTTAAATCTGTAAAGGATATGTCTTTTGTTTTAAAATATTAATGGTTTGTTAAGTTTTTTGAAAGGTGTTGCTTGGAACAATAAGGTTTTGTGGGAATATTATAATTACAAAATGGATGTCTAGATCTTAATATTACCTGTTTTATACCTAACTCACTGCGAAACCATATATTTGAATCTATGATACAATTACTTTAAAATATCCGACATTAAATTGATATAGTAATACTCATAATATACTACGCGTATTATTAAAGAATAATCTCAATATACATAAAAAAAACTTTTGACAAACCGAAATCAGATCACAAAAAGTTTGAACTTATTCAACTTCTTCAATATTTGATTTACTATGGCGTAGTCGCTACGGCGGCGTAGTTACTACGAGCTACAATAGTTATTAAATGGCTACGCCAGTCGCAATAGGCAACATACAATAATGTCATTTGTTTCACACCTGTTGTAACACCGTGTTTGTATATTAAAGAGCGTAATTGAATTGTTCAGTAATCAACTAACAACACAGTCATAGGAACGGAAGTCATCAAGGCACGAATGTAGGACTATCACTTGTAAAATGCAATATGTTTTAAGTTTTACAACAAGATCAGTAAAAATACAAAGAATGTAGGTAGATATCTCTCAATTCTTGAAAAATTTTTGAACGGTTCTTCCAATCCATTTTTTTCGGATATCAATAAACACCGATGTTTTCCTGAATCCATGCACATAGTTAACAGCTAATGCTAAAATTTAAATACCTGTGTACAAAACAAGATAGAGAAATCTTTTGATAAGTAAGTCATTGTTACAGCCTTTTTATCGTCCCACTGCTGGGCACAGGCCTCCTCTCACACGGAGGATTGAGCATTAATCACCAAAGTAAGTCATACAAACAATAAAATACTTACCACCCTGGCACATGGGATCGTTCCACAGGAAGCCACAGCGCGGGGTGTCGGGCGGAGGGCCGCGTCTCCCCCCCGGCCAGTGGATCGCCTTCCCAGCTACTGGCTTGTAGCTGCTGTTGAGGCCGTGGAAGAATGCTACCACCTAGGATACAAATTGCATATAAGACTTCTTTGTAAGATATTTTCTGGTGAACGTAAGAGATTGAGCTTCTTTTGTAGTCGGGTAAAAATAATATTACGTCAGTTTTTTAATAATGATTGTTCTACACTACACTGACCTCTAATAACTTGAGGAATACCTATTATACAACTATTGAGAATTTGAGATAAATATATACGATTTTTTAGTTTTCATAAAAAAGGGAACAATATAATTGAATCCCCTATTAAAACAGCTTTTGAATTCAAGTTATTTATTTGAAAATACATATATAAGCTTTGAAACATTTTACTAACAATATTTTATGAATTACCTACTGCAATACATTTAAGTATAACCAATTAAGGGTCCAGCACAGTACTTAGGGTTCAGCTCAATGAAATCAATCATCATGTTTCAGAGCCGTCAACCTAATGCGGCCTGTAAGCCTGAAATATTATACATAGAGCTGGAACCAGGGGTACAACATATTAATATACTTGATATACATATAAATTAGTAATAGGTATGCGATGTAGGTAGTAAAAGCTACTTCCTAACATTTTCTCTTTCGCTAAACTCCGGTACTTAGAAACTACAAATTAACACTAACCACTTCTGTCTTTTGACTCTACGGTATAAAAGTATAAAAAGCTTTAATTTAAGAGCGTGAACTTAAATGTCTCAAACTCGCTGAAACCTTACGCTACTGTTTACATCAAGAAAACTCATAGAATAGACAAACAGCATTTGCGCGTTCGGCCATAAGACCTGTAAGTCATATCGATTTACAGATTTTAAATTCCCGGCTTTAGTACTAGTACACATTCTAAATATTTAACTATACCTACCTACATAAAATAGCTAATCTAATCAACAAATTAAATTGCAAACTATTTCAAAATATCTAACACAGCGATTACTAATTCTAAGGGTGCGTCCACATCTGGCGAATGCGCCGCGAATGCGCAGCGCGCGAGCCGATCGCGAGCTGTCCGCGAGCTGCGCGCGTGCATTTTTGTTCGTGCGCCGCTTCTGCTTGGCCCGCGCGCAGCTCGCGCGCGACCTAAGCGCCGCACGCGAGCGGCGCGCAGGCGGCGCGCGACGTCTGACATCTTCGATAGTACTGAGCCAATATACGGAACTGTAAGGGCGAGAACTGATTGCGCGCAGATCGCGCGCCGCTCGCGCGCTCTATACGAGCCTTGCGTGAGTTACGCTAAAGAGGCGCACCGAACTATTGCAGTGACTGCACGCGCGCAGCTCGCGGACAGCTCGCGATCGGCTCGCGTGCTGCGCATGCGCGGCGCATTCGCCAGATGTGGACGCACCCTAAGAATACACTCAAGGTTCATTTAGAAATGGTTTGCAATGTCAACTACAAGTTAATTGGCTGAAAGTTTCAGAGGTAACGCGACTTTCAAAGTAATTAGGAAAGCGTAATTCAAAAGAAAGGTCTTACAAACACTTTTGGAGTTAAGAAATATCTTAGACTTACTGTTGATAAACTAAGCAAAAGATTTAGAAAGTTTGTGGGCTTTTCTTCATCTGAAGATTATATTAGTAATGAAAATGCCATCTATTCTCTCTCACCTACTATTTATACAACTTTTGGCTATTTATTTATATTTAATATTTGCTATTTGTTGCCAATTCACGACTTACTTTTGACCTGCGTAAAATGCGTTAAGCGAATCGATCAAAACCTAAACCACAGTTAGCACCAAACAAAATATACATATATTAAAAAATGTTTGTGCATTTCACCTATCAAGCCTAGCAAAACACTCGCTAGAGTTATTTACCTACATAGTGATCCAAGTAAGCTAAGATTTAGATACCCTTGCCTACCGATCAGAGATCGCACTACTTAGCCACAAGCCCCCGAGGGAGACAGCCACTGAATAAAATAAACCTAAGTTAGAAACTTATTTACAGACTTATTTTACTATCGCTAACTTTTAATAAGACCGTCGTAAGCCGCTATAAATATAATATTCATAGTAATGTATTTATGCACTCAACTTTATACATGAATAATATGATGTCGAACTATGTGCATATATATTGATGTTCATATTTTCGAGAGTATAGTATATGAGTGTAACTACGGGCTATATATCTCGAACACTTTCAACTTTACTGGTGAAAATATATGATCCTTGATACACATTTTCAAAATAAAGTTGTCAAAGGACCTCATTGAAAGTAATGTGGCATATTCACACAGACTAGCAATTTAATGTAGTAAAAGATAAGCCACATTAAGGATTAGCGATCATCATGCTGCTTACTAGAAACATTTTACTAGCGACACATTCCGAGCAGAAAAATTTTCCCGCGGTTTCAAACGGCTTCTTTTGTACAGGTTGTTGTCTATAGTTTGCTGTCATTCGTACACGCCTGACAATGCCAGTAGCTTCCGAGCGCTGTCGCTCGGAAAATCCGCTAGTGAGAAAGCACTGTATCGTCACAGCATATCCTTTATTTTAACAGCCAAAGCGTGCTCTTAGATGTTTACGAGTAATTACATGTGGCTCACCTCAAACTTCCCAGTGACCGGATCCAAATCCAAGATGGCGTAGTCTGCGTCCCTGTCACCGACGGCATCGATGCGAACGTGGCCGGTTATACCTGCGATAAAATTATTTATATTAGAATGTAATGAATTGTAACAAAAATTATCAAACTGTCAAAAACAGCGATAAGTTAAATGTTTTAATTATTGACGTACTTATATGTTTTTTTTTACACGCTTTTTATTAGCTTCACCTGTATGTTTGTAGGTTTGTAACCGACTTCTTTGGGCGCGATTTTGACCCACTTTAAACGGCCAGATTTCGTTCAAACTTTGTAGATTTATTGAGGACCGATGACAATACACTAATTTGATAAAATTATTCCATTTTTAACCGACTTCCCAAAAAGGAGGAGGTTACACATACGCATCGATTACTCCGAGGTTTATAGACCGATTTACGTGATTCTTTTTTTGTTCGACTCGGAATAGCTGCCAGTTGGTCCCATAGTTATAAGGTCAGGATTCGATGATGGAAACCCTGAGAAATCGAGGGCAACCTTCGAAAGTTGTAGGCATACATAGGGTAAAAACTTGACACTCAGGTGTACGCCTAAAAGCACTATTTAACTGTGAAGATTTGGAGCTGACCTGATGATGGAGACCAGAGAGGGTCGAGGGAACTCGACAACTGAATATGAAAACTACCTCGTGTTTGGGCTTAAATTATTTGTATTGACAAGACCTTTGCAACAGTGAAGGTTTGGAGCTGACCTGATGATGGAGACCAGAGAAAGTTGAGGGAACTCGACAACTGAATATGTAAACTACCTCGTGTTTGGGCTTAAATTATTTGTATTGACAAGACCTATGCAACAGTGAAGGTTTGGAGCTGACCTGATGATGGAGACCAGAGAAAGTCGGGGGAACTCGACAACTGAATATGTAAAATACCTCGTTTGGACTTATATTCTTTGTATTGATGAGAACTTCCCACTTGTATGGATATTGACAACTATTCGTATCACTGAAAAGCTTTAAATAAAAAACTTTTTTACAAAAAAAATTAAACCGACTTCCCAAAACACTAAAAAGCAAAAAAAATACTAATTTTAGGTGCATCGGCCTAGAAGTCGGTGGCAAAATTAACTTAGTAACATCCATTAGACAGTAGACACCGACTTCTAGGCTTTTCAATTTGCAAAATATGATTTTTGTTAATTTATATAATTTTCATCTATAGTCGATAAGGTAAGAAAATTAATTAAAATTTTCTAGAATTTTTCTCTACAGTCGATAAGGCAGGAGTCGACGTTAATTTTTATTTCCAATAATTATCTTTAGCCGTTTTCTCTAATATTTTCAAATTTTTGTATACTAAAGAGAATTTTAATTCTACAAAACAAATAATAGTTTTAAAACAAACTAAAAAGTAGAAAATAAATAATAGTTTAAAAAAACTAAAAAACACGCTTTTTATAGAAAACCGAACTAAAAATTAGAAAATAAATTTTAATGAATTTAAATTAAGAAAATAGTGTTAAAAAATTCAATTAATATAAATTAATAACAGTGTGAATACAAAAAAAAAATATTTTATTAAAAAAAAGCGTGGGGTGCTTTTTAAGATATTATCGAAATGAAAATCACTCTACTCAAATGTGTCAATAAAATATTTATAACTATTGACACCATGCAGCCCACGCTTTTATTTAATAAAATATTTTTTTTTTGTATTCACACTGTTATTAATTTATATTAATTGAAATTTTTAACACTATTTTCTTAATTTAAATTCATTAAAATTTATTTTATTCTACCATTACATAAATGTTTTTTATTCTACAATTAACCATACTAAATTTAACTATAATATGTAACAAAATCTAAAAATTCGAAATGGACGATATTCCATTTATCATTCCTGTCCGTAGGTAAGTACTTCATATATCAGATCAATCAAAATTTAAAAGTAAACTTTTGATTGCTTAAATTAATGTCTCAGACAGAATCTTAAATACATACAGGAGAGACAAAATACCCATTTGCCTAATAGAATTCAGTCTCAAAGCGCTAAGTATCTGTAATTGAATAATCTTAAAAGCTTTCTCACCAAGTATTGTATCAGTTTACTAAAATCTAGACGTACCTAACATGTAGATTGTAGACAACACATATCTAGACACACGGCAGTGTGTCCGCCAAGTTCGAGCAAAAAAGGCGACACACCGGCCGTGGGTTATATTACACGAACCATTTCGGGCCAAATTCGACCCCCCTGTAACTCAAAATCTATTTTATTTACGCATATCAAATTTCTAGTATCTGTTGAGACCCCCTCACTTATCTAAAATACAAAATTTCATTAATATACCTATTGTAGGTCTTGAGATATTGACGTCAGAAAATCGCTATTTTTACTATACACTGATTCACTGATTCACTTATTCACTTATTCACTGACTCACTCATCAAAAACCTAGACCACTTCCAATGGTCGTATTGACTTGAAATTTGGCATGGAGGTAGGTCTTTATGTCAAGGTAAAGGGAAAAATCTGAAAATGGCCAAGTGTGAGTTAGTTTCAAAATAATGAAGGTGTTTTATACCCGGTGTAAATTTATACCCCTAAGGAACTAAAACGAACTAAATTTATCTATATTTATATAATATATCTTCGAATGGTACAAAGGGTTGTATTTAGTCAAAGTAAAGGGAAAAATCTGAAAATGGCCAAGTGTGAATCACTTTCGAAAATAACGAATGTGTAACTTTGATCCACGAACATAATATATGATAACATGTCATGTCAGTCAGTTGGTAAATCTAGTCATAGTTAATCTAGTTCATTTCTTTGTAAGAAACATAGTGCATATTAAAAAATCTAAAAGATAGTATAAATGAGACATTTCTTTAACTAACTTCATCATAAGAAAAAAATAAAATAAACAACCTTACAAAAATAAATGAAATCCCACCCAAAACAAAAATGTGAAAGACTGCCAAGTTCGATAATATGGGAATGCTTCGCCTATAAAAGAAGTGAGATCTGAATAAGTACCAAGTTCCATACACATACCTCAGTTAAAAATAGTTACTTTTTAATGATGATTACTTGGCAAGTTTTAATAGAAAATTAAATACTTGATTCATTGCGTTTAGTAGGTTTATAACAAGGTGTATGAAAACTTGCCAAGTAACATCATTAAAAAGTAACTATTTTTAACTGAGGTATGTGTATGGAACTTGGTACTTATTCAGATCTCACTTCTTTTATAGGCGAAGCATTCCCATATTATCGAACTTGGCAGTCTTTCACATTTTTGTTTTGGGTGGGATCTTTAAGTTTCTTCACATTTACTAAATTACATGGCTAGTCCAGTCTGAGACAAGAAATCCCTCACTTTAGCCAAAGTCAGCCTTATCTTGATTTCAGTAACCTGTCTAAAGGACATCCACTGATGTTAGCCCACTCACTATTTTCTTAATTTTTTTATATGCATATAATTCCATTAATATGCAAAGAGACTGCTCAAATAATATTGAAAAGGGACTTATGTAATTAAATCAAAATTAAAAAATATACAGTCTGCGTATTTTTAAAGCATTCAATTTACTACGTAGCTCTCGATTAATTACGATATATCAAGTTAACAAAAATATTGACTGAAATCCTCCGGGTGTTCTTAATTGCTATAATAATTGTTTTGACCGTGTTTGTGTCTTCTCAAATTTATATTAACATTGTTTCTACAGTAAACAAGTTGTACTGAAACATTAAATTTCAAGAATTGACATGAAATTGCTTGAAACAAAAGGCCAACGTAACTTTTGCTTCCAAGTACAGCTAGTAATTGTTATTCGCAGTACCGAATATTCATTTGAAGTAGTCATTTCCTTGAAAACAAAAGAAGGCTAGCGTCCATTTCATCATGGTTGCTTATTGTTATGAAAAAAGAGCCTGAATGTAGGCTATTAGATAGATAAATATCAATTTTCTTGTCAACCCTAACAAAATTGGTGTCTCATCCCTCAAAGCAATTTTTAGCCGACAACCCTTTTATATAAGCTGTATATAAAACAGAAACCTTATAGGTATATCTTGTAAAATCTTTGAAATGTCTCAAATGTTTTTTTCCACGGAGAAAGTTACAATACTGCTAAAATTGGCACCGTAACATTTTTATAGTCGATAAACATTTACGATGTGAAAGATCGTCAATAATGTACACCATTGGATCCGAACGCTGTTTGGTAATGTTATAATGGCTAATAACAAGGATAATTTTCTTTTTTTTTTAAGGTATCTAAAATTTATACCAAGTCTGCGTTTCTCAAAACATATACTTAACATATAACTTCTTGCTAAAATAACAAAACACAGCGTATGTTTATACGATCCGATACGATTATACCTCATAGTATAGTACTAGTTGTCTGACATAATATTGAACTGGACCTATTTGGCACATATTTTTGTTGTTATTGTTCCCTCCTGTACTTTATGAATTGTATTTTATCTTTCGTTCTTTCAGTACATAACTTCTACATATGTACATATTCCAAAGCAGTACAGGAGAGCCTCAAAAAGTGCTAAATCACACTATTATCAGCTTTCTTTACCTTTCTTTCTACGTTATCTTACCATGAAAGTCTCGTCCCCACATCCGCCTGGTGATGTTCCTCCCGTCTCTGATGTCTCCACCTTCCGTCAGGGTCTCGTTCAGTGCCATACCGAGTAAGTAGACACCGTCATAGAAAGCACCGATGAAGAAGTTCACCTGGTTGATGGAGTTTCATGTTATAGTTCAAGCAGGATCTCTATGGATAGTTTTAGTTTGATCTTATACTTGTCAAATACATTGATTGTTTTCCTTTGGGTGAATAGGCTTCCTTTTATGATTCTATAGTTTCTTTCAAACCGTTTATTATATTGAATGCCGGCCAATTTCCGCTTATAGCCACCGGACCGACAGAATAATTATTTTCAATAAATTGATAAACTGTTCAGTTATCCTACGTATTTAGGCCTTTAGGGATATCTATTAAGGGTTAATCATCGCAACTCAATATATTCGCTAGATAGCCTAAAATCTATAACTTAAATCGTCTAATCTTATTTCACATGAGTAGACACTATGTTCATTGGCCCAAAGATTTGACCAAATCAAACCCTTTGCCAAGTCCACTGGGTAAAGCAATATGAATTTCTCAAGAGGTTAGAATGTATCCTTTACTGAATGTATCTAAATTGCTACGTAAGTACTACATACATAAATAACTCTTCGCTCGCATTCCTGCTAAAAGTAAAAGCTTCTATAGTTACTTAACTAAGTAGGTACATGTATTTGGTATGTCTATTCATCAATTTAATTTTAAAATTGTATGTTAAGAGTACTTTAATTTACGCTTTTAAGAATTGATCCAAACTATAGCGGATTTTCCGCTCGATTTTTATGAGCGATGGCCTGACACAAGACATTAAGCGTGTACGCGTGACAGAGTTTATGCCGCGTAGAACATACGCCCATGGCCAAATCGAGCGTATAAGCGCGACAAATTCCACAAGTCCGAAGCGCTATACATTTACATGAGATTGTTTTTTTTTATGCGTACATACATACATAGGTATTCGCAATATATCTTCTCGTGACAAATAAGTAGAGATTCACTTTATCGCCGCTCTATATACTTATCGATGTCGGAATCTAAATAAAGTCTAGGCAAGGCCTTCAGTAGAGACATAGGCATAGGATAACACGGTCATGGTCACGCAATAATTGGGAATCGTGCCCCACGTGTAGCGGGTTCTTTACTCGGAACAAACATTCGAATGGGATATAGGATACACGTAGATTACGTAGTTGTTCTCTGTCTGTGTCCACAGGCAGTAAAAATTGTAGTATGATTTTGTTTGTAGTTGTAAACTTCATAGTAGAAGAAAAATAGTAGCTAGCTATGCTCTGGTGATTTTACTATTTTAAAAGCCTTTATCAAAATTCTATTTACAACAAGGGTGTGTACAAATGGACACATCAAATAGTCAATAGACGAACGGTAACTTTAAAATAAATAATTAAGAAACCCCGACATACTTAAACTGTAAAATACCCTTTTCTAAACACGATCCCATGTTCTGGCAGCTATGTAGTTTCTAAATCTCTTTAGTCAGATGATCACATACCTCTTCACCATCCGAAAAGGAATAATTATAGTGTTGCTTGGCTCTCGCTCTAACGGCGTCAGCGAACTCGTCGAAACGGTCGCCCGTGGGTAGTTTGAGAGAGACTCGCAGCAGTGCCTCGTAGGCTGCGCGCGCGGCGGTGTCTCTCTCGTCGTCAGCCGCCCAGCCCGTCTCGCCCCAGTAGCCACCCTACGCGGTAAAATAAGAATATTAATTAATAGTGAGAATTTTTTTGGTAAATTAAATAAAGTCCTCTCAGACTCTTTCAATAATTATATTTATTAACACAAAAATCTTAGGATATTATAGCTGGCTTATTTTAATCTGTGATCAAAAATTTTTAAAAGTTGTTGTATTTTTGTTTTCATTGAGTCATTTAGAGTTATTTCGAAAAGTACAACTGGATTATAAGTAATTATATTTTATTTTTAATGTCATATCTACATCTAAATGTGAAAAGGTACAATAAATCAAAACCAAAACCGTTTTTCAAAACACAATCAGGTACAAAGCAAACGAAAAGATATATTTATGCAAATCTATTTAAATCCATCGCCATCGCCCACATTTGTGGCACGTTTGAAAAAATACCGGAGAAATACCTTCATATGTTATTTTTCCTGACGCCATCCTTCCCGGATTGTAATTGAATAAGAATGAATCAACCCGGTCGTGAAACGGGAAAAACTGATTCGAAAACCATGTTTCTTTTACGCTGATTTGTTAAAGGTTAAAAAGTGTGTTTAGAAAAACAACAACTTATCGGACATAATAAACTAACTTAAACTAGAAAATATGGCCCTTCTTATCACGTAGAATCTCTAATCAGTCCTTACAAAAAAACGTCTAATTGTCAAGTATTATCAGTTTAAATATTGAATCGGCTCGAATAGCAATATTTTGTAAGACGTCTTTTTATTCGAATCATAATTCTTTTTTCCTCTGACAACTACCACACAAAAGCTAGAATTAGCGTACGGTATTCACGTATTATTTAAATCGCAGTTTTTATTTGAATTTGCAGCACAATTATACTCTCTCATTTGTGTAGTGTAAATCATAAAATGTAATAATATATATAATATTAATGTCAAATAGTTTTTGTGTATTCTTCTAATCTATGTATATTTCAGCTTGTTTACTCTCAACTAAAATTATTACTGTGTACTTCTTAATTGGCGTATTGTTATGCTTATAAATTATGTATTAAGATTGTCAGCTGTGAAGAACCTATATGAAATAAATAAATAAATATTATCTAAAAAACATCTTCATATACCAGATAACAACTAAAAGTTAATACAACTAAAACCTCTTACGAAACTGAACTCCATGATGTAATACACATAACATTATCCGCTATAATCAGTTAGAGGCCGAAGGTTTACCTTAAAGCAAAGGTCAAGAAAGTCGTGTGTAGCATACCTGATAAGAACATGATTGAAAAGGACGCCCGCACCAACTTATTGGATTGAGTGACGCAACATACGATTTCTGATAGGTTTTAGAAAAGGATTTTTTTGAGAAAATGTATGTATGAAATGACTGCTGTTGAGATGCATGTTATCGCAAAAATACTGTAAATAAGTTCATTTTATTTTACTCCTGCGTGCAAGTGCCTTATTAGCCTGAAAAGGTAAAGTTATCAGCCTTGTTCGTTACCCACACTACAAACAAACAAAAAATTTGTCTGCCAAAAGTTACGTTCTGCTAATTCAAGAAAAATATGATTTTATGTTCTACTTCTAATAACGTCCAATAATAATCATCTAATGAACCAAATGAAGTCATGTCAAACACAATACTATTAGCTATTGTAGGTCCATTAAGTTCGCCTGTTTTTGGTCCCTAAAGGTCGTTGACAAGCTAAGAAAATGTCTAACAAGCCTAAATTGAAAATCATTAATTTTTGATCGGGCGTGTCGATACACGAAAATTGAAAATCTGCTCTCTTTAATAACGATTGACGGTTCTTCAATACAGTTTAGTAATACGTAAAAATGTATCTTCTTTTTATTTTAAAGTGAGCGAGATTTTATGTACCTATTTAAAATTAAGTTGAATAAGTAATGAATACCTATCTATCATTTTTCAAACTAATTAATAGTTAAGTATGCTTGATCCATGTGACATTTTAAATTAATTCGTAAATAAAATATTAGTTGGTTGACTTTTTTCATAGGTATAAAACACAGTTGAAACAAACTCTTCAAATGCAACCTTCAATCTGTTCTTGACCAGACGAGTACGGGATCAACATACTTATTTATTGACAGCGTTGTGAAGTTTCTACAAAGATTGTTTTAATTAAACTAAAAGCTGTAAATTCCTTCTTGTAACGTTTATACGGTATACGTACGTTTATATGGGGTACGTACAAAGTTTCTAACACATCCAAGATAAACTCTGAAAATAGATCTCATAATAGTTGGCACTAGAAATATCTTGTGAGCAATTGTCGAATTTTAATCGTCGAAAACATAGATTTTTTTAAATTACGTCTCGATTTCATGTTCGGTGTTTGGAATTTCCACATAGTTTTTCTGAACTTACATATAAACTGGATGATAGCTGATACAAAACTCTTATTTTATATGATTTAGAGTTTTTGTAGACTTACCTGAAAGATTTCCACGTCGAGGAAAGCCCAGTCTCCTCGCGTCATGCCGAGCGCGTGCGCAGCGAGCAGGAACTCGCGCACCAGAGAACCGCGCACGCTCAGTATTACAACTGTGTCACAAACAATACAACAATATATGTATGTTTTTCATGTGTTAAAAATTTATTGTATTATTATTCATTTAATTTTAGGTAGGCAAAGTTAATGTCTAATTAATCGCTATAGGGATACATAACGCTATAAGAATATTAGTTACTAGCTGAAACAGCTAGCGCTTTCCTGGTTGAAATTTTGCCCGTACCCTGATAGAATAGAATATAGCGTCTATCAACCAGGAATAGCGTAGCTTCTCAGCATTTTGTTTTTCAAATAGTACCTATTTTCGGTGCGTTGTTTATTTGCAAAGGCAAATAAACAACCAAAGCTTTTCGCTTTATAAAATTATTATGAGGATAGATTTATAAATCGTTCAACACTAGTAAAATACAAAAACTTACACTACATTATAGAACGGAATAATTTAATTGCTCATGCACTCGACTGGAAATAGAAAAGAACGAGCTGAAGAAAATAAAAAGCGTAATAACTGTCAGTTTTCCAATTATCCAGAAACTATGGAAGCCAGTGGTCTGGATTTTCCAATAAAAGAATGTCGGACGCACCGATTCCATCTACTGTTAAACTAACATCCGAGTTCTAGCGAGCAATCGAATGTACGCCTCCAGTTTAGTAGGTATCGATTTTAATAATAATCGAGATTTTTAAAACCTAATTAGCTTTCCCAAACATAGAAGTAATTGTGACCTTTATAATAATGTATTTTTTATTCTAAATAATAGCTATAATCATTTTGTATTAGAAAAGCAAACTAATGACTCACTACGATTAATTATCATAATTAATAACATCTAATATTAGAATAAGCGTCTGTGGATAAGCTTTACCAGAAACTATCCTACTAATGTACCATATTAATGTTATATATTTGGATGAATGACGTAACTACCTAATTATCTAATTTTCTTAATTCGATCAAGTTACCTACGTTCCTATTAGCAATTATAATTGGAAATGACTTTATCACCTCCCTTTTTACTTAACTAAAAATCGGCAGTCTTTTTTTATCTGAATTTTCTATTCATTCTTACAAACATAATAGTTATTCTTTTGTTAATTTATTGCCGAGCAAATGTATGTAATTTATCCAATCCGTCCCACGCTTGGTACTCCATTTTTGGAATTTTCCGCCAGCTATTATTTAAGTAGATACTCTAATTTTAGCATGGTTCTAATTTTAGAAGAATGTATCTACCATCACCCACTATTCTACCCTAGATGAATAATTGGGAGAAAGAAAGAAGGAAAATAAGGACACATGTGTACACATAATTAAGGATAAAATGTGCATGAAGAAGGAAAACATGCGTCACAAACACGCAATATGGCCCACGCTCTGAAAAACGCTGAGACAATATGCAGGCCCTCCCAGCGTCGATTTCATCTAGTGCGGAGTCACAGTTGTGAAATTGTAGGTACGTTTTGGTACGTTACCTCTCGCGTACATGCTGACATCTTTTAGCAAGGCCTCGCAGGATTCTCTCTCGTTGCCGTCCAGTTCCCTCACTGCTTTCAGAACTCCCTTCTTGCGAAGACCCCATTCCAAGCTCTTACCTGAACGAGAAAAACATATTTACTAACAACTGGAGTAAAAATCAACAGACATCACCGAACAGCAGATTTCTATAACATTGTTTAGTGGTTACAGATTGGGCAGAATCATTTAAAGGTTATAGAAATTCATACTAGGTCATTTTTGATCCATTCTTTGCATACAGATATCCCAGCATACCTTCTACAGGACAGAAAATCGAATAGCAAAAAAACAACTTGAGTTTTCCTCAGCGAACCCTTGTATTTACTTCACAAGTTACTGTCGTTTCCCGGTACAAGTTTAGCCTTGTGTATTTTTATTACACCTTATAACTTTGCAGAATGCTCTCTTATATTAGGAGGCTTTTAGAAGCCCGTTTTGGCAATAAAAACTGTGTTTTGGTAATAAAACAAGTTAGCACATTTCTTTATGGCTTAGCTTTAACTCGCGTTTCGTAATATCATACGTTTGATTCCCGGTCTGGTTAAAATAAATATTAACATCGTTTTGCACTGTGATATCATTTTATAACAAATCATTTGCTTATATATATTCCTGTCCCTTACTGGGTTTTGAAATATAATAGACGAAACGTGGGAGTATGTAACTTTGAAATAGACAATGTTGATGTCTACATATTTACAACAAAGCATATTTAAAAATAAGCATAATATAATAGGGTCCGAAATAGAATAATAATCTCGGCCCGGGTAACAAATCACATCAACCCTTTGAGCGTAGCCTCATGTGATACAGTTGTTGACAATATTTACAAAAGGAATCCTAATAAAAATAATAACATACATTACTTACTTACGGTAGATTTGTACAAACTATCTAGTTGAACTAACAATGGATAGATAACTTATAGAAATCCGCAATGGATAGATAATTTATAGAAAAAGAATAAATCTACTATTGTCGACTTTGTGTTAGTATCAATACAAAGTGATTATAGAATCGATTCCTTTTATAAGAGCCCTGAAATATTAACAGGACTTAAGCGAGAAAGCTAACATTAATATCTATATTAAGATGGAGACTTCTATTCCTCGCTAATGAAGGATAAGTTAATTATGTGAAGATATAGCAATATCAATAAGCCCATTTAATTAAAGGTTTCCTTTGATCTACTTAATATCGTCGCTTCGTACATTATACGCACTTTATGATATGTCTGAGGTAGTTTTCGCGATGTTATAAATTTCTATTAGTGGATGGATGTGATCAGCAAATTTTTACTTTCTCAAATGGTAGTCTGTATAGGTAATTTTAGCAAAATATCTAATGTCATGATTAAAGTTTTTAACGTTACGTATTGTGTTTGTTTGACTAATTATAGAAACCATACATGCACACATATACAACCAGCTAATTAAATCGCATCAAAACGAAGATGCAAGTATAAACAAAAAAAAAAATGCCAAGCATAACCGCTAAGAGCATAAAACGTAGAAATGAGTTTTCTTACAATCCATAGAATCCGTAGAATATGTTTTTAAAGCTTATCGAAACATGGAAATTGAGATACTGGTAGAAAAATCTTCATAAATTAAAATACCTGGCAACCTCACATTCTCGAGATGAAGGAATTCGTGTACCGGAATCTTACGTTATTTAATGGTATTTGGAACGTTAAATATGTATAAGGTTGGAGTGAGTATGCGTGTTGCTTAAAGACGGAAATCGTTCAAAAAATGTTCAGACGGCAATCTTTATAAATAGGTAAAGGGTACAACTAGGTAAATAAGCACTCTGCTACTTTTGTTTGGAACTTTCTTAACAACAAAATTTTTACTGTGTCGTGGGTTTTCCGATAAGTACAAACTTTGGAACCTCCAATGAAGTTAGGATATCTGCTACGTAATTTCAACCAGCGATGCTTATCTACTTTCTTATTTCACCTCCTTGGAACAAACGAACAAATTCAATCCTTTCTTTTTTTTTAAACTTAGTTTATGGCCAGTTATGTAACTTCTTATTTCAAAACTTAAAAATAAAACGTAGACTTACCAACAGTTAAAGAAAAGAGGTCGGACTTGTCAAGCAGTAAGGCGACGTGTGCCCAACCAAAGCGTTCGAATACGCTGGTGAACACCCGAGGCAGTCGACACTGGCAGTATGACATCCTAGTCAAAGTCGGATACTTCCCTTTATCGTTGAACAAAGTTTGCGGCTAGAGAAAGAAAAACGAAAAATATATTTCTCCAAAAAACAACAATATTCAGAAAAGACATAACTTACATTTTATTTTTAAGCGAAATAAACTTATCTCATAAAATATTTAAACCGAATCTATTCGAATACACAATTTAATTTCGAAAAGAAAACAACATTAGCTCTGGTAGGTATTTTAATCATCTGAAGCGTCTTTTTATACAAAACAATGTTAAGTATTCGCCCAGGCATTCAGTAAATGTTAAATTATGTCTAATTTATATCCAGCCAGACTAATCTTTATAAACTGTCTACGACACTTTTATTTATTACATGAGAAACGTGAGGTTAGTGATAATAATCTAAAAATCCTTCCTTTTTTGCTACGGATACATAACTGACCTGGGTAATCTTACTAGAACTTGAGATTTACTATGCCGAATTCTTTATTTATATTTTTGTATTCGAGCATGGATGAAAAAGTAAACAATGGAAAGTTTTAATTTTTTTTAAGTAGCAGTTTCAAGGAACTTACATCACAACAGCCTACCTCATTCTTTCACTTCAATAGATTTTCAACCTTATCACAATAGCGGAAGGTTAATGTTCGATTGGAAAAATTGGTGATCTACTGGCGACTGTTTTTTTTTCTAATTTCTGTGTATAAGTATTGATATAATACTAAAACAATTATTATATAGGTACAAGCACTCACCCTGGTCCCTTTGCGTAAATTCCTGAGTCTGTGCATTCGACTGACAACGCTAGCCGGCGCTGCCAACTCCCCTTCTGATGGTGGCTAGAACAAAACATTCACATTTATAACATTAAGTTAATAGTAAGTCATTCTAAGAAAAGCCTTGACATTTCCAAGAAATTGAAGACTTTACGAAAGTTTTTTATTCTTTATCAGTAAAAACTTAAATGAATTCTAGAATAACACGAAGGTTTATTGTAAAGCAAGAAATACAAAAGAGGTCCCCTAGCCCTAAATAAGATACTACATTTAATGAAATTACGTACTAAACAATAATAACTGGTAAACAATGTACGCTCTTATAAATCATTCGAGCTTACTACCCTTCCTACCTTTATGGTAAAATCATCGATGCCAATAAAATTATGAACAATCTCTCCCCAGGATGCTGTTACCTGGATTTCCTACTGGCCTAATGGGCCATTGTACCCGCAATATAGGCCATACGTTAGGAAAAGGGTTATACACTTGAGAGTAATGAATAAAGGCCAGATACAAAAACAGATATCTAGGTACAGCTGCGAATATTAACTTCGCAAAGAAGCATTTTCGCATTTTATTTGTCGTTTAAAGTCGTTCAAGAATTAGCATAAGCATACCTTGACAAAAATCGAAGGTGCTTAGCCGAGAAGAAGGAGCGAGGTTCTTTAATAAAAAAATAATCTTGATCTATCATGGCAAAGTTTACAAGGTGGATAAGAAAATTCGAAAAAACTAAGAATACAAAAATACTGG
This sequence comes from Helicoverpa zea x Helicoverpa armigera, assembly GCA_033682625.1. Taxonomy (NCBI): domain Eukaryota; kingdom Metazoa; phylum Arthropoda; class Insecta; order Lepidoptera; family Noctuidae; genus Helicoverpa; species Helicoverpa zea x Helicoverpa armigera. Next base: position 8,450,870 of record JAWIIS010000011.1, read on the forward strand.
TCCGTGAAACACAACACAAGGTCCCTACGATATCTAGATTTCATTTCAATGGAAAGTTTGTTCGGAAACTACTTCAAACTCGTCGGTATATGATTCGATCTTTTTACACGTGGCATTGTATGACCTTAGTATACTGGCTTCTCTTATTATTTATCCTTCGCAAACAGATGACGCATAACGTATAAATGTATGATGATTGCCTGGAAATGTGTATTTATTTTGTTTTTCTCTTCTTTTTTTTTTATTAAAGTCGTGGTGGCCTAGTGGGCAAAGAACCAACCTCTCGAGTATGAGGGCGCGGGTTCGATTCCAGGTCAGGCAAGTACCAATGCAGCTTTTCTAAGTTTGTATGTACTTTCTAAGTATATCTTAGACACCAATGACTGTGTTTCGGATGGCACGTTAAACTGTAGGTCCCGGCTGTCATTGAACATCCTTGGCAGTCGTTACGGGTAGTCAGAAGCCAGTAAGTCTGACACCAGTCTAACCAAGGGGTATTAGGTTGCCCGGGTAACTGGGTTGAGGAGGTCACATAGGGCAGTCGCTCCTTGTAAAGCACTGGTACTCAGCTACATCCGGTTAGACTGGAAGCCGACCCCAACATAGTTGGGAAAAAGGCTCGGAGGATATATAATCTCTTCTTTTTATTATGTGGTTTCTGTAAGTCTGGTAGAAACATTGGCTGGTTTAACCACAACTAGAGTTGCAACAACAACATTTAGGAGCAGAGCTTTCTTTCGGGGTTCCACTAAAATATTTCAGGAGTGGGGAAGTACGAGCAATCATTTTTCGAATTAAATCTTGCATGTAGGTAATAGAACACACATTTGGTCTCTTACTATATGATTATTAAACTAAAACTAAAATTATTCATACTTGCCCCTTCTACTGGCAATGATGAAAAGTTTAGCAACATAAACAATTACCCAATATAAATTAAATATATGAATTCAAATACAAAGTCTCATTAATAGTGCCTCTTTAATTGTATAAAGTTCTTAGTGAAACAATGACTTGAATAGTATATTAAATTCTCAACAACAATTAACTCATAAAGATTACTCTGCAACTTGTGTTTGCACTACGAAGTTTCGAGTTATTATGACGGCTATGAATACACTCTATTTGTATAATAAAACGTCGACTCTGAAAGCTTACAACAGACCCGTGATAAATTAATTAGTATTGCAGAAAGTTTCACTTTTGTAATTCTCTGGAGATTTCAGTCACGGTTTAATTTTAAAGTTTAATTATTTTCATTGTTTGGAAAGGGTACCTTTGAATATGTCGATGTTTATTCATAAGAATTGTGAGTACGATATACTATAACCACGGCTCGCTTGCAGACTCGAAAAAATAAGCATGTTTTAAATGTTCGCTAAAAATGACCCTTGTAAAACATGAGTATTTTTTTCCAAACCCCTTTTGGCCTTTATTTTCAACACGTAATTATTTAAAATTAAAAGGCCCTTAAATGACGAGTAATTAAAACTCCACCGCTCTCATATGAAAACAAGCTCTCGTTGATGAAGCCGTAATAACTTAAAAATACTTTCCTCATAATCATAATGTAAACAAAGACAACGAGGCCATTCCTTACAAAGAAGACCCGTTTTCCTCAACCGACTTTTCAATGTTATAAAGAAAATAAATCTCTTTCGATCCTTCGCAAACAAAAACAATTTGTTCTTTATATAAAAAGGCGGAACAAACGGCCGTACCTGGGCCGTTAATCAGGCTCACGGCGAGAAGGACCAATAAGGAAAGCTTATTTGCTAAGCAACGTACGACGCAAACGAGGAACGTGATATGCATAGTAAATCTAGTGAAAACGATGGACGAACTGGTTTATTTAGTTGATTCTTTAACGCTAACCATCTGGTGTGACTTCGCATTCGAATTGAAATATGTAGTTAAAATTAGACAAAAGAACTCTGAAGAGAATTCTCAAGTCAGGAATATTTTTAAGATGTTTAGTGCCGGTAGACAAGACGAAAACCAAAGTACATCTCATTTTAGCATGAGTATAATTAATTGCCAAGTCCTACCTAAGAATCAATCCATAACTTCATTCTATTCGATATAATATTAAGACAAGTCTTTCTAATTAAACCTTTAAGCCCCATACGACTAAAACATTTATTGGTACAGACAACGAAAACTTACTTTTGTGTAATTTTGTACGAAAAGTTCTGCAAGTTTTAACGCATCGTAAATAATTCTATCTTGCTCCCTCGAGCAGAAAGTGAAAATTATTTAATTGCCCGTGATATTGCTCTGCACTGATATTACTTGATTGCACGGATAATCTGAGAAAGTAAAGATGTAGATGTCAATGGCACCAAAATCTTTGTAATTAAGTACTTACTTTATATTATTAATTAAAATCATTAAATTTTATTAAAATACTAATTTAATTACAAAATGTCTGCATCCCTAAGTTTTTACGTACCTTTTTTGGTAAACATCAGCTTAATGACATTAAAGGCTCCAGCAGACCGGATGCGTATGCGTAACCACGCGCGTAGTCACGCGCGTAGTTACGGCGTAACCATGAGTTGTAATGTATGGAAATGTATGAGACAGGCCACACCGCTTGCGTAACGTAGACACGCGCGTCGTTACGCATACGCATCCGGTCTGCTCGAGCCTTAAAATACCTTTCAATCACCACGTATCTACTGATTTCGGAGATTATCCGGAATAATCAGACAAACAACATTACATTTATATTGTAAACATATTTTATTTATTTTTTTAGACCATGGAAGAATTATGTTTATTATCTTGTTTTCCTGCATTCATAAAGCTCTCCTGTATTTACACTTCCTGTTATATTTTGACGTCATTTCCCACAATAAAGACAGAACCACACAACTGTCCTTTTCAGATGACCACAAACACATCATCTCAATAATAATAGTTATTAAATAAATCAGCATACACTACTATCACCCAATATAAGTGGCATATATTCGTAATGTGGTTTCTCGGACATCATTAGCAAGGTATTCATATTTTATGACCAGAATTACATGCTTTCGCTTTCATCCGTCCTATCAAAAGGAAAACGTGTGGCTATGTAGATTTGCGGCATTTTAGTGGCCCACATTTGACAGAAATAGTGTGAGTGTATTCTCATTTCACATTCCTTGATGTTATCGAGAAAGTTCTGTCTCTGAGTGACAATGTTATTTGCAAAGCTATTTCTTTCTGAAAAATACCAAAAAAAATCTTTGCTACAGACTATGTAACAACACTTTATTCCGTTTTTTTTTTAAATACAGCAAAAATGTAGGTCTAATTTATCTATCTGAACTCCGCCTATTGTGAAACCCATAAGTATGTTACTTTTATGGTGCTCGATATAAAAAGCAAATGTTTGCTACATTTACTTCATAAAAATTTATCCAATTTCAGCTTTCAGAACATCGTACTTTAATAACAACATACCTACCTACAACATATGTATTCGCTAATACGCCAATAACTGTCTCAGATACTAAATTAAAACCGTTAACTGGTTTAAACAAAGCGTTCTGGTTTTGATTTAGACTTTATGACTTTCATATTTTTCAACTTAAACGGCATTCGAAAAGAGCGCTATAATCCGTTTTATGTTTTTAATTTCGAGTTTTACGACTGACACTTAACCTGTGGCTGGAGAGTTCCTTAATTACATATTTTATATAAAAAGTAATTTCCTTCTATGTCGAAAGTTAACGACTCTGAAACGTTCACAAAAGTGTAAGAAAAATCTTTCAATATTCTATTGACTCTATGGACTACAGTTGCCTAATAATAAAGGTTGAAATAAATAAGTTATTTATCTGTATATTTATCCGACGCGAAAATGGCTGAAAACTAAAAAGACACAAAAAATACTCGTGTTATATAATACTCCTTATTAGTTTTGGTAAACAAAAGTAAATATGTGTTGAGTAAAGCGTCAATCATAGTGATATGGGCTCGGTTGTTTTGCGCTAAAATGATGACAAACGACAACAGCCCAGCTGCGGAGACCCGCTATGTTCAAAATAATTTACTTTAGTTTGGGGTTTTTGTAACACTTTTATAAGCTAGTTTATTATTTTTCCATACAGAATTAACTTTTTTGCGACGCTTTGTATTTTTTCGTCATGTTAATACTATGTATTCATTCATGTGCATTTACCTTTCTTTAAACTCGAACGAGGCGTCATTTCTTTTTAAAATAACATTATCATCAAACAATATTAACACGCTCAAGCAATCGCTCAAGTCTTGATGTAAATGGCACAACTCATAAAGAAACAATATTCTTGTAGAAAAAAAAATAAAACATAAAAGAAAAAGAAAGCGAAAACAAACCACCACGAAACGTCAATCGTAAAGCCATCTCCCGCCAAATCAATTCCCCGACCACAGATAAACAATAGAACAGAACCTTTGAAAATAGAACAGCGGTACTAAATCATGTAGTTCGCCACCTCATTACATTGCAATCCAATCACTTTCCCGCCAATGCCAAGTTCGAGCTCTCCGTTGATTTGTTTGTACCCTTGACCGTAAGCATACGCTTCTAGAACATTGAAAGGGTATCACTATTCAATCTTGTCGATATAAAATAAGGGCATGTCATACCACTCTGATAAAAAGGTATTTTTTATTTGTGTGGGTTACTTTGTTGTTTTCGTGAAAGGACTATGTAGTATTCTTTGCAGGTACTTTTGTGAAAATTTGGTAATTTTCCGATACGAATCAAAGTATAAATGTATAACTCTAGAATTTATTAATTCCTGGTTGGTAATGAACCATTCCCCTTTTCCATCCATTTCCAGGATTTATTCAGTTTAACTGCGTACAATTTTTTTATGAATTGTATATGATATTTTGATGTACCTAATTAAAGTATTGTTGAAAAATAATAAAATCTCTACACTTGCAAAATAAATTAACTCAAAATGATTCAGACGCTAAAGGGGAGAATCGTTACTCGTACAAGTACACGGTTGTTCTTTTGTCAACATTCAATTATAGGAACCTTTTTTACCCGACTGCCAAAAGGGTTATTAAAAGACTGGGTCCTTTTGGACCCCCAGCCCACTCGACTCGGCCAATGAACTGTAATGTCTATTTACAAATTGTTCACGCACGGACAACATACTGAAAAAGGGTGACTTTTCAACAACAGACCGAATTGACAATAAGCAGCAATTACCTGCAACTTAACGTACCTATTTGAAAAAAAGGCTGGTTCTCATAAATTCGTTCTAAAGAAACTTTGATTAATTTAATCCAAATAAAATCATACGTTTTTTTAATAATTCAGTAGCTAGCCAGCATTATTTGAACAAAAGGCGCTCTCATAACAAAAGAAAGATTACACTCCAAATTATAATGGTGTTAAAACAAAAGGAAAAAAGAAAAGGTCAGGAACAATCCGGGATAGAAGGTCAAAGGATTAGCGATCCATCGGACGAAGAGCATTAAATCTCCAGTCTTGGATACCCAAGGTATTTGTAATTGTCCCGTCCATTACCAGTGAATCGCCGGCACGATCCTTTTAACTACTCTAATCACTCAACGAGATAGCCCTGCCCTTAACCTTAGCTTTTCCTCAGAGACAAATCATTAGAAGAATTTAATTACAATAATGATCACTATGAGACTTGATACGCTAGCTCGAGTTTAATCATGGTCGGCACGCGGCCCTGAATTGTCGTAGATTAGTTTGAAATCCTAGATTTAGGAGTACAAGGGATTTTACACGTTATACATGTTACTAGAAAGAACATATTTCAGTGTAACTTTTTAAAGGTCTATCAAGTATTTCTAAGAACAGACACAATGTTCTGATAGGCTATTTTGTCTAAGAATGTATTTAATCTTGTTGTATACAACATACTTACGCAATACGAGGGTTTTTAATAAAAAAATATATTCTGTAGAACTTCGCAATCCTTTACAAGTTTACAAGGTCTTAACATTTTTATATTTGTCGGCGCGTTGATAACATTAAAATTATGAGCGGGTAACCCCGGATAGAGTAGTAAGCATAGACATAATATTAGTAAACAGGACTGCGCATATAAACCCAAAAAACGAGCCGAGTGAAACAGTTAGTACGGAGGCTGTCTGTCCCTTTCTAATAGGGTGACTATGAGATTAAGCTATGTGAGACAAATCCGAATTTGCTAAGATTATTAAACACAGATTGGTATTGAAATTTTAACTTACGCAGTTTGTGACCTTAAAATACGAATATAGGCTTTTAATAATTAGCGGGAATTAGCAGTATAAAAGCAGGGAGATTCGAAGTGAAAAAAGTTTTTTTTTGTATTTTTGCTTCACATATAGACTGCTGAGCCGTTTATGTCGCCTTTCTTCATTTTTTGGGAAGTTATAACAATAGTATAACAGTTTTAAAATCCATCACCCATATTTTGACTCATTACAAGAATTCATGGGCACCCTAGTTGTTTTATTTACGAAAATGTTATTATTAGCTTACCTGTGGAACGATATATTGCAATCACCATAGGATTCACTTTCACAAGTATAAAAGCAACACTTTTTCACCATTTTAATAGTTTAAATTGATTTGATACAATAAATATAAATCACATTTTAAATGCTGATTACGCGCCAAGAATGTTCAGGGTTACCGCTAGAAAATAAAAAAAAAGCAAAATAAAAATTTATGTTGTTTATGTTTTAAGAATTAATACGAATAAATTAATACGATTGTTATTAATTTGTTGACTTACAATTGTTAAAATAAGATAAAAATATAAGTGATTCAATTGTTTTTTTGGGAAGACAAAACTTTTGATCACAACATTTTTTTATCCTGGCAAGGTGTTAGAAAGAGACAAACAGCCTCCGTTCTAACTATCCCTCTCGGCTCGGATTTGCCTCTGTGTACTATGCAACCAATTTAGTACCTTATTGCGTTAGAATAGAGTTCATTTTCGTAAATATATATTTTGAGCGTGCGCAATCTTGTTTAGTAATATTATATCTATGGTAGTAAGTGTCACGACGAGTGATGGCAGCAGTCATTCTGGTGACAGGTGCCAACTGAATTGTGCACATACTAACCTATTGGCTCGAAATCTCATTCCATCTTACTGATTGTGTGTGATTGTGAATAAAATGGTGAGGATACCAAATAATGGAACGGCGGACTACACAAGCGTGCCTTTATTTTTGAATTCCGGTCGTTACAACGCCCGAGATGCAACGTGACAGCCATGACCGCCGCGAGGCTCCCTCTGACGCTCCCACATCAGAAGTGGGATGCAATCCGAATGCCCACATGTGTTAAGGATTGCCCTGCTACGTGTTCAAAAGAGTGAAAACGCTAGTAGCGAAAAAAAAATGATGTCTGATACGATACTGCTATCACAAGGAAGAATTCTGTGTGGAAAACATCTCGTACTGCAACATGATGTTCATGGAGCTGTCTATGTAGAACAAGAAGGTTGTGAACAGATTGGTTTCGGGAGAATTTGCCACGTGAAGATAAACTTCATGTTTTGCAATCCCTATAGTGCCAAATAATTACCCAATAAAAAGAATGGAACGTCAATTATTTACAATGGAGTTTTTAGAAGAAGATTTATTAAGAATTTCAGGGAAGGCACAACTATGGTAACCACGGTTATGGTAATGGTATCGGTTTCAATTTTTACAAGTCAAGCTATTTATCGAAGGTATGCTGGAAAATTAACCGGTTTTTTCTTTTTTTCATATTTCAACAATGGTGGTTATTGTGCAATATGGCGAAAAAATTACGATCGCGAATGGAGCATCTCAGCAGACTGCGGAGCTTGACGTGTCGTCGTGAGTTCAGAGTGTCGGTGCTCGTGCATCTCCGTGGTGTCTGCGAACGTAAAGCCGCTGTACTGCGCGCCATAGCGATGTGCGCATCGTCATGCGCGTTGAGTGGAAACCCGGTGAGACCGATCCATTTTTGCTGTATGTTGAGGTTATTTGTCATACGACATTTATAAACTTGAGAGGCAATTTCAATCGCGTTAAAAATTAAAACCCCAAGTTACAATATTTCAGTTTTTGCGTCATTGATTGATCAAATGTGCATCAGACTATAGATACTGGTAACATTTGGCGCTAAGTTGTAACAATGACGGATACCGGGGTGACTTGAAAAAGACCCGTTGGCCTCGTGATGGCATTGGGATCACCAGGAAGAGACCTGTGTAAAGTCTGCGGTTCTGTTGTTTTTATTGTGTTAAGCTGTACCTATGATGGGTATCGGGGTGACTTGGAAGAGACTCGTTGGCCTGTGTGACGGCATCAGGGTAACCAGGAAGAGACCCGTATACATCGGTGGTACAGTTGGTAACATGTGTCTGATAGCTTGGCTAAGGGAAACCTGTGTGACAGCTACTAGCCTGTTGTGTCATGACTAGCCTGTGTGGCAACGACTAGCCTGTATGGCAATGACTAGCCTGTGTGGCAATGACTAGCCTTTGTGGCAATAACTAGCCTGTGTGGCAATAACTGGCCTGTGTGGCAATGACTAGCCTGTGTGGCAATAACTGGCCTGTGTGGCAATAACTAGCCTGTGTGGCAATAACTGGCCTGTGTGGCAATGACTAGCCTGTGTGGCAATAACTGGCCTGTGTGGCAATGACTAGCCTGTGTGGCAATAACTGGCCTGTGTGGCAATGACTAGCCTGTGTGGCAATAACTAGCCTGTGTGGCAACGACTATCCTGTGTGGCAACGACTAGCCTGTGTGGCAATAAGTAGCCTGTGTGGAAATGACTAGCCTGCGTGGCAATGAGTATCTTGCATGGCAATGATTCGCCTCTGTGGCAATGACTAACCTGTGTGGCAGCAAATGGCCCGTGTGGCATTGACTTACGGAAATGTGTGACTTTAGGGAAACATTTTGTTTCGTTTGGACTTCAAATTGGTAACCACTGTAAGTTGTTGTACAATATGAGCAAAGGAGTTATATGAGGGGTCAGGGTGACCGAACGGAGTAGACTGTAAGGTGAAACGGTACACACGAGGACGTGTGATAATGCAGGACGGCCGTGTCGGCGCGTTGATAACATTAAAATTATGAGCGGGTAACCCCGGATAGAGTAGTAAGTGTCACGACGAGTGATGGCAGCAGTCATTCTGGTGACAGGTGCCAACTGAATTGTGCACATACTAACCTATTGGCTCGAAATCTCATTCCATCTTACTGATTGTGTGTGATTGTGAATAAAATGGTGAGGATACCAAATAATGGAACGGCGGACTACACAAGCGTGCCTTTATTTTTGAATTCCGGTCGTTACAACGCCCGAGATGCAACGTGACAGCCATGACCGCCGCGAGGCTCCCTCTGACGCTCCCACATATTAATAATCATAAAAGCGGCATGCTGCAAGTCTAGAAAGATTGAATGGCTCTATACATCAGAAAGTTATGAAAACATTATAGAAGTTCAGATTACTCTGAGCCTTTTCAAATATACTGGCAATTTATTCAGAATTTATTCTGAAATGCGAAAGTGTTTTAGATTTAATTTAATCCCATATTTACTGGATTTCAAATAATTCGCGCAATAAATTAAAGGTCTTTCTGAAATGATGATTGTTTGTTTAATCAAAAAGATTTGAGGATCACAAAAACGTTTTGATTTAAAATGGTTCAATCAGAGGCTATTAAGATATAACTAAAAGAGCCATTAGAGGAGTATTTTGTTGACATCGCAGGTTAATTAGTTTGTAGCTTAGAATACAGTTTTGAAGCCATTAGTAGTAAGAATAACAGTTTGTGAGGCCAAGAGTGAAGGGTAAGGGTGGGGTCAGAAATAGCGAGATTAAGTTTTCTTAAAGTTGGTGAGCCAGAGTGAGCCTGCAGCCGATGTTCATCGGACTGCGCTCAATTTGATGAGACTCGCGATAACAGAAATGTGACTAGATATCAATTTAGAGATAGTCTCGTATTAACGTCACTTATCAGAGGATTTTAGACTTAGCTTTTAAATTATGATCTTTTTTTATTCCGCTTAAAAATTGTGGTTAAAGTAATAAGTTTGTTTATTTGAAAATAAAAAAGAAACTTGAACAAGTTTGTAATTTATTACATAGCCGCTGTTGGAAAAATATATCTATTTTAATCTTGTATCGTTAGCAACGAACAAAATAAGGAGAAAATAGATATATAACCTTCAATAATAACGGCTAGTTTCAGTAATAAGTATATCAAGCCCAAAAAAATATACCAACTTTTATTACAATAGCACTCGAATCGGAAACGAAATAACCACAGATTTCCAAGTAAATAATAACCACAAGTTTAACTACAAGACAAACAGTTAAACCAACAAGTAATTTAACAAGTTTGCCCCCACTAACATGATGTTAGCACTTCTACTAAACTTAACTTACTTATCTCGCTCTTGGACGTAATAAGTTTACGTTAAGTAAGGTTTACGCAGTCCCGGGATATATTCGCAGGAACATAAAATGTACTTAGAAAGAGGCAGAAAACGTTGTTAGTAATGCTACTGAAATACAATAATGATTTTATGTAATAGGAGCCTTTTCTTACTGATAGGAAATGACGTTACTCAGTTTAGTGTTAAATTTATTATATAGGTATACATATATTGACATAATTTACGTATAAAAACTATCCTAATAAAACAAAAAAAAAAGAAAACTAAAAAGAGTTACTTCAGTGTTGAGTTTCATATTGTAATTACTTGACATTATGTGCAATCACCAGTTGGTAAAGAATCAAAATAATGGGGACTTCTTCTTCGTTATGTGGGGTCGGTCGGCGTAATATGTTTTCCGATTCCATTCCTGCCTGTCAACCGTCATACTAACATCCACCATCCCATCTTATTCATGTCATCTTTCAGGCGATCAATCCATCTTTTTTTTTGTCTACTGCATATATATTTAAACTTCCTTATCGAAAATTCTAATCGTGATTTCAAATTGCACATTTTATTTTACTTAAAAAGCAAACTAATTCACTTTTGCATCACCAAAATAAATATATTAGTGACAATATACCGTCTCCAAAAATAATACGAAAGTCAAACAGATCATTCTACTCCGGATATTACCTCTACATCCCATAGCCCAAATTATGATCGACAGTTGTTTTACTACTGAGTGTGTGCTAACTTTATACGATCACTCAACTTGTCACCTTACGAGGAAAATGCCCCAAAAACCCTATCTTTAAAAAAGTATTTCGTGCGAGGCACTCTTAATGTGGGGGCTAATTTATACCAATATAATAAAGAGGATTTTTGTTTGTTTGTTTGTACCCAAGTAAGGATCCAAAAATACTGAACAGATTTGAAAAATATTTCACTGTTGGAAAGGTAAATTCTTCCCTAGTAACAGAGGCTATATTTTATCACGGTACGGGCTGTAGTGCCCACGTAACGGGTGCAAGACAACGACTAGTTTACTGATTTTCTCTTATTATTTTTAATACTGAACTATAAAATAAAAATAACACCAAAGAGCAACGTTCACTTCAAAAATAAAACTATTCAAGATAAAATTAACAATATCGCCATCAACACAAATAATGACTAATAAACCGCATCTACAAGCCCGCCTACGCGCTACGTGCTACGCGCTACATACTACGTGCGTAGCATATCGCTACGGGAACAACAATTAAGTAACATTTATTTTTATTGAACTAAGTGCCTGTTGTTACTGAATTATTGTTTTGTTACCAATCTGTAATACTAATTAACACGAGTGCTTTTGTGCTAGAAATTACGAGAATAATTGTGCTAGAAATTATAAGAAAATAGACATTTTTTATACATTTTGCTTGAAGCGGCAATTAGTAAAACTATCATCTCATAGGAAAACAAGAGTACGTAGATTGAAAGACTGCTTCTAAAATTAACACACACATAAACTTAGGTACTTTCACTGTAATAAATATAAGTTTTATAAACTGAAAGTTAATTTCCAGTGTAGTTATGAAGGAGTCGCGCTCCCGGGAGAACCTTCGGGCACTTAATTGAAACACTCGCTGTTTGCTTATATTATCAACTTAGTTATATCTATACCGGGGTTCCACTCGCTTCTCTAGGGACTTGAATAAAAAATATATTATGTGAGGTTTCCTAAGACGTTTGTACGGTGATTTAAAGAAAAGAGAAATTGTTTGTTTCAACTCATTTCTAGACGAAAGAGATTGGATGTTCAACTTATCTCCATCTTGAACGAATTTAAAAATAACCGTAAAACAAACCGACATTTTTACTGGCATTCACGTGTTCAGAAGAATTTACTACTTAATTATAAATATTTTGATTCTATGTTAATAACTTAGTAATTAAGTATACTCGAGAGATATGGAGTTTCTTGCTCGTTCTTCATAGGAAGCTAATTTGGAAGAGGTAACTAGATTCAATACTATTTAATTATTTCGACTTTCTTAATTGTTCTTAAGGAATATGTAAAATAAATGATTTGACTTTGAACACAGGAGCAAAAAATATGTATTTTAAAACAAGCTTCTAAAGTTAACGACTTGCATAAGGGTCTGCTATCTCACGAGCCCAACAATCCGTCTAGTTCTGTAGTTGACAAAGAAAGATTAGGTAGTTTATTTATAGCCAGACTTCGCGAATCATGACACCTCGCGAGAATACTTTCAGACGCTAGACTACACGTGTTGAGGCTAATTGGAAATGTAGCTTTCTTGCATGTTAATGTAATTGAGTTTTGAAAAGAGAAATATTAAAATATTAAAGCACACTCTCGTCTCGTATTTTAAATTCAATTTATTTAATTTATGGATGCAGATGGTATATTTATAAACAAATTCCGCTGTGCTTTTTTACTTATTTTAAATTATTACGGACACTATTCACTTTTAGACAGACTGCTAAATACCACAAAAGAATGTGTCCCTACAACTAAGATAAAGTTCTAGTGCAAAAACGAAGCTTACTTCAGAATCATTTAAAATCTTTTTTGGATATAGGGCCTCATGATCACGAACCACCTTGGATACAACATACGAGATCTAAAGTGATTTTTGGTCCCGTATTTTAACTCTGTGGAACTCCTTTTTATCAGTATTCTCCAGCAGGATAAATATAGTCCACTTAAAATGCACAGTACTTAAAATGCACTCAGTTGACAATAACAAACTCCTTACCTGATCTCCCATCCCAGTAATGATAGGCGTGTTCCAGTAGGCCGCGAGCCTCGCCACCGGCTCCAACGCGAAGGCGCAGGCCGGTCCGATGAATGCTATCACATCGTCCTTGAAGTGCATGTCTGCTGCCAACCCTGGGGCTATGGCTCCCGAACATGATGGGTAGCTGGGGGATGAATAGAGGGATTTAAAAAGAAGGTAATATAATGTGTTTGTAATTAAAAGAGGTCCGTTTGTAGTCCAAGCAATGAGATCAAAAAGGGATATTATAAATTGCATATCAAATAAATAATCGCCTATCAATAAATACTCATCATTTATATTATTTTTTACATCAAATAACTTACTTCACTACAAATAAACTAAATGTTTAACAAAACTCAAACTGCAGATAATTCGAAATTATACATCAATATGACATTGCTTTTTTTATTATAATGCAATACAGTTAAATTTAGTCTTGTACAAAAATACTACATACATAGCATTAATACTGACTGCACAGCAAATTTTCCATATTTCATAGCAAAATAACTATCCCAATCGCATATTAACCAGTAAGTACAACAAAACCTATTCATCATATTTGTCTTAATTTTCAAGAAGCCATGCTAGGCAAATTTAATGATTATTAAAACAAAAAAATCCTGTCACATTGCATTATTTCTAAAAACAGAACAAATTAACTGAAAAGGTTCGCGGCTTCGCGCGCTTTTTCGTCACTGGAGTGCAGAGTGGCGCGAGCGAGGAAGATAGAGTTCAATTAAAAAACATTGTATTAAAAATTGAAGCTAGTAACGAAAACGAATCGCTGCAAAACCGACTCCACGTAGTCTTGTTTGCCCTACCCCTAGAGTGCAATTCAAAACCGCGTAGGCGCGGAGGGGCGAGGCGGCCTGCGAGCTGAGGAGCAGGTAGTTTTAACGCTCGCCGACGCGGTTGAGGCTGGCCGGCTCTGCCGGCCAGTAAGCCGAAGCTGCGGTGGTGAGCGTGAAAATCATCTGCGACGATAAGCTCGCATGGGACCGCCGGAGCCACGAAGCGCCGGAGCCGTGACAGAAGCCATGCTTGCTGCATGTTGCATGCTTACTTCCATGTTGCATGCCTGCTTACATGCTGCATGCCTGCTTGCATGCTTCAGGCTTGTTTGCTTCTTACAGGAAAATAAAAATTCCAAAACTATGCCAAAAGATGATTCTGACTATAAACATTCTGAATTATGATAGTTCTGCCTTTTGAAGAGCTCGTGGCTAAGTCAAAGCCGCGCGGATTGATCGATCATAAGGTTAAGCAACGCTTGGCGCGGTCGGTCCGTGGATGGGTGACCATCTTGTCATAAAGAGTTCTTCCGTGTTTCGGATGGCACGATAAACTGTAGGTCCCGGCTGCCATTTAAACATCTTTGGTAGTCGTTACGGGTAGTCAGAAGCCAGAAAGTCTGACAACCAGTCTTACCAAGGGGTATCGGGTTGCCCAGGTAACTGGGTTGAGGAGGTCAGATAGGCAGTCGCTCCTTGTAAAACCCTGGTACTCAGCTGCATCCGGTTAGACTGGAAGCCGACCCCAACATAGTTGGGAAAAGGCTAGGCAGATGATGATAGTTCTGCCTTTTAATGACTACCTATATGAAATGTATGCCAAAAGGAAATACTGACAATGACTGATAATGCACCAGCCCCATTTTTTTTAAGAACTATAGTATGTATGTGCAAGCATATCATCGGACTTGCGATCCGACTCATGTACGTGGCGCCACCTGCAGAAGCTAAAAATGTTGCCTCTTGGGCAAAAAAGGAAGCGTGAACGCTTATAAATAATTCAATAAATTACAATTTTGTATTTAATTTTATATTTTTTTGCTGATCTCATTATGCCGTAATTAATAAATAATAAGATGACTCTGACTAATAAAAAGCTGTTTTATTCAGAAAAACTGCTGTAAATAATATAAAAATAGAAGCTATATTTAAAAAAAAAAGAGTTAACATTTATAATGTGCATTAAGATTATTAGCTGTGCATTGATGAAAAAGCTTTTGCTTTAGGAAAAAACGCTGTACGCTGCGAAAATAAATTGTAGTGTGTTTAGTGATATTTTGAGTTGAATATTTTGCTGTGCAATCAGTAATTTTGATGGGAATTCGGAATCTTATTGCATAGAAAAAGGATATTTTTTGATTTGCGTTTAAATACTACCCGATAAAAAACAGTTAAAAGAATATTCTTTTAACTGTTTTTTATCTTTATTTTTTATTCTGATCTGATGGAAGCATGACGGACCAGATCACATCACCTTTATGTTATTGATAAGCGTGTGAAAGTTTGGGTAGATGTGTATGTTCTTTATTCATTCAAGTCAAAAGTATTTAACGGATTTTGATGAAACTTATAACTAATTCATGGTATTTACCTAAAAATGGTGGTAGATAAAAAGACGGGCAACTTCTAGTATTGTATTAGCTAATGCTTTTTTTTATAAAGAACATAATCATGAATTTTGTAAAACTTTTCGGTAAAGTGATTGCTAACCATCGGCCCCAAATATACACCGACAAATAGGGGAGGATCTTATTTATGTTCTGTGGTCCCGTGATTAATCCTCTAAACCAGGAATTTTCCTGACCTTGGCTTTATCAGTACCAAATAATGAACTCTGCCTTGGTTTTTGAGGTAATGAACAAACAAAAATAAAAGCACTACTGTACTGACGACATAAAGGTTGTCTACAGAAGATTGCTCTCCGCGATAACATCGCTCATAGTGTCAGCCCTTGTAACTGACATGTTTTGTTTGTGTACTTAATAAAGAATACGCTGTCCTGTGACTAGATTATCGATAAACTAGTATTTTCGTACTTCAATAAACTATCAACAAAGTTCAAAGCTCACGTTATCGATAAAATAATAAGCTTTAAATACATAATATTATAAAGTCCCGCAAAAATAACTCAAACATTTTGGCGACTATGTCGATTCCATGAAATTTTCCCGCATCCATCACGAAGATTGACGTGGGGTTATTTACACATATTTTATCATATTATATTTTAGGTTCGCACGTATCAACTTACTTTTATATACCCTACTTAGCATAAGCTGACGACAACGCCTTTGAAAGGATAACGGTTCCATCGGCAATTGAATTAACCCTTACTCTGGCTGCAGAAATATCAAAGATATTCAATCATTTTGAGTAGGTAAAAGTTTTCCATCTTATAATCAAAGAGCGATCCCTTGCTACTCTTCAATATCAATTCCCTTTGGAGTGAAAGTTATTCCATACTCCATAGTGAAAGGTTTATTGAAACATCTGTAGGTAATAGACACTATAAAGAAGTGGTACGGGCAGAATGCCAAGTAGATAGCTTTCCTGAAGACGCAGTTTATGGCCATGTAAACTTTAAACTCACGTCAGAAGGTCTGACGTTCAGACGCGTTTTATATTCATTTCATAGTTTAAAGCGTCATATTAAGTTAGTGTGCGATTAAAGTGCTATTATGTAGTTCTATCTATTTGTAGATGGTGCGACATTTTATCGTCTAGTGGTATCAGTTATAAGTATCAGTTATAAGTTTAAGTAATAGATGGATATCGTATGGTAATTTAAAAATTTTTGGTGCATATTAGTTTTAGTTGAAAAGTATTTAACAAGAATGATTGGTTAGCTAACATATCGATAACTAGCCCCGCAATTCTCGCGGTTTCATTTAAAACAGGTCAAATCAGAAATGAATAGTGTCTTCAGCCCTTCTTCAGTGTTTAGCCAATCTTAGAACATAAATCAGAAAACTTACTTTTAACGATAACATATCAGTACAAGGTCCCTAACCGTCTTTGAAAGAGCATCACACCGTATAAAAAGAATTTAAAATGAGGAAGAATAAAATAAATGATACGCTTCACATACCTTCCTTGCACCTTCTGCAGCTCAATGCCATGATGAGCCAGGAACTTCTCATTGACTTTATCCAGAGCCAGGTCTACAGCTGGTCCGCAGCGCTCCAGGTCAAATGGGGAGTCTAAACGGGAGGCCATTAGGACCCCTACTTTATACACAACTGTAGAAGTCAGCGATCCGGATAAAACCGGCGCGAAGAGGAATACACAAGAAAGGTGTAAGATATGCATTTTTTGATTTTAGATCTGACAAAATTTTGATCAAAGAAAGTTTATGGTAAAAAAAATTTTTGTCATTTTTACCATAAGGATTGAAAGTTCACATACACTACACTAATAAATGAAAATTATATGAATCCATGAAAAACAACATATATCATATTACGATATGAGAATTGATACCTACTTCAATTAATCTTCATTAAATACCCTACTCATAGACACCACACTGTTTCACACCACATCCATTATAATCTCATAAAATTTATAATTTTATCAACAACAAACAAGTAATCCGAAACACTACGAAAGAAAATCTTTTAAACTTACTACGAAAATCAAAACTTCAAAACCTATAATTCAATTTACTCCTATTTACACAATATCAAAATATTTATTATTTACGAAATCATAATTTCGCGGCACCACGCAAGCGGAGATGCGTGCTCTCTGAACCCCGGTTGGCAAGCGACTGGCTGGGATGCTGGCCAGAACCTAAGATAAAGTGTTAAGGGTAAATAGGGGAGCAACAGGTCTGATTTCCCGCGAACTAAAACCTCCTTGGTAATGTGTAATTGATACGACAACATGCGTGTACTTAAATTAGAAGTTGGGGTATTTTTATGAAGATGAGGTGGTATTTCTGACTTTTGCAATAGAAATCTTGTTACCCAACCTCTTTCTCTTTTGGATGAAACATTCTGGGCAGTTAACCAAGCAAACCAACAGAGGTATTGGACCTACTTAATGTATGTTCTTACCTGCTTACTACAAGGGGTAAGTTTAGAGACAAACTTACTTTAAATGCGAGATAATCAAACTATTTTCCCACCCTAATTAGTTCCACTTTCTTTATCGTTATCCATACAAAAAGGTACATAATATGATGTGATCTTCATTAAACGTACGCCTTAGTACAGGGATTTTCCAAAGACTATCACATTTACCTTGACATTGGTCTTACTGAGAAGAATCGTTTATAATCCTTCCCGTCTTGGCGTGACGTAAGACGTAACTATAATTAAGAGAATCTGCATAAATGTTTATTTAGTCGTATAATCTGAAGCTTAAGCAAGTCTCTGTTATGAGCTTCCTAGCTTGTAAGTTATTATCTGACTACGCATTTGTTTACCTAGTACCATCATTTTATTCTTATTTTTTCCTGTAGAGGTATATAAGTACTTCCCTTCCTAAGGAAAGTATCTGAGTGAGACTAGTAGGTAATAATCAAGACAAATCTAACGATACCTCATACATCAAAATCCATCAAGCCGTTTAGGCTACAGGAGGTCACAAAGGAACAGACATACATACATACATACATACTTACATACACTCGAAAAACATTACCCTCCTTCTTTGGCAGTCGGGTAAAAAAATCGAAGTAAATAGAATGAAGAAATAAATAAACCAAAAATTACCACAACGAGAAAAGAGTTTTTGAAAACCATTAAACTTTTTTAAATAACCCCCATTCTAAAATCTTAATTAATCTAAATTAAGCAGCGAAAGGCTGTCTGCGCAGTTGAGAGGAAAAAAAGAAAGGAAAGGAGGCACCAATATTGTATAAAATTAGTCCCGAGACCCTATCGTTATTGGGTCAGTACGGTCGTTAGCGGAATTCGAATTATCTTTTTAATTACACTCCCTTTTTACCCTCCGAGGGTTAATAAAGTGCTAAGATTCCTAAATCATGTTACGTAGATACGAATCTATGTATAAAATAAATATATTTACAGAATTTTTGACATGAAAGAAATTAGCTACGGAACATGATCCAAGTAAAAAAAATATAAAATTTTCAGAACAATCTAGTAAATACACTAGAGAATTTTCTGTTTGGGTTTTCGGCGCGGCATTATCAATGTTTCTAACTACCTTGGTATCATAAAATCAGTTAGTTTGAAAACACGCTATGCAGTTTTAATGTGCATAAATATATAACCGTATTGTCAATATAGTTGTAAAGTTCGATAGATATTTATTTACTCAAAAGAAAAATAATATCTTGGCAGAATAGATACCCCTTGAACTACTATAAATGGCAGACACTCGTAAATAACCACTTCAGATAGAATTTACGGTATTCAGTGAGTTACGAGGGCCAATTATTTATATAGACTAAGTACCCACTTCCGAAATACTACGATTTATTTGAAGATTTCCTACCATAGTGTCCGAGCCTCTTGACAAAGAAATCACAATGGTTTGTGAAGCGTAAAAGATGGCAATACAGCGTCGCTTTATGAGTTTCTGAAGTGATCATAAATGTTGACTTGGCTAAGATTGAATAGGGCTGATAATAGTTCGTAATAGCCCAACTTTTATATAAATTACTTACACAAATAATACGAGAGACGATCCTGAAGTTATTTGTCGTTAAAGGCCAGCGTTTTCTCAAGAAATTAATGTGTTTTTAGCTAGAGCTCTTTAACAATAATATTAGTAAGAACTGTCACATTTTAGGTACAAATAAGTAATGCAAGAACATGTAAAAAAACAACTACTACTAACTACATACATAAAAAAACTCAGTTACCATTAATTGTGATCTGGGTACGGAAATCATCATCATCCTCCGAGCCTTTTTCCCAACTATGTTGGGGTCGGCTTCCAGTCTAACCGGATCTGGGTACGGAAATCACGGACTAAAATATTTTTTGTCCTTGGAAAATAATAAGTTTCCATAACCCTATACTGGAAATGAAATCTGTGCTACGTCAAGAGTCTGCAAGAGCGAGCAGCGTCGTGGTCATAAACTTGTTAATGTTTATGACAACGTCAAGTGAAGGCCGTTAACTCGTTAAGTGTTGGCACTGACCACACGACATGTTGGTGTTTACGTATACGTAAGCCATTAGTGTATGATCTCTGTTTTATAAAACTTCTCGTTTTACCCGTGTCGCGAACTTACCACTCCGCGCACCCGGATAAATGTATTATGTTTACGAAATGCTTCATTTTAATCAGTTCAGAAGTCACCAGCCTCTCAAGTAATCCAGATTAAAGACGTCGGTACCTGCCGATGTTATATGCAATCTTGGACAGAATTGACCGGTAAAGCTGAAGGACAACCTGGACTTTGTAGTCTGAAATCACCAATCCGTATTGAGCAAGCGTGGTGATGAACTCTCTATGTAATGTAGTAAGTAATTAGGCTGTTGATGATAAACAAGGTTTGGCAATCGAGAGGTTGTGAATTCGATCGATCCCCGCCAACTGCAATTATTTTTGAGAACATTATAAAGTTAGAGTATCGATAAATTATCAAATTGTTAAAGGACAATGGGCACAAATATATGGGACCTGGTATACCCCACCAATAGCAATGTCATACATATCATTGGATAGGCCTTTTTATGTAGAACAATATATTCTATGGCAGCTTTGCTGAAATGTTTGTCCGTTCTGAGATATAGATCAAAAAGTGTGTAAAAGTTAAACTAAAGTTAACTTAATAATCTATTGATATCTCAAGTTTTTAGAGGAAAAACTAAGTTGAAATAAGTGTAAGTCTCCTGAGTCCTACCTGCTGTACCCGTTAGGGTCCATAATTGTTACTATTATTTTGCATTTCAACCTTATACTGTACTAACTGGATATTGGGCATAATAACAGACCCCACCAATAACAAAGTCATGCATATCGATGGATAGGTCTTTTTAACTGGAACAATATTTACTGATGATGATGATGATGATGTCCTCCTAGCCGATTATCGGTACAACAGCAGGTAGGACTCAGGAGACTTACACTTATTTCAACTTAGTTTTTCCTCTAAAAACTTGAGATATCAATAGATTATTAAGTTAACTTTAGTTTAACTTTTACACAGTTTTTGATCTATATCTCAGAACGGACAAACATTTCAGCAAAGCTGTCATAGTAAATGTTGTTCTACATAAAAAGGCCTATCCAATGATATGTATGACATCGCTATTGGTGGGGTATACCAATCTGCCCAATGTCCTTTACGTAAGCATTTTATGCATATAATTTTTGTACGGTTTTATGCTCACTGCATTTAAATGGCGGGTTAACAAATTAACGTATGTAGGAAGTCAAAGAAATTTGACCTTATGTACTCTAAAATTAGAGTTAGTTTCCTATCAAAAGAAACTGAACTTACGTCTTTCCTGAAAATTGCTTTAAATATATATTTATCTCTGTCTTGTATACATCTATCCCTTTCATTTCGTGCATGACGTCATTGACATGTCTTTTGTTTCATTTCACATTTGTCTACTCTTTCTTATTATCAATCTTTCTCTTTCATTTCGTGCATGACGTCATTGACGTGTCTTTTGTTTCATTAAACATCTGTTTACTCTTTCTTATTATCAATCTTTCTCTTTCATTTCGTGCGTGACGTCAGTGACGTGTGTTTTGTTTCGATTTTTTGTTTACTCTTTCTTATAAATCAATCTATCTCTTTCACGCGTGACGATATTTAGTGTTTTTTTAGCTCTCTCGCATTTAAAAGTATTTGAAAAATAGCATAATTTCTAATATTATTTAAATGCTCATTAAAGCGCCAAATCAACTTGAAAGAGATATAAAAATCTGTACTGTCGCTGAAATATGTTTGTAAAGTGTGTTTGCTACTTCTCCAGTACCTAAATGAAACCACCAAGTTTCGAAACATGACATTTATTCAACAAAATCTCTACACACTGCTTACAATTCTTGCAATAAATATAAATACAAATCTGAAAGGTACTATTTGGTGTTATAAATTATTACACATAACAAAATAGGTAAATATCTAAATATGTATTTATAAATATATCGACCAAACAAAAATATTACAACAATTTCTTTCAACATATAAAATTTTTGTACATAAAAACACGAAATATTTTTATTTATTTATTGTTCAAATCACCTACTGTAGGGTAATAATATACTCTCTTAATAACCATCTAATCTATGGAATATATTAATTAAACGTTAAAATTTAAATACGTTTTAAGCGTCAATTTCAAGTACATAGTGACTACGCGCTCTCAACAACTATTTAGTAAACGCTAGTAGGTGCGCTCGATGACGAAACTTTACACGAACCAAGTACAAAGTTAGTTAATGCTCACGAAACATAATGCTAGTTGACTTAGTACATTTTGTAATACGAACACAACGCCTTACAGTCCAACTAGCATTACGCTCACACGAAAATGCACTTGAAACTGGCAACACCAGCTCATAATCTCAACAAATGTTGCCAACGCCAATTAGTAAATATCTAAAGAGCTAAAATTCCGCGTCAAGAAATAAATAAACAGCTATATACGAATAAATACATACGACAGATATTATAAATTAGGCCAGTTATACTGTCAACTGATTTCAATCAGTTTACGGAATACGAATTTTCGAACATGGTAACATTCATTACGCTCACACTCAAAGTCTTTGTGTTGCTATTACATACAATGGGCAGTAGAAACATCAAAAATTCGTATTCCGTCAGAGACAATAAAATTATTAGTACTCGTGGCAAAACTACTAGTGAACAACGAGGGTTTGTTCCAAATAACTCTAATACTACAATATTATTTCATAATATTGTGCTGGTTCACTGGCTAAATAGGGCGACTTCCATTCATGGGTATAATTCATTGACGGAAAATTTTCCCAACCACTCACTATCCCCCTGTATTACATTTTTAGTAGAATATGTAAATCTACTGTAACTAACGCGTGCAAAACTATTATTTTTCACATTATTTATAGTTATACGTGTTTGCCATGTTTTGGTATGCTAAAATAAACTTTATTTCTTCAGCAAAAAAGCTCCCATTTGGCCAGCAAACCACCCATTATCAGGTTAAGATGAACATCTATTAACAGCTATACAAAACAATAATGACTAGAGTTAGAACCTATCGACACATTACTAATACGAGAACTCAACACGACCAGTGATGACAAATCAAATTGTACTTTATTCAAACAGCATTAAGGACTAAATTAGATAGTTATATAATCCCTTGTTAGGATAAGTAGGCTTTGTATGCCAAACGGCAAAGCTCGAGCGCTGTGGGACCACGAAACGAGCGATGAATGTGATGGACGTCACTCCAGCAAAATGGTTTATTTTAGAAAAGCATTTATAAATATTAGTGCCTTATCCAGTATACATGGTGTAGGTACCAGGTTTATTATTTATTGTGCCTATGTGGATTGTGATAATAACTGTAAGCCCAATTCTGCTGGGGTGACGTAAGGCCAGCAGAAATGTTTCTCTTATTACATTTTCACGTCGAACGTCGATCAACATGTGTGTGACAAAAAGATTAACAATGGCACAATGATTTTCTTAGCACACAATAATTCAAATCCATTTTTATCACATTCAAAGAATTCTAAAGCTACTTAGATTTTGTTTCAGGCACGTATTCAATTCCTCGCTCGTTTCGTGGCTACGCACTATACGCGCCACTAAACGATAAATACCCTAGTTTGACACCATCGCTGGCACTCTGGCCACAAGTGTCACCCAATACGCAACATTTAACGTTCCCGGACGAAGCATTTGACGATACAAACTATATTAATTAAAACACGAGAAATACACCAAAATCTACGCTGGAACTTCGAGGGGTACAACCGGTACTCAAGTACTACTAATTATGAATTAAATGTAGACACAGCTAACATCCACATCACATTTAGTTATCATTAGGCGTTTAATATTGCTCGTAATTAGGAATCTCTCTTTAACCTTAGTTTAAGCTACGCGCTGTATGGTCAAATATTTCGGCCGCGACACACGAACACGACCGTACACGTAACTACACTAACTTTGTGCGTATCGACCTAACATTACAAACTCACGCCTCGGTACTTCAGTAATACATACACCAATTACACGCTAAGTTATACATAAATATATCTTTATATTTACTTCATTATACTTATTGCTGTATCTGTCACACAGATAAAAGAAGAGCTCGACACATCTCACTTATATTACTTAAATTGTACTCCGAGGTTTAATCAAAATACCAAAACTTTAACTTTTCAATAAAAATGGTGCTTTGGTTGGGATACACGAATATGGCATTTGTATAATACGTTTGGAATTTATTTTTACCTACAAGGTCCCCTATGATTCGTATTTAATAGGCGACTAACGGTTCAGTCTGACAGTCAACTGGAAATTACATTGTAAATTCAACCTTCTTCATTCCTACATTACTAGCTGAAAAACATACAATTAGAGTACAATAGAGTTTCAATAATTGTTTGTTTGCTACACCATAATTAATCAATAAATCTCTTACTTATGGTTCTGACACAATTTTACAATTGTTAAAACTCATCATGCACTAAAAAATCCTTTCCCAGTCGGCTATCAGACTGCACCTACCTACACTACTACAATATAAGCTAAACATTCAAACTTGTCCTAAATAAAATATTCTCTATAACCAATGGCTTGAACAGTAATGTAAAATAACTTCTACATTTACTTATTGCTTTCGCGGGTTCCGTCGATCGGAAGACATATGGTCTAATCTATTAGGTACTGGAGCCCAACTTATATACAAATTCATATATTATCTATATTCTTGTATAAATGAACTTATTTGAAGGCTGGGCTTAAAAGACTTGTGTTTAAAATGGCACGGGTCATCAATAGTTTTAGAGGAATATTAAGTACGTAGAACGATCACATTATTTAAAAAGAAATAGTCATAGATTATAGTAGGTTTGACATAACAATTTTTACTTGAATACAGTTCAGTTCACACTGTTGTGTGTCGAACAAGATTATAGTTTACATCAATAGAAACACATCATTTAGGCCTAAATTCCTTCTTACATTAGCTACGATAAAAAAGGGGATCCTAAACAAATTACTAGTATATCCAATTATCTAATTAGGAATTGTTTAAGAGGTAGGTAGAGGACCAAGGTAGCTTGAAGTAGCATTGTATGGCAGGCTGTGTAAATGCACGAAATAAACTTATATGGCAACTAATATATCTATGGCAATTTGTGAAGGATATATCTAAGCAATCAATAGTTTATAAATACACGAATATTTTCTTGTTTATAGTTAATCAGAGTTTCATAAAGCATTTCATGATTTTTTTAACTCAACTGGGGGCATGGTAGTTCTCCCGCCAAGCTAAACTATGCTTGTGACATAAAAACTCATAGTAGACATTTGAGCATCTCACTTTACAATTATCTTAGGCCTCAAGAAACTAGCAAGATTCAGCAAATATTAACCATACTTGTGCTCTTGAGCAATTCAAACGGGACCATGATGAACATATTTTGGCATATTTTATTGCGCAAGGAAACTTCCACTGGGTTATCAGCCTAAAAAACAAATATATATTTCCATAGACAACGGTAGCAGAGTAATGTATACTTTTGTCATAAATAATAGCATCATTTTGAGGTAGAAGAAGGGACATTTAAAATTCAATTGCTTTCTTAAATGCACTTAAATCTCAGTGAAACATTGCAACTCTTTTTAGTAGATTGGATTACATATCAAAAGTTGTAAAATGTAAGTAGTAATATACATGTAAAAGTTAAGTTAATTACAGAGATAAAACCTTTTAGAAGACAGTGTTGCCAAATAAAAAAATAACTTGAATGTACGTACCTAAACCTTAATAAGTACGTTATTTTCTCTTATAGTTTTATCAATATATCTTCGTCGTCATTATTTTATTGACATACCAAAGCGTACATAACAAAAGTTATGTGCTAAAGTTATGTTTACTTTCCTTCGAATTCTAATATAGCTAGAATGCCAGCTGTATTAAATATATACTCCTTGTATCTTAGATTTTCATTGATGCTAGTGTGAATATCTTACGAAGTGTCATTATGGGGCAGTTAAGGCGAGGTGTGATGCCTTCTTCTCCGCCGGAAGACCAGAGCGAAGATGCTGCGGAGACGCCGCCACCGTCTGCGACCGCCGCTCGTCGATATACCGGTCCCCATTAATGATGCCTGAAATATATGAATTAGATTGAACTTGGCTACTCACACTACCGTGCTCCTTGCAGAACAGCAACAAGAATGTTTTCTGTTGTATGTATCTACAAAATATGAACTTCTAGCTTCCTCGCTACTATGTAACAAACACTGACAGATTTTTTTTTTTCATATCGATCATAAACAAGTGGAGCCTAAGTGGATAAGAAAACTCTTTAGCAAGGAAATAAACATACTCTTCAGCTTTATGATACTAAACTATTAGTTAACATCAAATGCCTGAAGAGCCCATAGAGAAAAGCGTATTCTTTATAAGTTTCCAAATTATCTGCTCTTAATTTAAGTAATACATATCAAAAGTTATGAGTAATACCTGTCTCTGTCGTTCCAGCCGTCGTATCTCCCTGACGAGCGCGTGGAAGGCGTCGTCCACGAAGTGCCGCAGCGCCGCCGACGTCTCGAAGAACGGACACCCCAGCTGCGTCGCCAGGGCTTTGCCTTCATCTGTCGTTACCTGAGCGAGATATGTCATTAGAATTGTGATGTGTAAAACCGCTTTAGTAAATAATAATCGACAAATTGCTACAATTATGGTAGCCTTGCATCGTCTGAGAGGTGACATGAATAAGGGAGCGAAGAAGAAGAATATGGTAAATTCCATTTCCAATTCCAAGTTATGGCTACACCAAAAATACTACAAACAGTATTCTGACAACAAAGAGCACTGGTATTCTGACATCTATTAAACCTAAAATATTCTATAAAATTCCATAAATATTATATTATTTCTCATCCTGTTGCCTACACAGTTTAATAAATTAAACTGTCTAGCTAGGCCTTTCAGTTATTGGAATTTATTTTCCTTTTCTTAGCCTCTACTCTCCCACTGCTGGGTAGACTTCCCTCAAATTTCAATACCCAGTATTCTACCAAAAAAAAGAGACATTTACTATCCTGAATATTATTAAACAATTCTATATGTAATAGGAAATCTATATGATAGGAAAATTCAAAGAAACATACTTGTCTAAACCGTGGTGCGAGATCCAGCTTATTCCCCACAAGCACAAGCGGCAGACGTTCAGAGGGCCTCGCTTGTGCCAACAGGCGCCGGTACTCGGCGGCCGCGCGGAACGACCGCCGGTCCGTCACCGAGTAGCACAGCACGAAGCCCTCGCCGCAACGCATGTATTGTTCCCTCATCGCTGTGAACTCCACCTGGTTGAGGAATATGGAAGGGTACATTAGGGGGATGTCAATGTTATTATCAGATGTTTTATGTTTAAGGGTGGTTTTGAGGGTGTTATCCCTTTTGTAACATTTATGTTAAAAAGTGCTAATCCAATTAGCCTAATATAATAAACGATTTTTGAATTTACAAATGTAATCGGCAGAGAGGAGTAAACAAGCAGAGGCACCAAAATCAGAATTCTATAATGATTTCATCCATGTTTAAATCCATAATTTAATTACCCAATTTGAAAAGTAATGTAATGGTGCTGAGAATGATTTTGATAAGGCTAACAGGATAATAGAATACAACTTTCACACTTCAATAAGTATCTATTTTTAAACGACTTCCCAAAAAGGAGGAGGTTGTCAATTTGTCAGGATTATTTTTTGATCCAAACTCTAAGTTTGTGTCAGTTTTGTGTGGTTATTGTTTCATATTTTGGAAGAATGTGAATCATGGAATCAGGCCAGTGCTAATTTATAAAACTATGATCTTTACGATCAATTCTTCAACTAACCTGTCCTGCCGTGTCCAGTATATCCAACAAAGCAGGCTCTCCATCTATCACCGCTTGCTGCTGGTATGAGTCCTCTGGAAATACAACACAGGCATTAGTTGTGGAAAGGCCTTTAACTAGTCTCTCTTATAGGGGTACTTTTTGATATTCTGATATAGTATCCATAACATAAAATAGATTTATTTGCATTTATTGATGCTTCAAGTTAATTTTCATATATTTTTGTCAATGAGAAACTGTTTACTTCTTTAAGTTTTATTGTTATTTTAGGAGATATTACAATTCCAATAAGACTAATGGATTTAATATTCTAATAGTTGTTTGTTTCCTGTCTAAACACCATAAAGCCTTGAATTTCTTTCAACAAAATTAAGCATTTAATGCATATTAATTTGTACCTATTTGTTTATTGTTGAATAACTAAATATTTATTAATACAGGCAAAATTACTGTTAATTTATTTCTCAATGATTTTGTTTCCAAGGAAAATTCTAAACATAAACACTACCCCAGAAGTTACAATATTTATGTATGATATTTATAAAACAACTGTGACTAGTCATATATTATACATAAATAGCTAAACCAGTACTAAAGAAATAGGTGACAGTACTAAACTCCATCCATATGGTACCAAATGAACATCAACTTAGTGTTTGTTTCCCCACAAATGCACAAGTAGTAGTTAACTTGGAATGTAAACAATAGCGTGAAGTGCTAATTCCGTGAAGTACCTATAGTAGGGTCATGGTAGTCCAAGAAGCTGTGACTGACGAACTGCAGCGTGACGGCGGACTTGCCGACGCCGCCGTCGCCCAGCACCACGATCTTGTAGACGCGGAGGCCGCGCGACGTGCCCGCAGCCTCGCCCGCCATGCCGCCGCATGCCTGCGCCCGAGAGCCGCGCCCGCCACCTTCACACCGCAACCATCGCCATGGCCCGCCGCACACGCCCCCGCCGAACACTAACACCACCGTGCCGAATTTTGTCACACCACAGCACTAGCAATACACTTTCATTTAACAATGAACATTTTAGTTTATATACAAATAATTTATCTTCTATTCTTCAATAAAAAATCGACAGCTGATTGAAAGCGATTGACATTTCGATTTTGTTTTGATGGGTTGGCTAAATTTTCAACATAAAGTACGTTCAGTTTTAGAAGTTTTGTGTCATGCCAAATTCATAAAAAAATGGGTACTTTAAAACTGGTAAAATATTAATTATTCCTATGGTATTTGGAGATCAATATTCATTATTACTTTAACTGCAAAAAAGTTATATACTGTTAAAAAAATAATTTCAGAAGAAAGCATATTCAAAAAATCTGAACGCATCATAGACTGAATGTCATAAGGTTGGTATTCAAATATTTGAATTGCGTTCCAAAACTAAACACTAATGAAAATTATTCGATTTTTTTAAATAAAATATATAAAGCTAATTGTAGCTCCTTATGTGCATCGGCAATATTAAATATACTCCTTGCACTTTTCTAATAATCTGCTATATTAGTTTACACTTATAAAACTACCTTGAAAATATGATAAGATAATGCTGTGATTCTAAATGCACACCAAATCACCATGTCAAAGTCATTGCCAAACAAATGTCAACAAAGCCTTGGGCAGCTTCTTCGTTTTGTTTTCGAAATACATAAATATTTTGAGTTCCTATCATAATAATGGCCCACATACAATTTGTGGATGAGCTTGTGCGTGAATATCTCCTGTATCGAGGATTTACATCAACAGTGAAGGCTTTTGACAACGATTTGAAGGCAGATAAAGACAAAGGTTTTAGAGTTGACAAAATAGTTGAGCAAATCGTTCACTACATTAATGTCTCAGACTTAAATGGATTAAAGGAGTATTGGTCACACCTGGACACCCTCGTGTTCTCAAAATTAGAGGTCCATGTTCAACCTGGTAAGTACAACATCTAGTTTTTAAATGTTATGTATGGAAACTGTATGGATTCCAATGGGAAACATTACATGACTATTTATTTTCACAGCTGTTCGAAAACTGGAATACAGCCTGTACAAGTTATATTTAGTAACGGCAGCGCAGAGCACTGGCGGTGTGCGAAATGAAAGGATTACAGATTTCCTATCGAAAATGTTACCAGAGTTACAAGGACAGAATGAGTGGAGGGACTGGTTCAGTAAGTTATTTTCTTATACCACAGGTACAGAAATTTCTTAAATTGAACCACCAACCCTTCAAGTTTATCTAAATCATTAGTTAATCATAATTTTGTTACTGCATACCTTCGCAATGATTGAAAATAATTGTATTTTGTATTAGTCATAGACTAATTATTTGAGTAATATTTCCCAAATTAGTTTACATTTAATGACAATGTACAAAGAGTACACAAACTGCAAAAGCACCTATTAACAAGTCATACCCAAATAAAAAAAGTTTAACATTGCTCAATTTTTGTTTCTAGTGCTACCATTTATCCAGAAGCCAGAGGAAAGTCCGTCATTCAGCCTATACTTCACTCGCGCCTGGCAGGACAGTGTGCTAGTGTCACTGCACAACTTGCTGGCGACTGTGTTCCAGTGCATGCCGCAGCCCACTCTCACCAGCTACGAGAGTGATGCTGCCATGGTGAAGAGGCTCCAGGATAAACTTGCAGCTGTGTCTAGCAAGGTAATGATTTAAAAAATGGAGTTGATAAAAAAGTTTGAAATAGCAATACTACACTGGAAGTATACATATTTAAATTAATGTAATTTTTACATAACGTGTGACCATAAGTGCCTTAACCAAAACTTGAACACATATGTGTCATGTCATGACAAAAGGTACCTTATGGACTTTGGCGCTTAAGTCATTTGGAGATACAAATTCTACAATCTTGCTTAGACTAAAAAAACATAATGTCGTAAGTGCCAACACCCATAAGGTACCTTTTACCGCGAACTGACACATAGGTACATAAATAGTATCCTGTTTCAGAGCCATAAAAGTATATGTATCAGAATGTCTATTCTCAGTTATTTTTCAAATTCTTAACTTAATTTTTTTCTATTTTCAGACCCAGCCACAAACAGTAGAAAAGACGTCGCCAATTGGTCACCAGTCCCGGCTCTCCCAATATTCAGAGCGGCTGAGCGGCCCCATGCCTCTAGTTGACGACTTCTGCGCGGTCCCGTCCGAGCAGCTTGACAGCGGGGTGCGCGAAGCCAAGGGCCTCCGCGGCTTACTACGACAAATGGGAGGCAGCCCCGTAATGGGCAGGAAGTCTGGACGATCTCATAGCCAAAACTAACTTATAAGTTCCTGTATTATACTGTAAATAAACATTCCTCGTTATTATTTTGTGAAAGTCAGATTCTGTGTTATTTTATTTTATGAACATAATATAATGGTAATCGAGTTTTGGTGTATCTTTTGCCGTTTCCTATAGGTTCCTTTAATATTTCGGTATGATTTGGACAAAGAATCCTTGTTTACCCCTGAATTGAATACTCAACTTTTTGAAAGAAGAAAATGGCAATTATGATTTCTGCTATGACTTCTGAAAACGAAACAAAGCTCCATAATGTCACGTTCAATGCTGACAATTGCTGTTGTCATCTCAAAATTTAACAATAGCCAATTTTAGCCACCTATTGCAGTTTTTTATATTATAAACTATGCACCAAATCCTTTGTTACCAAATATTCTAGAACTGATCAGGATGGCTCACGCCTTCTACACGGACGCGGCCGAAAGGTCGGAGCGCCGAAACCGAAAATGGTACCAGAACAACTTACTAAAAGTATTGCAGGCCGCTAAAGAGAACCAAGTGCGGGAAATCGATGCCTCCATCGTTCTCGCTGAGGAACTCATGCGGGTATGGTTTACGCCTTTATTTTATATAAATACAAGTAGCTATCAGGTTTTACCGCACCCCTGGCTGGAGGCCTTAAATTCTAGGCATCCACAGGGAAAAGTCCGGTAAAGCAGTACACGGCCTCCTTAGATAATGGATGGTATTATTAGACGTATGACTAACAGCTTATTTGAACAGCAATTTGGTGCACTCACTATTCCTTCACTCTCATCTGCGATCTAGTATGCGGGTCTTCACATCTTGATATCAAAAATTTGTTATAGCGCCTGGACGAACCCCTGGAGCCACCGACCGTAGTCCCGCTGCGTCAGATTAAGCCCACAGAAGAGGACGGCATGATGATGCCCGTAGAACAAGAAGTACTGGACATTCTCCATAAGAGCACGGAGAAAGGCGCCGTTTACAGATATTTGAATGAAAGATACAAAAAAGCTCCAGAGGACAAGTTAGTAAAACCTACATTTATATCATTTTAGTCCAGTTTCAACTCGTGTCCATCAAAGTTTGTCTCTTCTATGGAACCAGAACGGACAATACGCAATGCTTCGGCAATTTGCAGCGATACCTGGTTTCAATTCTTCCTATAAGGATTTAGTACACAGATGGTAATTTCCCTTGACATGTGCAGGTACCTCTACCGCGTGGTGACGAGCTGGGACTACGGCTGGCAGCAGAAGGCCGCGCGGCAGCGGGCGCGGGACGTGCACCGCGGCCGCAGCTTCGTGCTGCGCCACACCTTCTACCGCCGCAGCAACGCCGCGCCCGACCCGCCGCACTACGCCTCGCCCAGCGGCGGCCAGACCTCCATCTGCAGCGAGTACTCCTGCAATCTGTACTGAAGCCGCCAACATTCCCACCTACTGGCTCAGTCTACTCCTCCTGCACATGATGAACAGCAACGACCCCAACCTCGGCTACAAGATACTCGTCAAGATCGTGCTGTTCCTGATCAAAACGGAAAAGTTCATCGCAGTCACCACCAAACTCAATCCACCAATAATAAGGGGTCTTATATTCTGTTTAAACTGTGTAAATAACAGACGATATATAGCAAAAAACATATATTTTATAATTTTATTATTTACAATAATTCAACTTTTATTTACATATTAACAACAGCAAGTGTACCCTCTGTCTAAGGCCACATCTAACTGTTTGAAAGGGAATTACTAAAATAAAATATGTGTACAGATTTCTTTCAATTTTGTTTTTACGAAAGATTGTGTGATTCAAGTGTCGGTGCGTTCGATTTCAATAGAAGTCGTTTCGTGATAAAGAAAACGGTTGTCTCTACATTATATTACAAAATAATATGAACATGGAAAGATATCAACAGTTATTGTGACAAACTATGAAGTGAAACAATCTATTGAGACCGACTGCAACAACAAAATGCTACTATAAAATTAATTAACCAGCATATCAACAACATCCGCTCACTCCTAACAAGTTACTAAGGAAATAACTAATAAAATAAAAGTTAATATTAATAATAATAAATATGAGACGTTTTGTTCTTTCTCAGGTTCATATTTTGACACATTATGTACAATTAATTTATATATCAGTCCGTATTATCTGCATAAACAATTAAAATTTCAAAACGTTTGCCCACAATTCAACTGTGTATTGTGCAAAGTAAGACAATGTATTATGCTCTCTCTCCTTTGGCGCGTTGTCTTCGGGTAAAGCGAGCAACAGACGTGCATGTACTTGAGGAAGTGTGGCCCCGTCACCAGCGGCGGGGGAAGCCGGGAAACATTACTGCTACAACTATAATCTTCTACTGGCACTCACAATCACTGAATTTACACAAGAAAGCAACAAAACTATGAAATCTCACCATGGAGTTTACTCAGGCAGCTTGGAAGACAACTGCACTCACAACTAATTGCATTACACCTCAAATTGTACATTGGGCAGTAAATTAAGTGCATGTTGATGTTGATTTGCAGTCAGTCTACAAACGAACTTTAAATTTAACTCTAACAACATTCTTAGAAATTCCGAATCATTTCCATTAAACCAAATCTTAAAAAAATACTTTTCGAAAATAACCCTCCATATTTTGAGTCAATTGAAAATGTCATTAGATACTGGTCACGGTAACTTCCCCCTGGCGTCGCTTCACGTGTGATGACGATAAATGAATGAGATCAGACACAATATATGAGAACCGATATACAACAGTATCGCGACACACCGGTGCACTCACGATACACCCAGACACATACTCGTCTGATATGATATTATTGTCACAACTTACAAACTCAACAATCACTCAAGATGATAACCTATCATGTACAATGCATAACAAACCAATTCTAAACCACACCGAGTCTCGACCGGAGACAAATGAAGGCGAAATCGGTTCAGTAACATATCAACGACATTTGGGATACAATTGAGCACTAACCATTGCCGTACAAGCCTAACAGATGAACCCAAGTGTGAGGATGTATGATGAGGATGATGTTAATTGACGGTTGCGATGAAGCTCGAGTACGCGGCACGGGGTAGCACTAGAGTGTCACAGTCACTGGCACAGCACTGACGCACTAGGAGCGGTCGGGCGGCGGGCCGGCCGGCCAGGGCACAGCACGGGCACTGGGGCACTAGGAGCGGGCGGGCGGCGGGCCTGCCGTCCAGGGCACAGCACGGGCACTGGGGCACTAGGAGCGGTCAGGCGGTGCTATGGCGGGCGGCGGGCCGGCCGTCCAGTGCACGAGCGCGTGCTGCGGCAGCTGCGTCGCCTGGAAGTGGTCCTTCAGCAGCGCCTGCGAGAAGTTGCAGTGCATCTGGTACGCCTCGTTCTCGCGCTCCGAGTCGCCCGCCAACCGGTACAGGTCTGTCGGAAACACCACCATTTAAAATCGAAGATTTGGAGAATTAGGACACACAGATGTAAAAGGAAATGCAAGCTAACTATTCCAGTAGTCACCGGCCAATCAGACAATGAAGAGTGTAAAAAATTCAAAAAGTATTGAACAAAACTACTTCCATCCTTCAAAAAAATCTGCTATTTCATACATTATTGCCCATTTAGACTTAAATTTTGCATGGAACAACTGCTTTTTTTTTCGCTTATTTTGTTAATCGAACATGCTAAACGAGCTACTACTACTATGAGATGTTCGGGAATTAAAACGATAAAAAGTAACAGTGTATATGGTAGCTACCTTTCAGTATAGCTGAAGCCCACAACTGCACGTGCACGTCGGGTATCTTGCTGGCGAGCTGCATGGCGGGCGTCACCATGTTCATGCTCTCGCGCGAGTTGTTGATGGACAGGAAGATGTGTCCCAGCAGCACGAGCGAGCACGACGTCAGCCGGTTCAGGTCTTCCGCGTTCGCCATCTTCAGAGTCTCGCGGAGATACCTCCTGTAGTTATGAAATTTAGTAAGCTATGATCCAGTGAAACATTTAATTCGACTTAGATTTTGACGTGACAACGTCTTATAAATTGGTTTGCCGGGTGACACTTCAAGAAACTGCGTTACGCTCCGCTCACGTTATGCGCTCACAATGAGAGCGAGTGAGAGGCACGCGTCCCTTCCACTCGAGCATGGTGAGCCCGCCTAAGAGCGAGAGAGACAGACATAAAAAGTGAAAGGCACGCGTCCCTTCCACTCGAGCACAGTTAGCCCGCCTAGGAGCGAGAGAGAGAGAGTGAGAGAGATAGGCATACACACCGGTTCATGTCTTGCGATGACGTATGTATGTGTAAAGGTAAAAATAAAATTTTGTTAATATGAAATTCAGTGCGAGATTCTTTGTATAAATTAATGTTTTAAATAAAATTCTTTGTATAAATAAATGTTTTAAATTGTTACTATTATTTTCATCCTTCTTCCTACTATACGAATGAATATTCACATTAAAATTATTTTACCACTCAAAGTCGTTGTCACGTAATACTTTCGCCCGTATACCGACTTTACAGTCAACCAATTTTTTAAAAATCTTTTTTAGTGTAATTTCTTCTTCTTCGAGAATTTATTACAATAGACTCTTAATTTACAACAAAATACCATCCTGAATATAGCATATTTTTTGCACTCTAAGCAAATGCTGCACAGATGTTTGATAGGTCACAGTATCTGATGATAAATAAATAAATAAATAAATCTCACTTGGCCTCGTTGTACCGCGCCTGGAAGAAGGCCTGCAGGCCCAGCACGTAGTAGGACGCCGCCCGCAGCCCGTGCGCGTACGTCGGCAGCGACTCAGGCCGCACCTACGCATAGTTACAGTAATATTATGAATAAACTGAATTCATCTCCTGGTTTCACACGATTCCCGAGAGAAGTAATTCTCGTACATGGATAAAAACTACATTTTACAGAATATAAAACGCTCCACTTATTTAGATTTATTGTTTTTTTTTCACTTTCATTTATTTAATACATTATGAAGATTAACACGAGAGAATACATGATTATTATGGAAGAATACATACTTATGGAAAAACATGACATATATATTTTTAGTCTGTTGTATTTTATGTTCTTACTTTATACATCTTGAGTAACGCAACGTAAAACAATGTTTTAGGTATAAGAATTAACTTACTTGTTCCATAAGTATTGTGAGTTCGCTGTCCCTTCGCCCTCGTAAATATACAATAGCCAGGTTAAGTTTCGCGAACATCCATAAATCTCTTTCTTGTGACATCTGAAAAAGACAGAAGATTTAGAATTTACAACTGTCAACTGAAGCTCATGACCCGATATTGTCTGTCATTTCTGTGATTCTTCGAGCGCAAATGTGCTAACCAAAAGGGTTGCAAATGTGCTAACCAAAAATTGTATATAATTTTTATTTTTTTTTGCTTATCCTAGTTCCAAGAAAATTATCAGATTAGGATGAAAGAGACAAATTATCAATACATGTAAATCGACTCACATTAATGGCAGTGTGGAACTGCGCCTCGGCGGCGTCCATGCAGTTCATGGACATGGCGTACAGCCCCAGCAGGCAGTGCAGCTGCGGCGTGTGCAGGGCTGCCGTCGCCGCTGTACACACAACAATGTCATTGTAACACACGTCAAGATATGTTGTCATGTCAAGTAGATAGCCCAGTGAACGAAGAACCGATGGCCGATGGAACGAAAGGCATCGAATCTCGGGGAAAAAAGGGGACTACCGATGTGGTCGGACGATCCGACGAGAATCGTGGGTGGGTGGGACTGAGGACAGCTCGAACCGGTTCTTTGGAAATCAATGAGATTCTAAATTCAAAAGAAGTTGCCACACAGCGCCGCGTGCTCCACCAGCGCCATGCGCAGCGCCACTAGACAGTATACTCACGCTCAGGCGCCTGTGTGAGCAGATGCGCGGCGCGGGCTATCTCGTGCAGCGCATGCGCCTTGCCGCCCGCCACCAGGCGGCACAGCGCCGCGTGCTCCACCAGCGCCATGCGCAGCGCCACTAGACAGTATACTCACGCTCAGGCGCCTGTGTGAGCAGATGCGCGGCGCGGGCTATCTCGTGCAGCGCATGCGCCTTGCCGCCCGCCACCAGGCGGCACAGCGCCGCGTGCTCCACCAGCGCCATGCGCAGCGCCACTAGACAGTATACTCACGCTCAGGCGCCTGTGTGAGCAGATGCGCGGCGCGGGCTATCTCGTGCAGCGCATGCGCCTTGCCGCCCGCCACCAGGCGGCACAGCGCCGCGTGCTCCACCAGCGCCATGCGCAGCGCCACTAGACAGTATACTCACGCTCAGGCGCCTGTGTGAGCAGATGCGCGGCGCGGGCTATCTCGTGCAGCGCATGCGCCTTGCCGCCCGCCACCAGGCGGCACAGCGCCGCGTGCTCCACCAGCGCCATGCGCAGCGCCACTAGACAGTATACTCACGCTCAGGCGCCTGTGTGAGCAGATGCGCGGCGCGGGCTATCTCGTGCAGCGCATGCGCCTTGCCGCCCGCCACCAGGCGGCACAGCGCCGCGTGCTCCACCAGCGCCATGCGCAGCGCCACTAGACAGTATACTCACGCTCAGGCGCCTGTGTGAGCAGATGCGCGGCGCGGGCTATCTCGTGCAGCGCATGCGCCTTGCCGCCCGCCACCAGGCGGCACAGCGCCGCGTGCTCCACCAGCGCCATGCGCAGCGCCACTAGACAGTATACTCACGCTCAGGCGCCTGTGTGAGCAGATGCGCGGCGCGGGCTATCTCGTGCAGCGCATGCGCCTTGCCGCCCGCCACCAGGCGGCACAGCGCCGCGTGCTCCACCAGCGCCATGCGCAGCGCCACTAGACAGTATACTCACGCTCAGGCGCCTGTGTGAGCAGATGCGCGGCGCGGGCTATCTCGTGCAGCGCATGCGCCTTGCCGCCCGCCACCAGGCGGCACAGCGCCGCGTGCTCCACCAGCGCCATGCGCAGCGCCACTAGACAGTATACTCACGCTCAGGCGCCTGTGTGAGCAGATGCGCGGCGCGGGCTATCTCGTGCAGCGCATGCGCCTTGCCGCCCGCCACCAGGCGGCACAGCGCCGCGTGCTCCACCAGCGCCATGCGCAGCGCCACTAGACAGTATACTCACGCTCAGGCGCCTGTGTGAGCAGATGCGCGGCGCGGGCTATCTCGTGCAGCGCATGCGCCTTGCCGCCCGCCACCAGGCGGCACAGCGCCGCGTGCTCCACCAGCGCCATGCGCAGCGCCACTAGACAGTATACTCACGCTCAGGCGCCTGTGTGAGCAGATGCGCGGCGCGGGCTATCTCGTGCAGCGCATGCGCCTTGCCGCCCGCCACCAGGCGGCACAGCGCCGCGTGCTCCACCAGCGCCATGCGCAGCGCCACTAGACAGTATACTCACGCTCAGGCGCCTGTGTGAGCAGATGCGCGGCGCGGGCTATCTCGTGCAGCGCATGCGCCTTGCCGCCCGCCACCAGGCGGCACAGCGCCGCGTGCTCCACCAGCGCCATGCGCAGCGCCACTAGACAGTATACTCACGCTCAGGCGCCTGTGTGAGCAGATGCGCGGCGCGGGCTATCTCGTGCAGCGCATGCGCCTTGCCGCCCGCCACCAGGCGGCACAGCGCCGCGTGCTCCACCAGCGCCATGCGCAGCGCCACTAGACAGTATACTCACGCTCAGGCGCCTGTGTGAGCAGATGCGCGGCGCGGGCTATCTCGTGCAGCGCATGCGCCTTGCCGCCCGCCACCAGGCGGCACAGCGCCGCGTGCTCCACCAGCGCCATGCGCAGCGCCACTAGACAGTATACTCACGCTCAGGCGCCTGTGTGAGCAGATGCGCGGCGCGGGCTATCTCGTGCAGCGCATGCGCCTTGCCGCCCGCCACCAGGCGGCACAGCGCCGCGTGCTCCACCAGCGCCATGCGCAGCGCCACTAGACAGTATACTCACGCTCAGGCGCCTGTGTGAGCAGATGCGCGGCGCGGGCTATCTCGTGCAGCGCATGCGCCTTGCCGCCCGCCACCAGGCGGCACAGCGCCGCGTGCTCCACCAGCGCCATGCGCAGGCGCCACGCCAAGATGGCGCCCTTCCGGCTCCGCGCCTGCTCTCTCTCCTCCTTCTCGCACTTGTCTTTTTCGTCGCTTGATTTTGCTGTTTGAAAAATTTTCCCGTTAATACAAACACTAGGGAACAGTCTAGGCTTTAAAGCGTAAACAAAGTTTCACTGTGAATTAGGAACAAAATTGAGAGAAAAATAAAACTGTTGCGATTACAAAATAATGACAAACAACAGATCAAATTAATAATTTACTAAATGAAGAACAAAAAAGCATCATTTATGTATCAAAAGCAAAAAAATAAACTCACATGTAAGCTTATCGATCTGCGCGAGCGCCTTCTCAGTGTACTTGTGTGCCTTCTCCATGTAGCCGGCCTGCGCCGAATGCATCACGGTGACGAGATACACCAGCACGTACAACTGCTGCCGCGACAGCCACACG
Organism: Helicoverpa zea x Helicoverpa armigera; assembly: GCA_033682625.1. NCBI lineage: Eukaryota > Metazoa > Arthropoda > Insecta > Lepidoptera > Noctuidae > Helicoverpa > Helicoverpa zea x Helicoverpa armigera. Next base: position 8,490,633 of record JAWIIS010000011.1, read on the forward strand.
AACGACTCGCCTTGCGCCGTGCCGCATACCGCTAAACAATGATATGCTATTCTATAACCTATCTACCCGTTAGAAGAGATTGAAATTGACATCATTTATAAGAATCTTTCAATCAATCTCTAATCGCGAAACAACGGATAGATATTTTACAGAAAACCATCGAAAGCGCCATTTTATGGCTAACTGAACATGTGTGTCTCCATTAAGTTATGCCGAAGGATATTCAAACTTATCCTGTATGAATACAACGTAAATTATTTTATTGCAAATGTGTGGCGGGATGTCCAGCAGGTATAGGTATTGCTATCCAGTATTAAACCGAAACCCCGTGAAGGTTTCAAATTGCCATGTAATGGGATTTTAAGAGTAAGCCTCAGAATAAGACGACGCAGTAGATTGGATTCTGTTAAAACTATGATGAATCTTCTCAAAATCCTACGTTACTATTTATTATACATAAATCTTAAACTAAAAATTAATAGTAGTGTGTCACTTACCGTCATCATCTGGCCACGTCGGCGCCATGATGGTCTGTATGCTCTGCTGCAGCTGCTTGAGGCACGGCTTCACGCTCTTCACCTGACCAGCCATTAAGTAGTGACATACCTGGCGACAAATTGTTCACTTCAAGTACAGAGAAATACTGTTGTTACAGTCTGACCATTTTTTGGTGCATTAGACAGTTGCTGTTAGTTATGTAGTACAATCAAAGGTATTTTCCCTTGTGAACTAACAGCTTTCAACTAAAATCTATCATCTATTCTATACTGATATTATGCAGCTGTAGTTAGTTTGCAAGTTTTCTTCAAGTGGCTAATCTCAGATGGGGTGGATGCAACCCACATGTTTTGGGCACGTCCATCCGATATATAGATATATAAATTCACATTCATTCAAGTACATAAGGAACTACACAGGGGGAGTAAGTAAGGTACAATATAGGAGTATACTACCGCTATAGGGAAGATAGTATGTAAGGGAGTACATAGAGGAATGTTTATTTATGGGGAGGACATTAGGGAGTATATAATAATAATATAATAATAATAAATCATTTATTTCGGATTCATCCTAAAATTACATCCATATTTGTTAGTAAAATTACAAGCTTATAAACTAGTGTTAGTAACTACTAATACCTAAAACATTTAAATCACAATAAATAATGAACTGGCAGGTTCGGTTGGACAGCTAGACGATTGCATGCAACCGTATCCAGCGTGCCAGTATCGGAGAGTCCCACCGATCCACCAGCACGCGCAGAATGCTGTTGGGACTGTCGCGCGTGCGGCGCATGATAGAAGCGCACCGCTTGCGCATAATGGCAGCAAAGCCGTCTGTGCCAGCCGCCGCAAACATCGCGGAGGCGCTGCAGTGGCGCGGCAGCCCCATCAGCACCCGGAACGCGTTATTGTATTGAACGCGCAGATCGCTGTACGTCCGCTGCGTATAGTTAACCCACAGGGTACAGGTGTAAAAGGACTGACAGTATGCTTTAAAAAGCGCAACTTTGACAGTCCCTGTGCACCGTGAAAACCTGCGGGCCAACATGTTACAACGGACGGACAGCGCTCTGCGCTCCCTTTCAATATCCTCACTGTCCTTAAGATCCTCGGTGACCCAGTGGCCCAAATACTTAAATTTTTCAACTTTATTTAGAGCTGTTCCACTTAGAGTGAACTTCGGAACGAATGTGTATCGCTTGTTGTCCGGTCTGAAAATCATTATTTCACTCTTTTTTGCGTTATATTTGAGCCCATGAGCCACCGCATAGGACTCACAAATTTTTAGGAGCTTTCGTAAGGCACCAATCGATGGACTCAGCAGCACCATATCGTCTGCGTAGCTGATGTTATTCACGCATACTCCATCTATATGACACCCTATGCCGGTGCTGCTGAGCTCATCGATCAGCCCATTGACGTACAGGCTGAACAACGTGGGAGAGGTCAGCCCCCCCTGCCTCACCCCGCAATCCAGCCTATATTCCTCCGAAAGAGAGCCTGCCCATCTTACACAATTCTTTTGCTTATTATACCAATACATAAATAATAGCACAAATTCCCTAGGTAAACAAGTTTCGTCCTTTAATTTATCCCATAGAATATCGTACGATACTAGATCGAATGCTTTCGATAAATCTAGGTAGCATGCATAGACTGGGGTCTTTCTACTCGTGTAGTATTGTACAGTCTGCTTGAGGCACAGGATAGCACTCTCGGTGGAAAGCCCAGGAATATAAGGAGGATAAAATAGTACATAGGGCAGTACTTAGGGTTAGTATATGACCAAGGAAGAACATGGGGGTAAGGATTTTTTAAATTTATTTTTGGTATTTACACAACTTCAAAAGTCAATTACATAAATCACAGTAGGCATTCCTTGCAGAGTAAACTTGAAAATAAAGGGAATTTATAAGGGTAGTAATTAAGGGAGATGATAACAAACTGTTAATTGCATCTCCAACAAGAATACATTTATGTATACATACAAGTACCAGTTTAAGGATAAATAAACAATTATTTTTACATTTGTATACCAACAACTAACCTTGCTAAGTAGTATTAATAAGTCTATTGTCTTCCAAGTTATAATGAAGGTTCTATTGATTGCTTAACATAGGTACTTTTTGACAATTTCTTAGAACCCAACTTAGATGTTTCTTATGATGTAATTAACTTTACATTGACTAAGTAAATTGCTCTTGTATGTACATATTTATATTTACATAGTTTGAACTTGCATGATTAGTAGATGTAAGTAGAAGTTAGGGACTTTGTCCTTATTTTAATTTTTCCCAAAAACTCATATTCATAAAAAATATCGCCGCTTTTTTTTTATTTAATTAGAGAGCCACATTATTTAATGAGTGTCATATAGGCTATATATTATTCTGGTATGGGAACCAATTCTCGGGGCAGAGATAAAACCGGGCAACACATCTAATACAAAGACAACATACCTGCAGTACAAGGAAGAACACTTTAAGGTACTCTTTCTGGTGAACACTGCCAGTCCAGGCGTCCACTAGGTGTCCCGCCTGGTTCAAAAGTGGTAACACTTCTGTGATCCTCTTGTCTATTAACAACAGCTGTAACAATTAACAAGATATGTTTACTTGTTATACAAGATTAATTTATAACTTTGATTGTAGATGGCAGCACTTGAAGCTTACAGATGTATTGACTTTTCTGATAAATTATCTCAAAGTCTTGCAAGTAGACATTAAAATGTAGCCATTCTTTTTAAATCAACCATCCCTTGATTATTAGGAAAAGCAATTCCATTTCCTATTTTGATATTATAAAAGTGATTTTTGGGTAGACCCTGTCATTTTAACTATATACAAACCTAAAGCAGCCGTAAAATTAGCACCAATTGGTTACATCAATGATTTTATGGCTGATTATTGTTATATGGTGAAACCCAGGGTGGGTAAGTTGGTAAAAAAAAAGTATCAGGTATATCAGTACACTTACCATAACCCTACTGAGTAAGAAAAGGACGCGTGTGTAAGCCACATTGGATATCTGTGCATAATCCACTCCAACGCCTAGCAAACTGCTCGCCACCTCATACTCTTTCTCAGTTGCGTGGATTTGCTGAAAGTAATGTCACATTTAATTTTCTTCCATTATATAAAAGTTTTAAAACCTGTGCTTTAGATTATTTAATACCTGATATTGTGTTATTTTTTTAGACCTCAATTTTTAAACAAAAAGTTAAAAATCACAAAAAAAATATTAGACAATAAAGAAAAGCAAAATAATTGAGTATTCTGTAAATAATAAGGAAGAATAAAATGATCTTCATTCTTCAAATTGCCAAAAGTGTTCACTAACTTAAAAAATAAAAAAGCTCATGTAGCTCATGTAAGTAAAGAATCATTATTTGATAAGAAAAAAATCATAAACTTTATACATATTATAATTTTTTCTTGTTTATTTACATAGCACAAATAAGGATAAATACCAAAAAAAAATATGAAACATGAATTGCAAAAGTTATTACCAACATAAAACTAACAGGAAATGACATGCACTTAAAATGCAATACAATGATGAAAAAACAAAATAAATAATTTGACAAAAACAAGCCAAGATAACTTAACTCAAACATAACATTAAGAAAGTCGTTTCCAAAAATTCTATTCAGAAGTAAAAGTTCATAAACAAAGAAAAATATCTTGAGATAGAAAATGCTATAAGATAGTAAACAACTTCTGTAGTTGTATAAACCAATCACTTGAGTCAAAACAATTAAATTGATAGCACCAGTGTTATCATTAGTAGTAAACAAGACCAATTAAAGTGATGACTGAATCCTATTTCCTTATAAAATGTTCTATAACAACTACATACACAAGATCACAGTATAATGCAATTATATCTTCATTACTGCAATAAATTTAGTTCAAATATACAGACAGAAGGATTTGTTTATTTATCAAATTCATGTGTTGTCAATAATCATGTAAACACTAATAACACTACATGTAGAGCAAAAGGTTATGTAAATGACATAGAGCATGTACTTACTGCCAGTTGGAATATAAGTCTGCAGTGCCAGTACACACTGTGCTGTGACAACTCAATGGCCTTCCGAAGGATGGGCTTTGAATGTGACGGCTGGCCCTGGGCCTCAAACAGATCTGCCAGCACACTTGCTGCCTCGAACTTAACATCGTCAAACCCATTGATAGTCTGTGACATGCACCACTGAAACCACAACACTGTTTAATCACCATATGACCCACTTCAACTTTGTTTACATACTTTGAGAAAGTAGTATCTTATAGGGCTAAACATGTTCAAATGTTACAGGTACAGCCCGCGGTGCTGATTGATTCTTCTTCAGAACACGTAATACTCCCAAACTGTACGAATAACAACAAAAAAAACTTACACTCTGCTCTAAATGCGTTCTCGCCAAGTCGATGTTTTTGGTGTGTGTCAAAAGAATATTTCCAAGTTGTAAATGTGTCCTAGCTTCGACTCTTTGTGGTGGTTTGAAATTAAATACGGCTTGTAGGCACTGGATGCAACTTTTTATGTCAGGAGGATTCGATGTACGGAAATGTTCTGCTAAACCAAGTAAAGAAATATACCAAGCGTCCTGCGTTGACGCCATTTTGACATTTCTGCTTGGAGGGAACGATGTTGCCAGACTAAAATCTCGCAGTGCAAGATTAGAGTTGCAATGAAAAATTAGGACCAAAAACCGTAAAAACAACAAGAGAGAAAAATCATTTTATACAATAGTAATACTAATGGCATCCTGGCTGATTGTCAGCCATGGTGGCTTTTCTTTCTAAAGAGACCATCCAGCTGCGCAAGACATATTAGAATTAAAAATCACACGCGTGGACACAGGTGAACTCTCTTTTCCCCTATTATCATGGTCCTATGGGACAAACGGCATCGGCAATCCGTCACCCATGGACGAGACTGTATCTACCACTCACTTTCAGACTTCGGAATGCTTTATGAAGGATATTTAAATGCCACAAACCTATTTCGGTTATACATTAGCCCGGTTCAGACAGTACCTCCCAAGGGACGCGGGTAAAACCGCGGAGAAACTCATACCTAGTAGTAAGCAGCTCCCCGCTGTCTGTGCCATGCATGCTTTGAACTTGTTTTAAAATCTCCCAACTATATTATAGACATGGTGGGTTTTAATTTACTTGCTTCGGCCAGCCGTTCCACCTGCATCCCGTAGGAACTCTTAAACGCACTCGGATAAAAATTAGCCTATAGCCTTCCTCAATAAAAGGGATACAGTTCTTAATTATGGTTTTTTAAATTCTGTCCTATAGTTTCCCAGAGTAGCGTGTACGAGTAAGGACAATTAATTCTTCTTATACTGTTTGCCCTATTTATTTATAGAGGTAGGTAGAATACAAGCAAAACAATTTATTCAAACTCGGATGCAAAACAGCAATTTTTGAACGTCAAACATTTACTAAACAACCACCTTTCACCACTACCTGGTTTTTGCTGAAGAAATGGCACAATAATCTCTTCACCAACTCGTGTGCTGAAGGTTAGAGGAACTCTGACTACAGTAGAGGGAGCCTATATTGGTAAGCCATAAGTTGGTTGATTGGTACTTTCTACCCCTACAACTTCAATAGAAGATAGCTTTGTAAAAAAACTCCACCACTTTTGTTTTCCTAGACCTAGGTAACACCTGCTATGCTATTTAAGTTCCTACAAGTAATTTATTTCTAGCCTTACTATTTATAGGAACTGATACTCCAGGTCACAAATAATAAAACACCAATTTAGTTGTACTTAGATGTTAGGTTTATTCATCAATGGTAAGCGCACCAGTGTTGATGTCATTGATGAGGTCATGAGGAGGCCTGCCCTCAACTGTGCAGCCGACGGACTGTGCGGTACCGAGGATCTCCTTGACTGTGCCGGACAGGTAGCGGGCCATTGATCTGGCTCTCATGGTCTTGGCAATAGTGATAACATCCTCAAGGGTGATGTTGCCGTTGTGCTTAACTGAAAATGGAAGAAGGAAATAGTTAATATTCATTCATAAATCATCATCATCCTCCTGCCCTTATCCTAATCTACTGTCATCTCACAAGTTACATTCTTTCTTACGATATCAATTTCACACAATCCATCCATCATTTCGTATATATATTATTTCTACTATTGATTCACAAATACATGAAAAAAATATTTGGGGATATTTCTATTATTATAAAACTTATTTAGGGGGTCAGGGAACTATGAATAGGTAAATAAAATCTGTAATATAGCCTTGATACATACTGTTCTTCTGCTTCTTGCGGTCACGTGGGGGCTCCTTCAGTGCTCTGATGATTAGGGCAGCGGCAGAGGGCACCACAGAGATCTGGGCCTGTCTGTTCTGTACGATCAGCTGCACAGTGATCTTGAGTCCTTTCCAGTCGCTGGTGGCTTTGGCAATGTCGTCACCAACCTTCTTGGGGGACTGTGAGTGGAAATAAGTTAGTAAGACATTTTATAAAGCAGACAAGATATTTTAATAAATCTTTTTGTAGGAGATGATTATTGCACCATGTGAGTCCATCACAGCAACTTGTTTAGTTGTCAGGTATAGTGAGATATCCATGGATTTAAAAGTTATGAATTGTAGCTAGATCCTTATCTGTAATGAACAGACTATTAGTTATTGAAACTTTTTACACTATGCTTAGACTTTAATAGTGTTCAGGACATAATTTAAATAAGTTAAAAACTTACGGCATATCCGTAGAGGAGTCAGAGTACCTAGAAAGCATGGCAGTCACATTGCCTGGTCCGCGACTCCTTATTGGACATTCGGAGTAGCCGCGACAGGGAAATTATCCTGAGTCGCGGGTTCCTTCCATCCGCCACCCGGAAGGACGCGCCTGGTAGGGAGGCACCCCCCAGGATGATCAACTTTACAGCGAGACAACTAGATTTCGAAACTGTCCAACTCCATATGGAGAATCATCAAAACAGTTACATTTAACTGAAATAATCTATCAGAACAAGAAGTAAATCACGCTAGCAGCAAGTACATCGAGTTGTCTCTGTCTTTACCAATTAATGGTATTGTTATCAATAGGTGTTCGGACTGCCATGCCAAGTTTATAGGTTAGGATTCTATAAACATTACTTTTTATGTAGAAATTTACTCACCAGACCAAGAGGACCGATTTTAGGGGCCAAGGAAGAAGTAGCACCAACTTCTCCACCCACGCATCGCAGGTTTACTGAAAAATAACACACACAATGTGAAGAACACTATCACTCAAGAACCGGTCATGTTTCCCACTGGTACAAACTCTTACCGATTTTAATTTCATTTGGATCGAACTTAGGCGGCATTGTGCTGTATTTTTAAAATACAAATTAAAGTATTTTAAACTATTCCAAGGCGATTAACTTGGATTAAAAAGGCGAACTGCTATCGAACGTTCTGCAACGTTGACAGCTCACCGGAAAAAGAAATTGTCAGAAACTGGGACACAAAAGCTTGATTTGACAGGTTTCAACTTTTTTAATCTGCTAAATGGAAAAAGGTCTTTTGAGCAAAGCCAAAGGATTAACTCTGCTATAGAATCATCTTGCTTTAATCAGAATATGATTGATTAACGACCCTTTCGAGCTGGTTATAAGCACATTATGTGATATACTACAACTTTCTACATCAATTCCTTCTACCTGTAAGCGAAAACCCATACAGTTTTTGATTTTTGTATAAATAAATTAAATTCTATTCTACGAAACTAAAATTTTCGTGTGTCTTCATAATTTTATGTATTCGTATGTCATAACAACTGAATCAATAAATGTTAGTACGAAAATAATTCTAATTTCCTATTGATTCGGTAAATGACTAAATCACAAAACGTCGATTTCCACTTAATAAATAGTCGATTTTATAAAAATCAATGTCAAGTTGTTTGGTAACATCACTACAGCTGTCTATGAATGATGTGATTCTGTATGAATTTCTGATTGTGGCTTTTCTCAGTGTAATTTTCTTCGATTAATCATTGTATTTCGTTAAGTGTTTTAGTATAATAACCAACTAATCATGGCTAACGACGATGCTGTGCTTAAGCAGTATCTTTCAAAGTACAAACATCGCGACTACACGGCTCGTGAAGTAGCTAATTTGATTCAAGTGTACAGAAGTTTGACCTATCGTCTGGAAGCCTTTGTGTTCAACAACGGCGCTAGGAAAGACCTGCTGAACCTGGAAGGTACTATTCCCGTTAATTATAAAGGCGCATTTTACAACATCCCTGTATGTATCTGGCTCATGGACACTCATCCACAAAATGCGCCGTTGTGTTTTGTGAAACCCACGTCAGACATGTCTATTAAAGTTTCAAAATATGTAGACAGCAACGGCAAAGTATATCTACCATTTTTACACGAATGGACCGGTAATGGCTCCACTTTGCAGAAGCTTATTCAGTGCATGGTTACTGCCTTTGGAGAGCTGCCTCCGGTTTATTCAAAGCCGCGTAATGACACAAGAGCGCCTTACCCGGTTAATTCCTTCATGCCACAGCCGACCGGATATCCATTCCCGCAGGGAGGTCCACCAGGTTTCCCAGCACCTCCTTATCCAACAACATCTAATCTGCCTTATCCAAGTTATGGGGCGCCATATCCTGGTGCAGTGGGGGGTACCAATGGCTTGTCATACCCTCCTGTCGCTTCAACTACTCCATACCCACCGGCAGCAGGCTATGGACCTGGTACAGCAGATGTTGCTGGCGGAACTATCACAGAGGAACATATTAAAGCATCCCTCTTATCTGCTGTGGAAGACAAACTACGAAGGAGGCTTAAGGAACAATCTCTTCAATCTCAGGCAGAACTGGAAACCCTTCGTCGCACACAGCAGGAGCTCCGTGAAGGGAAGTCTCGTCTAGAAGATATTCTTTCAAGATTACAGAGGGAGAGAGCAGAATTAGATAAAAATGTGACAATATTGCAAGAGAAAGAGAAAGAATTGCATACTGCTATAGACCGCTTGCAGGAACAAGAGGGCATTGATGTGGATGAGGCAGTTGTGACCACTGCTCCACTGTACTCACAGCTGTTGAATGCTTTCGCTGAAGAAGCTACTCTGGAAGATGCTATATACTACATGGGAGAGGCATTACGCAAAGAGGTTATTGACTTGGACACGTTCTTGAAGCAAGTGCGCACCCTGGCCCGCCGACAGTTCACCCTGCGTGCCCTGATGCACAAGTGTCGGCAGAAGGCTCAGCTGGCGTGCTAATAGTGGCGTCGTTTCTGGCAATGTACCCATAAGTTCTTGCCAGAAATGAAATACTCTGTGATTTGTATGTAAACGGTGATGAGTCATGTAAAGTTGCATCATGTTGTGGACTTGTTGAGGGCAATTTAGGTTAATGCCTTCAGAACTATATAACTATACTATCCTGGTTTATAATCTATATCTATTTCCTGTATGTCTTAAATATGTATATGTCTTGACAGCAGAGATGAAACATGCTTATAGTTATTGTACAATTTTATGGTAATTCCTGGCTTACCCTTAGAGAGCAGCATAAAATAGAAAGCAAAAGACTTACAATAGATTGATCTGCAATAACTGAGACTCATAACAAACATGATAAAAACAGGTTATTGTGTTTACATGAAGTCTTTGCTTATATTTTATGTGGCATTTCTATGAAATAAAAATAAGTAAGCATTCAAAAATGTAAATAAACTATTATCCAAATGTCTTTGGTATCCGTTTTATTATCATAGGTCCTTAATGGTGTATCTTATTCCAAATTATGAGATTCATACTCCTGTATGACGTTTGATTCATTTCCGTGTGGAAAACCTCATTTATCACATTGAACGGTTATCACAAAAGTGCATAATGCAGGTTATATTGTTATGCACTGTGTATCTAGGATATTTGCATTTATTATGTAATCATAGACTAGAACATAGATGTAACTTGTCACTTGTTAGACCCTGTATCTTAGACATACTTGTTTACCATCATTATAGCATGTAAACCTTAGTAAAATAGTATCAAAATCAACATTTTCAGCTAACTAATACAGCTGTAGTTTTCCTAAAACTGTCTTGAGACTCAATTTAGAGCTGAGATGTTATCAAGTCAGTTTCAAATCAAAAACTATTTGATGTGTTTATCATTGAGGGGAATCCTTATAGCCCTTTAAATAAATATTATATTGATAACTAGATAAAACATTAAGTGAGGGACGAGGCAGACAGACAGATAGTGAGTCAGATGTTATATATTTATCTCTAACCACGTTTTACTTCAAAGGAAATAGCTTAGAGATAACAATGTATTTTATTTGCGTGACTTTGATAGAAGCTTTTTAACTACAAAAATAAATTACAAGTTTATATGTTGCAACTATTTTATTCTAGTAAAATTTATGTTTTTTTGCTATTTCAATATCATATCGAGACAAAATATTGCGTATCAAAGAATTTAGGAGCAATTCACACTGTAGCCTGCAAGAATATAAATAGTTAACTATCTAAAATTGTATGGTAACAGTAACTCCATAAACACACGATCTTAAATAGTTACACTTAAACAGCAAAAAAGTTAAACAGGCGTTTGTCACATGTTTAAAAAAAAATGAGAATTTCCCTTAATCATGTGACATAATTAGACCAATGGTCTTCAAGAGCCTTCAAATATCTTGGAATAAACTCAGCAGTTGCTCTGGTGTGCTTTGCATCCAAAATGCAGGGTTGTTGTAATTAAGTGGTAGACAATAATACAAACATCATCATAAACCGAAGTGCTATAGGGCGTTGTGATCTGGTTGTAAATCATTGTGCCATGTCGAGGCAAGGAATGCATAGTAACTAATATTTACTATTTTGTAAACTCTTATTACAGAGGCACTACATTTTGTTTATGTATTTATTTATGTAGCCAGATTTCTTTAAGTTCAAGACGGAAAAACTAATGGCTGGCGCTGTTAAATATAAGTCAAGGCTATATTATAGTCATTGTTGCATTGTAATGTTCCCATATTTTCAGTTCACTGACCTATAAAAACCTAGACGAAGTGTAGTGCCCTTTTATACACATAAATAAATAAATATAAAGTAAGTTATTGGCACATTTATTACGCAATGAATAATTAGATTTAACCATATCTTGGTGTTAGCATACGATATTTTTATGTGTTATATATACATATTTTTGCAGGTACAGTCAACAAAAACTGGCTATGCAGGTAGATCTGAGATACTTATTTACAGTACCCTGAAAAAATTGCTCCAAAAAGACAAGGTCAATATTTTAGTATTCCTCTAGAATAGAATCCGACCTTCATATGTTATTCAGGCGACGGTCTTGAATATTTAATAAGACATGATGCTATGCGTCCTCTTTTTATCCATCAATATAATAAATAGGTCAGCGGCCGATATAAATGATCGTTTAAGGCTCACGTTCTTATAGGTTTTTGTCGCCAGTCTTACTAAGAATATCATTATCCTGTATGCTGTGATTTTTGTTGACTGTACAGCTCGTCTTCTATTTAACGGCCAGGATAATTGCGCCGTCGTAGTCATGATGTCATCGAGCGATCAATCTGCACATAATATAGGCACTTTGCCGTTAATAAATAGGTCTACTCTAATAAACAATGATTGACTCTGAAAGAAATTGCACGCTGACTCCTTGACTATTTAAGTAGAGTTTAATCTTAGTTTAAGACTATTTAGGATGCATATACCTTCGCAATGAAATGTTTGCGTGACGCTAGTAATTATCGATTATATTAAAAGTTAAATGTTTTGTTGGCAAGCAATTTCTTTCAATGTCTATAGAATTGTCTCTCGCTTCTATCGAGTTACCCCGCAACGTATGTAGGCTCTGCACTACTAAGACTGTGTAAATAAGATCTTATAAGTAAAAAAATATAACTGAATATTACTCATTGAAAACTCTTATATTAGTAGTGATAAAATCGGTGTTACGGATTGTTTAAATGTAGTGTTATTTCATATATTCTTGTTTATAATTGTCTATTTAGGAATATAAGTCACTGTTTTCAATAATTTGAGAAGCGTTGTAGAAACAATTGTCACGTTGTAGAAGAATAAATGCAATTTATTTAATCGATTTTGTTTAAGGTATGGAGATCGCTTTGTTCCTTCTTTGTACAGCTTATTGTATATTATATTTTATGTACGTAGCTTGAATTGTAACTGGGTTTTTGCATGACGAATATTTTGTTTGATACACTACACTGTTACAATGATTATGCCCCAACACTGTTGTTATTTGAATTCTTCTAAGTTGTGTATTGTGTTGTCATGCGAAAGTCCTGTCAGGTGCCCTTGTTTGTGTATTGATAAAATGTTCATGTTTAGTGTTAAACCACCTTTCTAAAGTGGCAGCCCAGATGATCAATTAAATTTTATCGTATAGATTTCAATCATGAAATCAGGTCGAAGCTTGATATCAGACGACGCCTGATTAGAGATATTCTATGAATCAACCCTCTTACAATAAGAATATCTATAGGTGACTAATCCTACACATAGTGGTGCGATAAAATATTATCGTGTTAACTCTTATTGATTAACTTTTACCAATACACAAACAGGTGCCGGCATTCAAAGAGATAAACTGTTAATCATTTTTGTATCTTGACGAATGTAAATAGTTTAAGTTTGCATTGCATATAATCGGCGCTGACTGATATTTGTCACAATAAATGCGAAAATAGCAAGATGATGTTTTATTGGTAATCTAGAACCTCATTAACACTAAAATCAGGGAACATTATTTTTTTTGTTTGTAGGTAAACTAAAGACTCCAAAACGACTGAACTGATTTTAAATAACATTTTACATGTTCAAGCTGAATGCCGAATGCATCCTGACCGATGGGCCAACATGGTCACCCAGTGGCTACCACAGGATGGTCATCGCAGGCGAGGTAGGCCCCGAAAGAGATGGCGGGATGACCTGGATGCCTACAACCCTGATTTGTGGGAGGTCTCAAAAGATCGAGAGGTGTGGAGGCAAAATGGAGAGGCCTTTGCCCAGCAGTGGGACAGTACGGGCTAAGAAAAAAAAAATCAATGTTCAAGCTACAACATAGGCCATATTATTTGGTCCTAGCATAAGTAGAAGTTACCTCGGGTTGCGGGTAAAACCTTGGGAAACTGGACTAGTCATGCTATGTACGCGCAATGTACTCAAATGTATTTCCCATTGATAAGATAATTTCTATTCGTCACAATTATTTTCTTATCATCGCTCTTGTTTACAATGCGATATTGTTAGCGGCGCCAGTTACTGGAATCGACTAAACCGGCGAATCGAGAAGATAGTGGAATTGCATAAACTCGCTTCGAATAACTCGTTTATACTTATGCAGACACAAGCTAGTAACGAGAATGGACTTGTTCTGTATACCAATTTATTAACGATATGGGTCAGTTAGGTCATGCAATTAAAACAATAAAGTTAGTAGTCTGGCCATTCATTTAATTTACAAAATATAAGCTTAGCGTAACAAATAAATAAAATGCTTCATGTGCGGGAATGAACAACATTATTTTTGCTAGCAATTTTATTTCTTTCCTTTTTTCTTGGCGGCGGCGGCAGCTTCCACGTCGATGGGTGCTGGCTTCACGAATGGAATCAGTTCCTGGTACTGCTCAGGCATCCATTGTTTCAGGGCTTCAGGTACCTGTGGATTATAGGAATGTTGACCTTAGTTCAATAGTAATAAGGATCATATTGCTTGTAAGAGGCTATTATTAAATTAATATGAAACTACAAGATTCCTAGATAAGCAAGTGCCAAAAAAATAATGGAACAGGAAAGAAATACTATAAAGAAGTAAGCAATTTCCTGTTCATGATAATGACAAACTAGAGTTTGGTTAATGTTTTTTTAGCTATTTTTTATCCAATTAAGAGCAGTAAGAGGTTATCCTTATCAGTTCGACTTGTTTGTATGTATATTTTTGGAGTTTATTTTCTTACTCAAAACTCACACGATGTGCAGTTCACTGCTAAAATCAGTCAAAAATTTAAGCTAAGTTATTAGCAGTAGTATTAGTATGTTACCTTGATGCCCTCCTCAGTCTGGTTGACCTCGAGCACGGCGCAGATGACGCGCGTGGTGGCGCACATCGTCGCGTTCAGCATGTGCACGTACTCCGTGGCTGCGTTCATCTTCTTCGTTTGACCGTATCTATGGTATAAATAGAGTTCATAATAAAAAAATACTTTACGACTGAACAAATTTCGTGAAATCTGTATTCTGTGTCTAGTAATATCCTTAAATCACATCACCAAGAAATTATGAGGAACAAATACTATTACTCTATATTGCAAGTAAAAAAGATCTGTACCTGACAAGCAACCTCCTAGCCTGGTACTCCAAGCAGTTGCTGCACGACACCAGTTCACGGAAAGCCCCAGAGCCAGGGAACCAGGCCTCCAAGTCGAGTTTCTTAGCGGCCGCATGGTTGAGCGCCCCTGACACGATGTTGACGACGCGGTAGGGGATGCCCAACAGTTGGTAGAACTCCTCCGCATTGGTGATCATCTCATCCATCATTTGCCAGGATGCGTTGTCGTGGGGGGAGGTTAGGACGAACTGTTCTACCTAAAGAATGAGTAGGAAGGTTAATAATTACATTGTACTAGTCACGGAAGTTAAGAATTTTAAATGGATGTTTGTTACTCAGGCTATATGTTTCAAGCTAAATCAGCTGTACCAATTAAGAGGAATTTAGGAGACAGTACCAAGCAGATGGAAGTGGGCTACTCTTTATCCAGATGTGGGAAGTAAGTAATTCTTTAATATTTTTCTTTAAGTCGGTAAAATCTGTATACATTTTAGCATGGATAAATAAAACTGAGGGGAACATCCAATGGAGTAGTGTTGATATATATTGTATACCTCACCTTCTCAAATTGATGAACCCTGAAGATACCGCGAGTATCACGTCCGTGGGAGCCTACTTCTTGACGGAAACACGTTGAGAGACCTGCATACCTGTAAACAGTAATTATCATAAGTTAATTGTCAGTCCTAAATTATTTATTCAATATTAGTTATCATAATATCATAATAAATCCTGAGCCTGCTCACCTTATGGGTAACGAAGCCTCAGGCAGCCACTCGTCCCTATGGTACGCAGCTATCGGCTGCTCAGACGTCGCGATGAGATATTTCTCCTCGATGGCCACATCGCCCTTGTTCTCAGATCCCTTGCCGACCACCTTGTACAGTTCCTCATCGAATTGGGCTAGTTGAGCTACTTCTTGCATCACCTGTAATAGGAAAAGTTGTACTTGGGATGAACAAGACATATACTACAATATCTTGCAATCTTCTTTCAATAATCATAAAAATGTTACACAAGACCCACTTTTATGACTAAAGATGAAAGGGTATTTCACAAAAGTAGTTCTTTAGCCTGATTTTCGTGTTTAATTACTTTGCACTATTCTATCAACATATTAACCTATTTAGATTTAAGTCGGTAAGTTAATTTGAGAATTAAGTCGGATCAAGGGATAAAAGGATAAGGATCCTATGAACATGTATCCATATGCCATAAAAATGTGTCATGGAAACTAATAAAGTTACTGATCTTTCTTTTCATCTGATAATATTTTAGCCTTACCTCTTTCCTCATGAAGAACGGAGTATACAGTGGCGTATAACCCTTCTTCAGCAGTATCCTGAGAGACAGCTGTATGAGCGCCTGCTCCAAGAACACCGCTGCGCCCTTGAGGTAGTACCCGCGCCCGCCAGCCACGGCTGAGCCTCGGTCGCCGTCCATACCTAGTTGTTATAAAATGGTTAATTTGGATCAAATCTTTGTTACAAAAGCCTACTCACTTTATAGTGTATACTTTGGAAATCAAGAACTATTTGTTGCTAAGTATAGCAGTGGCGAAGGGTGGTTTAATGAAATAGGGAAGCCGCAGCAAAAAAAAAAACTGGGGGGGTAAGTACTCAGGGATGGGGGGGGGGAGAGGTAATGGAGGTAATTTCTCAGTCCACCTTTTAGCACTGACTGAGAGACTGATAGTTTGAACATGTTTTCTCGAGGAATTCGGCACATTATTAATATCTATAAAACTTTATTAGGTTTAGTTAGGTATATTAACTACTAGAATCTGAGAAAACTTGGCACTAGAAACAATACATTTTAAGTATTTAATTTACAACGGCCTGTTAGCCATTGATATTTATCGAAGGTAGGTATTTATCCGTCAGGACGTTAGTAATTTTAATATCTAATAGACGTAATATTGGTAGGTAATTCACCCGAGCGGCGTGCCCGAGTTTTATAACACGTTTTTATTCTCAAAACTTAACCTTGAAAAATAAGTTCCTTCCTAAAGTAAATAATCTGTCGGAAAACAGTCTAATGCGATAAATGCTATCCTAGTTAAGTTTTAAAAGTAGGTACACTAAAAAGAAACCTGATGCCAACTGTTTAGTCTACGTATCAAATCAAAATAACTCAATTCAACGTAGGTATTAGGTATCTCTATCTAATTACACTAGGTACACACACTGTAGTATTGTACTTTCTGTACTGAGTACCAGGTCGGTCACATCACACAGTGCGATCGCGGGGATTAGTAGGGAGTAATGATACTGCCAAGTGCCAACTACTTAAACAAAATTATATAGGTAGGTACTTGGTGAATTAAAAAAAAATCCCAACTAGGGTCATTAAATCGCGGAGAATCTTAACACCGCGATTCAGGATTTGCATAAAAATGCACAACGCCATCTATGTTGACATAATGTAACTAAAACACTTAAACTAACATAAAATATTGTACACACACGAACTATGTTATTTCCAAATGATACACACACTAATAAATTCAATTAAGTAATACAAAGAACAAATTGTTATAGTAAGTTCAACTCAGTTGTGCGCGCGGCCTTATGTGTGGGTAACCCTTGTACATATACAGTAACTTTGTGTGCGTGACAAGAGGTACAGTCGGGTACAATACAGTTATTTAGGGGTTGTATACGGGGGTTTAAAGAAAAACAGTTATTACGTAATTTAATGTTTATTTATTTATAATGATTATGAATCGCTATTTGAAAAATCAAATGATGAATTTTCGGATTCGCTACTCTCCAAGGAGAATTATAAATTCTGACTCCAATGTCAAAATGTCTATAGTATTCTTCTTTTTTCTTTTCTACATGTCGACAAGTATTACGCCACATCCCTTCATCAATTTGACTTAAACGTTCATTTATGAGTTTCATTATTTTGTTATTTTGGTCGACATTATGCGAAGCAATATAACTTTTTAAAATTCCCCACACATTTTGTTTACATTATTATACTAGATTATACCTCTTTTTACATTCTTAGTCCACACTTTTATTTATTGTCCACGTACCCCGAGCTAGAAAATATGTACTTAAGGAGTATTCAATTCTTAGATACTGTCAATGTCAATTTGAAAAGACGTATGAAAAAATAATGAAAAACTATATTTAATAATAAAAAGCTTTGAATGTCGTTTTATTTTTTGAAACGCTTTATCTGACTCCTTAATAATTTCTCCGCGAATAACTAGTATTTTCGTAAACGACTGTACCCATAAGAAAAAGTGATAAGAACACGTCATGCTCGGATGACGTCACTGTCACACGAATGAAAGTTGTATATTTACAAGCCGACGCACACATAGGGCCGCGCGCAAATCTGAGTTGAACTATAATGGTATTATCTAAAACAAAATAAGAACAATGAGAGTGAATTTGTCTGATTTGTTTGTTTACATATTTGAGCGCTCTAAGCGCTGTCACTCGCGCGTAGACAGATATAGCTACTCTACTCTTGACGCGTTCTTTCTCGTTCACTCGCGAGTTTTGATTGGCTGGAACCCGCTCCGTGAGCCGGCTTACCGCTCGCCCTTATGCCGCGAACATCGCGCGGCGCGACGTGGATGACGTCACGCAAGCGTAGTTTTGTATGGAGGAGGAAGCCGCGGCTTGTTTAGTAGGAGCAAAATGTTTCAAGTAATTTATAGACAATTTTTTTTACAGTGGTAGGCGTTTTGTTATACCTACATATTTAAATTGTGTGGTTTAAATGATTATATTAATTATACCTATACCTATATTATAACTTATACCTATGCTTCTTTCTTGAAATTCGAAAGGGAAGCCGATGGGAATCGGCTTAAAAGGACGCCTCGCCACTGAAGTATAGTGTATTTTAAGTAGGGGTAATGTTCCAAATATATGGCTGTTGAGTGTTGAATGCTGCACATAAAATAGCCTTGGCCAAGTAACAATTATTGTAATTATTGATGTTCATTTAAATATATGTGTGTGTAATTATGATAATATGTAATGATCTTATACTATTATTCTTCAAACTAAACTAGCTTTCCCACAGCTTAATCCACACTCTCACCATATTTAAAAGAATAGGAAAATAAGGTATACAATAAGACTATGCCTGTTACATACACATGTTATTGTTACTCTATAGCCACAATGATAACAGAGCTATAAACGTAACGTATGTGTTGTGAATATTGACACAGGTGTTATTGAACAATTTATAGCAAGTCTTTCAATTGACAAATCTATACCAATGTAACAAAGTTGTTTCAATGTTAGGAACTACTACTTCACTCCACTGGTCTTTTTAAAGTAATCAATCAGTGTTAGAAAGCTCATTTCCTCCAAGAGTGTGAGGTAACTCCCATAGAGGCAAATAGAACATTGACTTAAAAAAATTATACAGACTTTGGACTAAATTGAACTTCTCTAATCTGTTTCTTCACTCACCATCAATCATACAAATAAGATCCACATGAGAGTACTTGGTCCTAAAAGTGCAGTCTCCATGAGTTCTTTCCACTTTGTTGTGGTCCTCATCATCGTCCACAGGGACAGACTCGTGCAGGTGGTTGCCTACTTCACGGAGTGCTGCGGAACGAGCTTTCTCTGCCGCTATGAGACCCTGTTCATTCTTTGCTATGGCTTCATCTATTAATACTCTGACCTGAAATATTGAAGGAAACGATTCAGAATAATTTTTATTTGAGGAATGAAAGTCAATTAACTGAGGATTTACAATAGACTTTATAATCACACTCACCAGCTCTGTGTGTGACACAATATCTATTAAATATTATTGTGTATATTATTAGTTATAAAACCAGTTTTATTACTTTATTTCATTGCAACAGTTTACAAGTACATTTTAGTCTTTAAGAAGTTTAACAAATAGAATTACAGAGAGAGAAAAATTGTTAATAAATAGAGAGGATATCAAAATAACTTAATCTTATTATGACAAAAGTTTATATCATTCTTAGAATTTATAGATAAAATTACATTGTAACATTTCAATAACTTAGTTGATGCAGTAAAAAGCTAAGTATTGGTACTCATACTGCAGCAAGGTGATGCAATATGCCATAGTATCTGAGTCACCAAAATTAATAATAAACTTATGACCTGGTAATGAGATTAAGTGTAAATTTGTAAATTAAACTACACATATTTGGTGGTTTTTCAAAAAGTTGCATAGTACAGGAGCAGATTAAATACGATTTCTTATAGGATTACAATTTCTTTTGTGCTTTTAATGGTACCTTATGGTGTATGTGTGTAGAAACCATAAAAAAAATCAGCAAGGTGTCCAAAGTAAAGAGTTGTTTTTTAAGGGATGTTTTAATATTTAGTAGTCGTACCTTTTTAATTTGGTTAACAGTTAAAGGCTTCAAGTCATCTCCAGTCAGGTCAACTAGCTTCTCTGCTATTTCTGCTGGTACCGGCTGGTCTTCTGGGCCAACTGGCTCCTTGCTCTTCATCTTAAGACCAATCTCCTTGCTGCACACATTCTTTAGCTTGTTGTAGTTGTCAGCTTCGTGGCGTAATCTTCTCCAGAGAGTGTCCTGTTCGACCACGGTGTCAACAAGGGCCACATCTTTGAACCTTTTTTTTTGGTTTTCACGGATTTTGTCGGGGTTACCGTCTTTGTCGGCACGGAACAAGTCTAAGTCGAGCACCATGATGTGGCACTGGTACTAACTGAGGAAGCTAGTTTTATTGTAAAAAAAGTATGAAAAGAGAGTGGACGTAGCACTGCATGCGGCAAGTGAAGGGTGTTGTTCAAAAACCAAGTTTTCATATAACCTTAACAAAATTGTTACAAATGATTATTATCACAATGATTTATTAAAGGCGCAAGTTTATTTTTATGAGGAAGATAAGGTAACTAGAATTGTATGTCATACAATTTTGACTATTATTAAAACAAGTTTTGTTTTTACACCGTTAATTAAATTCAATTTGTTTAAAACAAAAATGTGAAAGTTTAGGTTTATGAACGCATTTCGATTGACATTTTAAAAGCCTTTGACGTTATTAAAAATGCGTTCTAAAATAAAGAAAATGTAAAATGAATTTATTGATACGTTTTACTATGTTATACGTTATACATGAACCTTGGAACATATTCGTTATGTAATATTTTGCTTGATAGTTCTAGCCAGTCGTTATCTGACATAAAATACACTAAATATATTTATATCAATAACTTAAGAGGAAAATGTTTTTTGTTTTGTTTAGAAAATCTGACGTCAACTATATCAACTCATTGTTTGGTTTTTGTACGTGGCCACACTGTTTCTGAAATTGTCAATTTGTTGAACGATTGGTCGGTCCTTTCTCGAGCTCTTGTTCCCATTTTTTACGTTTATTTGTATAATATGTGGCTCTTATCGGATACCAGCTGAGAGTATTGAAGATTGTTTAACACTAGACATTTTGTGAGTATTTTCATGGTGGCTCAGTTGTTGCGTGTCCAATAAATAAGTGTCGCACCAATCCTTGTTTACACGTATTCGATATCAATGGTTTCCCGATCTATTTACAAAGGGGTGGATTGTCCTCATTAAATTATGTTTAGGTTTTGCCAGTGAAGTGTTTGTGCGAAATATTACGGTTTTTGGTGTGAATGTCAATCAGAGACGGTACCAGTGGTGGCAGTACAGATTATTTGATAAACGGGTTTGTTTTTGTAACCCACTTGTTCGTAATTTGTACAATGTATTGCCGGTTGTGATCTAATCACTAGAGAAAAATGAAATACAAAAGTTAGATTGCTGAAAATACTTAATAAAAATAATGTTACACTTACCATATTGCTTTATATTATTTTGTACCTAATAATTTGTTTGTGTAAGAATTGTTATACCTACTGCTGGTACGAATCATAGATAAGGACACTGCCCCCAGGCCTGTGCCAGATATATTAATTAAAAAAAATAAACAATTTCGTAAACAGAATCTAATGAGAGTTCTGCCTATTTATTTTTTTCAAATCTTTTCTCCTGTTTTAAGTTAGTGAATTTTATTTTATTAAAAATATTTTAAAAAAAAATATGTATTATCTCACAACTTACTTAAAATCACTTATTTTTACTTTGTGGTTTTTTTACTAGTAAGCTAGGAAATAGTAAGGGGTTGATAAACAAATTGATCACCTACATTAATGTTATCTTAACTTGTTATGAATTAAGTATGAATAAGATTTATAATTTGAGGTAAACAAGTCAGCAATTAGTAATGATGATTCATTCTAGTGATTGTGAAAGTAATTAATTACATCACAGAGGTACAGGAAGTGGCTTATTAAATATTTTGTTAAAATTATTTTTGTTAAATAAATAACTTAATTGGTTAAAAACTATCTTACGAAATAATATTATGTAAATCAAAATGCATCTCTTGAAATACAATCTTTTAAGATGTGTAGTAAAAATTTATTACTTTGTGCAATTAGATTTTTTATTTACTTTAAGTATATTATATTAGATTTTGAGGCATACAATATGCTATTTAAATGTGACTGACATTCCTGCTAATAGACTACCCCATTTCTTGAGTATATATAGCAGGATTGATGTTCACTTGTTTTTAATGCACCCACAGGCGATGTTAAGATGATGCCATTAAAAGACAACCAGGATGTGGCATCATTCCTTGTCACCAAGCACTCGTGGAAGGGCAAGTACAAGCGGGTGTTCTCCATCGGCACCCATGGAATCACCACATACAACCCAGACCGTTTGGAGGTGACCAACAAATGGCTCTATGCTGATGTAGTCACCATTGCATCTGCAAAACACTCAAACTCGGCTGCCAATCATGACTTCACACTGGTCATGAAAAAGGATAAGAAAGTAGATTCTATGAAGTTTTCGTCAGAGCATAAATGCTTGATTCTGACTGAGGCTTTTAAGTACAGGCATGCGTTTGCTGAGAAACCTAAAGATATTTATGTGAGTATTTTTTTAAATTTTTAATGTATAGTTAGATATTGGAAATACATAGCAAATTGTCTTCACACACAATAAATTTCATTGTAGAACACACTATAAAATATTTTACTGCAACTAGACATAAAATAGAATGCCCTTTCCAGAGATACCAAGCTTACAAACACCATTGGAGCGGGACTCGCCTCCCCATCGTTCTGGAAGTCGGCCCATGTGCATTGGAACAGCTGGACCCTTCAACACATACCCTACTAGCCAGCTACCCATACTGTGATGTTCAAGGAATACTCCCAGTCCGAGATGTTCCTGGAGGGTTCGTCCTCGCAGTCGGCGGGTACTCCAGACTCCACTTGTTCTCCAATGCTATGGACCATCAGATTATAATCAATAAGATGCTGGAGATGGCCAGCTTAACTCTTAGTATTAGCATCAAGGTGTTATCGACCATGATAACACTGGATGACTATCATGACCAGAGATTTGGGAAGTATAGGTGAGTGTTATACTGTATTTTTTTCTTCAATTTCCCTTCCTGTCTATGTAATCATTGAGTTGCTTTTCATAACTTATTCACATGAAATTCAGTCAAATGCACCACGCCCCCTAACAATAAACAGTCCTAAAGCGAAAATGAACCCAAAGTCTCACAGATAGGGTCACAAATTCCTTGTCTGACCCTAGAACTAATTTGTTAACAAAAAAATTTGGCTTATTTAGGCATTCTAAAGGCCAGTCAATGTATCTGTATCTAATCATCATCATTGTATATGTCTGTATGAGTCATAGATATATGACGATATCACAAGGGCATATCTGCTCAATATAGTAAAACTAGTAGGTAACTAACAGCTGATGATGCAATTTTACCCCAATATACTAATGAAAATGTGTCCCTTAAATTAGGTATCCTGTTAATTGTCGCTTTTGTTAATTCACACATTTGATTGTCCGCTCGCGCTGGTTGATGCGACCTTGTGTTTGAACTCATTTATCTAACGCGATACAGCGCATAGACGTATCAAATTCTGTATGATTGGGTCATCTATCGTTAGTAGGTGATATACAATAAACAAATTAATTTTGATACCAATACCAACGAAATTGGCACGAGTTTATACAGTATCATCATCATCATCAGCTTATTTATTGTCCCACTTTAGGCACTGAAGGCACTTGTTCTTGTACACAGCAAAAATGAGCGTTAATCACCTCGCTTGCTCTTAGAAGGTTGGCGATATTGGCTTTGCCCAGCAGTGGGACAATATAGGCTAGAAAGAAAAAAATATCATAGTGGGGTTTTGAAACTGCAGTTCATCATAATATTTTCCCCTTTGGTTCCCTACATATTCATAGATGTTGGTCGACCGCGCTTTTATTATTTATTAATTGCCTTTAATCAGTGGACCAATCAATGATATTGTTTCCTGCATGCTAGAGGGAAAATAACTCTTTGATTGGTTGTGTAGCATATTAATATTATTGGTATATTTATAGTCCATGTGCATCCTCTACTTTTGCGTTCATATTTCCTATTAGGAAAATAAGATAGGTATTTTCCTAAATAAGTTCGTTTTTTATTTAATGCAATAAAGGAAATGAGTATTACTTAGCCATTAGACGGTATTCATCATCATCATCAATCAGTATGTCTTAACAACTTTATATTTTTTGTTAACCAGTTCTTTCCCGGGATCTTTATCCCATACCTGTACAAAATATAGCCTTCTTAGTCAGGGATACTCTTGCCTTCAAACAGTGAAATAATTTATCTTATCGTTTCAGCAGTTTCAGGGCCTTATTTTATCTTTACGTACAAAACTCTCAACCATTTCCTCTCTTCCTTTACAGTGGGGATCAACACCAGACATCACTGAGCGAGTTCATAGTACACAAGGTGAACCCAGCGCGGCACATGGAGCCGATGCGACGAACACTCTGTTTGTCCGACACTTGTATATTGGAGAGAGATCCACAGACGTATTCTGTAAGTTTAAATGATTTTACTCAGAAAAGTACACAAGGGTCACATAAGGGTGATGCTTGATAGTGGTAAGGATGGTGAATGATTTTACATAGGAAAGTACAGAAAGAAGTACACATAACAACGTATATAAATAGTACATGTAGGCTATCACATCATAGGTACCTACATAAGGAAGTATATAAAGGAGATCACATTTGTGATACATAAAGAAGTACATGAGGAGGTATATAAGGAAGTTCATATGGAGGTGTATAAGTAATACATAAAATAATATATAGGCTAGCACATAAGTCTATAAAGAAGTATGTATATAGGGAGTTCATATAGGTAGGTGATACATAACGGAATACGTAAGAAAGCACATATAATAAAGAAGTATATTCTTTGCACAATGACCGTTTAAACAATAACCGATTATTTTCAGGTGGTATGTCTACGTCCATTGAGTGACGTGTTCGCTTTAGTAAGAGATACGGAACATCCACAGAAGTTCTCCATTGAGTATCTCAATGGACAAACTCGAACGTACTTGGCTGGAGAACGGTAAGTTATCAAAATTAAAAAGTAAGATACGTAACTCTAAAATTCCTACCTCTAAAATAATATTTTTGACTATGTTGCCGAGTCCCATATTGCATTTGAAGGAGATAGAAAACAATATAGCGTATAAACTATTATCAGGAAGTCAATATATTATTACGATTTATATCTTACAAGCTCTTTGTGAAATGGGGTAGTAATTTATTATCTTTCCCATATTCTATTGACCCTGAAATACATAAATAAATATCTATCAGATAACAATACCGTTTATTTTTACCCCTTTAACGCGCTTTCACACTGCCGTATTTTGACAACTGCGAACTCTTCTAATGTGGAAGCGCCTTGAAACCTCTTGCGCAATTCCTATAAAAAGATACTATTAGTTTAGCTTATATATGGTAGTTTATATATTTCTCTGTAACTTCCATTCTAACACCTTCAAAATCTACACGTTAACAATTTTTTCTTCTGTCCAGAGATGCATTGCTAGCATCGTTGCTAGACGGAGTCAGGTCAGCAGGGCAGCGTGACGTGCACGTCAGATCGGTTCCGACCCCTCGAGGATACCGCCTGGGACCTCTGCACCAACCTGTTGATGAAGAGACGGAGTCCAACCATTTGAGGTAACTACTATACAACTCTTGTTGTAATGATATGACAAATTGCATTCATCATAATGTCGGCAGCGGCTTCTGTTAAATTGGGAAACTTGGACCATTATTTGCTGGTTTTGACGTCGTTATGTTTAGTTAAGATTTCATTGACATTTCCCCTTTTTGATTTCGCTGGTCAGACCCTATTACGTGCACCCAATATGTGCTCATCACTCTAAAATCAACGTCCGAATTTAACAATTCGTTGAAGAGTGGGAACCCCTTATCTCTCACCACTCTTCAATACAAAATTATACATATGCATGACATCGCAGAACGTTCATTATGTTAGCTTTATATTTATGTTCCTGTGTTAGCGTTAATGTGTATATATTTGTATGATATTTATTTATTAATTAACAATTATATGAACACAGACAATTTAATGCGTGAGTCTCTTCCAGATTATTCCAGAACCCAGTAGGCATGGGTCGCGCAGAAGTGATAGAGCGGTTCAACTCCAACGTGGGCTACAGCGGACTGATCTACTCCGTCAGCCAAGACGTAAGATTGCTTGACTAGCTGTATAACTGCACTATACATGCATACTTTTTACTAATATTTGATTAACTACTCCGATTTCTCTCTAATTATTCGTATGTCATTGGTTAGGATTGAGTTAATAACTTTAGCTTTAAAATTTCACTAGAGTCGTGCCACATATTAAATCATTTTTTTTTCTCATTTATAAACAGTTAGAATGTGCATGTGAAGAATTAAACATTTTCAATGTACAATACATTCATTTCAAATACACGTGCTTGTGCGTACAATTTTATGTATGCGCCAGTTAATGAATTCATTAGATGTTCATCTGTTTTACATTCTAAATTCAATTTACCTAGTGAAGAAAGACTGATAGATTTGTGGGTAGTGAATGTAATTTTGGCAATTTGATATTTCGATCTGCTAGTGGACTGATTTTGAAAATATTTATTATTTTATTTTATACATATTACTGATATCACGCTACTCTCATCTACATATCACGCTTCGATTGTTTATTTATTATATAAAACTCCTGGGACATATTAATGTACCTTGTGTGCCTTGTAGGCCCGTCCCCTGTTGTGGCTGTTTCTTACGTGGGATCTTGTAAGTCCCCTGTCAATTTATTATTTTACACCCTTACATTGCTACTCCTTAAATGAACAGTAGAGGGATTCAATGGAAATTCTTTTACAAGACTATTTTTCTATTAGGTTTTATTTTCTTTTTTTCCTTAGCTTAATGGCCATCGTGGTCTGGGGTTGAATATCATCCGCATTTACATGTAAATACCATAGATTTTATGCGATGTCTGCACTAACTGTTGGAATGTTGTACATTTTGTTGCATAAAGTTTATATGTTAAGGACTATTTTACGAGTACTTTCATTTGGGATTAGTGGCACAATTTGTCAGAGTGGGACATAGAACATGAAAATAATTGGACATATTTACATGGAATGAATGTTCTCCTAAATAATTTCTGTAATATAATTTATTGGATTCGGGAATGCCTGGGTAAAAAGTTCATTCAAATTAACCGTCGTAACTTTATTATCCATTTCAAAACTTCGTGTCCCACGCCTCTCAAATCGTGGCCTAACAAAAACGAAGTGCACTAAAATGTTGCATCGCAGCGACTGTTCGCCGAGAACAAGGAGAAGTTGATCACGGGAGCGTTGACTGCGCTCGTCAGCTCCGCGCCATCCGGCAGCAACTTAACACCCCGGGAGTTAGAAGCGCAGTTCCACGCGTTGAGGCGACTTTGTGCCAGCAAAGTGGGATTTGCAGCGTTCACTGCTTTGCCTGGGTAAGTTTTGTTTGGGTTTTTATCTTATCTTTTTGCAATTTGAACGGATTGGATATGAGTCATTAATAGTGTGTGATATTTACGTTTGTTAATCGATGATAGCAGATTACAACTTCCTTTATTTTTATCTGTCTATAGATGGATTTATGAGTCATCTATTTTACTAATACCTAGATCTAATGATTACGATGTAAACCATTTGACCAAGCTTTGAAAATGTTTTCTCGTTCAACAGTACGGTTGACTAAATTGAGTCAACTATCGACTTCAAAATCTGCATTTTTCTTTCTGCGAGAGACTCATTTCTAAACAGATATTTAAACAGCTTATGTGTTTAATATCGTCTACCGGTCTTTCCTAATATTCTATCTATTGTTTTACATAAAAGTAGAAATCAGAATTTGACAGTAATTGTATCTGACTGATGTCAAAATTAGGTATATCTGTAGGTACCAAATCGACAGATAGATAAAATATTGGAAATGGCCGTAAAATCCCTCGAATCTTCCTAGTTTTCGCGAATGGATCGGCACGGCGACCGTAGCGGCGCTGCGCCGAGGCTCACCGGCCTGCGCTCACGCCGCTCTAGACGCGGTCTGTGCACTGCTACAGCCGATGCACGCTGAACCGGACCTTAGGCAGGAACAGCTGAATAAGGCCAGCATGCTGTCTTCTAGCACTTTCCTGGATGGCTTGTTGACTATGTGGGCTGATCATGTGGTGAGGATTTTGTAATGATATATCTTGTGATGTCAATTATTTTAGAAAATAAATTAATTACATACATTTTAATAAGTAACATAAGATAACAACTTTCAGCCTTACTTATAAACGTGAATTAAATATAAGTAATACTTAAAGGCTGTTTAAGAAAATGCTTACTTATAAACGTTGCTTAAGCATGTCTTAACTAACATTTAATCACTACTTAAGACTTTAAGTAGTGATTACTTAAAATGTTGCTTAGAAGGTGATTAGAGATTTTATAAGTAAGGGGGTTTGTTTAGTAAAAAAAATAATTAACTCGAATTTTTGATCATGTTTGGTAACCGATCTTTTTTACGCTCAAAGGGCAAATTTAAATAATGAACAAGAAAGTCTAAATTCTCTGTAATACACGAAGAAACGTTTACATGGATTTTATATCTTACCTAGACGGCGGGAAGCGGGGCGCTAGTAGTGGCGGCCATGTTGGATTTCCTGACGTTCGCACTGTGCGTGCCATACAGTGAAACCACGGACGGCAAGCAGTTCGACCAGCTGCTTGAAATGGTGTCCAAGAGGGGACGAGTTCTCTTCAAACTGTTTGAGGTACGAGTAAGAATCATCAAATTGTATCTGTAAATAAGTTTTTGTAATTTATGCTCTCCTTTTTTTCTCTTAACTTTGAAATGTGTGTGATCCAAAAAGTTCTACGATACATCGATGCCACAAAACTCAAACTCGATCAGTACTCCATTATGTCACCAAGATGATCAAAAATAAACTTTAGTACTGAGAGATTATTCTCTCAGTGCTAAAGTTTATTTAGACCTTATGGTCTAAAGTGGCGCTATAGTTGAGGTGCAGCCACATGTGCCGTTGGCGTTCTTTGGTTCTAATTTCAAATGTGTTTTATGCCAGCACCCGTCGCTGGCGATCGTGAAGGGCGCGGGTCTGGTGATGCGCGCGCTGGTGGAGGAGGGCGGCGCCGGCGTGGGCGCGCGCATGCAGGCGCTGGCGCTGGCCGAGGCCGCCCTGCCGCGCCACCTGCTGGCCGCGCTGTACGCGCCGCCGCGCCTGCACCACCGCCACCTGGCGCGCCACCTCGTCGCGCTGTGGCTCGTCGAGCACGCGCCCGCGCACTCGCTGCTGCGCAGGATCATGGTACGTAGCGCCACCTGCCGCCCGCCTGCACCACCGCCACCTGGCGATATGCGGGACTCCTCACAGAAAACAAAAAAAGAACATGATATTTTGGACACGTTGTCAACTCCATGATACATAACATAAGCAAAAACATTTCATACATCACGTGAATACATTGTGTTCCCCTCCTTTCAACAGACCATTGCCATCACTGATACTTGACCGCACACACGCGAACGCTGCTCTCTTCTTGCTAGAAATACTTCGAATCTAGAACTAGACAACTTTACCACTCACTATACCAAATCACTTTTGATCTATCTTCCGAACCTTTTTTCCCAACTATGTTGGGGTCGGCTTCCAGTCTAACCGGATGCAGCTGAGTACTAGTGTTTTACAAGGAGCGACTGCCCTATCTGACCTCCTCAACCCGGGCAACCCAATACCAAATTACCTTTGATAAATAGATAAATACAATTAACCCTTTTTTCACCAGCCATCAGGTCTCCTCGCCTTCCTAGAATCAACAGAAGCGCCACCAGCAGCCGCGCTCGCCAGCGAGGCGGAGCCGGAACGCGACAACTTGTCCCTTGCGCAAGCCAGTGTGAAGCCGCGAGCGCAGCACTGGGAGGCGTTGGAGAGACAGGTCAAATACGTCGAGAAGCATATTGAGGTAAGACTGCTGAAATATGAAATATGTGTTTGGCATTTAGACTGGTTATAATTTACTTTTAAAGATTTTTTTTATTCATCAAATATACACATAATATTAATATTATCACCTAAAAATAAACCTGAAAATCAAAACTAAGAAACGTTTGATTTAGGTTAATGTAGAGGAGAAAAAGTTGTGTGAAAAAAAAAACTGAACTATTGTCTATGTGTGATTCTAATGTTTTAAATATATCCCGGTTGTGCCATAGTATTTTTCAAGCTAAATCCAACAGGTATCACCTGGTCGTCTATACTTCAATCTGTCAAATCTCTTCAATAGATTTGCAACCTTATCACAATACTGGAAGGTTAATTTTCGATTGGTAAAATTTGATAGATTCCGGTAGATTAACCTGTCGGCTGTCTATATAGAGCCATAAGCAATAGTGGCCCAGAAATTCTCCATTTTAAAATCTAATATATGTTCGTAGCATTACGCGCAACTAGCCCTCCAGCACTGGGCGGCCCGCCTCGGCCGGCCCGCCGCCGAGCGCCGCGACACCGCGCGCGAGCGACCCGTCGTGCTGCGCCGCCGCCGCGAGCGAGTCAAGTCTACCGCCAACTGGCCGCTGTTCTACTACCAGTTCCACAAGGACCATGCGCTGCCTAATCTTATATGGAATCATACGGTAAGGGTTTATATGTAAATAATAAAGTTGAAAGAAATATTTAATGTATGTAAAAGAATAAATGATGTTTGTAAAAATTTTGTTTTCGTAAGAAAGTATAGAATACGTTATGCATTATATTCCTCAATCCATATTCATCTAGGGATTTTTTGCGTGGAAGCACGGTCCATCGTCCATGTCCACTAAGGTTTAATTATTACTCAAGATTATTTTTGCAGATTTCACAATTCATGAAAATATATGTATAAAACAAAAATATAATCAACCTTACTACGAAAATTTAAACATCTGTTGAACACTTGTCTAAAAAAAAGTATGGCTGCAAAACCGAACTTATTTCAACGTCATAATCTGTCATTTTTTTAGATAAGTGTTCAACAGACGTTTAAAAGTTTTTGTGATACGACGGAATATGTTTAAAATCCTATAATCCATATTATACTTACTAATCTGAACCCTAAAAAATCTAAACAAGACATATTCTTCCCAAACAGACACGCGAAGAACTTCGCAACGCCTTAGAAAACGAACTTCGCGCGTTCACCTCAGACCGCGAAGTTGCTGGTACGACCCTCACTTCATGGAACCATGCAGAACTGGAGGTCCACTACCAATGTCTTCAGAATGAGGTCAAGATCGGAGACTATTATCTGAGGATACTGTTGGAGCAAAGGGATAATGATGATAGTCCTATTAGGAAATCGTGAGTGGAATTTTGTAACTAGCTTTAAGTTAAGAAAGAACTTTTAAAGGCCTGTTTGAAATAAAAAAGAATTTAGTTTGAGTTTGTTGCTTTTGTGTTGTTGAGACTTTCATTCTACTTGTAACACTGTTGAAGAGTTGCCAGTATGGAGCGTAAGTTAACGTCAGAATATAATAAAGTACTATTATTTTCTTTCGGCAGTCAAATCAATCCTTAAAGTTTTATGAAACGCATTTAAAACATAAATTTGTCAGTTCGCGGTAAAAGGTACCTTATGGGTGTTGGCACTTACGACATTATGTTTTTTTAGTCTACGCAAGATTGTAGAATTTGTGTCTCCAAATGACTTAAGCGCCAAAGTCCATAAGGTACCTTTTGTCGT
The DNA here is from genome assembly GCA_033682625.1 of Helicoverpa zea x Helicoverpa armigera. Taxonomy (NCBI): domain Eukaryota; kingdom Metazoa; phylum Arthropoda; class Insecta; order Lepidoptera; family Noctuidae; genus Helicoverpa; species Helicoverpa zea x Helicoverpa armigera. Next base: position 8,522,721 of record JAWIIS010000011.1, read on the forward strand.
GAAATGACACAAATATGTTTTATATTTTTTGCATATTTGATACTTTTTTTGCCTGCAAAAACATAGTAGTAGTTTTCTTCCTGCAACCTTTTTGATGATATTTTTCACTATTCTTCTCTGACCACTAATCAAAAGTACATTTCAGTTACGAGTTCTTCAACGACCTATACCACCGTTTCCTATCGACTCCTAAGGTGGAAATGAAGTGTATGTGCCTCCAAGCCATGAGCATAGTATACGGACGGTACTTCGAAGACATCGGCCCCTTTGCAGACACCAAGTATATTGTGCAAATGTTAGATAGGGTAAGAATTTATGATTATATTGTGCTGAAGATTTTTTACTGGATTGAGCAGAATTTTCATGGGATTTGATAGTCTGATTTGAAAAAATCTTCGAATGTTATAAAGCCTGTTTACCGTGCAAGGTTATATATAACTTGTTAACGGGACAAGGGTAAATTCGCAGGTGGATACTAGTTTTGAAAAAATGAGTATTCTTGGTTAATAATGGTCTTGTTTTCTTTCAGACATGTGATAGAATGGAAAGAGACAGATTAGTACAGTTTCTATCAAAATTAATATTACATAGGAGAAATGTCAGCGATATATTAGAATGGAATGGTATTAGGTGAGTATAAGACTTCTTTTTTGGCCAAAATACCAACAAAATCTAATACTTTTTCTGTTTTCTTTAAAGTTATTTTCAATTTGCAATTCTTTTTTCTAGGATTCTAGTAGAACTAATGACTCTAGCCCACCTACACACGTCCCGGGCTACAGTGCCGGCGCAGAGCAACGTGATCGAGGGTCCGCAGCAGCAGACCGGCGGCGACAGGGAGTGGTACTACAACGTCGACCAGGGAGACAAGGTGCAGAGGAAGGGCCCGGTCAGCTTCCAGCAGGTAGGATTATATATACTGATGACACTAGCCACCTACACACGTCCCGGGCTACAGTGCCGGCGCAGAGCAACGTGATCGAGGGTCCGCAGCAGCAGACCGGCGGCGACAGGGAGTGGTACTACAACGTCGACCAGGGAGACAAGGTGCAGAGGAAGGGCCCGGTCAGCTTCCAGCAGGTAGGATTATATATACTGATGACACTAGCCACCTACACACGTCCCGGGCTACAGTGCCGGCGCAGAGCAACGTGATCGAGGGTCCGCAGCAGCAGACCGGCGGCGACAGGGAGTGGTACTACAACGTCGACCAGGGAGACAAGGTGCAGAGGAAGGGCCCGGTCAGCTTCCAGCAGGTAGGATTATATATACTGATGACACTAGCCACCTACACACGTCCCGGGCTACAGTGCCGGCGCAGAGCAACGTGATCGAGGGTCCGCAGCAGCAGACCGGCGGCGACAGGGAGTGGTACTACAACGTCGACCAGGGAGACAAGGTGCAGAGGAAGGGCCCGGTCAGCTTCCAGCAGGTAGGATTATATATACTGATGACACTAGCCACCTACACACGTCCCGGGCTACAGTGCCGGCGCAGAGCAACGTGATCGAGGGTCCGCAGCAGCAGACCGGCGGCGACAGGGAGTGGTACTACAACGTCGACCAGGGAGACAAGGTGCAGAGGAAGGGCCCGGTCAGCTTCCAGCAGGTAGGATTGTATATACTGATGACACTAGCCACCTACACACGTCCCGGGCTACAGTGCCGAGATGTCATAAGCTAGCTAGGTCAGGCACCTTTTTCTAGGTCAAATAAATAGGTACGGAGGTTGTGATCAAAACGCTCAATTACGAGTGAACTAACGAGGCGTTTGGGTTCTTTCAGACATTAGTCAACGATCGTTTAGTTGTAATAAAATATCCTGGATCCAAAGAAAGCCGTTCCTCGGTGGAATTATCACCAAAAGTGATTGAGCCGTGAACAACACTAGGTGCCAATAAAACAACGGCAATGTCTGGTACATATAGAATGACAACCCCTATGTAATAAATAATCGTGAAAATAAGCACATTAACCTCTATAGTAGATCACATTGCACATTGTTATTTTCAGCTAAAAGATCTCTACAAATCGGGCGAGATAAACAACAAGACGAAGGCCTGGGCCAACAGCATGGAGGGCTGGCGAGCTGTGGGCGGCGTGGCGCAGCTCAAGTGGACGCTGGCGGCGCGAGGGACCGCTGTGCTGGACGAGAGTGCTCTAGCTGCCACCGTGCTGGACCTGCTCATCACTTGCGCTAGATATTATCCCAGCAGGTAAACATATTGTGATGAAAAGGCAAAAAAGATGATGTAACAGGATCTTTCAGCGAAAGAAAATGGATGACTTCTGAATTACGCATGAAAAGTTTTTACTTTATTAGAGATAGTTTGAAGATGTATTGTCAATTGTTGTAAAATTCAGGACTACATGCGTGTGACTTTACTGACAGCTATACGATAAAATGTGTAATTGAAATTCCATCTCTAATATGTAAATGCACGAATGATTGCAATTATTCCCAATGTAAAGTTAGTTAATCAAAGTGAATTTCATCATCCTCATCCTCCGAGCCTTTTTCCCAACTATGTTGGGGTCGGCTTCATCGAAGTGAATTTCATTAAATATTTTTTGCAGAGATGAAGAAGACGCAGTGATAAGGCCGCTACCAAAAGTAAAGCGATTGCTCTCAGAGCCTGCGTGTTTGGCACATGTCGTACAATTGTTGCTTACCTTCGACCCTATACTTGTTGAAAAGGTTAGATCTTCTTCACATAATTCCAATATAAAATACTATTTTAAATCAATTTTCATTATTAAACAAGAGTGGGCCCCGTGTTGTGCCTTGAGCGACACCCATCGATACCAACAAACGAGTGTATATCTAATATCTATTTGTTATAATTTTCTTTTTGGAGCGAAAAATAATGATCCACAGCTTAGAATAAAACACACAACAATAATAATAACATCGTAATGATCCATTCAGAGTCAATTTATGATAATGAACACAATCAAAAGCCTTTGACAAATCAGCAAAACTATTTCAGGTAGCAACACTCCTCTACGAGGTGATGCAAGACAACCCAGAGATCTCAAAGCTATACTTAACAGGAGTGTTTTACTTCATGTTACTGTACACGGGATCGAACCTGTTACCTATAGCAAGGTTCTTGAGGTTGACGCATATGAAGCAGGCGTTTAGAGCTGATCAGGTTAGTGAATTTTTTATTTTTGGCATAATGTTTAAGTTATTTTTAAGACTCCTAATACCTACCACTTTTTATGAAACATACACGCATTTGTGAAGACATCTAATAAATTTTGAGAAATTGACATAATTTGACGGTAATGTGCAAAATTTTTGAGTGTCTTCTTAAAAATGAAACTGTTATTCTCTTTATTGCGTCTGCAAAACTAAATAAAACACTTTTTCCATCTATAAAAAAAAAAAAAAAAACAGATTAAAACTTAAACATAAAATGTGTTTGTTTTCGTTTCAGTCAAGTTCAGACATAATGCAGCGCTCAATATTAGGGCAGTTACTACCCGAAGCGATGGTGTGTTACCTGGAGAACCACGGCTCTGAGAAGTTTGCACAGATCTTCCTGGGAGAGTGGGATACACCTGAAGCTATCTGGAACTCGGAGATGAGGTATGTTTCATTTTACTTTGTGTTCTAAGATATATCTTCTAAGCTTATTTACAAGAATTTGTATCTGGATGTTGTTCAACTTGCCTGAAATACATCGTGAGGGTAAAATTGTCAGAAATAAATAATATTTTATTTGAATTATTTGTGGTTTTCCCAACAGACGCATGCTAATAATGAAAGTATCAGCACACATCGGCGAGTTCACTCCGCGACTCCGCGCCCACATCGCGGCGCGGTACCCCTACCTCGCCATCCCCGCCGTCTGCTACCCGCAGCTGCAGCACGAGCTGTTCTGCAACATGTTCTATCTGCGCCATCTCTGCGACACGCAGAAGTTCCCCGACTGGCCTATACCGGATCCGGTGAGTGTATATGTAACACATCGCGGCGCGGTACCCCTACCTCGCCATCCCCGCCGTCTGCTACCCGCAGCTGCAGCACGAGCTGTTCTGCAACATGTTCTATCTGCGCCATCTCTGCGACACGCAGAAGTTCCCCGACTGGCCTATACCGGATCCGGTGAGTGTGGTCTTTGGCATCTAGTATAGGCATTGGTGAACAACTTCGACTATTGCTCGTGCAATCGATTCATAGTTATAAGGACCATTTATTTCAAATGTCCTACAATACATAGAAAAACAACTCTAATAATCTCAACCATCACCAGTAGCAATAAACCACCACTTTCTTCAAAACTGCTTAACTAATTTCCCTCTGCCCCATCCAGGTCGGTCTCCTCAAAGACGTACTCGAAGCGTGGCGTCGTGAAGTGGAAAAGAAGCCTCCGTCCATGACAGCTAGCGAGGCGTACGCCGCGCTCGGCCTCACAACCGGCCAGCACGACGAGGCAGCGGTCCGCAAGGCGTACTACCGCCTCGCGCAGCAGTACCATCCGGATAAGAACCCGGAGGGACGGGTGAGTCACTCTAAATACCCATACAAATAAATGAAAGGTAGCTACATTGTCGCGCTCGTATTCATTGAACTATTCCAAAAAAAAAAACCAAATAGTCACGGTCCAATGGGGAACCGCTTGTGAATAGGCAACTAGAAGCGCTAGTGTCACACCGTGTCGAAAAAAAACAATTTGCACTGGTTTCAGCGGGCTTCGTGACGAATTACGGTTTTTACGCGGGGCTTTCACTGACAACATATACGTCTGTTTTCTTAAGACATAATGTTAACTATTAATTTTTACGTTCAACTTCAAAATAAACAGTAGTTTTAAGAAAAGTGTATTGTACCTATGTGTTGTCAGTTTACTTCGACCTTAATCGCTTTAGCTTTCACCCATCCATGACCTTTTAATACTGATTGATATATCTAAATACTATTTCATAGGATCGCTTCGAAGCAGTGAACCAAGCGTACGAGTTCCTGTGCAGTCGCAACGTGTGGACGGGCGACGGACCCAACACTAACAACATCGTGCTCATTCTCAGAACACAGACTATACTCTTCCAGAGGTATTCCGAAGGTAAGCATATATACTCTTATTATTTTGTTACACAAGTTATTCACATGTTTATCAAATTTCAATCTCTAATCGCAAAACAACGGATAGGTTACAGAAATCTGCAGTATTATTTAAAATGCAGTCAACATGGTTATTGCAAAAGCTCAAATGTCGATATGTTCATCAATTTTATGCACGGTGCACTGATGTGTTCTAATTGGCTCTCTGTCGACTATGACTTCCCTCTATTGTAAGTCTTCCAGTTTATTAAATAAATACTTTTTGTTCTCGTTTGTTATATGGTCCCGATCGATGTATTGACTCCTAAGTACATAATATCTAACAAGGTGCCACATTACTGTCGACCACTAACCAAAGTCTAATTTTCATCCATATAAGTGTACTTTAATACAAAAGAAAAGCATCACACATTTTCTCCTCGTAAAATACGAAATCTTTTTCCACAGTCCTGGCCCCCTACAAATACGCGGGTTACCCACAACTCCTACGCACGGCGCGTCTCGAAGCGGAAGCGGATCAGTTGTTCGCGGAACGAGACGCGGCGCCATTACTGCCCGCCGCTTGCGAACTTGCGCATGCGACTGTCAGATGTTCTGCGTTGAATGCCGAAGAGCTGAGACGGGAAGGAGGATTGCAGGTAAAGTGTACTTGTTGATATTATAATTTTTGAACATTTACAGCCTTACTACAAAAACTTAAACACCTTTTGAACACTTGTCTAAAAAAATGTTAAATTATGACGTTGAAATAAGGTTTGTTTTGCAGCCACACTTTTTTAGACAAGTGTTTAACAAGACAGATCTTTAAGCTTTTGTAAAAAAAATTATAACAGCCTTACTGTTATAATTTTTTTGCTGATGATATCATTGATTTACTTATTTATTTGGAGCGGATCCAGCCCTCAATAAAGTTTGTGGTCTCCATCTAGGTATATAGGCGTAGTACATAGCGGGAGTGTACAAGAGTACATAGGGGGTCTATACAAAGGAGAAATAAGTGTGACGTCACGTATATTAACCATTTTTTAGCAAGCATCACATTTTGAATACAGTGTAACTCTGGTTTTACAAGGTTTAAATTCAAAACACCTTCAATATTTAAGTTTTTGACAACCTCTAACAAAATTCTTAAGGGTTGCTATACACATAAGTGGGCTGGCATTGTTCGGCAGATCTGGGGGGTAAAATCTAAAATCGATGAATGTTCGGGAATCACTATGCGCTCGGCTGTCGAACCTCAAGAACCGCAAGAGTCGACTCATGACTTATAGTGATAAATTTTATTTCAGAAATGTGTCGATCGGCACAAGCCGAACTAATAGTAGTAGGTAGTAGTTGCTTCGGGTCGGCTGTGTTGTTCGTCATATACTGCCGAACCGATAATGCCTGCTTATGTGTGTAGCAACTGTGACGAAACAAAATCAATCTTTTAAAAAGAGTGTCCATGGAGTTTCTTGCCGGTTCTTCTCCAAGATACCAACTCTTTGGAACCGTGCGACTAGTTTGACGTTTCGGAAGAGCTTTTATGGGCCTATTTAAAATATATTTTTTTGACTTTGACTTTGAACACGCACTCTCACTTTGGCTAACACTAACTTTCAACTGCAGGTTCTCCACGAAGCCATGTCCCGTTGCGTTCCTGTGCTCTCAGAGACGAGCAAGCCAGGCGACATGAGCGCAGCGGTGTGTGCGCACGCGGCGCGCTGCTTCGCCGTGGCCGCCGCCTTCCCCGCCTGCCGCGCCGTCTGCGCTGACATGCCGCAGCTCTGCGCTGACCTCGTGCCGCTGCTGAGGAGGCCGGTGAGTTGCCACGGTACTGTAGGGGTGAAGCCATGCCCCGTGCGAGAGTGTGTGGCCGCCGCCTTCCCCGCCTGCCGCGCCGTCTGCGCTGACATGCCGCAGCTCTGCGCTGACCTCGTGCCGCTGCTGAGGAGGCCGGTGAGTTGCCACGGTACTGTAGGGGTGAAGCCATGCCCCGTGCGAGAGTGTGTGGCCGCCGCCTTCCCCGCCTGCCGCGCCGTCTGCGCTGACATGCCGCAGCTCTGCGCTGACCTCGTGCCGCTGCTGAGGAGGCCGGTGAGTTGCCACGGTACTGTAGGGGTGAAGCCATGCCCCGTGCGAGAGTGTGTGGCCGCCGCCTTCCCCGCCTGCCGCGCCGTCTGCGCTGACATGCCGCAGCTCTGCGCTGACCTCGTGCCGCTGCTGAGGAGGCCGGTGAGTTGCCACGGTACTGTAGGGGTGAAGCCATGCCCCGTGCGAGAGTGTGTGGCCGCCGCCTTCCCCGCCTGCCGCGCCGTCTGCGCTGACATGCCGCAGCTCTGCGCTGACCTCGTGCCGCTGCTGAGGAGGCCGGTGAGTTGCCACGGTACTGTAGGGGTGAAGCCATGCCCCGTGCGAGAGTGTGTGGCCGCCGCCTTCCCCGCCTGCCGCGCCGTCTGCGCTGACATGCCGCAGCTCTGCGCTGACCTCGTGCCGCTGCTGAGGAGGCCGGTGAGTTGCCACGGTACTGTAGGGGTGAAGCCATGCCCCGTGCGAGAGTGTGTGGCCGCCGCCTTCCCCGCCTGCCGCGCCGACTGCGCTGACATGCCGCAGCTCTGCGCTGACCTCGTGCCGCTGCTGAGGAGGCCGGTGAGTTGCCACGGTACTGTAGGGGTGAAGCCATGCCCCGTGCGAGAGTGTGTGGCCGCCGCCTTCCCCGCCTGCCGCGCCGTCTGCGCTGACATGCCGCAGCTCTGCGCTGACCTCGTGCCGCTGCTGAGGAGGCCGGTGAGTTGCCACGGTACTGTAGGGGTGAAGCCATGCCCCGTGCGAGAGTGTGTGGCCGCCGCCTTCCCCGCCTGCCGCGCCGTCTGCGCTGACATGCCGCAGCTCTGCGCTGACCTCGTGCCGCTGCTGAGGAGGCCGGTGAGTTGCCACGGTACTGTAGGGGTGAAGCCATGCCCCGTGCGAGAGGAGCAAGCCGGCCGACATGATCGAAGATAAATAATATCATAAAATAGTTCAAAGAAGATTCTTTTTTGTAATGCAATCTCTTCCAGCAGACCCAACCCAACCCTCACTAGGCAAGTTACAAGTAGAAAAGTATTTTTTGACGTGACAACGTCTTATAAATCGCTGAAGCCGGCTGCACGCACGAAAAAACATGACTCATGCGGCGTTACCTCGCTCTGAGGCGTTCCGTTTAAGGCTTGAAGTGCAAGCGAGAGCACGCAACGAGCGACGAAGAGGCACGATCGGCCTCCGCTTTCGGCAGCGTTCGACATCTGACGATCAATTTGTTATGACGTTGTCACGTTCGACTATCGTCAGTAAACCGACTTTACAGACAACCGTTTTTTTTTTTTCAAAATAACAAATGTTATACAACAGCGTATTTACAAAAGTAAAAATGATAAAAATCTAGAATGCAGATATTATATACCCTTACCACTTAGATAAATAATTAATAAATGCCTTTGTACTATCTGTTCAATTTTTCTTCTTGTCTCTATTCTGTGTGTGTATCTGGATACATAAACTGTTAAATACATAAATAATCCTCTCTCCCCAGCACCTAGGCGAGACGGCATGTGCCGGCGCGGCGGCAGTGGGTGCTCTCGCAGCAGAGCCGGAGTGTCGCTCGCAGCTGGCCCGTGCTTCCGCTATACCGGCGTTATTGCCGCCCGCGCTGCGGTATGATTATACGCTAGCCGAGTCCGGAGTTGATACTGATGCGCAGCTTAATAAGCAGGTATGTGGTGTATACAGATGCAAGTTATTTATGGATCAATGTGAATACATATGAGTCTTAGTTGGACATTTTGATGACTTTCTGATAGAAAAAAGAGGGATTCTCTTTATATAGGTTAGAAATCTAATTTAAGTATTTTACAAAAAAAACAACGTACAATGTGGTATATGGATACTCGCCAATCCCGATCGATTTCATGACATCCATTTGAAACAATGGAATTTATGTCGTATTTATGCGCGATAAGGTTAGATGTCCCTTGGCAAAAATGCTGTCCCTTGCCGTCCTGTGTGCGCTATAAGTTAGCGCACCTTGACTAACTTTGTTATAGATGTTAACCATTCACAAAATTACCACGCTAATAAAACAATCTACAACCATTTATTTTGATGACTGCTAATTTACTACCAACTCCTCTTAAATAATTGTATTATTTTACAGGAAGTGGCAAATCAGCTAGCAAAGCAATGTATAATAGCATTAGCAGCTATGTATGGCCCGCACACACAAGCGTCGGCAGAAGACGAGAACATACGCAATGCGCTGCACACCTTACTCACGCCGTATCTATGTGGAAGATTGGCTGAGCCGGATCAACATGAGGTAAGATTATTAAAATATCTAAAATGTTTATTATGGTCTTTTATTTTGTTAATATATTTAATCGGTTTCTAATGATGTCACTATAATTTAGAGTGCCTATCAGAAAACTGCAAAAAACCTGGTCTCTGAGAAGGACTGAAGGATGTGAATAAACTGACAGCTTTCAATCTTGGTTAAAACTTTACTCCAATCAAGATATAATCAAGATAGAATAGATCAATCAAGATAGAATAAGATATTTGCACTGTTGTACACTTACAAATTTTTGCATATTAACATTTTGGCGTAGTGTATTATAATTATAGATACACGTAATGTGTAGATTTTTTTTACTTGTGATATTCAAAATAAACTTTAAATTCAGACTTTATCACTTAAACATAAGACCCAATTTACTTACTAAAACAAACATCTCTTATTTCCTTCCTAAATGTATTCTTTTCTCCACAGCTCCTAAAAACTCTAACATCGAACTGGCGAACACCCTACCTAGTATGGGACAACAGTACTCGCGCGGAACTCAAAGACGTGCTGCGCAAGAGTCGAGCCATCGTCGAACAAGACGGACCGCTTGTCGAGCCCTTCACGTATACTGCGCATGAAGGTCTCGTGTCAGTGGGGGGTGTTTATATCGATATCTATAACGAGCAGCCGGATTTCCCTATTGAGGTAAGACATTTAAACAGTGTTTTTATAATTAGTTGGCTCCTAAAACATCGAGCTAGCGAACTTCCTATCTAGTACGGGACAATAGAACTCAAAGACGTGCTGCGCAAGAGTCGAGCGATCGTCGAACAAGACGGACCGCTTGTCGAGCCCTTCACGTATACCGCGCATGAAGGACTCGTGTCAGTGGGGGGCGTTTATATCGACATCTATAATGAGCAGCCGGACTTCCCTATTGAGGTAAGACTTTATATATAGTGTTTTTATTAGTACCTACCTCTTAAAAACATCGAGGTAGCGAACTCCTTACCTAGTATGGGACAATAGTACTCAAAGATGTTCTGCGCAAGAGTCGAGCCATCGTCGAACAAGACGGACCACTTATCGAGCCCTTCACGTATACTGCGCATGAAGGACTCGTGTCAGTGGGGGGAGTTTATATCGACATCTATAATGAGCAGCCGGACTTCCCTATTGAGGTAAGACTTTATATCATCATGTTCCGAGCCTTTCCCAACTACGTTGGGGTCGGCTTCCACTCTAACCGGATGCAGCTGTGTACCAGTGTTTTAGAAGGAGCGACTGCCCTACCTGAGGTAAGACTTTATATATAGTGTTTATATTAGTAGCCGGCTCTTAAAAACATCGAACTAGCGAACTCCCTACTTAGTATGGATCAGTAGTACCCAAAGATGTGCTGCGCAAGAGTCGAGCGATGGTCGAACAAGACGGACCGCTTATCGGGCCATTCACGTATACTGCACATGAAGGACTCGTGTCAGTGGGGGGTGTTTATATCGACATCTATAATGAGCAGCCGGACTTCCCTATTGAGGTAAGTCTTTATATATAGCGTTTTTATTAGTAGCTAGCTCCTAAAACATCGAACTAGCGAAACTATGGGACAATATTACCCAAAGACGTGCTGCGCAAGAGTCGAGCCATCGTCGAACAAGACGGACCGACCGCTTGTCGAGCCCTTCACGTATACTGCGCATGAAGGACTCGTGTCAGTGGGGGGTGTTTATATCGACATCTATAATGAGCAGCCGGACTTCCCTATTGAGGTAAGACTTCGTCTATAATGTTTATATTAGTAGCTGGCTCCTAAAACATCGAACTAGCGAACACCCTACCTAGTACGGGACAATAGTACCCAAAGACGTGCTGCGCAAGAGTCGAGCGATGGTCGAACAAGACGGTCCCCTTGTCGAGCCCTTCACGTATATTGCTCATGAAGGACTCGTGTTCGTCGGGGGCGTTTATATCGATATCTATAATGAGCAGCCGGACTTCCCTATTGAGGTAAGATTTTGTGCCGCCAGCACATCAATCTACGATAATCGACAACTTCAACTTTATCTCTAAAGAATAAGGTTCAAGGTGTAATGAAAAAACATATTATACATATAACATATTTGAGATAAATAATACCTAAATATTTTTCTTCAATTAAGGGGTAGTTGAAACAGTGAAGGTGCAAAAAATTTGGAGTCCCCCTCAGAAAGGGGGTCAAGGTCAAAATACATAGGTATATTAAAATACTTTAAAAAATCATACATTATCTTAAAATTATATTTTGTTCCTGTAGAACCCGCAACAATTCATCCTGGACCTGCTGAAGTTCATACAAGAGCAGACACAAGGCGACATGACGACGGAGAGAGTGCAGCACGTCACGTACGCGCTCACCGCTCTCGCTAACGTTATTATTAAGAATCCAGGTACGTGAATATTGATGGTTTTCCTAAGGAATGTAGGAAGTCGATGTTACTTTCGATATGAATTACAGGTCTTAGCCATAGTTTAATTTTATTTCAAAATAATTTGTTTCTACGTATATTGAAACGAGAAAATAAAAAAAACATCCTTTATTTTTTGTCATACACAAGCTTTGTCTTACTTTAAGTTTCATCAAAGCTCGTTTCATAGTTATTTACAAAGACTAACAAAATACACGCAATTAAGCCTTCAGATTTGTAATAAGAATTATTGTGATATATTATGATAGACAGACCTTTATTTAGATTTTCAAGTCTGCTTGCTGTCTTTGTTATTCTCGATTTTAAAAGTCGATAACATAGTTTCCTTGTTTAAAATATATTCTCCCATCACAGGCGCCGAAATCCAATGCATAGGCCAGTTCGGTCTCATCTTCGGCATGCTGTCCGCCCGCCCGCACCCCGCGCTACAAGACGCCGCTCTCCGCAGCGTGCTCGCCGCGGGCGGCAGCAGAGAGTGCGTTGAGGACATCGCTGCCAGCTCCGTGCTGGGTCATCTGTTGGCCTTGCTGGGTGACCGGCCGCCGCGGCCTGATGCGTTAGCGGCTATGGCTGCGTTGTTGGCTAATACTGCGCTGGTTAGGGAGGCGCTTAATAAAGGTTTGTTGTAAATTAAGATAGGATTAAATAAAAAGTAACCATGCCTAGGTCTTTTTTTATTGTGTAGAATTAAGTTTAAGTGTCAGCTTCAACTAAACTTTCTAATAGTCTCTTGACGTTGCAAAGGCATTACATAAAAATATAGCCGGGGCTACGACCAAAATTGACCTTCTAATTAATAAATTGATAATTTTAATTTAAAATATACCAACTCTTTTTTGGACTAATTACAGATAAGCTACGTATAAAATTGCATCTGTTTGTCTTTGTCCAGGTGCTGTGATATATCTGTTAGATCTGTTCTGCAATAGTAAACTGCCGGAAACGAGGGAGGCGGCTGTCGAACTCCTCGCTAGGATGATGGCCGATAAACTACATGGACCTAAGGTAAGACTACTATTCCTACAATATTTAGCTAATATTTAAGTATGACGTCTGACAGAGAGGAATGGAAGAAAAATACATGACTTTTGAACAGGGCAGGAAGATGATGATGATGATTTAAGTAAGATTTGTAACATATAAAGAAAATTAAATGTGAACCTTTTATGAGTATGTAATTTTACTATTATGATAAAATCACTAGTTGATAAGAACACGGAATGTTAAAATGGCGTCCTTAAAACGGATAGCTCTCATATGGTGAACGTGAACGCGTACCTACCAGAATCGAGCGGGAAGCTGTTTATTGAACCAAATTAATTGTTATTCTTTTCTATTAAGGATGTGATACAGCATTTTATAAATATAGCGATTTTATTCTACCAATTATTTTCGAAAACAAAATCTTCAAAATTACTTCCACATCTACAGGTCCGTCTAACAATATCGCGGTACATACCGGGTGTGTTTGCGGAAGCGATGCGCGAATCCGGCGCGTCTAACGCGGTACACATGTTCGATGCCCAGCACGAACACCCCGAGCTGGTGTGGACTGACGACACCAGGAAACGACTGGCGTCGCATATAGCTCAACTGAGGGACAGGTAACTATTTGTAACTACAGGTCTGTCTAACAATATCGCGGTACATACCGGGTGTGTTCGCTGAAGCGATGCGCGAGTCCGGCGCGTCTAACGCGGTACACATGTTCGATGCCCAGCACGAACACCCCGAGCTGGTGTGGACTGACGACACCAGGAAACGACTGGCGTCGCATATAGCTCAGCTGAGGGACAGGTAACTATTTGTAACTACAGGTCTGTCTAACAATATCGCGGTACATACCGGGTGTGTTCGCTGAAGCGATGCGCGAGTCCGGCGCGTCTAACGCGGTACACATGTTCGATGCCCAGCACGAACACCCCGAGCTGGTGTGGACTGACGACACCAGGAAACGACTGGCGTCGCATATAGCTCAACTGAGGGACAGGTAACTATTTGTAACTACAGGTCTGTCTAACAATATCGCGGTACATACCGGGTGTGTTCGCTGAAGCGATGCGCGAGTCCGGCGCGTCTAACGCGGTACACATGTTCGATGCCCAGCACGAACACCCCGAGCTGGTGTGGACTGACGACACCAGGAAACGACTGGCGTCGCATATAGCTCAGCTGAGGGACAGGTAACTACTTGTAACTACAGGTCTGTCTAACAATATCGCGGTACATACCGGGTGTGTTTGCGGAAGCGATGCGCGAGTCCGGCGCGTCTAACGCGGTACACATGTTCGATGCCCAGCACGAACACCCCGAGCTGGTGTGGACTGACGACACCAGGAAACGACTGGCGTCGCATATAGCTCAGCTGAGGGACAGGTAACTACTTGTAACTACAGGTCTGTCTAACAATATCGCGGTACATACCGGGTGTGTTTGCTGAAGCGATGCGCGAGTCCGGAGCGTCTAACGCGGTACACATGTTCGATGCCCAGCACGAACACCCCGAGCTAGTGTGGACTGACGACACCAGGAAACGACTGGCGTCTCATATAGCTCAGCTGAGGGATAGGTAACTACTAGTAATCCCACAGGTCCGTTTAAAAATATGGGGGAAGGGAAGATGAGCGGAGATGCCATAAGGTAGGTTAGGCGCCTTCTTATAGGTCTAGAAAATGTACGGTAGGCGGGATCTGTTACTAAAACTTACGAGGCGTTTGTGTTCCTTGTCAAATCAAAACCAATTTGTCAAAGATAGGTCTTGATTGATTAATGGGGTATGGTTAAAATCAAAATCTTAGCGTGACTTGTGAAAAGACCCTAAATTCTCATAAAAAATTACATACTGACATGTTATATTTCGTTCCTTAGACACCAATCAGACCAGCTCCGCACTCCAAACGCGACATTCGAAGACCGGGAGACTCTGGAACGTGCAGCCGCCGGAGAACAGGCGTGGGCACCAGCAGGCGAGGTGGTGGTGGACGGCGTGTACCTCAAGCTGTACCTGCAGAACCCGCACTGGAACCTGCGCAGCCCCAAGCGCTTCCTGCAGGAACTGCTCACGGAGACCATCGCCGCGCTCAACAAGGATGCCTCCGAGGTATGTGATGATGTAGTGGCGCTGGGGAACAGGCCAGGTGGTGGTGGACGGCGTGTACCTCAAGCTGTACCTGCAGAACCCGCACTGGAACCTGCGCAGCCCCAAGCGCTTCCTGCAGGAACTGCTCACGGAGACCATCGCCGCGCTCAACAAGGATGCCTCCGAGGTATGTGATGATGTAGTGGCGCTGGGGAACAGGCCAGGTGGTGGTGGACGGCGTGTACCTCAAGCTGTACCTGCAGAACCCGCACTGGAACCTGCGCAGCCCCAAGCGCTTCCTGCAGGAACTGCTCACGGAGACCATCGCCGCGCTCAACAAGGATGCCTCCGAGGTATGTGATGATGTAGTGGCGCTGGGGAACAGGCCAGGTGGTGGTGGACGGCGTGTACCTCAAGCTGTACCTGCAGAACCCGCACTGGAACCTGCGCAGCCCCAAGCGCTTCCTGCAGGAACTGCTCACGGAGACCATCGCCGCGCTCAACAAGGATGCCTCCGAGGTATGTGATGATGTAGTGGCGCTGGGGAACAGGCCAGGTGGAAAGTTTCTGGATAGTTTTTAATGTCAGGGTGTTGACTGAAAAGCTTCATAGTCAAAAATGAAAAATACCTTAAAAAAAGCTTGTAAAAAATACAAGGCTTGTGACGGTAATGGTTTCGAAGTTCAATGTAACATTCTTAAAGAACTGTATTTTTTGTTTCTATTACTTCGATTAAGAAAAGTAAATAGAAAACCTATATTTTTTTCTAATTTAATCAACCTACCTAATTACTTTTTCCATTTAAATTTACCTATAGTAAATTATGTATTTAAAAAATAATAAGAATAATTAAGTCTTCAGTTAAACAGCGTTTGACATGATACTTTCCGCACCATTTTTAGGGTTCCGTAGCCAAAATGGCAAAAACGGAACCCTTATAGTTTCGTCATGTCCGTCTGTCCGTCTGTCACAGCCGATTTACTCGGAAACTATAAGTACTACAGTGATGAAATTTGATGGGAATATGTGTTGTATGAACCGCTACAAAAATATGACACTAAATAGTAAAAAAAAGAATTGGGGGAAGACCCCCCCATACATGTAACTGAGGGATGAAATTTTTTTTTTCGATGTACATACCCGTGTGGGGTATCAATGGAAAGGTCTTTTAAAATGATATAAAGTTTTCTAAAAAACATTTTTCTTAAAGTGAACGGTTTTTGAGATATCAGCTCTCAAAGTCGTAAAAAGTATGTCCCCCCCCCCCTCTATTTTTATAACTACGGGGTATAAAATTCTAAAAAAAATAGAGGTGATGCATGCTAATTAACTCTTTCAACGATTTTTGGTTTGATCAAAGTATCTCTTATAGTTTTTGAGATAGGTTGATTTAACTGTAATTTACGGTACCCTTCGTGCACGAGTCCGACTCGCACTTGGCCGGTTTTTTTTCGCTATACCTTGCAATGTCCTTCATAACTTACCATTTCTCTTATTTCAATAGGGCAGTCGCGGTGAAACCTGTGCCCTAGCCCTCAGCGCAGCGCTCCGTGCCCGACCAGCCTTGGGCGAGGTGTGTGCACAGCTGGGCGAGATGCCGCGGCTAGCGCGACTGCTGCCCGCCGCGCCTAAACTCGCTGTACCCGTCATCACGGCGCTTGCTCATACACAGGTAATGTGTGCTTTATATATGGTTGATATGACAAATATGGAGTAAGAAGAACCCAACAATGGTTATTAATAAATCTTTTTGTTTTGTACATATATTTATACCTAATATGTCATTTAAAGTTCCAGTTTTTAATTCTAATAATTGATAATTCTACATAATTTTAATTCTGGTACCTTATCTTTTAAGTGACTTCTTATATTTTTACATCTCGCCATAGATAGAACAAAGCGAACTATACTTATTTTTAAGATCTACATTTTACTTTGGACTTCAAATCGATGAAAATGTATGACCGATATATGATTATCCGGTATACCTTTCTTATTTCCTTGGTGTGGTTTTAATCCATGTTTAATAATGAGGGGGTTTATACCTAACCTTTGCCTATAATCGGGAGTAACAAGATGAACCTGAATACCAGTGTTTTATATGGATGTTCTACATGGGGCTTCCACCTCCATATCTGTCTGACTTCCATGTATCGAAAAAAACTCTTGACTGGAATTTTTTGCTTTTGACAACCGGTAATTATTTTCAAAACTCAGAAGTGGCAACCCACTTACACGACTCTGCTCCTACCCGGCAAAAATAAAATAATTTTAAATATGGGCTTTAAATATTGTTCTTTAGATATATTTTTACATTATCATCATAAATTAGCAGACAGCTCGCTGTAAGACTGCTCGGTAGTTGACGCCTCGCTGGCCGCACGTCGTAAGTTGGGTACTCACTTAGCAGTGTAGCACGTAACGTATCAGATACGGTATCAATTGAGTACGTACTACACTGATAAGTGAGTACCCAGCTGTAGAGAGCGGGCGGTGCGGTTTCCGCGCGCTCACTGCTAGCAGTCTCCGCGCCGTCGCCGCTCCGTCGGTCAGTATCTACCAAGCAATCCGCGAAAGGCGAGAGCGGTCGGCGGGCGGATAGCTGCAAGCTGTCACCGCGTTGGCTGCGAGCAGCCGTCTTAGTGGCGTTGTTGGATGGGAGCGGTGTTACAGCAGAGTCGTTTAAAGTGTGCTATAACCTTATGGCAGCTTTTCGAGAATTGTTCGTCCCTATAAACCCATGAACTTCTATAAAGTAATTCGTTATATTCCAGGCTTGCGTAGTAGCGCTGTCTCAAACAGACGTGATGTCGGGCCTGAAGAGCGCGGTGCAGTCGTGTCGGGAGGTCGTCGGCAGCGCGTGCGAGGCACTCGCGCTTATATTCTCCAGTAACGCTAACACTGACAGGCTGGTGTTGCAGGTTAGTATTATATTCCAGGCCTGCGTGAATATATTCGCGCATATTTGTTTAGTAAGAAAAATCTGTGCACAAGTTACAATTTCTCGATCATTTTTGTGATTTTTGCACGCAATTGTAAGAGCGAGTAGACCAGTTTTTTAACGTTATTTGTGTGTGTTACAGTGCATCACACCGGTAGATCTCGCCTTAACACTTTTCATGTTCTGAATCCGACTTATTTTCGAATCTAATGTATCTAAAGCACTATTAAATTTTCACAGGCTTTAGAAACCGACCTAATAGGCGAGTTACTCTCGCTCCTCGACACCCGTCTAGACGGGGCTTCAGCGGCCCAGCTAGTACGAGCTCTGAAAGCCATGTCCCGTTCGCCGCTACACGGCGAGCGCGTGAAGGCCGTGCTGGCTCGCTCGGGCGTGTGGGAGCACTACGCGGCGCAGCGACACGACTTGTTCATTACCGCTGCGCCGCAGAACAACTCGCTCACAGGTATAGTGGCGCCAGACTTTATGTCGTCATGACTTTATTTGGTATTAACAGGTGGTGCTGCATGTGAGGAATTCAATTGCAGAAAAGATTCTTGAAATCTTGTATAATAGATATAAAATGCATAGTACGGGTAGGCGACTCTAAGGTCATGCTCATAAGGTATAAAATCCTATTTCCACTTATGTACATCTATACCATAGGTTCTCAATACGATCAAAAAGCGCTGCCACTTCATACAAATGAATATTTTTTTATCAGACTTTCCAAAAAAGGAGGCTCTCAATTCTGAGGTTCATATTTTTTTCCTCGCAGGAGCTCCACACACAGCGGGCTACCTAACGGCCCCGCCCTCCAGCATTCCCGCGCAGCCGCCGCCCATCGACTGACCGACGCACGTTCACACGACACACGCGACAAACGCGATTCGTGCGACAATCGCAACACAAGCGCGGCCTCGAGCCGCCTAATTATACCCGGTGCGTTTCTGAAGGCACAACTAACCAGCTTGAAGGCTTATGTGAGTATTTCATAGAATCTCTTACGAATTAACAAAATTTTATCGAAATTTGAACATCGTCTCATTTGTAAATATTCTACGACTCAAGTCACGTTTGGCAATGAATTTGAAAGATAGTCACAATAATTCTAAAATGAAACATTGGCCTTACATTTCTAATAAGTATTAACACAATAATTAGATTATTAAAAGTCGATGTTGCGATGTTTTCCAAGATCAGTGTAAAGCGCTTTCAGAAACGCGCCGTGTTGAGAATTTGCCTTGGGTACGGCCTACAGATATTATTTCGGTGTAAGATATGCCTCATTCTCATGTATTATAGCAATAATTTCAATTACGCTTAATAATCTGCATGTCTTTGTAAATCATTCGTGAGGTGTAAATTGCCATTTATAAAAAGTACTAACAAGGCAAATTCACATTTGTACTTATGTAAAAATAAACTCAAGTTTCTCATGTTATCCTCCTTAGTTTATCGACGTCTCATTGTAAATTTTAAAGTTATTATTTACACGAAATATCGCCAGTGAATGATACGCTCGAAGTATTAACAGCCAAAGTAAGTTTGTGTATTTAGTAGCTCTGTTGTTCTAAAATAGAATTGTAAAAAAGTTTTGATCTCTAACGAAAGGCAAATATTTACGTCATTCCTACACGTTAGCGATATAAGGTTTTTGTATTAGGATTCGCACTTTTTTATGAATTTAGATTAGTCTTTACAGAAAATGTTGCACTTGAGTGCGTTACAAATATTAGTTTGCAAATTATATATGAAATATTGCAATAATTCTCAGTTCCCCAGTTTGTCATGTACTACTTAACGATTTGATGTGATTTTATGGTAATATTTTCTTAGCAATTACTGTTGGAGTATCTTTATATGTGACTATATACAGTGTGTTATTTTCTTAAACATTAACATCGAAAATAAAGACAAACACTTCGTCGGGTAATTTGCATTATAAAGTTAATATCCGCGTCAATAATAAATAAAATTGTCACTTTTATATAAACTCCTTGATGTGTACGTATAGTCTGCGAGTACATGACATAGTTCGATAGTACAGGTTTGTGTGTTTATCTCTTACATACAAAGGCGTTCTTGCCATATTTAGTTATTGTATTTGAGACTGAAAATCTTTGAGAATACAATTAGTATTTTATTTCGAGTTTTGGCACTAAATGAATTTAAGTATACGAAGCCTTTGAGGCTTTGGTCGAAAAACTTCAATTTGTCGAATATTATTAGTGAAATAGACAATTACGGAATAAAATTGCAAAAAAATAGATTTGGTAATTATTTAAAAACTTTTTTTTACCATGAAATAATTAAAAAGGATTTTTACTGTGTACCATACTTACCATTAAATAAAAAATATATAAAGCTTTTTAAATAATGTTACTACTTATTTACATCAAAATTATGTGTGATAATATTGTAAAGGAAATTAAAAATTATTATTTGGTTTAGTCATATCATAGAGTTTTAAGGCGTCTATACTTTATGGAAATTATGATGCTCTTATGTTCGCTCATTAATAATTGAGTACGTCCTAATATATATGTATTATAGCTATATTTAGTTAGTGTTAAGTATGTAATAACTACCGTGTTTTATCAGCTACAGATATAAGCTTGTGTTTTTATTATTTGTTGTGCTTATTGTACAAAGCTCTTTTGTTTATTTTCTTAAGCGCCAGTAGGAATAAATGTCGATAAATTACGGTAGTTGTCACATCACTAGTTACTATAAAATGTAAAGTGATTGGTCGTGATGTTTGTGTTTTTTGTATTTCGTGTATTATTTCGAATTTATAGAAATATCTTTGGCCATATCTTGTTTAAAAAACATGTTTTGATAGACTTACTCAAAATTATTGTCTATTTTTATGTATTTTCTACTGTTTTAAATAAATCTGTATAGTATTTTCTTAATACAAGAATGCTTACATCACGAATGGATGGTATTTGTCGATTGGCACCATGAAGGAAAAGCGCGGTGTGATTATATGGATATTTTTATATCTAGAGATAAGTTATATTGCTGTAAAATATACGAAGTTAATATATCAATCTAAATAATTGTTTTATTTTATGTTTACACCTTAAATAAAACACAAAGTATTGCGTTAACACGTTCTTTTAATGTACACGTATTAATCATCACTTAAAAATTAATTATTTTTTTACAAAAATACCTATTAGAAAAATACTTTTATCCTATTCTTGTATTTAAAAAACTGGTACACCTTAATATCTTACACATTATAATACCTAAGATAATTTGTTTGGAACTTTACCATCTTTGAAGTAGCATTTTTCAAGAACATTTACACTAAATTACAATATAATTTATTTACCAAGCACCTATTCTCCTTGTCGTTTCAACATAGATCCAATGTCATTTTCTTTTGACTTTCAAAAGATTTCCAAATATAATGACAAATTATTTGTTTTCGTTATTGCATTCTCAATTATTAATTTGCTAAATTATATAACTACAGATACATTATATTAATTACAGATACGTATCACAGCATAACACAGCAACATAGATACAATATTTCTTAATTAAATTCACGTTCAGATCTATATATCACATCAACTTTTTCCACGCGTCAAGTATTAATACCGATGGCATTCATTTTCTTAGTGCTGCTCTATATCGATATCTTCACATTTATTTATCGATATATTTTAACTTTTGATCTCGATTTTTCAAAACCTTGAATTCAGAACCCAGAGAAACATTAATGGACCAATAATCGATAGGCCTATATCGATAGAGGTGTACTCTAATACTAGTGTTGTTATCGGTCAAATCAAGTAGTTTGGTAATTTGGTAATTTTAACGATATAGGGTACTAAGAACAGTGCGAAGCAAGCCTTCCTTGTAGTATCGACTTAATGGCTCTTTGACCGAATAAACCATGCCTTTTTATCATAATTTCTTCATCCGAGGTATAGTGGTTTGTGACGTCACGCGGGATGCGCGCTGAGAGAGTCTGGTGGCGTAGTGTAGTGGTTTGCATGTGGGGCTTTTAGGGGACGCTCGTATGACTCACCGCGAGTCCAGCCGCGTTTGCCTCTGTTGGGGAAAACGTAATAAGGTTATAGAAATCCGTAATTTACTGATAAATCCCTAAATGTCGATAGTTGAAATCGATATTTCGGTCGGCTATAATAAGATTTTTAATAAAATAATTTAAAAAAATATTTAAGTATAGTTATCGGCACGAATCTTGAGCTCTGACCTTCACCTGCGTAGAAGTAATTTTTTATTGGGTCCCTTTTGTGGTATAAAGTGAGGCGCGGGGGCGGGCTTAAGCGGTGATTGGCCCGCAGTGCATCGCGTCATAGCCGTCACTCGGGATCGGTTCTTCTAATAAATCACTTCTGCGCAGATGTAGGTCAGAGCTCAAGATTCGTGCCTAAAAAAATGGTTAATTTAGCCAGGTAAACCTCACGATGGCGGATTCAAGGGTTCTAAGATCGTTACCTCATAAGCATCTTGATATATCGATGGTGCTTCGGCGTGGGCGGCGCGTCGTCTGCATCGATCTCTAACGAGAGGTACTGGTTGGCGCATGCGCTGTTCAGTAGCTCATCCAGTCGCTGGTGCAGTTCTGCGAACGTCGGCCTGTCGCGGGGGTGTGCGCGCCAGCAGGATAGCATTATGTCGTAACTGTGAGTATAAGGTAAATAGGCATTAAGGTTTGAAGTTAAATTAAGTTTGGATCGAAGTAGGTAAGTACATATTGTAGATCATAGGTAAACTAGGCTTTCAGTAGCTTCACCCCGTTTCTGAAAAAAACTTGAAGTTCAAGCATTTTCTTCTGCAAGTTTGTATCAAATGTATTGTATACCTACCATTTCTGAGAAGTTTTATAGCCGTTTTAGAAAAGAGCCGAAGAAGACATGGTTTACAATATAATTTGTAATCAACAATCAGTTTAATCTAACAAAACGACCAGCCTCTCTTAGCCAGTCTTAAAGTATATACTGTTAATATTCTACGTACAGAAGTGGACTGCAGTGTGCAGGTCTTGGCAAGCGGTAGCCTCCTCGCAGCAACCGCGGCAGGCGAGCTCCTGGTACTCCTGCGTAAGGCGCACCTCCTAGCGACGCCACCTCCCATGCTACCACGCCGAAAGACCAGCTGTTGAAACGAGAAACAGTAGGTAAGTATATTGTATATAAGTAATGCCGTTATGGGCATTGGACAGGTTGGACAAGCATGAATCAGCCTGTGATCACAGCATCATAATATTTTCATTTCGTGGTTCGAACGTTAGAATGAATCTAACCGGCTTCAATTACTTACAAAAATCTTTGATTAATATTCGTCAATGGCCTACTTGAGTGACAGCAAGTGAACCTACACGTAAGCAATTTACAATTAACGAGAATATTAGAACAAAGCTTACACATCACTTTGCGTAGTATATATCCTTCTCGTGAGCGACTCCAAGGCCATCCACTTAACAGGCATTTTTCCATTGCCCTTCTGCTTATACTGATTCTCTTCATAAACATCCCTTGACAGCCCGAAGTCTGCAATCTTCAGCGTCCTATCAGCTGTCACTAATATATTCCTTGCCGCTAAATCTCTATGAACGACTCGATTAGCAGCTAGGAACTCCATGCCCATAGCTATTTGACGGCAGAAAGATAGAAGGTCTAACGCCGTCAGTTCCTTATCGCAAATCTCTTGAAGCTCATACAATTTGTTCACGACAAGCTTGGAGCTCTCCATCTGTGCTTTGCATTTGAATAAATCGTTTCTGTAGTCAGAAACATCTATGTTGTTGTTGTAGTATTTCGCGTTGCGTTTGGATAACATTACATCCCATGTGCATCTGAAAATGAAACACCAGTTTAAGTATACCATTGAGCAGAACACACTTTTTGAAATTATAGTGCAATATAAATTGGGAAATTTTTGAACTTTTTGATTTAAGGGAAAAAACGATGCGATATTGACGGGGATACCACAGGGTTCAATACTAGATCCTATGTTATTTATCACAAAACACTAAAAAGCAAAAAAAAAACTAATTTTTAGTGTTTTGGGAAGTCGGTTTAATTTTTTTGTAAAAAAGTTTTTTATTTTTAGCTTTTCAGTGATACGAATAGTTGTCACTATCCATATAAGTGGGAAGTTCTCATCAATACAAAGAATATAAGTCCAAATACGAGGTATTTTACATATTTAGTTGTCGAGTTCCCTCGGCTTTCTCTGGTCTCCATCAACAGGTCAGCTCCAAACCTTCACTGTTACAAAGGTCTTGTCAATACAAATAATTTAAGCTCAAACACGAGGTGGTTTACATATTCAGTTGTCGAGTTCCCTCGGCCCTCTCTGGTCTCCATCATCAGGTCAGATCCAAATCTTCACTGTTGAATAGTGCTTTTAAGCGTACACTTGGGTGTCAAGTTTTTACCCTATGTATGCCTACAACTCTCGAAGGTTGCCCTCGATTTCTCAGGGTTGGGACCAACTGGCAGCTATTCCGAGTCGAACGAAAAAAGAATCACGTAAAGCGGTCTATAAACCTCGGAGTAATCGATGTACATACATAGAAAAAAAAACATACTGGCCGAATTGAGAACCTCCTCCTTTTTGGGAAGTCGGTTAAAAATACTGTAGCACATACCGCAAGTAACTGAGCAAATCTCCTCGGCTGCAGTATTCAACGATGATGAGCGGTCTCCTGCCGCTGCAGCAGCCCACCAGGCTCACGAGGTGCGGGTGCACGCCCACGCTCTTCATCAGCTCCATCTCCGAACGGAACGACCTGATCTCGTCGAGCGATGGGAAATCTAAAATAGAAGGGGAAGGTATTAAAAAACTTGGGTTCTGTGCAAATACAGCAGCATGTTCTTATTTTGCTTCAAAATTTTACAAATGCACATAGTCATATCGCGCTGAGGAGTCATTGGCCTAATCAGTCACAAAAGGAAATGCTTGCGGCAGTAACAGCCACCCGTGCAAGCACAGTCACAGTCAGCTATCTAAGATGCTCTGTGGCTAAGTGGCCAAGCAAACCAAAATTGCAAGTTATCATCGATGACATCATACGTTACTCAGTCTTCTACCCACCTTTTAGCATCTTAACAGCGACGGGCGTGGAGTGTGGCGCGAGCGTGGCCCTGCGCACGACGCCGAAGGCTCCCTCGCCGATGACCTCGTGTAGCACCAGCTTGTCTGCCCGCACCTCCCACCGGTCCTCCGACTCGCTCCACACTTCGAGGACCTCTGTGTCGCCATCTTTCGAAGGTTTGTCGTCCTATGTCAGTAATGGCAGTTCTTATTTGTAATATAATAAAGGAAATACATGTGCTTGTGAGTAAATAGTAACCGCACGAGTTGACAGCCAATTTTCATAGAAAGATATGGCAAGAAGAGGCCTTTTACAGTCTTTACGGGTCAGTCTTATCCAGTGTCTTATCGAAGCCAGTTATGCCGGCCATACACGCTACGGTCCACCGGAGAGGTCCACCCGTGCAGGGATGCCTGCGCAGGTAAACCGGAGTGTGTGTGGGAATAGGTCGCTGCGCAGGTTCAAAAAAACTGCACAGTCGATCCATACAAAGAATACTCAGTTAAATCCGTAGGGACTGGAAGCTGATCCCAACATATTGTAGTTAATGCTAGAGATATGATAACATACCGGCTTGTAAGGAGGCACAGCCACTCGCTGCCGACCCCAGCGACAGCGACACAGCAGCGCCAGAGCGGCTGCGGCCGCGCACGCCGCGCCCAGCGCCGCGCCACTCGCGCCCCCGCCGCCCGCGCCCCGCGCCTCCTTTGTGCCTGGCCACGTGAAACACTATACCACGTTAATCATATTCTAACATCGAACACAGCTCAGCATATTCGACCTGCTTCATCTTGGAATTCAAAGTCGAAAACGTTTATTGAAAATATCTAGACACACGGCAGTGTGTCCGCCAAGTTCGAGCAAAAAAAGCGACACACCGGCCGTAGGTTATATTACACGAACCATTTCGGGCCAAACTCGACCCCCCTATAACTCAAAATCTATTTTTTTATACTAGTTTTTAGCACTTTTCACATCAAAATTAGAAAAGGATAGGACCCCTTTCACCACTTCCTAGTGTTATGGCTGGGAAAAATAGCGATGAAGAACAAAACTTCCCAGTAAATTCAATTATTATACTGAATGATAACAAGCAAAAATATCTACGTGCTCCTGAAAACCTCCTTTTTGAGAAGTCGGTTAAGACAAGACTGTGTGAGTTATTCTTCTTCCCAGCAAAAACACATAGGAAGTGGTGAAGGGCGGGCGTTTTGGGGGCTGTCTTTTGTAGATTTGTCGTTCAAAAAGTGCTGATTTTCAGCCTACTTTGAATAAATGACTTTTGATTTTTGATTGATTTGATTGTAATTACGTGTAGTAAGCATGCTTGCGTTTTTATCTATGAGAATCGCAGCTTGTAGGATAGAACTCTGAACTTCTAAAAGCATATTTATGTAGATGATTTATACTGGTTAAGAATTATTATATGTTTGTTATTAGCGATATGGATGGAGGCGTATTTTGTTGGCATTTGGTATGAGTTTGAGTTGTATGTGAAATGTGTTGAAAGGGCAATAAGTGTATCTTAACAAATTGCTTTGGCTTCTTTGGCCCATTACCTGAGAGATTTTCGGACCATCGTTATAATTTAATTAATCATTTTCTGAACTAGTATTTTAAGGAGGTAAAGTTTGGGAGGTAGTAGCTAGGTAATCTTTATCTCTACATTCTTACTTCTGTATTTCTATACTTAAACTATTAGTAAGCCATGTTATATGTGAGTGTCATGAGAGCCAATCAACTCCGAAACGGTATCAACAAGAGAATTAAACTTTTCATTGGCTTTAGCTAATTCTTGTTGAATTTGTTTTAAAACACAATAAAACAATATGTGCATTCATGTGAAACATTGTTTATTGTATATCTTGTTTGTGGGAGTCTTGTGTGGGGTGAAGAAAAGGCAGATAATGTGTGATGTTTAATACATGTTTTATTATAAAATTCAGTTTTCTTCTCAGCGAGCCGCAACAAATTACGATGACAATACTGTAAGAAGATGAAGGAAACTGTGTGTTTTTCATAATGATAACATATATAGGCACTAACATGAAAGAAACATGAGGAGAAAGTTAAATGTGTGAAGGTACTGTTAGACCAAGAGCTCACGACCCTTCGTTATTTTTAAGCGATTAGTCAAACTTCGTTGTAAAATAGACACACTCTAAGGTAGATGCCAGCTTTTACACATTAACGGAGGTCTGACCGTCCGCGTCGGGAGCTTTTGGGTTATCGACTTATCTTTAGTGAAATATTTTAGGACTCTTTACAATGAAGATGACAACATAATGAAAATTGCTCAGCCATTTGTGTTTTTAATATTTGTGTATTGTGTTATTTTTGCTAAATCTATGGTCTGTTTTGTACCGCACAAAAATATTTTTTTATGTTATGTCTTTATAAAAATTATAGCTTTTTATGATGTTGATTGACTTACTAGGCAAGGCAGCTCTTCTGCTCGTGTGGCCCTCCCACCTCCCAATCTTGGAGTACATTAGTACTTCATATATTAGACCTTCATCGCCCTCCACGCCTTTGACCACTGTTTCCGTTTCGTTCTGTGTAATATCGAAATTGACATTAATTTCATTACTGTTGGAAGGACATACTACTTATTACTACTTGACATTATTATCAAGATCTTCGATTGGTCATTGATGCACTCGTTTTAATTGATATCAGCTGTATCAAATATAATCAATCTGCAGAGTTTTGATTTTTGAATATTTTCGTACGGCCTATCATGGGCCCACCGCTGGCTTGCCGCGGAGAATGGTACTAACGTGTTCACACAATACCTTTTTTGTGCTCGACTCTCCTTAATTGTCAACAGTGATTTTGTCTTTGAAAAATTCGCTAATATCATTCAACTCACCCCTGGTACGATGACAGTGTGTGTATTTTCTGCATGCACAGTCACATTGTAATAGTCAGGGAAGAGCTGTGGTTTGTGCCAGAAGACGTACACATCCCAGGTGCCTCCGATGTCTTTAATCGCCACGATCGTTATGTTATCAGGAATCTCTGGTTGTATTTCCTCTGCATCTAGAATAAGGTCAAATAGTTCAAAATCCTCATCAGCCTCGGACATAATCCTTTCCTAACTTTGACCATACCTTCCGTCCGATTGTTAAAAATAAAGATATTACAATAACTGGACTGTTGAAACCTTAGATTTATTTCAGTATATCTACTGTAATTTATTTTGAAATGTAGTTTCAGCTTTAAATAAAAAATGTTATCTAAGTATAATGTATTTGTGATTACGAATGAAGTCCGGTTTCCCCATAAAAAAAATCTGAAATAAACAGGATACTTTTATATCTGTATAACGTAATTAAATGACTATATATTTTGCAGTACCTATACCTGACCTGCTCAAATACCAAAAGGAACACGCAAACTTGATAACTAGGCATTGCTATATTTCCTTTCTGAAAGAAAGGAAAATCGGCAAGGTTACAATGTGACAGACCAAAATGATATTTAATCCCTAATTAATGCCTATCCTTAAGTGTCATGCTATGTGTATGATTCTCAATTTTTGCGTCATTTGTAAACAGCATGACTTACTTTGTGAATACTGAGACTTATTCCAGGAAGGAGTGTGGTATTGAAAGTCGGTAGACCCATACAGCCCCGTCACTCTGATACTGCACTCGTCATTCGGCTGCACCTCAAACTCTACCCCTGGGTCACTGTCTCTGCTGATCGGCTGAAATCAAACTTCAATTAGACCCTTAACAAACTAAGCATGTGATCATATTGCTTGTTGAAATATTTACCCCGACTTTAGTGGACTGGAATTTCGTTTTTACACAAGAATTCGCGACGTCGAAGCATGCGTCGTAATCTAGAACAAGACGAAAATATGCACTTTAACGAACAACTGCTAAAAGAAAGACTGTAGACATTTTTCTGAACGAATTTCGTGACACTTACCACCAATTCTGTTCCAAGAAAAGCGTCCAGTAATAGTGGAGTCTTGCGTCTTAGGAGGAAATGCTCGTTTGATGTCATATCTTCTGTGTTCCATAGAACTATTGTAGGATGGCGCTTTGTCACCCCCTAGCCATTCTATCGGAGACCCATCTTTGAGTACTGCGCTCCAAATCGTGTAGTTTCTTTGAGGAGTTGTGCTTATCTGCCCGTGGCGTTGAGATGGCTCTATAATACTGTAGTTTATCTGTCAGAAGACAATATATATTTTAGTTGACAGTTACTTGATGGATAAAATTTATTCTATGATGAATTTGAACACAGGAACCCGTCTTGCATCTATAATACAATTTCGTCACTGACCTAATTCAAGCTGTGTCGTCGACATTGTTTTTCTAGACCAAAGAATCACTTTGTTCAAACTTATGAATTAATCGTGTTTTCTAACTCGAAATCGTAATTTTTCCGGATGCAATACGCAATGTTCTGTAAAAGTTCCTAGGATATATAAACATTTGTTATACAGGTATTCGTTCGCAAAGTAACACCTTATAAGGTCGTGTCCCCTACGACACTTGTTCTTCTTTACCGAAGCTTTTGGTTTCCATATTCATAAATGGGTAATTAAAAACCGAACACTTTCCCGCCAGTTCGCTCTTTATCTTTGTTAAAACCCGCATCGTAGTGATTGCGGACAAATTGTACGGATGCAGGGGATAACTGAAATGTTGGACTACAATGTTTTTACACCAAATGCATTGTTCTGAAGCTACGGTGCCTAAAGTTTTTGAGTATGCAATTTAGTTTTTTTTTTGTTGGTTGATACCAAATTTTTAAGATAGGTTTAAGATAGATAAGTTTACGTTTACGTATACGTTACGTAAGTTTTTAAGATAGGTACGCTTATTTTATTAATATTTCGTTACGAGATTTTATTAACATTTCGGTTTTAAGGAAATTTCAATGTTAACGGCCTCAGGTGCTCATTCATCGCACTTGAGAACGACAGCAATTACTTATAACATGTAAATAATAACGTCTGGTTATAAATATGCAAATGGGATACGCACTACTATACCCTGGACATATCTCAATGGGTCGTGGACAAACGCTCGAGTTCTTTGAACGAGCGTGAGTAACGGTAACATTGTCGAATAATTCGATCACGCGACAGGTGCCTCGGAAAAATTTGCGTGCCTACTTATCTACATATAAGCTAATATTAGCATTGCTTGAGAAAAGCCTCCTTAATATTATTGGTGCAAGTACTACTTCTGCGCTTGAAATTTCAGGGTCAGACACAGTCCGATCTCACTCGTTCAATTCACCTCCTATCACGGAAAAATAACTATCACAGTAGAGATATGATTTCCCAATTAAAGTATTCCTCTGCGCAATTTTCACAGAAAAAGTCGTGTTACGTTAGTCAATGTGTATGAAAATTGGACTTTTCTATATTACCTATATCCTTAATATAATAATTGCAATTAGCCTGTTCAGTATAATAGTGTGGTGGCATTCATTGCGCACTTCTAAAGATAAAGTGCATGTTGACGAATATAGACAGGAAAAGAGTGAGCTATGAATGATTAATTAGTGCTTCCACATTTTTTCCTTATCAGAGTTGCGGTCTATACCTATGGTGATGACTTATTGCCTCAATTACCTAATTGAATGACCAAAACTTAATTACTAGGTTTAGGTGTTAGTGCGACTGCTGACGAAGAGGAATGGAAGCGAAAAACATATTTGTACGCCGACCTCAAATAACTTAAGAACAGGGCAGGAAGAAATGTAGCCTGAATGTAAATTTTTTTATACAACTAATTGTTACCAATGGTAAAGTGGAGAAGTCAATTTCCCAACTGTAGGTACATAGCCAGGGAACTCGGAAGTAAGTTTTATGTCCCTGTCTCCAAGTAAAGGATTACTTTTCCTTATGGATGGTAGCTTTCTGACTGAACATAATAATGTCACCGTCTAAGCAAACGACTCATTTATTATTTCTGCGGCCAATACTCACATAGGTAATCCCAGAACTGTTGTCGTTGCTCAACTGCGGGACGAGGGCCACGAGCTGGTAGTACTGCGAGGAATCGATGTCGAACCTGATGCTATGTCGCGTGAGGCAGCGCACGCTCACCGATGTCGAGTTTATTGGCTTACTCCAGTCTGGCGCTGAGGATTTTACAGCATACATTACAGCTTTATTTTTAAAGCATGTGCTTTTTCATCTGTTCCTATACTTATTTATTATACTTATAGGGACTATGCTGAATATGTATGTAAACATGCATATTTCTCTTTATTTGTTTGTGATTTTGCAGTGAGGTAATTTCTAAATCTGAAAGAATGTTCCTGAGTTTGCTCTGAGTTTTATAAGTGACTAGCTACTGCCCTATACCACCCGGGGATGTATAGCGAAACAGTTTACACTAGAAGCTAACCTGTAACGTGTCCTAATGTTCATCCGGTGTTATAAATATTATTCAAATTATTGTATAGGAACATTACATCATATTCTGGTGGTAAATGAAAAGATGGGTACTTACCAAAATAGTTACTCCTACAGGTCTTCGCAGTCTGAAACAATTAAACATATTGTGACATTTTTTTGCAATTTTAAACATAAAATAGTTTGGCATAACCAGAAGTCTGCGATTTCATAGAGGGGAAGCCTGCAGCATAAAATAAAAACTTGTGGCACGCAGTTTGATAACGCATAATCTCTGATGTCTAGTGATTGATTGAAAATAAATCTCTTGTTCATCAACTCCAATTTCATGTAGGTACCTACCTACTTACATATCTACAACTAGTAGGTATCTATAAATCATTGCTGTAATTGAATGCCAAATGGCCAGCACTACGCCTAATCTCATCCTACTCCAGACAAGTAGACTAAAAAAGCCTGGCTGAGTGCCTGCCTAGGCTAGACTGATAAAAAATAAAATGACTCAGCATTCATCGGCTTTTTATATGCTTTAGCTACATCTACCGATGAAATCAATACGCGTTATAGGCTAGAATATATCGCAAAGTCTAACTAACTTCCGGACACGACTGTTCTATGTTATATCCAAAATACACTCTATTATGTAGTCATTAAGGTCTATTATTATAGATCAGTGAATCCTAGTGGAAGTGCCTTTGTTTGGGACGTAAAGCGACACGTTCCAATATGCGCGATTGAATCATTGGAGCGAAGCATTTTGTCAACAAACACAGAAATACCTCGAACCGCCAACCTGCGGGTCATAAAGGAGGGTCTAATTATAACTAATTAGACGTAATACTGATAGTCGCCTAAATTATTGAGATTTCGACAAATCTAAGCTCTTAAGTGTCTACATGCTCTAGGTAACATAATCTAGGTAATATTACCAACAAAACACTGCCCTGTAATCAATATTGAGTATTGTAAAAAACTTGTGAATGAATTTCAGGTCAGGTTCAAATATTATTTTAGGATGCCGCTTATCGAAGCCTTCGTAGTACCTTCCAGTTCAGCTGAACTTAGTAGTGGAGTTCAATAGCAGGCGGTTGATAAGATAGGCGAAAATAGGGATAAAAACAGACGTCATCAGCTGCATTTGGTTTAAACGATGTGGGATGCAAATTGAACAGTTATTGGCATACCGCGTGCGTTTCGCTATGACATAATGTTAACTTGCAGAGAAAGTAAAACGTTTGCTGCATTTTCAATCGTTAAAAATGTATTTGTTAACACAGGTCACACGCAAGTAACATAAAATGAATGAATGCGTGGAAATCTATGTACTAACTATAACTCTTGTAAGTTTTCTGATTACCGGGTAAAAGGCTTATGTTCCGCTGAAACCTTGCGATGCAATTGAAAGCGAACATTTGCTTATAGTTAAAAAAGTTCGGAAAAGCTTCAAGTTAGAAAATATAGTACAATTAGGAGGAACTTAAAATTCCGCCACGTGTACAGAGATCCATAAAGTCATATATCATAAAGGTCCGTTAACACTAACCTAATCTACCAAGCAACATAATAAGAGCCTATTAAAAGCAAGTTCAACAGGCACTAAACGTCAATACTTAAGATTGAACAGCAGTCAGCGACACGAGTTCGCCAAACGGGACAACATATCCACTTATCTAGATTACCGCGACTTATTAACCGTTGAATGTGCAGTTTAACGACTTGCACCGGAAAGAATGCAGGTGATGCAGTCGAACTATTTCTGAGACGGGAATAAAAAACTTACCCACGACATTCATACGCCTACACTAGTATTCGAATAGCTAGGCAACGCTGAATGACGTTCAACCCATTTAGGTATACCTGTGATGGATTTTTCTCGGTATGTGATTAAGGGGTATTTTTAATGGATGAGAAATGCCCTGAATTCGATTGGAAAGATTGATGTGACTAGGCAAAGCACGTGTAAATATAGTAGTGCATATGTAAGTGTGTTCCTAATCACCTGGTGAACTCTTTCTTCAAATTGAACTCAATCCGTAAAATTAATAAATCGTAGTAGATCTATCTGTAGTAGATAGAGGGATACATATATCAGAGGTTAGCATAGCAGAGAACACTGTAAATTTTAGAGGGTTCTAACGTGATGTTGTATATTAACTTATTGGCTTAATCTTAGGCGACAGATCCGCCCGGCGCGGCGGCGGGCGGCACTGCTCACCTGCGGGTTCAATGGTTCCCCAAGTACTTAATCTTGGAGGGAGCAGAGATCATAATTTCGATCCAATCTGCAGCCTTTCATTTTGGTTGCAACTTGCAAGTGGCGGGACTTGCTATCCATATAATATGTTTGACGACTTCCCTACGGTTGGCCGGGTGCACCGTTCGGCAATATGTAGGTTTATTTCACCATGCGTTTTAGCGTGTAAATACTCATAGTGCGCATTAGCGTGCATACTATTTTGAATCACACGCGGATAAAGCCCAATAAGGTATTTGTGTTGACAACAAAGTTTCAGACGAATATACTAAGTTGGAAAATTATTTTTCTATTGTGTTTGTCTATTATCAGGATAGGATTCGTATGATGGAAAATTATTGAAAGATTTTACAGAAAAACAAGTCATGGGGGAGCTAGGGAAGGCGTTTTATTTTATGTCAACTCAATTTGAGTTCAACGAATTTCAGTTACCTTCCTAATATCGGCCTGTTTTTCCAGTGTTATCAGAACATCTTATACCTACGCAGATTTAGATATTTTGTGTTTCCCAGAACATAGGCGTTTGTCAAGTCAATTCAAAGGGTGTAATTGCAGCTAAGTAGGTACTTTGTAAGGATAGTTTCAATCACTTTTTCATATTCCCTATACTATGTTCTATTCTATTTACGATCATACTATTATTGAAACACCATATAAACAACACTAACCAGCCTTTTCATTGCCAATGCCGTCTGAGTGCTGTCCGATAAACAATGTATCATACATTATCTGTGGTAGCAATAAGTGGCCACTTAGTGCAGTCAATATTTTGGCTTATTGATTGTGCGTGTCCGACTGATAATAGACAATATAATATCCATGGCTGGCAGCAATCGCTGATAACTCTAACCTTTAGCCTGGGCTGTTTCGTTCGTAAACATCAACAAAAATGTTTTCGTCATGCGTCACTTGCAAAGTGCAAGATTTGCAAATTACGTAAATCATCATAAAGTAGCGTAATTTTTTGCCCCGTTTTACGTTTTGGCCTCTGGTGATAAGATGGAGAGGAAATCGAACGCAACAATAAAAAAAACACGTGCATACACTTATCCAATAGGTAGGTATAGTTAGCTGCATCTAGCATGCCGTCCTTATTATAAAGATGAATTTCACATTTCAATAAAATACCAAATGTGTACAACAAAACTGAAAAATAATTCGTCTATTGCTATCATATTATTGTATTTCAGTACCGACGGTATATAGGTAATCTCTACAAACCTAGCCCCACATACTAAAGCTGGTTCGACCTAGAAATCAATCTTTGCTGAAAGAATTTCTTGATATTCATTCAAGAGAATTCTTGATTACCCACTATAATAAGAAGTTATCATCAAATCCAACTAAGTAGGTATTAATTAATCACACGATCATTCAATGCATTTTCCTATTTTTGTAAATGTATAACATTTACAAAAAAATATAAATGGCACGGCAATGACATGGTATTCGGAAAACATGTGTTTTACAAAATAGTGAAAACCCAATTCAACGGTTAGTGGTCCGTTGTTGCTTTGATTGTCCTTCCCCGTTTGTGAGATAACATTGTTGCATTTTTCAAAGATATGCAGGTTCCTGAAAACCCCAATAAAACTGAAACTTTATAGTTATAAAATTGTACAAAGTTTAATAATTATAAAGTTTATAAAAATGTAACAATGATGAAAAAAATATCTAAAAATACAACGAAGGTAGATGACAAAAAAGAATCGCACCAATTAACTTTTTATAGGTAAATCACGGACATTATTTTCTTTTTAATCTTCACCTAGTTTTCCTCAAAAGAAAATGCTATATAAAATGTGTTTTTCTTTTTACAATTTTACCATTGTAATATAATAATAGTTATATTGTTAAACTTACCACATTTAAATTAAACTCCAAGTCGTTACACACTTCATTCGCTAAATTTTCTAATTGATAGTCCGAAAATAATATATTTTTTTGTCCAACGTCTATCGGCTTAGCACTCACATATAGTGTTATTGTTATTTGTTTTATCAAACTTAATATTAGGTAGTGTTCAAACTTTTTGTAATACATTTTAACTTGTTTATCAACATGTAGTTTATTTTCCAAAATCAATGTTTTAAGATCCTTATAATGCACTGAATATAAATAATCTTGAGTTGGTGAATTTATTTAAAAAATGCATGTTGTTGAATTAATTTTAAAAATATTAATTGCTAAATTGTTTGCGTTTGCGTGTTCGGTAAAGTACAGTCGCGTGGCGCGGCGCTGCGGTAGTTGTGCCTTCGCGCTGCCCCTCGACTCGTAACTGGGGCGCCGAGCCACTGAGCTTTACAAATAACCGTATTGGCAGGGTGCTCCCAAAGCTCTTTTACTAGAGTGGAACACCTACGTCATCCCGTTCATTCAAGCTTTTTGTGTTTGGAAAAACAAGAAAATGGTCCTTTGGATCGCCAGCGTAAAGGACCAAATCTGTGGGGTTGTTGATTCCGTCGTTGTCAAACGAAATAATTTATTTTCATTTTAATTAATAAGTACTTAACTCTTTCCTGATGTAGGTAACATGCTCTATAGTTGTGTAATATTTCACAACAATTTTATTTACGAGTTCATATTTTTTTGTCTACATCCGGACTCATTAAAGAAAATTCATTTAAAAAATATATTCAAGAGGCAAGACGGGCCGTCTTTGGGTGCAAAGTCCGAGTTACTACTGCAGACGACAAATGTATTTATTTCATTATACATTTGTTAAAAGCACGTAGATAATACTTGAAAAGACTTCTACTAAGAAATGCTAATAAAGAATTGAGTATTGACTTCAGATTTTTTTTACAAAAAAAGAAAAAACGAAACGGAAATGCAGGTCTATAGTATAACGTATAGTTCAGCAGATGTCTGGTAAGTATGTCCTCAGTTTATTCTTAGGGCTTTACGTAGCTTTCGATTTGCTATGTTTTTTTCAACTTATTGGCTCCTGTGAGCCACAAAATCTTACCAAAGGTCTTATCCTTAGATACCTGGGTAACAATTTCTGTGCATTTTTCATAGAATCACCTCACGGCATGTTTCGGGCTAGGATAAATGTTAAAGGAAATGTCACTGGAGAAAAAACATGACTTTTCTTAGGCTAAGTTTCAATCTGTTCAGCGGTTTAACCGCAGCAGCACCTACCTACTTATTTCGCATACGTAAATATATTATTAAGAATAGGTATTATAATAAAGGATTAATTATCCTTATAGATAAACTTATTTATATTTAAGTGCCTACAAAATCTTTATTTTTACCTGCATATGAAATGCAGTTTTCGAAACAAAACTATTTGGAATATTTTCAAGGATTGGCCGGTGGTATTCAACAATGACCCATTAACATTTATGATCGAAAAGTCCTATTGTCTCCGGCAATATGACCACAAGCTTTTTTGTAGCCTGTCGCGTCGGGGGGATGAAACCCATTCGAGGAACATCACTTTTTATGTCAACCTTGGAATGAGACTTTTGCGACTGAAAAATGCATCGGACAAGTGCGAGTTTTACTCGCGTAGGGTTCTGCACTTCAATGGTCTGTGGTTCAACGCATCAGAGCCGCGATTCTACTAATGTTACTTAAGCGACATACGATTCACATACTACTGAGATCCAATCACGACTCAATTACGTCTGAAGGCATTCCGCTATTTTTTCTTTTAAATAAACGTTTTTATCAATTTCTTTTTTATTAATTTCAATAATGATTCGTATTGTCTGCAAATTATTGACGATTGCAATATGATTGTAAATCGATATCCTTGGAAAACGGATAAAACCGCTGGCGGAGGCTAGTAAATAATTATCAATGGATGCTTAGATTCTCTTGATTTCTGTTGCATTTCTGAAGTAAGAGCTTTGATGTCTGGCAGGGCGTGTTTCATGACATAGTGGCAGTACAGATCGCTACTGGTGCCTCAATGCAGAATCAATTAAGGAACACTTCATTAACATTATTTAATGTCGTCAATGAAATAACTCTGAAATCCAGGAAAACAACTTCACCCCCAGCTCAGGGTTCCTTTCGCACGGAACCCCAAAAATAAAATGAACCCATAATTACGCCACATTAAACAAGGTTAAGGATAAAGTGATTCATCTTATAATTCGTAGTAAAGCGTCGTCACATATAAAATATTTAATGAATGTAGGTATCGGCCGATATGTAACGTGTTGCGAATTCATACCGGATTATTTAGCGAATACATTAAATGCTACGGAAGTTATTGAACTATTGTAATTGCGCAATTGGAGGCTATTTTATGTAAATCTTCAACAAAAAGTAACTACAGATATTTTAAAAATACACATTGAAAATAAATCCTCCTGGCTATTGAATGCATTTTAAGTTACCTTGACGTTCATTAGACTAGGTATATTAATACCCAAGTTACAAACCTCCTTACGATGTAACAATATTAATAAAATAATTTTCAGAAGCTTTCCTTGTATTCACACGTAGTACAGTCCAAGCTTTTGTATCGGAGATCATTATGCCTAGGTGTCGATAAACACTTGCCTTAAAGGAAACTGACAGATCGGTGCCATTTAATTAAAAATAAAAATAGACAAAATAAAAAATAAGTGCGTCAATGGTTCATGAGAATTCGGAACCTATGCTTTATTACTTGTTTTGTTTTTATGTCAATAACATATAAATAATTATCGTTTGCAATTATAGCACTAGCTAGGTTATTTACGGAACACCCTTACGAGCTGGCTTTTACACAGTCGCAGGGTTTACAGTTAACTTTTTCATGAATTAAAAAGTTAATAAATGGTCTATTACTGCAAGATTGTGCACTCACCTGTACCTACGACATAATCAACGTCCGGCCTATTGATTCAAAAATGTGGATTCAGTGAAGATGGCTGTGACAGATATAAGAAGAATAAAGTATCCACTTAATAGCAGGTATTTGGGATGAACAATATAAGTTAATTTGGAAGAAAATCACAAGATTGCTTACTGGTCCTTCTACCACTTTTGGGATCAACCATGGATGCAGTTGTACGGAGGAGTGGCAGGTATACGGAACGCGAAATAAAATCTTCCGTCAGTGTTCAAAACGAGGCCTTTCCACTCACGTTATTATCATTATTTAATACTTTTTTGCACTCACCTAACTACTTTCGGTTTTAACAAACTTTCGACCACGAGGTTCTTATATAATTTTAATATTTGTTTTTATTTACGACCCTGGTGATTATAGTAGATGGTTTATGCTCATTATGATTAATATTCATGTAATTGTTGTGTCGTTGACTGTACCTAAGAGTTATTTCTTCCCTTTCTATAGTATATAATTTTATCTACTTCCTAATATTTTATGTCCAAGAGAAATGTACATAGTGGAGGTTACATCGTTCTTTTTTTCCAATTGACATATCGCCTCTTCAGTATTTGGACATCCACCTGCCATCTAAATAATAATAACTTAGACAATAATTTAACGATTAATTTCGTAGATTTTCCGTTCCATTTAAAACTTGTAATTTGCTTAAGGTCGCTGCACAAATTATAATTAAATCAGCCGCGGGCCCCTTCACACTTGGTCAACTAGGATAGAGGTAGAAAGATCGTAGCGGTCACCTTCGAATCGCATTCCACCTTCTAGTATGAAACATTTTGATAATGTCAATAAATCTTCTTGACATTTAGACTGTTTATATAGGTATTATAACATTATTAATTTATATTTCTTTAGGATGGAAGCAGATTAAAAAAACTGGTCCGCTGAGACGTATGTCCTTAATTCCTTGAGTACCTGAGGTACGTGAGAATTAACTCCCAAAACGTAAGAATATTAAACTGCGTGGAATTTGACCTGAACTAACTAAACTATTAGAAGAAGACCAATCACTACTTTAGTAGTTCATCTAGAAATTGCGATACACTGTCCCGATAGGACTTTTTTTTTTGCAATTTTTTTTCATGGTTTCATTTTTCATGGTGGTTTCATAGTTTTTTTCATATATCTGAGTCTTCTTACTAAATCTTGGCTCAGGTGAATTTTGTCGTTTCACGCAATATTGTTTCAATGTGAAAGCGCCTTTTGAGCCTTTGACCTCTCTTGACCGACGTACTCACAATTCAATGCCGAACTGCCAGCCCTAACGTAGGAACAGTCACCATAATATTTGAATGAATTTTCATTCAACAGTCACAGAAACAAAGTTTCTTACAACCCTGCGCTGCGTAAAGTTCCGTACAAATTGTAAAAAGTTGCTAATGATCAATGAACTTTATAGATTGAACTTATTTAAAGCCCATCGAGCTCGCTGTTGCTATTTAATTTTTCCTGAGAAAATCCTTTTTTTTTGTTGAAAACCAATAATATTCCTATCTGCGTCAACTTAATGAACTTCGAGGCATTTAAGGTCAAAATTTAGTGAACGCCGTGACTCCACTACGACCTCTAGCGGACATTTTCTTGGCTATACATCATGTAGAAGAACTAGATTCTAGATTTAAATGTTTTTTCTAGTAACGCTTTATGTATACGTAGGTGTAAATATTCGCTCCGTCGCAGGCGCCGGGCCCCACAAAAACACTAGATTTTGAAATTATAATGTCCACACGACTCGATACCGGACGAATGAAATTTGACTTTGGTATAGGTCGACGACTTGTCTCCTGACAGATAAGTCTCGTATATTTTGAGGTTGTACATCTATTGAATTTAAGGAAAATAAAAGCTATTTGAACCGTAAGTAACGGGTTGCAGTCTACGGTACTGTGTGTTGAGACTACCTATCTAAATAGGAATCAATTGCTTCGTCTCATTTGGTAGATAGTCTACCTATCCCACTTTGAGAGTTAACCATGCAGTTTGTGCGTTAATTTTTTCGTGTTGTCTGGGTTGAGGAGGTCAAATAGGCACCCACTCCATCTAAAACACTGCTACCCAACTCCAATCGGTTAGATTGGAAGCTGACGCCCAACATGTAGAGATTTTCAGGCAGTTTAGATATAGCTGTTTTCGTTTTTATCGTTGCATCGTCAATAAATTATAACTTAGGTATAAAGTGTTGATTATAAAAACTTATAGGTTAAGTTTACGTCAAAAAGCTTTGCTTGTAAAACACTAATGCACAAAGCATGAAAGGTTACCTTCGGAGATGTAAAGTTTGACGAGAACTGTGTGATGACGTATTTAATCTGTAGTTTTGCGTAGGTAAGTAATGGCTATGTATCAACAAGTCTACGTACCTATCAAAGAAAATGTTGAATTAATCCACTGTCCTTAGAGTGCCTGAAATGATGAAACCATACTGTTCAGAAATGAGAATTGATCGAGTATGCATAATATATCAGTGTTTGTCCCTGATAAGGAGATAATATGGTGGAAGATTGATGTGTCTGACGGACATTGCATATATTTTCAATTTTATGGTTACCATGTTGCTACGAAATGTGCCTGCCAAAGAATATTTTACTTTAATTCAAATTTTATTAGGTATAGTGGCGTTATAATTACAGTAACGTAACATAAAAATTTCAATATGATAGATAACGTTAATAAACACAGTGAATCTTTTACAAATTTTTGTCTCAAATAAGCTCGATGATGACAAATCCTCAGAAGCTGCGGATTCATGGGAGGTGGTTATCGCTTGTCATTAGACGATCCGTATTTCCGCCGCCACCTAAACGGTTATATATAAAGAAAACCCAACAAAAGAAAGTGTTTTTGCTATCCCTGTCGAGGAGTCCTAAATAAAATAAATAGGTACATGTCAATAAGTTATGTAGGCAATAGTGCGAACAAGCGAGATATTTTCATTAGTGTCTGGGTTTAGTTTTAGTGTTTCAGACAGGGACATAGGAAGTCGGTTCGCATTTGTATTGCAAAATGAGATATGTTAATTTGCACCCAGGCTTCTCGATCATGAATGCAATCGTGATGCATGCATGCATTGTAGGTATTTACTGAACTGGACTGACAGTCTAGTAGAGCCTGAAAAAGGATATACATAGTTAGGGTTGTTTCTATTCGGATGCGGAAAGAGTTTTTATCTCCGGACACGGGTGGAACTACACGGGAAAAGTTATACATATATTTGCGTCATAAAACTTTTTTGTTAGTGTTGACGATAGATGCTTCATATATAGTTACGTACAGATTTTTATCTTCTACTTTCAATAAGATTGATTTCTTTACAAATGCTCATTAATTAACATTGACTCCAAACTAGGGGATCCTGTTTCTTGGCCGCTTTATGACACCGTCTAAATTATTCGTTCGTACCCAACGGCTTAGTAATTATGCTCCAAAATTGCATCACTCTATTAGGTACCCAATTTTTGAGTTCTAAATACCTAGGCCACGTTCTCATATTTTTTGTCTCGTTATTTATTAATCCTTACCAACCCAATTAGCTACATAGATTAACTGAACGTTTTTGGAAAATATTGATTATTGCGTTGCTTATTAAACGACTCGTTCGTCTCTTCTATTTTTTTAACTAAACACCTGGTTCTGAAAATTTCATAGGCAGGTACAGCTTGCCATGGATGCCGTTAACGAGGTGCACCCGGCCACAGATTACTAAATAGTTACTACGCTCATACGTACAGATGTTTATACCTACCCCAGATTAAATCATTGTGCTTTAGGAAACCAGAGCCCATTCCAGGTAAATTAGTTTGGCGATATTTAGGAACTGTACCGATGAATCAGACGATGGCGTCAGGACCTTTGAATAGAAGTGTGTATTTTAAATATTCCAAATCGAGTTCACGAACCTCATTTATGGTCATTATCCTAATAAAATTGATACCTTTTAAAACAAATCCTGCATTCTGTTGAGTTCGAAGACCAGGCGGGGGTTGTTGGCCGGCCTTTCGATCTACGTAACCCGCCCAAAAAGAATAAGTTCCTAAATGGTTCAAAAATCTAAACGAGGTCGTGGACCTTTGGCAAATCAGTTCCGTAAGCAAAAAATTTTTTTTCTACATATTAAAAGGACTCACGGCGTCATGACTTTACCTTGACGTGATTAAATACAACCTTCGAATATTCGTCACTAAAATAGAAGGTCGTTGAACTTCATTTACTAATGTAATGACGAGAATTGTTTTACAATTAATTTAAATTAATATTTTTAGTAACAAATGTCACGGCATCGGTTGAACACTGCCGACTACCTGTGAGCCGAATGTGACAAACACTTTTTTGCTATTCCATAGTTAATTTGAAATAATTTATGTAATCTTTAATTGGATTTAAGTAATTTGCATACAGATTAAATTAAAAATATATTTTATTGAACAGAAAGGTTTTGTTTAGGTTGCTAAATGTTGCACTTTGATAGTAAGGTACTCGGATCGTTACCTGGAAGTTAGGGAGGGTAAATATGCGATGCAATTATAAATGAGCATGCGCACATGGATTACACCCTTTGTTACAGTCTCTCTCTCCGTAAAAGTGACCTGGCTGGTTATCTAGAGCACTAAATGCAAAACAGCCTTTCATCACATCGTGTATCACTTAGGCTTCACCATTTCCGTGATATTTTTCACCTATTCAGGCCCCTCATAAATAATACGAATTTCAAGAGTAGGTGCCCAGAGACAAACAACGCAACGCAGCGTCAAAAAACAAGTCACGCCATTCCTATGTATGTAGAACACATCTGCGTAGAACTACTAATAAATAAAATATTTAATTCTTTATCGATCGTCTTACATACGGCTAGTACATAATGATTAATTGTATTGTAGTTTGGCGCCAAAATTCCTTACAAAAACCAGCCTGAACGGCCGTGACTCTTTGTAGCAAAAAACTGTGAAGGTATTGAGTATTGAACTTGCCGAGATAACTCGATAGATATGGATCTATAAGCTCAAATCCGCCAATAAGTAATAATAATGAGCGTACTGTCCGCTCAACACATAAATAATATTGATCTCGATGCCTTTCAGTAAAGGTCGACACATGGCAAGGTCTTTGAGGGAAAAAAGCATTTTGCATCAATGTTGTTCTTTTTATAACACGTAATA
This sequence comes from Helicoverpa zea x Helicoverpa armigera, assembly GCA_033682625.1. Lineage (NCBI taxonomy): Eukaryota > Metazoa > Arthropoda > Insecta > Lepidoptera > Noctuidae > Helicoverpa > Helicoverpa zea x Helicoverpa armigera. Next base: position 8,566,313 of record JAWIIS010000011.1, read on the forward strand.
CATTTATTCAGGAACAGGTAAGGACAACACGATAGGTAATTTTGAAAATTTATTCTTTGTAACGTCTCAACACAAGGAGCAACAAAAAGTACCTAAGTATTTAGGTTAACATAAATGAATTATCAAAGCCCACGAATGCTGTGGATGGCGACCTGCAGAAGCGGTTCAGTAGCTATCAACGACAGGTGAGCAGTACATTTTATCGCCGCAGAGCTTTTTCGCTGCAATCTGACGGTCACGTTCACGACGCATTTCCTTTAAGAAACAGAAATAACAATTTTCACGAATGATAAGATCACACCCTACATCTCCTGTTAACTTAGGTAAACCATTAAAAAGTTAAACTCAACTGAAAATAAAATGTCGCTAAAAACGTAGTAATTTAAGTATTTGTTAGGATCGAGTGATTTCAGAGAAGCTAAAACTGAAATACCTACTTTCATTAGTTGAGTGACTTTTTTATGAGTGAGTAAAATATGCTACCTACTTTCTTCAAGATCGGTGTTTGCTGTTTCTTGATTTTAATTATAGACCATTAAAATCATTTTTTTTTATATCACGGGTTTTGTTGCGTACGTTTCGCAAGATACTTAGCTACAGGCCCCTAAAGTAGCGTGTTTTGGACTTACAGGTGAGGTACCCACTACATAAACGCATTCGACGCATTGCCAATCTATCAAACAGTGAGTATATTTTGTGGAATCCTAAGTCCTAAGTGAAACAGCGTAGGTATATTTGGTTACCTACGTGTTAATGAGCTTTCCCGTCTGGGGCCCGATTCTCCTAAGTTAATACTGTCAAAATCGAATAGAAATCGAATCGCAATATGATCGCAATAGCAGTTTTACCCATATCGGGCATTCTGCTACTAATAAAAGACCAATCGTATTCGATTGACATTTGATTGGTGTGCGATTGGTCTGCTATTTTGGTGATTTTGGTCTATACGGTAGTTTGCTGTACAATCATTTTGCAATCGTAAATCATTTGCAGACAAAATGATTCATTATTGAATGACAGAAAAGGATAAAAACGTTTATTTCAAAGAAAAAATAGCGGAATGCCACATACGCTTCAATCGTAATCGAGTCGGGATCGGATCTCAGTCGAATCGAGTCGGGATCGGATCTCAGACGAATAGAGTCGAACGTGAATCGTATGTTGCTTAAGTAAAATTAGGAGAATCGGGCCCCTGAAGTTGAGACTAGGACCTACCCAAATTCACCATAAACTTAGCGCCTGTGAAAAACCTAAAAGTACGTAGGGACTTATTTAATGGAAACATTTCATGCAGGCGCTAAGTTTCAAATCTTAGGTTCCGATAGGTAGGTACTTATAGTTAACAAGTCTGAAATTATGATTTACTAGCTTCTGCCAGCGGTTCCACCCGCATCCCGTGGGAACCTCTGCACGAACCCGGATAAAAAGCCTGCCTTGATAAGTGGGCTATCTAACACTGAAAGATTTTTTCAAATCGGACAGAGATTGGCGCGTTTAAGCAAACTAACAAACAAACTCTTCAGCTTTATAATATTAGTATAGATATGTATTTACTTACATAAAATCTCCTGAACTGCTTCATATGAGTCTGGCATTCCCTAAAATCGTCGATCAAATATGAGCATTTCTTGACTCCTCGGCCAAAGCCGTATGCCTCCAAGCAGTCCAACAATGCCATCTCCTGTTGCGCACAGCGTCCTAACATTTGATGGGAATGTATTCCCCCTGTTATATCCGTGAATGGGGATAGAAAAAAAGGTGACAGAAAGTACAACATCTTTGCAGCTGTAAAATTAACGATATACCGATGTAAAATGCAAGAATAAGATCCTGTGCTATGATCCAATTCTTTAATTGGCAGATTTGACAAGTTAGCCAAAATTTTTTCATTAAAATATCTATGGGAACCAGTATTTGTTCTGACAATGCTGAGAATGTCAGTGCAAGGAGGTCCAATGCCAAAGAATAAAACCACTTTACTGAGATAAAATATAAAGTTATCGGTGCCAACATGCGCGGCGAAATGATGTGAGAACAGTCCCAGAAAAGTAAAAATACTAAATAGAAATCTTCCCCATTTCAATACCTTAGCGAATTCTAAACATTTGGTTATTGACTTTCCTCGTCGCTGACAGTCCATATTAGGTAAAAATTAAGCGTTTTCGTAATTTGCCTACTTTATGATATCCCTGAGCAAGAGCTTTTAGATGAAAAATTAATAAAGTACCTATTTTTAAAATGAAAACATTAATTCTTGGCTCTAGACTATTTTACCCCTTTCGGATTTACAAGTAGTTTTGTAACGCCCTGTAAATGCAAAAAATGCCTTTTTAAAGTAAATTACTTACCCTTAGCTATAATATTGCCTGTCTATAATAAAATACGCTAATATATCATATTGAGCAACATACTAGGCCATGTGATGTTGGTCGGCTGGTGGGTCGCCATGTGATGTTGGGCTTGCCAACCTCCCGACAGGCAGGGTCCTCAGGTGGCAATGAGGGGTAGACATCAATAAAATACAGAACTACATGTCGAGGTATAGATGAGGTAACTAATACTTAGTAAGAAGTGAAGTGTATATTATTTGTTTAATACATTGTGAGCCTGCCGTGTAGTTGAGTATACTTTGTAGAAGCATTAAAAATAAATATGCAATGATTTGATTGTAATATTTTATTTACACAGTATTACAGTTGAGTTGCAGAATAAATTGTAACTATTGAAAGGAGTGCTAAGAATATTTAGAAACTGTCTACTTTAGGTGTTACATATTGGTTGTCTCCCTTCAGTTTTCCTTCAGCTATTTGTCTGTCACGTTCCCTGCGCATTGCCTGTAACAAATTAATACAACTAATTAATAAAATAACCCCAATTAATTAAATGATAAGTGAATAGATATGGAACTTCTGGCTAAGCAAAGTTTTCTTCCATAAACTTGAAAACCTCCATCTCAATGCACAATGTCTCAAGTATATTTTCTCTTGTTAAGTGAATATAGTTCTTATCATCATCGTTGTCATATAAGACATGGAGCAGTGGACTGCTAAACATACCCTTCCCCCACTGATTAACAAAAGGACAGGTTGTAAGTGGCCTGGGTCTTGCGCCTTACCAAAATAGACGACCCACTGACCAAAATATGTAAGGCTTGGTCTTTTAAGTTATTGGCCAAAAGTATAGTAAGAACTATTTTAGAAAACAGAATACAACATGGCACCATAGACACACATAGCCAGTGAGTTTTGTTTTGACAAAAAACTATGTAGTTGCTAGAAAGTAGTTGTAACATACCATAAATCGTTTGTACTGTTTCATTGAAGTTTGACACTCATGGAAATCACCGAATAAATGGGAGCATTTGATCTTTCCGCGCTCAAGCCCGTAGGCCTCCAGGCAATCCATATAGCGACCTTCCTCCTTCTGGCATCGTCCCAGCATTTGATGAGAGTGAATACCTCCCGTCAAATCCGTGAACGGGGAACGTAAGAATGGTGAAATCGACATTGTTGTCGCTGAAAAACCACAAAAAATATCCTGTTTCACCCTGTCTAGGTTACAAAATTACGTAAACAAATGACATCTAAGAATAAAATGTTTATGTGTTGCTTTTGAATTTATTGATTTCGGTCTTCATCTAAGTTAAATAAAACAATTGAAAATTAACAGTTTTCGGCAGTGAATAATGATTACCTTTATTTTTCAAAAATCGAATACAATCACTGGAATAGAAATGCCAGAAGTTTTGACAGAAAACCAATTGACAGACATGTTAACGATCAGCAACTTATCCGCTTACATAAAATAATGTAACGAACACAAGTGCTGTATGTAATGTAAACGAAAATAAACTGTTGGAATGAAAAAATCATATCTGATTTAGAATTTATATGGGCACATTGTTTAAGAAATTAAAATATATTTTTTAACTTGACTGTTGCTGGCTCTGTAAATTGAAAATGTTTTGATTGAAGCTGTCGGATGACAAGTGTCAAAAACAGCTGTCGCCTCGCCAGGCACTTTAGAACATAAACTTTCCACGTATTTATTAAATTATTTACATAAAAAGTACGTGCATTTGATTACAATAACAATGGATCAGTGGATCAGTGAAGGACTATCCAAAATTCTAGATTTTCAGATACCAGATGATATGATAAAGTAAGTTCAAATACAGAATCTTAGAAACAACATCTTACCGTGAACACCTTTTAACTTTTTAAATCCTTTCTTATGTTTTTAATATTCCGGCAAACTAACGCATGTCTACTTTAATTAACCATTTCCTTCAATTTCAGATACATTTTGTCCATAGAAAGTGAGAAGGATTTAAATGAATACATGAAAACTTTGCTGGATTTCGATAACCCTCAACATAAAGGTTTCTTCTTGGAATTGTGCAAGAAGAAGTTCCCGAGCAGAGGTATGAAAAAAAAAAAAAAAATTTCGTTGTATAGCTAGATTGAATACTTTTTATGTCACCTAAACTCATTTCTATCATTGTGCAATATTAATGCAATCTGAAGTGAAAAGGTACCCAACATACTATCTTCTAACATAGACATGGACATTTCAAACATCCACAATTTAAATACTCATTTATTAATGATATATTATGATGTTTGATGTATTATTGTTATAATTCATATTATTTTTCCTCACTATACAATAATCGTAAATGATTTTAACTCATGGTAAAACCTACTGTTTGTTATGAATTTGTTTTTGAATAAATTGTCTAATAAGATTTTTGTTTTACAATTCCAGCATCTCTTCCCAAGCAGCAGAAAAAGAAAATATCAAAGAACAAGCAACAGGCTGACTTCATCAGCAATGAGGCACCGGTACCACAGCCGGAGCCAGTGGAAGCTGACAGCAAGTCTAAGAAGAAGACCAAGTTTGTGAACTTGTACTCACAGGAGGGGAAGAACGCTCAGGTTGTCATCATAAAAGGTATGTTGGTTATCCTTCATTTGTTTTTTGCTTGAGTTTGTCATAGTGTTTGGAGGTCTGATTACAGTTTAAATCTCAGTCAGATAACAGTTTAAAGTCATCATCTGCCTAACCTTTTCCTAACTGTGTTTTGGTTGTATTCCAGTCTAAACGGCTACAACAGAGCTTTTCAAACATCATCTCATTTATTTTTATATCAAATAAGCCTTTTAAAGATCTTTCAAAATGTCAAACTAGTTGCAGTTTGAATTTGATTTTACACAGCCTAGTTGATGGTCTTACAGAATAAACTCAATTGTAATTCTTGGCTCCTATCTTCCTTTAGTGTAAGTAATCTTCCTATAGTATTAGTGTAATTATTGTTATACTTAAAAATCTGTTGCCGCTACATATCTAGAACTGAAAGGTAAAGTACAACACTTACGTCAATTGTAAATTTCTAAATATTAACTTGCAGGGCGACATCACTGCGACTGTCAGGCGTCTAAGCATGAGCTAGTGAACAACTGCATTCAATGCGGCCGCGTCGTCTGCAAGCAGGAGGGCTCTGGACCATGTCTGTTTTGTGGGAATCTGGTAATAACGCAACCACATTTTTTCTATTTGTTTATTGTTTATGACATAATTACCATGATTGGAAACCAATAACAGTAATAAAGTAGAGAATTAAAACATAACTTGTAAAAAATATCTTTTACTATGTTTTGTAACCTGAAGGAATGCTTTTAAATTATGGTTAACCTGCCCAGGATTTTCGCGTCCTCGCACGTACTCAACTCTCATTAAAATCATTTCAGGTGTGCACTCCAGAAGAGCAGAAAGAGTTGAACACAAAGACTAAAGGTGCTGCTAAACTGATGGAGACGCTGATGGAACGCAGCCGACCTAAAGGATGGGAGGCTGCTGTGTCACATAGGAATAGGCTGCTGGAGTACGATCGTACAAGGTATGAGCATCTGGGTTTCAATTCAACCTTAGATTTAAACTAATTATAATGGTACAAATGTACCTTTGTGCTTTGAGAAGAGGTGGACTAGGTTTCATCCTCCATTTATAGTGTCAATTTAATCAATTAATATCTAACATTAATTTAATTCTGAGGAATATTACTTCTCTCACAGTAGCACTATAATTATGTATGCTGTCATATAGACTCAAATTAGTAACAACTTTTGTTTTTTCGTATGCTTGTTTTAACAATTTCAGTTTTTATTTAAACAGACGTTGAGAAAGTAAATTAGTTTAAAATGTAATATAAATGAAGTTTTTCACATCAATCCATTACGGAATTATGGAATAAGCAGTATTCAACTCTATTCAATTCCAATAAGCACTATTTTCCCTTGTATAGCGAGCGTCGCACGCGCGTGACGGACGACGACAGCGACTACTTCAGCGCCAACAGCGTGTGGCTCAACTCCGCCGAGAAGGGCAAGCTGGAGAAGTACCAGCAGTCGCTACATGAGAAGAAACATGGCTCCCGGCTTAATAAGAAGATGACATTCGATTTTGCTGGTGAGTTTTATATTTTATGTGAATTTCCAGAGAGAATCTTCATGAAAATCCAGAGGTCGTAACGTTAGGGATATCAGAGTCATTAGGTTGAACGTGTCCTTATGTACTAAATACATATATCTTATTTATATACAACGATTCTGATAGCGAGAAATATAAGTCAAGTGACACACATTAACAAACAAACTCGACTCCTGTGCGATGATAACAAGGCTGTTGACACACATGACATATCGAGTTACAAGCATGGTTTTCAAAAATTCTTAGCATTGCAATTTCGATTCAAGGGAATAGTTGCTTAAAATACCCCCATATGTCTTAAAATCAGAGATAACAATACTAAACGTAATGTTTCCAGGTCGCCAAATAGTAGAAGACAACACAATAGACTACGAACCTGATGAGGAGCAGATCAGACAGATGACCAGCTCCGGCACCGACAGTGGACGGCAGCAGCAACACGACTTGTTCATAGGAGTGCCCAGTGACAGGGATGTGGCGCCAGGAGTCAACGCGCCACTGCTGCAGGTAACACTTACTGATGACGAGCAGATCAGACAGATGACCAGCTCCGGCACCGACAGTGGACGGCAGCAGCAACACGACTTGTTCATAGGAGTGCCCAGTGACAGGGATGTGGCGCCAGGAGTCAACGCGCCACTGCTGCAGGTAACACTTACTGATGACGAGCAGATCAGACAGATGACCAGCTCCGGCACCGACAGTGGACGGCAGCAGCAACACGACTTGTTCATAGGAGTGCCCAGTGACAGGGATGTGGCGCCAGGAGTCAACGCGCCACTGCTGCAGGTAACACTTACTGATGACGAGCAGATCAGACAGATGACCAGCTCCGGCACCGACAGTGGACGGCAGCAGCAACACGACTTGTTCATAGGAGTGCCCAGTGACAGGGATGTGGCGCCAGGAGTCAACGCGCCACTGCTGCAGGTAACACTTACTGATGAGGAGCAGATGAGACAGATGACGAAAAACAAAATCAAAAATGATTTGACGCCAAACGCCAACCCTTCGAAGTAGTACTTCCTATGTGTTTTTAAACGTTCCTATATCCACCAAATCCTCTGGAATCCCCATGCTTACCGCTTATTTGCAACTACCCTTAACGATTAGTACGTCCACCTTCCTTAAAAATGACCTTTAGAAATTGTCTCCTCCCCAGTTCGACCCATCAGTAGAAACCCAAAGCTTCGCCGCGGCGACGGCGGGTCACCCGGGGCAGTACACGCCGCGCGTGCAGGACGCGGCGCTGCAGGAGATGAGCGACACCGCGCGCTGCCTCTCCATGCACCAGCCCTGGGCCTCGCTGCTCGTCGAGGGGATTAAGCTGTGAGTAGGCTTATTAAGTAGCAAGGATAGTTGCAAGGAATTGAATACGTCCACTGTCTACATAAACTATAAAACTGTCAGTGGAAAGCCATGACTACATTAGGACTACGTTGAGGCTACGCAAGGACTACGCGAGTGCTACGTAGTGGCTACTAGTACTACGCTAGGTCTACGCAAGGATTACGAATGCTACGCTGAGGCTACGTAGTGGCTACGAGTACTACGCTATGTCTACGCAAGGACTACGATAGCGCTACGCGAGTGCTACGCTGGGTCGACGCTAGAGCTACGCTATGACTACGAGAGAGCTAAGCTATGGCTACGATAGGGCTACGCTTTTACTACGCCATTACTAAGCGTGGACTACGTTAAGGCTATGCAAAAACAGAAAATTCTCTTAAAACACAATCCATTAAATTCGTGCCCTTGTAACCCTTATTGCATTTAGAGCACTGATCATATTTTTTCTGTAACTTTCAGTCATGAAGGTCGTACATGGTACTCAAGTCATCGCGGCCGGCTCTGGATCGCATCAACTGTGAAGCCGCCTGATCAAGAGATTGTGAGGGCCATTGAAAACCAGTACCGAGTGTTATATCCAGGTAACTTTACTATAAGTAAGAAATAAACAGATTTCTTCATCGTCTGCCTAGCCATTTCCTAATTTGGCTGCCTTCCACCTTACCGCAAGCAGCTGAGTACCAGTGTTTAACATAGACGACTATCTGAACTCCTCACTTTTTATCCATGTGCGGGAAGTAGGACATTTGGCACCCGAGTGAAACCGCGGTATCTCCTAATAAAATAAACAAAAGCATAGAATTACATTTTAATTCTTTCCTTATTTTTGATGTAGATAGTGGTTAAGAAAAAATTGTGTTAATTGTTTCAGAGACTGAAGTAAAGTTTCCATCGTTCTATCCAACTGGGTGCCTGCTCGGGTGTGTCAACGTGGATGACGTTCTACCACAGGAAGAGTATCAGAAAAAGTAAGTTTGTCTTATATTCGTTTTTACCCGCGTCTAGTGGAAACTATTTCATGCAACCGGATAAGAATTCACCAATAGCCTTCTTCAATAAACGGACAACCTAACATTGAACGATTTTTTCCATAGATCTTAAAGTTCCTAAGAATAGAGCGTTCAAATATTATCATGAAAAAAAAAACATACACTTTGGATGTTCTATTCGCTGTTTTAATTTTAGAATCCCAACGATTCACGATTTCCAGTATTTTTTTCCTAAAACTAAGTGGTTATTGCGTAATATTCTCAGGTACCCGGGCGGTGAGAGTGACAGTCCGTATGTGTTCATATGTTCCAATCCCGTCAGTCTGAGGCTGCGGTTCCCGGTCAAAGGAGCTCATAAAATATGTAAGTTATTTCTATTATCTATTCTTTATTATATATTATCTATCTATTCTTTATATTTCCATTTGTTATAGGTAGATTAGTATTAAAAGGCCCTTTCTACGTACTTATTTTTTTCTACATAGGTAAATAATAATATATCTCTGTGGAGATCCAAGGGGGAGGCCTATGTTCAGCAGTGGACGTCCTATGGCTGAGATGATGATGATGATGATGACATAGGTAAATGGCTCTTGAGATAAATTTTAGAAAAGCTGGCATTAATATCGATTTTTGTATTGTTTTAGATGCATTGGATAAGACAATCCACCAGGCGGCAGTTAAATGTATACAGAAGATGTCCAAAATACATTCCAATGCTGCTTTACAGGTCGATATGGCTATCTAATATTTATTTATGTAATATGCATACAATAAAACACACTTTATTTGTAAAGAAAGTTCTTTTATTTACACAATTCATAACTAAAAGTATAAATATTTCATCCTTTTAATATTAACGTTCATTCATCATACTGTTACACATATTTACTTCCATATTCAAATATACCTACTAACAAATTGCATTTAGATAATTAATTTTACAATAAATGCTTAACAATTTCGAATATAAACGTAAAACAAACATACAGACACATAATACTACATTATAGTTGATATTATGTATGAACAAACATATCACTTATTGTTACACTTATTTACTAAATGAGCACTATAGACGACCAATACTAATTGCAGAAATTATATAAATAAATAGTCTTACATAGTATCAGTTCTTGCAAAAAATAACTGTGTAAAATGATCCATTTATTAAGGTACAATCTGGACATTTAAATCTATAAATATCAAATTCTAGCTAAAACTCTAAATGCGTTTCAAAAAGGCTCGAAAAGTTTTCAATATTAACAGCTAATTGCAATAAAAGTATGAATTTATACAAAAAATAAATCCACTAAAAAGTTGTTACCGAATTCTCACTGAGAAATAATGATGTCAAAAAAATCTTACAGTCTACCGTTGTGTACTAAAATGTTATTACTCGTGCAAGTTGCAAGATACCTATAGAGAAGCTTTGGCAGTGAAGAGGATTTGGTTTGTAAACATTAAGTTAGGAACGTTACGATTCCTTCTTTTGGTTCAACTGCGGGAAAAACGCTTCAATAGGTAAAATAGGGTCGTCCGTCGCTATCGTAAAGTAATTCGGTATTCGCCTACTGCTCGACGAAATAGTTTTAAACATTCCTGGCTTATTGTAATCCTTGCTAGCTGCTAAAGTTAGATCTGAAACTCTCTTCGAATGTTCGAACAAGTGTTCTAAGTGATCTTGGTGTTTTTTGTCGGCGATTTTCATGATAGCACTCTCAGATCGTGTCCTTTCTGACGTAATCTCGTTTCTATCGTAAACTGTAGTTTCTGTAACTGAAATGTCTTGTACAGATTCGCCTATTTCTGAGTCCTTGATCTTCTTTCTGAGTGGCCTTTTGCTGTGGACTGCGGTTGGTGTGGTGGTCTCAGGTTCTTCAGTGGTTGGTCTCGGTCTACGTTGACCGTTCCTTATCCTAGCTGATACTCTTATCGTGGTCGCTTCCACTGCTTCTGTAGTCTGCCTCTGTCTATTAGGTTTGTTAATATGTATGTCTTTCTCTGTGGATTCACTGTTCTCACCATTTCCGTTCTTGTATCTCGGGTCTTTAGGCGTGAAGCGTTTGCGTTCAGTTGTGTTCTCACTGTCATTGTTATCGTTATAGGGCACTCGTCTTTGAGGGAATCGTATCTTGGGTGTATTTTCAGCAGGCTTTTCTGTAGTGCTTGTGGTGGAACTTAGCCTGTTTCTGTAGTCTTTGACGTTGAATCTCGTCCTATTGTACTTGTTCCGCAGCCGGGGTCGTTGAGCGCGACCTGTAGTTGTGACGTCTAATCGGGGGGTAGTCGTGTAATCTGTTCCCTCTTCCTTGTAGAATTCAGTTGTAGTCTCCCACGCCTTCACGGGTTCTAGTTTAGCTTCAATGGGTTTCACGTCTTTGTGGAATGAAAATTCTTGTTCAGATGCCACAGTGGTCTTCAAAGTGTCTGTCAAGCTTACAGCGACGTCACTTGTAGGAGTGTCTTTTTCGTCTTGTTTATGTGAGAAATCATTTTTGAAGTCATAACCGTTTAGTTTCGGGAAATGGGGACGATTTGTTATTTTCATTATCTGGGATTCCTGGTTTAAGTCTTCCTTAGTAAATACCGTAGTAGTTTCTGGTCTGTCGGCAGGCGTTGTAACTGGTCGGCGATGAGCCAGCTTCTTCTTAACAATAGTAGGTATGGTCGGAGTGACGGTCGGTAACGCGCTGGTGGTCAAGTCGGTGGTGACGGTCGGAGTCGTCAGGTTCGGCTGGGACTTGGTAGGCCTCACTCTAGGTCTGATCGTGTAAACTTCGTCGGAGTCGGTGGTCGGTGTCGGTTCGGTAGAGGAGATGTATGTGGAGGAGCGGGTACTTAACGTGCTGGTAGTCTCTTCCCTGGTGCGATTGATGTTAGCTAGCGGGGGACGGCGCCTCCTCACCTTATTCCTTTTACGCTCAGGCGTGTTCGGCCGCTTGAAGTGCTTGTTCGGTGGCAACGTAGGAAGGGCTTCCACCTGAATATCCCCGTTATTCTCCTTGTTATTGTTGAACTGAGTAGTCGTCTCTTGTGTCGAAGTATACTTGGCCGCTTCAGTCGGCTTTTTCGTTCGTCTTGACGTGCTGTAGTCATCGTATGAAGGAGTTGACACCTTATAGTAGTAGTCTTTAAGCTTGTGCTTGCCGATAGGTTCAACGAAGTCGTCACCTAGAGGCCGCCTGCTTTGAGATTCGACTTTCATGTCGTAGCTCAAAGAGTTGTCATGGCCATTCTCTGCCTCGGTTACGATGGCAAACTCTTCGGGAAGGTCTGGCACGGGTGTAGGCTCGGGCCTGCGGTACGTGTCCGGATAGTCCTGCTGCTTCGCCGACTCTTCAGTAGTTTTCTGGTTGTTGTAGTCATACACTTGAGAGGTCAATGTCCAGGGTGCAGTTGATGAATGGGAGTGAACATCCGACTCCGTAGCTTCAGTAACTTCGTAAGTTTGTCGGTGAGGAGTATTCTGTACATCTTGTGAGTCTTGAGATTTCAATGGAGCGTTAACGTACTGTTTCGATGGTTGCTGGTTGCCCCCTGCGGCGACGCTGTCGTGTATCTTATGCTTCTTTTTCTCGTAACTAAAGTTAACGTTCTGCGGTTCATGGCTGATTTGGCCCTGCTGGTTTTGGTGAGCGGGGAAATTGTAATCGTAGTAGCTGTCAGCTAACGTCGTCGTCGGAACTGTCGGGTTGTACGTCGTCACAGACACTTTGTTGAAGTCACTCTGATGGTTCTTTGCGAAGGGATCTTGAGGACTTGGTTTGAACGTATCTTTGGCTCCTGCATTTGGATCAATCTTGGGTGGAATATATACCTTCGTTTGCGGTGTGGGCGTAATCTTGAAATCACTGTATGTGGTCGCATAGTGAATTTGGTTTGGAGTTGTCGGCAATCTTGGCGTTGTTGAATCGAATATCGTTGCGGTTGTTTTGTAGTTGGGGGAGTAGCTGAACGAGTTAAATATCGTCTGCTTCGTTGGTTGGGGAGGCAAGTAAGTAGTCTTCGTCGTCGGAAGCTGGTACACGGGGTCCCTTCCTTTCACTGATTGGACTCCGAATGTGCCAAACGAACCTGTGAAGAAACGCACGTATTAGTTGACCCAAGTATTAACATAGACAAAATAGACAGACACTAAAATGAACTTGCCTAATATACTCGGTGGGAAAACAGAATCCTGGAACGAATACTGTGGATAAGGATTGGCGATGTTTGGTATGCCGACCAAACCTTGCTGTTGCGCTGTCTTCACTTGCTGCTGACTGACTGACTGGGGTGCTGTGTCACTGTCTTGCAGCTTATACAACTCCTGCTTATAGATCTCTGTACCGCTCGTCTGCTGTTTCTTATTTTCCGTGGGCCTCGCGTAACTCTCAATCGGTTTCCCAAACAAGTCCAAAGGCTTATTCGTTTGGTACTGTCCGAACTGTATCGGTTGTACGTTTGTGAGCTGCTGCAGCATCATGTTCTGAGCATGGTTTTTATTTAACTTACTCGTGTATTTGGAGTAAATCGGCCGTGAGTTGTACGGATTATGAGGGTTCCTCACTAAAACGCTTTCCACTGGATAGTTCTGGACATACTTGTAATTTGAAAAACCGTTTTGGAAAGCGAATGGGTTGTGGTATGTGTTGATTGGTTGGTTGATGGCTGGCCCAGCTGATGCTGGTACCGTCCTAAGGGTAGTTGGGCGGTACGACTGTGCTATGGAGGTCAGTTTGTTCCCGTCTTTCGTCGCGAGAGGTCGCGTCGACGATTGGTACTGGTATTGGTCGATGACTGGGACGGGGATCTTGTAATGTTGAGCGTGGAGTGGAGCCGTGCCGAACGACCCGTATAGTAGACCACCAGATCCGACCACTGGTCGCCAGCCACCTTTTGATGCTAGACCCTGGAAAACAGTAAATTCAAATGAAACAATGTAGAAGGGTTAAGGATCAGGAAGATTATATTGTAGGTTCTGTAGTATCCTGCAGGGTCTAGTAATATGATTACCTGTTGTTGGCCGGCCATAGAGCGGCGATGGTTGCCACAGCTGGCAGGCAGGAGGAGCGCCTGCAGCGTGGCCGCGAGTACCCACACCCGCACAGCTGCAACAAATAAATTCAGTTGTTTGATTTCTAATACTGAATCAGTTTATTTACCATACATTTTTTCGTATTACGTATGATACTATTCAACAAACCCTTTTGCTGGCTTGAGAACTTGTGTCTAAGGCCTCATAATAACTACAGATTCATTTTGACAAGCGTAGCCAAATGGTTCATACCTTTATGTAAGGCTGCGCTTTGAATGAAATTGATGGATATACACAAATAAACCGCCTTTTACATAGTTTAACCTTGATCGTTTGGATTATATTCCGTTTCAAGTTCCCTGATATCCACAATACCATAAGTATAGAATTATGACTTTCATTCATGTTCGTGACCTCCAAAAGAATCATTGTCGATTTCTGAATGGAAGCCCGTAATTCTAGAGTCGCGAGTCATCTCTTATTGCCTCAGTCATAGTCATCATACTTACTTTGAACTTAAAGTAACTTACACTTAGCTTTTCATTATTTGAAAAGTGTGTTAGTGGAACTACACCTTTTCGATGTTACTATTTTGTAAAGAAGCCTTCACATTGCCTCTTCTCAAGTCAATAAAAGATTTGCGCGTTTCCATATAAAATATAGCTTATGTTAGTCGGGTCTTTCCACAGTGAAAGAAAGACCTTTTTAAATCGGTTCAGTAAAGGTTAAAAAACATCTCTCTTTACATTACAACATTAGATTGTAGATTTAACGAATTGTAAGCAACATTAACACAAGAGAAGAAAAAAATATAAAACAGTTATTATTATAGTACTACTGCAGCTTGTTGCTATATTTATAAACACACCCTTACAATACAATTCACTAGCCTTACAATAGGCATCCATTTTCATTCATTGTTCAGTAATTTCAATTTAATAATATCTATTATTAAGTAGCCATACTTTCTACTTCCATAGGTGCATTACACTTTCGGCCACAAAAAACTGTCGTATCATTGTCAATTGAGTTGAATTATCTCCTATTACAGGTTGTGGGAAAGTAAACCTAACATTATATGTACGGCTAACATGGGAAATATAACTTGCAATTTACCGTTTTTGTTACTTCATGGCGAAATTATGTGAAATTGTTGGGTCAATCGGCGTACTTTATTTATTTCTAACTCTTGCTCTTAGTTGACTAGATTCTTATGAAACTTTTGGTACTTGTAACCCGTGCAATGTCCCTTGATTTCGATTACAGTTATGACTGATAAATGTGGTAAAATCTTTTGCGTTAATGTCGGTCCTGCGTGTGATCTCTTTCCGGTTGTGTCGGATTACCGTCCCATCGGGCTGAGTTGGTGAGTGAAGGAATAGAGAGTGCATCTGTGACTGCGCAAGTGCACTGTGATATGCAGCTGGTTAATCTCTTTATAAGTATGGGAAAAATCGGACATCACCTTTTGCTTTTCAGCCTTTTGGGTAGACATCCTTCATCAATCCTACTTTTGCATCTAAATATCAAAAGTTGAAACTGTGTAGCATAATAATCGTAAAGCTTTTTCTTTCACACATTTGACGTTACAATTTACGCTGACTCATAATAAAATATCTCCATTACTCAAACAAATAAAAGTTACATAAGGACGTGTCCAGAATGTGTGTGCGCATTAAAATTTCAATAAGCGCGTGGAAAACTAGTAGAAAGGCTTACTGTAATTGTATGTATGTGTATGGTATCACTTTCTTTGCACGCGGGTGTACGTGACTTTGGTCGGCCACTGGGGAACACGTACTGTTTTCTATCATAATTCTTATGGTTGCACGAAAACTGACCACCTTGGTATGGTGGTAGCCCAAAATGGGAGCCTAACGTAACTTTATGGTGAGAACCTGTCTTGTGTGGGAAATGATTTTCGAAATGGTTTAACTGTCAAGTTACGTTGGTTAATGGGAGAGAAGTAGCCTATGTGGCTTACAGTGTTAAGTCAGTGGGTTAAATAATAGCCCAAATAAATACTATGAGGTCTTACTAACTGACAGCAGTTATGTGTTTTACGTTTCTATGTCTCTATGTTTATGGAGATTATTGTCTTGCTGTAAAAACATCTAAAGAGAACAAGATGAAAAGTATTACATAAGAATTTATTAATAGCCGAAAAAGTTCTGAAACATGCATGTTGTTTGTATAGCACGGCTAATTTCTCAACACTACTTCGGTAAAATTGATTCCAGGAGATACAGTAGTGCACTGAAATCAATTTTATTTAATGATAATGAACTAATTATTAGACTTCAAGCAATACTCGCTCGGTAAGGTAAGGCAAGGAATTTCTTGCTTTTTTTGTAAATTTTCTTTTATGCAATATTAGCATGTATCTTATGCTACTATAGTCATATGCAGCTACTTTAAATCCGTTTCGAGTGGAATTTCCCGTTCCATTCAAAATTTCATGGCGCCCTTTCTTACATCACAGCCATAACATTACAAGTTATGGTTTTGATATCCCAGTTTATTGCAACACAGGCTTCGTAAACGGACCTCATAATGCACGTGAATACTAACGCGGTATTATGAGTTATTGTTATAGTGCGCGTTTATGGAGATAGTGAAAGTAAAGTGTCGCCTGGATGTTATATTGTAACTTATGTAAGGTGCCATTTTGTGTAACGGATTAATTGAGTTGTTTAATAAAGATTTATGAGGTGGGTTGTTAGTTGCGGTCGATGTTTTTATAACTCATAGCCCAAACTCAATATCAGATGGTTATGTTAAACTTTTAGCTGGATGAATGAACACCACCGCAAGCGCAAGAAAACTATACGTTACAGAAACGTGACTCCCATTGCAGTAGAAGTAGATATTTATTCTTCGGTGTTTTGGTTTTCTGCTCATAAGCTTCAGGCCTACACTTGTGCAGAAAGTTTCCGGAATGATTATCTAGCTTTTTCCCAACTATGTTGGGTTCAGCTCAGTTTGGCTAGAGATAGCTGAGTACCAGAGTTTTACATAGGGCTACAGGCTACTGCCTACTGACCTCCTTTACCCAGAAGGTACCTAACCTGGGAAACAACACCCCTCGGAACACGCGTTGCCTTCCGAAACAGGAAAGCTAGAATTTCATTACAACTAACTTGTAAAATGCTATGCCATTTGTAACTAGTATCCTAACTAAACTCCCACCATTCCTTTACAACAAGGCAAGAATAAATGTCACCCAGCCTAGAATAACAAAAGAAATTCCCTGCAATTTGCGGCGGTGTAAGACATAATGACTCCATTATCCGAGTCGCTGACAGCTGACTGCAGCCACTTCTTCCGTGTTGCTATCATGTACTCCAAGGAGTTGAACAATGGAAGACGTCGTAACTATCATCAAGTGGGTATATGCATGTTGAACGTAAAAATGTAAGTAGGTAATAAGTATGTACTTTTCCTATATGTATTGTGGTGCTTTCGCTTTACGTTTAAAAATGATAGCAGTTTATAAAACTTGATTTTCAGAAAATCTTTCGTCGTCGTCACAGCCGAAAGAAAAGTCCACTGCTGGACCAATTTGGGAGAATATCGCTCTCGTATATACTCACCGTGCTGGGCAGGCGTGTTTGTTAGTGAAAATCTTTAAGGATACTAATTGCTCTTGCTGAGCTGCCTGATAATCCCTGAGCCTCGGGTTGATTAAGGTTTCCATACTGTAAAGTTTCCTAGGTAAATGAAATGTGGATTACAAAATTCTCTTCAAAAGATGATAGAAAGAAATAAATAGAGGGATTCTCGCCTGAAACGGAAAGCATAGCAAATGCTATCTCGTTCAAGAGATATCTTTTAAAAAACTTGAGATAATTTACAATGCCGCGGAAAATTGCGCATTTGACGCCTAATTTAGACATGGTTCTGTACGTGAGTAGTGAATGGTAAATGGAAATTATTTCTATGGGTGCTCTTCATTTCACTATGTATAAATTAAAAAAATATAAGAAAAATTGGTGATGAATGATGCATTTCCAATAATATAATGAATCTGCAGTTGCAACAGATAACCTAGGATTCGAAAAGAAAACTTTTGTTGGCTGATCGACATACGACACGATATTTGCATGCCTGATTAGAATATGAGTAGACATTCGAAACAATGTTAATTGGCTTTTTCTTGTTAAAGCGTCAATTTAATTCTTATAATCATTTTAATCTCAAGTAAAATGGTAATTTGGGATGCATTTGCAAGCAGTTAACTCTTGTTAACTTAGTCGTGTGTCCAATTATGCAATAATCGTTTGTTTCGACGTTCAATCCAGTTGTCATAACTTAAGAGTATTGCGTGAAGCAAGTTTTTCACAGAAGAATGAGTGGTTGGCCGGACTCCACGTGACCATTCGTGCCTGCTCCACGGACCGTGGCCCGTTTCACTACAGCTATTCGACTCGAGAAAACACTACCAACCACATTTTTATGCTTTTATCTCGCTCGAGAGAGCACACCGCATATTCAACCACCGTCTAGGCGGGCACAGATAAAAATCCACTTTACACACGTGAAAATAAAAGTAGTTTTCTTTCAAAGATTCGGGTTAATGCACCCGATATATGCGTCACGTATCGGTCTATGTACACGAAATCTGTATGTAAATAATGTTAATGAAGTTAGATGCCGTTGTTTCGGTTAGAGAGATTATTGGCCTCGTGAAATTATATTAAATTGCACTTTACTGCGATTTATGCGCACATCGCGCGACCACTTATTTGCGTGTTGGACGGACGTGTAATGCATTTCTAATAGATATTTAATGCTATACCTTGTGTTTAAAAAATGTACGCACGTTTTAGTTTCAATTTTGCTTATGTTGGTAAATAAATAGTTAGTGATGTCTTCATTTATTTTTAGGAATAGGCTGTAAAGTTGATACATAGAGAGGACTACGAACCCAGTAAGGATAGCATAGACTAAACCTTCTAGTTACCTTATTTCAAAAGGCCGTGTTCAAGTAAGATTCCTGAAGATCAGATTTTTTTCATAAGTAGGTGATTGATTGACTTATGCATTACGATTGATTTATACATCTGTGTATTGATTAACATTAATTCTTGGATTCTGAATTGATTTATTAACGTACCGGATCATAGTCACAGTGGCGTCTTTTTTTTTTTTTTATCGACGTAAAATCATCAAATGACCCCTCCCGCTGTGGGTTAGCAGCGGTGAGGGAGTGTCAGACTCTTACTGACTAAAATCGTCGTGTTCCGTCATAGGCCTTTTATGTACCAGGGCCGCGGTATCTCTTTCGAACAACCCGCAGCATCACAGTGGCGTCTTAGGTGTAGAAGACAGTAGGTACTACTTCTGTAAGGCAAATCCTGTCTAAAATTGGTAAATACTATCACTATGCTACTCTTTTTTTTGTCGTCAAGGTAAGATGTGTCATCCTTCTTTTCTGGTGGGTCATGGTTTGAATATACCTCACGCACAAATCGCAAATTTTAGAGGCATAGACAACTCGTTGTCACGTCTGTCTATGGCAAGCCGTCACAATGTTTACCATCAATTATTTCCGGTAAAGCGCGGTTGTGCCACTTTTTCACCACTTTTTTCATTCTCAAGCTATGGACAGTGCGTAAAATTGCCTTATTTATTTAGTCGAGTTGTTATTTATACGTTTTTGTTTGAGTTTTTTATGGTGAGAAAATGCTAAGGTTGATAAATCTGGTATGGTCCAGCAGTTTTCTTTTTACCGTCCAAATGATTGAGAAATAGTACCTACTTATTTACTTAGAATTTTTTTCTAATTTATGTTTCTCAATACAGGGTCTATTCATTATATCCTTCATGGAAACCCTTCTTTAAAAGCAAATTTTCAGACCCCGTCTCAGTCAATTCAGGCAGACTTAAAACAGTTGATGATTTGACTACTTAACTCGTCACATGTAGGTAAAATTCTTGTCTCTCATAAGAATTCCAAGCACGATCATAGCAGTTAACTTAAAAAGTGTACTTAAACGCTCTCGAAGGTATTAATGATGTTATTTTATGCGAACAAACAGTGAACTTGGCCGTTTAGAGAGTTCCACGCCCTAGTTGTCTCAACATAGATTAGCTTGCGCAGATTGCTTCAATATTTTACGGTTAGTAGCGAACGCAAGCAAGAGAAATGATACTTATTAAACATGATGATAATATTTTTTTTATGTTTTCACTGAAAGTTGGGTAATTTTGCATATTGAATAGGTTTGAAAAGTTCCTTGACCTTTGCCCTCCTGTAATAAAATCAAATACTTGCCGGTCAAACAGCCTTTAGGAATTTTTCAAGAACCAAAATGTTATTTAGGGTCGTTTCATCGTTACATGCCGAATAGGCGTCTTTTTTGATCACAATTGAACTTCCGAGAGAAAAAAGAAAGAAAATCTTATGTCTAATGGCCGGTTTCCTAACACCTTGATTGGTGGTTTATCTATTAGACCGCTGAAAACTCAGAAAAAGGCTATACCTACGGCGAAAATGCCCCATTACTCGATAGTTTTAGAACAAGTCTCAGAAACCGTATCGAAAAGGTTATGCCAACACTTAATGCAACAATATACTTAATAGATTTAGTAATATGTGTAAACATTGCTAAAATCCTCATGCTAATAGTGAACTGACATGATATTGAGCTATAAAATATTATACGTGTAAATTATGTATGCACTGGCACGCATAGCCGATAAAATTTAGACATTTCTATGTAGGTAAAGTTCAAGATTAGTAGTTTAAAATGTACCTACTTTATAAAAAAAATGCTCATTTTAATTTTTCAGGTGAAATCAATATTAGATGCTTTAAGAACCCATCATTTTGCTGCCTACTTACTTAAAACTTCAGTTCATTTAGAAAAAAAAAACCTTCAACTGAAAGACAAATTTTTGCGTCTTATTTCCTTTTTTAATTTCTTTTTGACACATCAAATGGCTTTAAGTAGGTGATTACAAGAATACGGTTCAACGAACAACAAATTGCCGTATAATGTAATAATTTCACACGACGTCAACAATTGATTGGATTCACATCGCGACAATGATTTAAAAAAAATCACTTTCATTGCCTTAGGAAAAAGTATTAGGTACGTTGATGAGTTTGTCTATGTGGGAACGCCCATTGTGGACTTGTCTATGAAAAAGTTTTGTAGCATTGTGTAAGGGACGAAATTGTAGTTCTAAGTAATCTAGTGTTATGAATGGCCTTCAAGTTTTTATAAGAGCTTTCGTCCATTTGAGTTTCTTTGAGAAAAGCAGGAAGTTTGATTTACTCCCTGCTTTCTTTTCAAGTAAAATATTATTATGATATCGCGATGAGTAAATTATTAATAAAAATATATTTTTGGAACTTACCCCCGCATAAAATTAAAGTTTTTGTCTGAGTGCAAAAACTTAATCTTCTCAAAAAATCAAATAGAAACAAATAACAAAGAAAAGAAAGTAGATATACCTAATTTTTAATAATTCCAAATTCAAAAACAATAAATCTTAAGAGCAACTTTCAAAACTTGCCAAAAACAAACAAAAATCTATCCTCGATTCAAATTCGGAATTTAACAAAAAACAACAACACGCCTCATTGTTATGCAGACTTCACGCGTGTCTCAGTTGTCTGTGGTTTGAAGAACGAAGTACGGAGCAGTAATTTCATTACCATTCTCTGGCCGTGACCTTCGGGGTCCAAACGTCACCACTTTCCATGACGACGCGGCCAGCATACTGCACACCCGTTACGGATGTACGATACACTTTCTTTTGTTTTGATTACCAAGGGTCCCGCGTTTCGTAATACGTACGTACTTTTTATGGGGGAATTGAAAAGGAAAAGTGAAATGGTTTGGTGCAGGAAAAAGTTTATGAGGAAACTTTCGTACGGTATCGGTATTGATAATGCTGGAAAATCGATTATAGATAAGTCGATCTATTAGATTATTATAAACCAATGCGATGCAATAGGATTTAGGATGAATTTGCGTTGGCTGGTGATTTTGATTGGGCACCAAGTCAAATAATAATTGAGTCATCCTCGGATTTTTCCTGACTAAACACTCTATAATGCAAATCACTACATTTTAACACCACAATGTAGTGAATGTAGGTAAAAGCAAGCCTTCGTGAGGGATCGCATTTATTTCTAATTACATATTTTCAGATAGAAATCGTATGTTCGTGTATGACTTACATAAGGGCGGGATTGTGTAAAGTTTGCATGCAAACAATTGTTCATTTCGTGGTTATTATTATAATCAAACATCACAATAGTGTAATGTTCCAGGAAACATTTATTTCGTTAGTAGGTACTTAATACCGTAGAATGTGCCGCGTGCTGTTTGCTTATGTGCAATAAATATAACTCAATTATTTGTTGTGGGTCACCTATTTGCGCCATGACAGTTGCATACATACCTACATTAACAATATTGGTTTATGTTGAAATATTTTGTCTGTTTGAGAACAATATCACTTTACGTAGGCGTACCATTAGTTATACAAGTAATTCATCATTTTGTACATAATATGATATGACCATATTTAAAGCAGTGTAGAGAAATTATTATTACTTAAGTAAAAATTTAAAAGCAGCTCCAACATAATCCAAGTTGAAACAAGAACTTGCCAACGTAACTCTTTCTAAGAAAGTTGCTATTCATTGCTAAAGAGAATTAAAAATTATCCACGTGTCATTTCACTTGACAAGTTACAACAATATGCTAAAATAACTTATGTAAAAGTTACTTTTGCCAAGACTAGTGAAACGGCAAAATTAACGTTTGACCATAGTATTTAGACATAAGAATATAGGTTTTGCAACCTGTCATAATAGTGCCTTGGAAAAATTATGACTTGCATGAAAGGTATTATTAAATAGATTCTTAATGAAGTGCATTCATGTTTCTAGCTTCAGAATTCTAGGAATTTATCTGAGTGACATAACAGTTAGAAAGCTCAGTCTTTTCCTGTAGAAAATGATAACTCTTTGTGTCTAACAAATTATTTGTGAAAATGATAGGATGAAGCCAATAAGTATCGATATTAAAATATCATGGCATAAAATATCAGACTGAAAAAGCCAAAAGTAAATTAATAAAACTAAATTTTGGATTAGTTATTGGATACCGTAGCTAGGTATATACAATGAGTGTGCTTACTAAAAAGTTTCTGTAATAAGTACGATTAAATGCGAAGTGTCCCGATTTACCGAGCCTCAAGTCTACCCATATACAGCAAGGCCTTTCTGGGTCCCATCAACACGTTTCAATAGTAAATAGGTAACAGTTTACATCACAGTATCAGTTACTTCACCATTAACTGGTAACACCACGCAACTATTAACACGATTTATTGGGCAACACCAATTTGAGCCCTACGCTTCCTTCAGTGAAAGTTTATTCCTCTGCAAAAGGTGCCGTGGGAATCATTAGCAACTCCATGTTTAGTCTAGATATATTTTATTACGTTCATAAGCGTTTGAGACTCCAATCGATAGCTGAAATTAATATGCAAATTAACTAGGAACGGTTGCCTGAAGGCACTATGCTCTATTTATGTACCAAGGCACTATACCTATGTTTACGTCGATCTGAAAAGAATTTGCTAGACTTTCATATCACGAAAGAGTAATTGTTTCAGACTATCGATTTGCATATTTTTAAAAAATTTTGCATTAATTTCCATGTTTAAGTAGGTATATTATTAAATAGGTATACTTAAAATCAAAAATAAATGAAAATAAATACGTGAGTGGAGTACTAACACCAATCTCACTTTCATAAACGTTGTATTAAAATTAACAACAATTTCAGTACGTTTTCACACACAACAATTCTATATTTGTGGTTAAATTATAGAGCGGTTAAGGAAAGTAAATGAGACCCTATTCAAAGTGCGGACAAACGGCCTGGCTGTACGGAAACATTTCCTTTGCCTCTATAATTAGAAAGCATGCGTGGACTTGTTGGACGGAAAGGATTTTTACCTAGAATTAACATAGACGTAATATTCTTACATTTCTCGTTTGTATGATTGAAGGTCATTAAATGTGCTCTTGGAAGTCAGTTGAAATAAAAATCTTGCTTCATCTTCTGGTAGTTTTTCACAGATCAATCAATCCACTTCACAGCTAAATATTCCTAGATGTAGTCCCCGTATGAAAAGACATTGGTAGTTTATGAAAAATCTTCTGAGTGGAAGTGGAAACCGGGATGCAGAGCTACGACAAACTGAGTTTATACCTAATGCATGTGTTTAGTTCAGGTACGTTAACCACCGAGTGGCAACAGTTAGCAAACTACAGTCAGGTACCTACACCTATTGAAATCGAGCTTGAAGTTTAAATTAGACACCATCTCAAAAATAGCATATTGTTCTTCAATAACTCTTCTGCGCTCTAGTTAACTATGGCATTAGGTCGAGTCGGCCGGTTTAATTTAGGATGTTCCCAGAAGAGACTATTAATTGGATTTGTTTAAATCTAACCGCTTCTATGCGGGCACAGGTAATTTTTTACAGGTACTTAAAAATTATATAAGCTGAAAATGTGTTGGAGAAAACGTATTTACGGTAAGACTTTTATATAACTAAGTAGCCTTTCAAAGTCCCAAGTAATTAAGCTTAAGTACGTAACAAATTACCCATCGATCAAGCTAGATCGCTTATAATATACAAAGACTGGTTTTGCGGTCAGTAACCTACAGTACTGCATGGATATTGTTATAAAAGCTTTACCTCTTTAGAGAAAACGAAATGGCTATAACAACGGTCGAGTGACCGAGGTCATGGATTCGTATGGGTGCAGTAAACTTTTGAACATGGATTTTTTTCTGAAACTATTTTTTTTATTTTTTTTTATTTCTTGTTTTGTTAAGAAATGAAAACATGTTCCACGTATTTTTATCTCAATATCTCGGAAAAAGTATTTTCTCTTACAGCTTCACAAATAAATCTTTGTACTACTTTAGAATTATAAAAATGTGGCACAGATCTCGATCACAAACTGGGAATGGTTAACTGGGGTGGTTGGTTGATTTTATAACAACAACACGGAACACGGTGTTTAATATGTATTTGTCAATAAAATTGTTATGATCTTGTTTATAATAATAAATAACAATAAATAATTCTGCGATCGCCTTCTGGCGATGTTACCCATATCCGATAGTTTGGTCTATTTGCGGTCAGCAGCTTTTCTATAGCGGATATTGGTACAACGCGGTAGCCCATTTCTTTATTATTAGATTCAATTTCGATCGTTATAAAGAAAGTTTTGTCATTTTGCTCTAGATAATAGAAAGACTCGCAGCTTATGGGGCTAGTAAGAATGCTTGTGCTGTATTGGTGTGCAGATAATTTGTGTGCATTATCTAGAATTACCGCAAATGCATAACGCGTGGCGATTCCGTTACAGATACTTACTGCAGCAAGCATTCGCGGTATTATAAAACGAGCTAATCATCCAATTAAGATTGATTAAAAGATTGTGAATCAGACTTATGTTGTCAATCTCGTTGCTGACCAGTTTTTAACCCCCGACGCAAAAACGACGGGGTGTTATAAGTTTGACGTGTCTGTGTGTGTGTGTGTGTGTGTGTGTGTGTGTGTATGTGGCATCGTAGCTCCCAAACGGATGATCCGATTGTAATGCGGTTTTTTTTGTTTAAAAGGTATGTCAGTCGGGAGTGTTCTTAGCTATGTTTGGTGGAAATCGGTTCAGGTCTTCAAGGTCATCAGCTCGTTGTGGATGCAGATGTGATAGGATTGTTACACGCTCAGTTTACTTGCAAGTATATGTGGGATCTGAAATTTGAAACACTAATGTCTTTTGGAACCACTGAGCTGGTCTGCTGTTAGGGCACGAAGGTAGGAGACGTAACCCTGAACTGCCTTTTAGTAAACCCATCGAGTTTGGGCTCGTTGAATTTGTCTTGACGAGTTCTCTTCATGTTTCTGATTGACGAGAACCTGATGCTGGAAATGGGATGTGGCGGATGAAACCCTGGAATGCCGGAATGAAACGGATAAACCGATTTATATTTTTGCTGAAAATCTAGAATGTCCAAAGGTTAATCTTTATTGTTTCTCGAAATCTCGACATCTCATATAGCGACCCCATCTTAAGATAAAATAAATTAAATGAAAGAAGGAAAAATTAAGGAGCTCCTTTAAAAAGCATGAAATAAAATTAAATTATAAATTTAAAAAAAACCCCCGACCCAAAAAAAGTACGCAATAATTATGACATAAGGTTAAAAACGCTAAACCCTATAAAAAGCAAAAAATAACTTTTATCACTACGTAAACTAAATTTTGACGTGTCGGGGGACCGCTTTTTACCTTCATAAATACTTACATAAAGCAAATGATACCTACCTGATTACAACATTCGTTTAAAAAAAAAACACGTATCTAAAGTAATGAATTAGAGCGGTCCCCCGACACGACAAAATTTAGTTTACGTAGTGATAAAAGTTATTTTTTGCTTTTTATAGGGTTTAGCGTTTTTAACCTTATGTCATAATTATTGCGTACTTTTTTTGGGTCGGGGGTTTTTTTTAAATTTATCTCTCTATTGCTGACTCTTTGAGCTATCAATCTCTATCGCGAAATGCCCCTGTCACATAAATTAATAAACAAGATAGATCGATACATATTTCTTGCGCTGATATTCCTTAGTTTTTCTTGTGATTATGGAATATCCACTTTGTTGTTTGATGATGTCAGATTAGAGCTTTTTATTATGGTCTAATTACAATTTAAGTTTAATGTCGCTTTCTATAGACAAGTTCACCTACAATACGTTACCTAATGATTGCGGATGGAAAACTAGTTATGACTGGATGCCCAAAAAACTGAAATGTTTTTCCTCGTGGAAATTAAAGCGCACGTTACTTTTTAGCCTTTTTGTTACTTCAGTGAAGTCTAAGGGTGGGTGCACGCTTCATTCCTATCTTCTGCTGCAAACAATGCGCGAATTGAATCTAATTTTGTATATTTTAGAGAACAATAAAAGTGAAAATAGCTAATCGATCACGACTTGCTTTCTATTTTTCCCAACGGTGACAACAAAAATGTCGAGACAAAGGCATACTGTTCAGTATCTGATAGCTGAGTTAGTATGTGAAATATTTGGATAGATTGTGTGTTTAAACCTAATTTGTGATAAGGACTTACGGGTCAGGTGCGTCGGGACTCGAACTGACATCAGAATCTACATTAGCGGAATAAAAAGTTGACTGTCCTGCGTTTCCATTTAAAAATTCAACTTAGAGGAGTAGTTACGTATATTATGGTGAAAATTCATAAGCAGTTTTAGGAGTTCTTTTCTATTCCATGAAAATTCTTTACGGCAAGGATGTAGGTATACCTAACTTCAATAGGAAAAGTCAAGAATAATTAAAGCAATGTGGAACAAAATTATTCGTAAGATTTTGTAGATAATTTAATTTAAATTAAGTAGAAGGAACGGGAAGTCCAATTACACCATGTCAAAGACTCAATAGTAATATCTTTGAATTGCGGACGGAAGCTTCAACTCGATAAATAAGCTTTCGTGAGAAAAAGCGCGATATGTCTTAGAAACGTCTACAAGTTGATACAAACCGTTACACGGAGGTTGTCTACCACCGGACTTATTAAATCGATTGGGGCAAAAAATGAGCCCTACTTATCTCGATATGTGCATCCGATCTAGATATGCTTCTGGTTCGTGGGCAACTTGCGCACGCGCTGCCGGCTGTAACGGGCCTTTTCGCATAAAATTATGCACGTTCAGCTTTTCCCATAATACAGTAAATTGCATCCGTTTTCAATAAATTGTTTACATTAGTTGTAGTTGATGACATAAAGACTGTATGGGAACTCGTATCGCAGAACGTTGTTTTATGATTGTTGGAAAATTCTTGACTGCAATTTACGGTTCTCATAACAAATTCTTGATGAGACACACGCGAAGTTCTCATAAAACTTAAACAATTATTTACTTAATTTTAATTAAAAATTTAGTGAAATATACTTGTCATATTAAAAATATAGTACTTAAATATACTTCTTCAATAAAAAAAAAAACATTATTTCACATAAAAAAAGCGCGCCAAAAATCTTACCATTCATTTTAACACTGCAAAAAGTCCTCAATAAAAACATTTCGATCACTAATATGCACACAGTTGCATCACTGTCACTTCACAAAATATTCAGTAGGCTTCACTAGTGTATTACTATTGAGGTGCGCAGGAGTCGATCGGTGGAAAGTGGCGCTTGCTCAGCGGTTTGCGGTCGACTGCTCCATTCGCTACTGCCGACGGGGGAGCAAGCACCACCACCAAAAACTGGTGGTAGGTTTGTGATGTCACTATTTAGTGGTAGAAGGCATCGTAAGTAGTAAGGTAACTACGGCTGTAGGTTTTCCCTGAACCGGGCTGTAGTGAGGCAATAGATCAAGTGAGGTTTTGCGGTGTTTAAAACATCAGTTATATTTTCTTTTATTTATCACAACATCATTGTCAGCTTGGTATTTGATCAGTATTATTCAGTCAGTATTATTGTTTCTCTCCTAGCTAGAGGATTTCTCACCCCGAGAAATTGTGAACACAAAATGCTTGTCTTTAACTCTTATCTGGTAGTTACGTTCTATAGTTTGTCTATTTGTTAATGCAGGTGTGAAGTTTCATTTAACTATAAAGGACTTATGGGATCAAATAGATTGTGGAAATTAATTCTTATTTAGAATTAATAATAATTGCTGTAAGGTTTTCGCCTTATTAATAAAAGAACGGAAGGGATATAATTTAACTACACAGCATTTCCTTATTACATTATGCCACAGTTCAAATGCCAATAAAGCCAAGCTTTCTACAAATAACGAAAGATAACATTTTATGATTAGTCATCAAAACGAAATCACAAATGTGCTTGCAATGGTCGGACGTTTAATCTGAAAAGGTGCAATATCACGATTGGTACCTACGACCACTTCGTCGGTATCTCTTTGAACGGGATCAGAAGCCCTCACATGTAACTTAACTACCAGTTAAAGTAGTTAGCTAACATTTCTCTATGCAACTTCACGTTATTGGCCGTTCTGAGAACTAGCGTTAATGTTTCCGTACAAAGAATTTTAGTATTATGGCCGGTGAAATCTTTCATAACTTGTACTAACATAATAGGTAATTTTAGAAAAAGTTGTCACAAACCGGGGATTTTCTTCTGGTACCTACAGTTACTTACAGTGTATTTATTACAAGGATCATCTTCAGTTATGTGTTTATTAGATATGTTGTCTCAAAAAGGCTGCAGCAAAGTCCTTTAGAAAATCCGGGATTTTATATTCCCGTGGTTTTTTACGTGAGTACCTATATAAGTACCTACATGAACTGTAGTAAAGTGCATTATCATCGTACCTATCCTTTCGAACAGCAACGAAAATAAAATAAGGTAAAAAATAATTAAAAACAGCTTCGTAAGTGTAATCTTTAACAGGCTTCAAGGTTGGCATGACAACGGTGCCAGTGAATCACAAATAACAATCATTACATACCCTACCTTCGTAGAATTTGCAAGCAACATTAACGCGACACGCTTCAAGCATTTTATCATCTGCTTTCTAACATCGACCTATATAAATATTTTCCTTAAATTTAAGGTCCGCTGGTCGTCAACAAATGCGATTTTTTTAAATTGTAGTGGATACCTACTCGGCTGTTTCTGAAAGAGTCCTCCTAACTAAAGGCTAATGAATAAAATGGGAAAACAGAAATTATAAGCGTTAAAGATAAAGGAAGCGAATATTTAATTAAGAAAGCAATAGATGAGTTGCATCAAAAAAGAAAGTTTGAATGGTTTGAACCTATGGGTCGGAAGACTCAATGACGGTGCAAATCTGATCTTTGCAATTAATGTTACAGGTACCTCTAAGACAAGACAGATTGCACCCATATGTTCAATTAGCGAACTTAGTTATACATTGACGGAGATTTCGTGCTATGAACATATCCAACAATCAAACATATTTTCCTAAGCATTCCATATTGAAGTCTTTATCTGCGGAAACTTAGTCAAATAGAGACTTGGTCCAGTAGCCACGAGGCTAACGAATCATCTGCTTTCCCCAGCTACCGATATGACAAAATGCCATATAAATTGTTCGCATAGAAATACGCGGCCGTTAACTGCATCAATAAATAAATTAATATCTATTGTGTTTTGTTTTCACGCTCATTCCTATTCAGTGTGAGTATCAACACCTATGGGCTTGTACGATATATAATTTCTCTCGTCCTTTGGAAAGCGATGCATGGAAAGTGGTTCCGGAATATTTTGGACAATCGTTAAAATAGAAAGTTAATTAGTAATTTTGCATACACGTTACGTTTGAATACAATGTATTTTATAATGGTATTCGTAACCGGGGTGTTACTTTCCGTAAGGGCTATTTTGATGCCACGGATTACACAATCGAGTAAATGCCGTATATAGCAATCTAAATACGTCGGAATGTGAAAATTGAAATGTTCTGAAAATAATACTACCTCTGGTTACTCTATAGTTTACTATATAGCTGTAGCTACTCTGTCTGAACGTTATGTGTAAACATGAACCTGTTTTGTTTATTTTCCGGCTGTGACACAACAACAACAATAACGATTGTTTGTTTGAACTCCTTAGTGTTTGTTTGTATGTTTTTTATTGTGTATCTAAACTACTCTGCTACTATCTAACACTACGCATAGTAGACATTGTAGATAGAACAGCTTCTGCAAAATTCCGCATTTGTTACTCGGTTAATATTTAATAGCAGCCTCTTCCAAAATCTCATCAACTAAACCCAGCACCTTCTGATTCATTTCTTTCAGATCACCGTCCACCGTCAAATTCTTCTTCATCAACATCATCGTTTTGATCACCAAGCTCTGCTTACAGAGCTGAACCCTGTTCATCTCTTGGCACTTTTTTATAGTTATCTTTAGCAACGTGAGCCAATTTTGTGTAAATGTTAGGAACTCTGGTGTCAAGTCTTGTGTGAGCTGAAAATGTATGAGTGTGTGAGTCCACGGTTGAGATGTTAGGGTAGCTATGAGCTTTGTATCGTTCTTTGTGACTATTGCATGTTTGAAGATAGAGCTTAGAGTTTTCCAGCCGGCTGTGGATTGGTTTTTGGAATCCTGTAATGAAAAATAATAATGTTTTGACAGGGATTTACGATATAGCATGAAAACTTCAAGATTTTTATTAGAGAATCAAACTATGAACCACGGCATGAGGAAGTAAGAAATTATTTCGTAAACAGATTCTTAAAAGTATCACAATTAACTAAACAAAGACCCAGCAAGATTTTCCAACATGTAACTGTTACTGTACGACAACGGCATCAAAAGCTGTCGTCTGATCCCTAAGAAACCCAAGCTCATACAAAATGGCATCATAACTAGGTATAGTAATAGAGGAAATTTCACTCAACCCAAATTATAAATACGAAAGTTTGCAGAGGAGAAACTTGACAGTAATATAGCTTAGGTACACATCAGAATAAAATATACGCGTTTTATCCGGGACCCAGAAGTAGTTTCCGTTGGCGGAAGCTAGTAAGTAATAAAGCATGATTTACCAAACTTACCCTACAACACAACATCAGCTGTATCCTAAACATTAGCCCTCTCAACGCATTACATTGCACGTTGACCGTTGGCTTATCTTCAACACTATAAGCCAAAGCTAGCGGTGAACTGGCTCCGGTATTTAATACCATGTATACTAGTTGTAGTAGTGAAGCACCCCTTTCGCTTGTACTGTCGCGTTTTAGAGTCTTTATGATCAAATGCGTTTGGATTTGCAGTACTGATTTTGGCTGAAATAGTATATAAATGTAATAAAGCCAGCGAATTTTAAAGGATTAAGAGACTATTTTTCTTTAATTTTTAAAAAAATATGGTGCACAACATGTAAGATTGGCTTTTAAGATTTTAATTAAATTTATCAGGATTAAGAAGAAATAGTTAGTACACTGGTTCATAAATAAAGATGTATAACTGTTGAATGTTCTTACCTGATAATTGTTCTTGGTGAAATAATGTATGACGTAGGAGAGTAACTGTAGGGCTGCACAAGCAACTCTCTCATCTGAACTATTAGCTGCAGCCAACACAGATTGTAGAAATCCAGCGCGATTCGTGTATGTTAAAAGAACTGAAAAAATAATGGATATAAATAATAACACACCCAGATGCATTCTTCTTTAAACATATTTTAATTTCTCATTTACCATCACCTGGTTAAGAATGATTTAGGTATATACCCTGTTCCGGTCTTTCAAGTTATAAAATGTAAGTTACCTCTGTTATCATTCTGGTTATTAGCCAAACTAAGCAGATACAAGCCCAGTTTCAAACAAACGTATTCGTAATGATGCCTAGTGCTTTCCTCACACTGTTCTGGAAGGTTCTTCGAGTAAATTGCAGTTATTAACACGGCGGTCTTTAGGCATATCGTCTGGTCTATTTCTAGAGGTGGTAGAGTTGAAGCTAGGTCTAAGAAGTGACATATGTTTGTGTCTGAAAGAAGATTAAAATAATCATAAAAGTGGAATTTCAAAGTAGGATTTGAATAAAAGGAAAGAAAGAAAAAACGAAGAATGATGGTCAATTGATTGGGGCACGCAAAGTTATAAACATAAATATTAAATATTGAATTAAAGATTGTACAAATATACTAAAATAGAGGAAGTTATAGGTAAATCGGAAAAATGCAAACAATAAAAATACAAAAGAAACAAATTATTTTTTTAAACCTATCTGGTATTCAGTGTCTATCAAAACTTTAGACAGAACATTAGGCAGCATAGACCATATTAACTCGGCAAATTCCTGTCTAGCATTATCATCTCCGTCTTCCAAACAAATATGAAGTGCTTCCATACAGTTCCCCACAATGGTTTTGTCGGTACATTGTATCAAAATGTTTAGGAGAAGCTCCCAAACTGTTGGCTGGGTTGTAAGGTCGGCTGGCAAAGAGTCTTCGGATTTAAACCATTGAGATAGCTGAAATAAAACACGAGCTTAAGACCTTAACTTTAATAGATGCTAGAAAGATCCCTCTCCAGTCGTGTCGGATTACCGTCCCATCGGGCTATGAGAGTGAAGGAATAGTGAGTGCACTGTGTCTGCGCAAGCATGTGCGCTATAAAATGTAGGTATGTCCTGC
The DNA here is from genome assembly GCA_033682625.1 of Helicoverpa zea x Helicoverpa armigera. Lineage (NCBI taxonomy): Eukaryota > Metazoa > Arthropoda > Insecta > Lepidoptera > Noctuidae > Helicoverpa > Helicoverpa zea x Helicoverpa armigera. Next base: position 8,599,364 of record JAWIIS010000011.1, read on the forward strand.
GCAGTTGGCTATATAATCTCCTTACATGAGAACAGATGCCGTGGCCGATAATCGGCTAGGAGGACATCATCAATATGAAAGAGCAATCTTGGAAAAACCACTTCTAAATCAAATGCAAGAAAAATAAATTTCTGGGATTAAAAAACTACTATTGTAGCTTACAATGCAGCTTGCAGATAAATTAATATTCCTCTTTAGTACTTACCACGTGTAACCTAACAAAATTAGAAATTCTCTGAGAGGTAAACGCCCACAGTAGTATGGCTGGGTTATGGGTATAGAACACTGAAGGATCAGGGTTCAACATCGCTACCAAACGATCCGTCGCCTTCTCGAGGTAAACTCGTTCGCCCAGGGATTCTAGTGAACCGTTTGATATTGTCGACATCTGTGTAGAACTACTTATAAGTATTGTAATAAAAATGAATGTGGATTATTTTAAAGGAATTAAAGAAATTGCAGATACATAGTTAAGGGTTAAAAGAAAAAAAAAGCTAAGTAGATGAGATCGCCTAATTTCAATATTTTTTGCCAAATGTGATGTAGGTACTCGTACGTAAGTATACTTGATAGATATTTTGTCTTCACTTCTAGATTGAGTGAAGATTTTAAGATAATTTGTATCGATGCCTCGTTGGTCTAGCTGTCGCAAGTGCGGCTGCTGAGCACGAGGTCTCGGGTTCGATTCCCGAGTCGGGCCGAAATCGCTTTGTGGGTTTTAGAAGACTTTCACAAAGCAGCCCGGAGCCTGGAAGCTGGTGATTGATACACCCGTGCATCGGAGAGCACGTAAATGTCGGTCCTGCGCCTGATCTCTCTCCGGTCGTGTCGGATTACCGGCCCATCGGGCTATGAGAGTGAAGGAGTAGGGAGTGCACCTGTGTCTGCGCAAATGCTTGTGCACTATAATATCTCCTGCGTAGTTGGCTAATCTCCATACATGAGAACAGCCGCCGTAGCCGATAATCGGCTAGGAGGACATCAGACATTTAATATAATTTAGATTTCTAATATTTACAGCAAACACAAGCCACAGAGCTTTAATGATATACGCAGGTGGCTTGAATGTCTTGGGTAATTTTAGTATGTGTTCCACCAGATAAGGTAAAAGGGGTGCTGTTGCTTCTTCAGGACTGAAAAAAAAAATGATTCAGGAATAACATATAGGTTATCTATAGAAGTGGAGCATGTAGAGAATGATGATGACGATATTGAACAAATTACAAAAACCATACTTTTCAGAAGACTGGCAATAGAAGTACATATAAATAAGTAAACTGTAAGGTTGGTTCTTCTGCAGCTGTGAGCCGATGCGGTGAGGTTTTTCTATGCCATACTGTAATTCTACGAGACCCATCTGCAATGAAGAGATTTATAAATAAGACGTTATATATATTTATTGTCAGTTACATCATTCCATTCTAGCTTTATCCACTATATAACTACTCTCCAGCCTCAGTCTCAGCGAATCTTTCTCTCAGAGCGGGTCCTTGCCTCATCACTATAATTAAGTTACTGGCCATCAAAAAGCCAGATTTTTTTATAGTTTCCTACTACAAATTGAGTTTGTGTTTCGCCATAAAACTTACATGAATATCTTTAGCACATGTGTCACTATCTTGTACAGCGTTCACATTAAGATATTTCTCAGCCAGGACTTTTAGCATCTCACCCAGAACTAGGGTGCTTACTTTGCGGACAGAGACATCATTTCTGAAAACAATTTCATGAAACCATAAAATGTTTGAGAGAATATTAATTAATGGTAATTACTTTAAATCACTATCTAAATATAGTTTAATAATGTAAAATAGTTTATACGTCTAATTAGCATAATAACATGTATATGTGGAGGCTTGTTATTAGCAATGTTTAGTTTTATTTTTTTTTTTTACTCATTTTGTAATTAGTCTGTAAGCCTTCTTTAAAATTAATAAAAAAAATAAAAATAAAAAAAATATTGCAAAGTGTTTCTCAAGGGCCTATATTTGGCCCACTGCTCAAAATTATTGACAAGATAATCTGATTTAAGATAAGTAGTTTAAGTTTGTATATATGTATAGTGAGTAAATTATGATAAACTAGCTTTTTAAACGTTCATCAAAAAAAAAAAAAAACATAAATTAGGACTTCTAGAACATGAAATCACACTAACCTTGTTATTTGTACTTGAGGCAGCATCATAAGATATCCTTTCGAAAAGAGCATATCACAGAAATCTGGTAGACATTCGTTGTTAGTGTTAGAATAGAAATATGTCAACAGCAGCTTTAGAAATACGTTGTATTCTTCCGTGGGTATTGATGATTGATGTTCCTATAAATATGCACAAAACATTAGAGACAATTGACCCCGAGCACTTGGATCGATCTCAAATCGATCTCAGTGGCGTGCACTTGAAGAGGCCTATGTCCAGCAGTGGACTGCGATAGGCTGATGATGATAATGATGATGACCCCGAGCAGGGGTGGATAACTGGATGCCATTTTTTTTTTTTTTTATGGTAAGGTGTGTAAGGTATGGTCCATCCGATAAGGTTGAAAATTCACGTACTTAAATTCACATTCATCGAAATCAGGTACATAGGAATGCACATAGGAAGAGTACACAAGGGAGTGTATAAGGGCAGTACGTAGAGGTAATACATAAGGGGGCATGATGAGGCAGTAATTAGTAAGTATATATGTAATGTCTAACTGACCATCGTAAATCCAACTAGTTCTAGTTCTACTGACCTTCGTAAATCCAACAAGTTCAGCCACAACTAATCTGACAGCCTCTTCCATCTGCCTAGCGCACTGCTTCAGAGCATTCACTTCATGGTCATCACTTAATATCGACTGGACAAAATCCGCTTTCTGAACGCGACCAACCAGTTTTATTAAGCTAGAAAATTGTTACAGGTCACTTGTTGTACCTAGATTGAAATCCGGAAGAACATGATTACCTAGATTTCTTATCTATTTACCTATCTGTAGCTGTGGGCTATTCGAAATAGTTACCGCGGCCCGCCCAGGTAGGTACATAAAGGGCTTGAGAAGGAATATGGTAGGTTTTAGTCGGTAAGAGCCTGATATTCCTTCACTCTGCACCCACAGCGGGAGGGGTCTTTTCATGCTTTTCTATATAAAAAGGTTATATGCCATGTCTCTTTCCGTACTGAATATTCGAAAGCTTTAGCTTACCCATTGCCACTAAAACTTAACTAAAAATATATACAGTCACATACCCAAAAACGTCCAATCCAATCTGGCAAATAACGACGTAGAACATTCCAGAAACTCCATCGTCTCCTACCAACATTGCATGATTCAAGGTGCCCATCAGTAGACTGAACCATTTCTTCAGCACTTCAAGCAAAGAGTTCGCAGTATTGATACTGATAGTTAGGTTTTCTGGCTGGTATGAAATCAGCGCGTGCAGCACTAAAGCACTGGATAGAATCGTGTTTGGGTTCGTGCTGATGTGGGGGGCTAGAGCGTTCAGACAAGCTAGTAGCTGAACAGCGCTGTAAGCGCTTTGGTGGGAAAGTGCTGATGTGGTCTTGTTGGCGGAAACCCTGAAATGATGATTGTGGCAGTAGCAAAAAGAATACGATCATTTGAGTACCTACTTCTTACAAATACCAGGGATAGCATATTCAAATATTGACTTGTGAAACTGTATAAGCAATGATCTTCATGCAGGGCCGTGCTACCCCTGTGTGCGAAATGTATGGTGCGCACAGGCGCCGAGGATAAGCTACCGCGCGGTGCCCCTATCTATCTATCGCAATCTCCCTAATTATACATATACCGCTACCACTAACGATTTGGCTCAGTCCACTCAGCCTGGTTTTCAGACCTTAAGCAATCTACATAGAAATAATAAAATAAAGGATATTATCAACTTACCCATTCAATAAATCACACAAGAAATGCAGGCAGGCGTCTACAGGCGGCTTGGAGCCGCTGCCCGCGTAGTGCGCGAGAGCACGTAGCACCGCTGTCATCGCGTGCGCAGCGTGCTCCTCCGAGAAGAATTGCCGTGACCGCCACAGGAGACGGAGACATGATAGGATGGATCTGTTGATAAGTTTGGGCTTGTACTTTGGTAAGAGAAGCAAAAAGGCAAACATAGAATTGCGAAAACAGAAGTATTTCCGCAAAATTCTGGACAGTTTGTCATCATTTGACTACGAACATTCAAAATGTAGACCAATTATGTTCTAAATGAATGAATGTATCACGTTTAAAATTTAATTGTAAGTAAATATAAATGTTATTTATTTATACGAAAAAATTGCAAGTAATCTTGTTTTTTATGTAAGCGATTACTAATTATACTTAATTAATTCAATTGCGGTACATATCTGAAAATCTTAGTTGTAACGGATATAATATATTTTTTAACTTATTATCTACGAAGGTATGTACCGACTTACTTTCACAGAATTATATAACAAAAACGCATATTTACCTAAAAAGTGTGAAATCTAAGTTGGAAGTGGCTTCGCACAAAAATACAGTGATATCATTTTCGAGTAAATATTCCACCATACGAGCTCCTTCATCCGATTTCTTATTGTAACGGCTAATCACTTCTATCAAATATCCGCACGCTTTATTTTGTGCAGCTGTGTCTCGGGATGTAAGCAGTTTTTTGATATCGGATAAAGCATTCTGCCTTCCACTTGGATTATAAGTTCTATTAAAATTAGAATTAATTAAACTATACATAACGAATATTATGAAAAGTTTTGTGGACTATCTCGTAAGATTCCAATAGTCAAGAAGAAAAACTGATTCCCTATTTGAAATTTGAAATTCCCGCTTTGTTATTTTTTTTTAATTGCATTATTACATAAGGCAACATTATACGTACTTATTGCTTCTCGGTGTTCTTGGTTGAGAATAAAATAAAATTAATTAGAGATTTTGTTTATTTAATATATTATTGGAAATACGCTTTCAATATTTATTCATATTATTCTTCATTCCCATTTAAATAACATTGCTATCGAATAATTAATAAACAAATTGTTTTCATTTGTATTTTTAGCAACTGGCAACTCGATTTTATCTGTCATTCTCATCTGGTTGCTCGTGTAAGCGATCGTTGGGGATTTTATTTTTGATTATTTTGGCTTTATTGTTTGATTTATCAAATTGTTGATTGTTAAGTAACAAGCTCTGACCATATCATTATAGGAATACTATGGTGAGTGCAAGACTGCGTTCATATAACGGGCCAAAAGTGATAGTATCGCGCACCATGCTTGGGCCTTGATGTTGTGCCTTTCGATAAATTGTTTGATTGAATTCATGAATTGTGATATTTCGGCAGTCGGTGATGGAGTTTCTCAAGGATCTACCGTCGTACGACGAGCACAACTTCACATTATTCAATACGGATCATGGAATTAGAAATTGTTCTAAAAGACCGTCGATTTATTTACCAACTAAGGATATACCATCTGAACAAAGTTGAGTATGCGATCTTACTACTTCTTTCTAATCATAGCTAGTAGAGTTGGTTAATGTAAATAGTAATTAAGCAGGTCATTAGTCAAAAGTAAAAACATAACCTAAAGATGAGTTTACAAATTATTGATTATTCTTCACTTGTGTTTGTTAAAGTGGACAATTCCCGTTTTCGTTTCTGCAATAATGCAATGAAGTATTTTTTCTGTTTTCAGTAATTGTAACAGAAAAAACAAATATACTGTTAAGATATCTACACCAGCAATGGGAGAAAAAGGTAATTATAATTTAATTAATTCATAATTAGATCTCCAAACTTGGGCATAAGCCAATATATTCACAATTCAACTTGTTTTAATACACGGTTGCATGGGGCTAATGGTAGATTACAAATGCATTAACTAGTGCTAAATGAAAATCAATTCTTCAGTTCTGATTGACAATGTATTTGAATTAAATTATCATCTCATTATAAACCAATCACAAATACCTAATTTACTTGAGGTTCTATACTACTTGCAATGATTCAGATAATAGGTGTGATACATTTCTGTTTTCCTAATCAATTTGAAATATAATTTCAGAACAACAACTCACCAAAGAAGCGTGACCAGAGCCACATTGAACAGAATGGTGAGGAGAGCCGACCTCGCAAGAGGCCGTGTCTCAACTCCCCGCTCAACTGAAGCCCTGCCACCGAGCCAGCAGTTAGTTTGTGCTTCAGTTATAGACTTTACAGAGTGTACTGCATTTTTGTATCGAGATTTGTATTCCACATTTTTAGGTCAAATTATACATTGATTCTCGAAACGCATTGGTCTCATGTTTTTTGGGAAGAATAACACTATCACAGTCAAGTGCCATTACATAGGAATCTTTGAATAAGTTCTCATAATGTGTGGCTGTAAGTTATTATTATATTTCAGTGGAAAATTGATAATCAAAGTATGAATTATATTCATTCCATGTTTTATAATTAAGTTTTTTTATTCAACATAAACCTCTTTGGAGATTTCATGTGTTTTTGTAAACACCTGATAATATGAATATCAATATCATAACATTTAACTTCTAAATTAAGAATGTGTTCATAATTTAAGTGCTGCAGCAATAATCTTGAGTTTTGCAATATTTGATAAAGGCTTAGTGAAACCTTGTTTTGTATAGCATCATACTCTTTTAAAGTTTATTTACATAATTTGGAATAGCAAAATGTGTTGTATTGTTTAAATTGGTATATTCTATTAGCAGAAAGAATAGAAAGAAATATTTTGGTACAAAGGATACAAAACTGGTTCACCATCTTAGATATTTTCCAATAGGAAATTCTCTTCAGTCAGGCACTTGGAAGGATAGAATGTCACTATAATAAGGGATGTGTACATGATTTTGCCATGCCTTAGGCGAGAGGAACTGTAATGGAAATGCTTAATGTTAGGATAAATATATTTAATTTCTTGGCTTGATTTAGGTATTACTTGTATGGGCAGCGGATGTGATTAATCTGATTAAATTCTCAGAGCAGCAATATTAACTGGAGATAACCATTTATTAGACACTGCAGCAAGTAAAGTTTAAATTACATATTTTCTGAGTTCAATCTCTTATTTTATAATGTTTACTTTAGTAACTTTGTGATTTTTATATTTAGAACACCTATCATTTAAAATAATGATGAATGAGCACATCCTGGTTCAAATTGATTTAAAATGTTTGATTGTGTACCTAAGAAGATGCTTGTGGAGTAGAGTAGTATATCTTGAACCATTTGTCTTCTAAATTTTATAATTAAAATCCCCAATATGCAAGCTATTAAGTATGTCTGCTAATTATAACGTAATTCTTCTGTCATGTGATTTCTTCAGCCTTGAATTATCGATTTAAAATTAGCTACCTACTGCCAACCTTTTAGTAATGTATCTCTAAAATATGTTCATAATTAAATATTAGGTATTGTAAATGAAACAGGTTGGTTTTGCTGCAAATTGTCTTTGGAGCCTGGCTTGTGGAAAGATGATTGCTGAATTCCTTGTTTTCCTAGACACTGGTGAATAAAGTTTTAAATATTGTAACAAGGGATTTTATTTCTACTGGCTAGACATGTTACTTTTGGACTTCCTATGGAGTTTATGTTCTCCCTTTTATTTTTAGTTCTTAAAGGTCATAGCAGAATGTTAAGTGACCTATTCTTCACTCAGAAAGGAGCTAAATACTTTTAGGTGGAAAAATACAACCAACTGTGTGCTTTGTATTTTTTGTTAGGTATACATTACAAGATCTTGTTAGTGAAAAGGTACTCTTAGAAAATAAAACTGCATGTTGACTGAAAAATAACTTTATTCTAATAATTATACTTATCTCACAATTTGCAGAAACATTCCACAAGCTGCAAACAAATAGGTTATGTGTACCTAATGGAATTATTCTCTTATTTCAATTATGATACCTTATCTATAATTATAAACACCAAAATAGTCACTAGATTGAGTTTCCTAAAAGCTTTCTTACATATATTTAACCCTCTTGCTGTCTTTGATGGGTTAACTCTCCAATCAGAATTGCCTGCAGTTAAAACTTGTAATCTGACAAGAAAACAATGGAAACCAAAGATCAAACTAAAATACTTAAAACCAAGTTATACATAATAAATTCAAAATAAAATTTTTAAATTTATCCAGTTCTCATGAAGTCATAGTAAGAGATATAAAACTTGTAACTGTCTCAAATTGAACATAATTTAATCCTTAGCGGGCACTTCAATGACTCGGGGCTTGTCAATGATGCGTGCAGTGCGGTTGCCCTTCTCAACAATACCAATAATCCAAGCCTGGTAGCCTTCTTGCTTCTCAATGTCTTTGCAGTATGCAGCAGCCTGTTCACGTGGCAAGCAAATCAACAGTCCTCCGGAAGTCTCAGAGGCATGTCCTTGCAACAATTGGAACATGTTTCCGCATGCTTTAGCCACTGCTGCCATCTTAGCAATCACTGGCAGATTGTGAATCACAAAGGAGACTTCATTCTTCTGATGAGATGCCAAGTTCTGTGCATGACCAAGTAAGCCGAACCCAGTAACATCAGTAGAACCATGGGCATTATATTTATGCATCAGGCGCGCTGCAATACGGTTCAATCGGCTCATAGAGTCCATAGCACGATGATAAGCTTTGCGCACATCTTCTTCAGACACCACCAACTTGATACGGTTCCAGCGTTCAGGTTGATCCAGCCACTGATGAGCGTTCACAGCCACTTGGGTGCCCAGGGGTTTGGTAAGTACAAGCACGTCGCCCATCACAGCGTTATCAGGAACAATATATTCATTAGGTTGACAAATTGTTGTAGCAACCCCACCAATAGCGCACCAGGGGTTAATAACTGTCTGTCCTCCAGTGACGGAGGTGCCTGCCTCCAGGGCAGAGTCCTTGAATCCACGCATTATTAGAGGAATAACAACGTCACGTTCTTTCTCAGTCATCTTTGTTGACACGCCGAGCAGCATCAGCATGTTGTCACATTCAGTAACACCCATCGCGTATAAGTCGCTTAGTACATTAGCACACGCAATCTTGCCCATCATATAGGGGTCATCCACTAATGGGTAGAAGAAGTCAGTAGTCTGAACCAAACAAAGTCCTCCATGCCTGAGTGGCGTTACCGAGCAATCCAAGCCAATGCCAATGCGCGGGATCGCCACATGCATGAACTGATCTTCTTGCTGGGAGTAGTCCTGCTGTAGTGATTCCACCAATTTTCCCAAAACATCTTGCGGGACCTTGCAGCTTCTTCCTTTTAGGTCAGCGAATCGGGTCAAACGAAAACTCGCTTCCAAGTCGTGAGCCACCGGGTCGAATGGCCGACGCAACGCCAATGCATTGGGGTTACCGGTCATCTCCAACTGTGCCGCAGCTAAAGAGTCCTGCGCTACACTTGATTGATACGACATATTACACGAAACAAAACAATATTATGATTTTAATAAGGGTATTTCGGGTCAAAATGCGGAAACCCGACACGCCGCCAAGTGACGCTTGCAAAATGGCGTCTCCGTTACAAAGAGAAAATGGTAGAAAAAATTACATTTGCGGAGCGTTCTCTGATTGGCAGTTAGACCACGTAAACAAAGATGCGTGTTGTGTGATTGGTAGAGAAATAATAACATTTCGTTTTTGTCAATGAGAACAGGCTAATGTCATCAAACCGTGTTACGTTTTACGCTAATAACATTATTTTAGCTTTAGCATTAAAGCGTATGGTATATTTTTTTAATGTACAAATAATAATGAAATAATATAAACTTTGCTAAGATTAAAAAGAATTTAAAATTGCTGGAATCAGAAGATTAATTAAGTCATTGACTGGGAATTGTTCTTGCTCGGAATATCATTATGTCAAAACATTCGACCAATGCGAACTGTGCTTTAGTTTGTATCAACCAATGAAATACTTCTCAACTTTTACGCTTAACTTTTATTGGCTATAATAGAAGGGATTAAAACTTAACATCACTTTACAGCAGAAATAAATAGTATAACTTTTTGAATAATATATGACGGTTATAGGACGTAGATTGTGTTAAATAATATTTTAATTGGAATTGCACTTAATTTTTTTTAATTAAAATGTTTAAGTGAAAATAATCATTAGATATGTCTGTGAATAATTGGAAAAAGGTGGAAAATGAGGCGGGATATCCGTGTTACATCGAGTACGTATAACTTTCACCGACACAGGTGCTTTTGTGTACGAGAAGTGAAGTTTTTGAAAACTTTGTTTTAGCGAGGCGGCAGGGAAGCAACAATATGATCATCCCGAATTTAGAAAGATTATGGAATCTCTTCAGGAGTATGATGGGATCAAACAAGGCACCTATCGAGTCGCTTTTAAAATTTACTCCCTACAAAAACACCTGAGAGGTAAGTGCTACCTGTTGACATTTTTGCAGCTATTTATAGCAAAGTATCAAGTTTCACACGTTCAATTTTAATTATTAAGTGTTCTATAAGTTTCATCGGCTTAAATCTTACGTTAGTTGTGACTCAGTTAGCTTTTGTGGGCATAAAATATTATAAAATCTCTGAGCTATCGAATATTTGCACATAGGTTCAAAAGTCATCATTGGATGTCTATATTCATTTTTAGCAGATTTCAGCATTTAATTGTCTGCCTGATAAAGTATTTATTTCAGCAGTTCTTAAAAAGTACATCAAAGTCTTCAAGTGTTTATAATATGCATTGTGATATATAAGACAATAGGAATTCTTGTTTTCTACTGTAATTGAAGAAAAGTTTGAAGAGTTATGCATTCCTTTTGTGTAAACAAACAATCTATTCACTGTAAACAATTGTTCTAAGACATACTTGTACTGTCTCATTTGGATTTCAGTCTGTACAAATGCTTAATAGATTAACAAAAATGATATTTAGATTTATTTGAAAAAAAAAGAACCAACTAATATCTATGATAAGGACTATTATTCTAAATAATTATGAGCTTAAACTTGATAAATAAACTTCTTGTCCATATTTTTTATCCTGATCCTTTAAGAAACCTATCAAAATAAAAAACATTTATTCAAAATAGGCTGATAAATACAAACTTTTTTTATAGCCCAAAACTTTTTACTTTCTATAGGTCTTTGCTGGGTAGAAGAAGAAGTATTTATTACATCTTGGTGAGTTGCACCATTTAACAGCGATACTGAACCATTTCAAATTACTATTGTCCATTGTTAAAATCGGTAATTTGAAATGGTTCATGTTGTCATAGTTACAAGGTGCAAGTCACTAATAGACTTTGAAAGTATAGAAACCAGGCACAGGTATTAGACCATTCCATCCATCACAGCCCCTATGCTGTCCGTCTTTGGACATAGGCCTCTTAAAAATCTTTCTATTTCTGCCTACTTCTTGCCACTCTCATCCAATTTGGTCCAGGCTATTATGGATGTAAGTAAGAAAATGCCAAAATTAGACCATTTGATAAAATTATTTTTTTCTTTCTGCTACAGTACCACCTCTTCGAATAAGTTCAGGAGTATTTGCAAGACACCGGCTTAGCCTATCAGAAAGCAGCTTGTCTCTGGACACGGTAGAGTTAGAGTCTGTTCTTGCTGACATTTACTTTGCTGCTGAGAAAGAAGGTTTGTTTACTGGAGACATAGACCTCGCTGTGGACTTGCTGATCAACCTGTTGCTCAATATTTATGATAGGTAAGTTTTGGTGTATGTTTCGTAGACTAAACATGAGTTATTGAGTATTTTCTTTTTATTTGTAAAAAATATGGTGTGGTAATCATGCACTGCAGCTAAATAAATTTTGTCTTCTGCATCAAAATATCGCATTTTTCCAGTGAAAGAAAAGAACCAATCAGAGTGCTAGCAGCGAAGACACTCCTCATAATCTTAAGTGAGGAGTCAGCTGCTGACAAATGGTCATCGTTAGCCAACTGCTGTATGGACCACAATGGCTGTGTGTCGCCCAAAAGACTGGCCGCCCTGTTGGCCCAGGTGACAGCCCTGTCTGCGTACCTTGGGGTGATCAGTGACCATGCTGAGGCTGATGTTGAGGCTTGTTTTGGTAAGGTAAGGAATATTTCATGAAACTTTAGGGGATTTTTATAATAATGTTATACCCAGTCTGGTTTGTTTATTTATTTATCTTCATCTGCACCAACAGCAAAACAAACGTTAACAAAGTAAAATAAAATTTCTCATATGCTATGCTTGTATGATGTGTATTGTGTACACCTCATGTATAATAACAATTACATAACATTAATGATAACAACAAACAACGAATATAAACAGGACTGTTCTGACTACATTTTGCGAAAATCTTTCTCCTCTGATGTCATATTTAGGGAAAATTTTGCTTGCAAAAAATTACAACATAAAGCCTAATAACTTTCTTTAAAAAGTTATAACCACATAGTTGTTATGGTTATACTGATGTGTCTATACCATGAAGAGTATCAGGCCGCTTGTCCACGGCCGCCGTCACCGGACCGTCACCGAGAACGAGATTTTAATATCGGGGCGGCCGGATGACGGCGCTGGGGTGGCGGGCGTGCGGTGGACAAACGGCCATAGTAAATGTATGTATCGCTAAATCGGCACCGTGATCTCCGGTGACGGCGGCGGTGGACAAGTGGCTTAACAAATATGATTCACTATGTTCCAGAGCGCTGGCATGCTGGGCGCCCACGCGCGGGCGGTGGCGGAGTGGGGCGTGCAGCACTGCAGCAGCGCGCGCTGGCTGCCGCTCGTGCAGCGCGTGGTCGCCAGCAGGAACAGTGCTGACGTCACCGCCTGCTGTGCCCTGTGTGTGCAGCCCCTCATACAGGTCAGTACATGCTGGTGGACACGCCACCGGCTTAAGCAAGCTGACCGGCAGCAAGGATTACTCGTCGCCAGCAGGCCAGCAATACTGGTATTGTAGACGGCACTTTAATACCCTTTTGGGCATCTTAAAAAGTCATTATAAAATTTAAAATAAGTCTACTATTGAACCGAAAAAACACAGCGATAAAGACCAAACTCATTGAGCATTAATTAGATCAGGCACATAGTCTAAAGCAGATCTTCAATCTACCCAACAAAGTACCAAATGACCCATCAAAAACCACTCAAATATTTATAGCATAACTCTAAACCCCTAAAGCACAATAAAAGCTCCCAAAAATACAATAATAACAGCCATACAAAAAACCCAAACAGTTTCATACTATACTACCTACCTGTTACCCACCTACTTGCTACCCACTTGTAAGCTACCTGACATTGTTTACATCGCTCCACGAAGGTTTTACCTGACGCCGGCGCCTCGTCTCACTTTCATGATGAATAGCATAGTGGGAGTACAAAGAGTACTGTTAGTTCGCTATTGTAGTTTGAGTGTATGGGGGTGGTTGTAGGTAGTTAATATCGACTTTGAAATGCTTTGAAAGTGTTATGAATCGGATATAGTTGCAAGTTTTGGGGTGAGTTACACCATTTAACTAACATTTAGTTAAACTATGCTAGCCAGCAGCCGCTTTGACCAATGGGCGGCATTTTCACGGTGGGTTATGGTTTGGTTATCGTTATAGTTAAATGGTGCAACCCATCATTAGTTAAACTTTGTAAACAACTTTTAAGTTACCATCCATGTGGCCAGTTTTCATTTTAAAAATAATTTTTGGTGTACATTACTCTGTTTCTGTAGTAAAAGATGAGTGAATTTAACTTTTTTTTATTAATGTTTTCAGGTGCTGAAATTCAAATGCGCAAAATGCAGTGATGTGTACTTCTGCGAGAAATGCTACTTATATGACAAAAACTTGACAAATGTTAGCGGACACAAGAAGACTCACTTGATATATGAGATCATGGAAGGACAAGTAAGTTTATGCAGTTACTAGCTTCTATCTATCTTTTACCTGCGTCCCGTCGAAGCTACTTCGCGCAGTCGGATAAATTGTAGCCTATAGTCTCCCGCGTTAAATGGGCTATGTAACTGAAATAATTTTTCAAATCGGACCAGTAGTCCCTGATCAGCGCATTCAAACAAACTATTTAACTTTTAATATAAATTCTTGAAATAACAACATTCCAGCCAAAATCATCAGAATACATGAACTTCTTAAAGGGCATGAGACGTCTATTCTTCTGCACTAAAACCAAGAAGAAAGGGCCAGGGTCCAAGAAGGGCTCTAAGAAGAGTATAGACAGGCCAGAAGGGTCCGATCGGCGTAGGAATGGACCCGTGATATTTACGTCCACCGTTGGCAAGGCTTCGGGGAATAATGCGAGTAATCCTGCTGTGATGTTGCAGGATATTATCACGCAGTTGGAAACACAGCAAAAGTAAGTTTATTTTTTAATTTTATTATAGTTACTTTTTTATTTCATGTCTCAAAGGTTCTCATGAAACGGTAAAAGCTAGGTTCACGGCAGCAAAGAGTGGTCTGACTTAAAGAAGAATAGGTAATAATTGCTTTTAACAGAAAACTATTAGAAATATGTTGAATAAAAGAAAGATATAGAATACATTTCCTTCCTATTAAATGTCTAAGTCCCTTATTTGCCGTCCAACAGAATTTAGACGTACAGAGTATGTGTGTAACTATTTCTGTCTTATTACACAACGTTATTTCATGTAAATTAATATATTATTTACAGATCTCTTCAAGAGGTATCAAACCGGATTCAGAAAGTCTATGGACCGATAGACAACGATACGAAAAAGGAGGTGGAAAATAACGACCTTCTAACAAAGTTAGAAGCGCACTGGACTCACGTAACGACACAAATTAATCGACTGAAGATTTTAAAGGTAATCTATATTTTTATTACTATAGAAAATCATTAACCGTCAAAGTTTACTTTGGTCGGAACGAAAGTGTTGCTATTGACACTATGTATTTGTATAATTGAACTAACTTCGCACGGAACAGCATTTCCCCATCATTTAATGCATGTAACATATAAACCTTCCTCTTTAATCGCTCTATCTAAAAAAACCGCATGAAAATCGGTTGCGTATTTTTGAAGATTTTAACGCGGAGACAGAAAAAACTACTTTGTTTTATACTATGTAGTGATAAGTGGGATTTTGGAATCGAATAATGGTGAAATGTGAATATGCTGAAAATATAATACATTGATTCTACAAACAACGAAAGGTAACTTTTAATCGAGCTTCAAACATAACTCAACTACATAAAATTATTACAGGAAAATCTATCATCAAGTCAGCCAACACTACCTTCAGAGAATCCTTCAAAATCCGACAAGAACGATCGGCCACAGGCTTTCGACTTATTCAGTCCAATACCGATCTTAGAAACTGAAAAACAGTCTAAAGTGACCGATGTTAAGAACCCACCGAGGGTACTGAGTTTGGACTCTGGGAATTTCTCCGCAGCATCCAAGAGAGACAGTCAGAATCTATTGACCATGTCCGGAGATGCGTTGAAACCTGTGGTCGTACATGCTACCTCTGATAGCATATCTACCGTGTCTATGAATGATATTAGTAGCTGGCATAATGGTGAGTACTTATATTTTTTCGCAATTTTCGTTTGTCTTATAAACTATTTCAGTAAGTATACTAAGTATTGATCACACATACTTTATCTTTTACATTATCACACATACTTTATCTTTTAGTCTATTCCTCTTAAAAGAAAATACACAAATCACCTCTGTCTTATCTTACTTTAATTAAACACATTAAAATTTTTGACCAATTCAATACTCATTATTCCGAAAATAAATAAAACGAAACGTACATAAAATACGTATCTACTTATGTTATGTAAATACGTAGGTATCTACTTATTTTATGTACGTTTCGTTTTTCTTGAAATTCTTGAATCGATTTAGATGAACTATACCTAGAGATGTAAAGTGACCGTCACGTTATATGTGACCGATTAATCTGACCGAGCATATTGGACATTTATCCAATTTGACCGGTCACTTATTGTCATTTATTGTCAGCAACGTCAGAATCGTTTTTTTTGTATAAAAATAGAATTTATTAGAAATAAACGTTTTTTCTTTCTTTATTTTATAAAACTACGGAAGTTTTAGAATCATCGAAGCTAACCAAATGTCATTCATCGATCTTTAAGATAAGATTTCGCCCGGCGGGAGATGTCGTGCGGTGTTCCGCAGGGGTCGGTTCTGGGCCGCTCTTGTGGAACATCGACTACGACTAGGTGCTGCGCGCCGACCTCCCTAGCGGCGTCAGCGTGGTCTGCTACGCTGACGACACGTTGGTTCGGGCACAAGGGTGGTCGCACCAGGAGGCGGCCGAGATAATGACGCGCGGGGTTGCGACGATCATCGAGAGGATCTAGCTGCTGGGCCTGGAGGTGACCTTGCACAAATCCGAGGCCATGTGCTTTCATGGGCTTCGGAACGCGCCACCTTCAGGCTCCCAAGTCACGGTGGGGGGGGGGTCCCATCGGCGTCGAGAGGGCGATGAAGTACCTAGAACTCGTCCTCGACAGCCGGTGGAACTTCGTTGAGCATTTCCGACGTTTGGGCCCCAAACTGGAGAAGGCAGGTGCTGCCTTCAAATGGCTCCTGCCCAATCTGGGAGGCCCAAACGCCCCCTGCCGTAAACTCTACGAGGGGGTCATGCGGTCTATGGCCCTTTACGGGGCCCCGGTATGGGCACGTTCAGTACGGCCGTGTGCTGTACACTACCTGAACGTGCCCCAAAAGGTGATAGCTATTAGGCTAATCCGGGGCTACCGTACGATCTCCCGCGAAGCAGCTGGCCTACTTGCTGGACTGCCACCGTGGGATCTGGAGGCGCGAGTCTTCTTGCGCCTGTACGACTGGCGCGAGGAGACACAGCGCCGGGGGGAAACTCCGCAAAAGTTGTCGCGCAGCGGGCGGAGCTCCGGCGCGATCTCATGGTGGCCTGGAGGGAGCGACTGTCGCAACCCAGTGCAGGGCACGCCACCATCGTGGCGGTAAGTCCCCTCTTTGAGGAGTGGCTCGGGAGGAGTCATGGCGCCCTCACGGTTGTTTCGGGAGGTACCTGTACCGAATCGGTCGTGAGGAGGCGCCCGGGTGTCACCACTGTGCGGACAGCCCCGAGGACACGGTGGATCACACAGTCCAGGTGCGCCCCGCATGGGAAGGGCACCGCTGGGTCCTCGTCGGGGCTTTAGGCGGCGGCG
This sequence comes from Helicoverpa zea x Helicoverpa armigera, assembly GCA_033682625.1. Lineage (NCBI taxonomy): Eukaryota > Metazoa > Arthropoda > Insecta > Lepidoptera > Noctuidae > Helicoverpa > Helicoverpa zea x Helicoverpa armigera. The sequence continues at coordinate 8,616,504 of JAWIIS010000011.1, forward strand.
ACCTCTCGCGTCCGGCCCTGATCCAGGCCATGGTCCGGGGCGAGAGGGAATGGGATGCCGTCGCCTCCTTCTGCGAAGCAATCATGCTCGAGAAGGAGGAAGCGGAACGCCAGAAAGTTCGCACCTCTCATCCCAGCCGCCGTGCTGGACCAGGTAGACACCACGGGCGCCGGGTGTCGCGAGATGACTCCCGGCCACCGTAGGTGTGGGTCTGTGGGCGGTAAGTTCCGGTGGCTCATCGTCCCTCTGTCTACTTAGACGACAGACCCGTGTCGACGGCTTGCGTTGCTCGACGCGCTCCTCAAAGAGATGTCAGCAACCCCAGAGGGGCCCAGTTGGGCCAAGGCCTGCCGGGGCTGCGGGTTGTTCGAAAGAGTTACCGCGGCTCTGGTACATAAAAGGCCTACGACGGAACACGACGGTTTTTAGTCAGTAAGAGTCTGACACTCCCTCACCGCTGCTAACCCACAGCGGGAGGGGTCATTTGATGATTTTTAACGTCGATAAAAAAAAAAAAGATTTCGCCGACACTCTATGATTAATGATTTGTCAGTATACATCAATAAAAATAAATACGTACTTGAGAGTCTATCTTTTTAAAAGGTTATCTATGCACTATGTCGGTTTAGAAAGGCGATTATTAGGTATTATTTCACATTCATAATGTTTTTAATTTGCTTGAGACGAAAATAATAATTGTACCAAGTAAAAAATACTTATTTAATATATCTGACCAGTCTGACAATAAATGTCCAATGTGACCGGTCATTTAATAGTATTTGACGGTCACTTATCGTATGTGACCGTCAGTTTACAACACTAACTATACCATATTGATATAGCAAGTTAATAAGTTCTTAGTTAGTTCCCTTCTTATATACGGAGACCAGGTCCTTGGCAAGTCGAGGCCTAAGCAAGTTAAGTTCTTAGTTAGTTCCCTTCTTATATACGGAGACCAGGTCCTTTCCCTTATTCAACCAAAACATCCATTGAAATGAGATATAATTCAGCTAACATATTATTTTTCACAGAAACAGACACAGCATCATCAAGACGGGGTCGTACATCCCTTCGTCACGAGAACTCTACGATCCGATCACTGGCGGCCGCCGAAAGGAAGTTCGCGGCCGACATACGCTGCGTCGAAAACTCCAACGATAAGATGAGAGAACTTAACGCTGACCTGGATACCGTGCTCGATAGACTGCAGCAGATATTGACCAATAACTTTGCTATGGATGGTAAGTGTAATAATTTTGTATAAATTTTTATGTGGATTATGATTATGTAACCACCTGTACCAACCTGTCGAACCTACAAATACCTGTCTCTGTTACGATCGTGTATTTATATTTTTATATTGTCCATTTGTCCTCAAGCGTGTATGTACAAAAATACTGGGTTAATAATTCGTACAATTTATTTGCTTCTGATTTATTTGGTAAATAATCAATAATATACTGATTACGCTGATAAAACTTTAATTAAAGCATAATTTAATTTATATTCTCCTAGAGGAAATCTGATGAGAAAAAAAAATAATTTGATAAAAAAATGCGTATTTTTTTCAGATTCGTGCTTCGACAACACGCAACTCCGTGAAACTGCGACCGAAATGGAAGGATTACTCGGAACCTTAATACGCGGAGTCGAACAGCGGGCCACACTCAACGCTACTAAAGGATTAGTATAAAATACTCAACTATCAACACTTACTTATCAATATAATCGGGTTTATGTATAATCAGAATTATTTGTAAAAAGCTGAGGCTACATGACTAACTTTCTGTGCTACTCAAAGTTAGCCGCCGAAAGTACGTCTAACGAAAATTCTGCGGCTCATTTTAAGTGACATAAGATACTTTTTTTTAAACTTCCAGTGATTGTAAATTAATAACAATAAAATCGTGTTTATATGTGAAAATATTTATAGATGAGATTTACGCACTGTTTTTCTTTGTGTGATTTGCACTGATTTGGTTTTGTTCAGCTCAAGACTTGTTACGTCAATAACTTGAATTGACGTGTTGATAAAGGAACGTTAACTTTGTCGACTTGTAATAAAGTTGAAAATAAAAAGTTAACACTGGCTTGCGTAAAATACTAGTAAGGATGTTCGCTAATTTGACGAGATATACGGCCAAGTACTGAAACGCCACTCAATTTTTAAGGACTGCTTAAACATCATTTGTATCGTAAGTTACAACAGAAATACTTTTAGTAGAACTTAAAGTTATGTGACTTTTGAGTATTTTGTTAGTAGGTAAGTTTAATAAATTGACCAGTGGGAAAGTTCTCGAAATGATTTGTTCTATATGACGAATTTTTAGACTAAATTTAAGACTTTTTAAATAGAGTACTTAATGTTGTGCTATTTCAAGAATGCGGGCCATGTGAGAACTAGTTTTTTTTTTAAATATAAATAACATCGAAAATTACCTGCTTGTGACTATAAAATTGGTTGTGAACATTTTAATGTTTTAAGACTAAAGAAATAAAATATAATTCTTATGAATCTCTTACACGAATCTCTGTAATGTTTTAATTTTTATTGTTTTTGTGTTTTATGACTGAACTTTTTGTTTTGTGTCTGTTTTAGTATTTTAGATAGTGCTACTTGCATCTTTCTATACTCAATTATTTCTTTTGACTGTACTATAATAGTTTTTGACATTTTTATAACCAGATATAATCATAAAACTTTTGATATAGACTATTGCATAGATACTGTGCCTAAGCTTAAATTGTGAACAAATCTAGATAGTATTAATAGCTTCAAAAAATGGTTAGATATCAGGTAGGTATAATATTTTGTATAATTTTAAGAAAACTTTGCCGTCCCTCCTAATTTGGTGCTCAATTTAATAACTTTAAGATCTGATAATACAATAAAACATACATTTAGAAAAGTAACATGCCATATATTTTATATAAAAAATTTACATACATTTTTCGTGTTTATTAAATAGAAAAAATAATAATATTGTCATATAAATTAAACATATTGTTAAAACTACTCTAGGTTTTAAGTAATAATAAATTGCTACATTTCATTTGTGCGTTTAACAGGTAAATAAAAAATATATTAATAAAATAGAGCAATCTATTTTTAATTCACATTATCAGTAAGCGTATATCACCGTCTTGGATTCAAGAAAAAAACTGGAATTATCAAGACCAGGCCAAAACCCTGTAAAATATAAAAACTGTGCCTTTGAAAATTGTAGGACCAATGGCTCAAAGAATCAATTCCAATTTTTTTTTCATCCAACGCTAACTGGTTTCATTTATTGGTCTTGACAATTCTGTTTATAATAGTTAGGAAGAAAAAGTTAGAGCTACTCTGACATGATATCAAGCAAGTGTAATAAAAAAGTAACATTATAGTTCGTAAGTGGAAAATGTAAAACGACGATGACAATAAAATCTGCCACAGCAGATAACATGTATCTCAAAAACGCTCAATCTTTATACAAAATTATTATAAAAATATATTTAAAAAAAAAACGTACAAAAAAGCAATCAAATTGCTTCGGCACAACCTTATTCCGTACTTAAATTAATTAAATTCAAATAATATCGAATCATTTACAGTTAATAATGTTTATGTATAAATGTTAGCATAATCTATAATATTAATATAATAAATGTTTTATATCAGCGGACGGATTTTATTTCTAAACTATTACGTATCTACATTTGGGTAAAGATTCATATAAAATAGCTTATATGTTATATGCAACACAATTGTTGTAATATAATGTTTACAAGTTACTTTTCCACAACCTATCTTCTTTTTTGAGTATATTGCATTGTAACTTTATGTAATTGACATAATGTATGTGTTTACATTATAGAAAAATACATTTTATATTATTACGTAATTTTCTGTATATTTCATCCACGGCTTTTTCATTTATTTTATGTAACTAGTTCTCTCTAAAATCATACGTAAATAAACGGTTGTGACAATCGTAAGTCTAAATACTATTATTGCATTGTTTCTGCTACTGAACACTTGATAAAGGCATTCTTACAGACAACTTATACCTAATTATGAAGTGGTGCCTACTGATGTCCCAGAGATATGACAAAAGCGTACCTACGTACCTATGAAAAATCTATCAGGCCAGACTGGGCAAATCCAAACAATCATTTTTTATGTAAATATATGCATTTGGTAAGTTTCTTATACTCTTTGAAATTCTTTACAACTGATTAACATTATAGCCTGCAGAATTGAAAAAAAAATGTCCTCATTTATACAAATGAACCAGCAAAAAAGAGTTCTAATATTTTTCTACCAACCATTAATGGAGGTTTTATTACTGTTATTCCAAATTCAAATATCGAATTTCGAACAGTCCAGAGAGCGTTTTAAAATTAAAACAGGTCAAATAACCGTGGAGGTTCGTTGCAGACACCAGCAGGCACCAGGTATGTATGTGTATGTACTCTAGTTCCTCTTGCTGCTGTTGATGAGGTACTTGCAGCAGTGCGTGAGGAGGTGCTTCTCCTTCTCCGTGGAGCCGTTTTGGTGGATAGCTGTGGGGCCGCCGCGCTCGCGCGTGTAGATGTCGAGACCGTACTGACCTGTGGAGTAAGGAATGTTGCTTTATTATTTTAAACATCCGGAAAAACATGGAGTGTCAGTTTGGATGAGTTGGTGTTTATTTAGTTTGTAAAATACATAGGGCAGTTCATAGAGTACATAAGAAAATATATAATGGGGTATATAAAGTGTAGGTACATAAGGAAATACATAGGAGAGTTCATAGAGGGTACATAAGGAAATACATAGGGCAGTTCATAGAGTGTACATAAGGAAATACATAGGGGACTTCATAAAGTGTACATAGGGGAGTTCATAGAGTGTATGAGAGAAAGACAGATGCAGTTGAATGTCTGATAAAATTATTCTAGTGGACCGACTCACAGACTAAAACTGAAACTAATTTAAATGTAGGTTACCTTTTTATAGTAATTACTATAAATCGTTAAGTACATACCTTCTTCAGGGAAGGTGATATAGAACGACACTATATCATCGGACACGTTTTGCTGCACGTATTTAGAGAGGCGCTTCTCGTCGACGCCGTTCTTGTGCAGTGTGGCCATGAAGTCCGCGAGCGGCCGCGACATGCGGAACTGGATTTCCAGCTCGCGACCCGCGAATACTAGCGCCTCCTGAAGTAGGGAGAAGGAAAGTTTTAGAAGTCAATATTTGAGAGAGGTAGATAGATAATTAGAAAATCGTATAGACCTTCGGTGAGACAATACCATAATTTTTCACAGGACACTTATCAGTATTGTGTACATAATAAACAAAATCAAGTTCGAGGTTCCCGCAATCGCGAAACCAGGGTAAAGGGACTCCGAGTCTAAAATGAGTTTTTATAGCCCTACTTTACCTAAATCACCACTAAAATAACCCTGAAGTAGGTGCTATCGAATCAAAAATCAAACTCAAAATTCATATATTCAAACTTGGCTGCAAATCAGCACTTTTCGACTATGGAAGATTGGTCATTGTATTTTCATAATTCATACCTGATGCGTGATAGGTACGAGTCCGAAGAGGCGCGTAGCCTTGGTGGGTCCCCACTCGCCGCTCGCGCAGTCTGGAAGCGGCACCATCACTGTCTGTAGCTCTGCGCAACATATCTGCAAGAACAAGGGCATTTTTTACTCTTATAATAAGGGACAATTCTGAAATATGTACTTTTATTCAGTTTAAGATAAGGGTCGTCGTCATCCGATTTGTCGGCTGAATATCTTACTATAATGAACCACATAGTATTCAGCTGTTCCCTTTCTTATAATACTTCAGCCTACCCCATCACTTTTCCTTCTTGCATGCATTTAATTACACATCCCCTATTTTTCTCATATCTTTTTTGAAATGTTATTTTATAGTCATTTATTTTACTTCCTTCATAGTGATTCCCGGCCAGCCTGAAGACATCTCTCGTTTTTAAATACCTATGCTTAGTTAACAATTATATAGAAAAGAAGTAAGGGTTACCTTAAACTTGCAAACACTCTTGAACTTCATGGGCTCGCCGGTGAGGTACTCCCGCGGCGTGACGGCGTTGGCGAAGATGTCCAGCAGGAACGCCCCGCTGCACGGCGCGTGCACGCGGAACGACACCACGTTGCCCACCACCGACTGGAACAGTAACAAGTTAAATGTACCATTAGCAATGCCTTGCACATTTTCAGTAGGTATAGGCGTGTAGTTTGTAATTTTTATGTCTATTGCGTTCATATAGAAAAGCTTTGCGTAAATGCGGTAGTGGGGCGCGTCACTTCAGTTAAGATGAACTTTATCTAAGTAGCTATATAGTTGGCTTCTAGACAAGTCTATTTTTTAAAATGAAATATAGTGACAGCTTGTACTTATATGAAAACTTTATGTAGGATTTTAAGGAGCAGATAAAGTTATATAATCGTAAATTAATTTATTCTGTGGGTCCACCACTCGTTCTGTTTGTTCCATAATCCACGAGCAAAAGAAATTAATCGTCGTTGCTGGTTCTCGAACAGAAGTTATTAGAATAGATTGGTAAAAGGACGCATACCTGCATAACAAATCTCTTGAGACTGACGCCGTCGAAGCCGTCTCCCTCGGTGTCGTAGAACTTGAGGTTGTAGTGGAAGATCAGCGAGCTCTGCATGTGTGCCGGCATGGCTATGCGCATAGTCGCCGCACCTGCAATGCAAATACACCATTACAGGTATAAGTTAAACACGTTTGGTTTGTAGCTTTGCTAGGTTGCTTATGGTTTGATTAATTTTTAAATTATCTTCTGCTTACATATCGCTATTTTGGTCTTCATGGAAAGAAATGCAAGTTGAGGCTTGCAGTTTCAGCTAGGCTACATAGAAATAATATCTTACGTGGTATTGTATCTTTGAATCTTTGTTAATATTATAGTTTGCACCTTTCAACCTCCAGTCCACTCCAATAACCATCCATTTTAGTTAACATTTGGGTCGCAAAAAAACTTAGGGCACGGTATAAGATACCTATCAAAAGTGTTTCTAACAGTCTTACTCACCAGTCGAATCAGTAAACATAACAGCCTTTGTATTCGGATCACTGAAGTACAGCCCATATCTAAAGAACAGCGATCTCACGAAGGGCAGTTCCTCGAAATCATGCAAGGTGATGGGCGTCTTCAGCAGCTGCCAGTCAGGCTGTAGCGGGAAGAACTCGTAGATGAACTCCCGAGGGTCCGTCAGGAAGTAGTGGTCATCGTACTCGTACCTGGGACAGTAGTTGGAATTTTTGGAGGAAGTCCTATGTGGTAACAGAAAGAGCAGGGTTTGAAGAGCGTTGAGAGGTATTTACAAAGGAGTCAAGCAAGCATTGAAAGTATATATAAGGGTTCTGAAGGTAAGGTCTTACTGAAACTATTGAAACTAAATAATGACTGACAATTTAATCCAGTCCAGATAGAAAGTAGGTAATGGTAGAAATATTTACAAAACAAAGAAAGCTGATATGTGATCCACATCGATCTAGGTCTAAGGAAATAACATACCCCTTTTGAACATGCACTCTCTTACATTGACCCTGATATTAAATCACTGTCTAGTTTATTTATCAAACTTAGATTTATTTATCTTTCAGTCTTATTTTCGACTACATATCGTCTTATAAACATCCCTCCAAGTTCAGATCCAATCAATATGCAAGAACTCCAAAAACCAACTAACCTCAAGCTATCACTCTTCCCTCTATTGCCGGGCTTCGGGGCATCCTTAGCATTGACCAGATGTCGGGCACCCCAATTACACTGCACGAAGCGCCACGCGCCCGCCACGAACACCGCGTTCCAAGAGTTACGGAACCTGTTGTCTTCGAAGCGAACTCCTGGTTGGTAGCCCGCGGATTTGCTATAGCCTTTGATCACTACGCAGTGAAGACCCGCGTAGCTGGAAGGAGATTGGTACTTGGTTAGAGAGGTGATAGGGACATTTTTGGGAGCTTCGCAGATTCTAAGGAGGTTAGCCAGGACATCTAAGGGTCTGGACTTCTGTCCGCTTTTCCCGTAGACCCAAAAGCAATGAATTTTCCCTAACGTACCTGCAGCACATTCAGCATCCATGCGACGCTCATTTATGGGAATATTTATTTCAATGAAACCTTTCTAATGAAGTGAATGATTAGGAAAAAATATATATATCGTAGCGGATATTTTTAAGTGATCTTACCTGCACAATCTCTTAAACAGTACGTGGTAACTTTCAGTTCCATGTTTGATGCCTCTAAGCAGGCCTAAGGGAGAATCTCCCCTCAAGTTGTCGTCAAACTGAATGTTGTTCAGGTTCTTGACGGTGATCCAGCGGAATATGGTCCTCGCCTTCTCAACGTCGCTTGCGCATCTACCTACTAGCTGTCGGACTAGATCCGTAAAGGTTTTTTGGTCTTCTTGTGCCACCTGTAATCAGAGTTTGTAAAAGATTGAAAAACATCAACTTGATCAGGTTGGTGAGGTGTTTAATATCCTTAATTTTAATGGAGTAGTTTTTAATCAAACTTCTGTTGCTTCGCCATGAACTGATCCCATGACTCTTGGTTTTTATGTTATGGGCATCCTAAATTCCTTGCTCATTATTAGTTTTAATGATCATTCCAATTGCTTTCCAGAGGAGAAAAGTATGTACTAGAAAGTTACTTACCGAAATAGCAATTTTATCAACATCAGCGAATTCGGCGGGGTCTGTGTAGATGTGGAACTTGGAGACGAGCGGTGGCTGAGGGGGTGGCGCGCGGGCGGGGTAGGGCGGGGCTTCTTCCCCGTCCACGAACAGGGAGGAAGCTGCCATGTACTCCGACCGACGCTCTTGTATGAGCTCCATCATCTCGTGACTTTGCTTTTCTACTAAAGCTGCTGTCGCTGCCCTGAAATGTGAAAATAAAGGTGTTTTTAGTTATTCAACCACAATAAAAAGATAGATATTTGCAGCGCCCATGGTTCTTCAATTTTAATTCTTTCTTGACATTGCGTTAATTTAAACCAGTCCTGGCTTACTTAAGCGATAACTTAGTTATAAACTACGAATATACCTCTCATGTTCCAACATCTTCCTAGTCAAGCTCTCCTTCTTCTTGTCCCTCCTTAACGTCATATTCTTCTCCAAGTCTGCTCTCTCCTGCTGGTGACGTAACGTGAGGGCGCCGATCTCGGAGTCTGGTCTTCTCTTCTTTACTTGCATCTCTTGTTGGAATCTGTTCGTCAGCCTTTCTAGTTCGCGTTCCCATTCATCCTGAAAGTTTGTAAAAAAGTCTGATAGTATTTTGGCCTATGAGATTTTTTTACAGATTCGCTTTTAATTTTGATTATTTATAAAAGCTACTCGAGGGTATTTTGAATATTCTTGAATGTTGTTGGTTGGTTGGCACTTTCTGACTATATTCAGCAGTGGCAGGCAATATCCTGATTTAATGATTATTATTACTTAATTTCCTTTGCAAGTGGACCAAAATGCTCTATATAAACTTCTTGTTTTAAGCACATAGCATAATATACGAATTGAGGTCAGTTAAAGAATCTAGCATGTTTTCAAAAGAGGTGTATCTTGTACCTGTATTTCTTCTCGTATTCTTCTGTTTTCTTCTTCACGATGTTTGGAGAATTTTCTGTACAAGTCATCTTCTTCCTGCCTATGTTTCATTTCTAATTTGGTTTGTTCATCGCGATCCTGGGAACAAAAAATAAATATGGAGTTAAATAATTTTCTTGGAAGGTGGAAAGTCGGAAAATCTGGCATCTCTCAGAGTATATATTCTAACTACTATTTAATAAAGTAATACTGGTAGTTAAACATTGGTTCAAAGCAATGGAGGCCTCTTTTGATACAGATCTTGCGTGTTCATAGTTAGGTAACTTGTACTATCGATGTCGATAAAAACTATAAACTTTATTAACAGTAACTTTGTATTTAACCAATAAGACTTCATCGGTACATTGACCTAACTCTTTATCGACAATTACAGCACAAAGCGACCACTTTCCAACATTTAGGATGTAAAAAAGATAAGTGCAAGCACTGGAAGCCTACCCATAATTACCGCCATATTTATCTTAGTTATAAATCAAACTATAGCATATCTAATTGAATCTAATTTAGCTTAGCAATATGTCAGCAGAGATTAGCGGCAAGACGAGCCATTAGATCGTCACGATGGAAAGTGTCGCCACCTGGCGGCCGCCGTGGAAAGTGAAACGATTGTGTCGTTCACCTGCGCGGGCGCAAGGTAGCGATTAGGTCATAGAGTAAGAAGGTTCAGAATGCCTGCTTAGATGCAAGCAGCAGCTGATTAAGCTCCTGATATTCTATCGATTATTATTGGTAATTTTAGGGCAGTAAAACAGTCATTGCCCATATCAGTATTTCAATCAGTGTTGATCGTTGCGTTTACCTCAATTTTAAAATTTTACTAGGCTGCTATTTGTGTTTAATGGAGTTCATATCGTTCGTAGGAAAACAAACCACCAAAATCATAATAGGTAGGTATCTTATCTGGATATTTTCACTTCTAATTTCCAAGCGAGATTTACTCAGGTTTTATGTCCATTATGATTGGCCTGCAGCAATGCAAACTGAATAAAATAAATTGTAGGCAGATTTCGTGCGATAAGTCGGTGTGACGGATCTTATCTTTCCTCTCCTGTCGCATCTACTCTATGATTAGACGATCGTACTCGCTCATTTATTGATAGATCGCCTACAGGTTTATCACGGTGCTCACGGCAATTTTCTGTCTTTTAATAGTGTTTTTGCGGTAGCGTGAATGCCGGAAGACTTCATAAATTGTTCAAAGCATCGTAAATCGGAAAGTGTTTAGCAATTTCCTAGTGTATTCTAGACAAAGTAAGATTACTTTCTACACTATAAATAGGTATAATTTGTGTAGGTACGTTAAGAAGTGATGTATTCCTCAATGAAGAGTTATTCTCTTTAATCCAAAGTATTCCAAAGCAATTGTAGGGTTTTAATAATATTTATGACTGCCATTATACATTTGGTACATAAGTAAGCTCGTCTTTGTCGAAACCGTTGGAAAGCAAATTTTTTTATGAAGGCCGCTATTGATTTGCTTTCTCATGGCGTTCAAGATATTCAAATATTTACGGAGTCTTAAGTCACAAAGATATGATAGATGTTCTGTCTTGTATGACACATTGATCCAAAAAGCAAGAGATACCTAAGTGCTGTAAGCGGTTGTAGGTAATATTAGCAATATTATTCGTAGACCACCAAACTGGTCTACACTCAAATAAAATCAGTGACACACATTCCATTTACAGCCAAAAACGTGTTGTCAACCATTTTAAGACACATAAGCATTTTCAACAGCAAAAAGTCTGCAGATAATATATCTGTGAAGTCTATAAAAATGTCCAAAGATATTAAAAGGTAATTATATATGTAGCTACATCATCTGTAGCGCCAACTGTAATGGTAGGTATGCCCCAGTGAGTGTGTAGTCCATTCCGATGAGATTTTTTGCTCTATATAACAGTAACTATTATCAGTAACAACGAAGCCCGTCGCCGATTTTAATGATCCTCTTTTTTGATATTATAGAATGGAAATATAATTGAGTAACCGTTGTCAATCATAGGCGTGAATATTTTATGTTTTTGCGCGACAAAGGTAGGCCAGTTGTGAATTTGGACAGGTTTTTATGTACACATAGATATGCGTTTACAGTAATATAAATAAGTATACAGTAGTATGAAGGTTTGATTAATTTATTTGTGTTTCTTAGTACATTTTTTGTACCTACTACGTTTTACCCACGGTTTTACCTTTTTGATATTTAGGTGATCCATAGGTGAGATGCCAAATTCATCGCGGACTTTTAAAAATACGAATATCTTTGCAGTGAATTTATTTCTCAGTATCTAGAATTATGCCTGGAATGCCAAAAGCGGAGTAAGTGGTAATAACAAACGAGGATCTAGAATTCAATATCCTGGTCATACAAATACTTGAGGCGTTGAACTGGATTGCCGGCACTTATGGATTTAAACGACTAGTGCATTATTACGTTTGGTTCAATTGTTGTACTCATATAGTATTGCTGTTGTTATATTTACTGCATCAGACAATACACACAAAGTGAAACAAAGGTGAAAACTGCGTCATCTTACAGATTCAGTATCTTAAAGATAAGAAATGCGACCGACTAAAATGAGTCAGCCATTAACGGATTAACCAACAGATGTGAAAAGGAAATAAACAAAGTTTAAACACTCATTCAAGGTGTTCAAGGTTGGCTTCACACAACATAAAGTTATTGCAAGTAGGTCATGACACGATCATTGAATCATTCAATAAATATCCATTCACACCGAGACAGACTGCAATATTACAGGCATTTAGTTTAAGTACGAATGAATGAACCTAGCCAGAGCGTCTTAACTACATGTAAATATTACGTAAATGTTCGCTGAGTAACAATGGCAACACATTATCATTTCATACATAATGCGAGTTTTTATCATGCTGCAGGAGGGCGAGCGAGCGAGGAATTTGTTTTTGTACAAGTTAATCGTGTAGATAACGGTACTATATTATCGGCAGTAGCGCGACAGCGACTCGCCGACCGGTCGTGTTTCATTCTGCACTTAATATACGTTAAAAATGCTCAAACTAGTCAGAGGGATACGGCGGTTGAACCAATGCCGGCACAATCACGCTGCCGTCATCGGCACGGAGCCGAACCGAACAGATCCTTACTACCAAGAGAATAAGGCCAGAATGGACGAGCTGGTCGACGAATTACGGCAGAAAACCGGTGACGCCATCAAAGGCGGCCCGGAGGAGGCCGTAAAGAGGCACACGGCGAGAGGAAAACTGCTCGTCAGGGACAGGATTAACCGGTTGGTAGACGAGGGAAGCGACGTTTTAGAACTGAGCACGCTGGCCGCCACCGACATGTATAAAGGGCAAGTGCCGAGCGCCGGCATCGTCACCGCTATTGGCAAAGTTCACGGTCGCGACTGCATGATTGTGGCGAATGACGCTACTGTTAAAGGAGGCACTTATTTCCCTATGACGGTGAAGAAACATCTACGTGCCCAAGCGGTGGCGCAAGAGTGTCGTCTTCCGTGCATTTATCTCGTCGACTCCGGAGGCGCGCACTTACCTGATCAAGCTGAAGTCTTCCCGGACAAGGAACACTTCGGAAGGATATTCTACAATCAAGCTAATATGTCTGCGGAAGGAATTCCTCAGATCTCAGTAGTGATGGGCTCATGCACTGCTGGAGGAGCGTACATTCCTAGCATGTCTGATGAAAGTATCATAATTAAAAATCAAGGAACTATTTTCTTGGCTGGTCCACCTTTGGTGAAGGCAGCTACAGGAGAATCAGTGTCTGCTGAAAACTTGGGAGGTGCTGACTTGCATTGCCGTCAGTCAGGTGTGACAGATCACTACGCTCAGGATGATGAGCACGCACTGCATTTAGCTAGGAATGTCGTTGCCAATTTAAATTGGAATAATGAACAGCGTACTAGAATTCACACGCCAAAAGTTGACGACCCCGTCCATGACATTAATGATCTTCACGGCATCGTCGGAGCGAATATTCAAAGACCATTCGATATTCGCGAAGTTGTTGCTAGAGTTGTTGACGGAAGTAGATTCCATGAATTTAAACAGCTTTATGGAGAGACATTGGTATGTGGTTTTGCATCCATCTATGGACATCCTGTCGGCGTGATCGGTAACAATGGTGTGTTGCATTCCGAGTCAGCTTTGAAGGGATCTCACTTCATTCAGCTTTGTGCAGCTAGGAAGATTCCTTTACTCTTCCTTCAGAACATAACTGGTTTCATGGTTGGCAAGGATGCAGAGGCCGGAGGAATTGCTAAGAACGGTGCCAAAATGGTGACAGCAGTCAGTTGTTTCAAGGGTCCCAAGATCACAGTCTTAGTTGGTGGTAGTTTTGGTGCAGGAAACTACGGCATGTGTGGTCGTGCGTATTCGCCAAGTTTCCTTTACATGTGGCCCAATGCGAGAATATCAGTGATGGGTGGACCACAAGCTGCTACAGTGCTGTCCTTAGTAGCCAAAGAGAAGGCTTTACGAGATGGAAAGCCGTGGACTGATGAAGATGAGAAGAAGGTTAGAGCACCTATGGAAGCCATGTTCGAAAAGGAAGGAAAGCCATACTACAGTACTGCAAGACTTTGGGACGATGGTGTGATTGCTCCAAAAGACACAAGAAAAGTGATTGGACTTAGTTTATCTGCAGCCTTGAACGCTCCATTTAGAGACAGTAAATTCGGTGTATTCAGAATGTGAAGTGATAAGACAGAGTGTATGACGAAATATCTCGTTATCAGTAATTAAGTAGGCGTGAACGATACTCTGATTTTGTTATTTTGAGTTTTACTAACTTTGTGATTGTGATAATATTCGCCTTATGATTTGATAATTTAGGGTAAATTAAAGTGTGCTATATCATCTTGGTCTTATCGTTTCTGATAGGGTTTCTAACCGTTGATAGGGCTAGTAATCGTTGTGATTATAATAAATGAACAGCATAACAGATTTATTTGAACATTGACATTACTTTTATCTTCGATGTTATTTACTTTGTTATACACGCCTACGTCTAACACATACGTAATAAACTTGTTTGTTTGATAAAATGAATGTACCCACCTAATATTTAGAATAGGTACCTATTTTTGCACGACTTTTCGACATTAGGTAACTTCTGTAACAAAGTCATTATGTTAAATTTAAAATGCAATTGAAACCAGATGCGAAGTTATATAAAAATGTTTTAAAATGACTTTGTATATTCTGTTTTATCTTATTTGTTATTGTGGAATAATAACAATCATGAGATAATATCGTTACCTACAAATTGAGACATTCGTTGCTTTTAGAGGACATGAATTGTGTATAAATGTTATTCATTATTTCTGATGTGCATGTCAATGCAAGTATTTTTTTCTGATGTTTTTGAATGAATTTAGTGGGCATGACGTTGGCAATCCCTTTTATATTTTTGAAGGTTGAAATTATACATTTTTGTGTATTTCAAGAGGACACTACTGAATATTATCACAGATGTTTTTTCAATGGCAGCATTTATGTAAATACGAGACATAGTATTTATTTTTGTATTAAATATACCTTTTCTAATTGGTTTTGTTTTAGTTATTAATACTCTCCTTGTCACGATAGCTCTTATCTTTAGGTTATTATTATTAAAACAAATGATTCAGCATTTTTAGAAATTGAAAAACATTTAACAGCTAAATACCTATTTCTTGCAAAATTGATCGTCCGTGTCTAAATAATGATTTAACACCGAAAATATTCTCGCAAAACAGTGTGTAATGTTTGCTCTGACTAAATCATAGGAAGTCTAATTAGACGGAACAATAGCAATAATAAAAAGAGACCGTTGGGTTATTAACATATGCAAATGTAATACAATGACCCCACGCCATTAAGTTCAAGTTTAACAATAGAGTATCAGCCACTCACTTTTAACATCTAGTCTAGTTTGTAGATGACAAGGCCGGTATTAAACCTACTTGCACCGATAAATACTGTGCTTAGGTACTTTTTTAAAAAATGGCCGCTCTCACAAGGTTGACGGAGAAATAAATGGCGGGAACTAAGTTAACCTTTCACGAATTATTTTGAGTTCATTATTTTTATTCTTACTGTAAGTATTGTCCAGAGGAATATTATTAGATAATACTTTATTAGACTGTGAGAAGAAGACACACTATTGGGATTTATTTTTTTAAATGCAAATGAAACTTTACAGAACAGCTAAGGTTTTTTCAAATACTTATGTTATTTATGGTTCATGTGCCGTTATTACAATGTGGGTTATGATCACTTCTCTATATCCGTCTCTTCGCCTTACATTCACAAGCACAAGCTAAATTGGCTTTATAGAATACAATTTCACTGTAAATCATAATAATAAACAATTGATTGGTAACAATATGTCCGCGCTTACGATCGAGGCTCGCCATTTTACGCTTTCCAGTCGCAACGGTCGACGCGTGCGTGATTTTTTTCTAACTGGAATTCTTTACAAGAAAATCTATCCGGAGCAGTAGTCTATTAACAGAGTTAATTGCCTATTTATATGGCTAGTACACGGCGTTGGCCTCATTT
The DNA here is from genome assembly GCA_033682625.1 of Helicoverpa zea x Helicoverpa armigera. Taxonomy (NCBI): domain Eukaryota; kingdom Metazoa; phylum Arthropoda; class Insecta; order Lepidoptera; family Noctuidae; genus Helicoverpa; species Helicoverpa zea x Helicoverpa armigera. The sequence goes on from JAWIIS010000011.1 coordinate 8,632,683, forward strand.
TCAAAACGTTTTTCTTCCTCAAATATCTCCATATTTAAATAAGGTACGTTTTCATTACGTTGCTTGCAATTACCTACGGCAGTCCAAGGAAATACCTTTGCTATAAAAACAAGATGAGATTCTCGTTGGAATAAAGACAGTGATAGTCGAGAGTTGCCATTAAAGAAATTTATGTTTTATTAAAGTTTAGTGCGGTTGTAAATTATCCAGTTATTGTGTGCATGTAAAAAACATTCCAAGCTGCTGCATTTGTGTTATTAATTCAATTTTGATCATCAATCAAAATTTTCTTAAGTTGCTCTCGTTGAAATTCTTACACGTAGGTTTTATTCCAAACAATTGTTAATATAGCTGGTTACTTTTGAACAATACATCATAACTTGTTATGCTAGCAATAAGGTTCGTTGGCAGGTGCTGGTAAATTCTAAGAAGCGTGCTCCCAACGCTGTGGTTTTATGAATAAGAAACGGAGTCACGGGGAATTACGACCTTTTTGACTTTTATTAAAATTTCTTGAGCCTATTTATTTTTACTTTTTTGTAATGTTTATGAGTTTTAACTTGTTGCTTTGTTCCAGCATGCATGAAACTTAGGTACTGCAAATATTTTCTAACATGAAATCAATCATAGATAGATCATGACCCACACAATCAGTGCAAGTTTCAAATGCAAAACAAAACAATTATTACTTAATGTTAGGGTTACCAATCACAATAATTAGCTCAACAATCATTGTTTCTGTCAATCTTCATACTCGTGCCTACATTTTATGCATAAACATGGCTAGCAAAATTACTAGCGGAGGTGCTATAAATCTGCTAAGCAAGAAGCACGCCAAATTGCTGGTGTTCGGGAGACGAGGAACGTTACTATCTTTGCCCTTACACGCCTTCTTTGGAACCGACTATGATTTTTGTAACACCTCGTTAGTACATTCGAAATTGATATTTTTGGTCATGCCCACCGTCACTTTTTGACCTAGAAGAACGCGCCTAACCTGCCTGTATTATGGCATCTCCGCTCATCTTTTCTTACTCTGTAGGTACCTATGCATAAAATGCAACAATGACACAATGTTAGGTACAATGTTAACCAGTTTCCCTGAAACGCGATCTCTTGCAATGAATCGCTGCTCATTGTTCCTCGTGGTATGCTGTTCTTGGCTTAACAGATTGATATTTATGTGAAAATGCAATTGTGCAATTGCGTTCAATGTTATTTTATATGGTAAGGACATTGTGCCCGATGTGGTTGTTTAAATTGATCAGGTCATTTGTAACTATTTTTAGATTTTTTTAAACGCATCATTTTCTTGACTAATTTATCAAGAATTTATATAATTTATGATGCGTTGTTAGCTGACCTAATTAAGGTCGTATCCTTACGGGACAGGTGCCTCATCATGGAAGTTCGATTAAATAAGTACCTAGCATCATCATTAAGATATATTTCTGAACACATAAGTAGGTACCTACAAATTGAAAATCCTATACCTCAAATAAATTATATTGCATTGATCTAATACCTACGAATAAGCAAAAAAAAACATCTCAATAAATACTCAAAACTCTATACTCATTACGTCATCACACAAAAGAAAAATGACGTGTCCACTTTCTTCGGCAAAGGCATTTCCCTGTTCAGCCACATGGTTGATCTGTTGCGTTCGGTTACACAATCGGCCGCCAATCAGACGCGTTCTTAATTAACAACTTTCTATCTGCGAGTCAACGAACGAGCCCGTAGGTTGGAATGACGTTGACTTATAGATTAAAAAATATAATTAAAATGTGTGTTACATGTCTATTGTTTTTTTTTTCTTAATTATTTTTTGCTGTCAAGTTTGCTATACAGAGAAGTTCCATCTACTGAGCCTTTTAAGTCTAGATATTAATTCGAAAATACTTTACTAATATAGAGTTATTTTCATGTCAATGGCAGAAGATTACAGGGCCTTTCGTTCACCGATCTAAGCAATAACTATTTATTCAAGTAATAGCTTACGGTCTGGAATGTAGAACGTTATTCTTGCTGACCACAGATAAAACTAATGTCCCACATTTATTCCGCAAATCTATCCGTCTACGATTTCTTGTTTTGGGATGCAATAGGAACACGAACTGAATGAAAATGGCATAAGTACATACTTATAAACGGAACGAAAATTCAATTATTATACTTATTATATTATAAAGAGGAAAACTTTGTTTGTTTGTTTGTTTGGTTGTAATGAATAGGCTCAAAAACTACTGGACAGTTTTTAAAAATTCTTTCACCATTCGAAAGCTACATTATCCACGAGTAACATAGGCTATATTTTATCCCGGTACGGGCAGTAGTTACCACGGGACGCGGGTGAAACCGCGGGAAAACGGCTAGTTAGTTAATAAAGAGGAAACAATTTTTGTTTGTAGCCCTGAAAGATCCGAAATTGCTGAATCGAATTCTTTCACTGTTGAAAAGTTACACTCTTCTCGAGTAACATAGGCTATATTTTATCCCGCTACGGGCAGTAGTTTCTCGGGACGGGGGTGAAACCGTGAAACCGCGGGAAAACAGCTAGTATACCTATACAAATACATATAGGTAATTGTAGTCCCTAACCACTATAAAAGCCTACACTTGACTAAGAAAACTACTCTTAAAAAAATTTACAAATACGGTAAACCGTCCGTTGGCGCAGGACAGCAAACGACGACAAACCTTGTATTCGCCTTACGAGAGGAGAATGGTTCAAGTCTGTGTTACCAGCAAAAAATAGATCACGTTTGAATGGATTCTGATCAATGATTGATTTCTCAGAAAATTATATTAACCGGTAACCATTGAATGACATAATACAGTTACTTATTTGAATTAGGTCATGCGGGATTGGTATTCATGAGTCATATAAATAAAAATATGTATGGCTTCAATAGAAACAGAAAAATAAGGATTCTAGGTTTAATGAAAAGTCCGTTTATTTGACCATAATTCCAAATAAAATATGGTGTTCATTCTGAATTATGAATTTATAAATACCTGCTCCGTTCCGTCGTGGGTAAAAAAGTGAATATCTAAGAAATTAATGTCTACGTAAATACCTAGATTAATAAACGTATACCATTATATCTTCAACTTTAATAGCTATCGACATAATTATGGTGGAAACACCATAGATCCTAAGTTAATCGTAGAAAAATTATTTGGAACCTCAAACTCTCAAAAGAAGACATTACCAAAACCACGAATTACGCCTGGCAGTACTTAAAAACAATAGAACATCAATGAGCCCAGTTTCCCAAGGGACAGTTATGAAGTAGCGTGGTACATGGCAGTCGGTGCTGTGTCGCTTTGGACGCAATCACCGGACCGACATGCCTCGCTCGTGTTTCTTACCGCATTTGTAGTATTTTACTGTAGCCATAAACACCACAAAACTGAAGAAAATCGTGGAATAATTAATCAAGAATTGTCAAAAACACGTCATCAAAACCACGTATTACGACTGACAGTACTTAAAAACAATAGAACATCAATGAGACAAGTTTCCCAAGGGACAGTTATGAAGTAGCATGATACATAGCAGTCGGTGCTGTGTCGTTTCGGACGCAATCAGCGGACCGACATTGCTCGCGAGTGTCGCTCGTGTTTCTTACGCGTTTGTAGTATTTTTGCGGGGACCATATCTGTTTGGGAATTGTAGACAGTCTTTATGCGAAGACAATGGGGAACTAAGATGACGTTTGGGAATTCTTGATGAAATATTCTAGCAGTATAACGTGTATCATTATTGCTAAGTTGAACGTACCTATAATTGGGGCAATAAAATCTAAGTTACTTGTAATTCTGATTTGTTCATCATTTAATCTTAGGGCACAGATCGTCCCAGTCACCTAAATCTTAAATTAAAATTCGAAGTTTTATCTAAACCTGACAACGTAGCTAAGAACATACTAAACAAAAAATACACAAACAACTGGAAGCCGACCCCAAAATAAATTTTATTTTATTTATTGGGAAAACAAACAATTGTGCAATAAAATCTTACAGCTAGGTTTAAATATAAAGTAATTAATAGTTGGGAAAAGGCTCAGAGGATGAGGATGATGACACAAACAAAACGAGACATTCCTCCAAATACGTAAATCCTACACACCCTACTTACTCGTACTTAATAGCACATGCAAATTACACACTACCATACCCATACACAGTAAGTAATGTTAGTTTTTGTGTCTAACGCTTGTTCTTGTTTAGAAATCTTATTTAGTTCACGATGTCTTTGGGCCTTTAATTACGGACTGTGGAGTGTGGATATGGGAGTTTATGTCCCGTGAAATGTAAACACCATGGCGTTACGCAAATTATGTGATTGTATCAGATTTTGGTCAGCAGAGAAGCATGTTAGGTTATATATTGTTTTTTTCTGGCGAAGGGTTGCAAGTCTCTATACGTTTCAGTAAGATCATGTAAAATTCTTATTTCTGTTATATTAAATCTTACGGTTGCTGACATATTATGACTCCTGTGATGCCCGACGATGCTATTCTCTACATCGCGGTCAGGGAATGGATCGGCCAAAATTCCAACTATTTTTTTGTTTTAAATACAAGACTTGTTAAAAGATTCTTAGGTTTTCAATTAAAAAAGAGTGTTTTAAAGTTTTTTATCACAGAACATTCCGGATTGCACCTATCTTCTAAGTACATATATCAAATAGCAATGGAAATCAAAAAGGCAGACATTACGTAATACAATTAAGTTACACCATAACAAGACAGTAATTTATGTATTCTAATTTGGAATTTTAATCCTCTTTAAAAGTCAAACTGGTCAGCCTACGATGCTTAAGTATCAATGTGAATCTATGGCGGTGTGTTATCGCCATGTTTACTTATTATATTAAGTATATTAAACAGCCAAATTTTTCAAAATTTAATATGAATATAAACCTTTAGATTCAGTTATTTTTAGCTGTAAGTGTGGTGCCCTGTGGCTATCCGTGACAACCTGTAATTGACTTATTGTCTTTTGTTAAATGAATAACTCTTTTTATACAGCTGTTGATTTCTAAAAATAAATAAACTAGGTAGGTACTGTTTGCAGGAAGAAAAACCGGGAAATTCTAAATCTAACCAAAAAGTCTGCAAAGTGATTTCCATTAATTTTGCTGTCTGTAGAAGAGAGAAAATAACGTAGGATGACCACATTAGGAAATTTATATAATTTATAGTATTCTGGCATTATATACTTGGCAAAAGAAACTATCTAACTTATTTTATAAGTAGTGCAAATGTTGAGTGGGATTTGATGGACTTGTGTGGGCTTCATTCTAGCTTAATAATACGAAATGATATGATTTTGCATTTTTCTGTCATTTAAGCAGTTGATTTATTGTCACCTACCTACTAATAATATGTGAATCCATAAACATTTTTGAGACAAGCCATTGATAGTTTTTGTCTCCATCTAGATGTCCATCAAGAGCAATATTATTCGTAAAACTAAGCGCTATTATTAGCTTTTTTAAGGCCACGGTTATACATTTCACGGTTTTCCAAAAAGTAAATAAAAAGTGACTCACTAAATATGACAGAATGTCGCGTATAAAGAACAAACAAACGAAGTGAAAGAAAATGTGAATGAACATTATTTTGACCCGGATTTAAAAGAACAAATGATTTTTTTTTGGTATTCTACAGTAACGTGGGAAACTGCTTAAAAAGCGTATTTTTTACTTTCAAGCGGGATTTCCATGTGGTTTACAAAAATAAAATATATTTTTGCGTACTCCTTTGGATGCCTATGTGTATATTATTTACTTACAAAATATCTGGCTTAAAATTATGTAATTTTGGTACTAGAATCTGCTTTCTTCTTTAGTTGCACAACCCAGCAACTTCCCATATATACTTAACTAACTTAGTTTTTGTTTAAAAGTCACCGCTCAAAGCTGCGGAAACAGCGCTGTTAATTTAACAGTTATTATTTATTCCCACGGCTAAGTGAGGTGCACTGTCTGCACTCTCGCTAGGTTCATAACCCACCTTTACTTAAGACTCATTCACTAGCCATGTCTATGTATCTATGGTATGAACGCGCTGAGATCAGGATCTATAGAACTTGGAATTGAAACAATTGTTTTGGGTTTGATAATAATTATTTTTTCAATGAAAGCAGTAGTTTTCGCCAATATTGATGGCGTTTCGCAAGTAATTTCAAGTACTACCTATGTGCATATGATTATTCCTCAATTCTCAATACATCCAAATTGTATATAAGACAGCTCATCCAGTCACCAAAACGTTTTTTTTTGTTATTTCAATGGAGTGAATATATCGATTTATTTATTTACACAATGTATTTATTTAAATAGGCACTCGTCCATTGAAATCATAAAAAGGTATCTGAACTGCGACTCGTGCCATTTTCCGAGTTTGGCTAGAACATACCTAGGTTATTTCACTTTTGATCATTACGACCTGTCCAAAAGGAAAAATATACCATAGACAGTACATCGGATAGGTGAAACTGAAGAACAAGCCTAGTAGTTGGCAAAATGACGAAATGATTTATTGTCTGAATCGCTTTGAACTTGTGGGAACCCGCAGGTTTGCTACCATGTATTTGTCTTTATGTAATTGTAAAGCGGCTTGTGATTATAGTTGTTAGTTTTTGAGCTTTTGTTAATGGTATAGCTTCTAGTCACGATAAGGCCTTGGAAATTACGAATCTCGAATTCTTTGGGAGAATCAGTGAGAATTCAGTTTCTCGTCAAGTGTTCTCATTTTCTTTAATGAATAGGTTACTTAAATATAAGTTCTCAAAATTTACAAAAATGGCAATACTTGAAATGACAGAAGACATGTATTTTTCATAAAGGATCATCTGTCTCTAAAAGGTACCTAAATGTATGATTTTGAACACCAGTTGAACTTAGATAAATTGACATAGCTACTAATACATTACATATGTATATTAACTGGTCGTTGCTTATACCTATGTTGGTCGCCATAATGCCTTCAAGTGCTTCCCAAGTAGGTAGGATCTCGTTGGAATGAAGCAACAGTCGTTGGAACTAACGCACCATTGTATACAGTAGCCATTACGGACAGTCTTACAACAGTCCCTGATTTATTATGTTTGCCAACTACCTATATTACCATTCCACTTGATATCTAAACTACGTAGATACTTATAGTGCTTTTTGCGATACTTGATAAATAAAGTGGTGCCTACAATTAATTTAAGTCAGGCAAAGGAACATTCCGTTCAGCCTAAGATTGGGCAATCATAATCTGTATTGAGAGTCGATTGCAGATAATGTCATAATTTAAATTGCTTTGTGATGGTGATTAGTTCAATGAGGGTTTTTGAAATTTTTTCTGCCACCGGGTGGCGCCACGTATGCGTCTGGTCCAAACAGCTGTCAAATAGTATGGAATTGTAGGTGCCGAACTTATTGTTTATTGAAATTCTGTTATATTGGAAGTGTTATTGATTTTATTATGGACTACGGTCAGAATAAGGTTTCCGAACTAAAAATTGAGCTAAGAGAGAAGGTGCAAAAGTCACTGGTACTAAGGAAAAGCTTGTTGAAAAATTTGTTAACACAATATGATTTAGTTTTTTTTATTTACTCAACCGCAATAGTAAAACAATAATGCAGTGCTTTAATTATAAAATAAAAAAAAAACACTAAAATCGTTCACTATTCATAGTAAAGATAAGCACTTTGACAGTTATTGGACCTGACGACTCGGTGCTGCCACCTCGTGGATTGCCATTTTAGAAAACCCTCATTCTGCAGCTTTGATATCAGTGAATGAAATTGATTATTTTGCTTAGTTTGAATAATGTTTGAAACCTTAATTTTAATGGTTCTGTGGAAGTTAAAAGAGCCATTATGTTATGACAGATTCTGTATTTATTGTTTCCGTTCTTTAGTAAAAATGTAACATCCGATATACAAATACGGTGTTTTAATTTATGGTTAACCACAAGAATGAGTTCCGGTTTTTACAATAAAATGGCAGATTACAAGATCTATTAAAGCTAAAGATGAAATTCTGAGATAAAATAATACATTTCTATTTCTCAGTGTGAATTAAGTAAAGCTTATCTCGACGACCCAAAACTTAATCATTGTGTTGAATAATGTTACGGTATTTTTAATATACACAGACGTGAGAACTGGCGGTCCGAAAGGTCACCGGGTCACCAGCCTTTTCAAAAGATTCAAGTTTTTGGCAGCATTTTCCCAGACGTCTTAGTACACGTTAATTGATGTTCTAATTAGACCTAGCAGTCCAACTTTAAAACACTGTAATTAAATACCTAGTCGAATTAAAACAACATAATTTGTAAACATTCTACCTTTTTGGATACAAGTTTCCATTATATTTTATCTGTGGTCGTGATTAATGTGAACATCTGTCAATATTTTGGCGCGAATTAATGGTGAGTTGCCGGCTCACTTATTGTTACAAGTTAATTATTGATGATGCTAATTTATGACTACATTTTGTATTTTTATAATACAACACACATATTTGGGTACCTATTAAAGTAGAATTCACAAAACGGCATAATAAATCTTGTACAAAGATGTCCGACAAGTTGATCAAATAGAGTGGACAGTTTAAATAGTTCGTGACAAATGGCGTCTGGTGATACATTTAATTTAAATGTATCATAAATATCTTGTAGTCTCGCACAATTAATTGTCCATTAAGTGTGTATGATGTGTTCTCATGCAATCACGGAGATATATGAACAGCATACATAAATGTATGATTTGTTATGAATGATCACTAATTTCTAATACTTTTACTGGCAGTAGCTTTCACTTGTCCATCTGGTCTAATTTAATGGCGTTTGTAATTTCAGTCGCGTGAGCTGATCGTCTTCAAACAGTTTAAAATAAAATTACGTTTCATTACGCTAATGATTTATACTTCTAGTTGTTCTTGAGGTTTATTGGAATGACATCTTACTTTTCTTGCCTATCTAATATTGCTTATTTTCAAAGTGGTAAAAAGTAACTTTTTAATCCTGATACGAATTACCCCAATATACTGCGCTAATAATTTCCAAAAAGCCACTTAACAACAATATCATAAAAAACACGTAAAAACTTTAATGGAGTGTTCAAAATTAACAAACGTAACGTATCAGTTACATAATAAAACAACAAGTAATACACCAGTTAACAAGATGACAATTAAGATAAACTCTGTACTGAACAATCAAATTGTACTTAGACCCTTTTAATAACCTTTCTCTTTGCAAGAAATACAATAATGTATGTTGTCTATGATGACTACACATCTTGCAACACATACCTGTCATCTAGGCTTGCAACTTTATAATCTGTGGCGTTATACAACTATCCCATTGTTGCCTTTTCTTCCTTACGATAAAACCTCCTTCCGCACTGACAATCAAGATCCGTTATCTCTTTCTCACAATTCAGAGCTTTCATAAGGGGAAATGGGACGGAAATAGGGTATTTAAGTGACGCTGCAAAATTAAGTTTGAAAGTAAAAGTGTTACCAAACAGTTGGGCTTCGTTAGTTGTTATTTTTTAAGTGTTATGTTGTCGTTTTGAACAATTTATTTGATTACGAAAGTTATGGTTATGTTTGCTTGTTTATGGTTCGAGTCATTGGCCATAATCCTACGTTATTGGTGGGTTTACCGAGTTCAATAAAGTCTGGCGACTTAGTTTCTTGGCACGATTTTTCAGTAACAGGTTTTTTTATTGTAATGTATTTGATCGTCAGTCATCTAAGAATAGCTTAATAAAGCCCTGTGCCATGTCTGTCCATTCGTGATAAACATATATAGGAACAAATATTCATAGGGAAACTTTTGAATAAGATTTATTGCCAAGATGTGGTGAGATGCTTGTTTAATATAAATAAGGTACACTAAAATATAACTGGAGAAAATGAGAGTACCTCTTAAATTACAGAAGACAGGTGTCACCTCCATAAAAATAACTGACACCAAAAGCCATTACAAAGGACGTATAAATCCCGTTTACTTGCGCACCGAAGATGTCCAATCCCACGTACAATAGCGGGGTATCGGGCACGCTGCGTGGGCGCAAGGCCGCGCAACACCCGACACTGCCATTCATAGCTGACACCGATCTTAGCGTCCAGTGCAAGACTTGTAGTTAAAGGCTGTGTACTTACTATAAATGTCAAAGAAAACTAAATCTAACAATGTAAAGGGTATTTTTGTGATGAGGGGAATTGTAGATGTTTAGAAAGGGTTCAGAAATGAACACGAGTTCGGTAAGTAGGTATTCAGATTGGAAACCAATTAAAAAATTAAATATCGCAAATAGGTGCAGTCAAATTAGCTTTATGAAGAAAGAAAGAAGAAGAAAAAAAGAAAACCATTTATTTTACACACAAATGACGCAGAAAACAAATCCCTTTATCTCGCCCTTACTTAGGCTCATTTTCACTGACAACTTAAACGTCCGTTTTTGTAAAACAATTGTTTAATTTGATTATTGAACATGAAAAGTCATGGCATATAGTAAACAGACGTGTATGTTTTTAATGAACTTAGGCCTTAAACCATCATTAATTGCTGTTGTAACTTACTTAACACATCACCTACATATATTATTATCAACAAACAATACAGTATCAATACTCTATAATGTCCGGTTTTCACCAGCTCAGGCCAAAGGAAAGGACTCGGCCTCGATCACTGCTCATCCGTGCTGTGGGTCATATGATGTTTTATTCAGCACGTAATGTCAACTCATTGTACGCTTGCCGAGTCCATAATATGGAGACTGGATTGACATCTTAAAATATGAGCTTCTCCAAAAATAAGAGTGAAAGCAGTTGTTGGTCTATCGGTTACTAGCTATTTTTCACGGTTTCACTAGGATAAAATATTACTTATGTCACCCGGGAATGGGACAGCTTTCAACATTGAAAGATTTTTTAAAATGGGCCAGTACTTTCGGAGACTTAGGCGTACGTAATAATATCTCATCTTTATAATATTATTATAGATAGATATCGCTTATTTGGTTTTTATTTTCTACTTTGGACAAATACTTTAGGGCGCAGAAAGATATGTAGGTTTAGATAACATAGAATTACGAAGGGCGCTATTATGAAGGTGTGAATCAAAGACAGCCTTTTGAAGCTTTACTAAGGCCACCTAAATCCTAATAATGTTAATTATATTAGCTGTTAGCCGTGACACAAGTAATTAACGCTACAAACCACACAAAATCCAACCAAAATGAATCACTTAAACAAGAAACAACCTCGTGTAAGGGAAAACTTATGAATGATATTCACATAAACCTGCCCAGATTCATTCATGGGAAAGATTCGCTTACTACGTAATTTCTAGCTACAATTACTCGTTTTTGCTGGCAAAAGAACTGGGTCTACCATCGTCTCCCACTCTTCGGTAACAGTACATTGATTACGTAACTAAGAAAATCTTCCCACATGCTTGACAAAGGTGGTCGTGCCACCATGTATGGTTGGTCCCCATTGGCGTTCGGATTCAGTAATGACCATATATGATTGACGTGTGAGCCATAGCTCCAATTTTATTGCTGTTTTGTTCGCTGACTGCTTTTGGTAGGAATCGGTACCTGAATAGAATATAGTCATCGCTCCTAAAGTAAAGAACTATTAACTGTTTCATTGCTGTTTGTTAAACATGAGTTGATTCGTCAACCATTCCTTCTTTTTAGACTCATGTCTGTCTAAATAACGTTACCGCTTAACAGCCGGGAACCGCCGATTTAACATGCCTTCCGCAACACTCTAGATTTATAAATATTAGCTGGACTTTGCTAGAAGATACCTAGGTATATGAAATCTCATATGAAGGGAAAGTGAAAGCCCTTGAACAGGTCAGTACTAATCATGTAAAAGCAATCCCATTAGGATATCCACCCATGAAGTTAATAAAGGAAAGGGTGTATTTACCCGTGGGTGGACAACGTTATAAACCATGATTATGATACTGAAACTTAACCTAATATTGATCATAAACTGTTCGTAATTATTGTAGGCCTGTAATGTGATCGTGAGAAAATATTGCAGAAATCTCTGGTTAAGCTAGATAGAATTTAATTAGGTTTAGATAATTATGGAGCTACGCCTACACGTTAGGGTGCGATTGAATCAATTGTGATTATGCTCTCAAATTGTTTCAAGACCCAGGGCATTCTTATATTGTTCTCTAAGCGTTTTGAATCTTAAATTATTTTTTTAAAGATTCTGTACCTAGCAGGTACTACATGATAACCTAAGTTAGAATGCTCTTGTTCTAGCTCTAGTGCGATACTTATTCGTTTGGTTTAAAAGCATTCTTATGGAAAGCTGTCGGTATTACTGTATTTTCACCCCTTGATTACAAAGAGCTTGAACAGATTCCGGCGTACACGTTTCGCTTCCGAAAGAAAGGCCCAAGTAGGGCGAGAGATTTTTCATCCGGGTGAATAAACTATGATAAAGTATTTCCTAGGCATGCGAGTGAAACCAAGAGCATCACATATAGTATAGAATACAAAACGATCTGAGACATTTAAGGCGGTTTCTGATAGAAATGTCATTCGGTGAGTCAGACTAGGTAGAAAGGAGGTGCGAGTGGGTGTCATAATATGGCTTGATCGGCGAAAAACTCATATTATGAGGGTTATGTAAAAACTAGTTTTGTTACTTATTAATTTCACGCTGTGATGAGTCATTATTTTATTAATATAAAAATGAGAAAATAACCCCTTCGCTTTGACGCACAAACTACTGAACAGATAGTCTAAAGTCTGAGAAAGGCTACATTTTTATCTGAGTGTGGGAAGTACTTTCCTCAAGATGCAGGAGGAACCGCGGGGAGCAGTTGGTATTCTCACTGGCGACTAGAAAACTAAATACCTTCCTTATGAGCTACAAAGAAATGCTGCAGAATGACAAGTCGAAGAGCAAGCTTACAGTAAGTTAAATGACAAGGGTGCCATAGATATACCCACATATTGTTTACAACCCAACATCATCATCAAAATGAGTTTATACGTAAAGAATATTAAAATGACCCAGCGAGAAACAGGCCTACATTCAAACAGCGATAGCCTCAGTTGATTGATTCAAATGTCACCTCCATCGTCATCCCGCATAGGCTATGTATATGTAGGTATGTACCTCAACTTCAACAAACGTCTTCATTAAAGCACGTAGTATACAATGGCCAGCATTGGCCATCATGTGAAGAGGCACTGTGGAGCCAGCACGGTACAATAATTCCTTTGTCTCATCAAGTATTATCTGCGATGATCATTCGTACGTAATCGCCGAGTCACGGCAGATTTCTCGATGCTAAATGAAGGCTGCCGATTCGAGAGAGTAGCTTTGTTGTGGTACAAGTTATGAGAAATGTCGGGGATTGTTTAAACACTTTCTTGGCTTAATTTCAGGCCCCTTATTTAACTACGAATCTAAAAAAAAAAATGAAATATTAGGTGGCTCATCTATCGAGGGAGGCTAAAGTGTACTATGTATAATGTATAGTTTGGATAGACAGGGAATCTTGACCAAAAAAATATAGGTATTAAACTAGATATAAAAAATAGACAAAGAAACAAATACACTGAGGGGTAAATTAACTTTTTGCGTTTAAAAATTAATTCAATTTAAATTGATTGATCTAAAATGAAACATGGCTGCTGTTTCGTGACAAGCATTTTCCACTTAATTCACACGCATTTTGATCATTTAGTGCGTGCGTTTCGTTAGAGAAATACGCAATAGACACACAATTTGTATTGCATTAGATGTATTTGTAACAGATTGCGTGCAACAATCGAAATAATTGAATGATTGTGAACGCGTATTAATGGACTTGTTTTTACATAATGTGTATTTACGTGATTTATTTTGTCACGCATGAAAACAATATTTTAAGCGCAATTACATAGCAGCTGTCCCGGTTTCACTCTCTTGTAATGTCAGTTACAAAGTCGTATTTTGTTTTCTCTATAAATCTGTTAATTGGCTTAATTGATTTAGATCTTAAAAAAACATTGGAAATAGAAATAATTTATTAAAGCTGAAGACTTCAATGCCAGTATTTTAAAGCAGCAAATACTTAACATAAAAAGGGGGACAGCTAAAATAATTTATCGCGCAATACCTACTACAACGAGGTATGGGCATGTAATGAGGAGGGATGATACGCATGCGCGCATGCAACAAAGTATGTACGAAGTATGAATGTAAATGGATGGAGAGGAAGATCTAAGAAAAGACGGATGGATTGCCTGAAAGTTGACATGGATAGGCAGGGAGTGAGTGTCATTTTTTTCTGTCAGAAAAAATTGGAAGAGGATGACATATTGCGCCGACCCCAAATAAAATTGGGAACAGGGCAGGAGGAAGAAGAAGACCTACCACAACGAGGAATATTATAAAATTGCAATTAAGTAAATTGAACGGGGTCCTTTCAACCCGTCGCCATTTCTCACTTGGGCCACACCCCACAAGCGCACATTCCGCGAACACACGCGATATGTTCTAGCCCAGGGCACAGGAATGCGAGGCAGATGCGCCGATATTGCACCGTAAAGCCAGGAAAATACACCTTAATACATAATTGGCGAACAAAAACCATTCGATTGTTGAAGACGAAGGTAATCAACACTGCTGTAAAACTGTTACAGTGAATACACGGAACTATTTGCTTTGAATTGTTTTGGTATTTGTTGAGACAGGTAATGATACAATTAGAAAATAATGAGGGATTCCGCCAGTTTTGGATTGCACGAACATGCAACGCAAATGTTCTATGGGTTGAAGTCTATGATTCAGTTCACGCTAAAAATTTAATTCTGAAGTTTACTAGAAGCTTTTTCTGAAGTTGGCTTGTATTGACGTCACAATAGTCTAAAAATTAAATTTTCATTTTTTTTTTGTCGCGAACTATGTAAAAGGTAAGAGCATTCGTATCATTCCCTAACTAGATTTTAATTAATTACTCGTGGACTACGAATAACTCGCGGTAGTAAGACGCAATCATCCAAAGAAAGGTACGATTTTGAAACAAAAGTTATCCACTGGTTTTTGCCAATCAGTTCACTGCATTTATAAAACGACAGCATAACAAGCCCTTTCGGTAATCAGCTACAAAAACGCCAGTTTTTGTTTACACCAAATTGTCTGATTATCCAATTATAAAATACTATAGGTAGTTTCGTAAAACCACAAACCGATGATTTAGCAAGCAGTTGTTATAACAAGTTACAAAAGATCTATTGTAGCGTGGACAATTTTATCGATCCCGTCATGCGATGCTAAGACGCATTGCGATAGATCTGTATGCAATCAAATTAGATTGATTTACTTTGACAACACGATTTATGAATAAAGCCATTACTTATTTTCTGTCTTAATGTTTGCTTTTTATCACAGTGCTAAGATCTGAGAAAT
The DNA here is from genome assembly GCA_033682625.1 of Helicoverpa zea x Helicoverpa armigera. Classification (NCBI taxonomy): domain Eukaryota; kingdom Metazoa; phylum Arthropoda; class Insecta; order Lepidoptera; family Noctuidae; genus Helicoverpa; species Helicoverpa zea x Helicoverpa armigera. The sequence continues at coordinate 8,648,141 of JAWIIS010000011.1, forward strand.
TTTGAAAATCGCTCCTAACGTGTCATGCAATAAAAGTACCTAAGCTAATGTTCAATTCAAAGTAATGTCTTTTCTCTGAAAATAACTTTCTACAATTTAAACATGTATTAAAGTCTGAGGATTAATGTACCTGTTACGGGTAATGCTAGAAGGTGAAGTAAACCTAGGTTTACCCGGGTTGACTTAGTATTAACCAAGCTTCTTGGGTAAAGTCCGAATAATAAGTAAAATAAATATTAATTCGGGATTTACCCATGCTCACCTAGGTCTACCCAACTCTGACTGGGTAATGTAAAAAAATTGTCTAATTAATTAGTGAAATGAAAATCCAAGGTCATTTCACACAAGGCGATCGTAATTGCTTGAAGAGCATAAACTTAATAGATTTAATAGAAAAAAAAAACTAATAACGGTCGTTGTTGTTCAAATTGAAATGATTTATTTACACCTTTTAAAACCCTGGCCTCCTGAAAGCGACTGTTTATTTGCAACCTCTCGTAAGCTTTTTTTTCTGGTGATATATTTTCAATATCAATCAGTTTATCATGACACACTTGAGAACATTTCCTCAACAGTACCACATTCATCCTAGAATTACGCCACGGGCTCGAAAATTACGCAACAACTAACATTACCAGAGAGAGAGTCAGAGTTGGGTAGACCTAGGTGAGCATGGGTAAATCCCGAATTAAAATTTATTTTACTTATTATTCGAACTTTACCCAAGGAGCTTGGGTAATACTAACTCAACCCGGGTAAACCTAGGTTTACTCCACCTTCTAGCATTACCCGTAACATACCTACTTTAAACAATGACAACTGTTCTTGAATAACTCCACTTCTATACCAATTTCTTCTAAGAAAAATTACACCTATCATACATATCCCCTAATCCTACAAATTATCACAAACAACGCGAAAGAAACCAGTTCGGCTAAGCGGTACCAAAACGGCTCATCACAAGGCGACTAACATTCAAAGCTAACTGCTCATTCATTAAGTAAACATATTCCCACAACCGGTATAGGTACAAATAGCAGTCAGCTAAGGCATAACGGTGGATTATGACCTTGTGACCGCCGGGTGAGGCCAGCGAGATTCTCCACTTCTAACGCCCAAGTTCACCGACAACGTAAACGTCTGTTTTCTTGAACTAAATTATTGTTTAAAAAACATTTGAATGTCATTTTGTAATGAGTGCAAACATAACTATGATATGATGTTCCATCATGATGTCCCAGTTCATATTTTCCGGCTCCATCTCACTCATCATCTCAGATCAGTTCGACAGTACCATATTATTGCATTGTCGTCAGATATACGCACAGTTACTAATTTTCACGACGCTACGATCCTTGGATGATGGGTAAATTAGTTACCTTAGATTCCATTACATAGTAACATATAGGTCGTCGTAATAAAAGCGTGTTAACAACTATGAATTTTCCCGTTGGAACTTAAAAGTTAAACAGTAGTTTTATGAAAAAACGGACGTTTATGTTGTTGGTGAATTTGGCCAAGTTATGAAATTAGTGTCACAGGTGTTTTATGTCCTGTCGAAACAGTAGCTAATTCAATGATTGTTGTCTTATTTGTAATGATTACTAGATGATACATTGGCTTATAACTTATGGCAAATATGTCTATCAAAATGGTAGCCTTAAATTCCAGTTGTTTTAACTTCTTATCTTCGAGTTATTTTATCTAATTTCGCTATCTGCAGCTTATTCTAGTTTTACAGATATTTCCCAATTTTCAATTGTTTCTACTTTGAGTTAGGAAAATATTGTTTCCTTAGCTAAGGTTTGAAGGTAGAAGTATTGTTGCACTTTTTTATGAATGGAACATAGATCTGGATCAGCCGAATCATTCTAGAAGCGTCCTTAAAAGCAAAAACTCACCAAATAACAGTCAATGGGCTTCTCCCTGGGTCTATGGTACGCCTTCTGCAGTTCCGTCTGTTTGAGCGCATGAGCGATATGGAGCGCGCTCGCGTCGAACCGCCCGTACTGATAGTCGGGCGTGTCGCGCGACAACTCTCGTGCGGGCGACGCGTGCGCGCTGCCGCCATTTGTCGTGCGCGTCGGGGATACTGCTGACAAGACTGGAAAAAGGAATAAGTGTTATTTTCTGAAGTTTAGGGGCTCAATGATTAAAAAGATGATTATAAAATAAAGGAAGTCTGTAACGGTTGACCTAATAGCCGAAAAATGGGTCTGTTTTGGGCCTTTTTGGGAATTGAAGCTGCCAATCATATGAAGAATTAGCACCCTGGTAAGTAATATGAACCGTCAAGTTTTATATTGCAGTCCGAAAAGAAAGGGCTGTCCTTCCTGGCCACGATAAACGTGACGTATTCGAAGTCAGAAATTCAAATTCATCCTCTGACTAACGGCATAACAAACATGATATAATATTCAGTAGTAGGTAAACTGCGCGAGCTATGCAAAACATTAATACACCTGCATCTTAGACTGCAAGACGACACGAACAGCACGAAGCTAGTTAGTCTAATGACAAGTTTCTTCAGAATACATATCATTTGCACTAAACGGCATTGCAACAAGACTCTCTTTAGAAGAATCTCGATTCATAAAATGAAGACCAATCAAAGCTAAGGCTACACTAACGGAAAATGCAATAAACGAGTGATTAGCGATCGTACGCACAGCCGCCCGTGTGTATCGGACCGGAGGCCTGTAGTTAAATTAACTGGATTTTGTGTACAACCCGCAATAACGTGGTAGAACTGGACATCGGTAGTTAGTAGCTTATCTTGTAATCAAAGAAATATGTTGGTGTTAGCGTAGAAGAATGAAGAAAAACATGTAGATTATTATATGTAAGTATATGGAGATATTTTAATCGCTTCATTACACAGCGAGATCCGAAAGGTGTAATCAAGGTGTAAACTGTCAGTACCCATAGGTCAAAAAAGTCATGATGAACTGGAAATCTGCGTATATCTAATACTTATCTAACGCTGAAGAGTTTTTTCATTTGCTTGCTTACTTGAACACCCTAATCTCAGTTCAGGTCAGATTTGAAAAATTCTACAGTGTTCTTTACTTTTTATTCCGGTGCAGAACCCACAAGTATTTTTTTACTAAATATTTTTCTTCATAGTACTTTACTCAAGAGATAGAAAAGCTGTGATGAAAAAATATGCACAATATGATAAGGATCTAAGCAATTAAAATAAAGATGATATCATCAGTTTTGTAACTGTTCTGTCTAGAAACCTGCGTGTCCTTGCGTGCAGTTGGCAATTTGCCAACCTAATAATTATGTGCATTTGTGATCTTTACACCTCATATTAAGTATATTACACCTTATTATCATAGTTATTTTACATGCCACATATGCGTGATGCTTGTAATTTTATTAGTCGCTAGCATAAGAATTGCATGTAATTTACTGTTCTCAGATAAACTTCCAGTGGTAAGAGTGGGCGAATTTCATGCATATTTAATTTATGATATTTGCCAATTTTAATATGATGTGTAGGTATAATTATTGAATTTAATATTCCAAAAAACACTACTTGAACAATTTATATCAAAAGTGGATCAATTTTGTTATACCTACAGTCGAATATAAAATCATTAATTGTGGGAGTTCATTTACTTTTACCTTACTCTAAATTCCTTCATAAATTCATAGTTTATCAAATTATCACATAGACACCTAAGATATTTTAAAATTAGGTCAACAAATAATAGCACATACAGCCTCTTTTACAACACGATCTGCCTATTTTCTGCTCCTTATAAGTCCTCAAACAGAATATATTGATTTCTACTCAAAACATCACATAAGTAACCTATATAATAAGATAGCAAGTACAGTTGTTAATTCACCACTAATTGATAGTAATTAGCATATTATTATATTCTCAAGGTGGACTGCAGCTGCATTCTTGTACGTTCATAAAGTTTAGTTAATAAACATATAAATAATGACGTGGGTGGTGCGTGGTGCATGCGAAATGTGCATTGATTGGGACTGGTACTGTTAAGTTTGCCGACGGTGAGATACGTGGTATTAATTTTAAGTATTGATGTATTATTAGGTATCTATTTTTAATATGATATAATATAACAAGGACCCTATTTATGAAGTAACTCTTAAAGCTATGAGGGCTTCATCGTCATTATGGTATTCGTTTTCTTCCCATCTTCAGTTTAATCACAATAAAAGTCAAGACAAAAGTCAGACTCTTATAAAAATATAGGTAGAGATTAATTGCATGTTTTCAAAAAAATTGTCCTAAACAACCCAGAGGTATCAGACTTTACAAATCCACCTCTGATGTATAATTCGTTTTTGGGTGTAAGAGGCTTTGCAGCAAAAAGTCTTAGGTCTTTTGAAATGGCATTTCTTACACGCTAATTATCTACTGTTTCAGACTTGGCTTTGTGTTAATCTTAGCTGTATCAATACTACATAAATAATGGAATCATAGGTGATATTTTATGAGCTGATGAGAAAATTAGAACCCATATCCATTGTTAGCACTTTTATCGTCAAGAAATTATAAGAAAACATACTTATCAGACCTCAAAAACCATTTAATTTACTACCATATCAATATCCATATACATACTCGTTAATCGCAGTTATATAACAAGAAAATCCATTGAAAAACCCACCTTACCACTTTTAAGATAAAGTAGGAAATCCAAGCGCATAAGTTACGTCGGAATGGTGTCAATGACCTGCCTTACTCCATAAGTTACACACTATTTGGCGAGCTGAAGTGTAGGTACATGTTTAACGGAGTTAACAAAAAACTAGGCAAAACGTTATTTTTGTGAGTAAAACCCAATCTAGTAACATACGTTACGAAGCGTAGTGTGTATTGTAATTTGTAATTCATTAGTGGTCTATATTTAGTGCTGGTTTTAAGAGCTCTTGGCTTTAGTCAAGGTCCGTGTGCGGTCCGTGGATGGGTGACCATCTTGTCATAGCAAGTTCTTCCGTGTTTCGGAAGGCAAGAAAAACTGTAGGTCCTGGCTGTCATTTGAACATCTTTGGCAGTCAAAAGCCAGTCTGAGGACCAGGTATATAGATAGGCAGTCGCTCCTTATAAAACACTGGTGGGTCCTCAGCTGTACCCGGTTAGACTGAAAGCCCACCCCAACATAGTTGTGAAAAGGCTAGGCAGATGATGCTCTTTATGTACGAGTGCAAGTAACTCTATCGATCAATCTTAAGAAAGTTTTCAGTGTAAGTGGAGATTTTTCTCGTGCAGAGGGGAAAAAGCCACGTCATGAGAAAAAAGTCTACATGACGTCATAATATAAGAAAGTACAAATGCTACATGAACATTAGAAATTCACATACGTAAAATGACCAATTCATCTTACATTTTGTGATCTTGGAAAAACCGGTATTTTTACACTGTTTTCTTTCACCTTATCTAATACTCGCAGAAGCCCAGGATTTTTTTAGGAAAAGAGAAGAAGTGGCCAAACACGATACACTTTAATTATACCTTTAATTTGTAGCAATAGTAATTTATCTAATTATGTTAGCACCTTAAAAGTCTGTGTTAAAATCTGGGCCGATTTAAGGTGGCACAAAATTCAAGGTCGTCACGGCTATTTAGGCACAATGTGTTGTTTTTCTTTGGGAAACCTTTGTGTTTAATTTGTCTCTGTCCTGATAAGAGTTTTGGGTTTTAGTGACAGACGTTTTGAATGTCAAGTGTTTGAATTTGTACTATTCAAATATTGTATCATGCTCATAAGTAGGAAGTCGTTTTTTAAGTACCCAAATTATGGGTGACTGATCTACCAATATAAATAAATATTTCAATATGCCAATTAGAGATAACAAATTTACAAGACTGTAATTATGCACCTCTTTACATTTACCCATATTCTTTATTTATTTTCTCCACATCTATTTTCCTCAAATTTCCTTGCAAGGCAAGGCCCGACAGGATACTTCATCCTGTAAGAATTTAGAGATACCCTCGAGACACAGGAATACCAATTTTTAGGTAGTAACGACTTAATATAACAAGACATCTTAACAGCCCAATTACATAATACTTCCTTACCCAATATTGTACACAAATTCCCCAGGATAAAAACGATGTATTCCGAGCAACGCGTGCCTTTCTCAGGCATTGCGTTATGCAGAACGTTACAGCAATGTATGGTGCAACAGAGCAACAATTTTGTGTCGCGTTTATCCCTAAATATGGCAGTGGTGCGAATATGGGTATACTGCGGAAAGCGATTAGGCTGTGGCAAGATTTATGGCATTTGGAAGTGAACTCGTTGTTGGTCAGGTATATTATATGGGTCATTTTGGATGTAAAATCAGAGTTATATACCTACAGGTACTTATTAGCCTTGTAAAACGATAGGAATTAATTCCTTTTTTATGAGGCAATATGTATCAAATGATCCCACCCGCTGCGGTTGCAGGGATCAGACTCTTACGGACTAAAATCCACCATGTATCTACTTTCTTAAGCCCTTTATGTACCAGGCCGGACCTGTTGGGGGAGAAAAAACTTTCTTAAAACAAGAGAAAAAACTGAAGGGTGGGAAAATTTTCGTCCGAAGTAGGGAGAAAACATTCAAGTTAGAATGTATCTAAAAATTCCAGCAATTAATTCAAATTAAACAATACCCAACCATACGAGAAAACTCAACAACCTCTTAAGTAACACCAATCTAAAAAAACGTCCTACAAAGCGTACATAGTCATATACCACTATAAATTTCTCAAGTTCCTTACAAGTTACAACCGACAGCGACGCACGATTCGGGAGCTGCGCGTGAGTTGCGAAACTGTCGAGCGTGACGTCACAACCGACCTTCTTAATGTCGTTTACTTGGACCGTTTAGATTAGGAACGTAGGCCTATATGTGTTTTATTGCTTATTGAAGGAGGTTTTATGTGGTAAGTCGGTTTAATAGTGGTAATTGAGGAGAACAAATATAGTGAGACATTGATTCGCTTTTTGATCATATTGATGGGGTTCTTGATTTATGACCGATAATGGAGCTTTGTGATATAACTACCGTACTTAGGGAGTAAGGAAGGCAGCAAGTAATAGTGGCTTCTAGACCGCTTATCGGCAACGGTGTCGGTTCTATCCAAGAAGATCAGCCCAGCGAACGTGTGGACTAAGGTGCACTCCATATTTCTTCACACTCATTACCCGATAGAACGCCAATCTGATATGATCAGAGATAGATGCTGGACCCATATTTACATGCTCTTCGAAGCATGGGTTCATGGTTCTTCAACATCCAAACAATTCGATCCATTACTCATCATTCTCCGAGCCTTTTTCCCAACTGTGTTGGGGTCGGCTTCCAGTCTAACCGGATTCAGCTGAGTACCAGTGCTTTACAAGGAGCGACTGCCTATCTGACCTCCTCAACCCAGTTACCCGGGCAACCCCTTGGTTAGACTGGCAATTCGATCCATTACTAATTCGATAAGAATATCAAAGGAAGCTAGAGAAATATTGCTACCATTATGGCTATATCGGTTTCAAAGTATTAAATATGTGCCGTAAAAGTCCAGCTCCAGTTTATTAAAAACGTCAGATTTCCTTCGGCAAAGTCTGAATCCGGACAATTAATTACGGTTTTTGTTTTTGTGACATAAACCTCTTTTTGCGTTCATTACGAACGTTACAAACTTTTTGCGTAGTCGCCTTAGTAATTTAATAAATGGCCTCTAATTTGGCCTTACTTAGTAACTGGCCCTGTGGAGAACAAAGTAATTTTTAACTTAAAGTACAGATGTTATTTTGCTTTTGATTTAATAGCAAAAATGCATTCCTAAAACTTTTTTTGTTAAATGTTTATAATAAAACATATCCATTTCTTTACTATGTAATAAAAAACCCAAATTAATTACAAAATAAAATATTGAAAGGCGTTAAAATTGTGGTCTAAAAAGAATTCTAATTTTTAAAGAAGTCTAAGAAAAAAAAAACGACATAAGAATTTAAAACATTTCCCGGAAAACATTCCACATTAGAAACAGGCTAAAAAACCAGCCAGCTTCACCGTTTACGTAGTTCCACATTCAAACGGAAAATGTAGTAACAGTTGTCATTTATGGAATTCCTGTATCGCCTACGACAGTTAATATACCAAGTTACTGGTGACTGAATATTTTAGAATTAACTAACGAACGGTTACGTCCGTCGATTGAAATATAGAACTGGATTAATGAAACGTAGCTAGGTATTAAAGTTACGAGATTGACTTGAAAGACTTAAAGGCTCTATGGTAGCTTGGCATATGTAAACTTTTTCGACGTATTTTTTAAACTTTTGAATAAGACCTCGTCCTTTCATAATGACCTAATGACCCTTGCTATTTTAATGCTTAGTTATTGGATTAATAAATGTGGAATCTGTACATGTTATGAACAAAAATAGATAAGTATCTTCCATTATCATTTATTAATCAAAATCTTAGATAAATTTTAGACAAGGTAACATCAGATTACCGTTTCGTCACAAGCACCAAACTTGGAAGATGACATTTACAGATTATAATGCTATAATAAGATTTTCCTAAAATATCTAGATCCGGTATATTGATATGTAAATTGCTTACAAAATATAAACACCAATAACGCCACATTTTGACAGCAGCATAAAATATTTTCAATTTCATAAGAAACAGTAGTTTATGTTGAAGTAAATTGGTGTATTGTAACTAGGTAAATATTTGCCTAGCCTTTTCCCCATTATGTTAGGGTCGGCTTCCAGTCTAACTGGATGCAGCTGAGTAGCAGTTTTTTACAGGGAGCAACTGTCTATCTGACTTCCTCATCCCAGTTACTTGGGTAACACGATACCTCTTGATAAGACTTGCTATCAGACTATGGCTTCTGGCTACCAGAAACGACTGCTTAAGATGTCCCAATGACAGCCGGTGGACACCTATTTAAACCGTCTTCCAACCAAAAGACAGAGGAACTCATTATGTCATAAGACTCATAAGCCACCCAGCCACGGATGCTGTAACTTAGCCACGAGCACCTTCAAACCATGATGCAACTAATTAACATAAATTCTTGGCGCTCATCATTATATAACTTGTATTACGTCAGCTTCGACATATTGATGCATTTATGACTTAAGGGAAATAAGGACGATGACCTTTTAATTGTCAATACTGGTTGAAGGATCCTGTTATACTCGAAGATATAATATAGGACATTGGAAATATTGTACATACAGTAAACTGCAGATTACAATAATGTTTTGCAATTAGAGATTGAATTTTGAATTTCATATACGTTGCTTTTATTTTTCCTGCGATTTCACCCACGTTCTTGTGGGAACTACTACCCGTATCGAAACAAAATAAAGCTTATGTTACTTGGGAAGAGTGTAGCTTTCCAACAGTGAGAGTGAATTTTTCAAATTGGTTCAGTGATTTTGGAGCCTGTTGTCCTCCAAAATCCTCCTGTTCTCTTTATTATATTAGTACCGATGCATTTCAATTTACATAATATCAAAAAACAGCAAGTGGATCGGTTATTGCAACTCGCAGTTAACGTAAGTTCACTTCACATAAGGTCCATAGGTCCAAACACTGAAGCTTTAGGTCACTGGGCTGCCGCGCGGAATGTGGCCGGCTGTTTTGCAACAAGTTCTCCCGTCCCTTTCACACATACCACCTCTCGCTCTACCACCCGAAGTTATCCGAACTGTGCCGAAGTTCAAGAGCTTTCGTACCGTACCTTCTTCGGAAGTACGACTGGATTCTTGCAGGTTTTGTTTGTTATTTATGCCTTTTTGATGTGGATTTGTGATAGACATTTTAGTTTGTTCAATAACGGAATCTTAAACGGTTGGTTTAAGCACAGTCCTGTTTAAATTCTTTGGTCGTTTACGCTGTAAAGGGTAATCAATTTGGTGGTAATGTGATTTTGATGTTTTAAAAGCAAAATAAATGGCAATGCGTGCCTCCTTTAGTAAATATTTACATGGGTCTTAATATCTAATTCGCAATTAATTTATATTTATTAAACTGTAATTTGTCTTTTGAATACCTGCTTACTATAAATTAATAATTAGGTATAAGTATCTTAACTCCTCGTTCTTTCTATGGCAATGAAACTTTTAGGAGTGGTATTTTGTCAAGCCTCACGAAAGTTACAGATACATGATATTTTACTCATAATCATAATAAAAGTTATCAAAGATATCACTCAAGATATAGGTACCACCGACATGTGACCATAAAGACGTATAACCTACTTACCTAAAAAAAAAACAAATAAATCTTATCTCACACACAATCAAAGGTGTAAAAAGGTTACAATCATAAAACTTTGGCCAGCTGGTCATTAATGAGAGGTACATTGAGTACAAGTGACACTATTTCGCTTTGATGACGTCACAGACGCATGCGCAGCGCGGCTGGGCTTCATTCAAATTTTATGTCTGGCTAGCTCAACTTTTGTGGCTATAATTTCCTTTTATAATTTTAAGGGTTTGTTCTGAATTTTCTTTTAGAAAAATATATCTGTTAGTTGTTGTCCTACCTTACTAAAAATCACTCAGTTCTATTAATTTGTATACAATTATTGTGACCTATGAAGATATCAGTGCTTGGTACAGGTGGCACAAATAATACTGTATAAGCACTATAATTAACAATACCCAACGTAGATAATTACTTTAATAACCGCAAATGCATAATAAGTAGTTATTTTATTTGAATTCTTCTAAGAAAATGATGTTGGCATATCTCTGTGCCAGGGAACTCTGTTTATTAGGGCCTTTTTTTTTTTTTTTTTTTTTTGTTGTCGCTGGGCTAAAAATGCTATTACGCATCCCCTTCCCGTCGGGGGACGGGAGAGGGGTATGTGGGACTCCCCGGTAAAGACGTTCCCGGTATACCCACTAAAAAGGCCCAGCGGCACTCCGACCTCGCCTGAGTGGAGGGGGTCTGGGAATCTATGGCATCCAGTCCCCCACCGGCGATTGCCCGCCTTACGGCAGGCCCCTCATGCCTCCCCCCAGTGAGGAGGGGTCCCTATGATGGCCGGAGCACAAGGGGCGGTCCTTGTGGTGCAGGCGGTGGCACCCCCGTGCCTGTCGCCCGCTGATCACCCCACGGGGCTGATGGGGACGGACGTTGTGTTCGCCGTCTTCCACCCCTTCTTCGTCTGCGGTGCGGCGCCGCGAGAGGGTCGCTCTCCCGCACGCGCTCCGCCGACTCCTTCTGTGACATGACGTCCTCACAGAAGGAGGCCACCGCTTCCCATGCCTCCTCACTTCGCAGCATGGCAGCAATCACGCTGGGGAGCGAGAGGTCGTCCCCGACTGCTGCCACCAGGGTGCGGCGGGGTTCAGTCCACGATGGGCACACCTCGATTGTGTGCTCTGCCGTATCTACCTCGGCTTCACAGTGGTGGCACTGTGGAGTCTCCTCCCTCCCAATCCGGTGCAGGTACGATCCGAAGCAGCCATGCCCGGACAGCACCTGCACTAGACGCATCGAGAGGCACCCGTGCCGCCGGTCGAGCCATCCGTTCAGGACAGGCCCGATGGCATCCAACGTCCGGCGACCGAACGTTGCCGAGGCAAGGTCCTCGGCCCAGTGCCCAGTTATTACTTCCCTCGCTTCCTCCCGAACTTCTTCCCGTTCTATTGGGTCCGGGTGCCGGTCTAGAGCCCTCTGTGCCGCCTTCCAGTCGTACACTCTGGCGAGCACCCAAGCCTCGAGCTCCCAAGGAGGGGTTCCCGCCAGAACGCACGCCGCCGCAAAGCTCACTGTACGGTACGCCCTCGCCACCCGCTGCGCAATGACCCTCTGTGGCCTTCGGATGGCAGCGGCGTTTCTCCGTCTGCACAGTGAGTCTGCCCAGATTGGGGCCCCGTACAAGGCCATACTCTTGAGTATGCCGGCGTATAGACGACGGCATTGGTCGCCGGGCCTCCCGATGTTCGGGAGGAGCCATGAGAGGGCGCCCGCGGTCTTCATTAAGCGCGTCGACAACGCGCTGAAGTGGGCGCTGAAGTGCCACCTGCTGTCGAGGACTATGCCCAGATATTTCATCTGGGGCTGCACCCCAATGCGGACTCCCTCCACATGGATATGAGCGTCGGGCGGTTGGTGTTGCCGAGGCCCGTGGAAAAACACGGCTTCGGTCTTTTGCAGCGCCACCGTCAGCCCTTAGCGGGAGATTCTGTCCACCACTAGTGAACCGCCCGCCGAGGCCAAGCTGGCCGCCTCTGCAAAATTTCTCCCCCGGGCAGTCAGAAGGGTGTCGTCTGCATAGCAGATGACAGACGTGCCACGGGGGAGGTTTTCCCGCAAGAGCCAGTCGAATCCGATGTTCCACAGGAGTGGCCCCAGAACAGAGCCCTGTGGGACACCGGACTCGACGCCGTAACGTCGGAGCTGTCCCGTCTTGTCCACAAGGAGGACAGTGCGGTCCCTCAGGTAGTCCGCCAAAAGTCCCCGCAAATACGGAGGCACCCCATGGAAGCGGAGGGCCTCCAGTATAGTAGAGTGGGGAATAGAGTTGAAGGCGTTGGCTATGTCGAATGACACAGCCAACAGTCCATCCCCCGCATCCATCGCCTCCTTCACCTGATCCTTGAGTCGAGATAGTGCATCAACTGTCGAACGCTCAGCTCGAAAACCGAACTGGGCGTCCGCTAGATCTGGGCCAATTGTACTCAGGTGCCTGTTGATTCGGGCGGCGAGGACCCTCTCGAACATTTTACCGACTTCATCCAGTAAAACGATGGGTCGGTATGCCGATGGGGAGTCCGCCGGCCGCCCTGCCTTACGAAGAAGGCACAATTGGCCCTCCTTCCATGGCTTCGGGAACCTCTCAGACGTGAGGCACGCACTGAAGAGGTCCCGAAGCCTTTCTCCCATCTGGGAGGTGGCGATGGCCATCACCTTTGCGGGGACGCCGTCCGGACCTGGGGCCGTCTTTTTCCCCCTGAGGCAGAAAGCTGCCCTTTCTATCTCGTTCTCCGTAACCAGCGGGACCTCCTCGGCCGACGACAGAGTCGCACCCCGCGGGGCGCTCATCACTGGTGGGGTGAAGTTGTCCCTGCCCGGAAACAGGGACTGGACCACCCCATCCAGCAAAGACGGATCGAGGGTTTCGGCAACGGGGGGACCGTACGGGCGCAGTTTGTTACATGCGGCCTTGTACGGCCTCCCAAAGGGGTCAATGTCCAAACCTTCAAACATTTCCGCCCTTGCGCGATCCTGGGCTGTGCCCATTCGCGCCGTCAGTGTCGACTTAGCCTCTATGTAGGCTGCATAGAGGCGGTCTTCGTTGTCAAGGTCGCGAAGGCGCCGCCGCCGGCTTCTCGTGTAGGCCCGCCTGGCTGCCACACAGGCGGCCCGTAGATCCCCCAATTCCTCTGACCACCAATAAACGGCACGTCTAGGTTCCGGACGATGAGACCGAGGCATGCTAGAGTTGCACACCTCGGTCAGGGATACCCTTAACTGGACCGCTGTGGCATCCACATCACGGACTCCGACAGAAGGGGACAGCCAGTCCTGGACGAACGCCGCCTCTACGGCGGCCTCCCGATCTAGGCGGGAGAGCGCCCACCGTGGGAAGTGCGACCGACCCTCCTGGGTCCCCTGGGAGTCTGGGGTGGAAACATCAAACCGCACGTATCGGTGGTCGGACAGCGTCTCCACCAGCTCCACCCGCCAGTCCACTACACAGGCCGCCAAAGAAGGGGATGCAAAGGCGAGGTCCACTATGGAGCCCCCCTGCCGCCGCACGCAGGTGTGTACTGTTCCTCTATTCAGGAGGGACAGACCGGATGAAACGGACCAGGTTTCAACCTCTCGTCCTCGGGCATTGGTGGTCGGGTTACCCCATATTATCGACTTGGCGTTAAAGTCGCCCAAGACCAACACCCGGTGCTGTACCATTCCGCCTGCCACCCTGGCGAGGACCTCTAGAAAGTTCTCGAAGTCCGTGAGAGGGCGGTTTGGTGAGAAATACACCCCTATAAGGGCAATGTCACCCCACGCAGCGGCCACGTATCCCGGTCCCCTCTCTAAGAGCGAGAGGGGAGGAGAGTCCGTGGAAGATCGCGCCATCAATGCAACCGAGCCGTTGTCGTCTCCCAGCCAGCTGCCAGGGACAGAGTACGGCTCGGCGATAACCGCCACGTCCACCAACCACTCCGCAAAGGTTTGGACGAGCAGGCTCTGGGCTGCTCTGCAGTGGTTGATGTTCGCTTGAAGAACACGTCGTCTTTGTCCAGCCATCAGTCGGTGTTCATAGCGCTACCCTCGGTGGCCGGCACTGAAACTGGAGTTACAGTAGCAGCGACAGCGGCAGGCCGCACCGGCGCCTGCGGTTTGCCCTTCTTTAGTGGCGGTCGGCATTCCCTGCCCGCCATCACGTGGTTGGCTGGACGACCACTGGCAGCGCATACCGCGCAATGCGTGGTGGCAGCCACGCAGGTGGCCACCCTGTGCCCCTCTTTCCCGCAGCGGAAGCATAGTTCCCCATGATTGGCAGTGGACGGGCAGAGAGGCCGGGTGTGCCCGATGCCGAGGCACTTGAAACAGCGCATCGGCGCATCCTCGAGCACTCGGACCCCACCCGAGCTAAGTCCGACCGGAAGGCGACCCTTAGCCAGGACCGCTTTGGCAACTACGACCGGGCACTCTAATCTCGTAGTGCCCATGCCCCTGCGGCCAGGTCTAATGGCTCGGCCTTTGATAGATGCGACGGTGCAACCCCCCGCCGCCGCAACCGCTGCCACCACCTCCTCTTGCGTGACTGAGTCGTCGAGGTCGGTCACCTCAAGTGTCACACACTTGACTGCTCTCACGACCTTAGCCGTGTCCGAGATAGCCTCTCGGAGCTTCGTCACGAAGAGGTCCGCCTTGGTACCGCGTTGGGCCCCCGAGAACTCGAAGACTCGGGCCCCTGTTTGGGTCTTTCGGCAGGTGACTCTGCCAGCCCCAAGTTCTGTAGGGTCGACATTTGTACGAGCCCGCCGCAGCACGGACTCATATGTCTCCCCTCGTTCCGCTGCCTCTGGGGTTAATGTGACCACGACGGCTGCAGTTCTTGGAGGAGGAGCGAGCTTCCTCCTCTTGTCCGCTGGAGCTGCAGGCTTGGCTGCAGGGGGCTCAGGGGCCGACATTTTCCCTCTCTGCTTCCTTTTTAAAACCTTTATCCAAGGCTGGTTGGAAGGTGTGGTGGAGGGCAGCAGTACGTCTTCCGTCACCGGTTCGGGAGGGAACGTCTGAGTAGTCGGGGCCGGTGACGTCTTCTTGCCCTTGGTGGTCTTTAGCACCTGGAGCTCCACCTGGGCTGGTGCCGTTGAGGGCCCCGGTGTGATGGGCATTCGTCCGGGCGCCTTATCCGCCGCGAGTGGAGGGCGTAGCCGCGGCTCCGGCAGGAGCCGATCTTCGATGCCGGCGAGGCAGGCTCTGGTGAAGGCCCTCTCCTCCATAACTACCTTGCGGATAATATCCTCAAAGTAGGAGGAGGGAGGCAGCGGTGTTGGACCTTCTGACGTTCCCTCTTGCCGAGTCGTGGGCTCGGCAATACGCGCGTGCAGCGCAGACACCAGGGTATCAGATTGTTTAAAACAGCGACGACGGTATAACCAGGATAGTTGTCCCAGGGGTATAATTGCCGCTAAATTTGCAAATTCTCTGAAGATTGAATGTCTCCAAAATGGTTTTTTCTTTTTACAAATTGGTTGATGAAATCCCGAAGTACCGGCTAGATTTATAAGTTAAGCATTTTGCAGTAATATATAAAGATCCGCACAGTTGTTAGAGACTTATAATTTAGGATTAATATGTTGTTATGTAAGTTAACACATGTGTAATACAGTGTTTGAAGTATGCACATTACACACTTATTTATTTATACAACTATTAACAAACCAACCAAAGCGATTGAATAACCGATTGAATGATTGGCAGCCAGTGATTCGGACTATTGTCTGATTGATATCCGAGTGCACTTAAACAATGGATGCCCTTGCACGATGGCATTGTCCTGGTTTGTTGACCACTGTGCACAGCTGCGCTTTTTTTGTTTTTAAATGTATTTTGTTGTTTATTTGATTTGTTTTTAAGAAGGTTGTAAGTAGATTGGGGTTTTGAGCTAGATTTAAACGAGGGTCAGACGATTTTTCATTACGATTTTTGGTATTTAGTGCCAAGTTATATTTTCCCGTAGGTATTGTTTAGCATTGGTGACTTTAAAATTCAGAAAATAATATGAAAATTGCGAAAATTATTTAGATAATAATATATCACAACTAAAAACATCGATTACTGTCTGCCAGTGGTCCCAATTATATCCGGTGGAAACTAATTCGAGCACCCAAATGAAAAGTAGCCTATAACCTTCCTCAATAAATGGGCTACCTAACACTAAAATCAATTTTCAAATCTGTAAGTAACAACAAACTTTTCAGCTTTGAGCTACCTAATAAACGTTCAAATCAGTAAGTAAAAAAGCTTTTCAGCATTATTATATGTATTGACTGACTTCAAAGGTATTTTCTATCTGGTATATTAAATGTCTTGCTCAGAGGTGGGCAGCAGCATCTCCAAAGCTTATCGAGGCCTTTGACCAGCAGAGGACATATTTCGGCTGTTACGACCTTTAAGTAAATTATACTCACATTCATTATCATGACTGTTCCTCGCCAATCCTCTGATCTGCTCGTTAACATAGTTATTACTCTTGGGCACGTTGAGCGCGCTTCTGATGCCCACCGAGGAGTTATCCAGGTGACCTGGTCCGATCTTCGGCACGTGGCTCGAGCAGTACACCTCTTTGTCTTCTGTCCAGTGCTGGTTGTTGTAGTATGTCTGGGGAAGAAATTGGGGGTTATAGAGGTCATCGTAATATAAATTAAGATTTCTGTATAATTTTTAAGAACAAAATTTTGCAGCCAATAGATATCTTAAGGCTCGCCCTATTTCGAAACTTCGCTTTAAACTAAACACAGCTCAAATATACCTAATTCTATGACAAGGCATAAAGCCTTAAGTAAAACTAAAATGAAAAGCTAAGTAAGTAAACTTAAAGATAGCTCAAATATAATTCTATCACAAGGCATAAAGACTTAGGTAAAACCAAATGAATATGTAAAAGCTAGATAGATAAGTTTGACTATTTCGAGGTTACTGTAGGTACCCTTTATTGAGTTATTGTTTAACCGTTTTGTAGGTAATGACTATATTAATGGCCCCTTCCGTAAACGAATTTAAAACGTTCAATTCAAAAACTCCAATTCTCATTCATGCATAAAAATATAGGTAGCTTCAAAACCCGAATACAAATAAAATGTCAAATTACGTAGCCTTTTTATTCTTTTATTGGTGAGGCTGATTCATTTTACACAAATTATAGGTAATACAATAGAGAAGGACCAATATAAAATGATCCTTAGGTAATTCTGGCTATAAAACAAATGGAGGGTCAAGATAAAATTGTGTTTTTACAAAAGATTTCACAGACAGAGCGATATGGACAGTTAATTTGTGACAAAGTGAATGTTTTCATTGAATTATACGTTGTATGTGTATAATAGAATAGTGTGTTGTTGTTGCTAGTATTACTAATTCGTACTATTATATCAAGTTTGAAATGTGTCTATGTTTCTGTGGCATCGTCGCTTTTGAACGGATGAATCAATTTAGTTTTTGTTGTTTGAAAGGTGAATTGATATCAAACTTTGGGACTTTGACACGCACCCTCATCTTTTCTCAGCATTTTCTTCATAATTTTAGAAATAGTATTATAACTTAATTTTTTTTTAATACACCTAGGTATATTATTCAAATAAATTGTTTTCTACAATAAGTATCACACTGTCATACATTTAAAGCTCACCCAGTTTAGCACAAAAGCGCCTACAAACAATAATTCCCATAACAAAGTGTAACTAACTGTTAATTATCGCTTACACATCAAACTGTTGCATTAACTGAACAGTTACAAACGTGTGTAACTAAAGACTAACTCGACCGAATAAGGGCGTATATGCTTGTAACGGAATCCTTAATCATATGATGGAAAGTGAGTTGAATATAAACATATTTTCATGCGAAAGGGTACGCAACTGATCTGTTGTGGATGCAAAAATTACTGGACATAGGTTGTAAAAAACCCCAGAGAAAGCAGGCAATTCTTTTGAACTTATTTGAAAAATTGGCAATCTGCAGCTAAAATCCCGGAGTGGCGTTGGCTACATTTTATACAGATACGGAAAGAAGTATGCATGGGCGGCGGATTAAACTGTGGAAAACATCATAAATATTACAGATTATGGTAATTATGGGACCTAACTAAACTACCTACTTATATTAGTCAAGCAGACACAATAACAGACGAAATCTAGTAAGGAAATCATGATATATTACGACCATATACTCCTAGACTCCTAGAGTAGTCGTGTCGTTCATTCATGCATAACTTTTAATGAGTTCCTTTAAATGGTTACAATAAAAACTAACTACAGGATATAAGCTGTCGTTACGGAGATACGACAGACAGGTATAGAAAGGGTCATAAATAAATTACGTCATAAGGGGGAGAGAAAATAATTGTGATACTGTCTGGTCTGGTGTGACAAGGACACTGCGTACGCATTTTGTGTTATGAATGAATTCACTTTTAAAACAAGCGAGGGACGATGTCACAATATTTTTTAAATGGTTAAGTGCATGCCTTTTTTTATAAGTGTTTCTTTTTTCAATCTCAGGAAGTACAGATATATCGGGTACATAATTTCAAGCGATGTAGTTTGTGAATTATATATTTATTTACAGGCTTTCAGACTGGGCTAAACAACTTTATTAAAAATCTTAAAAATATTGCGTTGCTTAGTCCATCCTCGATCGATGTTATATTTTTCATCTTCTCAACCATTTGTACACTATTATGAAAATTATTAAATTATGAAAATGAATAACGTCGTATCTGCTTTGTTATTACAACTACCATTACAATATTAACGGAATAAGGTCGTAAGTATGACGCATTGTAACACATCCCCACTGTTAATAATGACTCATTATTATTTGTTTACAAATAATATATAACCGTACAACTGCGTGAGCAAATATGTATTTATTACATGAACTTTGTTTTAATTCCCTTGACCTTGTGTAAAAATTGTTGAATTGCTTCTTGAGACTTTATACCTACTCATTTACTTACAGCGTGAGAAAATACTGGCGTTTTAATTTTAATGTGGTTTTGTTTTATTTTTTAGTTTTATCTTTAGGAAGTTATCTTTAAGTATTATAACACGATACTAAAGATATACGAAAACAATTATTTATTTCGTACAACCTTCTCTAGGATTAAGATAAAATTGTTTTACTTATAAAAAAAATTGTACCTTTATAGAGTTTTGACGCTTTTTAGCACAAACAAAAAGCGTCAAAAATATTCCTAATCGCTGTCAACTGGGAGCACGCTCAAGTTTATAGATTTTGAGATTATACATTTTTAGAGACAAATAATATTATATAATGTGACCTTAAATAAATGCCATAATATATTTTTTATGATGCCAACGCCGATATTTGTAATCCAAATAAGGCCTCAATGTGCACACCTCTTTAGTTGCTACAAAGTTGCAAACGAGGTAGCAAGGAGGAAATAAAGAAAGACATAAAGTATTAAAGCTAGGAATTATAGCCAGATTGTAATCTGTCTGCATGCCTAAGTGGTCTGTGACGCAAGAGGAAAATAACTTTCATAAAGTCAGGAATTAATACGACATTACGACCTATTATAATATGCAGTTATATTTAGTTTTACTGATAAAATATTAAGTACCTATGTTTTTCTTTATTATGATCAAAACGTAAATAGATGAACGGACTGGGCATTTTTAAACGAAATATGCTTAAATAGCTCGCCTGCTTGTTTTAGATACGAAGACGGCATTTTGCATGATTATTTTCATTGTTTTTTGCACTTAATTCTCTCATCTGCTTAATTTTTTACAGCATTATGATTATGCAGATGAAAAAACTACTTCTACAGACGTAAAAGCAAAAAAAAAAAAAAAAACTTTTAAACGCATCGGACTAGACGTCGATGTCTAGTAGATACGCTATGAGCTACGTTTATTTCCATACCCTTCGAATGGGGAAAACAAACATCAAAATTGAGAACCTCTTTTTTGGGAAGCCGGTTAAAAAGAAAACCTATTCAATAACAAACTAGAGAGTAGAAACTTGAAATGAGGTGAAATAGTTAAAAGGCCATGTTCCCCGCATTCTAGTGTTAAACTATCACCGATTTAAATAGCGATTACTTGTAAAACAGTTAATTAGGATAATGGCTTAACCTCATGTCTATTCTACGACATTTTTCTGCTAAATACGTTTTGCATATTCAATTTGTGCGGTTAATTTTATTGACGTACAACGGATCTTGAGTGTAGGTCACATTTCTTTCTTATATTTATGTATTGTTTGTGTTGTTCTACTTTGGGATGAAAATCTCTTTAATAGCTTTTATCTGTAGGTAACCAAAACAAGTACATATAAACAATTTTGGACGATAAGCCACAATGTAATAGAGAAAAATAATATTTGCAAAATGAAATTGTACCCAGTAAATTATGTAAGTTGACTAAGGCACCTTCGTTTCAATAATAAGTAAATAATACTTTTACCTAATTCAATCAAAACTTCTTATCAACACCTAATTTGATACCCTAATTAGAACATTTTACGACTCTTCCCTTAAATCAGATCTAAAAATTAGCATATACATTAAGAGCTCCAAAAAAACAAAACAATAGAAACTAGACTTTATTTAATTATATATAGAGAAGATTATACAAACAAATGTCTTTTTATGGACAGTGGTACAAAAAAGTTGGAAGATGTTGCAAGGTCAGGCAAATGCCAACTGGTGTTGAAGGTTGAGGCTGACTGGGAGCTAGGAAATAACGTCATTGTAGTCCAACTATTAATATAATATTACGGTAAACAGGTTTCTTTGGTGAAACCGTTTTGTTTACACGGTGGCTTGTGGATTATTTTAGTTTTAATATACTTACCTACTTTGGCTAAGTGGTATGAGGTTATGCTCGACTCAATTGTAGTGTTCACAGATGAATAGATAAGTAATTAGGTGACAGCTTGGATTAAACGGACATTTCTCTTTTGATAGTTTCATCCATAACATCCATTTTTTTTATTAGTTCAAGAAGCTTGAACCTAACAGCGGGTGTGCATTTAGCATTTAGCAGGAGCATTCTTTGGCAGCATTTTAGCATCTTCTACTATCAAATTATTTGATGAAAAGTTGTAGGTAGGTACACAATAACAAAAAGAAAAATATAAATAAAACTCACCTTCAAAGTCAACTTAGTGCCACAGACAGCACATTTAAAACAACCACTGTGGAAGAAGGTGAAATCCTTCAGCGGGCCCACTCGGTCCACTTGGTACACAATCTCATTACATCTAAAGCACGTGCTCTCATAGAAATTCGGCCGATACATGCTGGCTGATGTCCTCTCACGTCATATTAACTACACAGAACACATGTCACTAGTTTGACACTATTTTGACACTTCACTGACACTTAAACACTCATTAGGAAGCCTGTAAACAATTTTTAACATTATTTTCAGATCACTTTTGATAGGGAAACAAGATTCGTTCAAAGGAAATTGTGCTAAAATTCTTATGGAATAAAGTCTAATTTGAAATGAAATAATTCTCTAATTACGTCTGTTTTCGTAAAACTGGAATTAAAAATGATTATCCTTGTAATTTTAATTGATAACCTAAAAGCGGTCAGTGGGCGTTTGATTTGACAAATAATCGTTTTTTAATTGTTTTTTTATGGCGTTCGCAATTTGAATGAACAATCGAATGAGGTTTATGTCTAAAAGGGTTATACGCATTAAGTGTGAACAATATAGTCTGTGTTTATTGGTTTGTCCTTTTTGTGTACCTATGTATTTAATGAGCAACGGATGAACTTTAAGAAAACTAATAGCCAAGTAAAAATAATTTGTCACCTTTTTTCCTTATTTTGATTTATATTTATGGTAATAAAACAGGTTCTATGCCTTTCAATTTTTGTAAAAACAAAAAAAAAATAGGAAAATTTAAAGGGAAGGAGTGCGATCCTAAAGAGGACCAATTATGAAATGTACTTATACCTATACTACTGTGTGATTCACACTTATACATATACATGCATATTCAAATACGTAGTTACATGCGTATTTAAATACACCGACCCTTTAGTGGGCACGCGACTTTATTGATCCAGAAACACCCTTACCAATGTCCACTTGCGGTCATCAACCTTATATTTTTAAGCTTCTAAGCTTAATACAAATTCTTTATTTCTATGTTATTGTACTTGGATGGAGGATAACCGCAAGAGATGATTTTAAAGGCCTGGGTCTTTTTAAAGCTCTAATTAGATTATTATCAATGTGTTGTACAGTGGCTGATCAGATTCTGGGTATATTATTGCGTATTAATGTCACCCTACATGAATTTCATTTAGTCATGAATAAGATGAACAATGAAAAAAGTGTGTCTGTTACTTGCAAAAATAATATTGCTTTTTTTCGAAACTAGTTCTGTAAAAATCAGTTCATGGTTCTGCGAAATCTGTGATTTGTCAAGTAATTGTTTTTTTTTTAATTGGCACAGAATTCTCAAAGATCAGATTTGGGAGTGTTTATCAGAATAGTAAACAAAAAAGGCAGTATGTGAAAATTAATGAAGGTAGCTTATGTAGTTCACCCGCACTCGCTTTTTAACTTGCACCACACATCGAACACAGCGGCAAAGTATTGGAACGTGCCGGTGTAATGATACCTTGGCAACTATTCATGTGCTCCATACGATTAAATGGCGGCAAAAACTGTGCCAATTATGAAAACTATACAAGTTGTACTGCTAGTCGGTAACGATGTGTGTGTCACGATATTCGTACAAATAATCGACGAAATGTAGTATTTTGTATGGTACTTAGTTTGGTTAGTAAGGTTAAGTATAGCTTCTACTGATTTCTATTTATAACTCAACTATGAAAGCATGGGAGAGGCCTTTGTGCTCCAGTGGACGTCTTTCGGCTGACAAGACGACGTGACCATGGAAGGGGATATGCGTATTTTTGAAGATATCCCCCTGTATAATTTAGGCTAAATTGAAACAGCATGTTAATAAATTTTATGTTAGGTGAAAGGGTATTAAAATATTCTTAAAAAAATCCTGAGTTATACCGACAATTTTAGTATTTGCTCTATTTATAAGATTATTTACTATGTACATATTTTAAATTAGTTAGTTGCCGAAGATAACAGCGCTCTCATGCCATTAAGGTTTTCATTTTCGATTGCAAATCAGATTAGTCAACAGCTGATCTTTACCGTATCATAAACGTGCGATAATTCGGCGATTTTCTGGTTTATGTAAAACAAATGTCATGTGAAATTCGTTACCTTTCCAAAGCAAACTATGTAATATGTATTAGGCAAGTAAATGTTATACTATACTGACGATAAATGCACTATCATGTTTAAGCTAGGTTTAATTTTCATACAAAATGCAATGAAATAAGATTATTAATCGATAAGTAGGTCGTTTATAAAATTAATCAGGGACAAATTAATAAAATGTTTTACGTTCTAGTAGTACTACAACTATAAAAAAGAGGAAAAATAAAGCTGTTCGTCTATGAATTTGTTTTGAGTTATTTAAATAATAATCAGATTAATAAGATAATTTAAAATCTGTTGATATTACTACGTTAAAAGCGTCGTAGCCATCGCTTGTAATTTTATTAATTTGCATCAATTAACTCTACCAATAACCATTAAAGTTTAATTTAAATAATTGATCTTGAAACACTTAAATACACATTACAAAAAAAAAACGTAGTAAAATTAGATTTAATTTTGATAAAAAAATATTTCACCATTTAAAAAATGATCAATGGAGGTTGAATCTCGCTCTTAAAATATAAATTTCGCAAAAATATTAAATTATTTTTCTATTTTAAATTAAAATATTTATTTTTCTACAGAACCCACTAAAAAATATCTCTTCTTAAAATTGATCGAAATTGATTATGAAAGCGACAATAAACTTCGACAATCGTAGGTGATGTTTTTGGCCAGCGTTGGTCAACGTTCGATGGCCACTCGTAGGCGCTGCGTGGGCGCACATCAATGATCTTAAGAACTACTTTTACTTTTACTTTTAGATTTCTTAATGCAATAGTATTGTACGAGAACAGGTGTCTTGTATTGGTGAATTTTATTGGTGAGAAATGGCTTGAGGCTGTTTTGGGTTTGTGGGAAATTGTGAATGAAAGGTCTATGTTTTAGGGTTGTTACGTATCTATCGATATTTAAAAGTTTTTTTTGTATCTTTGATCATAAAATAGTTGAAAAGATCGACACCTGTATGACATAAGGGGCAAATCCAAGGTTTACAAGAGACCAAAAATATGTTTTTTTTCCTCCTTATCCATCTCCTTACTTGTTTTTTTCTAAGCAAGGAAGTCGTACGCAAACATAACCGATTGAACGTATAGAATTCCCGATAGAAATGCATAGTTGCATGTGCTTATCAGTACAAGCCTATACTTCAGAAACTATTTAGACCAACCAACGCCAACAATTTCGAACTAAACTAGGGTAACCATGTGTTTAGTGGGCCAGAGGACTTATAAGCGTATGTGTCCGTCAAACCACAAATGTGTGGTCATGATCCTCGTGTATATTCATGAAGCATGTTTGGCTTATCGCGGGGTATTTGCATAGTCGCTGTCACATGGTGATCTCGTTTTGTTTTAGTGATGTGACTTGTGAAATGACGTTTGCTGGTTTGTTTTTACATATCCTTGTTTCACTTTTTTATCCCTTCAGTTAGCTGCGATAATTTCGAAGATGAGTTAAACATAGCCCTGGTTATTTTTAGATCTCTATGACTATAAGCAGAACAAAAAATCTGAGTAGTTTTGCTTTTATTATGTATTTATCAAGTTCTAAATAACTTACCTACTAGAAATCGTAATTGAATTCCAATGAGTTCCTCATTAGATATTTTCATATGTCAAACAGTTACATTGACCAAATTAAAGTTTGCGGTTTTGACACTGAATTCGTATTATCTTCTATAGTACCGATATCTTTTAAAAATAATGCAAGCAAAGCTGGCCATCAACTATAGCTGTAGTAAGTGAACAAAAATGTATCTCTCGATATAATTTTGAATGTAGAACACCGTCGGTTTCGCATCACTAGTGTTGCGCGCACGCAAGTAGTTGCCATTGTGGTGGCATGCAGTTTGCCCACATCTCGGTTATAAGGCGAAGGTAACTGCCGGTTTGAGCCAAATGTTGCTATTCGTTGCACATTCTCACAGATCCCTTAACTTGATTGCTATCTTGAAGAGGTATATACCTACATATGTTTATTAAAATTGTAGACCTAAAAATCCATCCATGTCGGGACAAATGATTACTTTTTGCATATATTGACATAGAGACGGCTTAAAGAGCGACTAAAAAATTTTATGGAGAAATTACAGGTTTTCAATCAATGTATAATCGTCACGTTTACTGCTGGATAAAGGCCTTCCCCAAGCTAGGGGTATTTGCGCATAGTCACCGCGCTGGGCAAGCGTGTTGGTGATGCTGATGAATGTTAGTTAATCTAGCTTTACGATTTTGATGAAAATGTAGGTTGTATAAACTTACGTATTTCTAGTAGTATCGAGAGATCTAGCTAAAATCAATGTGTGTAACAACCCTTTTTGTAACGGCATTTAGCCTTCTTAATACATCTTAATGCGAAAAAATTATATAAAACCGGTAGTGTTTCATAAAATGTTAAATTCTGAATTGATTAAGTTATAATTTTGCATAATATTTGGACAATATCCGGCATAATATTGATCGTAAAATAATTTATTATCGACATGAGACCCTGACATTTTTTGTTATTGCTCAATGCACTGGCTGGTTAGTTTCATTCACAATTTGAGTCTATTTGTTTATTGCTTACAAAATATTTGATGTTTATTTATTTATTTAGTTTGTATTTAAATGAAGGTCAGCATGATTTTCAGACAAACAGTCATATTGAATCTAAGAATGTAAAACCAAATAATATTTCTGCATATGTTTTCATTATATAAAAATTTTCAAGTAATCTTGAAACATTATTTTATAAGGAAATACCTATGTAACTTATCATAGGTTAGGTTATAGTGATTTTTTCTCACAACTAGGTAGGTCCATAAAAAAGATTAATTTCACAGATTAATAATAAAAAACGTAACATATTTTGACCTACATTTTTGCTTAATTACCTATTTCTTAACCTTCTCGTCCAATGTTTTCAATTTCTCATTAAAATAGTGACATTTAACGCTTTTTATTATGTACGTAATTTAACGTAAACGTACATAATGAATGTACTTAATCATTATGCGGGTGTTGATAAGAGTTTTATTACTGTTTCATGGGTCCTATGCTGTAATTTTCAAGGTCGGTTATTGCTCTAGACTCAACTTGAAAAAGAGTTCCAATGTTTGTTATAGTTTGTATACCTAGATAATAGGTATGTGGTGCTTTCATGCAAAAACTACTGTGTAGATTTGGATAAAATTTGACACACTTATGGTTTTGAATCTGGATTATGGTTTTGGATCTGGATCAGTTAGGATATTTTTGATCCTGATTTCTATTAGGACATTACTCTAATTTTCAATATTTTTTTTCAATTATACCATAGGTAGTAGCTTTTTTATAGCCATAAGCCCATTGGGTTAGTCTTTGATTGAATGATTACAGGTTCAATTCAATCTCGTTACATTATTTGGGTTAGTTCAATTTTAACTCGAAAGATTACGAAAGAGATCTTCATTTAAAAGTTATTTAATCTAGAAACATATTTTCGAAAAATAACTTTGTAGTCGGTTTTGCTGTATTATGAAATACATACGTAACAACTGTTGCAAGTATTTGCAACGAGACACAGATACACTCGGCTCAACCTTGTAAGGACGTCTTGCTTGTAACTTTAGCTATAATAATAATAATTATACAAGTTTATCTAAAACTATTATTAAGCCGCTAATACAAGTTTGTAAGTAGATAATATTTAATAAAAAAAACTATTGTCACAGGTCAAAAGTAACACATCCAAACCTCTTCCACACAGCCAGAAACGTCAAACAAACGTCAAAAAAAAAGTATACACGCGAGATGCGAACTAAAACCTTTTTCCACGACAACAGTTCATTCGATCTTTGAATCTCACAGCACAATACACACGGTTAACGGCAACACAACAACGGTACTTGAGAAAAAAAAAGAAAATGTGAGAAAAATTTGGATTTGAAAAAAGAAGGAACGAATCTTGTTTCTTTTTTTTGTTTTCGATATTTGAATTTGTATCACAGACACCTGTTGGGTCATTTATGGTGTAAAGAGCGCGCGGCTCACGCGGGAGGCGGGCGAGAACTGGTCGCGAGTGTTTACCGTGGTTCGTCGTCGACTATACAAAGAACCTTTTTAGAGGAGTGCTCGTTTGTGGGTAATAGTGTGAAGCCTCTGTGAGGGAGTTGTAGGGTTTTTTATAATGGTTTCAGGTAGTTTGTTACTATGAAAGCCGAAATTTTTTGGTTGAAAAGTGTTATTTAAAAATGGAAATGCTAATCAAATATAATTTAATTAATACCAGTAATGAACCAAGTATGCTTCCTTGAGGAACACCTTAGTTATGATCGTATTATTTAACTAGAATTATTAGGTATCATTAATAATAAAATATGTTAAAACGAGTAGGCATTGAAAGAAATAAATAAAAGTATTTTCTGACTTCTTATGTATTGTAAGTAATCAAATGCCTACATTTGGACGCTTACGTTTGAATTTAATGTGTCTATTTCAGTATTATGGATTCATAGAACGTAATGTTTTATTAAGTTTTATAGTATTTTCTTAGTTATTATAATATGTTCAAAACTAATGATAAGTGTATTCATTTATCAACGAACTATATTTTCAATGAAACCTTTAAATAAAGTCATTGTTGCTTAGAAAAAAAAGACATCATCAACTTCAATTTCTATGATTACTGAAAACGTTCACTTAAAATCTAAGTGCATGGACATAAAATACCTACCTCGTTGGTCTAGTGGTCGCAAGCGCGGCTGCTGAGCACGAGGTCCTGGGTTCGATTCCCGGGACGGGCCGAAATCGCTTTGTGGGTTTTAGAAGACTTTCACAAAGCAGCCCGGAGCCTGGAAGTTGGTGATTGTTACACCCGTGCATCGGAGAGCACGTAAATGTCGGTCCTGCGCCTGATCTCTTACCGGTCGTGTCGGATTACCGTCCCATCGGGTTATGAGAGTGAAGGAATAGGGAGTGCACTTGTGCCTGCGCAAATGCTTGTGCACTATAATATGTCCTGCGCAGTTGGCTGATCTCCATATATGAGAACAGCCGCCGTAGCCGATAATCGGCTAGGAGGACATCATCATCATCACATCACCCTCTACACATACTTAATCTATGTGAGCCGGTAGACACGGCACCGTGGCTAGTCGGCACATCGGGCATTCCGACCAACATCGCCCGCCGGCGAAAGTAAACCTTACCAATCTTGGCTAAGCCTCTTCACACGCAACCTTCAAACAAAACCACACCTTATCTTCTAAGCTATAGAGTCGAATTCCCCATGACAGATTACCTACCCCTCTTTTAGTACAAGGAGATTTAATTTGAACTTAATGACGTAGGAAATAAGGTTGGTTTTGAAATGGGTGTTTGAACAGGTATTGTAATATGATGGTCAGCGTATGGTGGTCGGTGAAATAATGCCCCATAAGGCCTAGGGATTCGTTTCTTATTGTGTTTAATTGTATGTTAATAATGGAGCGATGGCCGCGGACTTTCTGATAGAAATGTTGTTTTATGATATGTACTGTGAAAATACCTCTACTATCCTTATTTACAAATTATAAAAGTAGAACTGATTTGTAACGTTTCCGAAAACATTTAGATAGGTAAAGGTATATCCCGCATTGAGCAAGCG
The DNA here is from genome assembly GCA_033682625.1 of Helicoverpa zea x Helicoverpa armigera. Taxonomy (NCBI): domain Eukaryota; kingdom Metazoa; phylum Arthropoda; class Insecta; order Lepidoptera; family Noctuidae; genus Helicoverpa; species Helicoverpa zea x Helicoverpa armigera. The sequence continues at coordinate 8,677,236 of JAWIIS010000011.1, forward strand.
TGGTGATTAATGCTTAATCCTTCTCCGTGTGAGAGGAGGCCTGTGCCCAGCAGTGGGACAATAAAAAGGCTGTAACAGTAAAGGTATATCTAAGTAATTCGTGAATTCTAAGTAAATCGTTTATTAAGATTTTTTATACTACATCATTTTAAATATGCAAGAGGTCGAAGAACATTTGATCTACATGTGTGTAATACGTTAAATTGAGCTCTTGAATGCAAAGTGAATTTCAGTTTTGTCTAACAACTTATACAAATAATTAGAATTCTTATAGAATACCTTTTAAAACATTATTTTTAACTCCCAATACAAAAGACATCAACGACTCGATGAGCCGGGAAAATCATTTTCCTTTCAAATGAATGAAACTGACTTAATTTACTGATTTATTTAAGTATTAAATAATAATGGGATATTTCGGAGAAATTCAACCACTATATTGTTTTAAAATTTATAATTAAATAATCATTTTAATAACCACTGTAACAATGGCTCGCTATTCTTGGTACTGGCCCGACTTGCTCGGATTTGAATCCCGACTAAAAGAAAGACTAAAAGCCTGTAGTGTGAGGGTACTTTTAAACTTATGGTAGAGGTCTACGGATAAAGTCTTAAAATATAATAGTCATAAGTTACATATCAACGCATTGCTATAAAAGTTTTTGCAGGCAAAGTTTAAGATCAAAAAAAGAGCTTCTTCTGGTTATAAAGTGAGTTGCAGGTTTAATCACTTAACAAGCTTAGATCTAAGTTACAATCAGTTTTTTGTCAAATCAGCCTGACGGTTTCTGACGTAACATTGTAACAGCGCCTGCTACTGAATAGCATTCGGGGACACCAGCGACGTGCCCTCTCAGCCCGGGGGTGCAACACCGCTAATTTCCGGACTCCGGGCTGCATTATGAAAATTCTGAAGTTATTCAAAGCGATTACGGCTCGATCCAGCAATGGAACCCAGGTAATGTCTATAGCACAAAAAATATGAAAACTTTTTCTATAAATAATACTATTGAGACGATATATGTACAATTTATTATAACAAAAGTTACATGTAAAGGATAAAAATTCATTGTAGATTGATGTTGTTATAGCTACATCTATCGACAAGTACCCGATATCTAGAAGCTCTTTATAACTGAAATCGATAGACTGGATACTATTTCCTTGTTTAAAAGCAATGATATAGATGGCGCTGTTAAATGAACCATATTAGCAAAAAATCGTTTGCATCTGTCAAAACAATGAAGACAACCTAGTTTATGCCGAATTTCAACCTTATTGTATTTGATAATCTCTACAAAAATTTGCTTATGTATGTCATTCCTTGATACTTAGCACCTGATAGATATGAAATTAGGATAGGGATAAACTACAACTTTTCTATTTTGCGTTATTTTTTTACACTGCGCTCCGCATGTATTATTCTGATATACATTAGTATTACTGCCAGATTTCATCAAAAACTACAATGGCATTATTGCGTGAAGAAGTAATAAAAATACGCACAAACCTCAGGCTTTTTTTACTAATATAATATTAACGAAGTCTTAATAAAACATTTGGACAAATAACACACAAACTTCTATAATTATGAGATTTTATTAAATATCATTCATCAATTAACCTAAAAATAATAATATATCACATTAAATATTCAATTTCTAACAAACTAGACGTTGATACAACGTAAAGTACACAGCCTTCTTAAATTAAATAACAAGTTATTAACAGAACTAATGACTATATCTTCACGCTTGTTGCGTTAGTGAAAGTCAAATTGGATAAATTCAATACCTGAATAGATCTATACTAATATTATAAAGACGAAAACTTTGTTTGTTTGTTTGGTTGTAATGAATAGGCTCAAAAACTACTGGACAGTTTTTATAAATTCTTTCTCCATTCGAAAGCTACATTATCCGCGAATAACGTAGGCTATATTTTATCCCGGTACGGGCAGTAGTTACCACGGGACGCGGGTGAAACCGCGGGAAAATGGCTAGTTAAAGATAAAAGTGGTCTGGAAATCTTAGTTAAATTGATAATATTCCTCTTCAGCATTTCATCATTTTCATATTTTCAGACAGACACGATAACATTCACATACAAGATTTTACGATTCCACGATTTGTAACAATCGTAAAAAAATGTCATAAAAAGATAATTTTTTCAAACTAAGCAATGCGTTTTTTTTTCTTTAAATGTTATTGAGATATACTTCGTTATTTATTTCTATGTCGTGCAAAAGTCGGTATCTATTTTTCTTATTACCAGAAACAAATACCACTTTAATGACACCCGATTGTTTTTTTTTTTAAAGAAAATCTTGATTTCAACCAATGTTTTTAGTCGGTCTGATACAGGCTGATCTTTGAAATAATCTACTAGGTATTCATTTTCATACTATAGGTACACAATACACATTAGGATTTATGAGCTCAAAATATTGGCTAAAAGATTGCAGCTTGCTGTTCTCTAAGGCAACAAAGTCATGAAGACGTAGCCTATAACTTAGTTAAGTAAAACATGTTATTCAATGCTGTGTGGGCACCGCCTGGCTGGTGACCGTCTCGAAAGGCAACGAACTGCTGTTCTTCTTCTTCAGAACGACATCCGTGCCCCATCGCCACTGTAACAGAATGAAATATAGGTTTAGTATATTAAGTTAATATGGAAATTGGACGAAGGATTGATTTATTTAAGGAGTAGTTTTTTTATTGGATGTCAATTATAGCATTAGCATTGGGTTTCAATTCCATTAAGGCAAACATGATACCTACGCTTCTTTACTTTAATATAGCAAAGAGGAAATATTTTTTTGTTTAAAGATTTGAAAAATTCTTTCACTGTTGGAAAGCTAAGCTCTTCCCGAGTAATATAGGTTATTTTATTCCGGTAAGGGCAGGTTATCCCACGGAACACGGATTAAACTGCAGGAAAACGGCCAATATACGATAATCTTATCAAATCGTTAATTTGAGATTTATATTCCTGTTTACTTTTATTTTAAACACTTCTTCTGGTGTTGTGAGACAGTCGCATTCATTCATAATTATCTTAAATACGTATCGAAATACTGTTTAACTTTTCAAGTAATAACACCAATTCTTGAATCGAATTTACAATAAATAAATGAGTCTGTTTACATATTTATCGATAAATTCCTCAAGCATTAATAAACACCTCCAATTATAGAACAAAAAACAAAAATAATCACAATTCGATCTCTACAGGTGAATAATATCATTATTGAAAAACACTAATTGGTATAAAAATATTTAGATTATTTTATTTTTAAAATAAGTAAACATGAAATCAGACAGTCAATGCACTCGTATGCATCTGAAATATGCGATAGTAAAAATAAATAAGTTTGGTAGACGAGATCACTATTGTTTTGCATCGAATTTATCATCGAACACAACCGTAGTAAATTATACCTACTTATATCGATAATGTACTGGGAATTTAGGTAAAAAAATATCAAGTAGTTACGATAGTGTTTTGCATAGGTACTTGCTCTTTAGTGGTTGTCGATAAACCAAATGTAGGTTGGTTTTCTGGGTATTTCAGTGGTATGGTCGGAGCTAATTAAACTAATTGATAAGATTAAGTAATGGGTTTTCCAAAAGCCGTCAGTAAGTGTTGGCTGTAAATTGGGAGTACTTTGAGGGGTATCTATACCTATATTTCGGCTAATGGTTATGAAGTAGATTTAGTCTAAGAACCACATACTACGAACTTTTAGTCGGCCGATACTTTGATAAGACTCATAAATCACTATGGAGAAAAATGCTGGTATGGAGACAATAATAAATAATTAGGTATCAGACTGATAGAACAAAATAAACTGTTGGCCAACCATCAGGCCAACTATCGGCCGACAGAATAATTTGTAGTTTGCAGGGGCTTTTAAGTATACCTAACTCATTAAAAATCTGAGAACCTCTCTCTATCATCATCTGCCTAATTTCTTCCAAAATGTTGGCGTAAACTTCCAATCTCACTAGGTAGAGAAACTAGTGAGATTGGAAGTTTACACCAACAAAAAGTGCCAATTTTATAAACTTCTACTTACCATAACAACAGCAAACACGCTTCCCAAGAAGTATCCAGCGAGCACATCGCTCCAATGATGTTTAAAGTCTGTGACCCTGGATAGTGCAGTGAACCAGCTCAGCAGGAATGCTCCGAACTGTAGAGCGTGGCGCAGAGTGCGGGTGCCCGACCACGTCATGCGCCCTTCTAGGTATAGCTGCGGAGATGATCTTTGGTTAGTTGGTGACGATTTACGCTGTTTTTCGATTAGTTATTGAAATTTGACATAAATTATATGAAATTCTATGGAAAAACAGCGCATGGATCGGTTATTGTTATCTGCAGTTAGAAGGTGAAGGAAGATTCTAAGTGTTATTGGAAGCAGAGCCGGATTTACTGTGTAGGCAATAAAGGACCTAAAGGCAATAAAGGACCAATAAAGGACCTCAACATCAAGAAGGAGAACTTCTTTGTGTTTTTACGAATTATCAAAGAAGTAATAGATCGAAGGCTCTAGGCAGTCGCCTACTTTCTCTAGAGATAATTCCAGAACTAGGTGGAACATGATGGGTCTTTAGATGAAAGCTTCTAATTAGTTATAAGGCAGATTGTTTATAAATTGAAGAAACTGAGACTGAAGTACAGTTAAATAATTTTGTAACTAAGTTACTAGTTAATACTTACAGCTAAATAAATCATGCAGTAAGCCGCCCAAGCGGAGTGTCCACTGAGGAAACTCTTGCGCATGTCCTCAAACCTGTCGGTCTGGGGACCGTTGCAAGTGTAGTCAGTGGACTGGATGTACTTGTTCTGCCACTCTGCTGAATTGCAGTCTATTGAGGGCTGACATACCTGGAAACAAGACGGCAAATTTAGTAATAGAATAATAATAAAGAAAACAAGCAACATTTTGGCCACGCTTTAACTCCTCACCACTTGGATTCTATGTGTAATAGTACCGTCTGGTTATTTTGTGTACGGAGTTAAAATATAAGAAGCCTTCCTGAATTACGATCTTTTGCTGTACCTTGTTAAAATTAGATCAATGATTTATCACTGAAACACACAAAGGGATAGTACAATTTCGTCAAATGCTTCTTATTATAGGTACAGAGGTACGTTGCTATGCGAAAATTGATAACAATTCAAGGATTGATTATATAATAAAATTACTCAATGTAATCAGCAATTAGTTTTGCTCTATTCATTTACCGTTGATAGTAAACTTAGCCATATCAATACATGTATTTCTACTCTAAGATACTTCTTATAAGGAAATTAATAATAGTAAACTTGACAACTGAATAACGTTATTAGTTTACGATTTGTATTGAAAATTGTTATTACAGGAAACATTGATATCAATTTATATGAATAATGTACTAGATCTATTAAATTGATACGTATTGTGGTTATCACTGCTAGTAGAATTAATTCAATTACTTCTGGTTTGTAATGTAATAAACTAAAATGTTTCATACTTATCATACTGAATACTTATCGCATTACATATGTCGTCAAGACAGTTCGGCTCTTCAGAATACAACAGTTTAATAATATTTAACAGTATGATAAATGAAACAGTCAGTTTGCTTTTGCTTAGGGTTGAGCCTTTTTAGATGTCTTTCAGTGTTAAATAAGGTAACCCATTTCATTAAAAAGGCTTATACTTTAGGCCACTTTTTATCCGGGAGCGCGGCATAGTTCCAACGGGACACGGGTTATTTCATTTTCAGAAGTTAATAAACACTATAAAAACTACTTACATCCAAGAAATGAGGTCTCGGTCTTCCAATGATGTTCTTAGAGAAATTCACAGCGATTTCCACGAAGCAAGCTCCGATGCCGAAAGAAGCCAGACTGCAGTAGAATCCTTGGACCCAGGCCGGTATGCGCACGCCCAAGCATCGATCACTGCTGTCAATCTTGCGCAGGAGTCCCCACTCGCATACTAGGAACTGGGGACAAGGGAATAATAGTTGTTACAGATTGTTGATTTGATATGCCTGGTTCTTTAGTGTAAACCCTTTGACCTGGTGGTCCGTCACCAGGCCGGATCTTTCGAATCGTGATAGTTAGACAGTCAATTTTCAGAGATGATGTAATACTGTTGTCGCTATAGCAAGAAAAGTATTTATTGTGGTTAGTAGACCACCAGAATAAAAAAAATATGTATGTAAAAAAAATTGTGTGTTTTACTTCCATACAGAAAACGTGAATTTCGACCGTTTTATAGATATGGGTTTTCTAGACGCATCTGGCCAGTTTTTTTTCAAATATTATAGGATTAGTTTCCAGTCTAACTGGATTGAGTACCAGTAATGTAAATACCGCATAATAAGAATAAATTAAAATGTCAGTTTTTGAAAAAGTGGTGAGGCAAAGTCTAGTTAGATAATAGTTACGACAAAGAGCCAGATGTAGAAATATAGATACATTGAAAGCACAAATTTAAAGTCAAAGTAATATCCTTAAATCAATGCCTAAACAGCCGAAATCAGAAGATATTAATATCTTAAAATAAACGAGTTTTTGATGACCAAATGTTTTCTTATCTCTGAATAAGTTAATTGAATGTTTAATTAAAATAAATATTAAGAGCGTTCCTCGTTATATTTTTATAATCATAAAGTGACAATGTCTTATTCAGTGTGTTTATATAACTTGGAGATGAATTGTATTGAATTATTTTTGTGTATAGTATAATAAGACCTAAATAGAATAATTACTTAACAATATTGAATGATATTGTAAGGTTTTGCTGCTAAATCATTGTTAAATACATACATGGTTAAAGGATTAAATATTTTATAACATACTCCTATCATGTTTATGGCTGAAAGATTAAAACTATCTTATTTGTTATCCTTGTGCATGTTTTCACTCAGAGCTATAATTTGTCGTCACCCTAGACTCAAATATATGATATATATTATATAGTATTTACACAAGTAATAAATGGTAAAAATAAATACATGAAAACAAAATATATTTTCTATAGTAACACTTTCATTTTTTCATGCTGATAATAATTAGCAATCACGATAAGTCGTAATTTCAGTCCTTGACTTGATAACTGTTATCATTTGTTTTTTTTTTTTCATTTTATTATTTTATAATGAAGTTAACCATTCAAGCGTCACCGTTAATAATTAAAGAAATTAACTCAATGCCTATTTCAATTTAGACTAGCTACCTATATTTATATTCCGATAAACTAGTAGGTCTAAATAAGTATTTTTATTAATATCAGACTGACATGACTACAACTATAATTTATATTACACTAGCTTTACTAGCAGTTTCAGCTAACTGAGGGAACTATTTCCCGCATCTAAATAAAAATAGCCTTAAGCCTTCTTCGATAAATAGGCCAACAGTGGCTGCATCGGCAAATTGAAATTGGTATAAATTCACACAAAAATATTTTTGCAGGTGCAAGTCATTTCGGCAAATGTATTTCTTATCAGTGTCCATACCTATACACAATCAATAGCATTCGATAGATAGCGTGTATGCACGTGTGCACAATGGTTTTTAGTTAATACAAATGAACAGAATGACGTCATCATCATTCAGACGGACTTACAATAGGCAATCGGTTATCATTTCAGTGCCAATGTTAAGGTAATACAAAATCGTATTGGCAAAGAGCATTGATTGAATTTAGGATTGATTTTTTGATTCATTCTGGTCGGAATTTCTTTGTATTTCTAGTTCATTAATTTGTTAATTTTTGTGATTAGACTTTTGAATGAACAGTAAAAGTTTGTGGGTTTGTTAGTTTAGGCTGAACACTTGTTAGTTTCTTCTGCAAATATCACTTACTACCATAACTTAATATGTTATAGGTACCTGCTTTTTAAGTTCCTTGATCTACTATGCCTAACACTTTAGAAAACATATCACACCTGAAACAAACGTATACTACCTACTAACAGTATTAGCAGACCGACAATAGGTTATCTGTCACTATTAATATTATAAAATACGAAACTGAGTTTCTTTTGTTTTATAGATTGACTGAGATCAAAGTATGTAATCCGGGTGCACCCAGGGCTCCTAAGAGCAAAACAGCTTCTTACAAAATATCTTTAGATACTATTCCACGGTATTTTCCTCCATCAGTTTACCATTCATATCATTGTCCTGTCAATAGGGTAAGTGCATACAATACGGATGTATTTAGAGCACAATGCCAATGGAAGTGTACTACGTACAACGGAAGAAGAGCAGACTGGAGTTGAGACTATTTCTGTCAATTGGTTTGATGTAAGTGTACACTACTGCTTACGTTTCAGTGTTAAATCTTAAGGAATATTGATTATGACATTGAAATAAGAAAACAACAAAATACATGGTAACTTTGTAAAGATATTTTATCAATATTTTAAAATAAAAATATCCGCAATCGAATTGATAATCTCATCTTTCATCCTCTCTGTATTCGGTTTAAAGTAACTATCCAAGTTTAAATATAAAAACTTTACCTCGTAATTTTAGTACCTACAAGACATAGAAAATCAATTATGCCTCGCATTGTGCAATAATAGTAGATATAATAATTAAGATAATAAACTAAAACTACTGTCATATACCTAAGTAGATGTAAGCTTAACTAATAATTATTTCTAGATATTATTAACTTCTTATAAATTAATGTAATATATATATATATATATATATATATTAATAATATATATATAATATATATATTAATAATATATTAATATATATATATTTATAGTTTAAGTCATTATTATAATACTTTAGTTTTAAGTTAATTTGCTGCGCCCTAACAGGGTAATGTGTACCTAGCATAAGATGCATCTGTATACATTTTGCAATAAATAAATAAATAAATAAATAAATACTACGGGTCTAACTGAATAAAAACCGTCGTGTTCCGTCGTAAGGCCTTTTATCTTACTAGGGCCGCGGTAACTCTTTCGAACAATCCCGCAGCCCCAGCGTACTGCGGGTCTTTATTTTAAAAAACGTTTTCCGTTAATATAGTTGGGACCGGTTAGGTTTTTGGCCTCATTTTGTAATGTAATTGTAATCAACTTTATTATATTTAGCTTCGCTTAAGATAATATTATGTAACATCAATCATACGGATTTAGTGTAAGCACTCAAGAGAGGTATATAAATATTTATGTACTTAATACAGTAATTTCATCATTAAGTGTTAAATCATATTTATACAACGCAAGTAAATAAATATATGTCTGCGAGAATAAACGCCGGATGTCTGAGATTAAGTATGATGTTCCGATACACACCTATGTTACTCGGAACGTTTATCTATTTAAATACCTCATAGATTTACACAATTGATAAAAAAATATATCAATCGTTTCAAAGAAAAACAAAACGGATATATTTGTATAGATAAATTGAAAATTTGTATGTTAAAAAAAATACTATCTGTAAGCAAAACGAATCGTTTCTCGAGTATAAGAACATTGCATTATCATTCAAAATTGACCTGTCTATATAAAAAAGCTTGTGTAAATGCATGCAATAAATAAGATCCTGTTTTGTTTTTTACCATAAATACTCGGGCCCACGTTCACCGACAATACAAGTCATTGCTTCTTAAAACAATTGTTTAATTTGAAAATTGAACATGAATATCCGTAATAAACAGAGGCTTTAAGAAACCTGACGTTTATGTGGTCGGTGAACTTGGGCTCGACAGTCTACAATACTGACGTAAGTATAAAATTATGTGACTTGCATGAAGTATTTAGTTTGAGTCATACTGAAATTACCGAAAACTCACTATTTGTTTTCCTTTTAAAATTAATGAGTAATCAATATGTTCGCACTACTCAGTTATAAGTATTTGTTTAAGGACAAACTGCCGGTACAAAATCAACAATGTAAGACAAACAGACAGCTAGATATTTTGGTTGTGATTTTAAGTCTCGATAAATATAAAATTTTCCAAGAGATGTGACTTCTAGACAAGAGAAGATAATATAAAAGTGTCAACTTATCTTTTGCACATGACACTTGCATAACATACTTTATTCTCATCATGGGATGCAACATTAAGTATACACATAACATATTCATCTCCCGAGCCTTTTCCCAACTATGTTGTGGTCGGCTTCCAGTCTAACCGGATGAAGCTGAATGCCAGTGTTTTACAAGGAGTGACTGCTCTATCTGCCCTCCTCAACGCAGTTACCTGGGCAACCAGAACCCCCTGGTAAGACTGGTTGTCGGACTTACTGGCTTCTGAATATCCATAACATCTGCCAAAGATGTTCACTGATAGCCGGGACCTACAGTTAAACGTGCCATTCGAAACACAACATAACATGACATTTAGTAATTTTTACTTGAACGCATCTCCGAAGTTAAATATGTACCTACCTATATCCCACTGCGCTCACCAACACACATGCCCAGTGGGGTGAGTATGGTCTATTTCCCCCAGTTTGGGGGTGGTCTTTATCCAGTAGTGGACGTTTTAGACTGAGTTATATATTTCAGTGTTAGACAAAGAAGGCTTGATCCGACTGTGAGAAGACTAATAGGCCAAAATCGTAAAGGTTATACAGTAAAGACTGTGCTTTATTTCTATCTAAAAATCTAGATAAAAAGTCGCAAAAAAAACTGCAGTAAAAGTCCAGACTACGGAAACATCACTAGACCTAACTACCTACTATGTATATTAACAATCTAGTGCACATTCTTACTTAATTAACTCTGAATCTAATTAGAAATGCGAGTGTTATGAACGTGCTAGTTATTATCATTTAGTAGTCACGTGTTGGACATTTCATCAGCTCGAACTACTAATTGAATTCCTGGCCATTACGATTACGGACCTAGGTAATGTAGTTCGGAAAGTTTATATCAGTAGTAAACTATATAATTATATGTTATCGATGTATGACTGGGTTGGTTATCTGGCCCTGATTTTCAGCTATTTTCAGATCTGATGATGACTTTCGTTTTCGTACCCTGTCGTTCATGTTTTTATTTATTTTGTGTGGCCACTTCTTTCTTTAGTCTGCCGTGTCTGCTGCCCGTATGTTCGTGATTACTTCTTCATATATTTATTTTCAAAAGTAGATAGAGTGATTTATGGAAAATCCCGAGTATAGTTTTTTTTTCGAGGATAGAAATCAGAGTAGGGGTAGGGTGTGAGACTTTTACCGACTGAATCCCACATCTGTTCTTTCTGAGCCCTTTGTGTACCAGAGGCTAGGTAACTCTTTCGAAGTTAAACGAGCCGGTAATTAAATCGTATTGTAAAGCTATCAGGAAGTAAATATCGCTTTTCCTGTATTTGTTAGCCAGATAATCATTTCCGATTATCACAAGCCTACATAGGTAGCATACAGATATATTATTTTCCTGTTAAGATAGGTTTACAATGCTAATAAATACCCCTAGTGCCTGATACTTAACATGTAGTGTCCTATAATTCGGCCTTCATAACTACCGGCTAATATATTTATCCTAGTGAGAACTTATTACAAATCAAAGCAGGTATATAGCAGTAATAACCTACGTCAATATTAGCTTTGACACTTTATTTTCCTGCTTAATGTCAACAGGGTACTTCGCCTATGTTATGTTATATCGTTAACTATAAGGATAATTGCGACGTGGGATAAACTTAAGTTTACAAAGTCTGCGTGCGATCGCTTGCATGTCATTTCTTCACTTATAGAAGTCATATATTCATATTTCGGCTGTCATTGAACATCCTTGGCAGTCGTTACGGGTAGTCAGAAGCCGGTAAGTCTGACACCAGTCTAACCAAGGGGTATTGGGTTGCCCGGCTTACCGGGTAGTGGAGGTCAGATATTCAGTCGCTCTTTGTAAAACACTGATCCGGTTAAACTGTAAGCCGACTGCAACATAGTTGGGAAAAGGCTCGGGAGATGAGAAGTTATGGCAATCCAATCTTCCTATCTATAGTCTAATTTTAGACGTCAACGTATATATATGCCTGCTATAGTCTATTAACGAATTCTTGCTTACATGGTTCAATCAAAACCACTTCTTCGGAGTGGCAGCGTGTCATTTGTTTTTGTGCATAGTTTTTCTGTACTTCGAAGGATGCTACCATGGAAAGTAAACCTTATGTAGCAGAGTATAAGGTATAAATTCTTTTGTAAGGTATGTATGTACTTACGGCTAATATAGGCAGGCCCAATCCAACAAGCCTCAGCATGGGTACCGTGACAGTATCATGCTTGTAAGGGTACATGAGGCTCTGGTCTCCGCAGAAGAAGCCTCGTTCAAACGGCTGCCAGAGTAAGGAGGTAGCAAATATGCCTAGTGTTACTGAAACAAAATATACAAAAACATTATTATTCTATTGAAAAAGATCACCTATTACTCACTAATATTATAACGTTGACGAGCTTTGTTTGCTCATTTCAGGAACTACTGACCGATTTGAAAAAATATTTCAGATAGGTAGTCCATTCATTAAGAAAGGCCAAAGGCTATCTATGTATGCATGAAGTAGTTAGTTCCCACTTAGGGAAGTTTCTTTACTACTTCTTTATTTTCTCAGTCTTTTAACTCTGACTTTCAAATTCTAACTCTTGCAGGTAATGTGGTCAATTTCTGTCGGATCAGTAGCATAAAGAGTGTCAAATCTTTAAAGCTTTTACAGTTTTCATTTAAATTTTCACAAACATATTAGTGAGTTTTCCGCGGACATATAGTAATTTACTTAATTAGTTCACTAATAAGTGTTCAGTTTATTGAGTGGTCAAAACATCTGACTGAGTTTAAGGAAAATTATGTCAATTCTATAATTAGCTTGTAATGTTATGTTCCTATTAATTTTCGCAATGAGAGATGTGTTTATTTAAAAGCATGACAGCATTTAAGCAAATATGTAAGTTAACGACTTTAAGTTAGACTTAGGCACTCACTACAGAACTGGTTATTTTTTTATATGCAAATTCCGATAGGTTTTTAAACTTTTAAGTTTTTGAATTCTCGATAAGTCAAATTGGATTTTTATTTTAATTAGGCACTAATAAATTGGACAACTAGTTTTGAGTATTTTTTGCGTCTTGAACTGTGGTACATATCCTATTAGAGTTCAAGTTCGCTGTTTTTATTCTAGTATATTTAGTAGGTATGTAATGATGATGAGCTTTTTAATAATATGTACCAACTATTGGTACGAGTAAAAAACAGCGGTCTTTGACATGCAAACACGTTGTTAAATATGTGCTGATGTCATTTATATCTAATGTACCCGTATACTGTCGACTAACAGTCGGCTGACAGTTGGCGAAATGATCGTTTTTTTTTTAGAAAATCATGAATTGAATCAACGGCTTAAGTTGGTCTGATTCCAGCCAAATACCTGATCGTTAGATGTGCGTTCATTTCATACTTAGGGTCTCAGCACACATATGGGATCGGAAAGGGATCGTCACCGTATCGCCTCGAGCCGTTCAGAATGGTTTGTATTAAACTCCCTACTGCAACGCACACTAATCGGAATAATAACTTAATCGCCTCGCCTCGGAACAGGCTCCGAACTTGAATTCCCGCGCTTACGGCTCATCGTCCCCGCGCTTACGTCTCTCCGTACCCCAGCTCACATCTCTTCGTCCACCCTTTCCCCTCCCGCGACTTGCCTGCTAAAGACGCCGCCATTCGCAAGGAGTATTTCATTCGCAGCCAGGGGGCGGCGAGGCGTAAGCGTGGTGTCGCCTTGCCGTAGCCGAGTTGACGTACAGGCGCTGCTGATACGCTTTCGTTACGTGCATACGATAGGTTGACGCCTGGTTGACAGCGAGGCGAAAGGCGTTACGATTACGATCCTTTTCCGATCTCATATGTGTGCTGAGACCTTTATACTGATTTATGAGCTCCAATAAACTGTTGGCCGACTAAAAGTTTGCAGTCTGCGGGCGCTCTAAGTTAAGACTTTTTTAATGATATGGTATGACAGATTTTTAACGGTTATTTATCTTATACATACAAGAGTTCTTTAACCACTTCTGAGATTTCAATTTGATTTATGACATCCAAATAGAAATAATTTACTTACAAAAAGTATCTGTACAAAAAGGGAAAGAGAATTTTGTAGTGTCTCAATACATTTCACCCTACGGCATGCAAAGTATTTTATATATTTTTTTATACTTTATCGGAAGATGGTTAAAATACTCTAATTATACACAAATGATTTTAGTCAATCAGCATAGTTAAACCTGATGATGAACTCCTTAACTCCTCAGATTGAACCGAGTTTAACGTGATTCGTAATTGAAGTTTTATGGTCACAATCAGATAGACTACTTTAAATGCAGTTAAGATAACTACAATAGAATGATTTGCAGTAATTGTGGGATATTTAAACTTGTCACTGTAATTCACGCATTGTTGGTTCCGAAGATTGCTGCAATTATCGGCTGTGACGTGCAGTTAAACCATTAACGATGGTTTAAGCCCAGTTAACTTGTAAACGGTTGGTTATTTTTAGAATTTTAAATTATAGATTCCTTCGTTCAAATTATAGATTTTTCCCTGTAATCTATCCATGTAAGGAAACGTTTTTTTACATTACAGGCTTCGAAACTACTTGCTTTTTCTTTTTCGGAACCGATTTGATAAAATCATTCACTATGAAGCTACGCTCTTCCCGAGTAACATAGGCTATATTTTATTCTCAAACGGCTAGTAGACAGTATAACAACAGACAGAGTAACATTTAACGCGAGTAATTTGTATTATTTTAACCCCAAAACGGCTAGTACACAGTCTATTTACACACTAAAATCCTATTATTTAAACACTACTGCTTACTTAAATTTGAATTAACATTTGCCTAAAATAAAAGTGAAAAAAAATGAAAAAAGGTACTTACGTCCAATAGCAATGAAGCAGTCGATGACAAACTTCCTGAGGATGGGGATTGAACTCTCTTCTTTCGTCATGATGATGATTTTCAGCCGCTCCTAGACGTCCACGAGATATTTTTTCAAAAAACGGCTGCAACCGCGTCCAGAATATCCGAAAAATATTTACGTATTTATCCCGAAAACCCGCAAAAAAATATTAAAATTTTTTTCGTGCCTAATTTTTTTTTTATTCGCGATGTACGCGTCGTAAAAGGATTGTGCTTGCGACAACCGTCCGTGCGATCGGCAGCGTGTCGGCTGACTAATGTAGATTACCGACCGACTCGATCTTAAATACCCCTATCAACGCGCCCATTGATATCGTTTAGTTTATAAACGTAATTAAAAATATACGTTTACGTCTTTAGGTAAATGAGGGTGAATTTTTTTCGATTGTTTTTCTTCCGTATTGTTGGTAAAATTTACAATAATGTTTGTCTTGGCTCTGCTTTAGACTTTAGACCATTTTCAGCATCGGATATTTGTACTAGCATGGGATAAGATATTTATTTCCACAGAAAAATATGAAATATTGTGTTGACTAGTTTGAGATGTTTTGATTTATCCTCAGATGTTTTGCTTTTATATAATTTAGACATTAAAAAATTGCTATGCCAGTTTCTTTTAAATTACGGGTTTCACAAAGAATAGTGACTTAGGCTCTTTAGCAGTTTTTTTAAAGATTTTTTGAGAAGATATTCCGGATAAGTTAGTATGTTTATTTAATACATTGAAGGCCATTCAGAGTTACTTTTTACAAACTAGATACACAAAAATACACGATACATGATTTGTTTAAAAACCATGACTATAGTCTTAACATACTTATTTTATGTTTCTGATATCCACGTGCCTCCGAGTTAACAATGTAGTTTAAACAATATTAAGATTCCTACTGTTTTTTCTTATATTTTTCCTTACACTTCTTTGATGGACGACATTTTTCCTGTTATTGAAATTATGTCGCTAGCCATTTTTCCGTTACCCGTGTACCGTGGGAATTGCTGCCCGTACCGGGATAAATATAGCGAAGAGTGTAGCTCTCTAACAGTGAAAGAATGTTTCAAATCGCTTCAGTAGTTTCGGTACAAACAAACGTACAAATAAAATTGATTTCTTATTACATTAGTATAGATTGACATGCTATAATGGCGTGCCTCAAATCAAATTGAGGATAAGAAAAATACCCATTGACGTTGAAAGAAATTGATTTTATTTATTTTATCTAATTATTTCAGCCATATAAACAATACTATATTTATTTTTATTTTTTTTACACCTAAAAATACTATAAATATCGTGGTGACCTATATATTTTTAAGGCTTTTAATCTTCGTAATCATCATAATTGATAGATTATGAGAGCATGTTTACTCTATCTAAGTCAGTGGTTCTTAACCGGTGGTCCGCGGACCACTGGTGGTCCCTGGAGGCACTCCAAGTGGTCCGTGAAGCTTAGCTTCGCGACGTTGCTAAACCTTATCTAACTTATAAATTTTTATCGACTTATATATAATTGCGAGCGGGGGTTTTCGCATGGACGTATATCGGGTGTGTCGTACCTAGTCCCCCTATTCAAGAAAATGTATGTTCGGGCTACATTTTACGTAATTTTGGTTTTGAGTCTTAAAAAATAATTAAAATTTCGCGCTCGCTTCGCTCGCGTATTCAGAAACTGTATGCCCTTATTCTTGCATTTGTCAACAAACAAAAAGTTAAGTACGTTTGGGCTACATTTTACGTAATATTAGGTTGAACCCGATAAAATTTTCGCGCTCGCTTCGCTCGCGCATTCAGAAACTATGTATAGTTCCTTGTTTTCGCATTTGTCAACAAACAAAACGTTAAGTACGTTTGGGCAAAATTTTACGTAATTTTTGTTTAAGTCCGATAAAAATTTCGCGCTCGCTTCGCTCGCGCATTTAGAAACTACATACTTCTAATAGGCAAGTTTTTCTTTATTTGCATTTGCTTACCTACACAACGGCCGACATGCGTTTAGCTTTCATTAGAACTGACCCAAAAATTCAGATTTATTTTTGATAAATAATAAAGAAATGAGTGCTAATTTAGGTAAACTGATGAGGTGGTCCCTGGCAAGACAAACTTTGTTAAAGTGGTCCCTCATGTCAAAAAGGTTAAGAACCACTGATCTAAGTTAAGATACACTAATTAATTCCTGATAGTTCCCGATTTCTACTTTCATCGTTTATATTCATTCTGAGATTTTAATTTCAGGACCCGTAACCCTAACCGCGGCATTATATTATCTATTGCGTTTGCGCAGTAATATGCCTTAAACTTATTTGTATGCGTCATCCCAATGGACACAAGATAAGTTTAGAAAATTATGTAATAACAATTTATTTTTGTCTGATCATATGCTATATTTGTATTTTTTCCTAAATGAATAATGACATATGTATTATCAGTGTATTAGTTGATAGTTTTTTTTCTGTCAGTGTTTATAAGCTTGCCATCTTTATTGCGCTCGAAATAGTGCCAAAAAGATTTAATTTCATACGTCGTACACGTATTTATTTAGGAAATCGTCAAATAACTCCTCACGCTGCACCTGTGGAATAAGTGTCACAATTTTACTGATGAAAAACCACCATGTTCCTACTGCAGCCCTGTTACTGTTTTCGATCGTGAACGATCCGCAGCCTGGGTCTTAAAGTTCCGCAGAATTAAGCCACGGAAAAACAGCTTTCAATGTAATACAATTTATTTGGATAAGCGCAGCGCTGCGCAGAGCAGAGTAAGATGTTACAATTAAAAGATCCTTCATGTTTTCCTCTAGGGTTAATATACATACATGATACATCCTACATACGTGCCTTTGTGTGCGATCTCCATCCATCCTCATCCTCCGAGCCTTTTTCCCAACTATGTTGGGGTCGGCTTCCACTCTAACCGGATGTAAATGAGTAGGTACCAGTGCTTTGTGTGCGATCTATTCTTGTATATACTTTATAAAGCTTAAATAGATAACTAATTAACAACTGTCTGCAGATTAAAACATGCTTACTGTAATACACACAGATACTATGGGTCACCATGAAGTGATCGCGTGTCTGTATTACGTTCGGAAGATAACTGTTAACCCCTGTTTTGATAGTTATTTTGCTTATTAGGCGTTTAAAAAAATATGTTAAAATTTTAATGATGTGGATAATATATTTTTATCTTTGTTTTTTTTTATGATTTTTTGGATGTGACTTTCGAGATAACATTGCAGTTTTACTTATGCCCAATTATCTACCAAATTTTATCAGAATTTAAAAAAAAGAAAAAAAAACTTATCAACATATAATGCAGAATGCAAACCATTTAATTTCATAAGTGTAGGTATTTTCATAACTTAAGAGCGTGCGCACATTACAATTTTTTCAGTCGGCCGACTAGTTTGATCGGGCGCTTGATAAGTAAGTAGATGTATAAGCCCGACCAAACTGTCGGCCAACTCGAAGTCTGTTGTATGCGCGCACTCTAAAGGGCTTATTATACTAGACTAGATTCAGTAGCCTAATTAGGATTGTCTAATTAGGTTTCTAAATAATTTTGTGAGAAACCTACCTTCCTGAACGCGATTTACATTTGTCTGAATTTAGTGATTGAATCACTTGGTCAACTGAATTTAGTCAAGTGTAATAAGCCCTTAACTCAACGTCTTCTTTATCTAAAAGTTCATTTTCTAGAACAAAGACCTTCACTGTTTTGCCTTTAAATAATACTACTGCTTACTTCCTGAGCATTATCTAAGAAACCTATAATCCACCTCTTACGACTTATCTAAAGAGTTTGTCTTTGAAACTGAAGCATCTGTAATCACAATGTAATCTCTTATAACTTATCAGTTGTAGAGTGTTTTTATTAGCTTCCGGAGATATTTGAAGGTTCCTACTCGGTAATAATATCTACTCGATTTTCAGCGAGAGGAATTGATATGAGTTAGAGTATCCGCACACCGCAGAAAAAAAATCTTGATTCCAGACAAAGTTTTCAGTCAGTCTGATACCGGCTAAATAGCTGATCTTTGTAATGTGCGTAGGTACAACCATTCATCTTGTATGACAGCGTTGTTACAAATGCACGTATTATTTTAAGAGTGTTAAAAATAAATTAAAAAATCACAATTTAAATCAGTCTTCATTGGATGCCAACCGTGTGATGCGATGTCTATTTTATGTCAGGTTCATAAATTAACTTTGCTCATTAAATGCAAAAAAAAAAACTTTCCTTACTAAAGAGTTCAACTACTTAGGCTATAAATATCCGTCTATAAATATTCCCAGTTGTTTGTCCGTTTATATAAGCTTTATCTATTATTATATTTAAGTAATAAGCTTTATCTTAGTGACACACATGAATGGAAGAATCGTCCCGGGGGGTCATCTGTAACTGTTTATCGGAAAGAAATAAGATCACGGGATGAGGGAGTGTACCTATTCCCTTTTATTTAAGAACTAGCTGCTTGCCCGCGGTTCCATTCGCGCCTTGGCAACTGCTGGAATAGGAAACAAACAAAACAAAAATACAATTTCGTCGTCTATATAATATAGTAACGTAAAGACTACTTTCGGTCAATGGTTTCACTCGCGACCACATATTGTGGGAAATTCGTTGCTTTTCTTACTAGCAAAAACGCTTAAGAAGTGGTGAAGGGTGGGCGTTTTTGTGGAACTTTCAGAACCCTGATGAAAAGTAGCAACCATTCTCAATAAATTGACTTTCTACCATAGAAATAATTTGTTTTATCTATATAAATAAAAATGAATTGTTGTTCGTCAGTCTGATTAAAACTCGAGAACGGCTGGGCTGATTGAGCTGATTTTGGTTTTAAAATGTTTGTAGAGGTCCAGGGAAGGTTTGAACGATACGAAGTTCGCGGGATCAGCTAGTATGTAATATGTATACGCTCAAGTGACTTGGTAGTCGCTTCTGTTACGTTCAATCTTTTTATAACAGTGGTCCAAAAGATAATAAATAGGCACAAGTGATAATGTGTTTTTAAAGATTATAAAGAGGTGTGTCATGATTTATATCATCGTGTTATTGCGTGGAGATAACGCTGTAACCAGTGCCCAATACATGTAGAACGAGAAGAAATTACTGTTTTAATTTTTTAATTTAGTTAATTATCTACATATTAGTACCCAATTATTTACATAGTAGTTTCGCCCGCACGGCTGTTATTTAACTTCTTTGGCAGTCGTTACAAGGAGTCAGAAGCCAGTAAGTCTGACACCAGTCTTACCAAGGGGTACGGGGTTGCCCGGGTAACTGAGTTGAGGAGGTCAGATATGCAGTCGCTCCTTATAAAACACTGGTTCACACTCAGCTACATCCGGTTAGACTGAAAGCCGACCCCAACATAGTTGGAAAAGGCTCGGGAAATGAATAGTTACATAGTAGTTTTCGATAAATTGACTATCTAACGCTGAACACGTTGTAACACTGAAATATTTTTTCATTGGGTAATCAGTATTTTATGAGATTAGCGGAACCAAATAAACTAGCTAAACACGCTTGTGATTGTTTTTACAAATTAATTAGGTATGATTTATGTTCATTACACCATTTTTTAATTCCTTTCCAGTGGTAAATAAATCTATGAATAGGTAGGTACATATGTACTTAATTTATAAAGATGATTATGGATGTAAAACGAACTTGTTTTTCTGTTATTAAATAAAAGATTGATAATAATTTAGTATCTATCTTGTTTGGCTCGTAGTTTTTAGTGGTGGTCTAGTTTTTAGTAGTAAGATAATTGATAAAATTAAATATTCTGAATGTTTTTATTGCGACTGTTGGCTCATGCAGGCAATGTTTTCAAATAGGATGTTGGTATAGTTTTAATCTTAGTTCCACGACGAAATCAGTTATGTACAAAGAATAGTTATAATTTAATTATTTTTTAGAGAAAATGCAAAATTAATCCTACTTTATATCATAAATGCGAAAATAAAAAGTTAGGGACGGATATTTGTTTCTCTTTCAGGCAAAAACTGCTGAACGGATTTTGATGAAACTTGGCAGTAATACAACCTATATGTACATCACAATAATATGCTACTTTTCATCCGGCTGCGGAAGATAGTCCTGTCAGAAAGCGGGTGAAACCGCTGATAAGAGCTAGTCAAGCACATCTATACTAATATTATAAAGAGGAAAACTTTGTTTGTTTGTTTGTTTAGTTAGTTAGTTAGTTACAGCCTATTTATCGTCCCACTGCTGGGCTGCGGCCTCCTCTCACACGGAGAAGGATTGAGCATTAATCACCACGCTTGCTCAATGCGGGTTGGTGATTTCAGACTATGTTGTTTGTTTGGTTGTAATGAATAGGCTCAAAAACTACTGGACCGTTTTTAAAAATTCTTTCACCATTCGAAAGCTACATTATCCACGAGTAACATAGGCTATATTTTATCCCGGTACGGGCAGTAGTTACCACGGGAAGCGGGTGAAACCGCGGGAAAACGGCTAGTGTATGTATATTCATTTATCCACTTCCCTGCCACGCCCACCGCACGCTTCAATCACAAGTCTGGAAGCGGGTGACGCAGACGATAACTAGCTATTTATGTCACCACACTTGTTTTGATAAACTAATTGAGATAAGTAAGTATCTTAACGGTTATCGAGAGTGCCCCCTAGTGCCGGGTTTAGGTGATGCAACTTTTAAGAGATGGGTGACTGGGAATTTTTTTTTTGTATATTTTAGGTTCTTTTGATGATAAGAATAACATTGCAGCTTGGATTCTTTGCTGAATGCAAGTCAAGGAGGGTCAATCATCTGTTTTGCCACTTCCAACTGTTAGGATTGGCTGCCTATCTAAAAAATGATGCAGTTGCTAGTTGAAACATTTCAAAACTATGTTGGGGTTGGTTTTAGCCTAATCGGATGCAGTTAGGTGCTAGCTAGTATTCTCGTAGCGACTGCCTATCTGGTAATTTTGTTACTATTCTTTAAATTTTGACATCGACAAAATAGTGACGCAGAGAAATAAACTATGACTGTATTCCTCCAAAAATGGATGAACTCAATATGGAAAAAGTACATGTATGCACGGACAAACAGGCAAATATGGACGTCACTGAATTAAGGTAAGGGAAAACGTTATTAGGAAAATGTTAATAGGAAATTAATGATACATAATCAATTGATTGGTCATAGGCACTTGAAAGAGACCTAATATGATTTTCCCAAAAATAATGGACGCAAACAAATGCACGTAGGCACAATTAAGCGCCAATTTCGCTGAAGTTATTATTCTCGTATGTACCTACAATAATACATAAAGTTTTATTACATACAAATCTTAAATTTATATACATAAAAATGCACATAGGTTTTACCCAGATTCGCAAAAACAATCTTGGAACGCAAGTATACCTAACCACGCGATATGGCTTATATTTTATTATCTCCTATACTGTTAATTACTTGTAATTAATTTGTAGCAAAAGATTATATTATTATCATGTAGGCATGGGTGCCATAGCTCTCTGACCTTACTGGATTATCACATCACATTAATGTAGTGACGGTGGACAGTGGAAATTGCTTGTGAAAATATATAGAACTGAGAGTAGGTACAATTTTCAAAAATCATTAAACATTTTTGGTAGTAGTTATGGGTAGGCAGAAACCAGTAGGACTGCCAGACTTACCAAGGGGTATCGGGTTGCCCGGGTAACTGGGTTGAGGAGGTCAGATAGGCAGTCGCTCCTTGTAAAACACTGATACTCGGCTACATCCGGTGCGACTGGAAGTCGATCCCAACATAGTTGGGAAAAGGCTAGATCATGAGTTTTCGCTAGTCAATCTACTACGTTTAATTTTATTTAACTTACAATGTTTCAATCTCACTGAAATGCTTGATTTTTTAGAATAGTTTTATAAATATAGAGCGATCGTTTTCATTGAAATTGGACATGGGTACCTACCGTTTACAAAGAAGATGTAAGTAGGTATCAAACATCGCATGCATGAAAGAAAGTAACTATTAAAACTAAGTAAGTGGGTAAATATTTACAATAAAACTTACGACTTAAAAATAGTATCACACCACTCATTCAAGTTTTTGAACATGTAATAAAAATAGAGTAATTAAACTTTGACACTAAAAGTACGCAGATATAGACTGATTGTTACTTATTTAAGAACACACGAATACATTCTTATGTGTGAGATAGGTTGATATTATTTTAGATGTTTTTAGGGTTCCGTAGCCAAAATGGCAAAAACGGAACCCTTATAGTTTCGTCATGTCCGTCTGTCCGTCTGTCCGTCTGTCCGTCTGTCACAGCCGATTTACTCGGAAACTATAAGTACTACAGTGATGAAATTTGATGGGAATATGTGTTGTATGAACCGCTACAAAAATATGACACTAAATAGTAAAAAAAAGAATTGGGGGTGGGGCCCCCCATACATGTAACTGAGGGATGAAATTTTTTTTTTCGATGTACATACCCGTGTGGGGTATCAATGGAAAGGTCTTTTAAAATGATATAAAGTTTTCTAAAAAACATTTTTCTTAAAGTGAACGGTTTTTGAGATATCAGCTCTCAAAGTCGTAAAAAGTATGTCCCCCCCCCCTCTATTTTTATAACTACGGGGTATAAAATTCTAAAAAAATAGAGGTGATGCATGCTAATTAACTCTTTCAACGATTTTTGGTTTGATCAAAGTATCTCTTATAGTTTTTGAGATAGGTTGATTTAACTGTAATTTACGGAACCCTTCGTGCACGAGTCCGACTCGCACTTGGCCGGTTTTTCTTTATTGTGATATCAAAAACAGAATCATTAAATATGAGGTGCTTGGCTTTGTAACCTAGAAACTTTTTTTCAATTTACGAGTACACTTACACAGGTTTTATCTCTGAAATCAAGAGCATAGAGTAGGTATTAAGATATAGACCAGTCAGGACAAAAGATGGTTGTATTATATGACAGACACAACACCAATTATAATTTGTACCTGGCTTGAGGTCCTAGAAATAATATAAACATAACCTTGGCTTTTTCCTACCAATAAAGATCGCCAAAATAATCGAAACAATGATCATTTTTAATTGTTTCAAGTTGACTCACAAAACGAGTGTTTGATTCACGTGACAACATACGTACATAGGTACTAAAAATTATTGACGTATTCAAGCTATAACTGGCGGAATGAGAATGTGAAACGGCATGAAGAACAAATCGACAAGGGAGGTGCCATATCGGAAAATCGCCTAAGAAAGTAGTGCACCAAAACGCGGGTCAGCAGGGGCCGAGGGACGTTACTGCTATCCGTATTATCCTATTTTTTGTAATACCAAAAATCGTTGACAGATGTCTCAAAGAAACCATCATCATCATCATCCTCCGAGCCTTTTCCCAATCATGTTGAGGTCGGCTTCCAGTCTAATCGGATTCTGGCTGTCTCAAAGAAACCAAACGCCTCTTTAGTTCACTTGTAACTCGTCGTTTTTGTCATGCCATTGCATACGAATTTGACCTAGAAGAAGGAGCTTGACCTACCTGCATTATGGCATCTCCGCTCATTTTTCCTTACTCCATGGAATGTGGTATCGCTTGCATGCCGTGACATAGTGTTTAAGAGCAATTAAGATGCTCGATACATATGTACATGCAAATAGGCAGTTCCTAGTAAAGTTATAGATTAATAAATAGTCCTTGTAGTAAGATTTTTCCCTACGGTTGATGCTACTGAAGTAATCATCTTAATGTCATACAAGTTCTTTCAAATCTTGGGAATTTTATCGGCCTTTTTTTTTACGAAAAAATAAAATTTTACAGCATCCTAAAACTCCTACTCTTCACCACTTTAATATTATCATGGCTTGAAAAATAGAAGTGATAATGAACTGAACTTTCTACTAGAAATATAGGTATACCGTATACACATAAGCAGATATTATTTATTAAAATTAATTAACATGAAAACATAAACACTACTATCTACATCCTAGACTTTGGCCACATCTTAGAGATCTAATATTATCTCTTGTACTTTGAGCCTACAGAAAGTTGCATTTTGAACTTTAGACCATAATATTATTAAGTCGCAAATAGCTTTTTGTGATAAACTTAAGATCATGGGTTATGCTTAGTCATTACACGTTTCTAACACTATAGTAACCATGATTTTTTAGGACAACTCGGATGGACAATGTATGTCTCCAACTTCAAGCTTCTCAAACTGCTAAATAAAAATAAAACTTCATCTTAAAATATAAGCTAAATAATTAAAGATCTAACTCCTGCTGGGTTTCAATTACCTACGTCAATCAAAGTCAAGTCTATATATAAGTCAAAAAAGAGTCTATCTATCATACTGAATTTGTACAAAAACCATACAGACATTGACACGTGTAGAGAAAGATATGTGGATAATGACTTAAAGATTTAATGGTTTTTAGAATTATTTAAATGTCCAACCACTTACCCAGATATTTTTTAATTCTTTTACAAGGAATTTTAATAGCAAAGTAATATTTTTTTAATAGCAAGCTAGTTATACTGAATAGAAACATATGTAAACCAATGAATTTAAGTAAACAGTTTACATTAGATACTAAAACATGGTGATCCTACTTACATTGTTATCAATTCATCTATCAGTTAGCAGTTGTTTTTCTTCTTAAATTGCATCATTTCCTACATAAAATATAGTACGAAAATATTTTTAGTTAGGTACAATAATAATTTAATAAATATGTGTACGCCATTCCTCGTACGATGTTTCATACTTAGTTAAAGTAATTTTGATACGTCATTCGTAGTATACGCATCTTGATAGATACTTACGTTATCATTTTGATAATATTTTCTTTATAAAGTTATTATTATTGATAGGGCATTAAAGTGCTTGTGCATATAGATAATGGTCTTAGAGGCTCGTTATTTAGATTTATGAGTGTTACCTTTGCTATGCTAATGGATAGGTAATTTTATTATTATCGATAAGCATTTTGCCGCTGTTTCTTCTGCTTTCAGTCGTGAGTTGTTTGGTGATTCGACGCTAACACGCAATAGTATATTTTACTCTGGGACACGCCAAGAATCCGGTCTTATACCTGATCTCTGGCCCTGAATCGTATCTCCAAAAGATTATAGAATAAGATCATACTGCAAACTTTTAGTCGGCTAACATTAGTTTGCCGTGTGCAAGGGCTCTAGCAGAATAGTGTACCGGTTTCCCAGCTTACATTTTGCAAACGTAACAATTTCAAATAAAAGAATGCAATAAAAATATCTTATTTCTTTATTTACTTTAACATTCATCATACAAAACTAACATAGGTAACTTCAAAAAATATGTTTTATTGTACAAAATAAATAATTCTACTTAAATTCTACATTGTGACCTACAGTTAAGAAAATAGTGTTTCAGTTATGACTGGAATGTTATTTTTTTCCTTAATATATTTCCCTGTAATTTATTTTTTCTAAATAGGTAAGTACATCTCACTCGTTTCAGTCAAAAAGCGATTTTATTTACTGCCACATAAGACTCATTTTATCTTTGATAAATATTATTTTAAACCTATTTTATACTCATACTTATGAATACTTTTTTTATCATTATTTGGCTCGCAATTGTTAGGAAAAGTAATTGATTTACATTGTTTATTTAAAGAATCATGAAAGTACATTTTACGTAAATGAAGAGTGCCATAAAAATGAGTTACATTATTGCTTTAGCTGTACCTAATATTTTAGTTAAAAATCGGTTTTTCCTAATTTGTACTTAAGTATAGTTTATGTTTTTAAGTGATCCACACTCTTACCGAAATGCTGTTTTTTCAGCTATTTAATTTATGCAATAAACTCAAACCAAACCAAATCAAACCGAGCCACTTACTTTAATACCAAGTTTTTTCTATGCGTTACAAAAACAATTTTATTTCCATAACTGAAATCCTTATTGCACTATTGGAGCGAATAAAAAAAAATATTGACCATAGCAACATTTTTCATATATCACTGCACTAGCTTCTGCCGGCGGTTTTCTCTCAGAACTACTCTACACGCACATAGTTAAAAACTCCCATAGCATTCTTCGATAAATAGGCCATCTAATACTGAAATAATTTTCCAATGCAATCCTAAAGTTCAGATAAACAAACTGCTCAGCTTTATAATATAAATTAGTGTAGTCTACAATTCTTTAAACTATATTGTTCAGAAAGCTTCTGGTCATCGCGCTAGAACAGCCCTGGGCAGCGTGTTGGTGGGGACTTGGGGCTCGTCCCAGGACACCGGCAGACCATACTTCTTTGGTTTCAGCACGTAGACGAACTGGAAATTATAAGGTTTCTATAAGAATCAGGTAGGTATGGAGGTGTTCTTAAAATCTAATTCAGTAACGATCAGAACAGTTATGTGATTAGGTACGATTATAATAATACGTCCAAGCAGGCCTCTGTCACTCTCTGTACTTGCGCGCGATAAATGCCTACCGCTCGCTGGGTTACCGGTAGCCCCACGCGGCTCAGGGCGCACAACAGTCACACGCGCCGCGCGCGCTCCAATATTATTATTTTTATTTCGTGGCATGTTATGCTGTTGGTTTTTATTAGGTTTTTTAAGCTACCTCACAAACTAATGGATTATTTTGAGTTGTGTTGGTTTATATGCGACTATTTTAAGATTTAGAAACATTTTATATGCATGAACTTATCTAGTAATTCAATTTTTTTTAAATAAATTAATACTTATCTACTTTATGATTTTAACAACAGAGATCATTAGGTACTTATTTTACTTTAGATACCTACTTAGTTATATGAACTGTACCTATTGTGAGTTTTGTAGCTCAAAACACATCTCGAGTGTAAGTAGGTATAGTTCTGGTCCAACTTAATGACGACTCGGAAGATTACGTGTGTCGCTACGCTACGCAGAAACCAATTTTAGGTATGTATACAACACTCGACGGAGTTGTACCATATGGGGTTGCAGATACTTAAATTATAGATACTTATACCTTATACTTAGTTATACATGCAATGATTACCGAGTTTTGTAGCTAAAAACATTTTGAGTATAAGTAGGTATAGTTTTCGTCCAACTAAATGGTGGCTTGGAACATTGCATATATCGCTGCGCAGAAACCAATTTTGGGTAAGTAGGTATGTATCAGCGGTCAGCGGTGTTGTGCCAGGGGTAATAGGTAAGTATAGAATACTTGCGTGTTCTGTGCTCGAAAAGTAGTTGGGCACCTCCATTGATTTGGAAAGTCAGTTACAAATAAGCGTAACTTTGTTCCCTATTTAATTGTAAGAGACAACCCTACGCTCGCTGTCGGCACGGTCGCGGTCACTGAACTGTGCGCTATCGCATTGAAATAACAATCGAGCGCTGGAGCTTTTAAGGTTCATTTTCTAACGCAGCTATGAATTTGTAGGTAGTTTGGGAACTTGTAGGTGCTTATAACAGTAGGTATGGACTTTTTTGTATGGAGTGATTTATCTGTTACGTAGTAACTATTATATAATCTGTGGTCCAAGGCCGATTTCGGCCACGGCGACTGGTCTTATATAAGGAGATCAGCCAGCTGAGCAGGACATACTATAGTGTACAAGCATTTGCGCAGACACAGGTGCACTCACAATTCCTTCACTCTCTGCGCCCGATGGGACGGCAATCCTACACGACCGGAGAGAGATCAGGCGCAGGACCGACATTTACGTTCTCTCCGATGCACGGGTGTATCAATCACCAATTTTCAGGCTCCAAACTGCTTCAGGATGCTTAATGTATGTTTCGAAAACCCACAAAGCGATTTCAGCCCGACTCGGGAATCGAACCCGAGAACCTCGTGCTCAGCAGCCGCGCTTGCAATAGCTAGACCAACGAGGTTGTTTGTCTTAAATTACAGCTATATAGCTTGTTATAGCTCTCGGTACGGATAATGAGCTCTCAGCGGAAGAGTGGCACACTTATGGCAATAAACCAATACATCACTTCTGTCTTACATCATTTGCCTTACATTACAGCTAGCTTTTACTCACCACTATACAAGCATAGACAGCGCCGATAAGGAAGCCGACGGCGACGTCGCTCCAGTGATGCATGTGGTCGACGACGCGCGACAGCCCCACGTACCACGAGCCGAGCACCATTTGTCTATCATTGCAGCTAGCTTGATACTCACCACTATACAAGCATAGACAGCGCCGATAAGGAAACCGACGGCGACGTCGCTCCAGTGATGCATGTGGTCGACGACGCGCGTCAGCCCCACGTACCACGCGCCGAGCACCACCGCGTACTGAACGCCGTGGCGCAGCAGCTTCGAGCCGCGCCATTTGCCTTTCACTTGCACGTAGAACTGAAATAAAGGAGTTTATGATATGTTTGCGTGTCTGTCTGATAGATGTTTCTTTTTTCAAACGTTTATGTGGATGTGGTTCATTGGGCTGTAAAAATAATCCTCGATAACTGTGCTAAACAAATAAACACTGAAGATTAGTCTGCAAAGATCATTAACCTACCAGCAATTTAGAATCTAAGTCATATTTTGAGGATTAGTCTTAATACGATATACTTAATACCATATTTGAACAATTTTTAGAATGGTATTAACAGCCTTTTAAGCTGGTGGACGAGTCTTGATTAATTTCTCTTTTTTCTGGCCCGAACTGTCTCTCCGCTTGGCAAATGCCTCCTCATTTTGTCTCCACAGCTCTCGATCCTTCGATTGCTTCCACCAATTTGGTATGAATTTTCCCCTTTACGCGGGCAGAGAATCAAGATCTAAGAACCTATCATATACTCACAACGAAGAATATGGCGCAATACATAGCGAAGCTGGCGTGAGAGCTGGGGAAGGAGAGACGCGCCTCCTTGATCTTGGCGTCATCAGATCCCGTGCATGTGTATACTTGGATGTAGCCGAGAGCGTTCGCTGTGGCGTTCAGGTTGAACGACGGGTTGCACACCTGGAATGGGTAGTGATTTGGATTATTAAATTGTTGAGCCTTCGAAAATTAGTAGAACTATCTTAGCAACTGCCAGCAGTTACATCAGTGTCTTATGAGAACTGCTGCTTATGGGATACAGTTAAAAGAGTCTTTGTTATGGGTGCCGAAACTCCATGAAGCAGGGGCATTACGATACAGCTTGGAAAAAAGTGAAGCGATTTTATTCTGACAGAAAGAATAACTTTTTCTATACGGGATGATTCACAAAACTGACAATTTCCCACTTTATTACAATAATTGATAAAACTCATCAATATATTGATCCATACTAATACATATAATAGCCAGTAGGTATTTAAGCTTATCTTAATGATGAACCTTACCTCATAAAAATGCGGCCTCAGTCTTCCAATGACGTACTTAGCCAGGTCCGAAGTGAGTTGCTGGCAGGCTGCTCCGAAGGTGAAGACCCCTATAGCGTGGTAGCTCTCCCACACCCAGCCTGGCACCACGCAGCCGGAGAGGAACTTCTCTCCAATGCCTTTGCCTTGTCGGTCGCGAACTATCTCGATTATGAGGATCTGTAATTGGTGAATGTAGAAGTTAAGATAGGAATCGTTTATGATTAAACAGAGGCATTCGACAGGATTCAAAGAATGGTCAAGACTGATCAGCCACATGGAGAGTCCTAGAGAGAGTTTTTGGTAGGAAATCATCAAATGACCCGCTGTGGATGGAGCGTGAGAGAATGACAGATTTTAACTGATTAGAATCTTCCATGTTCATTCTGAAACACTTTGTGTACCAGGGCCGTCATAACTCTTTCGAACAATCCCACAGCCCCGGCAGGCTCTTAAAGAGACTAAGTTGAACTTTAAATAATGTTGAAGACATAATTAGGTGTTACCTGTTTCAAGGATTAGCCTCAAAAAGTGACTCAGATTCTAATCTGCGTCTAGGTGAATGATCTTTAGTGTTTATTTGGTTAGAAAGTTCTCATTACAAACTAGGTTTTATAGCTTTAGGATAATCTTTATAACTGTTTGTGTCGAATTAGCGTATTAAACGTGTCTGCAAACGCGTAAATGACGGCTCATTTCAGTAAAACTTCTATTTACTGTGAGTAAATAGAGGTGAATTAAGTAAACATGTCTAGCGAAATGTACATAAAAGTCTACATAGGATTAATTGTTGGTATATTTATCCAAATGCGGCAGAAAGTGGATTATGTTTCCACTTTAGAAATTCATATTTACGAGAGATATTAGGTACTTTTGTCAGGTAAGTACCTAGCACTATCTCTGACACAATGATTAAGAAGGGTAAATAACAAAAGTAGGGAACGTAAAAAAGATATACAATACATACTTAATTTGCGTAAATGATATAGAACTTACCGTAGCAACCATAAAAGCGAAGCCGATTCCCGCAAGAGTCCCCACGGAGATCATCTGCTCCTTATACGGCAGTCTGATAGAAGGGTCCGTGATGAAGAAGCCGCGCTGGAATGGCGTCACCCATAGTATTAGCGCTAGCAGCGGGAACGATGCTGGAAAATTAAAAGAAAAACGTTCAATAGTGTTTTGGAGTGATTTACCAAGGAATATTGGGTTGTCCAGGTAAAGTTGAGGAGGTCAGATAGGCAGTCGCTCCTTGTATAGCACTTGTACTCAGCTGCATCCGATTAGACTGGAAGCCGGATTCTAACATAGTTGGGGAAAGGCTCGGGAGATGATGATTTTTAAAGTACCTAAGTATTTTTTTAGGGTAAGCCTTTGTTGGTCGAAATGATGAAACATAACTTAAATCTGAACTGTTACTGTACATACATGAGCGAGTCCCTACTCAAAAATTGTGTACATACATAATGTAACTTAACACCTGTAATATCGTCGTATCTTTGGAAATAAAGATTCTTTAAACAGTGTAATTTCGGTAGCACACTCATTTGTCTATGCAATGGAAGTTTATTCTTTAGGAGCACTGTCAGTTAACAATTTTACTGTTGCCATATCATTATCTATTCAAAAGTGTGTTTGTCATATTAACACATTCTAAATATGTTATTCATACATAACACACTAATACTTATAGATTAGATATCCACTATATTTGTAGTGCGTGCGTATTTGAGAAAAGGTTGAGATGTACCTAAATTTAAATTTCACGATATTTTTATCCTTTATCAAGCAGGTGAAATATAAATGGGTCATGTATGAATTTGGAAAGCCTAAGCCGGATAGGATTTTGTATTAATCGCTTATATTGTATTTATCACTTGGGTTTTTTTCTGTCACTCAGGGAAAGCGTATCTTACCAACGCTGGAGAAATAATTTTTAACATCGGCTCCGTAGTTTCGGAGCCTCTAGGGTACAAACAAAACAAAAAAAACATTGTAATATTATAATATATTACTATAAAGATAGATGCAGAAGTATAGATAAGTAAAGCCTTATTATTTTAACGCCAGGTGTTTTGAAATCAGCATGCATTTCGAAGTAATAAAATGAATAATAATATTGGCATTACTTAGTCATTTCAAGCAGTAATCAATTTTAGTGGTATCACCAACATTGACTCAGCTTATCAGTGTTATCAACTTGCATGATAAGTAAGTTCTATACATATAGAAGATAGATACAAGTTTGAACAGTTTATCACAAAGGGGTCGGTTTGGATCCCACGGTGGAACCTGATTTCCAGGTTGGGGGGTGATGACCTTAGTTTATCAACAATCATCGTCTTCCATGTTTTAGAAACTAGGAATTGCAAAATTTGCCAATATATTTACATACATATACCGGCAGTATTGCCAAGAATAGTTTAAATACCTATGAGGTAATATCAGCAGTCTTTTATTTAGGTATTTATACCTCCTGAAAAGATGTCATTTTCAGTTTGCAGTGCAACTTAAGAGAGCGTACGAGTTCGCGATGGACTAGGCAAATATGTAATCAAACTTTTGTTATCAAATAAAAATTTATAGTTTTATCTATAAGTAGGTAATATATTTTGATCTTGAAATGTTTATCAAGTTTCTAGTGGTACTTATGTAGGGTACCTAAAGTACTATGAATTAATAGGTCTGACTACTTACAATAGAAGTAAAATTTAGATAGGTATGTAGTTATATAAGCGATCATTTTACAAAAGTATTGTTTCCCGGACTGACGCTTTTAGGGAAAATTAACCGCAAAAATTATTGTAGTCAAAAGGTATGTAAGTACCTCTTTGATATAATACGAACCTATCCACATGTTATCAATGTAGATAACGTAATCTATAGTATTGATTATTATATTGCATTCCATTGCCATAATGCGGTTTAATTATAGCGCTTTTAAGACTAATTACCTACTTTATTTAAAGTAATTATTAATTTTCCTTCCTTCTTCGTGAATCGTGAAGCAGGATAAATATTGCATTCAGTGCACTTGCAAGTAGGTACTAAGTACCTAATTAATGACTTCTGAATTTATACTGCCATTCAACGTGGCAATGCAGCCAGCCTTTTGGGTACACTGCCGGGTGTTAGCGATGAGGACCAATTTTTCGACGCCTTTTACTAGTATTTTTTTTTTAATATATAATTATAGATTTAGATTTTTTGTACAGGTAAAATTGTAAATACCTAAAGCTACATTAATGATTTATTTGCGTCAATGTATCTTTTCTGTTACTGTTACAGCCTTTGTATCGTCCCACTGCTGGGCACAGGCCTCCTCTGAGGCGGAGAAGGATTGATCATTAATCACCACGCTTGCTCAATGCGGGTCTTTTCTAATACATATCTTTTCTAATGGATATCAATTTTGCTTTATTATAAAGTTACGGAAATATAAAATAGCTACAAAGATAAATTCATACTTCTTTTCTCAATATTATTACGCTGAATAATTTGTTGGCTTGGACACGTTAATCTCAGGAACTACATGTCAGAATTGATAAATATTTCAATGTAAGATTTTATCCCATTTATCGAGGAAGGATACTTTTTATCCGTGAGCGTAGGTATATTATAGCAAAGCCTAGTTGATATAGGATATAGCTGAGTAGTTTAATTTAAGTTGATGGTCGATTAGCCTTAATTGATAGTGAGCCAATTTGTACGAGTAGTACTATACTATACTTATCTACTAGAGGTATATTATGTCATGTTATATTATTCAATTTATTAGTGTGATAGGCATTATATAGTCTTTAACAAAATACTACCATTTTTAATTCCCCGTTGCTTGGGTACGGTACCTACTCATTATACTTCAAGTGTTAAGAGTTTTTGTTGTTATGTAAATACGTAGTATATAATTGATATATACTCTGTATAAATACTCTGTAGGAATTCACAATACTAGTAGGACGATGAAAATAAAAATAAAACAGGATTTAGCACCGTCATAAACCCAATCTCTTATCAGTATGAATCATTCTTATCGAATCGTGTCAAAAGCTAATAAAAAAGATAAATATTTTGATATTATATAAAAGGATATCAAGGATATTTTATCTGTGTAATTCCGGAGGATAATGAAGCTAATAAGTAATTTCCTATTTAATTAAGGAATTAAATGGCGCTAACTTGTCATGGCTTCTGACTTTTGTTTGTTTGACAAACAAAAGTCAGAACTTTTTTACTACTCCTCCTCCTTTTTGGGTAGTCGGTTAAAAATACTGATGAATAAGTCTTGTCATGCAGCAGGAAAACAATAGATAATATTTTTAGAACGACTCAAGTTCATGTCAAGGCATTTTTAACACGATTTTCCTTTACAACTAAAGACTTTTAGCGCATTCGATGAACTGGAGACTTAGGCACTTCGCACACGTTGTCGTGCCTTAGTTCGTTTAGAAATGGATTGACCTCTCAGGTCAAGAGTTGATGAACGCTCCTTATCATAAAGCATTGAAGTAAATCAAGACCTAGATCTCCTTGTATCTCATTAAGTAGGTTGGTATGTTAGACATATCCATGCACGTGTATCAAGGAAAATATACTCAGCAGCATTCCTTAAGATATTCAGATAAAAAGGCAGTTTATAAATAAAAGTGAAATCTGTATCTTAGAGAAAATCACTTTATCTTTTATCTCGATACCAGCAGATGAGCAAATATCATTGACAAATGTTCCCATTTTTTCTCTGTGACGTCACAAAGCTATGACAAAGTCACTGGACACAAATAGAATGTACTAACCAAAAACAAAATGAATTTACATTTAAAAATGGAACGCAGACGTTGGCGTTCGCCAACACATGAAAAATGCATCGTCATTCATATTACGGTGCGTTCAAAATACTGTAGTTTTGAAAGTGAAAACTTTTCCGTTTGCTTGTATGTTACCGTTTAAGTTTATTGTTTTAACCAGAGAAACAAGGTAAGTATATGAAATCTGGCACACATTGCAACCTGAGATAGAATGAGGTACTTGCAAAGGAAATCCAAGAAATGCGAAAGACATTTTTATTCCAATGCATGAGTGGTTTCTTTGGAATGCAATACAAAATCGTTTGGAAGCAGCTTATTAATCATTTTTCTTGTATCCGTATTCTATTGATAATTATAAGACTAAGTTCTTTTCGTAAAAGTTCAGGATTTACTGAACCGATATTGAAAATTCTTGCACCAATAGAAAGTCTCTCTTTTGGTGAGGGATTGCCTCGGAAGACGGGTGAATCCCCGGGAATCGTCTAAACATCCATGTAGCATTTGGAAGTGTGGACAAAAAAGGCCGTTTCAGACAGAATATTTTGCAGCGTTCTCAAGTTCGTCACACAGGTTTTGCTCAGTCGAACGATCTAATTACATCCTGGTTTCAAACACTGCACACGTTAAGGAAGTTGGTACCGATAGTGCTGTAATGGGGGTTTCGGTTATTAGGCAGAAGATGACTTCGACTGACCTAAGCTTAGTCTTCTTAATTATTCCATTAAATTGCTAGTCTTCTGGGATTCTTAATGTTATGAAGGCAAATCAATAATTTATTTGTTTAATGTTTTTTCAGGATTTAATTACCTATTTTTCAAAAGGTTTTACTAACAGCCATTGCATATTTCCTGGTTATAAGTTCTTCCTATTCAATTTAGCGTCACCGCACACATCGTTCAAAGAATGGTTTATTTACACACCTATTATTTTTAGAGACCAAACTATTCTAGATTTATTTAAACAATGACCTTCATTTCTTTAAACCGAGTCCGAGTTTATGACCAATCTACCTCTAAGCAAAATGCACTCACGAAGTCTAAACACGCAAACGTGAGAATCTGCCGATAATTACAAACGATTAAAAAACAATCGCACATCTTGTAATTTCGTTTGCATGTGTGTGTGACTTTGTTGACGAATGCATCCAAATTACGGAGTAAGAAAAGATGAGCGGAGATGCCATAGGAAGGTAGGTCAAGCCTACTCGTAGGTCAAGCAACGTAAAGGTATCTACACACCAAAGCCGCTGATGCCGGCGGCACAGCCCGGCGGCCCAACCCGCCGGCCGTATTTTGTACAATCATGCCGCCGGCTTTCATAGAGTATTTGACAATTACTAGAACACCACATGCCGCGGCTGTCGTGCCGCCGGGCTGTGCCGCCGGGTCAGCGGCTTTGGTGTGTAGACCCCTTACGGTAGGCGTGATCAGTTGCTAGAATTGACGAGACGTCGGTGTTTCTTTTAAAAATAAAGCCAATTTGTCACAAATTGGTCTTGAGATTGGTGATTATATTTTGAAAATTATGGATGGGTTCCATGGAAGGCGTGTAACATTCCTAGTCCCCCGAAGAGGAGCATTTTGCGCTACTTTCTTAGAACAACGTTCATATTGACATCTCCGCCTTCATTTTGTTCTCCATGTGACGAATGCATCCAAATATTTATGAATTTGCATTCTGTGAACGTTAGGAGCGTTATACTCATTTACGATGGCTTATGACCTCATCGGTGTAACCTGCTTGAACTCGCCTGCTCTAAATGCAATTCCGATAAATCGATTCAACACTATTGTGGTATGGACTCGTATGTTGTAATCGATAAGACTTGGATGCCAGTTTTGATATTATTTACTAAACTGTTTATTTTGAGTATGTGCTAATAATTGGCTAAGATAGCGAAATTTCGATGTGATCATTCTTTTATTAAAAAAAGGAATCAATTTTATTTAGAAAGTTGTGACAAATGTATTGTGTAAGACTTGTCCAGCTGTTTCTTTTGATGATTTCAGTCATGCAATATGCAACCGACATACTTACAAAAGAAGTTGGGAGTTCCCTAATAAAGAGATAAGGTGGGTTCTCGGTGATATCATCGTGGTATTGTGAGTAAGTCTAAGTACCAATCAAGGTAGGTACTTAAAAATGCATCCTTGATCGTAATCTTATTAAAAGAAACAGAACTGGCATAACTTTACTTTCTGGAGCGGGCTCCTTCACGAGGATTGTAATAGGAGGGAGTTATTAGCAAATTAGTGCTTTGAGTCTTGCGTAAGCCTAAGCAGCGTAAGGTACCTAATTCTATAGTTTAAAAAAAGGCAGACATAAACATTGGTTTAGAAAAACAAATTCAATGGTTGGTTAAATTCCACGAATACTTCCTTTAACGTAAGCGACCACCTGTCAGTCTAGCAGACCACTTCTAATATCTAGTAGCGCAATGCGGCAAAGAAATATTTATTTATAATAGGGTTTGGGCCTACCGCATTGTGTTTCACTATTTATTCTCATAAGTTATCGATTAACAATTCTAATGCAGGCCAGTCGGTTACAAAACAATTGCCGACCGCTGCAGTGAGCGATGTCCTTTACCGTTAAATCTATACTTATAATATTATAAAGCTGAAGAGTTTGTTTGCTTGAACGCGCTAATCTCAAGGCTATTGGGCGGATTTGCAAAATTCTTTCAGTGTTAGATAGCCCATTTATCAAGGAAGGCTATAGGGTACTTTTTCTCCGGGTTCGAACAGAGGTTCGCACGGGATGCGGCTGAAACCGCTTGCAGAAGCTAGTAAAATTAATATGGACGTTGCTACGTTAGTCTCTACGGACTTAAACCAATTATCTTGAAGGCTTTTTTATTTGTATTTAATTGTGATAAAACATGCAAGTAGAATATTCGAGGTCATTGTTATGTTTTACTTAAAAATATTTTTAATTATGATGTTTAATTAAATTTTATGTCTGGCATACAAACTAATTTAATGAGCAGGTTATCTCAGTTTTAATAAAAAAATAATTGGCGGTAGACTAACTAGGAAGCAGCACCACAAAAAACATAGAAAATATTGTTTTCACTATCCGAATTTTCCGGCAGTGGAAAAACAAGGAAAACAAAATCAGAACCCATTATCTGGCCATTGATTAACACTGTAATCTAAATTCATACATCGGAAGGCAACAAGTCAGCATTAAAATCGAAACATGGTTAACATAACCACATTCTCATTTCCCCAGTACTCACCGCACGCTAAAACGAAGAAGTCCAGTATAATCTTCCATATTAACCTGTCCACAGCCATTGTTACACTACAAAAACATTATATTTACGTAAAAATCTTCGTTCACAACCGCGGAACACACCGTGACGCGATAACTACTGGTACAATACTGATAAAAAACCAGCCATCTGTGGGTAACTTGTAGGCGGTGTTAGTCATTGTCAAACATTGCAAAAAGCACCGTTACCGAGGTCCTTGCTCTGTTATATTTCATCTTGTTAGCGATAACGACTGTTTACCCACCTAGTTAACAGACTGTAAATATTTATAATTGTGGCTGTGAATAATTTGGTATTGATATAAAACCTCTTTTGTGTAGTCTGAGGATAGCGCCATCTTTTGCTTACATTCAGAATCATATGAAATACGGTTGCATATAATTTCTATCACAAAATAATAGATGGCGCTGTTCACAATTGTATTAAGAGCAGTAGGGTAACCAGTTAATGCAAAAATAACAACAAGAAAAACTTTATACAGATTTATTATTATGCTTCATAAACTTTTAACCACGTTTAAAAATAAGTAAATAAATAGCTGCCTCAAAGCTACAATACATCAAGAAATCTAAAGGCAGTGCATTTTAAGTTTCTATTATACATAAAAAAACATACAAACAAGTAATTTTACTTAAATATTAAAAAAAAAACTGTAGACATCTTGACATCTTTGTGTCACAATGAGT
This sequence comes from Helicoverpa zea x Helicoverpa armigera, assembly GCA_033682625.1. Lineage (NCBI taxonomy): Eukaryota > Metazoa > Arthropoda > Insecta > Lepidoptera > Noctuidae > Helicoverpa > Helicoverpa zea x Helicoverpa armigera. The sequence goes on from JAWIIS010000011.1 coordinate 8,716,301, forward strand.
AAAAATAGGTATTTTAAACTATATTACACTTATCTAGCACCTAATTGGACCTAAAACTAATTTTCTATTGGGTATTTGTAATAGAGATGTACTGAATAGATAATTAGTCGTTTACTGTAGTTTAGGATAATAATTGACAAAAGCACAGCGGGACAATTGGAATTCCCACAGATTACAAAATAATTTAACCAACTTACCAAAAAGGAGGTTCTAAATTCGAATGTTTTTTTTAACATATAATCAACTAATTATCTTTTCAAACATCTCAGATCATTAATTCCTTGTATTTAAAAGCCTATATCACAGTATAAAAAAATACGTTTACAGCTGTCTTCGAGACTTCAGATTACGTTTTTCTATGACTAACATAAATATGTAGCTGTGTTCAATATTTTTTTTTAGAAAAAACTAAAAGTTCTTATTCAACGATTTTTGACGATGCTTAAAATGTTAGAACATATGACATACTATAAACGAATAATTGAATTAAATGCAATTTGATTAGCTCCATATAGCTTTAAAGTCTCAATAAAAATAAACATAGGGTAATAGTTCAAATAATTCAACCCCTCTGAAGTTAGCTTTTTTGTTCGTACCTTTTGACCGACGTGAAGTTATATTATGGCTAACTTCGTAGTGGTAAAGTTACTTGACGAGAACTGTAAAGTTAAGAGAAAAACAACTCTGCGTATTTTTTCCTACAGTAGCAGTAGTATCAGATTATTTTTGATTTCAAATATTTTAGAACCACATGGAGCAAGATCCCAGCTTTGAAAAATTCGTAAAAATTTCGACGAAACAACTACATGTGATATATCTATAAATAGCTTATAATAAATTGTACTATAATTATAAAATGTGCAACTAAGATATTTTACATCGTAATTTTAAGTGTAAATCTTTCAATATTTATTTGCATTAATTTGCGGATTTAAGTAGATTTGAAAGTCCCAGATTTCGCACTGGTTGATATTTATTTTAAGTATTTTTGGATATTTCTGTCAATTTAGGTTGGTTACCCCAAAAAGGGAACTTTTCGAAAAATAATGATAAATAGAATGTCTAACTTTGATCCAATTAATTCGGTAAAATAAAAATATCTTTTTCTGCAGAATCAAAATAGTTCATAATTTTTAGAAGTATAAAAGTGCACCCACTATAAATTGTACTGTTTTTAAAAATACATTATGTACATTATCTTTGTTTAATTTCCGCTGTTTCTCAACTTATTATATTTAATCTTCTATGCGGGTCTCAATATTTTTTCCAAAAAAGTATCTACTGGGCGTACCTTTTAGTTAATAAGTTGAGAAACAATGGATCACTTTGAACACCTAATTTAGCTTATAATTACAAAATATATTCCTATGATATAAATTATCTGAAATATTCAACACTAATCATAAATTACGATTCGAACAAGTGTGACTCACTCATTTTTATGTGAACCGTTTATATTGAAATTCAATTTAATTGAAAACAATAGAAAAATTTTTATACAAAACCTCTTTCGAGGCAGTCAACACTGGCAGTTAGGTCGTTGCCACAGATAAAAAAACACTAACGTCAGAAAATTCAAAATGGCGCCCATATTGTCACTTTTTGTGTCTACTTCAAATTTAAAATAATAATATAAACAAATGCAGTGTACTTTTCAATTCTGTTAATTCGCATTTTACCTGACCCAACTGCCCAGTTTCTAATAACACGATTCCTTAATAGACTTTCTTAAAAGTCGGTCAAATCCACCTTATGTAAATTAGCTGCCTCTAGCCAGTTGCAACCGACTTCGATAAATAGAAATACAGTAATATCTTAACACAAACTTTTACGAGCACTGTTAGTAATACTTCTAGTACCCGGTAGTAGTTAAATATATACATATACATACATCTGTTATCAACTCCTATATAACATTGCACAATCCTCAAAATATCTTGTATTATTATGCTTTTCTTGTAAACACTTGACTGTGTATTATATTGGTAAAAGTATAAGGAAAACACATTTATTTGTGATATGACTCTAAATTCATAAGAAACATCTTCTTCGCAAAATAAATGTGATGAAGAAATAAGCCTAGTCAATTCATACTGACTTAACTACTGAAACTTAAATTCGTTCAATGCATTTTTAACTTTTACCAATAGGTTAAAGTTTCTTAGCTCGGTAGCTGAAAACATAATCAAGAATCGGCCCAGGCTTTCAGCAACCGCAGTCAAGTGTACGCAATAAAATACCACGAAACTGCAATCTACCACGCATCCAAAAAATAAGCGTTATTAAGCGAAACTCGAAAATAAATACACGGAGTCCTAACATAGACAATCTATGTCAAAAAGTATTCAACAGCAACAAACAAATGACTATCAAAGTTGCAAAAATCAGCTGCAATTTTCCCGCCCTAAACACCGCTGCAGCGCTTTAGAAGAAGTCTACTTCCAGCGGGTAAAACATCCAGCGCTTTAAAGCGACGCGTTCGAAGTAGTCACAAACACACTCACTAATAAACATTTGTGTTCACTGAATGTCACTGTTCTGCCTGCAGGCATCGATGTACTCATGGGAGATCCACGAGACGGTAGGTTGTTCGTATCAAAGTTCTTCAGCGTCGCTTTCACATCGGGAGCTGGTGGGGGATGACTGTCAGACTTGCACTCGTGTGTTGCCGTTGGTGACTCGCAGCTCGGCTTCGTGGCTGTGCTGCCGGGAGCGAGGTGACTTGCGAAGGTTTGATACGAAGGAGAACTGGAAGAGGGTAAAAGTAAGTTATAAAAAACCTTCAAATTGTAAACCTTCAGCTGATAGAAATAAATTAATAGAAAAGTAGCTTTGGTTGTTAAATAGACTTTCAATAGCATCTACTAGTATTCTTATAGAATCGTATAGTTGCGTTTATCACTTCAAATCCACCGAAGGAATTCATAGCCAAAATTATCTTCGATAACCTACATAATAATGATGTAAGAGTTACTCATGTAGGTTAAGTTATCAATACTTTTGATACAGATAATGCCGATCTAGCTGATACCATTCATAAATAGTAACCAAGGAAATAAAATAATGAACAATTTAAACTCATAAGTATTAACAGTCTTATAGATGGAGTACAATCTATTTTTGAAGGCAATACTCACAATAACGATAGCATAAAGCAGGCCAATGCTGAAGCCAGCCAGCACGTCGCTCCAGTGATGCTTGTAGTCAGACACGCGCGTCATGATCGTGTACCACGCGAACAGCATGAGGATGAACTGGATCCCGTGGCGAATCAGCTTTGAACCTCGCCATGTGAAGCGTCTTTGGAGGTACATCTGGTAGAACAGAATATAAGGATTGAGGTAAATACTGAAGGATGATTTATAGACATAAAAATATGTAGGTCAACTGTGATCCTACCTCTAGAAGAGTGGATTGAGAACAATGTACATAATTACATACCAGTAAGGCCATTTAATACTGAACCAGTGGCAAGTATCCTTCTCACCTTGTATTTTCTCTATAATTTGTTATGTTGTTATATTGTTTTGAAAAGGACAGTATTTTCCTGAATTGTTTAATTTTTGTTTCTTTTGTCCCTTCAGAATATCAGTACATCTCACAGATCACCTGGTTGTCACAACCTTATAAGTAACATCGGCAATCTAAGTTTAGACTAGATGTCTCACTGCGCTCTACCTTTAAGGACTGACTAAGATAGATTTACGCTTAGACATTCGCGGTGAATGATTGCATAATGGGTTCTCCGTACGGATTGAACAGTGACATCTCACCAATGTGTCAAGTATGGCTCGACGGTAGTTAAACTTTAGCATAAGATGGATCACCACCACTGTTATTTATACGAGGAAGCATTAACTGCCTCGTTACCGTTGGTTTAGTGGTCGCAAGCTCGACGGCTTTGCACCGGATCCCATTCGATTTCTGGGTCCGATTGAAATCACTTTGTGGGTTGTAAGAAGCTTTCACAAACCTACTCGAAGTCTGGGAGTTCACCAACTCACTGTTACCCAGTAGCAGCCGTTGTTAAATTCCACGTCAGGGGGCATGAAGTGGATTTGAGAAAACTCCTACAGCTGACTCAAGGAGATCAATGTACGGTTAAACTTACACAGAAATACAGCATGGTATATCCAGAGAAAGATGAGTGGCCACTGGGGAAGGACAGCCTCATCTCCTTCTTGAGTTTCTCGTTGTCACCGAGACAGGTGAAGACTTCGATGTAACGCCATTTGTTGGCCGGTGAGGAACAATCTATATCTGGTCTGCATACCTGAAAAGATGGGAAAAGAACGTCAGCAAATTGTGTTACTGTGTGTAGATTTGAACAGATATATAATGTGCAAGTCTTCAAAATTCTTAAACAATAGTAGCCTCACTCCTCGCTATCCTTATGTATCACGGAGTGCAAGCTCAAGAAACTACTTCCAGAAGTGAAGAGGAATAAGTGTTGTTATGCATATTTACCACGCGAAGAACTAGTGTTCCTATTACGTATTGGTGACGCAAATGTCTTCTCCAGACTTGCAGCAGTCCGTCAACAGAAAGATGCTTTAACTCATTCAGCCAATAAAACAGTGATCGATTTATTGTTTTGGCATAAACACAAAAATAATTAAACAGTTACGCAAAGTCGATAGTCAAATGTTTTATTTTCGATAAAACTTGGCAACGCAGTGTCCATCTGTTTATTTAGCGTTCGAAAACAAATAATATCGAATGTTCAAGGTTGAGAGGTATTATCGATTTGTAAAAAAATCCAATATGTGAACATCTGCATATGACAAGATTTGGGGAATCCCAATCCTCAAGAAAATTTCCACGAAACGAAAATCAATCGCAGAAATCCCTAAGAGCAGTTTATCCCCTTATCCATAGAATTACGCACCCTTTCGACTGGAAGAGTAAGACCTATAACCATAACTTGTGCAGTGGATTTCATCAGTACATTTTCGCCAGCCTCATCGATGTTCAGCTGTTCACTTTGTTATGAAAAAGTGATGCAATGTTTAGATGTCCTACCAATTGGAAACGAATGCTCATTTGTTTTTAAGTGGTATGTCCCACTTCTACGTTCCCAATATTTCAGCCTAAGGCTGTGTTCAGACCAAACTGACTGTTAGCTGCCGAACGTGAGCGATGTAACGCAGTTCCATACACATTCACTTTTTCGTTCACATCTAGCCGACGATACGTTATGCGTAATATGCATAGACGCTGACATTCGGCGACTGACAGTCAGTTTGGTTTGAACGCAGCTTAAGTGGTGATGCTATGGGGCCAGTTAGTAATGTCAGAAGCCTATTATTGTTGAGCACTTTTTGTACCTGACACCTCGTCAACTCTGCCTTTTAGTACAGACAATAGTTTTAAGGTCGTGCATACTTTCACTTAATTTTTAAACGAGACTAAATACTATTGTTGTAGTAAAATGTATGGTGAGTAGTAAAACTTATGTTAATATTATTTTTACTGCCAAGCAGTCATTTAAATAATTGTAACTATTTATTTAAATAATTTTGAGAAATCAGTATGCATTAGATACGCGTTTTGGTTTTCACTAATTAAAAACCGTTTGGTTAAGTTATCGGATAATTAATAGGACGTATAAATTCAAACAAGTCATTTCCTACAAGATAACAGAAGACATTAACGATACAGTTATCGCTCAATTTGGATAGGATATACTTCCTAAGGAACCTGTTTCAAATAATAAACTTGATATAAAGCACCGGATAATTGGTATACAAACAAAACTTATAACGGAATAACTTAATTTGTTCCGTTCTTTTAAACTTAGAAAAATACACACTTAGAACAAATCTAGAAGATGCTGCGACTAAGAGAATATATCTCCGATTCTTAACATTAAAAAAACAATAACAGATAATCTTAATAACGCTTGAAAAACCATATTTATTCAGTGTTTATCTTTCACGCGCGTCGAACAAGTCAATTAAGTAGAAACGGCTAACTGCGGTGCTTGCAAGCTTAGCCGCTTATCGATAAACTTATCGATAAAGTATCGATACTTATGTGCATTGCGATATTCTAATGCGAAACTTGTTTGATACGTGATTTCACGCTTTTCTGTGCCTAGAATTAACTGTGATTGCGGTAAAAGAAAACGAGCTCTCGAAGAAGTGAATATCTTACTATTTTAAATAATACAAGTTCTTAAAGGTTCCGAGAGGAAGTGCTTAAAGCATAATTCATTAAAATATAAAATATGTAGGCGTAAATAAGTATGTAATGGAGATAAAAAAAGCAGTGGCAACGTGAAAACAGAAAATGAAATAAAAGATAAACCCTACAAAATAAGTTGCTAAAATATGTCATCCAAATATAACAATCCAACTATTTTCTATTATATTTATTTGAATAATCTTTTTAAACCCAGCCTAATTTCACTAACAACAATTGACAACCGATCATCCATATACAAAACCATAAAATCATCAACAGTATAATAACAATCCATACAAATGACCATCCTATAACAACTTGATGGAAAGCCGTGCGAAGTTCCAATTACTGCCCCACGTCAGTCTTTCGCGAAACGTTGTAAATAACCCAACAATTAATATTATTCTGCTCTTAAACCACTACGTGATTGACGTCTGCCTCCCGGGCATATTCTTAACTTACTTTTGCTCAGTACTTAAGTATATTTTAAACTGTATTTATTTCTGCTTTTATTTTTGTGTTAGTCTAAGTGTAATTTAATAGTTTAATGGCAAATTATTGGTCTGTTCTGTAAGTCTATTCATGTTTCTAATGGTAGTTTATTAACGGTCTGATTCAAAAGCTTTAAGGTTCGTATTGCATGTCTGATTAATTCTTAATTTATGCGTGAACATTCGCTTGAAATGTCCGATTCGAATCCGTTATGTATTTTATGACATCTACGTATAGTGTAACGAAATACAACGCAAATAAATAACTACTATAAATCACTGTTATTCTTATTTACGAGTCTATAAAGTTAGTAATAGTTCTTTTGTTTCATGGATAAATCTATCTAAGTTTATTCTTTAGCCTCGCTACATTCCGTTGGTATATTTATATCAACGTATTTTCTAAATTATAAAGCTTGATAGATGAGCAATAAATCATACTGTACAATATTTTACGTTGGTTTATCCATGATTTGTGTGTTTGTTCTATTTATATTTGGTATCTAATCTATAAGGATTTAAACTGTTTTGTAAACAACCTTTTTGGTTTTGTCAGTGGACTGTGGATGACAAGGACAGTGATGACATGACAAGAAAATAAATAAAATGTGTGTTCACCAAATATATAATTTAATTCAGTAGTTGGCAGTCTTATTACTCCCTACTAATCCCCGCGATCGCATTGGGACCCTGTACTCAGTACAAGTACATTGTGGTCCTTCGAGCCGGATGTGAACCGTTCGTCGGTTATTGTGGTGTCACCGGTGTGATCGGCGGGGCTGGTATAACAGCCTGTGCGGGGCTGCGCACTCTACTGGACAGTGGATCGCTGTTCAGAGCATCCCTACAGCCCAGCAGCATTGTTGGAGCAGTGAGGAACCGGGGAGCTGGAGTTCCCTGGAGGAGAGGCGCGGTCACAACAGGAGCCGGGAGATATTATCTCCCTGGAGGTGCCCGGGCGTTGGAAGTCCGTGGAGGAGCCAGGAGTTGAACACCCCCTGGAGGAACTTGGTGAAGTGCAGGAGGTAAACGGTGAAGTGTCCGGATAAACTGTGAGTTGCATATTTCTTTTATTCGGTTGCTAGAAATTCAAAGAAAAGTGAATTTTAATAAAGTGAGTTGGTAACATAGAAGAAATTTAGTGATATTTGAACATTGACTTTTAGTTTTAAATAATTCTAGGACTTAGAATAATTTTATAAAAAGTGTTATTACGGGGAACCTATGCCCAAATTTCAAATTTTATTTCAAATACTTGTAAATTATTTTAGTTTGTTTGGCAAAAGTTAATGTTTATATTATTGGGACTTGTAACTATTTCCGATGTTTCTTAAATTTTAATACACTTGTAATTTATTTGCGTTTCGGCGTGAACTTGTGAAAACTTGAATAGATAAATAATTGATTAGTGAGTGCACATTTGCTCAGCACTTGTTAATGATTGTTTTATAAGTTTAATTTGTGATAAAACCGTTGTATTTATAAGTTGTAAAAATGGAGTCGTTATTGTATAAACAAGAAGACACTTACAATAGAATTTGTAAAGCATATAGTACCTTTAGAAAATCTCCTAAGGACAGAATAACTGCTCCATATGTAAAAGTAAGGTTAGAAAATTTAGAAAAAATGTACGAACAGTTAACAGATGGTCATAATAAATTGTTGGAGGGATATGACCCAGATAAATTACGTCAGAGTCAATATGTACAGAAAGATGTGTATAATATAACAGAAGAAACATACATGCAATACAAAATTGAACTTGAAATTATTTTAGAGTCTTTTGAGAGTAAAGAGGAAACTAAAAAAGAAAGTAAAATCGCGCTTAATAGTAAACAATGTCACGTAAAGCTGCCTAAAATAGTAATTCCGGTGTTTTCGGGCAAATATACAGACTGGGTCACTTTTAGGGATTTATTTGTGTCTCTCATACACAAAAATCCTAGTTTAGATAACGTACAAAGGATGCAGTATTTGAAAGGATATTTGTCTGGGGAAGCAGAACAATTACTCAGACAAATACCTATTTCAGACGCTAATTATGAACATTGCTGGCAACAATTAAACTCGCGTTATAATAACAAACGGTATGTATCACATTTTATTTTAAAAAGGCTACTAAGTCAAAGAAATCTTACGTCGGAATCGGCTTTTGGTCTCAAAGAATTAATTGACAACACGAATGATTGTTTAAAAGCACTTGTAAATCTTGGCATTGATGTCAAGACATGGGATATTATTGTGATTCACATAATTACTTTGAAGTTGGATCCGGAATCCCGCAAACAGTGGGAATTTAATATTACTTCGAATAATTCTCCTGAAGAATTGCCCACCTTTGCTCAATTTACTGAGTTTCTAACAAATCGATACAGAGCTTTAGAATTTTTAGATAATAAACCGGGATCCAGCTCCAAAGGTCAGAGTAATTACAGCGGTAACACAAATAAAGTAAATAGTTTACACGTTACTGGAATACAGTGCCCTTGTTGTTCAGAGTCACATAAGTTGAGTTTTTGTAAACAGTTTTACAAAATGGATTGTGACGCTCGTCGTAGTTTTGTCCAGCAGAAGGGTATTTGTTTCAATTGCTTGGGAAAAAATCATTCTGCAAAGGAATGTAATAGTATCGTTAAATGTAAAATCTGCAAGCGGCGTCATCATTCACTGCTGCATCCCCAGAGTGATTCTTCTTCTTCTCACTCTAGCGGGAGGTCCGAGAATAACAACTCACAGGCTAGTACCGAATCGTCGTCAGTTAAAGAAGACATTAAAGAATGCAAGATGGTAACTAAACACTCTGATTCTCACGCTGAGGAGGCAGGGCAACCGCTTGTTACTTGTTTTTCGACAGGAACATCAAATCATACGGTGTTATTATCCACAGCGCTTATCAGGGCTGAGTCGAAAGCAGGTATTTACCAAGTGGTTAGGGCATTAATTGATCAAGGATCTCAGGTTTCTTTGGTCACTGAAGCTACAGTGCAGTATTTAGGGCTGAAGAAAATTCCTTCTACTCATGTAATAAAAGGAGTCGGGGGAGATAAAGAAATAACATCAAGATCCGTGGTTATAATGAATGTAAAGTCGAGAGTGGATTCTAATTTTAATATTAAGGTTAAGGCGTATGTGTTAAAGTCCATAACGTCGCTTCTGCCAGTTACAAAGGTAAATGCTATAAAATGGGTTGATCTACAGAATGAACAACTGGCAGATCCACAATATCATACTCCAAATAAAATCAATGTGTTATTAGGTGCTGATGTTTATCGACAAATTATTGAAGAAGGTTTAAAACGAAATTCAGAAGGATCTGTTATAGCTCAATGCTCCAAACTTGGATGGATACTTTCTGGGGTAGTAGACACATCGGTCTCTTTCTCTTCGAACTTAGTTGTATTGCATGCTCAGGTAGACGACAATGAAGCGCTGAAAAGATTTTGGGAGTTAGAAGCGGAGCCCACTAATCAAAAGAAAACAATGTCAGAAGAAGAAAAGCAGTGTGAAGAATTATTTGCGGCAACTACTAAGCGAGATGAAAATGGTAGATATGTGGTGCGGCTGCCGTTCCGGGAGCAGTCTTCTACTTACTCCTTTGGTGAATTCGAAGAGATAGCAGAGAGAAGGTTGAATTCATTACACGGAAAACTGAAGAAAGATCCTGACCTGAAAGAAAAATATAAACAAGTAATAAATGAATATTTAGAATTGGGACATATGGAAAAGGTTCCAGAAGCCGAAAAAGGAAAAAGGGATACGATCTACTTACCTCATCACGCAGTTGTGAAAGAAGAAATTAACTACAGCAAGCCAAAACAATTAGAAACTAATTTGGAAGAAACAAAGGTTCATTTTACAGTAGCTGAAAGTTCGTTGTGGAATAGATATTCGTCACTTACAAAATTAATTCGAGTTGTGGCTTACTGTAGGCGTTTTTTAAGGTTTCGGAAAAATATGAGATTCAGTGCATACCTGACCACTGAAGAATTAGAGGAAGCTTTGAAGTGTGCTATTAGACATTGCCAATCGGAAGGTTTTAAAGACGAGTTAAGGATTCTGAGATCAGAAAAAGGTTTAGCACAGTTGAAAGGGCCTCTCAAATCCTTGAATCCGTTCTTGGATAAAGAAAATGTGTTGCGAGTTGGAGGGAGATTAGAGAACTCAACTCTGAACCAAAACGCTAAACACCCAATTCTTATACCCAAGAAATCTACATTGACCACTCTTCTTTTAAAGGATGCACACTTAAAGACTCTCCACGGTGGACCGCAGTTAATGTTGACCTTTTTAAGCACGGGTTACTACATTATTGGGGCAAAGGCCGTAATTAAGGCACAAGTTAAAAAATGCGTTACCTGTGTAAAGCATTGCGCGAGATCGTCACAACAATTAATGGGTCAGCTGCCAGAGGCTCGAGCAAGTCCGTCGAGACCCTTCAAATGTAGTGGGGTAGACTATGCAGGACCCATTAATATTCGGACAAGCAAGGGGCGTGGTCATCATGCGGCTAAGGGATACATTTGTCTATTTATCTGCATGGCGACACGTGCTGTGCACCTTGAAGTGGTTAGCGATTTAACCACACAAGGATTCCTGGCAGCTTTCAAACGTTTTGTCGCTCGTCGAGGTTTATGTACGGATATTTGGAGCGATAATGGTACAAACTTTGTCGGCGCGTCAAGAGAACTCCAGAATTTGTTCAATCGGGAAAGATCATCTTATCTTGAGGAGATTTCCCAGGTATTAGCCACGAACCATACGAAGTGGCATTTTATTCCGCCCCGAGCCCCTCACTTTGGAGGATTGTGGGAGGCTGGCGTAAAGTCAGTTAAGTTTCATTTGAAACGTGTGATAGGAGATTCCACGCTGACCTACGAGGAATTATCGACAGTGCTAGGGCAGATTGAGGCATGTCTTAATTCCAGACCTCTTTCTGTATTAAACACCGATACAGACGCCATTGATGTTCTGACGCCAGGGCATTTTCTCATTGGGGAGCCATTAGTGACGGTACCAGACTATAGTTTTGAAGCCTCTTCAGTAACTAATTTGCGAAGGTGGCAACTTACTCAAAAAATGATGCAAAATTTCTGGCATCGCTGGTCTCAAGAATACCTTAAAAAGTTTCTTCATAGATACAAATGGTCTTCTCCGCATCCTGAACCTGAAATTGGGGATATCGTAGTTGTGAGGGAGGACGACTTACCCCCTTGCAAGTGGCTCTTGGCCAAGGTTGTAGAAAAACATCCCGGAATGGACAAAATTACGAGAGTAGTCACTTTGCGTACGAAAAATTCAGTAATAAAAAGACCTACTTCGAAGGTATGCATTTTACCCGTGACACAGTAGTCGTAATGTTCAATCCTTTTAATTAATTCTTCATTTAATTTTAGCACCACGTGCGTTTCAAGTTCAATTTCGTTTATATTGGTTATATGCTCATGGTGGGCGGTGTAATGCACATGGTAAGGACTATGTGAAATAGGTCCTTGGTGGGCGGAATGTACAATATTTTACGTTGGTTTATCCATGATTTGTGTGTTTGTTCTATTTATATTTGGTATCTAATCTATAAGGATTTAAACTGTTTTGTAAACAACCTTTTTGGTTTTGTCAGTGGACTGTGGATGACAAGGACAGTGATGACATGACAAGAAAATAAATAAAATGTGTGTTCACCAAATATATAATTTAATTCAGTAGTTGGCAGTCTTATTACTCCCTACTAATCCCCGCGATCGCATTGGGACCCTGTACTCAGTACAAGTACACATACATTTTTTCGAGATAACGTGATAAATTCTATTCTGCTCTGAAAAACACGAAAACAATGGTATTATGTTTATTCATTTTGATATTGTTATGCCAAAAACAAGCAGGCACTAAACTTTTACTGCTTGCGCGTGAATGTTATCCGTGGATCTAACACATTTTTGTTGGAATCGACCTCTATTCAAATATTTTAAGAAGCCATAATTTTTAAGCTCTTTAAAATTTCTATTTGGATTAGCATACAGTTTTTCCACAAAAATATGACCGTATTCATAATCCAACTAGTGTTTAAAATTATAATTCCTAGTCTCCTAAAATAACACAAAGCAAAAGTGGGTGAATGGTATGCTAAAACGTTACGTCTAAATTCCAGAACACGTATAGACAAACACGGTTAAAAGTGACCATTGTTACCGGTCATCAGCTGCCAAGAATGTTGTCATCAAAGTCAACAATACATCTTTCATAACTTCAAGTCTGCACTCAAACTAGCCAAAGTTTTAACGTCTTTAATATTGCAACGCCACTTAAGCATATTGATTCTGCAGAACCAAGAGATTTTATTGCTACAGGTTAGCGCATAATAAAATGTCGGAAATTTATAATTCTGTTTACAATCTCGATAACATGTTGTTAAGTGCTTTTATGTGGTTTTTTCGCCATTTATGGGCGAGTCAATCATCCAATCAAGTGGGCCCTTCACTGGCCTAAAAACTCGTTCCTCAGTTGGATGTAAGCTGATGGTTGTTTTTCTTTATTTTTATGGCAATTTTTCCCTTACTAGGTGAACAGCTCGAGGCTCAAGATGAGAATGAAAATAAAGGTAAACGCTACTGGCTATAATTGTATGGAAAGTTATGCAGTGAATTTGCAGGCTAGACATGTCAGCTAATATTTACCTTATGATTTATTGAACAACTTACACGCTCATATTTATTTAATAAAGCAATTCTATTTTAGGAAACTTATTGGAAGCTTGGATGAAGTTATCATAAGTAGGTGTCAAAGTAAATTGCATGTAATGCTAAATCATTTAACACTAAATAGAATCTCTAAAGCCCATACCACAAAGGTATTCAATTATTACAGGACTATTTAAGCAAACCTTACTACTTATATGCAGTTGGGTAAAATAAGCTACGTATTCACTCTTCGTGAGCTATTTATTTCAGGAATGGCCTCTGTAAACACCACTAGCGTGATTCCTAAGCTATGATCCGATCACGTCACTTACGGCTTGCCACCCCCAGCACTCAGCGCTAATTAGCATTGAGTGGTGACAAGCCTTTTTTATAGAGGAAGGAATATAGAAGAGTTTAGTTTGAAGCAAATCAAATCAATGGATTCCGGGATTGTTTGAATTGCTGCGGAATTAATCGAAAGATTTATTGCGGACACAATGGGCTCCGGAGGAAGCATAGGTGGTTTTATTCAGTAAAAGCCTGACACTACTTTTTGCTATACCCGCAGCGGTCCATTAGATAACATCCCTCAAAAAGGCAAATTAACGATAACTACTGTAAACGTTAGCAGTACAAAACAACACCTCTTAAATCCAGTTACTAATTAGTTAAAGCAGCGTCATATGCTGTACCACATATTAAATTCACCATATAATTGCCCATAACAACTTCACCTTAACAAGGGCATTATACGGAATATCACAAAATTGGTACTTTTAAAACATGCGGTTCATAAACGTAAGTATTTATTTTTCGTGTTTCGCATATCTAAAGTTGTGCAGTAATTTAGTGATTACCAACGAGGGTGGAGCCGCGGGCTTGCGGTAACCGTGCCTGCGTGAGAAACACGATATATGGAAATTGGTTGTTGGAGAAAATTGTTTTCTTTTGCTGTTATTTTTTAATTGGTAGGTTCAGTTTTTGTAGTTTTGGTACATTTGGTAAGGAGAAATAAATCTGTCTGAGTTTGTTTCTATACCTTGTAAGAGGCTTCCTTTCGTCAATTACTACAATCCTCTTTTATTTTTCACCGCTTCTTTCTTTTTGCGGGTTTATTTAACCTCGCCAGCGGCCAAAGTAGTAATCAAAATCAAGGGTAACTTCTGATTAAGTAATTACCTAATAATACAGCCAAATCCAGAACCTTCCTCATAATATCTCAATCAAACATTTACAATTTTACACCAAACAACGCCATACAAATTAATAACCGATGCAAAATTTATGGCTCCCACAATCGCTAACTCAGCGAACGTGAAAACGTTAATGTCGGACATTATGGCGATTTTATGCGCAAGCGCCGATGGGACTTTCGCTCTCATCGAACTAACAATTTTATCATTACCTCCTCCAGTTATCGCTGCATGAATTAACGAGATAAACGTATGGAAAACTGTGGCCTTTATAGTTTTCTATGCAAATTAAGCCTGCGTACACACTGCAGACTATTTAGTTGGCCCTTCCTAGAAAAAACGTTTTTTGGAACCGTGCAAATAGTGTGACGTTTCATAGGTGCCTGCAAAGGCCTATGTGAAATAAAAAGATTTTGTGTAATGCGAAAGAAAATGAATCAAAGTTTTTAGTCGGTCTGATGCCGAACAATTACCTAATCGTTGTTACATGTGTACTTCCATTCATCTTCATACTGATTTATGAGCAAAAATCAACTATCGGTCGACTATAGATAAACTTTAAGATTTAAGATTAAAGACTTTAAGATTAAAGTAGTGTGCGCGCGCTCTAGGACCAACATGAAGCTAGGATAAGAGAATTTGTGATTAGAGTTGGTAATACAGATTAAGGTTGGTACAATGTTAGGAAGGCAATTATCTAGAGTGCATTTTGATGTTCTTGTTTCAGTGATGCTGATATGGTAACGTGGGTGGCGCTTTGAAGCAGGAATATTGAGGAAGTGGATATTATAAAATGATAGTGCGGTATAATTTCTTGTAATGATACAAAGCTGAGCTGTAGTTCGTGATAAAGAAAACCCTTGTATACAAAATTTTCATCATGAAGAAAATGCCTTCTATTCTATTTTATACCTATGACATAGGCACCAACAGATAAAAAAAGAACTACTAACTTGAACACAATAATTTTGGGACATGAGCAAGACGATGATAAAAAATACTGTCTACTTAAACCAACAACGGGACACTGAAACCACTTAATTCGAAATTTAATGGACCAACAATCGAGACAGGCCATCAATATTGTATGAAAAATTACAGCTACCTGTCCACGACCAGGTCATCATTCGTGAGGACGGAAACCAAGTAAGACAAATTACCATTTTTATCGCAGAATACATTGACACAGTTGAGGAACACGTTTCGCTTGTAAGTGAATTAATTTCGTGAATATTCACATGTAAGGGAACGGTGAATATGCAGTGAGAATCACTTTGGTTGGACGACATCGTGACCGTGTGCGCAGAGACGGAGTTTAGACGAAATTAGAAGTTAATTTTGAGAGTAACGTCTATCGAAAAGCAATAGCAATAACTAACAACAACTGTGACGACCATTATTTATAGGTACATTAACAAAACGAGCCTCTAAAAATAATGCTGCTTAATCGTCAATTTATTAATGCAACAAAAACTTATCGTAACATAAACAAATTACAACATGTTCAAGCTGGCAGCTCATTAACTTAACATATCCGATTATAAGCAGTTTGCATGAAATAACACTACATCATTGAATTCTAACGGTGAGGTGAAAGAAACACCGTGACCAAACGCGTACAAGCATGATAAAGATTAACGTATGGATGCCTTGAGGCACAAAGATAGTGAAGATATAGAGGATACACCATGTTTCTGGACATGCAAAGCTAATTTGGCGTTATGGAGATAATTGATGATTGCCACACAAATAGAGGAAGAAAGTATACATAATCGGCACATCTACCAAAATGTATATAAAAGCATAAACAACAAATGAGCGTTTGGGAGTTATAAATAATACCTATTTTCAATAAGGACATAAAATTCATGGTAATTGTACTTAAGGCAATAATAGGGATAGCAAAGAGAGAGTAGGTAGAATGGGGTTAAGAAATATGTATTTACTCCTGTGGCAGAAAAGATGCCTCAATCCTTGGAACGATAGACTTTGAAGATCGAAGAAAGCTAAAACGAACACAATTTAGAGCATCAACTCCCACTCTGGCCACCTACATAGACGACGTAAAATCAGGAGCGAGTCAATTATCGAAAACAATCGTGTTTGCATGCGTGATCACGTACAAAGGCTTATTGATCTCTGGTCACGACGTGATAGCACGAGGGTTGAATATCGTCACATCAGTGAGAGTGTATAACGTAGAAAGATAAAGAAGGCCAGATAATACGTCACTGGTAATTTATAGGAACATAATAATACTATGTCTTTCCAGTCATATGGGTTAATATTTACGATTCAGCAGTAATACCCATTCAATAAGTGTCAATAAATCTTTGCCATTTTAGAAATTGGCATCGTCAGATAAAGCAATGAGGTTCTGCAGTTGCCAAACTTTTAAAAGTGCCCGACGCCAGGCAATCGGGTACAGACAAAAATCTGTATCCCGGTCAAAGAAGAATCTGCTTTACTACAAAGATGACACGAAAGATTTGGTTTATCTGTTCATTGTACGCGCGCATTTTATGCAAAACACTGAGTGAACGATATCTACTGCAAGTGATCTATTCCATGTTGTCCAGATAAAAATAAAGCATTGTTTTCAACTGCGTGTATTACTCGAGGCTGACCAAGAATACTGAATAGTGCCTGACGGATAATTGGTGCATGCAAAGTTGACATTTCAATTAATGGTGAGAAAATTGGTTCTATAAACAAGCTTGAATGAGATTTCGGAAGCAGTTGAGTGTTAAAGTTAATTAAAAAGATAAAGTAACCAATAAATGGTAACAAGCTCTTCAAACAGGAATACCAGCTACGGTCAATTAAAACAGCGGTAACATCTTGAGTGACGCCATTCCATTAAAAGTTGTACTCGTAGAACGACTTAAAAATCTATTTTTATTAAAACTGCACTTATAAAAGGCAAGCTGTCATAACCAACACAACAGGAATTTAATCAGCAAGTTATCTAAGCGGAAGGAAAGATTTTATCGATAAGCGTCTATGAGGCTTTGCGTGTAAATTGCACGGCCTTATCGGACGGTGTTGGACCGCGACGCATAATGCCATGTTGAATTGATTCACGCGCTTGCGCAGCGTGGCGGATTTCAATATTAATCAGCGGACCGATTGTGTGGAGAGACAGCTTCGGGGTAGTTTGGATTAACTGCGTCTGTGACTGTGAATTTGGCTGCTTTATAATTTTTACTTTTTAATGATTAGGCGGGATCTTTAAAAGAACGCAGTTAAATATTCTATCAGAATCCAAGTAAAGTTTTTCTTTGTTGAATATATGGGTCAAAGACTGCCTTTGCCTTGCCTCTAATACCGAATAGTTTCATACTGGGTTGCAGCACAACTTAACGTACCAAGTACCAAAGTTACATAACCTTCTGTTCACGCCAGGAAAAATCCTAAACACCAATTTCACCATAGTCCTCTCATTCCAAATATAGTCTAGTCTTGTTAGAAATTCAGAGAATGTCTGTAGGTATGTCCATTGCTTTAAACACGCGGAATTGAAGGCGAAGCCGTTCCCCGGAGGCGTAAGATTAAGATCACGTCATGACACGAGTATTAGACGAGCTGTAACTAAACGCAGCCGAGATATGCTTGGAGAAATGTTTAGATTTGAAGTGGATTGAAGACTGACAGAGTCTGTATGAAGGTCTTTAGTGTACGATTACAACAAGCATTAATGATTGACAACTTAAGGATGAGTTTTTAGTTGCTAGATAATTTTTTGATGTTGACATGCCATCTTTAACTTAATCTAATCGGAAAGCTTAAATTAACACTTAGATTCTTGATAGATCAAGTAATATTTGTCCTGCAAAAGTTGCCAAAATTGCCTCAAGGGCCATTACTATTGCTACTACAATCCGAAATGCAGATTGCTATAGAGATTTTAGGCAGACACATTGTTATGCCGTTCACATTTCAATTTGGTTTTCGACATACCAAAAATGGCATAAACTTAAATGGTTCTTGTTATCCTCATGCTGGTATAAACAGCTTACCAAGTGAAGCACGCTTCATGAATTTACAAATACTTTGTAACTGTGCTAGGTCCGATGATGTCATAGGATTAAGATGTCAATGGAGCAATGACGACCTTAAGGTACCTACATAAAAATAAGTGGTCCTAGGCCCCATTACTGAAAAGGCCACGTAGCTTAAAGTCATGCACAAAAATGAAAGTGATGACAGTTTAAAAGTTAGATATCACTAAAACAGTGGCTCCAGACAAATTAAGCTCGCAGCCATTACTTTTAATATCACATGTCTTTATATTAGCTTTAGAAAACGTATCAAAGTCCACACCAAAAATTATTTGAAAGTCAAAACCACCACTTAAGACATATCGAAAAAGAAACTCAAACCATTTGCGGCTTTCCAAATGCAATCCATAATTCTATATCATTACCTAAATCGATGGCGAATATCGAATTGAAATAGCAACACAAATAAGACAAAACGATCAACGGTCACTCGGTAACTGTGTCGCATGCTAATGCCGGGTTCCGTACACTTAAAATTCTGTTCTTATCCAGATTTGAGTTTGATAGCATTGTTTTTGAAGAACAATGTAATTTATTAACCGCACTGGCTGAATTAATTGAATTATTTTTAAGAGACGAATTAAGTTTGAATGGTTTCTAGATAACTATTGCGTATTAATGTAGGAATGCTTATTTGTTGGCGTGTTTTAAATCTTAACTACCCACTATATATCAGCCATAATGCCTGGGGCCAAGTATTTTAACATCTTTGGCTAGCAAAAACTCAGCATAATTCATAGCAAATCATTACTTAATAACGATCTATCCGCACACATAGGCACGCCATGCATTTCGATCTTGAACTAGCTACGCAGCTGCACCTATATAATAACTATCTCTTTAATAAAATAAATTCTAAGATAGCCATTTTAATAAACACTCTAAGCGAACGCCCTCTTTACAGTACACTTTAATAACTGGATAGCGTATACCCTGTACCAAGCCCATTTCCTTTGACACCTCGACAGAATTACAGCCAAGAAAAGGCCGTACCTTCATATTTGTGATATTGACTCAGGGAACTCTAAAATGGTCGGGAATGGTTCCATTACGAGTCGTGAGTGTGAAAATATTATGGCAGTCATGATGCAGCGTATTATATCGCTTACAAATGTGCTGGGGGCTGACAGGACCGGTATGAAATGGTAGGTCTAAGAAGCAATTATAGGCATGTTAGGTTTAAATCCGCTGTCTGTTAGTTGGGTCCAGGATCATGTGAAGTAATGTATGAATAAGTACGAAGTAAATGATTCCAGTTTTGGCGTACATAGTAAAAGGATATTAAGAAACTTACAACTTTGTTTCTGAAAACTGGAAACTGGATAAAAGGCTTCCATGTAAGGGTTCTTGGCCAGAATATGTTTGGAAAATAAGATAAATGGAGATTGAATTTCAATTTCCTACGACACAATGTTTTTGACACGATACGTCCAATTTGAAAGTAACCCTATAAAACATGCTGAAGGTAAGACAATACTTTGTCTATACTTCTGATCTGTATTTAAACTGTATCTGTCGTAATACACATTAAACTCGCTTACAATCAGTGGCTCATTAAAAAGTGTGAAATGAACATAAATACCTTTTTATCGCAATTACATCACACCAGTCACATAACTTTGCCAGTAACGAGACAACAGTAAATTGTCATGACCCACAGGTCAAGATCACTTCAATACGTTTTTGGGTAAAACATTTAAAGTTCCGTACAGAATCGTAAAACTTAAACTATGGCAATGATGTTCCATAAAAATGCCATAATAGATATAATGGGAATATTTGGAGTGTATACGACTTCAAAAATAACATCAGAAGATGGTTTTATTGTTGTTTTGAGAGCATCAAAAGAATCATAATGGTCTAAAACTTGAATGAAATATAAAAAATATATGTTTGTTTTATTATAATGTTCTATGAATGCTGTCGTATTCTAAAATGTGAATTAAATTGCAGTTTATATGTATTCAAATCTCATTTGAATTGAAAACTCTTGTATATTTTCTAAGATATGTGTTTTACCAGCTTGATACGACACTTCACTCAGACCATAAAAAGACGTTTCTTTCCCAAGCAAACGATTCTATTTTTAAGACCCTGTTATTATTTTTTAAACTTTAAATAAAGAACACACAAAACCAAAAGCAGCACGTGCCAACCTAACAACATAATCAAAAAATCATAAAAAAGTCCGTATATCAACTATTAGCATAAACCTGCAATATCCAGTCGATGGCACTAGAATGACAGCTGTGACGCAATCCGACACAATGGTAGCATTGATGCGGACGATTGAGACCTCAATGGACGATCAACACGAAGATGGATCGTATTATACGTAATTAGGTGGCAAATGGGCTGTGGAATGTGTTGGAGGTGAGATTAGAGGTGTTCGCGAGATGGAAAGTTTGGTTGATGACGATATTCATACTTAAGAAGAACTTGATTAGGTGTCTGATTTGATTGATCTTAGTGGACTTAATTGTCAACTGCACTGAGGTTTATATGTATTAGTAGATTGTTGTACAGTGTCGCATTTCGGAATACACATATAGGATTGCTAATTTTGATGCAAAGAAAGGTGTTGACTAACTACTTCTTTAAGGGATCTTGGATATGAGGATTAAAAAGTGATGCCATAAAAAGCAGGAAAATTAGATATCTATTATGTCATCTTCTTATAAAAATATATTTACTCCCACTACAGCTTCTGCACCAGTATTTAAATAAACCGCAACAAAAAGCTGTTGACTAGACAATCAGCGACTGGCAGTGACATTGAGACACGCAATGTGGGCGCTGATTATTCCAAGGTAAATAGGAGAAAAACTAAAACACAATCAGAGTCAGATTGTGTCATAGAACTGAACTATAAGCTATCATTTGAAAACGAGGCTATCAGCAAACTCGGTGAAGAGTTGAGGATGATTAGAAAACATAAGGTCAGCCTAACACCCAAGCAGTGATTCCCTTTGCCCCAGACAAAATCACTTGAGGAGCACTTGCACTCTTGGTGATCACGAACCTCAGTCACGAGTTCTTAACAAAAAGAAAAAGGCATACACCATAATGGGCAATTGAAAACTGTTGGCGCCTCCGTAGAATGGCCGTACCTAATAAATATTGGCGTGACTATCGGCCGTACACATTAAAATGACCCATTTCCTTCATTAAATAGCATAGCTTTCAATTTGTTTCAAGTGGAACAATCTGTGATAATGACAGTAGTGATTCGCCGATGACTGTATGAAATCTCGTTTAGCAAAGGGCTCAACAATTAGTTGATGTTTGAAATGATCCTGTAAATGTTCTTGTATGAAGTCCTTTTTAATAGGTCAGAATTCCAGAGGCTTTACATCAATACAACCCACTTTTCAAATGACATTTGATACTTTGTGACCTACATCGTATACAAACATTTGGTATATGAATCACTGCAAGATTAAGAAACAAAACATAATCCACAAAGGAAACTTCTAATTAGAACGTAATAACAACAGTTTGTTTAACAAAACTTCATAGTACTAAATCCATAAAACAATATTGAAGACGTGTCTATAAGCTAAACATGCGCTTACGCGTGTAGGAGTACTATAGACTATAGACTACACAATTGATTTGGCAACGGTAGACGATATTGATCTTTTTGCAAACGATGTGGGAGTCAAGTGTCTTAGATCATGTGAGATATGTAAATAAGTTGAGGATAATAGCAATCTGTCGATCAAATTATGATGAACTGAAGAGTTTATACTTTAAATCGATCTAGGTGGGGAAAATAGGGTGATAATTTTTGTTGTTGATACTGGAATATTTTGGGATGACGTAGACTTTTGTTTATGGTACAGAACAGCAACACATGGAGGTCATACATAAGAAAGATTTAAGAATTTCATTTACCCATTTTTTATGAGTAGAAATCATACATTGTATAAGATTTTATTTATACTGAAGTCTTAAATTCTAAGCAGCGTCCCCATTAGACTTTCAAACGTCTCAAGGCATAGGACATAAAAACATAATTTCCTTTTTCTAGACAGCACGTGTCTCTGCATTTATCGCAAACACACGTGTAGGTATGTAGGCTGTAAAGCTTTCCATAGATTTCGAAAGCAATATAAATCTAATAGCATCCAAGCTGAGGTAGACAGCTGTCCGTCAGACAGAATGGTCCATAAAACAAACGCTTAGCTTGACAGTACAGAGAAATGTTTGCGAACTTCGACGAATCGAGTGGCTAATATTTGTTTGTGTTGGGGACTAATATTTGTAGCTATTGGATGATTGGTGTTACTAGAATTCGATTCGTGTGTGACAACGTGCTTAGGAAAAGTATCTATTGTTTTCTAGAAACCTTATTAGGAAAATTATGACTGATTCCTATTTTCGTCATCAAAATAGTTTAATAGTCAAAAATTCTTCTAAATCAATTTAATACAGTAAATATTATAGTATGTGCCTAAATAGCTTTAAATTAGACCACATCAATACTCTTCATCTGTATTTACACACGAAATCTCAGCAGTCATCTCGGAGTCAATCAAACTGTTTATCTACTATTAAATTCCCTTCAATTGTTAGGCAAACATAACCCAAATCTTTGTGAACCCGTTGGTACACGTCATGACGTCATTTCACCGTCAATTAGTGCCGAAGCTAACAACGACAACAGTAATTGAGGACTCTTAGCAGAAACAACAGAATGTTATGAACATAGAGTGTTAGCTGAAGAAATTACTCGTGATGTTTGTTCTGTGTTCGGTAAAGCTGTTTGGAAAGACTTGAATGTTTGAGAACCTATAAGATTGTGTGAATTGCAAGACTTGTTGACGAGCATGGTACTATAATGAACAATTTAAAGAGTATGAACAATGAAAGGATCGTGACGCAATAAAAAAAATGAAGCTAGATTATTTTCACCATTATAGCACCAATAGTATTTAAAGAGATTGCACGCAAGACACGCTTTTTTACTTAGTAAATAGTGCCTCAAAGCAACAAGCAAGTACATTTCAATAAACACATCTTTTCACTTGAACCCTTACATCGCATTCATTGCTTCACAATGCGTCTACGCAGTCTTGGGTTTTTTATTCGCATCGGTCGAACCATTAACAGCAGTTCCCCTTTTGTTTACTAATCACAACCAATTGTTAGTAATAAAAGTGCAGCATCAACAATCACTCAATCAGCTGCAAGGGGCACATGAATCTCGACCCTTTTGTTTTAGCCGTTAGCGTGTTGGATTTCAAGAGGTTCCTTATTGAGATTGGGGCTTCTCAATAAGATCTTAAGGACGAATTGAGAGGTCGTTAACATTTTGTGCTGGTGTAAAATTTATCATATAAAAAAATTTACTTGCGAGGCATTGTAGAAAAAAAACATATATAAAAGACACAATAGCAAAAATCTGCGACACAGATGCAAGGATACCGCCTATCCTTACATCAGGTGTGAACAAAAAAATAAAAGAACTGATACAGGTAACTTGTACAATGCACAAAACACACGACAATCTTCAACTATTTGATAAAGCAAAAGGGAAGAATAATAAAATAGGACAATTTCACGGTGATTCCACTAATCCCTAAGGCAACCATGACTGTGACACCACAAAAGGTGCAAGAGAGACGGACATGAATTCATTCAAGCCGACAGACATTGTGAGTACAAAACCAAAATCCATAGAACCCCTAAATGCATACGGTGTTAAAGATGAGAAATAAAATACAATAGGTCACAATAAAATGGATGGTATAGGTCATGCGAAGGGGGAACGCTAACAAATCAACGCTTATACAATGGAAGCGCTATATTTTCGTAGGGGCAACATTGATGCGTCATAACTTTTAATTAAAATGGAACATTAATATGGGGCGACTGGCGAAATAGGTCCAAGTGTGAATGAGACAACATCCATGGACATTGGCGTGTAATTGTGAGGAAAGGCGATGGGAAGATTGGGCTATAATAAATTGTATGGGATGATATTGAAAACGTTGTCACGCGTGATTCTGAAAGGGATCCCGCTGACAGCTCCCTTTGTGTTGCCTACGATAATGATGTACGTACATTATACGGTTATAAATTACTTATAATATTGAGAAACAATCTACTTTGTAGTACAAACGGACTAGAGAGTCCAAAACAAATGTGTTCATCTTAACATTGTTGAATATTTTACAAACTCTTGCGATAGTATTTTCCTGTACCTAATACAAATTAAAGGTTATTATTAAAATATATCAGGTTCCACCTACACATTAAAATACATTCCGTTACGCTAGGAATAGTTCAAACTGTAACTGCAGTTAGAAAATCTAAATCCGATTACCAAAGAACAAATCGAATCTAACATGACTTCCATTTCTAATGCCCAATAACAGCTACTTACAGAACACCATACTATATCCAATTATTTTAAATATATTGGTTACAGGCGAGATACATATGGCCCATAATCCATTTGGAACGACATTAAAGAACATAGAGGCACATTGAAATAATAAAGAAGAATGATCTCCTTTACTGTGAACTAATGTTTCAGATATCGGTAAGGCTTTAGACAGGTTTATTTAAAATACGTCTATAAGAGAGCTTTTTATATGTAGACGATAAAATACAGAAGTCGAAGGTATAAAACGAAAGGTAATTTATGGGTTTTCGTTGTCTGGTTTAGTGGTGGAGAAAGTATTCATGAGATTGTTTATTTTTTATGAGAATAAATATAAAAAAGAACAGTAGTAAACACTTATTAACATTGCTTCTAGGGTGTGGCTGAACGATAAAGCTGGCTACATGAGCTGTAAATTGTAAAGGAGAAAAAGGAATTTAAAATATGTTCTTAACAGCTTCATCTGTTACATTTTACATAAATGTGGTCTGAAAAACGAATGGTATCTTCGTTGCATTCTGCAAATTCTGCAGAGATGTATATTGCCACGGGACGCCATTAGAATACCCGAGCAATTTATTGACAACTATTTCTTATAGGTGCGGATGGAATAATTTAAGTTCAGTATCGATAAAAATATTTTACTTCAATAGTCTCTTGAGCCACAGAAATGTACAGTACAGTACATAGTACCTCTACATACACGTAGTACATACACAGTACAGGGATGGCCAATATTTTTTACCTAAGTATATGTTTATCAGTTCCCTCAGGACGCGAGCAAAACTGTGAGAATTACATAGTTTAATATAAGATTATCCTTAAACAATGCAAATAATCTGTTAATAACTTAAACATTTGAACAGTTCGGTGCTAAATTTGACTGCAAACATCACACATTATACAGCCTATACATGATCAAATAATCGTGACTTTTTGTCGTTTGTTTGATTCATGTCTACCAATTTACTATTTGCTATTCTCAAGAAAAACCTTTAGAAGAAATTAATTATAGTACCTAGACCCAGCATTTAAGTAACCCCGTTTTAGTAAGTTCAGTGAGACAGCGAAAGAAAAATATAATGAGACGTATCATAACCAATTTTGACAGTCAATTGTTTTATTTTGATGATGCAATTTTTGTTTCATACACCGCATTATACGTATGAGATGGCTTTATCCACATGGTGGTCGTAGAAAGTAAGACCAGTAAAGCTTAGAAGGGTAACATGAAACAATGTATGTTCTCGTACATTTATGGAAAACAAAGAAGTCACACTTAAAAACGCATAAATTGTGACATAAAATAATGCAGTCAGGAAGCTGGAGTATGCGTTAATAAAAAGAAATTGCTCTCACTGCAACGACAATAAACATGTTTATGGGATCAGGCCACTGAATTAGCGGGGTAAGGATAAAGTAAGCTATCTGAATCTTGTGTTACACATACCTACATAACTTTATTTCATTGATTCATTTGTAGTATAACAAACAAATTAAAATGTTAATGCGATAACAAAATAAAGATTAAATATTACTTAGAACCGTTTTAGAGGAAGAAAAAGAATAAACCGCCCCGAAGAATTAAATAAGTAACCACATTGAAAGACATATATTGAGATAAGAATCTCTGAATCACTCATTTAGTAAAAGTCCTTCCATAATTTCCACAGTAATTTCACTAGACTTCATTATAGAAATGTTGGATTGAAATGTCAACAACGATAAGAAACCGCCTATTTCATAGCCATAACATAACGAAATGAGACCGTTGACCCATTTAACATAAGGCACACACATCATACCCGCTGGCTTAAAGGCCGCACTCGGAACTAAATGGAAAATTGACATTTAAACACTTGAAGTGATACATTTGTTTATTTTGAACACAGAGATCATAATAACGGTAAGTAAAGGATTAATGCCCATTTTCACCAACATATCTACACCTAAATTTAAGGATCCCCTAAGACCATTTAGGGAACACTTATTACGAATTTCGTTTTCACCAAAGTTTAAGTGACCCTTATAACCTTTATTAGGGGGAGCCCTTATTCTTTGTTAGATTAGCTTTCTAGCTTTTAGAGCTATTTGCTATTAGACTACGCATTGAAACAGAATACAATTACAAAAAAAAAATGTATAAGTAATGCAACCATAAATATAATATGATTGTGTACAGGTCATAGACATTGAATAAGCTACTAATACAAAAAATCATTTAACCCAATAATCGGCCACTCATCCTTCCATCAAAGATTCTTATCAAAACATTCATCATCCGAATCGGAAGATCAGTTAATTCTATATTCAAATAATTGATCTCTACATCATAATTAAATTGTCTATGGATCCATAGAGCAATAAACTTGTTTGCAAACCTCAATCCTCTAACACCCGTGGGCGGATTATGAATAGCGGGTTTTAAGATAAAGGTCATGATTTGATTGGCTAAAATCATTTCATGATTGACCTTTTCAGATTAAATCAAAGACATGAAGACTAATAATTAAAACAGACGAGGTGTTCATGTCATTAGATTCTCCAAACAAGAATATTTGATGTGAGAAAACTTACAACCTGGACCTATAAAGCTTTTACTTCGTACTTACAATGTCAGAATATTATGTGGGTAAAATGGTGTTTACAGAGCTCTCAAAGCAAACTTATAAGAGTAAATAAACAACTATAGAGTACTTCGCTGCAGGCTGCTACACATCTGTCTAATCCTACTTGGGTAGAATACCTAAGCTTGAGACAGGGACAGGTTTTCAACTACGAAGTCAACTGTCAATAAGATCCTGCAGATTATCTTCATCAAGCATGTTACATGAGCTTGCTAATTACTCCCTATCTTACTACATGCTTCAAATAGCTAGCCACTTATGCAATCCCACATACATACCTGACATAGGATTGGTTTCCTGCCGTCATTTCTGCTTGCTTAACCAGGAAAAGGGCAGGCTTTACGTATAAGAGGAAACAGCATATTAGCTTAGCATAATGCACTAACACTCCGTTGATCAAGAATATAATTAGGGTTTCAAATGCGGAAAGGTCAACGATAGGTTGGAAGGTGTGAAAACATGAATATAATGTAAAATTAAGACTGTTTTCTCCCGAAGGGTAAGGGTTAAATTAAGAATGGTTTGTTTACTCCTAAAAGTTAAGGGGTGGGATGGAATGTAAATGTACTTACTAGGTATGAAATTGCATCAGTTATGTTCCAGCCTTACGTAAACTTAGATAGGGAGAGAGCCAATTCGAAAATAACTGCCTATTCAGGATTCCTGTTATTACAGTAAGAAATGAGACTGAAATAATAGCATAAAGGGATTTTAATTTGTTTACTTTTAAGGAAACTTCATTTTAGGGTCATCAATATTATTCTATCGCTTTCAACAGATTTAAATAATTCTCAAGGGGCAAAAAGTATCACTAGAAATAATAATTAACATGTACGAGTAGCTTCAACATCAATGAAAACAACTTAATCAAATTAATTCGATGACTCCTCAGATTCTACCTAATCACGCGATTCCTATTCGCCGTACGATCACAACACGTATTTTATTGAACAGTGCCATAGAATATAAATAGCTTGGTCATACCCCATGGTTCCATAGACTATGGACATTTTGTGGGAAATCTCAAGAATCGATCCGAGATCCATTTTAATGGTGCTTAAGTTACCTACCCACTTTTGTTATGCACTAGTCGTTTGTCCCCGGTTTCGCCAGCGTCCCGTGGAAACTGCTGCCTGTACCGAGATGAAATACAGCCTACTAGCTTCTGCTCGCGGCTTCGCCCGCGTGGTGTGTTGATAAAAAGTACCCTATATGTTAATCCAAATTTCTAGCAAATCGGTCCAGCCGTCTTTGCGTGAAAGAATAACAAACATACATCCACAATTTCTCATAAACTTTGACATTTATAATATTAGTAGTAGATAGTAGGATGTTACTCGGGAAGAGTGTAGCTTTCCAATAGAGTTTTTCATGACGGTTCAGACAAGACAAAAAGTTAATGCAAAAAATATTTGCATTAACTTTTATTATGTCATAGTTATGCATAACTTGTGGTCTTCTAGAAATTGAGAAACGAAGATATACATACATTATACATGTACCTACTACTCACTAGTTTTTTTTCTGTTTTACTTGAAAGCATTAATTATGTGTAGGGATCGGAATATAAATGGAGTACTTATATTGATAAACGTGAGACTATTGGATGGTTTATGTCTTGCTTTACGTTTGAATATTCAGAAGCTTAAGTAGATATGTAATCGTATACACTGATTAAATTAAAACATTTATATGTTTAATGGATCTCCAGTTTTAAAACCAGAATAGAGTTAAAGCTGTTAGAAGCTAATATTTATTTAAACAAACAGTTATTTTTCAAACAGCTTCATCTTTCTTCAAACTGGATAGCACTTAAATATTTTGAAACTAAATCATAAAAACGAGCTTTGGTATATTTAATACAGACATTTATATGCAAAAAAGACAAAAACACTAAACACTCTGAGAAATATAGAAGCTGTGTATTTTGATACGCCAAACGGGAGCTTTCTTTGATCTCTTTACAAATATCTCTTCATTCAACTGTCCAAGTAAAAAATGAGGCAAAAATCATCCAGGAAATGTGACAGCGAATGTGATTCGTGGACGTATTTACACTGAACATTGTTCCAACATAAGCGTGGGACGAAATGGCCCATAAAACGCCCTCCAACGAGCCACTCCACGCGATATTACTAGCACCAACTTAGAACCGCTAATCATAAAACAAATGCCATTCAAATTTCAACCTTATACCTTTGTTATAGAAGTCAAAGGTTCTGGAAGCGAGTGCAGGTGATGCTGTGTAGATATCAGACAGATGGAACGAGGCTTATTGACAGATTGTCAAGTTCTCGAACGTGAATAGAGATTAGGACATCTATTCCTATCAGAGGAGAAAATTGTACAGATATTTCAGAGATTATGTAAGTAGAAAAGTTAATTTCTTACTCTATAAATTATGCTGTACGATAGAACTTGTCACCGATTGTAATAATTTTAGATAGTGACATTTTATGTTCTCGATAATAACACACCATTTTTCCTCATTTACCTATACAGATTTTTTAAAACCAAAGATGAGTGTTTGTTATGGCGCTAAGCTGAATAAACATTTAAATAGCACACCAAAATTGCTCCGAATAATTCCTGCTTATTTTTCGTTAAGTCGCATAACAGGTATGTCTTTATAATTCATGATGTCAATTGTTATTAATTAAAACACTTATAAAATGCACTTTGTATAATGATTCTACGCCTACTAATTCCGATCTAAATATTCAACTACCTATTAATACATGGGTGGTCTGGTATCGATAAGACTACAAAGTTTTAATCCATTTACTACACACATATTACATATGTATATTAGCAATTAAACTGATTGTAGTGTAATCTGTAGTAGCTTTATTTATTCTTGAGAATCTTCAATATTTACAATATACATACTTTAGTTGAAATAGAGTGATTCAATAGATACTGACCAGCAAATTAGTTTTTTTAATAGATAGAAAAACCCATCTCTATAGATGCACATTTAGTTCCTTCTGAGTTTTTCGCTAACAAAGATGACTACAGCCGTTAAATGTGTCAAAAACTTCTATAAATAACTATAACATACCTACACAATAACACTTAACCGTTGACCTACAATAACATATTTTTTTAAAAGCCCTTTCGACACGGTTGACATAACCGAATCTGGTACGAGTTAAGACAAAGTGGTACGGCTTTACATTTGTTACCGATTCGATTCAATTACAAACTCATGTTACTAAACAAATCCAATTAACTTGTTGGTGGGTACGAGTGATGAGCGACTAGCGTTTTAGGCCCAAGTTCACCGTTGTCGGTGAACTTGGGACGTTTATGTTGTCATAAACGTCAGTTTTTCTGAGATCCACTGTTTACTATGAATGTTTGTGTTAATCATTTTCAACGTTAACAGTTGTTTAATAATAATTGACGTGTTGACGGTGTAAAATGGGCCTTTGATTTTCTACTTAATCAGCGTGTTAGCAAGGGAGAATGTGCTGGCTGTTAGCAATTTAATACAGAATCCCGAATTATCAAGATTTACAAATTATTAATATTAAAAAAAACAAGCATGTTCATATGAGTTATCATTCAATAATTATTGTTATAATCTACTGTATAAACTTGTAGCCGCTTTAACAAATTATCAAAAATATTTTCAACAAGTTATCAAAAATTACAGCTTCACTAAAAAAAACTATAAACGCGATCCTCCCATAACTTGTACCACACGTAAATTCAGATGGCGTTTCAATCGTCGGCGGCTAGATAGCGCTAATTGATCGTTTGAGACGCGCCGCTAATGTTAAGCTCGCGCAATCTATGTACGGAACGTTGACCGGAGGGTACAGATTTAAATCAAGGAATTATTTTGATAGTCAGTTATAAAAAAAATATTGATGTAAGTTATTTCAAAAAGAAGAGGAGCTAAATTATAACGATAAATTGACCATCTTTAACAATAACACAAATGCTTCAAAATCCTTGTGACACAAAAAGAAAGTACTTACCTACACATTCAAGGCAAAATTATTTAGCAGTCTTCAAGGCAAGTTGAAGCATCGTCAAAAATATACTAACAGACAGACAAATGATACCCCAATTACCACACACACAGTCAAATGTTTATCATTATTGAGAATCATAACAATACTAAATAAGGACGTGACACATGACCTATGGAACATAAAAATATCGAGCGAGCGTAAAATGAACCGTGGTTCAAGATTACCGACCGATTCGATAAGGCACTTGCGAATCGATACAAATAACTATGGTACCGATTTAGATCAATTTACGGTTAAGATGCTACTATAAGTGTCATGACCTGAAAGAAATAAGGATTATTGAAGAATTGTTAAACAATTAGAAATCAGGTAAATGAAAGGTAACACTTATATGAAGGCAGAAACTAATTAAGTTTTCAATAAACATTAAAAAGCTATTAAACAGAAGTGTGGGAAAAACAAAGAGGAAAACATAATAACGTATTTCTTTAATACACACTGACATTTACGACCTAACGTGATAAAGTGCAGAGAAAATTATGAAATAAATTCCGATTTCATGAATATAGTAAATTGATTGTCATGCTCAAAATATGTTACAGTTACCAAGGCCGAAAGACGTTCGTGATTTATTAAAAACGATATCGAATATGTAGATACGGACGGAATAATAATTACAAATGCTTATTGTGATCGAATACGAATAAAACATAACGAAAACATACCACCCACGTTGTTAAAACTTAATTTTATTTGCGATGCTATCGTATTACTCAGAGAAAATAAACCAACGGCTGATATTTATAATATCTATTTTAACGATGAAGATTCGTGTTTAGATTATATTCTTCGATCAATAAATACGCTGTCGAAAGTTTCTTAAACTTGGATGAAACCAGCAGTAGTATATTTTTATGCACACTGCATCTCAATTAACGAAAACAAATTATATGTACATCAATTCCTAATTAATCAAGGATTCCCTAATGAATTTAAACAGAATGGGGTCCTTGATGGATTTATCGCCATAACCAAACTTATAGCGAACGAAAATAAAATATGGGAGGGCAATAAATCTTGAACCTCTATCAATTTGTATAGCACGCGTCCAAGAATATCTTATAATAAACTAAAACAGGACGATGCGCAGGATTGCCAGACGCCGCAGACATTTGTCAAGGAGTAAAGAGTTAAAACAAAATAAGTTTTTATAGTCGCGAGGTAAATGATACTCGAGATCTGAGGGAATGAATTGATGCGAAAGGGAAACGGAATGAAAGATTTGTGGTCCGCGAATAATTTGTGATTATTAAATAAAATTCAATTCAAGTAAAGGAGATGTACTTCTTGATCTGGTTTGTTTCTGAGGAAAGCTGTACATACATATATACACCAGTTTATGAAAAATAAAAAAGTTCAAACTAGATAAATAACTAAGATAAGCTATTGCGGAATTAAATAAAAAAAAATTGTACAGCCTACAATAAAGATACAACACATTCCTATGCTGTATAGCCAGCCAGAGCCATAAATTTTGATATTAATAAAACAAAAATTCGACTAAATCATGTCACATCGTACCTCTAACATAAAAAAACACTTTCGCAAATCATTGTCATTTGATGTGACAGAAAAAACAAACAATATAAATGACACGACACATTTAAACGATGCACGATACCTAAATACACATCAAAGTGAAGCCGAAACAGAGACTGACAAACGGATTCAGGAAATAAATGTTATTGTAGATGACGATGGACATTTACCAACAGGAGGCACAAAAGACACTACGACAAACAAAACTGTAATTGACAATACCAACGTTCCAAGTGCTACGTCTGATAGACAAGGTGTTCAAAATAAATAAGTCTAAAGAATCGTTTTATTTGAAAGCACTCGCAAGCCCATATGGCAGCCATTTACGCTTGGCGTGTTAGGGGAACGTGACATTATATTAAAAATAAATTCTATGATAGAATTTAATAACAAAGGCATTACCGCCAAATAGTTTCCGATCACGTTGGCAATTTTAATACAAAAAGAGTATTGAGATGGTAATGCAAACGTGAGTCTGTTGCGATATTCGAAATAAATATTTTTTCATCGCACGCTTTATGCAAAACGAAACGCACTTTATTTTTTGCTTGGTGTGAGTATGCAAAATGTTTGTAAGTGAATTTTACGACTTTACTTGAAGAGATAAAATCTCCATGATATAAACATAATTCAATGAATGAAAGGAGAAACCCAAACAATACAAAAAGGAGCCGCCATAACAGTCATTCTCAATTAAAATCAAATCCAGACTAAAAATAACAGCTCGTCACATCAGACATGTCGTTTTGCCTGCGCCGGCGCAGTGTCACACGTCATCGGCCAAGCGTGAACCGTTTCAAACGCACCCTTGTTTGTATTAACCCTTTTTGCCGTTACTAATACGGTTTCTTGGTATCTTTTTATTGGGTTCCGAATTGGTATCTAATATGGTTCATGGGGCGAAATGAATAGCTTCGGACTGATCTGTTATTTCTTTATTATATGTTAAATTGTAGTTATTAATATCGTCAGTGGATTGACTTCTCTGCATTTCTGCTGTGGGTGTAACTGCATATGAAATAGTTTCATTTACATTAATCAAGGCCGGACATGGTCAAACCCTACATATTTATCAAAACATACTAGAATCAAGTTATATCGACTTCCCATTACCTATCCTATATTACTAAACTGACACCATAATTCATAACCTGCCCACATCCAAAGATTTATAAACCCATTAAAATGATAGAGGGAATAAACTTTTAACTAATATGATTGAAGGCAATTAATCTTTGTGAAGACTTGAATCTCCATTAAATCTGTCGTTCGTGATAGATATATTGATGAAGCTTGTTTAATTGTAGGCGTGAAGGCTTTGGCTAAAGCGTTCTGAGCGAACGGTAAAGACTGACAGCCGAACGGAAACGGTAATGAACTTTGATATTGAACGATGATGTGTGAGGATATTAACATTTTGGAGTACTTTCAACCCGTACTTTATGACTGTTTTATTATGATGCGTTAAAGTAATCTAAATATTGGTGCGAGAGTGTGAGACCACTATAATAAGTTTTGAGAAAACACTTCCCATAAGTGAAGTTAGTAATAGAAAATGACGCGCGTTCCTTGAAGATAAATTGTAATATGTGACAAAGAAAAGCTTTATAAATAATTCGCAAACCCTCATCTAAGAATCCCTGCAGAATAATCAGGAAGTGCATAAACTGACAATGACAATGCTAAAGTAGCTGAAGGTGACTAAAACACTAGGAACGAAGATAGTACTCTGTCTGAGCTGAAGCAATAAGTCAAAATCACACGGTCGCGGGCGGCGAAGCGAGTAGCACAAGTATTATTTATACCAACAGCTACTTAGATCGGGAAACATACTGAACATGGATGGAGCGTGCCCGCTGTCACACTTTGCATCCTCATTTGGATAACATGAACTTTAAGCTTGTGGTTTATACATTAATTTTCGTTGAATGATCACTAAGGTAGACAAGATTATACACAGAGGAGATGCATCTTAAACTTCTCAGGTATTCGATAAATAAAGTCTTTCAAATATTAGCCAACACGGCTAATATTTTGCCAGCTTATAAATTACTGACTTAAATGATAAATGCAGTTATAAAACGGATACTACTTATAATGATTCGTGAATTAACGACAATAAATGCAAATATTGGCACTCAAATCAATCTCAGTCGTTAACACCAATTAAGGTAATCAATTAATGACTTCGTTTACCTACCAATCAAAAACGCTAACAAGCTTCGTAGAACTGATAAGGTATTTATGCAACTAATTCACGTACCCGTGCGAAAAGGAAAATAGAAAAAAATATTTCTAAAGAAATGTGAGTCCTAGAAACAGTAGCCGGTAAATATGATTTTAGAGGGAAAGCTTTAGTACAAACAGTAATTTTGCAGAAATGGTTATTAACAGGAAGTAGTAAGTTACACTGTAGTGTTAACGGTAAATGAAAAATTAAAATAAAAGAAAAGCATAAAAAAATAGTCAGTGTATTAGAAAATTTCGGCTTCGACGAAAAAATTTTCTTCAACGGCAAAATCTAAATCGAAATCCAAACAGTCAAAGTTAAATGACACAATACCAACGAAAATCAGCATACTAACAGAAGGAGTGACGAACACGCCCAAACAACATCCCTGTATTTCTCCGACCTTATTTATGAGAACCACCCAGACTACAAAACGTCATAAGAGAGTATACGGTAAATATAGAGTGGACATCGCCAAGCTTAACTTGGAATAATTTAGATGACGCTAAGGATTTGTGGTAAGATACGTTAACTAAGTTATTGGGTTTTCTTAAGTCCAAGCTTATGCTGGAATCTGAATTTAAGGTGTTATTTAAGTGAATATTACGTTCGAGTTTATTAGATAGAGACCGTTTGAAACGTTTTATAGAGGATATCTTATTGGTTGTTCAGCTGTTCAGAATTTAGCCGTATCTGGCATGGGTATTAAGGAACCAAACTAACATCAACTTCCGAGTTTAAAGATTCTCAGTTAAAAAGTAAACTGGAGACTTCACAGTTAAATTCGGTTAGTAAAAGCGACGTTTAAACCAAACCGTTAGACCAATAAAGCGGCAAGAGACAAAATAACGTCTTATCAATTACATCATCGAAGCAATAAAACGGACATATAGCGATAAATATAGACGTGGGGACATAAGATCTATGACCTGTCTGTACCCACGAGAAACTACATTGATCATAAACTTCCTATTTAAAAATTACGACGTCTGGGCAGCAAAAGTATTTTTACAAAAACTTATCAATACAGTAAACGGCTCCGTGTGTTGATCTGTTTGTAAGAAGAAGCCATATCTAAGCTACACTTTTTAAAATTTAGTTTCGAACCCTTCAGTGCATCATCACTCGTTTCCAAATTTAAAATGAGGTTACGGTTTTGCTGGTCTCCTGCAGTAGCTACACTCCCGTCATTCTTTTGTTTTAAATCGAAGCTACATTTATCAAACCCAGTATGCCATCCCAGATTATTGCTAGCAGTCGTACCAGCTGTCTCAAGCCACATCTCTATTCGCGAGGCAATTCGCAAGTTGATATGTCGATTCAAGTGGTTCTAATTAGATAAACTGAGGTCAAACGAATTATACAAAGTGCATGGATGCTTATTGCCTTGGTTACTCGTAATGTGCATCGGAGTCTGCGTTTTGAGATCAGCAGTGTAATTGGTCGGTACCTAATTGAATGATAAGTGTGAGATCTGGGAATTCGGAGGATGGGAAAATTGCTTGTTTATGTACTACAACGTCACGGTGATACGTGAATAACACTCGTGTTCTTAGAATTGGTAAAGGATGGAGTCATTTCTAGTCTGATATTACACGGAAGGGCTTGAGAAGAAGAGAGATAAGTATATCATGACATGGATCTGAAGCTAAAGATTACTGTTGAACACGAGGGTCAAATGAGAACCAATATAAACATAGGACACACACATGAAATCCAAACCACTTAATAATACTACACCTTCTACCTACTTTAATCAAGAAGATATCGATATACCATTAAAACCCTCTAATAGCAATAGTCATCACATTACCAGAGCATAAACCAATCTTAGAATTAACACTTAACCAGGATAAACAGTTTACGAAGCAATATGGGGCCGTTTAGATAGCGTGGCTCCTAGTTACGGGCATTCTGTACTTAAATGTTGGTTTATAGTTGAAATAGTAGCAATTTGCTAGTTCGCTGCTTACGACTCCGTGTAATGAGCCGTTTCCTCAATTCAATTGCAACTTGTGTGGGATTCGTGCAGATCGAATTTTATGCGTGTGTTTCCTGTATTGTGTGTTGTATTTATTAAGTCTTGTTGTATTAGTTTTGGTATTACAGCAGTTTTCTTTTCGTAGTTGTTTTCCTTTTTTGATTAGGTATCTTTCTTGAATAATAAGGATAACGACGTCTAATGGTAACAGTGGATTGATGTTTTGATTTATATCTTGTCTATATTCTCTGTTGTGAGAAATACAACTTTAGGTACATCACGCAGTCTTATGTCCGTTTATTTATTTTTTAAGGTGAAGAATAATATAACATTAAATATTGACAGTTTTATAGAATTAACAAATAACACAAACGTCAAACATAGTACGCAAACCTTATAAAAAGCAACGAGCCATTAAAACACAATACCCAAAAAAGTAAACAAATTAAGACAAAAAGCTCTCCTATTATTAAGCACGTGTTTTCGAGAAGTAGGTTTAGTATAACGATGCTACGGTTTTTGACCACAGCTATTAAGAAAACCGTCATCACTGCAGACGTAAATATCCATTCTCTAAACATTTAACGAGCATTTGTAATTATTTTACGAGTGGATAAAAATATCAACATTAGAGACTATACAGACGGCGTTTTTAACGCTCTATCGACGCGCGGTTCTGTGATTTGTGTACGTATGAGACCAGAAGAATACGAAGATCGTAGAAGAGTCTTCTCGTAGAAGATATGTATCTTGTATGTCTATTTTAGAGTGAAAAGCGCGCGTTTCAAAAACGCGGTGTGAAGACACCCTTAGCGTTTTCATAACTTCGAAGAAAAGCCATAAATTAATCTAGCACAGCGGGTTAGTGATAAAAATGTTTTAGTTTAGCTAGGTTGAAAAGGTGGATCAATTTTGTGTAGAAAATGATGAACATATAGACGATTGTGCTCTTTCGTGTAGCTTGGCATTACCTTTACGTAAGTATGTAATTATCATATAGGGACGAATCATCAAATACTGAGAAAACATGAGAGACGGATGAGAGACGTCCACGTATCAAATTAACAAACGCTCGTTTAATAATAGGGGTTAAAGTATGAAATTGCCG
The DNA here is from genome assembly GCA_033682625.1 of Helicoverpa zea x Helicoverpa armigera. Taxonomy (NCBI): domain Eukaryota; kingdom Metazoa; phylum Arthropoda; class Insecta; order Lepidoptera; family Noctuidae; genus Helicoverpa; species Helicoverpa zea x Helicoverpa armigera. The sequence continues at coordinate 8,754,825 of JAWIIS010000011.1, forward strand.
ATTTGTACTGAAAACCTAAATTGTATTTTTTTTTAATTTTTAACAAACTTATTTAATCAAAATAGTTGCCATTATTATCTATACATTGCGGTCATCTAATAAGAAGGTCATTTATGCCTTTACGATAGAACTCTGAGGATCTAGACTGCACAAACAGTGTGAAAGAATTTTGTTCTGCGTCCTGGGAAGAAACTTCTTGTGACGTAGATAATTGTCCAAATCACAAAAAAAAATGGTCGTCCGTTAGAGCAAGGTCTGGCGAATATGGAGGAAGACGAATAGTTTCCAACTGCAGTTCCTGAAGAGTTAAAACGGTTTATTTTGCTGTATGAGGCCTCGCGTTGTCATGGAGCAATAGCGGTGAAGGTCGATTCATGAGTCGTGGCTGTTTTACTGCTAATTTTTTCAACATTATTCGGTGTTCGGCTGGGTATCTGGGTAGTTTGACTAGGATCGGCGTTCACCGTCTCTCTTAATTTCTCGTTAATCACCTGTCAGGCGGTCTTTCTCATGGCTCGTTCTTCAAGTCGAAGTTTCCACCACGAAAGCGTTTAATCCAAAATCGCACGGCGCGTTCTTTAGCAGACACCTCTTCAAATGCAGCATTGATATTGCGGGCTGTTTCTGCCGTTCAATCCCGCGTCGGAACTCATATTCAAAAATTACTCAAATTTTCGCAGTATCCATCTTTCTTGTTTAAGTTGAATAACAAAAACAATTGAACATCGATAATCAAATGTTTCACATTTTTTAAAAGAAGAACATCACAGAAACCACGTGAAAAAAGTTCCATTCGAAAACCTCAAACCATGAAGACTCTATGGCAATTCAAAAACCTACTAGAATAAAACGGCAATTTCATACTTTAACCCCTAATATAATTCATAGAAAAAAAGAGGAATAGAAATTTCATATGGCATATCAATATAGTAAATATCTCAATGAAATTATTCTGAAATATCGGTCAGTCATAAAATTCAAATTACAAATTGCGTGCCAAACAAACCACAGACAAACTTAACGGTATGTTCACACATATTAGAAAATTCAGTGTAACGTATTATTTATGTTTTACGACTGACCAATAATTGCGCTGCGGTCGCTAAGGCTGAACGTAAATATTTTGGTTCCTAGCACTTCAAAGAAATCGTGAGTAAGGAGGAACAATTGTGTATTGAATTTGTTATAAGTATAGAGAAAGTTTCATTTCATTGATCTTTAGGTTATTCTAAAGGTTTTTTTTAAAACAAAGCTACAACTTGACTGCAATATTCAATCAGATGGAAATGAAGCAAAATATAAAACAGTTGGACAGGTAATAGAAAATTACAATGGGAAATTAAAAGCAAAAGAAACACAATACAAACATAAGCGATAATGGAAATTAACAATGGAAAAAATAGAAGATTCCGAAGTTGACTAAAGGAAATGTGACCATTATAACTCTTACTTCCACTCTAATCTAATCAAGCAAAATAAGAAAAGGTTTGATTTAACCGTATTCTAGAAAATAAGTGATATCTTAGGACCGAAGAAAGCGACGTGAAGGTGACCTTTCAGGAGAAAAATCTTAACTCAAACAATAATTATCTCATCTTCAATGAAATACATAATTACATTTGTTTAGAAGCAGGCATACGTGAAAACTGGCACGTTCGCCTACCTACACGTGCCATAATCGCGGAAAACAATGAAAATACAACATTACCCTTGTCGCGACTCTCAATGTTATAACATGCGCAAGATTACGTTTACTTAAGGAGAAATTTGCCTTTTGATAAGAGTGAAATTATAGGAAAAGACCACACAACTTGATTAATATGCAGAGACGGTACCAACTGTGGAAACCAGAATTGACCTAAAGAATAAAATGGATTATTCATCATACACGGCATTAGGATGCATTATGACTAAGTCTGTCAACATGTTTAAGTAAGGCAGAGAACAATACACAGACATTTTACGTCTCAATGATCCATCAAAATAAACCGCTTCATTTCTAACAGCTGTATCATGTATGTTACAAAATGAATTAATTTAAAACATAATGTAGCATTCATATTTACTGGAACAAGAACACAATGCGTTTGCGCCGCCCACACGCTACCGCTGTGTCATCAAGGATTACGTTCCGTCTGATTTCGTTTAAAATCCCGCCAAATAAATGAGAATCTTTGTTGTATGTAAAGAGAAGAAAAGCAAAAGGGCAGCGATCATTCATACTAAAGACAAACATCACATAGGACATTCAGTAATGTTTCCAGAGGAGAGAAATTATATCCCTTGACTTAATAACATTATACTCCACACGTTGACAGAACATGTTAAAAGTAATAACACAACCCCATTCAACGTACGTGTGTTGAACAAACTAACAATAATTCGTAATCTACAAAACAAGTCGTCAACTAAATAGAATTTGTATTGAGAATTTAAATCTATGATTTTCTTGAACCGTTCTCGGAATCAGCATAACAAAGTCTCCATCAATTCTGATTTAGTTTAGTCTAGTGAAGCCTCGTTTGCATTCGATAAGCCTTCCAGGACATTCCAGGCTTGCCTTGCTCCTGATAAAACCTATTTCATGATGTTTGTCAGCTTAAAAGCTCTGCTGTAGAGAGACTCAAATGCTCCATTTTTTTTGTAAAATAAATATAACTTACATCAAAGAAATGCGGCCTCAGTCTTCCTATAGTGTACTTGGCCACATCGGTGGTGAGCTGCTGGCAAGCGCAGCCGAAGAGGAATACTCCGATCACGTGGTAGGCCTCCCAGACCCAGGCGGGGATCTCCCGGCCTAGGACTTTACGGGATCTCCCACCAACGTAGTCGCGTAGTCTTATCCATTCTGTGAGGGACATCTGTGGAAGAAAGGAGAGCTATATTAAAATGACGAAAGGTCCAAAGGTCTGGTAGACAATGAAAAATTTTTACAACACGACTTTAACACAAAACATTTCTGAAATCGTAGAAACAAACATAACTCTGACAACACTCTGAGTTATTGAGATGTCCATAAAATTAATCGCTACAATATTTCAACAGCATCATTCTAATAAAACATAGAAGCTACACACGAAAATATCATGTCCGACAAAAACGTTGAAATACAAAAAACCGACAACACACTTTATGCGATGGAAGTCGTCTACCAATACACGCATGTGTCAATATTGGCGATAAGCCAACATCATTAATTAATTACTAACTAATCACTGGGAGGCGGTCTGCATACGAATGAGGCAGAAGGCGTCGAAGCGTGACCTAGCTTAGCTGAACACAAGTCATTACTTCTCACGTGAAATCATAATTACCTACGATAGAAATGCAACACAAGACTCGATGACTTTATAATAAGAAGATGCGTCATCCCATATCCTAATGAATATTTTTTGCACGTTCGACTTTGTCAAAATAAGTATGACGCAAGCCAAGAAAGGCTTCAATAAAATAATTTACAATGCGTTCATATCCTGTGGTTCTAGCTACATCAATATTTTAGCTTCCTTTGTCAATATTGAGGGAAATGAGGAAATGACATGGTTCCAAAGAAATGTGTCACAGCCCTAACCTTACATTGCGTGCCCATTACATCTGAACAGGCTAAATTTACCAACGTCGCGTCTAAAAATGCACTCTGATAGTACTTTTGTCATGTCCATTAAAATATATAATAAACTACCGGAAAAAATAAGAAATTTAAATAAAAATACCATTTTTACCAATAAACTAAAAGATTTCCTTATACGCAAATGCTACTATAGTATAAACGAATATCTAAATGAGAAATAAAAGCTATACACTATTACACATCTACATACATACTTATATAAACAAATTAAAAAAAAAAAAAAAAAAAATACAAACCGTCCCATTAGAAAACCTAATATATAATAAAGAAAATTACGAAATAAACAAAATAATAATTATATTTATGTATATATAAATATAAAAAAAAAAAAAAAAAAAAAAAAAAAAAAAACAACTTAAAACTACTAACTACTTAACTAATAATGATAATACATAGAATATAAACACACAGTGCTCTTCCTCCTCTCTCCTACTATTGTTTGCTGTGCCCGACAGGGTCCATAATTGTGACTAATATCTATAACCTACCAACAACCTGTAATACATTATGGTATGCAATAAAGAATTGAGAATTGAGAATTGAGAACAAAAAATCTCTTAAAAACCCAAACAAGGTCTTTGGCAGTTCCCCAAAATTTTTATTTGGAGCATTTCCTTCGCGTAATTACATAGTATTACAATTCGCGTCTGTTGCAACTAACCTTGTGCTGCATACGACTAAGGTCAGGTCACACGCGCATGGAATTTCATACCATATAAGTACTGTTGCTAATTTATCTGATTCGTTACCATATTGATTACAGAACTGCATATAATCTAGTAGGTTATCTAAGGGAAACCGTACGTAACTGTCTCATGGTCTATTAAAATTAAGTATCCAGAATGGAATCAATGATGGAGGATCCATCAATCATTACTTTCATCACCTGTCGTGGTTTTCCAACTTCTTTTGGAAATTCATGTAAAATCCACTTTAGCGGTCTAGTCTGATGCAGCCGGGTGTCGTAATTACTTGTAGCGACTATATGAACTTGAAAGTTCAGTTTCCATGGCATACCAGAGCCAAGGCTCTTCCCACTGAATATATTTGAACTATTTCAGTTCTACAGTCTGAGCTTTCGTGACCGATATAAATGGTTATGTATGAACACTGTTCGCGATGTCGCCGAGGAAAACTAGTAGGCACCAATAAAAGTTTTGGCAACAAATACAACTTTAACTGCTTTGCTAGACTTTTGACTTGCCTGTTTTTTTATTAATGTCTTATTTGTCTTATACATATTTGGTCTTCACCTTTGGGAGTTTTCCAACATTCCCTTATAGCAAGTATATGGGCATTTAGAAGTAGTGGTCTTCTATGTGCACGTCTTACGATGATAGTAGGTATCAAATGCTAGTTCCTAACTACACAAGCCTAGACCATCATAACCCTAAGTTCACGAGCTGCGATCCATTACCATATATTTCGCATATCCGCAAATCTAATAGGGTCACCACCCACATAGTACCCGTTACTAGGTTTCATGTCAATTTCGCATATGTTATCACCGAGCCAGGAAACTTGATAGCTAGAATAGTCCTAGATTCAGTACAATTCTATAATTGTGTATGTAAGATTTATGTCATTTCTAGTGCAAGAGAAATCCAGGACAAAGTTTCATTGAAGGTTCTTCACTATCTTTATAAATTGTTAGGTAAATAGTTGTTCAGATTGTGCTAATAAACTGTTGAAACACGATAGCAAATATATTGCAGTACATATTTACTTCGTAATCAACGGAAATTGGGTCAAGTTGGTTCTTTGGCACCGCGTATAAGTTTGCTTACTTCTATTACAATAGTGAGGTACATCAACACGCACAAACTTAGATAATTTCTACCAATATAGAATGCATCAAGAAGTCGCAAATCATGAAGCAGGCTTTCCAGAACCCCGTGATTATAAAATAGCTCCATAACATCAAAACTGTCCAACAGGATATTAAGTCCCTATTTATTATTCCAAGCTTGCAGGAGCCTTAATTGTGAGTTCCACCACTAATTATTCTGAGCTGGAAAAGCCGTACAAGTAAGCAGATAATATAAAACCTTTTAGACTCTACGAAGCGCACATCAGAGAAAGCAAACACCAACGATTGTCTTTTGACTAGACTAGAGAACGATTAGAAGAGATTGATTGAAGTCTTCATAAAGATGTAAATAGTAGGTAAAATCTCCATACATATAGCTGATTTACAAGGTGCAAAAAGCTTGTTTATACAACAGAAAGTTATAACTGGTAGTGTTCCAGTACATAATAGAAAACTGTTATTACTAATGCACTATTTCACAGTAATTAACCCCAGGCATTGTTTGCATACTATTGTTTTGATCAGCGTTAATAACACTGCTTTTGTTCAGAAACTAATTTACTAAGAAATAATGCAAAACTTCATTGAATTATTAATTGAGTTGTTGAACGCTGTGCAAACGTTTGTGAATACACTTTTCATTTAGCCTATTCTTTTGACCGCTCTCATGATTCTTAAAAGGTTCGCAAAAATTTTTGCAACATTAGCAAATTTTTTGCAAGGCCCTCCAAAACACCAACCCCCGTAAAAAGGTCTCATTGATAAAGGCGTTTGATTTCCTTGAGTCAAATTTTCATAGTCTCTGCAGATTTGTCTAATTACTAGCTTATCATTTGTCAATACTTTTACCACAACATGTGCGTACAATAGTTGCAAATATACGAATACTTATTATTTAACAAAAAAAAGTCAACAAAGTAAAATTATTACTCGAGTCAAGACTGTCCAATCATTAATAAAACGATGACAAATAAGGTAATAAGAACCACAACAGACAGACAACAAATATTACATAAGAAGCAGACGATCTTGCATCTGATGGTCAAGGACGTAAAACATAAACAGTGACTCATAGTAAACATCTACTTATAGTAAAGGGCTTTAACCGTTTGAGGATAGACCTGCAATTTTACTTAAATAAGAATCCGATAACAAATATCAAAGTAATGGGAAACAATGCGGAAAGGGTACATAAACAACAATCCTTTTCACTTAAACTAAAGACAGATTTATTGACAAGAAACATTACTTTCGTTTCTTAAGCTTTCAAATCAGCAAGTTTTGACCGGCTGTTAGGCAAAAAAGTGACAACTTAAGGCGAATGGTATTTTACTGACATTCTTTGTCGAAGTTATCTAAATGCAATAAGCTACGATCCTTTTTAAAAAGCACAGTTTTATGGAAGATTGCCTATTCAGACCCTTTTGGACTGCAACTATATCATTAAGTTGGCCAAGGAACCTAGGTTGAGCAGTCATGCTTGTAGCCTCTAGACATCAAACATTGAATTAGCTTGCAAAAATACTTTCAAAGCTAAATGGACCCGTGAGCATTCTTATACTAAAAGGTGTTCACCTTAAGATGTTGTTCGCAAAAGAAAGAGAAAGATAAGGTGTGTAAATGGGTGCTAATGGGGTGCTAATGGTAGCCAGATAACGTATGCAAACAAGATTCCGTAGTGTTTAGCGTAGACAGTGCTGAACAAGTTGCTCTTTGAAGCTTTAATTACAATAGAACATGTTAGGTTACTTATGTTTCTGACTAAGGTAATGAACATAATTTGAAAGTTGGTAGAATCTAAAAATTGAATGCGACCAGTAGCTAAAGAATTCAGATAAATAAATAACAACAAAAACAAATAATTAGAGGAACACGTAAAAGCTTTAGAAGATTATTTCACTAGTGCAACAAGACAGCCAGTGATTCATTTGCACTTAGCAAACACTTCATTTCTATCCTCCCAAATTATCTCTTCATTTATTTTGAAGACAGCCTCATAATTTGCTTTTAAAGAATGTCTACTATCACAGCAAGTCTCTTTTAATTAGAGTTAGATGCTCGTATTTCCCTCCATTGCTCACCAATTACTTGATTCACAGTACTTTATGATTCTTAGTAACGATACACATCTACATCGCTCTGATAACCGTGGAATCGCACTCGTAGATCTATCATACGACATGGATATTTATTAGTTTTCACAATACAGAAGAAACTTTCTCTACTACGTTTTAGCTATACATTAGTAGTATGGAACTACGAGATTTGATAGAATTGGAATTCAGCTATCAAGTCTAACATGGCTTCAATCTTTTATTGATGTTCAATTTCCCATACTCGTCACTGTTGCCCTTCGGTAGTCAGCTTTCATTGCGTTTAATCAAGAACCACCAGTTTTAAGAGGTTAAATAAAATCCCGGAAAACATTTTGCAACATTTCCCGGAAAATAGCGATAAAAGTATTTTAATGAACGTCGGGAATGAGCAGTTGAGTCGGTATCCAATTAAATCATACTGCGAACATCTATCTGTTAGCTTGGCTTGCACCTAAAATAATTGCTACAAGGTTCTAGCTTACTACTTGCTTTCATACAAACAGAACATGCCTCAAGCAAAATAAGAATGTACTAAACAGTCGGCTTCTATAAAAATGAAAAAGTAAACAAAACAAACAATAGTCAATTGCATAAACGAACACACTCGGGAGCAATTACCGAGGAAAACGAAACGCACCAAGAAACCATTGATGATATACAATCATTATTTAAAACTGTGTCTGGTAAAGATGAATATATTAGCAGCACGCTAAGTACGCTAAATTTAGCTAGCTATTTTCATGCCAATTAGCCTATATGTGAGTCGGCAATTGTAATTATCGCAGTGGTTACATAAACCTGTCGTGTAGGAACCCAAACTGGGCCCGAGTAGAGTGCTACAGTCTGCAAAACTTCACAGAAAAGTATAAAGCAAGATATGGACAAAAAAAGAAATCGTGAATTGATGAAGTTCAATGGATGGAATTCCGACGAAATGAAAATCAAATCAAATAGCGTAATCACGATTGAAATTCATCATGGGTGAAGAGTAGATTGATCGTCAAGCTATAATAAGCATATTGGTGCATACGTCGTCACCTTAACTACGAACATGTCATGTGCTAAGTATGAAGTTTTCAATGTGTTTCCTAACATAATACATGATGCAAAAAAAAATCGTTATAAGATTCACGTAGACATTATTTGCACTCAGCCGTTATCACCTAATAATAAAATATAAACACAATATTATTTATTAATAGAGGTTGTTTATTTATAAATGCCGTGCTAAAATAGCGTGCAGGCACGATTAATTATGTTCATGCAAAAGACGAGGGAGAGAATCGCATGAATTCACATGTAATATTCATTGATGCATCGACCCGAGATTATGTTTTTGCGCGACATACCGAAGAAGCAATGGAGCACGTTGAACGAGCGTAAGATAAAAGATACGCTTTCCTCACGATACGGATACTGCAATCATCTTGATTTAAATGTATCGGTCTGACTCTAATGTTTACGATATGAGTAAATATGAGTAGGCTGGGAAAGATAGATGATTAGCGTTTACTACAATGTCAGTTTTATTGAAAACAATTGTGCGTATGAGTGCTTTCCAACATGCAAAGCGTAAGCAAAAGTACTTAATTTTATCGTGAAGTATTCCACAAGACTAACAGTAGATACATAGTTCCTTAATCGATCTATATCTGAAACATTATCATTTACACAGACGTTTCTACTAAACAGTTCCATTATTTAAGCAAAGATTTCGAAAACCTTTCCAAAAGATTAGGACTTATCTTTTATTTCTTGCTCTGGTATTTACTTCGGAGCAATATTGTTATCTTGACAACACAGTTTACGGCTTGTTCAAGAATTCCTGTTGCTTAGTACGAAACCAGAAAGGATTATTGACAAAATAGCTGTAGTAACCGTAGGTTAGGATTAACACGCTATTTCTGTGGAAAGAGCAGCACATGGTAACGTTCAAGATGACAATTCACATGATCCTAGAGATTTGGATGTAAAAATAAATATGTTTAATTAAAACAAACAAAATCATATAAACAAGAATAAACTACTCATAGAATCAATTCAATTTCAAATAGCGAAAGGATTATTACCTAATTTTCATTGAAATGCCGATCTAATAAGCATTTGAAGACATACATAGTCAGGGAGAGTATCCACCGTGTTATGAATATAAAGTTGATGGACTAATCATAACACAAGACTATAATGTCAAGGACTCGCCTTGGCATCTGATAATATTCGAATTACTTACTCACCTACATAAAATAGGGCCTGGGGATCACTATGCCAAGTTGTCCGTGAATTATGTTCTCTGCATAGAATCGTAATATTATTGTGTGGTTTGTTTGCGATCATAAAACCATGTGTATTTAACATTTAGATAGAACTTAGTAAAATAAGATTTCCTATCATAAAGGAGTATCTTTATATTCAAATTAAGAAGGTGCCTATTAAGTTTAATGCATTATGAAATCACCATTGATAGAATCAGTATTAAAATAACAATTTGCAGCACAAACATAACAGATAAGTTTAAAACGCTTAACATGTTTGTTGAAATTCCAAGACTCGTTTACGATCAAGATAGAAATCACAAAAACAATGCATGCTGAAGTTGTATGCATGCGATTTATTTGCTCATAAACCGATGAGGCATGTCAATGACATTGCACACTGCGTATTCTGCCGACTATTCTTAATGCAAATTGCGAAACTGCAGCTGAAACTATTTAGACTCCACACAATACATGTAGCTGTACAGCTAATGCTGCTGATGGTCCAAGATTATAAATAAAGACCGTCTTTTATATATTTAAGCTATTCTACTTTACGTCTCGTTTGTTCGTCTTTATATCTACTTAGAAAATCATCTTATTAAAGACTAGATACATGAGCACATTTAGAATCCTTCATTTTATAGACATCAGAATTTGTAAGAAGGTAATGTTAGAAAATCATGACACGCCAAGACAATCCAAGCCAACAAAAACATCTCTGGACGCCTTAGTTTATGGAACGCACAAAACAAAACGACAAATGCCAGCAGACCAAACAAACGATGAAGAACTCTATAAAAATCTGTTTACGAACAGCAAAGTAAAAAAATCGGACATAGTACCCGCATGCTAAATTTAGAATTCAATGCCGTCACAACATAGTTTGCAGTAAGCAACAATTTCCTAGTTACAGTATACATTAATGACTGTACTATCGCTGTTACATAGTATATAAATGGACCCGATAACCGTTTTCCCATTGGTGTACCATGCAATCGAAGCACATTTCCATGTTGACATTGTTAGAACAATAGCTTCTGACCCAGAATTACCGTAAGCTGAAAATCATAGTGCACATAACCAGTTTGCAGAAACACAAGGAGTTTTTGCTGTCTGAGATTTGCATCACCTTGCAATGATTTGGATTCAAAGGACAATATTATTTTCTAAAGGAACGTTTTATTTATTTCTATATACGGATGATCTCTAAAATTGTGTATATTTCCAGTTAAGGGTTCTTGAGCAAACTATTATTTCTATGTAGCTATTCCAAGTAAAATGATAACATTTACAGTCTGCCGAGTAAATACCAAAGGCACAAATAATACTAAATATTTGTGGAGAGATTTCCTAGACTGAAACGTTTTAGGAATTCCGCAAATACGGAAATATTTGTTTCAGGGTTTATTAACCCAGAAGCAATAAAATAATTTAACGTTACAAGCCGTTGATTATATGAATAGCTTAATTACTGTCTCAAGGTTACTCAAGACAGATATGAAGATCTTCGACAATCCTGCTTGAGAATTTGAGGAAGTTATTTTCTATGATGAACTAAATTAAAAAAATAAGATTTCTCTAAGAACAGTTAATAGCTATAAACATGTGGCAGCTATTGTTTTTGGCACTGATGCTCACGCTGCCGGCTGCGACCAGGAATGCCCTCAATCCAGCGTTGTGAAATGAATGGCACGAGTCCGAATTAACTTTGAGTGACTTCTTAGACTGACAGACTCCATTCAGTAAGACCTACTTTTAAGATGGTTTGTGTTTGATCAAATATATCGCGTACTACTACTCTCAAAGAGTAAATCTCAATGACGTGATGTCCTACTTAGCATAAAACGCTTATGATAGATTTATTCACCTTAAAAATGACAAACGTGTGTAAGCAAAAACACTAAACAAATCTCTTTTCTACAACGATTTCTGCACCACTGAAGTACAAAATTTCCTACAGCACCTTTAAGGCGTTTGAGTTAAATTATGTTGCCAGTACATAAATTGGAACAAATACTAGATTTAAAGAAGTAATACGTTTAAATCTTAGGAAACGTTTTACAAAAACACAACCACATGTCATTATAAACACGCAATAACCATAAAACTATAGTTTCACACATGGCACATTAAGACTTAAATTATAGAGCTATCTGCTTCGCAACAACTATTTATCTTATTTTAAAGCACTTGGCGACCCACACCAATTATTTTTATTATCCCACCATTAATTATCGCAGTGTGTGGTCTGCACATTACCGCACTTCATATCAAAAATTCAATTAAATTCCACGAAAATCAAAATTAGCTGGGTTAAATAAATAGATAAGGTAGTTACAAGGTGTATCAAATAGCACACGTTGAATGTACGCAAATAGTTAATGTTAGTTGTTGATATGAACAAGGACAAAAAGACTATAATGCGAAATCAAATATTGCTGATAGATTCATAGTTAAAACAGATGGCACAAGTGAGCGTCAAGTGTTTTTCCACAATAAAACGCCCGCTTTATTTAGTTCTTAATAGCCAGAACAGATCTAGTGGTCATTGATATCAGTGCCTACGTGGTTTGTATCACGCACGAGGATTTTTTATCCAGCCTCAGACTTAAAAGCATCCATCAAATTAGAATGATGAATAAGAGTAAAACCAGTTAGAGATTTGAAGAAGACTCAGAAATACAATTGCCGAATGATTGGATCAAACATAAAACAACGTAGATTAGGCAAACCTGACTGTATTAGTTTTCATGTTTAAGAGATCAAAAGTAACACATTACCAAGACCTGTTTACAGTCATGGAAAATACAATGACAGACGTGCATATATTGTAAATTCTGGAAATGCAAATGACGAAAGGATTACAATTCCTGATAGCGTAGCTAAAAATAGCAAAATAGAAATCCATTTCCAAATAGTAGGAAATAACCTTGACAATAATGATTTGAATGAAAATTTAGCACCCACATCATGTGGAGTTTTGCCTGTTGGTTACCATTGTATGCCATTGTAGTCATGGTCTTTGTGTCTAAATGGTACACCATCATGTCTCCATACTTGGTCTTCTTATGCAGTTGCTGCTGAATTATTTTTATCAATGGGTTTTCCTTTTGAACAGGTGACATCAGTCAATGTGCTGACATCCGTATTGAATTCGGTATCAATCATAGCAGCGAATGTTTCTTTAAAAGTCAAATTTTGGTACACAGTTTAGTTACATGTTCCAAATAATAAATGAAAATAACTTATTTTCTAAATCCGTTATTTCTTGCATTTGCATGCATTGATTACGTAGTTACATACTTCTAAATCAACAATACTCTATTTACAGTGAGGAATATTCAAAAATAAACTGTATTGCAAAAAACATCAACATTTTTGCGATATTCGTGGGTGGCACGGTAGCAAAATACACAAATGACATTGGACTAGTGAAACAGTTTTCAAAAATACTCCGTTGACGTACGGGAGTAAAAAGAATCAAATCTTTGGCTTATATTTAAAAAAAAAAATAATTTTTAGTCTTCCAGATTTGTAAAATGTACTATTAAGATCACATCATCACAAGATCATCAAACGAAGATATCAAAGCACAAACATATACCACCACAAACTATGTATTTAGTTTTACTAAAGTTCTTTTTTATTTTACAGGAAAATTGTCACGCGGATTAGCAGTTAGCAGCATGTCAGCAAGATCACATAACAACACCAAAGCACAGAAGATTAAAATGAAAATCACCTCGCCATTAAAACAATGGAAAATTACAAAAAACAATCTCATTATAAGACATAATTAGGTAGTCATTTAAATAATAATCCTGAAGTCGCGGTTAACAGAAATAAAAACAATGCCAGCGACTTGGGTGGTACTATTATGTGATACGCAAATGACCTACAGTATATTTTCGATGATAAAAATTTTAATACTTGGGTGTCAACGCTCAATGACGAAAATACCATTAGTCTAGATAACATTTGGCTTACAGTTTCGGGAATAGCAGATTTGGCAATTAATTAATTTTTATTGCATTCTGTTGGAAAAATATTGTTCAATTTAATAGTAGATATAAATTAAGGAAAAAATATGGAGCAGACATTGCACGTGATTGATTGGCTGTATCTACGTGCATTTTGTGAAGAATGCGCGTGATATCGCTGAATGACTTGCTGGGAAGCGTGTGCTTTATTATTTTATGTCTTTATTTCTTGTTAAACTTAGTGATAAACGAATTCAACGAAAAATAGTATTATCTTTTATGCATTCTTCTGAGACTTCAAACGCAGCGTCATAATGTCTCACGAATGCCTTTTTACTTTTACCAAACATTGAATCTAACATTAACAGACGCTTCTTCAAAAGCAAATACATCATCAACATAAACACAGACACTGTTACCATCAGTATGGTCAATATCCTCATACTTAAAGCTTATAAAACTATATAGGACGCATAATCGAGTATCGACTGGCATCGTGCCAAGTACCGCCATCTTAGCGGTCAAGGCTAATGGAACGGTGTGGTTCAAATAAATACAAGTGACAGCCTTATGAAGTGTTTGTGTGAAATATTTTGTGGATCCAAAGCTAAGAGTAAACTGTTAGAAACATCGCAAAAAGTAAGAATTATTGAAAAAGGGGATGACATTTTTTCATTTCATCAATCATTCAAGTTTCTTTAATTTGGAAGAAGTTAATTTCATTCATTGGATATTTTGTATCAAGAAGCATTTTCCAAACAAATAATGGAAGAAATGCTTTCTTGAAATTGCACTGAACATAAACTTCAAAGCCTTTCACATAAATTACCACCTTATTGGTTCATATATGGAGTTATTTAATGAAAACCGTAAAACGTTGAAAATATTGGCTAATATTTATTGGCATGTAAGCGTAAATGTAGCTAGTAACCACATTGTAGGTTTCTTACAACTCGCCTGTCTTGCATCGGCCAGTAAAAGTCCTCGTATCTTAAAGTAAAGGCTGACCAGTTACATGCAGTACTAAAATTTAATGTCATTATTTAACGCAGCCGTTTACCATGGTGAAAACATTAATATTTATATGCCTATTCACACGCAAAGCCTTTTAACACTAGCTTAAGTTATGGGAGGGGCCAGTCGTACTTAAAATTTAGATAGATAGTTTAGCATAAGGCCTACCACAAAACACTATGTTTATGCATTTATTGATGAAAGCAGCAAGATAAAGAACATTATAACATCTTAAACAAAAGCCAACACAATAGACCACGCACAAACTTATAAAATCAATTTAGCTATAAAGACAGTCTATATTTTCGCCATCACTCAAAAGCCAGACATGAAAGCAATAAGTTGATTCGCCCATAAAATTGGCTGCACGATGAACAAACGTCGGCTTGCCATGAAGTACTCACGCCTGTTTTCAAAAGCTATGCTATGATAAGTAAAGATTTTTCGTAGCGCTTGTAACCAGCATTACATTTCTTAAAATCAGATCTACGCTACCCTTTGATAAATGATGCACAGCACTGAAGACGAATTGGTTCAATATGGTTGCTAAGGTGACTGGACTTTACAGTGAATAACACTAGGTATATAATACGGGAGTTGACAAGCCCACATTTGAAAAGGTCAAAGTCACGGGTAAAATATTGGTCTCAACGGATCGCCGGGCAAACCTTCACGGTACGATAAGTGGAGTATGTCATCATCGTTATTGTGTCAACTAAATGTGTCACTTAGGATATGTTTAAGCGGCCGACGTATTATATGGATGACTCTATTATTTACGAAATTATTCAATTCACAATACGTTTTAGTGTATGCGAAAATTTTAAGGGTGTGTTTTTATGAAACACATACTTCTGACTAGTCTAGAGGTTCAACAGGCAAATACTTGGATTTATAGCATTACCTAGTTAAATCATGCTTTGTAAAATTGCTAGAACAAAGTCATAAAATGCATTAATTTATAAGACTGTTATGATTTTACTGCGGTACACTACGTCGAAATTATTCAAACATTCGTAATAACCTTAAACTATTGTTTTATTGCAAGTTGTTAAGCAATTTCCATTGAGACTGATAACGTGACAGAAAATAATGGCTTTAATTAACTTTAAGAACTTTAGAACGTACACAATTTCTAAGTTTTGCCATAGATTAATTAATTGCATTTAAATCATTGTCGCATAAAATGGGAAAGTAGAAAATCTAGCACCAAGAAGATAATATCAAATATAATTAAAATATTACAATAATTAAGTAGAAATGCACAAGACTGCATAATTATAAATAATCGCGTTCCCTGCAATTTATACACAACATGCGCTGATTAACCAATTAAACTATGCAACCATGGTGACAGTCTAATTTCTAATGAAGACAAAAGAATGAAAGCGTGAAATCGTTGCTTTGATTCCGGGAATTTCTTTCATATTGCCATTCTAGTCTCGTAACAACGAAAACAATAGAATGGACTAAACTTAACTAAACATTCACAGAAAAGCTCAATACAATCAAAATCAGAGTACTAAGTGCTTTGGTTACAGGTACAGTCACATTACGAGTACTATCTAAAATTAAAATGTCTTTAACGATTAAGACAATAACAACCTCGTTAAAAATCGTTTATTGCTATTAAGTGACACCAGTAAACATAGCAGACGCAGTAATCCAACTTTAATCTCTATAGCTTAATCACAGCCCTAAAATTAACAACCATGCACTTGTAGTAAAAAAATTAATCAAATTAATTTAAAATAACACAACAGCTACGTTTCTACAACGCCCAGTTATTAAAACCAACATTCTTCTGATAAATTTCTTAATAAACGAAAATAGCAAAATTAAAATAATTAACGTATCCGTTGTAAATAAAGAACATGCAAAAGGCGTGCGTTTACGCAAGCCTATCCTTACAAAGTAACCGCCCATTACAAAATAAAAAAACAACACTAAACTTTTAGTACTACGCAGTTAATTTGAAATGCAAAATGGTAGAGCATTTAGAGTAGACCAGGTTTCTTAGATAAACACATGATGCATACAAATAGGTCGCGTCAGGATTTCTAAATGCTTCACACTGATGCTAGGAATCCAATAAACGGTATTACAAAACACAAATCACTTGAACAAACATTCGGCCCGTTTGGTATCAAAGGCGGAATCTAAATCAGCATAGTACAGACATTAGACATTGCTGCTAGGACACTCAGTGCTGCAGTGTAAATAAACGACGTGTCAGCAAGTTAGCAACCATGTAATGCTGGTAAATCTACTTCTCATTCATTCATTTTATTTACAGCTTTAAAGCCTGATAAATACAGTAACAAATTACAGCATAAAGGTAGTAAGATTTAATGTATTAGCAACCAGATCGAAACAAATTTTAAATCAAATTCATTTCTTCGTTACAATTTAATTTCATCCCAATTAGAAGACAAAAAAAAACGGTCCCACAAAAACTATCATTAATCTACATAAAAGACACATCGATACATGAGAGGCAATTTTTAACCCTGCCATTAACGATGAATTTTAAACAGTTAGTCACGATAAACATATCATAAACGCTGATGTTGATAATTAACCGCGTAATTTCGGTACGGAACTTAAAAAGAGGAAACTTAATAGTGCCCATAATGATAGTAAGCTGAAACGAATAGCTGTAATAGTAGACGGAGTAGTATTTGATTGCCATCAAGCTATTAAATCCATAATTCAGGTCAATGGAAACAATCGTAATATAATTAATGGGATTCAAACGTGATTGGTACATGGTGAAAGTAAAGGGCTAAATCGTGCAGAAAGACTCAATCATCGAGTTAGATCGTGCTGGTACTTAATTATATGGAAACCATGCACTTAAACATAATGGAAAGGGCAAAGGTAATAATTATGATCTCATTGATATGTTCAAGTCGGAAATTGATCAGGTCTCTCGCCACAATTTTCCTGTAGATGCCAATTTTCTCTTGGTTATAGAAACTTATTTACGTGCACGTATTTGATAAATTCAGGTCAATTACCTGCCAGAATTTGATGTTAAAAAATGATTTTAGCTTTAGCAAAACATCAATACAGTTTTAGTTCTTTTACTCTACTTTTAAGTGCAATCATCTCACGCGGTTCGCCGCAATTCTATTTTTCTTTACCACGTCCGCTCGCCGCCACTTTTTACATTACTTCATCCACATCAACAAAAAACTTGAGCAAATTGCTAAACGCCTTCATATTTTTTCCACATACGTCAGACTTCAATTAAATGGATCTAGCAATCGAATCTTTCAAATGAAATGTTCACTCAACGATACATTTATCTGTTATTCGATATATTATGATCTATCGAACTAGCTATAAATATTGTAGGTATTCAAGACGTGTTTATAAAAATAAGCACTTGAAAATTCGATAATTTATTCCATAATAAAGTGGATGTTAGAAATATTTCAATAGTTATTATTAATTTATTGACCAACGAACGAATGATAGAATCTATTCATATCATATCATATCATTTATACTTCAATGCCTTATTGTATATGTAAAAATTTCACGAATTACTAGTAAAAAAGAATAATGCTTTATGTATTCCAATCTGTAGCCAAATTGAATATTTTTTGTCTCGAACAACGCAACCGAAGTCGGGAGTAAAACCATGTCGGTAATAAACGAATAAAAAAATCTAATCGAACACCGGATGGTCTGGCAAATAAATAACACGAGTACATTAACGGACTTGTATGCCAGGCGATTGATCTCAATGTCTTGTTTGCATCGACAAAAAAACTCGGCAATAAAGCAATTTACTGTTTAAAGATTGTTGATTTTAATGTCACAAAATAGGCAGCCACAGAACTAGATAATAACAAGATCCCATCACGAACTGATCTAGTTCACGATAATGATACGTTCCAGTAATTACGGAGATCAATCTTTTTGTGCGCTTTTTGTAATAGATATGTTAACATGTGTGCTATAAGCAGATATTATGTTACTTCGACTTAAAGATTGCTTTCAACAGGGTAACTGATACCGAAATTGAAGTTCACATATATTATATGACAGTTATAATTAATGAGAATTATCTTTGCGAAATGGTTGTCACAAGGTTTTTAAATACAGTGTGACATTGTACAGATGTCTGTGATTACGTTTAAAATAAAAAGGCACTTAGCATTGGACCGTCCATTAATACCAAATCTGTTTCAGATGAGGCCACCTACGTAGCAATAACGTTCAGGGATGACACTAAAGTAAATGAAAAGGCAAAAACGGTATCAGGTATCAAATACGAAAAGGGGAAAACATGCAATCTTTCCCGCATAAAGGACAAATCGGATCTATAATTAACAAGTCAAGGCCGATCTTCAATGTCCGATCGTTATTTATAGCTATTTAAGTGGGTGCAATCGATAACAACGTGGGAATCGAACCCACTTGTTCTGTTCAACGTATCGTTTTCGAATGCGATGGACGAGAACGATTGGAAGGGATCGATTCTGACGTCGATAACACTGTATTGGACTATGTAACGGTTTGTTTTGAATAAATTAACGAAAACGGTGTTAGAAGAGACACTAAAATTAAATTTATTGAAACAAAAACGCATTTACATTAAACAAGAATCCCAAATGCAAAACAGGTAATTCGAGAACTTTTAAAAAATCGAATGTTTATTCCAGAATCAGAAAATATATAATATTATTAGGTCTATTTCACAATACCAAAGACACTGATATAATTATAACAATTATTCAATTTAGTGATTGTAAACCTGTTGAAACCTAAGCCTAATCTCATAACAGAAACTCGTTAAAATATTCCTAATCTTGATCTCTAACCTGAAGTAGTAATCTGTGCCTGAAGTTAAGGCTTTAATAATAGTGGCCTTTAACTAAAGCTAACAATCACCAGCTAATGAGGCGGTGTAGATAATAAGATTGACAATCTAGCACTGAATTATTGAACAGCTGGTGCTGAATAAATTAATACAAATAGTGTTAATGAAAACACTGTAAGATAAAATATCCCTTGTAGGGTATAGAAAGATATGGGTAATGACAGCCTGTGGTTGATGCTTCGCATTCTATATTGTCCACTTTGCATAGTTAATTGATGATCAAGTTGACAGGTGCCGTAAACACTGATAGGTGAAGCGATTACACGTGTGGTGAATACGTCCTTCCATAGGTCCTTTGTGAAGAAAATTATAATGGATATCATAGAAGATTTTTTGCAGAATTTAAAGGCTTAAGAAGGTTAAATTGCTTACTTTAGGAGATGGAAAAACATCTTAATCCTTAATCCTTGATACCTACTCCTACTTCATACTTGCTCCTACTGATCGAGAATAAATCAGAAGTCCTGGTTATTTATAACTCCAAGATGAATTAATCACCTCAATAGCTATACTCCCACGTGGAAAGTTGTTTCTAAAGATACAAGAACAGAAAGACATCATAGAAGAAGATTTACAACCAGTAGCAATATTTCAAGAGCTTGCAAAATACCGGTAAACATTAGAATTAAGTACATTGGCAAATATCATTATATCAAAATCACGACAGTTGCATATTTGTCAGAACTATATAATTTATGTGTTTGCTAATATATAGTAATGGCGTTATGTAAATGATTTAAGTAGTACTTGAATTCGTATTTATAATTTGTAATAAACTTTAGAAATAATTGAGATAGAAGGAAATATGTTGATAGATAGGATAATAGATCCGGTAGTAATAAGTAGAATACAAAACAAGAAATAGCGTTGACAAAGCAATTGTGCTAAATATAATCGAGGTAAACAAAGTTCTTAAGATATAAAATCAGATTAGGAAACTTACTTAAGAGTTACTTATAAAATTGTTGTGAAATCGCTTTAGATCCAAAATAAATATTAAGCCAATGCTCTTTAATGGCTCGTGTGGGATAACTTACTGATACAAATCCTGTCTAACTACGAAGCGACGTTAGGTAATATGTTCAAAGTTACTCAATACCGTGGGAGAGCAGTCGAACAAAAAATATGTATTAATACAAACACAGCAACAAAAGAGCTACCAATTTAGGTGTGCGAAATATACAGAGACCTAAGTTTAAATGTTACTTTCGAATTGTCCAAGAGTTGGCCTTAAAAGTAACATAATCGAAGTTCAAACTTTTGGTTCTTTATCAGGCGACAGTAAAGAGTTTGACCAAACATTGGTCATATTTGTCATTCGAATTCTAATCGACCCAAAATGTGTTATACCAAACATGTTGGACCAATATTGGACCGATAAGTGTATGGACATAGAAATTATGAGCAAACAATGATCGATGGCCCACTAAGGCTGTATGTTTACAGAAGACGGTAAATAGAAAGAAAATAACATTTCACAGGTTGGAGATCTAGTTTAGTGTGAAAGTGTTATGATTTTTGACCATAAGAAACACATATGTATTTAGTGTTTTATCAATAAAAGAAAATTCAACTTACCGTAACGACTGGAAGACCAAGCCCGACAATGTACAGCATGACATTGGTGACGGTGGACTCTTTGTAAGGGTGCTTAAGGGACTCATCGTCGCAGAAGAAACCCCTTTTGTAGGGGGTGCCCCAGAGGTAGAAGACTAAGATCAGGAATCCAACTGTAACAATAAAAAAAATATTTTTAGCCAATCATCTTGAAACCAATAACTCAAAAAATACAAAAGTGCAAAGAATAAACGCTGTTTTCCTGGATTTAACAGAAACATATAAAACTATCAAGGGATTATTTATACACCTGGCTAAACGACAAAAAATAGAAAAGATAGTCAAAACATTATAAATAAAGCAGTAGAATTTAAACAGTCGAAATTCCCTAAGCTGCCAGCATCACGGCACGGATCACGCCCTGCAATTTATTAATATGTATCTTTTATTGGGTTACGAACGCTGCTTAAAATCTTCACTCTAAAATTGCAGTCACTGCTATAACTCTTTCACGGCTTGCATTAACTATGGCAGATAGTCCCTTTACACAACTAGACACTTCCTATCTAAACTAAACATAAATCTTGGTATTTGATAAATCATCTTTGTTCGGTTGTAGTTTATCATGTTCTAAGCCTTGTCTACTTGTCTTCGGCGGAGTATTCACAACTGTTGATCTCTTTATGGGTGACACCAACAGCTGCTAGGATGGCAACACTTAATAAATCATCTTCCAATTTTAGTGCTCTTAAATTGTAGCTACTATGTTTGTTTGTTGCAACATTTTGGTTTATTGTTCAGTTAATTAAAGACTACAGAAAATACAATTTCATTTGATTAAATATAATGTCTGAGACAATAATTAGGTTTATATGATTGGAATGGAGCAGAATTTAAAGATAGTATAAATGTAGTAAAGTATGAATGTTAAATATTTTTCAAAATAACAGGAAAATAAGAAAACAGCCGAGCATCCACATGATTAATCATCAAACTAGGCACGCCTTACTACTACCGAATGCGTGAAGTACAACAGTAGGCAGAAGCATGAACAATCAGAGGCGAGCCTCCATAAATCATATAAGTATAGATTTAACGTTCGCGCAGGCGAGAAGTGAATATAGTCTATTTATAGGCTCCCGATTAACTCAGATTAATGTCGCGGACAACGAGACCATTGATTAATGAGCTTATTTATACGACAAGTCAAACAAGGCGAAAACTTATTAGGACTGCATACAGACAGGAATGTGTAACAGACAAACGGTGAATAGATTTATATTGCTAACCCAGAATTTGGTTGTTACAATAATAAGATGATAATTTATAGGCTTTGCAATTATCGGATTGCAAATTCTGTTGTAACTTCGCGAGTGTTAAGGAGGCATATTAAAGCTCGTCTTAAAGATGGAATAACTTACAACGAATAAATGAGAAACAGCAAAAACTCGCGCCAAGTATTCATTATCAAGCAAAATGAGACTTAAGAACAAACTGTTAGCAAATTGTTTTTATCGCGTTTTTATTAGCTTAATGTTATTTACCCAGCTGTTATAATCTATGGTTGTAAAGATACAACAGTTAAGGAAATACTTTTCGTTACCTAATGAAACTTTTCCATTATTTCATCTTTCAGGCGCATCAAAATATCAATGAAGTATTATTGTATTCCTCAATTCGATTCCAGGTGGAGATAATCTTAGTCACGATTGGATAAACCTGGACCATAAGCCACTTTATCAAGATACGATAGAATTAAAAAGAAATACGAAGATCTGAACGGGAGAATGGGTCATATTTTTGCTCTACCAAGAACTATTATTAACATCGACACTAAAGATGAAAGAAAATCTTAATATAGGACGCTTGAAATATTGCTAACAAGTCTACAAACTACCGAATGTATTAAGAGTTTACCATGCTACAACAGTTGGTTCCCATCTATGGGATAAAGATTTAAGCCCGTGGGAGACGCACTACACTAATGGAGTATTCATATTCCGTCACGAATACCAATACAGTCCCAATACATTATTGGTATGCTAAGGGGATTCTAATACTGTACTAATTGGTACTACTGACCATATACAAAAACGTGGGAGATTCAAAGCTTGGGAAAACTCCAATATAGTGAAAGATAACATGAATATTAATGTATTGAAGAATTTGAAGTAGATATCGAAGAAGCAATTGAGTAAAGAAACGGATAACAACTGGTCAATGAAAAATAAAATAAACTCGTAGGTCGTCAAAACAACACGTAACAAGATACGAGAATTATTTTAGTTTCATTTATTGTTTTAACTGTCCTTGTACTAATCTCGGAAGAAAAACAAAAGAAACGTGACGACCACGCAATATAAAACAATTAAAATAACACGCTCCATTTTATAGGAGAACAAATATTTTCATCGACAACACCTCATAAATCCCAGAAGATGGTGTTCTAGTAATAAATCTTAAAGAGCAATTAACGTTCTCAAAAATAAGAAAAAACGTTCAAAATTGACTGACTGTTGTCAGAGCGGAATTTAAATTGGTAGAAACTAACCCCATTGGTACGAAATTAACTGTTGTTTCACGGATTGTTGGCTGTCCAAACATTTGTATGGTTGGACAAAAAACAGCAGGTACCACAAGTGGGGTGGCCCTAGAGATAGATCGATGGAAACGTCACGATTATTTCTAAATAACAGGTTTTTGTGTTGCCTTAATGACGTAAATAGTGGTTGGTTTAATTCTTTTTTAGGCAGGTGTCAATTTAAAGACCAATCTTTGATATCTTTAAAATTGGATACGCATAATGTTCCTGGACCATTTTTTCACAACATCTGCCTTAATCACGGTCCACACATAATGAATATTAATTTTGGGGCGAGGGATCCCCATATGTATTTATTTTACGGGATTATAATAGTCTGAACATCACAGTCCTTAAACTACCCAAATATGTAAGAAACCTAAACCCAAAATGATTCGGTCATCTTATTTTAAAACACTTCCAGCAAGTTTACAGAATGCTAAAAGGACTCGGGTTTGTTATTGATCTGGTTAAAATAACAAACACCGTTTTATGGCTACTATTATCGAGTTACAGCCGTTTCTATAAACAAGTGAGTGGACTTAGTCTTGCCAGCTGGTTCCATAGATTTGACGATGAGAATCTTATCAATGAAACAAAGGGACATTAAGACCCGTAAAATGGCATTAAGTAGATATAGCCACTTTTGCAATAAAACATTTAAAAGTCAATAATCAACAGAGCGAACACTCAAGCCAGTAAATACTCAGATCCAAGAGAAAAAACAAATAAAATAAAATTTTGAGTTTACTTTAATTCGTTTTTAAGGTAGGGCTTATAATGCCAAACAACTTTCTAAAACACATGGTATACATTCAATGAGGGTGTGTCACGTTCCGTTAACACCTGCCAAACGCCACTAAGGCAATAAAACACAAGAAAACTACTTCGAAGACGAAAATAAAATCAAAATAAACAAAAAACCTCATAACTCTGAATCTGCACGAAAATCTAACGACCATATCAAAGAACAAACGTAAGACTGCCAATTAAAAGTAATTGCAAAATAAACTATAAAAAATGAAAATTATGTCAGAATTACGAGTAGGTACAAACGCGATACGGTTTGTTAGAAATAACAATGAAATGGTTGTACTCAAATCGATCATACATCAAATCTTTATGCTTTTGAATTGGGTCAATAGGAATACTGGCGAGAAGGTGATAAAAGAAATGAAATATTGCAAGTATGAAATGCTAAGTGTTGAAAAATGTGACAAGGACTGTGCTATTTTATCAGCAACTGCAAAGAATTGCAGACATCCTTGCAATGGCGTCAAACCATGTAGGATGGGTAACAATGTGACAACAATTTACATACATACATTAGTGCTGCTTTACATTTCAATAAGGTGCTATCATAAACCTGTCGTTACCGTCATATGACTCAATTTCTAAGACACCAACAAAGCTGAATCTCATTAAATGAATTTAATGCGACAAATAAAAAATACTCGACAGAGGACGCTCATGTAGCGCATGAAAAACAAATTAAGGAACAATCTTGCCAAACTCTAAACACAACCAATCACAGCAGCCAATCATAAACGTTAATTATCTTCGCCTACAACTGCCTCTTCCTAGAAACACTTTTGCTTTACTGCCCTACGTCACCCGTCATCAGACATCCGATAGCCACGGAGTCAGCCACGCGTGGCAACCTTGCATCAACCTATACAGTTAGCTAACAAGATAACTCACCAATTCTCGTAACTACATTAGAAGTAGTTAATGTTTTAACTGCTACTGGTTAATGCCAGTGTAAAGTAACTGTTAATATGTTGTGAAGGCCGAAGTTGATTACTATGGTAAAAAAGGTTTCGTTAACTCGAAGAAATGTCATTTTATCGAGATGGTTTACATTCATATTAAAGTAAATAAGCAGAGAATAAAATCTTATCCTATCAAAAACATTAAATGTAAAAAAAGCCAATCCTCTACGCAGTTCCTCCACCGTAAAAAGTTTTGAGATCGCATAGAAGCCAAGTCCTGTTCAACTTTAATTGTAATAATAAATCAACATTTTGTGACTATATCAATTAAATAGTGTTGTTCACATTACAATAATATTGACTTGGCCATGAGCACAATAAACTGCAAATATAATACGGCATATCTTGGAGAGGTGAAAGTCAAACATGGAGTTTAATATCACAGAATTAAATACATTTAGTTTATTCAATCGTTACTAAATGACAGTCAGTATCATCCATCACTGAACTGCACATGTACTATGGCGGATGTTTAGTCCATGGTGATCTCAAATTCTAAGTCTTTTAAGTCCTTGTCTAAGTTCTTCAGTGCATAATCAGTCCAATCGTAAAATCATGTCCATATAGAATTTATCAATTCAATGGTATTTACACATTATTACAAGGAGCGACTTTTAACTTGTGCTCATGGCCAAGACAATATTATTGTAAAATGAACAAAACTATTTAATTGATATAGTCACAAAATGTTGATTTATTATTACAATTAAAGTTGAACAGGACTTGGCTTCTATGCGATCTCAAAACTTTTTACGGTGGAGGAACTGCGTAGAGGATTGGCTTTTTTTACATTTAATGTTTTTGATAGGATCTAATTTATTTTTTGTAGGTCTCTTTCTTCTCTAAGTATCTCTTTCTTCTATAGTATATAACAAATTAAATTAACTTACATGCAACTAACTAAATATATAACAAACTAAATATGTACACCTAGTTAGCACGTAAACAACATTTTTTTTAAATAAACTAATAATTTTCGAAATTGTCGAATTTTTGAATCAAATATCTTTTAGAACAAAAGAGATTTATTTCAGAGGTAGATGTATTTTAAGTACTACTTATACTAAGCTATGTAACGAAACCATAGCGCGATTTAGACCAGGACAACGCCATCTATCGAGCGAGCATGCAGTATGTATCGCACTGCATTAATATGAAAGATTTTATCATTGTTCATTTCATTTTAACCTAGCTTTTTTATTCATATGTATGTATATTTAATACATAATAACAATATACCACACTACGTAACAATAAAACAAATAGTACCATTTTGTACATAAATAAATAACAAAGTTATCAATGCAGTCAAAATTCATACACAATGTTCTTGAAAAACCGCAAATATAAATTTGTTTCCTATTTTTTTATTAAGTTTTAAGGTTTTTATAATTTTCCCTTTATATGTAGCTAGTAACCTATCTTGGTGCCAAATTTGAAGGTTCTAAGTTTGCTAGAAGTACCTTAGACTTTTGATGATCGGTCAGTGAGTGAGTCAGTGACAAAATGGTGTAACTTTGATCGCTCATAACTCGTAAACTATTTATTCAAATGTCTTGTAATTTTGAGACTGAGCTTGTTCTAATACTTACTCTTGGTCATCGAAAACCTAAACTCATAGCTTTGATCATATGGAAGTTACAGGGGGCTGAAAAAGCCGCGAAACGCTTCGAGAAAAGATAGTACGGCCGTGCCCGCTTTGCTCGAGTCTTGGCTGGGGCACTGCCGTGCCCTCAGATATAAAAATAATTGCAGATTTTATAAAACCCGGGTCCGTCAGAAATCGAAACTAAAATTGACTCAAAGGAATATTGAAGATAAGACACGTATTCATCCGATAGAACAGGATATGATGATACACAATATTTATAGGCATCAATTCTCTACGTTCTGGGATATCCCCAAATTGCCATCGGAATATTACTAGATGCCACGTCACTAATTCCGAAGTCCAAGAAGCAACGTGTTGGAATTCCAACAGATCTTGATTGAATAATGACACTGGTGTAAGTTACACACGTTCGTAATAAAATTCTAATGATACCTGACCGATTAGCAAGTCTTAAGTGCAAGCAGCTACTTGAAACCCTTGGCGCGAAGACTGAGGATTAAAACTTGATCCAATTGTGGTTTGCTGTGACGGGTGAGCAACTTTCCAGGTCTTAAACAGATTTTAAAGATTAAGGACTGCTTGTTTTTATTTACTACTCGATAGAGATGATATAAACATTAATACATTTTTATATTTTTAAGGCTAAGGCACGACAGATATTGAAGAACTTATATCAAAAATGTTAACTTTATAACGAGATATACCACCGATTAGTTATAGCTACCCTTGCAATATAATAGCCTAGACAACCCCTAAAAAGATGCCTATTTATTTAACAACACTTAAAACGAGTTCCGCAAGGAATCAGAAGAAACAACATACCATGAAGATCATAAGCAACGATTTTGTGCTGAGAACGAACGTACATTGAATGACAATTGAATGAATGAATTATTCACTATAGAAGCCTTCCAATGTCAATCCCATTATGTAAGTGACATCGCTACAAACGTTAAGTGTGGCGTTACCTGATATATTAATTGTACAAAGATGTGCTCAGAATACGTTGACGTTCCGAGTCTAAAATATTGCGTAGATATCCCACAGCCAACATGGTTGCGAACAAATTATGACTTATATCTCATCTACAGTCCAATCCTTACACGCGGATTTCCTGCGACGTCGCCATTAGAAATACAAATCAGAGATAAATTTCTAGTCACTGGGATATGATTTACAACCTGTATAATACACCAATCAAGACTGGATATGGATAGAAAATGATTGTGAAAGGGTAGATGATACCAATGAAGATTTACACGATATCTATTTCTCTGATTTCAAATTGTTCATCCTGGGATCTACTTAAATGTTGAGTTTGCTTTGCAAATACATATCAACAATCTCTTTCTACAGATTTCATCATCATGTGTTACTTTGTTTAGTAAGACTTTGCAAAGGAACTGCGCTGGCCTTCAACTTAAGTTATTGCACTATTAAAACTACTCATACAATCTCATTCGAGTCCTGTCTTAATGTACAAACCGTAACGTTCACATCTGTCTGTCGTATCCTTGAAGGCTGTATAGAAATAGCATGCTTTAGCACGTATTTGCTAAAGCCTATTCAAGAGTAATTTACATTCACATCAGCAACACAGGTAATCCTCAATTATACAAGCTCAGAGATATTTAGCACCAGCTGCCACCTCTGGCATGAGCTACCGGTGCTTCGTGGTGCCAAGTCAACGGCCAACACATTAAGAAATAATCGCTTATCTATGTCCTGTGAAAGATATTAGAATGTTGAACTGTTGCGTAGTTGAAGTTACCACTAGGAAGTTTTAAAGACCCACATACATGAAGTGTTATAATCAAAATAAATTACGAAGTGCAATGAAAGTGCATTGTTAAGTTTCAAGGTTACAATAACAATACTTCCGAAGAAGTCCAAGGGTCACCGTATTGCTTTACATTTTTAAAGAAAATCTCGACTTTCCGTTGACCTCTCATGGCTTTTGGGGGACTCCTCGCGACAGTCAAAAACCTGACAGACTAGTTTTACTTTTTTTCTAAAGGCTATCGATGCAATAAAACATCCTCATTAATAAATTAAACTGTCTTTGGCTTTATACTTGTAATAATATAAAGGCATTGTACCTACATTGGTAGGACCGGTCTAAGGTTGATTTATTATTTTGTATTATCTTCTGATCCCTCGAGAGAATTTGACCTGCCGAGCCCCATGCATATGTAAATATCCTTGAAAAGTACAAGCGCAGCAAATATTTCTGAAGGCACAGCTTATTTTATATGCACTTGAACTATTCAAACAAGAGGAATACGGGTCACGACTTAAGTTTAGATTTTTGAGATGTTTACAATATTTTAGGTGGACTATAGTAAGGTAGGTAGGATCGTAAATGTACTTTAAAGAGATTAAATAACAAGAATTGAATCCTTACTGATAATGACAACAAAACAAACATAAAAAATGAAAACGCCAAGACTGACAATAAAACACAACACCTTGCAAAAGGAGACACTAAATTAGCTTCAGATAATAATGATCACACTCTTCATTCACTCCACAGACTATCAAAAGTTCTAAACATCCTATTGGTTCTAGTAAGGCCATAAAACCGCAGTGAGTCACCGGCGGTCTCGGCAGTCTACAAATTGGGCCGATGACCTCTCAGTTGCATAATGACACCGTAATCTAAGATTATGGGTGAAACAAACCACACGTGGGTATCGCTATGTTAACATTTGCGGAGAACTTGGCTCGTTTTTTTTTTCATGTTTATGACTTTTTTGTTTGGTTTTATAGCGGTCTGTTATTGATTTAGCATTCATGATTTAGATAGTTATGTGAAAAAAAAATTTCGCTTAAGACTACTTCATCCAAAAATTATTTTCTGGTTTCGATCGATGCTTTAGGAGACAATTCAACTCCATGAAATTTTATCACGTTTATAGTTTTCAATGATTTTCATAATAAATTCAGCTAGCGTATATAATAAGTCAACAAGGAAAACAAAACATTACAACTAAAGTTCTAAATATAACGAACAGGTTTATTCATAAAACCCAAATGAGAACAATTTGATGAACTTCAAAGATATAGACCATCCTATAAGCGTAAAGTACAACAACATTTTTTTGTACGAAAATCATCAAATGAATCCCAATGAATGAATCAGAGTTAGTGTCCTAGGGCTGTGGTAACT
The DNA here is from genome assembly GCA_033682625.1 of Helicoverpa zea x Helicoverpa armigera. Classification (NCBI taxonomy): domain Eukaryota; kingdom Metazoa; phylum Arthropoda; class Insecta; order Lepidoptera; family Noctuidae; genus Helicoverpa; species Helicoverpa zea x Helicoverpa armigera. Next base: position 8,785,196 of record JAWIIS010000011.1, read on the forward strand.
CTATCGAACAATCCTGCAGGCAGGCTTTGGCCCTAGTAGGCCTCACTGGGGTTTGTTTCCTCTTTTAGAGAAGAAATTACCCATTCCTGTTATCGAACCTGGCAAACATGTGATCTTACTGCTACCTACAGTCTTTCATAGATCGTCACATTTTACGGTAGGTATCTCCTACACGCTTGCCTATTAAATCTCCACTCAAAACTGGTTACCAACAACAGTAGTTACAAGCAAGCTATCAGGACACTAATTTACTATGACATATTCAGGCAAAAGCGATCAAATTACATGATATAATTATGTCTCTTTACGTTTTATGGTAGCACAATTTGCAAAGGGCAGTAACAATAATATGTCCAATTTAAGATATTGAAAACTGATAGTTAATCCTTTATGGGATTTCGCATTTAAATGGAACCATGACTTTAATTTATTTGTTAGTCATCTATGCCAATTTTACGATTGTACAATTCCAAATTCCTTTGAAATAACAGAATTACAACCTTATTTATGTTTTGCTGATAAGCAGGATAAGGTAAAAGTCCTCCTAAAGTGGGTATTTAAAATACTAATAATGATTTAGATTTAAACATTAAAAAAAAAAAACTAACCGCTCCAAAGAACAATTTCCTTTCATGTTCACAGCTCTCAATCAGACAAACAAATTAATTACTCTCTTCAAATGATTAACCACCTCCTGTCCAACATGAAAAGAGTAGAAAGGAAAGTAAACAAAATCAACTCAAGTCAAAAACTGTTTCTAAGACAAGATCAAAATATTATAACACGTATCAATTAAGAGAGAACGAACACTTAAAAAACAGGAAAAAATCTTCAAAGTGCACTTTCATTAGAAATTCATTTTTGTTTAAATCACCGATAGCAACAAGATAAAGTATTGATCATCAGATATATTTTTATGTGCGCATATAATATTAATGCAGCAATTACATAATTGTTAATTGCTTGTACTGATTAGGGAATTTCGTAAATTCCTCATAAGTTTAATGAGAGGCTATTTAAAGTTATAGAAATGCTTTCGGTGTGCTTTATCTCGGTATTTAAGCTTAACGAAGGTTTCGGATAAAATACCTTGAGCTTCGTAAAAGCTGCTTCATGTACCTAGTATTTAATCTACCTTTCTGATAGTTACATAATATCACTCGTATGCAAGAATGTGTTCGGGAAAGTGCATCTAAAACCATAAAAAAATCTTTACCGTAACGAGACCACCATCATTAAAGAGCAAAAGATCTGCCGTGTAACCAGGCCATTTTCATAAATCCCGCTTCAGACGCAAAAATTCGCACAGCACAGAAATATGGATTGGTACACCGCACAACCGCAGTATAATTATATTGAAACACCTTTATAATTGCAAGATCAAATTACCATATTGAATATCGTCGCACAATATTATCTATTCAGTACAATGTCCGTCACACCCATAGTTAATAGAATTTAACGCGCCCGCCTAAGGTGTGCCGTATGATCCTAATAGTTTATTATTAAAACAATGCTAAGCTTGTATTCTTATTTCCATACTTAATCTTTAATCTTACCATTTATTGTAACGTGTCAAACATAGAAATTAGGAATTGCTAGAAGAACTTATAACTGCTCTTTATGGATTAGTCAATCACTATTATTATTTCGTCCAGGTTTCAGACAGACCCTGCTTTCACTTAAACCATTTATATATTTGCAAACGACGTTTTCAACATCAATATGGAGTTGTACTTAAAAAGCTCGAGCTTCTTATTCTGAAACCCCGCTGTTAAAGCTTGCCGGAGCTAAGATATGCCTCATTAAATAACATTGCTGATAACACCGCTAAACTTCAAAGTACAAATGCACCTTCATTAGCACCTCTCACTACATTAGATCAAGTCAAACATAACAAGCTGAACTACCCTGATCTACTAGCTGATAAGAGCGCACATTAACGCCACTTCAAACAGGTAATCTAGGTCAGAGCAATGACATCACGACACGTTCAGCGCACACTTACGTTTTTTAGTCGACACCCAATTATGTCAGGCACGGGAGCTTGCTAACAGCAGCATAAAGCAGACAGTTTAAGATGACGTTGACGATGTTAAGCTTCAAGTATTTTGAAGTCTTCTTGAAACATGACTTGGTTGCTTGCAATGACAAATCAGTTTCAACTTGTCAAATGGCTATCCATTCATAACACACGTTATCCGTTAGACGGCTCGTGTACGATTCCAGTTCTGATGAAATGGATTCGTGAACTGAATACGAGACACAAACGCACGTTTTGCATTATTGATGACATTTATTGATTTTGCTTCATAAGTAACATTATCGTAGTAACAATCTTATAGTGTGCGCTAATCCTTAAACGCAGTTCCAAAACTTATCTTAAGGAAGAAATCTAGTAAAAACAAAACATACTATCAAGTAGTATGTTTACTTGTCCAAAAAAGCTGTTGCGAAACGGGTCATTGACTGCAATCTGTATCGAAGTTAATGGTTCTTTCATATGAGTAAGCATGTGTATGGTCAAACCACCTATTCGAGAAACCGGTTTCAAGGATGTCTTTGGATAGTCGCAATGAAGATATAAATAAAGGCATAAATGAATTCGCGCATACGAATGCTTAGACGAAAAGGGATCAACGTGAATATAGCCTTATGATCTTTTTGTATCAATACATACTTGATTGAATGCCTATTGTTAACCAGGTGTGCCTACAAAGGCTTAAGATTCGACACAGTTCTATTCAAGGTCTTCCCTTATCTAGACAATGTTGTATGGGAATCCATTCAGACTCTCCTATAAGGCAGATAAAGCAATCAGTAATAGGCTATAATTTCTGAAGAGATTTATGCAGAAAACTAACTTACTTGAATAATGACTTGTATAAACATAAAGCACATAACCTAGACTAAACAATATTAGCCTTGCTCCTGACTCGTACAGCAAACATAAATAGGTCGTGTCATTTGAATTTTATAATCGTCAAACCAGTTCTCATTCTCATGATCTTTACACCTACGATCACAACAAACACATTTTCCTCAAATCAATTCAAGGAACTACAATACATAGGTATAGTAGTCAGTATCAGAGGAAGTATTGATCATATTAAGCTTTATATTTATTTCGATACGAGAATACCTATTGTGTACAGTATGAACCCGCATGACCTTAAAAATACCATCATGGTAACTATATTTCCCTATAGATCTAATGACATCACATAGGGGCCAGGCTTACCAAAATTTTCCACAAAAATGTGTAATTTCGCGACAGTATCTCAATTCAAACATATGTACTTTTACAGGTGTTTTTAAACAAAAGAATAATTGTATACCTACAAGGCCAGAATATTTATTTGCGTAACATAATTACATGACCTCGTACTTTGAAAAGGTAAAATATCGTATTATTTTCATTCGGGTATGTATGTCATTTACCTGAATATGGTAATATTACACATTTATTTTGACCTCATTATATAAAAGGCTGAGACTTGATTCAATCATCTTGTATAACACTGGAACATATACACTACCCTGGGGAACTCCACTATCCTACACTGTAAGAATCGAAAATGATTAATTTATTTACGATAAATCATTTTACTGAGCATTTAATTTCCCTACCACAAAACAAACACATACTAATTTGTAAATAATAGCCCCACATTCCCATTCTACCTTAGCCAACGGTATCAAATGCTTCTTATACAACCAAGACTCGCGTTAACAGCCGTATTGACAAAACTTCAATATTCACAAAAGAACAGTTGTCTAAACAGGTGCTGATCAAATAGAATACGACCACACAGCATCAGAGTATACAGAAGCATATCTTAAGCATTCCATGTTTCGTAATACTGAAGAAACGTTGCATTCTATTATGCTTGCTGAGATGTTTGATAACATGATTTTTGAATCGTTGAGAAGTTCCGAGTGGTTTTTAAATGGCTTCTTTCAAAAGGCGTGGCTTTTTAAATATTTCTTTTTGAGTGCGCTCATATTTTTATGGGATGATAAAAATAACGTTTTATTTTGCTGAGTTATATATTTCTACTTTTGATTTTGCCTTTAGCAAAAGCTTTCAATAATGAAAGTTCTCCAACACCTGGTAGGCTCTATAATAACACTATTATTCATTTAATGTTCAACCATAAACTGAAGCATTGTGTAGCTAAACATGGTTTTACTGTGAATATTTCAAAATACAAATACTAATTATGCCTGTAGCACATTTAAAACAATACCCATTTGTTGCTATAGAGTTTGATCGTTTGATACTAAAGTTATATGGAAACATTAATCTTAGGCTACACAATTGAGGTGTCCTGTTTCAGAGACGATATATGGGTAATTCTATTTAATATGTTGTGTGGCAGCGTTCAAATAAAAACATTGCTGGATGAATGGTCCCGCTGTTTTCTTCGAACGGCCTTATTACGTATTGAGATGGCGATGCAAGTCTGTTTCTTACTGAATATCTCAAATCACGTGTTTGGCCTCTAAAATGTCCCGATGTTGCAGATGATGAGGTACTGAAAAATCCACTGAATACACAAGAAAATTCTTATGAATCTACGTAATCTCTAACAAAACTAAATTAGTTTAACGATAATTTATAAGATAGCAAGTACACTCATAGCTTGCTCAATGATTCAAAAAAATTCAGTGTCATCGCACTAGGATATGTATATTTACCGAAATTGTTTATTCACTACCACTCATAATGAATCACCCCTTTTTATCGATCTATTGATTGATCGGTATGTGCGTAAGATATGACAATATTTTCAATGCTAGATAAGCAAGTACTAATCACCCTAAATCAAAGTTTCATTGATAATTCTAAAATAATTCAAGAATTCTTTGAGGAAATAAGTCATCAATAGTAGCATTTTTTGCCTGATTTAAGTTAATTTTTGCGCCTCTGTATAAAATTAAATTTGATTTTCTTTTTGTGCTAATCGTGTTTAATTAAACTTTTGCAAGGGAAATCAACCCACAGCAATTACTTGTTTACATAAACGTAAAAATATTGCACATTTTATCTGATTCACACACAGCCATTACAATAACTACCCAGACTCGGTATAAATAATAAAGTTTACTTCCCAGAACACTATTAATATCAGCCAGTTTAATAGCCATCAAAACATACGCCACGTAATAGGGACGCTGGTCATTCAATGTAGTCGATCGCGCAATGACCCCGCCTCTGCGCCAGCGCCGGGAAGCCGCACCATTTGTTTTTGGGATATAATCGACCAATAACTGTGCGAGTCGATGACTTGCGTTTGGAGGGTTGGGGAATGGAGCTGTTGTTAATTAAAAACGTAGTAAAATTTCAGTTAAATTTAGCTTTTTAAGTGGCTCTAATTTTTTAACATGTTCCGCATCTAGCATCCGTACATATTTGTTTTGATGATCTTCATAATTAAACAAAATATATATATTTCTTTAGCTATCAATTTATTGCCGAATGTCTTTTGATATTTTAATCTCTTCATATTAGATTTCAAAGATACAGGAACATGAAGAGGACGTCGAATGTATCATCAAGTAGTAGATTTCAAAAAGTCATGTCGGTGCGATCAAAAGTATCGCTAACCCTACCGATTTTAGGATAAAGACCCTCTCATTAGATAATGACTCTTCATTTTGACGGCCAGTAGCGGCAGGGTTGTGAATTAAAGTTGTTTTAAATGATGACTTAGGGATTTATCACCATGATATTGAAGCTAAAATAGTGTAAAAGTTTGAAGAGATGAAAGACTAAGTAGAAGTAGATGTAAAGATAGACGAAGTTACCATAGAGTTCCAAGCATAAAATTATAATAGGAATACTATAAATGCAGACTTGTACAAATGTCATAGCGTGGGGACACAATATTTGATAATTATGCAAATGTAAACCCGGATGCAATGCACGTAGGATCATTCATTTCTAGACTTATTACCAGACCTGTCGCTTCAAAATTACTAATACAACATAGAAAATGACCAGTATAATTTATTTTCGCTAAATATTACTTCATTCATAGCTTGCAGGCATTTTGAATTCAAAGATTACAAATACACTCAAGTTCATAACAGCTAAATTAATTTGTAAAGCCTAAACATGTCTGAAAAGTAAAGCTTGTTACTTGAAAGTCGTTTCAAAGTGATGATCTAAAAAAAATCTGAACGAAACATCCAAACGGAATAATCCTCCAAACCTAATACTTGCAAATAAATCGGTGCACAAAACTAACAACAACAACACAAACGAACAATTTAACATAAATTACAATAACAATGCATTGTAAGCAAACAGATTTCTACAAACAACTGTTGTTCTTGTTACAGAGATTCTGTTGAATATTTTAAAAGTTGGGGCGCTTGTTTTATTTTTAGATTTAACTGTACAAGTTTTGACGCCCACGAAAGTGTCGGGGAACCAAGTAAGTCATGGGGTAAAGTTAAAGGTTAAGATTTTAGCATTGAAATCGGAGATAAGGTTTAACCAAAGATACAATCAAAATAAAAGTAAGAAAACAAAACAACAGATGGGAGATCATAAGGTACGTAACGTAGGAGTCGTTGAAGGAGAAATGAAAAATCGAGACAATGACCTAACCTAACTCACTGGCTATTTCTGGCCATATTATCACGCCTGAGTTATTTTTACCAAAACAAAACAAAAATAAAAGGCCAAGAAACTGGCTCCATGTTCGCTATAATTGGTCTATTAAAACGAGCAATTAATCAAACTTATAGCACAATTGCACCGACAGCATACAAGCAATGACCATTGATCTTAATAACGGCTCGAAGTTATGTCAGTTTCGATACAAAAATAACCGTCTTGGTGCAACAGTTATTTCTAATGCAAATAGTGTAAAATTCTGCAAGTGAAATGGCGCGGAAGAAATGGACAATTATTAACTAATTATTTAATGAAAAAGCATCTACGTCGCTCGTTTCGATAGATATGCTATACTTAACTTGGTTTAAATAAGGTGGTAACATCGAAAGAATTTTTACTTCTATTCATAATTTCTTAGAAAATCCAAAAGACAAACAAGTGGTCATACTAAGAATCTATTTTCCAGTTAGACACCCTGAATTATATACGCACATCACACGAATACTAATCTTACAAAAGCCTTGTTAGAAGTCCAAGAAATTGATATTTTTTTCCACATTTATTCAAATTGACCACCAACAGCTTCGGTTATAGATGACACTTACGTTTAGCATATCAATAAGCAAGAAGATGAATATATTTGAAATCAAAATAGCAACTTTCACGTAGGTCCGCTACAATTAAATGCAGTATAAAATTACGATAAATACAAACTAGCCTTTTTTGAATATCAATGGAAGCTCATTAATACATCATCATAGCAACATTAGCCGAGTAATAAGCAATTGATATTGCAACATTTGGTAGTCAAATTTTAAAATTCAATACATAGCCAAAAGCAGACGTGATTGTATTGTGTGTTGCAAATTGATAGACTATAGAATCATCGTCCTTTCATAGGATATGCAATAAATCAGCCTAAAATGTAGCCGTTGAGACCTGAATAACAATATTAAAACGCAATACTGTAAGATATTAGAATGCGTTTCGTGCATTTTAACTAAGTGTTCATTTTTGGACGGACGTGCAAAATTTTAATGAATCGATTTGACTATTTAATTAAGTCAACGCGTGTGTTCTGGCTCTTCTTTACGCAAATGTCAATGCGAGTTATAAAAATGACATAAAAAGATAAAACGTGAAACTTGTACTAAGTTCTACTATAAAAAATCTAAGAATTCTGTTTTAAGAAGTCTGACAAATGAAATGAAAACCTAACAAAAGAATTTATTTTGTATCATACGCATTTTCTCCTATTCATATCGAGAAAGCTGTTTCGCAGTCAAAACATGCCAAAACCCATAAAGCAATATCTAAACGGAAATTACTTGGATTTCTCTTGTTAGCAAGCGACACACAATCAGTTCCTGCGCTCACGCCTCTATAGGATTACAGGCACCATTGCCTTACTCTCTCATTCATCTTTTATCATCTATAAAACTTTCTCGAATATACATCATTCAGTTTCCGACTATAAATATCGGAATATATCACAGTGGTCTTAATTCACGTTTCTATTCACACCATAATAAAATAGTCGTTAAAATACACCGCCTTTATGTCCCCCCCTTGTGGGTAGTTGTAAACGGACCACAAGGAACATTAAAGTGGAGAGTTTGTTCAGTGAAGGGAAACGAATCACTGACACCTACGTAAAGGACGTCATTTGTTTGATTCTATGAGATGATAACGAACTTATAGATGGGCTGGCAACAATAGCGAAAATTGTAGCTAAAGGATTATTTTCAAGTGGGAAGATAAACTTAGTTCCCGGTGACGGGTGGGAGTTATAAGCTGCACACAGAGTAGAGAATATAAATAGAAATGTTGCACATAAACTTTAAAATCCTCATTATTAAACATCAATTTCAGAAAATAAAAGATGCATGCAGAAATGGATCCATTTATACTGCTGCAAGCGTCCTTATGCTATCCTATCAGTTTTAATCAAAACGGCACAAACTTCCGTCTCTATCAATACCTAAAGGTCTGCTCATAAAGATGCATTATAAATATAAACTGCAACCAGTATTAATAGTCCAATGCCACGTGCAGCAATATAATGTTCTGGATTAACAGATCACAATATTGTAGAGAGATTTGTTGCTCCTTTACGTTCAGGAGCACTTAGATGACTCATGCTGGACGTGACAAGGGCTGGGACCAGGTTGATATTGAAATTATTGTAAATGGAACCAATAACCTACACTTTCTCCATAACTATCAAAGTAGTACTATAGTGGATGTTGGGATACAGCACATGAAAAATGATGTCCCTGATACTAAGCGTTCAGACGATATTATTCAATTCATAGGAACGCAAATCATTCTAATAGCAACAAAAGTAACTATCGTCGATGTTGGTCCGATTTCTAAATAAACAATCAATACCAATGATAACTAAAGCCATTATGAAAAAAGTAGTGACCACTAACGAGACGTTAAAAACCGACAAAACAAACAACGCACAAAAGATCAAAGTAAAATTTAAAGTTAATTAACATACAAACACAAATCAACGTATACTTAATACACGTAACTTTAATTACGAGCGGTAGGTAAAATAACATTGACATTGGTAGTTCTAATGAGTCAAACGATGCGCTCTAAGATTTTAGAGCAAACACCCACTGGGACGTAACACGTTCGAGTAACTGGCAGCGTTCGGTGAAAGGCTGATAACATGAGTAGCATGAAATTTATTTAAAGGGTATAAAAGAGTATTTGTGGGAGAGGAAAATGTTGCTCCAGTCACTATTTTGATCTAAATGTAGGTATTTTAGATACCTACATATCTAGATTGTACAGTGAACAGAAAAATAGGGTGATTTCCTTATTTTTTAGGTGGTTAACCCTAATAGGTAGAATTGTAGCAATTTACCTGCCTCACTATTTTTGGTGCACCTAATATCGGATTTTTCGGCATAAAATTCCTGTTTGAAAAGTATTATGTACCTATTTTGATAATATTTCTAATTTTACATAAATACATATGGCAGCTATGAGGAAGTATTTTAGCCTATGTACAGTGCACTGAAAAATAAGCTTACTTCCTTATTGTTACATTTTCCACTAAATGCTGGAATTAGAAGTTTCCCTGCCTAACTGTTATTTTTGGTGCACTTAATATCGCCTATTTAGGCAGGAAATTCCTTTTTAAAAAGTATTTTTATGTTAATTTTACCACAAATGGCATTTAACATTTGGTAATTATGAGGAAAAGAATACTACATAATTAGTCCTCTAATAGCTAAAACAGTGTGATGATTAAATAAAATAGGGCACATGAATAGGTCACTCTTTAGGTTAGAGATCATATAAAAATTTTAACATTGCATACTTAAAGAACAAACAGTTCAACAAAAGCTCGCCCTGGTCGACAGTTAGCTTTATAAGGTTCGAAAATGCCATGCGTGTAGCCAGGTAATTTGCCGTCGATAAAAACATGGAAAACGATGTTATCACTTAATTCAAATCCCTAATCATTGTCATTATCAGTCAGCCAGTTTTTACGATCAATTACTCTCTTTTAATGGATTTTTACTTTATTGTCTTCCGCTGCATCGTAATTTAAACCATAATTTATGTTTCTATTTACATCTTGTTTTCTATCTTCCATAAACTTTTTTACGAAACTTAAGTGTCTGATAAGGCTATTTACATAACCATTAAAATGTGCTATTAAATTAAACCGGCCAGGTAATTATTTTATTCGTCCACGCTTTTTCGAGTAAGTTACGCGTAAGTGCTGATGGATCGTCATGATACCGCTCCTCAAAGTGCAGGATAAGATCTAAATGCATCGCTTTCACATCAAAAAGATCATCTTTATCGTCATGCATTCCAATTTAATTCATATTGATTTCAAAAGTAAATACTTTTAATTCTATTAATTCCTACTCGAGATTCAGATCACAATTTTACAACCATTCAATAGTGTTCATATTTCACATTGCTGCATTATAATCTACAAGTCGTAGAGGCGGCACAGGCGTGTCTGTGTCGGCCCCATCATTAATAATCCGAGTCATACCGCAGATATCATCAGGGCCTACACCAATTGTTTGTGTGTACTCCTTTATTTTACTAGAACTGTAGGCCACCACGGTACTGTCACACATACCAATTTAAAACAATGCGTTGGAGACAATGCTTGGCATAATCTGATTCAAAAATATTTTGTTGCTGAACCGCTTTAGGGTATTAATAGATCAACAGTAAACAACGAGGGAATAATAAATATTCTTTAATCAAGTTTTACAGTTCAAAACTCTAATGAGCCCTCGAATAGAATGTAGCAGCTTTCAAGTAACAACAATAAATAACTTTAATTGCAAAATTTGTCTCTGCCCCGGTGTATTCATTGTAAAATTAATCAAAATTTACAAATGGCCCATTCCTGACATTAACAAAACATTGTAAACGCGTTCCACACTCATTCATTTTGTCGTCGGCCGCAAATCGTATTTCATGGCGTCTGAGCTAAACACCTTAAATTATGCAATCATTTTATTTTCGTCCTAACCCTTATTAACAGGCAACAGAGTCGACTTATGCGGTAAAAGATCCTTGACACTTTGGTCCTATAGTACCTGTAAAGATATTGCGATAAGGGTGAGTTCGAATCACGTGGGTGTAGCATTAAGAAATCATAAATCTTATGCAAGGCATTAATTATTTCACATCTCGGAAGACGAAGCTCAAAAGAGTTTTATTTCATTAGACAGTGAGATAAGACCCAATGTTGATTTATTGATGTTGATCGGATCTTTGTCGTAATATTACTGGACACTTCCTGCTAAAGGATTTAGAATCTCTTAGTCCTTTTTTGGTCCTTTCGTGAAGCATACAGTTTTGAGATTTTCTTTTATTTTGAACAACTCACTCTAATAACATCAGGTTTGAGAGATTAAGACACCTGTACGATGTCGAAGGCACAATAGGTCTACCTCACGAATTTGATAATCGTCACAATTAACAATGTATACTTTTTTTGGTCCTGATTTCCGTTGAGGCTTTATTGAGCGGTTGGCGTAATAACTTGAGGATTTTAGATGAAATTGTTTACAACCTCAATAGACTTTGAGATTTAGTGGCTAACGTTGAACAGACTACAATTGTAGGGAAACCTAATGTTCCCAGAAATTGTGTTTGTTTGACAAAGATTTAAACCAAAATCTAAACGGTCCCGAAATAGGTGTCCTACTTCAGTATTTGCCAGAAACCGTCCAAATTAAATTTATGTTTCTCTCAATCCACTCAATTCTAAAATGCTTTTAGCGTGACACAATTTAGATATTATAGCTCATCAAACTTTATTACTGGCTTCCTCTTTGGCGCCTTTCTCATTCCGTGTACTATGACAATTAGATGTGCGGATGTGATCATTTCGTAACATCCTCAGGAGTGGCAAATATTGTACTATTAAGGGCAATATAGCGTTGTGAATTGTAGCGAAAACTGAGATAGCTGGGCTTAAGTAGTGAGTGGTGCGGTGCGGATTACGCTAATGCAGTACCAACCTTGTTTACGGATGACCAGTAATTCAATGCTAAAGGCAACTTAATGAAAGAGTGATGTGCTAGAAGTTTTTCCAATTCAATTATAGAGAAGGTACTTTTAATAACAGTCTAGTTAAACTTGATTACGGAGATATTAAAACAGCGATAAAATGCAATTAATGCAGTAATAGTGATCAAGATTTAAATGAAGATATACTGTGTAGATTACACGTAGATACGTGGGAAATATTTACAATAATGTGTAATGTGAAGAATATTGATGATGGTTATTTTGATTTTCACCCAATCTTCTAAGGTATGAATACGGAAGTAAATTCAATAAACCAAAGCAGTTTATCGGAAATATGTTTGTATGCTTTCAAATGTTTATCTAAGTGTTACAATGAGATTACAGAATGTGATGCAACTGTTAACACTTAAGTAAAATCCATTGACACAAATGCTTTTGACCTGAATACTTTGTATTTAAATTCTGTAGAAAATCTCTTCTAAGCAATTACTTCTACAATAGCTGTTATGCCATAACTTGATAAGGAACTGTCACTTTTATCAACAATATGGAATGAGAAAGGTATTTACTTGCGCAAGATTCTTTTACAAACTATACTCATAATAGTCTAGTCGTTCTGAACTTAGCTGCTTATTTATTTAGACAGTACAGTTTGACTGTGAACGAACATTGAATTGCGGTCTATCACGAAAAGCTTTTGTAACTAGTCAAACCAGAGCCAATGTCAGATGATTGAGAGTTCGTTTATAAAAAAATCGTTAATCTCAGCGTCCACTTCTTCGATTTGGACATTATTTCAGAGTTATATTATATATCTGTAGGTTACTTTTAACCGGGTGACCGAGGTAGTGCCCACAGGACGCCGGTCATTCCATCAGGATCGAGAAGAAAACTTCAAAAGGAAGACCCCAAAACTAAACGAGTTCAAAAAATGGGTCATCCAATACAACCCTTTTTCCCTTCCACTCCCAATTGTCGCTAAGGATATTTAATTTCCTCCTAGCCTATCATTTAATTGATTGAGTTCAGCATGTAATTTCACCCTGGCTTCAGCCCACGTACTCAGGAAGGTATCGTTTAGGAGTTACACCATCAATTGGGGACAGACTCTGAATTGAAGGGAATTGATTACTGTACCTCTAAATAAGGATACGATTGTTGCTAATGATGGAGATGGATCGGGTTATGTAATAGCAGTTTCCTAAATACCATGGTGATGGGAAGATGAGGATCATAAAAGCATATGGTGTGCTGTACATTGAAGTTATTGAAATTAAATTTGCCAATACGGGAATTATTTTTGTTCGTGGAAAACATGATGAAGATAAAAGAAAGTGGGTAGCCTGAAGACTATAAGGAGCAGCAGAATGAAAATGTGTATCAGATATTCTGTGTATTGTTTTTGCACTAAACCGTGGCACGCAAAATACAAGGTTATACAGAAAACATGGCCACTCAATCTAGATGATACCAACTTAAATGAAACTACAAATATTCTTTCATTAGATAAAGTGAAATACAACAGATTAACTTTAGTGAACAGCTGTAGTACGGTACGGATATCGCAGGTGATAATGCAGGTAGATACAAATATTGATAAAGGGCACTCCACGTGGGAACGATATACTCAACTGGCTTGCGTGGACAAAGAGTATGCGATATACGGAGATGCGACGTTAGGCATAATACGGAACGCAGGAAAACATTGAAAAAATTAATGCAGACGTGATGTGACATTGCAAATATGACGAAATAATAGTACAAGGCAAAGCTTACTAAGCCAAGAAATAATATTGTTTGTTTCCATGTCATTGATAAATACTAAGCAATCTTACTGTCTTATCTCAAACAGAGGTCAACAAAGACATTAAAATTTGTCTCGTTATTAGCGTCAATCAATATAATTTACACCCTCATAATTACTATTACATGAAGATTAACACGCTTACCAATATGTACTTATCGTGTAACGACACGACACGTGCCATTTAAGTCTTCAAATAAGGTAAATACTAATTAGAAGGCAAATACCTACCGTATAAATTGTACTGCGTAAGTATTCTGCCGATAAACGGTGTATTTAATTACGTAAAAATATGAACCGAAACCATTGGAACCTTAGGAAATTGAAATATTAATCAATTTTGTTCTTTTTTAAAATTTTTCCTTCTGAAACCAATCGACAGGAAAAGCATGCAATCAAGCGGAAATTATGATTGTTGATAGGTTATTTTAAGGAGTTAATTAAAAGAAACTATAAATGAAAAATTGAAGGTAATTAAGTATTCATTAATTAGATGCAGGCGTGCAAAGTTTAATATTCCGAGTAAGGGTTCAGAAAAGGCTTCTGACGCCTCAGGCAAACTATATACAAAATTGAATCCCATTGGTCATAGTTTATTGAAAAATAAGAGTGAATGAACACACCTATACTTCACTGCCAACCACAAGCGTAGCAACGTTAATCAGAAAAATATATGGGGGAAAAGTAATTGAATGACCTTTACAAGATAATTTATTTTTATTTCAATACAAAGTCACAAAAACCATTGATTTTCTCTCTACTTCAAACATACATTTAAAATATTTTTTTCTTCTATACATATTTAGATTTAGTTATCATTGAATATAAAACATACTTATTGAACATTATTTATGTTATATTCTTGCCTACTTGCCTAACTGGCTAGGGAATACTTACTCTTTGTGATATAACACGCATAATCCCAAGTTAACGCAACAATTAATTATCAATTACATAGTCACATAACTTTCACCGTTACACAATTATTTTCCAATCAAGCACAAACTATAAGAAAACTAATTATAGACCTAAGAAGATAATGAGCCAGCGATTAATGAAAAAAACTTATTAAATATTCCTAATGTATTCATGCAAGTGAATTAATAAGACTGCACTCTCGTGTCAGGTTTTTGTTTTACTATCATGAATAATAAGTTTAAGTAATAATTCATAATAATTCATAATAAATTAAGGATTACAACAATTTATTTTCTTGCACATCGAAAACGATTAGAATAGACGTAACTATAAGCTATATTAACTGCCTAGGACTGCACTTAAAAGCACATTATTCATTAAGATCATTAGCTAAGTTTATTAATAAACTCAATTACTAGAATGTCCAATTATCATTTACAATTGTTACTACACATTGTACCTAGTTATAGACGGGAGAACTAAATGGGACATCTAATGACGTCATAGATATGAAGAACATCAATCTAATGGACGATAATGTACTTTAATTTAATGAACAATAATTCTTTTGTAGTATCGTAATTTTCAATATGCACACAGATATGATTTAAGGACAACTTAATCATTCTCTCTGCTACACAAATTGATATGACCGCACGAAGTCCCACAAGATGTAGGCATAATACCCATAATACAGCAGGTGTCTTATCTACAAATATTTTTCTTGGTCTTTGGCCTTCGGCATCGTCAAGCCATACCGACTAATTATTGTAAATGTTTGAGTGAAATACCGCAAAGCTGGTTGCAATACAACCACTTAGACGTGTTAAGCAAGTGCTTAAGTTTTTAAGTACGACTTAACTGTACATTAGTTGCGTTTCGGAGAAATTCTCTGATACACCGTGCTTAATTACAAACAGGTGTGTGGGAGATAATTTTTAAAAGCTCTTTTTTGCTGTTTTTTAAAGACCGAGTGCACATTTTATTCTGTAAAGGGTACCATGTGGGTAGAAGAATTAACGTAGGTACTTGTAGCCTTGATGTAGTGTGCTCTAGATAAAATTACCTTATTGGATAGCATACGAATTTGTGACTATATATATGTATGTAGGTAGAGGTATATTCAATTACATATATCCAAACTAGCTTTGGCCCGCAACTTCGTTCGCGTGGAATAGTGACTACCAGCAGATTTTTGATTTGACCAATAGATGGCGCTATATGACGGGAATAATTTTATTTTTATTTATTTTTTGTAATAAAAACTATCCTATGTCCTTTCTCAAGTTTCAAACTATGTCTGTACCAAATTTCACACAAATCGGTTCAGTAGTTTAGGCGTGAAGAAAAGACAGACAGACAGACAGAAAGACAGACAGACAGAAAGACAGACAGACAGACAGAGTTACTTTCGCATTTATAATATTAGTTTGGATTAGTTTGGATAAGCCAAATGCTTGGAAAGCTATGGCAACTAAACATAGAATATGATGAACAAAATGACAATAGGATAAGACTGTAATTTTTCCTATAGGTCCTACGTCAAGAAAAAGTTATATTGCGTGTATTCCATAGAGTGCCTATAGCAATTATACTTAAACGGCTTTATAATAGTCAGCCATTAACTATTAATTAGCCGCGTACCCACCTAGCGCACAGGCTCGCGCGGCAGCCTCGCGAGCCAAATGCCTCGGCTGGTGTGGACGTGCCTCGGCCTGCCTCGGGCGCGCGTTTGCTCGACCGAGCACGGCTCGGCCCCGAGCCATCTGTTGTCGGTAAACTTGACGCGCTCAAAGGTGCCTCAGTGAGCGCTGTGCGTTAGGTGGGGACGGATGTGTTTTGGCTCGCGCGCGAAGCTGCTTCAAGTTTTGTCTCTTGCCGTGTTTGTCTTCTGTTATTTTGATATCATGGGCAGTCAGGAGGAGTCCATTCGCTTAATACAACTGTACAGCACGTACAATGCGCTTTGGGACCCCAAAGATCCAAAATATTTAAACAAAAATCAGCGGGAAGACAGTTGGCGGCAATGAGCACAAATTTTCGAACTCTCGTACGGACATTCGTGTAAAATTATGTACAGTCTGATCATATACTAAATCTCCAAGTAATCTATTTCCATATTGGTGGCGACGCTCATAAATTTTTCTAATCCAGAAGCGTCTAGGTTTTTTCTTGATACGTGACTGTTTTCGTTTCTTTAAACAATAAGCAGCTAGGAAAATAGCTGCAGCTGAAAATACACGACTGTCCATTACGAATACTCTCGGACTTATGATGGCTCAGCCTGCCTCGCGAGGCGGCCTCGTGTAAATTGAACAAAACTACTGAGGCTGCCGAGGGAGCCATCGCTCGCGATCCGGACACCGAGGCTGCCGCGCGAGCCTGTGCGCTAGGTGGGTACGCGGCTAATAAAATTATCGTTTCTAGGAGAAATTGTGTTGATGTGTTCTCAGTATTTATAGTAACTGTATGGTGATAGGGAAAAGTTTATTTATACATCAAACCTTTCGAGTGGATTGATTAGCTTATAATATTGTGTTATTGAAATCCGTTGCTATAAGAAAACAAGACATAGCCATTCTTGTCAGTCGGGTAAAAATCGAACATAAATGTATGAAAGTATAATTTTCCTTTTTGGAAATTTTCCTATTTGTTCTTTGTAGTTTGGTCCTTTTCTACTAGACAAGATGCTTAGAACATAAATATACTTAGGAGAGTAATAGGAGGAACGGTTCAGTTAAAGTAGACTAGATTTGCCCCATAATCTACTCATAGTCGAAAGTATACGTCTGAGGACTTCCCTTGAGGGTACGCCAGCAAGACTATCGAAAGGTCAGCTACTTCTCAATACAGAGAAAGCTCGAATCTCAAAATGTCAGCCAGATACCGCTGATTTACGTTGACAGTCCAACCTAATTTAAATTTAGAAAAGGAATTTGAAATCAGAACCAATTTACTGTAAGATTTCCCGCGCAACAAAATAAAAGCGCGAGATTCAAAAATTAAAATTGGAACGCTTTTATTTTTTCTCTTCGCACGGCACGGCATCCTGTCATACACGAGCCTACTTAACGGATACGTTTAATCTGACAGGTCGTATGCGTCGGATGTTTTGACAGGCGGCCAATTACCTGCCAGTTTGTTTGGCGGGCTCTGAACATCCTGCGATTGCTGCGAACCTGGGATGTAAGCTGGGGAGAGGTTCCCTTGATAGGTAGATAGACTGTAGATTTTTTCTGAGAGCATTGAATCATTGTGACGATGTAGTTCTAGAATTAATGTCACTTAAGAGGACAGGATGATGAGTGAGTAACACTTAATTGAATGAACCTAGTATATTTTCCTTATTTTTAGCTCAGAATTTAGGAACAGGCAAACGGTTTTGTTCCTTTGATATTAAATTCAAATCTTAACCGTCCCTATTAACTCTGTTAAGGTTTCACGCTCAAACACCTGAACCGATTGAGATTCATTTTGGCATGGTGATAAGTGGTCCTGAAGAATCAAATGGGCGACTTTTTAATCGAGAGAACTTTTTAAGAAGGCGTCCGCGGAATCTAGAAAGTGATAAACAGGTACCTTCCTAAACACTTCCAAATATTTCAGTCATCATCCTCCGAGCCTTTTCCCAATCATGTTGGGGTCGGCTTCCAGTCTAACAGGATTCAGCTGAGTACCAGTGCTTTACAAGAAGCGACTGCCTATCTGACCTCCTCAACCCAGTAACCCGGGCAACCCGATACCCCTTGGTTAGACTGGTGTCAGACTTACTGGCTTCTGACTACCCGTAACGACTGCCAAGGATGTTCAATGACAGCCGGGACCTACAGTTTAACGTGCCATCCGAAACACAGCAAATGGTGTCTAAGATATACTTAGAAAGTACATACAAACTTAGAAAAGTTGCATTGGTACTTGCCTGATCTGGGATCGAACCCGCGCCCTCGTACTTGAGGTTGGTCCTTTACCCACTAGGCCACCACGACTTCCAAATATTTCAGTAAGTATTCAAGAAGTCAATTCAATACACACGTCATTTTTGAAAGCACTCCGCTGTTTTCAAAAAATGTCTTCAAATATATCGAAGGAAAATGCATAATATTGTAAGCGTGGGAACGGCAGTGAATGGTAGTGCTAAATAGCGAGTTAACTCAAACACGCGATCTCGTTCGCATATAGCTTTGTTGAGGCCGATTACATGTGTTAACGTTTGTCGAACTTGTTGTAGTAAGTGATGAATTATTTCGCTTTTAATATATATAATAGATTCTTGATCATTATCCTGCTAAAAAGGATCGGAAGATGATAATATCATGATATTCGGTGGATTTCAATAACCATCGCTTCTCGCAAAAACGGATTGGTAGATCGGTTATGAAAGGTAATCGTCTATTTTCGTGCTTTCCAATAAGTTAATATGAAATTACCATATCTACGTAGTTAGGTAGGTACAGTATATTAATACACAGTGATATTTTTTACCGACTTCCCTAAAAGGAGGACGTTCCCAATTCAGATATTTGTATTATTATTCTGTTTTATTTTACCGAGTAGCATATAGTAATGATCCAGTTAAAAACCCGAGGAAATAATCAATTGTTGGAATTACCAAGAACAATCACTAAAAGTTCAAAAAGTTAAATGGATTCTGGTTAGACACCTACTTATAAGTTTTTGTATTAATAACATATACAGACATTTCTCCTCATTAATTAGTTAATTACTAATTAAGATTCTACTCTATCGTCTCTTTACAATTTGGATTATCATCAATTCTTCAAAAACGAATAAAAAAAACAGAATCAAAGAGTACCTATAACATCTAGACTTCAAAATAAAACCTATTTACAATCTAAAAATAGCGGCATCAAGCAACAATATAACAAAATGGAATATTTCCAAGTACAGCGTTTGAATGGGAATGTGACTGGTCAATCAATGGGGCTACTGTGCTGCGAGACAGTGCAATGCAACCATTGGTTTAACATGTTAATATGTCAGTAAACTCTGTTATATCAGGCGTTATTTATTATTTACTGAGGACAAAACGTTAACACTACGCCGTAGTTGGGTAAAAAGTTTGCATTTGAAGCGATCAAACTTTTTGGTTGGCACGCTTAGATTAGAACTGGCCAGTTAGAATTCAAATTGTTTCTATATTTGAATTTTATAATAGTCTATATGCTGTTTTGTTTTCTGTTGATAAGTTGATTCAAGTCTGGGATAATAGTTATTTTTAAACAATTTGAGGTAATTTATTTTATACAATAGTATTACATATTCAAAATGTTATATATACTGGCAAAATGGTGATTCTTTCTTTCTATGTGTTAACCAATTTTTTATAATGGTCAAGTTAGAAAGAGATCCAAAGACTGAGTTCTTTAGGACATTTGTGTAACAAGAGGCCAAAACATAGACAAAATAAAAATGATAAGTACTGTTTAAAAACATAAACAACTTGTAAAAATTATTCCATGCGAACAAATGTTGATAGTGTATTCTTTTGTATAAAATGTATTGTTACCTAAGTGTTAAAGTTCATGGCCACTTGCTTATTTTTATGTATGTTTTAATGTCAAAAGTTTGGTTCTAAATATCTCGCAATTGTACCTACTTGAAATCTGCTGACAGATAATTTTAGTTTATCATACATTTGGATTGTATCAATATGTAATAACTCATATACCGCTATATGATTAATTAATAATAGGTATTTATGGATAAAGTTAATGAATGAACTATGACAGTCATATTTAATTTCTTGTTGACATAAGCTTTTAGGTAATCTAATGTTTAATTGACCCTGAAGTGATAAAACAAGTTCATTGACTTAAATTCTTAAATAAGTCATTATTATTACTAAATATAGTTTAGGTACTTAAGTATGACTGGTAACCTAGTAACAGAAATTAATATATCCACAAATAATATTCCTCATAGTTATAAAACCATTACATCACTATTGTTTACATATTTCAAGTTTATTTTGTATACCTACATACTGATAAAAGTTAGAATACGTTCTCATATTTATTCATACTTTATAGGTAGTAAGTAGTTTTTTGAATAATTTTGGTTGCTAAGTACGCCGAATATTTAAGACCTACATTTATTAGGGTTTTGAAGTTTGTCGAATTTGGCAAATGAATGTTGTATTATATTATTTTATAGTAGTAGTCAGTGTATAAACAATGTTGATAAATGATAAATTAATCTTTGTACGCAAGTTGTGTTTCATAATACTACACTACAATCGCCGGTTTCGATTAAAACAAGTTCAGTGAGTGAATTCCCATATTTTCCCTGCAAATAACACAGTGTCATTCATAAATAATCAATCAACTAAAGTAAAAACTCACCACAAAATAGAATGGCGAAATCCAAAATAATTTTTCGCAATATAAACTTAGAATCTCGGTCTATTGTGATTGTATGATTACGAGAGTTCGTTTTGCGGTCATTTCTTTCCATTTTAACTTAATTTTATACTAAACTACTGTAAGAAAATAATTACACTATCACTGCGAAGATTTTTACGAAATATCTAACGTCAAAAACGTAAAGTGAAAATTTCACAATAGTCACACGTCAAACGCCGGGCGCATGCGCTCGCAAACTGGCGAGCGTTGCGTTCGGAAACAGTGCCCGGCGCGTTCGTAGAGCTCGCTACTATATTCACGTCGTTTATTTATTGTTGTTGGTGTTGACAGCCGGCAACTGGCTGCTGTTTGAGTTACCGCAGTTATCACTGCGATAATGCGCGTATTTAATTGAGTTTTTTAATTATTATGTACAAGACTAAATCAATAACCAACGAATGTCCCTTAATGTCCCATAGGTTGGTATCTTTCGACGGTTTTTATCTCTAATCCTGTGACTATAATTTCTTATTTTAGCATTACATCTATACCCTCTTTCATTGAACTGAAGTTTGAAAACTCAACCAAACATTAACTAATCCATTGATATAAACTGATCCATAGGATGAAGCCATAAAAATATTAATTTACGATACCAAATTGATTAAATTTCACGCTCATGATACTCTGAACATAATAACGCATGACTTATTTTCCTAGCTTCACAATTCCCGGACGAACCGTGAAAGATTGGATGCGACAAAGACCCTTCTAATCCTTTTTTTTAAGATAGTTATTTATCAACAACAAAAAATAACTAAGGAATGCCGCTGATCGGTAGCCATTCAGATGACACCTGTGGGTATTTATTGTTATTTATTTATTGCCTTTTGAACCGTGTTTTATAATATCCACCTACCTATTTAGTTGTCTCTCCCATGTCCAACCAAACTGGATAAAAAATTGCTTCGGGAGGTGGGGCTTCTGTACCTAGGTTAATTTTGTTATCAATGAGAGGAAATGGCATGATGATAATATTTAAAAATAAGTCGTTTTAAACGTCTTTAAACTCAGCGAAACGAAAAGTGCGCGCCGAATTTGTCGATCAGCTCGCGATAATCTCAAAAACTAAAAAACAGTGAAAGAATTTTTCAAATCGGTTCTGTAGTTTCGGAGCCTTTACAAGCAAATAAAAAATGATTCCTCTTTATTGTAATGTTGTTATTTAATTGTTGGCTAAACAAAATAAATAAATAATAGTAGGTGCCTATAAGAAAATAAATGATAAAACTATATGTTATGAAGTGGAGAAAATACAATTTTCCCAGCATCCTAGGCGTGCAGGAAAAACAAACGTGGGAACTACGAAATGTTTACTTATATACATGTGGCGAAGGTATCGTTATTAAGTTAATAGGTAAACTAAGGTACTTAGAGGTAGACCTACAACGCCAACCTACCTACAAAATAGTAGGAACCTAGTGTTCCCACTTACTAAGTGTAAAGGAAGTACTAAGAATCACTGACGCATAGTAGATAAGTGTCCTATAGGACCTGCATAATTAATTAGGGACCTTCCTACTAATTTGTACCTACTTAGCTAATTTTATTGTAAGGTACATAAATAGCAAATGGATCATGAAATATAAGTATGTGTCATAGTTTAATAGACCATTATTAATTAAGTAGTAGGTACTTAAACGATGATCCAATTATCCACTTTCTTGTACAAATGATGTAATCTTAGGCAGTCCCTAGACCTAAAATAAGTTTGTGCATTACAAGAAAAAAATTGTGCAATGAAAACTTTGGTCTCTAAGATCATTGCGCAATCTTCTATATTAACTCTAAATGGACAATAGGCTAGTTTCCTAAAAAATAATAATTAGTCCGTCTTGTAGATTGTCCAAAGTTAAGCGATACGTATTTTTTCTTTTTTAAATTGGATCAGAACTTGTTAAGATATAGCGTGTTAAAGTTGAGTGTGACGTCACAAATTGCTACAATTTTCAGGACACTGTGACGTAAAAGGCCCCCACTCCTAATTTTTGAAGTGTATTATCTTTGTCATTTTATGTTTAATTAAAAAAAGAAAAAATACGTATCCAATATTTTTTGATTATCTAAAAAGCGGACTAAATATTATTTCATTATTTCGACCCTGGACTCTACCCTATTTTTCACGGTAACCACATAATATTTCGCAATTTAATTAACAGTTTAGGGAGCGCCTTAGGCACAAGTTAGCCCACAACATAAACATCAGTTTTTTTTTTAAATAACTGTTAAGGTTCTTTGTTCACGTAATTTTCTTAAAACAACTGTTCACTTTGAACTTGTTTCAAAAAAAGTGTACAAAATCGAATGTTTATGTGGTTGGGAACTTGGGCCTAAGATACTTAAAAATAAAATCTTTTATAACAGCGCCATCTGTCCATTATTACCTGAACTACTTAGCACGCCATCTAACGCTACACTACTAAACTATTTAATGTGAGGCTTGACTACTAGTAAAAATAGTTCTCTGTTATAACAGTAGATGGTGCTTGCGCTTGTACTAAAGTTTGTCTTAAAATTAATAGATGGCGCCACTTAAAAAGTAATTGTTGCCGGGCACATGGAGATGATTGCCTATCTTTTCGGCGTTTCGTTTCATAAAACCGCAGTGAATTTGATTAATTAATCCGTCTATACTGGCTACCATATTAAGAGTGAGATTTAGAATTTATTCTCATCTTAAACTTTACTCAAAACGTTAAAAAAGAGAGATGAAACTGAAATTGGTAAATAGTTTGTTGCCTTTTTAAAAGAGGTACCTAAGCTCTTATCTCCTTTTCTATAGAAATTAATAAAATGACTAATTGGCGGTATAAGTACCTATAATTTATATTTCTTTTCTTTAAAAAATAAGAACACAAAAATATCTAGATACTTAGTGGCCTTTAAACTTTCAGTTTCCCACTTTCAACTAATCTGGTTTAGCGTGATGCGGGGCAGTGTGAAGATCACCTTGGTGATCTTCACACTGCCCCGCATCACGCTGCATCTTGCGTGTCGACGCACCTACGCGCGTTCTTGCGGGAGTGCAGATCTGCATCATCGTGCGGGTTTTTCCCGCACTCACGCGCGTAGGTGCGTTTTGTAAATTCACGCACAGCGGCTCTCATTGAGTTCCATTTTCAAATATACACGTCACGCCCATTCAAAATCACGCGCGTCACTGCGGGATCAGTGTGCCATACCTTGCGTCTCGCCCCGCACCTACGCGCGGGGGTGCGTGTTTCTCCGCATGTATGCGCGTGATCTGCATGAACGCGCGTGGATGCATTTTCAGTGTGTTGGACTATGCGTGTTTTCCATACAAACTGAGATATTTCCATACAACGGAAAAAAACGCATCCACGCACTACGCTGCATCATGCGGGGCAGTGTGATAATCGCCTAAGTATCTACTTACCATTTAATTTGCTTTTCAAAAATAAACTATCGAAAAGTCCTCAGCACGTAAACGTGACGTAAAAACCAACAAAATACATACAGATATTCCTAAATCCACTCGATACACAGACTTCACTGGACGATGGCTCTTAAAATATTAAGCCAAGTAAAGTTTGCTTGCTAACGTGGCCGCGGTAATCCAGCTTGAAAGCAAGGCTAAGCTAGGCTAAGCTGGACTGAAGTCTTCAGTAGATACTGAAATGTTTGCTCTTCAACGACAAAGATGGATTACCTACGTTCGCGGACCTATGTTTACTTTGTGAGAAGGACGGTTATGTATTCTGTGGGAAAATATTTAAATAAGTAGCTAGCTAGGTAGGTTCTTTGTGGGTTTAAAGTTGTAAGACCTTTCTTGGTGGGTCGTATTCACTGATTTTTATCGTCTCACTGCTGGGCACAGGCCTCCTCTCACACGGAGAAGGACTGAGCGTTAATCATCACGCTTGCTCAATGCGGGTTGGTGATTTCAGACTTTATAGTCCAGGTTTCCTCAAGATGTTTTCTCTGATCATGAAGTCTTCATTAGTATTAGGACATTTTGTGCGTAAGTTTCAGTCTTCAGGATAGCTAGCTTGCTTATCACAATGATTGTTGTCCCCATATTCTGCACTAGCTCTTCCGCGTTTCGGAAGGCACGATATATTGTTGGGTACCGGATGTCATTTGGCATATCTTTACTTGTAGTCGTGTTTGTGTAGCGGGTAAAGAATCAACGTCTTAAGTATGACTGTAGGTTCGATTTTGGGTCACAAACTTGTTGTATAATTCTCTATCTATTTATCTTAATAAACTCATATCTATTTATTTCAAAATGAAAATGAAAAATCTTAGCCGTAACTTTGATCCGTGCCAAGCGTTGCAAGTTGTTTTAATTAGCCACGAACTCCTTACAAATTAATTAGTCTCCCGATTTAGCTACACGAATGTCCTCACTAGCATTAAGTAGGTGAAACATGCGTACATGCCTTTGAAACATGCGTAGGTAACTAATATCAATATTAAGAAAACTGATGTCAAACTGGAAGAGTTCTACCGACGGCATCGTATAAAAATTACGGACTGGGTTCAAATGTTCGATTATAAGTATATATCAATACCACAGTTTCAAAGTAATTTAGGTAAGTAATTGGCTACTGATATACAGGCTTGTTCCTGGTTCAGAAGATAGAATCATCATCTCCCGAGCCTTTTCCCAACTATCGTCGGCTTCCAGCCCAACCGGATGCGGCTGAGTAGGTACCAGTGCTTTACAAGGAGCGACTGCTTATCTGACCTCCTCAACCCAGTTACCCTGGCAACAGTTTTTGATACCTACTTATGCGTATTTTGCCTACCTCACATATTTTGATGAACGCTGCTAATTTGATCTATACTTATAATAAAAGATTCTGTAAGTTCACAATTACCTACGTCGTGTAATAAATAAAGGAACTGAATACATACTTACCTATACAATAATAACATCCTGAACACAGCATGTTTTAGACAAATTATATAATTTAACTATATTTTGTTCAACTTAATTATATTACCTAGGTAATACATACTTTAACATTAACTTTAGATTAGGTTAGACACAAAGCCGACCCCAACATAATTACTTAGTTTAGTTAGGAAAAGACTCGGATTATGCAGTTGATGAAGAACTATTGTGCTAATGTTTTTTCAATAAGTAGGACCATCTTGGTAACTGGTGATTACTTACCTACCTATCAAACTTCTTAGATCGGAACTCCTGTTCAACAAAAATCACCTCATTCAGTTCTAACATCATCCTATCAAGATTTCACTCAACAAACCTACAAAAAACATACTTATCCACATCCAAATTGAGAACTCCTTTATTTCTTCAAATAAGAAAAACTAAAAAAAAAGTCAATACCTACCTAAGTGCAATAAGAATGGCTTTGAATTTCATACCCCATTTTGAAGCTCCTCGTGACCCAGCAGCAACACCCTCACATAATTCTTAACAAAATCGTTACGTTATTTTTATGTAGGTACTTACTTTATGAAAAGCGATAGTGATTCTCTGTTTTTACCTATATTAGAGAACTCGAACAATATTTATTTAAGTAGTACCTACCTACCTAAGTAAGAACATCATAACGTTTCACTTTGAAGTCGGAAATCGTCGCTGCCCACAGTGACCTGCACCTCATACACAATCCACAGCTAAAGTCACACCCCACTAGTGAGCGCCAACTCTCCCGGTCTTGATCAGCCCGCATCTTTCCACTTCCCGCCACATGATTCAAAATGTCGATTATGCAGCTAGACGTCCTACACTACAATATGATTCTCGTGAATTCACTTTGCCCCTCTGAATTCAGCCGTTTTGCCTAGCGCATGCGCGGCCCTACTAGAAGAAGAACTATCTTGAAGCAAACTTCGGGATGGCAATGTGTACTGGCTTCAAGCAATCTTCAATCCTAGACATGATCTGCTCCATCGATCGTCTGACAGTCGGCAGACTTTCTATTGTTAATTATTATTTTTTTGAAAATGGTCCAGCAGTTTTAGAGATTATGCATTACTTACGTATAAACTTTTCTCATTAATGAAACCCCAACATAATTTTGATATAAGTCTAAGCAGGTAACGATATCTACTATTCAGTATTCATAATACACAATAAAATTAAATAGGTACCTAAATACCTACATACAATAGGTAGTTACGTGATACAAACAAGTAGAGTCGGGATAGCAGCCAACAATCCCGAAGCCGCGATAAAATAAATAACGCTCTAACCAAAAGCGCTGAACGACTGAACACAAATAAGCAAAAATATTCACCAAATCCTAACTTTGTATCACAAATTCTGTACAACGGAATCCCGCGAAAATTCGTTCATTAAAGCCAACAATGCCTTCAGACGGGTACATACAAATAACCGACCGAGTCCAATTTAAATAACAGGCTCGCAAAGCTGAAAAACAAGCCTTAACCGAAGTTGGGAATAAATTAGCAACCCCCCTTGAACACCCCCTTACCCCAATGTGTACATTGTGCAAAATATTATTTGCCTTGCCAGACAATAATAGGATCTAATGCCACGCCCTGACATGTTAGCTTTTGGGAGCTCCGCCCATCGAAATCTGTTCGGTCATTGGTCTAGGATTAGCTGCGTCTCTGTCGCCGGCGCGCGGGCTCTCGCTCGCTCGTGTAGCTTTTCCCTCAACGCCCGAGGGGTAAATGTTATGGTAGGAAACATATACGAGGGTTTTCTAGTACCGCGCTCGCATTGTCGTGCCGCATTCACGAATATTTTTTACGCAACTTTTATTTGAAGATATCTACCTGAATGGAGTACTAGAATTCGTTTTATGAGATTTTTTTTCAATACGCGAGTCTTTTAACGGATTATGGGATGAGGATGTCTTTGTAAACAGTTTTTATTTGTAACGTGTAGGATTTTATTTTTATCCGCCTTTGAGTTTGGGTACTTTGTCGCTTTTTGTTCTTTATTTCGTGTAGGAGATTTTTATTACTTTATTGAAGTTGGGTATGACAAAAGACATGTTAAGTATGTAAGGATGAACTTCTGATTTCAGAAATGTTCATGAAATCTTAGGAATATAACGACTATGAAAATCCCAATTAACTATTCCAAAGAACTTCAAAAAAGTAAACTAAATATCAATTGACGAAAACCAATACAAGTAAACAGTCTAAGAAACATCGACGAAAAGAACTAAAACTGTAGAATAACAAAAAAATCCTTTCACGAAACTAAAAATAAATACCACAACAAAGTGGAATCGATAAGCGCAAAGCGGCCTAATAATTATTAGTCGACGGCCTGAAATTCATGCACAAAGCTCCGACCCGCAGTAATAATAACGACAATTGTTGTGTTTAGTGGAACGTAAACGCGGCCCGGGGCGGGGCGGGGGGAGCGCCCGTGGGCGGAGCCGCCGGGGGCAGAGCCTCCGCGCTCGGGGGCGAAGCCGCAGTCCGCGCCGCGACACGCGACACAACGCACCTCTGACATGTGACCGAGAGCATGGAAGATTGTGATCTTGCCCAATACCGCGATATGATCATCGAGGGCGAACTGCCGCTGGACCTGCGGCCGCCGCCGCGCCTCTACCTGCCGCACTACCTGCGCGACGAGCGCGACCAGGAGTACCCGCCGGACGACACCTACGTCTCCGTGGACGAGGACACCCCCGAGCCGCCGCCGGCGTCCAGCGACTCCGAGCGATACGACGCCTCCAGCCCAACAGAGTCCAAACCCTCCACACCAAAGAAGCCGAAGCAGAAGTCTTCATCACAACTCATCAAGCCGCCTTACTCCTACATCGCACTCATCACGATGGCCATCCTTCAGTCTCCACACAAGAAACTAACGTTGAGTGGGATCTGTGAGTTCATCATGACGAGGTTCCCGTATTACAGGGAAAAGTTTCCCGCCTGGCAGAACTCCATCAGGCATAACTTGAGTTTGAACGATTGTTTTATAAAAATCCCGCGGGAGCCGGGAAATCCGGGGAAGGGGAATTACTGGACGTTGGATCCGTTGGCGGAGGACATGTTTGACAACGGGAGCTTTTTGAGGAGGAGGAAGCGGTACAAGCGGCCGGCGCCGTCGCTGCAGCACGCGCACGCGGTGGTGGCGATGCTGGCGCGCGAGGCGTACGCGCCGCTGCTGCCGCTGCCGTGCTACCTGCCGCCGGCGCCGCTGCTGTCGCTGCCGCGCCCGCCGCCCGCCACGCTGCGGCCCGTGCCGCTGCCGCCGCGCGTCTCCGAGACCACCGAGCCACGAACTAAGAGATCTCGAAACGGATTCTCCATCGAATCCATAATCGGTTCCCAGGACAGTCAAATGAACTCGGAGCCGAGGAGAAGCGCCTTCTCACCTCTTCACCAGAACAACTGTCCGCCGGACGACTGGGCGAGATGAATGTATCTAAACGGGTACGGTTCCAGTCCATCCCCGTTTTGAATCGTCCCGTCGGACGCGTGTCGCTCCGATTGACTGAAGTGATTCCGATAAGATTGACGTGTTCCAATAGTGAGTCAGAAACTTATTGTAGGTGTATGATGTACATTTTGGAGGGGTCAAATATCAATTTCCAAATTGCGTTGGAATTGCCAAATAATTAAATAGTTACCATTCCATTAATCAATTCATATGTCCAACTGTGTGATCTTTTAGCTGAAATAATTGTGTACAGAATGTTTTATTTTTAGTAGTTGAAGAATGTCTGAATTTAAGTTGATTGTTTTTTTTTTTTATGCGACGGATATGCAGTAACATTGTTGCCTAAATTAAATGGGAAAGCAGCAATTTTCAGTTACAAATAACCTTATTGTGCCACTAAAATTGTGTTTATAGAAATTATATTTTTTGAAATACCTAAAGCTTATAAAAAAATGTACAGATTTCAATAACTTAGTTGCGTCTTTATACGAAATCCGTTTTTTGATCTGATCATCATCATTTTATTTAATAAAAACTGCTTTCCAATCAAAGTTTTCTTTGCAAATGATTTCAATAGCTTTCCAAATCAATTACAATTGTGTAAAATAATTGTTTTTTCATTTTAGTTTTTATCAAAAAGATAGTGATCTATAAATAAGTCTAGTCATTCTATGTACAAAGTAGTGTGGAGTTGTAAAATGTAAGTATTATCTAAGGCTATTGTAAATATTAACTTTACCTTTGTAAGTAATAACCGTCAGTCGACATTAAATGCAGTGAATATCAGGTGTTATTAAAACGGCGCATTATTAAGTATAAAATAATATTGGTTACTTAAATTATTAAACGATTATTTTAATTTTAAATTACAACAGGTATTGATTTCTGATACTTAAGCGAATATAAGACATTTCAATAAAACTACTTTTAAAGATCTTATCGCGGTTATATTAATATTATTTAATCCCGACGTTTCGGATCCTTTATAGCTTCCATGGTCACGGACATTTCTGTAAAATATCCAAAACTTCACGATCAAATTACAAAATATTTTTAAAAGAATGAAACAAAGCATTCAGCAATATAATTATTCGATTCAGTTCAAAATATTTTTTACTTATAAGTTTTCTATAGTTTTTATTAACATGTTCAATTGTTTTTTTTTAATAGAAGTGCCAAAAAGTCCTCTTTATCCACTACGTTTAATACCGATTGTAGGAATTGCAATATTTCTTGTAAAAAAACACTGATTTGGTTCTAAAATGGACCGTGATGTATCTAACTGTTATAATAAACTGTAGCTATTTTGTGTAACATCGTATTTTTAAGGGAGAAATATAAAATAATGTGAATTATATTTGAATTCGTTTCATTTATACTTTGACCTAATAATATATCTTCTAAAGTTCAAAAAACACAATAATTAGTAAAAAAATATATATACAAGCACGTATACGAGTATTTTCCACTACATGTCTGAAAGATTCTAAAGATTTTATTTTTGGTTTAAATAACAATAAATAATTTGTTAGAAAAATAAACAGCTTTTCTATCTACCTATTTTATATTATATGTGCGACATATTGGCGGAACGTGGAATAAAGAAAATGTTTTTGGTGCAGGTATCTTATCAGGTGTAAGAAATATGCAAAGAGCATTTTATGATTTGTTTGCCAACTGTTTCTTTTTTAGCTTAGAAGCCTTACTTGCATTACCTGGGCTATAGGTTTCGCTACTGGCTATGTTATCCTACTTAAAGATTTTTTTTCAATTCTGACCAGTAGTTCTTGAAATTAGCGCCTTCGAATAAAACAGAAATGTCTTCAGCTTTAGTTACATGATATTAGTCGGTACCTGTAGATGGGTGTACCGCATCGGTCCTCTGAGAATCCAGGCCATAGAAATCAAACTGAAATTCAACTTATTAAAATTTAATTTAAACCTTTTTAAAACTTCAGCATCCTTTTACTGCAACAAAAATAATAAGGTTACTTATTGAAAAGATAGTTGGTGGAAAACTGCATTTAAGAATGAACGTTTCGGATAATTAGGTGAGTACCTAATAAAAAAAAATATAGCAAAAATCATAAAAGTAGGTACCTAATCAAGAACAGAAAGACAATATTTTGAACATCAATTTTAAAGTTACCATTAAAAAAATAATCCCGTTCCAAGTTTAAACTATTTTAAAACTAAACCTCGACGTGTGCGGTGGTCGTCCATAGACAAACACCTCAGGCCCGGGACAGCAAAAGCTCCTGGATTACGTAGCTTATCAGCGCGGGCGCATGATAACGCGAATTACGTCAGGACTCACAAATACTCGCTTTTGGGTGGTCTGGATTTGAGATTTCTAGTAAAGGTATAGTTTAGGAAATTATACTTGAATGTGTAATGTGAATTTTCATAAAAAAAAATGTGTCCGAGGAGGTGCGAATCCACGGCTAGCATTTGTTTGCGCATAAAGGTTGCAATTATACGGACATATCGCACATTTAATGACAACTCAAAAATATAGTTTTTTGAGTTAACCTAGTTTTTTGAAACATCTAGTTTTTTAAGTTACTACGTAATCCATCAAATTCCTTAGAATAAGACGACTACTTATCGACCAAAATGATGGAGAGATGATGGATGATATGGATGATACCAAGATAATGGAGGAATTAGTTTTTCGTCTTTTCTGAAAAAAAAATATTTTTGAGTTAACCCTCTTTATATTTAGGTGTGCGATATTAGATTTTTTTTCGCACGTAATTTCTAACCTTTAGCTGAAGCGAGTTAACCAGAATAAACATTTGAGTAAAATATGGGTGACAAAAACAATAGGTACATATATTTTGGGTGGTAACGCAAAGCAAACTTAACATACCTACATAATTATTATTTCATACAGTTAATTAACTAACTACAGATTAAAACAAGGTCAAATAACTTATTTTTACAGGTGGTTTAATTGTTTGAGTATATTTAGTTCCAGTTTAAAGTTTGGCGCTAACCAGTTAATATCTTGGTGAGATGGTAACAGTTTCACACTAGGTTTTGTTTTCGGCGTCACTCGCCGTTATATATTTTTAGAGAGTACTGTTTGTAAAGTAATTTATACTCATATAATAATGAGGAAACTTTTTATGCTTGTTTGTACTCTATAGGTTCCGAAAGTACTATACTGATTTGAAAAATTTTATTTCTCTGTTGGAAAGCTACGCTCTTTCTGAATAACATACGCTATATTTTATCCCGGTAAGGGCCGTAGTTCCCACGGGACACGGGTGGAACCGCGGAAAAACGGCTAGTTATGTATTTTGTTAGTAGGCTGGATTTTTGTCGAAAGTAGCATTATAATAACAGATTGGGTTTATTTAACTGGAATTTACTAATCATATGTAATTAATTAATGTACTTAAATTAAACAAAGCAACTACCTTAAATTAAAATAAAATACAATTAGACACACACCAAATTTTTCTTTAACACCACACCCACTACACTCAAGTGCATAAATATTGACCAAACATAAAATTAAATAAGAAAATGTTATTCTCGCGAAAAAGTAACACCTGTGCTAATTTAGCTAAAATAATATACATGTCCTTGTGTATGTAAATTTTATATATAAACTTATTATATATATTCAGTATATAAAAACATTTTATTTGTTCATCTTATAGTGATCGTCACGTAGCCTCTTGAACAGCTGTGTCAGTATCAGAATAACAGGAAAATCTGTCACTAAAATCATTGGAGAAATGCTTTTCTTATACTACTTCCTGCTTTCTGCTTCGTTTATGTTTTCCAAATAAATAAATAAATATAAAATAGTTTTTTATACATAATCATATTTGGGTTACATTGATCGTTGAGGGGCCTACAATAATAAAAGAAAATGCTTTTTTTAGTTTACAATATACAAATACTTTAAAAAATTACCATTAAGAATACCTGATGAGCCACTAATTAATACTGGTATTGCTTTCATGCCAAAACTGAGTAAAGGTACACATAGAAGCCAAGGAAAGGATGATTATAACCAGGTGCGGGAAGCAGTCGGAACAACGAAAAACAGGTTGTGTTATTTCAAGAAATAAAATCTTAACTCATCATGACACTTTCATACAACAAACTCATGAAAATTTCGTGAGTCAAGTCAATACAAGTCTACAGGGGTTTTCCAAACTAAACCTAGTTACATTAAATTTAATTACTTTCATATCTTACTCATGTTTCTAATAATTCCACAAAACTAAACAAATAGTACTAACTACAGAAAAAATAGAGCGTTTGTCAACGTTTGTCAATCTTGTATTATCAGACAATGCTCTGTGAGTTACGAAAAATATCTGATAACGTAAACTGGCTGTACCTAAATTAAGTAATCGTAATGTTTCATGCTTTTGTTTTTTTAAGGACAGCGTGACTTGTAAGATTTGTGGGACTGTGGTTCATGTTGCATGGATGAATGTGATTTAGTATTTTTTCGAATTTGCCAAATCATTTTATATCTCTGGGATGATTTTCTTCGCCGTCACAGCTTAAAAAGTCCTCTGCTGGACAAGCGGCTCTCCTAAGTCGAGGGAATGGAATCGACCTATCCTGACTGCGCTGGGCATTAGTCTTGGTGAGCGCAGTGTGCTTCGAAGATGCTTCGGATGACCTACTGATGGATACCTTGATAAGAAAAAAATGGTTTATCCCCGGATACTATAGTAAACCTAATGGATACGCAGAATTGATTTCTGATTGATGCAATTTACATCGGTTGAATGTCAGGAAATTATAGTTATCGGCACGGTTATTGAGCTCTCGGCGGAAGAGTGGGGATCGCTTTGCGCACTGTACACATAAGGCAATAAACCAATAAATCGCTTCTGCGTGGGTGTAGGTCAGGGATCAATATCCGTGCCGATAACTATACTTACATGGGTTGTAAAAAGTCCTCTTTCCTCGGAGTCCATTTAGCATTTTCGGAGATATGTACTGGTAGTAATCAAGATCTGGTACCCCCAGCTACATCCGATTAGACTGGAAGACGACCCAACATAGTTGGGAAAAAGGCTCGGAGGATGCTGATGTACTGGTAGCAATCAAATAGGTATATGACATACATACAGAGGTTAATACGAGATGACACATGGCTTGTTCCTGGTAGAAAGGTAAATTAATTTAAATAATGTTCTTTCTAGTAACCATCAAAAAGCAACAGTTTTTCGAAAGACTGCAACTTCTCTAAGTACTATCAAAACTCAGCGAGATGTCACGATATGTCACAATGTTTTTAAACGAGAACACTGCTTGTTGATTTAACATTAAATTACTCACATGCATATAGTACAGTCGGGCACAACGATGGTATGATATGGTTTCTCTGTTAATTTAAAACTGATGAACAAATTTTGAAGATTGTAGCAATATAAGTATTTTTCTTCTTCCTACCCTGTTGCTAAGTTATTTGGGGTGTGGTGTGTCATATCACGTAGGGACTTATTCCTACTATTCATGTATTCTTTCAGGTAATCGATCCAATTTTTCCTTGCTGTACCTCTGCTCTCCATTTATCCACATTGATGCTTATTATATACTTTCTCACCATAAGAATATGTACTACGACAAATACGGACCTTTCACTTCCTTGTCACTGACTCTACGCTACGCTTATTTTTTAACCTCATAATTTGTAAACCATTTTCCTTAGCCTTAACACTTAGCACCTTTGTCTGTACCATTACACACATGTCTAAACAAACTGTTGGGTTTGTTTTTCATAGAACACAAAACTTTGGCTAGTTTTATTTACGACAGTTACAACATTACGACAGTGTATGAGTATTGCGAAATGGTATGTTGCCATCTCGAAAACTGAGGCTCTTATCAAAGTAGATGAGTGATGTTGTAAATTATTTGTTTTTTTTTTCTGTTGTTTGTTTAGATGGTACTCTATGAACAGGAACGCAGGGTAACTGTAATTTTTGGACAAAGTTAAGTTTTCTTTTACTTTTACTTTATAGGAAAATAATAGTTTGTTGACATTATAACGTCATTCAAATTGCTCCATTATGAGGTAGTTATTATAGGAAGGTAAATATACCTTTTACTTGTTTTGAAGATCCTTTAAAATTTCCTCCAAGGTCACAGATGGTTCGTCTCATGTAACCAAGAGTCAAAACAACGGAAAAAAACGTATTTACCCAGGTTCAACATCATAATTGATATTGATACATTTGGTCCAAGATAAATAAAAAATCATGGAAAAATACCATGGAATTTTAAATTGAGATGTACCTAACGTCACTTTTTTCTGGGCACTAACTAAGGGAAAAAGTTTAAATGATGCTGAACTT
Source organism: Helicoverpa zea x Helicoverpa armigera (assembly GCA_033682625.1). NCBI lineage: Eukaryota > Metazoa > Arthropoda > Insecta > Lepidoptera > Noctuidae > Helicoverpa > Helicoverpa zea x Helicoverpa armigera. The sequence continues at coordinate 8,821,206 of JAWIIS010000011.1, forward strand.
CGCTATTTATAACCAACTACTCAAAAAGAAGGACGTTATATTGTATAGTAGGTATATACCTACGTAGTGATATGGGCTTCGATGCCCGAAATATTTTTTTGAACTACATAATATTTATTTACCTAAGTAGGTAGATTAAGCTTTGTCTCCAATTTAATTTTTATTGGAATAAAACATTTTGCTCTTTTATAATGATGATATCTTCATTATTTCATATGACAAACACCTACAGAATACCACATATATTATATAGTACTTAAGTACTTTTCTTAAACATACAATCTAATCTAAACAATTGACAAGTTCAGAACAAACAGACCGTGATAATATTTATATAGTGAAGTACTGTATACAATAATAAGTTATCGTATATACTTACTTAATATATTATTTAATTGAAGGTCGGTAACAATGTTATGTATTTGTGCATGATCAATATAATGCTATTATTTGCTATGTTTGTGTATTTATAAATGCAACAAGATTCTGCTCCTGGTTTCGCATGTAGAAACTATTTTACGCTCCCGGATAAAAGTAGTCTATAAAATTCCTCGTTAAATAGGCTATCTCACAATATTCCTAAGATCAGCGTGTTTAACTGAACAAACAAACCAACTCTTCAGCTTGAAAGGTAATACTACCAGCCAGTATCTTGCTTATTCTTCTTGGCATAAACAACGCATACCTACTTATCGTTGTTTATAGGTCAGTAGTTAAAAAATAGTGTGAGGTGAAAAAGCCTATATCATCAATTCATATCGGAGCGATATAATTCTATTGTTCTTTTCATTTTTGCAAAAACATCACTCATTGACTTCCCCTAAAGCAATCTGCTTGATGAAGCGTTTTATTATTAAAAAGCTACAAATAATTTTGACGATGTGTAAGTAGACATGATACCAAATCATCGTTTTCCCATCACTATCAACTTCACACATCACTACAACACAAACAATGCTAAACAAACCGCAATTTCTCCGTTATTTACTAAACAAATATTTAGCAATCCTAGTGTTAAGACAACTCGCATTAGCAACAATGTAACAACAATAATAATTAGATTAGAGTTTGTATAGCGAATGATTGTCATAACTTTGTTGCTGTGAATACTGCAGTGGAATCTTTTGCTAATATTATCTTTATAAAGAAAGATAAAGATAACATTGTCATTGTCATAAGCATCTATATAATAATTATAATAAAGAGGAAACCGTTTGCGTTTCCTTGTACCCTAAACGCTCCGACATTATTGAATCAATTTGAAAAATTATTTCACTGTTGGACTCTTAGAACTGCTGCACACTGCAGACTAAACTCTTGGAAGCTGGCCCGATAGTTCGCTGAAGTTAACTATTTATTTATGCTTAAGGTAATAGGGTAGTGTCCAGGGTCGAAATAATGAAATAATATTTAGTCCGCTTTTTAGATAATCAAAAAATATTGGATACGTATTTTTTCTTTTTTTAATTAAACATAAAATGACAAAGATAATACACTTCAAAAATTAGGAGTGGGGGCCTTTTACGTCACAGTGTCCTGAAAATTGTAGCAACTTGTGACGTCACACTCAACTTTAACACGCTATATCTTAACAAGTTCTGATCCAATTTAAAAAAGAAAAAATACGTATCGCTTAATTTTGGACAATCTACAAGACGGACTAATTATTATTTTTTAGGAAACTAGCCTTTATTCGGTCTAATAGTGACCAGACAACAGATCGCTGCCATTCATCTCTCTACTGATTACCATATTATAGTTTTAGGGTCTATACGTTAAAGTGATAAATACGTTCCAATCAATCATCAACCTCACTTACACGTTCTCTTCAAGCTCTACAGTAGAAGGTTTTTAAAGCCACCTTACGACTGAAGAATTCAGTAGGAAGTACACAATAAAGAGATAAGTCATACATCTCGACTAGCTAAATATCTTTTTGGCAATAGCATCAAAACATACGTTACATGACTCAATGATTTTAACATTGCTCAATGACAGCACAATGTAATTTTTTTGTAATCGGAAGTATAAGTTTCACGTAACCTTAATACAAGACTCCCCACAGTTCCTAAGACATATCTGTCGTAGTGTAAATAATTTGAATTGTAAAGTTAACGCATTGCGCGCACAATTGATTGTTGTTTAGTGCGCACAATCGCTTTGTGTTTAAGATTAGCAAAGATTATGTATTTACAGAAGGTGTAATCTTTTGGTTTGTGTGTACATTCTACCTACGCTGTCATTATAAGCGACAGTTGTAGGTATCTAAACTGTTTTTATACCTTGCAGCATGTTTTCATCAAACATGAAATCTCTTTCCTGCAACAATTTATCGCAATATAAGTAGGTATGTCTTCGAAACGACTAGAAAGCTTGGCTATTTTGTAAGATGACTGTCACTCACAGTATATTTTTACACATAAAATATTTCAGTTCGTGCTCTAAGAATATCACAAAAACATTACTGTCTTATTTATTTTCAAAATGAAATACATTTACACTATTTTTAAAACAAAACCACACAAAAATCCTCACAGAGTAACACACCAAAATTCTACCTACTTACCCGTCCACCCGCCCCTATACTTGACAATTATGCCCTAACAAATGTATCTACATATTATGACGTGTGCGCTCAAGTGGGCACAATTGTTCCCGATTGTGCCCGAATGTGCCCGATTGTACGCGATCCCTGATTGTACTCGACCACATGTACAATATCTTATTGAATTTATTATTTGAAGATGTTTTTTTCCCACTTCAATGGTTGATGGTACTTAGGGCGGCTACTGTATAATGTGAGTGCAATAATGTCATGTTTTTTGCTTGAGTTTTAATAATGAGGATGTTATTTAGTTGGGGACATTATGAAATTATTTATCAATTCAATAATCAAGCTTAAAAATAGTAGGTATAAAAATAAAGTTACGTCAGCGTTTTTGAAAAGGATAGGAAAAGCAGGCACTCCAATTCAGATGTTGTTTCTCTCTGAATCCAAGTTATGAGGAAAAATTAAAAAAAAATACTTGGCTAGAGGAATGCCTGAAGCACAATACAACAAGATAAAAGTATACATATTACCTATTACAAAAAAAATAAAAATAGACGTTACACACGGGCTTAAGAAAATTGTTTATACCTATTTTTTTCTTACACGGGTAATTTTTTAACACGTGTGAAACGTGACATTTCTGACATCAGAAAATGAGTTATGCCCGATTCGTCATTTTAGTGATTTGGCATCCATAAAAAACGTGTCCCAGTTGGTCATTCAATAAAATATTTTATTTTGCTTAGTCCCAATTGGTCATCCGTACTTTATTTTGTAAAAAGTACTGTCAACAAGATAAGCTTTACAATATTGTAATATGTTTTTTTTTATTTATTTTGGTTATGTTTTTTCCGAATATGGCAAGACGCTATTAATAAAATCGCGATTTCAACGGCGTCACACACCGCACGGCCAAAACCAAAATACCAGGATCGCATAAATCAGATGAGTAATATACCAATCAACGAGTGTCCTTGGAACTGCCCACCGTGTACTAGGACCGCATAACTTAAAGGAGTATAGCAGTCAAGAGTGTCAGGATTTTACGTTTTTTTCCTAATTGTAGATAAACATACCAATTTACACCACCATTCATCATTTTTATGTATACAATCTCTTTGCTGGTTATGGGCCCCTGGTACTTTTGTTACCGACACAAAAAGTATCGAGTCACATTTTCGGGTTTATAAAATGCCCAAGTTGTCTTCACCTGTGTTTTAATGTAAATTTTATTATATTTATATGAGAGCTATACCTTTACCTACATCGAAGTTTTTCATTTAAAATTTCTTCTAACACTTTTATTTCTGACGGTACTCTGATACGTGAAATTTTATGCGGGGGACGAATCGGAACTCAAAATTTAAATATTAAATTATTTATTTTGCTCGAATGACCAATTGGGACTTGGTGTATGGAAAAAATAGTTGGTGACCAATCGGTACTAATGACAAATTGGGAATAACTCCAGAAAATCATGCGTAAAATTGTATGATACGCAATAAGACACTTCGAAAAACATTATAAATTCTGAAAATTCATTACTTAAGTAATGATAGAAATAATTATGTACACTATAAAAAGGTTTGAAACCTTACAGCAGTTGTCACCTCACTGACTTGACCAATGGGCGGCTATTTCATGGCAAGTGGCAACTGACCCTTACATTAATGAATAAGAATGAAAATTCATGTAATAATACATCAGTGCATTGTTATCTAACTACGGATTTCTACATCCGATTTATACTTTATCATGCCATTGAAATAATCTCAAATCAACAGATAGATCGCTTATAGAAACTCACAGTAAAGTGCCACTGGTCACAGCTACATTTTAACATGACGCAAGTATTTCGGCGCACAACAAATCAATTCGTCGGCAAATTGTTTTCCGAAAGTCCCTCGAAGGGATGTTTATTAGATTTACCGAAGGGACGTCATCCCTTCTTTTATAATCCATATATTGTGTTCTATGTAAAGACAGAGGAAATTGGTATTTTTTGGCACATACATACATGGACAATTGGACATACATAGCAACACGTTTTTGGTAGCTTTTACGTTTATTTTGAATGGCATGTACTTAGGTTTTCGTTTTAATTAACATTTGTGTAAAAAAAATTTCGCTTCGTTACTTGCAGGCACAGGCACTGGTCAAAACAAAAATATAGAGTGAAATGGAGTATTTTCAAACACGACTTATTTTCCAAAAAAAATACAAAATAGTGTAAGTGTTCAATTTTGGATTTGGTACTTATTATTATAAGTAAAAATTTAAATCGATCTCAGTGGCGTGCACTTGGAGAGGCCTATGTCCAGCAGTGGACTGCGATAGGCTGATGATGATGATGATGATGATGATGAAAAATTTAAACGCAAACATAATTAAGAAAATAATTGTGGCTACAACACTGCTACGCCGTAGCATACCGTAGCGCCACGGAAAAATAACTATTCACTGAACATTTTTGGTATAATATCTCTCGAGGTCGAAATTATTCTGTTCAATGAGTAGGTTTAAGTGATATCATACCAGAATCAATAGTAATCACGTATAGTGATGACATATTATTTTTTTTAGTTTTACTTAACCACGACATAATTTAAACTAACATCATTACAGTGACTTGAGAATTATAAGTCAGGCTCAGTAATAAAACGTCATCACCAACTGTTTTTTTTTTACCAAATAATTCACGATTTCAACTGTGTTCTTTCAAAAAGAAGAGAGTAAAACATAGGTGTACAACCTGTGTAAAAAAAGAAGGTCTTTAAAATCCAATTTATTATTTAAATGAGTGAAAACTATTAAGTGCGAGCCACCTAGTGTCTGACACTCCCTACAAATATTACATTCAAAATTAAGAGTCCTGCGCACGTCTAGATGAATTAAACGAATCTCACTTACCCCCTTATTCAAAACCACTATCAACCAAAACCAAGGAAATTTCAACCTTATGCGCCAAGCTTTAAGGTTGGTTTTGTAAAATCAGGTTGAATGACAATGGGTGTACGTTTGATCGCGGTATTATCCTCACAATAGTGTTCCGCATTGAAGCTACGTTGACAAATTGTTGTTAAAGGATTCTCAACTGTACTGTAGTTGGAATAAGGTTGTTTTTAATAGTGGTCCGGTGATAATGTCGCCGCGGGGGTCGAAAAATCCAGCCCTTGATAGTGACGCCCCGTGAAGTAAGCTATGATCTGTTCGTATGCTGAAATGTTGCGGTTGAAGTTGGGAAATCGGTTAGTTTACAAAGTGATTCATTTTATTTCATGGTGTTTTTAGTGACGTTGTAAAAATGCTATCAGTTTTTTCGATTCACAATATTAGTGTTCTTTTGTATTTAGTTTCTAAAATGTTGAAGGTTTACCTAATTCAGGTTGTAGATACAAACTTTGCAGTTTTCACTTATCCCAAGAAGGTGTGGCTAATTTAATTTTTGTCCTTCATAATCAGCCTATAAATTGGTCTACTACTGCACGCATAGGCTATCTATCGAAACTATATCATGACGCATATACTTACCTAGTTATTCAGAAATTCACGATCAAGAGGAACTAACCACAAGATACATAATTTGTTTGTATTCCTTTATTTGCCATCCATAAAATAGAAGTGAAATAAGTATCCAGTAAGCACACAAAAAAATCCTTCGACAGCATCAAACCAGACATTACAAAATCCACCCAATTCACATTTCAACCGCAACAGATTAGTGCCTATGAATAGAAGTAATGAAATAAATATTATGCCGGTGGGGCAAATTGTATAACGCCTGACTGCACAAACCCTCAATTTGACGCTGCGGATCTGCCTAGCCATTTCGCAAAACACCCGATTGTGTTCGTCTAAGGAGCGTGAATAATTTTGTACCGCGTGAGATTGCTTGGAAACTAACTACCGGTTCTTTTTGAGTATTAACTGGGATATGTGGTGATGTGTGAAGTCGGGTAAGTGTGGTTTTTGAAATGTTGAGTCTTTGATTGTAAATGAGACGAATGGTTGCGTGATAGTTGCAATACTTTTTTGAGTAGCTTCCTATATGGTGTAAGTAATTCTTGCTATACCTAAATTTTGTCTGCACTGTCAATTTGACCCTTGGATAGCTTTCTATAGATATGAGCTTGTAGGTTTTGTCTGTTACACTCATAATTTTAGGCTTTATAATAATTGAAAATTGTTTAGCCCGTCTGTATTTTTGGTACGGCTTATCCCTGAAATGGCTGAACTAATTTCAACAGAACCTTCATTATCAGTAGACTTAGACTTCTTGTAATCTGGATGCGGAATATAAATCCCTCGAACAGATAGTTCATCAATAAATGCATCAAAATGTCAGCTTAGTCACTTAGTTTACTGCCTAGGTACTCCTGATTGTCTCTTTAAAAATAACTATTAAACTACAATTAAACCTACACTTTACTCTTAATGAAAATCCGCAACTGTTTTATTCATTACTCACCCCGCTAATTCGTCCCCAATATTAAATTCGACCCCAAAAATGTCGGCGCTCTCATTTAAATCTTATTTGTAGTTTTTAGTTTACAAAGTCAACAGTTTAACAGTTTTGGGGCGCGTCGGATTCGAACTTAAGTAATCCTGTGGGAGTACAGCTGTTTTATACACTTGAGCCTTTGTGAGGATTATTTTAATAAGTGTCAATCTTTTTTCACTAGTTCAAGCATGTTGTGTAAGAATATTATTTTTAATTTAATTAACATAAATGTATGGCCAAGTAATTGCACTTAAAAATATACCATTCTATTGAATACAAAAAAGTAGATATGTTACAACAAAATTATTGTCACTTATAGAACAGAGTGACAGGACTAAGTATAAAGTGCACAAATCCGTATTAATATTAAAGATGAGAAAGTAACTCTGTCTGTCCCTCTCGCTTTCACGTCAAAACTACTGAACCTATTTTAATAAAAGGCATACAAGCAGTCCTGAGAAAGGAGATAGACTACTTTTTGTCCGGCTGCAAGAAGTAGGTTCCTTCTTCCTTGGAAGGTTCTTCGTAGGTTCCTTCCCTCTTCCCCGAGGAAGAGCCAGTTTATATTAAAATGAAAACTACAAGCATTACTACAATACTATGGATCCACAAAGCTAGGCACAGTTCATCTGTTTGCGATGCTACTTACTGCGCACATGGGGGCATAACACAAATATATGTGTTTATTGATATTACTTATGTTTATTTCTACGATTTGATGTTGTTTTTTTTAGTTTGGTTTTGGGCTGCTAAAATCAAGGTTTATGTCTTTAGGAATCAGGTAAGATTTATCATTTGACGTAAGTACTTACTCATTTAAGGATATTCTAGATAAAGAAATATACTTTTTCTTCGAATAAGGACACTATGGGTTTAAATATTAATTTCAAGAATGCTTCACAAGTTCAAGCTTTACAGATTAAGGTCAGTCTGAAGCGTTTTCCGGGAAATTATCAAACATCATCGTAATATTTTCTCCACCATTGGTTTGATACATTTTAACACCTAAGACTTACATCTATAGACTTCCAACAAAAAAGAAATTCCCTCCCACCCATAATCCTAAACAGTGCAAACTAAGCCTAACATTGCGCTACAAGCAGCGACTAAGCGGCGCGCACACTGCACGGACGCTCGCGAGTCACGTAATCTCACTCGTGGCGCGATTGCCGCTCACTTCAGACGTGTCATCGCGATGAAAGCCACAATTTACCTACGTATGCGGGGTTGGGAATAGAAGGAGGCGGTTTTATGGTAAATATTGGAATTTTTTCGTTACATCATCATCAAAATTAGGTGTAGAATTATATAATATGTCACTTACTACCACCAATCTGTGCTTGAAGAAAAAAAGCAGTATTATTTTCAAGATCTAATTATAAGAACTTTTGGGTTATTGAGTGCTCTCAATTAACAGCGAAAAATTTAAAAAGAGAACAAAAATTCAGTTTATGAACCAACAAAGTTAAATCATTTTCAGTACTTAACGTATTTTACATAGGTGTACTCCTTGTTATATTTTTTTAAATATCTTTTTTAGGTATGTAAAAAGACTCCACGGCCATGGATCAACCATTTCTTATCAATAATAGTATTTATACTAAGGTCTAGAATATCGAAATGTTTCCTTACCTTTCAAAATAATCCTGAAACATCCAAAAATAAAACCCAGTTCCACGTTTCGCTAGCGTCACAGCACACGGCAGAGATCCGGTTTATTTGCGCTTATATTGTGTGGACACAATACTTCACGAGGATCATGTCACGAGCCTGTAGAAGCTTCTAGCAATACTTGTACACTTGTATATACTTAGGAATACTATGTACGTTCATATATATAAAGTTCAGTTATGTAAGGTTCTATTTACGGAAGATATTCGGAGTTTCGTGGTATAGAATGACAAATAAATTCATAGAAGTACAGAAACAGCTCGAAAGCTTGTTTCGTCGAATTGGAGCCAAACATTTCAGGATAAAAATAATACATTAATTTTTAAGTGGTAGTTGTTTAATCTTGACTTCTGACATAAAAGTAAATCATTTAATTATGATAAAGAACTAACTAGCTAGATGGCCATTTACAGTCTAAAACAGTGCTGTCATTTCCATGTCACAAAATTACACTTTTTTACGAAATTAAGACGGTCATCCTATTTCAATTTACTATCAACAAATATAACAACATAATAAACACATGAACATCACAACAAACGCCACTATAATGTCTAGTTCAGACGTAATAAATAAGTGTTTGCGATTGATAAAAAGGCGTCGATTGATTACGCCGACACGTGTCATACACAAAGGACATTGGACATGGGGACATCAAAAGTGTCGCGATTACTTGTCATTTCACACTACGATACGCAACAAAGTGTTGTGTTAATTTAGGAATGTAATTTCCGCTGATAGAGGTCCTTATTTGTTTTATTTAGGGATCTTGTTTTGGAGTGGAGGATTTATTTGTTGTTTGTTGGTTTCCTGATTACAAATAAGTTGAGTGTGGAGAAGTATTTTTGAATCTCGAGATTGTGTGTGCAGAATCTATTTAATGATTTTGAAATTAATTTCATACCCACGAAAATTATATCAATTCTAGTTTCTTTGATAGTCGCTAAAGATAGTAAAAGTAAGTAAGACAGACGGTCTTCGAGGATAACGATATTCATAGTATGATAAATGGAGTTTTTCTTAATTTGTCATTAGACTTGAAACCGACTTTTATATATTGTTTGGAAAAATACCAAGCAGGCAGATGATTTATGGATACATTTTCATAAGTAAGATTTCCAAGGTAAGTAAACAACAACAGTATCCAACCCATCCAACCAAACATCGGTAGTATTATATTTATATACTACACACAACACACAAATTACACCAAACAGTGACAAACGTACATTTCAAGTACGTAATTAATAGTCGCCGTGTCGCCGCGAGCGTGTTTGCTATTCGCACTGTCGCGCAGTCGCGTGCCTGAATCCGCCCTTATGGATGGCTTAAGCCGTGTAGTGACAATCGCGATTTATTTGCCGACTTTGAGAGTATTTAGTTATAGGTTTAGCTCCAAGTATGGAGGGTAGGATGTGAGAGCTGATTGTTGAAAATAGACGGAAAATTGGTAAATAATTTTTATTTATGTTTCAAAGCATATAGCTCAGTGAAACCTGTACCTATCTACGACGAGATGATCTCTTGTTTAAGTAATTGAAAAATACATCGTGTTTTGGTTTACTAAAGATAAAGACGCCAAGGAGTTCTGATAGAAAGTCTACATAAAAGTTGCATTTTTAAATTGAAAACAAATTGTATGGTCTATTTAATAAATACGTACGAAGACTACATATGAACAAATTGCGGCAATGAAGTAGGTAAAAGTTGCAAGCACATAAAAGTGGTATCGATCCATAATCTTTACAGATATGGCAAGAATAAAAAAGATCTAAGTACGAGTAAATACCCATAACAAAGTAACAAAAAAACCATTAAAGAATTCATAATTCGATTCTCCAGAAAGGTTCGAATAAAAACGTTGAACGTTGTCCGTAAGTAGTAAGTAATGAGTGAGATGGCGCGCCGCTGTAATAAGTGTTAACTCTCCAATCATGAATATTGTACACCCCATTCGTCTGTTTACTGTTCAGAATAAGAGACTACTAGGCTATCGCACTTTTTAATATTATGTAACTGAAGAAAGCTCGAGGAGTTGTGGCTAAGAAGCAACGGTACGGTCGGTCCGTGGGTGAGGGACCATTTTGTCATGAAGAGTTTCACCGTGTTTCAAAAGACACGTTTTATCCGTCACGGCTGTCAATTGCAGTCGTTAAGCGTAGGCAGAACACCGATAGTCTGACAAACAGACTACCAAGATTTCTCGGTTTTCCTAGGTTGAGAAAGTCAGATAGGCAGTTGCTCTATGTATAACACTGGCAATCAGGTGCATCTGGTGGGGTCTAGCCGAATCCAACATATATGTAGGTGCAAAAGGCCAGGCATATGATGCACGAGACAATTGCTCTTAATAAATATCATATGACACATTTTTCTGTCTTAAAATATTACCTACCAGAACTCCCTCCTATTAGATATTTCAACAAAAGTCGAGTGAAAATAAGTAAGTATAGTAGTGTAAGAAATACCAAGGAAGAAAAGTAAACGAGTACCTTTTACGTATGTGGCTTGTTAAAAATACTGGTAAAGTATTAGAACTCGGTTATTCGGGTTATTATAACATAAATACCAGTACCCCAATCGGAACACAGCAAAGAGGAATAGTCGTTGAATCTGTCAGCTTTTTAATAATTGAAATATTTATAATTGCGCCGCGGCTTACCGTTTATTGCGTGGCTATGAAAAATAAAGTGTCGTTTACAGCTATTATTGTTTTTTCCTTTGGCTTTCCTCTTAATGAACGGTTCGTCAACTTAATAGAATTCTTCGCGACGAATTTATTGAGAGATTGTGTTTTGTTTATTTGAAACTAGCTTCTGCTAGTGGTTTCACACGCGTCTTATTTGGACTACTTACTTCTTATGCATATGTATAATATGCAATTTCAAATTGGACCAAACATTTCTGAGATTAGCGCGTTTCACAACACAAATATTTCAGATTTTGTATATTAATAAAGGTAAATAATATTTTTTTGTAAATAGTAGACATAATTGTAAGTGGTAGACAACTTAAAGTTATGTTAGTTTCAGGACAAAATTTTCATGATCAATTCCGTAAAATTCAATCGCGAATTTGGTACCGAGTATGTTTTTAATGGTTTTGGAAGCCGTGGTCCTACTAGTGACCGTTTTAATGGTCAGTAGTCCAGCTCCACTGAGTGTCGATATAATCAACATAGGTCTCAATACGCTCCAAAAAGCCCCCAAAAACATGTTTGTTACACAGCACCCCAATTTTTACGGCAAATTGAACGGCAATTATCGCGACACCATCTTTATATTAGAGAGATCAGTTCCCATTGCACGTGACGTACTTCAAGCACGATATTACATTTTTATTTGCTTCGACCCCCCCTTCAAAAGTTGTCAACATGTAACTACCGGACTACTGTGCAGACAGTCAAAATTCCACTTCGATTCTCAACCTTATGTCTTGGGCAATAAAGACTAGGCCTTGCTTGAGAAATTTGCCAAGCGAAATTGAACTCTAAGTCAAAGGAGTAAGGGTGTGGTGGTTCAAATGTTGGCTGCAAAATATAAGTTGGCACAGATGTCTGTTTTACGTTTGCACAACGGATATTAGTGTGCCAAAGTACAGAACTATTTGCTCATGTACTTTGTGATGTTCCCATGGAAATCGTATTAGGATTTTGCTGTTTTTGAATTTCGAATGCGTTACGGCTTTTCGAGATTTTTAGGCGTCTGGAATATTTTGAAAGGGTTATTGCAAAGTTGAATTTAGAATTCTGCGAAATTCTATTTATTTTGCAGTCCTTTGATACGACTGATTCTTCTTGCTAGATTGTATAGTTTGTTTATCTTTAGCATAACTTTCTCATACTTATATCACGCTTAGGAAATATTTAAGTAAGTTTAATTGTTTCAAATTAAATACCATTTCAGACAGTTGATAATTCAAAAAATTATGATACATCATGTACATGCTCTGAATTCCACAAAACTAAAAAAATACGAAAAGCCTAAAAACATGCACAACAAAAATATTAGTTTTATGAACAAAAAAGAACACATTCCAAATTTCAAACGCATTTCCCGCTCAAAAACAAACACCCACACGAAAAAGGCGCTCCAGAAAAAAGGTTCGAGTCTTTTCCTTTTTTAAAAAGAACTCGGTCCTCCTTCGCTTAATCAACGAAGTATTTCATTAAGACCTTATCCGATAGAAAGAATAGAGCGTCACATTCTTCCGCGGCTCACTTTTGTTATGAAGAATGTTCATTTTATAACTGGCGTTTGTCTTAAATTCTTCGGCCTTTTGTTTTTTTATTTTATTTCTTTTTATTTCATCAGCCTTCATGGCGATGTCGGGTTGGCAATGTGTGTGTTTTCATGTACGTGTGTGGGTTATTTTCATGAGGAGATCTTGTACTTACATTATTTAAAAGTGCCGGCTATTCCTGAAGGGATACTTAGAAGTTGCAGAAAAAGCTTAAGGCTCTTATTTTGCTTGCAAAGTTTTTCTATCATCGTTTTACTCTACCTATATCAGTATTTTTTCCTTTTGTGTAATTGCAGTAAATAATATTCTGCATGCGAAAAAGTACCCTTGTCTTAATCTTAATGCCCTAACGCTATTCCGCACAGGTTACCTACATACTGGTTACAATTTATTTATCAGGCTTCTAGCAATAAGTTCTTATGTAGGTACTCTTCCCTCTTCTTCGTGACATGAAAATCTAGGTTTTCAATTATTTTACAATTATTACCAAATAGTTTTCATAAACTAAAGCTCTCTTATATAAACTAACATATTTATCTCTGCCTCCACACAACTTTCAATAACACAGTAATACCTACATAAATAAATAAACCAGTCCTGTCCATTAGGTACATAATATGCAGTAGGGTGGCAACACTGCAGCGAGTATCGACCCGCTAAGTGATTTGTCCGCTAGCATGCATTATTGATGCACACCGGGCCCATTTCCCAATTCACTCCAAACGGATCAGCCTGTGTCTATATGGGTAGGGATGTATAGGTATGGGAGTAGGTTTTTTAATTAGTGGTTATATTTTATTGATCCTGAAAAGAAAATGAAAAGAGAATAGGCACTTCTGAGAAATTATTTTTCAGGGTTTCGACTGTAAAAGCGCTGTTCAAAAGCCTCAAAAATTTATGACCCTATGATTTCATGTTTCAGTGGGTGTCCCTGTCAAAAATTTTCCTCAATCCTCAAAACCAAGGTTGTAAACAGATTAGTAAGGATTTTCGATACTTTTTGTGTGGATGCAGGAAGTAGTGGCTTCGGGGGATCTGCGAGAAACAGCTAGATCATCATATAATGTCCTTAATATTATGTAGCTGGTCCTAAGTAGAGAGAAAACCAAGTCAATTATCAGGGTTACAAAAGAATAAAATTCACTTAATTACATGCAAATATAGACATAGTGGTTACTTGAAGCTTTGCATTATTCATAAGAATATTAATTTGCAAGCCAAATTTTTGCCAATACCCCTATTAAATTGCTTAAACCTTTCATAAAGAGTTCAGTGGAGTACCGAGGGCTTTCCTTTGTGGGACTCGATTTTTTTATCGATTTAAAAAAGGCGGGCGTAAGCGTTAATTTTTATCGAGTATTTTCGGTGTAGAAACTGGATTTTCTGGAGTCTTGTTTTCTTTGTGCTTTTCGTTATTTAAATTGACGGAAACATTGTTTTGCTAACTTGAAAAACAAACTAGATAAATCATCCTTGAAAGCTCTTTATTACAAACTTTCTTCATGTTTCTTTGAAAGCTCTCTCCTATTTTTTTTTTCGCATGTCGCCTGATATTTTGATTTAGGTAAATAGAACCAAAGCTACATACTCATTTCCGTCACAAGCTGTCCCTTAATCTCTTTTCACAACGTTCATGTCAATTTCTATTGCAACCTCCTTAAAGACTAACTTCATTCTAAATTTAAAAACAGGAAAGCCACAAACCAGCCAGCATCAGACTTGAACACAAAACACACAGTATCGATCGTTCTATCTTCAAAGCCACATCCGCCCAATTGCGTGCACATAGTTCAAGCGGTGCAACTCGACGATTCAATTTGAATCGGAGACAAGGGGATGGGGGGGCGACTGACGACGCCGCGCTGATGGCTAAACCGTGTTCGATTCGCACCTGCGATGTGTGTGGGTGGGTATGTTGCTTTACTTTGGTAATGAAAATTGCGAAATTATAATTCTAGTCGCCTAGACTACCTCTACCTTTTCTTGATTATGTTGGGGTCTGATTTCAGTTTTACTAGATGCAGCCTATCTGACTTCCTCAACTCAGTTAGCTGGGAAATCAGGAAACTGAAAATCCCTTGGTAATATTTGCAGCCAAACTTTCTGAACTTCTGATGCACACATCCATTTTTTTAAATTATCTTTTCATTACAGTTTGCAAACCCAAGACTAAAACATACAGAAGCCGAACAGTGAATACTTATAGCGAATATAATCACTATTTACCTAATTGTTTTCTGCAATATTTCAAATGTTGTTTATCGAGAGGTAAGTATGTCGATGTAAGCATATGGATAGCCCATTAATCGCCATTGCCAGACCCAAATATCCTACAATCCTCAAAGACTTTATTTCCAAAAGACGCCATCCAATCATACTCCTACATAAATACTCCAACAAATCAAAGTAGAGCCCATTACCCACCGTACTTGAGAACTGATGCTTGCAACACGACACGATAGAACCGCAATGTTCGCCACGGCAAACTGTCACCTCCTCAGCGCTTAACCGAAGCACTCGCGGCCGCAAGTTTCGCCAACAACTCTGTAAGTTGCGAAGCGAATATCGAAAAGAACTTTCGACTAGTTCCGGGTCACTGATGTTCCTCTATTGGTATTTAATATTGTATAAAACTGTTCTGTAGTGGAATTTAGGTTTTAAAGTCGGTGAGTAAGGTTGAGTTTTGCTTGGTGGTGGGTGAGAGTGTAATAAAAGTTTTTAGTTAGGTAATTACTTGCAGCTATGAAGTCGATTAATTCTTAGTGAGGTAGTAAAGGGTTGTATTATATTGATTTATGACAAAAGCGTTCTACTCAATAAGTTACTCTGTAAACTGGTGGCTTAAATACTCATTTTAATTCAATTGGTATAATGATGATGAGTGAAGTTAGAATAAATATTTTTGAAATAATTTCTAAGCTTCTGAAATCGTTGTTCATTTTCTTCTCTTGTGTGTTTGTAGCCTTACTCCTAAAAAAATCAAAATTACTTGGCCTTTTGTACCTAAACCTTTTACAACAACATGAACAATGAATAAACCATTCTTCTTCTTTATCCTTCGTGTAATTCTGTTATTGATTTATTTATTAATTAAGTAACAATATCTACATTTTAATCTGGAAGTTAGTCCTTAAATATGCTTTGATGGAAACCTCGTTAAATAAGCAGTTAAATGTTTATAATGAGACCTGGGTAGGGTAGACTGGGTACAGTTGTGCCAATTTTCGTTTGATCACCAATAATTTTGATATTTGACTAATTAGCTCGCAGAAAAGGAACTTGTATCGCAATTTGTACATTTGTGTACGTAAAAACACTCATATATTGTTCCTTAATACAATGTATTACTCATAAGATCAATTTAAAAAAAAATGGGAAAGTGTCACAACCGGCCACATACCAAGGGCGGTTGTGACATGCATAAACATATATCAAAATGGTCTATAATATCTTTTATTGTAGAAATGTTTAACATAATAAGCTTACAAACATAGTTTTAACAATCAACAAAACAACATTTGCTCTGTTCAAACTTGTAGCTGTAGAAAGGCTTGTAGCTTGAGCTACACGTACGAAATCCCTTGTTTCACTTCTTCATCGGCATCTTTTTATTTTTTGATATCACACTGCGCTCTTTCGGTCTTCCGCAAACGTATCCTGGACATCTAAAAGCAAAAAACAATAATATGAGATTTATTATATGTAAAGATATTCGTCACAACCGTACCCAAAAAAATTGACACAACCGTACCCAACGCATCATTTTGAAAACAAAAAATCGCCATGATTTTGCCAAATACTTTACGTAAAAAGAAATCACTTGTAATTAAATATTAATATTCAACTTTTAAAGAAAAAAATAACAAGATAATCTATCTGTATAAAAATAACAGTAATTAGGAAACGAAATCGAACAAAAATACTTACTTTTGATTGTTGAAAAGCAATGTGGGCTCCTGCTTACGTCAACGTCGTGCGCCGGCTAACGCAATACTGGGGAACGTGTTTAGGCTTGTGAGCCACGTCTTTCTCCCTCACAACCTCCCCCGTTTTACGTATAGTTTCGTTACAACTGCGACTGTCACTACCGTACCCTGGCACAACCGTACCCAGTTTACCCTACATAGGAACAATTTTTTCTTTGTTTCCTGACTATTTTGTCCAGCTGTGTAAATAATGTTCAATACCTATGTTGTACTTCATGTTATGCTATTTTTTTTATACTGTGCTCCTATATGTAAATTTTATATATTTTTTTCTTATTTAAATACGTAAGAACGCGGTAGTATAAAAATTTAGAATAATGTCGATTTTACCTAATTATAATACTTATTCACTATTCACTGAAAACTGATTTTTCAGTTAATTAAGTGTAGAGAAAGTGTCTGAATACTATTCCGTGAATATCTTTGTTTCCCGTGTCCAATCATTTCCGTGAAACTGTTTCACAGATTGAATTAAAAGCCACCTCTTTCCCTGAAAGCATCGTGTAAAAATATCCATGAATAGATAATAAAATTATATGTAACAACAAAATACCCAGAGAAGAAATAAAACAAGATAGAGCTCCCAGCAAAATTAAATTTCGTACCATATTATTTTCTTCGCAAAATTCATTATCCATTTACGGTTTCACAGGCAATTGTTTTAATCCGATAGCGGGAGCGGCCCAATGTGGAATGAAATAATTTAATAGCCCCCCTCCGCCTCCCCACTCGGATCCAAGATGGCGGCGGGGCGGAGCCGGGGGTGGGGCGTGCCGCCTCATTTGAATTTCGAACGCGAGCTTTCCGAACGTGTGTTCGGATGGGTTTTCGGCCAATTAATTTCTCCGTAATTCGTTTTCTGCGTGCATCGTGTGACGGCTTCATTGTTATTTAATAGCCGGTTTATAAAGGGATGTATTTTGTCCTTTTATTTGCCCACTATATTTTTTTTGTAACATGTTTTTGGTAGAATGAACAAATACACAGAATTGTTTTAATCCTCAAATGAATACATGATACTACTATAAGGGTATAGAGACATTTTTAGAAAAAGCTTCCTGGTTATTTAATCTTTCTCTACTTATCACACAACATACAGATAAAAATTACAAAAATCATAACCAAAAAAAAAAACTTAATCCAAACCACCTTCAAACAGAAAACCACAGACACCCACTCAAAACCTAATCCGAATCAGCTCACAGAACAAGTCGCAATTTTTCCGAGTCATAATGCCTGGCAGCAAACAGGGTATTGTGAGAACTTTCACAATATTATGTGGAGTGGTGTAATGCCGACACAAAGGCTCCTCGGCTCGGTAAATAACGCTTTGTTCTACGAAGCCAAATTTTGACAATCACTAGCTCACTCCCTATATAGCTATGTACACGGGCGGTTGCCAAAGATTAAACTGGGATTTCGTTATTGTTTGAGAACTTATTAAAAATTTTCGATAGGGTTTTTTTTTGAACTTTTTGTTAAGGTTGGCTGAGTTGGGCGGTGAGATTTTCGATTCTGCTTGATTTTGCAGGAATGAGAGTGGGATTTTTTGCGATCAATTTATTATTACGGCGGTTACGGTAGTAATTATTCGTAGGTATATGCTAATAGGAGTCCTAGAGCGTACGTTCTGGTCCAGTCTGTTATGCTAAGTTTCGCGGGAACTTAGCTATCTAGAGTAAAATGTTTGTAATGTTTAATCTAATCAGTATGTTCTGTTTCTCCTCTTCTGTTTAAAATGTGTCCCATCTCACATTGGTTTTAAGGGGTTGACGGGTTTAGGTATTATGTAGGAAATATTAGAAAAGGTCTGATACAAGTCTGAAAATTTATTATGGACGATTTACCAGTTGTCGTTTAATGGACAATCTTACACAAACATGGACAGGGCGGGATTTGAGTCAGGCGGATTTGAGAA
Organism: Helicoverpa zea x Helicoverpa armigera; assembly: GCA_033682625.1. Classification (NCBI taxonomy): domain Eukaryota; kingdom Metazoa; phylum Arthropoda; class Insecta; order Lepidoptera; family Noctuidae; genus Helicoverpa; species Helicoverpa zea x Helicoverpa armigera. The sequence continues at coordinate 8,840,075 of JAWIIS010000011.1, forward strand.
AAGTCTGACACCAGCTTGTTAGGTGATTAAATCTGCAACTTACTCGATAAGAAGAACAATGAGACAATTAAACTCAAAGGATACAGACATTTGATCAAACACAGGTTATAATGTAATAGAAAATTATTGTAACATTTATTTACGTCGCATCTGAAAACGACAACCATCCGCCATAATCTGTGTCAGTTTCCCGTAGTGTGAGTGGTGGGGTGGCGAGGGAGACAGAGGGGACGCACCACCGGTTCAATGTTGACAATTGATGGATATCTCTTGTCTTCAAAAGGCAGGATTAATGCTCTGTCTTCGCGAGCACAATAGTGGCGATTCCTGAAGGATTACGCACTTGAAAGCGTGAAGAAGCACTCCGAAGAATGAGGAATGTTGACCGACAATGGGGAGTATATTATACGGCTTTCTGCAGTTAATTTTCTTTTGAGGAAATGTTTTTCGCTTAAGTCTGGTGTCTAGTAATTCTTACTTCTGCTTCTGCATGTAAATTGGGAGATGTTCCCAAAACGGGTAACCTAAGGTAAGATATTAAATAAAATAACCAAGAACATTACATGCGACTTGTATTTGTACTCATAGGGTTGTTTATATAATAAACTTTGGAAAACATAAGATAGTCTTAGTAATCTTCTTCAAAATTCAGAAAACAATCAAAAAAAATAAACCCCTTCGAAATACCCGCTTTGCCCTAGTGAGGGTCCTAAAACGGGTAGCGCCTTTGGGCAAAGCAGGTAATGAATGAATATATGTGATAAATGAATTAGAAAACGTATCTTAGCCTCCTGTTATCCAGGAAATCTTTATCGTTAATTAGTCTCCTTAATTATGTTAAACAGTTTTCTTATTTTGATCAGTCTAGATCACTTTTTTACTTAATTAAATGTTACATTTGAAATTATAATCCTACCAGCAGATAATTTTGTTAAAAATCAGAGAAAACATATTTTAATTTCTTTTTCACGCTGTTCCTGTACTTCTTCAGCTCTCTGTGGCTTCTTTTGTCTTCGATTAGCTTTCTGTGGGATCAATTGAGGAAGTGGTCCCTTATTTCAAATCAGGTAGTCACCCGTTATGCCCCTACCCGTTTTGCCCAAAAGCACGTTTTAAATTTAAACTACCTTATCCTTAAAATAGTAAACAAGGAGACCACTAAGTATTCACAATTAATAAGCATGTCACATGCAAAATGATAATACAAAACTGCGAAAACCGTATCTTGCACCATATTTGAGTAGTCAGCACTAGCATAATCCGATTTTTTTTAATAAACTCTGCAAAAAACTTTTTTTACATCTAATCTCGAAAACGCTCGTTCTAGGCGCCCGAGCCAACTGACCGTGATTGGCGGGGGGCTAGTGCATCGCTCTACACTCACAGGTTCACACTAAGACCTTTAATATACGAATGGCAAAGCCTACCCGTTTTAGGAAGGGTACCCGTTTTAGGAACATCTCCCCTATGTTAAAATGATTTGTAAAATGTCTAAGGTAATTTCGGTATTGGTAGTTAGAAGTGAGGATCAGTCCGTCCAGACCTTTTGAGTAAATATGCAGTTTTGTCATTATAATACGACTGATTTGATAAGATGTATTATGTTTTAGAAATCATTGTTTTATTATTTAATTACAGTCAATTATGTACCAATGTTTTTTAAAGAATTCTGTACCTACTTACTTAAACATTTTAACTTAACAACGCGCATATGAAACTATGTAGATCTGCATTCAAATCAAGGATTCAAACTAAAATATCTTGTTCAAGCTAAATACATGATTCATAGAAATCCTCAAACAATCTAGACAAAGACCCAAATCAGGCAACTGTGATAGAAATACAATTTCATTGACAAGAACTTCGATAAATCGGTTATACTAAGCTACAAATATCGACTCACGGACTCGACGGGACTAACCAAGATGACTTTTCTACTTGCAAACGCCAGTTGTAACAAAGAATGTTACTACGCTACGTTATAAGTATCTATGTCATGAAAATAAATTTTTAAATCACAGTAATGTAAGTAACCACGTGAGTTATAAATTTTTCTACAATATTGTAGAAAGATATCATGTTGAACCACAGTTGAACTATAGCCACCACCTATGTATTATGTCCACGGAGGATAAATTATGTCTTCAAAAGTACTAACTTAAAATATGGAACTATTGATTTTTGTTGATGAAAGCTATTCTAGAATTTGTCATTAAATCGCATTTGCTTTACTTAATGTTGACTAGATACGGCAATAATTGCTACTTCTGTATGCTAGAGAGTCCATTGTTAGTGATGGAGTGGAAGGAAAGGTATAAAAATCAGACTTGAAAGGCAGATGCAGTACAGATGCTCTTAAAAAAGACATAATAAAGCCAACATAAAATCAACGCAGTTTTGAACCATTAACATCATGAACCCGTGTCCATCGACGAATTTACCAAGAGCCTTTGTCTACGAACTATTAATAACTAATAAAGCAGTAAAACATCTTCTAAAGACTGAACAAAGACCCAAATCACGCTGCTGACAAGCCAACATTATCGTTGACAACGTTTATTACTATATACATACAAATACGTTGTCTAGTCCCGGCATTTGTCCTTACAGCAGTACATTATTGACTCGTCCAATAAGCGTGCGATGTCCGCGCGCCTTTACCAGCCATCTGATAACTTAGTGTAGAGAGAGATCTTCTAGATTTTGTTGAGGTTCTATTAGGAGTATTTACTAGCTTTTAACTTTTCTCATTTATATCTCTTTCTGAACTTTCTGATTCTTATCTATCATGTTCAGCATTACATTTATCGTTTTAGCATCTAAGCTGTCAGTTAAGAATCAATAAGGCATTTATTTATACCCGTGTCACCTCTTTACAGATCTCGTTTTTTTTGAGAATTGTCTCTTCTCAATAATGTTTAGGTAAAATAGAATTATAGCTGAGAAACACTTAAAGAGATATAGAGAAGAAAAAGAAAGGTCAACAAGGTTTTGTGCTTTAAATAGATACTATTTCAGTTGTTAAATGAACTTATTATCGCGAATGAATCGATTCTTGATGATCTTGCCGATGCCATCGATACTCAGTAGTTGAATGAATATATTCCAAAACAAATTTACCCCATTTCTACGTGAGAAAGATAGTCAGTAAAAGAGCTGATTTTTATCAGGTTTATGTTTAAGCATTTGACGTGTAGGTATCCTACTGCAGTCCAAATCTTACAAGACTATTTTCCCGTTCCATCTCCACACCAACCCACCCCAAAGGTCTTCTTATCCTGCAAATTCCGTCGCGTGATTAAATGAGCCGCCGGCCATCGCGATATTGCCGTTCGCGAGTACATGCGCCAACGTGGATAGCCTCCCCACTACTTGAGCCCACTACAATATGTACGGTGCGTCGTTCCCGGAATCTTTGTTAGTGGTCAAATGGACAATATTTGTTGCTCATAACTATTTGTGCTTATGGTGTTTTCTTACTTTGGGCTGTGTTTGGTATGGTGTAGTGTGTTGAAGGTTGGTTGTGGCGGGCAAGAAAATTGTGGTTAGAAGAATTTTCTTTTAGTTGTGAAAATTCTTAGATGATTTTTAAAGTAACTCTATTCTATAATTTTTTTATTTTTGATTGAATATATGTGTTGATTTAATGTCTAAGGTTTGACAAACGTGAGGCGTAAAGATTATAAAGTTAGAAAAGTGTTCGAAGTAAGAAATGAGTTTAAAATTGTAATGTCATTGTATTGTAACATTGTAACTGCTGTCATTAGCCTTAATTCTTAAGCCTTAATTAAAGGAAATTATTTATCAGGTCATTTTTTATCAATTAAACTACATAGAGACAGCAACTTCCAAATTATTATATATGAAACTATATAATCACAACTATTCACTAACCCTAAAATGCTCAATCAATCCAGCTTTCACACAAAACAGAGAAGAAGTATGCGCAATCACATTACCGGTCAATATCTCCGTCGGTCATTTGGACCGGCCGTCGGTACCATTAACCCTCTAAATTCATTAGGTACAACCCAATAGATTGCTTTTGGGAAAAAATATTTCTTTGGACCGTTTGGAGTGTTGATGCGTAGGGCTCTTGTATTTAAGTAAAGAGGGTATGTGTTTTGCTTTTGGTTTGTCCGTTGTATCTAGCTACACACCTACTACATATTGTTTTTAATGTATTTTTATTGTGCTTTTTTTGTTGCCTGAATTGAAAATATAGAGCTTAGAATTTCATAGATTATGCGAATTATTTACAGATGAACCTATTTTTTTTAAGAAACACTAAGTAAGTTTTGTTTCAAAAACGTACCTGCATTAGAAGAAAAAATTTAATACCAAATTACAAAGATAATCTTGAAGAAATGGCTCAAAAGTTGATATTAGTTGTATTGCCAAAGAAAACTCCGAAAATTTTAAGAAGTATTGAAAATGGGCTTCTTAGAAAAAGGAGAAAAATAGTTTAGTTTAAGTTTTGAGCGCTCCGTATATTTTTTATTTCTCGGATAAATTCTCGATTTTATTTTTTTGAGCTTTAGTTTTTAGTTATTGTTTCTAAATTACTTTAAACCTGGCAGTGGTTTTATTTGTGAATTGTTAATCACAGACTTTGCTATTACTAATTCGTAGATATGTACATGCTTTACTCATGTTAACTTGTCTTCATAATATAGTTATGAAAAATAGCAACGAGAGCCGAATGGTAGGTCAACTTCAGATAGATACGCAAATATAATAAATGGCAGACTCTACTAAACCCTCGCAAAAATTCCTCTTCAAAAAATATAGCGCTGAAAAACACCAACAAACTTCAAGCCTACAAGCCTATCGAAGAAAAATCACTATCACCAAACTCCAAACAAGATTCAACAGCTTACACAGCTATATAATACACTGAAAGCCTTCGTATTTATATGAAGGCAAACATTTGCGACAAAGTAATACGGACGATGGCTGGCGGTACATTTTTCAGAGTAACAAAGCGAATATCGGAGAGACTCCACAAAGGCCACGCGGAGCTGGTTAGGATGGGGGCATGTCGATGTGTTGGGTGTCGATATCGATAGTTTATTCTGAGGTTCTGTTTTTAGGTTATGGTGGTGAGTCTGAGAAAACATTTAACTAGCAAGCGTAAAGGTTAAGTATCTCTACTTTACATATGACGTGTGATGTAAATGCATTGGCAATGTTAAGGTCTGAAAGAATGTTCTTGTAATTTTGAAACTTCAAGTTGCTTGGCAGTGTATGAAAAAAGCATGAATTTTCCTGAGCAGGGAATGCGACCTAGACGCAGACTAAAGAAGCGCTGGTGAGAATTTATGGACACTTTCCTCGCCGAATGTGTATCTGCATCCTGCAAGGAAATATGTAAAAGTATGGGAGAGGTCTTTGGCCAACACAATCTGTACTATTGCTATCTAATATACATATACATATGTACTACTCATTGCCTAGATTTGAAATGCAAAATGAGTTACAAAAAAAGTGTAAGGTACAATTATAAATTTGTTTTAAAATCATTTATCGATAACTCACCACATCCCTAGCTACTGACTCAGCGCCCTCCCGAGTGCCTCATAGTTACATACGTAGGTGTAATTGTTGGTAAGTACATTTTTCTTTGAGGTTACTCTCTATTAAGCGCTCAAAGCGAAATAGGACGCAATGGGTCCTACCTCAAAGGTGTAGGTACCTTAGGGCCCCAAAGGTCGGCCAGTCTTAATTGTTCCTGAATTATTATGAATTTCATACGAGGTTAAGTCAAAGGGCTGAGTGGAAATTATGTAAGTTCACCTGCGGTTTGTGTGTAGCCATGTGTGGGTGTGTATTTATATATGTGTAGTTGTGTGGGTTGGCTTGTGATGTTTGTGATTAATGGTAATGAAGAGGTTTTGATGATAAAAATCTTAAAATGTTGCTTGGTAGAAAAATAAGAGTACCTACAGGGAGTGCTTTGAGATTTTAAGGCAGCATTTGACAGGTATACTGTATACCTGTCAAATGCTGCCTATACGTACCTATACCGTTGACATAGAAAAATAAAGAAGTTAGAGTTTTTCCCCGTCGGGATCGGGTTGGTCACGTCTTACCTATTGCACTATTTCTTTTTCTAGTACGGCTGTTTTCAAATCCCTGGTGTTTTGATAGTAGGTAATCTTGTAATGTAAAGTACCTACTATTCTTTTATTACTATTTGGCCAAAGGTTTCTCAACTGTACCAAAGTATATAATACTCTTTAATCATTTGATATGCTCACCTATAATCATGTTTTTTAATTGTGTTCAAAAGAAAACAATTATCAATTTATTATTTTAACAAAAATAACGGACATACAAAAAAAACTTAAAAAGCTCACTAAAACATCAAACAAACGTCAATTTACAACTAATTCCCATGAAAATAACCCTTCAGAAACTCATTAAAAGCACAAATCGTAGATCCAACATGATGTTTTGTTTACAATACGTTTTATCGAGCTCAGCCCTTGCCTAATAATTAATTTTCTCATAATAATCCCGAGTTACCGAACAGTCGTATACCGTACTGTAAATATTTAGGTAATCTCATGTGTTCTACAGTGATTTTGTATCGTAAAGCTGTTTAAATATTGTTGAGCCGTTTTATTGTGTAAGAAATTGTGATAAAGCAAGATAATTTTGCCAAAATCAAAGAAAATTGGTAATTTTTTCGGTCACCTACAGTAGGTAGGTACCTAAGCTCACAGTTCAGGATATTAAAACTATTTTTTTATTAGAAACGAAAGCCAATTTGGCATAAATTAAAAATAAATGCGTACAAATTTTCCTAATTTGAAATTACAAATTCAAAAATAGAAAGACAATAGAAAAAAACTTTGCTCAAATATTCAAAGCCAGCCAGTATCATCCAACTACAGAATACAATTCGACTCCTTAAACGCAAACTCATAACAGTAGTGTTTACCAAACAAACAATTCATAAACAATGCTATCCTCAGATTTATATCATAACCAATACTTATCGTTACGCGCCGTATTATAAAACCACGCCATCTGTCGACAGATTCGTACACTCATTAACACCAACTTTTAAATTCACCCAATATTATAAATGTCAGTTGATTTTGAACTCTAAAGCAAAAGGATAAGGGTTGGCTAATTTTGAGGAGGTGCATAAAAATGTTTGTATAATATTAAAGTCAAAATGTAGAGATGAATCGCGGGTGGTCATACCAGCTGCGATGACACCGGTGAGCGCTAAAATATGTTTTATGCGTTAGAAAATGGTTTGAAGTGAGTAGTTAGTGAAAGATTGCCAAGCTATTTTAAAAGTATGAAAGAAGGCACTTATTTTTATTTCGCTTTTTACTTACCAGACAATACTTAGCTTTTATTTTATCTTTTAAGCAGTTCCTAATTTACATCCTTCCATAGTATCCATGTTTTATTATTGTTAACTCCATGGAATACCATCTCCAACTAACTAAGAAATCTCTTTTGTTGTTAAAGGTAAAGGTTTTAAAAGCGCAATCCTCGGTCAATAATTTGAAATTCAATTTCTTCAAACGACAGGATAAATATTTTGCATATGCACGCGCGATGCACATGCTTATTTAACGACAGCAGCATTTTACTGCCCCATACAAACTAGCAGCGATCATCAGATCCACTATGATCCGATTCATTAAACACTTGCACAGCACAAGTGTCAGTAATAGGATTATGTTTTATTGGGCTTTATCATACATATAGAGCAAAAGTTATTTATCTCAAATCGATATTACTTCATAAAATCAATCAAAGCCTCTTTAAATCTCAGCTGACCCTTTCTTTGTCAATAAGATAAAAAGTGTCAGCAATAGATTTAAAGAAGCTTTAACTTTAATGGTGCTTTGTGCAACTGACGTTAATTCTTTGTCACAAATCTTACGACAGTTCCTTCAAACGACAGGATCAATCTTTCGCATTATGCACATGCTAATTTCATGACAGCAGCATTTTACCGGCCCTCGTACAAACTAGCAGCGATCATCAGATGCACTATGATCCGATTCATTAAACACTTGCACAGCACAAGTGTCAGTAATAGGATTATGTTTTATTGGGCATTATCATACACGTGGTTGAAGAAATTTATTTATTTCAATTTTTATTTATTTTCGATAAGAAGACTCTCTTTTCTATCTTATACAAGCGTAGTTAAAAATATTCTGAAAGTAGATTTGAACCCAGTGAGACTGAAAATATTGATGTAGGCGTTTTTTTTATTTATTTAATTACTTTAAATTCAAATACCTAAGTACGTACATGCATAGGTAGGTATAGAAGAACCTTTCCTTTAATTTAGTTAACTTATCTGCAGTAATAAACAATGCTAAAACAGATTAATTTCCTGAAATTTTCTGGTATTTAAGAAAGACTTCTGTTTTTTTATTAAACGGTTTTATTTAGCTCACCCAGTTTGTTTTTAAACGGTTTTATTTATTATTATTATTTATTCATTCTTTTTTCTTGAGTCAAATTTAGTAATTCAAATTTCACCCTCTTCCTGTCAACCGATTAATCTGAAATTTTGTATACACCTTTAATTCCGATGACAATACAATATAGTAATATCAATAACATTGTAAATCCAATATGGCCGCCGGCACAAAATGGCGGATAACGTAGATTTTATCAATCCCATCAATATGGGTATCAAATGAAAGGGCTCAACAAGCAGAATACAATATACTATAAAAAATTGAAATCCAAGATGGCGGCCGCTACAAAATGGCGGATAACGTAGGTTTTATCAATCCCATCAATATGGGTATCAAATGAAAGTTCTCAACCAGTAGAATACAATGTACTATATAAAATTAAAATCCAAGATGGCGGCCTCTACAAAATGGCGGATAACTTAGGTTTTATAAATCCCATCAACATGGGTATCAAATGAAAGGTCTCAACAAGTAGAATACAATTTACTATGCAAAATTGAAATCTAAGATGGCCGCCGCTACCAAATGGCTGATAACAATTTTTTATCAATCCCACCAATATGGGTATCAAATAAAAGGGCTTCACAAGTAGAAAACTGTCAGTAACTCCAGCGGGGCCCAACAGGGCCAAGGCCTGCCTGGGCTGCGAGATTGTTCGAAAGAGTTACCACGGCCCTGGTACATTAAAGGCCTACGACTAAACAAAACGGTTCTTAGTCAAGAGTCTGGCACTCCCTCACCGCTGCTGACCCACAGCAGGAGAGGTCATGTGATGATTTTTGGGGTCGTTAAAAAAAAAGTATCTGGAAGGGCTATGTATTGTGGAATTAGATTGTAATAAATTGTCAGGTAACAGACCGTGTAATAATGATGCACTAAATGAATTAGATAGAATGAGGAATATTCGGTAGGCATTTTCATTAAATACTAAAAACTAGAAAATAAAAAATCGGTAAAAAAACTTTTAAGTTAAACGGTTTTATCTTATGTGCACTGAAAACTAGAAAATAAAAAAATAGTTACTTACCTGTCAACCTACGTAGGTGGTCCCGGTCATATTAGACTAAAATAAAAACGTGGGGCCCCTGTGAAATCCTACCTATGGCAAAGCATATCTTTATACTTTGGTAGATCATGAGCTACGGCTGATTATTGATTGTCAAAATCTCCAGTTACGATTATAGTAAGTCGATGCAATCCACACCTATTATACCTCTAGAAGAGAGTACTACAGCAATAGTTAATGGGCCCCACGTTTTTATTTTAGTCTAATATGACCGGGACCACCTACGTAGGTTGACAGGTAAGTAACTATTTTTTTATTTTCTAGTTTTCAGTGCACATAAGATAAAACCGTTTAACTTAAAAGTTTTTTTACCGATTTTTTTAATTAAATATTATTGTTGTATTCTTTTCTCATTTGAAAATCTGAAAGGAATAATATCTGAAAAGATCAGTAAATTAATTAAAAATCAAACGATATTTCAATAAATATCCTTCAAAATATTGAAAAATTCCAGCCACTGACAAGACAAAATTAATATTTATTTATGCAACCAATAAAACCATTATAATCCCACACTATTCGGGAACATCACGCCCTCGCCATTTGCGGGTTAATACAGGGTCCAAACGACCCGGTATTTTGTCAGGACAGACAATAAATTAAAGTATTAGTAGTTATTGAATATTATTGATATTTGCACTAAATGGTGCTACTTGTGGCATATGGAGAAACTATTAATTTATGATAGCGTCTGGTCTTTTGATTGCAAAGTTTAGTCGATAATGTAGGGTTTAATTTTAGTTGTTGGTTTGGTCGTTTCAGTGGTTAAATGAGATACTGTTTTGCAAGTCATATGATGAAGGTTAATATGATATTTTGTATCTTCATAAGGTAATTATGCTTTCTTCTTTAAATGGTCTGCTGCGAAGCGTCATAAGGCCTTAAGCGTCGCAAGTTTTAAGCTTTTTGATAAATTAGTCGGAGTTTTAATACTGTCGGGACTGGTGGACTCGATCGAGGGATCGAGAAGTGTGGAAGCGGGATGGGGAGGCCTTTGCCCAGCAGTGGGACATTATAGGCTAGTAATATAATATAATATATAATATTTACTAGAACATTGAGACTGCAATGAATCTCCACACAACATAGGTACTTATACAATAGATAATAATCTCGAAGGTCGAAGGAAATATTTGCGGTCATATCCGTGTCCCATGCACTACACGCCAGCGGATCAAAACTGACCTTTTCAGTTATTTTCTAATCGGACCAGAAAACAAAGACTCTTCTGGACTCTACATCTTTACAATAACTAAGTATCTAATTTAACTAAAATCATCGATCTATTATTTAAGTTCTAGAATGCAACAGAAATTGTATTATTTTCGGAAACTCAAAATCCACCAGGCTTAAAATCAGATCCCTAGTAACAATTTATAACTACCGCTAATTCAGATCGTTTGATTTGTGTGATTTATGATATTTGTCATGATCTGGCTATTTGTGGTCATTATTGAAAATGGTGGTCTGGTCACTGTGGGAATCAACCCTACTTACTTAATTTCACGTGTCTATTATTATACACATTTGACTTCACACCAGTTATTTTAGATCAAAATAGAAGTTATTTACCTATTACTAACTACAAAACGTAGTCTTATTATAAAAAGTTAAAAAGACCTTTGAGAGTACCTTATAAGTTAAAAATATTACCTGTTGGATGTTTTTTAAAATACATGCTTGCCAATGATTTATTTCATCACATTGAAAATAAATTGATTTTCCTAACATTAAAAGTTAATCACAAAATTACTGAATGAAGAGTGTGTCTTTGTTACCTGAGGTAAATAAATAAAAACATAAATTGCCTGGGTATTTAGTACTGTAGGTACCTACGAGGTAAAAAGGCTTTGCTAGAGTTCACGATTTTTAGTTCTAGATTCCAAATACACAAAATACAATACCTAGGAACTATCGAAAAATACAAAGCTCAACAGCCTGAATAGTCAGAATGTAAAAAACTACTTCTGCAAACTGCAGTCAGTTCCTCGTTGTATTTGCCTTTACTTTGCCGACGGCATATTGCTATCGGATTGACGATTTGACCGTTGCCTCTGTGTAGACTATTTTTGAAATGGGCACATGCCTAGTCTTTTTGGGTTATCTACTGGTATCACATACATATTTACAAAGGGCCTAGGTTAGGTTATAAGAAATCTGTAGAATTTAGTTTTTATTTTTACCTTACATCAATTCCTGGTCGGTACTAAATGGTTAGATTCTCTTTGGTCTACTAGTTACAGAAAGCTAGATTAGAATCAGTAGTTATACCTAGTATTATAGCCACGCTTTGTTCCCTTAATAAAATTATCAGCAATCAAATGCTTCAAGCAACTTAAAATGGCATAAAATCAAATAAAAACGAGCGATACACAAATAATACCGTTTTAAACGCGCCACTTGTGTTAAACAATAGGTTATATTGGCGCCAAAACCGGGGCGCGTTGCCGCCACTTGACCATCTGTGATTTTTTTTATTCAACGCAATGGTCGTTTTTGTATTCAGCTTTACGAATATAAGTATTTAGAGAATTTATCTGTTTGGTAAGCAAGGTTTTGATTTTGATTTATTTCTTATTGCATTGGAGAAACATAAAGGTCCGAAGATATATCAGATCTTAGCTAGGTAAAATAAATCAGGCAGTCATAATTACTAGGACTAAATAAATATTATTAGCTGCAACGTCACAAATCTAAGGAACATAGAAAAGCTTGAGATCCTCTTGATTTCCTGTAGGAGCAGACGTGTCGTCTTTAATAGGCTTAAAATAACAAATGTAATTTAATTGCGGAACCTCTTGTTACACTAAACATAACAAAGAATCAAGTTTATGTCAGGAGCGTCAACAAAAAAGGATTATTAAATAGTTAGGTACCTACTTAGGTGTTCGCACCAAAGAAACTTTGCTCATTTATTCATACAGATATTTTCGAGCAGTTTTGCTTGTCCAAAAGAACTTATTGCATTTTAAAGCTGAGCTGGCATTTTCGGGCCATCAATTCGAAGAAAACATTTACACTCCAACCGAAGCTTAAGTTTCTGTAAGACCTAAGGCCGTGTAGATAGAGACCACTACAAGATGGTACCTACTACTGAATGAATAGGTAATTATGTAATTAAGTACCTAAATCAAACTCTCAAAACAAAAACACAAAACTAAAATTCCCTTTCAAGTTATTAAGCAGCAACAATGACTTCAAACAAATTAAACATTATTTAAGCGTAATGCATTTTATTGTCAGCACTTTATAGTGAGGGGTTGCGGGGATTATGATTTCGTTCGCAATAAAGGGGCGGTTTTGATCGCAGCCCGTCAGGGGTGAAATTTATAACTGTGGTCAATTGCTGTGTGATGAATGGATAGTTAGGATACTCTGATGTGTGTACGTCTGTTAGACTTTTCAATTTGTCGCCTTATTCTTAAAGTTATCTACTACTTAACACACTTGATTGAAATTAAGGATCAGATTTTATCTTGGAGTGTTTTCGTTGTGAGAGAAGAAGATTAAAGAAAGATAAGAGATGTCGATTAAACAACGCTAGAGTTAATACATTCAATGTGAAAGCAGAAAGCACTACTAAGCATTTCAATAATAATATATTTAAACCATTTAAAACTATTGCCCACGAAAATAATACAAACTTTTTGGTAGCTGTAGGTTCTAACGCCATCTGTAGAACACGGCGTAAAACTTGTATCAATTGTGGTTATATACACTTTTTCTAAACAGACCATATTTGTCCACTATTTTGAAGTATTCTTTTTATCTGATGTTTGTAGTTTTTTTAGCGAAACTGTTTTATTACGGTTGATGTTTTTTACAGTGGCCTAGGTCGTGGTGGCCTAGTGGGCAAAGAACCAACCTCTCGAGTATGAGGGCGCGGGTTCGATTCCAGGTCAGGCAAGTACCAATGCAACTTTTCTAAGATTGTATGTACTTTCTAAGTATATCTTAGACACCAATGACTGTGTTTCGGATGGCACGTTAAACTGTAGGTCCCGGCTGTCATTGAACATCCTTGGCAGTCGTTACGGGTAGTCAGAAGCCAGTAAGTCTGACACCAGTCTAACCAAGGGGTATTGGGTTGCCCGGGTAACTGGGTTGAGGAGGTCAGGCAGGGCAGTCGCTCCTTGTAAAGCACTGGTACTCAGCTACATCTGGTTAGACTGGAAGCCGACCCCAACATAGTTTGGGAAAAAAGGCTCGGAGGATGATGATGGTTTTTTACAGTGGCGACTGCTTATAATGGAAAACAGTTATATCGTTCGGAAAGTACTTAAAACTTTTATTGTTTTAAAATTTTCCTTGATGCTTTTCGCAGTGACAGTGCATTAATGCAAAACAAATTTGAAGCCCTTCGTAGTTTTGTAGCTAGTCGATCGATTTAGAACCTATACAAATAGTAGAAATTTACGATACATCTCCTGCAAATGTTTTACGTTTCAGAACTGTGACTATTACGTCACCCTTCTGACAGTGACATTGAGTCGTAAATTGAGGTTATCAAATCAATTTTCAGGAAATAATCTGCATAATCTTGATAATTAAGACTAAAAGAATATGTAAATAAGTGATATTCAGATAGAATATTAAGTGTTATTTTATAAAAATGTGGCAGTTAATGCAAATGCACTCTTGCCAGCTCGTGAGACAGAGGTATATTGTGTTTTCGTTTCACGACTTATTTTTATAAATAAACATAAAGTTATCAATGTAAACTGATAGAAATCTTTCTTTTTAGGTTACTAACATCAAAGGCTAATGTCTTCTGTACAAATATAATTAAAAACAAGCCTTCAAATGTTATTAAGCGATACTTTTCGGAGTTGAAACCAGCGGCAGAGAAAAATGCTAAATCTGATTTATTACTGCTCTGTAGTCCTTGGAAGTTATGTACCGGGGTCAGTTTAGCACTCGGAGCTCGTTACTTTTTAAGTAATGGCCCTGCATATTGTAAGGCGGTTGTGGGTCATTCAAGGATAATACAAAGAAGGCCAAATGTTGATGAAGATACTGCTAAGTTTGATTGGGAGAAGTTTGTGTCGTATCTACAGCCTCATAAGTGGCTTTTAGTTGCTGCTGTTGCGGTAAGCTCTACAAGTTTATGCGAACCTAGTAACTTAAGTTGATTCCTTACCATACACTGTGTGCCTTGTTCCTAAAAATGTATTTATTTTAAGATCATGTTCTACACTTTTATACCTAGATTTTAAAATAAGGTATCAGGTAAACTTTATACAAAGTAATGCCCACATTCTTATTTCAAACCATAATCATCGACATAACCATCTTCTGTTAAATATTTTGAATAAGAAAAAAGTTTTTCAAACTTTTAACCTACCTAAAAATATTTTTATTCTGTTCCAGTCAGCATTAGTAGTGGCTTTCTTGAACGTGTACATCCCAGCGATATTAGGAGAAGTGGTGAATGTACTGGCTAACCAACGTCATAACCCCACGGCAGACTTCCTGGATGAGATCAGAACACCTGCGCTTAAACTTATTGGATTGTATATGGGACAGGTCAGTCTATATTTATGTACTAGCTTCTGCCAGCGGTTTCACCCGCATCCCGTGGGAACTACTTCCCGTACCCGGATAAAAAGTAGCCTAGAGCCTTCCTCGATAAATGGGCTATCTAACACTGAAAGAAATTTTCAAATCGGACCAGTAATTCCTGAGATTAGCGCGTTCAAACAAACAAACAAACAAACTCTTCAGCTTTATAATATTAGTATAGATTTTAACATTTTTTTCCAGCTTCAAGGGTAATTGCAGTTGTTTGTGCCAGATGTTTTGCTCAAATCCACTGGGAATCCCTCCCATAGCCCATGGGATAGCTAGCCTAGGGATGGGATAGCGGGTCCTCGGGACCATCCTTGATAAATGGGCTATCTAACACTGAAATAATGTTTCAACAATATAATTATATGCTACAGTTTATATCCAAAAGATATTACAGAAAATCCAAGTTTTTCCACTATCATAATATTTTCCGTTTCTAAAATTTCTGTAACACATTTTTAAGAGGTAATCCCTCATAACTAATCTATTATGCTTTTTACATAAATATTTTTTGTTGCAGGCTGTATTTACATTCCTGTACATTCACTTGTTATCACAAATCGGAGAGCGAGTAGCCTCTGAGATGAAACAGGACTTATTTGAGTCCATTCTGAGGCAGGACATGGCATTCTTCGATCAGGAGAGGACTGGGGAGCTGGTTAATAGGTAGGCAGAATGTTGAGTATTGTCAATATCATTGATTGGATAATATCAAAGAAAAAATTTATGCAAAATATTGTACATCCTTTTTAAATTCCATAGCACTCAAAATCAATTAAAAAACGGATAGTAACTGTGTCACCCGTTTCGGCCTAGTGCCTGGAGTCAGAGTGATAACTTTACAATTCCCATTAGTGTGCGTTGCAGGACTAAGTCTTAAAATGATACTGAACGGCTCGTCGACTTGTTAGGGTGACACACATATTAACTCAGTCAGTATATTTGATTAAATTGAAGTGGATTTTGAGTCATGCTAGTACATAACATATTTTTAATACCCTTTTTCATCCAATTTATACACTCTTATAAAATGGTAAATATTTAATTTCAGGATCACAGTTGATGTACAAGATTTCAAGAGTTCCTTCAAACAGACCATTTCAGGTGGTCTAAGAGCCACTACACAGGTAAAAAATTCACTAAATTTTTTGAGAAATTATTAATTTAAGTATCCAGTCAATCCGTAAAGACTGAGAGGGCTACATCGACAGCTAATCATCATAATTTTTCCATTGTATAAAATTACATCTAATTTTCAAACTGAATCCAATATAAATATGTAATTGATTTGATAGCAACCAACCTGCAGAATAATAATATCATCAACATAGGCAACATAGGCCTCCCCTTTAGATCTCCACGAATAATAATATGCTTACCTTTTATTTTCCAGGTAGTGGGATCATCAGTGTCCCTTCTCGTCATATCACCACAGTTGACCGGGCTCACCCTACTATGTATACCGTCAGTGGTCATCGGTGGTACTTTCATAGGATCACTGCTTAGGAAGCTCTCTAGGGAAGCACAGACACAGGTACATTGTTATTACCGTATATCTATCTAGTACCTATTACATTTATGGTAGGTATGAGTTGAGCTGAAAACATTATATATATACAGGGTTATAGGTAAAACACTAACAACCTCTCAGGACCATATTATTAATATCATAAACTAAAACTTTTGTTCCATGACTTTTAATAATTCTCAGATTTTAGTTCATCAAAATTTTCACACAAAAATTAAAATATTTCAAGTGTACGCTCTAAAAGTTACGAAGTCTATGCGAAGCACAGTAAACAGTAGTACAAAAGACAGCGGAGGGGAGCAGGGAGCGGGGCTCGGGCGGGGGGGGGGGGAGCGTTTGACATATTTACGAGCGGCCGTCAGTCGTTTTTATGCGCCCGCGTCGCATCATTCGTATCCTTGTAGGGAAATTCGGTGGTGCGAACGTAATTATCTTTACAGTATGGCGTATCGATATTCGAATGTCGAGAACACGGAAATGGTGCGAACGCTGGCTAGGTGTGATGACAATGTTTCGGAAGCCTGTCGCCAATACGCCATACGATTCCCAAACATCCCTACACCTACCTGAGTAACAATGCTAGTCGCCACATAGCGGTTACGAGATTACTGTCAGTTCCGGCATGCCATCAGGGATAGTGATCGTCCACCGAGGCACACAGTACGTGAAGAAGACGATATTTTGTTTTTTTTTTTTATTTGACCTTTTCGTAAAAAGGCGGGAAATCGTAGCGTAGCGAGTTACCAATTCAAAAGTAAGACTAGGTACGAGAATAGTGCGCGGGAAGCGTGGGTAGACAAAGATCTTGCATTCATTCTAAAAATGCAAACCCTTCACCAAACGAATTTATTGTAATGTGTGATAATCTCGACTCGTCCGCACACTCTAAGGTCGACTAATCGCTCGACTGGTCTCGATCGGGCCTTTTGTTGGTGAAGAAATGGTAGGGGCGTGCTTATCACTATAGCAAAATAGAGTTGAAATGTGTTAGATAGACCAATGAAATCTTGTAGGTTTATTTTTGGCAAATGTATTATGTTTTATAAAAAGTCATAGAACAAAGGTTGTAGTTTATGACGTTAGTAATACAGTCCTACAAGGTTGTTAGTGATTTACCAATAACCCTGTATACGGGAATAAAAATAACTAGAAAATACTCGTACATAATCGTCCAAATCTAATGTTTGAGTTTCTCTCTGCATTGCCAAGAGCCACAAGCAGGTCATTTAAAATAGTGGTGTTTATATCTTAGTACTTATTCTACTTTACTTTTTTACTTCTTTCTTACTTTCTTGGCACAAGAGCAGTGTGAAAGATAATGTAATGTGCAGTATAAATACTGACATCGTACGCTTACCAATTAAAATCCTCAATATTACAAAGTTCTTAATCATTAAGCATTATTTTTATCAATTACCAGATATTCTACGTTCCTTGTACATTAAAACATATATTTCAGATAGAAAAATCAACGCTAGTAGCGGAGGAAGCGATATCGAACATGCGGACGGTCCGCGCGTTCGCGGGCGAAGAGAACGAGGCACAACTGTTCAAGCGAGAGAACAGGGCCGCTGCGGAACTCAGCATGGAGCTAGGACTTGGTATCGGACTGTTCCAAGCTGGGACTAATTTGTTCCTTAATGGGTGAGTGATGTAAGGAGATTAGCCAACTGGGCAGGATATATTATAGTGCACAAGCATTTGCTTGGACACAGGTGCATTCACTATTGCTTCACTCTCATAGCCCGATGGGACGGCAACCCGACACCACTGATGCACGGGTGTATCAAAATCAATCACCAACTTCCAGGCTCCAGGCTGCTTTGTGAAAGTTTCTAAAACCGACAAAGCGATTTCGGCCCGACCCGGGAATTGAAACCGAGACCTCGTGCTCAGCAGCCGCGCTTGCGACAGCTAGACACACAACGACGGGACAACCTACAATTTGCTCGTTTTGTTTTTGCTGTACGACAATTTTCTTCAGAGATACAGCTTCTTAAAAATCACTCTAAAAAAATATCTTATATCTTTGTGAGTAGTATACATTATATAACTTTTTTTTTGTTCCAGCATGGTGCTAGGAACAATGTTCATGGGTGGGCACTTAATGTCGTCCGGCCAGATGTCAGCGGGCGACGTGATGGCCTTCCTGGTGAACGCTCAGACGGTACAGCGGTCTGTCGCTCAGCTATCACTGTTGTTCGGAGCCGTTGTGAAGGGCATCAGTGCTGGAGGACGAGTGTTCGAGGTTAGACCTTATTGATATAGCGCTAAGGTGCAATTTTGTTCAAATCTATACCAATACTAGGCGATGTGTTGGCCTTCCTGGTGAACGCGCAGACGGTACAGCGGTCCGTCGCTCAGCTATCACTGCTGTTCGGAGCCGTTGTGAAGGGAATCAGTGCTGGTGGACGAGTGTTCGAGGTTAGACCTTATTTGTATAGCGTTAAGGTGCAATTTTGCTTGAATCGGTACCAATACAAGGCAACGTGATGGCCTTCCTGGTGAACGCTCAGACTGTACAGCGGTCAGTCGCTCAGCTATCACTGCTGTTCGGAGCCGTTGTCAAGGGCATCAGTGCTGGAGGACGAGTGTTTGAGGTTAGACCTTATTTGTGTGGCGTTAAGGTGCAATTTTGTTCGTGATGGCCTTCCTGGTGAACGCTCGACAGTGCAGCGATCTGTTGCTCAGCTGTCACTGTTGTTCGGAGCCGTTGTGAAGGGGATCAGTGCTGGAGGACGAGTGTTCGAGGTTAGACCTTATTTGTATAGCGTTAAGGTGCAATTTCATTTAATGGCCCATTTTCAATCGCCACAACTTTTATTTGAACAAAATGTTGAACGTTTTGATAGCTTTTGAATATAAAATATTATGTCAAACCACCGTATTTGGCTTATGGCTGGCTAGATGAATAATATTTGTATCTAAAGTAGATGGAAATATTTTAAGTTTATTGTTTCAATGTTTCTGTCTGAAAATGTTATTTATTTACTTACATTCTCATTACTTGTGAAATACTCTACTTAATTGCAACATACCAATTAAGACCTATATGCAGATTTAAATTCAATTTATAAACTTTTCAACCCAGACATTGAAATCTAGTCTTTAATACAAAGCAATAAAGTTCACTATCCTATCTCATTCCAGTACATCAACAAGAAGCCGGTGATGGACAATTCTGGCACACACATGATCAAGTACCATGAATTCCATGGTGATATAGAGTTCAAAGATGTCACCTTCGCGTATCCGACTAGACCAGATGCGGTAAGTTGTTGTTTTTCTAAAAATGTGTTTCTATATGTATGTATAATCAAATGTACCGCAAAGAATGGGGGTCTATAAGAATTGTACTCAATAGCGATCGTTTTATTTGCGCTGTTTTTTTGTCCAAATATCTTTTACTTTCTTTAAGAGTGACACTGATAATTTTGTTTCTACAGGTTGTATTGAAGAACTTTAACCTTAAGATCCCAGCTGGCAAGACAGTGGCTATAGTTGGTACTTCTGGTAATGGAAAGTCTACTATTGCAGCGTTATTAGAAAGGTGAGAAAATGTCATTTAACCGATGAATGAATGATTAAAAAAAAAATAGGAGGAGGCGTGTAGTTGACATCACCAACTAATTGGTATTGTTTAAGTATTTAGTGAGCTGTAAAAGCTGTTTTAAAGCTATCTTTTTAAACTTGTGTTGCCAGTGGCCATTTCAAAATATTCATAAAAAAAACGGTAATTGAAAATCATGAAACTGTCTTTCAAATCAGTATATGTATGTTAGATTGTGTACTTTAAAATACTTTCCAAAGTGGGTGTATTCATCTGTCAATTTTTTTTAAACTTATAAAATTTTTTAGACCATTTCTGCAATTTTTGCATTTTTTTCCACGTTAAGGTTCTATGACGTGGACAGTGGTTCAGTGACGCTGGACGGTATAGACGTCCGTCTGATGTCGGGCTCGTGGCTGCGCGGACGAGCACTCGGCCTCATCGGGCAGGAGCCCGTGCTGTTCGCCACCAGCGTCAGGGAGAACATACGGTATGGACGACCTGATGCCAGCGATGATGAGGTAAGTGGCTCAAATGGGGTAGATTTAACAATACTTCCTTAGTTTCAACGACGTAGACTCGGGTTCAGTAACTTCTTCTTTTTCCTGCTATTTTAGATTGTGGGGTGGTGGCCGAGGACGAGGTGATGAGCGAGTGTCATTCTGGATGTCATTCTGGATTCAGCTTCCAATGTCATTTTAGATATAAGCCTAATAGATTTTCACTAGTGATAAATGCCGGTTTTGGCCAAGCCATTTAAGTCTTCAAACTCTGGTCGGTCGCGATTTAACACCGTGTAGGCAGCTAAACCTAGTTCCAGGCCTTAGATTCACGACGTGCGCTATAGATCATGGTGTCATAGCGTCCCTCAACTCACAGATTAACATCTCTTTCTTCTCTCTGTCTCTGAACCTGATATATTTGGTACAGAGAGTTCATTTTGGTCACATTCCGAATATAATCATGTTTCCGCCATTCATAACTCTGTTTTACCAATATTTTTAGGCAGACATAACCACTATTTATCCCTCCACCAGGTATACCGAGCAGCTCAAACAGCTAACGCTCATGACTTCATCTTGAACTTCCCCGAGGGATACGACACGCTAGTAGGGGAGCGAGGGATGTCCCTCAGCGGGGGACAGAAGCAGAGGATAGCCATTGCCAGGGCCGTCATCAAGAACCCGCCTGTTATGATACTTGATGAGGCTACTAGGTAAAGGAGAATATTGTTATACTTCTTTGGCTTTTAAATGATGTCCAGTGACAGTTAATCATCACTGAAAAGTGATGTATGTTATACTAGAATCTGGTTCGTTGTGCAGCGAATATTTAGTCCTGTCATGTATTTTCAGTAATGATTACACAATTAAAGTAAATGTCTCTTTTTATTACTTCTGCGTACGTTTGGCTATTCGGCTCTTTTTAATTAAAAAATACACTTAAAAAAATATAAAGTGTAGTGAAAATATGATCAGATATTTGGCATAAAGAATATTAGATAAACCGTATTTTTTTCCTGTTTTATACATTAGTCTATGGCGTTTCTTGCACTGTTCGCCATCATACGGCCTATTTGCAACTAGTGCACAAACTTCAAGAAGCCTCTTACAATATTAACTAAATCATATACTTTTATCTTCCAGTGCCCTAGACTCAGCGAGCGAGAAAGTAGTACAAACAGCGCTAGAAACAGCAGCGCGGGGCCGCACCGTGCTCGTCATAGCGCATCGACTGTCCACCATCATGAACGCTGACTTGATAGTCGTGCTAAACAAGGGCCATATTGTGGAGGTAAGAACATTTATTAATACTGGAGTATATTTGTTTAGTAGCCTTTACTTTGGTATTTTTTTATTGTCCACCATCATGAACGCTGACTTGACAGTCACACAACTCAACAGCTTTTTAATAGTACTATATGTAGATTGAGTAGCTACAATATCGTAATTACACATTCTTTCAACTACATCTCTGATTCCTGTCGTAAAAATTCTAGAAACGATTCTTAAACGTAGTTTCAATAAATTATACCTTTGTACTTTTTTCAGATGGGTACCCACAGTCAGCTGAAGAAACAGAAAGGCTTCTACTGGAACCTGATAAAACAGCAAGATCAAGACGCCGCATCCGAAACAGCTTACGCGTTATGAAATTTGAAATATTTTTTTATATAAAAATTATGCGAATGTATCACTGCCAGTCTCTCTGGCTTACACGACAAAACTACTGAACTGATTCAAATGAAATTTGGTAAACATGTAGGGCCTTACTACAAAAACTTTAAACCCTGTTTTACACTTGTCTAATAAAATTTTGGTTGCAAAATGAACCATATGTCAACGTCATAATTTGACATTTTTTTAGACAAGGCATAAACTGACGTTTAAAAGTTTTTGTGGTAAGACGGATAGTGTAGAAACTGGGGAAAGGCAACATTTTATCCGGGTGAGGAAAGTAGTTCCGTTCAGCGGTGAGGTGAGGAAAGTAGTTCAGCAGTTCCTTTAAATCAGGCAATAGATGAAATTGTGATGTAAGGTTTTTAAACTTTTGTCAGCCCAGCTTCGATTCAGATTTCAATGTGACAAAGCAATAAAAATGTTCGTCAGTTATGGCCTGTTTCTGAGTGCCTTTGAAGGTAACCAGTCATTTGCGATAAACAAACCATAAGCAGCCCTCTAGTTGCCGTTAATTGGTGAAATTGGCGATCTGACGGCTGACATCCTTGGCAGATTATTAAGCGTGCTTTAAGCAGTGCTAATTAGTAGTATCATCCCTGCTTACCTCAGTAGTATTAACAGAATATTTATGAAACTTTAACCAATATTCGTCCAATAATGTAGTTACCAGTGTGATAAAGAATAGTTAAAATTCCGGAGTACAATAAATAGAATGCGGGTGATAATAATACAGTTGTCAATGAAAGAAGGCCCTTGCTTTGGGTTTCATACATGGTTGATTAGACCTTAAGGTCTGTAAAAATACCCAAAACTGTTAAATGCTTCTAGCATCCAGGTGCCTTATCTCATATATTCACTTCTTGTGTTTTGTGCGAACTTACAGTTTGTTACTTTAGATAAATGGCCAACGCCTTACCACAGGAATTCGTTACTGTAACATCAAACACTGTCAAAATGGGTTAACTTAGTTAGTTCAAGAATGTAGCTTAGTATTGTGGGGCCTTTGTTAAGTTTCAATAGTATTTGGTGTATTGGTCGAATTTTATAAATTGCTCAGAGGCTTTTTTCTAGAAAGAAAGGGATTATTTTATTTTGTTTTGTCTCTATTGTATGTAAAGTGTATGATTATTTGTTTTGTCTCTATTAAAAAACCTTGTGTGGTTGATTGCTCGTGATTAGGTATAAGTTTGTATAAAAATATATTTATAACCAATATCGGTATGAAGTTATGTAATATAAATATGAATATTGCTGTTAATCACTGCTATTTATTGTATAAATTATAATGAGTTGGCGTTTAACTCGCCACTATGCCGCTACTTCGTATGAGCTCTAAGAGTATTTTCACATTACCTGATTTTCGCGCAGTTCCAGGCACCATTACTTAAAACGCATTGTCAATTATTGCGTTGCTGCGCGGAAAATTCGCTAGTCTGAGAGCGCTCTAAGAATGTATGGTTTGATTACTGATACCTAACTGTCTTTTTATGAATTTTGAATTTTGGTGCTTCAGTACCTTACAGATTTGTGAAGTGTAGATAAAGAATTAGTCAAATGACCAGTGTTGTTGATAGTTATTCTGGGGAGTATAGCTATGCAGTTATTCTTCCACGTTTGTATATTTATATAATTTAAACTTTACCTTTATTATCTAAATGTTTTATGCATTTGCCTTTGTTGGATAACAGAGCTTGCTATGTGCGGTGAGGTTAAAGGTAGTGTCACAAAAAATGCCTTTTACGCAAATGGATATACATATAATTAAATTGAACTTATGTGTGTGTAAATTACGGAAGGGCACAGTAGTGGCTCGCGTTGAGACAGCGTGATGATTCATGCTTAATCCTTCTCTGTGTGAGAGGAGGCCTATGCCCAGCAGTGGGACGATAAAAAGTCTGTAACAGTAGTGCCGAGTCGTCGAATCACACAATATACGTGTACGTTTACACACAGGTAGGCCGGCAATACACGGACCGCTTGAAGCAGTCAGGGCGGTCTGATTCGGGCGGTCGACAGCTTGAAGCTGTTGCCCCTGACTGCTATAAGCTGTCCATGTATTGCCGGCCGTATGGTGCACCCAGTTTTAGAAAGAAAGAAAGAAATAAAAACCATTTGTTCAACACAAAAATGACACAAGAATCTTTTGTGAAATAGTAGGTACATTTTTAGTTCTGTGAATGCCGTTCGTACATTTTAAATATTAGGCACACAATTTAAAATCATTAAAGTCCACAGTTTTAACTGATATGTGTAAAGACCGTTGATAACGGTCAGAATTTTAACTAGGTTGGTATTTTGAAAAGACTATGGGTAAGAATGTAATCATGGGGGTATTTGAAACGAATAAAACGTTGTTACCAATATTGTTATTTGATTTAAAACCTCACAACAATACTGTCATACATCATTTTTGCGAAACTTGAACCGTTTACGCAGCGCACGCAGCAGAAGCTCTTAATAGAACAAAAAATCCCCCGATTTAGAACATTATTCATGACTGCTCGGCTACATATTTACACCTTATGTACACTGTATGAACTATATGAACTGCCCTATATATTTCCTTATGTACACTTTATGTAATCCACTATGTATTTCCTTATGTACACTTTATGAACTGCCCTATGTATTTCCTTATGTACACTCGATGTAATCCCCTATTTATTTCCTTATGTACACTTTATGAACTGCCTTATGTATTCCCTTACGTACACTTTATGAACTCCCCTATATATTTCCTTATGTACGCTGCTATGAGGCATTGAGAAGTTATAGTGCAGTGTTTATCTCATGAGTTTTAACCAGTCCACCGGCGGATGAACCAAGATTTAGCTCGCCGGCCATCTCCCTGGTTATGAGTTGGGCCAATATTCACAAGGTACGTGGGCTTTATTGCTGCAAATAGTTGTAGTGGGTATTGGTGTCTCATGGAATCTCGTCAGTAGGGATTTAATTGATATACAACTTGTGTTCACCGGCATATTGATTCCCCCGCATTATTTTTTTTTTCAAATCCCCGCATTCTTTCTTCTTCATTATTTTTCGGGGTGAGTCTATTCACACGCCTCACCAATAGGGTTAGGTACGTAGGTACATACAATGTTGTAGTTGTGTGTATCGAAAGTTGACTAATGTTTACGAAATCATTTATTATTGTAAGCTAGCGATGTAACTGAAATTCGTGCAAATTGTCGGTAGTTTGCATCTGATAATCTATTTCTAGCTTTACGCATACCTTCCATAGCTTACCCAAAGAATATGCGTTTATTCCGGCCTATATGGTAGGTCATAAAACTCATAATCCAAGGAAATTTATTATTTATTGCATACATGATCACCGAAATATTATTTACATTAAATGATTTTTAATAACACTGATGAATATATTTACAAATTAACTAATAGTAAGACTAGTTGACTAATTTTATTATTTCTATTTTTTATGATAATGTCATGTTTTATGTACAAGAGAACAAAGTTTTAGAATGAAACTTTCAAACCTTATTTCAAGTATACTTGTGGTATTTTACATGGCTATTCTAGTCTATGGTCTTACCATAGATTTATGGTAATGGCGATTCTAACGGTAAATTATATCTTTATATTGGTAATTAGACATTTGATTTATTTCATAGCGAAGTTTGTGCGAAAATAACTTGAGTTTTAAATAGTCCAGATTTATTTTATGTACCTTACGTTTTGGCATAGTTTTAAAAAGTTTTCTATGTTTTTTATTATCAAATGTCTAAATATCAAAATTGATTTTACAACAAACAGCTTAACATTAGAAATATCTTAATTTTAATTCCTGAGAATTTAATTTTAATACAAATATCAATGATTACAGTTAGACCAGGATAATAATTTGAAATAATTCTGTCTATACAAATTCTGAGATTTCAAACAAAATAAGTGACGAATATTTCTTTAAATATAACTTATCTGGCACAGGATATTATTATAATTTTTTATAAAAATTTCAGGTTTTTACACATACGTATCATTTAATTGACCTCATTATGAAATCTATCGTGTTCAAGGGTGAAACATTAATAAGTAGGTATCCAAAGAAAAAAAAAATGCAGTACTGAGTAAATTACGCAAAAGAAACATTGCTTTTTGGTTTGATGATGACAACATTCTCTTATTTTAATGAAAAAAAAAAATCCATGCATTAAGAGGACGAATTGGAATTTTTGGCGCCAAGGATGTCAATTTTTCTCAGTAAATACAAAACGGATCAAAATACAACTTGGTTACCTGAAAGTTCATGATATAAGCCTTATTTTGTTAGTTGTAGAAACATGATTAGGTAACTTTTATAACAGAGAAAAATATATCAAACATACCTCTTTTTAAAAAGAGATTCACATATTATGGGCAAACGGGACCGATTTAAGCCTCTTAACTTTTTTAGTAGTTGAGTATATACATACTCTTTAAAATGGTAGTAGGAATTTTTATTAAATTATCATTTCTAAATATTAAAATTACAAAACCATTTTGTCGCTTACGACTTTTAGTTATAAGCTAGCGCGCGTATTGTTATCCTCGCCCCGCTCAGACGCTCCGACCCCTTTTGGCGCCTTAGATGCGCGTGCCGGTTATGGAATTATTGTTGACCACTTCCTCGCCTTAAAAATTAATTTCATTAATTTATTTAACAACTGTGCTTGTTTGACTGTCTCGTTGACTACAGAGCATGTTTCCTATTTTTTTTTAACATTTGACTGCTAGAATTTATTTATAATTTTATTTCTTACCAATAAGTGACCTCAGTAAGAATTTGGTATTCGCAATCAACAGAGGCGCCGGCGGCCATCTTGAAATGGCCTTATAATATAATGTCATTACACAGGCTTTATTTATTTACAATTTAATGAATCGAACCATTACTTACTATGTACATACGAGTATCAGATGATTATCATAATTTTTGAGCATTATTTTTAATGACAGAATGTTTACAATTACCTTTGTTTAACACTTTTATAATTTTCGTGGCTTAAGTTTTGAGAACAACAATTTCTAATTAAGTTTATAATTACTTGAATTTTAAGGTTTGGTTTCCATTTCTTACTTTAATTATTTTAGTGAGTATCTATTAGGGTTGTTGCACACTTGTAAGATGATGCCTTCTTCACTGCATATTTAGTTCATAAATGTGCTCGTACCCTTATTGAAAAATTCAGACTTCCAAATCTGCCTGATTAAGCGGTAGCCTTATTATGACGTTTTGAAACTATTTATAGTAAGAGAGAGATGGCTCAATTTTGGACAAATAACTCCAAATCTTTACTATAGTAATCTTTTTACTATAGTTTTAAAACATCATAATACCTACTGTTTCAATATCTAGTACCAAAAAACTTAACGTTTAACATCAAAATCCAGCAAGTTCATAATACTAAGAATTGTTTAACTGTACAATACTGTGCCTATAATAAATACATTCTAAATTAATCTAAATAAGTAACTAAGTTACGTCATATATTTGTTTTACGTTAACTAAGTTACAATCAACTTATTTTACAATTCAATGATTGGTTTATTAATTTATTTTTTTGTAATTATTTTTCTAAGTTAGCACTGTATGAGGACTTTCTGTGACTTGATTTTCAATACACTCGGTGAATATAATTTTTGGTTACAATAAGTGACGTAAATTGAAAATGTAATTAAGTTTTGGGTAGTAATTCATACATATCATCAAAATGGCAAATACATTACTTGGCATGCCTTAGCATCAATTTAATGTGATCATTTAGAACCCTTCAAATCCATTATTCATCAAAGTCCGAGAAAAATACATTCTAATATTACAAATGTGAAAGTGTCTAAATGGTAAACATAGTTATCACTATTTTCCACTTTCTTCTTGAATAAAACAATAACAACAATACACATCATTCGGCAGTAAAACACCTCATCCCAATCGGTCCATTCCTTTAACATCTACGGTGCCATAGACAAACACACATAAGTAGCGGTCAAACTTATACCTTACGTCTTACACCCAGAATTTTTGATGAGGTTTAAAAAACAGAACAGAGTCTCCATAATAATAATATTTATCACGTTACTGGGATAAAACCTTTAACAACAATCTTTTGGGGAAAAAAACTAAACTATTTAAAAAAAACTAATTTGAAATCAGAACCCGTCACTCTCAGCAACAGTGCTACCTACACCCGTTGCTACCTCTCTCATACAGTGCTGCTTCGCTCGCATCCCGCACTAACGTCATCGGAGGCCGAAGTGCATAAGCACTGATGTCAGAAGCAGCAGACACATGCGATAAAACGATTTAAGTAATTATTATTGTAATAAATGTGTCTATTTCGTGTAATTTGGAATGTATAAATAAATAAATAATAAAATTCAAATTCTTTATAACAATATCTCAAAATGCGAAAGTCTCCATAATAACAATATTTATCGGTTTACCGGGATAAAGCCTCTAACAACAATCTTTTGGGGAAAAAAGAATAAACCAATTTTCAAAAAAGAACCCGTCACTCTCAGCAACAGTGCTACCTACACCCGTTGCAACCTACTCTCTCATACAGTGCTGCTTCGCTCGCATCCCGCACTAACGTCATCGGAGACCGAAGTGCATGAGCACTGATGTCAGAAGCAGCAGACACGTGCCGCTGGTGGTGATGCCGTGGATAGCGCTCGTGTTGCGTCGTAGGATCGCCGCCATTTTGTTACCTGGAAGAACGTTTGTTGATTTTAGAAAATGGCGGTAAGTTTATGGTTAAGGGCAGCGGTATTACGACCTGTTTTGTATAAGTTTGCAAATAGCAGGGAAGCAAAACATTCTGGATTTCTGGGTCGGGCTAAAATTGCTTTGTGAGTTTTAGAAACATTAACAAAACAGTTCGAAGTTTGGAACTTGGCTGTGGTACGACCTCGTGCACGGGATGACGGGTGACCTCAATACGGCATTACAATTCATTCAGAAACTGTCAGGCGAATTTGACAAAACTCTGACACTAGGCTTGTTTGGTGACCCTGCAGCTCACTCCATAAGAAGTCCTGTCTCCTTCCAATATAATCAAAATTTACTCCAAACAACACAATACTTACTGCCTTCAGAAACGAAGACATTCATAGTTCCCGGAGTCCTTGAGCGTGGCGCCGCGCACGGTCAGCCGCGACTGCGTGCGCGCACCCGGTTCTGTTTATACAAGTATAGAGCATGCCACTTGGTGTCTATGCGGTTTAGTAAATCTATGTAAAATTCCCACAATTTACCGCTGGAATTGAGTCGTGGCACGCTCTAAACTTGTCAGTATTCTACAGTATATCTAATCTAAATTCAAACAATTATACTTACTGCCTTCAGAAACGAAGACATGTATAGAAGCGGGCTCCGTGTTACTCGCGCTGCACGTATAGTTCCCGGAGTCCTTGAGCGTGGCGCCGCGCACCGTCAGCCGTGATTGCGTGCGCGCACCCGGCTCTGTTTCCACTGTGATGCCGCCGCGGGTAGCATCGTAATTGATCATGCGGTCGTTGTGGTACCAGAACACGTATTGAGGTGGTGTTGGGCTCTGGAATGTGAAAAAGATAATTTGTAAATCTGTACTAAAATGTATTAAAGTTTTTGTTCACTGTTGTGAAGTTACAGTATCCTCCAGTAACTGTTGATGATTCGGAATTGCGCTTTGATATATTTTTATGGTTCATAATTTTGAAAGGAAACAAATATAATTAATCAACTGAATTTAAGACAAATGAGAGATAAAGTTGCCATTCAATGTACCTACTAGTTACAACTATTTTATTTAATAACTAAAAATTAAAAGCTGAAAATTGGAAAACCAATTTACGCAAAGATGCTTCCGTTAGAAGCAATGACCGCATTCCTTTAAAAATTCTCATTTTCATTTGCGTCAACACTTCCTTTACGATCTCATCAAGATTTAACACAAGACACAACAATTCAATTCATGCCACCAAAATCGAAATCGCTATAACAGAGTCCAAACTGCACATGTAAAATAAACCTACTTTACGAGAAGGTGCCACAAGACGTCGTAAAACCCCAGTTGGCTGTAAACTTGTAACATGTAAATAACTGACGTATATTGAATGAGCCCTTCATGTATTACACGATGTGTTTTGTTTTTGCCTCGTCAAATGATAAAAAAGGCGACAACGTTCAGTGGGAATTCGTTGAGGTAAATAATTTTATCAAGCTTTGCCACATTATTTTATTTACCCATTTCCTATCAGGTTATATATATTTCATTAGGTACTTAGTTTTAGAGATAAACAAATTATCTCCCACAATGTTTTTTGGTATGTGGGAAATTATTGAATGACTTTTCTTTCCGCTATGGGTGCCGGAAATTCTTTCTAATGTTAGATAGCCTATTCATCAAAGAAGACTTCTTTGTATCCGGGCGAGCGGAGTAGAACCCACGGGATGCAGTGTTACCGATAGCGGAAGGTAGTACCTAAGCTAGCAGAAAGTTTCCTCAATAACCCCTTTTTGCATTTTTTTTCCACAAAACTGTAACTAACGATTTTTAATAAGAAACTTCGAATATCGCTAAATAATATGCTTATCTCGATACTCGAGCAGTAAACATCATGTCCAGCACATAGCCAGTTTGATGAAAGTCTTGAATATTCCGACCAGTCAAAGAGTTATTCGGATATTTGATATGCAATTCCTGGGGAAGCCTGAAGGCTGGCTGTATTTACTTCGCGTACATAGAACTTGAACATAACAGCAATGTTGGTGTAACTATAGGTTGCTTGTTTTATAATGAAAATTTAACCTGTTTGGTTTGCTGGTCAGTAAGAGCTAGCGTCGATTAACGGCGTTTTAAGACGAATATTATGTTTTAAAAGTTGATTAGAACTGCTATATCTGAACTTTTATTTACTGCCATGATGACAAAGTATTAAAATTGCATGTATTTGCAACCCACCCATATATTTTATATTAGAATGGAAACTCGAAACGATCTGTCTTTTTCTTTTTCAAGCTGTCATACAATCATCATTTATAAACTGCGAATAACACTCTGCTCAGTAAATACTAAATAAACTAAGTAAACCAGTTAAATTAACTACTGTTTCGCCCATTTTGCTTCATATTTCAAAGGTTAGAAGTGTAGTACGCAAATAAAAGTTTGTTGTTTGGCATTATCCTAAATGGTTCATAATTCAATTGAGCAGTTCATACCATTTGTACTTTGGTTAAAGGTCAGGGCACAATTATAGACCAAACATTAATCAGAGAGCTTAGATGTGGGGAATTATCAATTAAGCGCTTAACATTCCCACTAGTGTGTTACTAATGTATCGGATATGCATTGGATCGCTCGCAGTAGCTAAATTACATCTATGACGGTTATGGACTTAATATCTGGTGGTGCCTGGTAGATAGGTTTGCGATAATCATTAGCCCGCTTTTCATTATTAACAATATTAAATCTACTTACGATTCCGTTCGTGGTTTTCGTAACTTTCGGTAACCGAGAAATCTATAATATTTCTTGTCTTCTTACTCTAGGAACTAGTAACAAATTGTGAGCGAATAAACAGGAAATATCCGCGAATTGCAACTTTCGTGCATCATAAATGGTAGTGGACTCGCGCCGACGCGTATACATTTTTAGTTCGCGAACAATTTAGATCTCAGTGGCGTGCACTTGGAGAGGCCTATGTCCAGCAGTGGACTGCGATAGGCTGATGATGATGATGAACAATTTTGGTGTAATTTCACTATACAGTAAATGGGAAAGGACTTAATTTCACAGTCCTTTTGTAATAGCCCTATGCCTCGTATATTAGTAAAATCTAGTTTAAATGGAGTCAAATATAGAGAGCCATTATAACCGCAAATGAATCGACACGGATATCGTTTCATCTTGAAATAAGCTGTTCCCATTTACACTAGCTTTCAATAAATCTGGGTCAGTTATAAAAATATTGACCTGATTCTAAGTGTGTCTGTCTGTTTGTCTGTTTGTGTTGAGAGCTGTGAACTATCTTGTGGCTCAAGTGGGGGTAGTTTAATCTCAAACTTCGATGACAGCTGGTATTATTAAAGCGGTGAGGGATGAGATTGGCAGTTGGTATTATTTAGACAAGTTGTACTAAATAATTTGTGTTGCTTCCAATTTATATAAGCAGATGAATTTGACTAATAAATTATCTTCAAGTTGCATTTGCCGCCAATATTTATAGTAATATATAAAAAGAGGTCTTTTTAGACTTCAGTGCCACAAAAGAAAAAATGCCACCTATCACGACCATTTACCTATTTTATAATGTTAAAACCTAAGCACTCAAAATATCATATTGCATAAACAATTTCACACATCTAACAATAGTAACCATTTACCTATTAATTTCACCAACAAGCAAACACTAACAAAACATTATAGATCAAGATAACCAACTACCCTTTAACGTCTACTTTAAAACGAAAATACCCATCTAAACGGGCGTAAATCGATAGATCGTAACCGCGAACCGACCTCGCCTCTCTTAATTACACCGAACGATCCTACATACAACGCTCAGCTTCCCTCGTTAAGAAAAATAATGTTAGCAAAGAAAAAACGTACAAAATCCAAAGTGAAAATATTATTTTTTTCCTCCTGTAAAACATGCAATTAGTCTGCTCTATAATGCGCGCGGAATTTTTTAAGAACGTTTTTTTATTGTATTTTTTTCGTGTTTCTCTTTTGTTTTTAAGTAGGTTAAGTATGCTGTTGCAGATTTTTAGGTGGTTATGTAAATTAAAAGAATTTCAGTGTTAAAGGGATGACTTCTGTAATATTTAATTTCAGTTTTGACACTGTAAGCTCCTATACTTGACAGAGCGGTTTCGGTGTTGCAGGGACTTTCATAAAATAATCTTGGTTGGAACGGGATCATCAACTACAATATAGAACAGTTTTAAATGTATAAATACAATTTTCTTCTTATTGTGTCGAGTAAGTAGGGTTAAAAAGAGTCTCTCAGATGCTTTAACTTGCAATATAGATGACTCCAGACATACTCGTACGTGCAATGATAGCTGAATCCAGTTTTTGCCTTAAGTGTAACTAAGCTTTACTTAAAAAAATGGACCTTATTTTCCATTTTCGATCTTCGAGAATCTTTATAGATTCCATGGATACTTCGTTGGCATTAAGCATTAGCGTGAAAGTAAAGGACTTACTTTCTCAACGATGCATATAAGATGTATAACACTGCCGAGATCGACGTGGTGCTCTCCGGAGCCCAGGATGAAGGCTTCTGGCACCACGATCTGCAGTCGCACGTAGTGGGACACGATGCCTGTTCGCGTTGATACCTGGAATTGAGGGTATGTGCTGGTTAGCATAGTGCTTTTATTTATTTTATTTATTGTAACTGTGTAGGAACACATACTAAAACGTTTTAATATAAAATCAGTTTGGCGGTTTGACTGTGGGTGGTAAATAGCATTGCTTTATTAATACATAATTAAGATTTTATAACATCACAGTACCTATTGACATCACAGTACTTAATTGTTCTATACAGATTTTTTGGAGAATTAAAAGGTGAGATTGTGAATGGTGGCAAGGAAAAATTATTAGGCAGTAATCAGTTTCTGCGAATGTCGATGTTTGGTAGAAATCAGTTTCTACGAAAACGTAATTTTCTATAAAAGAGATCTCCGCTAATTTTGTTCAATTTTTGTGGCACAGAATCCTTACCTATGTTGTTTTGTAGAATGACGATACTAGGTACAAATACATTTTCTATTTATATCTAACATCAAGAACGTCACAGTTTTCATTTTGCTATCAGAAATAAAAGCTGTTTATTTACAGTTCAAGAAACTGAGAATAAACACAAAGTTATTTTTGTTTTTTTATTTAAGTATTTCAATGGATTGTCTTTGAGAAACGATTTCAGGCGTAGTAAAAATAAAATCCAAGAAGCCTGAAAAAATATGGCTACTTAACAAAAATAAATGGTAGGTATCTGCAAAAAAAAACGTTGTTTTGACGAAAAATATTCGTGTATTTAGATTTATTGGCCTTAGCGTCTGTCTGTAAAGCACCTTGCATATATTAAGTGAGGCGCACACGAAGCACTTTTGTTCGCACACCTATTGTATTCCTCGAAACGGCTTATTTTACGATCCGTTTTTATAACCTCGTGTGGTGCCAGTATTACAACGGTTTGCAAATTGCAAATAAAACTGAAGTTTGTTTGAATTACTGTGGAATGCAGAAATGTTTGACTTTTAAAGCTGCAGACTTTTTGTACGACCGATAATCGGACCGATTTTTTGTAGGACGTTCTTACTAGAGTTTTCTAACCGACTTTTGTTGGACATATGCGTTGCACTATTGCTATTATTGTCTTCTATTCACTTCTACAAAAAATCAGTCACCGATTATCGGACGTGTGACGCAGCCTAAAATCAAAATTCGTGACTTGAGTACATATTTTTGATTTTAAGTAACACATCAAACTCGGCGACGTCTCCACGACATCCCGGCGTCATGTCGTCGACCTAATTTATGTATAATAAATTGTCCTGTTGAGTGAAGGCAGTGACGAATTACAGATTTGACGGTAGCGTTTTCTGCGGTTTGGAGAATAAATAAATCCTCATCATAGTCCACATAACGTTCATGAGGAGCATCTAAAGATACTGTATATATTTAACGTTTAGTGTTGTCTTACAGATATTGAAAATAGTGTCAGTTACCAAAATATAATGGCAACAACATACTAATCATCTTTTTAGTAAAACAGAACGAGACCTAAACGCAATCATACAAGAACCATTCCATCCACATGCCATCCCATTTCATTCCCATCCCACATCCAGACCATCCACATGTAAGTTGTGAAAATCATTTTCGTTACATGCAAATACGAAGCGATACCATCAGCATACGGTGAGCATTCCTTTTTAGACACGGAGTAAGGAATATGAGTGGAGATGCGATAATGCAGATAGGTCAGGCGCCTTCTTCTAGGTCAAATTCGTACGGTGGCCGTGACCGGAGCGATCAGTTATGAGTGAATTATGAGGCGTGCGGGTTCTTTGTGACATCTGTCAACGATTTTTGGTATTACACAATAAATGGTCGGGTCCTAAGAAAGCCTTTAAGAGCGAAAACCATAACGTTCCTCGTCCCCCATATTTTTGCGTGCTACTTTTTTAGGCGATTTTCCGTTACAGTACTTATTTTTTAACGACGACAAAAATCATCAAATGACCGCAGTGGTCATTTGATGATTTTTGCCGCTGTGGGTTAGAGCAGCGGCGAGGCTCAGACTCTTACTGACTAAAAACCGTCGTGTTCCGTCGTAGGTCTTTTATGTACCAGGACCGCGTTAACTCTTTCGAACAATCCCGCAGCCCCGGCCGTCATGGCACGTCCGCTAGTCATTTCATTCTCCATGGTTTTAAAAGATCCACAGTCTTGATGTTACGAATCTTGTTATTTTTATTGTTTCTTCGGTATAACGAGACGGGGGAGTTAATCCGGTTTATTGGGGGGAATCAGTAACGATTTCGAGTTTCGCTTTCGAGGAAACCGGTTTCAAATTCGTTTTGTGCAAATTGATGAGTGGTTACTGTAATCTTTATGATTTTGCTTGATTTGATAATGGTTTTGAGTTTTTATTAATTGCTACTGGGTTTGATGTTACTTTTGTGAAGAGGACTTTTAAAATTGATAACTGAACTTAATAAAAAATAACTTAATGGCCGATTTGAATTTTCCGAGAATGAGTCAAGTGTGGAATTTGAAAAATTAATTGAATGGAACTTAAAAATGAAGCTAGAACATAACTATTTAAATATGTGTAAACTTCTTTTTTACATCTATGATTTATCATTAAAGAAAAATATACAAAATTTTACTTTTGTGTTATAAATAGCCAATCTTAACTTTTTTTCAATGACATTAAATCTAGGATTGACGTCGTTTTCGGCTTTGATAATAGTTTACTATATTTTCTTTTCAAAATTTGTAATACAGCATATATTATATTGTCCAAGTATCCAGCTAACTGAGCTATATCATGTCTCAAACTGACCGTTATCGAATGAAGCACACCTTCTCTCGAACACCGCATCAGTTTAAAATGTAGCGAGGGAAGTAGGTCAGTATGTCAGCTGAGTCTAACAAGTGTAACAAGCTATCACTTATGTACACATCACTTTATCGTGGTATATATGTGTAGATAGTGATGCTGGGTACATAAGAAGAAGAGATGAATATACATGTCTAATAATTCTACAAATTTTGTTTGCTATTTGTCGGTTAAACCATTTTTTTTACTAATATAATAAAGACAAAACATTTTTGGTTAGTTGTACCCCAAAGGCTCCAAAACTACTGAACCGATTTTAAAATCTCTTTCACTGTTGCTACACTATCACGAGCAACATAGGCTGTATTTGTCTAGGTGCTGGCAATAGTTCTCACAAGACGCGGGTGAAACCGCGAAAGATTAAAATGCTTGTCTAAACTATCAGTGAAAATAAATAGTTACACAAAATATATAAAATAACTGGCTGACACAGTGCAACCAGCGTCATGAAGGAACTTACTTCGCTCACCCGTGTAAAAAGTAGTCCAAGCATAATGCAAAACACATGAGATTGTAGATTCAACACCCATTGAAAGCGAAGTGTTGTCAAGTTTCAAGGTTAATTACCCAAGTTTGGTGTAATGTTGTGAAATATGATATGATAAATTATGTTTTTGCCATCTCCTTAACTAGTAACGAAAACAGGTATGGTTTTGTTTCCTGCGGTACAACCAAAGTCCTGGTGGTACTTGTTCCCGTGCCCGGATAAAATATACCATATTTCACTCAGAAATAGGGTAACTTTCCAACAATGAAAGCATTTTTCAAATCAGCTCAGTAGTTTCAGATACTTTGGGGTTCAAACCAAAATATTGTTATTATAATACTCGCGTATGTACCTATATATTACACAAACCAATATCTTATTAATATTTTTTTTTATTGTATCTCTTTGTGTCATTAAAGCTCTCTCCGATCCGATTAATATCGTATATAGATATCGCTATAGTATAATTGATTTATCAATAAAATATAATATTCCTCATATTACATTCAGCTGAAACCTGAAACAATGAAACTAGAGATAACATCGAAACCGCTTGGAATATAATACGAATTCAATTCCTAACTATTATTGTTAAAGAGATCTTATCGACATTCTACTGTTTCTATAGATAGAATTGTCGTTATTATAGCAATATTCTAAAACTAAATTTCTCCTGCGGTCGTACCTTAAAACATCTAAAACTACTGAACCGATTTGCAAAATTCTTTCACTGTTGGAATGATTCACTATCCTCGTGTACCTAATATTAGCTATATTTTATCCAGGTATCCAGGTACAGTTAGAATTTCTTTGCTATTAGCTACTTGATGATTAAAGTATTGTAAAACGTTGTAAACATGCCTAGGTTTTTATCTTTATTATTAATTCCTCAAATTAATCTAAAGACGCTGCCTAAGGACAGAGTTACAGATCTAACAACTATAATATTTAGTTGTCCTTACTGAAAAACCGCGCAAACTAAATCTCTAATCTCCTCATTTTTTCACCAAAAAACCCCAACATTTAACGACACCAATAAAACAGTTTGACTACACGACTGTAAATATAGTTTACTTGTAAGAGCGTGTTGTACATGAGGGGTACAAAACAATCGGGAGAGACGTGACGTGACTCCGCATGATGGCTTAATGTGCCGACTGTTGACGGATGGTTAGTTACAAGTAGTTTTTAGAAAACAGAATTTTAGGAATTAAAAGGGAGTGATTTTTAACTCAAAACTGGCCAGGTGTGTACTTTCAGTGTGTTCTGTAAAGTTATTTTATTTCAATTTACAACGAATCACAAAATAAAACAGGACATAGCTCTCCACCGAGCACTTAGCACGCACGTCCGAAGTCGACAGACGCTCAATTCCAACTGCACTTTCTAAACTACTAGCGCCATCTAGTTAATATGACTAAAACTAAGACGTACACGACTAGACTAGTGACGCCATCTATTGACTCTAAACTTAAACACGGTAGCGTCATATAGTTTACTTGTAAGAGCGTGTAGTACAAGAGGGGTACAAAACAATCGGGAGAGACGTGACGTGACTCCGCATGATGGCCTAATGTGCCGACTGGGAACGGATGGTTAGTCACAAGTAGTTTTTAGAAAACAGAATTTTAGGAATTAAAAGGGAGTGATATTTACCTCAAAACTGGCCAAGAGTGTACTTGTCGGTGTTTTCCATAAAGCTATTTTATTTCCATGTACAATGAATCACAAAGTAATAAATACACTCTACCGAGCGCTTAGCACTCACGTCCATTGTCGACCGAGGCTGAATTCCAACTGAACTTTCTAACCTACTAGCGTCATCTAGCTAACATGACTAAAACTAGATCGGCCTTGACGTCACACTGTAGACTAGTAACGCCATCTATTGCCTCTAAACTTAAACACGGTAGCGTCATATAGTTAAAACTGTTTGACTACACGACTGTAAATATAGTTTACTTGTAAGAGCGTGTTGTACAAGGGAGCTACAAAACAATCGGGAGAGACGTGACGTGACTCCGCATGATGGCTAAATGTGCCGACTGGGAACGCATGGTTAGTTAGAACTATCAGTTAAAAGTCATTTTTGTTAGACAGAATTTTAAGGAAGTAAAAGGTAGTGATTTTAACTCAAAATTGGTTAAGTGTGAGTCGCACTTTTGTGTAGGTAAAGGCTAAAGGCAACCCTTACCATAATTAATAACGGGCAAAAAACATTTTTGTCTTGAGTCAACAATATTTATTTAATTTACAATGTACAACGAATCACAAAATAATAAAGATACTCCACCGATCGCTTAGCAAGCACGTCCGGAGTCGACCAAGACTCAATTCCAGTAGTTTTTAGTAGATAAACTGAGTTTTAAAGAATTATAGGGGAATGATTTTTAACTTAAAACGGGCCAAGTGTTAGTCGCATTTGCGTATATACCGTTATTAAATGCTTGTATGTTGCTAATGCAATGTTAAGTCCGCTATTGTACTGTTTGTGCAAAAAGTATTAAAATAAATAAAATAAAGCCAATTATAAAACAATAGAAAATCAATAGTTTCTCGTCTTTATCTGCGCTTGTACAGGATTATAATCGTATCAACAATGCCAACGCATTTTAAAGTGGCTTGATATCAAATTAAATTCATAAAAATAAAAACAAATTAGCAAAACACCGGAAAATGTAATCGAAGTTTTATTTAAAGTATAATATTTATTTCTCTGCAGAAATGTCAATTTAAATGTAGTGAGAGTACTAAAGGATAAGAAACAACGTTATTTCGTCAATTTTCCTTCCTTTTTCAATGTTTTGTAGCTTAAAGGCTCTTAAGGAAACTGATAGGGGCTTCTAATGTTATAGAATCGAATTCCGTTACTAATCGAGTTTTAATTTTGGGAAATAAAAAGAAAAGAGAGTGCTTAAGCGACGAAGTATCATTGTTTAAGGTTATATTCTAACTTTGTTTTGATACGTAAACCCATTTTTTTGTAGAAAAAGAATATAAAGCCAACCGAGCCTTTTCCTAACTATGTTGGAGTCGACTTTCAGTCTAACCAGATGCAGCTGAGTACCAGTGTTTTACAAGGAGTGACTGCCTATCTGACCTCCTCAACCCAGTAACTCAGGCAACCCTAGGTAAAACTGGTGTCAAACTTATCCTTAAAAACGATTTTATCAATTTTTAACTAAAAGTACCAAGATCTGGGTCATTATAAAGTAATTACTAAATAGAACAGCCTGTATATCAGACTTGCCATTTACAGCTACGAGGCGCTACGAGGTGCTACGCGGCTACGAAATTGCTACGATGCTACGAAATAGATAGCTGTCTTGTAGCGGGGAGCTGTCTGTTCGAAATGTTAGTTTCGACGTAAATGTTAGATAGACGCTACAAATAATACCTGACATTAGGTAGATATTAAATGATTTTGTATTTTGTCGAACAATTTTTGCTATACAAGGTTTAAGCAATTACAAATTATACAGGTTTTAAAATACTAAAATATCTAGTCCATTATTACATTTCTATCGTAGAATTCGATCTATTTTCACCTATTGGCAGATTACTGTTCCTTCTCTCAGAATCCAGGTACTCGATCCACAAAATATGGCTTGTTGTAATAATGTTACAACACACATGAAAATGTAAATTTATGAAGCATAAAATCGATACATTATAATAAAATCCGCTCCGTATAGATCGGTTGTAACCACATCGCTACGAGGCTACGAGGCTACAAGACGCTACGAGACTACGATAGTGCTACGCCGCTACGACGTAGCGAGGAGAGCTTGCATAAACTAAACTTTGTTAGTGTTCGCATTAGTTATAGGTGAGAAATTTAAGGTACATACCTTAGTTGTGTACTTAATATATATTTTTTTATATAAGAGTATGAAGTAAATTTTCTATCTTCCATGGAATAAACACCATATTTTATGATCATAAAAACGGTATATTTATTTTAATCTCGATAAAGCCTAGTCTACACTTTTTAAATTGACCTCAAATCCTTCCAATATTTGCTAACCTTGTTTTAAAGGTCAATTGAATCGAACACAATTTGTTTAAATGTCGGAACTCGAAATTGATTCGCAGAATTTATGTTCGTTAGAAAAAGGGGTTTTTATATATCAAAGTAGGTCGAGTTCAGGTACATGGTTTTATCGATATCTGTTGTCATCACTAGCTCGTGACGTTATTAAAGGAACAAATATTTACAGCGTCAGCATTACCCTTAATCCCCTAAGCTTGGTGATTATCGCAACATCCCCGGGGGATTATACAGGGTGAAGCTAAAACTCAACAACAAACATTTACGATGACGCACCATCTAAACCGACCCGTAAAACCGAATATTTAATAAAAAAACCGGCTTTATACCAATGGGGAAAAAATGAAAGAAAATCCCAATCCGATTCCCTGCTTTTACCAATCATAATTGTTTTTTCCGAACATTTTGCGAGTTGAAACCGCGCTTAAAAATAACAAAGGGTGATTCAATTGCTTCGATATTTATTTTTTATTTAACACAGGGTGCGCGTTTAATTTCGTCGTTAATTAAAAATTTCGCGCCCTGTATATTGGGATTACTTTACGATTTCTATAATTTTATTCGCTGCGAAATATTACTGCTACAGCCTTTTTATCGTCCCACTGCTGGGCTGCGGCCTCCTCTCACACGGAGAAGGTTTGAGCATTAATCACCACGCTTGTTCAATGCGGGTTGGTGATTTCAGACTTTATAGTCTAGGTTTCCTCAAGATGTTTTCCTTCACCTTTTTATCAGCCATTGGTGTCTAAGTATACTTAGAAAGTACATACAAACTTAGAAAAGTTGCATTGGTACTTGCCTGACCCTGGAATCGAACCCACACCCTCATACTCGAAAGGTTGGTCCTTTACCCACTAGGCCACGACTTTGCGAAATATTATAAGGGTTAAATTTGCAATCTGTCATCGTGTTGGAAAATGTTATTGCTTTTATTTGCTCAGCAATTTCCCGACGGTGGGTGGGCGGTGACTTTTTAAATTGCATCGTCATGGTATATATTTATGGAGTGACTGAAATGAATTTTATTCATTTAAAACCTTTTTTACTTAACAAGGCGGTGGATAATAGTTTTTCGTGGAACTGTTGTTTGTATGCCGATATTGTTAAAAGAACTGTTTTAACTGCAAAATATTTTCGCTGCTTTGTGTTGAATATGCTGTAAAACGTTTTATACTAAGAATCGTGATTTAATAACTCCCAGAAAAATACAAGGAAGAAGAATAATAATAACAGTATTTTCAAAGCAATATATTATATTGAATAATAAGTTCCGCGTAGATTACCGGTAACAATAAGCTCAAACATGACAAAGAAAGGTAAAAATACGAAAAATCTTTGAAAAAAAGATCATTACTTTGTAATAACGATGGTTCCCACAGATTTGTGCTATTATATTTAATATTTTTCTTTCTTTCTTTCCAATACAATTGTGTACGACGGATGTTTTTGCAAAGGAGCTCTGTTATTATTTTAATAAACTGTGGTTTCCTTTGTAAAGGTAAGCAGAGTTGTGCATTTTTCATACTATCATTCAACTTCATATATTTTTAACTTGAATCTAGCCACAAGCGGGACTGCTGTAGATGATGTCTCGAGACTTAGCCAGAGGTTAGTTTAGGTTAGTATTATGACACTGCTATTTGTAAAATTTTAATTTCGGTAGAAGAGTTTATTTTCCCCATTTATAATATACTCAACTTTCAAGTATAAGGTACTGTAACTATAGCCTACATCTGTAGCTGGTGCCAGAAAAATTTACAGATTCTTACTAAGAGAGTACTCGTATTCTTTCTGAGTTACTCTTTCAAACGCTGACAAAGCCCTGACAAGCCTTGGCCCTAAGGTACCCCTTCACCAGTCTACCCCCACCTCTGCCTAACCTCTCAAAACAAACAGCCTCAACACCCTCCTTCAAAATATTCTTACACAAGCGTAAGATGTTATCATTTAATGCAACAAAGCACTTCAATATAAACCTAAATTACTATTTACTTAGAGAAACAACACGTTCGCCTGCACGACGACGATTACTGCTTAAATTGCTTTTGCTAAATTTAATTTCGCCCAAACACAGTTCTGCGAATGGAGGTTTAGTATTTAGCTTACGAAATAAGTTGCTGTTATTTTTGGGACTGTATATATAAGGAGTAGAAGGAGCTAAGTAACAGAGGTCGATAGTTGAAGGTTAAACTGCGCTGTAGCGATCACCCTATAGGCCATTATAAATAGTGAAAATCGTATGTACTTTGGAAGGTATGCTAGTCGTTTTTCTGTTTGCAAATACATATTTAGGGGTCCTGATGCTTAGTAGTCTGAAAGCCTGAAAGTCTGAAAGCAATAACCTTTCGATTTGTTATTTTTCTTACTATGGGAATGATGACTTTGCTTGTAC
The DNA here is from genome assembly GCA_033682625.1 of Helicoverpa zea x Helicoverpa armigera. Lineage (NCBI taxonomy): Eukaryota > Metazoa > Arthropoda > Insecta > Lepidoptera > Noctuidae > Helicoverpa > Helicoverpa zea x Helicoverpa armigera. Next base: position 8,883,486 of record JAWIIS010000011.1, read on the forward strand.
AGGGCTAATGTCAAAATTGCTGCTGTCATTGAACATCCTTGGCAGTCGTTACCGGTAGTCAGAAGCCAGTAAGGCTGACACCAGTAGCTAACCAAATAAGATAACCAAGGGGTATCGGTTTGCCCGGGTAGGTTGAGGAGGTCAGATAGGCAGTCGCTTCTTGTAAAGCATTGGTACTCAGCTGAATCCGGTCAGACTGGAAGCCGACCCCAACATAGTTGGGAAAAAGGCGCGGAGGATGATGATGGCTAATGTCAAAATTGGGAATTACCGTAAGTGAAAGGTGACGTCTTACGCAGCACTCACTCATGGTAAATGAAATAGTTGAAATCATAATATAATATTGAATTGGAAGACATTATGAAATTCTTTTTGATTTTCAACATCATTTTGGTACGAGCGCTCAATCAGTTCATATGTATATTATTCATATTTCATATGCGGAACTGAAAATATGAAAGGGCAATGATAATCTTTCGAGATTAAAGTAAAGAGTAATAATTTTAAGTAGCACATGTTTTATTTAAATTGTAAAAACATGGTTTAAATGTTGCCTTTAATCTTTTAAGTAATTTTACTTGATTGCAGAGCTGTGCAAACATTACATTAATAAATAATTGATTAAGAAAAATTATGCTCTCTCACGCGTACAATTTTATTATGTCGATTTAATGTTAAGTTTATGATTGTTGTTTTTTTTTAACTTGTTATTAATTTACTTCATTTGCTTCATTAAGTATTTGTTTTACTTTATTGTTTTTTCCGTCTCAATATTTGTATTTCTCATAAATGTTTTTAATTTCTATACGTATACACACTTTTGTATCCAGATACTGGATAGCAAGGTGAGACTTGGAATATGTCTTGGTACAATATTTGCTATTTGCACCTTACTGCGTAAATAGTCTAAATGAAATGAAGATATTTTCGTAGGTAATTACGTTGTCACCGAGATTGTACGAGTGCACCATTTTTTTAAATAACTCTCTTACCTGACATTCGTAAGTCCCGTTGTCTCTTTTCTGCACGAATTTGATCTGCAATGTCCAGTCTTCTGAACCTTCGCCATGTAACACCTGCGAAGAAAAAGTCATGTTAAATATGCAAAAAATGACTTGACAGATTGAAGACAGACTTGGGAATTTTATTTGTCGAATTAAATATCTTACAAAGTTTTTAGTAATAGATTAAAACACTTTTTAGTAATAGATTATTGTAAATTGTAAGTAGGTAATGGTTTCAGAATAAAGGGCTTAATTATTATTATTATATATAAATATCTTACAATAGCCTTAGATGGAAATTCTCTGCTAAATGAATGTCTTATTAATTCTTGACTTTTCAAGTTCATTTTCCTACCGCATAACTTCAAACTAAATACCGTGGTTTTCTGAATCATAATAGAAAGCTAACAAAAATTCCTAACCAGCATAAAATATATCTGCTTTTAACTGAGAAAGTGTCACAAACAGACAGCATCACGTCCTTATTTAATTGAGTATCTTTTGGGGATATCCGCCAAATGGACTGTAAGACGACAAACCCAGAAATACTCAAGGATTCCGGAACTCAATTGATCGTTGGACACTGCACCCAGAATATACGAACAAGATCGGAATTCTCTGAAACCGTATTTTCTCGAATCCGGACCGGGTCAATGCACAAAAGCTTTTGCAATCTTTTGCTGGCCAAGAGAGTTACGATCCGGGGTAACTAAAATAGTGCAACGTAGTTTTTCTTTGCAGCTTTTTGGGGTAAAATAGTTTTATTTGAATACGGTCAAAAGTAAAGGCAAAGAGGCAGTACGTTCGCCCATTTGACTCTGCTGTCAGTTTAAGAATTTTTGAAAGCTGTTATAGATTTTGTCAAAGAACAGTGAAAATGTAACATACGAATTGGAAAACGGGACTATCATCTCAATTTACCTGAACAGGCAAAGCAGGTGAATGTTGTTATTTACAAAGATGTTGTAATTTATTTTTAACATGTGTTGTATATTATTATGTATGATATTCTTTTACAGAAAATAAATCGTCAGCACAAAAAAACATTAAGACAGAATTACGCAACGCTCTAAAATTGTTAATTACTAGATCCTGTTAATTAAAAACAGCGCGTCACTAAACCGATGGAATAGACGAACACAGTCGTCAAATCAACTGTCAATTTAAAGTTCAAACGAATCAGCATTTTTTTAACGAAGCCAAAAACTTTTGGAATTCGAGGCGCGAAATTATCGAGAGGAAATTAATTAAAACACTGAAAAGAATTCCAAAATGGTAATCCGGTAACTTTTGTACCGGTATAAAAGTTAATGAATTTCGGTTCTGTAGCGTGAGATGAAATTTTAGATAAACCGTACGAAATACGTATAACAGTAAAAATTAACAACGCCACTGAGGGTGGAGGCAAATAACGCTAAGATTGTTGATTAAACAAATAGAGTCTTAAATTGGGTTTCTTAAAGTACTTGGACTTTGTCTGTTCATAAGAGCCACAGAAATAGTGTTCATCAGACAGCACTAAAACATACGAGTTTCAGCACTACTGACTTCAAACAAGAACCTTCAACAAAATTAGTTCTATTAATTTAACTGTATAATTACAACCCGCATACACTACACTGCCACATTTTGTGAAGCCAGCCTGAAAGCAAGCAAGTCTGAAATGCTTTTGAGCTCACACAACCTATTAACCTGTGTTGATTCCACCAAATTGTACTCAGAACCAGCCGTTACTGGTTTACCAATCATTTTCAGTTCAACAAGGAAATTATTCGTACTAAAGGGAGGATTAGACGAACTAAGCTCTTTACGCGTTGATGTTTGTGAAGCTATGTTTGGCGTACGTAGTAACGTACGAAACTAAATACTATTTGAAGTTATAGCGTTATAAAATCCAGTACCTAAGAGCATTTAACCAACAGGAACCACCATTAGCTTTGTGAAAAAGTCTGCCAATATTCGCGTGGGGGGCGAGGAAATGCAACAAACAGTGATAGCTGTTTCATGCATTTTTGGTCACTTCAGTACAAGCATAAACCTGATGCACACATGAACAAATGAATATGAGTATACCGATGTATCTAGTTGGTTAAGTTCTCCAAGCCCTGCTTACACAAAATTCGCGATACTATAACCGTCTAGTCTGATCTTTATGCTGTGTTCAAACATGACATCGGCAAATTCGTGGGCCCGAGCATTGCTACTTATGTAAGGTATATGCCTAGACCGTGATCCAATAGGCTGACACGGCACAAATAGAAAACGACGCGTCAATGACGACGAAAGCCGAATAGTGCCGAATTTAGCCGAAAAAGTCCGAAACAAGCATTTGGCCGTAATGTGTAATACGATATTTTTTTGTATAAAATGAGTTTTTATGCCGACGTCGATATGAAAAGTGTGTCAGGCTTTTCCGACACAATTTTCACAAAGTTGTTTTTGTATGTTGTTACGTACTTGGAAAATGGTGTAGATAAATATAATGTCATGTCATTGATGTTAAACCTGCTTTAGTTGTAATATGAGAGATATGTTTCCAGTCACTTGTTTTTTTTAGTTTTTAGAGTGATTTAGTTGTAACAAGAGAATTAGCTTGCTTTGCTGCTCCTGTATACAGTTTTTGAGATGAGTAGGTACATAGAACTGCATACGAACTATGTTATTATAAGGCATTTTTCTGCCTGTTTTAGCTCTAGATTTTTTTTGTTAAAATGCTTTTGAGATAAATGAAGAGCATGATATACAAAAGGTTTATAGTAAAATGTAGGGCAATTTTTGTTAATCTTTTGTTTTTTAGGTATTAAAGTGAGATAAAATAAAAATGATGTCACCACTTAAAGCTGTCAGTTTAATTTATGTCAGCTTTTGAGCTTAATTTGTGTATACGGTTTCATGAAGCGGTAAAATACAATGCCATATGATATTCTGTTGTTAAAATATTCCGCAAAAGAATTAACGTGAAATTGTAATTTTAAGTTCACGTCTCAAATTGCAGTTCAATGTTCTGTTTTGGCTTGTTTTTACCTGTTACAGCCTTTTTATCGTCCCACTGCTGGGCACAGGCCTCCTCTCACACAGAGAAGGATTGAGCGTTAATCACCACGCTTGCTCAATGCGGGTTGGTGATTTCAGACATTACAGTCCAAGGTTTCCTCAAGATGAATTGATGATTGTTTTTACCATTGAAACTAAATTTATATAGAGGATTTTGTTTGTTTATCTTTACCCTAAAGGCTACGAAACTATGGAACCCTTGAAAGTTTCAGAGCCTTCAGGGTACAAACAAATAAACACAAAAACCTTCCTCTTTCTATTATTAGTCCAGTTTTACAAATAACAAATAATATTATTTGCTAACTTAAAAAAAACTTAACGTTACAAGCTAAGTAGTCACGCGAAATGTTGGCTGCTAACGTTCCCACGCTCTCGACGAAACTAAACGTGTTTTAGTTCACAGTGTTATTATTCAGAAATTATAATACCGGCCACAATATTGCTGTAACTAAACGTAGCGTTTTGTTGCTTTCTTTACCTATTTGTGTAAGTGAGGAAGTTGTGCTTAGTTTTATGTAGTGTTTATTGTATGCTTTTTTATGTGAATAATATATATATATATATATATATTTTTTAATAAAAAGGACAAGGCTATTTGTAATTATTGTATGTATCTTAAAGTGAATAATATAATTATATATTTTAAAAAAGGACGAGGATTATTTGTAATATGGCTTCCGCCAGCGGTTTCACCCGCTAACACTACTTACTAACCTTACATAACACTGAAGATGATTTTAAAATCGGAGTAGTAATTCCTGAGAGTGGCCAATTCAAACAAACAAACCTTTTCAGTTTTATGATCAAAGCACCCATAGATATGACTGACTGCACTATGATAAGGTACGTTTATAGCATGGTCATAGGTCAAAGGGTATTGCGTTACCTAGGTAACTGGGTTGAGGAGGTCAGGTAGGGCAGTCGCTCCTTGTAAAGCACTGGTACTAGTTACATCCGGTTAGACTGGAAGCCGACCCCAACGTATTTGGGAAAAAGGCTCGGAGGATGATGACGTGTTAAGCATTGTTTTCGCATAATAAACTACCCAACGAACATTTTGCTACATCTCTCAAAAAACAGCTCACATATTCCTACAAAGTCACACGCTACAGACACAGAAACAAACAAACAAACTTTGTAGTCAAATAAAACCTATTCAAAACTTGCCATGCAGATGCACTGCGCATGTTTTGTGCGACACGGAACGTTCTCAATTACATCAAAAATTCATTCTGCACATTTGTCACTGCGATAAGAATCACTCATACAGCTTGACACGGATTTGGCTGAGGGCAAGTGCTATAGACTTGTGTAATTTTAGATAGGGCGACTGTGATTGTGTGTTCTTGTATAATAATGCTGCTTTGTGTTAAAAGGATGAATGAGAGAATTTTTTTTTTCATAAATTGGTTTTTATAATAAGTATTTTTATATGATGAATCTACTTATGTTTAAAGTTTGAATAAGACAATAGACTACAAACTTTTGCTTATAATTACCTATTTATGTTAGTTACATATTTTTAAGTAAAAATTAAATAAAATAAAATTCTAAGAAGAATTAGTTCCTTTAAATTTTAAGAAAATTACTGCACAAAGCGACATCTTCTCCTTCCTATATCTATGGCAATAGCAAGCTCATTCTCATTTATGCCATGTCGAGAGAATTGCATCTGCTTTTATTACTGCCGTTAAGTCTAGCGACATACATACATATATCTTGTACGAACGTTTGTCGTATCAGACGGGTTAGACCGGGTCAGACTGCGAGTTGGTATTTATTGGACGACGGTTCTGACCACGGTGGTGAGTTATCTGTCATTGTAAATAAGAGCAATGCGTCACAATAATCGTCAATGGCGACCCATCTTTCCTCTCAAGCTTTTCCGGATTTTAAACGAGTTAATAGGACAGTATAAACTTCAGGTTTTTTGAAAACTTTTTTACGATGTTTTTCAGATTCGCGGATAAACATGTTTTGTCCAAATTTTACTGTTTTCTCGTTGCAGCACTACGGTGTTTAAGTAATTTCATTTTCTTTTGTTCATTAACTCAGGTAAAACCTTCTAGAAAAATATAAACTTGAGATAGCAAGAAGTTGTCACTGGTCATAAAATGAAACGTCAAACGTTTCAGACCAAGTCATAATAGAATCTAGTTCCTAACACCCGAATTAAACGCCTGATCCAAATCCCCCATCACAGTAGAAACTAAACGTTATTCTAAAATAATTACACATGCTCCAGGTCCCAAATTTCAATGATGGCCGAATTATCCGTAATTCCTACACATTCGCGCTAAATTCGACCACAGCGGTCGCAGGATCACATATTCGTTAGCATTCTAGGGCGTTAATTTTGCGGCGGACCAATTTACGAACAATTTAGAGTGCATTGACAATAAAGCGGCCACGCTACTGCATTGTGATATGGACCGTATTATGCTGTAAATAGAATTTATATTAAACTAAGCGTTGTGAGTGCCACTCAACCTATATGATAATCTCGTGACTAAGTAACAGCCGCGCGGATCAATGGGTCTCGGTTTAAGCTGCGTTTCCATATACTATCTATGGTGATGGCTATTTTCTGGGAATATCTATCCATTGTTATAGGTAAAGCCATTGTCCTGTCTCGGTTAGCTATTAACTTTCAGCTTGATCTATCTATCTTTAGACTGTTTAACATGTCAATAAATCCCAAGACGAGAGATATAAAACTCTTTGGCAGTGGGTAGCCAGAAGCCAGTAAGTCTGACAACCGGTCTTACCGAGCGGTATTGGGTGTGCCCGGGTAGCTGGATTGAGGAGATCAGATAGGCAGTCGCTCCTTATAAAACACTGGTAGTCATCTGCATCCGGGTAGACTGGAAGCCGACCCCAACATAGATCAGAAAAAGCAAAGCAGATGATGAAGATATTTACGTGAAAAAGTCTTCTCTTTAATATTTGCAGCATTTCTACTTATAAATTATATTGAAAAAACTATTTACATATTCTATAAATAACTACCAAGCTACCAAGACACATTTTCAAAGACCAACTACGTCTAAGTACTATCAGATTCACGCGGCAACTAACAACAAACATCCTATTATTCCATTTAAATGAACTTTTCTCGCACAAACTAGGAAGGCCTTGAAACACTGCATACGGGAAGTTTTCCTGTGTAAGTTTGTGAAACTTGCCCGTTGTTGGTAACTCGTGTGTTTGCGGCAGATAACATACAAGGATGTTTCTGGATGGGTGGGCTGTTGCCTTTTCAATGAAATGTAGGTGGCTGGTTGTATGGCGAAGGCGTTTGCATATCTAAGTTTTTTTTTTGGTATGAGATCTCTGAAGGAAAATGAATATGTTATCTTCGTGTCTTTGTCAGTTGAGGCATTTTTTGTCAACAAAAAATATGCTTTTTGGTATTTCAGTATTTTTACAGCTGTGGTAAATTTAGACTGACCTACTTCGATGTTCGGGTTTGTTTTTTTTTTTCAGTTTTTGAGTTCAGAATGATATTTCGGTGCACGAGCCTCTTGTACCTGACCGTTGCTTTTTTTCTATTTAGAGTATTCAAATACAATTCTTTTTTCTTCTCAAAAAAAAAGTGTGATGTTAAACATAAGATTGTTTTGAACACTATTTCAAAAACTGTTTAGAAATAAATTAGCAACATCACAAAACTGCCTAATTTTAGTTCGTCTTCACTAATGAATGTTTACATTGTTTTGCTTTCAATTAGCCGTCGAGTATCCCGACAGTCCGTCACTTTGCATAATGTGCACACCCTGTATAATGAGCCTCAGTACCGCGTCGCTAATTGGCTAATATTGGAACCGTGCGTCTGGCTAGACTTGCCGCAACTATGTTAGTCTTTCAGTCGAACTGGAAGCTGTCTGTTAGTGTTCACACTCAAACTGTGTTAATATTAGGACCTATGAATGTGAAAATTTGGTATTCTTTCATGCAAAATGTATTTTACATACGGATTTTCATGACACTTGTCAGTAATGAAGCTATTTTTAGTCAGATTTTTTTCCAACTTGGGAATGTCACGAAATAAAGTCTTGGGCAATTTAGGCAGTTGTCCTGGTGTAATAAAGTTACACCAGAATTAAGCGGTTTAAAGGTCATTAATAACCCCTAACCTCATCATTAAGACCCTATAACTGCGAAGGGCCACTAGTATTGTGATTTTATTGGAATATGTATTGTAATATTAAGAAGAATTATGTTAAACTCACCTGAAACCGTTCATCATTGGTATATGTGAACTTGCCGGAGCTCAGGATGTGCCAATCTCTCTTCCTGATCCACGACACTTGCTGCAAAATAAAATGAGACTCATCAAAAACACATATATTTTTTATACATGTAATTTGATTACATAGTTAATATATTACAATCGACAGTAAATATATGTATTTTGCAAAAACTTCGGTAAATACGTAATACAACTTTGAGTAGTCCTTATTTGTTGCGCAAACATTAAAGTTGCTAATAATTTTCAACTTGATCCAATTTTGATGCTTTTGAATGTAAATATTGCTTACAATGAGACTGTAACTATGCCAAAATAATAACAATTAAGAATCCCCTTGAAAAACAAACTACGCCCCAAAAACATTGTTTAAAATAATTACAAAACTAGACCAAAATTAATCTACTTTAATCAAAAAGGTCTTAAAGTCAGACATAAGGTTTGTTTACATAAGAATTAACTGCAGAGTTTGCCAAGTAAAATCCCCTTAATTATCATTTATTTTCAAAGTTATTAAATTCGTTTTATTATTTAAGGTGACAGACCTTGAGGTCAAAGTTGCTGGATATTAGACTAAGCATCAATGTCAAAGTGACTTAGCAAGTCCTAATCAGATTTATCACTGGCTATTGAGCACGTAAACTTTATCACTTTAGTGGTTGGACTTGTCCAAGGAGTTTCGACCTCTCTTCGTCCGTTATGTAAGACCTCATTGGAGAAAATTATTATTATCTGTGGTACGTTCTAATTTCAAAATTTGAGTTTTGAGATCTTATTACGTGTCTATTGTTATGTCATTGAGCTCTTTTCATTGGTGCGATTTTGTTCTTAATTCAAAATAGTTTATTTTTTAATAAACGACAGCTGTGCACAACACAGGCTGTTTTATAACAAAGCGCAATTAGCGTGCCCGATTCAAAATTAAAAAAAAAAGAAATAGGTAACTTTAATTTAAAGTTTAGAATTTAACTTTAAAAAATGATTTGTTTGTAATTTCTTTGAAAACTACAAAAAGGTGTTCTTTTGTTGTTAGTTGCTGCTTATCGTAAACATTTTTAAGTGGCCGAATTGTATGTATCTTTTCCTCGTTATTAATCGAGTTTTCCATGATGGTGTAAAATTACATCAAGTTCTAATACCAGAACTATTTCTTAAGTAGCACATTGTGATAATAAAAAAGATCCTGACGAATTGAGAACCTCCTTCTTTTTGGGAAGTCGGTTAAAAATATTCCAAAACGAATACTTACGCCTCTCTCACTCAAATGTCCCACCAAACAGTGGAGGTACGCCGTGCCTCCCAGCTGAGCAGTAATATTGCTGACCGTGTTGTTAGCCGCGACGTCAGCGGAGGGCTGCACGCCTGCGCGCCACCCGCGAGCTCTTGACGTGCCATGATGTCCTGGTACATTAGAGTGAGGGTTTAGGATGGGTTTGAGTGTAAATATAGGTAATTTAAGGAAGTAGACTGGATGAAATGTCCTATTGCTTACATCATTGATTTAATGGGACTAACTCCAAAAAAGTTAAATAGACGTAAAAAATACGGAGAATTTTCTAACGTCTGTTTTACTTTTTTTAAATAAGACCAAATGTTTTACACCGTATTGTCGTTGGAAATAGATATTGTGATTTGTGTATTATAATGTAAAGTTATTCAAATTGCATCTCCCGATTTTGCACAATGCGAAATAATGTACATGAAATCGTTAGTTTCATTCGTAATGCAAGACTTCCTTCATAGGTAGGTATATAAAACGGTAAAATTTTAAGATGTATAAAAGACACCACCGTCAAGTTATTGTCATAATATAAAGTGATCCTTAGAATAAATGAAAGGCATGGCGTTAATAAAGGGATTATTACCCCACTATAATTATTATGTAGTAAATTACAATAAAAATGTGTCAGAATACAGCCATAAGTATTCCATGTAAATGACAAAGCTATATCTGTCACGTGTCAAATTCTCAGCATTAATATTAAAATTATGATAATTAGAGTTCGGTTTCATCACAATCGGGGACCATTTATTATCTTATTAGTGATTCAGTAATTAATTCAATGAGCATTTATTATAATAAGGCCAGGTTTGGTGGCGATTATTGGCAAGTATCTACTTATCTCCGGAAAACAGTGAAGCTTAATTGGCTTGCCGGAATAATGGCGGCCGTAAATTTTATGTCCTGGCTTTTTTATTTGTGACACTTTAGGAGATTTTTGTTGGTAAGCATTTAGCAGAGTTCTATATCATCATTTTGTTACATGATGGCAAGTGAATAGACGAATCGTCTGGTTATATGGCTAGGCGATTATCATCGCACAACTGCTGCACCAGATGAATTACAAGTGTACTGCCAGCCTTTAAAAAGCACGCTATATTCCTCAAGGTCGTATTATTGCGGAGGTATCACAGGAGTGTAAATTATTATGCCTATATGAAATAGAATAGGCAGTTGCGGTTGCCTAGTCGAAAAAACAGGTCAGGCAAGTGCAAGAATGTCCACAAACATTGTATGTATATCATAAACATCAATGACTGATTAGAGTTGAAAGAAACTTCTCGAAAACACCTGGACTACGAAGTCTGAAATGCTCAATATTTCTCTGTGTGAAAGGAAGCCTGTGCCGAGCACGATAAAAAAGCTGATGATGATGAAAGAGATGAAGAGAACTCACGTATGTCTCCTGTGGATGATGTGAAGAGAGGCAGCATGCAGAATATGGCCGCCGCAAGCTGTATGCCCATGCCGCCAGTCAGTCGCCATCTCATCTGAAACAATCATAATACTGCATTTTAGAATCAGTCAATACTCTCAATTTTTAAGTTTCTGAATCCAAACGAAATTCTATTACAAAGACTCAATTGTCTATCCATTCTTTTATCAGGGTATACCTCATGAACCACAGAGTCACTCAGTAAAAACAGTCAAACTATGTATTTTTTGGACGTTTTGAGATCGATTCTAATAATGGCAAGCACGGTACCTTTGTTCCGACCTGTAGTAAGCCAGTTTGTTTATATATTAAAAGGTTTTAATTGAAGCAACTTCGCAAAATTGACAAACAAATTCTTTCACCATACCCACAGACATGTAATATGTGATAACTACCTAAGACTTCATAAGTGTTGAGGAGAGTTATTACCAATTCCTAGAAACTAACAGACTATGATCGCGACACTGATCCCGGTTGATAGAGAATATCTAGTTAGAGAGAATATCTGTGTTTACTCTGAGTTTATAGTTCAACGAGGGCTTCAGCGCCAATCAATACCTATGATGCTGTGTAGGCGGGGAGATGGTGATTGTTTGTTATGCCTTACAAAAGTTATAAGTATGTGTAATAATAGATACCTATATTATAAATGCGAAAGTGAGTTTGTTTGTTTGTAACGCTTTCATGAAAACTGATGAACCGATTTTCATGAAATTTGGTTCAGACATAGATTAGAGAGACTAGACGGTACTAGATGAGAGTATTTTTGATCTGGGTGCAGGACTTATTTCTATGAGGAAGCAGATGAAGTTGCGAACTTCTTGTAGTTTTAAAGTAAGTTACACATATGTACAGTAATTTTAAAGGTGCATTTAGTTACGCTTTTACATCGAAAAGTTTACGTCTTCTACGACTGAATAGGTACTCAGAATCAACGGTCGAATATTATGTTTATTTTTGTAACAACCAAAAATATAGTAGCTCTTAGACTATAACTGTAGGAAAGCAACAGTATCCCCAAGGCGATATCTTTAACTAACTCCAAAATCAGTTTCCGCCCCATTTCTCGTTCCCAATCAGTTGCGAAGGACAGTGTTGTACATACTGCCTATAGTGTTATATATCAATGCTAAATAATATAGCATTGTTATATTTGTAGAAAGAAAACAGTCGAGTATCTTTCTTGAATAAAAAATATAAGATGAAAAGTTACATAGAAAACAAAATGTTTGTAAAACGTGACGTTTCTCGAAGATTTAGGGAGATTTTAGCGATATGGAGACCCACACATTTTTTTTGGCTTTTGTCATTAACTAAATACAAATCAAGACCACTTAGAAGATCATAAGGTTAAAACTTCAATGATCATGAAGATTTAAACCTGAAATGATACAAGATCACTTATATTTTGCCTATAGGTATACTTAACCTTCCATTATTTGCTTAGTCGTCCACAGCGTACCTAAATCTTACAAAAAATAGAATAAAAATCCTAAAATTTAAAATTCACATCACGATTCTAGTAACCAGATGTAAAAAGATTTCAGAGCTAAGAAAAAACAGACTGCTCCTGATTGAAGTACTAGTGATTATGTCCTGCCTCAGAATAATCCCCTTATCCAAACCAATTTACATTCGGATTGATTCGCACTTTGCTCGAAAAATTGCTCGTCTCTAAGGTCTTTGGATCACAGAATAAAAATTTACAGAAGTTTTATAAAGAACTGTAAAATGGTGGGTAAAAAATAATAGATGGGAGAAAGCATTTTTTTAATAAAATAATTTATTGCGAAGATATTGTTATAGGTACTTATAATATACATAGGTAGTCAATAGTTATCTTAATATTATTTGGAGAATAAAGATCACTATTTTCCCAATATATTTTTTTATGGAAGCAACAAAACAACTTATCATACACAAAACAACTAGGGATGTCGGTAGTTTGATATATTAATTTGAAAACTATCGATATATTTCAATTCATTAATTGCACCTTTTCAGTTGATGAAATAGATTATTCAAAATCAAAACATCCATTTAAACAAGTCGAATTCATAACCATCATAACTGCATGCAACAGTATCAGAACACTCCGAAGTGGTATTTCTTCCTCAACATTCAAAACTTACCACCTAATATCCAATTGTAACACACCTCAAGTGTGACCAGTAAAAAAAATACCGCACCCCACCTGTTTCCATTACTCACACCAGCAAACTCAATCAAAACATCGATCAATTTCGTAATTTACTCGAATCATATAAAATCGGGGTTCGTATCAAGGTAAATACCTCCCGTTCTATCGATATCTTCACAGCTATATATGACATATGTCACTTCCTTATTGGCAGTTATTAGGGGCGAACCTTCTTTACGATTTTTTTTTATATTTCGTATCTTAAGAAAGGGATTCTTGACAAAGAGAGATAGGATTTGTCAAGTTATCCGAACATTTGATTGATTAAGTGCCGAAGTGTTTTGAGGGATACCGTTCCTTTGTTACTAAGAATTCTTTAGCATTCCATGACTTTAGGACACGGCAATGACAAATTGGTTTTACACGGATTGACGGGATTTCATAATCTTTTTTTAGATTTCTTTGGGCCAATGATAGTACGGAAAATTGGATCAAATTCAATTTGATACAAAAAATCTGGTCATGCTGACCGTATTACCTACATTACATTAGTATTTTTTGTGTGAAATATTATGTTAACGATAGGGCCTGACAGCTAAATAGGTAATCTAGAATATCTTTCGGGGTTCTAGGGTACTTAGATCTTTTTATATTTCGTGAAATTTTCATAACAAAGGTATTGAAAGTATAGCTGATCTCATTCGTTTTTGTTGCTTAAAAAGTTATTTTACTTATGATGTAAACGTGACTATGACTATACTGACATGACAATGAACTATTTAGTACAAGATACAGTATGGTAAATAACAATTTTATGAACCATTTTCTTATCCATTTATTTTATGAGCATTATGAGGAAATAGATTATACTAAGAGAAGTCCTACCTGATAACATACATACCTATAGTCATTTATTTGCCAATTCGAAAGTTAAAATAATTAGTAAAATAATGAAAATATAGTAAGTATTTATGTAATTTAGCCACAATATTGTAAAACAAGTTATCTACATGGTATTTTTTTTACAAAACTTGAGTAAAAATAACAAGAAGATCTCATGACATATGTACAGAAAAATAAACTTTTAAACATATTGAATTCCTTGCAAGTTTGAACTGACAGAACGAGTGTTGTCCACATAACAGGAATGTTCGAGAGGGTACTACAAACCTCAACTTTGATGAGTTCGTCGCCAATTTCTGTCAAAGAATCGAAGAATATATGTTTTATTTTGCATCAAAAGTTTTCTGTTGCAGTGGTTCAGTTTAGAGAAGTTATGTTTTTGCCTTTTTCATGGGTGTTGTTGTATAACTTATTTAAAATAGATGTATCACAGATACTGCCTTATTGATCTAGTATCATAGAGCTACTGATGTGCACTGGATCTCGAGTTCAATTCCTGGGTTGGGTCAAAAGCTGTAGGTTTCAAAAAAACTTTCGAAAAGCATCACGAGTTTGGAAATTGGCGATTGATATACTCGTGAAGTCTCATCGGGTTTTGAGAGTAAAGGAATAGAGAGTGCACCTGTGTCTGCACTTGTGGCTGACATCGGTCAAACAGATGAATCATAGAAAAATACTTTTAGGCGAATATCGACCTTATTGTATATGAACGCCAAAGAAAATTAAGCCTAGGTACAGTGGGTTGAGAAACAAATTAGTTGATAGTACACAAGTATATTCATAACCAAGATACGTCATTGTCGTAACCACGAATCTTAAGCAAACGTGTTGTGTGTTCATTAAAATACATTGTGACAAGATATTAACCATTGTGTGTAGTTTATTTAGAGAATAAATACTGGTTATTACTAGATATGCCATGTCCTTTGGGGTTGCTAACAATGTTGCTAGAAATACGCAAATTAATGTCTATAATTTAGTGTTAGTTTTAAGGTATTATTAAGAGGTTGATATAGTACCTACTTGAGTGTCTTTTAAGTTATTTCGTAAGATTATGTAATAAAGGAATTTAGGAAATAAGAGAGAGAACGTGACATTATAATAATGGTAAACTATGTAGTTTGTCTTTCATTTCTAGTATATTACAGAATAATGCCTGAAGTATTTTGCTTTAATTTTAAATAATAATTAATAATAATTTTCTACCTACCTACTTCATGAAGATTCCCAACGATTAAACTATACTAATACTACAAACAGGTAATGAAGAGAGTAGGAGAGGTAACAAGAGCTAGGTTTTTGTAGCCCAGGGGTAATGTCTCTACTGAACCACTTTCGACAATTGTTATGGCAATAAAAAGCTACGTTATTTACTTGTGTGTATACAAGAGAAGTACATCTCTCTCACCTATTGTGAAACCGCGAAAATCAGCTAGTTTTTAATTAGTTAATATTATTTGTCGTCCTTTATGACGCCAAAAATGATAAACGTTGCAATTTTACTGATAAGTGTAAAGTTTTTTTCTGACAACTCAACTCACCCTTAACACAGTTTTAAAATAGTGTTGTCGTTGCCGACAGAGCTAGCCGAAAGCCGAATCTACCCGCAATCCAACAATCAACTGAGTTAAATATTTGTTACTTGTCCAATCGCTATTTGTTAAACTGTTGTACTAACTTTTAACTAGTTTCGTTGTTTGCATTGAACCCGACGAGTTCAGTTAACTTTTTACTTTTAAATGCTTTATTATTATTTTGATGTTACTGAACTGACAATTTGCTTTTCATTTTAAAGTTTTGGTATTCGCGTTGAAGTTAGTGATGCCTGTAAATGTTTGGTAGTTTGGATAATAAAAGTAATAAAACTATAGAGCGAACATTTAGGTTCAGAACTAACAAACTGTTTATTTATGTTTTTTTGTTACCAGGATTTACATGAACCATTCAACTAAATCACATTCAAAAAATACAGCTAGCTTGAAAGCATTTGAAAACTAGACCAAAAAAAATAACGCTTATTTATCAAATAACAAAAAAAAAACACAAACACATTTATAACACTTCTGTATCATTGCTTCTAACAATCAAAATCTTCTGAACCACAGAAGCGAACATTTATAACTCACCTCCCCAACTCCTTGCAATTACACCAAAACAATTCAATAGAGGACCATTAATAAAACTTATTATAAGGCAACGGCAATAAAAATAAATCTTCTTTAATACCAGACGTATAAAATAGAAAAGCATTGAAATAAATTACAGGTTTTCAGCCGGCCGTACCTCCGTAATATTTATTAACTGAAAACGGCCTATGATTGTGGTAATCGGCCGCTGAAAATTCGCTGGTTAGTAAAACCAAGCATTGATTTATTCATCGAAGTTTTTAAGTTCAATATTTTATGTTTTGTTTGTATGAAGTGATTTGTTGCTTTTGTACTCGATAATGCAAGTGCTGATAAGGTTCGGTAGTTTTGGTTTTATTTATGTTGATTATACACTCTTTTGCAAAAAAAACGGGCACCTATGCGAAATCTTAGTTTTAAGGACTGTACGTGTATTTTAAAGGGTTTTTATGACTGTAGTATGTAACTAGCATCAAAAGAGTTAGCAAAGCATGCGTGATAGTGTATTCTAAATTTGAATATCGTAGATTTGCTAAGAAACTGGTTAAACCTTGTTTTGGACTAATTCCTGGCAGAAAGTTCGTGGGCGTTTTGAAAAGTTTTTGACGTGATTTTCAAAAAACTGATAATGCAGTTTTAATTGATCATTAATGTACCTTTCTGTTAAATCAAAACATTTTTGAAAAACTATGCGTATTGGATGAAATTTTCACCTGCTCTAAATGGTCTATGCTGATGAGTGATGGCAATGTTAAGAGTTTCGGTATTTTTGTGTAAAGCGCTCTATTGTTTAGATATTGTACCCACGCGGTTTAAAATATCCCTTTCTCGTAAATAAACACAATTTAGAGGAGTATCAGTACTTTGGGCTGCGACAAAACAACTTTAAAGTTAGCAGAGCCAGATCACAATTCGTCTCCTATCACACTTTGACATTTAAAAAATACCAAATTTGGTGATAAATGCAAAAATAACCATATGAAAATTAGTGAGAAGGTTTAAAACTATCCAAAAAGTCAAATTATTGCCGCGGTGAAGCTCTCGATAACTCCATAGGTGTCGGGTTACTAAACGATGATTCCGCTGAAAGGGAGTCATGAATTCAAAATTATTGGCCAAACGTATGTTTCTTGAAAAATGATCAGTTAGTCAATTATTGTTATGATTTAAGCAGGAAAGTGTGCTGTGGATACCAGAAAACCTTGGAGTAGACAGGTTTATTTAATAAAATGTCCGTGGGACGAAAATCCGTTATTTGAACCCTCAGACTCATAGATCTTCAGAGGTCTACGGGGTTTCCCAAGAGGCGAGGTTATTTAAAAATCAGTGATTACGAGACCTTAAGACCTCGTGCTTACAGTCAATGCGTTATTTTCAGTATTTTGAAGAATTTCAAAATTTTTCAAAATGTCAAAGTCTGATAGGAGCCGACTTGTGAACGGCACTGCTTACTTTAAATTGGTTTCGTCGCAGCCCAAAGTATTGTTACTCCTCTATATTGTGTTTATTTATGAGAAAGGGATATTTTAAACCACGTGGATACAATATCTAAACAATAGAACGCTTTACACAAAAATACCGAAACTCTTAACATTGCCTTCAATCATCAGCATAGACCATTTAGACAAGGTGAAAATTTCATCCAATACGCATAGTTTTTCAAAAATGTTTTAATTTAACAGAAAGGTACATTAATCATCAATTAAAACTGCATGATCAGTTTTCTGAAAATCACGTCAAAAACTTTTCAAAACGCCCACGAACTTTCTAGCAGGAATTAGTCCAAAACAAAGTTTCACCAGTTTCTTAGCAAATCTACAAAATTCAAATTTGGAATACACTCTCACACATGCTTGGCTAACCCTTTAAATGCTAGTAACATACTACAGTCATTAAAACCCTTTGAAATACCCGTGAAGTCCTTAAAACCAAAATTTTTCATTGGTGCCCGCTTTTTTTGCAAAAGAGTTTATTTTGTTTTTCTGTTTGTTTTTTCATCTTTTTCAAATATACAAATATACTATCCAGTTTCGAGATTCCATTTTCCTCAACTTTTTTTATCTCAACATAAACGCTACTTTCCTCAAACCCAGACATAAGATAGGTAATAAAAAATCTAATATCAAATAACCGCCGCATTCCTACATCAGCATATGAAACGAAATACACTACAGACAAGTCAATAATGAACAGTAGAAACGTCAAGTAAAAGAAGCTGAAAAAACCAGTATAACTTGAACCCACCATTCTTTAAACGACCACATTTGAGAGATCAGACATGCTTGGACGGGAAATCGCGAACGAAAACCTACTACCTAATATATCTACCTCAAAAGAGAACTCTGTCATCAAAATTGAATCCCGAACGGTCCAATAGGAAAATCAAAATGGCTACCAATTGAATTTCAGCACTTTCGACAAGTTCTACCGCACAAAGGTACTTCTAGTGTAAGTCGTTGGCTCCAGTTTTAATAGATTCTAGTTTACAAAGCCTCTTGATTATTTAGTTGAGCTATGAGTCAAGGGTAATAGGAATTTGAAGTAGGTTTATATTACAAATTCTGTTTAAGTGTGTAGAAGCAGGTATGAAAGGCTATTTGCAAATAAATGGGTTATTTAATTTTTTACTTCGTATATTTTCATATGTTCAAAAATGTGGGGTATCTCCGTTTCCAAGATACGAATCTACCTCACTCTACGTAATAAACAAACTCGCTTTCACAGTTATATCAGTAGGATTATTAAGAGCACTTTCCTACTTTACGCTTACCGGCGTTTACCTAAATCATATTGACTAGCTGCGGATTCCAAAAACCAATCTACCGGTGACTTGCGATTAGAGATTGGAAGGCGTAGTTTATACAGAGCTAATGTCCAAATTCAATCTCTATTTATAGATAGTTTATATAAATCCAAAATATTTCGAAAACAACGATTCCAAAACAAATGACTGTATCATAAATCAATATCATAAAAAAAAAAAAAACAATAAACAATCTATTTGCATGTTATACCAATACGAAGGTACTTAATTCGCTATTAAGCGTGACCATTATTTAATTCTCGTAGCTGTCACGCCATTGGTCCATTAAAGGAAAGCTTGTGTGTCGAGCTAACATTCAATTTAGTCTTAATGCTGTAGAAATAGGTCGGGAAAACCGGTATTGTCTAATTATATTTGTTCTGTTTGTTACTGGGAAATTGAATAAGGGTTTAGAAGGTGTTTTGTTGGGGTTTCCTTTCATTTTTGTAATTAAGATGTCTATTTTTTTGACACTTCTTACACAGGTTTCTCATAACTATTACAGTTTTTTTTTTTACAAAAACGTTAACCGCTCCAAAATAGGCTTACTCAAAATATGTGATGAAAATACTACTGCACACATTCGTGAAGTGTTATATAAATGGCTGACTTGAGATTGAGAAGGGCAAAGTTATTTGATGAGAATTGTACACAGATGTTAACCATAGAAGAAGACGTGGTGGCCTAGTGGGCAAAGAACCAACCTCTCAAGTATGAGGGCGCGAGTTCGATTCCAGGTCAGGCAAGTACCAATGCAACTTTTCTAAGTTTGTATGTACTTTCTAAGTATATCTTAGACACCAATGGCTGATAAAAGGTGAAGGAAAACATCTTGAGGAAACCTGGACTAAAAGTCTGAAATCAACAACCCACATTGAGCAAGCGTGGTGATTAATGCTCAATCCTTCTCCTTGTGGGAGGAGGCCTGTGCCCAGCAGTGGGACGATAAAAAGGCTGTAACAGTTAACCATAAGTTTTTGACTCCTTGGTACCTACTTCTGTTATTAATTTACTAGAAGTCATAATCCGAATTTATGTATAATGTAATAACTAGTCAATAAGGTAATAGTTTACTTTTATCCAACTATTTCAAAATCAATTTATTCATCTTCTACCATTAAATACTTCGCATACCTCAAAAGGCCGAAGAAATTAGCCACTAAATAATAACCCTGTAGTACATCTATTTATAAACTTGGACCAGTCTATATAATGGTCAAACCGACCCCAACGATTAGGCATGCTTTGATCACTGAAATGTTCTGAGCCGTGAAAATTATGGACTGTATTAAACAAATATGTCCTATCCGGGGATCGCCATATATTTATTTGGGTCAAATGAATATGTATTCTAGATACGGTAGTTTTTTTTTCTGGTGGTGTTTTTGAGGGTTGAGATTATTTGGTAAGTTTTAGAATGAGTTGTGGGGGATAGTTGAAGGTGGCTATGGTAACTTTTCAGATAGTTTGACACTATGGATAAACGCTGGGTGTTTTCTTTTATATACGGTTTTCAGGGTGCTATCGGGTTGTTTGACTGTCAAAGTTAATACAAATTACCACAACCATAGGCCGTTTTCAGTTACAAAATATTACAGAGGAACGGCCGGCTGAAAACCTGTAATTTATTTCAATGCTTATCTATTTTATACGACATAATATTGAATTGTTACCTTTGTGTCTTGCTCGTAAAATCAAGTATTTTATTTTTATTTATGCACACATTACAAAAACAACATACAAAGGCGGACTTAACTATAATCTTCCTGTGAAAGTCCAAAAACTATTACTAGGAATTTACTACATATTCAAAATAAATAACATTGTCTTATTTTGTCATCGGAATTGATGCCTTAAATAACCCAACACCGACCTTAGGACGAAAATATAAGCCGTCGTTCGTAACCCGCATTTAAGGTTCGCAAAACATGATACCTAGGTCAATACAATCAAGCCAAAAACGGCCATTTTCCCTCCGAAAATAAACGCAAAAATCTTGAAGAACCCTTTTACAATATTACGTTGATATTTTTTCCCTTTTAACAAACTATGAATTTTAAAAGAGTAATTTAGAAAATGGCCGACGTAAATATAGCGGCTTTAAGCTCTAGTATTAAAAACAAGGATTACGTTTGTGGTGCTAGAATTATTTAGTAGGCGCAGATAAAAATCTGTTTTTTTTTTTGCCATTTGTTGAAGAGGAAAAAAAAGGTTTTTTATTGTTGGTAAGTACGTATTTTAAAAGCCGTTGCGATTCTCTCGGTAATTTTCCTTGACTTTTGTTTTGTTAATCTCCTTTTGTCTGAATGTCACGCACGAGTATAGGTAGAGGTAAAATATAATGATCGTTTTTGAAACGTTCTTTCAACGCATTTGTCACCGACTTTCTTTCGACTTGATTTTTCATTTTCAATTCGTGTGAATACTTTTCGTATTCAACCTGCAAGAAATACAATACAACCGACTTTCTCTCAATTTCTTTTTACGTTTTCTGTATATGGGCATGTTTTTTGCGTGTAGGTACTTAAAATAGTTTCCTAAGATTGTTCGTCGAAGCATAAGAATTAAGTATATCAAATATATCGATTCGATACCACCATTAACATTAATATACCTTTCCGTACCAAAATCAAAACTCACCGTGACCCAGGCCCTACATAGTTAACTACAAAGAATATATTCTATATATCGCTCCACTATAATCATTACGGAACCGTTATTTTTCTCCCAAACAACTACCTACGTACGATACATCGGAGAAGTATTTCTCACAGGCTAATCCTCAGCTTTCCGTAACTGCCGAACAAATGTCTACGGGACACAGGATCGATTGCTTTCGACTTTTTCCTCTACTTAGATCCAAGTTAAGGGGTGGACCGATTCCTTTATTCACTTATCTTAAAGACGCTGTGTAGTGAATGCGATGAATCGAAGCGATTTTAGATTGATTTGATTGAAAGAAACAAGGAGGAAGAGTAGGTATCATAATGAGAGTATTTTTTACATTGCCTGTATGCAGTGATATAACAGTTTTATGGCCTCACTTAGCCCCATTTTCACAAAAAAGACTAATGACGTAAGCGACTGTCGGTGAAATTGACCCTTAGGAGTCTAACATGATGCATGGTTGGTAGAAAATTGATTTAAATAAAATACTGTAAGTATTACTGTGCCTAGCCGTTATATGCCCACAAAACGAGTCCCTAACAATTGTCATTACTTTATTAACATACAAACTAACAAACACACAAATTCAATTATTCACACACCCTCTAATATTCGGAGCCTTACTGCTAACATGCTCTCAGTTACGGCAGTAACTGTCACAAATATAATAGTCCTCGTATTAAACGTGTGCTTTGAGTAATTTAAATCTTTTATACCCTCGTAAAGAGGGAATATTTCATGGCATGGTAATTCATATCTTCAACATTATCGCTGGCCGTTCTGAGAGCATTATGTGCGATTAGAATTTATTGGGGACTGGTTTAGTGTGTTTGTTTTTCATATTTTAAAGCGGATTACAAGCTGAAGTGCTTTTGGCTGAGACAAAGCCACGCCGTTAAATCAATCTTAAAGTTAAGCAACGCTTGGAGCGGTCGTTGCGTGGATGGGTGACCATCTTGCCATCCATCCCTAACGAGTTCTTCCGTGTTTCGGATAGCACAATATACACCGTAGGTACTCGCTGTCATTTGAACACCTTTGTCAGTCGTTACGGGTCCAGAAAGTCTAACAATCAGTCTTACCAAGGGGTATTGGGTTGCCCTGGTAACTGGGTTGAGGTGGTCAAGTGGGCAGTCGCTCCTTGTAAAACAATGGTACTCAGCGGCATTCTGCAAGACTGGAAGCCGACCCCAACATAGTCCCCAACTATGTTGGGGTCGGCTAATTGATAATGATATAATTAATAGTTGATAATGATGAAGGCGGATTACATGTTACTGGTTTGCGGATTGACGTATCTGCAATCAAGCTCTTTGACGTGTTGTCAGTGTGTTGCGATACGCATTGAACTGTATCAGAATTTAGCTGCTGACAGGAGCTGTCAAATGTCGGGAATACGCTCAAAAAATTGTGAACGAGATCTGGGCGGTTTTTGTGAAATCAGCATCGCTAGAAAATATATTTATAGAATTTAAACTAAATTCGCAACAAAATAAAAAAAAAACACTCTTCAATGTGTAACAATCATTTTCCATGAAAGTAATAATCCTACTAAATCGGACTTCAACATTATAATCAAACTAAAAATATGATAATTTCAACGAACCAATCATTAAACTGAAAGTTACACTTATTTCACTATAAGTATAACAAGTCCTTAAAAACAAAATTTGATCGCCCAACTTAGCTCGCTACAACTGGATAACAAAACCAAATCAGTCCTTATCTTTAGCCTTACGTGCTTAAAGTTATTTATACCCATTGATTGAGGGTTGTTCCTTGACTGATTTCGGGATAATATTAATGCGACTCACGTGCGTGCTAAACCGAACGACACCGCTACGACAACGTGACGTGATTACCGAGTCGTGTTGAGTTTAAATACAAAGAGTTGTTAATACCCCCGAGGTTAAGGATGTTTTTGGACGTCTGTGAAGTTCTTTTGTTTTTCTTTTTTACTTTAAGGTATGTTTTGGTATGTGAATTAAATGTAAACTATAATTTTAAAGCTTTAATTTACCTCGCAATGTATATTTGTAGCTGTGGATTCTTTGAAGCCTTTTTTTTTTCTTTTTTTAGAGCATAGTTTGTTTAGTCTGAATTTGTGAGCCTTAGTTTCGACTGATTTCTTCTTTTTATGTATTGTCCGAAAGAAGACTCCCATATCATATTATAGAAACAAATCAAACCTTTTCGAAACCAAGATGGTGTTGGTCAATATTTACATTTATTTTATTATTTTTCCTTCTAAGAATTTATCACCAACTCGGCAACAGTACTACTTCCAGTATAAGTTAGTAAAATATACCGAAATTAATAAACTTAATGAAACACGACAAGTTAATAATAAGTCGCGGAACAAGGAGCATATCATGTGCGAAGTTCCGCTCAATTGCGAAAGAGTTTGTTTGGCAAGAAGTTCAAACAATAAAGTTTGTTATAGAAACATGGACACCATATGCCGCAAGCCAAATATATTACATACATATTTTATAAACTTTTTGTAGAAGATACTTATGTCAGATATTAGCTTCCGCCTACGGTATCTCTTCCCACACTCGGATAAAACGTAGCCCATTATGTTATCCCGACTAATATTATGCGAAGTAACTCTGTCTGTTTGTTACGCTTTCACGTCTAAACCACTGAACTGATTTTAATAAAATTGGTACAGAATAAGAGTTGACCTTGAGGACATAGGGTAGTTTTATCCCAGACTTTTGAAGAATTCTCTTGGAAATGCGATATGACCGAACTCTACGCGGGCAAAGCCGCGGGCGGAAGCTACTTCTGATATATAAGCTTATTATGTGGGCACTATCAAGTTTGAAAGTTTCATCAAAAACCATAGGTTAATTCAAGGTTACTTACAAGGATCAATAATTATACTATCTACTGGCCATGTATAAGTAGGCCAAATGGCTAAGTAGCCTATTGTGTAAAATGCTCTCCGAAATTATGACCTAGAAAAAAACATTGTGGCTTTTTAAACAGATGAGGATTAAAGAGGGAAAGTTATAAAAATCTTGTAAAACTTTTTAGTACCAAAATAAGAAAAAAAAGTTTCGCCACGATTAGTCATTCTGGGTTCCGTATTCTTTATAATATTTTGGAAACTCAGGTTCCTTAAAATAAACAAATTATGTGGCATGTAATTTGTTTACGTAGATGTTAATGTCGATTATGTATGAAATTGGGTACTTATGTAAAAAAATACTTTCGATTTTTTTAGCTTAGACTTACGTCACATTGTTATTATATTTTATACTAGCTTCTGCCAGCGGTTTCACCCGCATCCCGTGGGAACTACTTCCCGTACCGGGATAAAAAGTAGCCTATAGCCTTCCTCGATAAATGGGCTATCTAACACTGAAAGAAATTTTCAAATCGGACCAGTAGTTCCTGAGATTAGCGCGTTCAAACAAACAAACATACAAACAAACAAACAAACTCTTCAGCTTTATACTATTAGTATAGATTTAATTGAAATACCTACATAAAACAAGGCACTCAATCAAAAAAGGTTACCACCATTTCCCAGCATACGGGACCCCAAAACATCGCGCCCTTTCAAGCTTACAAGAAATCCGAGTTGTAAAACACTTCGTTTTTTTTATTAAAGTAATAAATACCCTTTTTGGGCCGTAATAAAAATTTAATTCGCCATCGGAACACCTTCTATCATTGTAGCCCAATATCTGAGCTTGGGCGATCAAAGGACACCTTTGTATTTCAAATTGGCTATCAAGAAAGACTTTTTTGGAAAGAAAAAAGCTTTATCCAAAAATCAGAGGCATTCATTTGTAATTCAAGTATATGGTTCTCTAGGCATTGAGGTTAAGCACCGCTTGTCAAGGCTGGTTCATGGATGGGTGAACTTGTTACAATAAAATAGTTATGGTGTGAAATGTGTACGTAAAATGTTTGCTCGAGGTGTTTGTAATAAAAACAAGTCGTACCTAACGAAAAGAGGGGTGTTTTAATAGTAAATTCTTGAGGATAATAGTGAATCTATAAAACTACGAATAAAAGGCTATAAAAAATAAAATAAAAATTCATAGATAAAAGAGTCAACGCCCCCAAAAAGGATCTATTCAAGCAACAAAAATACCGCACCCAAAAAGGGTTGAAAATCCTGACACATTCAAACACGGACTTTATATGTTATTTACAAACAACGAAAAAACAAGATTATCCCCAACTTTATGATATGTTGACAGGGGTCATTAAAAATAACGAGACATTAAACAGGTCAGTGAACTTTTAATATTGTGTTTGCTTTCGACAAATGCTTTGTACGGCGGGCGCTACCGGAGACGGCGTTGGTGAAAAATGTCAGAACTTTTGCAAACGTAAAAATTAAGGAAAGGTCACTGACTTTTTACGTGTACCTGAGTTTTGCTTTTTTCTATTTTATTCAGTGGTTTCTATTCTGTGTTTGTTTTTAGATATTTTTTTTATTTGGTAGCGCTGAATTTTGAGCTACCTTTTTTCGATTTTTTATAAAAGTTTTATCGAAAAAAATAATGGTGATAACATTTTGTAGCCTGTATTTATAGGTACAACATGTATAAACAAAAGTTGTCGCATATATTGCAGCACATTATATATTTTTTTATATCAGCTTAATTAAGCGCAAATATTGAAACTATAGAGCCCGTTTAACGCTTAATACATGCTACTATTTCCACACCTATGCATTCATGCGGATAGCAACAAATTTCCACAGAGATATAACTGTGAAATGGCGATTTTGCATTGTCTAAATAATTAAGATTAATGATCGGAAATTCGTGTGTTGGCCAAATCCTGACAAACGGCGTGCCTGATGTATAACTAGTGGGAACCGATAAATACGATATATTGCAGGTATAACAGAAAGCTCATACAAAAATAACACATACTACGTTGTATATAGAGTTTGATTTACGATAGACAGCAATTTATTGAGTTACTGCCTATAAATTACGTTTATATTTATTCTTTTTTTTTCCAATGACGCTTCCCGAAGATGGAATCAAAATTGGAGACAGCCTATCAGACATTAGCAAGCAATGTGTTTGACGACTCAATATTAGGATACTCAATATCCTAAAAATCTAATGATTCTACTACAACAGTACTAATATGAATTAGATATACGTACTTAATCTTCGACTTATTAGCGATAAAACAATTCAAAAATCTTTCAGCCCTATATTGACATGCAAAGCCTGCAATTCAGGACGGCTGAAATCCTGTGTTTGACAGACCACACCCTCTCAACTAGCGTTTCAAATCAATACAGTTTCCAAACTTCCATATCTGGACCGTTACTAAAGGCACCTATTATTATAGATATACGTATGAATAGACAGCGCATGTTCAATTATTTACATCTGCTTTCTATCACTACATATAGGTAAGGTAATTTTTAATAATTTTTATTTCTTCCGAAAAACATATATTTTTATTTGTTTGCTCATCATTATGGGGAGATTTTTTATCGTAATGCTGTGTACAAATCTTATTCATATAGAGAAGGTGTAAACGTCACTATGCCAGACTTAGTTGACCATTCCAGACTATCTGACTTTTAAAAAGTTTCATTTTAACTGTGGCCAAAATAAATTCAATTTGATACACAATTTAACTCTGTATAACACTTGCCAGATCTAGTTATATTTTGACTAGAGCGAAAACTATAAAGCGCAACTTGAAAACTACACACAAGTAACCCCTATTTGAATTACACCAGCCACATCTACACATACTAAACTCTGTAACCTAAACTACGTATTCACAGTTCATTATTCAGGCATCACAGACAGGTTATACTACTTCTGTTGTTCTTGCACTATGTAAACACAATTCGATCAATTCACAAGTGAACAGTAAGCGTTGTCTGTTCGTCTGTCTGTTTGTTCGGGGAATTGCTTTTAAACGTTACTCCTAAAGTGTTACTGTGTTGTTACAAGGTGGAACATATACTAGTGTATGTGAGTCTAGAATGTGGTATAGATAGCACAAATATTTTCGAAGGTATTAATGAAATTGGATGTCGATGAATTTTTATTGTGATAATTTTTCAAATACTGAACGAGTAAGAGTATTGTACGGGTATCGTATTGCCCAAGATACTGGGTTGAGGAGGTCACATAGACAACCGTTTCAAATGAAACACTGGTACTCAGCTGCATTCGGTAAGACTATTGTAATCTGACCTTAACATCATCCTCATCCTTCGAGCCTTTTTCCCAACTATGTTGGGGTCGGCTTCCAGTCTAACCGGATGCAACTGAGTACCAGTGCTTTACAAGGAGCGACTATCAGACCTCCTCAACCCAGTTACCCGGGCAACCCAATACCCCTTGGTTAGAATGGTGTCAGACTTATTGTAAAAGTCGACCTTAACATAGTTCGCAAAAGTTAACGCAGATGATGATGATGTAACTGAAAATTGAATCGTTCACCGATTACATAAGTTATTTGCAATAAACATTTGCTCAGTTCAATCCAATCAAACTACTTACTTAAATAATAATTCGGCTCACACTACAGAACCCATTTTAAAGCCGACATCCGCATTCACGGCGATAAAACAGAATTCCGAATCGAGAAACAATGAAACCGATTTCATTATGTATCGATACGTTCCGAAACTTCTCGGAAGAGTATCGATAAAATACAATTGAAATGTTAAAGTATAATCAGGAATCGTTCTTATGTAACAGTGAATTGTTCGATGTTTTTTTTTAAAGAAGTATTTTAAAAGTCAAATTGTATTGAAAGTTAAATGAAACATTGGATTTCCACTAATTTTAAGACTTGAATATTCCAAAACATACCCATCTATTTTGCTCTTTGATCAGTTTACATCATGTGTATCAAAAGTACACTCCCGAAAATTTCAAATCAATAAGTTACATTGAAGTTCCTAATTATCTAGTCAACATAGTGAATACCTAATAATCGCCTCACTAGGAATATTTCAATGGGCCCATAAAACATTCAAATTGCGTAATCGTTGCTGGCTACAAATTCACATTATAGAGCAAACCATTTGAGCCAATACCGCAAAATTAAACGAATCGTTTACGGCTTTAATGAAGTCTTCCGAAACACCGGAATTTATCGAAAACGAGAGGGCGTTATAACGGTTTTTGGCATAATATTAAACTTTAGACGGTTTTAATGTGCAATTTAACTTTTTCAAAGTGCTTTCAGGACTACGAAGGATTTATATGATTACTTTGTCTTTCATTGGTAAATGGCTCTTTTTCGACGATAGGAACTTTTTGTTAGTTTTACATACGAGTTTGAATCTGATTTATTCGGGATAGGGGAATGATTCAGATGGGTTTTCGATTCGATTATACGTATTAAATGTTATAGAAAGGTGAGCAAAAATGTGAATGGATAAAGAGGAAGGGGACAACCAGGGAATCGATAGTTGGAGTATGTGAAAGATGATATGGCTAGGAACCCTTACGACGTTATGACTTGTAAAAAGGTGTTATTAGAAAAGTATAGAAGAAAACATACTTTGCTGTTGAGGTACGATTTTTAACTTTTTCTTAAACAACCTCCTATTTAAACTTAAATTTTCTGCCTTCAAATGTAGGTGACCCATGTTATACATATGTAATTCAATTGCTCGAACATAATAAGGTAAAGGATTATGTTCTTTTCAAACGCATTTAAAATGTGCACGGTCAAATATACTTCCCATCCTATATGATTGTACGCCAAAGATTACTCGGGGAACGAGATAGGCCCCTTAATATTTTATGAAGAAAAATGGGGGATGCTGTGTATGGTACAAGTTATTGGCTTAGCGTGTTCGAGTGACCAGATACCTGCGTACTGTTTTATCTTGGGAACCATCAACTGAGGGAGTTTGAGACTTTTACTGATTGAAACCGACCTGTGTTCCTTTTGGAACCCTTTGTGTAAAAGGGCAACGGTAACTCTTTCGAATTTTCATATTGTGTACCTATTTACTTCATAAATATATGAAATTCACTTGTTTCATATATCGAAAAAGGTTATGTTTGTAGTCATTTTATGTGATTGTTGGTGTGCATAAATAACTAAACATAAGTATATTGTTGGTACAAAAAGATAATGCAGGTTCATTTATCCAGATTAGACAGCATTAACTTTAGCACATGCTTTTATCTCATTAAAAACCCCACTACACGTATTATTCGAAAGCCATTTTATATGAAAACTTTTGTATCGTTAAAAAGCCGAAGCCAAAAAAACTTTTTCAACTTGAAAGTTGGTAGGCCGCATCGGTCATTAGTGTGCTATAAAAAACTTTAATTTCAGGTTTTTAGAGACTCTTTATTTTCAGCTTCTAGAAAAACATTTTGCTGTGTAATTATGATGGATAATGTCCATTAGGTTTCATGCTTTACTAGAATATCAGAATGAGTAACCTGCATCTAAAACTAAAGTTGCAAAGTCGTAAAAGTATTTGAAAATTGACTTTCCATAATATAATATATGAATTGTTGAGTATTATTGGCAGGCATTAGTAAGAAAAAAATAATCATTATAGCATATCGTTCATTGAAAAGATATAAGGTATCTTGAGTAAAATCAGAACTGCCAAGATAATCATTTTTTAACTAAATAAGTAACAATACTTTCGTTGCCCGCTTCATCTTGTACCTTGCAACATAAAATTCGTTATCCCCAAGCGATGTCCACTGATTGAAGTTAATAAATAGATATATCCAAGAGTAAATACGTGCTCGTTGTTATTTACGATAAAAATGTAGACAATCAAATTACCGGACTTGCTTTGTTAGCTGCATGCTCCGTTAGGTACAATTCGAGATCAGTTCTTAGTCTTTGGTCATAGAGTAGTTTGTGCAGAGTGGTCACTCTTTTGAGAATGCGAAGTTGACAATTATTTTGCCTACGAAAAATGGAAAATATTATCGCTAGAAAGGTGAATGTGTTACTTAAATTAATTAATAACGAAAAGTAAAATAAGAGAACTTAATATTTATTAGCAAATGTTATTAATAAGTTGTTAAACACGATATTACTCAGAGGAAAAGCGTCTAATTTATCGCTCGGCTAAACAAATTAATTACCTACACTGAATCTATTTAGTTTATTAGTCTTCCAAGTAAGTCTGACGTTTATTTTATTTTTGACTGATTTTAGTATGAAAATACTTTATTTGGCTGTTAGTAACAGTTTAATTCAATCTATAAAAATACCTACCTTTTCGTTAAAGATACAAAGTAAATATAAAATAAAATAATTTTACGTATCGTTTTTCATCATATTACCTACTCTTTCTCTGAAAACAGTTAAATTAAACCACATCATTTCAAAACAGAACTCCAAATACTATTTTTAGACAAATGACATGCTTTGATGGTATCCTATAAATAGGGAACCGGCATATTATTTGGTTTTCCGGGAAACGTGTTTACAATATAACTTTACTTGGTTACTCGCGTCACGTGGGTGCAACTTCCAGCCTCTGGATAATCGGGAGACCGTTATTTGGTAATTTTAAGAGTACCCGAAACCATGCACCCGCATGGCCCGGTATGGTTGTAGATTTTTTTTTTTGAGAACAGTGAATTCAATCTAAGTTTTTAGTCTGATACTGGCTAAATATCTACTCGTTAATTTCCATACTGATTTCTGGACCCGAACAAACTATCGGCCGACCAAAAGTTTGTAGTGTGCTCGTGTAACATAAGTATTCTCTACTACATTTCTAATACTAAAAATGTTTCTAGATTACCTTGTTATTACTAAAATAATTATTTAGTAACAGCCTAGATTACCTGATTCCAATCTGTTAAACAAAATGGCGTTAATTATCAAATTACTTTCATTGCTCAAACAATTTTGGCGAAACTAAAGTAATCTTTTTTTCTGTTCCAAGAATTCTTCTAATTGCTATATTTTTAATTACATTTACCTTAATTGTTGCGAAGTGTTTGATATTTGAATTTATTTTTATTTGTAGAAATAGAAAGGAAAAGAATTTTCTCTTCGTCTTGAATTTGGACCCGGAAACCCTTCAGATCAGTCGGGCAAACGAACGGGTGTTTTATTTTATTTTTTCTTCAAAGGATCAAAGAGGCATCGGATCTCTTAAGGATTGCTCTTAACATACACTAGCACTGATAGCTTACGTTTTAAAATATCTAGTTATATCCGGCGATTTTACCTGCAATTCAGGATAATTAATTTAGAGTTATAAATGACATGTTTAATTTAAAAAAGCAAAAAGACCAAGCTACGGCAAAAAGGAATAACGTTGAAAAATCACAATCTGGGAATGAGAAATACACGACTAAAAATCGCAAAACCTGAAACAGTGGGGTAAAACTTTCCTATATTTTTTGTTCCCCTTTTTTGGCGTGGCCATTTAACCGTAAAACAAAACAGATAGACAGGTTACCTTTGCATTTAACATAAGTAAGGATAAAAAGGAAAAAACAATAACCCATTTTTACTCGACCGAGCAAAAGATCAGACAGGGACAAAATACACTGAATTGCAAAAATAAGTAGACAGATGCCTGCTATGTGGCAGTTTTATATGGAAGAGGGGCATGTCAATAAATTCATACATACTTTATATATTTAACGTTGTGTTGTTCTGAAAATTTTATTTATCATGTATCTTTCGTACAAAGGAATGTACTTGGGCATTTCGAAAACATTTATTTATAGCCAGAGGCGTATCGGAAACGAGATTTTAAACAAATAAATATTTTAACGAAATAATCTTTAAATCTGGCTGTCTGTAGGGTTCATTAATCTCGGGCATTGAACTTTTAAAAAAATACTTTTTAAAACATAGTTTTTTTAGTGCATGGAACTTTTGCAGACATAAATGTTTTCTGTATACCTGGTCGCGTTGTATGTAACTCCAAAAATATAGAAAATATGTTTTTTTTGCCTCGGATTTAAAGCCTGTAAGCGAGGCAAAAGAAAACAGCAAACAATGCGTGAAACTTATCGAAAATCACTAAATACTTTACAATAAAAATGTATTCCCCTAATTTTTAAGAAGAGTGTAATTCACAGATATTTTTTACCAATTTAAAACATTGGTCTAACTGATACATAGGTATTGGTAACAAAAACCAATGCGTCTCTTCTAATCCCGAACTTATAAACTCACATGAATAAAACCTAATAAAAAGGTTCTTATCAAACCTTATATACGAGACCAAGAACAGTAAAACCAGAATGATTGTCAGTAATAACCTCTAAAGGTAAGACCAAGAAAATTAATGGTACATTCGATTCTCCTTAAAGTATAATATGTTAGGTTCACCGAGTAAGGAATGATGAGCGGAGATGCCATAATGTAGGTAGGTCAGGCACTTTCTTGTAGGTCAAATTCGTACAGTGGGCATGACCAAAATTATCAGTTACGAGTTGACTATCGAGGCGTTCGGGTTCTTTCACACATTTGTCAACGATTTTTGGTGTAACAAAAAATGGTCGGGTCCAAAGAACGCGAAGGGCGAAGACAGTAACGTTCCTCGTCCCTCGCTCGCATTTTGGCGCGCTACTTTCTTAGAAGATTTTCCGTTATGGCACCTCCGCTAGTCATTTAGTTCTCCATGGCTAAGTTAATGTTTCAGCAATTTGTAGAATCAGGCGATTCCATGGATTTCTGTCGCTTTGGCCTCGTTTTGACCTTGTCAGTTGTTTTTGTAATTATTTTTTGTATGGCTTTGTTATTGGGGGTGAATATTTTATTTTGTTTTGGTGTTGTCAGGTTGTAATTATGTGTCGTTATATTAGTGGTTGTAATTTAATTTATCAGTAATACTTCGGATTATAACATATTGGTTCGATTAAATAGGATCATTTTGACAGCTATACAACCAAATTGTATATCGTTATACAATAATCGTAATCATCATCATCATCATCATCTCAGCCATAGGACGTCCACTGCTGAACATAGGCCTCCCCCTTTGATCTCCACAGATACCTGTTGGAAGCGACCTGCATCCAGCGTAATAATTACATAAAATTAAAGTATAAACAGTATAAAAACTAGATATGTAGGTATATGGAATGACATATTTTGAACTCCAAATAAAATAGGCACTGAGGAGTTTGTAGACATAAAAATCAAACTAAAGGATAGCCGCGGCAGGTACATCTTAACTTTACTGAATGATCAATTTGCTTACTGTAGAATTTATTTAGCTTCGTTTAAATGTAACATCAAAATTTTATTAAACTAGGTATCATGATAAAAAAGACTACTAAAAGCTCCACTGCATCAATTGTTGGAAAAACCTTTTTCGAAACATTTTTTATCAATCTCAATTACTAGTGAAAATGGAAAATACATGTTTGCTTTGACAAATAGGGTTACGCCCGTATGATTCAGCGATTATACTGTTAAAAATACCCACGTTTTAGTCGTTTTTGCTGTCGACATCTATGACTAAAATGCAATGCGATGTTCTATTTTGGGAGCTTCACTTGATATAATATAAGTGAATGAAATGTGTAGGAGAATAGCAATGTTTTCAATATTAACTGAAACTGATATTGAACTAATAGCGGACTAGATATTGGACATAATTTATGTCGACTTTAAAATTCAATCTCCAATCGCAT
Organism: Helicoverpa zea x Helicoverpa armigera; assembly: GCA_033682625.1. Classification (NCBI taxonomy): domain Eukaryota; kingdom Metazoa; phylum Arthropoda; class Insecta; order Lepidoptera; family Noctuidae; genus Helicoverpa; species Helicoverpa zea x Helicoverpa armigera. The sequence continues at coordinate 8,917,766 of JAWIIS010000011.1, forward strand.
ATTAACGGATATATAAGTTATAGAATAGTTAAGTAATAGGGTAGTTTTCAATTTATCAAAGGAAAAACTAGAGCTAGAAGACACAACTATTCATCACCATATTGGACAAAACTAGAACTGACGGTAATTTCCTTATTTCTACATTCCGTTAGTCTTAATCTGCATTCCCAAAAACAAGGTAAAATTAATTTCACTTATTACAAAGAACAATCGCGTGACAATTAACAAAAGATTAAAATAATAATTATTAACTATTGAATATCCATTTATTTCGAAATGATTACGACTAATTGTTTGTGATGGTACAAAAAGATACCGAGAAATTAATAGTACAACCGTTTTCCGACTGCCATTTTATTTTGAACTTTATTGCTTTGATATACACAGTTTAGTTTCAGTTGTTGGTTTCTTTGGAGCGTTTTTGCAGGTTGCTATTGCATTTTGAACTTTATTGTTGTAATACAAAGTTTAGTTTTGTTTGTAGGTTTGTTTGAACCGTTTTTGTGAAAACGTTTTATTGAAGGACAGTTTTAAGGCCATAATTTTTACCACATTTCATCGATAGAACCAGCGAGCTCGTTTTAATGAAATAAAGTTGGTATTTATTCTAGTACTTGCATTGTTTTTCGATTAAATATATACCATATAATATATATACCAGCAATTTAGGGAAATATATAATAGACTAAAGGATAAGTACTGATATCTTTGCTGTCTTACTAACATTATAAATGTGAAAGTCTGCGTCTCCCTCGATAAAATGGGCCATCAAACAATGAAATACTTTTTTCAAAAGCATCAAGGAATTCCTGAGATTAGTGCGTTCAATAAAACAAACAAAAACTCTTCAGCCTTACAATAATAGTACAGATTCAAACAAACAATAATCAAGATAAAATCCAGAACAAAATTTGAACTAACTTAGCTCCAACATAACGATTTTCATTTCACTACATTACACGCAAAATGCCTAAGATAGGACATAAAGCGTCCTTATAATAATATGGGTCCATAATTTCCAGGCCGAGGACAGGACATTCTCAAGATATAACCTCTAAGATCGATCTTAGCCATAATGGAACCGTTACAGTTGAGTGCATTACAAATGACGAGCTCCCAATCTTTATCGGGCTTGATTTTATTATTTTATGGTCCACTAAGTATTGACCTCGGGGGAGATTTATATCTGAAGCCTGATAAGGGAATCGGTATTGAGATTGTGGGGTACTTTATCATTTGGCTAGCTTTTTTTCAGGTATGTTGGAGTCGGCTTCCAGTCTTACTGTATACAGGTGCTAGAGTTTTAAATAGATTGACTGCCTATCTCAACTCCTCAATACAGATATCTAGGCAACCCGATTCTTACACTTGATATGGAGAAATAAAATAAAGCATCCAAAAGGAACTAGATTAATTAACAACTACTCTTTGTATAATGATAGGAGCATTGTAATTTTATTTCAAAGATAAATAGCCATACTGTAAATTACGATCAACAAAAGGAACGTTTCATTTACTTTAATTTATTTGTTAATACAAGGTACCGATAGCATCATTCCAAGCTTACTTGGCCATCAATACAGCTACAAGTACGAACGAACAAACTACCCATACAAACTCGACCTCGCCTACACTTTGAAATCAAAAATTAATGCGAAAGAACTGGCTTAGAAAAGGCGCCTCTCGCTCACGAACAATAAGTAAGAAAGAAAGGCATATAGGAAAACGATAGACTCGCTGCCATTTCTATTCTTTGCCTACCTTGGAGAATAAAATGACTAGCGGAGATGCCATAAAGAAAATCTTCTGAGAAAGTACCGCGCTAAAATGCGGGTGTTCGGGGGACGAGGAACGTAACTCTCTTAGCCCTTATTTATATGCCTTTTTTATAATACAAAACAAAATATAATACAAAAATCGTTGACAGATGTCCCAAATAACCCAAATGTTTAATTCACTCGTAACTAATCGCTTTGGTCATGCTCACCGTAGGTATTTGGCATCTCCGCTTATCTTTCCTTACTCAGTGTTCCCTACCTATTATTTCTTCGGCCTTCAGCCACAGTATAACTACTTATATATGAAAGAACGTTTATTAAAGTTTGGGGTACGTCTTTATCCTGAGGAAAAAATGTCCTTTCTCGTTAGACTGTGGTGGACGGAATTTTGGGCCTGACATTTTCTGTGGTGTATTGTTTTGTGATGTCATCATTCTATTCTTTATGAGTGTGTATTGTGACACAGTTATGTTTTTTGGTGTTATTTACTGATGGGGCAAGTAAGGCTGACCTTACGTTAGACACCGTTAGGTGAATTTAAGAATAATCTTTTGCTAGTTACATGTTGGTTCATCTATACTAATATTATAAAGAGGAAAACATTGTTTGTTTGTTTGGTTGTAATGGATAAACTAAAAAACTACTGGACCGATTTTAAATATTCTTTCACCATTAGAAAGCTATATTATCTGCGAGTAACACAGGCTATATGTTATCCCGGTGCGGGCACTAGGTCCCACGGGACGCGGGCGAAACCGCGGGAAAAGCGGCTAGTGTATTATAAACATAGGTATCAAACGTTTTTCCAAGTAAAATCAGTCAGTTTATTGCTACAGAATATCGCGAAGCCTCAGGGTATGACTGGTGGTCAGATTTTCTTATAGAACATTTTTAAATGAATTTTATCTACTGTCTGACCTATGAATGGGGCCTTAAAACTAAAGACCTGTCAATGTACCAAGGTACCTAATCATGACTCATGAGGTCAATGAGGCACCGATACTAATTAATTATTTTTTATATTAAATTTCAGTACATTCCACACTGAATGCGATAAAAATTCCAGAATCTAAATAGGTTTTCAACTTTCAAATGTTTCAAGTACACTAATTGAAAGACCTCATCAACTAAAAAGGTTTTAGTTTTTTTTTCTTTTTTAAAAAGTTGAACTAAATCCCCTCAATGTGTACCGTGCACATTGATTATTCTAAACACAGCCTTAATTAGTATTCGGTGTACATTTTAGCCACTTTGATAATTACGGAGCTACAACTTTTGAAGTTACGACCATCAAATTAAAAATTACTCAGCCTAGCCTTTGTAAGTATACCTACCTACTAAAAGTAGATGTAGCAAGGGTAATACTGGTAAATTTTATATGAACTACTTTCGTACTTTGTGTTTCCTGTAGTTCCATTCGAGTTCTGAATGAACTACTTCCCGTACCAGGACAAAAAAAAAAACATTTTTAAATCAGTTCAGTAGATTAGGCGGACAGGCAGAAAGAGTTACTTAACTTTAATTTTTAATATGAGTTAGGATTATGATTGCTCTCGAGAGCAAAGAATCTGGGACATATTATAATAACCTGGAATAGTTTTTGCTAACTATATTTTTATAACAATCTGTCATTAGGTTAATGGATTTGTATTGTATTTTAATACCGCTGAAACAGAAATTGATATGATTTATTTGAAATTGATATTAATAATATAATGGATTTGAGGAGACATGCAATTTATATAAGAGAGATATTATGGTCATTACCTTAACAAAAATACAAACACATACATCTTGTTGACACAAAAATTAGCACCTAACATAAAACTCTACTTAAGTAGAATTTGTGAGTCGCATCCGAGATTACGTTAGACTCCCATAATATTAGTAGGATAATCTGCATTTTGAGACGGCTCAGTGCCATCGCTGGAATAATCCCGGATGCGGGTCTTTTGCAACAGTTACTAAGTAAAGGATACTCGCATCGCTGCCTTGATAGCTTTTAAAGAGGAACATTTCGATTCTAGACGCCATGTTTTGATTATAGAACGGTTTTGTCTCTTGTGTCGCTTTTTGAAGTTGGAAGATCTAATTTAGAATTTTTGTTTCTGTATTTTTAAACTAGAGCTAGACAGTTGATATGGTCACAAAAAATGTTACTTCTGAAATGACAGCAGATACAAAGAGTGTGGATGGAGAAAATATGCTGCGCCGACCCCAAATAAAATTGGGTTAAAGGCAGGGATGATGACGATGACGTAGAAGGAAGTAAATAATTTGATTAGAAACTTTATATATTTCTTTGTATTTACAGTAGGTATCCTTAATTTCATGTTTTTATAGTTTATGGATTCTTCGTGTGCTGTGAACTACTAAAACACTTACCTTTCTATATATAGAAGCAACCATCCGAACAATGTAGTTACATTCTAGTAGCCATCAGAATCCGCAACCAGGTTAGTTAGTTAGTTACAGCCTATTTATCGTCCCACTGCTGGGCACAGGCCTCCTCTCACACGGAGAAGGATTGAGCATTAATCACCACGCTTGCTCAATGCGGGTTGGTGATTTCAGACTATATAGTCCAGGTTTCCTCAAGATGTTTTCCTTCACCTTTTTATCAGCCATTGGTGTCTAAGATATACTTAGAAAGAACATACAAACTTAGAAAAGTTGCATTGGTACTTGCCTGACCTGGATTCGAACCCGCGCCCTCATACTCGAGAGGTTGGTTCTTTGCCCACTAGGCCACCACGACTTTTAAGTTTAACCAGGTATGGCCAGGAAAACAGAGCGAACATCGAATTTCGCTTTGGTTCGAACACAGAATGCCACACACTCGTAGAGACTCGATTTTCGCTTTCGACTGTACCCACGGAGCAAGGAAAGATAAGTGGAGATGTCATAATGCAGATAGGTCAACCGCCTTCTTCTAGGTCAATTTCGCATGACTAAAACGATCTGTTACAAGTAAACCAACGAGGCAATCGGGTTCTTTGAGCCATCTGTCAACGATTTTTTTACATTACAAGCTATGGTCGGCTCTAAAGAAGGCGTATAAGAGCGAAGACAGTAATGTTCCTCGTCCCCCGCTCACCCGCATTTTGGCGCGCTACTTTCTTAGAAGATTTTCCGTTATGGCACCTCCGCTAGTCATTTTGTTCTCCATGGTTTGTACCACAAACGTGGTACAGTACATCTGGTACAACTGAGTAGGTCTTTAGTCAGGCGTACATTGTAATTGAATTCTCGATACTCATGTATTGTTTAAGTAAAGGTAATATCATTGATGTGTGGGTTTATTGTTCTTTGAATGACGTGGTTTTAGAAATGGTCTTATATTTAGTAGTTATAAAGCCTGGAGCATTGATCACTAAGCTTGTTCACGGGAATTCAATCGTGGCGGAGGAGTTAAGAGTACAGTAGGCAACTGTGGATTTTAATAACCTATCTATCCACTGTTTTGTTAACTTACTAACGTCAAATGTATTTTTCATCATAATTTTTTATTGTTTTTTAATAGTCATGCTTTTTCAGTAGCAAACTAACAGATAGACACATATTGAAATCAGCCGTAAATAAGTATATTTGTGTGTGAAACGTAAGCGAATCAATTGCTACTAGCAAGATTATTAAATCAGTAGTAAGCATTTTAGTTGGAGGCACCTTTTTTACCTTTACCAATATTTAATTTATTCTATTGCTATAATGTAATCAAGCTACTCCACAAACCCCATTCAACATCCCAAACCATCCAAAATTAAGGCACTCACCCACCACACACTATTCTACACACACATTTCAAAACACCTACGTTCGCAGTTAGAATTAGTGCCGCGCACATACCTCCGTATATGTTTACATCGTGGCGCACAAAAGCCGAAACTGTTCTCATTTGTTTGCAGAAGTACAAAGCAAACGGGAGTCGTTCAGCACTGTTGTACGTATTTCGGAGACGGAATACAAATCGTGTGATAGCGCCTTTAGATGTCGCGGTGTTTAGCTGTTTTTTTTTTGTTAGTTTGTGTGAATGGAACTTTGTATGTCTATATTCAAATCGTAACAAATAATTAGTAAGTGGGTTTATTCAAATGTTCGTATAAGTTAAAGACGGTTAAGATATTAGAGCATGCAACTATAGCAAACACCTTTTTTGAGGTCAGAAATTATCAGAATTTTACTGTCTAAAACGAACCTTGTTCCTTCTAGAACCCTTTTGTGTACCAAAATAATATACACCTACTGTTATGTTAAATGCCGCATATGTAAAGTGCCGTATCACGCATCAAGCCCAACTTTTTCGGGAGTGCCGTAAGTCTATATCTTATAAAAACTCACACACAAGACAGTCTCTGAATCTTCTTTTACGACTAATATATCAACACCATCCGTATGTAAATACTCCAAATAAATCCCGTAAAACGCACGCGTGAACAATTCCCCGATAAATATTATCTACAGTTCTCCAAGATAAAAAGAGTTCTTCCTAACATAATTAGGAACACCGAAGTTTGGCCAAAATACTTTTGCCTACGAACCTTTGGTACGCTCCAGTGGACATGAGCATTAAGGACATTTACGTCCCGTATTTCGCTATCAAGTATCAAAATTAATTCTGAAAGTTTGTCAATCCATAACATAGACTTGTAGTAAGTATATATACATATACTTTGTGAGTATATATAGGTACATGTTGCGAAATCACGAAAGTTTTTTCTTTTGTGAGTCGGATTTTACGGATTCCAGGAAAGTATCAAGATTTTTTCTGGGAACGTCGTGTAGTTGTTATTTGATTGTGTTGTCAGTTGTTTTTGTAGTAATTGTGTGTTGTTGCTGACCGCATATTTCGACGGTTCTCTATATCAATTTGATTGAAAAAACTACTTGTATAGGAAAAAAAACGCTTTCAAGCGCATTCATGAGCCGGTTTTTATTCTTGAAGTACAAGTTCATTTTTTACATTTAATATTTTTATAATTTTTTTGTTAGCAATAAATCTTATTTCCTTGCTTCAAAACAGTTGAAATAAAACCTTAAATAAATACTCCTGCAAACAAGTACTCTAACGAGGTAGGTATTCAATTCTCTTTGCTCAACCTGATTCTAGATCCAATAGAAAAATCCCAAGTGAGTTTCAGGTTAATAAAATAATTCCCTTTCGAAATACGACTCTCAAAAATTTCAGAGCAGTCAGCCAGCCATCTTTATGGTACCTGTCCACTGGGTCACTTGGCAACTAGAACGTCGTGTCCGAATTTAATCTATATTGCAAAAAAAACTTTATATCGAAACCTTTATTAATACTGCTAAATATCACTATAAGCTTCGTGACATCCCAAAAGAACAAAAAAACATCGTCCACTACTGGACAAAAGCCTTTCTCAATTGGTAGGGAAAGGAGGAGATTGGCCTACACTCTGCGCTGGGCATGTGTGTTGATGACCAGCTAAGAGGTATACTTAATCAAAACTGAAATAGTAGGAAAATGTTGCAGAGAAATCACAATTAGTCTTAATCAAAGAACAATTGTACTCATGAAACACAGATGGTGCCATATATACCTACTTAATGTAAAATCGTTCTACTTTAGGCACTACTTTAGTGGCTTTCATCCTAAACCCGTCCTATGTTGGAGCGCTGGTATAAGCGACACACAATTGATTTTCAATTGTTTTATAGGTTGCAAATAAAGGTTCTTCTTCTTCTTGTTAATCGAGGGATCATTACTTTAGCTCAATTTAAAGCTTCAACTTCTAAAATCTCCTCAACATTTACTTTAATTCATAACAGAAAAAAAACCTTTTTAAAGATGACATGCTTTAGTGAGTACAGTGCCTTTATTCGTGCCGTAAATGCCGGTACTGTCCGAGGTATTTTTAATAATCCGGACAGCTTAACGGCACAACTTTTCACAAGGTGATTGATCACGCAAAAAGTTAGATTACAAAAACGTCATATTTGAAATTTGGACGCTTTTTAAACGCTACGGAGTTGGTATATCTTTTTTTTTAGTTTTTTCGTATTCTGCCTTTTGGTCCCATAATGAGGTCATGTAGAATGGAAAAAGTTTTTGCGGTAGATAAGCTTGAATTAGATTTTATTTTTGGTGTGAAATTAGATTCGTTTTTAACCCCCGACGCAAAAACGACGGGGTGTTATAAGTTTGACGTGTCTGTGTGTGTGTGTGTGTGTGTATGTGGCATCGTAGCTCCCAAACGGATGATCCGATTGTAATGCGGTTTTTTTTGTTTAAAAGGTATGTCAGTCGGGAGTGTTCTTAGCTATGTTTGGTGGAAATCGGTTCAGGTCTTCAAGGTCATCAGCTCGTTTGCTAGATGTGATAGGAATGTTACACGCTCAGTTTACTTGCAAGTGTATGTGGGATCTGAAATTTGAAACACTAATGTCTTTTGGAACCACTGAGCTGGTCTGCTGTTAGGGCACGAAGGTAGGAGACGTAACCCTGAACTGCCTTTTAATAAACCCATCGAGTTTGGGCTCGTTGAATTTGTCTTGACGAGTTCTCTTCATGTTTCTGACTGACGAGAACCTGATGCTGGAAATGGGATGTGGCGGATTAAACCCTGGAATGCCGGAATGAAACGGATAAACCGATTTATATTTTTGCCGAAAATCTAGAATGTCCAAAGGTTAATCTTTATTGTTTCTCAATCTGTGCAATTCTCCCAGAGCCAGTTTGTCATGAGGACTGTTAAACAGCTTCCTTTGGCCGAGATCGCATATAGCGACCCCATCTTAAGATAAAATAAATTAAATGAAAGAAGGAAAAATTAAGGAGCTCCTTTAAAAAGCATGAAATAAAATTAAATTATAAATTTAAAAAAACCCCCGACCCAAAAAAAGTACGCAATAATTATGACAAAAGGTTAAAAACGCTAAACCCTATAAAAAGCAAAAAATAACTTTTAACACTACGTAAACTAAATTTTGACGTGTCGGGGGACCGCTTTTTACCTTCATAAATTGTACTTACATAGGTAAATCAAATGATACTTACCTAATTACAACATTCGTTTAAAAAATAAACACGTATCTAAAGTAATGAATTAGAGCGGTCCCCCGACACGACAAAATTTAGTTTACGTAGTGTTAAAAGTTATTTTTTGCTTTTTATAGGGTTTAGCGTTTTTAACCTTTTGTCATAATTATTGCGTACTTTTTTTGGGTCGGGGGTTTTTTTAAATTTATAATTTTTGTTAAGTGGTTTAGTTGAAATATTTCTTTCATTGTTGATGACGATTGAGAATGATTTTTATTGTTATTTGAGATGTCATTCATTATTATAGAAATCTGATCTTTTCCCGAAGTGGTATCCAGATTGAATTAAAATATTCGTTTGCTGATTTCTTCGAGTTTTATCTGTATATATGATGATTAACATTTCTTCACAAGTTTGGAAATATAAGGGAAACAGAGCTACAATTTCCATGCATAACTAAATTACCTTACCCACCATCATGAACTACTAAAACTTAAATCTTCTTTAACCAACCCATAAAACCAAGTCAAGTATCTAATCAAGAAGAATAGTTAGAACTAACAGACAGTTAAAACGGACAGTTAACGGGTACATTGTTAAAGTTTTACCGTCTTTTTATATGCCAATGTGGGTTTACGATGTGGCCGAGATCTGGTTTAGCCGTTTTAGCAAATGGCTACTTTGATGACGGCAAATCAAGTGTATAGCGACTGTTTGGTATAAAGTTTATTTTGGCCAGTGTCGTCAAGGGATCTGGTATCCTGTACATAATATATGATGGTGGTATCTATACACAATATATACGTAACAAGCTTCTATCAGCGGTTTCACTCGCATACCCGGATAAAAAGTACCATGCGGTCTTACTGGAAGGTATGTTACACTGAAATTTCTAGTAGTACCTGAGATTAGCGCATTGAAACAAACGAACTATACAATATAATAATGCTTTATAATATTTTTAACAATGTTACAAATTGGGTAGCATTAGGTAGAAGTTACGAGCTCGTGGCTATACTTAAATCATTACAATTTGTCAGCACTACCTTACTTAGCTCTAGCTACAAATATTTCAGTTCTTGGTACTTCAAGGATTTAGCAAACCTGAAGTATTTTTCTTTAAACCATTAATAATTAATTTCCAAAAAAAGCATTTTCAAAGAACCCTATCAAGTTAATCCGCTGGTTACATTAAAAATCACAATGAAAATTAAAACAGCGCTCAGTTTTCCGTAAAGTCGGATAAGCTTGTACCTAATTGTGGAAAAGAACAATAAAATCCCGCTGCCAATGTAATCCTGGACTTATTTCCGGGAATTCAGAGATCTGAACATTGATCGCGGGATAGTACTTTGTAATATTTCCACGGTAACTTTATTTGGGTCAAGCACTTTAAGTGCGTTTTAACTAAAAGTTCTCAAGCACTCGCTAAATCCCGGGAGATTTTTCAGTCCACTGGCGTTGTGTGGGGTTGTGCAAACATTCTTTCTTTTTAACTGTAACCTGGTTTCAATGCGTACTTTAGATTGTACTAAATAACGTGTTAGTCGTTTGATTGTCAGGGAAAAAATATATTTTATGTTTTAGTAAATAGTGAGATTCCAAAAAATATACACGTCCACTGCTGGCATATACGCATACAAATACTATAAAGCGGACAATTTTAGAAATGTTCGCACGCTATTTATTACTGTTTGCTAGCCCGTGTATACCAGAAGAAACTCTGGAGTACTAGACATGCTTAAGTTTCATGCTTTAGGGTTTTGTATGTCAAATGGTAAGGTTTCTATTTTTAAAAGATTTTGCATAATATATCAAAATAAAGCACGCAATCTATTATATCCGAGCCCAACTGAGAGGGACTGAAAGATATGCATATCCGGACAAAAAATGATCTTATAAAATAAAGGGATTTTATAAAATATATTACGTACCACAGCTGATACAACAGAACCCGAGATAACAGGAAAACCGAAGGTTAATTAGTAAAAATATGATAAGAATTGGACCTTTTCGTTAAAATGCTCGTTAACGTAGAACAAAATTCAAAAATGATACGGCCGATTTCGGACCCCCATTAATATACCCGAATGCATTTAATGAATCTGAAGTCAAATTTCCATATGCCCCCGGTTTTTAGGGGTCCTACAGAAAATAAAGCCTTTTTAGATATTACGAAAAATTCTTATACTCTTATGAAGCCAGACTATTCCCGAGTAACGTAGGTTATATTTTGCCTGAGTACGTAATTTTGTATATATTCAATGACGCGCTATGCAGAGAAAATCCGAGTATTTATTTCTATAAATACTTTTCCAGCTTAGGGTTTAAATCCACTCTTAAATCTACTGCGAATACTTTGATATAATTTAAAATCAGGTATAGTGCAACATTGTAAAATTATTGCACCTGGAAGTCTGCAATACTATGTATTTGATTCTGTATTTGATGTTTACAACCAACTATGAATTTGACGTACCTAGATTGTAGTTTTAATGTAAGTTTTATTTATAACAATAAAACTGTCGTGAAATGATATTTTCTGCACATGAACACATAAATATTAAAGGTAAGGAACCCAACAAAATAAAAAAACAACACGCTTAATTTGTTATCTCCCTTCAAATGTGCGTGGATTTGCAAAATATTTTAATATTTGTAAGGGAATCTACGCTATGGAATTTTAATAAGGGCCCGAATTTTGCTGGTTTTCGTTAGAATCACGGAAACAAAGGGGCAGAGGGGGGGACGAATGTACGGTTATTTGTCATCAGTTGTTTTTATTAAGAGTACTAGCACACTGCAAACTTTTAGTAGGCCGATAGTTTGTTCTCATAAGTCAGTATGAAGATGAATGGTAGTGCGCACATTATAAAAATCAAGTATTTTGCTGGTATCAGACCGACTAAAAACTTTGATTGGAATTCAGTTTTTTCTTATTTTATGCTATCCACTTTCGCAATGCTGCCAGCCTAATGGGTACACTGCTTGGTGACAGCGATGAGGGCCAATTTTTGGACGCTCTTTATTAGTTTAAACTTTCTTTTTTATGTAAATAATGTAGATTTATTTATTTATTATGCAAATAAATAAATCTATACTATTTTATTTAGCTTACTTTAAACTAATTTTATTTTTTAAATAACATTTTTTTTTGTGAAATTGCCAACTATCGTGTCAACTGTCGGCCGACTAAAAGTTTGCAGTGTGCTCTCTTAGGCTCAAGGTTAGTGTGACGTACAGACGGAAATGAGTGTTTATTTTATCGATATTGAGTTATGTGTGACCTCAGTCTCAGGAAGTTGATTCGGTTGCGATAAATATTTATGTTTTTTTGATGAATTTCGCGTTGTTTGTTTGTATGAAAGTTATTTGCTATGGCAAATGTGATATTTTATTTATTTATTAATAGCCTGTAATGTCCCTCACTGGGCAAAGATATTTTACTAAATAATTTTAATTTATGAATGTGAGCATCGAAAGTTTTTAGGTATATATGTAATTATTATATGTATGTTGATAATTATACAGAATCTATTATTTAGGCGTGTCTGCCAAAATTGAGTATACTAGTGAAACTCCATATCAAAAATTTTCCCTTCAACTTCTCACTTGAATCCATTCAGCCGTTTTACGCAAAAGGATAACATACACACGCAAAAAGATTTCGGAACTTATAATACCTCCTAATGATTGGTTATTATTATTAGAGTTGTAAAAATAACAGCGATGCGATTAATATAGATTGTTCTGCAAAAGGGTCCACTTACGATGGAAGGAAAACCCTCATGGAAGGTCAAGTGCACTCATTTGTTTCACTCAGTTTGTGCACACATATAGGAATATCTTATGGAGAAAAGCCAGTATCTGAGCATGTTGAGTGTGAGTGTTAAAAATTGTACATATTAAGTATCCTAATCCTAACGAAGGAACTTTTGTCAGTTTGTCGTTCTTTCATGCCATAACTACTGAAAGAATTTAAATAAAAGTATACAGATAATCACGTTACATTATTATTTTAATTTTATTTTTTCGCTTATATTTTCTAACTTTCCTTTCTTGCTATACCTACATATATTTTGATTTGCGTCTATTTTATGTGCCTTTCAAATTATAATATGTATTTACAGAATGACGCCTAAAATCCGTATTAGTTTATAAAGTAACAAAAAATAAAATATTTCCCAACCCAAAAATGCAAGGGTTTAAAAATACCCTCCCTCCGGGAATATAACCCAGCAAGCGATCCGTCAACCGAAAAATTACGGCGAAGCTGTTTAGCTATAAAAGACAAAATTCTTATACTAAATGGTAAGTAAGGAGGCAGTTCGAAGGTCTGGTGCTCATTGTTGGCTTGTCAAGGCACAATATTTTATAATGGTAGAAAATATTCTAGTAGTAATAGGGGTTAAAGTATGAAATTGCCGATTTGTACTGAAAACCTAAATTGTATTTTTTTTTAATTTTTAACAAACTTATTTAATCAAAATAGTTGCCATTATTATCTATACATTGCGGTCATCTAATAAGAAGGTCATTTATGCCTTTACGATAGAACTCTGAGGATCTAGACTGCACAAACAGTGTGAAAGAATTTTGTTCTGCCTCCTGGGAAGAAACTTCTTGTGACGTAGATAATTGTCCAAATCACAAAAAAAAATGGTCGTCCGTTAGAGCAAGGTCTGGCGAATATGGAGGAAGACGAATAGTTTCCAACTGCAGTTCCTGAAGAGTTAAAACGGTTTATTTTGCTGTATGAGGCCTCGCGTTGTCATGGAGATATAGCGGTGAAGGTCGATTCATGAGTCGTGGCTGTTTTACTGCTAATTTTTTCAACATTATTCGGTGTTCGGCTGGGTATCTGGGTAGTTTGACTAGGATCGGCGTTCACCGTCTCTCTTAATTTCTCGTTAATCACCTGTCAGGCGGTCTTTCTCATGACTCGTTCTTCAAGTCGAAGTTTCCACCACGAAAGCGTTTAATCCAAAATCGCACGGCGCATTCTTTAGCAGACACCTCTTCAAATGCAGCATTGATATTGCGGGCTGTTTCTGCCGTTCAATCCCGCGTCGGAACTCATATACAAAAATTACTCAAATTTTCGCAGTATCCATCTTTCTTGTTTAAGTTGAATAACAAAAACAATTGAACATCGATAATCAAATGTTTCACATTTTTTAAAAGAAAAACATCACAGAAACCACGTGAAAAAAGTTCCATTCGAAAACCTCAAACCATGAAGACTCTATGGCAATTCAAAAACCTACTAGAATAAAACGGCAATTTCATACTTTAACCCCTAATATTAGTATAAACGTGACAGTTTGTGTGCTTGTATCGCTTTAACTTGGTACATCATTACGCGCAAACAGCTCGAAGAGTTTTGATGAAATTTGGTAGTAATATAGCTCATACATCAGAATAACATATCAACTAAACGGTTTAACCAGGTTTGAAAAAAAGTTTTATAAAGACGCGGGTGAAACCGATCGCGGAAGCTAGTATGACAATAAAAGAGAAATAATGTGTTTGATTATGAGTACAAGAACTCACAAACATTAACATTTTATCAATACTCAATCTTATTTTTTTTCCAGTTTTTCGTTCTTAGAAATGCCGTGTCGCACGCTCAATGGACACCGACCCCAAGGGTATGCACATAAACTTGGAGCTACGGGACCTTTAATTTTAAAGCTTATTCGGGTTCTCCCTGTCCATATAAATAATTTATTTAATGCATGGACTTGAACAAGGGTTACCGAAGATGGCGATAAGATGGCGCTTTGTACCGGCGTTACTTAGTACGGTCGTGACAGGAATGGGGACTCTGGCGGCATTTTAGTACTCCCGAAGATGAGAGTACAATTCATGGCTTTGTAGATATGAAGTATGTAGATTAGATGTTGTTATAAATTACGACGTTTTATTTTGTAAATATAGAGTGTTATATATTATTGATATTTCTAAAATAAGAAGCCTAAGAAAGTAGTTTGAAATAGGCAAACCTTCTTCCAAAACCAGATCTAATGCTCAGATTAAAAGTAAACTGTAACCGTGTCTAGCATCCTCTCTTTTTACCAGTTTTTTTATGTTATTTAGTTAAGCCATTTTATCATGAAACATGACTAATAATTTCCATTCATAATATTATGTAGGAAGCTACTATCTCTTGAACAGTCACAGTACAGTCCGTAACATTTTTTTATCCTGTTTGCTCAGAAAACATTCGTAACAGGAAAAAATGAAACTCAAAAAGTAAACATTAATTAGTACGAGTACATAATAAAAGTAAAAAAGTTGAGCCTAGCGGAATTTTATTTTTAATTACCCTCAACTGGGGTTGAAATTAATTTGTGAGAGACGACAAAAAAAAAGTTGTCATTTTTTTAGTTTCTAGTGGTTCGTAATTAATAGTGAAAAGTTAGAAATACCTACTTATGATTATTATTTTTTTAATTACGAAAAAAAAACACATTACAGCAACATACACATAGTAATATAAATTCTTTTTTAATAATAAAGGTTGTAATTATTTTAACAAATTCATTGTATTACGTCATATCCACACAATGACTAAAGGTCGACCACATCAAAGGGACACCGGACATTTTTTTTCCTCACTGTTTGAGTTATTACATCGGCAAAGGCTTTCTACTGAAAGTCGTAACATTTTTATATTTTTTACTCCAGTAAGTGTACTACATTGAGGACAATTAATTCCCCTTAAATAAGGCCCATCATTTCAGGGTTATTACTGTACCTGGTTAGGGGAGAATTTTATGAGAAACAGCCGGTCATTTCAAGGAATTTGTGCAGCGGGAAAGTGGAATTAATTGACGCATCCGTTTTAATTTTTACGGTGTTACCGGCCCTTCCTAAAAAATAAGGGCCTTTTAATAGTACACTGTAAAAAGCCTAATTAATAATAATTATTTCCGGAACCTTTACAGTTTATTTGAGCTTTAAAACTGAGAGCAATCACAAAGTTATAAGCCGTACCCTATAGGTTCATTGACCCCCACAATCCTCCCCAATATTTTCCTAGAAATTAATAGGAACTTTACGATAAGTCCAATTAAAACTCCTTTAAGTACGTAACTCAAACAAAACTAAATAGCAACGCCTTTAATTAAAAAGGCGAATCAAACAAACAACGGAACGAAAACGAAGTCATGAAAAATAATTTGATTGCCAGCGTTAAAAATGGGGCTACACCATATCATTAAATTAAGTGTAATGGCAACACTGAAATGTAAACTTTTTGTAGCTTAATCCACTTTCTACGTTCACTGAAGTTCTAGTCATTAAAATTAATTTTGCCGACGACGCGGCCGCCATTACAGAGAGTTTAAGTAGGTGCCTGCTTACACCCCAGATATTACAGGGATTAAGTTTCGAGAGAAAAAAGGAGAAATAAACGAATTTGCCGTGAACGAGACGTCGACGGCCCTGTAATCCTTAGATACGGGCCACGAGAGTAGCGTGTTTGTTTTGTTGCTATTAGAGGTTTCACACTAGCTCGTATGCACGCTCGGTTTGCTATCGCTCATATATTATTCTGCGTGACACTGCCGGCACGTACTCAGTGTTGCCGCACCGTACAACCGGGCAGAAAACCCGCTAGTGTGTAAATGCTCTAAATCGCTATTTTTAATATAATTTAATATAATTTTGAGAAATACCTGTCAGCAGGATTGTCTGTTTACTATGTTTTATTTAGAATTTATCAGTCTTACTGATAAACGTGAATTAAATAATAAGTTATACTTAAGGGGTGTTTGGCATGGCATGACTAAATCATTTTCTTAGCAATGTCTTAAATGAGCTGTCAAATTAAGTAGCCTCACACCCTTGTTTAACCCGCTAATTAGCAAAATGGCTGGATTCTTACCAGCTGATTTTTCATTTCCGGTTTATTGACAGCTCAACTTTTTAATTTTATATTTTACGGATGCCATTGTTGCCATTACACAACGTTTTGATGACAAATATTTTTTTAAGCTACCAACATTCCGGTAGTGTTGAGAAATTAGTATGTTTTCATGTCATTATCTGTTCATTACTTAAGACATGCTTAAGCAACGTTTATAGGTCAAAATAATTTAATCAATACTTAAGGTTTTAAGTAGTAATTAATTAAAACAATGCTTAGAAGATGATTAGTTGATTTTTATAAGTAAGGCTGTATAAGTTTATCTACATTTACTGGAAACTTTATTAGATTATAAGTTTAACCAGTTTGATAAGAAATAAAACTCATTGTTTGAATGTTGCATAAAATTGAACACATAATAAACTCATATAGAACATGTTACGAGTTTTCCCATTCATTATTGTGCAAGATAAGAAATTCTAAATATATCAACCGCACCAAACAATTTTGATAATTTTATATTTACACATGAATTCGCTATCGAAATAAATATACATACGAATACTCTATTTATAACTTAGTATCAAACAAAACTAATATAACTTGAATTAATTCGACTAAATTAACTGATTCTACTGAGGTATTATTATTAAGTTCAAGAGTTTGTTTGTTTAGACGCTAATTAAAAATATTTCAGTGTAAAAGTATTTCAGTAAAGTAGCCTATTTATAAAGGAAGGTTATACGCTAGTTTTTATTCAGGTGTTTGAGGTAGAACCCGCAAAACGCGGATGAAACCACAAGTGCAAGATAATGTGGTACAAATTAAAATAGTAATTTAATCTATAATAATATAATGAAGAGGATGTTGTTTGGCTATAAAACTACTGAATCGATTGCAAAACTGTCATTGTTGGGAAGCTACACTATTTCCTAATAACATAGTATATATTTTATCCGGGTAGAGGCAGTAGTTTCTTGGGTGAAATCGCGGTAAAGCAGCTAGTTTTGAGAGAGAGAAATATACCAAATAATTTGTACCAAACAAAATGATTATATTACATAATTTATTCTGAAGAAAGTTTATCTAAATTGTTGTCAAAAGCTGGTCGGAATAATAATTTCGTACCTCAGCCTTGGTTTGGCTTATTTAAGGAAATACACAAACACAGATTGTTATTACTGATAACAAATAAATACAATTTGACAAACAAAAGTTTTGATGTCTTTGTGTAAAGATAGTAAACAATATTGACTGGTATTTTGTGAAAGTTATATGAATGCTTTATACAACCTTATAATATAATAAAAAGTTATATGGTAGAAAATTCATATTGTTTACTAGGACTTACCTGAATAACTATAGATTACCTAAAGATACATTGTATGTGAAAGCATTCAACATTTTATGACAATAATGAGAGGGGTATAAGAATATAGGGTAATAAGAAAACCAAATTTTTACTTTTGCACGTCAATTCAAAATTATTCGGCCAATAACCCAAATAGATCTTAAAAAAGCAATGAAACGTCACAAACATCATAAACTAACAAATTGGTAGAACTGAAAAATCACACTTAAATTCAAATTCTGCATAGCATTCGTAAACTCGCTGACTTCATAGCCCCACTTAAGGCGGTATTTGCTCACAAAATGCTTTGCAAATTGGATCATTAAGAGCCTTAACCGACAGTTGAGAGTTGCTTAAAAACCTGTTTCAGTATCATTCGGTTTTATGCCTGATAATGTTCGAAGAAGCACCTTTAACTGGCAGGAAGATTTAGCGAAAGCTGCGAAGAAAGAGTAAAAAGAAGTGTGTATTTGCTATTGAAGAATAACTACGGTTAGCTTGGGAAAGCTAGTTATTACAGCGAATGAAAAATTGTAGATGCGGATAATTTTAATGAACGGTGAGCTTAATTGTTGAAGAAAATTTTATTTTGGTCGGGTAAAACATTCAGTCTAAAAATAGAAAGTAAAAATTACGAAGGTATAAATTATGCGAAGAATCACTTTGAGGGAAGGTATGCCCTTTTGGTCCATCATGGTAGAGATAACTTGATTTCTAAGGCTGAAAAAGAAAACGAATTTGGTCTTACGTCATAGTCTTAATAGCATTTTAACACGCTAGTTCAATTAAGTAGCCAAAATATAGTCATACAAAATTTTGTAGTGCCAACGAATAAGAAAACAAAAAATACTGCCACTATAGCACATGATATAAAGTAATGCAAAAGTCTTCTTTTTCACAAATTCTACGGACCGACGACAAAATTGTAACCTTTTTTACTTTTATTCTAACCAAAATAGAGCCCTATAGTAAAAAAATATTTAATGTCAATAAAGCTAAATGGCATTTGTAAACATAATTTTGGTAATAATATAAACAGAAATGATGTAACCTTTTTCATATTTAAGCTGAATCTCGCAATACGTGCTCTTGAATAATTTTCACGTAAAATGAACGCGGTTTCACCCGCGTTTCGAAGGAACTATTTCCTACACATAGATAAAAAGTATCATATTTGTTATTTTGATGGATAAACTATATCAGTGTCAGTTTTGTGAAAAATCCATTCAGCAACAATGTGATAGGTTAAAACAGACACCCTAATAAACATTTCTATATAAAATAATAGTAGGATAGTTTCTGGGTCTGTTAGGACAATAAATAGGGCAATATACACATATCTAACCTGGCTGCTACAATGATATTTTTTTTATTGATTAGAAAAATACAGAGTAAACTTAAGAACTAATTACAATGTCCCACAAAACTGTAAAAGCAGTTTGACTGATTTGCCGAACTAAGAATGCACTACGCCCTGTACTTGTTTCGAGTTACACCTATATTGCTACCTAAACTTAATTATCGACCCGTAATATATGCCATAAACTCCAAACACTTCGCATGACAATCACTGCTGCGCAATCGATAAAAAAAGAACACCGCAATCCACACAATAATCGTAAACACACAACGGTAATTTCAAATCGATTCACATTCGATTATTGCTCGATTCTTTTATTCCGTAATATTCGGTCCGCATAATGACGTGTATTAAGTCGATACTAGCTCTTTCTATTTATGTTATGACGTGAACAGTCGTAACGTAGCAAATTATCGCATAGTTTTCGACCTAATCCCGAGCAAATAGAACCTTATTCGTTATATAAACAGGGGACGCAAACAAAGAGTAATAGTAGAGTTACCATTGGTTCTACTCGAAATATTCTCCCTTACTCAAAAGTGATGTAGAAGCGAGAATTTGTTACTATGAAATTCCATACATACATGCCTTTTATTTCCGTAATGTCAAAAAAGAAGACTATAATAATTTGGATTGAGGAAAATATTAGACCAAATATAAAAGAGTCGTGAATTGTAGTATTGCAACTGAAAAAAAGATAACTATAGTAATTAGCCCAAATCACATGAAACAATACTGAAAAGAAATTGTATAATTCATCCAGATTACAAGATAAACGGAATGTCTTAACATCCTCACTTGACAAGCAATCTCACAAGCTATTTGGTAATCGCTGACGAAATGGGAATAATCACAGTGACTCACTCCAAGCCTCTTGGCCAATGTACCTTAATTGTCATCATGCATGCAATCCTTTAGCAATTGTGTTCGGTCTATCTCAGCGTAGATAAAGCCTAACTCTAGTTATGATGAGAACTGTTTCAAGTGTATGTCGAGAATAAAGTGAGTTTGAGAACAAACATGAATAGAGCGTGAGTTTTATTAGTAGTGGTACTAATCTAATTTGGCTGAAGGATTGTTATAGGTGTAATAATATAGAATAACAGACAAACGATACGGCCTAATCAAGAAATGATATATCACGTAGTATATATAGTCGTATTAATTGGGACGAAAGAGAATTTGTTCTGTTAGAAAAATACAGCTATCTATCATAGATATACTAAGTGGGAGTACTTGGCTTAAAATATTAATTGAGGACCAAATTAGGTGGTACCTATACTGAACGTACTCTTGACGAAATTAAAATGTCAAATAAATAATAGGTACCTTACGGTTTTTTCCATGATAGAAATTGATTTGTAAATAATACGCTATGAACAAACAAAATCAATTAATTCAAAACTTAAGTGTTATTAACTGAATACAATTTTGAAGTTTCACAAAGTTTTGTGAACAATAAAAAGCATAATTAATAAAAAAACTTTCTGTTGTCAATTTCAAAGTTTTATCGAGTTTAGGAAGTCAATTATCGAAATCGTGTTAATTGATTTCGTATTTTTTTGTATTGGTAGTTTTAATTGGGCGTTTTTTTATTTTATTAGTGTTACATATTTCTTGTATGTGACAGATCTAACTACATATCTACATGTATTTGGCTTTATTTAAACAAGCCAACGCAAAAGAAAATCTTTTATAGGAATTTATATCATTCTGTGGGCGGGCTTAAAATAGACATCCTATCGGCATAACATACTTGGACCCGACATAATCATCTGCCTAGCCTTTTCCCAACTATGTTGGGGTCGGCTTCCAGTCTAACCGGATGCAGCTGAGTACCAGGGTTTTACAAGGAGCGACTGCCTATCTGACCTCCTCAACCCAGTTACCTGGGCAACCCGATACCCCTTGGTAAGACTGGTTGTCAGACTTTCTGGCTTCTGACTACCCGTAACGACTACCAAAGATGTTTAAATGGCAGCCGGGACCTACAGTTTATCGTGCCATCCGAAACACGGAAGAACTCATTATGACAAGATGGTCACCCATCCACGGACCGACCGCGCCAAGCGTTGCTTAACCTTATGATCGATCGATCCGCGCGGACCCGGATCCCGACATAAATATCTGTATAAATGTTTGTTTATATCTCTGAAATGTTTATTTTGCGAGGGAATCGAACCCAAAGAAGCGTAGCGATCAAAGAACTTTTCCCTGCAAGGGAAGAAATTTATCAATAAAAGATTTCTTCTTATACGAAGTAGTAAATTAATATATTTTTCTGTTTGATCTTCGCAGCCATATAACACAAACAACAGACAAAAACACGCTCAAACTATACACAAAAGTATCCAGTGCCAAAACTAACGAGGCGAACTTTGACTTCGGCAAACTTCGGCGAAGTTCGGCGCTCTTCGGGGAACTAAACAGTTTCTGCGCTGGACTGTACCTCGGGACTCCAGCAAAAACTTGCTAAGCGTCTCCTGGGGTCTTACATAGTGTATCATGGACGGAGTTTGGGCCTTTGTGTACCTACTAAAGGACGACCGTCTCAACTAAGTGAATATTGTATAAAATAAGTTGTTATTTTTGCACGTGTGTACTTCTTACGGAGGCCATTTTGGAAAGATTGACGGGTGACGTAAAGGTTAACGTTAAATGGGGATAAATAAAATAATATGACAGAGCTTTTTTGTGGTCTCAGAATAGATTGTTTTTTTCGTGAATAGATTGTGTAATAAATCATTTACGATGAATCTTTTTTTTTGGTCTCATGCATATAAAAAGCATACCTACATGATACTGAATTAAGTTAAAATATCGTTAAATTACAACTTAAGCACGCTTCACCACTGAACCTTATTAAAACATTGTTATTTATAAATAGTAACAAAATAATAATAGACTATATTGTGTTAGTCGATCTATACTCTGTGTTCTACTCTATGTATCTGAATCTATATTGTCTGTGGTGAAATAAAATTATTACTCGCTGAACATCCGATAGTTTTAATAGGTTATGGGCCCAGTCCCATTTTTAAATACTAAAATAGTGAGTCCACAGTACAGTTCGATTAAAATATGTCTACGAATTATTTGGTGAATATCCCTAAACTAAAAGGAAGGGAAAACTACGACGACTGGTGTTTCGCGGCTGAAAATGTTCTCGTGCTGGAGGGAATGGCGGACAGCATCAAGCGACCATTACCGGCTACAGCTACAGAGGCTCAGATAGCAGACGATCAAAAGGCAAAAGCAAAGCTTGTGCTAACAATCGATGCTTCTCTTTATATACACATAAAAAAGGCGACATCAACATATAGCTTGTGGAAGATATTGAAGAATATGTTTGATGATTCCGGATATGCTCGGAGAATAAGCTTGTTAAGAACTCTTATAAGCATACGCCTAGAAAACTGCGAGTCAATGACTAGCTACGTCAGCCAGGTCATCGAAACATCACAGAAACTTAGTGGTACCGGTTTTGAGATAAATGACCTGTGGATTGGGTCGCTCATGTTAGCAGGACTACCGGAGAAATTTAGGCCCATGATTATGGCTATCGAGCATTCGGGCTTAAGTATGAGTGCAGATGCTATAAAAACCAAATTATTGGACATGAGTGCAGATTTTGAGGTTAAGTCGGAAGAAGGTGCATTTGCCGCTAAAAATTTTCATAGACGTAATGTTGGCAGTACGTCAAAACCGCAAGTCCAACAACATGGCAGTACCGGAACGAATAGAACGTACGGAACGAACGGAACGCCATCAGACAGCGGGCACAACATGGCGTCGAGAAAGAAAATAATACGCTGTTACAAATGTAAACAGACCGGGCACTTCAAAAATCAGTGTCAAGTTGCGGACAAAACAAAACCAAATGCTTTTAGTGCAGTTTTTATGACGAAAAATTTTAGTCAATCAGACTGGCACTTGGATTCCGGCGCAAGCACGCATATTGTTTCGAACGTGAACTTATTATCAAATGTGTGTAATCAACCGAAGACGAAGGAGATTATTGTTGCAAATCAAACCGTCGTGCCCGTCTCTTGCTCTGGAGACCTGCAGATTACGACATGTGTTGGAGACAAAGAATTTACTATTATTGTAAACGATGTATTATGTGTACCTAACCTCACAACGAACTTACTATCAGTGAGCAGGATAATTGCTAGTGGCAACAGAGTGATGTTTAATAAGCATGGTTGTCTAATTTACAACTCACAGAATGATTGTATTGGCGAGGCGATATTAGAAAATGGGGTGTACAGATTAAAAGTAAAAGTGATGCAACAAACCTTAGTAGCAGCTGTGAAGACTTCAAGTAGTATTTGGCACCGGCGATTAGGCCATATTAATACAAGTGATTTAAATAAACTAAAGAATGGAGCAGCAGAAGGAGTTAGTTTTGATGATATGAGTGAAAGTGGTAAAAATAGCTGTATAGTGTGCTGTGAAGGCAAGCAAACTCGACTACCATTTCCTAGAAGCACTAGTAAGAGTCAAAATGTACTAGAGCTAGTCCACACTGATCTATGTGGGCCCATGGAGAATGTGTCTCTCGGAAAAGCAAAATATTACTTGATATTTATCGATGATTTCAGTAGATGGTGCACAGTCTATTTTCTTAAATCTAAAAGTGAAACTTTCACATACTTTAAACAATATAAGGAGCTTGTGGAAAATCAGCAGTCGAAAAGAATTAAGATATTAAGATCTGACAATGGAGGAGAATTTTGTTCGACAGAAATGACTAATTTTCTGAAGCATAGTGGTATAATTCATCAGAAAACTAACAGTTTTACGCCTGAACAGAATGGAATAAGCGAGAGAAACAACCGGTCCATAGTTGAGAAGGCGCGATGTCTCCTGTATGATGCCAAATTTGAGAAAAATCTTTGGGCTGAGGCTGTGAATACAGCAGTTTACATAAAGAATCGATCACCGGCAGCGGGCTTGGATAACATGAAAACCCCTTTTGAAATGTGGATGGGCAGAAAACCTGACTTGAAACATGTAAGAATTTTTGGCAGCCCAGTAATGGTCCATATTCCAAAAGAAAAACGTAGGAAATGGGACAAGAAAGCGAAGAAAATGTTCCTAGTGGGATATTCTGAGAATGTCAAAGGATATCGCTTGTATGACCCTGTATTACGAGATGTTGTTGTAGCCAGAGATGTAGTCATTATGGAGAATATAGATGACAGTTTGTCAACATCTATTGTGATCGAAGAGAACAGGCAATTGGATAGGTCAACAGAGGAAGTTCCTAAGAGTGATTCAGAGGAAGAGAATCAGCATGATGAGACGTATGTTCCTGATGATTCATCAAGCGACTATGAAGATACATCTTCAGACAAATTGCCTTTATCACCAGAGGCAGAAAATATAGTTGCAAAGGGAAGTGACATGAATCTACCAGATAAACGTGTTAGGCGCAAACCGAACTTTTACCAAAGTGCGAGCATGTGTGTGGAAGTGTCTGATGAACAAATTTCCCTCAGTGATGCTATGAGTGGATCTGAAAAAGATCAGTGGCAAAGTGCTATGCAACAGGAACTGAAATCGTTTCAGGATAATAACTCCTGGGAACTGGTAGATAGGCCAAGTGAAGGTACAATTGTGAAAAATAAGTGGGTGTTTAAAAAGAAATTTAACACTGAAGGTGAAGTGCGTTATAGGGCCAGGCTTGTAGCCAAGGGCTTTACCCAGAAAAAGGGCATAGACTTTAATGAGACATTTTCACCAGTTTTAAAGTATTCTACATTTAGATTGTTGTTAGCTTTAAGTGTTCAATTAAATCTTAAAATGAATCACCTTGATGTCCCGACTGCATTCTTGAATGGTTATCTTCATGAAACTGTTTACATGGATATACCAGAATATTCTAACATTGTTAATTGTAAAAGTAAAGTTTTAAAGTTAAAAAGAGCCATCTATGGTCTTAAGCAGTCTGCAAGGGCTTGGTATTCTCGAGTTGAAGATTGTTTGTTGAAATTAAAATTTAAAAGGTCTTGTTATGAACCATGTCTCTTTATAAAAAATGACAACAATGTTATGATGTACATAGCTTTGTTTGTAGATGATTTTTTTGTCTTTTATAACTGCCAGAATACTTATTTAGAGTTAATAAATGAGTTGGTAGCAAAGTTTAGAATAAAGGACCTAGGACAGATCAAGCAATGTTTGGGTATGCATATAAATGTTCATAATGATTGTATTACTGTAGACCAGGAGCAATTTATTGAAAGTATTTTAAAGAAATTTAATATGACTGATTGTTTAAGTTCAGATACACCAATGGAAGTTAATTTAAAATTGCAAAAGGATGTAAACAGTAAAGTAGTACAAAACTATCCATACCAACAATTGATTGGTAGCTTGATGTTCTTGTCTGTGCTCACCAGGCCAGACATTTCTTACAGTGTCAGTTATCTTAGTCAGTACAACAATTGTTTTAATGAAACTCACTGGAAACATTTGAAACGTTTATTAAAGTATTTAAAGAAAACAAAAAGTTATGGTCTGATATATAAAAAGACTGATTGTAATCTTTTTGGATTTGTTGATGCTGATTGGGCATCTTGTACTCTAGATAGAAGATCATATACTGGTTTCTGTTTCATAATGTCAGGATCAGTGATTTCATATGAAGCTAAAAAGCAAAAGACTGTAGCTCTTTCAAGTACAGAAGCTGAATATATGGCTCTGTCTGAATGTTGTAAAGAAGGTATATATCTCAGGAATATATTAAGTGAACTAATTTACTTAGATAAAAATGTACCAATGTGTTTGTACAGTGACAATCAAAGCTCTATTAAATTAGCATCTAACCCATTGTTTAATAGTAAGCGTACTAAACACATTGATGCAAGACATCATTTTGTAAAAGAGTGTGTATCAAACAATAGCATTGTGATCAAATATGTATCAACCTCAGAGATGCCAGCGGATATATTCACAAAAGGTTTGAGTGCTACTAAACATTATAAGTACTTAAATGCAATTGGCATGTCTGAGATTGAGAAATAAAATTACTAAAGTTATTTATGATTTTGGAGTGTAGATTATTTTGTTAGGTCAGGATGTTATTTATAAATAGTAACAAAATAATAATAGACTATATTGTGTTAGTCGATCTATACTCTGTGTTCTACTCTATGTATCTGAATCTATATTGTCTGTGGTGAAATAAAATTATTACTCGCTGAACATCCGATAGTTTTAATAAACATATCATTAATCAAAATGCTTAGATTTCGCCTTATAACATAAAGCTGTCTCGACGTCAACAAATAAATCCTTCATCCAATTACAAAGCATCTATCTTCACATCGTTCAAACAAACCAATTACTATTTAAATTATATTTAAACACGCTTTCAGCATTTTCTAGCCGTTAATTAATTTGCTTGACTAACAATGACTTATGACCAGTTTAAGTTGGTCCCTCATTACTTTCAAGTAAAGTTGTGACGAATCGTCATTTGATGACGAATAGGGCTCATCTTACAATTGTGTTAACGGCCAATGAAAAGTCATTGGGTATGATTTCAAAGGGATCGTGACGTGGTCGTGGTTCCGTAATCAGCATTTGGAATTCCTTTGATCTTTGGTCCTTCGTCGCTGTTCATTTAATTATATGAAGACACTGCTTTTAGTCGGTTATTTACTATACTGAATTTCCGTTGAATTCTTTGGTTTTTCTGCTGTATTTCAACACGGATCCCTTTATTTGTGGAGTATTTCTGGAAAGTCCTATGACCAACTAGTCCTTTTTCGTCACAACGCAAGTAAATCCAGGAAAAAACGCTAGTGTGCTACAAAAGTGCTATTATCATCAACTTGTAAGTAAAAGTTAATAGACAGCTATTGAGGAAAACGTCGAATGCTGTCAACAAATGGATACATCATTTATTATAGAAACCTTTGACATTTATCATTATTTACTTGTCATTCCCGATATTTCTTAAGGAAGAACTTCAGGTTTTAATGATGGGTTTCTAGGAAGACATTTTTTACCCAACTACAAGATATTTTTATATTTCCAAATGAGATAGAACCGATGTTATAAATATCAACATAGAATTTATTTCTTACTCTGTGAATACCTAATACATATTTGAGGACATAATTTTTTTTTGTGGAATTTTCCAGATTATTTGGAATTAAGAAGTTTAAGAAAAACAAATTGCTTTATTTTAAGCATTTGATGATAGTACTTAATTAAGACCTCCAATTCGCTTACCACAGACTAAAACACACACAAAAACGTATTTACTTCTGTAGGTAGTAGTAGAAAATAGTCTATCGAATTGCTACCAAGCCACATCTAAGTTGTAACAGCAAAGGTTATTAAAACAAAACATCGCGTCCCCAAGCCTTAATAGCCGTTATAAGTCTGAGAAGAACCTGTTTTCCCCGCAGTTATAATAACGCTCAAATAAAGCAGTCGACGAAATATTATCTACGAAAAACAGTATCTTAGAAGTAAGCTTCCAGGCTTTCATTGTCCTTTAGGGAGAACATTGCGTACTATAGTTAGAGGCCGCCTACCAGATTTATGTAGGCGCCAGGGAGTCAGGAAAGATGAACAGAACTGCCATTATGCAGGTAGGTCAGGCGCCTTCTTCTAGGTCAAATTCGTACGGTGGGCATGACCAATACGATCAGTTACGAGTAAACTAACGTGACTTTCGGGGCCCTTGTGACATATGTCGACGAAAAATGATCGGGTCCGAAGAAGGCGTTTAAGGGCGAAGTAGGTAACGTTCCTCGTCCCCTGCACACTCGCATTCTGGCGGGCTACTTTCTAAGGAGATTTTGCGGTATGGCACCTCCGCTAGTCATTTGGTTCTTCGTGGTCTGCACGGACAGGGAACAATTATTTCAAACAATTTCTTAGGCCCAGCGTTGGCGCAAGGTTATACGCATATGCGACAAAATCGGACGACTTGTCGCACGATCCGTTGGGAGATTGGTTTGTAAACTTTTTAAATGCCTAAGTTATGTTTTATTGGGCTTTTTATCAGAGTTTTCGTTTTATAGACTCTCGTGTCTCAGTAAAATCTTTACGTATTTTAATGGGACTTAACACTAAGTATGTATGTATGTACAGTCAACTTTAGGTCAGTGGTAACAGTTTTATAGGAAAATCGTACTTATTACTATTGAGTTAAGGTGCATGACAGTTACCACTGATGTGCGGTCTACTGTACCTGCTTAGTTTAAAAAAAAGATGCTATTAACGACCTGTTTTTACTGCACTTAAACCAGCCGACACGAAAGCTAACAACATTGTCAAACAATGCCTTAATAGTGTTTTATTATCAATTAAGGCAACCATGTAGCAGACTTAGTACAAACAGAGCCCCGTCTCAAATCTACCTCAAATCGATACCGACCGTGGAGTGACATGCAAACATCACACGTTGGCCCAACAAATATTGGCCACAAAATTTGCGCCCAATAAGCAATGAAACAATGTGACTTTTTCAATTTTCGACCTTATTTATTGAGCGTTATGGTTTGCTTTACAGTGAGTGAGTTTTATGCTACCGTGATAACAGATTGAAAATGTACGTCAATTAATTTTTGATATTCAAAATCTACTGTAAAATGTAACAGCCTTTATACACTGGTGGCTTTTCCGAGCGGGAAAACCGGGTGATATCGCCTGTAAAACGTAAGTTAAGGCACATCACTAGGTACTTACTTTTATTAATAAAAAGGGCCAAAGCGATTCAATTTTTACGCCGTGCGACCCATATTCGTAGTCACGGTTACCCTTTGCAATTACCATACTAAACCAATTGTAGCAATCTAAGGGTCTGACCAAATACTTTTAAAGGGACCTCTATAAATATACATAAAATAAAACATAAGTGCTTGCCTGCCCTTATCAAATCGACCGCATCAACCGTTGCTATGATACCGATGTTTTTGGGTACCTTTGTTATTGTGTGTTTTCAACCATTTTGTTATGAAATGACGTTGAATGTGGTTCCGTGGTTGATAACGTCGGTATGAGCATAAACAGTAAAACTACTTAATGAGTTTTTCAAGGCGTAATACGGTTTCATAAAATTGCCGTTTCAGGGAAATGTGCAGTGGAAGTTATAGCAAAAACATTGATAAAAATGTTGTGTATTGGGACTGTCCTAATACTGTTTTGACTAACTTGCTGTATTGTTTCTCCATATTAAACTATTTTCATCATCGGCTTTTTAATTCCCCATTTCAGAACATAGACCTTTTCTCTTATAGAAACTGCTCAAGGTGGATTTCAGAATTAAAGTCCACGTTTAGTCGAGATGTTTTCCTTCCCCTCTACTCAGTCATTGGTAATACTTAGATATACTTATCCTTCAGTACAAGATATACCTAGGAAAGTTAATTTTTTACATGTTTCTTATATGTAGCAAAACAGTTAACCATAATAAATTACCATTATATTTGATAGCTAATAATAGTGTTATCATGGTTTCAAAAAAATGAGTGTGTCATATCCTCACGCAATGAACTTTGTGTTCTCCCCAGTTATCTTAAATAGTGTTTACAGTAGTAAATATTTAAAATATTTTTAACGGGTATAGACATACGTATGTATGTATTTAGTGAGTACTTAATTAGGGTATACATTGGCTTTGTGATCCCTATTTCATTGTTAAGAAATATGCATTAAAAACTAATTAGCATAATGCATTGTAGACATGGTATTATTCAAATAAATTCTTAATAAAAATCACAATTATTCAGTACCCAATTTTATTTCCCTACAAAAAGTTATCTTCCCACAAAATACTATCAGAAAGTAGGCAACACTAACGGCTAAACAATATAGCTATCCTGTTTTCCGCAATCGGCTCGTAAAAGCGTTGAATTGCCGAAACAGTCTATTACATATCACCCTCCTAGACAATTGTATCTTAATGTGTAACATTTAACATTTGGCGAAAAACTATTTAGATACTATCCTCTTGGGAAGTATATTTGTTGACAATAAGGACAAAAAACTATGAAAAGGCTAGGCAGATGATTATATTTTTACGTTTATCTTAATGAAACTTATTTAATATTACTAATGGACACACTCAGAGACATGCAATGGTTGCTTAAGCCGTTCCTTAGTGCAGAATTTCTAGGAGAACCTGTCACTAAGGAGTGACTTAAGTAATCATTAAATGTCTCAGAGTGCAAAGTTTAATGTGATAGAGATATTGAACATCTTTGGCAGTCGTTACGGGTAGTAGTCAGAAGCCAGTAAGTCTGACACCAGTCTTATCAAGGGGTATTAGGTTGCAAGGGTAACTGGGTTGAGGAGGCCAGATTCGCAGTGATACTTAGCTGCATCCGGTTAGACTGGAAGCCGACCCTAACATAGCTGGGAAAAGGCTCGGGAAATGATGGAGTACGGTACTTGAAGATTTGAAGAATAACTTATCAATTTATTAATTGGTTAAGTAAGTAGTATCCAAATAATTAGACCGAAATTAGGACAGAAGTGGTCACGAGTCCATGATAAAGCGTGTGTAACGAACATATGCGCCTTTGTTATTTACAATAACTGTCTATTGTTTAAATAACAAGTACTTTAAAACAAGGGCATAATGTTTAGTTCATAGATATTTTGGAATTTAGATATTATTGTTACTTAGAACTAATAAGCTGAATCAGAGTATTCAATTAAATGTTGAAGTTAGTTTTCGCCGAATTTGATAATTATTTTGCGAAGTGCCTACATTATTTGTGTTTATAACATTATTATTTTACAGAAAATATTATATTCAATAGGCATACCTAGCATAGAGCAAGAGTTGGAAGCCGACCCCAACATAGTTAGGAAAATGCTAGGCAGATGATAGTGCTTTAACGACTAAGCCAGCGTGACAAGATTTTTTTATTTATTTAATCATTAAATAATATAAAAAAGGAACAATTCATCAAGAAAAAAACATATGTAGGCCAAATAAAATCTCAGTGAAAATACAGTAAAGAAACAAACAACAGATGTGCGCGATATGAAGTTATCTTTCGTAAAAAAAAAACGGGTTTATTCCTTTTGGAAGAGTCATCAATCAAGTTGGAACAAACGAGGCCGCAATAATTCCTTCAGAGTACACGCTCACTATGAAATATTATATTTGGATGGCAACGGATAAAACAAAATTGTACATAGAAAAATATTTTATATTATAAAGTTTGTATGAATGCAAAAATACGGATTAAATGCACTAAGTGTAAGGTACTGATAATAGAATTACATTTTTTTATTGGAGCTTTTAAAATATTTTTTAAACTGTGTTGGCGTGGGCTACTGTTGAAACCAAATTATACAGTATAAATTACGGTTATTTACATGCTTAGATTTGAACATTTTGTCAGTTCAATTAGGTACACAAATAAGAGTTTTTTCAGAAGGGACGTTGCGCGTGGGTGCGGCTACAGAGCGGACAAATTTTAATAACGTGAAATTTTAAATAACCCCTAGTCTGCGTTCATATAAAAAGGGTAATTTTACTGACGTAAAATCTATATTGATATTATAAAACTGATCAATTTGTATGAATGCGCTTATCTAAGCGAGCCTTTTTTACCGACGAAATCTATTATCTACTATTTATCCGGGTGCGCTGAGTAGTTCCTACAGGTCGCTGGTGGAACTTCTGGTAGACGTTTGTAAGTTAATATAAATATAATATAATAGATTTAGTTTATTTTAAAATATAATGTACAGATTTTGAGGTGAATTAAAATACATTTATCAGGAGTTAAACATTCAAAGCAATTAAGAAGGAAATAAATAAAGAAATATAAATAAATAAGTACTTATTTTCTGTGAACTAAAACATGACAGTTTTAAATAATCATTGTGATCTCGTTCCAATTTAAAAAGTTTTACCATGTGAAACTGTAATGTTTTCTTGTCGTGTATTCCTTTTTATGAAACTTTATACATTTTACGACACTTGTTCTGTAATTCTCAGAAAAAGTAGTACTGAAACATAAGATAACATGAACACGAAGAAACCTCGCCTGTTTCGTAAGTTGTAGAAAAAATATTGGTAAGTAAGAAGCAATTTTAATAGTTATAGAGGTAGTTATCGTAAAATGTTTGGATATTAGATTTTTTTGTTATTTTTTACCCGACTGCCAAGAAAGGTTATGTACTTTAAGCGTGACTAGTGTGAATGTAATATTGTTTGCTACGTACCTCACGTCTGCAAAACGGCCAAAGGATAACGAAAATCGGGGATATCATTAGATTTGTCTCAATTATCCAAGTGGTTTTCAGTTCAGTTGGCCAAATCTTAACAAGACCGACAGAAAGGTCCTAATAGTCTGACTCCTGTTCAGACCAAAGATGATTCCACATTGCAAAAGAATAAAAAAATGTTGGATGCAAAGATTTTGAACTGTCTTAAATATTACTAACAAAATATCTATGGGTACTAGGTATATACAGGTTACAGGTCTATGTACCTATGTAGTTTTTGACAATAATACCTATAGATAGTACTCTAAAATGGACATTTGTCATGCAGTAGGTACATGTTTCGCAAAATGTACGTATTCAAGCCATTCGGATGCAATATCATTGATAAGTGTAACGTTGTTTCCTGTGAATATAAAAGGAATGGACCATATTTAGACTTGTTATTTTTACCAGGCAAGTGTAGCTTCCTAAAATTGAAGGATTGTTTTCAAATTCGGTTTAGTAGTTTCGGGTCTTTTACGACCATTTTCTTTCTGTTCTTTAATATTAAATGTGCAGGCATATCCGAATCCCGACTGTCAATTGTATATCTTTGGCAGTCGTTACGGGCCAGTCTGACAACCAGACTTACCTCAGGAGGTCAGGAACGCAGTCGTTCGTTATAAACTGGTACTCAGATGCACCCGGTAAGACTGGAAGCCGACTCTAAAATAGTTGTAAAAAGCTAGATGATGATAGTTATATCCGAAACATGTTAAAATCAAATAAAAAATTAAAGTTAACACAACATTTTCCCTAATTTCTTATTGACAAAAACCCTAATTTAATTTACACAAAATATTTTGTGTAAATAAAAGTAACAAAATTTTTTGTATAACTATCTAATCGACTCCATGCCACATCCTGTTCTCTAAAATAATCATCAAACAAAGACCGGGGTTCATTATTATCACATCGTGCGTCGACTCTAACAGAAGCTTTCGTTTATAGTGATAATTAACATAATAATATTCACTATTCAATATTAATTTAGCAATCAGAAATGATTTTCGTAAGTGACGTTTTTGTGTAGTGAGAACGAACAATAAAATCTTAGAAGTGCCAAAATGGATTTAAGGAGCATTTTGTTGAGTACGTATTTTTTAATTTTTATATTCCAAATGATCCGTAGTATACGTAAATAGGATTTTTTTTATCGACTTCCCTAGAGGTGAGGATTTCAATTTGGATGTTGGTAGTTTTTGTGGTCCCTATCTTGTCCTTTCAAAAGCTACAGTGCTGAAGTGATTATCATACGGCACCACGTACGGTAGGCGGTAAATCAGATCTCATGTTGCATTGGTCTCTAAGAAATCTGCTCAAAGCTTTTACACAAAAACCGTTCGACCGCGTGGTCTAACCGTGTGGTTTTCTTTTGTTTGTCACAACCACCTTTTGAAGCAGTGCGTGGTGTCGCCTTAAGAATAATCCCCACTAATTTAAAAATTATAAATGCGAAAGCAACTCTGTCTGTCTGTTATGCTTTCACGTCTAAACCGCTGAACTGATTTTAATAAACTTTGGTACAGAGATAGGGTTGACCTTGAAAAAGAACATAGGATAGTTTTTATCCCATACTTTATTCCAATTCTCTTGGAAATGCGATATAACCGAACTCTACGCGGGCGAAGCCGCGGGTGGTAGTTAGTAATATATAAAACTAAATGTAATTGAAATAATGCAAAAACAGTGGTCCAACATAAAACTAACTTAATGTTTCAAGACGTTATCCCCTACAACGTCATAGACTCACAACTCGTAATGATACGTATAATGTCACGTGTCACCCTGTACACCACGCCCTACTGTGCCATTAGTCATAGAGTATTATTTTTAATACTGCATTGAGTGTAATATTAAATTGATTGACATGCATCTTTTAAACTAAAAGGTAGTTAGACCGCCAACTGTGTAGAAACTAGTTCAATTTGAGCACAGCTTTTTTCGACATTTGATCTATGATAATGCAATATTGTAATAGGTAAATGATCATTAATGATTTATGTATTAATGAAATGTGTCAATAAACTTCAGGTATCGTGGTGTTCTCATCCGTCATCGCGTCATCATCAGCGGGATGCACATGGACTTTCAACTCGAACAGTAGGAATTGTAACTACACCATCGTTTGTTCCACCAACCCTGGAAGCATCTCCAACCCAACCTGTAACGACGAGCCTTACGTCATCTTCATCATCAAGAACTCCAATCTTGACTATCTTACCGCCGCCCTCTTCTCCGCGACAAACTTCGACAGTCGTGTTCGCGAATTCATTGCACACGGCAACACCTGGACAACTATTGACACCTCAGCCTTCCGATACTATTCGAAGTCCATCAAAGTAGACATCTCCAACAACGAAATTCTTAAAGTAAGAAATGAAGCATTCAAAAACTTACAGTACATTCAACTTCTGAATATATCGTATAACAAAATCGAAACTTTGTACGCCAACTCATTTGTGACGGCAGAATCAAAAAGTTTACTAGAATTAGATTTGTCTAACAACCATTTAATAGAATTATCAGGTGAACTGAATGAATTGCCTAAATTGAAAAAGTTGCATTTACAGAACAATATGTTGACTAAACTATCAGAAGACTGCTTTATGAATTTGAAAAATTTAGAATATCTCAATTTGCGGTCCAATCACTTGGTATCTTTAAATTTGACACTCACGAATTTGAAAATGTTGAAAACGCTTGATTTATCCTACAACTATTTGAAGAAGTTATCTGGATATGAAATAAATCGAATGGCAGCAATTGTGAACTTCAATGCATCGCACAATGCTTTGACAACTGTTGATTATAATTGTTTCAACCAAGCTGTATCTTTAAAAGTTGTAGATTTCAGCTACAACAGAATTAATGCTACAATTGAAAATATCAGGTTCGTTGTCAGTAGCGAGCTAGAATATTTGGATTTTTATAACAATTCTATAACAGGCATACAGGAAAACGCTTTTATAAATGGGCATTTAAACTATTTGAACTTGATAAATAATAATGTAACAGGTGAAATTAGAGAAAATACTTTTAGTGGTTTGCGTAATATAACTGAATTGGATTTGTCCAGACAAAGCATAAGTAATATTAAAAATAAGGCCTTCACCCAAATGGTAAATCTGAAGCATCTTAATTTAAGTACCAACAATATTATAGAAATAGAAAATGCTAGTTTCTCTAATTCATCTATTGCTGTACTGGATTTGTCCCATAATAAGGTGACTCATTTAAATTTTCTTCAAAACTGTTTGGTTAATCTAACTGAATTGTATTTAAACAATAACAACATCTCAGTAGTATCAATAAGCAGTTTTGATGCTCAGACACAGATGAAGAAATTAGATTTATCAATGAACGGGATCAAGATAATTGAGGAGTATTCCTTACCGCTGCAGAACTTGCAATATTTGAACATCGTAGGCAATGCTTTGGCAGGAACCATAAAAGAAAATGTATTTAGTCCTGCTAAGTTTTTAAGGTTCCTAGATTTAAGTAATTTTAATATAACCCGCATTGAAAACTTTGCTTTTGTTGATCTCACAGGGCTGGCTCGATTGAATCTCTCAAATAATCAAATAGAAACTATAGAGCCAAATAATTTCATAGGTGTTGATAATATGTACAGTCTGGATTTGTCAAGTAACAGATTAACTAATTTATCCATCAATAGTACTTTCTTAAATAACTTAAAAGCTTTGTACATAAACGATAACTTCCTTACAAATATCTCAGGTCTATTCAAGAACAAAAGCAAATTGTTATATCTTGACGTGTCAAACAATAAAATCACTAATCTATCGACAGTTGGAGCGAATATTTTCCCAAATATAACAGTATTACGTGCTTCCAATAATAAAATGAAAACGTTTAATAATGAAAACACGAATACTTTAACAACACTTATTGATCTGAGATTGGCGTCTAATGACATAAGTGATATAAACTTGAGTTATTACAAAGAGCTTATGGCTGTAGATCTAAGCAATAATAATTTGACACATTTGAACATGTCACTGTTTAAGAATAATGAATTTCTACAGTCTCTAGATGTTAGCAGAAACAACATCTCAGATTTACCACCAGGTACATTTCAATTCATGAAAAACCTGAAGGTACTAAATATGTCTTCAAATTTTTTGTCGAGACTACGATTTGGCAGCTTGAAAGGTCTTCATAAAACTGAAGTATTGGACTTATCAAAGAACAATATTGCAGTTTTAGACGTTGACGTTTTCCATGAATGTGATGAACTGAGGACTTTAATCATAGACTACAATCGCATCAAAACATTTGATCTTGAAAGACTTATTCTGATTTCGTTGAAAAAATTGAGGAGTCTAAGTTTAGGAGGCAACCCTATTTCGTGTAAAGAAATTGTTCATAATATAAAATCTGCAAACGATACCTTCTATGCTATAAGGCAGGTGGAGGTTACTTCTATTCACAAAATATTTCACGAAGACAATGTTCATGGGATCAAATGTGGTGATGAAGCATATCTTAATGAGAACACTACGACTAAGCCAGAAGTTAAAAAATCAACCGATGCACCTGCATCATCTAACTCATCCACTAGTATCGTGTTAATATGGTGTTCGATACTAACAGTCCTTTTAGTAGCTGCTGGTGTTTTCGCTTATATAAAACTATATAAAAAACGTGTTGTTATTATCGGCAACAACGTATCAATGAACATGAGAAATTCAATTGTATCAGAGGTTTCAGACTTTCAAAGTGATCTTTTGGGTTAAGCAATATTTATATTACATTAAGATCGTAATAATAAAATTATTTGAATCGGCCTTAAAGTCCGCAATGTGATGTATATGTAAGCTGTTTAATTTTTGTTGCTTTGTTTATTTAAAGAATTTCTATCTTTCCTGCGATGTATCCCACGTGGTGGTTATGTTATGATTATTTAAGGTATTTGTAATAATTATGAGAAATAATCCAGAATCTGTAGAACTGTACAAAAGATTTATCTCTTATGGAACTTTTAATTTAATTCTAGAGAGTATATATAAAGAATCTATTCGTATGGAAAATCTTCTTATGGGTTAATATTATTACAAATGAACCAAAACCATGCTCGTACTGTAGTGTTAATGGAGTTCTGATGTTTTGTTGTCGATGTATAATTAAATTGTGTAAACCAGATTATTTTTGTAATCATCTTGTGTTTTATTTTAACAATCAGTTTCAATTTCGGAAATCGCTAATTAATTTAATGTTATAAAGGGTGGGATAGATTTACATTAATTCAATTTATGAATTACAACTGAAATACACAGATCAAAATAAAAACTGAAATCAAATGGAATAGCCTATTTCAAATAACCATTCCATTTTTAGTAAATGTGGTGACACCAAGACATATACAGTCTACTTAGTTTATTGCCAAGCAGAAAGTTTATATTTATATTTACAAAATGAATAAGGAAGCAAGTAGATAATTCGCATTTATACAAAATAACAGTAAAAAAACACTTTGACTAGTAGGTAAATAAAGTTTGCTAAGCCAAACAAATTACCTGCAAAATTTTGCGGTTCGCCGAATCCTAAGCACCTGATTTTGCAGGATAGAATATTAGCGGGGGCGGTTCTACGGTAAAATTTTAATAATGATCCCAAATCCAACGGAATACATTAGAGATTCTGTCGATTTAGTTTTGAAACTTCGATAGAATTAATTTGCTGAGCAGAGTTTTCTTGAGAGCAAAATTGTGAGCTTGAATTTCAATGCGTTGTCAGATGCATGATCTGTGGTTTCTCAGATTTAGTGGGAAAATCTGGAAGTCTGAAATGTGTGATGAATATCAAGTAGAAGCTTGGTGGTAACTTATGATACGTAGAGATTGTATGTAACATATTAATTAAAGGCAAACTGTTCCAAAACTAGGCGACTCAACAGAGTAACTGATAGTATTCTTGCATCTTGGACAAGAGACATGTTTCCTGAGTCACTAAAATATGATGATGATGTTGATGATGTCCTCTTGCCTCTGGCTGTTCTCATATAAGGAGATTAGCCAACTGCGCAGGACATGTTATAGTGCACAAGCATTTGCGCAGACACACTATTCCTTCACTCTGATAGCCCGATGGGACGCCAAAAATATGCCGTAGAGTTATCTAGAAAGGTGCAATACTTACAATCTAGCTACAAAAACCACACCAGCTGGAAACATTGAAGCGTAACACGAAAACAATTCAAACAAGAAAATCATCCAAATATATCTTGTATTCACGCGAATTGAGCACACAAACAAACCGTTTTCGTTAAGTTGATACTTTATGTTGCGGCAAGAGAAAGTTGGCAAGTTGCCGGCAACGGGTCCATATCTCGCGAAGTTTAAGGTCAGCTCGGATTTATTGTTTATCAGCGATT
This sequence comes from Helicoverpa zea x Helicoverpa armigera, assembly GCA_033682625.1. Classification (NCBI taxonomy): domain Eukaryota; kingdom Metazoa; phylum Arthropoda; class Insecta; order Lepidoptera; family Noctuidae; genus Helicoverpa; species Helicoverpa zea x Helicoverpa armigera. The sequence goes on from JAWIIS010000011.1 coordinate 8,956,779, forward strand.
CATTGATTGGGGGAAATCGCGTGTGAAAAACATTGATTGGGAATCGAATAAATAATCAGAAGTATGTCGGTGTTTAAAGGGTCACCCAGTAAGTATGAGGAAAAGGTCAGACAAGTCAAATGTAGTCCACTACATTTGGTTAGACTGGAAACCGGATTGAAGTCAAATATATACTTGAAACTTCCAAATTAAATACTTGGAAGATCCAAGAATACCGAATTTACTCTATCTATTTACACTGAAAACCGAAACCTGGACATATAGTTTGGACATATACTTGGCAAATCAGAGAATATCCGAGAAAAAATTCATAAAATGTTCGATCAGAAGAGGCAAAAATAAAATAATTTTCTGATGCTCTATTTCAACGTAAATAATACAGTACACAACTGATCGTAATTTCAAATTCGTACAAACTCAAAGACAACACGCATACAATAGCACTTAAAATTCCGAATTGTGTAAACACTGAAATATCTGATAACACAGGTGTGAGCGGGACGAACATACAAACAAAGCGTTCTTCAGAACGGTTATGTCGAACGAATTAGTTAAAAGAAGAAGTTATGAAGCATGGGTGTGTGGAAGACACGATACTGTTAATACTTAGAGTGACAATATTATAGAAGAAATCGACTAACCTATCAACAAATGTGATGTTTCGTTAATGTTGCAAGCTAACCAAGAATTGTGTTATCATTATTTACACACTGAGACTGTAACATACGGACGTGCCGACATACAAACAGTTTTGAACGAACATGTAAAAAAATATGGAAAAGCAAATATATTCATGTAAGTATTTTTTAATGAGTTAATAATTTATTTTGTCATGTGTCATAGTAACATGGACATATTATTATCTCATCATTTACATTTTTAAATCGCAGATAATCATTACGATAAGCCATAAATCATTAGCTAGAAAGTGACCACCAGTCGAACCAAAATATACCATCAGTGGTATCCATTAACTTACTTTGTACCTCTAGAGGTCAGATAGACAGTAGATCCATATGAATGACAAGTGCATACTCAGCTGCAGTCTGATAGAATAGAACCCAAAAAGGTAGGACAAGGCAAGACAGATGATGACTATGTACTAAGTAATGCTCTGAAATTATATAGTGCAGCATAACAATTTGTGATGCACAATACTAGAAAATACAAAACACTAACGACTAGTTATGAGCCTGAGCGAAAACATAACAATAGTGTCCTTGTAGCTTATCCTACTGTTTTACACGCAAATGTCAGTTTGTATGTATGCGACGATTTTAGAATACAACTACTTGACGGATTAAGATTAGAGATAGAAATAGATTAGACTCAAGATAAGGTACATACAGTCTTTATCGAACCGTGTGTGTTAGAGTTAGAACCACGAAAAATGCCCAATTTTGGCACAGTTGGCAGTCCTAATCTAGACGTTTCACGTTATTTAGAAATTTCTTTATCGATTATTGGTGAAAGTTAAATATATCCGTTAAATATAAGTTAAATATATAAATATAACTAGCTTCTGTGGTTTAACCTACATCCCGTGGGAGCCTTCTTTGATAGATGGGCTATCTAACACTGAAAGATTTTTTTAAATTGGACCCGTATTTCCTAAGATTAGCGTGAACAAACCAGTACTTCAGCTTTATACTATTAGTGTAGATTACACAGCTGAACGGATTTGTGACGATAATGCAGTATAAGACTCAGCCGATAACATGGTCAACAAAATACAGCCATTGAAATATACAAGTAACGATCGGATATACTGCCATTGAAATATGCAAAACAAACGGCTTCAGGCACACGACGTCACATTGGATTTTGCATGAAGTGTACGACTTAGCTCAAGGTCAAAGTAATAAATCACCAAATTCAATAGAAGTCGTACACAACTCTGGATGTAATGGAGATTATTCGATTAAGATTAAAAAAGCGTGTAGCATTAATTCTGATGGGAATGGTGCGATAATAAAACGGCTAATTGTTTTTTATGATTTCGTAAGAAATGGTTTTGTTGCTCTCTTCATTCGTGCTATCGGTTTAACTAGGCTTAAAAATGTAGTGGTATCTAGGAGATTAGCACTCATTCCTTCTTTAAATGAGAAGAGGTCTGTGCCTTGCAGTGAGACAGTAAAACTGCTGATGATAAAATTAACAATCAGAAATGAGTGACGACCAAGAGAGATAAACGTAAAAAGAGGGAACTTCAAAATCATGGCAATAAAGAACTGATGTCTCAAAATTATATACATCCAATACCTAATAAACTCTTCGTACTGAGAAGTAACATAAAGCAAGATGAACTACATTAAGTTTTATTTTTCAGGGCTAATCATCATCTACCTCTACATAACAAAGTCGACAGTGGGAAGCCTGTGCACTATCCGAGATGATGGCCATTGTTTCTACACCGTGAATTGCGATGATCCTGCCAGAATCAATATCAACCGTCCCTGTGACACCGATCCTTATATCACGCTCATTATCAATAAGTCCCCAGTTCGTAATGTTACAGCTAATGTTTTTAACACCAGCTTCAATAAATATGTTCAAATTCTCTCCACTGAGGACAATGACTGGAATAACGTCCAAGACTTTGCTTTCAGTAACTTCAAAAATGTTATGTACATCGACTTGTCTGAAAGTCACATTAAAAGTATAGGGAGAGCCTTTATTGGATTAGGACAGCTCGACTCCCTAAACTTGTCTCGCAATGACCTTGAAATAATAGACCCTGGAGTTTTTAAGTTTACCGAAGATAAAAGCAGATTATATTTGTTGGATTTATCTTACAATCTACTGACGTATTTACAAGAAGACTTTTTTGAAAATCTGTATAATCTCAGAAAATTATATTTACAAGGGAACAAGCTGACATTTTTGGGAGATCAATATTCTAAGCACTTGAAAAATTTAGATTATTTAAATTTATGTTGTAGCAACTTAAGTACATTAGATGTAAGTCTAAAATCGTTAACTACTTTGACAGAAATCGATTTGTCGAATAATAATTTAGAAAAAGTTGATTTGTTTGATCTTAAATCTTTAGAAGCCATTGATTTATCACATAATAATATTGAAGATGTCATGTTTGATGAGTTCAGAGAATTTGCAAATCTTAGAGAAATTAATTTTGGTTATAATAAACTGAAGAATATTTGTGCGTCTGATGATAATGTAGTTGCTAAGGTTTCCGAGCCACTAGTCAAAGTACAATTTGATCATAACAATATTAGTCACATAGATAGAGGCTTTTTCGCTATTTTTAGTCACATTAGCCTTTTAGATTTAAGTCATAATATTCTTATTGAATTCGAACCAGATACTTTTAAACATGTTAAAGTTTTACAAGAACTAAATGTTCCGAACTGTAGAGTAACTATTAGTAAAGAAATATTGTCGACTTTAGAAAATACGTACATTTTTGATTCAACAAAGAATGATGATGACTGTCGAAAAGGGTCATATAATGTCAATAATGAAATAAAGTATACTGAAAAGTTTATGAGAAATAAAATATTGAAGTTAGAAGCTATACCTAAATATCAAGTAGCAAATGGATCCTTGACTTCCGTACTATCTGGTAAAATTCGATTGTACCTGTCTGGATTTGTGAACAAAATCTTTACTTGAAACTTTTGGCTTTATGATAAGTGACAACTTAGACCAGTAATAGAATCGAGTCAAGTATTAAAGTAAAAAAAATATGGTAAAAAAATTAAAAGGATTTTTCAGTTTTAAGGTGGTGAACATAAATAAAATATTTTCGTAAACCAAGACCCATCAGTGACATTTATAATTTGTTTACGTGCTATTTGAATTGTACTTCGTTTTTTATATACATTCTGTCACAGATATTAAAATCAAATGGAAAATCACTGTGAAAATTTTAAGTAATTGGAATAAATGATTCTTCATTAGTATTATCTTTTCTTTTTGCGCTTTGGCATTTCTTTATTTTAATAAAGAAATGCCAAAGCGCAAAAAGAAAAGTGAATTGTAAATTGATTGTTAAATTATGAGAAGGTGGCATCGATATTCGAAAGTTTACCTATCCCAGTTAGGCCGTATCGATATGTTGATGTAAAAAAAATCCACGACTAAGTAAATCATGTAAGTTAACAGCAAACTGATTTCAAGATACTTAAATCCCTGACTTATTTCAAAACTAACCCCTTACTGGCTCTGTTCAAAAGGAGACGACACACAAAAAAATACTAATATCCTTACTTTCTACTAAAATGACCTGACATAAGAGGCTTTTAACCTGAGTCAAGGTCGATGCAATAAATCACCAATATTGAGCAGGAGTTTCATGTGATTACACCATGGTTAACCATGAAGATTATTCGATTAAGATAACAATGGTTTATGGCCTTTCTCGCTAACACTATTACCGCGACATTTATAATTGCTAACAGCGCTGTTATGATGTAAAAATTACCTTGTTTACATGAAGTGAATAATGTTACTCAATATTTTGTTAATACCGGTAAGAAAATCTTTTCATTTGTTAACCAACTTCCCAAAAGAGGTGGTGAAATAGCTGCATCCTCTAGTCTAAACACTGGCTTCTAGATTACAGTTTTGTAAAATATTTTTAAAAGTTGTACTTAAAATAGCAAGTTTTTTTTTCATAGTCATGTATTCACACAGTGCTAATAATAAATGATAATAAACATAACATTTGTTTCAACATTCTATTTGTCTTCAAAAACTATTTGACGAAAACTATCAAGAGATCCACTGCAATTGGCCACAGTATTGGCAACTTCAACTACACAATGCAGAAACGGCTAACGACTTGTCACGTTATCGAATTTAATTTATGCATTCTTTTGTACATCTATTTACATGTCCAATGTTACCAAAAATCTTGGTATTTCCGAATCAGTTTTAAGTTCACTAGAATTATCTTCTCTTTCAAGGTTCGTTATCATTTCCATAGTAAAGTAGTCTGTAGCAATTCTATATACGATGCCAAATGATGCCCACTGTTGCTACATCGTGAACTATGATGTTCCTTCCAGGATCAACATTGTTCCTCATTATAACTACTCTATCCCTTTCATCACTCTTGTTATCAACCAGTTTCCCTTGCATAACATCACCGCAAATTTTATTGAAACAAAATTTGACTCTTACGTTCGGATGTTTGTATCCGTTGAAAACACTTGGAATGCTATACAGGATTACGCTTTCCCTACACTCAAAAACATTGTGTATTTTGATTTATCTGAATCTCACATTGAAACCACAGGCAAAGCCTTCGTTGGGTCAGCACAAATCGACTCCTTGAACCTGTCACGGGAATTACCTTGAATCTATCAACCTTGGAATCTTGAAATTCTCCAGAAACAAAAGCAGGACTTGACCCCGGAAATTTTAAGTTTTCCAGAAACAAAAGTAAATTGTACTTTTTAGATTTGTCATTTACTTAATTTGCTGACGTAATTATCCGAGGACTCTTTCGCAAAAATATGCAAAGCTTGAGAAAGTTATATTTACAAGGAAGCAAGCTGGCTACCTTAGGGAAACAATATTCGACAAACTTGAAAAACTTGGGCTTCTTTAATTTATGCTGTACTAACTTAAAGACATTTAACTTGTCCTTGAAATATTTCAAGTCAAGGAATTGGATTTGTCGCATAATCTTTTGGAATCCTTGAAAAGATTTGTTTGTCCCACAATCATTTCCAAAAGCTAAAGTTTGATTATTTTGAAAGATTCTCTTATCTTCGAGAGTTAGATCTAAGTTATAACAAGCTTAAGACTTATCTAGATCAACCGATCTTAGAAATGCTAACGAAAGCAAACCATTAATAAGAAAATATCTGGACAACAATGACATAAGTGTCGTAAATGTAAACTTTGTTATCACATTTATTAGAATTTTTATACAAAAATAAATGATTACTGACAGAAGTGAAAATAACTGAGCTGTTACTAGCTTACTCGTTGAGACACATTAAGGTACGTTTCTAACGCGAACTGCTGATCGCACATGCCGCGACTGCATTAAATCGGCCACATTAGTAGTAGTAGTGCACTAGGTACTGGTTTTTCTGTATTTACAATGAAACCGTTTTGGTTCGAAGCGGCAGCAGCACGTGCAGTTGTTCTTACATGTCAATTATTTTTGTGCAGTCGCGGCATGTGCGGCCGGCAGTTGCAGTCAGCAGCCAGTATTCAAAATGTACCTTTAAGGAGACACCGCGCGTGACTTGATGAATAAAATCAACTGCTATGACAAAATGGCGCACGAATATCTGAATAATCAACTTAATATCGCAATACACGCAATTGTTATAAATGATAGTGATCAGATATAAAATATTGTGTGAATCAAAGCTTGCAACATTGAAGAAAACCATATTTTTTATGACAGGGACATCGATTCGATCAAAGAAAGTGCTCTAGACTAAGTCAAAGCTGCGCGGTTCGATCGACCATAAGGTTAAGCAACGCTTGGCGCGGTCTTTCCGTGGATGGGTGACCGTGTCTTATCATAACAAGTTCTTCTGTGTTTCGGAAGGCAGGATAAACTAGTCTCGGCTGTCATTTGAACATCCTTGGCGGTTGTTACGGGTAGTTAGAAGCCAGGAAGTTTGACAATCACTTTTACATTATGGTATTGAGTTTCCCGGGTTTAGAAGGTCAGAAAGGCAGCTGAATCCTTGTGGAAACACTGGTACTCAGCTGCATCCGGTTAGAATAGGAGCTGACACCAACATAGTTGGAAAAAGGCTAAGCAGATGATGATGGCTCGTTCGTAGCAAAGCATACCAAATTGGAGGACTAAATAATTATATTCTTCGAAATACATCGAATAAATGGATACCAGGAATAAATACAAAATTCTACAAACGCAAAGAATGTTTTTCATAGAAAAGTAGCACATTAAATACAGATGTATTTTTCTAATGGGCTATCAAGTTATTCCAATAAAACATTTTTTAAGGAAAAGCAAGTGAGTCGGGAAATTCGTTCAATTTATCTTGATATTGGCAAAGAAAACTATTCAGAAAATTTGATTTGAGTCTTTTCAAAGCTTTTGTATGAGTGCCAGATGTTTCATTTGGAAATATAATAAGAAAAAACGTCTATTTCCACGTTATATTGTCATATGAGAATATCATTTATGTACAGAAATGAGTTTCGGTACTACTTAGGTAGGTTATTGAATATGTCTATGACCCTTGAGTTTGTTTCGCTGTTTCATTTTCAAAGAACTGAATGTTTGACTTCAAAGAAAAGACGTGTAATAAAAGTGGTAATTTTAAACCATTTGTAAAATAATTTTCATTTACCAATTTCTCAAAACGCAAAGAAAAATATTTCCATCAATAAAATAATTTTATGAACCGATGAAAAGGCGTAAAAAGCTTCATTAATAAAGCAAGTACGTGTTAAAATAAATATGTATCAATAAAAATATATTTTTGTAATTACACTGCGACAGAAAAGCAAATTCAATCACGCCTCATTCAGTGTACACCGTACAGTTTTTACAGCTGAAAAAAAATATAAAATAGGTTATCGAAATCGAACGGTCCCTTAGAATAGTAAATTGGTACTGAATAGCTCATTGAATCCCTGAAATATTCAGTTAGAGCTCACACTAATGGAATTAATGCGAATTCAATGAAAAATATTCAATTCATCGTTCAGGGAAAAATTTAAATAAAATATACGGTATGGATTTTTTACTGTTTACGTCTGAATACAATTTTTCCATTGGGTTTTGGGAAGTAATGATGTATTACATTTTTTATGGTAAAATAATTACACGAAACCTCTACAAGTCTCCTGAATAGTACGTGTAACTGCTAACAGATATAATTTATCATTTAATTAAAAAACGATGTACCTACGATTGTTTAAACTACTTCATGACTGAAGTGTCATTGCCCTATGACATACAAGCCAGCCCCCATGGTTTCACCCGCGCTTCGAAGACGAATAAAATAAATACTTCCATCTAAATCAGTCCAGTTGCTATGTCGTGAAAAAGTAACAAGCATCCATCCATAAATCAAAACATTGAGAAGACATTCTACGTAAAAACAGAAGCTAAACAAAACGAAAATGGCAAAAATACGGCAAACTTATCAAGTATAACGAAAGCTATCACAAAATATTAGTGTCACGTTCATTCATATTATTCATGCTCATGTATCTAAAGCTTAAAGTGTGGACGTAGGACGTAAATTATACGATATCATAAAAATGAGAGTTAAGCTACGTACAGACTGGCTGCTTCAAATGTACAGTTGTGGACATTATTGGTTGAGCAACTTTCAAACGTACGCAATTTTGCACTGTAATTAAAATTCGACAGATTATTCTATAAAATTGTGACAAATGAAATGGGAACAATAGTAAATGGCTTGTACATAATGTACATTACTAAAAGTGGTATATACTTAGTCAGTTACGCGTACACACATTTTAAATGCGCTGCGTACTGAGGGTCATAAATTATCTAAACAAATCCTGACAAGGCAAGGATCTGTATTTCCTATCTGACTACCTTGAGGTACCTACTTAACACTAGTCATAAGTATACATAAGTCTCTTCGAAATCTAGAAGACTTGACATTAAACTCGTACCTATTATGTATTATGGATTTACAATGTACGCCCGTGGCGGTGGCATATTTTATACGCGGACTATACCAGGTAACTATCAGTCACAGTATAACCATCGGCACGAATCTTGAGCGCTGACCTTCACCTGCGCAGAAGTGATTTATTAGCAAAGAACCAATCCTGAGTGACGGCTATGACGCGATGCGCTGCGGGCCAATCACCGCTTTAGCCCGCCCCCGCGCCTCTCTTCATACCATAAAAGGGACCCAATAAATCACTTCTGCGCAGGTGAAGGTCAGCGCTCAAGATTCGTGTCGATGATTATAGGTACCTACGCCTGTTCTGCGACTATTCTGTACGCAGCTTAAGTAGCAAAATATAAACTGCTTTTTGGGTTGTAACGTTTTGTGCCATGATTTTAATGTAGCTCCCGTTGGCTGGTGCTACATATTCATGACTGCTTATACGGTTTTTATGTGAAAACTTCGTTCGAATGCAGTCCGGATGAATTTGGCTTCGTGTGCAGTTTCAAATAGCCTCTGCTTGGTAAGTATTATGGGATTTTTATTAGCATTTCGGAGATTCGTGGGTAAGTATGTATCAAAATTCCGTATATGACAGTATGTTCGTAGTATTTTATAAATAAATAGTAACGGGAAGTTAAAAAAAACAAGCACCGATCGATCAAATTGTTATAAAAAACCGAGCTGTGAAAATACTTGGATCATTTTAGCGCCTGGTATTACACAATTCTTGCTCCTAATCTAAAATCAATAAAATTGGTCATTTGCCGATTTTCTTAATTATAGAGGAATCTTTTTTTATTATTATTTGTTTGTATCTCAAAGGCTCCGAAACTACTGAACCGATTTGAAAGATTCTTTCATTACTAGAAAGCTACATTTTTCCCAAGTAACATAAGCTTTATTTTAATACAGTACAGGTAATTTCCACAGAACGCGGGTGAAACCGCGGGAAAACGGCTAGTGTTAAATAAATAAATGCTCGGTTAGGAAAATCCATATTTCTATATTCTCAAATCAAGAATTCACAGAAATCCCCAAAATAGACGAATTTCCATACTCCAATTTCCATTTCTGACTACCAAACAGTTATATTGGTCAAATTCCTACACTTATATAGTCAGAAATGTTGGGTTAACAGCACAGTTCCTATTTAACTTTGTCGGAATCAACAAGACAAGATTTCCCCAACAAAATGGCGTCGAAAACTTTCTGAATGTACGAATTAAGATTGGACCCTGTCTCAGAATTTTGGTAAACTCTACTCGAAAGTCGGCCATTGTCAGACGAAGTTGAAATAATATTTTTTTGTTGGATTTCTTTGACAGAAGTCATCTATCCGTGTTTGCGTTTGCTCTCTTTTTCTCCGAGTTTATTTTGGGGACGTTATGGCGTTTTGAGAGCGTTATTTTTATTAGATTCGTTTGATAAGATTTGTTTTTGACATCGCTTAAGTATTTACTTTTGTAATTAATAATGATGATAGAATACATTTTGCAATGTGACAGTTTAAAATCTTGATTTTATGAACAGTGTACTTGGCATCATACACTAAGCAAGTTACAGTTGCGTCTGAAAACCGACTGAGCATGACAATATTTTGGAGGATTTTTTTATCTCGCACTTTAACATGGACACAAATTTTCTCCAATCAAACAAAATGTAACGCAAAAAGAACCTTTATCACTAATTCATAAAATTCCGCATTATTGACTTTCTTTTGTTGCAAGACAAGGACGCCGCTATCTGTCAACATCTCCTTCCCTTTCCCTCTGAGCAAATGATCCGGCACCGGGTACTCTGATCAATTAATTGAAGGGTCCATAACACGGAGTAAGGAAAGATGAGCGGAGATGCCAAATGCTGGTAGGTCAGGCGCCTTTTTCCAGGTCAAATTCGTATGGTGGGCATGACCAAAATTATCAGTTGCGAGTGAACAAACGAGATGTTCGGGCTCTTTAAGACATCAGTCAACTATTTACCTATGATGTTACAAAAATGGTCGGATCCTTAGAAGGCGTATAAAGGCGAAGACAATAACATTCCTCGTCCCCCGATCGCCCGCATTTTGGCGCGCTCGTTTATTAGGAGATTTTCCGTCATGGCACCTCCGCTAGTCATTTTGTTCTGCATGGTTCTCAGCTATATATCGTGAGTACGGTTAATCACATTAACGTGATTACTGATAAAAGTCACCCTTATGCATCAGATAGGATAGGTAGAGATTGTCATCCGAATTTGGTCGGGTTATGTATTTCGGATGTTAAGTGTTCTTGGTATGGGTGTTGATTTTAGGTACTGTATTTATATTATCTATATTTATATTATTAAGCTGAGTTTGTTTCGTTGAGGTTCCAGCCTAACCTAGGGGTATTGGGTTGCCTGAGTAACTGGGTTGAAGGGGATTTGATAGGGCAGTCGCTCCTTGTAAAGCACTGATACTCAGCTATATCCGGTTAGACTGGAAGCTGACCCCAACTATGTTGGGCTAGGAGGATGATGAGTTTGTTTCATTGAACGCGTTAATCTCAGAAACAACGGGTTCGGTTTGAAGTATTCTTCTAATGTTAGATAGTCAATTTGCCGAGGAAGGCTACATACAAGCTTCTGATTAATTTAGGAGCGCGAAGTAATTTCGCGGCACGCTATAGAAACCTCAGCTTGAAGATTTAACATAATTTGATTTTGTAGGTGATTTATACAATTGTTTTTTAGTCGTTACGGGTAGTCAGAAGCCAGCAAGTCTGACACCAGTCAAACCAAGGCTATTGAGTTGCCGGGTAACTGGGTTGAGGAGGTCAGATAGGGCAGTCGCTCCTTGTAAAGCACTGGTACTCAGCTGCATCCGGTTAGACTGGAAGCCGACCCCGACAAAGCAAGGGCGGATCAACCGTTGTGGGCACGATGGGCATGCCCACAACCTTATTAGACTTGACCTCACACTTTTACGGTCTTTTGAAATCGATAGGCTGATCATGACACAAGGGAACAAAATAAGACTTTTTTGTTGCATTTAATTTTATGACTGCTGTTTACTAATTCGAGGTCACCATATTTTTTTCTAACAGCTTTAGTTTTTGAGGTACTTTTGTGTCCCAAAACTCAAAAAATTCGCGGCTTCTTCACTTTTCGGTGATTTGAGTCCAATGTCGAAAACGTTCGTTTAAGATAAAATTTAAAAGTAGAAGAGGATAGCACCCCCATAACGCCCTGTTTCAGCACTTTCTGGTTAAGAAGAAGCGGTGAAGAACAAACTTCCCAGCAACACAGCTGTCTATTACCATACAATTATTATTAGGTATTTACAATAGGCACTATTTTAATTTTTTGTTTAAGTTTTGTTGTTTTGGTACTGTTTTGATCCAAAACTCAAAAAAAATTCGCGCTCGCTGCGCTCGCGGTTTTTTCCCTCAGACATTACTTTTTTTACTTCTTTGGGTGATATCGTGTTCCAAGATTCCAAAATTTTGCGCTTGCTACGCTCACAGCTTCTTAATTACACAGTACTTTTTTTATAATTTCTTTAGGTAATTTGTGGCACAGAACTCAAAATTTTGCGCTCGCTTCACTCGTGCAACTTTATACGCTTATACTTATTCTGCGTCTTCGCTTTTGGTTTTATAACTTGATACCTACAACAAAATCTAAACATTTTCCGGCTCGCTACGCTCGCGTAAAAAAAATACTACTCACAATCTTTCCATACATAGGGGTGCTTTAGCAATGATTGCTCCCGGTATATTTTTTAAATCGGGTCCGACTTCCTCATAAGTTTATTTTCTTTCCTAATTACAAAGTCCAGATGCTCAGAAAAAAGAAAATAGTTTAATTCACAAGTTCATAAACGACTTGCATGATTGTTAATGAGCATGTTCATGCTCCGATTTGTAGGTACTTAGCCGATTTTCTAGTAGCTGTGACCACAACCTTTTTTGAGGGCTGGATCCGCGCTTGCGACAAAGTTGGGAAAAAGGCTCGGAGGATGATGGATGAGGTGATTTAAACAGACTAAACGGAGATTTTTAGCCTTCCAAAGACTAAATAAACAGACTATCAGTATGTAGTGACCTATATTCGATACGCAATACCAACATAACTGTAACATTTAAGTAAAAAGATACACTTAACATTCTTCAAAAGATACCCTCGTCCTGTCTTTATTTATAAAGATCTCCATCACATCCTATGTCCAAAATGATATTTTACGTAAAAGACAAAATTTCCGATATTCTAGTCGGACCTGTTACGCGTATCACACACTGCCACGCTTCACGCACTGGTGCGCGAATCAACGCATCTGAAAACGCGCTTCGACGCTTTTGTTCCGCGTGTTTTTAACCCCCGACGCAAAAACGACGGGGTGTTATAAGTTTGACGTGTCTGTGTGTGTGTGTGTGTGTGTGTGTGTGTGTGTGTGTATGTGGCATCGTAGCTCCCAAACGGATGATCCGATTGTAATGCGGTTTTTTTTGTTTAAAAGGTATGTCAGTCGGGAGTGTTCTTAGCTATGTTTGGTGGAAATCGGTTCAGGTCTTCAAGGTCATCAGCTCGTTTGCTAGATGTGATAGGAATGTTACACGCTCTGTTTACTTGCAAGTATATGTGGGATCTGAAATTTGAAACACTAATGCCTTTTGGAACCACTGAGCTGGTCTGCTGTTAGGGCACGAAGGTAGGAGACGTAACCCTGAACTGCCTTTTAGTAAACCCATCGAGTTTGGGCTCGTTGAATTTGTCTTGACGAGTTCTCTTCATGTTTCTGATTGACGAGAACCTGATGCTGGAAATGGGATGTGGCGGATGAAACCCTGAAATGCCGGAATGAAACGGATAAACCGATTTATATTTTTGCTGAAAATCTAGAATGTCCAAAGGTTAATCTTTATTGTTTCTCAGTCTGTGCAATTCTCCCAGAGCCAGTTTGTCATGAGGATTGTTAAACAGCTTCCTTTGGCCGAGATCGCATATAGCGACCCCCTCTTAAGATAAAATAAATTAAATGAAAGAAGGAAAAATTAAGGAGCTCCTTTAAAAAGCATGAAATAAAATTAAATTATAAATTTAAAAAAAACCCCGACCCAAAAAAAGTACGCAATAATTATGACAAAAGGTTAAAAACGCTAAACCCTATAAAACGCAAAAAATAACTTTTAACACTACGTAAACTAAATTTTGAAGTGTCGGGGGACCGCTTTTTACCTTCATAAATACTTACATAAATAAAATGATACCTATCTAATTACAACATTCGTTTTAAAAAAAGAAACTCGTATCTAAAGTAATGAATTAGAGCGGTCCCCCGACACGACAAAATTTAGTTTACGTAGTGTTAAAAGTTATTTTTTGCGTTTTATAGGGTTTAGCGTTTTTAACCTTTTGTCATAATTATTGCGTACTTTTTTTTATATTGAGTGAATGTCGATAGGAGTTTGTTTTGTTTTGTTTTCACAGGAGTTTTATGTGGTACCTTTAACTTGGTACTTATCTGGATAATTTCTTTAGGTACGTGTCTGACACTATCAGTATGACGAGTGACATAGGAGTAATGGAAGCGGATGACATATTACGCAGACCCCAAATAAAATTTGGAGCAGGACAGGAGAAAGAAGCAGAATGTGGCTGAAACCATGATATAAGCTACCTACGACATAATGCCTAAGATATAATGTAGTAGAAGACTGCTTCATTCACTAAGTAGATCGCCATCAACATCATCTTAGCCCTGGATATTATCAATAGGCCTTCCTCATCGATTTTCAAAAGAACTGGTTGTCAGTGACCCGCGTCTGCGTTCGCATAATAAGCGTAAAAAAACGCAGCGTAAACGCTCAAAAACGCATGGTACCTAGTGTGAGATCCACTTCAACATCAATTCTTACTACCGTACACAAAGTCAATAAAATTTGTCTGAAAGAACACACGAATCCGAGCGAATTCTTTATATAAGAGTCGTGTTCAAAAAACTTTCAGACGGACAGTTTTTTTTCCTTTGATCCCCCGTTTATACTCCTTAGAAGAGTTTTTCTTATATTTATTTAAGTTTACTTCGTTTATTACATCTCTGTATTTAAGGGAAGCCTCAAATGGATGGTGTCTTTTGTAAATGTGTGTGTGTGTATTTGTAGATGTGTGTTTGTGTGTGTGTGTTTGTGAATGTGTGAGTATGGGATTGTGGCGAAAAGTAATGAAATCGTGTACTGAATGGGAACCGTGTTGTGTATTGTAGCAGTTTTGTCAGTGATTTGAGTACGAAATGTGGGTAGTTTGTGATATATTTTGGAATACTTTGAGTTTCTATGTATATGTAATATTATGTTATTTGATTGTGACGGTTGCCAGGACAGGAACTAGGAGGTTACGGTGACAGGAAGCCAATATTAAACCAATTTTGTTTTTCAAGCTTTTTGGTTTAATATTTGGCTTTCTGTAGTTATTATTTATTGTACTTTTATATCGGTTTTGTGATATATGTAATTAACTTTTTAATCTATTGATTTCTCTTTACCTCAAAGTAGGATTTTTTTTTTGTATAAATAAGTGGTTTTTCATTCTTGCTATCTTTCTTTCAAAATTAATAAAAACACTACTGAGTGGTTCTAAATTCTAGCTTTGCAACAGACGTATAGAACCAGATAGTATCAAAATATTTCCAAGAAATTCCTGATTCAAAATCAGTTCGAATTTCAAATCACCTCAACGTATTTCCATTTTTAAACCGAATCACGGTTAAAACTCAATTACCGTTTCAAAAGCCGAAAAGTTTGAACAATTTGAATTTGGAAACCGCTGATTCTAAGGTTCGTCCAATAGAGATTTAAATCACGTTCGTTTGAACTTATGGCTGACACAATAAATTAGAAGGATAGGAACTATTTTCGGAATCAGGTGGGTGGTTTGGAAATCAGAGTTTAATCTAGGAATAGCGAAAAAGGCTTCCTGCCTTGTAATAATCATTTGATTAGTAGGCAGAAAACCTTGGGCTTAAAAAATAAAACCTTTTCATAAGTATTTAAAAATACTATGCTGGAATATCGCATCAAGATCGGTTCAGACAACCGTTAGATAATTGCGTACAAACGGACATACACACAAGGGTCAAACTGAGAATCTCCTTTTTTAAATCGGTTAAACAGCATCTCTATTTTGTGTTATTCAGAGTCAGATAAACAGCATCATCTATGTATTTACGGGTAAGTATAAAAATGTCGGTTCTTAATTTAAAATAATCTGTCAAATAAAAGTAAAAAAAAAAACATGTAGGCACATGTAACCTTGGCACACTGTCTTTTCATCCAGTCAACTTGCAGTCTTTAGTACTTCAGCCTAACATTATCTATCCCTATTCTATTCTATTTAGTATTCAGCTCATTTCTATTCGTATCTATTTTATCTAGACTGTCTATTCGTAACCAGACTCAGTTGATTCGTTTTATCAATTGGTTTCTAGCTCTTTGGGATTACTGGAATCCTTATCTGTTCTGCGAATTATTTCTCCTATTTATACGTTCTTTGTAGTTACAATTTGCACCAAATGTGATAAAAACACTGTTGAATCTAGTGATTCTTTTTTTTATCAAAGTTGACTATTCATGAAGAAATTTACTTTTTTTGAAACTAAAGACATCATCATCTTCCTTTTTTATTTGTGGTCGGCAGAGCATGTTTTTTTTTTTGAAAGTTATTAAACAGAATTCCAAAATCAAAATCTGACTTTAGAGAAATCTGTGAGAAGTTATACACGATGTTCCTACTTATTAAATTGGAATTAAGAACTTCCTCCCTATAAGGAAATCAGTTAAAAATCAAGGGAATCAGCGTATTTGTCACTCACTATCCCCCCCCAATCACTTAATATTACTGTATCCGAGACAGTATGGTAAAATATTTAACCCTTATTGTTTTTTCATCCCCTAATATATCAAGGTATAAAACCTAACTTCCATACTAAAACCCTTTGTTCCAAAATATATTTTCCTCATAAACAAAAACTTCGTAAACAGATACCTAGGATATTTAAAACAATAAATTAGAAGGCCAACTATTTGGTGTTTAAATATTTTGGCCGAATCGTTTCGGTTAGGGTAGACGAAAGAATTTCGTGAATTCTCTACCTATATTACAATGTTACCCGTGTTTAGAGCATCGAACCAACGGGACTCTGCCAATTTAAGCTTGAGAGGTGAGGTAACGCAGCAAATAACTAGTTGCTAGTTTCAACTACCTACAGAAATAGTAGCTCACTTGTGCATTTTCGATCAAATGGTTACGATCGCAGACGATAAAATTGTCAAGCACGTCTGCTTATCACACAAATATAAACTTGACGTAAGTACAATCAAGCTTTTCAATAAGTAAAATTTTCCCAGTCAAAAATGAACCATAAATATGATTTATAGATAAAGATGAAAATCTATTAACGTTTGACATATTGTAGAAGTGAGTGGCTGTACTACATACACTGTTAATATGACCTCTGCTCTCGTACTCACCTACCTACCTAGAAAATACGGCACTGACTCGTCCAGTTGGTTACATTCTCTAAGTATCCATAGCGACAGTGGGGTAGAAAAAGTTATCTCATCCTGTATGTGTTAAAGGGTGATTGCTTCTGTTTTCTATATGAAGGTTACATCGGAAATGGGGTGAGTTGGCCAGTAAACACGATATTTTTACCCTTTGTTTTTTGTTCTGCTTGATATGATGATATCTGCTACTGAGCAAGTCTTATAATGTGAGTGTTATAAGAATATTGGACAGTAATAGACGATGGATCATTTGAGAAATAATTTCCATTTATTTATTTATTTAACCATTTATATATACAGTAAGCACACACGAAAGAAGAAGAAGTAACAGAAAATAGTACAAAGGTACTGCTTATTTCTAAAGAAATCTCTTCCAGCAGACTCGTAGTAGGAGAGTTAGAATATAGAGATGTAGACATCCATTTTTTTCCTGAGGAAACTACATTTCACATATGGATAAATAGCAGCCTACATATCATGATAATAAGCTTGTATCTTGTTACCGCCAAGATTTAGCAAAAAACCATTCAGCAGTTTTTGTGTGAAAAAGTAATGTGAAAAGTACAGCACATTCAAAATAATATCAGCCCACTTTTTTCACAAAAACAGGAAAACTGCAAAGTGTCTACAAAACTATCTATTTCCTCCATTTTTTATTTACTTCCGATATCCATAAAAAATAATAAAACCCTCGGGAACCAATTACATCGGTATCAGGTAATACCATTGCACATATTCAATGGGTCCAAAGGTTTTAATACGGTAAGGTAGGGGCCGCTTCACAAACATAATACTTTCATATAAAAGGATGAGTTTTATGAAATTTCTGAACGGAATTCAAAAGGATAGTTTGAATGGAACTGAAATATTAAATTAGATGGTCTTCCGAGTTAGTTTGTAGGAATAATATCTAATTATAGTTGTGAAATAATCGTCAGTTGAAATTAACGTATTATTACTACCATAATTTAACTGTAATTTTTTGAAGAGAAAAATACCTATCATTAATACAGTTCTAAGAACCAAATAATAATAAGTAAGGAACCAAACCTCGAGTATATATTTTTTCTCCTAACTACACAGGGCTATATTTTTCTTCGTTGATGTAGTACTTCGCTCGTACAATACGATGTATCTTACCTGAAACAACAAAAAATGTTACATTAATTACACGTAAGAAAAATGTTTTCTTAGTTATTTTCCTGTAGGAAGATACTGTAGTGGGTGTTTCTTAATACCACCGACAATGTTCTGACATTTCAGTTCTTATTGTTCGAATCCTAATTTAATATAATAAATGGGAAAGTCTGTCGCGGTTTCACGCCAAACCTATTCAATTGAATTAATTTACTTAAATGTCTAGAACCTGCAAAGGTCATATCAAGGCTTTTATTGGGATTCGGGAAGTAGTTCTCTCGAAACGTGGGTGGAACCACGGAAAAAAGCCACATCATCATCATCATCATCATCATCTCAGCCATAGGACGTCCACTGCTGAACATAGGCCTCCCCCTTTGATCTCCACAGATACCAAAAGCCACATAGTAAGTATGAAATCAACAAGACTCTTCCTTCTCTTCAATTTTTTCATATAAGGCATCAGGTCTTATGGATCTTCCTTTTAAGTTTAAGCTAGCATAAAATAAAACTCTTTTTATAATTATTTCTTGTATAATATCCAACCCTTCTATTTTCTGTTTACATTACAAAAAGTGTCGTATTTCCTTATAAAGTCGACAAGCCTCATTTCATAATTTGACGAGTGAAAACTAAAAATGTTATGAATAACGAACCCCGTGACCCCTGACCTATTTCGCTTGGAAACACACGGCGCGAAGTTCTGTGCTACACCGCAGCGGCTTTATAAAATGTTAGTTAATTGCTCGTTCATTTTACTACGCGGTACGTTCACAGTTCGTGTATTTCGAGTGAAATATAGTGACAAAAGTTTCTGTTAATTGTTATTTGTGATCCAACTTTAGCTAGGTGATTAGGGAATAAAGTGAAATTTTTGTGTAGTGCTAGTGGTTTTTTTGTTTCAATTTTTTTCATGAATTTTTAATACGTAGTGGAAGTTTGAAATGAATATTTATTGACTTGTTTTATGCTCCATTTTTCAGAAAAAAATGTAGCTTTCCTAACATATTGCTAAAAATATAGTTTTACACATTGAAACAACACATTGAATCATACGACTTAAAACATTTAGTTCTACTTTTACATCCCATTTATTATTTTTTACTTAAATGTACACTATACTGGGTCTCGTAGACTCAGGTGAGCCTCAAAACACATTACAATCACAAAATGGTCGCAGCGACGTAATTCAAAAACGTCTACCGTATATTCCGCCTCAACCCCGTTTACTAAATATTTACACACACATCTGCAATTCGCTTTTAACGCTTTGAAATTCAAAGTACCTTGATGTAGGAACTACTTATAACAACGTCACAATTAAACTTGCGCAAATTAGTTTAACACAGTCTTCATTAAGTGTTATTTATTTACTGTGGAATAAGATAGAAAATACATCTGCTTTTCAGTAGATAATATGTAGTTTTTCTGTCATACAATTTTCATATAGGTAATAAGATTATTTTGAAAAGACTTTAGTAAAAGGAGGGATTCTTTGTTACTCTAGTGTTATTATACACAACAATCTAACGTTTTAGTAAGTTAAAAGATTAGTTTATGTGTTTTATTGGAATACAGTGCGACTTTTAATTTCGTGCAAAATATTGACTATTTAATTATCTGTCGATATGAATACATGACTTTACTAATCGTCACGTTTAAATCGGTAATTGGCTTTTGTTTATTGCGAACAACATCAAATAGAATAATAAGAAAACTACTGAAATAATTATCAACTTAGGAAACTAGCCATTTTCTTTGACTAAGTGAAAAACAAGCAAATTAAAATAATACATAGTCACAAGAAACGACGCAAGCATTACAAGCTAACTGAAATAAATTAATGTTTGCATGTTCATGTTCGAAATAAGGCGGAGGACAAACTAGCGTAATTTTGTAAAAGTTTCAGTCGCATTTTTTCAGCTGCGTAAATTACGCTGCATTCACGAGATCATAGCGTGGTTGAAGTCAACAAAAAAAACTGATGTTTGGTATGTTGCTATTACAAATGTATCTTTTCGTGATATTTCAGCCGTTTGAAAATCGTTTCTTTCATAACTGGAGTATCTTTAGTATATAAGTAATTAGTATCGTTAAAGTTTGTTTGAGTGTCTAATGCTTTTAAGTTAGAAAAGACGTCTAGTTTGATACCATACGGGGACAATTTTTTTTTTGCTCTTGGCGAGTCGATGGCAATCATTCTACAGAGAGACCGTAGTAAGTAAGAAGTATTTCACCACGCACATTGGACAGCACGAAAGGTACCGCTAGTTTCTGCTTAAAAAACGGGATGCAAAACTCCCAAACTACGCCGGTTTGTCCCCAGCCTAATACACCTGCAGTTGGCACGGCAAATCGCATGAATACATTTAATGACACGCCCAAAGTTCACCTCTACCTCACGTACTTTCAATGAAATTGCTATTTAGTGTAACTGCGCAAAGCATTCGCTTTAAAGAGGTTCTAGTTAATGTAGTGAAAGATTACTAGATTAAGATTTTGTTGGTATAAAAGGCTTGTTTAGAATTTTTTGATTAAATGGTTAGGATATTTATTGGTTAGTGAGTTTTAACTGAAGTTAATAACGTAAGTGTATGCATGTGAATAATGAGAATATTGTAAACAAATTACCCTTTAGACAATAAACAACAATGAACTTTTCATAAATCGAATTCGAAAATTCGAAGGTCAAAAAGTTTTAATTTTTTAGTTTTAAGTTTAATTTTTGAGGCATTACAAACACTCTATTTTGCCGCTGTAGCTAAATCTTTTTAATCTGATATTCCAAATTGTCACCATCACCATACAACCATATCCCAAACAAAGGCCTCCACTTCTTCAAATTTCCACATTTCAGTTCTACCCAGCATGCTGCATCGCAATGCAGCTTGATTGCACCTCTCCCATGGATTTCATAAAAGGCTCGCCTAACAGCAAATTGCAATCATAGTGCATTTGAAGGCTTATTCATCTGCAGTCTGCATCGTGCAAAATGCAGGACGTTGGAAGAACAAAACCTCCTTTCATTGCGATGGATCCAGTTGCACGTACTCAGAAGCTAGCTGGATGAACTGGCTCTTTCGTTTAATTGCTTTCACTGTATCTTTATCGTCAGTTAGATAGAATGCGGATTTATTTATACTGTTGAATGTATAATAATTCATGGATAAACGATAATTGTTTGCTTCTGGTTGAAATTGTAAATAGTTTGTAAGGTACTACTGTACTCTGCTAAGGTGTTCAACCCCTGTTAGACCTAAGCTTATTGAACCTTGTTATTGAGAATGAAAAAAAAAATTCAAGTATGTAAAATATGAATTGAGTATTAAAGCTGAGAGATTCCTGGAGGCTATTTACAAGAGGATTGCATTTAGATTCATGATAAAAAGCTATTACAATTAATATGTCTGATTAAAACGCCATAGTCATTAATATTTAGTAAGTATGACACTATATGCATCCTAATTGAAGACTGAGAAGTGGGTCAAATTAAGATTCCAAGAAATTCTTGCATACATAGTTACAAATGAAGCGTGTTAAAAACCCTACTATCACTTATCTTTTAAAACACAAACAATTCCACAGACTTAGACACAAATGCTAGAAGTGGCTCAACAAGGCATAACTCGATTGCATCGTAAATCATAAGGCACGCAAGATGTGCCTCGCCATAAATTACAGTACACTGTTACGTTTGTGCATAGAAAATGTTAACCGACTGCATTGAAAGAGGATTTCATGGTTTGGATGTATCAATCATTAAGGAAAAGTTTGTGTATGGTAATAAATTGAGGGAGTCTAATGACAGGGATGGATGTATTGACAATTGTGGAAAGGTTGTAGATTTTTATGTGTGCTCATTTAGAAGAAAAGTGTTTTGACAACTCTATTATTTAAACTCTCTTATAAGGGATTCTACGATCATTACATTTTATAGTCTTCAGCTTCAACCTATCTTACCTAGTAAACTCTTCTCTACTTACATGAATTACTTTTATTTTTGATATTAAGTGAAAATGAGTATTTCTCACTTTTCCTGTCTTTGATACTTAATGAAATTATGAGTTGTCTGTAAAAAATGGCTTTTTAGAGTCCAAATTCCTATTTGAAACATGAAGACTTACTTCAATGCGGGAAATCTTTTTCTGTTGTCACCCTACGTAAAGACTCGGGCAGCCCCCAAATATACAACCAATAACATCAGCAGTTCACAGTCATCACACAAGACCGCATGATCAGATCATTGACAGTATTCTAATGGAAACCGCATGCGGACCGTCGCCACCGATTATCCGCCGGGAATAGCAAATAATTGGTGGTATGGCGCCGTTTGTGCGGCCTCCATCCGGCTCACGCGTGGTTTGCAAGCGTATAAACATGCGGTCCGGTTGCTGTCCGGTTTTTGGACAAGAATGCTGAAATACGAATTATTTTTTAATGAAAACGTCAGATTAAAAAATAACTAGGGTAAATGCTATCTGCAAAAGACCAATTGTAATGTTGCCGATTTGTGAATCGCTGTTGAGCATCGATGTTTTTAAAAGCAAGACTATGGCTTAATAATGGCTTTTTAACAATATGACAATAATGAATTAATCTATTACTATTATTATACTATACAATAAGTAATTGATGAAACAATCTAACACAAAATTAGGAAATTCCTACCAATCCTGTCGCTCCAATTTTCAAGGTAAAACTCAGTCCACCGAATAGTAATTGACGGCCCCAAAATAAAGGCTGCTTCTGACAGTTCTATCTCTCAAACTAAAATCAGGGTTCAACCAACTAAATATAGCCATCAATTCAAGAAAAGAGAATCTATTCAAGCAGTTGAGGCAGTCAGTAAAATATTATAAGCTTTAAACACATAAGCGTCTACAGTATGAACGATAAATTACCATGTTAAACATACCGAACCTTTCGGCCTGACAAAGTTGGCAAGCCAACAGTGATTGATCACCCCCGAGCCATTTAACTCAAACCGTCTGAAAACATCTTTATCGCTTACGTTTCATGTTTTAGAAAACTTCGCGTATACTTGACTCATGAATTATGTTTTAAAAGTCACTCGTGAGTCGCTGGTTTTAATGTATGAGTGATAATCTGCTTAAACGAAGACACGGATGCTTTGTCGATAAGGTACATACCTTCCTACGCCTATTAGAGCGATAGGTAGTTTTACGCCGAAAAATAATTTCTCATACAGTATTTGCGTTGAACAATGTTTTCAAGAATGTCTATTACATTTAAGTAAAGCTTAATTAATTAAAATAAACATATCAGTGCTACTACAAACTCTGACAGGAGCCTAAAACATTGGATTTCATCACTTCGTGAAACAGGATTCCGCAGACAGACAGATATATACTACCTATATTAAATTAGCCCGTATTTTCGGTGAGGCTTAATTAACCAAATCTGTGTTAATTGTATTGTTGAACAATTGTGCAAGCCGGTCTTAGTGAAATTCGCGTTATTCTCAACTAAACAGCTGACTTTGACGGCTAAGCGGAAAATAATGTACAAACATTTACATACAGCGAAATCAAAGCAAAAGCTACCATTTGTGTAATATTAAAGCATTGTAGTTTACATTCCTTCAACTCGAGGTCAAGAATGTGTACATTTCCCTAACAAAGGAACGTTACGCTCATTCTGTTTATGTTTTCGATACAAATGTTTTGAACCTTATAACTTGGGCCGTAAGACTGAAAATGTATTGTCAGCCTAAGCTGATATTAAAAAGGCTCTGAGCTATAGCCCTGAGAAATGCGAAGACATTTATGATAGAATTTGCGATAAAATTTTGTTTTAAATATAACATTACTTTAATTAATTGTGTGTTAAAATACAAAGGTTTTTTGTTCTTGAATACAATATAGGCCAGAAGTCTGGGTTAGTAGGAAAAGAGGGTTTATAGGTATTTAACTATGGACATAAAAAATAAAACTTGTAAAAATGGGTCTCGTATGACCATAAAATTCGCTGTATTATAGTATATATATTCAGCAGTATCCAAACACATTTTTCAATTTTTACCTTCGTTGAAATATAATAAATAAATTTATTTGAAATATAACCCCTTCCCCTAACTACACTACACAGTTCCGAATTTATATATCTCGTCGGTAGTAAGAAAAGTAGAATCAATATCCAGTCATTTCCTAGATTGACGAATACATACAAATCTAACCTTCCCCAAAATCGTGATAGATATCACAATAGATTTATGGACTTGCAAATGTTCATGGAATTCAGGTTTAATTAAATCGGCCTGTAATACTAGCACTGTTATTAAGTACACATGTGACTGATATGCTCTGACAACTGAATGATACATCGCCACTTGAATTAGCGAACGTCGTGCATTCAGGCCTCTAGTATGAGATATTGTCGGTCTATCTCATCGGTTAGATGAACACCGAATGGGATTTATTTTTGGACCAAAAATGGGTAATGGGATTTAGTTTTTCCAAATTTCTTTTAGTACTTAACTACATCCCTTTTTTATTTAGATTTTTCGGGTTTTCCTTTCTTTGTGTTCGGCAATTTATTTTTTTATTCCATTTTTTATTCTATATCCCACTGACTTACCTACTAACAATCCACAAAAATCTCAGGACAAATATCTAGTATTTTCGCATGGCCTAATTCCTGAAAGAATCAAGATTTTTTTCCCCTTTGACGTCAACCTCAAACGTTTAATGTCAGCACTGTCTATGAATACTTTTCCTGTATTAAAAGCTTAGGAAGGGACAATGTCAGGTCTAAATATTATAAAGACCTGTTTACAAAATATACGGAGGGTTATTAATTTACCTTTGACATGTGAAAGGGTTGGCCCCTGCATTATTTATGGGTAATATATGACTTTGTTTCTCGGAATGCGGGGATGAGTTTGGTAAACTTTGTCGCGAAGTTTTTGTTTGTGAATTAATGTTTAAGTAGATGTTACGGTAAAATATCAATTAAAGTATAAATAATGGTAAGTAAAGAGGTTACTGTTATCATCCTCATCCTCCGAGCCTTTTCCCAAACTATGTTGGGGTCGGCTTCCAGTCTAACCGGATTCAGCTGAGTACCAGTGCTTTACAAGAAGCGACTGCCTATCTGACCTCCTCAACCCAGTTACCCGGGCAACCCGATACCCTTTGGTTAGACTGGTGTCAGACTTACTGGCTCCTGACTACCCGTAACGACTGCCAAGAATGTTCAATGACAGCCGGGACGTACAGTTTAACGTGCCATCCGAAACACAGTCATTGGTGTCTAAGATATACTTAGAAAGTACATATAAACTTGGAAAAGTTGCATTGGTACTTGCCTGACCTGGAATCGAACCCGCGCCCTCATACTCGAGAGGTTGGTTCTTTACCCACTAGGCCACCACGACTTTTTCACAGCTTACTTACTGTTAATGTAAAGAAAAGCGTCATGCAACTTAATTGGTTACCCTGACATCTATGTCCTTAATACTTGTACCTACATATAAATTATGAATACTGGTGACAGAAATAAATGACCCCTTCACTAAAGTAGCTAACAGGTACTAATGTAAATTGTTGCCTTGCGCATAGACTAGGTCAATGCTGGCTGGTCAGTTATATTTCCGTCCACTTCTAACATAGGTCTACTCCAATGAGTGTCAACTTTTTAGATCTTGGGGAGCCCATATCCATCCAATGCCGATTGTTTGTTATTTTCGATATATCTTTGAGATAATGTTTGATAAATCGTTGTTGTTTTAATAGATGTTTTGAGTTTGAGAATTGGAAATACAGTGCTGGTTAGTTTTGAATATGACAAAAAGATATTAATACTCTAAGGAGTAAATCTATAAAGGTCACGGTTGTTTATGTCTGGCATTTTTATGAAGACGTGACCCTCCACGATATGGGTACACCTGATAATATAATCTTCAGGGACCAGAGGTCCTCAAGTAAATAAAAATATAATTTATTTCTATCCCTGAGCCTTTTTTAGAGCCTGGTCTCTAGGGTTGATTTAAATTATCCACTGTTGATAGATTCCTAAATTACTATTTAGGAGTCTATCAACATATAATATTTTAGGCCTTGTTTTCAGACTGTAACGTGATTTTTAAACTACATTGTCTACTAAACTACATTTATTTTTACAAAATTATTTACTAAACTACATTTATAAATGTCTGGTGATTTTGTTCTCTACAAAAACGTATTTGTTTTGACAGAGATTCATGTGACAAATAACGTTCTCGACACAGCCTAAGGCATCCACTGCTGGATTGCTGCCTCTTAAGCCATTTGCCCATACTCTGACAAATATTTTTTTTCTTTTCTTACTCATACGCGTGACACAAACAAAAGCATGTGTCCTCTTGATTATCGAAGTATAGATTTACACATGTACTCTCACTAACTAGGTACTCAATATATTCGCTGCACGTCTACAATTCACACAAAACATGACAGCTGGCAGTACCTGCTAGTTTCGCGATAACTTGGCACTGTTGACAAACTGTTTGTCGTGTTGTTTGTGAAGGCCAGAGGGTTACAACAAGGGGGTTCAAAAGAGGCTTTCATATTTTACTATGTATTGTGTAGTTGCCGTTTCATATGTATTGTATAAGCTACTTGCCGTTTTCCCGCGGTTTCACGCGCATACCATGGGAACCGCTGCCCTTATCGAGATAAAATATACCCTATGTTACTCGGGAAGAGCGTAGCTTTCGAACAGTGAAAGATTTTTTCAAATCGGCTCAGTAGTTTCGGAGATTTTAGGCAACACACAAATAAACAAGGGATCAAACAAAGAAACAAACAGAAACATGTTTCCTCTTGATTATACTAGTATAGTTTTACACAAGTACTCTCACTAACTACTCAATATATTCGCGTCACGTCTACAGTTCACACAGCACATGACAGCTGACGGTACCTGCAAGTTTCACGATAACTTGGCACTGTTGACAAACTGTTTGTCGTGTCGTGTTTGTGAAGGCCAGAGGGTTACAACAAGGGATGGGGTTCAAAAGAGGCTTTCATATTTTACTGTGTATTGTGTAGATGCCGTTTCATCCGGGTTCGTAGAAAACTTCTTGGAATAACAGGATAAAAGTAGCCTGTAATATTGTTAGTGTATTGTATAGGCTACTAGCTGTTTGCCCGCGGTTTTACCCGAGTCCCGTGGGAACCATTACCCGTACTGGGATAAAATAGATCCTGGGTTACTCGGGAAGAGTGTAGCTTTTCAACAGAGAAAGAATTTTTCAAATCGGCTCAGTAGTTTCGGAGATTTTAGGCAACACACAAATAAACAAGGGATCAAACAAAGAAACAAACAGAAACATGTTTCCTCTTGATTATACTAGTATAGTTTTACACATGTACTCTAACTAACTACTCAATATATTCGCGTCACGTCTACAATTCACACAAAACATGACAGCTGGCGGTACCTGCTAGTTTCGCGATAACTTGGCACTGTTGACAAACTGTTTGTCGTGTCGTGTTTGTGAAGGCCAGAGGGTTACAACAAGGGATGGGGTTCAAAAGAGGCTTTCATATTTTACTATTTATTGTGTAGTTGCCGTTTCATATGTATTGTATAAGCTACTAGCCGTTTTCCCGCGGTTTCACGCGCATACCATGGGAACCGCTGCCCTTAACGAGATAAAATATACCCTATGTTGCTTGGGAAGAGTGTACCTTTTCAACAGTGAAAGAATTTTTCAAATCGGCTCAGTAGTTTCGGAGATTTTAGGCAACACACAAATAAACAAGGGATCAAACAAGGAAACAAACAAAACATGTTTCCTCTTCACACATGTACTTTCACTAACTACTCAATATATTCGCGTCACGTCTACAATTCACACAGAACATGACAGCTGGCGGTACCTGCTAGTTTCGCGATAACTTGGCACTGTTGACAAACTGTTTGACGTGTCCTCGTGTTTGTGAAGGCCAGGGGGTTACAACAAGGGATGGGGTTCAAAAAAGGCTTTCATATTTTACTATGTATTGTGTAGTTGCCGTTTCATCCGAGAATATCCGCATCCTGAAAAAAAAGCTGTATTGTATAAGCTACTAGCCGCTTCCCCGAGGTTTCACCCGCGTCCCGTGGGATCCACTACCCGTAACTAGATAAAATTGATCCCATATTACTCGGGAAGAGTGTAGCTTTCCAACAGTGAAAGAATTTTTCAAATCGGCTTAGTAGTTTCGGAGATTTTAGGCAACACACAAATAAACAAGGGATCAAACAAGGAAACAAACAAAACGTGTTTCCTCTTCACACATGTACTTTCCCTAACTACTCAATATATTCGCGTCACGTCTACAATTCACACAGAACATGACAGCTGGCGGTACCTGCTAGTTCCGCGATAACTTGGCACTGTTGACAAACTGTTTGTCGTGTCCTCGTGTTTGTGAAGGCCAGAGGGTTACAACAAGGGATGGGGTTCAAAAGAGGCTTTCATATTTTACTACGTATTGTGTAGTTGAGCTTTCATCCGGGTTCATAGAAAACTTCTTGGAATAGCTGTTAAAATCCTAACTAATGTTATAAATGCGAAAGTAACTCTGACTGTCTGTCTGTCTGTTACGCTTTCACGTCTAAACCACTGAACTGATTTTAATAAAATTTGGTACAGAGATAGAGTTGACCTTGAGAAAGAACATAGGATAGTTTTTATCCCGGACTTTTGAAGAAGTCTGTTGGAAACGCGATATAATCGAACTCTACGCGGGCGAAGCCGCGGGCGGAAGCTAGTAGTCTGTAATAATGTTAATGTATTGTATAAGCTATATTATTGCGTAGTTTAATCATAATCCATTAATTAGATTTTGCGTGAAATAGTAATAAACATCCGTACACTTTATACGGAATTAACCTATGAGCGTGACACAATAAATGCACATAAATGATATGGAGGTTTTATATAACAATAAATACCTAATACCAATATTATATGAAGTTTCGTATATTGTTCTAAAATTTGAATTAAATCCCAATACTATAAGGTTCTAAAAAAGAGCCCACGATAATTGAGGAAAATGGATTGATTGGATCAAATTGAATTTTGATTAAGTTTCTCTAAAGAGGGGAGAAACAGCAAATAAACCACGAAGATTCTCATCTACTTAAGCTTTTCCCAAACTATATTATTGTCAGCTTCCAGTCTTAACCAAATTCTGAGTACCGATTTTGTACATAAAGCGACTACCTAACCTCCTCAAGCTGGAAAATCCGACACCCCTTAATAAAGCTAGTAGTCATATTTTTAGGCTTTTCATTAACCGCAACGACTGCCGAATACGCCTTTTGTGACGATATTACCAAAGAAATATATCAATGTTCAATCATCATCAGATCATATATTTTCATCTCAAACAAATACCGCACAAACACAAAAGAAAATCACAAATTCTTTTCGTATACATAGTCATAACAAATGGATTTCACATCTAAAAGCGATGGACAAGTGGAGAAACTTCCAACATGGCCCAACTTTCATAAACGCTGTCATTTATAAAGGACACACGGAATAAGGAAAGATAGCGGAGATGCCATCAGGAAGGTAGGTCAAGCGCCTTCTTGTAGCTCAAGTGACATACGGTAGGCGTGATCAGCTACTAGAAGTATCGAGGCATTCAGATTCATTGTCAAATTAAAATCTATCTGCTAAAGATTAGTCTTGATTGATTGGTGATTTTATTTTGAAAATAATGGGCGGGTTTCAGGGAAATCGTATAAAAGCGGAGCTAGTAACGTTCCTCGTCTCCGTCGTCCGCTTTTTTATGCGTTGCTTTCTGAGGAGATTTTGCGTTATGACAACTCCACAGTTATTTTGTTCTCCATGTAAAGGACACATCCATAGGAGAGTTAAACTACTGAAATTACTGAAATACTGGGACGAGAAAGTTGGAAAACTATTTTACTTCAGGCTACATGAGTGAGGTATATAGCGTGCTTACGAACTTTCTAGACCATAAGACAGTAACTTGGAAATTGAAGATCAAGCAAAAATGTAGGTATGTGGAGAAAAACATTGTTTTAGTACACTTTCAAAGACGTTTATGGTAACTCAGGAATATTTTGGCACATGGAGAATGTAGAGACAAATTATTTTCACAACTTTCTCTTTTATATTGGTCATGCAAAAAACTTCTTTTTTGATGAATTAGTCAGATCGCTTGCTTCTATGAAGTAACGTTGACAAAAAACAAGTTCCATAACAGCCGAGGACGTCTAGCCTATTTAATTAAGTTATTCAATAAAAAAAGAATAAGTTAAAATAAATGAAATTAATGGACATATTTTGCAACAGCCAACCCTGTGGCTGAAACAAAATTTCCATCTATTATTAAATACTGGAATGAAATCTTTATATCGAGATCCTGATTTCTTTGCAAAAAATAGAATCTGATTTGTGACGGCAAAGAGATATTTTCATCATGACAACCTTTTTGTCTACAACTTTTCCAAGAAATTCAGTGACAGCTGAAAAAATGTCATCGGTATTTTGACACTTGGAAACTGACGCCTTGGTACCGAAAAAGGTCTGATATCCATTAGGGCTAACGAACCCCATGTCAGTCTCAAATAAATATGAACGAAAACCTTTGTATGATAAACGTTTTCACTATCTTATTACAAATAAATTACTCTGACTTCTGTCCCTTAGGCTGGGTGTACACTCGCGAATTTAAACCACGAAGTCAATATTCTACGCAGCATTACTGGCTTACCTACGATCTCTAGTCTCGCGTTTAGAAGGTATCAAGCCTTACCGGTTTAGGAAGGCGTGCTTTTCGGTAACCCCACAGTATGAAACCGGCCTTATATTATGATATACGATGTACGATAACGTTACAGAAGCCGAACTATGTACTTCTCTCCTTGTTGGTTGGGTAATATGTGTTTTTGTTGAACAATGTTTTTGTTCCAATGAATTTTGGATCGGGTGGTTTCCTCGTGGTTTATGTAGCCTGTTTTAGATGTTATTTCAGTGATAGTTTCCAGGTAATCAGAGAAATAATATTACGCTGGTCTTTTTTTGTCTAGCCTTTAAACTGATTTTACCGCTTCAGTAGTTTTGGCGTGAAAGCTGGACAGACGGACAGATCGAGTTACTTTTGCATAAATATTATCAAAAAATTAAAATTGTATTTCCTAAATATAGCTGCTCCTCTTATACAAATAAATTGTGGTAAGTAGGTATAATGATGCTGTACTTACAATAATAAAAAAATAAATAAACAAACAGGGTGTAACAATTCGTAATTTTTATAACAACAATTTTGAACCCATTATGATTCTATAAAAAACCATGTCTACCTCTTTATAGGGTCGTTAAACATTTTGTGGATATTCGCTGGCACGTATTTTACGCTACATTAGGTTTATAGCGGCAGCAGTCAGCCCAAAAATATTAATCGAACACGGATGGTAGAAACACCCTGTATTTTGTTTGGGAAAGGTGCTGTTACGGAAATAATTGTTTAAGAACTTGTGTTATGCTTAGAAAACGTTTGGGAAAAAATCATTTTATATAACTAGCGACCCGCTCCGGCTTCGCACGGGATAACAGTATTTCCCCACTATTTAATGTATGTTATTAAACATATAAACCTTCCTCTTTAATCACTCTATTTCAAAATATTTAAATTAGTTGCGTAGTTTTGAAGAACGTACAAAGGGACATAGGGACAGAAAAAACGACTTTGTTTTATACTATGTAGTGATTATTTGTCATGTTTAATTTCTTGTTGAAAAGCTACTACATACAGGTAAGTGCTGTACTCTTTTCATCTAAAGAAAGCTGTGTAAATTTTTTTGGAAAAAAATCATTACACCTTGATTACCATGATTGAGTTTACCCACGTTCAAAAGCACCTTACGCGTAAGGATATAAAATGTGGCAATCACATAGGTAAATATCTTATTTTACAGCGATATAAAATTCTAGTATTATTTGACCTATCCAATAACAGTTTAAAATAACCTTAACCCAATTGGCCAGTGAGTCATAAATAACTTTTATTTCAACTTCGATCCATTTTGGCGCCAATGACGTATGGACGTCTACTGTCGCGAATGAGCAAAACCGATTGAAGCCGAAGATTCACGGAAATACCCGATCGCCGATCGAGCTTTGATACTTGTTCGGTTACATAGTTGCCAATATGTAAAATCTTTCCCATAACATTGGAAAAGCAATTACAGTGTAAGAAAAATGTTTATTTTAATTTTTCAAATGCTTCCATATTGCTTCATACATTATTATGTAAAACATATTTTTTGGAAAGCATATTTAAAATATGGGAAGTCTTGAAGAAGAAATAGTAATGAAAAACTATGAAAAAATATTTTTAAAATTTTCTCAAAAACATGTAATACAATTTTTGCGGTTTGCAAAGATGAAAGGTTCTATCGCAATTCTGTATTTAAACTACAACAATCAAACATCCTTGAGAATAACACACAGTAATGGGTAAATAAATTCGAGAGCTGACAACACAGATCCCAATTGTCATTGTAGTGGAACTCTGAAGCAAACTAAACATAAACAGAGTGCTTTTGGCGAAAAAGGTTATAACAATATTGACAGAAATGAGTGAACAAAATAATACATTAATGGACAAAAATGAACGTCTCCAAGTGTCAAATGGAAGAAAAATAAACAAGAAAAATGAAAGCTATGAATTGGAGGAAATAAATAAACTAATGCCTAATAATGGTAAGTGGTTTACATAATAACTATTTACGTACATTGCGTTTTGATAAGTGTTTTGTATTTGTTGTAATATTTAGAAGGCGCAGTGTAAACATGTTTTGTTCGTGACAACTGATTGACGGGACCGGTCATAGGCTAACCGTAGAGTAAGGAAGCATTAGAATAACCATGTGTGAAAGAAAGGGATAGAAAGATTGTTTTTATATGTGCTATATATGTTTTGATTTTTTTCCGGTCTTTGTTAATTAATATAAGAGGCATGGTATATCTAATAGGTGAATTGATTGGTGAAGATTGCCGTTGACGGCGTGACTTGTGAGGTTCAAAGTTCGATTCCAGTTTGAAATAAATCTTATTTTAATTATTTCAGTTTATTACTGTACAATTTAGCTCGTAAACTTTAGTCAAAATAGTGAAAATATATTCAGTTTTAAATGGAGAATAACCAAATGTATACTCAAATCAATACCTATTTACTTTCTATATAAAACTCTATTACGTACCTAATATTTAAATATTTTTCTAACGCACAAAGACGAATTCTTCACCTTTTTTAAATAAAAAATATAGAATCACTAGCAGTTCTCCGTGGTTTCACTATCGTCCTGAGGGAACTACATCCCGCACCCGGGTAAAAAATTACATAGACGTGAAAATACGACAGACAGACTTTCGCATAAATAATACTAGCAAAGACAATTACATCAAAATCGTCCTTTATATTATGCTATATTTGTTTTCTACTACGAATAAATATTATTTATTCTGAATTACTGATAAAGTCATATTCAATCATTTCCGATAAGTACGAATATTTCATATAAGTATCGATTGTATCAATGTCGAACGATTTATTGAGTCAATAGTACTCGATTCGAGTACCTATTTAGATTTGTTGCGCTAATTATGATAATACACAAAATATGAAGTAAGTATGTATGTGGACTGCGGGTTGTTCGAAAGAGATACCGCGGCCCTGGTACATAAAAGGCCTATGACGGAACACGACGGTTTTTAGTCAGTAAGAGTCTGACACTCCCTCACCGCTGCTATCCCACAGCGGGAGGGGTCATTTCATGATTTTTGACGTCGTTAAAAAAATAAATAAAAATATGTATGTGTGTAAGTATAGGTGTCTGTGATTGTAACCAATATAAGGAAGTGAGTGAACGACTTGTTAATAGTGACATATGGGTTTCCCCGAAGCTAAGGTAAAGAATTGCTGACCATATGAGAATTTCTACTATTTTACCTCTCTGAATTGCTACTAATCACCTGTCTGAATTGCTATAATCTATCCGTTATTTTAGAGTTTCGGGATCCATTATATAATATCTAGCTTTGTCAAAATTCAATGTCTGATCGCAAATCGACGATTAGCTTTGATAGAGGTTCCACCGTTTGCCCACTAATATCACCTACTATAAAGCTGAAGAGTTTTTTAGTTTGTTTGCTTGAATGCGCTTATGTAGCATACTGATGAAACCGTGTTGGTATAAGTTTTAGGTCTAGGTTATAAGACCGAAAAGTAAGAAACCACAAATTTTTATCTCACCATCTCTTCCTATTCCGAATTTTCATAAAGTCGCGAGCAAAAAGTCACAAAGCCTTCAAAGATTACAATCTAATCATTATATAAAGAGTATACGACCATCTTGAATGGTTTAATATGTCTACAAGTCTGTTAAATAAATTCTGCAGCATACCCATCAATTACTGGTACATAAGATCATGATTAATGTCGCAAGCATTAATTCTGTGAGGCTAAGATAACAATTATAATGAGACGATTAATTAAGCCTTGAGGTTACCTTAATCTGTATTAACCATGCTCATTATTGTGGAATATACTGATTAATGATTCGATGTTTGTATTAGGTACTACCGATAATCAGCCACTTTCAATATTATATCTATCTGCTATATGCTTACTAGGGCTAGAAGATTGACTTCACTTGTATGAGGCCAATGTCAGACTTCGATCTTTAGTAAGCCAATCAACAGTTACGGATAGAATATAGGGAAAGGTCGTTAGATTATAAAGTTATTGGTTTGTCTGCTGAATAGCTCATCACTTTGGGGTTAGTAAGACTACGCGGTCGAGTTACCGTCTTTTTCGAGTTCCGTACCTAAAAAGTAAAACGGGACCCTACTACTAAGACATCGCTGTCCGTCTGTCTGTCTATCCATTCGTATGTCCGTCTGTCTATCATCATAGTCTTGTCAACTGAATGACGTCCACTGCTGGAGAATGACCTCCCCCAAGGTTCCCCAGTTTACTTGATCTTCAGCAACCTTGTTTCAACAACCCGACTGTATTTAATGGACCGTAATAGCTAAAACAATTTAAGTTATAATAACATTAAAACAAACATATTTAAACTAAAATCCAAGCTTTATCCATAAATTCAAATATTCATGTTTTGCAAAGCTAATAATTTTAATGAAATGTTCCGATCACAATGTGCTATGATAATTTAATCAGTCAATTAATAAAACAATGATACATATTTTGATTCGGTTTATAAATAGATGAAGCTAAATTAAATGCTCTTGTTTTGTTAATCATTGCGTGTTCAGTATGGTTGATTGACGTTTTTGGTTAATTGCAGCGATAGTAATCAGAAATGGTGTTTTATTTAAGTTTTAAAGGTAATTTGGTTTTAATTATCACGCTTTTTGTTGCTTGAATACTTACCATGAATGTATGTTATATGGCATATCAAATAATATAATAGACTATTTTTATTTACTTACTAACAATAAATATCAGGTTTCTTAAAACAACTGTTATCTATAAATTTTCACATTCAATCTTCAAAGTAAACGGTTTTTTTTTAAATTAAAACAGATGTCTGTGTTATCAGTGAAAATGCCTTAGTGATTGGCCCCGGATTTTGAAAATGGTATTCTCTATGCTTGAAGCTAGATTTTGAAAATATTGGCACCAATAAAAGCAGTTCAAAAGGGTCACCTATATCAAAAACAGCTTCGCCAAACGGACCACAAAATTCCACCGACAACGCGAGTATGTTGACGAACCTACGCTATGCCTAAACCTACCGTTTCACGTCAATAGCACAGTTAATAAATCGAGTCATAGCTGGACTATTCAGTTTCTACGTACACAAACAAATCAGTTGGACAAACATTGGACAGCCAACAAAGTATCGGGGACCAATACAAATATTACAGCTGTGTAGGAATATGTATGTTTTGAGTACTGAGTTTCTGTAGCTCGGCCATTTTCGGTTTTTCTTTCAGCTAGCTTTGAGTAAAAGTGAAGGTTAAAATGGAATATGTTTTTTTTAAGATGGGAAATCATTAGATGATCCCTTCAACTATGAGTGCAGTGGGAATGTCAAACCTTCTTCTACTGACTAAAACTAATGTTGTATTTTTTTCTGGAAGCCTTTCAGTACTAGGGGCCACAATAACCTCCAAATGATCCCGCATTGGCGGCAAATAAAAAAGGACATTTAAAAAGGAAAATTGTAATGCTCAAAAGAGCCTATCATCATCCTCATCCTCCGAGCCTTTTTCCCAACTATGTTGGGGTCGGCTTCAAAAGAGCCTATATTATTTCAAAAATATTGTGCACTTCTTAAAATCCTACAAAAAATACAATAAATACAAGATTCATAAAGTCATAAAGTTAATCTTTAATATTTGAAAACGCTGTAAATCAATCTAACAAAGTATTAACATAGCACCAAAAAACGCACGACACAACAAAATTAACACCATCAAAGTTGTCACTAAACCATTAATGCAACACGTTTATCCAAGCTCTAAATGGCATTTACAGTGAAATAGTGCTGCAACTGTAAGGTTAGTGTTCTGTACGTAAATCGGAATAAATAACGTATCCCAAGCTACATCGTTTGGCCTAAATTCCTATCTGTTACACAACAGGCGCCGTGCGTGGTTGTAGTGGCAGCGGGGATGTAAAATAAACCTTTTTGTGGGATAACCGAACTTTTTTGTTCTTTTTCAAGGACCTATACATACGGGTAGTGAATTGGCTACAATAATTTAGAAATGGCGTTTTATTTCCTTTAGTGAAATACATAGCAAAATGTCTCGTTTAAGCGAGTTTTGAGTTTGAATCTGTCTGATTGTCCGTTTTGCTAATATGTTATTATAGTACCTATATCATAAGAATAAGTCGTTCCGTTCTACTGTAACTATAACTAGACATTAAATGTCTGTCAAATCCCCGAACCAACCGTTAAGGTTTCAAAAATTGACTTCATTATTATTATTTCGTTGGAATAAGTTTTTCTACAATGTAAAGGCTTTCAAGAACGTTACTAAAACGAATAAACTTTAATGAAATCATACAAACTTTTAACTTAGTTTTGAAAGACGCAATCAGCCTATACTTAGCGTGTAAAGCCAAAAGTTCAAACAAAAATTACTGGTCACTATTTTTTGAATAAAATAGGTACCTAAGTACTGTATAAAATATGTTGATTGACTCAACATAGGTAATTTGATACTTTTACACGTAAACATAAAAACAAAACTTGTTATAACTGAAGTTTCGCAATAAAACTTTATAACGATACGAATAACTGAGTCTAGTACTTTCTGTTTCATGACAATGTTATTCAACCGCTGGGTCATTCTTTGATGCTTATCATATGCCTAGGCTTTTCCCAACGTTGGTAGACCCTAACAAAGTTGGAAAAGCTAGGCAGTCCAATCAGGATTTCTAGTCTAATCAAAAGGTAAATAATAATGTAGGTATATGGCGTCGTCATCAGCATTCACTGAATGCCGACATCATATAAAATAAGAGATTAATTTTAATGAAGCTTTATCCTGCTTTTATCAAGCACATAAAAAGCCACAACAATCCCTAACATAATAAAGTTAACAGCTTAAAGGAAATTCCATTCTCTTCTCCAATATTTCTGCAACCCGCAGAGATTCCATTCTCGCCGATCCAGAACATTCCAGTTCATTCCAGAACATTCCAGTTCGCTGTAAGTCGCACCCCGACCTAAGCCCTGGCACACATTGTGGATCGAGTCGCCAATTTGTGGAGCAACATTAATTACATGCAGCCTGTGTTTTAAATTCTTGTGGAACACAGATGTTTTATTTTAATTGTTCTCCGGTTTGTGTGGTTACGCCTTTATATCTAAGTAGTGTGAGATGTGCCTTGTAATTAGGTCGTGCTTGGGTTGTTATGACCCATTTTTTTTGGATTTTTGTACTGTGAAAGGGAGAATATTTTGCATGCGTCATGAGATTACTAGATAGTGAAAGCCCTTAATTAATCCTTGGAGGATGGATCTAACAGCAACGCATGCCTTACTTAACTATTGGAGGGCAATCTGAAATTACTTGCAAGAAATATACACGGCAAAGACGTAAATATCGAAAGTTAAGTAAGTAGAAATAGTCGAAATGTAACAAAAAACACAAAATAATCGTTTCTTATATCAGTATAAAACTTCTTTTCAGTAACTTTTCAAAAATCCAAGCTACATTTTCAAAACTTGTCAATTCACATCACGCCTCAGCTGAAACGTCAAAATCTGATAACACAGAAGCCATTTCAACTGCAGATTTCATTTCAAAAAGGTAGCGGAAACCCGTGAATAATTCAAAAAGTCTCAAGATTTCATACCTTTAAGAATCATACGAACAATTCAATAAAGAGGTAGAGGTATATACCGCGTTTCTCGCCACTAAGGGTGCTTGAACATTGTCTGTATAACTGGGACGCCGTCACGGAATAGAATGGATACAGAAGACCCGCTTGTTACAATGATACAACAAATGTAGGTCAATAGATGGTATCGGTGTGACGTTTCTTGGATTTGTAAATACGTAGATACTGTTAGTCTCCACAACAGTATTATCTAGACACACGGCAGTGTGTCCGCCAAGTTCGAGCAAAAAAAAGCGACACACCGGCCGTGGGGTATATTACACGAACCATTTCGGGCCAAATTCGACCCCCCTATAACTCAAAATCTATTTTATTTACGCATATCAAATTTCTAGTATCTGTTGAGACCCCCTCACTTATCTAAAATACAAAATTTCATTAATATATCTATTGTAGGTCTTGATATATTGGCGTCAGAAAATCGCTATTTTTACTATACACTCACTGACTGACTGACTCACTCATCAAAAACCTAGACCACTTCCAATGGTCGTATTGACTTGAAATTTGGCATGGAGGTAGGTCTTTATGTCAAGGTAAAGGGAAAAATCTGAAAATGGCCAAGTGTGAGTCGGTTTCAAAATAATGAAGGTGTAAATTTATACCCCTAAGGAACTAAAACGAACTAAATTTATCTATATTTCGAATGGTAGTACCGATCTGAAATTCGTTACAAAAGTTTATATTTAGTCAAAGTTAAGTAAAAATCTGAAAACGGCCAAGCGTGAGTCACTTTCAAAAATAACGAATGTGTAACTTCGATCCACGAACATAATATATGATAACATGTCATGTCAGTCAGTTGGTAAATCTAGTCCATTTAGTTAATCTAGTTCATTTCTTTGTAAGAAGCATAGTGCATATTCAAAAAGCTGAAAGATAGTATAAACGAGATATTTCCTTAACTAACTTAATCATAATAAAAAAAATAAAATAAATAACCTTACAAAAATAAATGAAATATCACCCAAAACAAAAATGTGAAAAGCTGCCAAGTTCGATAATATGGGAATGCTTCGCCTATAAAAGAAGTGAGATCTGAATAAGTACCAAGTTCCATACACATACCTCAGTTAAAAATAGTTACTTTTTAATGATGTTACTTGGCAAGTTTTAATAGAAAATTAAATACTTGATTCATTGCGTTTAGTAGGTTTATAACAAGGTGTGTGAAAACTTGCCAAGTAACATCATTAAAAAGTAACTATTTTTAACTGAGGTATGTGTATGGAACTTGGTACTTATTCAGATCTCACTTCTTTTATAGGCGAAGCATTCCCATATTATCGAACTTGGCAGCTTTTCACATTTTTGTTTTGGGTGGGTAGTGATGTCTGGATTACGGATTGAGACTTTCATTTTAAACATTTACTACTGCTTTCATAAAAAAATCTATGTGGTCATGGAATGGGATTTTTTGATACATACAACCTTGTTTATATTGAGGTATATACCTCTACTAGCTTCTGCCAGCGGTTTCACCCGTATCCCGTGGGAACTACTTCCCGTACCGGGATAAAAAGTAGCCTATAGCCTTCCTCGATAAATGGGCTATCTAACACTGAAAGAAATTTTCAATTCGGACTAGTAGTTCCTGAGATTAGCGCGTTCAAACAAACAAACAATCAAACAAACAAACTCTTCAGCTTTATAATATTAGTATAGATTTAGATAGCACTCTCTGTTTAGCCATTACTTTCGTGTAATCGGTCCCAGTTCCAGTAACATTACGTCTTCAAGCAGACAAACAATGAAACGATTCAACTTTACTATATTAGTATAGATAGTACATGAACCATACCATTACCCCTTAAAATCATTCATCATACAAACAAGATCTTCTGCCCTTATCTACTCCATGACACTATCTGCCAACATCCTAGCTCCCCAAGCTTTTAAACTGACTCCCCTATTTGTTGGAGTTCCTCACCGCGAATGATGAATACGGTGGAATTTTCAACACTTCAATATACTTATTGAGAATTTGAAATTTAAATGTGGGTCTCTATTCTGTCTGACCGCGTGTGCTTTGTTAGAAGAGTTGGTTTGAAAGTTCGAAAGTATTTTTGTTTGTGTAGTCAGTTTATTTGAATGGGGTTTTTATTTGTGTTTGGTTTGGTTGTTTAGTGGTTGTGAATGTCTGTTGATTACGTACGACTTATATACCAGGCAAAGTTTAGGTTGGTTTTCTCAGTGACAGCCTGTAGTGTTTAGTCTGATGGATTTTATACTGCTTGCCAGACCTATTGGCTTGTGACTCTAAGTACCGTCAAAGTCTTCATGTGACAGCCAAGATTCTTAGTGTGCATACCCCCGCACTCAGTGACATTTAATGATTACTTAATGACCGATTCTCATGGAAATTCTGCACTAAGGAAGGAACGGCTTAAGTAACCATTAAATTTCTCTGAGTGTGTCTGTTAGAGACTGATGGTCTTCCATCCAATCTGATGATTTACCTTCTATTGCAAGCGCAGCTAATCGTGATTAATCATCCCTTACTTTTATTTATCTACAAACTTCAACAAAAAGTGGATTGTTATCTAAAAAGTGTTTTGAAATTACAACAAATTACGTTGATGCTGTTATAGACGCTAATTAATGGGCCATAGCATTTAACGTCGGTGTTACGGGGGATTAATACGTTATGAACGAAACCTGATAAAATATTATTATGGGCTACGTTACGGTTATTTAGTCTACTTATTCGGATTATTAGCTAGGTACATCGCTCGTTTTGAGTACTAGAGTACCTATAATATTTTGCTAGCGGAATAATATTTGCTTTCAACCGTGGTTCTAAAGCAAACTTTTGCGGAAAAATATTTTTGAACCTATATTGGTATATATTTTTCGTGTTTTTTTTTGTTTTGGTAGATAGAAATACAAGGAAGATTGCTGGATACGTTTTATTCGAGTTCAATTTCGGTTGACTCAAACTGCAAGCTGCAATAAATGCAACCGATCATTCAATCATCATTTCAATTTTATAGGGTTTTCGTTACTGCTTTCTGAGTAAAAGGGACGTGACAGAAAGGTGACATACAAAGTTGCATCGAAGTTAGTTATTTTTATTTGTTTTGGATTTTTGGAAACAATAGACTGACCGAATCTATATAAATGAATAAAAATATACCTACGTTGTTTTAAAGTGCTCTCATTCTTCTGTGTAGGAAAATATTATAGGCCAGTTATAATTTCGTCCTGATTTCAATCCATTACCGAAACGTTTTATAAAATTAATAACAGCCTAGATCAGAAAACAGATACGGAATGTTTCTAGAATTTAATTTTGTAACAGCATACCTAATAGATTCTAAATATTTTGTTTTTCTCTAGACGGCTTTCATAAAACGAATTTCAAAGAAAAAGACCCGCCCATCAACATTTCACGGGGACATCACCGATCACACCCAAAAAAACAAATGAAAAGCTCGAAAACTATTTTCCCAGAACAAATAAATTTTCCAGCACTAAAATAGAAGCGTTGCCATGTAAAAAGATAAACTAAAACTGAAGGTATAGCTAGCTTTGCACAGTGGGTGGGTATGCTCGGTATATGGAAAAAAAACCGGCCAAGTGCTTGTCGCACGAAGGGTTCCGTACCAGAGCAAAAATGAGCAAAAAAATAAATTGTATGGGGACCTCCTAAAATATTTATTTTATTCGTTGTTATAGCGGCAACAGAAATACATCATCTGTGAAAATTTCAACTCTCTAACTATCATGATTCATGAGATACAGCCTGGTGACAGATAGAC
This sequence comes from Helicoverpa zea x Helicoverpa armigera, assembly GCA_033682625.1. Lineage (NCBI taxonomy): Eukaryota > Metazoa > Arthropoda > Insecta > Lepidoptera > Noctuidae > Helicoverpa > Helicoverpa zea x Helicoverpa armigera. The sequence continues at coordinate 8,999,234 of JAWIIS010000011.1, forward strand.
GGACAGACGGACGGACCGACGGACGGACAGAGGAGCGAAAACAATAGGGTCCCGTTTTACCCTTTGGGTACGGAACCCTAAAAATTGGAGCGGTGCCTGCTATGACCGGCTTCACCTGTCACGGTGAACTCCACGCGTGTTAGTGACGCGCTACCAGTTTCGATTGTAACCAAAATAACTTCGTTTTGGAATAGGCACACTTTATTGGATGGCATATGGCAGGAAAAGCGTTGAGTTTAGCAAGGTGAAGTTAGTACTAATAAGGTTAAATTATGATATAAGAGATATACTATAAAAAAATATCTACATAAACTGTACACACGCTCCTATCTAATTCGATAAAATATTATCGTAGTTGAGCTTGTATACATAATTTACATAACTCAATTACGTTCACAACTCGTAAACGACACTTAAGTAACAGCCCACATCCTGGCACATCTAGGTCAGAACACCATCAGTGCAGCTCGAAGCAGGTTTACTTAACCCTTCGGAAACTGGCACTATTCCAATATAATTGCTACAATAGTCCACAGTCCATGGTCAGTCGCTTCGCAACCCTGATTGGGGGAAGTGGGCTAAACTGACAGCGTTCCCAGTGTATATTTACAGGTGAACGGTGTACTCCATTCTAGTGTAAACAGTTATCTATCTGCATATCTGTGCCGCAGATGAATTAATCACGGGAGACGTGACGGAAAGTAAACGGTTGACTGTTGTTTGTGATTTGAAAATTGAAAGAGTTTATGCAACGTCGCTCCTCATAGAGAATTGTGTGTATATTTTGGTGGAGTGGAGTTAGAGTGGCTCGTTCACCGCGCCAATGAGGTGGTTACCTAAAATGATCTCCTAAAATTTCACAGCCCTCCAACACCGAAAAAATTCTCATCCCTTGAGAAAAAACCGTGTGAAAACCAGTTAAAAATTCTCCCTGTTACATCGAAAAAAATAGCTACGCTACCTTTTACGGGAGTACCCCATAAATTAAATACCGAAACTTTTACGAAAACATTTTAAATTGTTGAAAAACAGCGGCTTCTGCCCTCGGGCGTCCGTTGTCAAGTAGGCCCTTTATCTCACAGTTTTATATCTCAATTTCCCCGTTTTTTAGACAGGATTAGGGTTGCGTAGTCATACATAAAAGCCGCCACATAGGGACGCGGGGAGCACTTTAAAAATTCAATAGAATTGCTGAAAGAAATTTTATTGGGGCCATTTTTCTAGTTTGGGGTGAACTGTTAACTAACGGACGAAATAGTTTTCGTATCGAAAATAAAAATGTTAGTGGGAGTACTTTGTTGAAATTTTATCGTGCCTCATTTTTCACGAGCTCGTTTTAAATGACGAGGTTTAAGTGGACCAATTTTCCTCTAAGTAATGTAATTCTGTCTCTGGTTGAAGAGTGGTTCATTAAGTTTTTAAAAATCCAATGATGAATGAAATTAAAATATTAAATGAGCGTGGAAGAGCTTGCATTCGCTGTACGGTGACAAAACGACACGTGTGACACGCCTTAGTTTTAGCAATGAATTTCTTTTGGCATAATTATGAGCAAGTTCTTTTAGTAATAATTTTAAATTATCATCCCTCACGCTCGGGAGAAGCAATATGTTGAAGTGTTACCACACATGAAAACTTTAATTTTGTAGCTCTGTGTCACTGAGCGTATTCACAATACAAAAAAAAAACAAAATACTTTTAAGCTGGCGTAGACATTGAACTTGGTTGTGTATTTATTTTTTCATGGACAAACATTTTACGGACAACTCGAGAGGATAAGTGTGTATATTATACAATAACAATTTTCACATAAAAAAGATTTTTATTTTCAATCACTTAAACGTTAGTATATTTCTTTACTTAAAAGCATTAATCTCTCTTTTCATCAATATAATGTTGCCAAGTATAATTTCGGGTAGTGCTTTACTTTAACAAATAAAATACAAAAGGTTTTCATATTGTAGGCTTTGAGTGTTATCGATACAAATATCACTTTTTGTGTATACACTTTTTGTGTATTACAATTATTTTTTGTGATTTTACTGGGATTTTTTTCTTCCACAATCTGTTAAAGACAATGTATAAAATTAAATGGAAATATTATAAAGCAATTGCATATCAGAGAAAACATAAAAAAAAAACATTATTTCCTGGAAATATTTCGACCAAAAAATCCATGTAAATAATCATAGTTTTGCTTTATGAATATATTTAAGTAGTAGAATTGTGTTGCTATGTCACAAAAAAAATCGATAGGGTAAAAAGGGGAACTTTGGACAACCCTACTCGGGATTCTTGATATTGATCTCGTATCTCGAGGATACAAAGTTAATGATACGTACGACTAACTCTATTTGCTGTAGCCTATAAAAAGTTATATTAAGTTAAAAATATTTTCATATTACCAACACTTTTTCATAATATTTCCCTATTGAGCCTACTTGCGGATGAATTTTATTTAAGACTAGGTATTGCCAGTGGTGGCACTTACTTTCTGAGAGAATTTACAATAGGTAATAGGTTACAGCCTTCTTCTATAAATGAGCTATTTAATACCGAGTGATTTTTTTTATCGGACCAGTAGTTCTTGAGATTAGCGCGTTATAACAAAATATAAACTCTTAAGCTTAATATTATTATAGATTACGTAAATAAACGAGTATCATAACATATCATTATTATAAAGTGAATGAAGTCACATAACTTCATCGTTATTAAGATATTAGTGTCGTAGGTCATGGTTTGTGTACTCAAGCTCATTGTAACTTGCAATTTACATCATCGTTATAATGCTCTAAAAACTTCGAATAAAAACAAGATTCATAAATCTTACCTAGTTATTACCAACTTGATGCGAATGGCTGAACACAAATAGACAAGTCGTCAAGAATAAATTAACTATAAATATATGGAATATTGAAGCTCAAAGCATCACTTTGTTGTTAATTATATTTAGTGTTTTACACAAACTTTCCCAAAATAGCCTTATTTCATTGAAATTTCAATAGTGTCAATCATCTAAATTGATACACAAACTAAATTCATACTAGTTACCAGTGCACTAAATTCTCTAACACAAATTGCTGTCCATCATATTAATATATGTATACAGTTCCATTATGTAGATACAAACGTTTATATCATAAATCATCTTAGACCCAACAGACAGAGTGCTTCGAATATCATAATCATCTGACATCGAACGTTCTAGAACATCACAATAGAACATTGTAACTAGATTGTGGAGCTAAAGCCTACATTAGCAGAATTGCTTCGCTAAGCCGCCGTCCCACGTGAGCTGTGAATGCGATGTTGAAATATCACATGCTAATGCTGCCTGAGTGCTTCTAAGTGTGTTGCGAAATTTGACGAGATTGAAATCGTGTTGCAGGCAATTTTCATTCGGAAATATTTTACAGGTGCATTACATAGTTTTGTATGTAATTAGAAAGAATATGTTTTCGGTAGGTAACTGTTTTTGAAACGATCATTTTAACTGCCAAATAATTTGTGTTGGTCATTTTTAAAATTATTTTGTGGTAAGTATTAGGAAACAAATATGTGAATCTTTTCGAACACAAATAAAACGTATTAAAATTCAATTCTAAGTATTATAAAACCTACAGCAGAAACCAACACTCTCACCATGCTAATGATCTGTTCCGCTTTCCATTTTGCATGTTCACACATCTCACTCACATAGGACACAGATAGTCGAAGAAAATGCATGTACAAAGCTGTTGAATATGAAGTTCCTGACTTCTTGGCTTTAACAACTGTTGGCGTGGCTTCAAAATGCAGGGTACTGCGTTCCTGTCTCTTCTATCCAGACAAATTATTAACAGCATTAAAGTTTATCACGCCTGCAAGGTTTTATGTACGACCCCATCTTTGTAGGTACTTAATTCGCTTAATGGCTTTGGCTCTAGTTTCTAAGTTGATTTATGATTGCTGAGTTTTATGTTTTTTGTTTGTTTTTGTAGTTGGCTGTGTGGGTGATAAAGTTTGTTTGTTGTAGTGTGAAATGTGCTTTCAAAGATAAAATATGACACCATTGAAGGTTGATTACAACTAAAGGAACGTCAATTTACACCTGGTTTACTTCAAGGCGACTGACCCCTGTAATACCTTAATTAAAAACAAACAAAAACGATAACGATTTTTTAACGAAAAGCACTTCATATTACAACTCTACAAAATTACACATTCCCTTTTCTTACCTGAGATCCATCCAATCCAATTACAAATGACAACTGCCGATAACGGACAATACTGTCAGTTAGTTCATTCCACACTAGTATAGCTAAACAAGACTACAAAGTCCCGACGTCAATCGAAGCTGGCATCTTACTCGGAACCACTAGAGAATCCTCGTGTCAAACATAATCCGGAATTGGCGACCACACGTTAAGTTCGCCGCACAAACTATCCCAGTACCCGGAACTACACCAACTAATTCACTAAACTTGAATATTTCTCCCTTGTAGAACACTACATGCAAAGTATTTTACTTTTCATAAACTTCTGCTCACGGGAATATAGAAAAGTTTGCAGCAAATCTGTTGGTCCCCCGTACTTTGAATACCAGAGATATTCTATTGATCCAAAAAGTTTTGCCCAAAGTTTTTATATTTGGCAGCTGGGAACGCTTTGGTAAAGAGAAAACAAATTATAGTGACGATTGCTTTGCGCTGTGAATAATATATTTGTTATTCGTGTTTATTTGTTTTGAATGGTCGTTATTTAGGGGATAAAATTAATGGTGATATTGCCTGTGGTTCATTTTAGCCGCGTTCACTCTAAATTTGAATATTTAATGTTGAAACGCAATTTGAAAAAGTAAATCTGAATGTTGAGATTTTTTAATAAGATTTTTGAACAATGCATTTTTTTAATGGTTGAAACAAATTGGTGTTTTAGCAGAGTAATGGAGAAACGTAAACTACCAAAATGGTAGTAATATTTTTACTTGGAATAACTTTTTACTTTTTTAGAACAGTTTATCTCGAGTAAAGAAAAATGAATTTATTGGAGCTTTGTACTTGAAATCTAAAAAAACTAAGCTTTCTGCTGTTTTTTCACGATTATTTCAACAGTCTTAAATTATGGACGTAAGTCTATTCTAGAGATAATAGAAAGACAATCGATAATTTTGACGTAGTTTGCCACATGTCTACAAATAAATAAAAAATATATTTTCGATTAAAGTCTACAAAGTGTTTATTTTAGACATTGATTAGACATAGTTTAGTTTAGTCAATTTAGTTTAGTTTAGTTTAGTCATAGTTTAGTGTTAGATATTGCCAACCTTCTATGTTTGTTATTTATGTCTGTTTGAATAGTGAAACCTAATGAACAGTCATGCAATATTAATATTAATAACGTGATGGTTGCGATTGCAATTACTACTAAGTACACAGGGCTGTGTTAATGACCTGCCTGTACTTCAAATATTATTATTGTTAACCTTAACAGCCAATTCTAGTGGACTTAGACTACACTATGACTTAGACGTACCTCTAGTTCTTTAAACAAACCATATAATATTTTTAATCAGAAATTAACAAGTTCCTACAAAAATTCTCAATATGTAAGTAAGAACGTAAAACTTTTATACTTTTAACTCTACCTATATTCGGAAGAACCCGACGAATTGAACACCTCCTCATTTTTGGGAAGTCGGTTAAATAATCTCTTTCAAATAAAGAATATCTCAATTCCATTTTTAAACTCCAATTCCATCCAATCGAATCCAGTCCAAACTAAACTAGATACATCTGGAATGTTCTAGCATCGTGTGTCAGCCTACGAGTATTCCATTTCAGTTGGCTCATCCCTTCTATTGAGCATCTCTCAAGAGTTATTCAAACCGTCTAGCTTTTGAAGTGTTACGTAACGCCCGTCTGACTCCAACAAAAGGGTTTACGCTTACACTTAGTACTTGGGGACAAAAGTGTTAACTGTAATGAGAAATACTGTCTCGTAATAACGTGGAATGATGACTGTTTTATGGTGAAGTGTGAGCTAGACGTTTGCTCGTAGTTAGGGCTATAATTTTAGTTGCTGTTACAAGCGTCCTCGGAGTACTTACATTGTGTGACCGAATGAAATGTAGCCTATTTTATTCTCTATTTATAAGCTGTGGTATTACTGTAAAGTTGTATTGAAATCGGTTCAGTACTGTAAAGAGTGACGTCGACACCTATGTCGATAATAATTGGTGATAGTTTTTCGATGGAGAAAAATAGAACACGCTGATAACAAAATAAAATTCTAGTCAGAAAGTCCTTCAAAAATCCGCCCGATTATCTATGGGTACTACAAACAGTCTGACGTGGGCGGGCAGAATAAGTGTAATTAGTTTTGGGACAGGCTCGTGTTGCAACATTATCATCATCATCAGCCAATTTTATTTAGAGTTGGTTCATTGCTGAATATGGACTAGCAACTTGAGATAAATCTAGGACATCACACGATTACCAATGTAATAACCATTACGATACGAGACATCAAAAACTGAGTCACCTTATTTTTCACTCTGTCAATAAAATCATAAACAGTTAATTCAATCAATGTACAATCAATCCACTATTCAGTCTGCAAATAACTTATCAAAATACTTATTAAAAATCTGAACAAAATTACCTACTTTAATTATTATCGTACGTACGTTATCATTGGCTACACATAATACGTTTCTGTGAAGCCAGGTGTGGTAACTGGACATCATTATTGAATCATTAATTTAGAAGCCGTCTCCGTGCGGTCTCAGTGACGGCCGAGCGGTAATCTAAAGCTCTTAGGTATGTTATGGAGAGGACATTTGTTAGACTTTAGCTTAGGTGAAGGATATTTTGTGGATGAAATTCATCTATTTTGGAAGACTGGCTGTTCTCGTGGTTTCTTTCAAGTCAAGGGTGAATCACTTTTAGTAACCTGGACTAGGCTATATTCATTTTCAGGCTCGTTGACTATTTGGTATTAAACATTCGATGAAGAAAGAAAAAAAGAAAGAAAAAACATTTATTAACACAAACAACGCAAATATCACACAGATCACATAGGAATCACAGACAATATCTACTAATAGAAAACAGACACACTCGTCACAGTTTTATATACTAAAAGATTCAGTAAACGCAAAAGATTTAGGTACTCTCTATATGTAGGAATCTAAATACCTGTCAAGAAACTATCAAAAGATCGCGACACTACAAACACATTTGCAATTTTTCCGATAGCGTGAATGCATTTTCAGATACAAATCATACATACACAAACACTATGCAGGTCGTGTTTAAGCTTAGAGCAGTTAATGAGCCGGAGTCGCCATTGTCATAACCAAAGGTACGAAAGTGCAACTCACTAATACAAAGTCCTATTAGCATGTCTGCGTTTAGTATATGCGAGTATTTGACAATAGTGTACTGTGCATATAAAAAATAAAATAAAAATGTGCATCTAGAAAATTCATTAGTGACCTCACACAATCCGTTGCGGTGCTTCACCCCCCCCCCCCCCCAAATTAGCACACCTTTTGCATAAAAATGTTCATAGCGTTCACGGTGACACCAATCGTGTACGGGAATTTAGCCTTAATGTAATTGGAAACTGAAAACTGTTATTTAGTTGCTATTTCGCTCGTAATAACACGTTGCTTTTAACTATAGATATTACGGCTTTCCGGGAATTTTAAATTAGGTGGGTATCAGTTTTTAACGTTGAATATAGGATATTGTATTTTTTATAACTAGTGGTATTCTATTATCATGGACTTAATCCAAAATAATAGGAATTTACTTTACATTGATCATCATCTCCCGGCTGTCATTTGCACATCTTTGGCAGTCGCGTGTTTTTAAAAGCCTGAATTCTGATAACTTAGTATCGGGTTGCCATCTTTATACGGTTTGGTAGGCAGTCGCTGCATATAAAAAGGCTAGGCAGATGATGACCTGTCACTAACGATAAGAACTGAATGTCGCTTTAACATCAACATACACTTTTACAGCTTTACAACAAAAGCAAGACTATCTCCGTAACGTATAGCCACGTTACGTTACACGTTAGGGGTCCGTTCACACAGACCGGCTCGGAGAGGAGAACAAATTCTTAACACGTTGAAAATCGAGTTCTTAGTATTTGTAGTAAGGTTTACTTTTGCATGTGCACTGCTTTTGCCATTAAGAATGCTCAAAGGCGCTTGGTGTGAAATAATAAGAGGAGCTGACCGGCTCCGATCGCGTACGTTTTCTCGGTCTTGCAGACGTTTGGCTCCGATTGCATGCTGTCGCTCATGTAGCCAATCGGTTTCGATCTGTGTCATCATCATCCTCCAAGCCTTTTTCCCAACTATGTTGGGGTCAGCTTCCAGTCTAACCGGATGTAGCTGAGTACCAGTGCTTTACAAGGAGCGACTGTATCTGAACCCCTCAACCCTATTACCCGGGCAACAAATACACTTGTTTAGACCGGTTTCGGTCTGTCATCATCCTCCTCCGAGCCTTTTTCCCAAACTGTGTTGGGGTCGGTTTCGATCTGTGTGAAAAGAAAATTGCGCGCCGATGTTCTCCAAGCTGGTTTGTATGAACCGACCCTTAGGTTACACGTTACGATATATGTATATACGTTACGGTAGCAGTTGCAGCAACCGGTTAGAACACAGGTGTTCGCCGTGAAACACGGACACCATTAACGAATGATTAATTCTGGAGCTATGTGCCGTACATAGTTCAATGTAAGGTTGCAGTGACAGCGGGTTGTGTTTGTTTTTTTTTTGTATACAGGACAGTTGCTTTTTCTTTACGATTTTTTATTAAATAGGGTAAGTTACAGGAGTGTATTTATTTGAGTCGGTTTGAAATTAGAGATAATTAGTATGTACTTATGTTATTTCTGCAATAAGTATGTTGCAATCATCTGAAATTGAAAATGGTGATTCAAATTCTTAGTGACTATTAACTAGCAGTTTTGTATATTTTTCATGGGTTTCTCAATATAACGCAATGCATTTGATTGCTTCCAAATAACTATAATTAATCCTCTGTTAACCCACCATCCTGTATACACACTGACGCGGCACTTTCGTATGTGACTGAGTGACTGAAACTTGGAGCACCAAAACATGGATAACATTAACGAATGATTAATTCTCTTGCTGTACACATACTTCAGGTCAGTGTGTGGTCACACATGTAGAGGGTACTTCGCTTGAATTGTTTTATTATTCTGTACTAATTTAAGCCTGTAATAGTTCCATCCGAATTCCAAGGGAACTACTTTCGTTGCAGGATAAAAAAAACCTATGTGATTCTGATGTATAAACTATATTACTACAAAGTTACTACAACATAATCCGCTTAGCTGTCAAAGGGTGATTGAGGTACAAATATCTAAACAATCAAAAGTAAAAACTTCTTCATTATAATTAGTTAGTGGATTATTAGTAAGTTTAAGATCCGGTTGAGATGATCGTATGAGCATAGGGGGTGCTCTAGAAACGGACGAAGTTGTAGACAAAACCCAGTTCAAAGCCGCAAATCATTTGACTCTATACACTTTTAAATCCAGATTTTTTGATATTTTGAACTACATGGTTATTTTGTATTTTATATTTTATATAAATTATATTCGTCCATGTGATTTTCCGAGAATATTTTGTTTTAATACAACTGTCACGCGTGATGAGAATAAAATGAAAAATGTATAAATAGGTCTTTTGTTTTCAATAATGGATGTCCGCAGTTTTTTGTTTTAATTAAATAACCATTGTGGTAGTGACTATTGGAAGACTGGTATTTTATTTATAACAAATATTTTCATTATTCATGTGGCAAAAAGTATTTTAAATTCAAATTCAGTTAAAATATTGAATACTGAAAATTCTATTTCAAATCGGCCGTTATAGTAAAATATAAATCTGCTGAAAAAAGCTCATCTGCCTAGATTTTTAATATTTTTTTTAAACAATTTTTTTATATAAAATAGAAAAGTAAAAATTGCTTTAATATAAACAATCAGGCATAATGTCTCTGATATAATAAAGCTAAAGAGTTTGACTGTTTGCTTGCGGTAATCACAGTAACTGATTTTACCATTTATCTAGGAAGCCTACATATAAGTAATAGCCTACCTTTTATCCGATTACGCAGAATGATTCCCTCTTAGGTGAAACCGCCCACGGAAGCAAAGCTCTTTTATATTTAGCCCAGTCTTGCATACAAAACGAGGGTTCACCTGCACCAAAAGTTGGCCTAATCAATTTATTATTTAACCTAACGACCCGCTAACACAGGCACCCCACCCCATTCAGTATAAATGGGACTTAATTCAAAGGGGAGTAACGCCATCTTATAACTATTTCATGAATGCCTGTTTTGGTAGCAAAGTACCGAGTTGAGCGTGATTATCGCGTATATACTAATCCATTGCTGGTTTTATGTGGTGACTGAATGATTTAATAAATATCCACCGAGCATTAGTCATGAACATGATATAGGTACATGGAGTAAGGAAAGAGCGGAGATGCCATAACGCAGGTAGGTCAGGCGCCTTCTTCTATCAAATGGGTACAGTTGGCATGACTAAATCGATCAGTTACGAGTGAACTAACAAGACACATAGAGCCATTTGTTAACGATTTTGGTATTACAAAAAATGGTCCTATCCTAAGGAGATTTTCCGTTTGGCACCTCCGCTAGTGATTTTGTTCTCTATGTATAAGTACATACATGCTTAATTAACGTGTTTTAGAGGCATTTTGCGGTGTTTACTTGAACGCTATTTGTGTTAGCTGATAGTATTTGCGTAATTAATGGAAGTAGTACCTACGTATTGGTTGCATAAAGTGGTGTAATTAGGATATCAATCGATTTTTTTATGTATCTAATATCAAAAAGCTAAAATCAATGCACATTTACAGGCATCTTTTGTTGGTTATTATAATTCTGGTTTATAGATCAGGTATTCTATGAAAAATGGTTTCTGATTATTCCTTAGAATGAAAAAAGTTGCTAAAAATACTCTCTTTAATCATGTTGTTTATGTGCTTAAGTAAGTACCTACGTAAATAATATGATAAAAGTAACTAGTTTTTTTTAGAACAAAGAACGTAAAATCTCAAATAGTAATTAATTACGACATTCTCCATGAATAGCGTCAGGTATATTAATTGCATCTGTCCAAATATTTGTTCTGACTACCGTCACGATACACGCAATTTACTTAACAAATGACACACGAAAAGCAACCCTATGACTCATTGCAATAGAAATCATTACAGGAAGTTATGACATAATTTTATCTCATTTACACGGAGATAAATGACCAATATAACTTGACCTGTGAGGTCTACTTAAGGAGTGTAGATGAGGGGTCAAAATAAACTGGTTAGACCACATTCATCAAGGATTTCGGAATCAAAAGCAGTTTGTGTGACACGATACTATCAGTGTTATATTAATACTGATCGCGGTTGTAATTATTATGTCATTAAATAATGTTAATTATTATTTATTTCGGCTGTTAATTAATTAATAATTCAGTAAAAACAAAGATGGCTGACATGGTTCATGATTCTCCTGCGGATGGGGGTACGTATTCTTTTAAAATTAAATTATGAATTATTTTCTTAATAAATTTTCTTACTTCTCCATTTTGGTTCACCTTGTTACACGACTGTTCACTTGAAAATTTTCAGGCAACTGGTGTTTTAAACATCGTTTTGTCTTTGTCAATTTCAAACAATAGGCTAGTTTCCTAAAAAATAATAATTAGTCCGTCTTGTAGATTGTCCAAAATTAAGCGATACGTATTTTTTCTTTTTTAAATTGGATCAGAACTTGTTAAGATATAGCGTGTTAAAGTTGAGTGTGACGTCACAAGTTGCTACAATTTTCAGGACACTGTGACGTAAAAGGCCCCCACTCCTAATTTTTGAAGTGTATTATCTTTGTCATTTTATGTTTAATTAAAAAAAGAAAAAATACGTATCCAATATTTTTTGATTATCTAAAAAGCGGACTAAATATTATTTCATTATTTCGACCATGGAAACTACCCTATTGAATGAGAACATGATGTTGTAGGAATTGAGCGTTAAGTGTTTAAGTGGTAGAGCAATTGATCGTTATTATGGTGGATTGCACCATGTTACTATAAACAATAACTAAACCATAACCATCTGTCAAATTCCCGATTTGACCAATTGGCGGCCATTTAAAGGCTGGTTATAAATAATTTAATATTGCAAGCCGCTGTTACAGTGAGTTGCACCATTAAACTTTAATGATAACAGAAGCATTTTCAGTTGTCAAATCGTAGATTTTACCAATGGGCGGCTAGCATATGGCTAGTTGTATAATTAAACGGTGCAACTTTACCTTAATGTTTAGTTGGTATTAAACATTGCCATTTAAACATAACCAGTATTTAATATCCCAAACAAAACTGTCCTAAAATCTATTATTTTGCGTTACAAACTAAAATGGAAAATATCATAATGGCGGGGTATTACGGGGATCAACCGGGGAGACCATCGGTCATCATAATCCCCATTTTGGTACTCCCTAACGTAAGGGTCAAACCTTATATAAAATTTAGTTCTGCTTTACATTTGAGCCCAGCTTATGTTAGTAGCAAGCTTAAGTGTTTGGATGGGTTATTTTTTGTGTTATACTTATGTATAATTGTTGTGTATGTTAAGTATGACGTTGTGAATAATTAAAGGGATTTGAACGTGTAACTGGATAGTAGTTTTTGAGCATCGGCTTTGCATCATCATTCACCTTTATCATCGTCAGCCTTTTGGTCTCACTATAGGGTCCAGGAATCTTCTCATACAGAAAATGATTGAACATCATGTCTGCTCAAGGCAATTTGATAATTTCAGACTTAACAGTCCAGGTTTCCACAAGATGTTTTACTTTACCTTTATTAATTATCAGTGCTAAGATATACTGGGAAAGTGCATACAATTTAGAAAAGTTACATCGATACTTGTCTGACGTTAAATCGAACCCACACACTTGTACTTACTTTTTTGGCTGGTACTTTAACCACTAGGCCACAACAACGATACAAAAGTCAGGATGAACAGTGTATGCTAATTCTGGTATTCTTTTCAGAGCCAATAACTCCTATGCAAGAAATCAACAAAGCTTATGAAGTATGTAAATTCGGTTGGTTTCACGTGAAGTTGCTGTTTGTGAGTTTTTTCGGGTGTATCGCTAGTATTCTGGTTACGAACACCACTTCATATTTATTGCCGATAGCCGAGTGCGACCTTAACATGAATCTCAAACAAAAGGGACTTTTGAATGCTATGCCTTATTTTGGTAAGTTGCACCCTGCAAATTACTGTCCGTACTGGGATAAAATATAGCCGTAGTTATTCGGGAAGAATGTAGCTTTCCAACAGTGAAAAACGTTTTCAAATCGGTTCAGTAGTTTCGGAGCCTTTAAGGTAGGTACAAAAAATATGAAAATAAAATATGTCCTCTTTACTATATTAGAATAGACTGTCTGTTTACCGTGGTTATAGTACCGATATCCAGGTACGTTGTAGCTTTTGTGCTGTTTTAATCAAAATCCTTTTTGTATTTTCGCCATCCGTCACAAATGTTTACATTACATGAATAAAATAATATTACTAACTACAAAATTAATTTATAGTTTAATCCAAATCAATTTCAAAGTGCAATTGATCATGATCATTAACAAAACGCAAATATAAATTAATTGTCACTGACAGCCATACATTTAATTGCTTTTATTTTCATCATAAGTAACCACTCACCAATCATTTCATTTCATTTCATTTCATTTCATTTCATTTCATTTCATTTCATAATGAATTTTCAATCTATTGATGTCTATTTCTGACATCTATTATATTTTACATTATGTTGCTATCAAAGAGCTATTATTTTGTCTATTTTCTTTCAGCAAATAGGTTTCTTTAAATATGGTAAAAAAACTTGTCTGCACAATCAATACAGTCCTTTTAAGTATTGAAATGATCAATCATCGTTCATTTCTTTGATCATCCTGACCCCCATCATTATGTCATCCACCTAGCCTTTTCCCAACTTGTTGGATCTGCTTCTTGTCTAACCAGGATGCAGCTGAGTACCAGTGTTTTACATGGAGCGACTGACCTCCTCAACCCAGTTACCCAGGCAACTCGAAACCTATCTCCCAGTGTCTTCAAGTACCTCTATAATCAAAATTTGTTTTTCAGGTATGTTTGTATCAACAGTAATAGCTGGATTTTTGATAGACACATTTGGAAGAATATATTTTTTAAGGATCGGTTTTGGAGGCATATTTCTGTGCACATTATTTTCGGCTTCCAGTCAGACTTATGAGATGTTGGCTGCTGCTAAACTATGCGAAGGTATTTTGTGAGTAATATTTTATTTTTTAATATTGGGTATAAACTCAGTTTTTCAGATCAAGACCAGAAAATGTGTCGTAAAATTCATTAATTTCAAGATAATTTTGTTAACTTACTATCCTGAGTTTCCATTTGGACGAATCAATGAGAAAGACGAACTTACCTGAAACAATAAAAATAAATGATTAGGACATAAAAATACAAAAGAGGCCAAATATAATAACAATTAGCAATAACAATTATTTCACCGAACAAACTCTTCTATTTTTACTAAACAACACCGTTGAATAAAACGTACCATCATTCAGTTAAGCAATTACATTTTATGCAAACGATGCAAACAACGAATAAAATAAACAATTAATAAACACAAAGTAATAATTTAGATCAAGTCTTCTGATGCGCGTCCAAATAAAAACAAGGTAACGACCGTTGCTTCACCTCCCTTTATCAAATTGTAACCTTGTTTACCTTCAAAAATGCCTCCAGCATTAATTATCTCAGGTACATTAAAAGGCTCTGGCCAACCCTTAAGTTTAAAGGAGCGTGAAGATAAAATGAGGTTGGTAACTTGTCACCCAGTACCATAATAATTTCCAAGTCTTGACGGATTCATCAGACCGTTGAGATAAGCAGCCAACTCAGTATTTTTCTTTCATTTCCTCACTTGTTTTTAAGCAGGAATTTTTAACTGCAAAGTTTATTTAGCAAACCCCTAGCTAAAAGTTTAAAGCTAATTTTAAATTGAATGATAAGGTACACCATTTGGCAGCAGCGTTTTTCGAAGTAGTTGAAGAATTACGGGTTTTCTGTAGTGTTTTTTAAATTCAAATTCTATGAGCTGAGAAATTTTAATGAGGTGTTTTATTTCATGGGTAAACTCATTATAAAAAGCTCTCATGAAAACATTTAATTATCTTTAGCCAACTTTACAGGCACAAAACCTGAGCTGAAAAGATAATTCAATAGTTCTACATACAAATATGAATGAAAAACTTTATGTAAACGAATCTCACTAACCATCCTTCATATGAAACAGACGCACGCAAACTGAACACTGCACCAAGCTCATACATTATTCCTCTAAACTTCCAATACAGTATTGCCATTTCTGGTAGCATCCAAAACTGTAAATAATACAGTATTTGTACTGCGTTTGGTCTCGTGCCCAAAGTACTGACAGCAATATTACCCTGGCCAAAGCATAGTTGTCATGGAGAACAAAATTACTAGCGGAGGTGACATAACGGAAAATCACTTAAGAAAGGAGCGCTCCAAAATGCAGGTGTGCGGAGACGAAGAACGTTACTGTCTTCGCCCTTATACGCCTTCATTGGACTTGACCATTTCTTGTAATACCAAAAATCGTTGACAGATGTCTCAAAGAATCCGACCGGCTCGTTAGTCATGCCCACCGTATGTTTTTTTTTTAACGACGTCAAAAATCATCAAATGACCCCTCCCGCTGTGGGTTAGCAGCGGTGAGGGAGTATCAGACTCTTACTGACTAAAAACCGTCGTGTTCTGTCGTAGGTCTTTTAAGTACCGGGGCCGCGGTAACTCTTTCGAACAATCCCGCAGCCCGTACTAATTTGACCTAGATGAGGCGCCTGGCCTACTTGCGTTACGGCATCTCCGCTCATCATTGCTTACTCCATGATAGTCGTCTATTGCAGCCAGCGCTGATATATTGGGTTTCTCCAATTTTGGTGTTTGATGTTCAGTGACTGTTTGTTTGTAGAATCCTGTATAAAGCGCGTCAATTGCTTTATGATTATTATCTGTTTTGGTTCGGAGTTTTGATTGGGTGGTCCAATTTACGATGGCTGTTTTATAAGAAGTTTTTATTGGATGGTATATAAAAAAAACGATTTTTGAGTGTTTCAGAAAGTTATGTTTTTTAAACCACATTCTAATTTCAATAATTAGATTATTAGTGATTTTTTCTCTTCAATCTTCTATTTTTTATACTAGGTTTAAACTCAATAGCATTAATTTATGATCCATGAACTCTTATTTTCATAATATTTATAATTGAGATCAATACGATTCCATACGACTTCTATTTGATATTGAATAAGTTTGTCCGAATTATTCTTTACTCAGAAGTAAATACTAGCTTTACGAATACTAAGATAATATCAGTAAGGGCACTAAGTGTACTTGAATTAATTTAGGGAGCTCATAAAAAAGAACCTATAGATAGACCTTTTCCAATAAGTGCTCTAAAAGGTACCCACGATTTAAAAAATGAAGATTGTGAAAAGGGCCTTTAGATAGCTGTATTATTTTTATAAGGCTAGAAGAAAATTTATTCTTTTGTGTACCTAATTCGGCCCTTTTATTTATGATCATCATTTTTCGATATCGCGATTAGATTCATCTTTATGTTGTAGTAAATTTTTATTGCAATGAATTTGTGAATGTGAACGAAAGAATCTATGAATGTAATGCTATAACTTTTGTTTCAAGCGAATGGGTTTTGATTTGTATGTTAATGAAGTTGCGATTACCCACAATTTATATGGATGTGTAGTTAAAGATAAGAAGATGTTCTCAGTTTCAATTTATTGCTCTGATAAATAATTTAGAAGTCAGTAAACAGAACTATCATGAATACGATATATTCTCAATATTTTCTTTTAGTCTAATGCTCCTTTAAAAATATTTTAAGCTTCAGAGATATAGTTATGTTTGTTCCTTTGTACCTATTAAGTTGAACTCATCTGCCTAACCTTTTCCCAACTATTTTGCCTAACCAACCAACCAGCCAACCTAACCGGACGCAGCTGAGTGCCAGTGTTTTACTAGGAACGAATGCCTTTCTGACCTCCTTAACCCAGTTACTGGCTTCTGACTGCCGTAGATGTTCAAATGACACCCGAGACCTACACATTATAGTGTTCTCCAAAATTCGGCCCTCCGAAACAACCTAAAACTAAAAAAATTAAATTATAAATTTAAAAACACCCCCGACCCAAAAAACGTATGCAATAATTATGACAAAAGGTTAAAAACGCTAAACCCTATAAAAAGCAAAAAATAACTTTTAACACTACGTAAACTAAATTTTGTCGTGTCGGGGGACCGCTCTAATTCATTACTTTAGATACGTGTTATTTTTTTTTAACGAATGTTGTAATCAGGTAGGTATCATTTTATTTATGTAAGTATTTATGAAGGTAAAAAGCGGTCCCCCGACACGTCAAAATTTAGTTTACGTAGTGTTAAAAGTTATTTTTTGCTTTTTATAGGGTTTAGCGTTTTTAACCTTTTGTCATAATTATTGCATACTTTTTTTGGGTCGGGGGTTTTTTTAAATTTATAATTTAATTTTATTTCATTCTTTTTAAAGGAGCACCTTAATTTTTCCTTCTTTCATTTAATTTATTTTATCTTAAGATGGGGTCGCTATATGCGATCTCGGCCAAAGGAAGCTGTTTAACAATCCTCATGACAAACTGGCTCTGGGAGAATTGCACAGACTGAGAAACAATAAAGATTAACCCTTGGACATTCTAGATTTTCAGCAAAAATATAAATCGGTTTATCCGTTTCATTCCGGCATTTCAGGGTTTCATCCGCCACATCCCATTTCCAGCATCAGGTTCTCGTCAATCAGAAACATGAAGAGAACTCGTCAAGACAAATTCAACGAGCCCAAACTCGATTGGTTTACTAAAACGCAGTTCAGGGTTACGTCTCCTACCTTCGTGCCCTAACAGCAGACCAGCTCAGTGGTTCCAAAAGACATTAGTGTTTCAAATTTCAGATCCCACATATACTTGCAAGTAAACTGAGTGTGTAACATTCCTATCACATCTAGCAAACGAGCTGATGACCTTGAAGACCTGAACCGATTTCCACCAAACATAGCTAAGAACACTCCCGACTGACATACCTTTTAAACAAAAAAAACCGCATTACAATCGGATCATCCGTTTGGGAGCTACGATGCCACATACACACACACACACACACACACACACACACACACACACAGACACGTCAAACTTATAACACCCCGTCGTTTTTGCGTCGGGGGTTAAAAATAATATAACATCTTAATATAATTATATTTGTATATTTACTTTTAGATTCGCTACATCTCTAGCAGCCATATCGTGTTTAACGTCAGAGTTCTGCCACTCCTCAATACGGGATCGCGTGATGTTATGCCAGTCGTCCTACGCTGCGCTCACGCAGATTCTGTCGCCAGCCATGGCTTGGGGCATACTCATACAGGATTGGAGGTATAGCTTCTTTGATGGGGCTTTTGGTGAGTAAGGTGATATTATCATTGTTATTCCCCTGCTATTTTATCAGAATTTCTGGTAGTTAATATATTTATTATTTAGTGTTATGAATATTTTTTTAAATGATAGCTATTATACCTTTGATACATAATTATGTTTATGGTTTTAAGTACTTGTCTACTTAATAATTGCCTGTTTTTGTTTTACAAGTAGATGCACCTAATGCCATTACCCTGGCCCAAAAATAAAGTCAAAGGGCCTCTCTTGATACTTTTTCTATATCCAAAAGAAATATAACGCCACTTACATTTTAAATACCTATAGATAATTGTAATTATAAATAACCCCTTGTTCAGCCATACATACACATACTCAGCTTTTCCAATTCAATATTTTAATTATGTGCATTTTCCTAATTATACCTAATTCTGATTTTGTTACAGTACTTAATGTTTGGAACTTCTACTTACTCGCAATGTCACTATGGTCGTTGACCGCGTTTCTCCTGTACCTAATGTTACCAGAGAGTCCAAAATTCCTAGTAACACAAAAAAGATATGTGGAAGCGAGAAATATTTTGATCAAAATATACGTGGAAAACAGTAGAAAACCTGCCGACACTTTCCCGGTGAGAATATTGCATTTTTTATCAGAGCTAGTTCGGGGAATATCTGAAAACAGACCTGCTTATTTTCCTATGCAAAATGTACTATCTAGCACATGTTGGCGAAATACACTGAGGGACAATGAATTTGACATACTTCTTTTGTTTTTGAATGAAAATGGAGAATTTTGAGCGAAATTATTTTCGGAAATATTATTTTTGGCTATTTTTCTACTTCTTATCAAAATTGCTCACTTTACTTTTAAGTGATGTCTATTGAAAATAATAAATATTAGCAGTAAACCTAGATCTCATTTTTGTAATAAAATAATGCATTGACTATGTATTCTATTTAAAAATAAAAATGAATTGTTGTTCGTTAGTCTGATTAAAACTCGAGAACGGCTGGGCCGATTGAGCTGATTTTGGTTTTAAAATGTTTGTAGAGGTTCAGGGAAGGTTTGAACGATACGAAGTTCGCGGGATCAGCTAGTTGGAAATAAAACCCTCAACGTTTCTTGATAATAGTTGGCTTTTGCTAACAACCTAATCTGTATAATAATTTCAATAAACACACCTAACTTATGATACTTATTTTAGCTCCCTTGACGAATATCAAATTAAACTTTTAACATATATTTAAACCTTTTACTATTCACCAGTATCCAGAAATATTCGAAAAAGAAATCAAAGAGGCAGCTACCGAGAAGGAGGATGCAAGCAAGACGAAGTTTGGCACGAAAATATTGGCTGGCCTTAGAAATATGAAGCCGCTGTTTCATAGACCTTTACTCGGGTATTTGGGCCTGATTGGTTTGATGCAATTCATCACGTTGGGAATGTAAGTGGATAGTACGTATGTTTATTCATTTTATAGTAGTTAAAAGTTATATTGGGATATTTTTTTTATAGATTTATGACCGACTTATAAAATGTCATAAAAATCCGTTGAGTAATTTTTGTTTGAAAGAGGAACAAACATTCATACATACAAACTTACCCATTTACAATATTAGTAGGAAGACAAGTATAAATTCAAAGAATTTCTCAAAGAGTATATGAACTTCTATTTATAGTTTTTACCTGGTTTTCTTTTTTATCACCATCGCAGGTCTTTTCTCTGCTCAAAGGGCTATTTCGCCTGATTCAACCCATTTGACGTAGCTCCCGTTATTTTTTTATTTTTTTTCGTCTATGCCTCCGTCAAAGCGTTTAAGGCTCTGAAAATCCAATTCAGTCCCTATCTACTGAAGTCATTCAACTAGCAAACGTTGGAAGAGATGGACTTACTGATATTCCTAAATTAAAAACACCTTTTTTAATTGTTCGTGTCATCGTTTCTTGTTGTTGAATTTTCTACTTTATTATCTGGCACGATAGATGTAGAATTGATTGTAACAACAATTGTCATAGCAAATTAATAGATGGAAAATTATGTAGTCTCTTGTTTTTTTTAGACACAACGTTATAAGGCTGTGGTTCCCTCAATTATCAACAATAGTCGAGCATTACAAATTGGATGGGAACCAAAATTTATGCGACCTATTAGACGCTTATACGGGCACTTTGAAAGTAAAAAATAATCCGAATTCGACAACAGGAGTCTGCGTACCGGTAAGTGAAAGTTTATTCATAAAATTAATGTTATTAGATTTTGTTTGCAAGATTTATTATTCAAAGGGGCCTTCAAAAAATTTGGGGAACTCATTTATTCAAGAGAGGTGCTTGGAAAATTTGTAGCACCATTGATAAATGTTATGTTGTATCTAATGATACATTCAAATTCATGCCCTTGGAAAGAATTTTATGAATCTAATTCAAAAGTGACGCAAAGGAATTTGGTTTAGTCTTGTGTCAAAGAACTTTTTTTGTTGCGCTTCAATGGGTCCTAAAATTGAAAATATGATTCTTTACATTACTCTATTCTCTTGAGCAAAATCTATTAGCTGTTTTTGTATTTTATATAAAATAATTTCACACATTAACCATAAAAAGCATAATCCGTTTTCGATTACGGAACTAAAAAGATTCAAAAATGCAACCTTCAAAATCTAAGTTATAAGAGGAATAATATCAACTTCAAACTATTGGAAAGAACTGAAAAGTAGCACCTGGTTACCATATCTCGTGGAAACAGCTTGAGACTAACTAAGTTATCTCCAGCCAATATGGAGACGTTGATATATGATTTTACAAAGTTCACCCGTGCAGTTTCACCCACTTTGAAATCGATGATGGGACCCCCTCGGGACCCAAATTGAGTTCCGGGGAAAAATATCCCACTTAGTCCCTGCCATGATTTATCTTCGTATAATGTTTCACGGAAATCGGCCGAAGCGTTTTCGTGAAATTGGGTAACAAACAAACCTTTTTAGATTTGTTATAGTAGGCATAAGGGAGGGGTGTTTGGTGCTCAATTACAAAACCGCCACATTACTTAGGTTCTATAAGAAGGCGATATTTTTAAAAGAGTTGTGTTCGGTAATACTTTTTCTTTTGTTAAGATACTGTACTATACCTTGGTGTATTTCAATTTGTTGAAATGTTGATGTATTGTTTGAAAGATTGGCTTTGGGGTGACGTGTCGCGCGCTAAATGATCGAAAAGTGTTTGGTAAATCTATGATTTATAAGTACTAGCTATTCCCCGGGGTTTCATCCACAAGCTGGGAGAACCAACTTTTAGCAACTGAGTAAAAATAAGCCTATGCCCTTTCTCAGGTCCTAGACTATCATGGATACCCGATTTCATTTAAATCTATTCAGTAATTTTGCTACCGACAAATAATCATTCATACGATTTTAAATTTTCATTAAATAAACAAAAACATAAGCTTTTTATTAGGCTCTCACTTGTACCACTAGAGTAAAATTCTAAAAAAGATTTTTCCTCGTGTACTTTCTCTAACAAAGCGACACGTAAGTTAAAAGCTTGCCTATCCAATTAAGGCAAATGTGCTTCTGCTAATAGCATCCCCGCAATAATTCGACGCGGTTTAGTTTCCAACTACACAACCCTTAGCATTGCGGGTTTCGCTCTGAAACCGCAAAATCCATTATTTATAGGACCTCCTTAATATTTCTACTGTCATTACATTTTCCATGATAATTTTGCCCTTCGATTCTTCCTTTATTGTAATGATGTTCTAGCTGATGATGAGTTTCCTCAGTTCTTTACAGATACAAAGTAATCTATAACCGTCTCTATCTAGGGACCAAATTTCATCTCAATCGATTAAGCTGGTAGAATATTCCCGAAATAAAATATGTTCTCTGTCCTAATCCTGGGATATAAACTATCATCTCTGTTTATCTTTGAAGATTACACTATCAAAACTATTGATTGGTTTTCATACAATTTTATTACACCATGGGCTTAAACAACATTGAAAACTTTGTGGTTTAATTTATTTCCATTTGGTGTAAGTGTTTATTATACAATTTCTATGTGCATGTATTCTTTTTTTCAATTCTTTTTTTTTCTCTTTTAGCACGTAAGTGGCTCCGAAACCTACATCAACAGCATAATCATAGGCTTAATAAGCATTCTACCTTATTTCATCAGTGGGGTAATTGTGAACAAGGTCGGTAAGAAGGCCCTATTGTTCGTCGGAGGGGTTATATCTAGCGGGGCCTTGCTTGGACTGAGGTGGTCAAGTTCTAAAGCAATGATGGTGGCCTTCTTTTCTGTCAATATTGCTATCACGCAGACGATGAAGAGTTTGACACAAGTCGTGTTGATCGATGTCGTCCCTACGGCTATGAGGTAAGGAAAACTTTTTTGTATTTTATATAAATCAAATGACAATAAAAGTTGGTTGTTTTGTCTTCTATAATACAGAAATTATATAACATTTTTCTAAAAACTTCGTCTTTGTCGTCGTCACATCCTTAAAACGTTTACTCTTAACAAAGGTCTCGTCGAAATACTCCTCAGCTGCAAAACTCCGGATATACGGATTTCCAAAAATCGAATTTTGTTGCGTAATTTGTTCTTACCAAACCCTTAAAATTTCCTAAGATTAAATCTAATCTCATTACAATTAACTTCCCTTTTCCTTCTATGTGAATAATACTTAGCATAAATCCCGGAAAATTTTGCTTCTTACTAAGGGGTTTTATTAATTATTCTTTAATCCTTCGCAGGACTTTAGCTTTATCTCTGGTGATGCTGACGGCTCGTGTGGGCACATTAGTTAGTAACGTCGCCTTCCCTATTCTACTCGCCATGGGTTGTTCTATACCCTTCTACACAATGGCCGCCATGATGTCTTGTAAGTTTAACATTTGTATCTTCTACTGCTACTTTGTTTGCTTCTTTTTCATTGATTTCAGAGTGATCTGCTTTATTGTTACTGATATCTACTTCTTGTACAAAAACAATCACTACATTGACGTTAACATTTTACTCATTTGAAACATATTTGCATTCGTTTCCTGCTTATTCTTCATATTTGAAATTATCAATTTTGCAAATAGCGTTTTTTAGGTACTTTTAATTTTTATTGTAGCTCTCAGAAGAAAATGTAGATCAATCAAGATCACTTCACTATTTTTATCTCATGTAAAATAAGCTGTTTCATTATTTATCGGTCCCCTATATTTTACTATTTACAATATAATATATGAATGTAATTTGAGGATGGAGAGATTCAACCGTTTGTAACATCTCTTATATTCTGGCTCGTATATTCTGATTTCAAGCTATATTTAAAAACTATTTGCATCCCGATATTACGTCACATTTCGCTAAGTCAGTGCACCGTATATTGGATAGTGGCACCGGCGCCGCTGCACCAATTACGTATAAATCTGGATTGGATCACCGCACTACCAGCCGAGCTCCTAATTTGAGAGATTGGAAATAGCAAAAATTTGTTTGCAAATATTCCTCTCGGAACATTTTCAGTATTAGTTTTTAAAGCATTTTCACCTTCATTACTTCGAATGGTATACAGAAATGGGGTTCGCGATTATAATTGGAGTTTTGCTAATGTAAATATTTCTTTCATCTTTTAGGTATTTTTTATTACTTGGTTGCATAATATTGGTAACCCTTGTATCTATTAAGTACCTACATCAATAGTACTACGAGTGGGAATCGAACTTACAACCTCTCGATCATGACAATCGCCTAGAGTTATTAGGCTGTCGCTTTGTCTAGATCCCTGGCAGTATTTTAAACCTGCATCCCACGCGATAAGTACAAGCTCATAAAAAAGTTGACGACCCTTCCCACTCGTCTGCTTAGCCATTCATAGCAAATATTTTATTTCTAATTTTATTTGCTTGTCAGGGGCAGTGCTATTATGAGTGCTCGGGTAAACCTTTATCCTCTTCTATTATTTATTGTTAGCCAAAGGTTATACACCCACTATCATCTTCAGAATCATAAAAGGGTGGATGTTATTTTTTCCTACTAACACTACACAAATTATATTATGTTCTAATTTGATATTTTTTTCTTTGGTTCCAGGTGTGGTCATGTTATCAATATTCCTGCCAAAGAAGAAACAATAATGTACTTAACTCATTAGATTTAGTGTAGCAATAAATATAGTTAATTGTTAACTGTTAATCGTTGTTTTATTTCTCACTTATATCAAAGACGACAAAGTTGGCATGAAACTCCATGGTTTCAACTAATTATTTCAAGACAAAAACGCATAAAAGCTTTTGTGTTATGGGCTCCTCAAATCATAAATATCATCATCATCAACATATCAGCCAATTGCCGTCCACTGCTGAACGTTGGCCTCCCCCAACG
This sequence comes from Helicoverpa zea x Helicoverpa armigera, assembly GCA_033682625.1. Lineage (NCBI taxonomy): Eukaryota > Metazoa > Arthropoda > Insecta > Lepidoptera > Noctuidae > Helicoverpa > Helicoverpa zea x Helicoverpa armigera. The sequence continues at coordinate 9,024,255 of JAWIIS010000011.1, forward strand.
AATGCCAACCAACCCGGTCATGGGCAGCCTATATCCATCTACCACCACCTTCTTCAAATCCTCGCACTGTACAGCAGAACATCTTACACTACTTTTAAATAATAAATATGCGCAACCAATAACCTAACTCAATATTTTTACGATTAACTACTGAAGGTCCCTTCAGAGCATCAATCAATTTCTCCTTTTATGTAACAACCCTACTAAACAGTCGATATACTTATATAAATATCGGTAACGCTTGATGTAAGCCGATTACGATTAGCCGAGCAATCGAGTGGGTGACTGCTTTAGTTTTGTGATGAGAAACTTGCTTTATGTCTTCCAGGGCCGGATTCAGGCATCAAGAAAGGTTGTGGCATCTATACTAATATTATAAAGCTGAAGAGTTTGTTTGTTTGAACGCGCTAATCTCAGGAACTACTGGTCCGATTTGAAAATTTATTTCAGTGTTAGATAGTTCATTTATCGAGGAAGGCTATAGGCTACTTTTTATCCCGGTACGGGAAGTAGTTCCCACGGGATGCGGGTGAAACCGCTGGCAGAAGCTAGTATCCGATATCGCTGAAAGTTCACATACTCATGAGGGAATATATAAATAGGGGTAGTAGGTACATAAGAAAGTACGTAGGGGGAGTACATAAGAAAGTGCAGAGGAAGTACATATGGAAGTAAATAAGGGTAGGATATAGGATTAGTACATTAAAGAGTACATAAGATTTTAAATATGGGTAGTTTTTTCATAGCATTGGAATAATACAGGCAATTTTTGTTATGAGTTTCGTAATAGTTTTAAATTTTAATTCTATACAAAAATTGAGATAGAAAATTTGATCATCGATATTTTGTATGTATCATAGTATCCTTTATATTTTTTGTCATCCCAAAAATTTTAAAACCAAAAAAAAAACAGACTATCGAATAAATACATCGTAAAAAACTGCAATTTGAAACTCCATCATGGAAAAATGACAGAAAATTACGTGCGTGCAAAAATACTTGGCATTTTCGTAATTGTTCTGATTTTTTAAATCCATGCTGACGGCAACACGGTGTAAAAAATATGCAGCCAAGTTATTTTTATCAGACCACTGTTTATGTTCACGCCTATTTTCGCTGAAAAGATAGGCAGAGTGCATGCATAATCTTGTAATGAATATTTCTTGTTCGCCATAAGCTTACTTTATTATAAACGAGAAAAGTAGCATTTATCGTACATCCAAATGTCTAAACATTAGTGTAGATTTTTTTTTTTAACTTATTAAAGTTATATTCATCGACGAGAAATCTCCACTTAAAAATCCATATGATTAATACCTACCTTTCTCGATCCTAGGATCTACTGCTAACAGTCGAAAACAATATGCATATAATAAAAATAGATATATTGCTTGAAAGTAAGTTCATAGAGTTTCCTATACCTAGAGTTTCCTATAAGTCAATGTATTTTCCGGAATCCTGATATCAGCTGTACACGAGTGTGTCATAAAACATTACGCTCTCTCTTGACAGTTGGATAACAGGAATTAAAATACAAAATTCTGTGTAAAAATATTTGTTTTACGCTTTATTTGCTTAATACGGTAGCATTTTACGTGTTTGTGGCTTCAAATGATATCATTGTCTCACTTTTTTAAAGTTATCGTTAGAGCAGGCATTAATGACTGCTCTATTAATTAAGGAAGTTTTTTAAACTACTGTATTTATAATCTATGAGTCTTGGTACATTTGATTCTATAAAAATCTTAAGGTATGCTACAATGTTACATCAGTGGCAATCCAGAAACATTTTAACTGATAACGGCACAACAAACACCAATTACCAAGACCTCTCACTGTCTACACACACAAGAGTATTTACTACAGCGTTCTCAAGCTTCGTACAAAGTGATGGATCAAGACTAATTGGTCGTAGTAACAAGGCCTTTATCATCTTGAATAAATTAGTGTAATTACGTCACATTAAATCATGTAGGATATTATTACAGCAGGTACCGCTGACATGATAAGGTGTAGTGCGTTGAGAAAAGGAATTTTAAGGTCTAAAATATATGGTCCAATTTCGGAGGATGAGTGACTTGGATTTACCGGCGCTGGCTGAGAGGGAACGAGGTGAGTTGAAAATCTGGTATAATTTGGCAAATGTTATAGGTACTTTAGGGTTTCTAAAACAAGTGAGATTCGTTAAAATTATACAGAAGATTATGTACTATAGGCATCATAATGAAATTGATGGCTGACAAAAAATGATGCTCTTTTTTAATTAGCTAAATTGCATTTTCTTGTACCCCAAGATCTCGGTGAATTGAAAAAAATACGCAAGCTAAACTGAAAAATGTTACAGCCCCGAATAGCTTTTTCTTGTAACCTTAAATTTAGATATATCAAAGTGTCGAAATAAATAGTCTGCTGCTATTTGAGCTCGCTGGGGACACTTATTTTAGATACAGTAGAGAATACACTTGATAGGAGAGATTTTTTAATGTGTTTAGACTAAAGCTGCAAAAGCTGAAAAATATATATGATTAAAAAAAATGTAACTTGGTCATATTTTATGCTACTAAGTGCAATTAGAAGAATTTAGTTTGTAAGAGAAAATGATCGTTCAAAATGAATCTCAATAATATTGTACTGAGTAAAATCCAAATCAGTAATTGGTGCCCTAAAATAAAAATGTTATTTATCTATACCAAATTCAATTGTATTGTGTGAAAGCTATTTATTATTATCTAGAAATAAATGTGGGTGTATGATAATACGGCGTTACTTCTCCATTTGGACAATAGAAGAGGTTATTTTTAAAGATACAAAAATGTCGTCTTAAAAATACATATAGTCACTCCTACGATGATCTATTTATTAGTCTATAAATATCCCCTTTTATTACACCTTGGTACATCAATACAAAAGTAAGACAGACGTAGATGCGGCATATTTCTAGCTGAAAAAAATACCAACGACCAACTGAATTTGTAAATTCAAATCTCGGTAGAACCGGTATCTGAATAGAAAGGTCAGTCCATTCAATTTGATTAAAATCTGAGAAAACATACCTATCTAGAATTTTCACAAAGGTGACTTTTGCATGTAGTAGTACTCAATTATTTCCGAAAATATAGGTTTTTTTTCAGATTTAATATGCGAAATTCTAAGAGAAAAATCGGTTCCTATTTTTGAACCTATAATTCATTATTGAGGACCATTGCTGTAACACCCACTTTGACCTGGAAATAATCCAAAGATTTTCGACAAATGGAAAAGGTCGCCCTAAAATAGATGCTTGAGTCTCTCTATTCGAATTCCGGGTTCACATTTCTACTTGAACCTTTGTATTTTAATAATCGTCTTAGATTCTTAAAGTGATTTATGTTTGATTTATTTTCGGAAATTCACGACGTAAAACGATCTTTGCTGATATTCCTCTTACTAACAAAGAAAGTGCTTAAGTGCAAGCCATTCAAAATCAAAAATACCTTAAATTTTTTGTTAGAGAAAATCAAAAATAACAACCATATTTTTTGTTTGGAGATGAGAAATCACTGTGGGCATAGTGGGAAGGAGTATCAGACAGAATTTAGGGACTAAAAAGCCCACCTCTGTTTCATTTTGTGAACCCAGAAATACCTTCACTTACCTACTTACCTCCAGTATTAATGGCGTGTCATACCTACGCTCAACTTTTTTGTAATCATCACTTCTCAATCTTCTTCATCTTCTAAAATCAAAACTGTGCTCTTAGTTTTGATAGAAAGTAAATAGATAATAATTTAAAAGAAGAGAAGACGCATGACGAATGCATGATGAGAGCGTCGTCTTTGTTTTACATTTTCGTCGCAACAGATGACGTTCAATCTACGTACCTACACAAAATTTTGTAATACTAGTAAAGACCAGTTATTGTCCAAATAATATAATATTCATATCTATACATAGGAAGGTAAGGTATAAAAAAACATACTTCCGCCAAATTGTTAGCCTTTTGATAACAAAGTGTTTGTATATTTACGTTATCTATTTCTAGTAATGATAAGAAACGTAACACCATCGTAAGACTGAGAATATTTTAAAACTAACTAGAGCAATAATGACGTACATGATGCCTGTTTGAACTACTTCTTTTCCCATTAGTACCTAGTTTTTAACAGACTACACTTATATGCTTAGTACTTATTCTTTGTTAGTTCGATGTAAAAATCATTTAATTAATATTAGCAATGGAAAGGAATATCACAACCTTAATCTTACTCGTGGTTAGTCTTTCTTAGATTCCCTGTCTACGGACACATACGGACAGTATGGTTTCAGCTGAGCCCTTTTTGAAGTCACTTTCCAGTACAGTCAAATACAAAATGTTGAAATCAAGTGCTTCCTCTTTCTTTATAACTCAAGGCCGGAATTTATTCGGCCTCAAGGCTCTCTAAACACAGTTCCCACAATTGGAGAAGAATAACCTACATTTAAATGTTGACCTAGAACTATCTGAGACTAGAAAAGGCCCCAATCTGAAGACTCACAGAATGACCTGAAGGCGTCGATTCTTCTTCCATTATTTCTTTGTTGCCTCCAATTTTCAACGTCAGCCAATTATTACTTGTCCGACTTGATTGCTCGGGGAATCGGGTCATTTTTTATTCAAACACACAAATATTTTTATTCACACGCAGAAATATTTTTTATTTGATTAAACAATTTCGTTGTTTTTAGAGTAAGTCATGCGAAGGATTTGTAGTATTGGTTTTAAATGTATTTTGGTGACAGAATATTCTATTTATTTGCCTGTATTGCAGCGTCAACTTAGTTGTCTTATATCTCTCTAATGCAGTAATGGTGACCATATCAGGTAGGTATAATTATGCGTTGTGTGTTGGCATGCCACTAAATAACAATGCAATTGAGGAAATAATAAACATCTTGGAAAATTACTGTGTAACGGAAAACGGCAGAACAAGTTTTTTTTAAGTACTTTTTTCAAGTATGAATGTGGAAAACATTATATCGCAGATTTATAGATGTTACAATTCTACAAAAACATTGAAAGAGATTTTGTTATAAATTCCGGTAACAATTCAGAAAGTATTGTCGATTTTAAATTCATTTGTTCCAATCAACGATGTTTTGATTGCAGACTTCATATTGTAAAAACCAATAAATGGGAACACAAAATGCCGGCGGCTAATCGATTTCAGGGTAACTTGTGCACTGAAAATAAAGGTACATTCTTTTGCAAAAAAACTGAACCAAGTTTAAAAAAGCTTCGGCACTGCAACGCTTGTGTAACATCACATAGTTTTAGAATTCTGCGTTACAACGATGAACCATGCGTTTCAATAGAAGTGTTTTTGAATTGTCTGTATTTTTTGCTAAACGTTTTTTAACTACAGCGGACGCGACCATCAGTTCGGTTCAGTTCTAGGAATAAAATACAAAACAAAGCATCGGCTTATCTGTCTGTTTGCACGTGAGTGAATATGCAAGCCAGCGAGCAGCGGGGTGACTTTAAATTGCTCGCAAGTGTAATAATCTATTATGATTCTTATTTTTAAGAGTAAAATTATTCTCAAGCCTATGGTTAATTTTTATTTTATTATCTGTAACTTTTTTGAAATGATAAAATATTCAATTTATGACTAAAATAGTCATAAAAGTTACAGCCAACTGAACATTAAAATCCCCCTATCTCGGTAAGAAACAGGCTACGAACAAAATGACAAAAGATACAAGGCAAAAGATTTCATAAAAGTTTATTCCAAAACGTCAGAGAATAACCTCCCACCTGGAATCTCGCACAGGCAGGAAATCAGGCCACTCAGCAATTTCTTCAATAACGTTACCTCTATGTGCCTTTTGAGCATTCTTTTTATTTTTCTTATAAGCCTTTTTATAAATGCAGCGCCAATCAACTTCCTTATTGTTCCTCATTCTAGGAAAATCTCTTCTAAATAGACGGGACCACAGGTTTTCATCCCTTACGACTTCGTTTAGTTTCTTACAAGATTCCGCTATGTTCAGTATATCGGTGAGCGAAAGTCGGATTAGAATATGAAACAATACATCCTTAGGTAGACCGTTCAGACTGCCACAAGGCTGACAATGGTAATTCAGGATACTACTCTTCACGGGCAGGACAATTTTCTCCCTCAAAGTTGTTATGAGATCCGACATGTTAGAGAAATCTGATGGAATACCCAAAGCAGAGGTTAAGAACAGCTCATTAATAGGCAGACATAACGAATATGTTTCTTTATTAGCATCGATATATGCATTGATAAGTAGAGTATCATTCAAAGCACACACGATTATATTCGCCGGTGTATCTAAATAAGGTCTCAGAGCGACAGTAACTTCATAAACTTCACACCCATCCTTTCGTTTCTCCAATATGTAATCAAGTACATCTATTTCTGTATTCCCTGTCTGCACAAAATCATTTTCTTTGACAACAATGAGGAGTAAAGCGAAGAAGAAGTCTCGTTTCAAAGTTTCGGGTTTGATTAACGTTTCTATCAATGCGTTCAGTGTTTTGTGGAACTGGGGCGGGATCGCCTTATTCCAAGTACGACTACAGAACCATTCCATTGTGTTTTCGAAGCAAGTTTTCCAATGTTGTGTTTTATGGCCTATTAAAAATTTTCGCCTTGTTTTTTTCCAGCACTCGCTAATTGGGACGTCATCTTGACATTTCTGATTTTAACTTTTTTTTATCTGTTGGCTGAGTTCTATAAAGTTTCGAAGATTTTATATTAAAAACTTTTTGAATTAATATTGTTCCAATAAAGTGGATTAGGGCGTTTTTTATCCGTATTCATCATTTTATTCATAAAATTTTAATCCGAGGAATACGATGGAAATGTTTTGATGATTAATTAAAACCAGATTCCAAACGAATTTCTAAAACAAACATACAGAAACTTAATCAAAATCCTTTGTTAAACCATTGTATAATTTTAAAATATCTACAATTAAAGTTAGCAAACTGCGCATTATGGAAGAAAGAAAATCTTAATCCAGCCAATCTTTGTTCTCCTCATTTCCTATTACAAGAATACTTTCATCTATTTTCTTAGATATTTCTTGTATTTGCTTGTTATCTTGTACAGAGAAAATACAATCTTTTCATAATGTTTTCTGATATTGACACGACTATTACTTATAGATGTAATAACTAGATTTGCGGATCCTTTGCGTTTGTATTTTGTTGATGGGTCTTATCGGCTTTTTGCTTTACTTTGAGATCAAGTGGTGGAATAATAGTATTATGTATGCCTTACTACTTTTAGATTGGAAGTAGTTTTGCCACTTCAATAGGTATATGTAAGTTAATAACTGAGAAATAAGTAAGACAGTTTTTTCATATGTTTTGGCAGTTTAAGTGGTTTATCATTATCTGTCTAGCCTTATCCCTACTAAATTGGGGTCAGCTTCCACGACAGGCGTATAGTCACATTCTTGTATTGTAGTATTTTGTGTTATAAATAACATAAAAATAAGTACCTATAGAAAACCTGTTCTGCATGTATAGATATAGACTTTATGTCCTGATATAATATTAAGAGATACACGAAATCTACACCTAATAACATGCTGCGACTAATTTTGTATCTTTAAATTTATTTCCCCACTTTTCAGCGAAAGCCCGTGAAGAATGGAGAACGCCAATGAAGGAGATTGACGCGGCCCTCATCGCCTGTACTTTCGGGAGATTTCACATAAAACTGCTTACTACAGCTTTTGTGGGATTTTTAGCGGGAATCCTGGCAAGCAGTACGACGGCTTATCTGCTGCCTAGCGCGGAATGCGACTTGCAAATGGACTTGTTAAGAAAGGGGCTGTTGAATGCTATGCCTTATGTTGGTGAGTTTTATTTTATTCGAAAAACAAAAATACAAAATATTTATTATTATATATATAAAACACGTGAAAACATAACTCTTGTTTAGTTATGAAAGGCACCTTATTGTTTAAAACCGCACATTTTCAAATGTAAAAGTATGTATTTGTAGTCCATATAATTAACTTTGCCTTCTGAATAAGAATAGGAAATACATTAGGTATCCTTAATGCGAATCAATACAAAAAGAAAAGATTTCAATACTTACACCATTACATAATAATATAAAAATCTTATTAGACTAGCTCAAAAGATATCATTTACCATTTAACCACATATTTAGCATATTTTTTCATAACACACAACACAACATACATAATACCTACCATTTACAAAAATACTATGTCCTAAGTTAAAACTTAACAAAACCCCAAACGATAATTTAAAGTTTCTCCGTAACGGGTCACATCACTGAAGTCTGAAGCTAAGGCAGAACTAAATTTATAGCGCCAAGAAATATGCTGGCTAATGGAAAAGTACCACCTGGACGTAAATTTATCGCCAAAGGGACACGAACCGGGGTCAAACGTAGAAGGAATGAACTAACTAGCTCGATCGATGACGATGCATGATATATGAAGACTAGGTGAACCAAAGAGAATGTGGAAATACTTGTTAGGGTAGTTTAAGAGATCCTGCGTACTGTGTACTAACAGCAATTTCACAGTAGTGGTGTTTGTCGAACGTAAAATATGCGCTCGGTTTTTCTACGCACGACACTTTCTGAGCGGCAGAAAATCTGTCGCGTGGTTCCTGCTGTCATCGTTTAAACCGGGAGTTGTCAATTGTTTTTTACAACGTGCGTTTTATCTGCGTAAATTCTGATAGCATGAAAGCGCAGTTAGTTAAACATAAATATAACTATTAGGACTTTAACTTCGGTTTTTCAATCTGCAATAAACTAGCTTTATCATTCATGCCTACTTAAAGGACTTTTATTCTTTTAATTTCAGGTATGCTGATATCATCAGTGGTTGCAGGATTCCTAACAGATGCGTTCGGAAGAAAAATATTTTTAGGTGTCGGTTTTCTTGGACTATTCATATTTCAATTAATTGGTGGTTCCAGTCAGACGTTTGAATTACTCGCCACTGCGAAGTTTTTTGAAGGCTTATTGTAAGTATCTAGTAAAATTTTATAATGAATTTAAAGCTTTCCTAAAAAAAAAGCACCGAACAAATTCCTTTGTTTTAGCGCAATCGGATATTAAAAAAATATAATTAAGTGTTATGGACAAGGATAATATTGAATCTTCGCTCTGATTGTAATTTCATCCGTATAGATATACAAACAAAACATGGCCATTCCAATATCTGGTACTCACCATCAATTTCGTGTTACAATTTCATCATCGGTGTTCAATTTTGATCGGATTATTCAATTAAATTGAAATCAACACAAAATGTTCGCGTTTGTTCGCCGCACATTGTTATTTTATAGAAACACATCAAATTAACCCTTAAAATAAAATCATTCATATCATTAATTACATTTATTATTTAATTAACAATATATAGTGGTTAATATCAACACGTTTATTGTTGGAAAACAGAAACTAATTATCGAAAAATTCAATTGCATTTCGTTTGTTTGTGACGTGAAATTACAATCGTATTGGACCTAACCAAAGAAAGATTTTCACGGTCTGAAAAATTTCTTCTTTTGTAGTAATAAAATTAATGTCTAGGCCAAGTTTCTTTAGACAGGTTTTGGACCTTTATTCAGTCATTTTTCTTAAAGTTTTTTTCGTCTGGAACTTGGAATTCTAGCATTGTTTCGACACAAAGGAATAATGTTTTAAGCTCGGTGTAATTATTTCGTCACAATAGACTTGTGGAACTAGAACCGTGGTTGCTATTTTTCCTGACTCTTAAGTAAGGTCGTTGGTCTCATAACTTGTGAGCCTTTTTTGAGCTAAGACAATGTACTAATCTAGATAGATTTGAATGATGGCGGGGAATGGTCGATTTCTTCAATCTCCTGACAGCGGCTTATGTTCTGTCAGTAATGATCTGAGAAAATTATAATTACCAAAAAATTGCGTTTAGACTGACCTACTATAATGATACATAGGTAACTTATTAACCGTCAGTTGCACAAAGCTCCACTAAAGTTAAAGTTATAGCTTCTTTAAATCTATTGCTGACACTTTTTATCTTGTTGACAAAGAAAGAGTCAGCAAGAGATTTAAAGAAGCTTTAACTTTAATGGAGCTTTGTGCTACTGTCGGTAAGAGTCATAATTCATGATATTATATTTTATATAAAATTTTTGTATTTCTTATTTTGTTTATTTTCAGATACGCCACAGCATTCAGTGCCTGCGTCTCTCTGACCGCAGAGTTTTCCTACTCCAGTATAAGAGATAGAATGATACTCTTCCAGTCGTCTTTCATAGCAGTATCTCATGTAGTCATCGCTGGCATGTCATGGGCTATACTTACTAATGAGTGGCGGTATTCTATGTTTGGGGGAAAATTTGGTAAGTTTTTTTCAATGTTGGTGATGTTTAAGGTAGTTTCCAAACTATGCATGCTAACCCTGATATAGGAAAAAGCTAGGCAGATGGTGATGATGTTGATGTTTTACGTGTGATAGTTGGAAATTGGTGTAACTAGCTTCCACTATCAGCTTACTCGCATCAAGTAAGAACTACTCTGCGAATATGGATAAAAGCAGTCTACTAATAGGCTACTATAATCTACGAACACCTTGATTAATGGGCCATGTAACACTGAGAGAATCGTTCGAATCAGTCAAGCATATAGTTCTTGAGATTAGCCACCATACCACTACTTTTCTAAATCTCATGGTGTTTTGCACCATGTTTGCTTTTCCTAAAGCTCAACAATATTAATAACAGCCGCCAACCATTGACCCTCTAAACGTTATCCTGTCAGTCAGTCCATATACACAAACAAGGGATATACCAACAGTACACTAATCCTCAAGGTACGTCATAACACACTCCAAGTTAAGTTACTAAGCGTGTTTGTTTGAACTGCCGCTGGTAAATCCTTGGACGGTTGCGGAACTACAAAAAATAATGTCATGCTTAAGGACACGCGAAGATGTCGCAAAAAATAGTAGGTACTTTGTATGACACGGAGTTTTGCAGTTTCGGGCCTAAAGGGCTAACTTAAAAGTGGGGACAAGACGTATTAATTATTGCACAAATCATGTGCATGTACATGTAGAGCTGCATAGAACTTTAAATGTTATAGGTAATTACGCAATAAAGGTACACATTAGTTAATACCATTGTATAAAAACATCGCTTTGAAATGTTGTCGCAATTTAGAACAGCACAATACATTGCCTTATGAGGGGTATCTTGTATGCGGTGCATCTAGTAGGTTATCAGTAGATAAACATAGAGACTGACAACAGTGACAACAGAGGCTTAAGTATTAAGTATTAAGGACCCCCGAGCACCTTCCGTATACACACAAAACCCTAAAAAAACACACGCAGTTGAATTAAGCAACTCCTTCTTTTAAGCGAGTCTCTTAGAAAAAGTTTTCCTCAACCCCTTAAAACGTTCAGCATTTCTTTTTCCATTAATGCAGCCATTTTGTTTTAACCCCCCCAGTTCTCAACACATGGAATTTTTATCTCTACATCACGTCACTATGGGCTTTCGCAGCATTTATTATGTACGTATTCTGTCTTCCTGAAAGTCCTAAGTATTTGATCACGCAAAAAAAGTACGATGAAGCAAGGGAGATACTCATTAAAATATATGTGGAGAATACTGGGAAACCGGCTGAAACTTATCCGGTAAGATGTTTTATTTTTTATATTGAGATATAAAGGAAAATTTCTTTAATGAGGCTTTACTTTATTTGCCTATAAATGATAGAATCTTAAAGCGCAGCGTAGGACATCCACCAACAAGGAGGACAGACGATCTTATAAAGGTTGCCGGAAGACGCTGGATGCAGGTCGCCTCCAACAGGTATTTGTGGAGATCTAAGGGGGAGGTCTATGTTCAGCAGTGGACGTCCTATGGCTGAGATGATGATGATAGAATGGGTTTATATTTTGTAATGTTTCACGATTAAAACGGTTTAAAAGGTTGGTATTATATGGTACATTTGTATCCAATCACTGGATGTAATTTCCTAAAAACGCAGGTGAAAACAGCGGAAAGCAGCTAGTCTTAAAATTAAAACAAGTTGCGCACACATCTTACCTCAAGTTTGTAAGACAACTTCCTTTAATCGGATAAAATTATCATCGGAATACGCAGAATTTTGACGAAATGAAATTACTTGAACTCAATCCCAGAATAATAATTTTGATGTAAAGAGAATAATTGTGTGAAAAACTTTAGTCTGCTCCACCACTTTTGAAAATTGCTGAAATTCTTTTAAAATATTTTAATCGTTTTTCATTGTTTTACAGTACAATTGTCCAAAACTATGCGAGTAATGTAATATTTCTTTCAATTGAATTGTTCTTTTGTCTAAGTTTTAGAAGCTGTTTCGAATATTTTAGTAAAAGTTAGACTGTAGAACACAATTATGCTTTTTATTTTTTGTACGTTTAAATAAAAGCTTGAATTAAAAAATATATTCTACCAAGCTTTAATCCATGATTCAACCCCTGTTACTAGGTACTTACGAACCTACTTTCCGGACCCGATTTTTTTATCAGCTTCTAGACTATTCAAATCGGTTCAGCCGTTTCGGCGTGAAAGCGGGACAGACATACATACATAGTTTCAAATTAAATATTAGTTACAATATACTAAAACCCATGACCAAAAACGAAGCCTTAATACTAACTGGACTCATTATAGTCCGATTAGTTTCTGCTTACAAAGGAATACCAACCAAAATCAGTTGGTCATTAATGGCATTCAGCTAATTGATCCACCGACTAATTACTCAATCATGTTACCGTGATTAGGTAAAGCATAATGGCAATGATAGTGCATTAAGAAATTGATGATCTTGTAGAATAATCATTGTTATGATACCTTGGTGTTATAATTAATTATGAGATTTTTCCGTAATAAAGGCTTTTTTATAGTAGTGCTTTTTTGTATCATGATAACTCTGACCATTAGAATTTAGATTTAGAATTGTTTTTTATTAAATGATGCCTACTGCTGCAAATATAGCTATTTGGCATTGACAACACTAATTATTGCCTATAAAGTTACTATTAATTGGTGACTCCCAGCTGTAAACATAGCAAATTACAAAGACTGAAGGTAATCAGAAGTCTGACAGAATAGTCATTAAAGTATGTATGCAGTCAAAAGTCAGAAGAGTCATTAGTTAGATAGCCTAGTCAGCAGTCTGATCAAGTCATGAATCGCGAGTATGAATATTAGAGGTATTATAACTGTATTTGATTTGCCGAGATTCTTGATTTGTGTTCATTACAGGATAATAGGCATAAGCGAATAACAATATGATAGGGTTCTATATTCAATAAAGTAATTTGATAAAACGTCTGCTACCTCTATTTTAAATTAATTCAAAAACATTGCGAGACGTTTTAATTAAAATAATGTCATCTTGAAGTTTACAAGACATTGCAAACGCTGACAAAATTTATGTTAAAGATAATCTTTAGCACTAAAATATTAGAATTTCATAAAATACGTTTTATAGTAATTGTTAAATATTCGTTGCTGAAACAATTTAAATGTCAAAGACAATTTAATATCGAGGTTTAGGGTATCCGCACACTGTAGACTAAACAGTCGGGCGACAGTTGACCGATAGCTAGCATTTTTTTTTAAAGGAAATCTTAATATTATTCTGTCAAACTTTTCAGTCGGTCTGATACCGGCTAAGTACCTGATCTTTGTAATGTGCGTACTACCATTAATCTCCATACTGATTTATGAACTCAAACGAACTATCGACCGACTAAAAGTTTTCAGTATGCGGGTACTCTGTATAGATGTTTTAATTTGAGTTTTGTTATACAATTTTGTCACTTTTAATTTCATTTTTTGTTTATAGAATGAATTTAGTTGTTTTTGAAGACAATATGTTTTTGTGTCTGTAAAAGTGTTGCTATAGAGAGAAGCTTTTGAGTGAGTGTTGAAACTAACATGTTCCTTTACAAAGAAATAAAAATGATCTAGTGCCTTCCTTGATAAATGGGCTATGTAATTTTCAACTATTTTTTCTAATCGGTTCAGTGTTCCTGACATGATTTCCTGACAAATTCTGCTTTATAGTTTAGTTTAGATACATATGTAATGTGTTACATATGTAATTACCTTCACCTGTATTATGTTATGATTAAGCGTAGTAATTAACATCACCCACTTAATTCACTACAATTAAGTAGATGAAATATATCTAAAGTTACCATATTTAGTCAACCTTTCATTTATCATTCTCCAATTAATTCATAAACTCTAAACAAAAGTTGAAGGGTCAATTAAAACCTTTTTGATTGCACAAAGTTAAAATTATTATTTTTCACAAATTGGAGTGCGTTTATTATTCTGTTTGATCCAAAAGTTTTTATTATAAAAAGGTATTTTAAAGAAGTGTCAAAGACTGCTTTTTGATTTTATTGAAATTGCAAAGTTATGGCACTCACAATTTATTGAAGATTTACTTTGTGTTATGTTTCTATTGATGGAGAAAAGTGATTGATTTGTAAATAATAAATAAATACAACAGCTGTTTAAAACTTGCGTGCTCCCTCAAGAATCCCACGCAACTCAATCACTCCACTCTGTCCTCCACATAGACGAACTGTTTTGGGTTCTAAGTCACCCTACGCCCGTTTTTGCAAGATCATAAACAGCAGTAGTGATTTAGTTGACTTGCATCATGACTCATTGGCTAAGATCAAAACAGCAATCACGAAATCCTTGTCTGATTTATAATAAAATTCCTATAAGTTATTTGCATATATGTACATAATTATATAAGTTAGTTATAATATAAGTACATTAATCTGATTAGATTACTAGAGAGAATAATATTGTGTTTGTGGTGTTTACCTATAAGTGAGTGTTGCACTCTATTCTGTTTGTTAATAGTTATAAGTACTCATGCATTAGTGTAAACATTCGTTGGTGAACCTAACCTAATAAATAAATAAAACAGTTAGGCGATTTAACTTAGTTGTAGTAAAACAGTCAACATATAACTAAAGGCAGTAAGAAGTTGACATGTGTACCTTTATACCTATAGAGAGAAAAGTGATATATTTCAATATATTCATATATATATATAAGTAAGTATATTTCAATCTATATTGCGAACCAATATGAAAATATATCTAATAAATATTACATACCTATATTTATTGGAAGCAGTACATATGAATATACTAGGAGTTTCTGATATTAAACAGCACATATAAATAATACTACGGATGTATCCGTCTATTATAAGGTACGGCCTATTAAGTCATAGAGTAAGAAAAGCCAGAAGGCTCAATGGCAAATACAGAATTATACCTACTGTGTGTCATACTACAGATAGATACTAAGCGAAAAATAGCTTTTCGATCCAAATATTGAAGTTGTGTAGTTAAATTATAATTTAAATTTTACTGACAATTTTCAAGATTTATTTACATAGATATTTACAACACAAAAAAGAAACTATCCTAGTAATACAAAAAATAAAAAAACACTATATCTAAAAAGCGTCAAAAAATTCATCCCCATCGCTATCAACTGGGAGCGTACCCAAGAGGCTGGCAGCATTACCTCGTTGGTGATCCTTTGTCCGAGGTAATAGCCAGCCTTTTGGTCACGTTAATTTTTTTGTCTACAATAAAATCCAAGGAAATCTTTCAGCATTCAGTCTTTTAAAATCTATACCATTCCATATGGAATTCTGAAGAGACTATTCTTGGATTTGTAAAATACTAAAAATGAAATTACTTTATAGGACTGCAGAGGGACCAGCCAATCAAAGAAACGATTTTACAGCAATCGAATTTATTTGATTCGTTAAAATTCTAAGACTATGAAGATTCGAGAAAGCGCAATTATGAAACTCGATTTGAATCGAGACTTGAATCGGAATATATGTTTCAAATCGCTCTTTTTTGAGTAAAAACTAGTTAATCGATTTGGTCGTACACAATCCTATTTCACTGTTTACAACCTTTTCAATTGTGTATGGCATAAGATAAAATAGGACAAGAACTAATTAAAGCATTACCAAAACGAGATTTATTATTATTAAAAAAATGAAATTTTTAGGCAGCAATTTCTAACAAGTAATTGTGCCTATGTGCAGTCTATACCTATATAATATAATATATTATCTTCAATTGATCGATAGCCTGATAAAGTGTTATTTATATAGAGCTTCAATATTTCACTAAAAATTAAAAACCTCCCACTCATTAAGCGAAATGAAACTTCTACCCAAATTCACGTTGCGTGTAATATTGTATCCATTTGTAAAAATTATTCCACCATTCGTTCGCATCATCAACTTTAGTTATGACATCGATAAATGTGGAAACACTACTTATTATGACGATATTTCCTGATTCTGTATCGTAACTATACTAGCCATGGATGAAGGAAAGATAGCGGAGATGCCATAAGGAAGGTAGGTCAGGCGCCTTCTTGTAGGTCAAAGTAATGTACAGTAGGTGATCAGTTACTAAAACTAACGACGCTTCCGGGTTCCTTGTCAGAAAGAAAGAAGAAAGGAAGAAAAAATATTTATTGGCACAAGCCATACACATAGAAATAAAAATAAAGTAACAAAAGGTTGCGCCAAATAGGTCTAATGTCAAAACAAAACCAATCTGCCAAAGATTGGTCTGTATTGCTAAGTGATTTTATTTTGAAAATAATAGGCGAGTTCTATAAAAGGTGTTCCTTAACCCCCGAACAGCCACAATTTTTTACTTTCTTAAGAGATTTTGCATTGTACCATCTCTGTTAGTCATTTTATTCTCCATGACACTAACTATGTCATGGGGAGCTGCCCTAGTTTCTTGCAAAGTTAATAGTATTACCTATCTGATTTGATGAGCGCTGGCTTTTCTCTTCGTGTCATCCCTTTCCTGAGGAAAACTGTGCTTTGAATAGAACGCTGCGTTATTGCTTACAGCTTGCGTTCTACCAAGCGGAATAAGATTTCATTAGCGATTGTTTCTAGGGTTTCACTATAAATAACCTTTTCGTTTTGTTTCTATCAGTAGATAGGGGTATTTATATATGTAATTTCCAGTTAATTGAATGGTCAACATACCGACATTATGGGACAGTCCCATTGCAATTTTTTTGAAGATAACACAAATACAATTAAATGCGGTCTACATACCTACTAAATGACCTTTAGAGTTTGTTTTAAATACACGGTTCAAACAAGGCTATAGATCAATCTAGTTTCAGTATGATGATGATGACACACTACAGGGCATTTTATAACTTATCAGGCTCACAGTTCAAAAAGGTACAGGCATAGAAAAAAAAAACACAAACATCAGCAGGTCAACTTATCCGAATCCGTCAAATTTTACCTCATAATCGAATATTAACCTTCCACTATATATTGATAAGGTCGTAAATCTATTGAAATTTGGCAGATTGCGGTAGGATATGGTGTGTATGTAAAATTCAAAGACATGATAAAATTGTTTATTCCAGTTCTACAACATCTGGAAAGACAAGAACAAGCATTCAATAGACGAGACTCCAGAAGACCAGATAGAGATGAATATACGTCACCAGATAGTTGTGGGGCTGCACAATGTGAAGCCCATGTTTCAGAAGCCTTTGGGTCTATATCTGGCTATGACTTGCTTCTCTAACTTTATTATTATGGCTATGTGAGTATTTTGTTAATGATTTTAATTTTAATTTAACTCTTTAAAAAAAAAGTTTGTAAATATAGTTAACCATATTAATTTCGTGGTGGCCTAGTGGGCAAAGAACCAACCTCTCGAGTATGAGGGCGCGGGTTCGATTCCAGGTCAGGCAAGTACCAATGCAACTTTTCTAAGTTTGTATGTACTTTCTAAGTATATCTTAGACACCATTGACTGTGTTTCGGATGGCACGTTAAACTGTAGGTCCCGGCTGTCATTGAACATCCTTGGCAGTCGTTACGGGTAGTCAGAAGCCAGTAAGTCTGACACCAGTCTAACCAAGGGGTATCGGGTTGCCCGGGTAACTGGGTTGAGGAGGTCAGATAGGCAGTCGCTTCTTGTAAAGCACTGGTACTCAGCTAAATCCGGTTAGACTGGAAGCCGACCCCAACATAGTTTGGGAAAAGGCTCGGAGGATGATGATGATTCATTTCAACTTTTCTTTTCTTTGTGTGCTTTGAGTGTAATATGCTCCTTCATTACACCGCCTGGCAGAAAAACTGTCACAATAATTTGCAATCGTTTTCACCCAGCAGCCATAATTATATTGCAAGAAAAACATATAGAAAAAATATAAGTAATAAAATACATTTTTTTGTAATTCAGGTACAACGTACTAAGACTCTGGTTCCCTCAAGTATCAGCCATCGTCGAGCACAACCCGATGACAGCTGGTCAGGATTTGTGCACAGTGCTGGACAAATACACAGCTAGCTTGGAGCCAGTTGTACACAATACAACGGTTTTGGAAGAAGTTTGTGTGCCAGTAAGTGTAATTAACAGTTGTTTTTTAATTGGTTTAAGTTCAATAAATGAACATATCATTCTAAATAACGATTAAAAGGTAGACTCTTATAAGTAGAGCAAGTGTGTTAAATACGTTTTGAATTCATTTGAAAACTACACACTTGGACCTACAATTTGCTGTTTTTTCTTCATTTTCTGAGTGATATATATAGAAAGTCACTGAAGAACATCAGCGATAACATATTTGCCTTTATTTTTTGTTAGTAGTGCATTTCTTTTATCATCAAACCCGATCAAAATAACCCCTTACTGACCCCATCTGAATTTCTGACCGACTTACCAATTAACTCAAAGCTACTAACCCAGATTTAATTATTGACTCGAACCCACCCCAAAATGACAGCTACCGAATTACAACCTATAAATTAATTATAATAATATATTAGGTTTTACCAAAAGAAATACCCTTGACCTTTCTTGGTACACGTTTTGTTGGCTACCCGAAGTTTTTCTTGGAAAATTGTTTCATTGGAAATAATGAAATCATCACGCTGTAAAGGTTAGACAAAAGTGCTCTGTAATTTATTTATGGTCGAGTGATACTCGTTTTTTATGCAATGTAGTGTAATGTTGGGTATACAAGAATAGGCTTTTTAACCACCTATTTATTTATCTGTAAGTTTATGTAACTCGAAGATCCTTTAAACAGATACCTACGTTATATTACAACTATCGTGTTATGATACATATTTTTTTTTTTGTAATTCTTGATCTCAATTTCTTAGGCTCAAATTTACCGACAACATAAACGTCAGTTTTTCTTAAAACAACAGTTTAGTTCAAAATAAATGTTAAAATTCGTAGTTATACAGTTGTTTTAAGAAACTTAATTTTATGTTGTCAGCGAACTTGGGCCTTAGTCATCTAACTATTAAATTCTAGACTGCATCAATGAGGAACCGCAATATTATCTATGTGTGCGTTAAGTGAGCATGTCTGTGTGTACGCAATCTGAGGCCCACGGGAGAAGCCCCATCACCTGCGATAATTGAGTAGGGATTACTTACTATATAACGGATTACTAAGAGTTGTTGCGTTATGGAAGACAAATATAGTTGAGATAATGACATGGAGAACAAAATGATTAGTGGAGATGTCATACTACAAAACTTAAGAGAATAGATAGGGTCATATTCCTTCTCTGAAACCATTTTTAAACACCAAAACACCAATCAATCAAGGCAAATCTTACTGACTGATATCTTAAAGAACCGAAAAGCCTCAAAAAAGATGCCGTGAGTTTAATATTGTTTGATCATTTGAATCTCCATAAGATGCTTGACCTACAAGAAGGCGTCTGAGCTACCTTTTTTCTTTATCTTTCCTTCCTCCATAGAAATGCTATTATTATTATTTAATTGGTGACATAGAAGGCCAGCGGAAACAAGAACTGGATCAAAGAAACTCGGTTGGACTCAAAATGTCAAACTGTTTTTACTTACAACCCAAATTTTTAATACTCCTTAGTCATTGCCACAATTAAGTAGGAGTTTTAGTACCTCATAATGGCAAAATACATCAAGTTAATAAGCCGTTCCTGAAATAGGTGACTATTTACTTAAAAAGTTTAAGCTCCTTCCTGGTTTAAGATTTCTGAGAGGACTATTTTTGTATTGCTGATATTTGAAACGACTTATTTTCGAAATAGGATTTTGTTTGTTAATACGATAATTTGAGAGTAAAATTGAAGAGCTTGTAGCTAACAGCCACGTGGATCAATTGATTATAAGGTTAAGCAATACATGGTGCGGTCATTTCGCGGATGACTATTTTGTCATTATAATTCATTACGAGTTAATCCATGTTTCTGAAGGCACGTTAATTTGGTGGGTTCCAGCTGTCATTTGTGCATTTTTGACAGTCGTTCAGGGTAGTCAGAAGTTAGTAAGTATGACCACCAGTCTTACCAAGAGGTATCGAGTGTTGGCCCGGTAACTGGATTGAAGAACCCAGATAAGGTATTCGCTCCATGTAAAACACTTTCTCAGCTGCATCCTGGTTACACTGAAAGCCAATCCCAACATACTCGAGAAAAGGCTATAAAAATGATAATTAACGCTTAAAATCGATAGCAAACAGACCAGGAAACAGCCTTGACCCAATGAACATAGATCTGATTATTCTAACTCACGATCCAACCATACCATTTACTATTTATAACTATCAATTGGAAACTACCAGTCGCATGCGAATGGTCTACAAAGCTCCCATATACAGAGAGTCGCTCATGAATTCAAATACCTATTATTTTACTTAGAACTGTAATAAATATAGACTGAACATGGAATATTGATTCGAATATTTACTTTGAACATGATTCGCGTAAGGACGGTGTTACACTTATGAAATGTTTTGGCCCAATATAAGGTACATTTGATTACTGAAAGACTTCATCAATATATTGGAAATAACAGGGAGTGATCAAATGTGGACGACACTCGAATTAAAATGTTTGTATATTCCAATGACAAAATTAATCCTACTAGTAAATATGAAAATTCATGTAGTATGGTCACTCAATTACGCTGAACAAAATGGGCTGGAATTTGCCACACAAGTAGGAAGAGTTCAACTTATAACAAAGGATACCTTTTCGTCTGGTTTCAAGAAGACTTCACAAGACATTCTCTAAGGCGTGTTTAATGTATGGTTAATGTAAGTCTATTATTTAAACGAAAAGATATTTCATGAGTGTAATACGACCTTAAGTCCAAGGTCTCGAGTTAAGCGTGCCTAGCAGTAAGTTATGAGCGCTCAGAATAGATGCCAGTTTGTCAATGTATTGTATCGACAGTTTGATCCTTGTTCGGATATATGTTAGCTTGCTGATTTTCTTTTGTTTCTATTTTTGGGGTAGCTTTGCGAATGTAAAAAGTCCTTAGTACTTTTTTTGTAAAACGATCTTGGGCCCGCGAAATCTTATATAGGTACAAACAATTTGAAATTATCTTTTTCTGCCTACAGTCTGGAAAAGAATATTATTGTTATTTTTGGAATATGATAGGAATGATTCTTCCAGGAGGTGAGTGGAACCGCGTAGGATAGCTAGTTAAGAATACGTAAAATGGTGGGCAAGGGTAAATATGTAGATTGAAGTTAAGTTTTAGACTGAGACCCAGAAAAAGCGTAATTTAGATTTATAGGTATACACTCTTTTTTTTCCACAAAATATTTCGAACTCGTGTTCGACTTTTTAAAAGTTCTTAAGAATTCTGAGTATCGAATAAGGAAGTAAGACTGGATGGGATTACTGGCACAAATCTTGACCCTCTCAAATCACGGACTTATAACTTGAGAGTAATCTTCCTCAACACAGAATAATTGGCTTTACCTATAATTGTAATTTTCCGAGATCAAAATATGTTTTTTTTGTTCTCCATCAGTTCCGCATTATCTAATACTTCAATATAATAAATCCTATTAACGAATTTATAATGTAATAAAATACCTTTTCCACAAATTATACGGTTATATCAAAATTCTTTGAGAAAGGGTTAGCCTTTTTTTCAAGTGACTTTCTGGAGCGAATTTCTTCGTCCAACACATTTCGGAACAATAGGCTAAAGTAAAAAGGGTTATTTTCGTAACTTTTAGAATAATTAAAGAATAATTGAATAGGGTCTTGCTACATTTGCCCTTTTAAATTAATACCTAGGTGAGAATGAATCTGTGTCGCTTCAAAAGAATTAATTACGAACCTTGTTCCTCTTGATCTTTTAGAAAAAGGTGTTAAGATAATTTAGGCACAGCGTTTTGAAGAAAACTGTTTTAAACGACAATGCCTACATTATTATTTTATGTAACATCACGCTTACTTTTTTAAAAGTTTTCAGCAAAGGTGTCAAAAACATATATTATGATCCTATTCGCAGTTATATGACAGGGCTGTGTATATTTTGAAGTGTACAATTCTTACTCTTTAAAATGTGAAATAACTGTGTATGTCCTAGAACTACGCTAAAATGTCTGAACCGAATGAAAAGAAATTTGGCACAGGCATAGGCAGCCCTATCCTGAGGTCTTAGTTTGGCTACGTTAGTTTTTAATTTATAAAATTAAGACATAAAAATTAAAACTGTAAGCGAACTTTTACGCCCGTAAAATGGTGTTGTGGAACGCTCATTTTACTTGTTAGCGTATTTCCAAGAATTTCATTCCATTTACAGCATACCGTAGCTTCAAAATATAAAAATAATAATAAAGTTTATACTTATTACATCGAAACTTGTGCATATTTATTCTGTACGTGCCGTTGGCGCAACGTTTACGTAAATATAATATTTGTATAACTTTCGGATAGTTCCGTATGTTTGTTCACGTGAGATGTAGGTGTTAACAAACACGGTGTTAAATAAATTAATTTCAGTTTTTATAATAACGAGGTTTTATTAGGTATATATTTTATTTAAAGTAAATGTAGTGTAGTATCAATAATGCGATAAATGAAATATGTAGTATGTAAGGATATACGTATGTATGTGTGGATGTTTTTGATCCCCTTTTTCACACATAATCTGGTCAATAGATTTTAATGAAATGTGACATTCATATAGCTTTTCAGAATAACATACAATACCCGTATGGCACGAGTGCATGAGTGACTATTTTTATGCACAACAAATCAATCCTTAAAAGTGTTTTTCTTTGTTTTGCATACAATATTGTACAAAACTAAATACTGACAACTACTTTTTTGATGCTAAACTCCCATATAATTTCATTCAAATACCTTATAACATTTTTTACCAACTCGCCAAAAATACAATTCTCCATTCAACCGCAAAATATTTTTTTTCCTCTCTTTCAGACTAAAAGTGGCCACGAAACATACATCAACAGCATCATCATAGGCTGTGTCTGCATAATCCCCTACCTCATCACGGGTATCCTCGTGAACCGAGTGGGCAAGAAGACACTCCTCATAGTAGCTGGTCTGATCTCCATCGCCAGTTCTCTAGGTCTTCGATGGGCTAACACTAAGACTGCAGTGGTCTCGCTTTTCTCGCTGTGCGTGGCAATAGCTCAGTCGATGTTGAGTTTGAATCAAGCTATGACTGTTGAGCATTTTCCTACTACTACTAGGTAAGTTCTTTTAATATATTTTACTGTATAATTGTACCTACTAATAACTGCGTCCTGGTTTGTGTCATCTCCTATCTCATCACGTAGAATCATCGGCACGAATCTTGAGCGCTGACCTTCACCTGCGCAGAAGTGATTTATTAGCAAAAAACCAATCCCGAGTGACGGCTATGACGCGATGCGCTGCGGGCCAATCACCGCTTTAGCCCGCCCCCGTGCCTCACTTCATACCACAAAAGGGACCCAATAAATTACTTCTGCGCAGGCGAAGGTCAGCGCTTAAGATTCGTGCCGATGATTATATCCTCGTCAACCGAGTGGGGAAGAAGACACTCCTCATAGTAGCTGGTCTGATCTCCATCGCCAGTTCTCTAGGTCTTCGATGGGCTAACACTAAAACTGCTGTAGTGTCGCTTTTCTCGTTATGCGTGGCAATAGCTCAGTCGATGTTGAGTTTGAATCAAGCTATGACTGTTGAGCATTTTCCTACTACTACTAGGTAAGTTCTTTTGACATATTTTACTGTATATTGTACCTACTAATAACTGCGTCCTGGTTTGTGCCATCCCCTACCTCATCACGGGTAGAATCATCGGCACGAATCTTGAGCGCCGACCTTCACCTGCGCAGAAGTGATTTATTAGCAAAGAACCAATCCCGATAGACGGCTATGACGCGATGCGCTGCGGGCCAATCATCGCTTTAGCCCGCCCCCGTGCCTCACTTCATACCACAAAAGGGACCCAATAAATTACTTCTGCGCAGGTGAAGGTCAACGCTCAAGATTCGTGCCGATGATTATATCCTCGTCAAGCGAGTGGGGAAGAAGACTCTTCTCATAGTAGCTGGTCTGATCTCCATCGCCAGTTCTCTAGGTCTTCGATGGGCTAACACTAAGACTGCTGTAGTGTCGCTTTTCTCGTTGTGCGTGGCAATAGCTCAGTCGATGTTGAGTTTGAATCAAGCTATGACTGTTGAGCATTTTCCTACTACTACTAGGTAAGTTTTTTTACGAATTTCACAGTAGATATAATAATGATGGCGACTTGGACGATTAATTTATCGGCCACGGTGGTTGTTCTTATGCAAGATCAACAGAACTTACTGTAGGTATATTATGTACAGGTATAAACAGAAAGTGGCACCATTTACCTATAAGGATAATCGAACCATTTTTGTTAAAGCGCCAAATTATTGATCTTTGGGTGTCAAATACACGGCTGGTTTGTTTATCGTTATACTCGTAGTTAAATGGCGCAACTCACTATTAATGTAATTAAGCTGAAGAGTTTGAATAATTGTCTGAAAATTCTTTCGGAGTTAGATATCCCATTTACTGAGAAAGCTACTTTTTGTCCGGGTATGGGAAGTATTTCCCTCGGTACGCGGAAGGAAGTGTCGAAAACAGCTAGTAATCTATTACGTAACAATTACTCAATACAAACCCAATACTATTAACAAAACACAATCACACACACACACAAACATATCGCAAACACACAAAACATGTGAATCGCTCTATTTCAGAGCTATTGTCAATCTTGCAACTCTAAATAGAAGACAATAGGATAAGATAGGTACCTATTGGTCCTTTGTTCTAAGGGTCGACAGATTTCAATAGGCTCAAAATAGGCACAATACAGGTTCGATACTATCTCCTCCCTTCCTGTTTTACAAAACATTATCGTGCAATTTCCAAACAAATTTAGATTAGCCCCCGTTTTATTTCATTTGAGCAATCATTTAACAGTCCGTTTTAATAGCCTTATTAAGTTATTTATTGTTGAATTCGTAATAATTTATCGAGTCCATTTATTAGAGGTTGTTATGTTTTAATCGCGAAGATAATTTTAGCGTTAATTCAACTTGAATTATAGCTGATGTTGTTATAAAATTGTTTCTTATTACTTGAAATGAATTTATGGTGCTTTCGTTTATTTATACGGTAAAGTTATGCTGCTGTATATTATTTTTATAGAGCAGAGAACAAGCAAAAAAATATAAAAATCCTAATAGATCTTTCTTCATCAGAGACTATAATTTGTATTCATCAGACGTAATTAAAAAAACATGTAAAAAGGTACTTTATGAAAGAGTGCACTAATATAACTAATTTCGATCATTCACTGATTTAAACTGTAAAAGTGAAAAGTATATAAAAACATCAAAAAAAACTGTTGATACCAATGATTTTTTATAGTACAGATATGTTACCTTCATGTAATTGCAGTTTTCAATCTGTTCCGCGCAATCGAAAATTGCACACATTGACAACTTTTACTGATGAGTAAAACAAAAGATGCGTAAAAGCACGCAAATGAAAGAGATAGTTATTGTTTTAGTCATTGCGCTTCAAATGTTTACTAGTTCATTACTAACTACTAAACGTCCTAATTGGGTGGTATTTGAGTCTTCACAACGCGCGCGCTTGTAACAAATCTATACTATAAAAAATCATTGGTTGATACCAAATTATAATAATTTCTTTTAACTTAACATAAAGTAAGTTTAAATTTTAACTAAAAAGCAGTGACTAACGTTTATATATCTAATGTAGTATTTTTCAGAGCTGATATAAAATGTTATTTCATTTGCTATTTCGCTTTGAATAAGAATGTATTTTATTTGGTATTTGCAAATCACGTGTATTAAAGGGCTCTTGGTTATAATAATAGTGCTTTTATCGACGATCGCACATAGAAGCTGTATTTATAAAGAACGTGAATCGGTATTCAGAATATATTATTAAATATTTTGGTTGAATAGAAATGCATGTGAAAGAAATTGATATTATATTTTCAGCTCGGTAGGTAGGTACTAATAAATTTTATACATCTAAAGAGTTTGATTCTTTGCTTTAATAAATATCAGAAACTATGGGTCCGATCTAAAAGAATATTTTAGCGTTACGTAGACCATTTATCGAGTAAGATTTTAAAATACTCTTTATCCAGATGCGCGAAGAATTTACCGCTGAAAGCGACCTAAACCGCAGGCAGATTTTACCATTCATCTTTGTAAAACTTACCCTATCATTTGCAAGTCAGTCTAACACACATACACACCACACGGCGGATTTTTTAGTCGGCCTGTAGTTTGTTTGATCTCATAAATCAGTATGAAGATGAATAGTAGTACACACATGATTACAAAGATCAAGTATTTAGTCAATATCAGATCTTTTAAAACCTGTCACTGGAATTTCACGACTTCCTTTAAAAAAAATTGCCAACCATCGTGACTACCTATTGTTTAGTATGCGGGTACTCTAAAATTACCCTATCATCCGCTACTCAGTCTAAAACCAGAACCTCGCAAAATACTAACATTAAATTTAGCTAATTTAAATCGTAGCATATTCTCAAAGCTTGCAACTGTCACTCGCTATTCATGGCGATTAAATGCTTGAAACTGTTGAATGCAAAGGAGATCGCTGTCGGCGCACCGTTTTAATACAAACGGTTGAGAAAGAAAGATTATAAGAAGTGCTGGCTTTTTATAGCGTTCTAGAAAATACTGCTTTTTGTTCCGATGAAAATGTGTCTGTTATTTCTCTGGTTTATCGCCAGCTGTGCAGTTTAATTAAAATTGTACTTAAAGTTGATTCATTTATTTATAAATATATTTTCTAAGTAAATAATTGGGCAATAATTCTATATTTTTCGGAGTTGATACTTATTGTTTCTTTATAAAAGAAAAATGTGTTTTTAACACTACTTATAACGTGGAACCGTAGGCCAATTTGGCTCGAAATTGGTGAAGAGATACAGACAGGCATACGATACTTTTTGTCCCTATTCAAGAACGGGAAGTAGTTCCTTTGTGATTCAAGAGAAACCACTGGGCAGCTAGTTTTTTTGCCGTCATTAAAACTATTCTTTATTTTCAGGACCCTAGCGATATCGCTTATTATGGTAATAGGCCGCATTGGAACCTTATCTGGTAACATCGCCTTCCCAGTGATGTTGCAAATGGGCTGTCAGGTGCCTTTCTTCACTATATCAGGAAGCATGTGTTGTAAGTATTTAGTTATATTTTAATATAATTAAGCTGAAAAGTTTGTTTGTTTGAAAACGCTTAATCTCATGAAACACTGGACCGATTTGAAATATATATCAAAGTTTGATAGCCTATGATTTCGCCCGCGTTCCGTTGGAACCGCGCATCTTTGTAAAAAGCCAACCTTTCTCCAGAAGTGGGCTAACTGAAATAAGTTTTTCAGATTGGTCCAACATTTGCCGGTTTGTCTTGATTATATTGTTATATATTTACTTTCTTATTTCAGTGGTCACGTTTGTAGCGTTCTTCTTACCGAGCAAGAAGCAGTGAGAATATTTTAATAACAATTCTATTCCTAACATCTGTCAATGAGTTCAAAAGACGATTGACAGAAAACAATGGAAAGGTAAAACGCCATAAGCGATATAAGAAGACTATAAAAGACTTTTTAAAATCAAAGTTTTAATAAATATTATAAATTACGCGTAAGGTTTTTTTTTTATTTTGAACAAAATGTGTATTTATTTATTTAACATCTAGCTAGAAAACGAACTGAAAATAAACAAATCTAAAATGATGCTGCATTTTTATTTATTTTGTTATTTGCTGACAAAAATATTTTATTGACTTTGCTCGTTATTAAAAGGTGTTTATTTACAAAGTATTTGTGATATCACTAAATAAACTACAACATGTATGTAGATATTAATAGCTGCAACCAAAAAAATATTTACATTAAATTGTTTATTTGCTTTTTTCAACTTCTATCAACGTAGATAAAGATATATTTATATTTTTCAATTACCTACCTAAATATTCATAAAATATTCAACCATAAAAAAATATTACACACGTAAGTAACTCATCCAAAAAAAAGTCAAAAAATCTTTCTTACCTTTCAAAAATTACCCTACCAAAAAAAAAAGCTAGCAACACTGTTACAAAATGGGAAAACATCTTCATTAAGCCTAGCAACACCCTTTGTTGTATAAAACAATTGTCTGCCACACAAAGAGAACACAGTAGCTCTATTAATTTAAATCTGATAATGCTACTCTATTCATCTTAAAGCTGTTTCATACAGGATAAAGTGGTTTACTAAAAGCTTCGTCCTGAAACATATATGTATGTACATTAGGGTGTCCCAAGACATAAGGGGGAATTTTTTTTTCTCGAATTCAAATACGCATACCCTCTAATTTTTTTCGGTTTGACCTCATTATCTCCTATAATAAATATTATCTCGATCAGACAGTGGTAACCCGTGCCGACTTAATGCCAAAGTTTTCACATGAAAATTTGTACTGACTTACTATGGAGAAATTTAGATCTTAATTATGATTACTAAAAATAAACCTTGAATACATCCAAATAATGTTTTATCTTCTCATATACATTGAAAAATAATATCATTGTTAAAATTTTCATTTTAAAGTAGTTTTTTTTACAGTCAGGATAAATTTTCCGATGTTCTAGGACTGTACCTAACAATAATTGTTTTTGTTCCTCATCTACTGTGATTAATCAATAAAAGTCTTGCATGAACTTCACCGATCTTTCGGCCACATCGTTCACTAACTCTCAGTGCTGAAACTTTGGCTTTTTGATACGAAGCATTATTTGACTAGAAGGTAGGACACATTCATGTAGAAAACTGTCATTATATTTTAAGGCGATCGATCAAAGAACTCGCTTTTTGCTGAAATGAAGTTAGAGTTGATTTTGTCATACAACGTACCGTAAAGATCTTCTTTTGAAAAAAAATATTAACCAAAGACAAAATGAGCCCTGAAAAACGATACATCCAATCGTTTTTCAAGAGTTATTTTCCTTTGCTCCTCTGAGGCACGCGCTTTCTGTAACTAACTGTAGGCCGGCTGCTCTCCTGGCTGTCATTTGACATCTTGGACAGTCGTTTCGGGTAGTCAGAAGCCAATAAGTCTGACACTAGTCATATCAAAGGGGTATTGGGTTGCTGGGTTGCTGGGTAACTGGGTTGAGAAGTCAGATAGGCAGTCGCTCCTTGTAAAACTCTAGTACTCAGCTGAATCCGGCAAGACTGGAAGCCGACCCCAACATAGTTGGGAAAAGGCTCGGGACATGATGATTTATTCTTATTAATCAAAATCAAATAAATTACATATCTAAGTTGCTGAAAAAGTCGTGATAGCGTTGCTTAAAAACGTCTTGTGTCTTTTGTCCCTCCAAACTTGATACAAGGTGACGAGTTTCGTCACACAATTAGGCAAAGATTTAGTTGGAATACGCGCCTTTTCCCAGTAGATAATATAATGCATTCGCGACTAGTAAGATTTACGTTTTCATTCACAATTAAATTAATTTCCCGAATATCACAACATAGTATACAACAAAGTCGCTTTTTCTGTCCCCGTGTCCCGTTGTAAGCTTACCTAATTCTTCAAAACTACGCAACCGATTTTCATGCGGTTTTCTCTAATAGATAGAGTGATTAAAGAGGAAGGTTTACATGTATAATAACACACATTAAATAGTGCAGAAATACTGTTATTCCGTGCGAAGCCGGAGCGGGTCGCTAGTTGTACAAAGAAACTGCCAGAACTTGTCCATTAGACGGAAGTTTTGAGCCCGTCATTTGATGCTTTAGGTCCCCTAATTAAAAATATACTCTTTTTATAACTGCTTAAGTCTAGTGTCATGTTGGCTGTTTGAAAACAATGATTCGATCACTAAATAACAAGAAATCACAAGCACATCGACGAGTTAGATCGCGTTAGTCTTAGAGAGCAAGTATGACATACATTCAAATGTAAGTCGGCACGGGTTACCGTGGTCCTACCACCATAAAATTTTATTTATAATAGTTTTGGACCAAAAGGAAAAAAATAGGAGGGTATGCGTTAAAAAAAAATGACTTTGATTTTTTTGGGACACCCTAATGTACATTGTTTATTAACACATGAATAAATATGTACAACTAAGTACTGGACTGGACTAGATAAGTAACAGCTAGATATGTTTGTATGTAAATCAAAGAAGGGCCTAAAGCCTACAACAGTAACGTCTGTTTTTCTTGAAACAATGACTGTTTAATTTGAAAATTCCTAGTAAAAAATGATTTTCGAAAACTGACGTATACCTTTACCAATATAATTTAAAAAAATGATTGTTTGTTTAAACCCTAACAGCTTTGAAAATACTGAACCGAATTTAAACATTCTTTCACTATTGGGTAGCTTCACTATTCGCGAGTAGTATTAGCTATATTTCTTCCTGGTACAGGAAGAAGTTTCCCGGGACGCGGGTAACAACCAGTAGAGGATAAAATGGTTTACTAAAAGCTGCACACTGAAACATATATGAAGGTACATTGTTTGTTAATACATGAATACAACTAAATACTAGCCTGGACTAGATAACAACTATGAACATCAGAGGAACAAATGTACGTTGAAGATTATGCTTTTCAGTTTGCAATCGACGTTCTAGGCTTATGGGATTTCGAATGGTTGAACAACAGATAGATTTTCGAGTGAATCCACAAAATTACACTAGGTATCTTCGGTATTCATTAACAAGCTAATTATAGAAGTGACGAAATCTGTATATTTGGACATTTTGCACATGAGTAATACATACCTATGCTTAGTTAAAAATTTCAATAAGATAAACGCAGTAATACACCGCCAAAAATGGCAATACACTCATAAATGGTGATCATGAGAGCAAAATATGTCAACCATCAAAACTGAACAGCTCGTCACAGCACATAATTTATAAGTTTCATACACTTTAATTAAGCCTTGCAATACAAGTTACAGACAGCTCTGTCAACATGACAGCAAAGAGAAAATATCTCAATTATTTTACAACAATGCTAGTGAAACAATTGCAAGCAGAGACAAAAGAAGGCTAGTAAATTATTAATAAATAGAGTAAATTAATTCCACAGAGGGCGTTTGTAGCTGACATACTAATTAGGTCATTTTATAGGGCTGATACTGTATTTAAGCTGTCAAGTAGGGTTCAATCATAAGTATGGAATGAAATTGGATTTTGGGTCATTTGGTCCCATATAAATATACTTAATTGTTATTTTTTTATTGTGAAAGTGAGTGGGTTTGTTTGATTAACTTTTTCAACTGGAATGGCTAAGCCGTTGAGTTTTTGTCTGGAAAGAATCGAGTGATAGTTTTTATCGGGTATACCTAAAGGGTTGTTAGGGACGTGAGTGAGACCGCAGGCAAGCAGTAGTAGGTAGTGATATTAAGGATAGATCAAACTAAATAATGTCAGTAAAGAACATTTTAGAAATTAGCTAATCTAAATGAAAAAGAAAAAACTTAATTTCGATGATGGATGAAGCCATAGTTTTACAGAGAGCTAAATATTTAAGTAACTTTAGTTGATTAGTTTCAAAACAAGTTGGGTAGGAGTAGAAGTATAGAGATACTAATTAATTATTCTACTTTTTAATTAATACTTAACCATTAGTTAATTACATAGAGGATAAGAATCAAGGAAGTAAGTTGTAATAATTACACAAGTATAAAAAAAACCCCCGACGGTAAAAATCTTATTGAAAAATAATAAAATAACTCAAAACCCCCGACTTAACCCAATTATATAGGAATATCCGTCGGGGGCTGCCATTAAACCAGCTAAAGGATTCCTAGTGTCGTGAATACAATTATTGAAGAATTGTAGATGTTTAACGATGACATAAAATACACTCAATTAATTATTGAATTTTCATATAGAAAAGGCAGCCCCCGACGGTTATTCCTATATAATTGGGTTAAGTCGGGGGTTTTGAGTTATTTTATTATTTTTCAATAAGATTTTTACCGTCGGGGGTTTTTCAAAATTTTTAATTTTGCTTAATTTTATTTCAGACTTTTTAGAGAGTCTATATAATATGTTATTGCAATATTATTTTGCACTGATATTGTAGCGCCCGCTAGTGAGTTACTGGCGTAATTTTTATTATTTGGGAACATGCATTAAGCACGTACACATTGCTGATGAAAACAGAATTGCAATCAGACGTTTTGGCATATTGTAACATTGTTTGGCACTAATATTGTGGCGCCCCCTAGTGAGTTATAGCCATGACACCTATCTTAGAACATGAACTCATCGAACACAAAACCGTTATTGAAAACCGCATCAAAATCGGATTATTAGTTTAGAAGGTAGGTGGGAACATTACTGTTTTGCACTAAAATTGTAGCGCCCCCTAGAGAGCTACAGCCATGACACCTGTTTAAGAACTCATGGAACACAAATCCGTTATTGAAAACTGTCTCAAAATCTGATCATTAGTTTAGAAGGTAGGTGGGAACATTACTTTGCTCTTTTGCTCCAATATTGTGGCGCCCTCTAGTGAGTTACAGTCATGACATCTGCCTAAGAACATGAACTCATCCAACACAAATACGTTATTGAAAACCGCATCAAAATCAGATCATTAGTTTAGAAGATAGAAGGCAACATTACTTTGCTGTTTTGCTCTAATATTGTGGCGCCCTCTAGTGAGTTACAGTCATGACACCTATCTAAGAACATGAACTCATCCAACACAAATACGTTATTGAAAACCGCATCAAAATCAGATCATTAGTTTAGAAGATAGGAGGGAACATTACTTTGCACAAACGCACACACAAACACACAAACGCACATCTCTCACCCTAAACGCATATACCTGCTCCGTTCCGTCGTGGGTAAAAAGCTAATTAAATAGGAACATTGTTAGCGTGGAAAATTATGTACCTATTTTGTCTTTTTTTTTCGTTAATTCGTATATATCCGTCATGAAATATATTTGTAGTTGAAAACAAATAGTATCGAAATTATTGTTTTTAAGTCCTTCCAATAAAGTCGATACTTAGCACTCTTGTCATGCTTTGAATATTAGAACAGTGTAGGTACCTGAAACAAATAAAAATTAAAACATTAATATCCTACTAATATTATAAATGTGAAAGTTTATGAGAATGGATGGATGTATGTTTGTTATTCTTTCATGCAAAAACGGCTGAACCGATTCGATTGAAATTTGGTGGGATAGTTGATACCCTGGATTAACACATAGGGTACTTTCTATCAACACGACACGCGGGCGAAAGCTAGTAAGTTATAAAATTGTACACAAAAACACATTTCTAAAACATATCGAAAACTTGAACACAGACATAAGTCATGTCAGATTAAAAGTAAAACCTTAACAATGTTACCTATTACAAAAATATTAATTAGTCTAATAAATTAATCCAGGCTAGTTACGTAAGGTAAATAAATAGCTAATCCCTAGCAATAAATGCGAGGTCAATTATTGCTTAATCCTAGTTCACTAAGATTAATCCTGCGTTGATTAATAATTGCGAAAATTACGTAGATTACATTATGTTTAGTAAAATTGCAATTTTTTGAGCATATTAGAATAAACGCAAGGTCGTAGGTATCTAGTTGATTACTTAGTTTATTTTTTAATAAGCTTGGAAACTGATTATTGTTCTGTATTAAATTAATCTAATAAGAGCGGTTTTACACTATACGGATACCGGGCGTGTCTCTTGCTTTAATCGGTGGTTATTAAGGCTCGCAGTCATCACACGAAAACATTTAGGGCCTTACTACAAAAACTTTAAACCCTGTTTTAAAGTTGTCTAATAAAAATTTGGCTGCAAAATGAACCATATGTCAACGTCATAATTTGACATTTTTTTAGACAAGGCATAAACTGACGTTTAAATGTTTTTGTGGTAAGACGGTAAAAGTTAGGCATTTAAGTATGGCGTTAATCAAACTATAACCAAATGCCGACCTGTCAAATGAGTGATATGACATCTGGTTTTGATTTAGTTATCGTTATAGTTAAATGGTGCAACCTTAGGTAAGTGCGGCAACTATACGAAATATGCGTTACTGTGCATAAAAATCGAGTGTAAAATTGCTTGTTTGAAAGTCCTTTAAATAACTAAGCATTTCAGTTGAAGATCGTGCTCAATAGTGAAGATACCGCAAAAGACGCCTATCTTTAAGTAGATTGTCATTTCTTGACGAATATGGTGTTGCCACGGAACCAATTTTCTTTGTTTAGTTGCAGATGACAATGATACGGAACTATATTTTTGTTTTAGTTTGCCACCCCTAGCGTACAATATTTATCACGTGAGAGGACGGGCGTATGACATAGCACGTGCAGTGGTATAACAGTTTTATTGATAGCCTAATGAGCTGCTAGGGTTGTACTACAAAAGTATATATTTTTAGAATCTCTGGAATACGATTTTTTTTTATTTTTATGATGTTTGCAATAGAGTTCTTGACTTATTTACTTTTTTGACACTGTTTACTGTTTTATATTGTCAGAAGAGTATTTTGTAGAGTAAATACGGCATACATCGCTGGATAACAATAACATTTGTATAAAAATGAGCCAAAATACTGTTAAAGATTATTATTATCTCACGAGTAACTATTTAGTAATACAATTATCTCTATCATTTTTAATAGTCGTTGTCATACTAGCAACAAACAATAAAATACAAACAAGACACCCATATATCATTCTTCTAACAAATAGGAGTTTATTTAAAAAAAAGCTACACGCAAAAAAAAAAAACAAATGAAAACCCATAGCGTTTGCAACACCCCTATTCTCAAAGCACCCGACTGCTGAATATTCCATATATTGGTTTTGCAAATGTACGACGCGGTACGGCCCGGGTTTATTGCTCAAACGATTTACGAATCGAACGGTTGTTAGAATAATACCACTTCAATTTTGTATTCCAGAACATTTATAGAACCCTAGGTTTAGAACTTAGGGTGGTATTTATTTAGGCATCGCATTAATGCTCAATCCTTCTCCGTGTGAGAGGAGGCCTGTGCCCAGCAGTGGGACGATAAATAGGCTGTAACTAACTAACTAACTATAAGTGTGCTCCGACACTGCAAACTTTTCGTCGGCCGATAGTTTGTTTGGGCCCATGAATCAGAATGAAGATAAATGGTTGTGAACACATTACAAAGATCAGGTATTGGGCCGGTATCAGACCGACTGAAAACTTTGATTGAATTAGATTTTCTTGAAAAAATATTTTTTTCAACTGTCGGCCGACTGTTTAGTTTTCAATGGGTACTCTCAAACCGAGTATTCTATGAGAGAAAATATTTCTAAGCAGCTGGCAACTAATTGTAGGTAATACTAAAATAATAAGAATCTTTTCTACGAAAACCTTGCCGGAGGCTTACGAAAAATATATAGAGGAATATAACAACTTAGATATTATAGTTATTAGGTACCTGTGTATTTCTAAGAAAATGTTGATCCTAAATACTGTAAGATCTTATTAGTGAGCTAGTAAAGCGTTGTAAACGAGTATGTTTTATGAGTGTGTCGCTCGGTTAGCAACGTAATTTAGTTACCTATCCACAAAGGTAAAAAAGTAAAACACAGATAATGTAACTGACCTACAAATGGAGCCACCAAACGTGCGTCATCTCATATGAAGAAACTTGTCATGACAACATGATCAATTGATCATCCGTCCACGGACCAGCCTCATCAAGCATTGCTTAAACTTATGCAAAAGACACTTCGCCACGACTTCCTTGAAAGTAGCAACCATATATACCATTACATAAATCCTCACAACACACAATAAAAAATAACAAATGAAGCACGACGGAACACAGTCACAACTAAAGAGCTACAACACCACAACTTTTACAGCCAAAACAACCTCTAAAATCACACCTAAGACAATTTTAGCAGCTCTAAAACTACCACAGAGGTTAAAAATTCATACCCACATCTTTGGGAACATCAAACTAGGTTTCATAATTTAGAGGGAAACTGCCAAACTGGAGTACTGGCATGCGGAACCGTTGGGTGGAAGTTAACAGCCTTGTCCGAGCACTATTTATAAATAACTTAATAGCTGAGGAAGTTTCAGATGAAGTTGTGTGGACTCGAACGGTGGGTTGGTCGTGGTATTTTGTGTAAGGGTTTATTGATTATGTTGAGCAGTGGTTTTGGAATTTATGTCACGCATTGGGTGACTAGAATTCTATATGTAATGCATAGTTCCGTTCTCTTTTCTTCTGTCAACTCTCTTTTGTTTTTAATAGGTGTTCGATTTTTGGAAAGAAAAGAAAAAACAAGATACGTTCTTCTTTCTTTCTTTACCCTTTATTACTACGGGTTATACGTTTTATAACCAAATACCTTTATCATATACAACTGACACAGATCGACTGATTAAAAGTTTACACGTCTGCGGGAAGTCAACTGGACAATTTTGATAGTACCTATCTAAGCTATTTTAAGCATTCCGTAATTGACGATAACAACGATAGTAAAATATTAACAAAAACCTGTTTACTGCAGTTTGCATTTCATTGGCTATCAATTACTAGCTGCACCATGTAACAAAAATATTTATTTAGTTAAAATTCAAATCACGTAGTGGACGAAGGTTGACTGAATTGCCGCGAATTAGTACTGCAAATCTAATTTTATTTTTAGGTCGGATTTACATAGGTCAAATTGTGAATATATGGCCATTGACTAACAATCTAAACTATATTAGCTACTAGTTTTTCTAGGGAAATATTCAAGTAGAATACTTGAATATTTCGGAACTACTTCCCGCACCCGGATAAAAACTGAAGCA
The DNA here is from genome assembly GCA_033682625.1 of Helicoverpa zea x Helicoverpa armigera. Lineage (NCBI taxonomy): Eukaryota > Metazoa > Arthropoda > Insecta > Lepidoptera > Noctuidae > Helicoverpa > Helicoverpa zea x Helicoverpa armigera. The sequence continues at coordinate 9,061,526 of JAWIIS010000011.1, forward strand.
CTCTTAGAGACTTATACTATTAGTAAGCATTTTAGTAAAACGAGCAGTAATACTATATATTTCATATATGTAATTGATAAACAGAAATGTTATTTCGAGAGAACACGATACTGTTAAATTAATTCCATGAAGCTCTTTACAACGAATACAACTGAAAATGATATGAGCACTATGAGCAATAATGTACGTACATGGATCACAATGAATGTAGTAACTGATCTATCAGTAAAATCAAATAAGGGATTATCGAAAAAGGACAATGCCAGGGTCTGGGCTCATAGTTTGCCCAGCAGTGGGAGTAGTTCCAGGGGGTTCCTTAGTGCACTCTGAACACGTAATGCAAATATTTTTGAAATCGCTCCCTGGGGTCCCGAGGAAAACCGGTTCAAATATTCTCCATGAAGAGTCACTTTACAAGGCCTGAGCCATTTGCCCAGTAGTAGGAGTGATTGGAATAGATTCTTTACTTTACTCTTAATACGAAATTAAAATATTTTTGAAATCGGTCCCAGGGGTCCCGAGAAAAACCCGTTCAAATGTTCTCCTCAGATAGTCACTTAACAAAGTCTTTGGCATTTGCCCAGTAGTGGGAGTGGTCAAAATAGGTTATTTACTTCACTCTTAACATGAAATCCAAATATTTTTGAAATTGGTCCCTGGGGTCCGGAGAATAACCGGTTCTAATATTCCACATGAACAGTCGCTTTACAAAGCCTGTGTCATTTGCCCAATAGTGGGAATGATTGAAATAGGTTCCTTACTTCCTTTTAACATGAAATTAAAATATTTTTAAAATCCGTCCCAGGGGTCCCGAGAAAAACCGGTTCAAATGTTCTCCTTAGATAGTCACTTAACAAAGTCTTTGGCATTTGCCCAGTAGTGGGAGTGGTCAAAGTAGGTTCTTTACTTCACTCTTAACATGAAATTAAAATATTTTTGAAATCGGTCCCTGGGGTCCGGGTGAAAAACCGGTTCTAATATTCCACATGAACAGTCGCTTTACAAAGCCTGTGCCATTTGCCCAGTAGTGGGAGTGGTTGGAATAGGTTCTTTAATTCACTCTTAACAAGAAATCAACATATTTTTGAAATCGGTCCCAGGGGTCTCGAGAAATTATTCTGATAATACTTTTCTGCCAAATAAGTCTTACTTATATATTGTCAATCTCAATGCTCAGGATCTCGCTAAAAAGTTGGAATGGGTTATGTTTTTTTACATAACTCATTCCAACTTAAATTCTAAAAGCGTTGGATTCTAATAAGAACTGACAATGATTTTCTGAAAAAAGGCAATTACCGCAATGTTTTTGAATTTACGGTTTAAATCTACAAGGCGCCCGCGCTTTGAGCTATCTTCTAGAAAAATCTTATCAAGACGAATAAAATAAGCTCGAACATGAGGTAGTTAGTAGATACCGTTGAGGAGTTCCCTCGTCTCTCTGTCGTCTCCATTGTCAGGTCAGATCTTAACCTTTACAGTTTTGTGGTGTCTGAGACATATACCCGAATGACAAGGTTTTACTCGATATGTGTCTACAATTTTCGAGAGTCGCTCCCGATTTTTAGAGATTCCATCACCAGACCCTGGGCCGGATGACAAGGGAACCATTGAGGAAGTAAGCCCTTTCAAACAATAAAATAATTGTTGAAATCGGTTGGTAAACGACGGAGTTATGCACGTACAAAAGTAAAAAGAATACAAATGAATTAAGAACCTCCTCCATTTTTGGAAGTCGGTTAAAAAAAAGTTGTCGTGTACAATACCTCGTATTTGTCAATGAATATGATTCATTTCAATTAAGGTAATAAAAGTGGAATAGTTAAGAGTTCGTAAGCTTATTTTATGTAATATTGAATAAGAGTCAAACCAGTTTTTCTCAGGACTCCCGGGATAGATTTCGAAATGCTTTTTTCTGGGACCTAATATAAGCCTATGGAACATAATACACTATGCAGTTACTGTGGGCAACACTTGAGCCCAACTTCCATACAAAGAATAGCATTGTCCTTTACCATAAATCGAAAATTCATGTAATTATTCCTTGCTTCTAGCTCTGTCTCATTGTCATCAGTCATATTGTAAATACGCCGTAGGATGGACCATGTTCCAAAAAATCCGCTTATTGCTATGCACCAAAAATTTTCGCAAACAAAAAACGAGTACGCGTCAGCGCGATTCCACTACTAGTATGTGTCGCATGACAGAAGTTCTAATTTCGCGGACATTTTAGAAATTTTGGCACGCAAAATGTCAATATTTGCTAGAAAGTGTAGACCAGAAGAAACATTTGTACACAGAAACATTGTTCAGAACAAAAACTGCCACGGCTGCGCGATTGATCGAAAGAGTAATCGCAGGCCGGGTACATAAAGGGCTTAAGAAGGAATATGGTGGGTTTAAGTAGAAAGAGGCCGACACTTACGCTGCACCCACAGCGGGAGGGGTCACCTGGTGACATCCAAAAAAAGTCCAAAAATTGCCTACTCCCCAATCCAAGAACCATGAAAACAAAACAAAATGACTGATCGAATAATTAAATTTTCGCTGTTCTCATCTATTTACTGAAATGGTTCCTGTTTCCCTGTCAGCATGACGTTGACTAACGATGGTCTTCCATGTCAATGGAGCATCTTGATTAACAACGTAAACGACTTTTGACTGGACCTGCTGACCAGTAATTAATTGTTTAGTGTAAGGTTTAATTTATGGTGGGGTTTCATTGAAAAGAAAAAAATACAATTTGGTAGATTTTTTGAAATTGATTAAAGGACTCAGATTTGGATAAGCATTTAAATATTATGTTTATTGTTTACGTTATTTTCTCCTGTATTCTGAACAACCTTAGTCGTAGCGAGCAGCCAATCACTGCACAAAACTGGTAAACTCAAAAAAAAATGAATAATGGATCTTATATAACTTGATCTCATAAACCTTCTCTTACAGACAGTTTTTTCATCAAAAGTAAAAGCCAAAGTAATGTCGTAAAGTAAAAGTAACGGTCAAATTCGCTTTTTCTATTAGTTTTGCTGTTACTTTAGCCTTGAAAAAACGAATTTGACCGTTACTTTTACTTTGTGACATTACTTTGGCTTTTACTTTTGATGAAGAAACTAGCTGTTAGTAATGATTAGATAATCTCAGCCTAAAAGAGAACAAACTCTCTAAACTAACAAAAAAGGCTCTAGAATCTTCACCTGAACGTAAAAACAAAACAACACTATACCTCTATAATGTAAAGTTATGTAACCTTATTATTACTGAGCGCGCCTCAAAGGTGTTCCAAGGAAAAGTCGACACCACATAATAATTAATTTACGATACACAAGATTTTATCGATCCCCACATAATGCTAAGTAAAGAGTACCGACACACTACACACTTTTAGTCGGCCGATAGTTTACTTGTTTGTTCGTTACGGGTAGTCAGAAGCCAGTAAGTCTGACGCCAGTCTAACCGAGGGGTGTCGGGTTGACCGGGCAATAGGCTAGTTTCCTAAAAAATAATAATTAGTCCGTCTTGTAGATTGTCCAAAATTAAGCGATACGTATTTTTTCTTTTTTAAATTGGATCAGAACTTGTTAAGATATAGCGTGTTAAAGTTGAGTGTGATGTCACAAGTTGCTACAATTTTCAGGACACTGTGATGTAAAAGGCCCCCACCCCTAATTTTTGAAGTGTATTATCTTTGTCATTTTATGTTTAATTAAAAAAAGAAAAAATACGTATCCAATATTTTTTGATTATCTAAAAAGCGGACTAAATATTATTTCATTATTTCGACCCTGGACACTACCCTATTGGGTTGATGAGATTTGATAGGCAGTGACTCCTTGTAAAACACTGGTACTCAGCTGAATCCAGATAGATTGCAAGCCGACCCCAACATAGTCGGGAAAAAGCTAGGGAGATGATGATAATTCGATAAAAAAAAACATCGGGCCAACTATCGGCCGACTGTTTAGTCTCCAGTTTGCGTGTAACCTTAAGTTACTTGAAACTAACAAGCTCATGTGTTTCTACGGCAAGTTAAACCTAGTTTGGCGAACACTAGAGATAATTAAGGGTATCCATTGTAACTATGTTATAATGGTAGATAACCTAGTTTACTATATCCATCTTCATTAGGGTAGCTGGTGTTTTGATAGAGAGCTTATGCCTACGTCTTGTTATTTTGAGCCTTTTTATGCGGATATCCTGATTTTATATACCTACCTAAGTAGATAAATCTTAATTTATTATAACCTTAATTTATAGCTTAATAATACGCTTTTGATTTTGACTCCAAACAGCCAGTCCGCCATCTTGGGGACGCCGCCATATTGGATTTGTAATTCTAGACGTTTCTTAGCTTGTCATCAAAACTCAAAGCCTGTGCAAAGTTTCATCCTAATCGAAGACCGGGAAGTGGGTCAAATTAAGATTCCAAGATTCTCTTACGTACATAGTTATAAGTGAAGCTAATATAAGTACAACATATTTATTTTTATAATCTATTTCTACAATGTATACACTATACATATGTATATACAAACTTAGACTACTTATCTTTATACAAAACTAAAAATAAAATACTATATACAAAATAAACATAAAACATAAAATATAAGCGTGTTAAAACTGTCCTACATCCCCCTTTACTGTATTTTTCATCATGTAACCTCTCAGTACTGATGTTGATACAGATGGCTAACTGAGCTTAGGATGTCACAGGATTTAGAATGACTCAGGAAACTAGGATAAAAACTCTAGAACCTGCTTCTAAAAGTTAGACTTGTCCTAGCGTGTCGTGTGCTATATCCTTTGATCCTACCAAGTTCTGCCAGCTGACTTTAGACGATCTTTGCTCCATCTTACTTACACTGAAAATGAGGACATTTTAAAAAGTGAGTTTTCAGAACTAAATATAAAAAAATACCTATCTAAAAACTAGACACCTACATAAGAAGCGAATCTACTAAACCTTGCTGTTTTTATATTAGTGTACAAACATTTGCAAATCAACTGACAAAAATCAACCATAAAAATTGGTGTCCCTCAATTTTTTACAGTCGTATCCCTCAATTTTTAACAGTGGTGTCCCTCAATTTTTAACAGTGGTGTAACTTAACATATAAAAATACACAACCTACCTGCTTCCCACAAAAACAAAAGCATAAAGATACCAAAACCAGCGAAAACATCCTTACACCACTAAAATACCTCGAGAAAGTACCAAACAATGTAAAGCTATTAACGACCGAGGTAAATTGAACCGAACCAGAAATTAAAACGAAGTTAAAGTAACTAATGGAGTTAACTGTGTTACCTCGCTCAGTTGAAGCGACACCTCGTTCTAGGTTATATGAAGGTTAGCTTCGTTCGTTTGTTTATTTTTATTTTTCGTTGTTATTATTTTGGTAGCTTTTTAGTGGTGTGTGTGGTAGATTTTAGTCAGGGTATAGAATAGATTTGTGCATACATAGTTAATGGTGCAGTACCTTTTATGATCTGTGTTTTAAAGTGCGTTAATACCAAACAAACAAAGACATTAAGAATACCATAATTCTTTAGTGTAGCTGTTTTTCACTGTTGTATTAGGCAGACGCTTTCTTTCTTGGTTTCCGCTAAAGAATTCGACAGGGTGGAGTAAGTTCTCTGCATAATGTAACTTCTGTGTATCTTCAAAATAGTTCACATAGAGTCTATAAGGTCCATATATTGTTTGTGTATTAAAAAATGAGCAATGAGTCTCCTGTACTTCTCTAATAATTATTAGTTATAACATAACAGCAATCGACAAGTCCAACAAATAGTACAAAAACAAAGCAGAGTAAGCTGAAATCAATCTTCGTGAGAGTCGCAAATTACGTTAACTGCCAAACATAATGAACTCTTAACTGTATTAGTAGCTCAGCGTCGTTCGCAATAAATCAATACAATATAATATAGGGTAAACCTGGCAATTGTGCCCCACCATTCGAAAAATTGAAATAATAAACGGTGTTATTTAAATCATGTTTATTAAAGTAATTAGTCTAAACGTCTGACTCAATAGGTATAACAATAACAAAAAAAATCTTCTTAAAAGTAATTCAAATTGCTGATATCAACGATTTCTTAAAGTCTAGGGTGGGGCACATTTCACGGATACATCAGTCATATGTGCCTCAATAAAGCTTCTCATTTTTTAGTCTTTTTTCCTTTCCTTCAATTCCATTTTTATTGTTTATTTGAATGCCTCTTCCGTCCATGTTGAAAATTATTTCAGGCATACCAATTAAATCAGTTTCAGTCAACACTTTCAATAACATCTCAAAATACATATCAAAATATATGCTTATGGCATCTTTTATAGCTTTTTTCGTATTTTTTTTGTCCATTTTCTTGAATCTGTAGCTTTTTCCTTCCCTATTTGCTAAAATAAAATAACCGATCAGAAATACTTAAAAATAAAAATATTAAACTAATACACACTTGGGGCACATTACCCGAAAGAAATCGGGGCGCATTAGCCAAAGTTCAGTACAACGTGCCCCACTTGATTTCACCCAAGAAGTTTAAGAAAAACGAAACGCAATTGTAGGTGCACAATAGTTCAAAGAGGCTAGCTTTAGAATAAAACTTTAAAAACGAAAAAAAAACATGAAGCCAACACTTTAACTCAATGTTACAACATACACAAAACATTTTCAGACTATGATACATACCTTGTGACCACATTTTCTTCGTTAAAACAAATAAATAACAGCACTGAATTGTTTACATCGACGCCATACTTCTGTCACCAACCCTACCAGACCAAATTAGCGCCAAATTCAAAATGCATCTGTCAGTTCTGCGAGTGGGGCACATTATCGACTGGGGCACATATGCCTGATTTACCCTACATATTGTACCTACATAATGTAGACTTAGTTTGATAGGTTTAGAGTTCGGTAGAATGACGGAGAACGGTAAATATTCTTTCCTTTAATTTAAGATTGGTACTAGTGAGATGAGGAAACACAGAGAAGTATGGAAGAAGACATAATAAAGATATGTAGTAGGAAGAAAGTCTTAGGTACAGAAGTTGTCGATAAATTGGTGACCTTACGAATTATGAAAAAGATGTTGGTTACCTAGTTAATATTTATCACGGAATTGGAAGAATATATTTTCTAACTTAACCAAAAACTGAATAACACGAGGATCATCTTTTTGTTACTGGAAAATCACCGCCAGGGCTAGGACAGACAACTAAATTTATTTAGTTAAGTAATTACTGTCTTTTAAAAATGAAGACAGCTGGCAATTTTCTCACCGACCACTAACTTTAAAATAAAACATAAAATACCACATCTCGATTCTAGAATCATCGATTGCCACAGTAAATAATGAATATATGAACCGCAGCGCAGTTTACGCGAACATTATTTCATATATGTATACATGTGATGTAAATGGCATGATCGATTCACTTAATACGTCATTATGAATTCGCACTCAATACGTTTGATAATTTCGCTGGGAATTAACTATGTTGCAAATATATTGCTTTGGTATATATTATGTACCTATAGAATATTTGTAAAAAGTAAATGTGTGTGTTGTTTGTAGGCTTTGAATTTGCTGTGTGTTTTTTTTCATGTTTACATTATTTGTAATAGCAATGAAAAATCATCTCAATAAACAAATATTTTTTCGCAAATTTTGCAAAAATATGTATAATACATAATGATTTTATGTTGACCAGCTATAGCGAGGCAGCTTTGGATGAAAAGACTAACACACATAATTTTTCTTAACTTAGATAATCACACTGCTGGGCAAAGTAGTTACCAAATACTGTTCTATTAATTTTCTGAGAAAAGCGTGACATGATTAACCAGCGAGGAAAGTCTCCAAGTCTTCTCACCATCTCTTTTTCAGTGTTACGTAACCTTCTATCCTCCCTTAGAAAGAAAAAAATTAGGTATGCATTGTGTGTTTAACTAAGGTGAGAAAAGTATCCTTAGAATGCAATAGAAACCGCAATAACAACTTGAACAAGCAAGTGGACGGAAATAAAATAAAATTAACGTTCTAACGTTACTCACACTTTTCTTGCCCACCTAGACGTTATGTTAGAACTAAGTTTAAGTACGTAACAAAGTCTTAACTTAGTTAACTTGGCTCAGTTTCCAACAGCACCTTACATAAGTGGCAACACTATTTTGATGGTGGTTCTTTTACACTTTATGTAATTCTTGTATTGTTATTGCACTTTAATTTGAAATATGGGTACCTAGTTCTTTGCACTGTTTTTATGTAACATGAGAACAATCGGCATCTGTCTACAGTAGAAACTTTTACATGAATCGATTGCCCTTTTAACTTCTTTAACTCATTTCCGGGTAACCCAATACCTTTAATGGTTGTTGACTACCCATGAAGCATAAAAATAATAGACGGGACACAAAAATGCCTTCTGAAAACAAAACCTTCAATAAACTGTTTGAATCATGACAAAACGAGCATTACTTAACCCTTCCTCTCCTTATGAAAAAAAGCTTTTCTACCCAGATGATACATAAAAATAAATTTGACCCCACCAACGGTTTATATTCCGAAGATTTTACGTACACAATGAGCTGTCACGCTGCAGCTGCACGTAATAAATAGTCTGGCAACACTTTAATAACATGGGGTGACCATTTGTCATGGTTTTGAATAGTTCGCGTTGTTATGTAGTTAATGGTTGTCTGTGCATGAAGTGGCTAGTTAGTACTAAAGAGTAAAACTAGATTTTGGACGTGACTTCATGCGTATTCTAAGGGAACTATGAGGCACCCAGATATGGGTATGTAAAGTGACTTATCTATGTTTCCAAAAAAACACCTATCTCCGTGCTAAATTTCATCTCTAACGGCTAGCGGTTTTAGCAAAAAAGCGTAACAACAATTCATGCCTGCTCTATATTAATTGTAATTAGTAAGAACACTTTTGGGTACACTGCCGGATGACAGCCATGAGGATCAATTTTTCGACGCCCTTTGTTAGTTTTAAGTTTTCTTTTTTTATGTTAATTAGTAAGAATGGCTGAATATATTTTATGCAATTTCGTATAAGAATAATAAGAAGGTTGTTATCTTTCTTCTCGAAACGTGTTGGTAGATAGGTTGCACGTGCAGGCTCCAATAGGCTACCAAAATCTGTCAAATACTAATCGACCATCAACCTTCGAACATTAAAATCTATACAAGATATTCTGTCTGTACAAAGTTTCTTAAAATTACGAGAGAAACCGCGAATACTATCTAGCCATCGATATTAATTACGTGAACTGACTTCAATGTCAAGTACATTAATCAGTGAAGACAATTTAAGGTTCATGTTATAGATAAGTGGATTATGATTGATATTGACTTGCGGTGTTTAGACGGAGTAGCAGCCATTAGTTTATAATGCTTTAATGTAAAATTGTAGAGAGGTTTAGTTTGTATCGTATTTGGATGAATCTTCTTAAAATAATGTGTTTTGTTATTATTATTTTAACATAAATGGGAATTTATTTTATTATTACTAACCTCAAAATCAAAATCAAAAGTCATTTATTCAAAGTAGGCTGAAAATCAGCACTTTTCGAACGTCAAAACAAAAGACAGCCCCCAAAACGCCCGCCCTTCACCACTTCCTATGTGTTTTTGCTGGGAAGAAGAAGTGGTGGAACAAACTCCCCAGTTTTATAAGTAAACAGTCATATCAGATTTTTAAAGTACTCATGTGGAAAAAAAACTTTAACTCCGAGTGGCATGACCTAAAAAAATCACAACATGAAAGTTCGAATTTCTTCATACAAAATTGTTATAGAACCGCCCACGCACCCTTCTATCAAACAGACACCTAATTTAACACCCACAAGAAACTTCCACACTCACACTGCAACAAAACCAAGAACTACACTTTACAGTCACATAAACAGCTTTGAACAAAACAATCTACCATATCCTTTGACAACCAATTCAATTCACAATAGACTTAAATAAGACATCACTACACACTATGGGAAAACTGCAACATTTGTCAAGCCAAACCGACACTCACTGCATTGTACCTTTGTAAGAAATGATAAAGTAAGTGTGTATGCTCGTCCAAAGAGAATTTTATAACTTTCCGCGAAGTGTGAATACACAGCTTTTATATAGAATGGGAAACATCACGGAGTAAGGATGAGCGGAGATGCCACAATGCAGGTAGGTCAGGCGTTTTCTTCTAGGTCAAATAGGTACTGTCGGCATGAGCTCAGATAGGCAGTAATTGCTCCTTGTAAAACACTGGTACTTAGCTGCATCCGGTTAGACTGGAAGCCGACCCCAACATAGTTGGAAAAAAGCTCGGAAGATGATGAGGTACGGTGGGCATGACCTAAACGATCAGTTACTAGTAAATTAGCGAGCCGTTCGGGTTCTTTGTGAAATCTGTCAACGATTTTTTGTATTAAAAAAACTGGTTGGATCCAAGGAAGGCATGTAAGAGCGGAGATAGTAACGTGCCTCGGTCCCCACACACATCCGAATTTCGGCGAGCTATTTTCTTAGGAGATTTTTAGTTATAGCGCATCCGCTAGTCATTTTTCTCCGTGGCAACGTTCGACTGTGTATGAAATATGTTTAAGTATAAAATTGAATTTAAAGTGAATTTATTATTATGTAACGTTTCGTTGAAGTATATTATTTTATTATATAAAGAAATAATGATTTTGAGTTAAATGGGTTAAAATTACAAAATGTCGTTGTATAATTTAAAGAGAACTTATTGTAAAGTGATATAATTGGATGGATGGAATCCATCTGTTATTTTTAAGTAGAATGTGCACAGTGATTGTAGCTATAAAATATATATATAGGTACATATATACGTTTCTCTGTATGTCTGTACTTATAATAAAAAGTTATACTTTTGTTGGTTTCAACGCACTAATATCAGGATCTGATCAGAAAAAATCTTTTAGTCTTACACAGCTCATTTATTGAGAGAGCGTAGGTACTTTCATGGTATCTAAAATAATTCCCACTTGACGCATGAAACAGCTGACAGAAGCTATAGGTACGTATACAATTCAACACTTTCAACCTAATGATACCATAGATAATACATCACCCAATTAGACCGATTGCCAGCGTCACCTCATTAACTAAAACAGGCTCAAATAAACCTATAATAACAGATAATTCAGTTAACATTAACTACGAACAGTTAATTTAACCAATCAATGTTACTGCAATCCTACATTCGTAATTAATTAACTTCACTTCTGTTAACTTATTCATAACTTCGATAAGTTCAAGATTTTGAATTGATATCTGATCTCTCTTGTTAAATAGGTATTGAAATCAATTGATTGTAGGGTGAATCTTGAATGGTATTTGGATATAATATTGGAAGGTGTGTTAAGGAAAATTATATTCTAGTATCATTTAGCATGACTTAAATAAACTCATTTATTCTCACTCCACATTTTGTATGATCTACTTTTCATCCCCGTCTCAAAAAGGGTGTTAGAAATATCGCTATATCAGCTCATAAATAGATACACCCATTTTGATATGGTTTTATAGTTAAAACTGGTTCTACCTTGAATTTATCGTTTTTAATACTGAATAACAAAACTTTTGCACAAGTAAAACACATACTGGTGTTCCTCGTTTGTTCCTACACTAGCATACTCCTGACCACTAATAATCTTATTTACAGAAAAAAAAAACACAAACATTTATTTATTAATCAAATTCGCTCACGCCACTAATGCAATAAGCATCAATCGAAAACTAAAAGGGAATACATAATACTCACCAAGAATCGGACATAACACCAACTTGTCTAACTTAGTTTATCACTGAACCCAACTACAGATTCAGCTTCAGTAAATACTGAAACCTATGTAATTCAGTTTTCCAACTTAAAACTGGGTCCAGCCAAAATTCATGTTGCTTTGGCATAAATTATTTATGGCACTTTGAGTTTACTTTGATATTTAGTAGCTAGGATAGGGTTAGTAACGAGGTCCTTGGGTGCATGTAGCGAGAGCCTAAGCTGGTCTGCGTTTTAGTGAAGGAGTTTTGCTTTGAAGATGCTTCTTGTGACATTTACCCTGTAGGAAAGATAAAACAGTTTTTTGTAGGGTACTCTTTAAGTTGGTAGTATTCCAAAATTAATACGGCCTTATTCACTCTTTGTAGGCCTTACTTATCTAATATTAGTTTTTTTAACATCGATTAATGTTTCTTTTTAATATGGAGATTTACCAGCAGTGTCACGCAGTTTTGAATAAAATGAAGAAGCCTACATAAGAAGCCCTTGATGACAGGGCTCTCTGATACTGAAAACTTTTCAGATCCGTTTAGTTGTTAATGTTGTTATCGTGTTCAAAAAGCAATTTTTGGGGATGTCATATGTCAATATTGACGTGAAAAAGTACTAATCTAATATTATCCCACTATAAATTATTTTGACTTAATAATATTGGTTATTTTTACTAGTTATTTCTTCTTTTTTATCTCGACTTTACAGACACTTTAATTTTAATTTATTTGCGAAGATTTCAGTAGGTATCGTATTGCAAGATACTGCGGAAGTGTTTTAAACAGATTACACGGATTATGTTCGGTGATTTATAGGCATCGTTGAAAATTTATGTTTTTTTTTTTGCTCAACAAGATAAGGCACGAAGTTTTTTAGTAATAAAATACAAAATGTAAAACAAAGACTAACGAACGAAAAAAATACTATATTAAAAGATAGAATTCTGACGACCAGTGTTACTAGGGGGATACCTACCGGTTGTCCAGGTAACTTGGTTAAGAAGGGCAGATAGAAAGTCGCTCCATGTAAAATACTGGTGCGAAACTGGGTCCAGTTAAACTGGAGGCCAATCCCAACATTGTTGGGATTAGGCTAAACAGATGATGGATATCTGAATTCCTAGAGATGTACATACATATGTATGTACTATCCAATTTGACGTGAAAAACTGCTTACTCGGTAAAATCTATAGACAAAAATCCCATAATTCTTAATAATCAACTACCCAAGGCTACACTCAAATAACTCTCAAAATACAGGAGGGACCTTATAACTGATATGAAGGGATACCGGAAAATATATAGAGCGGCCACTGAAGGACCCTTATTAAAGATATATTGGGGTTCCGCATACAGTATGCGACACCGAGTTGATCTATGACCTCTAACCACATCTGTAGATTGCATTTTTTGGGAAACTCTCGAAGTTTATTATTGGACCTCAGGTATTGGATAAGAAAGTTGATTTTGAAAAAGTTTATTAGATTAGAATTTTAATGGTAAAAGTAATTTTTATATGACAGTATCCAGTTTTGTATTTTTAACGAATGGAATATTCTAATGAACGAAAGATTGTGCTAGTTATACGTTAATAACTGGATTGTGGATTTAATGATTTATTTTCTATGTATGTTAGTTAGTTTGAAAAATTAACCACGACAGAGCAGTTTGCAATAAAAAAGAATTAAACGTATTGTATTGGCTTGAAAATATTATAAGGTACATTTGGACTGACATGTAAAAAAGTCCGTACCTAAATAAATAAGGAGAGAAAAAAAAACATTAAACGGCTAATCTAATAAAAGCTTAACTCAGTCTGAAAATCACTCCACTGTTGATTTACAGTTACATAATTATTGTATCCCTAAGATATAACTGAGTCCGTAGCTATGTACCGCCAGTAGTATATTATGTTTGTATAAATAATTAAACTCAAAGGTTATACAAATTAATCAGCGAATTTCCGGTAACCGTACAAGTTAAACTATCTGTTTGTAGGGCACCGCAATGTTGGTCGAGGTCGGATTCGAACCCGCAACCCCGCGGTTTTCAGTCAACATACACTTTGACTGTTAACTGATATACCTATGTTATTGTATCAAATGGAAATTTTAAACCATAGAGTATTTTAAATTATTGTATGAATTTTTAGGGCCAGGTTTGAAGAACTGAAACTAATATTAAAAAAAATACTACATAGGTAATCAAAAAAAAGTACACATTACTAAATACCTAATTATAAATGCCAGCTCTTAATAATTAATAAGGTATCATTTATATTAATTTGAAACAAAACCTCTGTAAATCATAATAATTATTTTTATTTTCTCATTTTATTATTCGAAAATTCACCTTCATGTTTTATGAATGTCAGACTCTATCTGACTAGTCTATCAAAAATAAATGCAAAATATTTTCATATGGTAAGTCATAAACATGTCTATGATTTCAAATAACTTTTTTTATATTTTCACAACTTTGATTGGAAATATAAAAGTTTTTGAATTGCTTGGCACAAGTTTTCACACTACTTTTTCAATATAACTAAATTATTATTTTATATGAAGCAAATACTATATATCTTACAGCTGTTCAATCCAATTATTATGTGAGAATTATAACTTTAAATTGCTAACCTATTATTTACTTAGTAGGTATGTTATTTCAGTACACACTATATTTTTAAGATGTTTTCATATTATAATAATCTAATAAAAACAGAGCCATTTTCTCCTTAATTAGTAATCTAGCTTATTCTCTAATTTAAAGCAAATCTTTAACCTATTTTTTTTGTTTTCAATCAGTCTTTGAATTCCACATACATATGAAAAATGTACACTTTTTTATCTGTAATAAAAGTAAGGATAACTTATTTCATCTAGTTCTTACATGTCATATAAGCTTGAATTGTCCTTCTTCACACATTATCTATCTTTCAATCATACATCAATGAATCTTTTGATTCAAAAGCAAATTCATACATTTCTATTAATGCCTTGTCAAAGTGCGAATTCTGTCAATATCGGAGAAAGATAATGCATACGTTTCGGTGACAAAAATATCAATTCATCATTTATTTGTTCTATCAATCATAATTCCTATCCGTTTGAGCTGAGATAAATGAGAAATAAATTGATATAAAATGAATGTTACATAAAAATATTACAGATGACATTTAAACGTAAATAGAAACTATAAATAAAGTTATAAAGCTCTGTAATATCACTCTTCACATGAAGTCCACGTGTCTTCAAGGGTATGGAATGTCAAATGATAGGAACGTGTAACTTATGATGTCGTGTAGCTATTAAATCAAATATTGACGTGTCTCTAGGTAGGTTAACTTATATAATTTTAACTAATAGTGATGAAATAGCTGCATCAACTTAATCAACAGTCATTATGATTAAGATAATTAAACAACAGAACCCCAACTACCACACAAGTAGTGAGTAAATTAATGAGTCAAACAAACTGCAAGTTTAAGTTAGCAGATAGCATTAAAAATAAAGCCTTCATTATGGATTAATGTAATTATGGATTAATGTAATTGGTGTGTAAACCGTTTTAACATAATAAATAAATAAATAAATGGAAAGTATCATGACTACTAATATTATCCTAGTCACTGAATTCTAGAACTTCCACTTACATCACCGATGGTTAGGTGTACAACATTCTTATTTACTACCACTAAAAATCAATAGCAAGCGGAAGATGCTATCAAATACCTACCTAACAGAGAATCGTATAGAAAATATCATCAGCCTCAGACGCACAATACACTTCGGGAACATTTATCTACTAAAAAAATCTCTAGCGGTTCAGTAGCTCTTTTGTGAAAATAAATAGGATATATGCCTTCCATAAGGAGATAAACCACATACAGGACCTAGTTTCCCTGGAGATTGAACTTGAAGAAGTAATAAACATCAGTATAGGTTTTTTTTCGATATAAAATCTATATTATTAGTGCTATAGGTATAGGAAGGACTAGATAAGGCAACACGTCGGTAAAAAATATGGATGATGCTTGAAGAATCAATTTATTTGTGAATCTATGGTAGATTTCTATATATTTTTAGAATTTTGAACGTTATATTAGTTGTATTAAAAAGAGTTGATAGATTATACTATGCTAATCTCTTGTCGCGATACCTGTCTTATCTACGCTCAATCATATCAACGGTTTTTGTATACATACATATGTACCTTTAACTTTTTAAAGCAACGATTTTGCTGTATCATCTAGTTTTTATAACTGTAAATAAATCACTTTTGCAAAAAGTTGAAATACATTATCGCTTTTGGGCCTGAAAGAGATTATGTGAATGAAACATTTTTAATTCTAACACTTTGACACGGCATTCATCACATAAGATGATATCGAGTTTTATACAAGTCGAGATTTGAAAAGAAATCACTGTGCAAGTCATACATAAGTATTATTTGATGAATTTTATAAAAATCATTTATAATATTTATAATGTAAGAGTGACATACAAAATACATAATGTGTAATGTTATTACAGTGTTCAATTTTGTAAAATTTAGAAAAAATACAAGTTATTCACTCATTATTCAGGTGTTTGATAGATCGAAAAAGTATCATTCTAACCATTTGTAGCTCTATAAAACAGTGCTATTTTCTTCTGTAACATAGTGCTCTACTTTGCTTCATAAAACAGCAAAAAGCTACAATAAAATTCAATATTTCAAGAAGAACACATCAAAATGTTGCCTTATAAATAATCAAAAACGTTGCCCCCAAACCTAGGTAAGACCCGAGCTAAGGCTACGTCATAATAATCTTGAAAAATGTCCTAAAGAATGACGTAAAAACGTATATCTTGTAACAAAATCTCTGAAGACGGAAAAAAAACGTCAAGTTGAGTGTACTGTAGGAGGTCCACAAGTTGAAAAAGAAATATACGGACAGATAGATAAATAATACATGAATTGTTGTGGCCATTTGTCAGTATAACCATGACTTATATGTGTGTAACACTAGTAGGTACTGTAAAAGGAGGAGGGATAAGGTTCGTTACATGTAGTGAGGTTATGTTTTTATGGACCTGAATGAAGTTAGAGTACCTAGACTTTTTAATTGGGACATTGAATGGTAGTAGCAGGAATAGAATGATGCAAGTGAGGAGGCAGTCTTATTAGCAGGTGTGATTAAAAATTATATTAAGCGTATTTTTGGAAGCCAGTCTAATTAAGGGGTATTGGGTTGCCCGGATAACCGGGTTGAGGAGGTCATATAGGCAGTCACTCGTTGTAAAGCACTGGTACTCAGCTACATCAGGTTAGACTGGAAGCTGACCGCAATATGTATTTGGGAAAAGGCTCGGAAGATGATGTATTCTTGGGGGCAAAAACATCTCCACTGTGGAAAGTATTATCTTTTCGAATATCATGTTAAAAGAATTGAAAATTTGCTACTTACCTATAACCTATATTGACATAGACCAAATCAGATTACTGAGGCCATTCAGGCCAATGGACGGGTAAAATAATTTATTTGACACGAAAAAGAACCACATTTGTGCTTGTACCTAATACATGCCATGATAGCAATTGATTATTTATAAAACCTTTTATATTTTTCTTGGATATTATGATAGCCTTATTGACTTCTAAGAAAGTAACAAATAAACATGGCAAGATCAATGGTTTCTTACTTCCTATCTAAACGAGGCCTTACAGAGCAAATAAGCAGTTGTGGTCGCTGAACAATTGTTACATATTTGGCTACATAGGTCAAAAGGGTAAGGTTTTCCTTAGCAAATAACCTAAATACATATACCATTTAATATCAGTTATGTCGCTTAAGATTTTCGGCGGTCTTATTTGTGATTTGCGTTTCAGCTAAAGAAATGTAACTTACGAAAAAATATGAAAAGAAATATAAATACTTGTGGACATTTTCTCTTTATTTCCTGTGAAGGAAGATTTGGAATGAAAGTATTTTTAGGTTGACTGTTTATTTGGTAGCTATTTTTGTTAAAGGTTACTTTTTAAATGAAAGAAACATCTGTGTCTTTGATGAATTGAGCCTTTTTTAGATGGGTGAACATCTGATTATTAGAAGGGAGTGTCAGACTTTTACTGACTTAAACCCATCTAAGTATGTTACTTTTGGAGCTCTTTGTATACCAGGGCCTAGGTTACTCTTTCGAACAATCCCGCATCTGAATGCCTAGGGTTTGATGTTAATTTATAAATGTAGCAGACTATCAGTGCTTGATATTTTTCTATTAGGCTTGAGTCCAAAAACGACTCGTAAGCAGGATTAATAATTTCAGTTTACGAGAACCAGGTATAATTCAATTCGTTACACGTAAGTTCATAACACCACGTGTTATACAAAACAATTATTTAACCACTCTATCTGCGATGTGGATAGTGAATATAATAAACAGATTTCACAGTGTAGTTCCAGAGATTACTGGTTAAATACAAACAACATATTTGTGTGCTCGCCTGAACCGTATTAAGTGACAAATATTAACTCGGCGTGTTATCATTCTAAGCACTGATTGATATAAGCGATGTAATATAACATGAATTATGAGTAATTACGGCTAAGGGTGGTAAATGAGTTTAATTTATTGTTTAATGCTACAAAAAAATAATTTTATCATACTATTTTAGTATAGGTTTGTTTTTAGTATAGGTAATTTTTACTGGGATAGATAGGTCCCCAAATAAAATTGTGAATAGGTCAAGAAGAAAGAAAGGCTAAGCTTGGTCGTATCTTCTTTAGAAAAATCGAAATTTGAAAAGTGTTTAAAGTTATAAAAATGTTAGAAAAAATATGTAGCGTTAATTTCGACGAGTCAGCATCTCCTGAAGGGCTGAAGATGCCCCGTGAAGGGGCGAAACACGTGTCGAGTATCCAAAGTCTTACGGAAATTAACGCTACATATTTTTCCTAACATTTTATGTCATGGACTTTCCACAACGTAACGCCTGAAATATCCATAATTTAACTATTAAATGATTTACTAAAAAGATAATATACCGATTCTCTCCATCTAACACTCCTAAACTGCTGTATCTAAAAACCCAGTTATTTTCAGCTACCTGGAGAAATCTCTTCCCTGCCCCTCGAATAGACGTTTTGGCTAACTGCCCAACTTGCTTTACTGTGTTCACCGACATCGACGCTGTGATTTTGATTGAGTCACAATAGAATTGCGCTTGATCAAGTGTGGGGCAGATATTCTTTTGCTTTTGCTTAAATTCGGTTACCTATTTTTCGTGTACGGTAGTAAAAGCACAGTTTTAGATAGGTATATTCTCTTATAAGCAGTTGTAAAGCTACTTACTAACATTCGTGAAAATGACAATCTCACATGCATATATGCATCGACGAGCTTTTTTTACCAGTGCTATCGGTGCTGTCAGCACTGAGTGTCCGTGCATCGAGCACATGCGTGTGTGCGTAGCGTCACAACTGTTTACAAAAGAATATATCTGAAATGAGGAAAAAGTGACATTTTGATAGACATTAAGTTATGTTGTGTATTACTTGTAAAAAAAATTATTGTGTGAAATAGCGTGTTTTTATAGTTTTCATAACAGCATATTAAATCTTCCTCACACTACTCACATGTGACCCAATTCCACTGCTTTCAAGTGTACCTTACAACATAAAAAATGTCTGCCTAAAAAAGCCTACCAAAACAGCCTATCCTTCGTGTCTAGGTCACCTTACTGAAAAATAAGGTTCATAGTTTCAGACTCGATGAAATACGAGGGTATGAGCTGACAGGCTTATTTATCGATACAAAGGTAACCTACAAGGTTACGTTTCGCCGTCAGTATATTGAGCGACGGGGTAAGACCTCTGCTTTGATGTTAGCGGAGCGAGAGCGGTTTATGATTAGGCGAATGGATAAAAATTGAGCTATCTAGCGTACTTTGGTGACAATGTAAAAATATCATTTGTAAGTACTTACCACAGGCGATAACTTCCAAAAATTGTATTAAATTAAAGGCGAATATTCTAAGGCTATCTGTAATTAACATGCAGGCTCAGCAGTTAGAAGTTAAAATTAATCATAATTATTTCTTTTAAGAGGTTATCTCATGAAATAAACAAGTAGAAGGACATTATTACATTTGTCATGCATTTATAATTTCTGTGTATTTGGTTTAACAAAAATCACAGCATAAATCGCTCTTACACTGCCATCAAAACGCTTTCTACGACACCTAGCCTTTACCCCAACCCAGTATAGACTTCCAGTCTAACTACAGAGGTACCTGTCAAGTAATTCACGTTACAAAACTATACAGAAAGTTATTTATAACGTGTCTAAGTGATGTCTTAGTGTCTTAATACTTTTTATCCTTTTGGGCAAGTTGCCAAACGCTTTGAAATGTCGAGGGTGGAATGAAGGCACTTTCTGCAGTCTGTATGAAGATTATGGTGTTTTAAGTAGTATAATTACTTTGGTAATTATGCTAATGACATCTGTAAATGGGGTGTAGTAAGTTAGTTTAGGTTATTAGAGTGTGAGGGTTTTAATTAATGCAATATTTTAAGGTTATGTAATTGAGGCACTAATTCATGTGTTCGTAAGTCGTACAGAATTTAAAAAGTCTTTTATACTTCATGCCAATGTCTAAAAAAACACAAGGCAAGAACAAGAATCACATTTTTAATTTAATAAATGAACTATATGACGGATAAGCATTGCCATCCGACGTGGCAATGCTGCTAGCCTCTAGGGCACTTTCCCAGTTGATAGCAATGATGGGGAAGTTTTTGACGCCTGTTAGTACTTATGTAAATAAGTAAATCTTTTATACCTATATTTTTTAAATAATCCAGTAAACAAATGAGCTGAAAATACCTTATACACCTACCATATGACTAAAACAACAAAGATCTAACTACCTTCGTCAACCTACAACCGTACAACCGAACTCAAAATTACATAATCCACAGAGCGCACGACCAAATCCTTTAGCACAAAGAGAACAGCTTCCGACAAAGAAACCGTGAGGATTAACACAGAAAAGTTTAAATTGATGTGAGAAAACGAACACATGGAATTTATCTTTCAACGTAAAAATTGTCGAAAACAAACGTATTAAAGGTAAGGTAAGAGTACACATTTAAGGTGTATCTCACATTACCACACACCATGCTCTATTGAATGTACTTTAGAGAGTACATAGTTATTGATAATTCATCGATTCATTTATTAATAATTGATTGACATTTGTATAGAGGTCGTTAGGGATCATTTGATTGCAAATGACATTTAATGCCCTCCATTTATACCTCTGTATTTGTTCGTTGACTAACAACCCTGTATATAAAACACGTGCACTGCAATACGACCACGCGTCGACGCGCGAGTACACAGACACGTTTGAGCCCACCGGACCGCGAAGCGTGGCAGTGTGTGATCCGCCATACAACTTTCTAGTCAATTTTACGAAATTACGAAAAAGTTTAGAATTTTTATTTTCACATTCGATTGAGTTTCTTTAATAGAATGATGGTCGAAACTTTGGTAGGATGTAACGAATCGGAAAAATGGAATTGATAAGCAGTTTTTTATTACAATTTCATTGTTTTGTTGTGTTCGCTGAAGCTTACAATCCTTTTGATAAATTATTAATTTAAATGGTAATTTGACTACCAATTATTTATGAGTTTTAAATACGATTTACAAACCGGCCATTGCTACTGTATTTTCAATTCATATTAAGCAGGTCAATACCCTTTATACTAACCTACATCTAAAAATTGTAAAGGCATACAAAAATTAACACTTCAATACAGTTTGGAAGTGCGCCAAAGTGCTGTTAAACTGCTCTTCTGGTGGATAGGTTCACAATGAAAATCCTTTGCGTTCCCGACAAATGAAATCGGGAACTAGGAGTGACGTGCTTAAGAAGACTAGTGCACTAACTCGGGGATATATTTTGATAGATGAGTTTATACTGCGTTTTATCCGTGTTTAAAGGGGAAAATAACACTAAATAGAAGCTTGCTGCAATGTTTTCAATCAATTTGTTAGCGTTGCATAAAGGTTCTAGGAATTGAACGTGAATTGAATTGGAAATTGTTTTTGATAAATCATGTTAGGTATGTGTGTTTTCTTCGAAAGATTGTGTGAAGTTTTTGGATTAAGTAAGATTGAATAATGATACTTACACACCAATATTTAAGCACGGTTGAATTACTTTGAGTAAAGATTATATTTCGTAAGGAGATACTTCGAAATTAAATTCCCATATTATTATAATGATTTCCTCTGCTCTTTAAAGCCATAAAAACCATACCGGTTACCCAAGAACAATAAAGCCTGATTATTAATCGTGAACATTCATACATTCTCCTTCTTTGGACAATTTTTAATTACTTTTTGACAAAAAGGAGCGCAATTCACAGAGCAATGTAATAAGCACTTAATGGTAATGGTTATAAGTCCATTTTCGTTCGTATAGAAATTTCAGGATGGTTTCGAAGCATATAATTGGGAAGGGAAATTAACTTTTGCTTGTTTTATTTTTTAATTATGAGACTATATGGGACGATTAAATTGCTATTTAATTTTGAAGGTGTTGTACTTTTATTCGAGAATTTCGCGTTAATTTCTTCGATAATCAGTTTTTTCGTAATTCGATTATTTATGCAACGGTTTTTGTTTTTCGGCTTGTATTGTTTTTTATTTTGTGAATTTCTGTCTTTTGTGCCTTATTGGTAGCACGACAAGCATGAAATTATAGACAGCAATAAGATACTTACATTACGAAAGACTTATCAATGTTCTCGGCATGCATAATGAAGGATATAATTTTGGTCTAAAGAAATCATTTGAAAAGCAATATGTATAAACCAATTTTCTACAGGTTTAATGTATTCAGACAGTAGCTAGTTCTTTAAAAAGACATCTCACATATATAAAACTGAGACAAAGCTATTTCGATCTCACCTAAGTATCGACCAAGGTCTTAGCAACTAAACTAGATTTAACCTTGAAGTTTTAGTCTAGCCAACAAAAAGATAATTACTTAGCCCTAACTTAATTCAGACAGGCAAGAATCTAGTTTTTGAAAACAATGAAAAAATGCACGCAAGTATAACGCTAAAGTTTTTTTAACTTGCTAATCTCAAGAATATTGGTCCGATTTGAAAATATCTGCTACTTTATCCGGGTGCGCGAAGTAGATCTCATAGATAGAGCCGGTACAATTGTATGGTTACCTGAAGCTAGCTATTCTATATTATTATTATAAAGAAGTAAACATGTGTGTTTGTAACGTTTTATCATTTGTTTCTGCTCAACGATTTTTTAAAATTCTGGCAGTTTAATGCCATACGTTATTTATAAGTGTTATATTTTATCCAGGCACGGGAACGATTTCCCTCGGGACCCGGGTGAATCCAAGGAAATCAGCCAGTATTTAACAATGATAAAGAGTTCCAAATACGAAGTGTGAAATGTCATAAAATCCTACTTAGTCAGGTGGGCGTTTACTTGACAATGATTAATTACTTCTACCAAGACTTTAATTTTTAGTTTGGGGTCAAGTAAAATTGGTCGCCAGGTGCCATATTGAAAGTGGGTTTGGGTAATTGCTAGAACTAGCTAGTAATCATCTACTTCCAAAGGCCTCTTTTAGTATATTTGATTATTTATAAGTCACGTGACAATATGATTGTAAGTTGATTTATTTTTGGTGGTTACTTCATTTTATTGGTAATTTATCTGTTTATTATAACATAAGTAATGTATGGCTGTTTTTGTAGCTGTCAATACTAACAGGAAAAGCTGTAAAAATACCCAAGTCAATATTTTAAGTTTAAAAATGGTAAGTAAAACCTTAGATTCAATATAAAGATGATTGCAGTGTCCATGAAGATTACCTGGAACAATAAAACAAAATTATTAATTACATATACACCAGTTTCAAAACATAAATTATTTAAATGGTATCTAACATATTAATAATTTTTCAAATTACACATAACAAAATGTT
This sequence comes from Helicoverpa zea x Helicoverpa armigera, assembly GCA_033682625.1. Lineage (NCBI taxonomy): Eukaryota > Metazoa > Arthropoda > Insecta > Lepidoptera > Noctuidae > Helicoverpa > Helicoverpa zea x Helicoverpa armigera. Next base: position 9,085,336 of record JAWIIS010000011.1, read on the forward strand.
ACGCAAAATGATCATAATGATCATCTGTCAAACAATTAAATTTTTATTCTAAGCATAATTCGATCATTCATTTTAAAACCTAGACAGTTTGAAACAACCTTTACATTACCATCGATTTACACCCCACCGATATTCAGTACTTACTCCACATCCAATCCTTTTTGCAGAGTACACAAAAAAGATAGGTAGATAGGGCACCAAAAAAAAAGTAAACTGTGCGGTGGCAAACACCGTCGATCCCTAGGGTCGAAAGCTGATGGAAATCGAATGGAAACATGACTAACACGTTGCCGATGAATGCGACGATTCTCTCAATTAAAATGGCGCCCGCAATATGGCGGATCAGGGCTGTCAACTGTCAAATGATGGAGTTGTGGTTATTTATTTAGTTTTTGAGTTGCTTTTATTAGGTTGGTAACTATGTAAGTAATGGACTCTAATGTTGTTAATTTAATCATCTTCCAAGGGTCGTAGCGTCATGAAAATTGATAGCTGCACTTTGTAAATGATGTTTACCTATGAGAATTGAAAACTAAAAACTTAATGAAATACTAGCATCTTAGTGACCTCTAAATAGGGCACCAAAAAAGATGTAAACTGTGTGGTGGCCCACCGTCGATCCCTAGGGTCGAAAGCTGATGGAAATCGAATGGAAACATGACTAACACGTTGCCGATGAATACGACGATTCTCTCAATTAAAATGGCGCCCGCAATATGGCGGATCAGGGCTGTCAACTGTCAAAGTTGGCGTTGTGTTTATTTATAATTTTTTGAGATGCTTTTAGTAAGTTGGCCTTTGTGTATTTTAATTGTGTAAATAATAGAATGTAACGAAATTTATTTAACCATCTTCCAGTGATCGTAGCGTCAAGCAATGCTTCAAGCAACCAGGAGGTGATAATTGTAGCAACTGGTAAATGTAAGCACTTAAAATTAAGAAAAATGATGATGAAATACTGCCGATATAGTGATCTATTCATATAAATATTTATAAAAAGTATTATCCATTATTAGAACATTGCAAAACAATATTATTTAGGAGTATTGCACTCATATTACAATAAGATCTTCTCATGGAAAACTCTGGAAGTTTGGTCTTCAAAAAAGCAAGACGCGTTTAGCTAATGAACATGGAAAGTAGGTGGACCACTTTTGCCTAGAAGTCACCTATTTACTCTTGAATATTCATACAGTTTAAAGTTCTTTTTCTACTTCTCTTTTATACTTCTCTTCCACTATATTCTTATACTTTAACATATTTATTTTTCAAAACAACACGAAAAAAAAACACTTTTCATAAAGTGTGTTCTTCTTTGTTTTTTCAGTAGACGACGAAATAATCATCATAAGAGCTTTTAAAAAAACATGCAACAGCTAATTTAATTCTAGTTATACATAATTTTAAGTTTCAGCAAGTTGTCAAAATTCACGTTACATTTTCATTTTAAACTAAGTAAGTAATATTTGCGAATATGAATTTCTTTGACGAACATCCACACTTTACCGTTGGCAACCATTTTTTAAATTTTTCCTCGCTTTGCATAAAAATGGTAATGAGTACCAAAATAGCTTAGCAGGTCATTTTTTATCCTTGTTTAGAGTACAAACTACAAACTTTTAGTCGGCCGATAAATTGTTTGGGCTCATAAATCAATATGAAGATGAATGGTAGTACGCACATTACAAAGATCAGGTATTTAACCGGTATAAGACCGAATGAAAACTTTGATTGGAATCAGGATTTTCTTTAAAAAGAAATTGCCAATAATCCAGTCAACTGTCGGCCGACTTTTTAGTGTGCGGGTACACTTAGTAGGTAATTTTTTATCCTCGTTAAAAAGTATGAGTACTTCATAATAACGTCAAAATACATTAAAATAATTTCGTGAAACAAACTTCAACATGTCGGCGACAATGATTGATAGATTACCTGAAATATTTTGTATTCAGCATGTTACGTACCGATGACATTTAAATAAACGACAATTTATTTGCTGCGGTGCTGTTTTCTAAAGTGTGGTTAAAGTTAAATGGGTTTAGGTATAATACTAGTTTATGCCAGCGGTTTCACTCACGTTCTGTGGTAAAGTATTTGACTAAAACATAGATAAATAATGCACTAAATCATCAATGAATCTAAGTTTATTTTCACTTTTATCTATTAGTTGTAATACGCCAATCAGAATACTGTCTAATTGAAACTTGGGTAACCTATTAAGTTGACTGAAAGATTTCCTCAATCAAAGTTGATTAATCGCCAAGTCCTATGCCCAATAACCTTTATTTAAAACAGAATTTAATATTCTCCTTCCTTTCCTTATTTTCCCTTACACAGGCTTCAATATTTTAATATCAAGAGCAGATAGATCACAATATCTCCCCAGTTCCGGGCTAATATTTTTTGCCTGGCAACCCTTAAAGAATAAAGTTCGCAATATGCCGCCACTAGCAGTATCGAATTCAATTCGAGTCTCTCATTATTATGCACGTTTTTTTATTGATTCTATTCGTTATATCTGTGCTGCAATCATAACTCGCTGTTATTTGTTTGTATATTTGTTTATTTTTGATTGATTAATGTGATTCAGTTTTTTGGATATCAGATTTCTCGATACATCATTTACTTGTTTCTTTAGTGGGACTACCTATGTAGTGTACCTGATTAGCTTGGCTAAAACTAAAAAAAACGGGACCCTATCAGAGCTTGCTGTACTGAGATACATCTCATGAACCGTAATAGCTTGACAAGTGATTCATTACTTTGGTGATGTTGACACAAGTGTCTACTAACAACAGAATATAATAAATATTTAAATAATGGTGCGAAGGGTTCCTTGGGCGCGATCCTAACTTTATCTTGGATATTTATAGTCATAGGTAGAAGAAAATATTAAAATGTGGATGGAACCTTATTATATTCATTATGACTATCAAACGTCTATGGATTCGGAACAAACATGAATCAAAGCATCATGCCTGCAAATTGGACTCTTGACAACACCAGTATTCCAGCAAGAAAAAACAACAAAAACCACATTTTTCATAGAACAACAACAAAAATCCTAAAATTCAATTATTTAACAAACGGTACATAACCAGGTCTTCCGTCAAAGGATCTCTTTTAAATTGACTGTAAGCCCGCGGAGCGTTGATACGGAGCATTTTCCCATCTTCGTCAGGTAAAAGGGCCTAAGCAAGATAAATATCTTTCGAAACATCACAGAGAAGGTAGGAAACAAGAAAATCTGGAACAAAACGCTACAATTGGCAGATAGGCTGGTTGACGGGAACGTAAGTAGGGTAATTGAAAGGGAATTATTTTCAGCTTTGCGCCACAGGCGAGTGGTATACAGTAGGGTAACTGAATGTAAGTGATATGTGTGAAAAAAAGTCTCTCAATATGTGTTAAGACTACCTATTGTTATGATAATAAATAAACATGTGACCAAGTAGATATTTTTAAATTATATTTATTTTATAACGTATTAAAACAATACGTTTACATGCCAAACACATTATTTAAACTTGACCGAAAATGAACTGTTGGTCCTGCATCAATCGAGATAATGCACGGTTTTCTTTTAAGGTAATTATGTATATTTTTTGCAATTTTCCCTCTAAATAAAGGTACATATAGGTACTTTTTACAATGTAAAAATAGTTGGCGTTATTAAAATAATAGTTTTTCAAGAACACACCCGCATTGATCTACTGTAAAGCCTACACAATGAACACTCCGCCAGGTAGTATTTGCAAAACTTTTCAGAGATAAACGAGAAAGCTTCTATTTTCAGAGAACTCCTGAATCGCGTACAAATCTATTCATCAAGCTACTTGTAGCGCATAAGCTTCAGATTTCCCTTATTACACTCGAGAGCAGAAAAACCGAGTCAGCCTAAAAAGTCTTTACATTTATAATGAAGTATTTTCTGAAGTCTGAGTTAGCAAGAATTATTGTTTGCCTTGCCTTATTATATAACACTTCCAAAGTACTGATATGTAGGCTCATTTATATATACATTTATACTTACACGAGAAAAAAATAAAACACGTTATGTAATTCTCATATTTATGTCAATATTTCCATGATTTTAAAAACAGATATGAATGCATAAATAAAACGGGATTCGTAAAATTTCCTCTTTTCCCCGTAACTCACGGTTGATTTACGAAACATGCTGTATACTATTAGTCGGGTCCGACGAGATCTGGTGAAAAAGGCCTGTAATCCACCGGACCGGCTGAGTGTTTCCGTACATGTCACGAAAATCCCCAAATCATTTGCTTTTAGGATTTGTCACTTTTTCATGTACTTTTTTTTCTTTTATGATTTTAAGAGTACATAGTTGGATAAATACCGCTTTTTATAATTCACAATAAATTTCTGTCATTGGAGTGTAAGATGTATTGTGCAAGAATAATGTAAAAAAAAAAAACAAAAAAAACTTTTTTTTCTCTTTTCAAAATTAATGAATAAAGGGTTCTTTAATAATGGTTTGGAGCCCTCGTGTTTCGGATATAATATTGTTATCAAAGCATTTTCCTTAATTATGCCTAGTCACAACCTTCAATCAAGGAAAAATAATACTGATTTTTGAAACAAAAATATATGAAAGGAACGGGTAGACTGTAGACCCTTTTTTGTTCGTTATCCTTTCGTACTTATTGGTCATGAATTAAGAAGCCAAAATATATTGTAATGTATAACTGAAGAATATAAACGTCTCTATAGTAATTTTTGTAACTGGCCTATTTTCATTGCCAAATAGTGTAATCAAACACTACCACAAAACTTAAAAAAATATGTCACATATTTAATCAGCGTGCGCCGCAGTTTTACCTACATCCCGAAGGAACTACTTAAAAAAAGTATTCTAAGTTCGTATTAAACATGTATTACTGCCAAGTTTCGTCAAAATACATTCAGTACTTTTTACGTAACAAGCATCCCTATATCCTAAAAAATCTTATAATATTCCCTCCTTATTTCATGCAATAGAAAACTACCACTATGCTGGAGTGTTTTACCGTCGTGCAAATGTTAAGTGCCAATTCAAGACACATCACACGCTAGGAAATACGTGAACCACTTTTATTTCTATTTCTCTATTTCTCCGTATATTCTATTAAAGTCCACATTTTTAGCTTTGTAAAAATTCCATTGTGGTCTGCAGCTGTATATTGGCTGACTTGAGAGCTAAATTGTTCTCAGTATAGAGGTTTTTTAAGAAAAAGATTGCACCTGTCTGAGTTTGAAACTGATACCAATAGGTACTGTTGTAGAGTTCTCATGAATTTCTGTATCGATTTGGAAAAATATTTCTATGTTTGGAAACTCATTTATCGAGAAAGATTTAAAGATACTGAACCGATTTGAAAAATACTGTCAGTGGTTGATAACCCAGCTTTCGATAAATATTATTATCTATCAAATATTAATCAAATCGAATGCAATTATTGGTTTTTGCATCACAAAATACGCAATCAAATGCATCAAAAACCATGAAATAATATCCTACCATTTAAAGACTGTTATTAAAATATCTAATTGAGTCTTAAAAGTTCAATATTCATATTCCTCTATATATTTCTAGTAATATATCTTTTAACATAATCTCTTAAACCTCAGGCCTCCAAACGCATCGGGTACTAACTCCCAAACCATCGTCAGGACATTTGCAAACTTCGCCAAAATTAATTAACACAAAGCTGAAACTTCCGAAATGGATTGAATCCAAATCTCTAAGCGGCCTTAAAACTTGTAATTATTAATCGCCATTTGAGCACCCGTAGACTGCAAACTTTTAGTCGGCCGAAAGTTTTTTTAGGCTCATAAGTCATGGAAATGAACTATAGTAAAATCTCCAAAGTCGATTTCGGCCACGTCAGCTGTTCTTATACAAGGAGATCAGCCGGCTGTGCAGGACATATTATAGTGGAGAAACATTTGCGCAGACACAAGTGCACTCATTATTCCTTCGTACTCATAGCCCGTTGGGACGGCAATCCGACACGACCGGAGAGAGATCACAAGCAGAACCGACATTTACCTGCTCTTCGATGCACAGGTGTATAACGACCAACTTCTAGGCTTTGAAAATCTTTTTCTACAACCATCGGGCCAACTCTCAGCCAACTATTAAGTCTCCAGTGTGCGAGGTTCTCTTATAATGCTGTGGGTTAGGCAGGCAGGTGGGCGCTTAATTAAAATTGCACGAAGGATAAAGAAACCGTTTTAAATCAAAGTTGATTGAAACTCTTTGCTGCTAATTTTTTATTGATAATGTTGATTGTTTATGGATTTGGGTCAACCTTTTTGTTTGATTTAGGTTAAGCTTTTTAAAGGTTTTTTTGTTAATTCATATTTGATTTCTTTTTAGTTGCTCGGAGTTTGTTGAGTCCTTTATAAATCTTATAGCAAGTAATTTCACAGTTGAAATTTTGAAACAATATTATTGTATTTCCAAATTCTCACAAACAGAGAGAGATGAATCAGGTTACACACGAAGTGGAAATGAAAAAAGTGCTTTTTTTTGGAAAATTTCTTTCCGCGAAATCTATAGGAAGAGATACAAAATACTGAACGTAACACAGCTCAAAAATCAGACCGACGCAAAAATCCGAAGTATTGTATCCTGACCTATAATTTAACCTATAAACCTATTTCTGTACTCAACCAAAATTCATCACAGTACATCTACATCACTTTCTCAAAAAACAAAAAAACAACACTTAAACTTTGAGGAGCCCAAACAAACAGGGCTCCTAAATTTTCCAACGCAATCCCTATGTGGGCCAAAAGAGACAGAATTTAATAAATGCGCTTCATTGTACATTGTTCTATGCTATAACTAAATACTCTATTTCTATCTGATCTCTCTCCGGTCGTGTCGGATTGCCGTCCCATAGAGCTATGAGAGTGAAGGAATATGGGGGTGCACCTGTGTCTGCGCAAATGCTTGTGCACTATAATATGTCCTGCGCAGTTGGCTAATCTGCTTACATGAGAACAGCCGTCGTAGCTAATAATCGGCTAGGAGGACATCATCATATATATTTCTATCTTCAACCAAATCCCATCACAGTTATCTCAACTCAAAAACAAAAACCAAAAACAAAACACTTAAACTTTGAGGAGCCCAAACAAACAGGGCTCCTAAATTTTCCAACGCAATCCCTCTGTGGGCCAAAAGAGACAGAATTTAATGAATGCGCTTCATTCCACACTTTCATCTCGTATTTGCGTACCCTGGCCCTTTTCGGAAATGACCTTGGACCCTTTTGTCCAAATAAACGAGTGATCGTTTCGCGGTTTTGTTTTTTACGTATTTATTGGGTTTTTGGTAAATATGCGTCATATTTTTGGATGTGTTTATTTGGGTTTCTAAAACATTTTCAATCTCTTGTAACGGTGTAGTAAAATTAATTATTAAAATTTACTATTATTGATGATCATAATTTTTGTGGACATATGGATTAATTATAAAATAATACTTGATGTGATGTGGATTAATAAATGGATCCTAAGTTACAAAAATAAATAGGTGCTCTAAAATATTTTTCGCGATAAATCTTGCACGCTATGTAACTGAAAAGTACATAACTTTGCAATAAACCTGCCAAAAAAAGGTCAATAAAGGTTATCCTGAATGACAAATAATAAAAATCCACGTATTTTTTCACTGAAATATAAACTCGCTTGTTCAGTCACGTCGTAAATCAAAATTGAAAAAACAAATACCAGTCCAAAATAGTTTAAGCTCACCCCACAAACGATCCATCAAATGCAGCTAATAAATCAGAGAAAAAATGGCGAATATAAAAAAAAATATGAGAAAAAAAACTTCTAACAAAATCGAGTTAGTCGTTGCTGCCACCACGTATAATAAAATAATAAGGCGACCAACCATTTTTCATAATTCTCCGGACCAAGCGGGTCCCACCATAATTTACTTTTGTTTCAATTGTTACGAGTTTTAGAAGAAACGCAAAAAAAAGATTCATTTGGATGCTTCCTCCCCTTTTGTTGTTCGAACCCTCAGATTTTGATGAGATTTCTTACATTTTCTTAGCGAATTTTTCCAAGAGGTCCAAGGGTGTTGCGTTTCTATTAAATTTTGAAGGAATTGCCCTCTCATTGTTCGAACGAAGGGGATCGTAGATTAGTTTTGTCTTCCTGAAGATTATTAAGGTTGGAATGTGGTTACTAATTTAGTGGGTTTCCGCTTTTTCCTTTTATTTTAATTTCTTTTTATGAATGTCTGGAGCTCGGAATGGAGCAAAGTAACATAAATGTCAGGTTTCATGGTCCCTTATGATAAGATACAGTCGCGCGCAGTGTGAAATGTCTACATTATTTTGTACTGCATGGATCTCTTAGTAGAATTAAACAGAGGAGGGAACATCGTTATGTTTTATTATGAGTATAATTATATTTTTACATTACATTTTCTCGGCTTTCAACGAGTAGAGCAGGATATGTGCACTCGTGGTATCTTGCTGGTCTTTGAAGTAGATTAAGAAAATCTTCATAGATTAACTCGATAGAATTATTATACAACCAAGACTTAGCAAAGCAATACATTTTCGCAGGCAATTAAATAAATCAGAAGAATTTTGAAAAAAAAATATCGTTAAAAAAATGTAGATATTACTGTCTTTATTAGCGTAAAAAAAAAACTAGCCCCAAACATCCTGATAGTTTTATCAACCCTACTGCAAACGATCACGCTTGATTCCTTTAAACGAAGAGTTTCCGAAGAATTAAAGAGTATTAACGGCTTTTTGTCCCTCGTCAGTTGTTTGAGTCGGCTGAGCGATGGCTCACTTAATGGTGCTCCCGCTACCCATGAGGAAAAATATATTGACCACATGTCTTTATTTTCTTGGTACAAAGTGAGGATGTGAAAAGTTAAATCTTATTTAAGTGTACTTTCAATTTAACAATACAGTTGTACCATCTTGAGAGCAGTAGATTTATTTGACGAAAGCTGCTTGATATTTTTTGTTTAATATTTTTTGGAGCTCGCGATTAAGTTGATACTCTGCAAGAGTTGTCAATCAAGGGTTAAGCAAGGCTTGGCGTGGTCGGTCCAGGAGGGGTAACCATGACGAGTTCTTCCATGTTCCTAACGGCACTTTAAATTCACCAAAACACATCTTTGGCAGTCGCTAGGTAGTGTGATACCTAAAAAATAAGAAATTGATCAACTTGTCTTTCCAAGGGGTATCAGTTTGCCCGGTGGCTTGGTTGAAAAAGACAGATAGGCAGGATACTCATTAGAATGGAAGCTGGCCCCAAAACATTCGAGAAAAGGTTTTGCAGATGTCGATGTAGTAAAAAACACTGTGATGCAAAATGTTTTAAGTACCCAACTTTTCAGTGGTCTGACAAAAACTTTCAACATGCATGACCCAAATCCCCGTTATATTACCTGCATTTTAAAGCTCAGTATTTTAGCACTGCCATTGTAAAAAAGAGCTCACTCACTATTTCACTAAGTAGTGGAGCTAATTAGTAAAACTTCTTTTTTTTTCTTTTTTGTAGCATGCAATTAAACAAAAACTACCTAGATAACTATGGTTTGCTGAGTAATAAGGTGGCTTATGGCGAATTATATGTATGTGTAGGTTGTGTTATCTAAAAGTACTTCAATAATTATATAATGAAAATAACTTGTAAATAATGACAGAAAAAAATATCTTTGCAAAACATTGTGTCTTATAATGGATCTTATACTTTTTTGATAGTTTTGCAGTTTTTATCATTACGAACACACATTCATTTTGGTCAAACTCGTGGTACTAGAGAAATTATTTAGACGAAAAGCAACCAACTGTCAAATTCCAAAGTAAACTCAACTGCGTAAAACGGATCACAACACACTTTACCTTAGATCAAAACAATTTATAACTTGAACTAAATAATTTGGGTCGTTTATGGAAATTTAAAAGGTTGCGACATTGTGACAACCCTGCACAGATGGAGCGGTCGGGCGTGACGTAAACAGTGATCAATCATACCGCGCTCTGGTTTACGTTAGGGGTGCCACGCTAAAGTTTTTTTTGTAGGTAGGTATGTATATTTTTTATTATTATTCATGACGCTTTGGTTTTGAAAGTTGGTAAGGTAAGGCTTTGAGATTGGGGAAATGGAGAGTTCATAATGTGTAATGTTTTTATGGTAGATACTTGAACTGGTTGCATTACATTTTTCAAGTTTTCAAATACTGAGTGTTTTTACGTACTTGAATCTGAAAAAAAACACTATTCATAATGATTAGGTATGGGTGAAGTTAGTAAGCATGTTATTTTATCACAAAAACATCCAAGAAAATGTTTGTCAAGTACCTATGTCTGCTACTTCTATAGGTACTTTGAACATATAGGCCGAAACGATTTTATATAAAAAAAAATTGGGTAATGAGGCGGGTCTGTATTAACACTAGCATAGTTTTTATCCAGAAGCGAGGCATAGCTTAGACGATAGCTTATTTAAAAAATATTACCAACCCAAACAACTAAGCTAAATACCTAAACAACTAAACTTCAAATGTTAACCTAAAGCCAAAATTAATTAACTACCTAAAATATTAGCTTCCACTAAACATGAACTGTTTCATACATAAATTAATACTAGTAGCAAAACTGCTAATATAATATTAGCTACCTATTTTCTAAACAGCCTCAGGTATAATGTCAAAAACATTACATTGTCAAACTTAGTACAAAGTTATGAAACCGGTTTTGACAAGCAAGTGTCAATAAATAAATTAAATGTACCTACCTAGTTATTATTTACGTAACTTGTAAATAGGTATAAATGCTGAAGATATTGTAGATAAATATTTATTTGTAAGGGCATTTTTTGTTTCATTTGTTCATCATGTTTGGAATATGAGGGTACAACAGTAAGTACTGCGTTTCAGAAGTAAGTATTTTTTTATTACCAGTGATTTAAATCTGGAAAGTTTATTTCTAACTAGCTTCCGCCCGCGGCTTCGCCCGCGTAGAGTTCGGTTATATCGCGTTTCCAAGAGAACTCTTCAAAAGTCCGGGATAAAAACTATCCATTGTTCTTTCTCAAGGTCAACTCTATCTCTGTACGAAATTTTAGTAAAATCGGTTCAGTGAAACGTGAAAGCGTAACAGACAGACAGACAGAGTTACTTTCGCATTTATAATATTAGTAGGGATTTGAGAAATTACTATACAAATATAAAATGCCTTATAGAACTGCTATTGAAATAAAAAAGATTCATGTATGTAAAAGGCACTAGAAAACGAAATAGAAACTATCAATTTTAATGACTATAAAGCAAAGTAAACAATCCTAACTGCATCTACAAAAAAAAAGACCGAAATAATACAAACGTGTGGACCCATTAACCACGGATTGGGGCCTCCATCTCAAAGGTCATTGCATAAGGGCCCTTAATTAAAAAGGGCCAGAAAAGTCCTTTATGGCGCAAACTTAAACAATAGTACTTTGCGGGTAAGGGTCCCGTTGACATTTTGAAAATTTTGATGAGTATAATTATCTTAATGCGCTTCACCCCCAAATGAGGTCAGACTGAATGTTCTAATTCAGTTTTGTTATTTCGTGATTTTTGTTGGTCCCTTGGGCTTTTTGGGGTTTACGAAAGGGTCTAGAACAATTTATAAAACATACTCAGATTATAAAGCTGAGGAGGATAGATTTGAAAAATTTTGTATAGTAAAGATAGTCCATTTAACGAAGAAGGCCATTCAGTTACGTGAAATATGTAGAGTATACGACATACGGCTGAAATCACCGTTAGAAGCTAGCTTACTTATAAAAAATCCACACCTAAAATTATTTCAATACTATAATACATTTGTTAGAACCCATGTTAGATTAAAATAACGATATTTACCTATCTATCAAATTATTTTATAGTAACATTGTTTCGCACTTTCAAAATTATCTTAGAAAAATTAAATAAAAATTCAAAGATAAATAAATGTACTTACGTGTTTTTATTTATGTCCTACCATTAGGCTCCTAAAAAAACTATTCTAAAATACAATGGTCCACTCGAAGTAATTTTTTCAAAGTTAATTTAGTTTCAAGCACTTTAATGAGATAAAGTAATAAATTTTATTAAGCTGCCTACGAGTTGAATTTGTAAAATAAATGTTTTAATGAATGACGTGTAACCATAATTTTTATTTTACAGGGTTTTTCAAGTTGTTTTACTCTACTTTATACAAGGCTTCACACATTAAGATTTCATGTTTAAAGTTGTTTTTGTGTAAAGTATTAACACTTGCAATCTGCTTGTAGGTTGATCGATCTGATGGTCTCATACTTAATCACACTTTTGGTCCGCACAATACTCACAGTAATTTATTGCAAATGCAATAGTATATTTGTCCGTCCATTGCACTTTCACGAAAAAACTAGATAATAAATCGATATAAATGTTTGGTATACAGGTTTTCAGCCTGGGAAAAATCTTACAGATTACTGGCTATAGGTATAGCTGATTGCGGAAAGTTAATTTCTTGGACTGTAGATGAAACCGAGAAGAACAGCTAGTATACAATATAGATACTCGTATCTACATACAATGAAACGAATTTACATCAAAATTAAACAGGACAATATATTTTAATACCATCGACTTTCATAACATAGTTTTTATTTCTTACTCACAAAATATAACAACTACTTTAATGTCACATCATAAAAAAGATCGCTTCAAAGAACAGATGGTTTAACCAATAAATAAATTATGAACAATAAAATCGTATCTGTACTTAAAATTAAAATGAATGTTTTTACGACTGTTCTCAATACAGTTCTGAATGTCATTCGTGAGATATAAGGTTGTTATACATAAAATGTTTGTTTGTATACATCTTAATTGGTACTCAGAAACGTACCTATTTACATATTAATGTTTGCTAGAGAAATTTTATCGGTACGATGTATCTCAATTACTTGAATGTTGAGTTGCTTGTGTGACTGTCGTCACCTAGCCCTAAATATTATCAAATAATATTAGTTTATTTTACAAGGCGCCACGATGACGGGCCTCTTAAGAGCACATTAACTTTCTATTTTATGGATAGGGATATTTGACGGCTGACATGGAGTGCAATAAATACTTAACAAAATATTTTAAGGGTCTAAAAGTTTCTCACAGCAAAGCAATCAAACATCTGCTAAGCAGGACTTACAAGCCATTGCCAACCGTTAAGGCAATTAGGACCTTGAGACAAAGGACTCAATATTGAATAGAAGTGCACATGTGCCAAATCCCAAACGGACCCCGACAGCGATACTTAGAACAATTGAGAATATGTACAAAAAGACTAATAAATCTATCTTATAACAAATAGACGAATACGCGAAACAGGACCTTAAGAATAGGGTGGAGTTAGCGCTGAAGGTGGGACTTGCGAGGATGTAGGAAGGGATAGCAGGCCACAAGGGTTTTCAGGGAACTGAAGCAGGGACAGTTGGTCCTAGGTCGCGCAGTGGGCTAGTACTCTGACCGAAATTAGGAGACGCCTCATGGAGGCTAGAGCTAAGTTGTGAAGTAATAGTGAGTCATGAAAGCCGAGTGAATCGAAGAGTAAGTGGTGGTGCATGACTGAGTGAGTGTTGCTGATAGTGCGGGTGAGTGTTTATGAATGTTACCTCAGGCTGATATTATAACCCATTGTATCCATGATAACCTTCTCAATGCAGGTATAATACTTACCGACGCTTAGGCGTACTTCTACTATGATGTGATCGAGCTGATCGAATCAATTATATACCTTGCATTCTATGTTCCAATCTGCCCTCACACACTCAACAGCTTTAACATTAAATAATGGTACAATGTACTGGGCTTCGGCCTACACTCACCATTGTCATCTCGGATTTACCGAAGTATATGCCTCTATCACTCATGTCTCGAATAAGTACAACAACGCCAACGAAACTATATCAAATTACGCCTAGGCGTATCATTATCTTTGACTTCTCGGACTGATCGTCACGAGCATATGCCTTGCAGTTGTAATTGTTGAACGCGATGTGCACATCCAGTGATGGGGGGCTCACTATATCATACCAATACTATTAGGGACCATGACTCGACGGGAGTATGATGAAGACGACTCGTGCCGGCAAGCCGCGCCGTAGCGTCACGATATCCAGTCCTATAGACTGCTAGGGACCGTGACTCAAATATCACGGAGCAGACGTTATGCGAGCCGTAGGCCACGCCGTTGTTAGACAAGGATGGTCGCACGGTAGTGAAAGCGCGATAGCCGCAGCGTCACGACTTGGGATGGCTAGGGAATCCTGGAAGGTTGACCTCGCGTGCTTAAGGAGCACATGCAAGACATCTTGTGAGTTACGGCTGTTTGATTAATAGATTCACAAGAGGCGATATTACAGTACCATACTTATTTTATATACTGTCTTATTGGAAATGTCCTTCCATTAAGAATGACTTATATTTCAACTGGATTATCAGAAACGGCGTTGTACTCCTCTGTATAATACATAATGTAGGTCCTTTCCATTCCTTAATCCTCCATTATCACTATTTGCTTTACAAACATACCCTGTCACTACCCAGTGTTTGTACACTGCTCTCTTTCATTGTCTTCCTTTCCAGTCCTATCCCCTAGCTTGTACAAGTCGGGATAGCACTGATACATTTCCACATACAATATCGGTGGAAGAGTGACCAGTAAGGAGACGAGCTCTACAGGGTTGCGCGGAACAGGAGGGGCGCAACCTCTTCCCCCTCAGGGAAGCCGATTGTAGTTATAATTTAGGAAAAACGAAAATTTTTACAGCCTGGGGTTGTCGTGGAACGATTACATTTGGCGCTGCGTGACCAGGATTCTCGTCATTAAATGTACTGATTCACATCAGTGCAACGAGAATAAAAGATCTAAATCGGTTACTACACAAAAACACAACGTAGATTATGGTCCTAGACGAGGCATTACGGCAATAAAACAGCATTGGGTTCGATTCCCTGTGATTTTTTGTACAACGTGATGAACTGTGAGTTCATATGGCGATGATTACGGTTACGGGTTCGACTCCCTAACAGAAGTGTTGTATAAAACGAGTCATAATAACGACGAATTTTAGTTATGGGTTCGATTCCCTAACGAAGACCTAGACTCTGGCTAGAGGTGAAAGATGATGCAAAAATTAAGAGAAATATAACTACGGTGTGATTTACGGTAATGGGTTCGATTCCCATATATTACCATGGGTGTGAATTGTATATACTTATTTATGAATGGATACAGTTGGAAATACAGTTATGGGTTCGAGTCCCTAACAAAAATGTGCAGTCTAGAGGTATTTATGTATGTGGTTTTAAGTATGAAAGAAATGAATATGTGAAATACTAAGATAGAAGAAATGGGCAGATGGCTAGAGGTAGGATGTTGGTTCTGAAATTTTGCTATAAGCGTAAAACTGTATAATGGCAATAAGCGTATTTGCATAAGCGTAAGGATAGAATAAGTGTAAGAATACTGAGCGTACTTTAAAGAAAATAAACGTCATGGCTGTAAACCCCGCTTCTATATAAGTATATAACGACGTATATTTTCCCGATTACATTGCGGAGAAGGCCTTCTAGAAATTACACTGGAGTAGGTAATAATACAGTTACACACCCACAACTTTGCCGTGGACTAGGGGCATGCGCTTATAAAATACACATCTGGAAGGCAGAACCGCATTGATAAATCATTGCGATATCGTTTTGTCACAACCTTAGCACTTTGCTTCGGTCTGTGTGGTTAATACACTAATCTATATTTTTACACGAGTTCATAAAAATATAATTATAATTACTTTTAGTTTAAC
This sequence comes from Helicoverpa zea x Helicoverpa armigera, assembly GCA_033682625.1. NCBI lineage: Eukaryota > Metazoa > Arthropoda > Insecta > Lepidoptera > Noctuidae > Helicoverpa > Helicoverpa zea x Helicoverpa armigera. The sequence goes on from JAWIIS010000011.1 coordinate 9,101,200, forward strand.
TGACGAACCGACAACTTCCTCTAGGTTGTATTTACGTGTGATTTAAATATTCATCTTTGAAATTTCTTCACACTTAGGAAACAATATATTGTGTGGCTATTTGTAAAGCCTCTGTCTTCTGTAAATAGATACTTGGCTGGTTTTGTTTTAAATTCCAGGACACTAACAGACTTCATGTACGAGCCTACACAGTTTCAACATCATTTTTCTGCGTCGCTTGGGTTCAAAGTTTCATCAAAATCGTCGTGCGCATATGTCGGCTGATGTACATACGTACTAGTAGCCCTAGTGTGGATGCAGTTGCGAAGCTAAGTTTGAAATTATTTAATTTAATCGATCCTACTAAATCATATTCCAGCAAGTGGAAATTGGATCTATGTGCACGTGAGCTATCACAACTGTGTGTATAGCACAGTGTATCTTTTACTCACAGAAATATGTATATTGGCATTTGCATTTAAATCGGTTGGAAAAAAAAAATGTGCACTAAATTAATGCTAGTTCCATGTTCTGTCTTATTGGCTGATTAACAACCTGCTCTATCCTCTTAGAATCGGAGGGGGGTACACCCAGCTGGAACGAACTTTTCCATTCTTATAAATGAATTGTATGGCAATATTTGGATTAACTTCCAGTTAGAATCAAATTCTAATTAGTGTGCAAACTATTCCAGGGTAAAAATGCTGCGATAGTTACCGACATAACACGATTCGATTCGCGGTGATGGAGAGGCCTAAGTTCAGCAGCTGTAGTAGGCTGAGTTGATAAGGGGAGGTAACGCGACTCCATAATGAAATACTCTAGTAGAAGAAACTCTGGTATGTATAATCAACTTATAAGCATGCGCGGGTTTTTCTACTAGACCGGAACCAAAGTGATTTCATCAAAACGTTGTTTCGTCTAGTAAGGATCTTATTGGTGGAGATATTCCGTTAGAAAGATACCTGTCTGCCTTATGTTTTAACTTACTGATGCTAGGAGCTCTCCGGCCTATTGTGAAATCTCATACGCTGTACTGCGTCACGCGTCTGATTTTCAGAGGGGGGAATGTGACTGTCGTCACCTAGCCCTAAATATTATCAAATAATATTAGTTTATTTTACAAGGCGCCACGATGACGGGCCTCTTAAGAGCACATTAACTTTCTATTTTATGGATAGGGATATTTGACGGCTGACATGGAGTGCAATAAATACTTAACAAAATATTTTAAGGGTCTAAAAGTTTCTCACAGCAAAGCAATCAAACATCTGCTAAGCAGGACTTACAAGCCATTGCCAACCGTTAAGGCAATTAGGACCTTGAGACAAAGGACTCAATATTGAATAGAAGTGCACATGTGCCAAATCCCAAACGGACCCCGACAGCGATACTTAGAACAATTGAGAATATGTACAAAAAGACTAATAAATCTATCTTATAACAAATAGGCGAATACGCGAAACAGGACCTTAAGAATAGGGTGGAGTTAGCGCTGAAGGTGGGACTTGCGAGGATGTAGGAAGGGATAGCAGGCCACAAGGGTTTTCAGGGAACTGAAGCAGGGACAGTTGGTCCTAGGTCGCGCAGTGGGCTAGTACTCTGACCGAAATTAGGAGACGCCTCATGGAGGCTAGAGCTAAGTTGTGAAGTAATAGTGAGTCATGAAAGCCGAGTGAATCGAAGAGTAAGTGGTGGTGCATGACTGAGTGAGTGTTGCTGATAGTGCGGGTGAGTGTTTATGAATGTTACCTCAGGCTGATATTATAACCCATTGTATCCATGATAACCTTCTCAATGCAGGTATAATACTTACCGACGCTTAGGCGTACTTCTACTATGATGTGATCGAGCTGATCGAATCAATTATATACCTTGCATTCTATGTTCCAATCTGCCCTCACACACTCAACAGCTTTAACATTAAATAATGGTACAATGTACTGGGCTTCGGCCTACACTCACCATTGTCATCTCGGATTTACCGAAGTATATGCCTCTATCACTCATGTCTCGAATAAGTACAACAACGCCAACGAAACTATATCAAATTACGCCTAGGCGTATCATTATCTTTGACTTCTCGGACTGATCGTCACGAGCATATGCCTTGCAGTTGTAATTGTTGAACGCGATGTGCACATCCAGTGATGGGGGGCTCACTATATCATACCAATACTATTAGGGACCATGACTCGACGGGAGTATGATGAAGACGACTCGTGCCGGCAAGCCGCGCCGTAGCGTCACGATATCCAGTCCTATAGACTGCTAGGGACCGTGACTCAAATATCACGGAGCAGACGTTATGCGAGCCGTAGGCCACGCCGTTGTTAGACAAGGATGGTCGCACGGTAGTGAAAGCGCGATAGCCGCAGCGTCACGACTTGGGATGGCTAGGGAATCCTGGAAGGTTGACCTCGCGTGCTTAAGGAGCACATGCAAGACATCTTGTGAGTTACGGCTGTTTGATTAATAGATTCACAAGAGGCGATATTACAGTACCATACTTATTTTATATACTGTCTTATTGGAAATGTCCTTCCATTAAGAATGACTTATATTTCAACTGGATTATCAGAAACGGCGTTGTACTCCTCTGTATAATACATAATGTAGGTCCTTTCCATTCCTTAATCCTCCATTATCACTATTTGCTTTACAAACATACCCTGTCACTACCCAGTGTTTGTACACTGCTCTCTTTCATTGTCTTCCTTTCCAGTCCTATCCCCTAGCTTGTACAAGTCGGGATAGCACTGATACATTTCCACATACAATATCGGTGGAAGAGTGACCAGTAAGGAGACGAGCTCTACAGGGTTGCGCGGAACAGGAGGGGCGCAACCTCTTCCCCCTCAGGGAAGCCGATTGTAGTTATAATTTAGGAAAAACGAAAATTTTTACAGCCTGGGGTTGTCGTGGAACGATTACACTTGTATTTGATAATAATGGAAATTTTCCATCTTTTACAGTGCCTATACTTCGCATTATACCTCAACAATAAAAACAATGACTTACACTTTTGAATGTCACATTTAACAAATGTGAACGATTTAGAGTACTCAACTGGCTTTTAATTTTTAATGGATCTTGATTATACCGCTTTATACAAAATTAAATAAAAACTCTAAAAATGTTACTAAAAACATTATACATCCCTACTAATATTATAAATGCGAAAGTAACTCTGTCTGTCTGTCCGTCTATCTATTACGCTCTCACGTCGAAACCGCTGAAGTGATTTTAATAAAATTCGGTACAGAGATATAGTTGACCTTCAGAAAGAACATAGGATAGTTTTTATTCCGGACTTTTGAAGAATTCTCTTGGAAACGCGATATAACCAAACTCTAAGCGGGCGGAGCCGCGGGAGGAAGCTAGTGTTATTATAAAGATGTGGTCTAAACCAAGAGGAGCTCATGGCAAAGTTACTGCCGCATGAATCGATCAATAGAAGGCTGAGCAAGGCTTAGAGCTGTCTAACCACGGATGGATGACTATCTATGTCATATCGAGCTCCTCCGTGTTTCGGAAGGCACGTTAAATTGTGCGTCCCTGCTGTCGTTGATACATTTTTGACAGACAGATAGAAGCTAGAAAGTCTGACAGCTAATCTTACTGAGAGGGTTAGGGTTGCCGAGTAAAAGGGATGCGGAGGTCAACTGCATTTAGATGGACTGGAAGTCGACCCTAATGTAGTTAGAAAAAGACTAGGTAGATGAGGATATCTACTTAAGTTAGGTACATATTATTAACCTCAACATAATTGGCATTAGCCTATACAGTTGATGAAATGCTAGATATTTCACATTTTTCAGATGTTTTTGAAGCTAAAGTAGAGTGTTAAACCTAGTCCAAATTAAACAGCGAAAGGAAACCAACGAAAGTACAAAGCAAATTGTACAAACTGCTCTTACGCTTTGGTCACTACCATTAACTTGAAATGCTTTCACGAAACTCAACCTTATATAGGTCGGTCGTAACTTAAGGATCACATAACGAGGCTCTTTGTTCAAAGTAAGTTAGACAAGAACTGAAAAATCAAAGTTCTGTGGGTAAGTTTGTTCCTCACTTCTGTCTATTCAAACTACCGAACGTGTGAGTTATTCACCTTTGAGATGCTCGTGCTTAGAAGTTAGGCTTTGCTGGATTTTTTTTTCATAAGTGGGTGCGGGTAATTTTCATTCCATTCCAAGCTACTACAATATAAATACACATACAAATAAAATTTGGATATGCATTTAATTGATTTATGAAAGCACTAGCCAAGAGGTTTCCCGTGGAAACTACTCCACACATCCAGATAGACTTTGGTTTCTCTCGAACAATAGATTATCTGACACTGAAAGATTTTTTCTAACATTATTCTTGAGTCAAGCAAATAAATAATCAACCTCCTACCTTTATAATATTAGTACCTATAGATGTTACATCGACTAGTCACAAGAAAAGAGTGACAACTAAGGACAAGTCCAACCTAGTAACAATGTAATAATCTGGACTATGTACTATGTATGTAATAGACAGTAGCTTGAGGGCAAAGGTTAGACAGATAATAAACCCTAATGAAGCACTTTTTTTGGCTGGAGTTCTACTAAATTATGACAATGATAGAATACCTATTATTACGTAAAATACAACTAAGTATTAAATAAAGAATGTCTATGCCAAATTAAGACAATATGATCCAAATTCAGATTGATTACAAAAGATAAAACCGGCCAAGTGCGAGTCGGACTCGTGCACGAAGGGTTCCGTAAATTACAGTTAAATCAACCTATCTCAAAAACTATAAGAGATACTTTGATCAAACCAAAAATCGTTGAAAGAGTTAATTAGCATGCATCACCTCTATTTTTTTTAGAATTTTATACCCCGTAGTTATAAAAATAGAGGGGGGGGGGGACATACTTTTTACGACTTTGAGAGCTGATATCTCAAAAACCGTTCACTTTAAGAAAAATGTTTTTTAGAAAACTTTATATCATTTTAAAAGACCTTTCCATTGATACCCCACACGGGTATGTACATCGAAAAAAAAAATTTCATCCCTCAGTTACATGTATGGGGGGCCCCACCCCCAATTCTTTTTTTTACTATTTAGTGTCATATTTTTGTAGCGGTTCATACAACACATATTCCCATCAAATTTCATCACTGTAGTACTTATAGTTTCCGAGTAAATCGGCTGTGACAGACGGACAGACGGACAGACGGACATGACGAAACTATAAGGGTTCCGTTTTTGCCATTTTGGCTACGGAACCCTAATAAGAGAAAGATATTTTCTTCATATTCTTCATAAAGGACTGTATTTATTTTATTCTCCATTTATTTGCAAGTAAGTTCTCATATGTAATCCTCTTAGCAGATGGACGAAATAAATTAAAAAGATTAACGGTTTCTGAAGAAAGTAACTATTCGTGGCAAATCAACTGTATTTTACTACGAGAGTATTTCTCGCCCACTAATGTCAATATTTTTAGAGGCATTTAAATAAAAATAGCAAAGTTTATTTACTAGTTATTTTGCGAGATAAAAATCTGTTTTTAATATACACCACACAAGACGGATTGACACCTATTACATACTAATATAACAAAGAAAAAGACTGTTTGTTAAGACTCCGAAACTACTGAACCGATTTGAAAAAAAATCTATTGGAAAGCTCCACTCTTCCCAAGTAACGTTTACGCTATAATTTATCCCGATACGAACAGAAGTTCCTACGGGACAACGGTAGTTTTCTAATATAATTATTTATTATTTTTCTTTTATTTTCTTTTACTTTTAATTATATTTATTATTTATATTTATTTAGTTTTCTAATATACTAGCTTCTGCCAGCGGCTTCGCCCGCGTGGTGTGTTGATAAAAAGTAGCCTAAGTGTTAATCCAGAGTATCACCTATCTACATACCAAATTTCAATCAAATCAGTCCAGCCGTTTTTGCGTGATTGAATAACAAACATACATCCATACATTCTCACAAACTTTCACGTTTATAATATAAGTAGGATTACCAGGTTTTCGAACCCCCAAAATCAAGTTTAAGTAAATCCATAACATTTATTTACTAGTTCTTTTACGATATTAACATATTTTCTCACCATTCACCACGCAAGGCGGATTGTCACTGTCCAACATAATTTTAATATCTAACTATTTGCAATTGACACTTTAACATTGAAAAAAGTCAAGTTCATTTTACCAGCTATTCGAACCTTTAAAATCATCTTTCGTTTCCCCGAAATTTCTACGCAAACAAACAAACGTAAGATAAACTTGTCCGCCTATAGTGATCACTATAGGGTGGCAGAGTAAAAACTCTTCATCTTATCGGGGGCCAGTAAATCCTTTATAAGAAGCGCTACTCCCCTCCCATTCCATGTATTGGGTACTTCACCCTAAAAAAATACTTTTCGCCATTCTTGTTTACGCAGAAAATACACTCAAATGTGATAATATTGAAAAATGGATGTTAGTGAAAGGTGGTTGATGAATAGCGTTAAAAGAATGATAATGTTAGATGGAGATGAAAATGTGATATAAATCATAAGTAATGATGTAAAATGTATATATGATTTGATTTGCGTGTAATGCAACAGAAAGTATTATGCCCATGAGGTCTGTTTTATTGATTTAGTTCTAGCAAACATGAGTACGGGATCTCGGGTTCGATTCCCAGGTTGGGCCGAAATTGATGGGCTGCTCCAAACAGTTACCGCGACATACATAAAGTAACTGGTACATACAAAGTGCTTAAGAAGGAACATGGTGGGTTTGAGTTAATAACAGTTTGACACTCACTCACACATCAACAGTGGGAGGGATTCAATTCCCATAAAAAAGAGCGTAATTGATTTATGTGCCTAAAATAACTTTGACAGATCATCCCAAAAGTTTGTTGAATTTGAAATATTTTTTTATAAATTTTTAGAACTTTATACTCGTCAATAAAATCTGATATTTTTTTCAATAAATCCGTAATCCGTATCGTCAATAGTAATACTAGCTTACGTACACTGCATGGTAAAAAAACAAGGTCACAATACACCAAGCGTAAACCTACGATAAATTTTATTGGGCACACTATTTATTTTTACGTACACTATGAAATCTGTGCTTTATATTGTAAAATAAACCTTATGTTTTGAAGAATTAGCTTTATAATAGCATGACAGATATGTGTTTCGTTCAGTTTTTTATGTCTTTCCCAGAGGTCATACTACCAGTCAGTTACCTCTTTCTAAAAATATTCAGACAATAGTGATTTTTCGTAGTTCCTATTTCAGTTAGAAATAAATCCTTTTTTATCAACAATTTAATTTTATAATTACGTTTTTCAAAGATAATGCTAGTCACTAATAAGTCTAGAGAGATAAATATAAAAAATATGGTATGTATTGTATATGCAAACACAAAAAAAACTGCCCCATAAAGTACGCTTAATCAACCAATTCAGAACATTTTGACACTCATCTATCGAACAGACGAGAAAATGCGCATAAAATTAAGTACCTAACTAGTGACATCAACCATTTAACATCATAGCATATCAAATGTAACCTTCGAACAAAGAGACCTATAAAATCTACCCGCTAAACCTATAACCTTACCCAAGAACAGATGATCACCCCCACTCCACCCCCCTCTAAGTAATATATTAGGTATATTACACTTGGGGGCAATAAATCAGAGTCACTTACAAAAATAAATCGTCAAATTAATGAATGTGGGTTAAGTGAAGTACAAAACTATTGGAGGTATATTGTGAAAGTTGTACTTAATAAGCTAAATATATAACTTCATTTCTTCATATATCTGAAGTTTTAATAGCAATAATGAGTGAAATAATGTTGATATTTTGCACAATATTCTGATTGGCATTTAATAACAAAAAAATGAAATGTTTCCGCTCTTATACGAGCTTAGGATGAGATTTTTTTTTTCAATATTTCTTAGTAAAAATAGCTGAAAAAGAAACTGTCATGAAAAATTTTAGCCTCATAAAAAAATCTTTCCTTCGTCGTGAATCTAAAACTTTCTGTTTAACACAGAAATGTCAAGTTCATTCATAATTGCGGCCTCACCACAAACAGATATTTGTAGCTGACCCAAATTCGTAGCACTTGAGTGTATTTGAAAGGGTGTGAAAAAAGATCAGATTTTCGTCACTCCTATGATATTACGATTCACGTATCAACCCAAATATTTTCTAGCCCCCTTTGTGCCCCCCTTAATGTGTGAAGGGAGGGGGGGGGGAAGGGTGATTTATCTACGATTCAAGGTACATTATGTGGCGTAATCTGATGCGATGTTACTCAGTGATGAAATTTTATGGAGTGTTTTCAAGAAATGGGGGTTTGGCGGTGGGAAAAATAGGTTGAACCTGTTAATGGTAATTTTTCTGTTATAACGTTGCGACTTTTATCTACAATTAATTTGATGTTTTGTCCTTATCTTAAGTAAAATACTATGAAGATAAATTACTGATTACTTCTCAAAGATCATTTATTAACCAGACAGGTAGGTTTAAAATTCTATATAAATAAAACTTTATTATGTCATGAAAAGAGTACTATCAGTACTTTAAAAATAAATTAAACGATTGTTATTATTGAAACGTTTTTATTTACCTTTTGTTAAGTTAAGTAGGTAATATCACATTTAACTCTACACATTCTTTCAAAAATCAAGTCAGCATACAAGCACATACATAGGCACATACACTTTAATATAAGGAAAGCAAAATACCCATTTAATTTCACAATCTTCCGCCACATTATAATTAAGATTAATATTATTATAATAACAAAACAAAACTGCTTAATTGTGCGTCTAAAATCAGTTAGAAGCCTTCGTAGTGACGTCATAGTAGGTACTTGTACGCAAGATTATCATATTTCCCGCACGAGGGTAACTTTATATCGACAATATTCGCTTTTATGGTCCCCTTTGTACTCTCATGGGTCCCACACAGTTTTATCGCCCAAGTTTTATTAGAAAAACCAGTTTTTGTTAGTAATCATTGATTTTGATATCTCTTTTATGTTGTGTGGGAGAGAATTATTTTTCATACTTGATGGATGATTGTATGAGAGGAGTCGTGATGGTGTATAGAACCAACCCCTCAAGTATGAGTGTGGGTTCAATTTAGGTCAAGCGAGTACCAATACAACTTTTCTAAGTTACTTTCTAGGTATATCTTTGACACCAATGACAGTGGAAGGCACGTTAAACTGTAGGTCCCGGCTGTCATTTGAACATCCTTGGCAGTAGTTACAGGTAGTCAAAAGCCAGTAAGTCTGACAACCTGTCTTACCAAAGAGTATCGGGTTGTCCAAGTAACTGGGTTGAAGAGGTTAGACAGGCAGTATATAGAACTCAATTGCATCCATTTAGACTGGAAGCCGACCCCAATATAGCTGGGAAAAGGCTAGGCAAATGGCATGATAGATTGTATGAAAAATTCAAAAGTAAACTTGTTGCTTACTTTACTGAATGGGCGGAGTTATTGGCAAGCTTAGAAATATTCTAGGCACGGAACAGAACTGAAATGCTCCATTAAGTTTAAGTGTTTTTTATTTTAGTCTGGCACAGAACCGGCTCTCGGATATAGTACAACTGTAACTTGATTTACGGGTAGAAATAAAATCTCTATATTGTCCCTATTTCTATATTGTGTTCTGTTATTGAAAATAAGACTTTGTAGTATCGAAATAAAACTGTTATTTGGTTGGATTTTCAGTTATTGATGTCGCTAATATCCCGAATTTGTTTTTCGATCCAATACGTTTTGATAAAGTAAACCAATAAAATGTAACACAAACATCTGAGACAAATTATTTATCTTTTGTATAAACAAGGGTGAAAATAAGACAAAAACAAAAACACAGTAAATCACGTGAGAAGGGAAGGGTTAAATAAGTTTTGGTAAGTCAGTCGTAGCGCGTAGCAATTGTAGCCACGTTGCTACGGCAATTTATCGTAATGCGTAGCGGTCGCCGTCATCTACGGCGTAGCATTCAACGCACATGTTACCTAATGTATGTACGCCAGAGATAGTTTTCTTAGGATAAGTGCCTAGGTTTATGAATGTGTGTGTTAATCCGTATATAGGTTCTATATTACGAGGAAAAGCTTATTTTCTAACAGAGAAATTCCATAAGCAAAGACTAGAAATGTCGGCAGCAATTTTATATAAAAAATACACATTGAAAATCCCTAAAGACGAATAGGCAAGTTGGAAAAGTTACAGGTAGGCGCCCTTACGCAAAGGGCGAGGGTGAATATTTGCCGACAATTTCCATCGAATGGGATTCCTCAGAATGACTTCTTAAAGAAAAAAGTAACTCGTATAGACTATTATACAACGAACCCGTTATAATGTAAAAGGGTTTTTGAAGAGAGTATGTACTTATGTGATTTTATGAAATTACGATACTGAGTACGTAACAAAATTCATCGGAATTTCACGATATATTCTAAAAGCTGGTTTGTAATTAAGTTTAGTATGACATGTAGTACATGTTTTTGTTGTTATGTAATGTTAAGTGAAATTAGGTTACATGTACCTATCGTTAATATGGTGCTTACTTAATGTTTTTGTATAAAATAAGCTATATTTTTTATTAAACTACCTTTTTAGGGTTCTGTACCTAAAGGGTAAAACGGGACCCTATTGTTTTCGCTCCTCTGTCCGTCCGTCCGTCCGTCCGTCTGTCACCAGGCTGTATTTCGCTGTAGAGCTTAAATTTTCACAGATGATGTACTTGTTGCCGCTATAACAACAAATACTGAAAGCTAGAATTAAATATTTTGGGGGGCTCCCATACAACAAACGTGATTTTTTGTCCATTTTATAAATAATGGTACGGAACCCTTCATGCGCGATTCCGACTTGGCCCTTTTGTACGATTTTTTTTTAATTTATTTATTTTCCCAATTTTAGACACATAAAAAATCTCCATGAATTACAACAAGACTTTCAACAGTCGGAAAAAACATCTTAATCAAATCCTTTGACTTTCAAAAACAAAATTAAACAAATACAGTTTCTCCCCACTTACAAATACATTTCATCCCTTCATTTGAACAAACTTAATCCAACTAGCGACTGAAAAAACAAAACTAGCAACAACTAAAATACTTAAATAAACTTTAAGTCAATAACAAAGTCTCTAAAAACTTTAGGGGTTCTTACGTGAGGGGTGGAGTCATGGAGAAAGAAATGACTAGCGGAGATGTCATGGCGTCTGCAGGTTGTTCGAAAGAGACACCGCGGCCCTGGTACATAAAAGGCCTACGACGGAACACGACGGTTTTTAGTCAGTAAGAGTCTGACACTCTCTCAACGCTGCTAACCCACAGCGGGAGGGGTCATTTGATGATTTTTGAAGTCGTTAAAAAAAAAAAAGATGTCATAGCGTAAAATGTCTTAAGTAAGTAACAAGCCAAAATGCGGGCGTTCAGGGGACGAGGAACGTTACTAACTCATTACATGTTTTCTTTGCAAACCGAGCATTTTTTTTTAAACCAAAACACCAATCAATCAACCACTTAGAAAGATTGGTTCTGATTTGACAAGAAACCCGAACGCCTCGTTAGCTCTCTTTTGATCACGCGTAACATACGTTACTTGACCTACAAGAAGGCGCCTGACCTACCTACCTACCTTATGGCACCTTTTTTTGTTTGATGGGAAATCATGACCAATTCAAAAATCAAATGACCCCTCTTGCCGTGGGTGCAGCGTGACGGAGTAACAGACTCTTACTGACTAAAACCCACCATGTTCCTTCTTAAACCCATTATGTACCAGGACCGCGGTAACTCTTTCGAACAATCCCGCAGCCCGTCGCATCTGCGCTCATCTTTTCCTCCATGGGTGAGTTCAAAGACCCCCTAAGAAGCAATGTTAGGGGGTCTATTTTAGAATGCATAGAATTGTAAGGATATTCTCAGTATAATTGCCCCCCTGAATGCCTTAAGGCGATGGGTAATGCTTTCCTTCCGCCCTTTAGATGTCGAAGTGAAGACGTGGGCCGTGCCCGTTGTAGGGTTAAGGCAGTTTATGTACCTTTTAAAAATATATTTGTTAAGATTTTTGTGGAATAAAACATGTAATGGTGAGTGAAATAATTTGTTTGAAATGCAAATTATTACTATTTTTTTAATGAAATAAAAATAAGGCAATGACCAACGTAAATGATTTTCCGGTTAAACATTGTAAATGCGGATTTCGGAAATATTTCTATAAATAGTTTCATTGTATTTAAAATAATCATATTTATTTTTCAATATCCGTAAATTGTGTCACTCGAACCTTTTAAAAATCATGTACATATTCAATCACACCTACATAAAAAATTGATAGATTACACGAAAAATAAATAACTGATGTTCATCAATCTTTCATGAAAATAATCTATCAGAGTTTTCAATTTGTAAAAAAATGTACAGAACCCAGTGTATAATACTGAAGGGTTTTTATCACAGCATTTAAGTAAACGATCTCTGAAAGAGATAAACTAGAATGGCTTTTTCAGCTGATTTATGTACAGCCTTGGCCAAAAGTATTGAGCACCCATGACATCTTTCAGTTTTATGCGGAGTATCAAACCGAAATAAAACAAAACTTTTTTTTTATTTGTAATTTACTATTTATTTATTGAAAATTAATATTTTGTGGCTCCACCCTTTGCCTTAATTACAGCAGAATTTTTTTTTGGTAAACAGCTAACAAGATTTTTACAGTCTTCAGCAGTAATCGCGTTCTATTCTAGGCGCAGGTAGCGTTTCAATTCTTCTCTGTTGTTAATTATGTGGCGCCTAACTCGACGCTTTAATAAACCCCATAAATGTTCTATGGGGTTCAGATCTGGCGACTGGGCAGGCCAGTCAAGAAGCTCTATGCTATTTTCCCGAAACCAAGTCATAGTGCGCGCAGATTTGTGGCAAGGCGCGTTATCCTGCTGGCATTTATCACTATCCATGTTCGTGTCACCGAAAAGTTTCGTGAATGAAGGCAGCAACGCAGTTTCTAGCACATTTATGTACTTAGAAGAGTCCATGCGGCCCTCACGCACTAACAATTCGCCATCTCCAGAATCGGTCATGCAACCCCAGGCCATTATACTGCCGCCGCCGTGTTTTACGGTTGGGACCACACACTCTGGCTTAAATTCTTCGCCCACCCGGCGACGCATAAAGGTCACACCAGGTGTACCAAAAATCTGCAATAAAGAGAAAAATATTGAGTTCCGGAAATAAAAAGAACTTCCTCTATGCGTTTAGAATTTAAACCATTTCATATTATTTTGTGAGGGCATTAAATTGACTTACTCACCTCAAAGTTTCATTCGTCTGACCACACAACATTTGACCAATCTTCAGCGGTGAAAGTTCGGTGTTGTAAGGCCCATTTGTACCGAGCTTTTTTGTTGCTCTCGGAGAGCCATGGCTTCTTCCTAGCTTCACAGCCTTTCAGACCAGCTTCCTGAAGCCTTCTACGAGTAGTTCGAGCAGAAATTGTTTTCTTCATTTGTTCTGAAAACTCAGCAGCGAGCTCTGAAGATGTTTTTTTCCTATTTCTTAATGACTCTCTCAGTAACTGACGATCCTGACGGCCTATGGTGATGCGTTTGCGCCCGGTTCTCGGTCTATTTTGATGTGATCCGGTATCAGAGAATCGCTGAATAGCATAATGCACGGATCGGCGCGAACATTTCACAGTTTTGGAAATCTCTTCTTGTGATTTCCCTTGCTCGTGCAGAAGCTGTATCTGCACTCGTTATTCTAAAGAAAGTTCGTTTCATTTTGGCATATCGCAACTATAACACTTAAAACTTTGAAATAAAATACCAAAGGCGCACTAGATCACTGGATGTTGTCTCAACGAGCGATGGTAGCGAACTAGAAAATAAATTCAAAAATTGTAAAAGACACATTTTCTTGCACCCAGGTGTTTTATTGTCAGCTGCGGCATAAGTCATTGTTTTAAAATCTTTATAGATAACCGATAAAAGAATACTTCAACGATAGATTCGGGTTTCTCCCATAATTACCGTGATCTAGCGAAATTTGTAAGGTGCTCAATACTTTTGGCCAAGGCTGTACTTCTAGGTAGAATCACGTTTCTTGAGAAAGATTAGGTACGTTTTGCGTAAGCAAAATGTCCAAAGAGCGTGTATTTACTATGTTAGTAAAAGGATTTGTACTGGGCATAAGTTTACAAAGATTCAAGAAAGATTGTGAAGCCTATTTTTAGATCGGAATTGATTAGATTAAAATGTTAAAAATAAGTTTCAAATGTATTAGCTACTCTAGCCTTATTTAAATCAGTTGAACTATTTTTGACCGATTTCAATGTTTGTACGTGATTATCTCATATTTGGCTGAACCGATTTTGATACAGTTTTAGCGTAGTATTTCTCAGACTTGGAAGAAGGTTTTTTATATCATGGAAGTCGGTTTTATTGTGATTATTGTGACAGCCAGAGTAACACCAAGAAACGAATTTCATAATGACGCGTAAAACATAATTTGCGAAAAGCAAAAACATGTAAGCTCATGTCTTTATTAATTTTTATTGCCACATGCCATGACTACACCCAATTACAATATCGTTCAAACTTTATTACCAACGGCGTAAAGTTTAATTTATTTTTACTATGGTTTAATTATGAATGAATGTTTCACCATTTTTTTTAATGGTCATGGGTTAAAAGTGTGTTTTTCATGAGTCAATGTCTGTCACTATGTTTAACTTTCGATGATGTAAGAGGTTAAAAAAGGTTAAAGTTAAATAAACATAAATAAGTACAGTATAGAATGCTATCTTCTGCCCGCGGTTTCCCCCGTGTTCCGTAAAAACTCATACGTGTAGTCGTAGTACTCATAAAGTGTATATGAAATTAAATATAATTGAGCAGTTTCTGAAATTAAACTAATAAAACTTTTCAGGTTTGTTATCATATGCATACTTAGATTTTCGTGAGTTTAAAATTATATTGTTTTAAATCATGTGACTGCGAACATGAACATCTTTATGTAATGTTAATAAAAACATTGGTAGGTGTTTTGGCCATTCATCTTTTACAAAAAATGGTCCGATTGTAATACCTTTTTAATTTCAGAAGAGTTTTTATAGTTATATTTTGTTACCAAAAATAAAATGTCTGACATTCACAGTTATTTGCTTAGAACTAACCTGAAACCCAAATACCAAACCCCATAAAATGCCTAATTGTTTTCTTCCATGACGCAATCCTTCACCACAACCCACCATGTCATTTGTTTTTATTATTGAAACCACTAATGTATCGAACTAACGAATATTTTATAGCGTTTTTATGGGAGACTGTTTGCCCAGCTATTAGACGCGAAGGTGTAAAATATGTAGGCTTTTGTAAGAAGGCCAAGTAAAGTCGATAAATAGTGGTAGGCTAGTAATCAAAGATTTAGGTGTTTGGATACAAACAAACCTAGATATGTGGTGTTATTTTATATTGATTTTTGGTGTTACGTAACTTTACACTACTCTTTGAAATAGGATACATGTCTACTAATTAGTAGCCACTCCAATCTCTATAGAATTAAAAAATTAGGATTAAATATATAGATTTACCAGTGTTCTTTAACATTCATTTACAACATCAGTAAGGAGGACGCGGTACACACTAAATAATATTTTGCTGGCCTTAGGCCCAAGTAAAAATCAGTTTTCTTAAAACATCTATGCAGCAAACAATTTTTTAAGTGCAACTAGTTTGAAGTTTTGAAAGAGCTTTCATAGCCCTTTTTTTATGTAGCCTGTGTTGTCCCACAGCTGGAAAAAGGCCTCCCCCATAGCCTTCCATCTTTCCCTAACGGTCGCCATTTGTAGCCAGTCCTTGTTGGAAGTTGTTTATTTAAATTAAAAAATAATACTTTGACTACGAAGCAGAATTTTTGCCTCAGACGATCTACACTTACCATATCACCAAATTAAGACCGACATATGACTTCTTGCTTATCACACACACACACACACACACACAGACACACAATAATGACGTCACATTACGTTACGCGTTAATATTCGCCCATAAAGTTGTAATGATAATGTAACTGGCGACAGACATGACACGCGGTTTTAACCCGTTCACACATTTATTGTTAGTATTTAAAAAAATGGGGTTTAAATGGTGGTGAAGATAACATTTGGAATGTTGTAGGGGCAGTTGTAGTAACTTTAAAAATAAATACCGTTATATTTTATAGTAAGTACCTACATATTAAAACAAAACAGGCAAAATTCGTGGAGAGGGTAAATATTTTTTTGCTGCAACAATACCTCTAGTACTGAACGAAATGTAATAAAACTCCAATGTTACTAAGCTATAATATTCGAGTACGAGGAATAGTTACTGTTTTCTTAAAATATCAACAGCTACAATACCTAGTATTTGGTATCACAATGTAAGGTCGGTTTTTATAATAATTCAGAATTTCTATAGAATATCAATGGTTTTTGCAATAGAAGTTCAAGATAAAAATTGTTGATAGTTAAACGAAGATGTTTATAGATCTCAAAAATCTGCCTGTAATTTTGGAAATATAGGCCTACTCAAAACAAAAACACTTTCTCGTACGCAGCAGCAGACCGCGACGCTATTATGATAATGCTGCATCGCGTGCATCGCGCTGCATGCACAATTAGATTGTAAGCCGCCGCTGCCGCGCACAGGAACAAACACCACTTCTGTGGCATCTTTTACACTACTTATTGGTGTTAATTTTCACTAAAATGCTGTTTTAGAAGTATTATTTTATAATTTACAGTACCTTAGTGGAAGCTTTCACTCCTCTGGGTTTTTTTATTTATTTTCAGTTGCAATTAGTGATTTGATAAAGTCAATAGTCAAACTTTCTTAGTCAAAGTTAATTGAGTGGATTCCTCATATTTTGAATTATGTCTAAACCATTTTGAAATCCCATCTTTAGTCAGGTTTCCTTTTATTTTTGTATATATAGGACACTTTCCCGTACGCAGCACCAGACCGCGACTCTATTATGATAATGCTGCATCGCGTGCATCGCGCTGCATGCACAATTAGATTGCAAGCCGCCGCTGCCGCGCACAGGAACAAACACCACCTCTGTGGCATCATTCACACTTTTTATTTCTGTTAATGTTGGTTAAAGAGCTATTTAAATGACCAAAGGTATTGTAATTAACAGTAAGTAGATATCACCCACTTGTGCTTGTAATGTAAGGTTTTAAAAATTACCAAGTGAACTATAATAGGTAGCGCTATTTGCATAATTATATTAAAACATTATATAAGTAAAAGGTATGTTGCAAAAACAGCACGATGAAAAACTTTTTGTCGGCTCGGGCCTTCTAAATTCAAACTCAAATTAAAAACTGTATTATAAATAACTGTATTATAAACTGTATAAATCAATGAGACATAAATGTCAGTGCGTATACTACAATTCTTCATTATTTGCGTTCCATATGTTATACAGGTGGTATTTTTATAAAGTTTAAACAATATATTGGAAACAATATGGACCCGGTAGGGCACAGCATAAAGAGGTAGGAGAGGTTTGCAGTACATTATCATTTTATTGCAATTTAGCCGGAAACAGGGGGTCGAATTTTTTTAGCATCTCTTATAGTTTTGATCATCATAATATTATGATAGTATTTCCAAGCTCAATATAATCTGATAAAACAAATAGGTATATCTAAAATTGCTTTCACAAATATCTACTAATACTCAAACAGAAAATTCAAACAACTTTCTATATATAAGTAGATCAACAAAGTTAATTTGGGAATCATTACGAGTTTATTTCAAATGTGATATTAATTAATATATTAATATATAATATTATAAACGCGAAAGTTTGTATGTATGGATGTATGGATGTTTGTTACTCTTTCACGCAAAAACTACTGAATGGATTTTAATGAAACTTTACAATAATATAGCTTATACATCAGAATAACACATAGGCTACAATTTGTAAACATATTGTTCGAAATACTAAACTTGCGCAGACGAAGTCGCGGGCACCAGCTAGTTAATTAATACTTCAATTAGCTGAACAAAGTCAGCTTAGTATAAAATATGTGAAGATACCCGTAATAATTAAATTCGTATATTTAATGTGTTTATCGAAGTCATATTATAATTAGGTGATAATAATTTTGTAGACATAATGGGCTTAAAATTATCTACGTAATAACATTTATGATGTCTTAGTAGAGGAATAACGTTTCTAAATATTACTAAACTTGTAAAAACCCGCAATTTCATGAACGTTCCAAGGAACGCACTACCGCAACCAGGGTTTCACCTATCTGTATGCCAATTTTCATCTCAGTCAGTTCAGCCCTTTAATGTAAAAGCGTAACAAACTCGCTACCGCCCAATATTAGGTACTAAAGATTATTGTTCAGTGTTTTCGTTATAATGGTGGATGTGGATGGATAAATGATGCTGCTAAGCTTGAGCTCTTGGGTTCGACTAAGGACTTGGACGGATCGTTGTAGATATGATTTTATCAATAATTTATTCATGGCAGATAACTAAAGTAAAGATTTTTCCTATTCTCCATAATTAATACTTAGAACCACCTACATAGGACGGGATAAACATGGGTTGAACTTATTAGCTGCACCCACATTTTCCTATTTTTTAATTGCTACTAAATTAAGTGATTACAGGATAAAAATAAGAATGATGAAAATTGTTGAGTTTCTGACTTGGAAATAAGATAAAGATATTAAAAAATATATGTTTTAGTTAAGTGTATTTTTTAATAAAAATAAACGAATGCCTCAACTACACAGGAATCAAACCCACAATACGCAAAAGACACATAAATATCTCATACGAAACCATGAAAAATATTCAGTTTTTTCATATATTTGTTTAATAAATAACATTCGTTTCCACGCTTGGTTGCAATGGGAGCTCCCGAGCAAGTTTTAATTCAGTTACAATGTCGTATGTTATCTGTGCCGTTATAAATTATCTGTGGAAATAAGTATAAAATGTGGACTACAGACTACATATGCTTGGTATGGCCAGCGAGAAAATACTGTTGCTTTTTTTTTGTTTTTGGTATTGTATTTTTTTTTCTTTTTTAGACGGTTTAGGATGTTGCACTGTTTTTAGAAATAAGAATTGGAGTTGAATTTAAAGTTCTAGTTATTTAGTGGTAGACTAGAATTTTTCGGACCAGTAGATACAAATAGTAAGTAAAGACTAGATGTTAGAATACAGTATTCTATGTGTATCCTTCCTCCTCCTAGAATATAAATATTTTTAGTGAAAATCTCCGGAAATAACCAACGAGTAAAATTACCAAAATAAGAAACATCATTGATAAATAATTTTACTGACCATACCACTGCACCGAAAGCTTTTTAATGTAAAACAAACAAAAAAAAACTTGTGCAAATTGTAAAAGGGATTATTATTTATACATATCATTTATTTTAATACAACATATTTTGATAAACTTTCAGTCAGTACATGGATTACCAATGAACAAAGTATATTAGTAAAATTATTTATAGAAACACTATAATTTATACGAATTTTATAATCGACTTAACCACATATTGAAAACCTTTTATGTAAAGATGAAATGTTCTCTCTCTTATGCCTCCCACTGTGTATACACTAAGAGTATGTATGAATGCCTTTCTTGACACAATCCACCTTCTTGCATTGGCCTGGTACAAGAAGTCTAACATTCATCTGCCTAGCCTTTTGCCAACTATGTTGGGGTCGGCTTCCAGTCTAACCGGCAAACTTAAGCAACTAAATACCACTATTTAAAAACCTGTGTGTGACTGTCTATATGACCTCCTCAATTCTTTTTTTACACAAGAAATCTAACATTATTTAATATAGCATCAGAATTCTCCAGTTCTCAAATATCAACACAACAATAAGTGCCTATCGCCTGCCCCACGTGGGGCATAGGGGTGAAAGATACGACCATTGTCCGCTTTCCAGCGATCTCGGGGGAAACTTTTTAATACAATTACATTGTCCAATGTTATTCGTGTTGTAACAAATTGCATTTGCCACCAACGCTATTTGCAAAACTTGTTTTTTTTTTTTTTAACACAAACTTTGTTTCCAAAATACGAGTATTTGTTTCTGTAACACGAGTATTCACTTTACGTGCGTTTGTTATATATTTTAGACGATATTTTTTTTGGAAGATTCTTTTTTTAATTGGTGTTGTTTTGTTTTTGGATCTGTCTCGGTTTTGTAGAGTTAAAGTAATTAAACCTTTTTTATACACCAATCTAAGTATCTATATTTAATGTATGCTCTAAAATTCAGTCAATATTGGTTGGTATTAGGTATGTTGTGATGGTAATTCAATAGTGGCTAAAAATAAAATAAGCTCCGAAATCCGTCACTGACATTATGTAGGGCTTTAAGCTATTTCATTACCGTGAAGATAAATTTAATCAAGTCAGCAATAAGTTACTCAATACAGCAATAATAAGGAAAATAACACGTGTGAGAATGTCTATAAATATCCTAGAGCATACTATGAAAATTCGTGGAAAATATTACAAGACTGGAAGATATTACTATACACGTGAAACATATACAATCTTTGAATTCTTACTTGTAATAGGGCAAGAAAAATAAAATTATGTATCGATACAGTTATATACAGCTAAACTTAATTTATCGACGGCTAGATCAACCTATACTTTAGTCATTACACATTAGTAATGACTGTCATTTTAGGGGTTTAATTATGAAGAAGGTTGAATATCAAGTAGAAGAGAAGAAAATAAAATCAGATATACTAAAGACCAACAAAATCAAAATAAGATAAGTAAAGTCTGGCCTAAAAATTAATAATCCCCAAAATATAAATTACTTAAACAACAAAAATCACAGTAGACTAATTGATCAAAACACCTGTTATATAACAGACCTATTCATCATAATAAAATTAACTTTGAAAACTATTTTTCTCAAGTATGCTTGACTAATAAGTCAAATATAATCAAAGCTTGTCTAGTTAAGTTTACGGTTAAATCCATCAAGTAGACACTAGAAGCCGCGATTATTCTAAAACTAATGAACGATTTATCATAATTAATCTGTTGGTATACTAACAAAGAAACACTTTTATACTAACAAAGAAAGAAAAACTTTGTTTTATGAATATTTCGAATATGAAATCATTGATATTTCGAAAATAAACTCAAAACTACTACTTCTGAGTGTTAATTCATTAATTAACACAAAATAACTAGGAATCAACGTTATTACGTTAGACAAAGAAGTATGGAACATACTGCATCGACCATAAGTAGGTAAAATGAGATTAATTGATTTCTTGTAATTTAATAGCATCATTAGAGTAAAGTAACACTTAACTCTTGTGATGTTATTAAAAAAAATAGACATTTGACACGGTTTTAAGAAATCGAATAGGTACTACATTTTCATTCACGTTTAAACCTCTGTTCAACTTTTTAATAATTTTTTTATGAAGCTGGTATATTATTTTAGGTATTTAGCTTCCAAAATAATAATAATCAATCCAATTATTATCTCTCTCACAAACCAAATATAAATTATTCTAGATAGCTGTAGACTCACTTACTTAAATATTCTAATTACATTCAAACAACGACCAAAGTCGATACAGATACCTACTTAAAAGTATATTCCAATTTAATTTAATACTTTATAATGGCAACCTCATGATTGACAGATTCCGATGAGATGACTCACCCAGCTTCACTAACAAAGTAAAATATAACAACAAAACGCTTCACAGGAAATTATCAACAAGTTCTGATGAAGTCAAAGCCTATTTTCTTGAAATACTCTCAACGGTATTCAAAAGACTTGATTTAGGTTTAAAATAATGATGTAAGATATAATGGGAAGATGTTTCTCGCGATTTCAACTGTTTTTAGGGGAACAATACTTCGAGTACAGAAATAAAATATAGCCTGTGACACTCACAAATAACGTGGCTTTCGAATTTGTCCGAATTTTTCAAAAATTTTCAGTGGATTCAGAGAATTTTCCCATACATTCTCACAAACTGTTACTTTTAAAAACTAGTAACTCTTTAAAATTTTTGTACCTATAGATACAGTAGAAGTATAAAACTAGTGACCTGCCCCAACTTTGCATGTGTAAATAAAATAACTCTACCTCATGAATCACTAACTGAAAATCGCATGAAAAATTGTACATATTACCCAAATAAGTTGTTTTTTTTCTATATAGGTTAATTTTAATTATATAATAAGAATTGATTGAAATAAAACACAATTCACAAAAAAAATATTTAAAGACTTGTAAAGTTCAATACAAAACGCAAAAGTCAAGAGGCAAAGATATAATTTTGGGCCCAAATTAACAAAATCAATTAATTTAAAATTAAACAGCTCTTTGCTCGTCAATAAGGTCGCTGCACTTAATATGATTAACATTACATTGTCCTTTATTTCGCTATGGAAGTCCGGGTAAAGTCAGATAAATAATTTAAAATGCATAAAGATATCGTTTCGAATGTACTCTTGATATTTATCCTCGTCAATTCTGGTTAAAATTTTGAGTTAAGCTTTGTGTAATTGTTAAATATGCATTTACGTCATATATTGTTTTCGTTAAGATTTCAGTAATATTTTTAAAGAATGCTGAAGGTTTCTTTCTTTACCATTGGTTAATGTATGTTTTAATCATTACTGTGCTAACCATCTACGGGTCCAATTTGAAAATTATTTCAATATTATCCAAGAAGATGCTACGCGAATAAAATTACGGACCAAAAGCTAGTAATTTAATATAAATAAAGGAATAATCGTATCAAACCTCGTTGTATACACACATACCAATACAGTTACATAAAACACCCATTTTCAGCTAAAAGAAAACAAACTCGAAACAAGATCCAATGACAGCCAAAACAGCTGTTACCCAGGTCAATAAACCTCAGACCATTCATATCTGGGTCAAACTCCAGGCAAATGTGCCAAAGAGTCGTTCAATCGACAAGGATCATTATTTAGGCCCCTAAAGCAAAGTTCAAAGGTTTTGTTCGACCATTTACAAG
The DNA here is from genome assembly GCA_033682625.1 of Helicoverpa zea x Helicoverpa armigera. NCBI lineage: Eukaryota > Metazoa > Arthropoda > Insecta > Lepidoptera > Noctuidae > Helicoverpa > Helicoverpa zea x Helicoverpa armigera. The sequence continues at coordinate 9,124,303 of JAWIIS010000011.1, forward strand.
TTGTCTACCAAATAAATTAGGATATTGGAGCTGTGTGCTCCTTAGGATTAAGGGTTTGCTACCTGCAAGGTCCTTAAAGATGGTGAATGGTGCTTTAAAATCAATGGGATTTGTGTTTTGAATTTAAATGGTTGAATGCGATTTCAGTATTTCTTTTGTTCAATAATTCAAATGAATAGAAGAAATAAGAAAGTCACGGACACTCAAATATTGAGAAGCCGTGTATTCCAATACAGCCAGGTTAGAGAAGCCAGGTAAACCAGACTATACCCCACCTAACTGACTGCCTAAAAGGTGTTGATAAGCCTAAATACTTTCACCTACACAGAAAATGGTTATTGTATCTGAGGTAGCGAGCTCTTTACTATCTCAGCTGATCATAGCACACGAAAATTATCACCTGCCTAGCCTTTTCCCAACTACGCTGGGGTCGGCTTCCAGTCTATCGGATGCAGCTGATGAGTTGAGAACCAACTTATTACAAGGAGCGACTGCCTATCTGACCTCCTCAACCCAGTTACCCGGGCAACCCAATACTCCTTGGTTAACTAGTGTCAGACTTACTGGCTTCTGACAATCCGTAATAACTGCCAAAGACGTTCAAATGACAGCCAGACACTCAAATTATGTACCTACTACATAATTAGAAACAAAAGCACAATTTTGTAAGCTCAAGTGTTTAGCTGAATTTATAAAAGTAAACAGAAATTGTTTGACTTTTTGAGCTTCGATTTTTTTTTTCGGTTCCGTTTTAGCGTGTTTGTTTTTTATATGGGGCGCCAATTGCGCAAAACACAACACACTATACCAGATACGATAGTTTAATTAATTCGAAGTCGCTTATGTAGATTTCAGAGCTGGTTAGTTTAGCGTTTTAACTAACTACGATTCTGCTTTACAAAGCAATTCTTTGAAAGGGTTTAGTGAAACTGTGTTTTCAGTTAAAACCGTCGACTTAGGAGATTTAACCTTGTTCTGGGAATGGCTTTTCATAGAAAGTCTTCGTTTGATGAATGCTCAATTAAAATGGCTTTGAAACCTCAATATACTGAAACCGAGTTAACCAAAGACTGTTACGTAGTGATAGATCTACGTTTACCCTTTTACACCCATTGACATATATTCTAGCGATAGACAAGAACATCCATACAAATAATTTACCCGCTTATGTCGTCTGTTGACATCTCGTTGACGTATTGTGACATGTAGTCATCCTCATTGATGTTAATTGCTGAAGTGTCGCTCGTATTTTGCCTACATTTTTCATTACTCAAAAAGTTTATATCTAAGTGAATTCAAAATCATGTAATATATCAAAAAGTTTATTTATATCTAATTGAATGCAAAATCATGTAATATGTTAAAACCAGGAACTTATTTTTAGAGTTTTTAATATTAATTACGATGTTTTTTTTCTTAAGAGGGCTATCACAAATTTTCGCGAATTTAATTATTTTTTCTTGAAAGTAAGAACATACCATGACAAAGTGAAGTCTGTTTTCATTGATATTTTACCTACTACCAGTTTTATGGCACATCTGTTTCTGCACGATTTTCTTAATCCATAATTTAAGATGGCGGGCGGGAACAAATTAATGCATATTTGTAAAATTGAATTATAAATGAAAAGTATGATATACAAGCGTTGTAATAGCATGAACAGCGTGTAATTTTACTAACTTGACTCTCGAATAGTTTATATGTGTAAGTTTATACCTTGATATGTATTTTCTATTTTATAATTGTCGTTTCATAGACATCCATCTGACGCAGGTGTCAAAGTCGCTCTGATTTGCCATTTTGGGCACTGCATAGTCTGCAGGGCAGTTCAGTGTGGTAAGCTTTTTGTTCGGAACGTTCTATCTAGTACGTAGTACATATATATCGATGTTTACACCCTACTTCATTGATGCAATTTCACAGTTTCAAAAGATAGAAACTATGCAATTTCTGTCCATACAAAAAACGTGGTATTCGGCTCAAAAATGTCGATCACGAGGACTGATAACTAATTATCATAATTAAGCCTCTAGAAGTCTATATATTAAGCTTTTTACGTGGACCAAAATAAGTCTGCAATTTTCTCATCAAACAAAAATACTTTGTAATAAATAAAACTTTTCTATTCTTCATTTCCTTGTAATTTCCTATTATTAAAAGCACAAAAGTTCTAACAACACTCCAATTTACTTGGTGTGAAATTCGTTCAAAACAAGGTCAGTAATTTCAGGTCAAGGTCAACCACACATCCAAGGTCGAAATCTATTTTGTTTATAAACCTCTTAAAAGTATTTTAAATGTTTGTTTTACCTTTTTTGACCCGTTTTCTGCTATCCTGGCACGTTAATGTCATGTTATTTTAGGTTTTTCAAAGTAATTTTCGTATTTATGGAAGCGGAAAATTAGGTTTTTATGCAAGCTTTCGGTTAGCTATTTTTGTATGTAAATATTGTTGGAGGCATTTTTAGGAATAATTAAATGTTTTATTATAAGCTCACAATAAAATAAGGGATTGAAAAGGTCGCAGTAAAGTGGATATTTTGTTTATAATATTCAACTTGACAAAATCAATATAAAATATTTTTTTGATTAATTACATAAGATCTGAAAAAAGGTAAGTTAAAGCTATTAAAAGCTTTTCATTTATCAAAATTCTAGTCTTCATTTCAGTAACATTCTGCCCGCAAAAAAAAAGAAATCACAAGATTTATACTCACACAAAAATAGGGTATCACGAAGTAAGGAAAAGAAATTTAATTTTTATTTAGGAAACCAACTAATTCGCTGCACCGCTATTCTTTCAACCAATTTCTTTTTACGTTAAAAGTGGAACGTTAAAATTCTTTTGGTCAGGAATTTAAAGGCAAATTTCCCCGTTGGAATTCTGAATTACTCGGAAGTATGAGAATTTCAAATAAATTCTTAGCAATTAGAGCGTGCACACAGAAAATGGAATGGAAAATAATATAGAAGTGGTCTGACAGTGCTTAGAAAATGTATTTAATGTTTTTTAGCTCGTGTAATGGCTTTTAATCCGTTTTGTTGAATAAGATAATGGTAGGAAAACACTGGTAGGTAATACTTATAAAAGAGAGCACGAATTTACGTTATTTTTAGATGGAATCCTGTAATTACGACCCTCGAAATTCAAGGTCGAAATAAATTGGTATCACGCGTACGTTGTAGATTTAGGCCGAAAACAATTTTGATTTATAAATTCTTCCACAGTGAGTAATGATAGTTAAACTTACCTTTTTGTTACCATCAAGGTAAAAAAAGGTAAGGTTAAGGTAGTTAATTAACTGTGATTCTACAATACTTTTTCTCATGCCGAAATGTTACATCCACTTCAAAAATATTGACATCTAATTGAAAACAAACCACGAGCCACAATCCTAAGCAATCAATCGTTTCACTCAATCGCAAGAAATTGCTCAAAAATTACGTTTTTTTTTTCAATTTTTAATCCTGATTCTGATCACGTGAATTTCACACATCGCAACCCGGATCAAACCCAATATACATATTAAATTAATACCGCTTTCCCAATACGCAAACAGAATTTAATAATCCCGTTTAATATGGGATATGAAATCAACATAGGAAATGGCATATAGGTGTCACTTCGAATGAGTTCATGTCAGGTAGAAGTATAATTAGTTTTATTTGAGCTAGACTTAATTTTATCTATACCTACTTCTTTATGTTTTTTTTTTGTTTTTTTAATTAGTGGGTCATGTATCGATAATTATAGGAAAATATAATATCAATTGTGTCTCGCATATATTTGCGCTCCGCCATCATCATCGTCTCCCAAGCCTTTTCCCAACTATGTTTTGGTCGGCTTCCAATTTAACTGAGCTGACTACCATTGTTTAACAAGGAACGACTAGGCAGTCGTTCCTTCTCTGACCTCTTCAACCCAGTTGTCCGGGAAATATCACCCCTTTTCATTCTACCGAAAAAATGCCGCAATTACATAATTAAGTTAGTATTTAGCGAAATGCTCTTCTATGTATTGCTATAATCTTCATGGAACTTCATGGAACCTAGTTTTTGTAACCGTGCAAATATGTAGTGTGACGTAGCCTAAGTGTCTACAAAGGCCTTTCTTCTTATTTCAGATATTTGACTTTGTGTGTTACCAATTATTGTGCACATCAAAATGTATGTTAGTTATTTGAATGAACGAATAGAAAAATAAACATTTATTTTTCGCACATTTTGTGTTTATAAATTAAAATTCATTTAATTGAAATGTGATATTATATTCAAGTATTTGTTTTAATTTTAATATGCTTGCGTGTTCATGATTTAAATATTTGCTTTACTGGAAGGTTAATAGTGAAATATTTACTAGAATTTCAAATGAAATGGTTTACAAATAAACTATTAACACATTTATAGTGCAGAATGCAGAATTTAATACCTTTTATGCCAAAACTGTTTTAGAATAACATTGAAAGCTGTATTCTGTTTATTTCAAAATATCAAATTTCTGAAATTCCCTTTATCATTAAAATAATTTATACGGGTTCACGCCTTTGGAATAATGTTTAGAAAAAATAAAACACGGGAAACTTCCTGCAATTTACAGTAAAGCATAAAAATATGGTAATAGCATCCGCACTCATTTGCATACTAAAAGCTTGGACTCATTAACATTCCGGATCGGAAAATAATCAAAGATAATTCAAACATGGGAAGGACGTGTGAAAGAAAATAATATGAAAAATTCTAGTTTAATAAGGCCATATAAAAACTCATTTATAATATTAATTGGTCCTGGCTATCTTTAAGGGTAATCTAAAGCCAGAAATTCTGATAATCTGTCTTATCAAGGAGTATAGGATTGGAGTATTGTGTTGTCTGAAAACACTTTTTGGTTTTCAAACTTAATGGCATCCAAATATCCGTGACCCACCACTATTTAACGTGCATTTTGAATTCTAATACGCACATTACACCAAGATAATGTAGTAAACGGGTAACAGACCAACTGGAAACTTAGATTGGAATCAAGATTTTGATTTAAAAAAAATATTTTGGGTAAACTGTCAGCCAACTGTTCAGTGTGCTAGCTGCAGCTACTACCTAAGTTTAATTTTTCCCGCATTGAAAAATATTTTGCTACAAGCCAGTAGTATTTTATAACAAAATCATCCAGATTCCCAATACATAGTACGTTTGCACCGCGCTGTGGTTGTAAAACTGCTGTAAGAGCTCTCTTTATTAAACCCACGATTTACGATTCCTAAACGTTTGGTACGTTTTAGATGGCACACTTTTACAAGCATTGTGTTTTCCCTTCTTAGGATCATTGTTGGGAACTTCTAAGCAGTTCCCTGCGGTATAAATGTGACGATCTACTTACTGCGTTCGGGTAAAAAAGAAGCATATAATTTGTTCTTCTGATGTACAAAGTTTCACCAAAATCTTTTAGACGTGAAGAAATAACAAAACTTATTCATCTATTTTAATAATAGACCGGAAAACGAAAAAAGCAGCAACCTCTTTTTGTGAAACTCCATAAAAGGAGAAGGTTTCAAACTATTTGTGTAACTAAGTAGGTATCTTTTTAAGGATGAGAATATTACGAAATGTTGATTTTGTTCGTGTTCCTAAATAAACTTTGGCATTCCAAAGATTCTATCCCTCAAACAATCCTACAACCCAGGCAGTCTAAAAATACTCACTAACTAAAAACAATAAGACTTAAAGCTTAGAACTCTGAACCTTAACTCTAGTACTCAAATCATTCATTTTGTCGTCACCGAATACCCAAATAAATTAAACAGATATTCGTTAGCGTCATGGAGAATAAACTGACTAGCGGAGATATCATAACGCAAAGTCTCCTGAGAAAGCAGCGCGACAAAATGCGGGTGAGCGGGGGACGACGAACGTTACAGTCTCTACCCTTGAACGCCGTCATTGGACATACCCAGTATTTTTAATATAAAATACATTGACAGATGTTTCAAAGAACCCTAACCACTCGTTAGTTCACGCGTATCTAATAGTTTTGGTCATGCGTACCGTGCCGTGTTTGACCTACAAGAACGCGCCTGACCTACTTGTATAATAGTATATCTGCTTATCTTTACCTAGTCCGTGTTTACCATGAAACATTACACTTTCTGGAAAATAAAATGAGGCGTGACCCTTGTTGGAAATAAAATGAATGGTTACCCTTGGAGGAATAAAATGAAGTATGTCGGAATAGATGTGGGAAATTTTATGTTATTGATACTTGGGTTAGAAGGGTGAATTTGCATGCTGATTTTGTACGTACCGCTTTTGTTTTTTTTATTTTTCTTTGAGTTCTTTTTTTATGTACTATTTTGTACTAAAGGACGATGGGCGTTTTGGTACCCTGTCCAACAGTGTTGATTCTAGTACCATTGCGTGGGTCTTGGCAAGGCAAAAAATGTTTAAGAATAAGAATAAGAATAAGAATAATTTATTTGCCATAAACATGTGTATACATACATACACACGCAGGTGCATGTATGTAATATGGTACAATTAAATATGTGCTTAAAAACATGATTGCCATTTGCCATGGCATGCAAATATTTGCAAAATTAATTATAAACTAAAAACTATAACACTAATACTATAAACATTTTCTACTTAAAATCTAATATTTTTTCATCGAGAAACTCTTTAATATTATAGTATGCTCTTTGTACTAAAAATAATTTGAGCCGGCGTTTCAGAGCTTCGGTATTGAGTTCTCTCCAGATCTTAGGCAATTTGTTATACACGATAGGTGCCATACATAATATACTTCTGCGCATAAGTGCAGTTTTACACGGATGAAGACAGAGTTTGCTATTATCACGTCTATTTCGATGTGCTACATCCTCAAGACGCGGAAATAAATGAGGATTGCATTTGACGAACATGACAACTTCGAGAATGTATAGAGATGGCAATGTAAGGATCTTATACTGTTCGAAATACGGCTTACAGCTATCAGTTACCTTCAATTTGAACATCGACCTCAGGCATCTTTTTTGAGCTCTAAAAATGGTCTCCCAATCCGTGGAATTGCCCCAGAATATCAAGCCATACCTAAGGATAGATTCAGCTATTCCATAGTAGGCTATTAGTAATGTTTCTGCATTCACTGTTTGTGATAGGCTATATAAGGCAAATGCACTATTGCTTAGTTTTTTAGCTAGGTTTTCTAAGTGAGATTTCCAGTTGAGATTTTGGTCTATTATTAAGCCTAAGAATTTTGTCGAGGCAACTGATTCAATTTTATTGTTTTTATATTTAATGTCATTATTATTTTCTATATTTATTCGTTGACCAAAATAAGTGATTACGGTTTTATTTAAATTAATTTTTAAATTATTATTTTCTAACCATTCTATGCTATTATTTAAGGTATTATATATGTCTTGATTAAACTCATCTTTTTTATTGCATGGTATAGTTATAGTACTATCATCAGCGAATAGCGTCATTACGTGTTCTATACACTTGGGGAAATCATTTATGTAGATTGTAAATAAGAGAGGGCCCAGAACACTTCCCTGTGGAACGCCATATACAACCTGTCGCTCTTCTGATACAGATATTTCCTCAAATTTGGTTTCACTATTAATTCTACTTATTGCTGTAACTTGTTTTCTATTTTGTAAGTAAGATTTTATGAGATTGTGTATGTTTCCTCTTATTCCATAACATTCTAGTTTACTTAGTAGTGTATTATGTTGGACATAGTCAAAGGCTTGTGTCATATCGCAAAAAATTGCACATACTGGATTTCTTTTATCTATATTTAACATTATTTTATATAAAAAATCATATATAGCCATGTTTATAGTTTTCTTAGCTCTAAAACCTTTTTGTTCGTCACAGAGTATCTTATTTTTTTCTAAGTATGTATTTAATTCTTTGTAAATATATTTTTCAATTATTTTAGAAAAAATTGGTATAAGTGAAATAGGTCTATAGAACTCTACCAATTCTTTGTCTTGTTTTTTGAATAAAGGTTTTACTACTGACTTCTTTAAAGCGTCAGGAAAAACACCTTCAGTAATACACAAATTAATAATATGACTCAATGGTCCACATATATCACTCGATACTTCTTTTATAATTTTTGTACTGAAGCCATCATATCCTACGCTGTTAGTGTTCTTTAATGAATTAATAATTTTTTGTATGTCTTGTGGCATACTTGGAAGCATAAACATTGAGTCTTTTCTGCTAACAATGTGTTTATTGACTCTACCGGATTGAGAAGAGGATGGTTGGATTTTATCAACAAAATAATTATTAAATAAGGTGGCTATTCCATTAGGACTGGTGATATATTTATTTCCATTACGAATTTTATTTATGTTATGTTTAGGTAGATTAAATTTTTTATTGTTTATTAGTTGCCAAGTAGTTTTAGATTTATTTTTTGATGTTTTAATTTTATATGTGTTTTGTGCACATTTTGTTTTATTGATGATTGTTTTAAATAATTTACTTTAAATAGTTTACTTTGACGACTAGTCCCAAATCCTTGTCCATTTCGCGTGACATCGACTAATAGATTGTGTTATGTTCATAAATCATCAACGTATATGTAGTTCTTAAATCCAACTGTTTTGAATAAAAACTGGTAAAGGAACAAATAAACAGGAATTTAGCCTTCTCAGAATGTTTGCCTGCCTATAGCTTTAAAAAAAGACTGTGCAAACCTTTGCAGTTCACGCAGAACTAGCTTATGTATTTGATGAAAGTCTTTCAGTATTTACAATCAATTGAGGTTGAAAAGTCAGGAGACGATGTTTACATACATAGTACATATTACGACTCAATCTTGCTCCTCAAGAGGTGCTGAGATAATGATGAATTTCTTCTTAAAAAAAGCATAGACATGTTTTGAACTTTTGTCAAATCAGATGACGATTGTGTTTCCGTAGTATGACTCCATAGACTATTACAATCTTTAGATTATAATAAAATGTATCTCAAACAATGTAAGATGTCTGTTAACTGAGTTTAAAATTATTACACTGACGATATATGCCTCTTAATGAATTTGCATATATGGATGACATACTTGTTTCTATGTCGATTCAATTTTTATCGTTACTTGGATCGGACAGCTAATTGAGGCAAGCCCCATAGTTTTTATTATTCTTCACGTAAATACCTTTCTAATGATATATCATACGTTACTGTTGGAGCGGGTACCAAATCCCATACAAAGTGCCCATTGTCCTTTAAGGTTTAGCTTAAGGTAATATGTTTGTCACGCTGTCAAAACTATCGCTCATTTTTTCGTGATTTAAATTTATAATATTTTTAAAATCAGACTGTTTTCGAGTGTTTTCGTATAATGAAAAAAATAATTTACAAAATTCTTTGAACAGTAGTTAATCCTATTAAAATATGCTTAAACTTTACACTAACAAGGTATACTTAAACAAATAATCAAAATTCCTAGAACTAAACTTTTCTAGAAAATCTAGTTAAGCCAAAAAGCCATTAACTAACAATGTTTGCCAAAACCTTTTCATCTAATTAAACTTCAATAACAACATTACTTAACTACACACAATATAATATCATTATATTAAGTATATATAACGTAATTATACTTAAGTGAAAACTTACGACGTTTCACCCCTGTTAAGTTAAATTTATCTTTAAGCATGGAGAACAAAATGACTAGCGAAGGTGCCATATCGGAAAATCTCCTAAGAAAGTAGCGCGCCAAAAAAACAAAATTCCTTGACAGCTGTCTCAAATAATCTGAATGCCACGTTAGTTTACTCGTAACTGGTCATTTTAGTCATGCCCACCGAACGTATTTAGACCTAGGAGAAAACTAGACCTACTTGCATTATGGCATCTCCAATCATCATACCTTACTCCGTGTCTTCAAGTTATTCCAACTATTTGCAGAATTTCTTAAATTTACACCCTCGGGCAGCATAGCTGAAAGATTAGCTTTTACAAACGACTTAGAAATATAATAATAGCGAGTACTAACGCAGATTATTTTAACAGTATTGAAAACTTTGTTTTGTTTGAAACCGTTTTCAAAAGCATGGTTGAGGTATTGTGTTTCGAAGTTCAAGTTGCGCCTGAAATAGAGTTTAAAGGATTTAGTAACGGTTTTGAAAGCTGCAGTTTATTCATTTTAAACATTTTGTGATACATACAATTATGTCACTTTTTATTTTTTAAACCCTTAAATAATTGTAGAAAAAATGCCAAAAAAATGTCTGTATCTATATATAAGTACAAATACAACAATGAAAAATTTAAACATATTATTCTGATCTATTTTACCTCAAAATAATATATAAAAATCATACAATGGTTTAGCACGTTAAATATTCTAAAAAACGCATTTTTTATATGTAGTAGGTGCTATATTTGAATCTGAATTTTATCCCCAATTTTAAAATCAAACCAATATTTTTTTGTTTATTTTTCATAAAATAATATAAACTTACTGTTTACATGTTTTACAAATAAACACTGTGATTCAGAAGCGGATTTTTAATTAAAAATACATTGGCTGACCCCCACATAACACGCGATAACTTTGTGTTTGTAAAGAAGGAATTATAGTCATGTTGTTTATTTTTTCTTATTAACAACATTTTCTTATTACGAGCAAAGATGTACGGCGGAATAAGTCTTCTTCGTATTTACGAAATGGGAAATAATCTGGCACATATCTATGAAAAATATTTATTTATTTATTTAGTAGGTAAGTCGTGATAGTCTAGTGGGTAAAGTACGAGTATCAACCTCTCGAGTATGAGGGTGTGGGTTCGATTCCAGGTCAGGCAAGTACCAATGCAACTTTTATACAAACAGGCTGATTGTTGTACTGTATATCATTATATTATCTAACACCTGTAACCAACACAATCAACACAATAAAGATTACAATAAAGATATAAGTTTGTATGTACTTTTTAAGTACCTATATCTGAGCCACAAATGGCTGATAACAAGGTGAAGGAAAACCATCTTGAGGAAACCTGGACTATAAAGTCTGAAATCACCAACCCGCATTGAGCACGCGTGGCATGCTCAACCCTTCTCCGTGTGAAAGGAGGCCTGTGCCCAGAAGTGGGGCGATAAAAAGGCTTTAACAAAAATAGGTAGGTACATACCTTACAGGTTCGAAAGTTAGAATCGGATTCCATATTACACTATAAAAAAATACTCTACTTAGATACGTGCTTATAAATAGATTTGATTAAATAAAAGCAATTTCGCGGTCTTCTTTATATGCTCAAGGAATTCCATGATGCCTATGAAATTATAATATTATTTTCCTTACTACGATTTCAATCCGAATAAGTAATTCATTATTATGTTTTTCGAAAATAGCATAATTAATTGGGTATGCAAAGAGTCACCTATAAGAAACATAATATGTATATAAAAGTTTATAAATCAGAAAAATATCTTTGTGTAAATACGCGCGCACTAATCTCGCGAATCGCTAAACCGATTTGAAAAATTATTTAATTGTTAGATATTTCATTTAACAGAAAGCTACGTATCCGGGCAGTTTTATACTTTAGCTTCCTGTATTAGAAACCTATAGCGGAAGCTAACCAATACAAAATAATTATACTGCAACATTAAATATAAATAAATACCTAACATTATTTCTACTTCCACTTGTTTATATTTACGACAATCGTTTAAAAGAAAACAAAAAACAAAAGAACAATAACATTAATACATCAAAGGCTGTCTCATTTCAACAAACACGCCCACTTACTTACAAGTTTGTTACAAATAAATCTATGTTACTATACTGTAGTTTATATGTATAAGATTACTAGTTTTTACCCCGCCTTTTCCTCTAAATTGTCACGTTAGGCAAAGAAGTATGGAAGAATAAGGTAAGTCCTCAAACAAAACGAATGAAGGTAAGTTGCCTCGGAAACAGCGGGGAAATAGTTTATCCCTACTATCATTATAAATGCGAAAGTATCTCTGTCTGTCTGTATGTTACGCTTTCACATCTAAATCACTGAACTGATTTTAATAAAATTTGTTACAGCGATAGAGTTGACCTTGAGAAAGAACATAGGATAGTTTCGATCCCGGAGTTTTGAAGAATTCTCTTGGAAACGAAACCGAACTCTAAGCGGGTGAAGCCGCGGGCGGAAGCTAGTAGATCATAAAGTGTAATAAAATTTCTAGCCCTTACAAACAAACAAACGCTTCAGACTTATGTATACATTAGTATCTACCTAAAAAGTTGCCATAGTTATTTCTATCACTTATTCAGCTTGAGTGCTGAGCTAAGTTAGCCTCGTTAAGTCACTATTAAGTCATAGTTAGTGAAGCAAATGTAATCCGAATCAAAAGATTGCGTAAAGCTTTTATATCTATAGAGTTCCAATTTGTGCTGATTGGTATTCTTATAAAGGCGCTTACATGATAACTGAGAGATTGTTTTTTGTTTTTTCATCATACAAGACTCATCATCATCTCCCGAGCCTTTTCCCAACTATGTTGAGTTCCGCTTCCACTCTAACCGAATGCAGCTGAGTAACACTGGTAGTGTTTTACAAGGAGCGACTGCCTATCTGACCTCCTCAACCCAGTTACCCGGGCACCGTACATGACTAATCTGTGCCCATTCTAAGTTCTTGTAAACAGGTGACGATCCGTCCCGCTTACGGACGGTAGACTATACGGTAGATAGTTGATATTTAAACTTGATAAAACCGAACATCACAACTGACCATAACTGTGACAATGTAACTAAGAATTATAAAAGAAGGTAACATGTTTTCAATAGCTTGGTGTCTCTCTGAATGAACAGTGAATAATATTATTAAAATTTTCAAATGTAGCTCAAGAATAAGCCAACCTTTGATCATTTCATTGTTCTGTCAAAAAAAAAACTGTCAGAGCATCTACTTACGTTTTTCGAAAAGTAATTTTAAATGTAAAATCAAGACTAGAAAATCCTTTCTCGTTAAAATTATTTAACTAAGTATTGGTATTCAATCATTAATCAAACATTACTTAGCTATCACAACAACAGCTGTTAATTATGACGCCGCCATCTTGAATATTAATATCAGCCACGAGCCACGAAGTTGAAAAGTCAATGAAAGTCACACGAGTAGTGTTTGTGTCACCTAATTGAAGAGGGTACTTTTTTAATGGAGTTAATGGAAAAAGCGTGGGTCTAAAAACAATGTTTACTTATTAGATTTGTGTACCTATATTTTCATAGATAAGTAATCTGGCTAGGAGCACACAATAGTTTATTATTGTATATCATCTATCTAGCAATTAGGTATGTTGGGGTTGGATTCCAGTCTAAGAGGTCGCAACTGAGTATCAGTTTGCCAGACTTACTGGTTTCTGGCTACCCGTGACTAGTGCCAAAGATGGTTAAACGATAGGCGTGCCAATTTATATTGCCTCTCGAAACACATGGATTAGTCGTGAAATTAGTCTTAATAAGATGGACCTTATCGCGAAGCAACCGAATCTAGCATTTCTTAATTTTTAAAATCTACTAACATAGTAATTAGTATAAATTGTTACTAACAAAATAAATCATGGTCACTTGAATAAATGAATTTATTTATAACTGTTACTTAGCCACGAGCTCCCCAAAACAATTTAATAAGTCTTAATCATAAATAAAAAAATCACCTCTTAATTAAGCCCACCTCACATCACCTAAGTACAGTAAGTATACACAATATGAACTAATACGATTATTGTGGCCGTAAGTGTGTAACACCCTTAACATCGCTCAACTTAATATTATATCGTCTAGACGAGGTCAATATGTTATTGAAGTACCAAATAACTAATTCGGGTAAACTTAACGTAAGTGTGCGATAAAATATGGCTCAATTATTTTCGATATATTTTGCGACTATAGATTTATTATAATAATGTTTGAAAGAGTTATGAACATGTGACTCTTTTTCAATTTTTGACTAGCGAGGTTCGATTGATCGCTGCGAGATTTTAGAATGTAATGCCGAAATTCCACTAAAATTGTTCGCGATCAAAAAATGTGTACACTGCTATCATGTGTTTGCTCACGAATGTTGCAATTTCACACATTTTTTACTGTTTTGCTACAGCGATGAGATCAGAAAAAAACACATACAGCATTGCACTTCGAAGGCATTTCCCATTGAGTGAACTCAAGAACACAAAACAGCTATACAAGTACAGTAGACTGCACATCAGTGGTAACTGTCACGCACCTTAATTCAATAGTAATAAGTACGATTTTCCTATAAAACTGTTACCACTGACTTGAAGTTGACTGTACCTAGTGAGTTAATAATAATTATGATAGAATGAACATTATAGGTCTTCGATACTCCTATGCATGATACATAATCCCTTAGATAAAGCTGAAAAAGGAACTGATTTTTCTAGCGCATAGATGCGACCTAATTTCGCTACTAAAAGCAAAATTTGCTCACTCTTTCTATTCGTCACATTTTCACCTTTACTCAGTATCTACGTGGATGGAGCTTAACACACAGCTTTTAATATGTAGGTATGACTAGCTATTCCCTCGAAAAGGAAGCTATTTCTTGCACCTGGATAAAAAGTAGTTGTAAGCTGTACTACTGTCAATTCGTATCAAATTCCGTTCAGTAGTTTAGCGTGAAAGAGTAATAAACATTCTTAGATTCATACATTCCAACTTTGACGTTTACTATATTAGTTTGATACTATATTTATAAGCAAATAAACTATTAACGTGTGACAGCATTTCACCTTGAAATTGACCTTCAAAATAAACCCATTACGTGTACAAGTATTTAGTTACTTAATTATTGAATGCGGCTTAAAGTCATACAATAACAATGTGATGGGTACAGTCAACTCCACAACTATAGAACGATTTACAGTCCATATTAATATGCGTACCTATGTCATATGTCTAAGTGCTAAGTTATAGTGCGTACCTAGAATAATTACCTTGAAAATGGTTTATCTGAAAGGGTATTTAGTATGATAGAAATTATTGAAGCGTACATTTTAGGGTTGGTTTTGCTACGGAGAACATCTGAGTTTATCCAAATAAAAAACGAATGTCTAAGGGATAATTGTTTATGACTACAGTTTAGTTTGAATTAGTATTACATATTGACACACTTAACATTATAATATATAACCATGTATTTGTTTTGTTCTGTATACCTACTCGTGCTTTACAAATAAGTTATCTTTACATTTAATATAAGGTATAAGATGGCCTCAATACCTAATTTTAATGATACAAGCAAACTCATACTTGACTGAGCTTAAGATAACTAAACACGATTATCTTGATTGGTGAAATCAGACCTAAAAATTTCAATATTATTCACGAAATATCGTTCACTGAATCCCAACTCCGGATTAAGTAAATTAGCGAATTTGTACAGAAGTCTAGACGAAATCAATATACACTGAAAATTAACGAAAGAATTCCGTGAAAACGTGAGTACCTACCTAAGTTAATTACTATTCAAAAAGTACTTTTATACATTGGAGTTTTTTTATACAATGAAGAAGATGAATTCTCGAGAAGAATTTTCGAGTAACTCAACTTAATTTGCCGTCAGCTACTATTAATAAAAAAAACACGACACAAAATAGATGTTGCATTTTTCACGAAAAAAGTTAAATGACTTAAAGTTAAACTGCAGTCGTTCAGTCTCAAGTTTCGAGACAAGATTCCGAATACTGTTCTAAATTAAGATTGTGGAGCTAATTCAATGTAAAGTTTGTTTAATTTCTTCGTTGGCAGATGTTACTTTCCCTTTTTGAGAGCAAAGACTGGCATAATCTTAATTCGTCAGTACTTTTTTATCTTCATAATTCAAAATTAATGGAAATAATTCTGAAGAGGATCTTACCCAGCATAAATAAAGAGATATGAAAGCCTCGTTATAGTTGAAATATTTCAAGGTCATTCACCGAAACCATGGTAGGAGCTAAGCAACATTATTTAAGGTTAATTGCGCTGTGGGTTGAAAGGTCATTGAATTACAAATTCTGTTTTAGGCAAATATTAGTATCGGTACTTAAAAATGTATTATGGGAATAGAGCTATTCAAAACAGTTGAACATCATACCACAAATGTATTTTGAAATTCGAAAATGTAAATAAAATGAAGCATTTGTTTTGAGTCGCATTCAAAACGTCAAATAGACTTTAACAATACTTCGCAAACTTCGAAACAAAGACATCTACTCTTTATATTCAGGTCAACGTATAAAAGAACATCAAAGGTAATTAATTTTTAATTATTTTCTTAACAAAACAGCCACTACCTTCAGATTATTATTGAACAATGAAGTTGTGAAACTCAGGCCAAAAATGTTGAAGCTAATTTTAAATTCGCAAGAACAATTTACAGGGGTTGCCTGTAACGATAAATACAAAGACAAAGGCGTTAACTGACAAGGCAGGGCTTCCTTGAATATAAAATATCTTTTTGTAGACATAAAATGCCTTCCATTGAAGTTTTTAATAACTTTTCAGCAGCTTATTTTCTCAATCGCCTGGGGGTAAATGCTTGGCCTTGAATACAATGTTTGATTGTTCTTTATTGCTTTCAACTAAATGGGGTTTGTTGAAGTCGATTCGTATAGTAAAAGAGTATAATCCGGGAGTGAGAAATATAGAAGTTTTGTTTAAGGAAATACGCAGGTATGTATGTAAAAATAATAACTCTCTGTATGCAATGATTTTTAGAGATCATAAATACGTATACTATATATGTATGTTTAGTACTGGTCAATCGGCTGAGATGCTGATGAGAAATCTAAAAAGTTTCCCACTTTAGCATTGCTTAGGACTTAGCTAGCTGTTTACTGCTGATAACACCCAATTTTATAATATCATCTCAAAAATCTGTACCCTAAAAAAATGCTACAAGAAAGCCAAAACCAAAATCCATGTTCCTTTGCCAGTAAATTCCATAGCCAAGAATGTCTCTATAGTAAGACCACAGCATATAATATCAAATTTTCACCTTGTTTAGCAGAGAGCAGCTAGAAATTTGTAGCCGAGGTCTTGAAAGCAGAATCTTGCCGTAAAAGGTATCTTCAAGCGCAGTGCAGTGTATGCAGATAGGTACTAAAACATTTATACTGAAACTAGGTATAAAGTACATGGGAACATAAGTGCTTCTGTCGTTTTTTTGGGAGCTAGCGGATTAGATCTTAGTGGACTACTTCGATTGTTCTAAATGCAATTCGTATTTGGTAGAATGTATGTAATGTTTGTGAACTGTTTACTATGAGATTTTTTACATGATAAGGCTCTCATTTATTAACCAACTTCAAAAAAGGAGGTATTTTATCAGCCTTTAAGTTGTTAATGTTAAAGAGATGTTTTCATTTTATTAGACTTATGATATTTTCGACGTCTGACTGCATCTGCCCAAGCATTGAAAATTTTGACATAAGGAAGCCCCAATATTGCAATTCCATTATAATAGCAGAGATATAATTATAATAGATGATGTAAAAAGTAATTTTTTTGGTTGCACGGTCAGGTATTTTAGTACTTATCTCTCTGTTTCTGTAACATTAAGTTTTCACGTCTACTATATAATTTATCTCCAGCTAACTGACATTTGGCGACAAAATCTGTCGATAGCCCAAAGTAGGTTAGGCGAATGGGTCACTAAATTAATTATTCCTGTCCATATAAAACTAAATGTTGGACCAGACACTTATATATTTTATTTATTTACAAATGTATCTGATTTCGTGTATATACCTGTAGTTATCTATATATTTTATGTATTTATGTATGTATTGGTTTTCGTGTGTTTATAGTTATCTGATGCAGACTTTATTAAATGCTTTGACTTTGAATAACTTTGGTGATAATGTTCATTGAATTAATCCTGTATCGATATCTGAAGCGATTAGGGATTTGTTAAATGTCGTAGGTCTGAAAAATACAAAGTAAATTGCCATAATGTAGACTCTAGAATACTTTACTATAGTATATCTATCGAGCAACAATTTTTTATACTATTAAAACACTTTGTGAGTTTACTTAAAATTTTTATGGTAGAGAATAGAAAATACGTAGTAGGCATGTATTCATAGTCAAGTTATCTCTCTATTAGCTCGTCTGGCAATTAGCCTCATAACTTTCTTCCTTTTAGAAAATACGATATTATTTGATACGTTCAGTGATATGTAAAATTACCATAGCCCTAAGGCTATATAGACCCCATATTTAGAAGTGGGGTGCGGTAACTAGCAATTACAAACCAACAGACAAATAGTTTTCGCAGTAATTTTCATAGATATAGTGCGTGCCGATAAGACAAAGAAAAAAATGAATCATTTTGATTAATAGGCTGACACTCCCACCAAACACACACACTACGAGTGTGTGCAAAAATTTACATAAATATTCTAACTTTTGTTGTAATTGGAATGTCTATTTGTTTGTAGCACTTTCACGGCAAACATCAAGGCAATTCAGGCTGAAAGTCTGATTAGCCAAACAACGGTCTTAGGCTAAAATATTTATGTACAAAATCGACAATAACCCAATGGTAAAATCGGCGTCAGCCATTGCACTATTGATGTAAAACCGTTTCACTTTTAATTACTTAACGTCGAATTTTCAAAGTAGGTAAACAGTTATTTTTAGAAAAATGCACGTGTATGTTGCCGGTGAACTTACATAAGTGTATTGAAACCCTTCAAAAGTAACGGCTTACTTTTTATCAAATAAACAAACTTCTTCCTATACTTACACAACTAAAAACTCAGCAAATAGTTAACCATACTACCTATTACGTAATAGAAACAGCCCCCGCTTATCAAAACATCCCTAATGACACCACACCCGCCTATGAATATTGCAAATTTCAATGAATATTTATTCGTATTAAACTATGAAATGGTAATAGAGGGCCCTAAGCAAACGTATTCGTATTTTGAGCAGCCTGGTTAGCCAAATAAACTGATAATAAAATGTGTAGCTGGATTTTTGGGTATAATAAGGTTTTTAAGGGCTGTTTTATTAGAGGGTTTTGTTAAAATAGTAATGTTTATTTTGAGGTCCTATAGAAACGATAGCATAGTAGTAGGTATTATAAGTCAAAGAGAAGGTATTATAAGAGTAGAAAAAGATGGTCGCCCATCAATAGTTTGACCGCGGCACGCACAATAAAACGTTTCAATGGGCATATTTTGATATCTACTTGGCGAATTGGCTCTAAGTATAAGTGCTAAGTCAAAATATAATCAAACTTGCTTGCAAAATTAATACTTAATTTCACCAATTGTGTACTTGCACAGGGTTCAAATGAACTGTTTTTACTTATAAAGGTAAATAAACTATACGTCGTGTATAAGGTTACTGACCTTAAAACACCATCAAAGACTAATTACTATAATCACTAATTACTATTGAAACCGAGAACTAGGTTAAGTACAAAATAATAACACGTACAATTTTTAAAAGGAAATTATAGTCATTGCGGTATATTGAAACTTTAACACTAAGGGATTGTTCACACCAAACGTATTGTCCGCCGCTGACTGTGAGTATACTCACTGTCTGCCCCAGTGTGAACGTCGACTCAATCTGCAGTACGCGTACTCACCAAGCCGACAATAGGCTATAGCGTACGATGCGCCACATGTGTGAACAAAAGAATAGGCTCTTGTAGGTTCACACTAGATGCGTACGCTGAGCGGCTGACTATTCTACACATAAAAGGGCTCAGTATTTGAAGTTGCTCGTAGTATTTTATAAACGATAAAACTAGCGTAATTTATTTTTTTCAAATCAGACGTTTTACTGATATTTCAATTAAATGATGCGCATTCAGATAGTTGCCATTTGCGAAGCTCTAGAGGAAGACGAAAATAATAAAAAGAAGAGATTGTGGGTACATCCCTTAAATTTGAAGAGATGTTTTCTTGGTCAATTTCATACATTATATTTCGAATATAGACTTTATCCAAATAAGTTCAAGAAATATTTTCGTATGACAGTAAAACATCCGATGAGTTACTATCTTTAATACGTTTAAGTTTATATAAAAGGGACACTAATTATCGACGTGCTGTACCGAGGCGCGGCAGTGCGTACGCGGCGGAGCGGCGCTATTCGGCAACTGCGTCCGCGTAGCCAATCCGCGTCCGCCGTGCATAGTCGCGTAGTAAAATAATCGGCCACTGAGAGTCAGCTACAACAGACGATGTAACAGCGTATAGTCGGTTCGGTGTGAACGACAATTTCAATATATATGGAAAAGTAATAAACTGCGTAACGCGCGCTCACAGTCAGCGGCCGACAATACGTTTGGTCTGAACGATGCCTTAGAGTATCCACACACTACACACTTTTAGTCGGCCGATAGTTTGTTTGGGCACATAAATCAGTATGAAGACGAATGGTAGCACACACATTACAAAGATCAGGTATTTAGCCGGTATCAGACCCATTGAAAACAAGATTTTCTTAAAAAGAAAAAGTTGCCAACCATTGTTTCAATTTTTTGGCCGACTGTTTGGTCTGCAGTGTGTGGGTTGTCTGAGTAATGTAGGCTAAAGTAAATAAAAACGTGAAACCGACAGTTTTCGAGGAAATTGTACGATACGTTGGTAATAAAATTTTAACAGTGAGTTAAAAAGGGCGGTGCGAAATGAGTGTTCGCATACACAGCGCCATCTACGTCACATGGCTGAGAGTTATAACCGTTAAAAACAATATAATATCATCACTCATGATTTCTTATAACTCACTTAATTTTCTTAGAGAATTACCCAGAAAAAAAAACACCTTTTATAGCCCAGTTTACATGATACATACAGATGAGACTTCAGAATTTTGGCAACATTAAGTTATCACAAACTGAGTGAAACCTAACTCAGTACTCAACATTTACTCACTCACAAACAATAGAATCCAAAACTAAAAACGCCTTCACATAACATCCACTCCTACACTATGAACTTCCTTGCAAAAAAAAGTAGCCAGCATAAACAGTACAGCAACTCCGTCCCATATTATCAAGACTCGGCAAGTCCTGAGACAAACAAGCCATTCTTGCAAGAGTATAATGAGAGCGCCTAAGAGATTATGTTCCTCGTAAGACTAGCTAGAAACACCGATATTTGAGTAAATTCAGAATTTCCCTAGAGGTCAATAAAATTTCACCAGTTGTAAACCAGTTTACGTGATACAGAGACTTCATAATATTGCCAACTTCAAGCTACCATAAACGCTTCTAACCTAAAATTAATACGATTTCACGATCCAGTACTCACGAAAACAATAGAATCCAAAAATAAAAACGTCTTCACATAGCAGCTACACAACTCCTACACTATGAACTTCCTTGCAAAAAAACTACCGTCCCATAATATCAGGCTCAGCAAGTCCTGAGACAAACAGGCCATTCTTGCAAGAGTATAATGAGAGCGCCTAAGAGATTATGTTCCTCGTAAGACCAGCTACTTCGCTAGAAGCACCGATATTTGAGCTTAACCTGCTATAATACAGTGTAATGCAGCGAAACCGGGTCAGTTACTGTATTGTTAATTTTAATATAAGCTAGAATATAGGTACAAGGTTTATTTTTAAAATAATGATGGGATGGGGATGATTTTACATCACATTTTTATATTAAAAGCTACATTGAATTTTTGAGTCAATTTATAATAGGTAGTAACTTTTGTAAGTGACCTTAATTTAATGCTAACAAGTGTAAGTATAAACAGTAGGTACATATTTAATAGTCTATACCGTATACTTATTTGAAAGGTTAACTTATAAATTCAGTCATAATATTATGACAAAAAATCGCGTCGCTTATTTTTCGTACCCTTCATACTAATATCACATGTAAATAAAAAATATGATTTGTATTAACATCACGTCACTACCAATATTACATTCGCGAGCAGAATATCTGGGTCAGTCATGCGGTTTTTGATTTATTCAAAAAGAATACAAATTCAAAGTTTTCAAGATATTGAGTTTCAAGTCTATCAATTTACTACATATTTTCACAAAATTCTGGGAACACGACCTTTTTTGCTAAAACTATCATTTTTCCTGCAACTTTGCCTATGTTTTTCATACATTTTTTGGGGTAAAAAGTCTATGTCATATCATGACCCATAAACAATTTCTATGCAAAAATGTCGTGTGGATCCGTTGTTCCGTTACTATGTGAAAGGACGAACAGACACACTTTTAGATGTATAGAGTTATATGTATTCATAGAATATTATATGTGTTGAAAGGATGTCATTTTTGGTGCCAAGTGGAAAGCAAGCTGCTACGAACATCCTTTTACCAACTGTGCAAGGGTGAGAAAGCAAACTAGCAAAGCTACAGCTTGGAGCTGATGGGCTATATGTTGTTCTACGACTTATTAATCAAAAACTCAGTACCTCCAAAGATGACCCATATTGAATGTGAAAGGTCAACAATTCGAGACTAACTCCGCAACTTATTAAAATTACGTATCCAAAAGTATCGTACCGACTCGATATCAAATCTGCCTATGAATTGTGATTCTTTTCAGTACAAATTATTTTTAACATTGTAACTAACTATGTATGTAAAAAAATCTTTCAAACTTAATTTGACCCACTTCCCGGTCTTCGATTAGGATGAAATTTTGCACACGCTTTGAGTTCTGATGACAATGTATGACGAGCGTGTTTTTTTCGTTTTTAAAACTATAGATTTTTCCAATTAAACTCAGAAACCTGATAACTCAAACTTATTCCACATGCCTAATTAAAATTTCCTTTTCTGCATAACAAACCGCACATATAAAACAAAATCAATCAAACTTAGTTTATTATTTTTGCACAGTCACTGTGTCATTATCAAGCTATTTATAGATATAGATAAGTTTACAGTTGCACAGCTGTCAGTTTTCTCATGCTAAACCATTGCACGAGCATCGATCAATGCTTGTTCGAAGGGACATTTCTGCCGGGGCTGCGGGGTTGTTCGAAAGAGTTACCGCGGCCCTGCTACATGAATGGGGTTAAGAAGGAATGGTGGGTTTTAGTCAGTAAGAGTCTGGTTAGTTAGTTATTTAATGATTTCCCAACAAAAAGGTGAGATAAAGGGGTAATTTGATGATTGGTCACCAAAAAAGGAGGAGCGATTTTAGACATGTTTATACCATGATACAGTCCAAGATACAGTATATCACACCATATGTATCAAACAAACACATCAAACTAAAGAAAAAAGATACTCACGATAATTTTCACTAAAAATACACTAACTTTACACATTAAGTAAAGATACACACAGATATGAGCCAGTTCGACAATCCCGTACTATAAGATAACTGTCACTAACTTGTGATCAAAATGTCCATATTACACTTTCTTCTACACCATAAAATCAACCGAAACAAAAACGGATCACACACTGCCTCACAGTACGCTCCTATCTACTACGTCCTGCAAAGCCGACCGGAATAAGTACAACAGATCTTGTACAAAACTGGCGTATGTTACGAGTCAATACGCGCAATCAATGATGTTACGTGCTAGTGTGAGACCCGCCTATGAGTCCTTCGAGCGATAGTCCGTTCTTAGCGCTAATCTCATAGCTATAGTTTAAGTTTAAGCTCTGACGTAGCTCAAATGACGTTACTAAAGTTCAGTTCAAGACTTCAAAAGGCTTACGACTTAAATAGATTATGTGCATTAAGCTTTTTGAATATATAAAAGACTATTCTACCCTGCGGTTTTGTCTGCTATTTGTACCCATTTTGCAGTAACTACGCTGATGTAGGAGCCTATTAAAATGTTTTTGAAAAGCATTTTGTCGCTAAAGGGATTAGGGCCTACGCAAAAACTTTTATACAACTATGGATTTGGGTTCTACGTGACTAAATTGTTAACAATACCCATTCATTCAAAATCCTATTTAACTTTATTCTCTCTATACTCTTTTTATCTAAAGGCACAAGTATTAACAAAATAGTAGGTAGCTATAGTTTAAAATATCATCTTTAATTTCATACAGACGAGTAAATATGAAAGAAGAAAATATTCACACAAGTACACGTATAAATGAAAAGAAATAAAGACAATAAGACTGCCGTGAAAACTCCAGCTATATCGAACAAAACCGTATTGAATTTCTGCTTCCTCTCGAAGTAATTTTGTCGAGAACAATCAATGTCAATGCATCAAATCTGAATCGAGTGACGAAAATATAAGAATCGAGAGAACGAATCAAACGTGGGTATATTGGGAATGTAATGCGAATCGACTGTACCTACAGACAATTGGAAAAGAGACTCGATTTTATTCGTAAAAATTGGTGAGTAAGGTCTTAGAATAGATTACGTGTAATGTGGTAAGTCAATGCGTATGTCACGCGCGGTTTTCATTAATAAACAATTAAAACACTCTGACAGGTTTTTTAAGTAACATGTCATAGAAATATACCTCGCTTTAGAAGGATATTAATTCTGACAAGCACCCATAAATAACCTCGCAAAAAATCTACCACAATATCATTAACATAATATAAAAGAGAGAAGTGTCTTATAAAAGTGTCAAAAGTACTATAAGAGAGAACAATCTACATAATTTCATCATACCATGTTCAAGACCTGCGGGAAATTTTAAAATGTATAAATTAATTAAAAGCTTTTCTTCAATCGTAAAAGAAAATTTTCGTCCATAAAGACGTTAAGTGCTACCATTAACTAATCATACTTATCATTAAAAAGTATGCATACCATTTTTCCGAACCATCAAACGGGCTTATCGGCAAACACGTAAATACTTGTATCCAACACACACATCATTTGAGTACTTCACAATTTAATTCACACATACGTTACGAACTACACACCAAATAAACCACATACACCGAAATATGAACAGTACTGGCTACGAGCCGCTACGTGAACTACGAGCGGCCGGTGCTACGAAACTGCCGCTACGGCGCGGTACGAAGTTAGCCGAAGGTCGGCGGAGAGAGCCGAGCGCGTGCTGGGGGAGCGAGGCGAATTTCGCTCAGTCTTTCATATTTTATATCGGTCGGGCTGGAGCGGAATTACAGAGTTTGCTCGGGTGGGTTTTTATAGCGTAACGGAACCATAGCGGCTGCCTGCCATTCTATTTCGTAGGTATTTTTTCGAGTCGCGAATTTTTCTACATTATTGTTTGGTGCTTAGACAACTTGTGATTTTAATAGCGTGACGTAGAAGTACAAAGGTTCCATTCACTGACGTTTGATGTTATTGTATCGACCAAGAATTATTGTAACGCATGGTCGGAGGTAAATTCAAATTTAATGACCTTTTTGGCCAAGTTATTGTGTTTAGCGAGGCTAGTTTCGAAGAATCGCGTGTTTTGTTGCTTTATTCTGAATTGGGTGTTTTGTTCGGGATAAAGAGTTCCTAGTACTGTTGCTCACGAGCTGATTAGATAAGTACTTGGAAATTAAAATATAGGATTCTTTCCTGGAACTATTTAGATTGTTTGTTAAATTTTGCTTTGAAAAAACTTCACAATATATTTTTTTCATAATTATTAAAATAAATAAAAAATAATGTCTGGACACATTTCCACATACGGTCGGTTAGCCCCATGGTAAGTTAATTATTAACTTGTGTTATGGGTGCTAACACAACTGATAAACTACATATAGCTACATATATACATATTGATAAATACATATTGTAACACCCAGACCACGGCCAACAAACAAGCTCATCACACACATGTCGACCGAACCGAGAATCGAACCCGGGACCTCAGGTTCGGCAGTCCGGCATGGTGACCATTGCGCCATCGAGGTCGTCAAACGGTGTATTAAAATTCTTTAAAGAAAAATTTTAAGAGTTTTTGACTTTTGGTACTGCAATCGTTTATATTATTTTTTTATGTATTCGTTTTTATTCCAAAAAGAAACGATTCTTATTTTTAAATGAAAGTCTTAATATAATTTCCAGCTACAAAATCACGTTTGGTAAGTAAAACGATCCATTTTTTCGACATAGGAACCGGGCTTACTCTGTCTCAATTGAAATCTCGATAGTTTCTCAAACAGATGAGACTGAAGACTAGTAATCGATTTGCCGAAGTTATTCCACTATTTGTGGAGACTGAATTTCAGGTTTTCTGAAGAAAAGTTAATCTTTACTCTTCATCTATACTAATATTATAAAGAGGAAAACTTTGTTTGTTTGTTTGGTTGTAATGGATAAACTAAAAAACTACTGGACCGATTTTAAATATTCTTTCACCATTAGAAAGCTACCTATATTATCTGCGAGTAATATAGGCTAAATGTTATGCCGGTGCGGGCAGTAGCTCCCACGGGACGCGGGTGAATCCGCGGGAAAACGGCTAGTGCTGTAATATATCTAGCTAGATATTAAATAATGAAGAGTAAAGAGTGACTTTTTCTCTATTTTTATATTTATTTTAAAGTCACCGGTCACCACCAATGTGACGTTTTATAGGAGCCTGCAAAGGCCTATTTGAAATAAAAACATTTGACTTTGTTCTCGAAGCTGAAAAGAAAGATCCCAACGAATTGAGAACCTCCTTCTTCCCAAGAAGGAGGTTCTCAATTCGTTAAAAAATAACAGTCGGTTAAAAAATAACAGACATACCAAATATGAAGACTATTTTGACTCACCAGGGCTAGCCAGCACACCCAAAAATAACTATAATTGATATAAAGGTCACCCTATTTTGGAAATATCTTTGATAAAAGCCCTTAATATTGATAAAACATTCTGTAACTGACGTTTTCACCCTCATTTAATAGTTTGTTTATGCCATATGATACGGAAGTACGGCGGATCACACACTACCACATATCAAGTTCTTTCCAAACGCATTTTAATTTATGAGCGGAAGCAGGGTCTTTAACAAAATGATGTCAATTATTAAATTGACTCAGTATAGCTCTTAGAAGAAGCAATGGTAGAACAAACTTGACCACAAAACCATTGTGTCTATGTGGTTTAAAGACAATTTAATGGAAAAACAAACATAATAAATAGTATAAATTACATTTCTTACTGACTACCCGAAAAAGATGAGGATCTCATTTAGTATGTTAGGTAGTATTTTTTTATGTTTCAGGGTTAAAGTATCTTTTTTAATCCTACAGTAATTATCTAAAACACGTTAAAAACACATCAACGACTCACGAATGTGTTCAAACATTCGTCGCACGCATGCCAGTGTGAGATCCACCTAAGAATAGGCCACCCCATATCTTCTATGGGGTTGTCACCGGAAATTAAGGGACGGTATCTCACACATGGACAAAATCTACCTTTACTATGGCAATGCCATTATGATTGCCTTCAAAATACTCGGTTTGTTTTCATTCATACTCACGCTTATATAATTGCCTGCATTTATCTTCGAGTATTTTGTAAAAGAAAATATATTTTCTAGCGTCAGCATAGTACTTACTATTTACTAATATGGGTCAACAACCAAGTATTTAATTTCTGCATTATGCATATATCTATACATATAATAAAATGATAGGAAAGTCAAAACTGTACATTGAATATTTTTTTTAAAGAATACTTGGGGGGTGATCTATTATCGATTCTGAACCCAAATATATAGTTTTTAGAATTTTTGTCTGTTTGTCTGTTTGTCTGTTTGTCTGTATGTTTGGTCTCACTGAACTCGAAAAGTACTGCATAGATTTAAATCAAATTTTGCATGAACACTACCTGGGGGCTGGTTCAACATATAGGATATATATTATCACGCTATCACCTACGGGGGATGAGCAATGAACGATAATTTCTGTTAACGTTTCTGCAACAGCGGGTGCAATAATGACACATATTTGAATGTTGAACTTTGTAAGTTTATCGGCCTATTATCAATCTTTACATAGAAAATAACGCTTTTATAAGTAACTTGAGCAAAAAACTGAATTTAAAGAAATGATATCCTAAAATAATAGATGAAGAAAATCATGCAGAAACAGATGTGCCATAAAACTGGTAGTAGGTAAAATATCAATGAAAACAGACTTCACTTTGTCATGGTATATTCTTACTTTCAAGAAAAAATTATATGACAACGTGTGTATTTCGCTACTATAAAAACACTACAAGAAATATCAGCGCATCATCAGGGACATTTTTATAATTCTTTCACCATTAGAAAGCTACATTATCTGCGAGTAACATAGGGTATATTTTATCCCGGTGTGGGCAGTAGTTCCCATGGGAAGCGGCACCCACGTCCCGAAGAAATTATGAACTTCCCCACATTCTTAAAAAGTCTACATATGTTGTCCTGACATAATATAAGCTATACCTCTCATAAACATGAATATCCATTCATTTCATCCAATAACAAACATGCATCACACTGAAAGTGCATTGCGAGTCTAAGATTTTATTATTATTAAAAAAAAAACATTGTAATTAACATTAAAACATCCTTAAAAATAAGTTCCTGGTTTTAATATATTACATTATTTTGAATTCACATATAAATAGAAGGTCCTTATTAATATACTTTTTGAGTAATGAAGAATGTAGGCAAAATACGACCGAAAACATTGTGTCACTTCTAAAATTAACATCAATGGGAATAACTACCTGTCACAATACGTCAACAAGATGTCAACAGAAGACAAGAGTTCGTTCGTTCTGAAAACGTACAAATTACGCGTCGCAGGCCAGAGACATACTTGCTTTCAACTTCTGATCACAAATCATCGAGCTAAGAATTATATCACAAATACACCGTTCACAATTACGAACAGTCACAGTCAGACCCACGGACTGAGTCTAAAAAAACACCTTTTATATAGCTACGTTTATATCATTTATATTATTCAGTTACAAAGACATAATTACTATCAAACGTGTTTTCGCTAAATGTTCTATTAGTTTTTTCAAACATACATTCCCAACTCTGATCTCATGGAGGTGGCGCCCGGGTGTCACCACTGTGCGGACTGTGCGACCTATCGCACCCGGCCCCGGTTTAAACCATGATCTGGAGCGAGAAGAAATGGGATGACAAAGAATGAGGCGGCGGAGCGACTGAAAATTCCCAACTCTCATCCCAGCCACTGCGGTAAGACACCACGAAAGCCGGATGTCGAGAGACGACTCCCGGCCACCGTAGGCGTGAGCGATTAGTTTTGAGTGGGTCATCGACCTTCCGGCTTCTGGGAGACCCGTTATTTCACGCGCCCCTCAAGGAGATTCAGCATACCCCTGTGAGGCCCACTAGGGCCAAAGCCTGACACTCCCTCACGCTGCTCAAACTGATGGCTGAGAATTACGTAACTTTCCAGGATGCCATGCAACGTATTGCAAATGCCCAGGCCTTTGGGAGCTTGGTAATCCTTTTCTGGAGAAAAGCAAAACTCAGGTTAAGGTGGACCTTAACCTGAGTTTTGTGGTACATGAACAAATTAGAATAGTAATGAATTAGGTCATCTTCATCACGTATTTACCAACTCTTAATGTTCATCATGCACACCCGCTTCTCTAAGTTTATTGAAGGATCACTAAAATTGTTTCAGTTACTTTAACTACGCTACTATAGCCCGTTGTCAAACCTTTTAATATCAATTCTGTAGAAGTGTGAATATCGAATGTGTAATATATCGAATATCCGTTTGTGCATTGCACAAAAACCAACGTTATGATTTTCGAGAAGTCAAAAGAGTCGGCCTGCTAAGAATTATATTCATCGTTGGTTAATTGAATACATTTTCAGAAACCACAATAACAGTAGGAACCAAAGCGAATGATCGCTTCATAGAGCTCTGATTTTCTCGAGGCGATCAAGTCAGTTCTGGTCTGTTCGCTCATTAGATCTTTGAAAGCGGTTCGATGATAATATACTGTTGTCCTGTTTACCTACGTGTGACACATAATATGGTATTTAAACGTCCTCCGCATGAGAGCGAACGTTTGTGCTATTTATAAAGACGAAATTTTACCGTTGTGCAGTAGTGACGCACAGTATACACAGCACTTATGTTTCTTCTGATCTGCTGGCTCCACCAAGAAATGACAAATTTCGAGCGTACATTTTGAAAATCTTGGAAGAACTGCAGGCTTCAAGTGCCAACACACGAATTGGACTTACTCTCTCGGACGTATACTTTACCTGATCGTGAACTAATGCAAACATTTTGGTGGAATTCCAACATAACATAGTGAGTGAGTGCACAGAAAATCCCCGAAATACAAGTAGTGAAACTATGCACTTGCCTGATGACTCAGTCATCATCCACCCAGCTATTCCTCAATTGTGTGGGTGTTGGCTTCCAGTCAAACCGAACCTTTTTGAGTACCAATGTTTACTTGGAGTGCCTATCTGATCTCTTCAACCCAGTGAACTAGACACCGCGTTATCCATAGTAAGTAAAACTGTTTGACAGACTTTCTGGCTCCTGATTTGTCGCAGCTGCTGCAGAAAATGTACAAATGACAACTTTGTCAGACCTTTGTTTTATGTGAGAATTACGTAATAATTTTCCAAATCGGTTGACTAGATCCAGAGATTTCCTCAACGTCACAAACTTTACTTCTTTTGTTTAGATAAATAGTCATACATCGTCGACACCACCTTGATTGATCAACCCGTGCTGCTGCTAAGTGGTAATCCTAATTATATTGTTATGTAAAAGAATACACCTACGCTACGGCATAAGTAGTATTTTTTGACAATTCTAAATTGCCCACGCAGACGAAGTCGCGGGCAACAGCTAGTTTATACATATATTAGTTTATTTCTATATGGTTCAGTAAATGTTTACTTTAACACCGTCTTGCCTCATCACGGAAAACAAATATTTGACTCATCACAACCTCGCCTCGCTAACGCCTCATCGTATTCTCAATTAAACAAAGGTTTGTTATCAGCTTTATCATAATTTCATTTAAATAATTACAAAATAATATTGCCTATTTCTTCTTAATACTCATACTTTCTTAGGCCTTCACTAAGACAATCATGTTTATATGTCTCATCACGCCACACAAACCCTCGCATCAAATCTTTGCCTCATCACATTACAGTCTACATTTCATCACTACAGTGACTCAGCATTTTTCGAGCCTCGTCTCGCTATCCTCAATTACAGCAGGGCTCGTTGACAGCTCACCTGGGGGATGACTTGTGCACACGACAACCAATTATATTAAGTATACATAATAATTATTATTATTTTCATACTATACGTCCTTTTTTTAAACCTACAACATGTTTATATCAACACGGTCTTGCCTCATCACACCAGACAAATGTTTTCCTCATCACACCAAACAAATTCATGCTTCATCACAACAGTGGTTTAGCATTTCCCGCGCCTCGTCTCTTTGCCAGCTCGTTGACAGCTCACCTGGGGTATAACTCGTAGATACAATCACCAATCGTTTGATACAACATCATTGTCAAAAAAAACTATGTCTTCTCATTATACATTCTTTCTTTATCCATATACTAAAACATGTTTACTTTATCACCGTCTTGCCTCATCACACCACACAAATCCTTGCATCACTATAGTGACTCAGCATTTTCCTTGTCCTCAATTACAGCAGAGCTCGTTGACAGCTCACCTGGGGGATGACTTGTGCACACGATCGGCAATTGTTTTACGAATGCGGTAGGACGGGGAGGGGGGACTGGACTGTTCGCGAGATGTAAAGGTTGTAGAGTTGTGTGGTTCTAGATGTGGTAAGTTTTGTGGTGAACTAGAATGAATACTACGAAAGAATGAATTATGGTTTAATAAATTAATATTATTATGGGTTTGAGTAAGAGCAGTATTTAGCAAAGTCTTTTCACGTAAATTTACGATTGTCCAGTTAACATTCTTACTTGCGTCATACCTTTTTACGAAGTTTTTGTTAGTAGAAATTTCAGAATGATAAACAGGTAGTTCTCCCTATTTTCTACAATACTACTTCGTGAAAATTTTCCAGGGACAGTTTTTAAGTTTTCACTAAACACGATATGGTCACTTTGCTATTGTTGCAGCGTTATCACTCAAAGTTTGCTCTTTTCACATACGCTACAGTTTAGGAATAAAGTGCGCTCGCCACATCTAGTAGCACCTACGTCTGTACGTGCGTCAGTGAGGCGTAAGGGCGGTGACAGAGAATCGACTAGGTTTGCCTCGAGGCTAGGCGACACCGGCACGACACCGATTAGTGTGCATTGCAGTGTAAAGTTTCTGGCGACAAAAAATATATTTTTTGTAACTTAAGGCTTTTGCGTCAATAATATATTCCTCATCTATAATAGTCGTTTAGCTATACTATTTATGAAATTAAGGACTGGTAGTGGCAGCTATTAAAAAGGGGGTATTGTAAAATAAAGAAGTGTATCTTATTTTCAGTCAATGCGTGATTGGTAACAAAATCATTTCTTACGCATTTTCATACTTGAGATGGGTTTAAGTTGTGTTTGCAAGTAGAGATATACCGTCGTACCACAAAGACTTTTAAACGACCGTTGAACATTTGTCTAAAAACTATCAGATTATGACGTTGAAATAAGATCGGTTTTGTAGCCACACTATTTTAGACCAGTGTTCAACAGGTGTTTAAGTTTTTGTAATAAGGCTGAGAGCATCTATTTTATATATTCTTTTAGAAAAGTTAGCTATCAAATTAATAGGGCAAATAAATACCCCTTCTTGGCAACCGGAAAATATATGTATGTATAAGAAAAAATACTTTTCTCGCGTATCTCTCTTGTTATTTATTTACCTTATAAAACCGTTGAGGCTCACTATTAATATCAGTTTACCTTTATAACAGCAGCCGTAGATAAGTTTCATGTCAGGGCTATGTTTTGTCATAATTTCAAAACGGATATAACTTTGAGACGCTTCCCCACAGCTAAGGATTTCTTGGAAACACCCTGTTCTTAGATATCTAATCTGAACTGAAATGTTTTGTTATTAAATACGTGGGGTTATATAACTCAACATCAATATATACATATGTAATAAATTTATCTTTATGTACTTAACTAATTTTTATACGTTAATGTGAAATAATGATGTTAAAAGCAAAAGTGACTGAGCCTGACACGCTTAAACTACTGAAGTAGTAATTTCAATTACATTTGGTTTACAGATAGTCTAGAATCTAAGGAAAGACGTAGGCTAATTTATCCACGTGTACGGAGTAGTGTTTTGCCATAATTTCAAAACGGATATAACTTTGTGACGCGACTTCCCCACAGCTAAGAATTTCTTGGAAACACCCTGATACCTAGCTTGTTAGATATCTAATCTGAACTCAAATGTTTTCTTGTTTATAAGTTTTCTGTTATTAAATATGTATGTACCTAAGTCGGTCAAGTATCCACCTAATATTTCTGTAAATATTATAAAAGTTAGTTTTTCAGGAACGCGTGGTTACAACCGCATATTTGAATGTAAGTATCGGTTACATATCAGTTTGAAAGCTGTTTGAAAATAAAAATAAACCTATAAATATAAATAACTTAAAAGTTTGTTACTCATTTTAAAGAACTACTAGTTAGCTCATATTATTATATAGTAAATCAATCCAAAGTCTTGAATTGCATTAACCTGCGTTACCCTGAGAATTTCAAAATAACTTGCATGAATACCCTCTATTCGCAATTATGCATTGTTTATAATAAACTTCGACCCCCATTGTCTACAGTTATATTAACTAACTTAACATACAAGAGTATGAATCACATTCATAATAAAATATACGAACAATACAGTAAAGCAATTTCGCATACGTTACATATCTTGACAATACCAATTTGTCAACAACTATAAATAAACGAAATTTTAGACAAATTAAGCACTTTATTCGGACACACGGGCAGAAAGTACGGCTGAGCTGTGTTTTGTCACTTCCCTGTAATATGACAATTCTTGCTTACTATTCTTATACATTTGAAATATTTCTGTCCTTGCTACGCAATTACCCTAACAGGGCAAATCCCATTGATATTTTACACAGATAACGGAGAACAATAAAAATACAGTAAAAGACAACAATGTTAACCCTTATTTCTATGTTTCGGAACACATGATAAATTGTGTGTTCTAGCCTAGCTGTTGTCACTTTCTGTCTTTTGCTTACCCGAAACGATTGCCACAGATTCGCAAATGACATCCAGGGATCACCAATTTGGCGTGCCTTCCGAAACACACAGGAACTCGATACGTTAAGATAACCACTCATCCACGGACCGACCGTTCCAAACGTTGTTGATACTTAGCCACAAGCTCCATAATACATAAGTATTCATATTTAATACAAAAATACTGGTCATCGTCCACAGCCGTATAACACAAACAGACAGATAAACGCACCAAGTTAAACGACCAGTTGTACAAATTACACTTCGGAATATAAAACGCGGTTTGCTTAATTAAAAACTTGTTATTTTATAATTTTTCCTCGTAAATATTGTAGACACTATGATAACTGTTATTGCTAGTAATAACTTTTGTAATTAGATATGCTAATAGAATCTTAAAATTATGATAGGTATTTCTAAATGTTTGTTCATTCTTAGTTGGTTTAAACATGATGGCAAATATTGACCTATAGGTATTATTTATGCTGAAAACCCTACGTACACTGCAAACTTAACTGTAAACCGATGATTGCACGATAGTCGGCTGACAGTTTATTCGTGAATTCAACCAAACTTTTTAGTTGGTCTTATACCGGCCTTGTACCCACGGGACGCGGGTGGAATATTTGGCAGAAGCTAGTCTTAACAAAGTTCAAAGCGCATAGCAAAGTCAAAATAGTTATCCAAACTTAGCCGAACCGATCAGGTATCTTCTTAAATAAACTCTTCATGAATTAGTTTAAATGGCCGCTGTCAGAGTACCTCCGAAGGCTTTCGAGAAAACGTCATTGTGAGATTGATAGGTTTATTTCTATCTTAGCTATGTAATGGTACCTGTACTAAAATTGACTTCTACGTAGACTGAATACTAGGAAGCACGATACAGCTGATTACCAGCGTTCTACATACAGCGATTGCCTATTTGACCTCCTCAACCCAGTTACTAGGGCATCTCCGTCGTCCATCTGTCATTGGTACACCATTTTTAGGGTTCCGTACCCAAAGGGTAAAACGGGGGGACCCTATTGTTTTCGATCCTCTGTCCGTCCGTCCGTCCGTCCGTCTGTCACCAGGCTGTATCTCGTGAACCGTGATAGTTAGAGAGTTGAAATTTTCACAGATGATGTATTTCTGTTGCCGCTATAACAACAAACACTGAAAACTACAATATTTTGGGGGCTCCCATACAACAAATGTGATTTTTTTGCGCATTTTTGCTCTGGTATGGAACCCTTCGTGCGCGAGTCCAACTCTCACTTGACCAGTTTTTTTTTCTTTTTGGCTATTTTGTACACACTTGGCAGTGGTTAGGTTAGGTTAGGACACTTAGAAAGAATGATCGACAACCAGTCTTACACTGATTAGTGGGGAAACATAGGGAATAACTCTATGTGAAACACTTGTACTCAGATGCATTCGGTTAGACTGAAAGCCTAATACCTACCACCATATTTGCAAAAGAGCTAGGAAGATGACAATGTTAACTCTTTTCACAATAGAATCCTAGTTTTAACAACCTAATAAAAGTGACAATACCTGTAATTGTTTTTAATGTACGTAGCCCTGTTTATATCAGTTTAGAGTCCCTATAAGCATGACCCATTTACTTCAATTGGCTCAAAATTTGCATGCCAATGATAACAGTTAACACGTTTTCAGTATAATGTGGAACTGAATGAGCCTGAAAAGCGATTGTTTTTGAACCTCAATTAGATAAGCAATAGAAATGCAAACGATGTTGTAAGTGTTCAGTGTTCAGTGAAGGTTTAAAGTGTTAATGCATAAATTGTAATTGTAGAGCTATTTTGGTAACAGTCTCTTGGTATAAAAAGAATGCTTGAAATTGCAGTTTTGTGAACTTATCATCATTTTGCCATTAGTAAGTGTTTATTACCAAATGTTTTGTGCACTTTTCAGTTGTCAGTTTTAAAGGGAAAATGTCGTTGTTTGTACTGACTAACAGAAACTGTTAACTGCACGAAAAACGGTGAGACTATAATTTGGAATTTGTAGTGTGTGAAAATTTTTGCACACTCTAATCATATACTTTTTTTTTAAAGTGGCGGATTTTCTTATCCTCAGTCTAACCCCAAACGTAGTTTTTAACAAAATAAGAACAGTTGAGTTAACCTTTTCAGTTTAAAGCTAATTGCATTGCTAAAAAAAATAATATTTAATGCAGTTACATTCGTAAACGAATTAATTAGGTCATACACATACATAAACAATTATATTCCTGTGAGATTATCCTCTGAGAGCAACTCCGGAACAAAAGGAAACATATATTGTAGGTACGAGTACTTGTTTGACTTTCATTCCACATTGTTGAATAAAAATAGGTATATAATATATTGTATGTCAAAAGATATCAAAGGTATCATGTTATGTCTCTTTGTGAAATAGGCACCTACTTATATATTTACAGGAAAACTTCACAAAAATAAAAAAATAAATCCAGCAGAAACGTCTCAACTTTCTACCTTTCCAATAAACTGAAACTATTTTCTAATAAATGCCTAAAAGGTCCATTTCAGTGGTCCATAAAGAGAAACGAGGTGAAAACATTACACGTGTAGATTCGAAGGTCAAGGACAAAACGAGATAGGGTGACTGCATCAACGAGAAAAAGAAGGATAGTAGATGTTATGTAATTTTAGCTAATTGCGACGAAACTGCTGATTCACAATGTGTTGTCTAAATTTAGGTCACCCTAGCTTTTGTTCTGCAATGACTCGTAAATGTGGGGACGCGAGTGAAGGATCAACAAAGCATACACTTTAATACTTAATAGCACTAATTTCTGGATGTGTGAACTGCTTAATTAGTCTGATGCTTGGAACTAGTACATATAAGAATTAAGGTTTGACTAGGTTTGATTCCTGAGTAGAACATACTTTACTTATGTCAATTAGTTTAGAATTTTTATGTCCCTCTTTTAAAGTACATTAGATTATGCAAATGAAAGTTACTTTTCATAATTTTAGTGGTGGTGATGGTATAGCTAAGGTATTGAGCAAAAAGGATATAGAAGATTAGGGCGACCAAAGAAATAATTGATTGATTGGATTGTGTGAAATATATGGCTGAAAAGAAAGTTTTGTTAGTGTGACGTTGGACGAAGTATGCTGAGCAGACCAAATAAAAATTAAGAAAAGGTCAGAAGGACGATGACCGGCCGAAAACACCATACATTATTTCACCATTAATATAAAATTTGCATCAATATTAAATACATACCCACCGAACAAAATCACTGAACACAAACAGTATACATACAAAATTATTCTTATTTACATTTCGCAAATAAAAGATAGTAGCAGCTGCAGAATTCTGACGTTAAATATACATTATATCAATACTTTAATACTCATGAAATATCAATGGTGAGACAGAGCGAATATTTGCGTAAATTTTGATTGTTTGTTCGACAATATTGGGGATCAAAGTGATATGGCCGAGGTCCTCGTATTGTGGACTGCCCTGCATTTGGGTATGAAAATTGTGGTAGAAATTACGTGTTGTTAGTGTGTTTATAGTAGGCTTTTTTCTTTGAACTTGGAGGTGGTTCTTGATAAAAATGATTGAAGAATTTAATGCCAAAATAATAAAGAGTCAATATACGTTTCAAACTGGTTTGATGGTGGTCATAAATTATGACGCTTGTTGAAAAACATTAGATTACTAGCAAAATAGTGGATTTAACCATAATAGTGTTATTTGAAAACCTGCAAACTCATACCTAAGGAAAGAGGCCATCTTACCTAAAATACGAATAAAGAAGTTATCACAATAAATACTAAAATATAACCATAAAGCAACCTTCAAAAATTCAAAGCTTTAAATGGTCCCAAAAATATATCAGCATTTATATACTTGCAGCTTTTTCACACAAAGCAGACTCTTTTGTGAGAAACTCTTTCAAGTTTTCCAAGTGGGCCACAGTATCAAATATAAAATATAAGACCATTTTTAAAACAATGATCTTACGAATAACCACTTAACGCTTTAATACAAAGCTTGTCACTCAGACTCTTGAAACTTAAGAATACCACACACACTGAAGACTAAAAAGTTGGCCGACAGTTCACCGCAGTTTGGCAATTTATATTTAAAGAAAATCTTGACTATAATCAAAAATTTTAGTCGGTCTGATACTGGCTAAATACCTGATCTTCGTAATCTGCGTACTACCATTCAACTTCCTACTGATTTAAGAGCCCAAACAAATTATCGGCCGACTAAAAGTTTGCAGTCTACTAAAGAAACAAGGTTACGAATTACAAGAGAACATTGTAAAAACAATACCATCAGAGATGATAGCACTCAGGACAGAACAACAAAACTTTTACTGCATTAACTTTTCAAAAAAGGTATTACTTACCCCACTTTATCCCCACTTTGCTTCTAGTTTTTCTGAGCATAACTAAGTTTGGTGAAAACGAAAGTTCCTGGGCTTGTTTTTTCTGTGGTGCCATTTTGAGAATGTTGAATACAGGCTGGTTGGACGATTTTACTGTTCTTTTTTCAAATAACTGGACTGAGGACTTTTGACGACTTTAATGAATTTTTTTTTGTTTATAGAACGATGTTTGAAAAGTGATTGCAGTTTTTTTTTTCCTTTGCAGTTTCTTTGTTTTTCATAGATCGAAGCAAATCCTTGATATATTTTTTATTACGCTTAATAATTGTTTTGTAAGTCAATATTGCCTGAATACATGAGTATTTGTAAAAAATAATCCCTGTATGAGTGATTCCCAAATGCACGAAGAAAGAGTACTTAATAATAAAAAAAGCAATGCAATTAACGATACTTTAATAGTCAGCTCAGCTCACTAACGAAGCAGATTGACTGACTTTTCATTACAACATAAACCAACTTCCACAAATAAATCAAACATAAAAACGCATAAATTACAAGCAAACAAAAATCACGAAACTCAATAAAACAATATCCCAGTTCAACACTAATAAAAAAATATACCAGACAACTTTCACATTTTATGCTCAGTTTTCGCAAATAAAACCTATTTTTTGCGGGATTCACTGAAACAGAATGTAATCTCTATGGGCAGTTGAAAATCTCGCTGCCCTCGCATTTCAGGTCATTGGTTTTATATAAAACGGCTCCTTCCTCATATTTGTGGAAAATTCCTGGGAAATATCATAAAGGATGGTAGGGAAAACATTTTTCATGGCTTGCAACTCGAATAGTTTAGTCTTTTGGACCTCGAAATGGCAGTTTCTGTAGCTGAGGTAAACTTTTGAATATTGTGGTGGGTTTTGCTATTTTGAAGTTTTGAATTTAGAGCGTTATTTTTAGGCTTTCAAACGTACTTTCCTTGAAGATGGTAAATCATCAAATGACCTACCCTACTCTGGTTGCAACGCGGGAATGACAGACTTACTGCCAAAAACCCACCTTTATTTCTTCTCTCCCTCTCTTTAACACTTTTTCATAACTTAATTAAGCTAGTGAAACGATCATCATTGTGTGTTTACTAACCAGGCAAATTATTAATTACCTAACTAGCGATCAGTCATAAATGATTCATTGCTCAATAATGTTCTAGTAATTAGTTAATTAGACATGCTAATCATTTGAATAAGCATTGCCATCTATTGCTAACATGTACGATACAGTGGTATATTTTGAAACAGTAGGTACCTCAATATTTAGAGCTCGTACTAGTTTCTTTATTATTTTATGTCTCAGCAGTACCCCTGCTTTTTAAAAGAAAGGTTTTATCCTATTACCTAAGCTAGATTTTATTATCATCTTTTTCACTGTATTCTACTTTTATATAACTATATTCATTCTAAAATCTATTAAACCAAGTCAAAGTCATGAATTTGACACTAAACCAGGCGATTAAACCAGGAACTCACTCGATAAGAAAACATCAAATCTACATAGAAGACTCATCGCTCAAAGCATTCATCTGTAAACAAATGCCAGTTTAACTCAGCAGTTTAAGCAAACATTTAACAGGCAAACAAAATCATATTACTACTTACTCGAATAGCAAGAAAAATGGTCTTAATATAGGTCAAGAAATAAGGTCGACTCGCATCGGATCGGCCATCGGGCTCCCGGTTCGTTGCAATTTACAAACTTGCGCTTTAAAAGTCAATTCCGTTCTCTGCTAGCAAGAATTTTGTACCATTCTAATTGTTTATAGTACATTTAACTTTGGTGTTATATTTATTGCTTAAATTAGTGGCTATGGGCGGAGTGGCTCAGTGATAAACTTTTGGAATGCGTGTTGTTGTGCGAGTTTATCGTAATGAACGTAAATACGTATAAACATACAATTTTAATGATATGGAAGTGTTAGGGAATGTTTGGGCAATTGTCTGTCTATGGGAAACAATAAAATAAAATATATTTAAAAAGTGAGCTTGTAATTAGCTTATGTACGTATTATGCATGATGTATAAGTATAGCAGGAACTCAATTTGTCTGCGGACGTTGCGACCGGCGATGTCGCTCCCGTATAGGCCTTGTTAGCCATCAGCGCAAGTGCCAAAGCCAAACCACCTGAAACGGATGCAGCTTTAATCATCTTTTATAGATGTTATCAGGCCATAGTTAGTTAGTTATAAGTATATTTTAAGTCGAAATCAATTAGTTAATGTAGGCTGAAAATCTGCTGAAGAAAGTCGATAGGCCTAAATCCGATTTCATTTCTCGACCTTTTAATCTCATTTCAATACCCTCTCAGCTTCTTAACCATAACAGTATCTTATGCAAAAGCAACCACACTACTTCCACGAACCAGGCTCATGTCACATAAATTCCATAACCAAACATTATAAATTCCATAAGTACACACAATGTCGAAAGTCTAAAGACATTATCCGTACCTACATAAACTAATGAATTTTAACAGGGCGTCCTACGTGAGCGATCTCAAAGCGAACACGAAGCGGCGCGATAAAATGCGAAAAAACAAATGAAGTGACCTGAGTGAGGGCTGTAGGTTTGTTCGAAAGAGTTACCGCGGCCCTGGTACATAAAGGTTTTAAGAAGGAACATGATGGGTTTTAGTCAGTAAGAGTCTGAGACTCCCTCATGCTGCACCCACAGCGAGCGGTTTTTAGTTATTTGATGATTTCCCATAAAAAAGTGGCTTACGTGACCAAACGCACGTACGGAGCGCACAGCACAGCGTATTTCGCTTCGCGTGGCTTCGCACTCGCGTTCTTGCTAAATCGCCCACGTAGGACACACCTTTACATTAATATCTTGTATCTATGTGAACTATGAACAAGATACATAAATCAGCAACTACCTTGAGGCACATTAGTGGGGGTAATACGCATAAATTACTATTCAACGGTACAAAATTGCAATTAGATATTTCGTTGGGGAATTTGAAAGAAGGGTTGGGTTTTGTTATGCATTTTTGCTTGATTTTATATGCGTTTATTTTGATTAGTATTGTATTCCTCTGTGGTTCATTTTTAAATGCATGTATGTATAGGTACTGTAGAGCAGTTAGAAACTTCATAGTCGATAGGTTTTACTCATTATATTTTATTCCTGGCTAGACAACTACGTAAATATGTTCGATGTAAATAGAATAGGTTTTTATACGGAAGTTGTCACTTCGCTCCCAATCAAAAATAAACCAAAGTTAAAGTTTTTTAATGTTTCAATTATGAAATTAATATCCCTGATATCCCGGTACCGACTGCGTTACGCGCTACAGTACCTTCTTATTGTCTTTACTGTTCATTTCCTTGTTATTACATATAGCTTTGATTCAGTGGTGAAGCGGTGAGCTTTTGAACATCCTAAAGTACTTAGCTAGCTATTAAGAAACCACAAATTTCAAGATAAAATCAGCAAGTCAGAATACTACAGGTACTTAATTTACAAAGCTAAGCTTCCAAAACACTACATTAAAATTTCACACACAGACCTCACAATACTACAAGAAATTATGAATAACTCATTACCGTATCATGATACGTAAGTAAGTCGGTAAAAGATCAAAATAAATTATTAATACGAGAGAAATCCACAAAGAGCTCTCTACAAAGTTGTTAAAACCAGGCCACTCTAGATAGTTACTCTATTTCGATAACCAAGGTCCCTAGACATCAGCTAAATCTAGGTATTTCTAAAGCACCTAAATATTACACCCAGATAAGTCAGGTATCAATAGTTCGAATGTGAACTTTAGTGAAGTTGATTTAAAGTATAGAATTAGTTGGCTGAATGTTTGGTATGGAATAAAATCACTTTCCACGTTGCAGTTTTTCGGAAGCAATAAAAAAATAATGCAAAGGACAATGCCAGGGTCTGGGCTCATAGTTTGCCCAGCAATGGGAGGATTTCCAGGGGGTTCCTTAGTGCACTCTGAACACGTAATGCAAATATTTTTGAAATCGCTCCCTGGGGTCCCGAGGAAAACCGGTTCAAATATTCTCCATGAAGAGTCACTTTACAAGGCCTGAGCCATTTGCCCAGTAGTAGGAGTGGTTAGAATAGGTTCCTTACTTCACTCTTAACATGAAATTAAAATATTTTTAAAATCGGTCCCAGGGGTCCCGAGAAAAACCGGTTCAAATGTTCTCCATGAAGAGTCACTTTACAAGGCCTGAGCCATTTGCCCAGTAGTAGGAGTGGTTGGAATCGGTTCTTTAATTCACTCTTAACACGAAATTAAAATATTTTTGAAATCGGTCCCAGGGGTCCCGAGAAAATCCGG
Organism: Helicoverpa zea x Helicoverpa armigera; assembly: GCA_033682625.1. Taxonomy (NCBI): domain Eukaryota; kingdom Metazoa; phylum Arthropoda; class Insecta; order Lepidoptera; family Noctuidae; genus Helicoverpa; species Helicoverpa zea x Helicoverpa armigera. The sequence goes on from JAWIIS010000011.1 coordinate 9,167,148, forward strand.
GATAAATGTTCTCCTTAGATAGTCACTTAACAAAGTCTTTGGCATTTGCCCAGCAGTGGGAGTGGTCAAAGTAGGTTCTTTACTTCACTCTTAACATGAAATCCAAATATTTTTGAAATCGGTCCCTGGGGTCCGGAGAAAAACCGGTTCTAATATTCCACATGAACAGTCGCTTTACAGAGCCTGTGTCATTTGCCCATTAGTGGGAGTGATTGAAATAGGTTCCTTACTTCACTCTTAACATGAAATTAAAATATTTTTGAAATCGGTCCCAGGGGTCCCGAGGAAAACCGGTTTAAATGTTCCATATGAAGAGTCTGTTTACAAAGTGTATGCCATTTGCCCAGTAGTGGGAGTGGTTAGAATAGGTTCTCTAATTCACTCTTAACAAGAAATCAAAATATTTTTGAAATCTGTCCCATGGGTCCCGAGAAATTAATCTGATAAGACTTTTCTGCCAAATAAGTCTTACTCATATGTATATTGTCAATCTCAATGCTCAGGATCTCGCTGTCAGGATCCAGTACTGGAAAATTTTGGAATGGGTTATTTTTTTTTACTGTGATTTTCAAATAAATTCTAAAAGCGTTGGATTCTAATAAGAACTGACAATGATTTTCTGAAAAAAGGCAATTACCGCAATATTTTTGAATTTACGGTTTAAATCTACAAGGCGCCTGCGCAATGAGCTATCTTCTAGAAAAATCTTATCAAGACGAATAAAATAAGCTCGCACATGAGGTAGTTAGTAGATACCGTTGAGGAGTTCCCTCGTCTCTCTTTCGTCTCCATTGTCAGGTCAGATCTTAACCTTTACAGTTTTGTGATGTCTGAGACATATACCCGAATGACAAGGTTTTACTCGATATGTGTCTACAATTTTCGAGAGTCGCTCCCAATTTTTTTAGAGATTCCATCACCAGACCCTGGGCCGGATGACAAAGGAACCTTTGAGGAAGTAGCCCTTTCAAACAATAAAATAATTTTTGAAATCGGTTCGTAAACGACGGAGTTATGCACGTACAAACGTAAAAAGAATACAAATGAATTAAGAACCTCCTCCATTTTTGGAAGTCGGTTAAAAAAAAAGTTGTCTTATACAATACCTCGTATTTGTCAATGAATATAATTCATTTCAATTAAGGTAATAAAAGTGGAATAGTTAAGAGTTCGTAAGCTTATTTTTAATGTAATATTGAATAAGAGTCTAACCAGTTTTTCTCAGGACTCCCGGGATAGATTTCAAAATGCTTTGGTCTGGGACCTATTGTAAGCCTATGGAACATAATACACTATGCAATTACTGTGGGCAACACTTGAGCCCAACTTCCATACAAAGAATAGCATTGTCCTTTAGCTATTGTGTAAAAAAAGTTACGTGTTTTAATAGTGGATGTTAAAAAAAAATTATACTTATCAATATGTTTCTGCGGAATAAATAAATGTTTCCAGATTTAAGACTTGAAAAAAATAAATAAAACCTGTGACCTTCATAAGCATTGAAGTACCTAATCATTTTTCTTAATCAGCACAAAGAATGCTCCCATTATCATTAAGTTTACACTAATCCCTTTATGTTATCTCACATAAAATAAGTCTAATAAAAAACCTCTTTCATTACAAAATTATCTTAATCACCTCCATGGAGTAATGAAAGATGAGCGGAGATGCCATAATGCAGGTAGGTCAGGGGCCTTCATCTAGGTCAAATACGTACGATGGGCATGACCAAAACGATCAGTTACGAGAGGACTGACGAGGCATTCGGGTTCTTTCAGACACTTATCAACGATTTTTGGTTTAAAAAAAAAATGGGCGGATGTCAAAAAAGGCCTATAAGGGCGCAGACAGTAAGGTTCCTCGTCTCCCGCACACCCGCATTTTACCGCGATACTTTCTTAGGAGATTTTCCGTTATGGCACCTCCGCTAGTACTTTTGTTCTCCATGATCACCTCCAATAAAGATAGAAGTCTAAAAAGCATAAAAAATCTTGTCACATAATATTTAACGAGCTTTTACGTCGGATTACTCTCTAATTGATCTCACATCTTAAGAGCAATGTTCTAGTAGGTTCTTTGATAAGGGTTTTATTTAAGGGTCATTTTTAGGGTTCCGTAGCCAAAATGGCAAAAACGGAACCCTTATAGTTTCGTCATGTCCGTCTGTCCGTCTGTCCGTCTGTCACAGCCGATTTACTCGGAAACTATAAGTACTACAGTGATGAAATTTGATGGGAATATGTGTTGTATGAACCGCTACAAAAATATGACACTAAATAGTAAAAAAAAGAATTGGGGGTGGGGCCCCCCATACATGTAACTGAGGGATGAATTTTTTTTTTTCAATGTACATACCCGTGTGGGGTATCAATGGAAAGGTCTTTTAAAATGATATAAAGTTTTCTAAAAAACATTTTTCTTAAAGTGAACGGTTTTTGAGATATCAGCTCTCAAAGTCGTAAAAAGTATGTCCCCCCCCCTCTATTTTTATAACTACGGGGTATAAAATTCTAAAAAAAATAGAGGTGATGCATGCTAATTAACTCTTTCAACGATTTTTGGTTTGATCAAAGTATCTCTTATAGTTTTTGAGATAGGTTGATTTAACTGTAATTTACGGAACCCTTCGTGCACGAGTCCGACTCGCACTTGGCCGGTTTTTTAACCTCCGACAAACAAAAAAGTTGAGAGGTTTTATTAGTTTGACCGCTATGTGTGTCTGTGTCGGTCTATCTGTGACACCGTAGTTCTGAAATGGATGAATCGATTCGAGTATTACAGTTGTTGCTACTAATAGTTTGAAAAATTTTCTCTTCACCTATAGTCTGTTTTTTAATCTCGTAGACTAAATTGACACTTGCAAAATGTCAAACTTTCTAATAATTTTGCTAGCTCTGTGGTGCAGTGTTGTACTTACGATACCGGTTCGTTGAATCGTAACTTTTTACAATAAGTCATCCTGAAATAATGGGCTTATCCTTGATGATTACGCATGGCTTTGCGTGGTCAGATATCCCTGGCAGTTTGTAGCACGTCGTACAGCCATGTGTACGTACGTGAATTTTAAATATAAAACTTTGAATGAATATTAAATTCGTCTATTATAGATAAAAAGTTACGATTCAACGAACCGGTATCGTAAGTACAACACTGCACCACAGAGCTAGCAAAATTATTAGAAAGTTTGACATTTTGCAAGTGTCAATTTAGTCTACGAGATTAAAAAACATACTATAGATACTGATTATTTGCCAGAATTTTTTTTCATATCCCTTTGACACCCTCTGTTTTTTTTTTTGTAGAATAATTGACACTTACGGCGCCGGCTTTGAGTACCCTGGCAGGTGCAATTGAAACCTCAGAGGATTTTGGCCTATCTCGGGGCCGAATCAGGTAATCCGTGAATTACAGTCGCACTTTTCAACCACCAGACCAACGGGGCAGTAAGTAACTCGCCATCCAAGCACACTTTCACCTTTTTTACATTAGTTAAGACTGCTTCATTGTGAAAAGTTGCTAATTACAAAAGAATTTAATAATACGAAGTAGATGGATCGTGTTTGAACACTAAGGAATGCTATTTGAATAGCGATGCATTTTACAAGATCTGTACTTTAGTTCTTTCTAAGTTGCAATTAAAGATGGAGTTTTGCTTGCAATAGTGAAAGTTTTTTTTTTGTTTTCGTTAGGTCTTGTTGAGTGCTATTTTCCACGGTAACAGAAGGTGGGTTATGTTTTTACGAACATTATATTGTAAGACCAGAAAAGTGTGTAAAGTTATGCTTGTTATTCAATTTTGTTTTAGAGAACCTTTAAATAACGTTAGGCCATATGTATAAATGGTACGATTTGTTTTTAGATTATATAAAATGACCTGTATACCATTGGAAGGCTTTAAATAGAGAAATTGAGTATTGAGTATTTCTCTCCATGCAAGAAGAGGCATGTGCCATGCAGTAAAACAATAAACGGATGATGCTGAGACTTAAAACATCCCAATTGAGAACCACCTCCTTTTTATGAAGTCGGTTCATAAATAACCTCTAATCCCCAATTACGGACTTTACATTCCCAATTTTCCTTCACCATTAACCAACGCAACGGTAAGTATCAAAGTAAATATAACTTTGAAAAAGTCACGTTACATACATACATACATATAATCTCCTCTTCACATCCCACGTTACGTCACCAGCGTTACGTCACATTTTAAGGGTATTACGAAACAATTCATAAACTTTTTTTTTTCACGAAGCAGAGGAAAGGTTGAAATATAAAAACAAAAAAGTTATCCGACATTACCCGAACCAAACCGCTGGAATTCGTTAATGAAATAATTTCGAGTTTTTCGAGAGTCTCGTTTTAATAGGTATCCTCCAAATATTGTGAGTATGAAAGTTTGTGTTTTTTTTTTCAATTATTTTTGGATGTTTTGTTATAATAAATTGGTGACTATAATTAATCTTATCCTAGTAATAATGCAAATGTTTGGATGAATTTCGAAGAAATTTAGCAATAAGTAAGTAAGTTACAGCCTTTTTATCGTCCCACTGCTGGGCACAGGACTCCTCTCACCCGGAGAAGGATTTAGCAATAATATAACTTATATACTACTTTATATCTTTACTTAATCCTTCCCTTTACTACAATATGCAAAACATAGTAACAATTCTGAAAACTAAGAACTAATACCTACCTAAGAATTTCTATTCCCCTTAAATCTAAATTAATCTCCGGTATTTTCAATATAATTTTCAGTAATACTACTTCTTAGGTTCTCCAAAGGGCTTATGTACACTATAAATAATAAAAGCCTTACTTTGAACTTATTTATAGAGGTCAATGACCAATCTATATAAATCAGTAGATTCGTCAGTTCATCGACTTCAAATTATTATTAAATTCAATGTTAGGATTCAATATTTTGTATGTATTCGTTTAAATATAATTAAGCTTGTTAATATAGGCTTATTAGTGTGTGTTTGGAGTTCAAAAACCTTTGTATATAAAAGAAACGAGTAGGTAATTATAAAACACTACGCCTTGTTTAGTTTCGTTCAGTTAGCAACAATATATTATTTACCTATATTTTTTTTCGTGGACTGTGTGGCTGACTTATAAGTGGGACGATTCAGTATGAAGGCGCAATGTTATGGGCAGAGCTCAGTATTTAGGGTTAATGCCCAAGTAGTGACAAAAACATATCAAACTATTAAAGTTATTCCAACAAAAATTATGTGTCTATGTTTTTATGTGTTTTATTACACGTCAATTTCACGAATGTTTGCCAACTTCAAAAGAAGGAAAAGGTTCCGAATCCGACTGTGTTTTAAGTACACTAACATGTGATAATTTTTGCTTGTTAGATAAACGAGACCGCCAGATATTATACCTATATGAAAATGTGCCTTTAAAAAATCCAGCAGCTACTTACATAACATAATTTGTCAGCTATATTATATTTATATTTTTGAACAATTTGTCACAATCCGTCGGGCGCAATGACGTCACTCAGCGTGTCCCTTGCCAAGAGTCATTAGAAAAATGATTTATTAAGTTTTTTTTTATATATATTAAAACTCGTTAGTCATAGCTCGTTTTTTTTTCATTACAATTAAAGCGTATAAGTACTGAAAATATCTAGTTTTTTGGGATAGTGATTTTCAGTTATTGGTTAAATTTAGACCAGAGGATTAATTTTAATTTGGAGCTTTTAAGTAACAGTAATAGTCGAAACATGGACACGTGTTCTACAATGTGTAACTTAACATAGAATTATAACTAACTAACTTACTTTCTCCAAAGTGTTGTTTTTCTACCAAATCAGACTCAGGGATGCCACTTACCTGGAAAAAGTTTCCTTATTAGAACGAAATGCATTTTTCTTTCTTTCCTTTTGCATTTACTTTATAAAGGAACATTTGTATCACAAAGATTTCATAACTTTGGATTTACGTTAAATGGGTAAATTTTTATAGGCATAGTCCAATAATAGATAGATATTGATGCATAGTTATAATGACCTAATTTTGTGTTACACTGAAACTAATATCAAGTTCGTAATTGAAATGAAAAGATAATTTATAAGTCATTAGAGTTTGTCCACTACAAGATTAATGTCTCTAAATAATACCTATAATAATAAGCTAGCTTAGCAAATGGCACTATTTTGTTAGCTTGGAAAACAATAACTGTTCTTGACAGGATTAAATTGCAATACCCAGAGTTGATTGGAAATTTCAATTCATTCAATATTAACATAGGTAAACAAAATCAAAATAATCCATTTTCGCCCACAAAAAGCCGGCAGTTGAGAACGATTTTTAATATTTGTTAAAAAAAAATCTTTTTTACCTTTTTTTGTTACAACTGACGGTTTCTATTCAGCCAGTGCGCTTTTTTAAAAACTGACAGGTTTGCATTCAAGGGAAGTTTGTACTCAAAAATATAGTGAACACGGTTAGATTGACGGGTTTTATAATATACGATACGGGGACGACACGACAGCTGCTATTTCAATGCATGTTTTATTTTATTTATGGCTTCGTTTAACAGTTTGGTAATTTGTTTGTAATTTTTTTATAAAAGTAAGTAGGTTATAAAAATAATTTTGAAGTTATTAATGTCGAATTAATAATAAAAAAAAATTGAATTTTATACAAAATAATTGTTTTCAAAACCATTAGGTTCACCTGTGCCCAAAACGCAGTAACATAAACAGAAAAGTCGTCACGTCTAAAAGCAATCAAACATTCATTTTAATTTTCATAGATTCCTTTTTTTATATCTTTACTGTTTTTCATTCACCGCACTTGCATTTTATCGAGGCTCCGACCTTTTTGTGCAGTGGCCTAATTCTGCTAGCTGTCGATAGATTGATGGCCAATTAGGACCCGATTGAGCACTGGAGGAAATTGTGAGACGCGGTTGCTGAGAGCTATCTATCCATGGTTATAGATATTATAGTTAGTTATTGGGGATAATGATGTTTAACGGCTTAGGGGTTACGTTTAGTGAGTAGATTTCAATCGGTTTAAGGTAATTATATCGTTATATGTAATTAGTTTGGAAGTAATACATGAATAATTATGGTCGAGAAGTGAGTTTAGTATAGCTATAGCGATAACCAAACTACTATTGTAAGTCGTGGATTGGTTATGCGATTTGTCAACTGAAAATATGTATTTCGGTTATCGTTATAGTTGAATAGTGCTACTCATCGTAAGTAGGTCCCCTTACAAAATAGACAAATAATAGTATACATACATAGTTCAATAATGTCTACGTCAGTCATATAACAAGTCAATTTCGGTTATTAAAAATATTCGAAATTCTGGTCCAATCTGGTCTCAATCTCATATTTTGAACGTAAATAATGCAATAAACTTTTATTACGGTGCACTTATATTAAGAACGTGATTTGATTGTAACTAGATTGCGAATTTGATTCTAACTATTGACTTCTGATCTCAATGGGTTCATATTACTAAACGCACACTGCAAACTTTTAGTCGGCCGATTGTTTGGGCTCATAAATCAGTATGAAGACGAATGGTTGTAGGAACATTATGAAGACCAAGTATTTAGACAGTATCAGACCGACTATCATCGTCTTCCGAGCCTTTTTCCCAACTATGTTGGGGTCGGCTTCCAGTGTAACCAGATTCAGGTGAGTATCAGCGCTTTACTAGGAGCGACTACCTATCTGACCCCCTCAACCCAGTTGGATGCGCTCATAAATGAGTATGCAGATGAATGGTAGTAGGTAAGCACATTACAAAGATCAGGTATTTAGCCGGTATGAGACCGACTAATAACTTTAATTGGAATCGTGATTGAATTTAAAAAAGTCACAACCATCGGCTCAACTGTCGCCGACTCTTTAGTTTGCAGTGTGCAGGTACTCCAAATGTTAGATTTTGATATTATATTTAAGCCCTAAGCCCATCTGCAGTGAATTCGTAAGCCGATTACAGATTTTCTCAGGATAGCCCAAGCTTATTTTCAAATCTGCTCTAGCGATAAAAATAAGAAGTTGTGTATGAAAACTCTAAAATCAGCAATTGTTGGAAATCTTTTGAAAAGCTTTTTTTGGAAAACAGCAAATAAATATATTTTTTACATAAAAACATTCCAAATACAGGCTACGTGGAGATAATAACTGCATTGTGACTACATTTTTAAAAAGCCATAAAGTATATGATCTATGAAAGTCTTTTGTTGGATCATGCATTGACGAAGACCGAGCTCACTTAGATGAGGCCTAGTTTCATCTGGTCTACTCGCTTTAGCAAAGCAGTAACAAATTCGACGTCGAACATTTTTTTATAAAATGTAATCGCAATTGCAACTTTTGTGCACGAACACATGCTAGCAGTGGACTCTAGACGCTTACACATTTTTGGAGAAATCTCGCCATAACTTACTGATAGGTTCATAAATAAAACTGATGATGATAATACTAACTTATATAGGTACCACGACACACCTACATAAACCAATAACCTTCCTAAACCAGTTATAACAAAAACACCATCTAACTTCTCATCTCTAAAACACCCTTTAACGTTCTGAACTTAGCCACAAACAGCCAGCAACCGGCCAGCATTAACATAAAGTTAGGCACACTTCATTGCGCTTACTGAAGACACGCCGCAACTGAAACTTTTAGATCGTTATGGAGTTGTGTTTATGAATATTATAGACGTTAGTTGTTTAGGTTAAGGATAGTTTTTGTAAGTTGATGAGGTGTATTTAATTCGTATTTAAAATAATAAATGCAAAAGTAACCCTGTCTGTCTAGCATTTACGCCAAAGCTACTGAAAACGGTTTAAATGAAGGAGCTTGAGAAAGCACATTGGCTACATTTCATCCGGGTGCGGTAAGTAGTACCCTCGGGTGGCGGATTTTTACGTTAAAACATCATGGATAGATAGTTCCAAGATATAAAACATTACATAGATTTTTTCCAGAATATTTCTAACCTCATTATATTTTACGTCCTTATCCTGATGCATTCAACCTTTGCCTTTTATGTATTTAAATATTTAAGATAATCGCATTTATTATTTGAATTAAAAAAACTCAAAGAGTAAACCAACATAGGTACAACAATAATACCTACACAGAAAACGCAATGTATTTAATGCCCTAACACTAAACCAACAAATCGAATTCCCAATAAAACATACCTTCTAAGGCTTTAATAAAAACACTAATTGACTTCAATTAACACCCGCTAATTGATTCTCAGTTGAAAACTAAAGGGACTGTTCACAAACAATCAATAAAGAACTAAATGAATTATGTACAAGTAATTAACATGCTTTTAACTGAAAATCAATTTTTAATGTTGTCAATTCAATTACTTAATTGGTGCTGTTAGAAATTTATTTGATAAATCAAACAAATTAAAATGATAAGTAATAGGGATTATGCAATTTTGTATTGGTCTTTCAGCAGCTTTCTCAGAAATGTTTAATTTCGAAATTTGATTTATTTGCTTGCTTATAAAGCGATGGTTTTGAGTAAAGCTTTGTTAACATATCTTTTAACACAACATTAGGTCAAGTCATTTTAAGTAGGAACGCCAGAGTTATGTATCATTACATAGTTATAACCACACCTAATTCCCGCAACAACAAAACACACATATAAACCTATATTTATACAACCCAAACCTAATTCCCGATATGGAAATCTAACTTAAGCATTCACACATATCTGATTGTTTGAAGAGTTACAGCGGCCCTCGTAGTCTGGCACTTCCTCACACAGCACCCATAGCAGAAGGGATCATACGATTTCCCACCTAAAAAAAAACAAAAGAAAATCATTCATACATTCACCTCACCTCGCTAGTACACAACTTCGGTTTCATCATTCTGTATGCTACACAGGAGACTAGAACAATAGTTGGCAGTTGCAACTCAACATACAGCATATATCAACTACACAAAAACCGCATGAAAGTAAAACCACAGTTACAGGAATGCATTCCAAATGCAACCCGTCCTTATTTACACAACACACATCGTTATGATAGCATTAAAACTGGTAGTGCGAGTTGACCCGCACAAAGGGTTCCATAGGTAAGGGTTCTGATGTATGGGAGCACATAGTTTAATCTATTGTAGTTCTCACTAATTGTTGTTATGTGACCAACTTTCTATCTTTAAGGATTTATGAGACACACAGCTTAATATGATCCCGTTTAACTTTTTGGATACGGAACCCTAAAAACTGACAAACTTATCTCACATTTTACAACAACTGTACGCTTACATATTTGTCATATTATTTTTCGTTTGTTATTTTTTGTATATTTTTATTGTTGCGAACAAAACCATTGTGAGAACAAATCCTTTCCTTCCTTCCTCTACCTCGGTTTAGATAAAGCAAAACGCCGCCATTATATTTCACGTCTAAAAACATCTCTTCACAAAAGCCAAACAATTCGTCAGGAACAAAATTAAAATTTCACTCGGAGATACCTTTTGGGAAAATTCCCAATGAATACGCAACAAATTCCCAGCAGGTACGCCGACGGTACGCCGAAGGTTCGTAACAGCTTGCACCATACTAACGACCTCTCTGAAGGGAACAACAAAAAGGTACTTCGAACACTCAATTACCATCCAATTGTGAAGGGAATGGGAATAATAAATTCTCAACTATATCAGACAATAAGGTCGTTATGAGAATAAAATTGGGACGTAATGCGTACAGCTTCGAGTGGATAACGAGTTAAGTGATGTATTCATCATTATCAGATTGTGTAGACTAAGGCTAATGCTTGAAAAGTTTGTATTTCAGATTTGTTGAAGGGCTTATGATTTGTTTAGTTTTCAGTTAGCCCATTTGACAGCAGGGTTTTTCAGGTAATTTTTCTTCAAATTTTTCTACTTCAACTTATACAACGCTTGCTAGTACTATAACTACGGCTACTAGGAGGTACTACTAATACAACTCTGTTCAGAATTATTATTTACAGAGACACTTACAGGTGTTTAGTTAGGTAACATTATGACGAGCGTATCTCACCGCTTAATCGGAATGCAATTGTTTTTATAGTACTACAACTACTGTCCTAGTACTGAACTAGGAACAATAGTTGTGTGCGTTCGATTCAAATCACAGTCGCAGTTAAGTAGAGTAATTTTAAATGCACTTTCACAAATAAACAACAAAAATGAAGCTGTATCTCTTTGTTTACATTGTAAACTTAAGATGCTTGGTTTAAGTAAGCAAAATGATTTTAAGGTTTAAGAAAAACCCGGTACTTTGGTCATGATCCGTTTTATCCGGAAGTTGCTCACTAAACCCCTGACCGCCACCGCTTGCTTGGATTTTGTTAAAATACCCGCGGAGTAATTTATTTTTAATTCTCAAGGAAGATAGATAATTTCAAAAGCATTTAGTTAAAAAAGAAACAAGACAAGAGAAAAATAAGAAGTAACGTCTTAGTCGATATCTTTAATAAACAAAGCATTATATGCAAGAATGTACATTAATTCAATTTTAAAATAAACAAAATTTTTCAGAAGAATAAAAGCTTAATTGGTTCATAACAGCCCTTTTATCGTCCCACTCTGGGCGCATTCCTCCGCTCACATGGAGAAGGTAAGCAATATAATCCAAATAATCTATACTAATATTATAAAGCTGAAGAGTTTGTTTGTTTGTTTGAACGCGCTAATCTCAGGAACTACTGGTCCGATTTGAAAAGTTCTTTCAGTGTTAGATAGCCCATTTATCGAGGAAGGCTATAGGCTACTTTTTATCCGGGTTCGTGCTGAGGTTTCCACGGGATGCGGGTGAAACCGCTGGCAGAAGCTAGTATAGTTCATAATCATACATCCACCTCGGGACCAGAATCAGATGGTGGTGAAACCGCAGGAAAACTGGTAGTAAATAATAAAACTTAACATTGCTGGCAGCCTATGACTATCATTAAACCTAACAAAAAGATATTAAACATGCTAATAAACATATCAAGTACTTACATAATTTATGAAGGTAAGCCTTTCATCAAGAGTTCAACGACCTCAAAATTAATCCAATAACAAACAAGCAAGTAATGTTTTATTAGAGAACCCGCACACTGCATAGTCGGCTGATAGTAGCCCTTACAGCCTTTTTATCGTCCCACTGCTGGACACAGGCCTCCTCTCGCACGGAGAAGGAGCGTTAATCACTACGCTTGCTCAATGCGGGTTGGCAATTTCAGACCAGGTTTCCTCGAGATGTTTTTCTTCACCTTCTTATCAACAATTGGTTTCTAAGATATACTTAGAAAATACATACAAACTTAGAAATTTGCATTGGTACTTGCCTGACCTGGAATCGAACCCACAGACTCATACCTGAGGTTGGTGGGTTGGTGCTTTACCCACTAGACTCCCACGGCATTTAGCCTAATGGTTGTAAAAAAATATATTAATAAGAAAATCGTGAATTCAATCAAAGCTTTCAGTCGGTCTGATACCGGCTAAATACCTGATCTTTGTTATGTGCGCACTACCATTCATTTTCATACTGATTTATGGAGCCCAAACAAATTATCAGCCGACTGAAAGTTTGCAGTGTGCGCGTACTCTTAGTCTTCAAGAAAAATACAGAAATTATGACTTAAGTTTATTTGTTTTAATCCATTTCAACCGCCATAAAAATGCTTGCATATGCAGTCATAAAAATATGCAATCATAATTTCTTTATGGGTAACCTAACTAGGGTATTTTACAATAATCTTGACAAACATGACCATAATATTATAGGACTCTAGACTAGATTTACCATGGATATTGTTTATTACTTGTAGATATTATTATATGAAAACGAAGCATGTACTTACATTAAAGTTCATAAGACGTACTCTAACTTGCATTAATAAGCTTATGCTTTAGATTTTAGACAGGATTAACTTTAATTGTAATTGCTTTTAATAATAAATGATTATGTTTGATCAAAGGGTAAGGCAGTTACTTGTTACCAGCTGGTTCCCGTATCTCCAGACAAGTAACATCTTTCTTATTATTAGACTTGTGTATTCCAAATCAGTTCATTCGTTTTGTCGTGAAAATGGGACGGACAGACAGACAGAATAAACAGCAAATGTCGCATTTAGATATTATGAACAAAGTAAAGGGTGATTTTTTTGCTGGTATCTTTTTGGCAACACTGATTTTGATAGATCACGCATGAATCGTGTCTTGTATCATTGTCAAACTTGTTCAGTATGGCCTATAATTTAACCATGAATAGACTTACGAACGAACAACGCTTGCATATTATTGAATTTTACTATCAAAGACGACAATGGCCGAAACGTTACTGTGAATGGCGAGCGCTACCGTGGGATGATTGGCGATTTTTTTTGCCCAAAATGGAAGAATTGGACATGCCTGACATGTGGTATCAACAAGACGGTACCACATGCCACACGGCACGCGAAACAATGGCCTAATTGAGTGATAATCGGTGAACAGTTTATCTCACGTTTTGGGCCCGTCAATTTTCCGCCTAGATCATGTGATCGCCTAACGCCTTTGGACTATTTCTTGTGGAGCCATGTTAAGGCTCATGGCTACAGGGATAAACCAGCAACGATTGACGCACTGGGAGCCAATATTGAAGCATTTATTCGTAATATACCGGCTGATATGTTGGAGAGAGTGTGCCGAAACTGGGCCTTGCGAATGGGCCATCTAAACCGGAGCGCGGCCAGCATTTGCATGAAATCATCTTCAAACATTAAATTATATTGATCGTTCTATCGATTCCAATAAAGATTTCATCGAATTTTTCAAATTTTTTGTGTTTTTTTTGAAAATCAAATCCTATACCACTTAAAAAATCACCCGTTAGAAATACTCTTGTGAATTTGAATTTGCTAAGCAAGCTTTGTACCTTTCCGGAATTTCATTGCATCCTTAATTACGCAACAATAGTGATGTTCCACAATCAATCGATATATTTTATCATCGACAAATCGAATTATCGGACAATTATTGAATTATTCATGTCGGGTTGTACACCGCCCTAATGACTTTAATTGCAATCCCTATTGGACCCCCATAAATTTATGAATCCCTTCTATAATGTATTAGGCGGGTTACACCAGTAATAGTCGCCTGAAGGCATTATAGCAGTTTATAATTAACGTTTCGATAAAGATAAATATTGGGGTGGTTTTTGAGGGCGTTATTTTATTAGGGGAAATAATAGTAGATATTTTTTTTTGGGTGGTAAAAATCTTAAGAAAGAAATAAGGCCTTACATACTGTTTTCTGTTGTTTAAGTATAATAATAATTACTGTAATTTCTTCGGTTTTGAGAAGGTGAGTTTAAAAAAAAAATATGTTTTTTTTTTCAATCACGCACAGACCTGATAGAACCGATAAGGCAACAGGACATCTTTTAAACTAAAATGCACCGACTATAAGTTATATTTAACTAATAAATATGTATATTTACATACATTGATTCAAATAACGTAACCCTCTGCTTGACGCAGTCGGGTCAAAAGAGAATTATAGTGAAAGTCATAATGAGAAAGCTTGCTTTCTTTTCTTTATGAAGCAGTAAAGAAAAATTTCTGCAGTTAATGTTAAATTATCTATCTACTTTAAAAGCATTTTGATGGACTATTAATATCGGTAGTTTTACTCAAAACACCGAGGTGAATGAACATCAGACCGTGTAAAACTTTGAAACAAAGAAATGTAAAAATAATAAATTTCATTTCACTGTTGTTATCCTCAATACAGTAATAAATGGAAGTAAAATAAATACAAAAAAATAGGACCTACCCCGTATCACTACCCGTGAAACTGTAATCAACTTTATGTGTACAACAATACGACTTAAATTAGCTTGTGATTACTATAAAAGCCCTTAACTCTCGCCAGACGAATTGATGTCCTATTTTGTATACAGTAAGGTTTATTTTCAGTTGCATTGTTAGAACATGTCGGGACAGATCATCAGTCAAGAGAAGACACTGTCGTTAGGTGATTGAACGAAATAATTAACTAAAAGCATTGATACATATAACTGGCCTTCAAATGGAATGATTTTACGAGGATTATAGCTTTTGTTTTTACTTGCTACATTTTTCTTTGGGAGTTATTATCATCCCACTGCTGGGCACAGGCCTCCTTTCACACAGAGAAATATTGAGCATTAATCACCACGCTTGCTCAATACGGGTTGGTGATTTCAGACTTTATAGTCCAGTTATACTTATAACGTCTCTTTAACTCTACTCTCTTCTAGCTGTACCGAGACATCCTTACTAATAACATTGTAAATGCAACAGTAACTATTTCTATCTGATCTTTCACGCGTAAACCACTGAACCGATTTGAATGAAAATACCAAAAATGTAACACTATTTTAGATTAAAATAAAAAAAAAACAAACGCAGATTATACACCAAATACACCATAGAATGAAAATCTTTTCACACGAACAAAATAATCCAAAAATTCATTGATTCAAATGAGTGTGAAACTACAGCAGAATAATCGCTAAAACAGTGCCATTTGGAAACAAAGAGAATATTAAGTCCAATAGGAATGTAGGCGGTTTACGAGCGGACTTCACTAACGATGCGAGGGCGACGCGGCACGCGGTCCGTTGTTATTTAGTGTGTAACCGGCCTTATGGAATTAACTGGGTAGTACTTACACTTCATTTGTTTTGTGCACTTGATATTTCGTTTCGATTGCTTTGGCTGGTTTTTATGGTGAAGGTTATTTAATGGTTTGTGTGCAAAGGAATTGATGCACGAAATATTTATTTATCGATATCGCGCTTTCACGCTAAAACTAATCTCATCTGCCTATCTTTTTTGCAACTATGTTGGGGTCGGCTTCCAGTCTAATCAAAGGGCGCGGTGTACCAGTGTTTTTCACGCCAAAAATATAATTATATACTTAAGTCTCTTGACAGGACAAATACTGTTTTTAGCAAGGCGTAGGAAGCTATTCCTCGCGATTCTACCAGTATTCCGAGGAAACTATTTACACACTCGGATCAAAAATTACCTAGTTTTTATCAGGCTCTAAACTATGTGTTGCAATTTCTATTTATACCTATAGTATTTTTGCCGTGTAACCACGACAGACAGACAGAGTAGTTTCAGCATATTACACTGTTTAGTGACAACTCCGCGTCTCCCACGCTAATGTCAACGACCCATAAAACACTAGGGATGTGCGTGATACATATCGATTATATCACATAGATATATATATTTTTTTCTGACATTATTCCAAGTTTATCCTTAATGTGTAGGATATTGAAATAAAGGTATTGAAAAGCTTCTGCGAAGTTTCAGTAGTAATCATTTTTGTCTTCGAAATTTCTCAGAACGATTCATATTAAGGAGACTGAAATAAGGTTTTAGATATTTTTAGCTCTGTTCAGGTGTTTCAATTGTTTTTATCAGTTCATTGTCTTAAGCTAATTTTAGTAGGATGAATATCTAATTGGATATTTATAAGATTGGATTAAGTTTTAAGAGGATTATTTTGTGAAAGATAAAAACTTGAAATACGTATCTATTTTTGTCATATCGAGTCTGTCTTACAATAATCTATAATCCGAAGCTGCAGTCGATTCCAATTCAACGATTTCGGTCAAACTAGAGCGTTTGCTTGCTTGTTACTAAAGTTTCTATATCCGGATACCCGGCAGAATAACCGGATGACCGTCACACGGCCGGATCAATCTCGTTTGTGTGCCTAATGGGATAAGTTTCTCAGTACAGCCAAGTTTTTGCCATAAGCGTCTGCGATGATACGATTTCTATTCGAATTGATTGCGTGGTAACTTGGTGTTGGTTGGACGTTATTTTGAATAATAATGTTTCTGAGGAAATGTATTTTTAGGGTAAAATTACGTTTAGCTGGAAGAATTTTTGAATTTTCTTTAGAGGAAATATGGGTTCAGTTGGAGTTAGAAGTGTTAAAAATCGTCAACATAGATGAAATCATTAGGTACTGTTGACTGAACTTTACAATACTGTGAAAGCGCATATTTTCATTATTCATATGAAAAAGTTACATTATAAAAAACAAATATAAAAAAAGTTATTGAAATCCGTCAAGAAAAATACATAATTTATAAACCTTTCAAACCCACAAGGGGAAACTGTCAAATAAGAGAAAAGGGATGCACAAAGTGACTTGTGACGTCACGGCTATTACATCATACGAGAGTAAAAATGTTATCAAACAATTTTGATGCTTATTTCAGAAAATTCTTGTCGTGCATGTGTGCATGTTTTTGAGAAAGGAGCTTTAAATACTAAACAAGCTAGTTATATTATCGATATTGAAAAAAGTGTTTACACATCACTTAAAACCGAAGTGACACTGACATTCCTAACAGAATTTATGGCGGGAACTCGGTGACTTTGACAGGTGTGACAGTTCTAATTATCCACAGAGTTCGAATCCCATTACGACCTACAAACTTCTTAAAAGTATTCGTTCCATGGGAGTTTCGAGAGGCTGAACATATAATATGGTGAAATCCCATCGCCAACCACATATGTATTACTGTGAACTCCGCGTATTTTCTGAACAAAGTTTAAATACTTAAACACCGTTGTACTGAAAGTTTTGAAAGTCACACAAAGGCAGCGACTCGGAGGAATGTTTGTCATTTTGAATTAGATATGAGAAATTCGTTTGATCAAATACTTTGGAGATGTTTGGATTATTGTAATATCGTTGTCTATTTATTGCACATACCACAGCTACCTATAGGTATTAATATTGCCTTCGTCCTTTTCATCGACATATGAAAAGCTGCGTGTCTGTCTTAAAGTCTGATCTCGTACAGAAGGCATATGTTTAAAAAAGTTTAGAGACCTATGCTTAGCAGTAAGATAACTTATTACTTAAGCATAATAAAAATGCGAAATTAAGTGTGTTTTTGTCTGTCTGTCCGGCATTCACAGCCAAAATACTAGCTGAACCGATTTAAATGCAAACCCGTAAGAACTCCGTAACTCTGAGAAAGGACATTAGCTACATTTTACCCGTTTGCGGGAACTGCTTTTACCAGGACGTGAATGGAACCGCGGGGAACAGCAATTGTTTTACGTAAAAATATATCGCCAACTGCTTTTTCTTCTTTCATCACCCTAATTTAAAACAAACCAAATGATACTTTACTTCGTGGCTTCCTACACCGTCAACTGTCAGTTATCACGATATTCTTGCGTAAAAATGAATAAAGTTTAAAGTTCTGACCCAGTCAGCCTTCCGGTACCATTAAGAGCGCGCACACTACAATCTTTTAGTCGGCCGATAGCTGATTTGGGCTCATAAGATGGAGATATCATGGAGATAAATGGAAGTACACACGAAACAACGATCAGCTATTTGTTCGTACCAGACCGACTAAAATCTTTCATTTAATTCACGATTTTCTAATTGCTGCCGGCTAGCTGATAGTCGGCCGACTAAAAGTTTGTAGTATGCGCACGTTCTAAAGTTGGTGGTAAACTCGAAAATATGACAGGCTGTGACCTTCCGCAAAAGTTTGGGCAATAAAGTTCGCTTTTTAATGCACCCATGACAACGCACTTTTCATGGCGTGACCCCTGAAAGATACGTTTTAATCGTGCTTTCAGTTACGATGGAATTTTGGAAATTTTTCATGCGCATTTTGCTGTGCTTGTGAACTTTTTACTGTGTATACGTGCAAGCGTGCGTTTGTGTGCTGGTGCCTGCTTTAAGTTAAGCTATGCAGCGAAAGCTATGTTCATCGATACAAGTTTATCTACAGAAAAAAGACCTTAAAGGTTATCTGTAGGAATCGTAATAGCCACATACCTAATCACTATGGATCTTTGGCACACAATATCAAAACATATTTACTCATCCACCTACATATTCATTCTAATAAATCCTCTATAAAATATGTTGCTAAAATAACACTTACACTTGATCTACAACCTATACCTACGTCTACCGACCAATCTACCACCCCATAAACCAACGTATTCTACCCACAATACCACGAACACTATCATCAAGTCATATACATAACTCATGGTACACAAAATGATTCATAAGCTAAATCGCTCAGTATATTCACGACGAAGGATCTGCTACAAATGCAGTTTCCTAGCTCAATTGTCTAACCATGAATACAGGTCTCGGATCATTGAACCTACTGGAGATGCCAATGTGGTGTCCCGGTAGAGCAGTGCTCCAACGCATAACTAATGGTGTAAGAACCAAGAAGAATAAAACGATTCGCAAAGATATAAAAAAAGCGGGTGTTTAAGGCTGCGTCAAGTTTATGCTTGTGTTTGTAAAATTTGTCGTATGTGGGCGTAACTAATCATCGACAATGTACGAGTGTGCTATCACTATTTGTTGAGTTGACTCAACCATAGCGTATAAATTGACAGACTTCATGAAGCGATGTGTGCCCATGGCGTATCTGCTTGGTTCAATGCTCTAAGTCACAGGTCTATTTGCCCGTAGATACGGCCAAACAACGCAGTGGATCGATCATTTAAATCTTTGGTACTATGATTGATTCTACTGGTTTCATGTTGGTTCACAATAATAATGATTTATGTTACTTTGAGGATTATATAAACGTTTTTAAATAATTAAATACATTTTATGTTATTACGACTTTAAATAAATATTTTTTTTAATATTAATTCGGTATAAAATTAAACATCGTTATTTGAGCCGCTTTACCTTTTTAACGAATCGAACTCAAAAAGGAAAACGAATAAATCATTCATAAATATAATTATTATTATCTGCTTTACGCTATCTTTCATCATCTCGTTTCCAATTTTATATTTTTAAAGTCTTTTAAACAAATTGCCTCTCATTAAACGAACAACCCGGCCAATCGTCAGAGATCTTTCTAGAAAAAAAAAACAAAAGACGATCACGATGATATCCTCCAAAAAAGTGGTTACAAATGAAGTGGAACAAGGTACAGGAGTTAAAACACAATGTTAGGGAGCTCCCCACATTTACATAAGACGTCTTGAGACGTAAAGGTAGTCCGTGCTTTGCTTACAAAGAGGGTACCTGATGAAATTTTGAATCAGATCCTGTGTAGTAGTGACGGCTGAGTTTTTGCTGTCTTTTTATGGTCGCCGTAAAAAGGATTATGGGAACATATTGAAAAAATCAAAAGTCAAAGCTTCAATACGGTAAAAGTTTTTAAACATACCCAAATTATACACATGTATTTGTAAATAATCGGGACTTAAGCGCGATACTGTATATAAAGGTACGATATTTTTTTATTTTCCCGACGTTTCGGTTGAATTGCAACGACCGTGGTTACGAGTGGACTGATGGCAGCTAGAAGCGTCTAAGTGAAGAACATTGTTTTTGAGCTACTTGGTCGTCACAATTTTGAAATATTGGATTCGCACTGCCATTTATCCTACAAACTGTACCAAGGTCTTTTTTATGCCGGATTTGGGTCTGGTTAGAACGTACAATGGGTTGGTTATAATTATTACCTTCATATTTGTTCCCAAATATCCGCCATATCCCGAAAATAACATATGTAGGAATAGAATTTTAACCAAGCACGTATATATCGTGCCGAAAATCAATCAAAACTTCATTGAACCGACAAAAAATACGCGATTGAAATTTTTATCATCACTGCATAGTTGATATAAAAAGTGGTCAAGCGGGAAACTAAATGATCAGGGGTTCTGTAGTAAACTTAGAGTATGTAACTAACTGGACTCGCCACAGGCACAAATCTTATGTAAAAGCGGTTGCCAATTTAAGCGTGGGAGACAAGGAACGCAGCAAATAGTGATAAATAAGCTTCACTTATATATTTCATCACATCACGCACGCACACAAGTTGCAAGAAAGGTATTCAGATTGAACTATAGTTGGATACTCGATATAGAGCTGAAAAGGGTGTTACTTGTGAGGTGACGTCAGTTAGGAAGGTATGGAAGAAGACATGCTGTGCCAATCACAGACAACAAAATACCACAAAAAAAGGACATAATTATGAATGATGATAATGTTACGCTTACATATAACAGAAATTGACAAACACAACCATAAAGATGGACATAAGTATGGCCGGTCGTCTCATAGAATACCTTTGGCAGAGAGGAAGGATGACGATGGCGTGTCCATTTTAGATGATGTTAGATGTTCTTTGCTAGGATATCAAAGCATCTTTCTCGGACATTGGCAATGTTAAATTAGATTGCCTTGCAAGGGATATGCTTTTGCTATGAAAGTGCAAAGCAATTTAACTTCTACTTTGAATTTGTTGAATCTGTACAAATAATCCGTGTGGCTGTTTCTTTATGATTCTATTGATAGTGATTGTTGATAGTGGATTTGTATAAGCAACGTATACCTTATTACTTAAAACTTAAAATAATGTAATACATGTATTTCTGGTAAAAAATAACTTATGCTATGCTAACTATACATAGACAAGTGAAATAAAAACCACTTGCACAGAACGTCAAAGAAAACACATACATTTTCAAAAACACAAACACAAATATTATCCGGGAACTATCAAAGGCTTTGCGTTTCAGCAATTTCCACAACGAACGCTAAAAAACTATAAAGCGTTAGAAATCAGATTTTAGATTTCACATTGATTTCGTATAAATGTATTTTGAGCGAAACAACAATTCTCTTTGATGTTATAAAACGCAATTTTTCCGTATTATGTTGTCCAATTAATGGTTGCATGTAGAAACATAGTGTATTTATTGCCTTAGTCTCTCAGTTTCTCTTGACTCTTATGGAAATACTTATTCTTCTCTTCTTTACTTCTGTCTATACCAGTTATGATAATTGCGCCCAGGTCTATTGTCGGCTACTGACAGCTGATATAAGGAGATTAACCACCTGCATACATAGTGTATTTACGCATATGCACTAATATATACGCTGACGCAGGAGCACTCTCTTATTGTCCAATGGTATTGTAATCCAAGAATAGGTGCAGCACCGACAACTGACATTTACGCTCTCTGATGCACGGATGAATCAATTACTAACATCCGGACCCAGGGCTGCTGTGTGAAAGTTTTTAAGACTCACAAAGCGATTTTGGAGAGATCCTTTAGACGAACCCTAGACCTCGCAAAAAAACTACGCTATGCCACTACCAGACCAACGAGACAATCATATTATACACTATACAGGTTGTACCTACAAATCCAAATAAAATCCCACTTAACCTTGCTACACCAAAAATATCTTGTGAAACTGAAAATAGCTACGAAATACGGTGCTATCGGAAATAAATGGGCCGACAATCAAATCCGGGTGTAATATCGGACACCGATATTTCTAGTCTGCCGCCTCGCATCAAGTGAATGCTATAGGGTGTTCCATGGTGGAATTATTGCCAACTTCGTTACTTTGGTTTGCACGTGGGATCGTGAAAATATGTATGTTTTGTGTCTGTGTTTTTTTGAATGTGTTAATTTTGACTGATTGATGTTTGCCATATTTCTTTGGTTCGTTACCTAAACATCTTTTAGCTTAAGAAATATCATTAGAAAAGTTAAATGAAGGATTTTTGATGCCGAATTCCGTTTTAATTTATTACTTTTCTTGAATAATAATTGTTTTCCGTTTATTGTCTTTTATTACCATGTTCAACAGTGAACGTAGTATGTCTGAAATGATGTTGAACGTTGTTGGCTTCTTTACATAAAAGAAAAATAGATTATTTTACAATACCCAACTAGGCAAGGTAAATATAATCGGAACTGCCAATTTTAAGATGGCTACTTTTTCACCGAAGACCAAACAGTCAATATTAATCAAGAATCAAAATAGGCACTTCTCAAAAAAGTTGATAAAATAGAACAATAATATTTTTGTTCTATTTTATCACGAAAAAAAACTGCTTTCAGAAATAGGCACGCGTATCAAACTGTCTGTCTGTCATAAATGGAATGTTCATGTTATTTTTCAATCTACGATGAAATCAGGACTGTGGAGCCTTAAAAAAAACAATTGAATTCTATCATTCTGTTGTCAAAAATATTTAAGTAGAATTTTACTGTTCACATTAAGATAATTGATGATTGTTTTGTTTTTAGAATATTTTTTTTTGTCACAAATCAATGTTTAGAAATGGCTATTTTTGGCTGAAATACAAAGATAACTTATCAAAGTTTAGTAATACCAGTTTTTGTCAATGGTTTCACCCGCGTCTCGTGGGAACAAGCCAGATAAAAAGAAGACAGTAGCCTTTCTCGATAAGTGACCTATCTAAAACGTGACATATCTTAATTTGGTATAGCAGTTTCTGTGATAACCGTTTTCAAACAACAAACAATTTCATAAAATTAGTACATTAATTGTTATTTTTGCCAAAGGGAAAGAAATGCGTTCCTTTTCCGTTCTTACACAACTTAATAACAACTTTGTGGTTTTACGAATGCGTTTACAAAATAAAGTTTTGTTACGTAAATGACCCAGAAACAGCGTCCCAGGTAGAATATAGCTTCGGTATAGTTTGCCAGGATAATTGCGTTGTTCCCCATAAAATTAATGTCAGATCCAAAGTAATGGTGGCTTTGTTTGGCTCTAAAATATGATTTAGTAGCTTAAACTGCGTTTATATCCGGCCTAGTGCCAGATTTTTCCTTAATGTCGGCCTTTGAGTATTTGTAACTACGCATTTTTCTTTCCTTCGATTCAGGGTGAATGAATTATGGAAACAAAATTGTGTCGTTAGAAAATTGGCAGCAACACCTATGACCGTGGTTTTTGGAGACTCTCGAAATATCGACGAAATAGAGGGACAGCTCAGGCTAGGAAAAAAAGAAAAGGAGACTAGAGTTGGGACCCTTAATAGTTGTAATAAAAAACTCACTCCAAATTAAACCCATATTTGTTTTCATGGTATTTTTTGCTGCGTAACGCACTTAATAATTGTCTACATATCGACGTCAAAAACATGTTACATGACACAGTGAGGCATGTAGCTCACTTCAAGCCAAAAATCAAACATAAAAATATTATACAGCCGTGCATAAAATTCACCATAAAATTCATGTTGAAATATAAAAGACTGGGTACCACCCCATTCATTTCGTGGTGTAAACACATAATTAGGTACACACGAAGTTCCCCCATATTTTATGGTTTTTGCCCTCCTTCAAGATTAGGTAAGTTATTACAATCTTCCATACGTTTACAACGTTGTGATATGCTTTGAAACATTGTCATTCTTATGGGAAAAATGTTGGTACCAAAAACGCTCTTCATTTTTTTTATTCGGTGACATGTCGGCGTGGCCCAGAGGTTAAAGCACCAGTTTCTCGTGTATGAATGCGCGGGTTCGATTACAGTTCCTGCAAGTACCAATGTAACTTTTCTAAATTATATGTTTTATCGTGTTCTTCTAAGTTTGTATATCTTTAGCATCAATGACTGGCCAAAAAACATCTTGCAATCGTTAATCCGCCTTTACAAATTTTGATGATTAGCGGTCATTCCTTTTGTATAGAAAAGGGGCCTGCGCAAAGCATAAGCAAACAAACATAAAAACAAAGCAATACTTGTCAAAATAATTTCACTTATAGGTTCTTTCAGCCATTGATTTTTCAGAACCTCAAAAGAACTGCGCTCCCAATTAAAAACTTAACGAACATTATCGAAAACCCCTGAACCTAACAGTTTTAGTACATTTTCAGCCGCACTTAATTAATTAATGAGCTCGATAGCATGACCTAAATTCCTCATTAGCAATATATTCAGAAATTCGTATATTAAACGCTACATTTAGTATGCTGTGTGCATACAAACGTTGGGAAACAACATAGTTTCAATTACTTCCTGGGGGACCTACTTCATTTACGTAGATAAATATCAAGTATCTCTTGAGTGTATGTATTACAATTTTCACCAGTAAATGTATGTTTTTAATATACCTATGTATGTAGGTATACGCTTTGTTCTCAACTTTCTTCATTAATCTTTTCAGTGTACTGAAAATACGGTGGTGCAAGATAATATTCGAGTTGTTACCGAGAGTTACCGCAGCAAAGGGCTCGAGAAGGAACATGGTGGGTTTAGTCAGTAGGAGCCTGAAACTCCCACACACTGCACCCACAACAGCATTTATCGGAATGCCCAGGTAACTGGAATGATGGGGTGCATTATAGCTATACCTAACAATAATAGTTTAGTAATTTGACTGCCTTTTCGGTCTAGTGGTCGCAAGCGCGGCTGCTGCGCTCGAGGTCTCGGGTTCGATTCCCGGGTCGAAATCGCTTTGTGGGTTTTCTTAAAAACTTTCACAAAGCAGCACGTAAATGTCGAACCTGCGCCTGATCTCTTTCCGATCGTGTCGGATTGCCGTCCCATCGGGCTATGAGAGTGGAGGAATAGGGAGTGCACCTGTGTCTGCGTAAATGCTCGTGCACTATAATATGTCCTGCGCAACTGGCTGATCTTAAATGAGAACAGCCGCCGTGGCCGAAATCGGCCGTGGACGCCATTATTAGTTTAGTATCAATCGTTCATGTTGTGTTCACAGCGCTCAATCAATACACCCATTTCGCCTAAAACATACCAAAAACAAAACATAACGTGTTTCAAAATCCTTTAACAGCTACATATGTATCAGAGAATATTTTCCAAAAGCCACGTTTTATTGTTTCCCCGTCAATAGATCACTGGGGCTGCGGACAACCATTATATATATCTGGAGTTAGCGCCTCTAACAGGCGTTTGTTACTGTCACAATTGGCTTACAAATTTTAACTGGGAAAAAGCTTTTTTTAGATTTATTTTCGTTGTTTTTTTTTTGGATGTAGTGATGTATTGTGTGAAGCTAGTATCATTAGGTATGATACGTTATTAGTTATAGTATAGAAGGCCCATTTGCCCACCCGGTTATGTTGGCCCTAATTAAGGGAGGTCTAGGTATGTTCATTCCCTGAATTGATAGGACTGCTTTCATTGGCAGAGAGCTAATATAAGCACTAATTAAGGCTACTTTTTTACCGAGTGCGTAAATTAGTAGGTACCAGGTCAAAGTAAAATAACTTTATTTCTTTTAAGCCTTTACAAGCACTTATGAACGCCCTACCCTTTTTGTAAAATTGCGGCTGCTATGTTTCTCTATCTTTTCGCCATAAACTAAAAAAACACTGTTATGGAGACAAAAAATAATCACTATATGTAGATATAGGGCCGGGTTTCTAGTCTGATATAAGTTCACAACCAACCTAAACGTGACAGAGTCATAATAAATCGTCACGCTTACACACTGAACATTCGAATCTACCATTCTAATCAGCTCTAACAAGGATCTTATTGAAACTCTGATTTGCATAAACAATGTCTATCAGTACTACTGAACTAAGGCTACACAATCTATATATTGTTAAGACGTTACAGGAATTTTCTAGAATTCTAGATGGCACTGACGTCACAAGTCCCTGCAACTTAAAACATAAGAATATTGGTTCAAGTTGCAAAGAAGATTGTGTCGTATGCTAATAGGTGTAAAGTTGAAATTAGATTGGTTTAAGTTTAAGAAGAATAGTTAAAATACAGATTTTGAGTGAAACATAGTTGTTCGCTTTATTGTTTTCCTTTGTTTATTTGGACGTTAAAGTTGTATGAAAATGAGAACTAATATCGTTATCCAATTTGTTATAGTCTGAGACACACCATCACAATCATTGAAAAGCAAGAAAAGCCATACATTTTTTCATCGATATTTTAATCTGTTCAAATTTACGTAACGTTAGTTTCAAGTAACGAGTAAGTAAACATAAAACAAAACGCTAAGGATACGTTTATGTTTACGGCCCTTTCACTATTTCTTCACAACTGTTTAACATAATATCTTAAAATAACTGTGTTGTTGGAAAACAAAATATTTGTTTACACTAAAGCTAACTGTTATTTCGCCGCCCACTGAAAGTGCAAAATTGGGTTTTTCCCGGAATCACAGTTCACAATGAATTTCCATGAAGCCTGAGCTTGCATTTAGTTATTTGATATAAAATAAACAATGCAAATGTGTCCCTTCATATTCTGCTCTTTGTGACACTATCCAACCACAGTTCATCATCACCATTCTTTAGTTTAGAGTAGGACAGAGGACTCTTCTTGTATTGAGAAGGAATGATTTCTAATTGCCATGATCATCTACCAAGCCTTTTCCCAACTATGTTGGGGTCAGTTTAATGTATTTTTATGTATATTGTTGATGTACCTTATTAAATAAATAAATGAATTGCCACGCTTACATAATACGTGTTGGCGATTTCAGTCTTTTAAGTCCAGGTTTCATCATGATGTTCTCCTTCATAATTAGACAGCCATTCTTTGCTTCTCACATACTTTGGCACTTTTGCACTTGCTAGAGTTCCAGTCTTATCAAGTACGTAACAGTACTTTCAGTAGTAATTTGTGTTCAAACACAAACCCACACTCATACTTGAGATGCAGATGCTTTAACCACTGGGCCATAATGAGAAACTCTTCCACAATTTCACAGGGTCCACAGTAACTCTTTGAAACCATCCCGCAACATCGCAGTTCTTGTTTGCCCCACATTCCAACCTATTACTTAAGTCCCCTCTAAAAGTCAGTAATTTCTATGACGAAGCATACTCTCACGGAATATTCAAAAACCCAAAAATACATTAGCATAAAGGTTGTATCCTCTATATACTTTTATTATATAAAACCTTATTTAACATTTCAAAAAGGTTCCATGATAACTGATGACTTGCAAAGTCCTTTTAAGCTGGGATTAGGGGACGCACTCTGCTTGACAGTTTTATCCTTTCAATATAGCTTTTTATAAATCTTGTGCGTACCGGATGCGGGTGTGATAAGGATGGAATAAAATAGACCGGGATATTTTGCTAATAATAGTTGTTTATGATCGTAATGACATTTTTTTTGGTGTTATTTATTTACCTATTGATGCTATTGGGATTACTTTACTTGCATTCTATTTAAATGTGAGGTCATATTTTTTTTTTGTTTGCCCTCGAACGTGTTTATTGTAATCATTCTAATTACCTACCATTATCATCATCATCCTCCGAGCCTTTTTCCCAATCATGTTAGGGTCGGCTTCTAGTCTAAGCAGATTCAGCCGCGTACCAGTGCTTTACAAGAAGCGACTGCCTATCTGACCTCCTCAACCCAGTTACCCGGGCAACCCGATACCCCTCGGTTAGACTGGTGTCAGACTTACTGGCTTCTGACTACCCGTAACGACTGCCAAGGATGTTCATTGACAGCCCGGACCTACAGTTTAACGTGCCATCCGAAACACAGTCAATGTGTCTAAGATTTACTTAGAAAGTACATACAAACTTAGAAAAGTTGCATTGGTACTTGCCTACCATTAGATACGCCTAAATGCTGACCACAGAGCGTCATTAATGAACGTTATTTTAAAATATATTATTTTATCTTTGCCAAAGATCATCCTCTATACGAACTCTAGCAAATATACATATACAGGTTCATTTTTTTCTATGGCCAGTTGCAAAGTATCGATATATCTAGTAGATATTGCATATAAATTCAATGCCTTTTCTAGGCGTAAGAAACTAACAAAACTTAATAACCCACATACATATCAGACACAAGTTGCAGCCACATCTCTAAAGCCAGGCTGCATCTTCCACTATGAGAAGCAACTGGCTCCCAACGTTATACTTTAATTCCCCAACCAGATTGAGGCGGATATAACCGGATAAAAGCAGAACAAACCGGACTGGAAGCGGAGGACGGCGGTAAATATCTATTCGCTGTACATTATTTTTAGTTTAGCTTCTGATGTATTTATTTTTAGCGTAATGTAATATTTTTCATGTTCATCGCTCCGTGGAATAGGTTTTTGTTTTGGGGGAAAGTGGGGTATTTTATTGTGACTTGTGGTTTTTGCGTAAAATATGCTTTGTTGACATAGATATTTTTGTTGCCAAATTAATGCTTGTCGGTTCGGATGTATTCGTTTATAGGAGGAAAATCTGACTGACTAACTGACATTTACTAAGGAAAGCAATGAAGCCACGAAGTATCTTTAACTTTGTCCTTTCTGAAGTTGTTTGAATTAAGTTCTTAATTGTGATTGAGAATAAGAGTCTTCATAGGTAATGAAACACGTGTAATATATTTTTTAATTGCGAAGAAGTAAGTAAATATGGCAAAACTATATCCAAATCGATTAATTATTTAATTCATGCACTGATGATCTAAGGCATGAGAAAGGACATTGGCTTTTTATCCTGTTATGTAAAGTAGTTCCTTTGGGATGAGGGAAAAACTGCATAATACGGCAGCTAGTGCTCGTATATTATGTATATTGACTCTTTATATATAAAACTTAAAGGCC
This sequence comes from Helicoverpa zea x Helicoverpa armigera, assembly GCA_033682625.1. Classification (NCBI taxonomy): domain Eukaryota; kingdom Metazoa; phylum Arthropoda; class Insecta; order Lepidoptera; family Noctuidae; genus Helicoverpa; species Helicoverpa zea x Helicoverpa armigera. The sequence goes on from JAWIIS010000011.1 coordinate 9,196,546, forward strand.
CCGACATATGGATTAATATTAGTTACTGCCCAAATACATATGAAAATCCCAGCATATTGGTTGTGAACAGTAATTAGCAGTGTAAAATGTCGCGCAGGTATCAGGCGGAACAAATACCTATCGCGCCGAGTGTAATCACAAATCAATTCACTCAGCGCACCTATATTATTTAGGGACGGTTTGCAAAATAAATGGCATATTAGAGGAATTAAATTTTTAGCTTCCCACTTTTTTTTTTTTTTTTTTTACATTGGCATCAATATTCTTAGTCTTCTTTTCAATCGACTTCAACTCAATTCGACAGACTTCAAACTTTCGTTTTAAAAGAGAAGGTTCTCTATTCGGATGTTTTTTTTTCTATCTTGTAGGTAACAGACACATTTACCTAGGTTCCACCCACGTCCCTAGTGAAATATTTCCCGCAGTTAAAAAATAACCTTTGTCCTTTCTAAGGCTCTCGACTATGTATGTACTGTACAACATAAAACAAGATGTGTTTTTAAATACAGTTACAGTTTGTAATTTTATAACTCATGGTTGCAAATTATATTCACTCAAAAGAGTATCGAACGTCAATTTTATACTACAAAATTAATATTAATAAACATCTTTATTAAACACCAATAAAAACGGGCATTTAAAAGGCATAATTTATAACAGGTAAAATAAAATTATTCGCCGTTCGTTCACATCAAATTACCCTCAAAGAGTATGTAGCGTAGTAATAACATTTATTATCTTTATTATCAAACCTAATTACTTGGAAACTCTCTGAGGACGGCAAGAATGTAATACATGGAGTAACGCCATGATATTTTAATGGCAATACCAATGAAGTGTAATTAAAAATAATTATTAAATTCAAGTTAAGGTATTGACGCGTACATTCGTTACTTGGGTCTATAAACTGTGACTTGGGGTCATGAGCAGAAAGTAACTACAGTATTTGAGATGTTTTAGGTATAATTATCAACCTATTTAAATTATTAATCTCCGATTGAACAGCCTTCTTTGAAGGGTGCTCTGTCATGCAAGCTCAGCTATGTAAGTAGCCAATTTCTGTCTCCAATCATTCCTTCACATTGTTATAAATTCAAAATTTTGTATTGATTTAATTTTGTGTTTGACAGTAAAATAGCTTAAATACATAACATACATACATGCTCGGAAATAGTCCCCTCGGATCGCGATATTATCTAAGTAGTTAGCTATATTTAATGCAGTTTATTGAAATACTTAAGTTTTCATTAGCTTACAAATTAATTAACGCAGAAATAAAATAAGTAAAAAAGTGATAAAAATTATACAAATTCAATTAAACTTAACTGCCTGTCGGTACTAATGTAACGTGCCGACTAGTTTGAAACACGGGGCTATCCCGGGAACGCTTTCAAAGCAATATTAAATCTGATCATTAGTCATGGACGCTTTTGCTGGATAATCCGTTTCGATCGGGCACCTATTACGCACACTCAGCGATTTGACTACGGTGACTATGAGTTGTGACAAAATGTGGGACTTTCCTGGATTTTTATGGCAAAAAACGTGCTAAAATATGCTTATTAAAAATGTTTGGGGTCTCAATATATGGGAAATAAACAGATTTAATAACACGTTGCATTTTATTTTAAGGAATTAGACATGCGCAAAAAATATTTCGTGTATTTTTTATATTTTAAGGACATTATTATAGCTTTTTATCCGACTATTTGAGGCTAAAAAACTGCATGTAAATATTTCTTTATGAAATTCGTAATTATAACAATTACTTAAAATGTCATCCAATACTTGCGAGGGATACTTTCATTAAAACATTTTAATTAACAAAACTTATAATATACAATATTAAAAGCTCTCTCACTCTCTTATTAATTATTTTTTAATTGTTAAATGTAAATTTAAACCGAAACCTTTTAATATGATTTACATACTATTCAATAATTATAATAATGTGCTATTACAATGGAATTTTCATTTACTTTATTCAACAATGGGCATATTGATTCTAAGAACTTCATTTGATATATTTGGACAGAACTGAGAATCAATTAAGTTAAATAAATATTAAATTCAATGATTTACTAATTCATTAGCATTGATCAATATTTCGTAAATATACATAAACTATATTATTGAGCTAATTCACAACGTTAATAATATCCGATATGGTCTAGTGGCTAGGATACCTGGCTCTCACCCAGGAGGCTCGGGTTCGATTCCCGGTATCGGAAATATATTTTTGCCGATTATATTTTATTATATAATTATAATATATTTTATTTTATTATATTTTATAATATTATATTTATTATTTTATAATATTTTATAATATAATTGGTATTAAGATATGTAGCAAAAGAAAAAGAGAACTGTTATGGAAATACCGAAAAACACCTACTAAAGAAAATAAAGCTAACCTCAAAAATCTCTCTAACCGTCTTAAGAAAGTAATCGATCTCACGCAAAGAGCTCATAATTGTCGATTTATTAATTCGGCACAAAATCTTTGTAAAGCAACATGGAAAGTTATTAATAGCAGAAAAAACAAAAACAATACACCTAATGAACCTATATTAAAAATTAAATCTAATGAAAAAGTATTGACTGATCCCTATGAAATAGCACAAGCTTTCAATAATTATTTTGTTGATCAAGTCAAATCAACTAATAGTACAAACATAAAAAACACATACAATGATAATAGAAATGAATCAATGTTCATGGCCCCTACGATACCACTCGACATCTACCGAATTATCATGTCACTCAAAAACACGGCCAGTACTGGATATGATGACATAACAACAAAAATTATAAAACACGTGTGCATTATAATTGCGCCAATATTGAGCCATCTTATTAATCTAAGCATTGAACACGGTATTTTTCCAGAAGAATTGAAAATAACCATAATAAAACCCCTATTTAAAAAGGATGACAGAGAAAACATGTCTTGCTATAGACCTATAGCTTTAGTACCGATTTTCTCTAAGATATTTGAGAAAGCAATTAACAACCAACTCACTGCATACTTCGAGAACAATAGTTTATTTGTTGATAACCAGAAAGGCTTTAGAAAAAACAAGTCAATTGACATGGCCATTTATGATTTCCTGCATACAGTCAGCAGTAGAGTAGATAAGAGATTACCTGCTATTGCACTATACATGGACATGTCAAAGGCTTTTGACCGCGTCGACCACAAAATACTTATAAACAAACTAAATTCTTACGGAATAAGAGGAAATGTATTGAACTTAATTGCATCCTACCTTCGTAACAGACAACAAATAACATTTATTAGTAGAATTTATAAAAATAACGAAATAACGTATAAGTCTAACCAGAGAACGGTAACTTACGGAGTACCGCAGGGAAGTGTGCTTGGCCCGACTTTGTTTATTATTTACATTAATGATTTCCCAATGTCATCAAAATACCCCATGACAATGTTTGCAGATGACAGTACCCTACTTTTTAATAGTGACGATTTACATTCACTGGAGGCAGATATTAACTCTAACATTGATTCGGTTGTTAATTGGCTAATAAATAATAATCTAGTTATAAATTTAGAAAAAACAGTATTAATGAAATTTCAACAACGACTAAATAATAATTTAAATTTAGATATTAAATACAACGACAAAATTATTAATGAGACTAATGTTACTAAGTTTTTAGGACTAAATATAGAAAATACGCTACAATGGAATATACATATAGACAAAGTATGCAATAAACTAAACCAATACTCTTATGCTCTGCATATGTTAAATAAAACGGCAAACCGAAAAACAGTATTAATGGCGTATCATGGTTTAGTAGCGTCGACTTTGAGGTACGGAATTATGTTTTGGGGAAACGCAAAGGGTAAAGAAATGGTGTTTAAGTGTCAAAAAAGGTGCATTAGAGCTATCTGCAATCTAAAATCTACCGACAGTTGCTACATGCATTTTAAGAATTTAAAAATATTAACAATGCCCTCACTATACATTTACGAAACAAGCATGTTTGTAAAAAATAATTTAAATAAATTTGACCAAGTAACCAGTCAACGTCGTTGTGATAAATTACATTTAATAAGATCTAAGACAACATTTTATAAAAACAGTATTTTTGCAATGGCTCCAAAAATTTATAACAAACTTCCAAAAAGTATAAGAACTGAACAGAATATTAGTATTTTTAAACGTAGATTAAGTACATTTCTAATAGATAAGGCATATTCCTCAGTTGAAATATTTCTAAATGATAAAATAGAAACACTATGATTTTATAATGTTTAAACTCAATAGGATTAAAATTATTTGTACACCAATTCCATTTGGTAGAACATAGAGCTCTAACATGTTTAATTTTAAGACCTTTCTGTATACCTATGCTCACAAATAAATACATTGAATTGAATTGAATTGAATTGAATTTCAACAAAATATTTTTTTCTTTTATCTTTTGCTTACTTATCAGTTTTTCAATGCAGTTTGCGTAGCAAAATGTTGTTTCTTTCAAAACATTCCACATTTATTATAATTCTCATACTCGTCATATCAATATTTTATAAAAATACAAAAGTGTAAGTTTTACACAACGGCTAATACCTAGAAAAGCTGGACCAATTCCAAATATTCTTTCACTAATAGAAAGCTACATTATTCCTGAGTGGATAATAACGGCCCACGCCACGAACCTAGTTATACAATAATTGCTTAAAGAAAATTTTCTTCGCAAGATACTTGGCAACGTAAAGAATTGCAGGTGGAGGTAGCTCCTCTAATTGAATAGTTACTATGGACATTCTTTGAAAAGGAAATTATCATATTTTTACCTAGATAATCAGGACTTAAACGTGATTCTGTATACAGTATACCACTGTTATTTCTTCACCACCCAAAGGTAGACTGGAAGAAAAGGCTTGGTCGTCACAATTTTGAAATATCGCATTCGCATACAAGTTATGTCAAATTCCTATATAAAGGCATACTAGGCAAACCAACTAATATTATTATAGATTATTGAAATCCGTGTCTCTTACAAATCCGTCTTCCTCTACTTACCTAAGCTATGCAGGGTCATAGAGACTCTATCGAAACATTCGGAACTCACGTTGCAGGAAACTAGATCAATGATTTTTTTATAAGATAGGAGTTGTTGCATCAAGGCTGTTTTGGAAACCTGAAAAGAAAGACCTGAGACATGAAAAGTTGTGTCTCCTCATACAGTCAAACCAAAAGAAGCATTTATTTCCAACAAACTGAAGATCAGCACTTTTAGAACTTCAAATACAACATAAGAGAGCCCCAATCAACGCGAAACGAACCTTGCAAACCAATAAATTAAAAAAGTAACTCCATCCATTATTCTGCACTACCTTGTGTATCCAATCCAACATAAATCATTTTTCCACTAATAAAAACTTCGAATCAATATCCAAAGCCACTTAGAGTATAATTGAGCCAACAATTGGCACTAAAAAGAAAAAGGTAGTATAATTAATACGAGCTAATTAGTGAAGTTGGCAGTTTGCCGGTTCGGTCCGTTCCTAGTCCATTTACTAGGTATGTTTATTTTGAAATGCAAATTCAACTTGCCATCCGATTATTGTGGGATTTAAAAATGACTGAATATTGTTTCTTTTGTTGAGAGTGAATTTTCACGTTGCTGTTTTGTTTTTTTTTGTGATTGTAAGTGTAATTGGCTGATGACAAGTATTTTCTGTTCTTTCAGTATGTTCGCTTGAATTGAGATTGAATATGTAATAATGTATTTATGTCTCGCCTATTATTATGATTGTATTAAGTTATGTTATGCGGCGAATCACATTGAATCCTCTATTAACACGGTTATATTAGCTTGACTTGTAACTAACTACGTATCTAAGAAAATCTTGGAATCTTAATTTGACCCACTTCCCGGTCTTCCATTACAATGAAATTTTGCACATGCTCTCAGTTCTGATGACAATACATGAGCAGAGAAACGTCATTACAAATCAAATATGGCGCTCTAAAAGTGTGTTTAATCAGTTGTTTATCAATAGTTTTGTATGAATGGGAAATCACCAAATGTACCCCATGATTTCGAAATGGTGTTGACTGGGATCCCAAATTATTACACTTAGAGAGAGAAAAAAATAAAAATAAGCGCCAAATATAATAATAGTAGTAGAAATAGCCTTTATTCTCACACTGATTGTATAGACCACCTAAGTGAACCCATTACTTCTAAAAGCTAGTATTTTTACTTGCCAAATTACATGAATAAAATACGTGTTGCTAACAAAAATATGTGTATAATCTACCAACTCAATTCTCTAAGGCATTAAGTTTATAGTCGTCATTAATCTTATCTGAATATTAGTTAGATTTATGTTTTAGCCCGTAAATAATAAGCTAGGGTTTTGTACTATCTTATCTTGTTATCGTAAGTATCTAGGCAGTAATTTGAGATTGAAAATGGTGAAAGTTACCTTGTAATGACCACGATTTTGTATTTTTGTAAATACTTATTTCTTTCTGCTACTTAGTAATTTTGTTGCAAAGTCAAATCGTAATTATATTTTTTTTGTACATTTTATTTATTAAAATCCTGCAATACAATATTAAAATAGGTTTTCTTCATAGAACTTTATTATTTACTGTTTCCCATTAAAAAGTAAGTAATTACTTATCTTCTTAGAAGTTACATTACCAAAATAACTAATTATGTATAATATTTTTTAAGTGAATAGTTTAATAAGTAGAAGATAAATTACTTTTAAAATTAAAAACCTAAGTTGTAAGTTCATGGCCACTTTACCATATTAAGTCAATGAATCCATTCTAACTAATACCATATTTTTTATGCTTGTTTGTTTATTTACCTTGCAGATAAGTGTCCTGGAAATTAATAAAATCGCATGGTTACCCTACTCATACAGTTGATCCGATTTGTAATGGACTGATGTAAAGGTATCCACAAGGACTGGCTTTAAGCTGCATTTTGTTATTTCTACCATAATGATTTAGATTTTTTTATTCAATTTCTACTTTTTTTAATAAAAATAAACGGTCTGTACAACGATACTATACAAGATCTTAGAACAAAATCTTAGGCACTATTTATAGAGGACTACCTTCTCAACTTAGATGAATATTACTATATTACTATGATATAAATGATTGGAACGGGAAGCAATTTCCATGGAACTACGATGAAACCCCGGGAAATATAGTACCATAGTAGGTAATGTACCTACCGGCTACCATTTAACATCCTTAACAGTCGTGTCTGGTAGCCAGAAGCCAAGAAGTCTGACAACCAGTTTTTCCAAGGCGTATTGGGTTGAGGAGGGCCGATAGGAAGTCGCTCCATGTGAAGCTCTGGTATTCAGCTGCATTCTGTAGGACTGGAAGCCGACCCCAACATAGTTGGTACATAAGCAAACACACTGCTAATCAAAATTTGACCAACTACAATAAAGATTAAGATAAACCTTAAAGTCTAGTACTACTCGAGTCTAACATAAGCAATTTGTTTAACCAACGTTAATTTTGAATAGTTAACGTGGTGATTAATCATTGTAAAGTTAATTAATGCTCAAGTTCTGAACGCAGATGGGGTTCGCTCCATGCGGGTTATGTGAGATAAAATGAAGATATTTTCAGTTTAAAATCTTCCTTCTTAGTTGTAAAGAAAATTTTGAAGACGGACTTTTTTGAGATCTATCAATTTTGAGCGGTATTGTGGCTTAAACTGATGAAATATTTTAAGAATTTTGAAGGAAATTACGGAACGTGAATGGTTGGACTGGAAAGAATGTTAGATATGAAATGACGTCACATTAAAGAGAAATATGAAAGAAGAAAATTTAAAATTAAAATTTAAATCAGGATTAAGGCACGACAGTGATGAAAATGTAAAAAAGATTCTTCCGATACCGGGAATCGAACCCGAGCCTCCTGGGTGAGAGCCAGGTATCCTAGCCACTAGACCATATCGGATGTTGTTATTATCACTAAACTTTTTGTTGACATATTGGTAAAAACTTACTCAGCTTCGTAGAAAAGCTTATTTCAGTAGCTCGATTTAAATTGATACACAAATAATAATATTTGAAATACATTTCGATGAAATATGTACATACACAAGTGGACTAAAGTCCAAGCTATTTTAATTTCACACAATTTGCATAATAAAACTCAGTACTTACATAACTTTTTCTCATAAATAATTTTATTACTAAAATTATAATAAACTTTCACCTAGATTACCTAGAATTATATGAATATTTTATTTGCTTTCATAATTTTAGCGTTTAAAATGTACACTGTTTTTTTTTTCGGACAGTGGTAAATAGTATGTTATCATTTTAGTACTAAGCAAATTATTAACTTGTGTCAGAAAGAAAATGGTAGGTATGACGATTTTAAACATGTCTTTAATATAGGGACAGTCCTCCCTGTGTGCTTTTGTGTGATTTTCAAAGTTTGAGTCTGAAATAAAAACATTATTCACTCTTAATTCTTTATATTAACACACAATACATAGATAACATTGCACGTTTATTATTTATTTAATAAGGTACAACGGGAACCAATCCCGAGATCTCGTGCACAGCATTCTCGCTTGCGACTACTAGACCAACAAGGCAATTTAGTATTATATAGTTAAGCTATTGTCCAAAAACCTATTACCCAAAATACGCCATTACTATAGAAACCTATAATAATATTCATAAACTATATCAGTTATTAACCCAGACAGTTATAGCCCATATTGTCTTCTAACTGGCTAGGCTACCTGCTAACCTATAGATAGGAGTTGGCGACGCCATTGAATATGTGATCGGGTACTATTTATTACTTGTTTGTTTCATTTCGTTGTATTAGTGAAGATTTCTTAGAAATAATTCCTAGTGATAAAATGACAATAATCAAAATCTTAAAATTATGTTTGGGTTTTGGGTAATATAAATAAGTTAGGTGAAAACTATATCAGTTATTAACCCAGACAGTTATAGCCCATATTGTCTTCTAACTGGCTAGGGAACCTGCGGACCTATAGATAGGAGTTGGCGACGCCATAGAATATGTGATTAGCTATTATTTATTACTTGTTTGTTTCATTTCGTTGTATTAGTGAAGATTTCTTTGGAGTTATTTTGTTGGATTGGTTAGTTACAGAATAAGATACCTATTGATAAAATTACGAGTGTGAAAATCTTACTTTTTTGCATACATTGCAAATTGTGTATACGTAAGCATTACTTGCAAAGAGAGAAGATTTGATTATTTGTTTTGCATTGAATAGGCTCCAAAACCACTAAACAGATTTTAAGAATTCTTGCGCTAATAAGAAACTACACTATCACCGGATCGGGTGGAGATAAGAACATTTAATACTGACGACATAATTATAATTTGTGTGAGAACTATATCTAAAAACATGATCTACTTACAATCAAAGTTTGAGAATCATTGTATACATCCGATATGGTCTAGTGGCTAGGATACCTGGCTCTCACCCAGGAGGCTCGGGTTCGATTCCCGGTATCGGAATATTTTTTTAAATTATTCATGTGCCAAGCTTTTTGTCACAAAGACTAACATTCATTTTTGGAGACAGAAGGAAAAATATTATTTACCCCGAGTTGAACAATTTAAGAGTTCAAAGATGCAAGAAAATTCTCAAACTAATAAAATAATGCTGACTAATTTCATTGTGGGTATTCTCATTTTCCCAAAAGGTCTGGGCGGTAATATTAGTAGCCATATTTTGTTATAATTGAACCCTATATTTCAACTTCAAACCAGCAAATTATACAGAAGGAATCCCAAACATTTTTATGCCTAATTTTAGTTCTTAAATGTTGCAAACTTTCAATTTCAATGGCATAACATTTTGCTATAGAAATGTGGACTTTATTGCTGGTGAGTAAGGTGCTTATTTATTTTAAATAGGCATTATTAACGGCAAAATTGGTGTAAGGAAATGTAAGCTGCGTGACACAGTTTTCAGTCGGGGCTTTGAAATAAGCGATGATGACAAGACAGTCGCTTTTTGAGACAACTGGCTGTTTCACGTGGTTTCACTTTTACTCAAAGAAAATTATGCAAAATAACATCGCCTATCTTACAAAGGTATTCTAGGTATATACATAATGTCAGGTAAGTAGGATCAAAATTTTTATGTGAAACCGTGACAGACAGACAGCAATAGCTTTAATATTGTCGTAAATACAACGTCAGTCTCTCAGAAGATTGTTTCTGTTTGGTATCACATACAACAGAGTGAACAGACAACATTAAATATCGTGCCTTTGGCAACCAACACCTTGTACCTACAAATAATACTAGCTTGTGTGAAAGGACATACTCCAAGACACTATTCGAGCTTTGTCTCCTCTAAGAAAGACTTATGCAAAGGTCTGAGTGAAACCAATTGTTGATATTATAATATCCATTATATACCAGTGCCTTATGTATGTACAAAGAACAGTGCTTTTTATTTTTCAGCTCCTTTCGTCTCATAAACCCCCAATATGCCACTGATCCGCAAGAAGACAATTTGACCTCAGCTCTATTCTTTGCCATTTAATAACAAAAACGCCATAAAATACACACACGGGCAATAAATCCCTCATCATAAAGAAGAACACTAATCTCGTAAAAATAGCCTCACCAACTCAAGCTACAGTTTCTCGAATGTTCCGAAAAAAGGCCAAAAATCCAGCTACAGTTTCCCCGAAAAGGGCCAAACTTAGATAAGCCGGTATCTCTTCAATTATTAATCCACTTACATCCATTACAGGTCCTTAGTCAATCAGGCACTTATGCGGTCTGCGTCAGGACCGCTGTACCGAAATACATATAGAGAGTTGCTACCTAATTGCTACCAGATACCATTAGTTGCTACCAATTGCTACCGTCGTGGTTTTGAAGATATTCAGCATCCAATGGTGATAGCCAACGTAGCCAACGCAGCCAAAGGGGTAGCAATTAGGTAGCATCTCTGGGTGAAAAAAAAAACTCAATACTTTTGCGCCGTTTCTTCACATTGGGAAATGCTGAATATCTTCAAAACCACGAGGGTAGCAATTGGTAGCAACTAATGGTAGCTGGTAGCAATTAGGTAGCAACTCTCTATATGCGTTTCGAGAGGATCGGTGAGTTGTGACAGCGGTATTGACGCAGACCTTATACGCCATTTTCGAGGCCTCGTCGCGGGAAATCTTTCTCTCGCAAATTAATTATACGTCAGTGAGAATGCGTGGATGAAATTGTTTGAAAAGGAGCGCCTAAGTTGAGCACATTATTTTGTTCGTAATCATCTTACTTGTGTGTGTTTTTTGAGCGACTAATTAATGGTGTGTTTTGGTTGCTGAGAGCTTTCTGGGAAGGTTATTAAGATGATTTTAATGTACGAAGAAGCCTTCCTTTCCTTATTCTCATAACGTGAAAAAATCTACACGAAGATAAAATTCTATATGAGCAAATATGCCCCATTGACTTCGATAGACTATTACAAAAGGCCTAACAACCTAATGGCTCAATATTTCAACAATTCCCCAAGCACCATTACGTTAACTTCACAACATATTCAAAGCAATCAAAACCGTTAAAATAATAACACCGATATTTCTCAAAGGACATTGAACTGTAATCAGACTCAATCATGTCGTGTCTGTGTGTGTGTGTACTGTGTATGAACAGGAGCCATCATACGCGCCAGTCTGAGTTTGCTATTACAATTCAATCAGGCGTTAGCGATTTGACATTTTCTCTCTTACAAGACGATATTAAGATATTATTAGAATCTCAATGAGAATCGGAGAAACATCGATCCATTCGGTTATTACTTCACATTTGACGTCTGTATTCTAACGTTCCGATAATATCTATTAAACATGAAGAATCTTCGTAATTTTTTCGACATCGATAAAATCTAATGTTATTACTGTTCCTACGAGTATGCTTTGGGCAATAAAAAAATATGGTAGGAGAAATTTATTCAGACGGGAGGTAGTACCTGTTTCTTAGTAAGTAGGTACTCAAGGAATGGGCTTATGACGTCATACGAGAGCCTAGTTAGGTTGTATTTATGTACGTATATTTGGAGCGCTTTTATGATTGTCTGTTGGGTACAGAGTCATTTTTGTTGGCGGCAAATGACTTTTAATGTACCTGCGTATATTTTCTTTGTAGAATGTATTCTGAAGAAGTGTCTTTATGTGTTTCAGCTTCATTATTTTTCACAGCATTAATTAACCGGATCATAGAAGTCCTATAGGTTTTTTAAACCACTAAAAGTCATAGTTACGACTGAAGGTCCTGGTTTGCTTGGGCTGCGGGATTGTTCGAAAGAGTTACCGCGGCCCTGGTAGGTACATAAAAGGCCTACGACGGAACACGACGGTTTTGAGTCTGACTCTCCCTCACCGCAGCTAACCCACAGTCAAAAAAATAGGTCTTGGTTTGCTTGGTTATATTCTACCCACCCAAAACAAAAATGTGAAAGACTGCCAAGTTCGATAATATGGGAATGCTTCGCCTATAAAAGAAGTGAGATCTGAATAAGTACCAAGTTCCATACACATACCTCAGTTAAAAATAGTTACTTTTTAATGATGTTACTTGGCAAGTTTTCATACACCTTGTTATAAACCTACTAAACGCAATGAATCAAGTATTTAATTTTCTATTAAAACTTGCCAAGTAATCATCATTTAAAAGTAACCATTTTTAACTGAGGTATGTGTATGGAACTTGGTACTTATTCAGATCTCACTTCTTTTATAGGCGAAGCATTCCCATATTATCGAACTTGGCAGTCTTTCACATTTTTGTTTTGGGTGGGATTTCATTTATTTTTGTAAGGTTGTTTATTTTATTTTTTTCTTATGATGAAGTTAGTTAAAGAAATGTCTCATTTATACTATTTTTTAGATTTTTTAATATGCACTATGTTTCTTACAAAGAAATGAACTGGATTAACTAAATGGACTAGATTTACCAACTGACTGACATGACATGTTATCATATATTATGTTCGTGGATCAAAGTTACACATTCGTTATTTTCGAAAGTGATTCACACTTGGCCGTTTTCAGATTTTTACTTTACTTTGACTAAATACAAACCTTTGTACCATTCGAAGATATATTATATATAGATAAATTTAGTTCGTTTTAGTTCCTTAGGGGTATAAATTTACACCGGGTATAAAACACCTTCATTATTTTGAAACCGACTCACACTTGGCCATTTTCAGATTTTTCCCTTTACCTTGACATAAAGACCTACCTCCATGCGAAATTTCAAGTCAATACGACCATTGGAAGTGGTCTAGGTTTTTGATGAGTGAGTCAGTGAATCAGTGAATCAGTCAGTGAGTGTATAGTAAAAATAGCGATTTTCTGACGTCAATATCTCAAGACCTACAATAGGTATATTAATGAAATTTTGTATTTTAGATAAGTGAGGGGGTCTCAACAGATACTAGAAATTTGATATGCGTAAATAAAATAGATTTTGAGTTACAGGGGGGTCGAATTTGGCCCGAAATGGTTCGTGTAATATAACCCACGGCCGGTGTGTCGCCTTTTTTGCTCGAACTTGGCGGACACACTGCCGTGTGTCTAGATCAAAAACTTTAGGATCCTTCTGGATACCATTGTGTACTTGTTCTTCTGTTGAACAACCTTGCAATGCAGCAGCAGGCTTCAAATTGAGGACTATCAGCATATTTACTGGAATTGATCACTATGGACTTAGTTAATCAGATTAATTCCATTGTCTTCTGTCTAACGGCGAATAGATTGCCTCAAAATCATCTATTGTTCTAGTTTAATACTGTAAGCTGCTCATTACTGCTGTTGCAAACTAGCTAATTAAATATTAGGTTGTGCTAATTAACATGGGATACCTAAGATCATAATGTGTGGTAAAGACAAAAATCTTTTGCCACCAACCTTATCATTGTCGTCTACCTAAAATCTTCTTATCGAGTAAACTGCAGGTTAAATCACCTAACTCGTGTCACTCATCATAGTGTCACAGTTTTCTAAATTATTCCTATTTATCTCGTAGATATTACTTTTAGGTTAGCAAAAGCCAATTTTTTCTTTTAGGCCCGAGGTGTTTCACCATTAACTTCCAGCGTAGCTTTGTAGGGTCTGCGCTCCACTGTTAGCGGTCAGTCCAGAATGAGAGTCTCTTTTGAAACCTTACCGTAGCGAGTAGCCTATTTCGAAGGGAATGTTAACCCGTCGATTTGTATGCTGATCCCTCTTCAGTCATGACAGTTGAAGACTTCATTTACTATGAGAGTAAGATCCTTAAGTAATATAAATATTCTGGTTTATCTCCTTTCAGAAGAGCCGTTTCTTTAAGAAAAATTACTCCAAATGACATAATTATCTGCTACTTACCCACATAAATATCCAGCTTTATTGTTTCATACTTTTATTTAGACGTAAAGAAAATAATTGATGGTGTTCCTTTGAGGCGACCACAGACACCGCAGTAGCGTGTTTGTATGCTATTTATATTGCTAGCTGGCCGGTTGATTAATCACATTGTCTTGACAAGCCAGATCTAGTGGACTGCGTCGAAATAATCTATAGTGGGTGTATTAGTGGAGTGATCTGTTAAGCTTTGCAGCAGTTCATTTTAGTGTGGAGATGATGTATTATTGAGTATGTTTCTCGTTATATGACATTACCTCTTTGATGGATATTGTCTACACTACTTTTCAATTATATTATTATTACTTTAATTATCCCAACCGCGTCCTGTGGAAACTGCCTCAAATAAAAAGTAGCTTACCTCAATAAATGGCCTATCTAATACAGAAACAATTTTACTTCCTTTTTTTTACGAATCAGACATAAAAAACTGACTATTGAAAATTTAATTTTCGCATCCTTTTCGTGTTAAATAATCAATTTAAGTAGTTTGAGAACACAGGTGCCCACCTGTATACCTAGCAAAATACCATAAAAAACACAACCCCCCTAATAGTCATCGGTCAAAAACCACACAGTCTGACAATATCACAAAACTTTGTAGACGTTATCAGAACGCTTGACGGATTCTCACATTAAGTACTGGTCATGCCATAAAAAGTCCATATCTTTATCTTTGGTTTTAAGGTTTTTTTACAAGGCAAGTTATGGTGTAATCCCGGAGGCACGCATCAACGAATACGACCGTATTGTATGGGAAATGAAGATATTATTTTGATGTATATGGGGATACTGAATTACGTAATAGTTGGTTTTCTTATGTATGCTTTTCGTGGTGAGATTATGTTGTTAAATAATGTCAGTTATTTTCTTGATTTTACTTGCATCATGAGAAAACTCTTTGGAGCCGTACTACTAGCTTGACGTGGGGAAAGAACTATATGGGCCCATTTGAATTTTGAATTAAAAAAAAATAACTTTGAAACCGCTTTATTTCCTATGTTATTTTCAATATTTCCTTCCATGTTAATCATCGTCCTTATAAAATTGTATCAAATTACATGGCATAATTATACTCTATATTAAGCCATTTTACTTTGAAAGTTTTTCCAATTACGAATTTGAGTAACCACATAGTATTTGCTTACCTTGTTAAATTGTTTGCTTTATCACAAACTGGTCTGCTCACTCTGATAAAAAGTAGCTTGTAAAATTTCCCACAATAAGTGTTCTTTCATTAATCATTCCAATAGTTCCCGAAATTAACTAGTTCAAACAAGCAAGCCATTATTTTGGCTTTATACTACATACATGTAAATGTAATAGATTGACATCCTCAGGTAAAATAAGACCATTTCACAAACACTCAACATTCAAAAAGTTACACTTAAAATTTCAAAAAATGATCTTAAAAATCTTGAAATAAAACAGAGTGAGCAGCTCAAAAGCAACATGTAATAATGTGTCGTAAGTTCTCATTGGCAAGCTCATTTTTTACCTAAATGGCAAGTTGCCAAGTCCGATACCGGATTATGTCTTTATGAGAACAATTTTCAAGCATTTTGTTGCTGAGTAGGTATAGGTGAAGAGAATAATTTTCTTGTTCTTATTATTTTGTTGGAATTGCTGGTTTTTTGGTGTCAACAGTTTTGTAGATATTGTTTGACGATTCTCGATTTACGAGTAATACATTTTGGGTTGCAAGAAGTATGGTAATGTAATTGTAAAAATGAAGTCAAATTATCGTCAGAGTATAGGTACTATGGATTCCAATTTTATATATTTCTGAATACATACTTTCCAATTTTGTAATATTTATTTTAATTATTGTCGATGTTATTTTAGTTGATTTAAAAAGCCCTTATCCTTAAAAATCTGCCTTTTAAAACAAAAAATAAACTCAAAGACAGCGGGAATTTAAACCACTTTCTTTGACCTATCCTTTTAACACCCCAATTTACCTCCCCCAAACAACATGCCACAGTCTAAAAAATATTCCCACACTTCAACACCGCAAGTAAACATGCTCCACTATATTACGAAGACACGAAACCAATCTATATCAGGAACTCCATTTTTTACTGAAATGGCAAGCTGCCAACGTTCAGATACTAGGCTATGTCTTCGAAAGATCAATTTTGAGGCTTTCACGCTAAAATAGGTGTTGGATAAGGTTCGGGAAGATGACTTACGGTTGCATTTTGGGAGTAATATTTTTGATGTGTTAGTTTTAGAATTTTGTAAAGTTGTTATGGTTATAGAAGTGTATATGTGGCATGTGCAGCACACACATACACACACACATACAAATCTACATGTGAACTCTTCTGAACTCATTTGTATGTTACGTGACAATTGAAATATAAAAGACTTCAACATAGATGGGAAAAGGCTCGGGAGATGAGATATTGAATTGAAATATAAATGACTATTTCAATATTTACTTATTTGAAAGGAACACTAATAGCTTCAGTGTTATTATAAATTAACAAAAATAATGGGTTTTCACAAAAAGGGGTTACACAGTTGGCAATTACAGGTGCACCAACATTTGCAAACGTTATGTGGTACTAAACGAACTCAATTTTACTCAAATTAATTGAAACAAACTAGATATCGACAGAAATATGACAAAAAATCATGGACATAAAATTGACAAAAAAAAACAAAATTTAAAGCCCAACTTTTTAACAAGATTACACAAACGCTCAATGCCAATTAAAAAAGTATTTTAACAAAACTTTTTACATAGAACTCGGACAATTACCGAAGTGAATTAAATTGCAACATTTGCCCACTAATGAAAGGCCGGTTATTATGGAAACATCGACAGTTTATGATTCTAGGAAGTTTTAATTCGATACGAAGGCGAGTCGAAGTAATATTTGCAGAACTCGATGAGTTATGCATTAAAAAGTTCCTGGACTTTTATGACATAATATGGATATTACAATTTTATTGATCAACTGGTCAGCTACTTCACGGAGGAACAACTTTTCATCATCAGGATAAAAAGTATGTGCCTTTGATCTCAACCGCTGTATCAACGCAATTCTCATTTTTGCATGATATTTTATAAGGATTAGGTAACATACATGGAAAAGGATACATGTATTAATATACCTACTGCTGCTGCACCTTTGAGGGGCTGTAGTGACCATAAGGACTAGTGTGGAACTACAAACATTATGACAAATTAATATCAATTTTGACATCTTATCTACCAAAAATAAAATATAACTGAGTAAAGCTCATCTTAAAAAATTTCAAACCTACTAACTAAATTTCAATATAATTCTTAGCTTACATCAAAACAAACCCCCTGCATACCTAATTCAGATTTATTCATTTCAAGCACAATATTACAACCACACAGGTAAATGCTGTTTGCACCTATAAATCGATGGATCTTCCTACTGCCAATTCCTGAACGAAAATAATTCTCGTCGTAAAATATCACAGTATACATGAGCGTTGACAACAAGATCCTACCGTGTCTTGTAGGGCTGTGCCGGGAGTTATGGGAATATTATTTTATGGGGTTATGGTGTAAATATTCATTTATAAAGGCTGTTTGTTTGAAATTTTTGTAAGGTGTCATGATCATCATCATCTCAGCCATAGGACGTCCACTGCTGAACATAGGCCTCCCCCTTAGATCTCCACAGATACCTGTTGGAGGCGACCTGCATCCAGCGTCTTAAGGCAACCTTTATAAGATCGTCTGTCCACCTTGTAAGGTGTAAACCATTAAAAATAAGGTGAAAATTCGATTGAAGCTTAAGTTGATATTGGTTCGGATAAGGCTTGGAAAATTGCGCAGCATTCTGCATGTGTAGGCACGATTTTTGGTGAGATTACGCGAGGGCGTATGACATCAAGCATACCTATGCTCGGAAGTTAGTTGCAATCCGCCCTTAAGTTTGAAAAAGACTCCTTAGCCATTATTATAAAGGTAAGTTTAAAGGCTGTGGTCATTGAAAAATAACAATTCATTTTTTAATTCTTTGAGATTTGCTGTGTTTCAATTTTTAACAGAATATAGTTGTTGGGTCTAAAGAATAAAGACAGATAGATAAGTAAATATTTCTAGCAAGTCTAAAACATCTTTCATATAAAAATCACTCAAGTCGCAACATTAGCACTAAGTGGAGTTGGTGCTCATCTCATTAGGTGCTCATCAATCGCTAAATGTATTAAAGTATGCGTGAAATGTCTCGCTTGAACGATCTCTCGCAATTCAATACCTGTTCTATTGCTTAGTGAAATCAGTACAGTTATGATGAAGGTAAATAATATAGCAAAATTAATATGAAAAATCTTTGTGAACGAAACTTAACCTAAAGCAAATTTTTGCTTGTTATGAAATAAAATCGTTTATTTTGCAAGTTTGACATTACATCACTTTTACTCGTCATTTTAAGAACGCTGGGGTCGGCATTTCCTAAATGACTGATCCCTGAGAAGAAACACCGAAACAAACTCAAGGGTCATAGTCTCTTTTAAAGTCTAAACGTGTTAAGAATCGAATAATATTGTATGAGTGTCACCATGTACGCACCATGTTAGCTATATAGAACTAGTGGAACGACTTATAAAAATCTGTCAGAGTCCGTACACTGAGCTATAGTTTTTATCTGGGTGCGCAGAGTGGCAGGTACCAATGGGATGACACCGCTGGCAGAACCTACTATTATGTTGTACGTAGCAAAATAAAAATTGATTGTTTGATCATTCTGTGGGTTTAACCGCATCCCCAGGGCACGCAGTATTTCTGTACCTACTAAATTTTAATCTGAATCAGTCATTTTATCATAACAGCACAATAAACTAACAGATCTGCTTTATTCCCTTATTCCATTAGTACGTTTCCAATACAATAGAAGTAGGTAATACTACTAACTTTGTAAAGAAACTACATAATAAATGTAAAAGCTTGCAATATTAACTAGTTTACCTACCTATCTCTGCAAAATGAAACGACAGGTGCTCTAAGAAAAATCAGGAAAAGTTAGCTCAAGATAATCCTATGATAAGCTGTAAGCTTGGATACTCAGACGGATCTGCATTAAGTACGGGTAGTGAAGACCGATTGCACAAGTTTATCTAATCGTGATTTGATCAAACTAAACTGAGATAGAGGATTTTTAAAAGGACTTTCATTGTAATCGGAATATTAAAGTAATTTTTTAACAGTCATTTTAGGAATCTGGTTATATCTATGGTAGAATGGGAAGAACTTGCAGCTTGGGGGTCAGCCAACAGAAATGTAGCTAACCAGCTACATCCGGTTAGACTGGAAGCCGACCCCAAATTAGTTGGGAAAAAGGTTCGGAGGATGATGATAGTAGATAAAATAACGCGGCAGACGTTTTTATATTTTCGAATACACCATTGTATTTTCAAGCTATAGTATTGTTTTGTGACCCTTTACCTATTACAATCATAAGATGATAAATAAATCTGATCTTAACTTTGCTTTTAAACTAAGTTTCGTAAAGTGGCATTCACCTTTATCTAACTAGAACTTAACGACAAAAAATCCTAGTTTTATCTAAAACCGATTTTAGATACGATACCACCCCTAATTTCACCTCGAGGTAAATCCGCTAGCGAACACAGACTCGGCCGTACGCCTCTCGCGATAAAAACGGGGTGTTCTATAAATTATTCATAAAAAATCTTGACGCGCCCCATGCTAAGGTGGGGCGAATATTGTATGCCCGTGTTAGTTGTTTAGCCTTGTGTCTTGTATGTACTTTGTTGACGGTGTTAAGACTGTTGAGGCTTATTTTTATTGGCCGTAAATCAGTCTTCCAAGTTCGAAAGCAGTTATATTGACTAATTGGTGTGTAGTATATTATAGTACTATGTGTTTTTATTGGTTTAGAGATATAGGTAATCAGAGGACTGCAACTGTGGGTATACTGTATTGTTTTTCTGGGGTCCTTTATGTACCAGAGTCGTGGTAACTCCTTCGAACAATCCCACTCCATGACAAGCTTTGACTCTGAGCAGACAGCTGCTTGCGCGAGAAACATGAATAGCTTGGCGTGAGGATACTTAAGTATGTCTGTTAAGACCAACGTTTAAAAAAAAAATCTAGAAACCATGCGGTTTTGCGGCGGCAAGTACCTACTATGAAATAAACAAATAAAATTACCATAACTATAGCATATGTGAACAGAATTTCGACTACCCGACAAGCGATCTGTAAAAATAAAAATACGCGACGAATAAAAATACACGCCTATAAGGAGATTGTGCAGACTTTTCTAGTGAAAACTTAATTTCATTACAGGTAACTGATGGGAATTTCACGGAAAACCTTGTGCGAAGCTTAAAAGAAGTCTGTGTAAGTCTTCATCAATACTTTTCTTGGTATTTCACTTATTGCCAATTATTTTTATGGAGACTAATGAATAAATTCTTGGAATCCTTTTGATTTACAAATAGAAGGTATTTATTTGTAATTACCATAAAAATAAACCCACAGTCCTCCATCATTGTTAATTGCTTGTGGTACATTGAATTTGGTGATCAATGTCAAAATTGATTTCAGCTGCGTGGGTCCAAAAACACAAAAAGTATAAAAATGTTAATCCAGACGAGACCTTTGGTAAAATTTCACTCATCCATGAAAGGGTATAGTGAAACCCTATACCTATACGTATCTATAGATATATTTTACTAATAGTTATGGAGTAAGGAAATTTGAGCGGAGTTGCCATAATGCCGGTAGGTCAGGTGCCTTCTTCTAGGTCAAAAAGGTACGGTGGACATGACCTAAACGATCAGTTACGAGGGAACTAACATGGCGTTCGGATTCTATAAGACGTCAACGATTTTTGGTATTACAAAAAAAGGTCGGGTCCAATGAAGGCGGATAAGGGCGAAGACAGTAACGTTCCTCGTCCCCCCACATCCTCATTTTACCGCGCTACTTTCTTAAGGGATTTTCCGTTATGGCATCTCCGTTTATTTTGTTCTCCATGGGTAATATATAATAACTATGGGCGAAGTCATATGGAAACCTGTCGTGGAAGAGGGTTGGTAGATTGACGTCTTATGACCGGCAGATATATGGGACGTAACTTGGTAATGAGGTATGTCTTTTGTTATATTGGTTGTTTAAGTTTACGGTTAAATTCAGTGGGAGGGAATTTAGAGGTGGTATATTAGACTAGAATACTGCTCCGGGGTTCCACTCGCGTCACAAAGAAAATTCTTCTCGCGGCCACGTAAAAGTTAGTCTGTATGATAGTTTGATGCATAAATTAGGCACATATGTTGAAAAGTGACAAACATACAACATTTTTTTTAAATATTAATGTGATAATCAAAAATCAGTTACTTTTACATTATAATAATGTAAAAATCATAAAGAAACCGCGGGTGGAAGCTGGTATTCCATATTATGCATTCCTTCGAGACGTTATGAAGTTTAGATTGTAGGGAAGTGGTAAGTGCAAAAGGGGAACCATATTAGTACTTAAGAAAAGACTATCTTCTGCATAGTTCAGGAATTTAATTATTATGCACCCCAGTTTGTTGTGAAGGAAGTTTTTATTTAGATACGTAAACAATATTCAATAGAAGAATATCTAGGTTTCGCTAACTAACACAAAAAAAACTTTTGTAACCACACTAGGAAGTCTAAATAACATAAAAACAGACTAAAATTTATCCTTAAAAAAGTTGTTAGCAACAGAAAAAGCTTCTTAAGGAGTTTTTTTCTAAAGACCAAAGCCGTAATTAGATTTTGCTACTTATACAAAGTTGAGGACACGGATATTTTTAAAAGTGAGGTTATATTCATTGTGAAAGATATAATTAGATTCTGCAGCAGTAAAAACAAATTACGAAAGACAATATTCTGACTTTTTAGTTTCTGATTCAGAAGTCAGACATTCTGAAGTCCAGAACGTTTAACAGTAATGCGTAATGTGAACAAATCTTTACGAAAGATCCTCTACTCTACTCTTTTCATACTATATTGTGGTCGGCGTCGGCTACCAGTCTAACCTGGAGGCAGCTGAGTATCAGTTTTTTTTACAAGAAGCGACTGCATATCTGACCTCCACAACAAAATACCCTAAGCTAAGACTGGTTGTCAGACTTATTTATCTTCTGAGGACCTGTAACGAACACTAAAGATGTTCAATATTATTTGTCAATACTATGCATTGTTATAGAACTTCAGAGAATTCTAAAATATCGTCTTCAATAATATTCTTGAAGAACAAATAACTAGTATTAACACAAGACGACAATGCAAACTAAACAAGCGTATATAAAGACATTATTTTGTCTTCAGAATGTTAACGCATTCAAACATTAACGTGAGAAGTCTGGTGTTTGCATTATAGTGTAATGTACAGTCGCGTACATTGTCGCTTGGGCAAAATACTGGAAATGGAAAAATGGAAATGAAACAATTTAAATATTGAACATGCTTAGTATGGATTTATCATTGACTAACAGTTTTCCCTCGAATTGACTTCTGCCCGTACCGGGATAAAATACATGATTAGTTCATGTTACTCGAGAAGAGTGAAACTTTCCAACTGTGAAATAATTTTTCAAATAACTTAAGTAGTTTTGGAGTCTTTTGGGTACAACCAAACAAAAAAATGTTTCCTATTTATTATATTATGGTATTAAGATTAACTAGAATCAAAGATCTTTCAATTATGTGTCTATCGTTTTATCTCTTAAATGTGTTCAACTACAAAATTGTGAAAGTATAAAAGTGGCTCAACCACGAATGTTCACAACTGTACACATTTTATAGGTGCATAATATAATCGTATTATTTACAAGAGATTGAGGCTTTTATAGTGTAGTAATTCAAAACTATGTTGCAATAACTGGATTTAGTAACTCATTGTCTACATTGCATTGTATTAACAAAGCTACTCAAATGAGTTGCGTAGTTATATATATTAGTTATATATATATATAAGGTACAAATATTTAAGTAATATCGAATAAACAAATACCTAATTTAATAGCAATAGATAAGCATAAAGTAGTATATAGAGATTAGCTACATAATTTTGAAATTATTTTTCAAATCGTACCAGTAAGTAGTTCCTAAGATTAGCGCATATAAACAAGCAAAATATCCAAATATAAAAAAGTATAGACATTTTATTTCACGTGGGTAAGTAAAAGATACACTATAGTGCCTAAAGTAATTTAATTTCGAGATTCCTAGGTTCTAGTTTGAGCTAAGAATTCGTTTCATTGGCCAATCATTAGACACGAAGAATTCTTTAACTTCAGAATAGTTTTTTGGCCAAATACTGATAGTTTTGTGGCTTTGTTTTAGAGACCGAGACTTGGTAAAGACTTCTAAACTTTAAGGCTAGAATTCTGTGTAGTAGGTCTGTGTTAGAAATTATAATCAGCCATAGGTACTTGTACCAAAAATAACATTATAACCGAAAATATTTGTCAAGAAGTACGGAAGCTTTGCCATTGCCAGTCTAATATAAAACACTTTCATTACCTACTACCTGCCTACCTGTAAAATTAGGTGGTACTTCTAAGATAGTAGAACCACCATCAATGGCAGTTGTTGCAGGCAGAAGCCAGAAAGTCTGACAATTAATCCCATCTTATCTAGGGTTATCGGGATGCACGGGTGAATTGAAGAACTCAGATAGGTAGTCGCTTCATATAAAACACAAATACTCAGCTGCATCCAGTTATACTGAAACCGGCACAAGATAGTTAGAAATAGGCTAAGTAGACGATTCTGACATTATATAACGTTTTGCTGCTTGCGATACGATCAGAATAGATAACAGACTACCTAATCGTAGATGAAAAGCTAAGCAGCTTTCTCCAACTACAACAAAGTACTTTAAATTCCCAGTAACTCCACCCAATTTCACTGTAAATTACCAAGTAAAATTTAGAACAATAGTATAACAAGTATTGGACGACAGTGTTGGGACGTCAGCGAATAAACAGCTTCGTACAAAGGCATAAACGATGCGCGGCGGTTTATTGTTTGTCGTATCAGCTGCAACAGCTGGGGAATAGCTTAGTAACGGGATGTAGCGGGAGCGATTTATGTAAGGATATATAAATAATGATATTTGTCTGCTTATAATATCAGCTATGTAAGGCAATGTACATAAGGCAATTTCGTAATGATTTTTTCGCATGCTATGTCTGTTATGTCATGTGGTGAGCAGTGTATGAGTGTGAGGTGCTCAAGACGATATAATAGTTAGCTCTCGTTTGGGGATGCCTTCGT
The DNA here is from genome assembly GCA_033682625.1 of Helicoverpa zea x Helicoverpa armigera. Classification (NCBI taxonomy): domain Eukaryota; kingdom Metazoa; phylum Arthropoda; class Insecta; order Lepidoptera; family Noctuidae; genus Helicoverpa; species Helicoverpa zea x Helicoverpa armigera. Next base: position 9,221,262 of record JAWIIS010000011.1, read on the forward strand.
TCGGCAGTGGGGCAATAATAAAATAATATTTAATAAGCCTATTATAAAGGTTAGAAAAAAACGACAAAAGTACTGCAGATCGTAACGTGTTTTCTCAGGCAGAAAATCTCATACAGTGTCGAAAATCCATATCCATATCCATAGGAAATTGGCAGAATCGCAATTGTAGATAGTTTTTTTTGTTGTTGTTTTTTTTTCATTTTTTTTTTTGGTAATTTGTTTCTTGGCCTCTCCTGGCAAATGTAATATGTATGTATTGAAGTATAGTAAAAAATTACAATTATTGATTCGAACGATTATGACTAATATGCATCCTAAATACAATAGGCAGTCTTTTAATTCAAACAGTATTAACACACGCACCCTACACTTACCCTTACCGCAGCTGCTGGAATGCCAAGTGTTAACGTTCCGAATACCAGCTGAATGCACTTTTGTTCTTTTGAAATTGACTACGGAGATAATATTGTGATGTACTGACGGAGCTGGTCTATTTCCATCCATTGTGCACTCTGATGAACTGATATTGGATTATGTAAGTACAACCGAAAGAAGAAGAACGGTAGGTCATTATAGTATCTAGACACACGGCAGTGTGTCCGCCAAGTTCGAGCAAAAAAAGGCGACACACCGGCCGTGGGTTATATTACACGAACCATTTCGGGCCAAATTCGACCCCCCTATAACTCAAAATCTATTTAATTTACGCATATAAAATTTCTAGTATCTATTGACACCCCCTCACTTGTCTAAAATACAAAATTTCATTAATATACCTATTGTAGGTCTTGAGATATTGACGTCAGAAAATCGCTATTTTTACTATATACTCACTGACTGACTGATTCACTGACTCACTCATCAAAAACCTAGACCACTTCCAATGGTCGTATTGACTTGAAATTTGGCATGGAGGTAGGTCTTTATGTCAAGGTAAAGGGAAAAATCTGAAAATGGCCAAGTGTGAGTCGGTTTCAAAATAATGAAGGTGTAAATTTATACCCGGTGTAAATTTATACCCCTAAGGAACTAAAACGAACTATATTTATATTATATATCTTCGGATGGTCGTACCGATCTGAAATTCGTTACAAAGGTTATTTAGTCAAAGTAAAGTAAAAATCGGAAAACGGCCAAGTGTGAGACACTTTCGAAAATAACGAATGTGTAACTTTGATCCACGAACATAATATATGATAAAATGTCATGTCAGTCAGTTGGTAAATCTAGTCCATTTAGTTAATCTAGTTCATTTCTTTGTAAGAAGCATAGTGCATATTCAAAAATCTGAAAGATAGTATAAATGAGACATTTCTTTAACTAACATAATCATAAGAAAAAATAAAATAAACAACCTTACAAAAATAAATGAGATCCCACCCAAAACAAAAATGTGAAAGACTGCCAAGTTCGATAATATGGGAATGCTTCGCCTATAAAAGAAATGAGATCTGAATAAGTACCAAGTTCCATACACATACCTCAGTTAAAAATAGTTACTTTTTAATAATGTTACTTGGCAAGTTTTAATAGAAAATTAAATACTTGATTCATTGCGTTTAGTGGGTTTATAACAAGGTGTGTGAAAACTTGTCAAGTAACATCATTAGAAAGTAACTATTTTTAACTGAGGTATGTGTATGGAACTTGGTACTTATTCAGATCTCATTTCTTTTATAGGCGAAGCATTCCCATATTATCGAACTTGGCAGTCTTTCACATTTTTGTTTTGGGTGGGTAGTACCAACCCAGGGAACAAATCTCATTATCAATAAAATTTCATTTGCAATTCAAAATTAAACAACTTGCCTCACCCGGATAAAAGAAGCCTCCTATAGGTTACTTTTATGTACCAAACTTAATGTAACTTTTACAGAAATATTATTATAAAGTTTAATCAAAACTTGAGTAGTTTTTACACATCAAAATGTTCACGCGGAAAGGCGTTATATTTTAGCTACTGCTAGCCTAAGAACCATGTATTTACTTCTATATTGACAAAATCCGTCTTTTAGACTGAAAACCGACCCCAACATATTTGGGAAAAAGGCTCGGAGGATGATTCACTAAACCCAATAAAAATAACCTACAAAAACAAATGCGTGTATTAACATACTTACCCTGCCCACAGCCTTACCCCAGCTGCTGGAATGCCAAGTGTTAACGTTCCGAATACCAGCTGAATGCACTTTTGTTCTTTTGAAATTGACTACGGAGATAATATTGTGATGTACTGACGGAGCTGGGCTATTTCCATCCATTGTGCACCCTGATGAACTGATACTGGATTATGTAAAGTGTGTTAGTGGTTCAAGAGAGGAACGATTATGCAGGTTCTAAGACTCGGTAAGCGTCTCCTGTTATGTGACTTTTAAAGAAATCTGTCTTCTAGGTCTTTCTGTCAGTTCTGGAAATATGTTTTGGATATCTGTCGGCTGCATTTCAGAAATGCACAAATCATAGTTTTTCTTAAGCAAAAGTATACAGAATTGTCACCCTTTATAATTTCCATCGCCCTTTATATGGCTGCAGGTTACATATGTTTGTATAGCTTTTTGCTTAAAAAATTATTATCTATACCAATATAATAAAGAAGAAACATTTTTTGCTAGTCTGTTTGTAAACCAAAGGCTAAGAAACTACTGAACCGATTCGAAAAATTCTTTCACTGTTGGAAATCTACACTCTTTTCCAATAACACGAGCTATATTTTATCCCAGTACGGACAGCATTTCCCACGGGACACAGGTAGAACCGTGGGAAATCGGGTAACTTATACACAATTAAGAGAGTAAAAATCATGTAAACAGTATTTTTCTTATCTTCCCTATTCTAAATATCACCCGTATCGCGTAACCGAAAGTGTTAATAAGTATAAATTGTAAACACATTAGCTGCAGATTTCTCTGATAATCTTTAGCTGTGGCTAACGACCTACTCCATTAACGCTCCCGTGTGGTCTAAGGTACGAGATTTTGGGAGATTTCAGTTAATAAGGTGTGAGCTTAAATTTAATTTTTGAGATTGAGTTTTTGAAATTGTAATATTTTTGATTGTTTTTTTTTCTGGCCGTGATACTTTTTTACACGTTAAAACATTATAATGTATACTTTAAGTCAGTTAAGTCAGTGTCTTCGACACCTTTTTTTTTCTGACGTTAAAAATCATCAAATGACCCCTCCCGCTGTGGGTTAGCAGCGGGCGCTACCTACGTGTTGAAAAATTATCTCGGAGAATTATTAAGAATTAGTAAGTAAGTCTAGCATAATATCAACTTTTATTACCAACTTTTCAACCCTTTTTTACCAACAAACCTTTAATTTAAAGCCATACCTATACAAGTTTTAGATGTATCGATAAAAAAATATCATTTATTAATTTAACATAAAAAAACACTTATCACAGTAGCAAAAGAAAACTGCAGTTTCTACAATATACCTGAAGACAAATATAAACTATATTGAACTGAAATAAATTAGGTCAAAGCTACAAGGTGATATTTTGTAAGTTTGCTTGAAAACGTACAAACTGGGTCTCTCGCAGTCACGTCGACCTAGACCTATTTAGCGTACCTATTTCTGACTGCCTATCGATATTCGAAAATATCTTCGACTCGAAGTTTCTGAGGATGATAATATTTGAGTTGTCTATACAGTAATTTATTTATTCACAAAATATTTACATTAATTGAAAATAAAATAAACTTATATATATATACAACTTAAAACTAATATAGGGCATCAAAAAATTGCTCCTCATCGCTGTCACTGGGTAATGTACCCAAAAGACTGGCAGCATTGCCACGTTGGATGGCAATGCTCAACCTCTGTGCGAAATAAAAGCCAGCCTTTGGGTCCCGGGAAGTGTCAACCAGGCGCTGGGAGATATCCCTGGCAAGAAGGTGGGCGCTCGGACCCCACGGCCCTAGAGTTTCAACCCCAAACGGCTCAAACATGTAATTGCCTATAAGGTTACTATATTTGCGCCGCTTGAGGTTCTCTGCTTGTGCAGCGGCGGAGCCAGCACGACATGCAGTTCCGGGAAGGTGAGATGGCGCAAGAGTGTCGACGCATGTCGCGTCCCACACTAAAGTCCTACCCACCTTCCACGGAAATAGCGACATGCCGTCTGGTCTCTTGCCATCGTCGCGTGCCAAGCCATTTGGTTCGAGTACGGCTGGCACGCCGACGGCAACAAGAGCGCGACGGATCACGTCGTTTATGTTTGCATGTCGTGGTATGCGGCCGGCACTCCGGCTGCACGACAGGCCGTGGTGACCGAGGCTGTTGACAGCTTCCCCGCAGTGGCAGCGATGAGGAGAGCAGCATGGAGCACCTAGTCGGAGGCAAACGGCGAGTCTGAAGGTGGTGTCATCAAACATGGTGCCTGTGTTTGAAGACGGAAGTGCAAGAAGCCATATATGTATATGCCATATATAAGCCATATATGTTGTCTATACTAATATTATAAAGAGGAAAACTTTGTTTGTTTGGTTGTAAAAAGGTGAGAATTTTTTTTTATTATGACTTGAACACTTTTATTTACAAATAACTTTTTACAATATCTACAATACAATGGTTGTAATGGATAAACTCAAAAACTACTTTACCGATTTTAAATATTCTTTCACCATTAGAAAGCTATATTATCTGCGAGTAACATAGGCTATATTTTATCCCGGTGCGGGCAGTAGCTCCCACGGGACGCGGGCGAAACCGCGGGAAAACGGCTAGTTATTAATAAGAGAAGGGATTTTCGTTTCATGTTATTTATTTACTTTTGACTCATAATATCGGGTCGAAGGATGATTGGCTCCATTATTCAAAGAGAAGATTTTGGTTTAATGTGCTGTTTTATGCAATATTGTAGATTTCGGTTTTTTGTCTGTAAATATCTAGGTTTACTTAAAGGTATGTTTAACATGCTTATCTCAGAAACAACTAAACCGATTTGAAAATCGTATTCAGGGTAATTGATCCCATTGATGGAATTCTAAAATTTTTGTATGGAAAGAACAAACAAAGATTATTCGGACGCAGGTCACATCGAGCCAGTTTCTCAAAAACCTTCAAAATCGATATCCAAACCTATCAAAATCCGTTTTACCTAATACCTAATAGACAACTATTTCTTCCAAGAACTCCTAAAGCCCATATCAAATAGAAAATAATTTCCTCAATTTGTTTACAAAGGCGTCACTCTGAAAGCAATACTTGGGCCATTACAAGAGGGATCAGAGAACACCGTAAATAGTCGTCCAGGAAGTGGGATGTCCCGCAGCTTCCCTTCCGGTGGCGCAAAAAATGAAAGTGCAGTTGTAACCGAACAATGTTTTAAGTGGGAGAATTATTTCGTGCTAACGATTTTTTTTTTTTGTCTTTGTTAGATGTTTGTAAAATGTTGTGTTGTTTTTCTATGGAGATATTTGAAATTAATAGGTAGGCGGATCAGGGATTTCGATCATATTCCGCTTATAACTCTTCTATAATGTATGTATTTATTTATCACATGATGCTTAAAGGCTGTACCAAGCAAGAATGTTGACTTTGATAATTGAATAGCATTTGCCTAGTTAAATATTTAAACCACTCAACAAAAATGAATATTCTAAACTACACAACCACTTTTTTAAACGAAACCATTTCAATATTACTATCGGTCGGCTTTCAATAAAGTTGTCACTATTTTATCAAACCAAACATTCCAACGTCACAAATCAAATACAAAGTTTTACTAAAATTATAACAGAGCCCGTTAATGAACTACTAATAGTGCAGTAAATCAGGGTTCCGTCCTCAAACTTGCGTATCGCGAACCCTTCCCAGTTGAGTAACCTCCGATTGTTCCCTACTTAGCTGTTATCACAAATTACCTAAACTTGTGAGTTTGGAGCTGGGTAAGTTTTGTTTGTTTGGTTAAAACTGTTTTTATTGTCATAAAATAATCATCATTGGTGGATTGTATTTCTCTAGATACTGAAAAACGACTACTTCTGGTAGGATTTTTGTCAATTAAACCCATTCATAAATAAGTTTTTTAAGTGATTTACCAAAAAGGATAAGGTTCTCCATACTGATGCTTGTATTTTTTTATAGTCATAGTTTTATCAGCCATCTTAACTATTATAAATGCTTAAATAACTCTCTTTTTATTCGTCAGGTTTTCACACTGAAAATACTGAAGCCTGGGAGAGGCTGCTTTTTACCTACTTACAAGAAGTGGTTATCTCAGGACTCGGGTATAGTTCTCCCGGATAAAGAGTGATCTATATCTTTTCTCATGCTTTAGCCTATGTACCTACAATATTTACGACAGACAAACAGACAGAATTGCTTTCACATTAGTTCATAATATTACTAACAATATATTATCTCAACATTTTCATCACCAAGAAACATAATAGTAACCAAAAGTAATTACGCAACGACAGAACCAGTTGAAATGTTAACCCGTTAACCGAGTTAGGTTAGTCGGCAGTTAAATCAAGTTCTGTACATAAATATAACTTAGATCATAGTACTATCGCAGTGCTAACGAGTTTTCTCTTACTACTACGAATACTATGAAGATATCTGTGTGGTTATAATATATGGAGCTTAGATATTTTGGTATTTGTTGACGTTTTGGTGATATTTTAATGTGTTCTAAATTATACTAAAATTATTATAGGCAGGTCAGAGGTGATTTTTAATATTCATCTTTTCGAAATTCGTGATTTTTTTATTCACGCTTACCGTGTTAAAAAACAAAATGCTTTTGCGATCTATTTTTAAACATGATCTTATTTCAACTAATTAGAAGAACCAGGAAAAGGAAATCCGCTTCCTAATTCCCTATGTAAATTCGTTCGCCCAAGTAAAGGAAAAACCTTGAACTCCAAAACTAATATTTACGAAAGAAAATTGGAATGAACACGATAAATTATGAAGTCGTAATCTCGCGGTGAATTATCTACAAAAATATAATCAGACACAAAGGGTAGCAACCCTAGTTTATTTATGATACAATTTAGCACATAACTCAGGCCGAAAACAAACTGTTTATCTAACTACAATCGCTCAGTCTTCCGGCTTTACGCCACTACGTTGCTACGAGCCAACTGGGGCTACGAAAACTACTACGAGAATTGATACGAGAATCGTAGCAAATAAATTGTAGACGAGTAATCGATATGGGTTTTTCGTGTGTGTGCGTGTGTGTGTATTGGTGTAATTTGAGACCTTAATGTTGAAGTTTGAGGGTCAATTTTTTTGGTGTGTCGGCTAAACACTGTTAATAATAAAAGTTTTCGGTTTTTTATTTTTATAATCGAATATTTAAAAATAAAAATCATATGTTGTAAGATAAATAAATGACAAGAAAATAAAGGTTTCGAAAATATGCAGTGTTAATTCGCCCTTTGCGATCGCGCTCGAGCGGTCGACGAGTCAACATCTTCTGAAGATGCTGCGTGGAGGGACGGAGCACGAGTATCCAAAGTCTCAAAGCATATAAATATGAATATGTCTTTAGAAAATTTAAGTTACCTATATATTTTTACAAAAAAAATATGTCATGGATTTCCGCAAACTAACGCTTGATCCATAATTTAATAGTAAATATGTTTTTTTGCTCTAAAGCTTTAGAAGGAATTTAAATTGAAATGCGAAAAAATCATTTTCAATTTTTAACCAAATAAATGTGTAGATTAAAAACAAATATTTACTGAGTATTTTAAACTCTATCGATACTGCCCAAACATTAATACCATTCACACAAAAATCAGAATAAATAATAATATTTATTCTTTTACGCTCGCATGAAATTCGTGGAACTACATATACATAACGTGTAAATACTTTTCCTGGAACTAGAAATTTCCATTTTTGACATCCAAACGTTTGTGCATAAAAAATATTTTTTGAGTGCTATAGATTCATCCGAAAAAAACAATCGGGTTCTATTTTATCTAGTACAATGCCTTTCTCGCATCAAATCGCAATTCTTTATTAAAATATATCTGTGAGTTTAGTATATTTTTACAGCAAAAACTATTTAACATAAGTAACAAAAAAGTGGTTTTTATCTGCTATTCTTGAGTACCTCTTTTCTACAGTTCGATATAAGTTTTAATACAAAGAATAATCATTTATTTACAGAAAAATAGTTTAAAAAACACGCTTTTAGTACAGACTAAAACGACGTTTCTGAACTTCATGTATTGACATCAGAACTCCGAGCGTGTGCAAAATTTCTTCCTAATCGAAGACCGGGAAGTAGGTCAAATTAAGATTCCAAGATTTTCTTACATACATAGTTACAAGTGAAGGTAATATACGCGTGTCAAAAAGACGTACACGAAATAACAGAAAAAATAGAGAAGGAAATAAAACAAACAAAACAGTAGGTCTGTACTACTTCACTTAAAACACCTACTACAAACCATCTTCAAAAACCCTCTTTTTCAACTCGCTATAATCTCCGCTTATAAAATCGCTCACTTCATGGCCCCAACGGTAGCGGTTGCAAAACACGATGGTAGTATAGCGGCACAATTTGAGCGGAATTAAGATAGAATTTATTCCCACGTCATTGTTCTCAACGTATCTTGTTACAGTATCTGTTGAACTGGATGCTGTGACGTCATCTGTGTGGATGGACCAGTTTTTGGACTATAGCTTAGTTACTAATTATGCCTAGAGGCATTTCAGCGTACCAAGAGAAGTATTTCCAAGATGCAATATAAAAGTAATTTCCCCGGGTTTAAGCTACCTCTGAATCGATTTTCCGCCATATTGATTCAGTAGTTCTTGAGTGACAGGTAGTCTAACTGAAACGATTTTTACTTTATATGCATGTAGATAATTTGAGCACCATAGGTTTTAGGTTCTATAGTTATTTTTTTTTAAGTGGAAGTTTACTCAAGGGCAGGGATACTAATATATCTTCCTCTAAATTAAAAATCGTAAACGGTTATACATACAGAATCTCTAGAAAGTTTTTTTTTTTTATATGCAACCTGTTGGTTGATAATATCATTCCAACTGTAATACAATGCGAAAATTTAATTCCAAATACTTTTTGCACTGGTCAGTTAAAGTATTGCCTTTTTACTTAACACAAATATAACACTATATGCTACTTCATCTCTTAGCAAAGAGGTCACACCTGCAAACTAAAGTACAAACAATTCATTTCAATGCAATTTCCCGAATGTTTATTCTCTCACGTACAGGTAAATAGAAACATACAGAAAGACAAAATACTCGTAACATCCCAGCACTTCAGTGTCCAATAAGAGAAAGTAGGTATCTACTACATTTTTAACGAAACCTAACCCTTCGAAAAGGTATACAAATAAAGTAAAACCAACTTTCTCACTCCATCTCCTAAAACAAAAACTAGGCTATCTTCATTACAAGGAATTACAACCAACTCACGCACTAGGGTAAGCTCACCAATTTGCGTCCTGCTTGGAGCCACAGATTATCGTGTCGCAAGTTCCAACTTATGGAGGGTCCATACGATACCTGCACACAGACTTTCATAGTTTTTTTTTCCGCGCAACAAATCGTTCATGTATTCATACCATTTTTCAAACTTGTTTGCACCTACCAATGCTTTAATTCTCTCCAAATTAAATCAAATCAAATCAAATCATTTATTTCATGTAGGCCTTTACAAGCACTTATGAACGTCAAAATTATAAATAAATTTGCTTCTAGTTGCCCATTCCAAAAGTAGCTTCCTATGGAGAAGAACGGGCAAGAAACTCCATGGTTACTCTTTTTAAAAACATAATAAGTGTTACAATTTGTATGTATTGATACATACGATAATAACATGAAAAAGAAATGTTTACAATATTTTTTGGGTTGACTTCGAGAAAGTTATACAATGCAAGTTGAACTAGGAAGTTATAAGAGAAAATTATTATACAAACTATTTTAAGAAGTTAATAAATTAAACACACCAAGTTATATAAAGCAAAAGAAAAAAGAAATTATAATGATAACAACATGATAAGAGCAAGAACATTAATGAGGACAGAGATATTCCTAGACAGCCTGCCAGTCGCCAGGGAAGCCACTTGTGCAATGTAGGACTAACGCCATACATCCTTGTCGTCAATATAGTCTTTGATTTTATAGTATGCTCTCTTAATAAGAGTAGACTTGACGACATTCTTGAATTTTTTATCAGTAAGGTCTGTTAAACATTTAGGTAGCTTATTGTAAAACCGAACACTATTCCCTAGAAACGATTTGTTTGTTTTGCTTAATCTAAATTTTGGGACGACTATTTTATGCTTATTTCTAGTATTAATATTGTGAATGTCGCTTTTTACCTCGTACCGGTGTAAATTTTTTCGAACAAACATGATGTTTTCAAGAATATAGAGAGAAGGCAACGTGAGAATATTGATTCCTTTAAAAAACTCTCTCAGTGATTCGCGAGGTCCCATATTATATATAGCTCGAATTGCCCGCTTCTGAAGTATAAAAACAGATTCTACGTCAGCCGCTGCCCCCCACAGCAAAGTGCCATAAGACATTAGACTGTGAAAGTAGGCGAAATATACTAGCCTAGCCGTTGCTACATCCGTAAGTTGCTTTACTTTTCTTACTGCAAAAGCTACAGGACTAAGTTTAGCCGACAAGGCCCGCCACTCAAAGGTAGACTGGTAGAGAACGCCTAGGGCGTAAAGTCCCCCATTGTACTGTATGTCCAAGAAGCATTTAAATAAGTAAATAAATCGGTGCATACAAAAGTCTGAGCCAATGATAAATCTGCACAACCATCTTGTCATCATATTTTCACTCCGGTTTTGAGTTTTACACAGTTTTTACATTTTCACTTTAGATTTTTAATCAGACATCATCAGATGTTTTTACAAACTTAAACTCTGTGTCGTGTGGACATTTACATTGGACGAATAAAAATAAAAGATCCCGCCGTTTTTATTCCAAACACTTATTGTAAGCCGGAGGCTCACCGAGCTATTTGAGTGGGGCAACTGTTTCGTGGGCCGGTAACTGGGGGTTTTACCTTTAATCCGATTTGCTTTGCTGTTAGAAATTATGTTTGTTATAAATGTTATTTTTTCTACTTAGTACCTACTCTGTATGGTACATGTTTAATCTCTTACACACAAATCTGTAATAACATAATAACGAGCAATTTTTTGTATGTATGTTTTTTTATTGAAAACTCCAAAACTACTGAACCGATTCGACAAGTTTTTTCACTGTTAGAAAGCAACACTTTTTCCGAGTTTATTCGATATTTTATAAAGGTACAGGCAGTAGTTGCGATAGGACGGGCAAAACCGCGGGAATACGGCTAGCAATATAATATTTTCCTTCAAAGCAGCTCATTTTAGGCTAAAATTAATAAAAATTTAAATAAATGAAAAGTAGATTAACAAACAAACAAGCTTTGTTTGTGTGTTAAGTATCTATCATAATAACCATTATTGATATTTTATGTATTTTAAAATAATGGTTAATTGTGGTATTTAAATGGTTAACCATTTAAAGCTGTCGGTAACATAATGTGTCGTTTTATTCCAATATTAAATTAACACTCAATTAACTAATATAGTAAATTGAGTGTAAAACAATTTAACTAATTTACTTTATTGGGTAATACAATTAATATAATTGTATTACGTACAAATGTTATCCATACTCATAAATAATGGGTATAATTTAGACGGTCACCAAAAATATTTTTAAGACTCTAGGCTGAGGCACCAAATAAAATAAACAATTCCAAAAAAAATAAATTGACTTTATTAAAAGGGCACTAAAGAATATAATATTATGATCCAAAAAAAATAAAATAACATCAGAAAAATCGCAAATCTCGCACAAATATTATTTTTGGTTCCCAAAATGGATTAATGGTCACCAAATTCTGTCCCACTAAAAGATTAATATTACTACCAAAAATCAAAATTAGTGACGAAAACGAATCGCTGCAAAACCGACTCCACGTAGTCTTGTCTGCCCTACCCCTAGAGTGCAATTCAAAACCGCGTAGGCGCGGAGGGGCGAGGCGGCCTGCGGTGGTGAGCGTGAAAACCATCTGCGACGATAAGCTCGCATGGGACCGCCGGAGCCCCGCAGCGCCGGAGCCGTGACAGAAGCCATGCTTGCTGCATGTTGCGTGCTTACTCTTTAAACGTACTGAGTTACACACAAATTCATATAACAATAAATAAGCGACGTACGTTTGGGAACCCCAGTATATTAATTGGTATTTGGGAAATATTCTAGCGATCGTTAGCTTTTTTAGTCTAACAAAAATGACCAAATTAGGAGTCATGGTATTACATAATTGGTAACATCTAAGTAGTGACAATGTATAATATTTGGTCTAAAGTGTATTTTAAAGGCGTCCATATATTTTTTTAGTAGTCAATAATACGAAAAAATGGTTTTATTTAATAATATTTTTGGAAAAGTTATTTGGTGCCCATTTATCCATTTTGGTAACTGTTTAGAATTTTTTTGGTTGTAAAATAGGTACTTTTTTGGGTGGTGTTTAAACACAAGCCATAAATAATGAGGAAATATTTTTATACCCTAAAAGCTGCGAAACTACTGAACCAATTAGAAAAATTGTTTCACAGTTAGAAAGCTACACTCTTCCCGAGTAACATATGCTATATTTTATCCAGCTATGGATAGTAGTTCTCACGAGATGCGGGTAAAACCGTGAGAAAACGGCTATTCAACACTATTATCGGTAAAAGAAAAACTCAATTACATTCAATATTTCAATAGAACGAGGAAAATAACACTTATCTATTAGGGAAGCCTTTAGCTAAATAACAAAAACACCATTACGATAACAGTTCCTCAAAAATACAGCACAAATATACCATGTTTTTTTTCCTAAACATATCTATACAAAGAAATCGAATTAACTACGTCACTTCCTTTTGGGTTTCAAAGGTGTTATTATTGAATATCTATAAAAAGGAAAATCCATTGCTTCCGAAATAATTGTCGTAAAAACCTTGAACTATTTATAAAATTAATTGCCAATTGGAAGCATAATATGTGATTGCTTTTGACAGACTAATTCTTTAGGAAGATCTTTCTAAGCTATTTGGTATGACTCTTTGATATTTAGACTGCTCGTTGGTCTAGTAGTATAGTAGTCTAATACATTACCGGAGTCAGGATAAAATCTCTTTGTGGGTTTTAAGATTTTTTTATAAAGCAGCCCTGAGGAGCAGAGCCTGGGGACTAAAATAGGGAGTGCACCTGTGTCTCCGCAAATACTTGGGCACTGTAATATGTGCCGTTCAGCTGATAAATCTCTTTACAGTGAGCAGCAATTATCTATTATTAGCCTGGACGCCATTATGATACTTAGATGTCCAGCAAAATAAAAATCTAAAGTTTACGGAAAAAATCTTCAGCCAACTGCTTACTGAAAATAACAAAAACATATTAAGAAAACCACGAAATTTTTTGCTAAACAAAACTTAATTAAATTGCGCCAGTGTGTACCAAGACTGTTGAAACTCGTTGTAATTGAGATTCTAAAGTAAACACGTAGAACTGCTTCTGCGGAACCATTACAAAAATAAACGGAACTCCAAATGTTCGATACGGACAAACGAATCGTTTTCAGGTGTTCAAACTTAGGGGAGGTTTCGTTTTCTTGTTTATATAGAAGATTGTCTTGGTAGAAATGTAGGGTACTATTTAATTTGATGACCTAGTTGGTGTAATGTCATACTCCAGACTTCTGAATAGAGGCTATCCTTTGATGGATGGATGGGTTCGCTTCCTGATGCGGTCAAGAGTTGGTTGTGTGATGGGTATATTAAAATGTATTGTAATTGGTCTAGATATTGTACCTCTATAGTACGTATCTATTTAAGTAATTGTATAATACTAGTTTTCAGTAGCGTAATACCCATAATACAAACCAATCAACAGGTTATTTGGAGCTAACCGATCTGGAGAGAGAAGTATGGAAAACTACAAACAAATACCCGTTTATCACACACAGAAATGCTCAGATTTTACCAACAATTCATCCATAAGATATTCCCACTTATAACGTATAGGGGGAATAAAATAACAATAGCAATGTAACTAGAATTTCAAAGCAAATACGTTCGACCAACTGCGGGTATGTTGCAAAATGAACGAAAACAAAATGGTCGCTCCGAGTTCGATTTTCAAAAGAATACCAATACGATAAAGTTTCTTTGGGTGAAATAAAACGATTGTATGGTTTTTCAAGTATTTTTAGCGATTAGCGATACATATGCTGTTTGAGATTTTCGGGTCTAATTGTGAAATCAAAATCAAGCAAGATATTTTCTGAACATTCACTCAATTTTACATGATTACGGGTTTTGATATGCCATTTCTTGAGGAAAACTATTCATAAAATATGAGACTTTTTATACAATTGCAATAAGTGCGGAATGCGAGTGCAACCGCTGGCAGCAGTTAGTATACATAAATAATTTAAAAATTATAACAAATAAGGAAGTAAAGATTTCCTCTATTACAACACAGCACAGAATAAAAAAAGCTTATTGTTAAAGCGCCGTTACTAGGTACGCAAACGTGGGTAGTTCTAAAAAAAGGTGGAAAAATCCAGAAACTTCCGCGTAACGCGATTTCCGTACAATCGAATTTTTCGAGAATTTCCTCGCAATTGTAACGTGTGTGTTTAATTTTAACATTGTGATAAAAATATGATATTCTGATATGTGATTTTTAGATTGAGAATAATTTTATCTTGACTCTAATTTTATTGGGTAACACTTACGATCATCATCAGCCTTTTTATCGTCCCACTGCTGGACACAGACCCCAATATAGTTGGGAAAAAGGCTTGGATGGACTGTTGTACACAGACCCCCTCTTATTGGAGAAGGATTGAGCATTAATCAATCAAAACACTTACTTTGAGGATCAATTAACCTGGCTTTGGTACAGAAAGGGCTCTATAAAGACCAGAGGTGATTACTAGTGAGTAGAAGTCTCTAAAAGTCTGTCACTTCCTTCCGCCACCCTAAACGGGGAAGAGAAAGAAACAGCTTTATTGAAATGGGAAATCACCAAAAACACCGTAATTTTATAGTCTCCCATTTCGAAAACAACTGTGTCTTTATTCGTTTGGCTTAAGTGTATCTTTAGACACTACGTGCTAAGCAGTCGACTAACAATTGATGCATTTGACTCCAATCAAAGTTTTTAGTCGGTCTTATTCATCTTCATACTGATTTATGAGCTCTAACAAACTATCGGTCGAATATTATTTTTGCGAGTGTGCATATACTCTTAAAAATAGAAACGTACAGTCGCGAACGCTCACCGTCCGAGTTTTCGAATAGCGGTTAGCACTCGAAGAGTTTTATCTATTTTTTGGCGAATACTTTTTTATTCGTACCAGTTCTATAGTTGATCGTGTGACCTAGGCCTATGAATGCATGGCCTCTTTATTTTGTGGCTAGTATTTTCGTATGTTGCTACTGTGGATGATATTTCGTAGATATTCCTTAGTTGCTCTATGGCAAATTCTACCTTAAAGTTTGATGCATATAAAGTGTCATAAAAGGATCATCATAATCATCTTAAAATAACTAAAGTAGGTAAGCAAATACTACACTGTAGAGTTTGTTTGGTTGGGTGGGTGAACACTTTGAACCTAGATGCTACAGGTCCGAATTGGAAAATTATTCCCGAGTTGGATAGCCATGTTCGGGAGAGACTCAGAGATCAGGGTACATAATTGTCACTACTATTTTGTATTCTCACCCTATACCCTATACTGTATATTAGGAACGCAATCAGGTTACAACTATGTATGTTACAATGCTAATAAAGTAATGACATATTTCACTAATGTATAGTATGAAATCCTGTCTCCTCTTTAGTACCTCAAAATCTGTACATGAATTGTAAAAGTGACAACGAATGAGCCTGGAACTTACGACACAGGGAATCCTAGTGTAAGTTTCAGGAATCAAAACAATTGCTTGTAATTTTTAAACAATAAATTCTTCTTATTTTTATTCTTATTCTTATTCACTACTTACAAAACTACCACCAATTGAGAGGATACACGACACGAATTTTTCGCACATTGGAATGCCGAAAACCAATCAGTTTTGCCACGCACTGAAAGAATGAAGTTTCATTAAAATTTCTCACTTCGTATGATTTTTTTTCATCGCGGTTATTCTTTTCCGAGGCTGAATGCCAGACGGTGTTTGAATTTACAGGTGAAATTCTACGTACCAAGCTTTTGTTAGGAAAAAACATTGTTTCTCATATTTTGTTCAGACTGAAATATAGCTGTAGGTAACTAACTACGTTTTGAAAGCGAAAATTCTGGAAAGTTTATTCTTTGTAATTATATCAATTGGTGTTTTATATGTGATGTGGATGTTCTCAGTAGCCAATGAATTGGTGTTTATGTATCTCTTATTAGTTGAATTTGAGCTTATATCCTGAAAGAAGTAATTTATAACAGTTAAATATTTCTGATTCTATGTATATATGTACTTTTACTATACAAGCGGTTCGCTCAGGCGTTGCCCAGAATATATTCGTACTTAACTATACCTAAAATCTCTTAGTGTAAATCGCATCAAAAGGATAGCATTATTTGAATTTATTGCCACCATATTCTTATACCTTTTACATATTTGCGTAATATTTTTATACATATACTGAAGATTACACGCTTATTACAACGCAAAAACTTTTCATACTAAAGCCTAGATGTAATGAAGTCTATTATCTTAACCTTCAGAGATACAAACACGAACATAAATATACAAACAGCCATTCTAGACCAAACTTTACTAATTTTCATTTAAGTTAGTCACTAAAACCGTATTACACCAGTTCACTTAAAAATATTCTCGATTATTGTTATTATATTTTTTCTTAATTTTCCACCACTTTATCAAGGGCTTAAATGCCATTAATAAACTGACCTATTTAACATCAGTTCACTTTTGAACAAGTTCGACCTTAATCGTGTTACAATAAAATACAAGTACATATGCTGGACGAGTTTGATCATCCTTGGCAATCGTTACGGGTAGTCAGAAGCCACTAAGTCTGACACCAGTCTAACCAAGGGGTATTGGGTTGCCCGGGTAACTGGGTTGAGGAGGTCAGATAGGCAGTCGCTTCTTGTAAAACACTGGTACTCAGTTGAATCCTGTTAGACTGGAACCCGACCCCAACATAGTTGGGAAAAAGGCTCGGAAGATGATGATGATGCTGGACGAGATATTCTCATACGTACAACTCAACATTATAGCTTAATATAAAAGTCTACGTCTTACCTTACAAAAACAACTCCACTAAATTACCAAAAGCAACAAGCAAGGTATATCTTGAAAAACCGGTGGCACTAATTATACATTGTTGGCTCATTATTAACACTTAAAATTCCGAGCCACTTCGCCCGCCAAACTAAAATGTTACTTCAGTATTTTTACTAAAAGAATTTTACCTACATTAATTAAATTCCCTATCCTATCCGTAGTGCGACCTCAATAATACAGGGTTAACTTAACCAGTATTATTTGAACCCTAGCACCCCTTCTTACGTGCAAATCGTCGACGTAAAACTCAAGTTTAATAGAAAGCCTGGGACCAAGTTACGCTGGTGGAAACCAGGTTTCCTTTTAAAAATATAAAAATTGTTTTCATTTCAATTTTAACAAGAGGTTGTTCATAACAAACCTGTTTACACTTTGGATAGTGAATAGTTCTTGAAGGAACTGGATGAATGTTAATGAAATACCTATGTAGAAAAATCTGCTAGCTACTTTTATGTAATTTTAAGTGACCATTTTATCACAAATTGTTATTTCATGGATTTTATCAAACTACCAAGAAGAGTAATGTTGCTAGTAAGAAGTAATATAAACAGATTTTATGGTTATATGGCTAATTAATAAAATACATACTTAAATTACTTTGACTTAGACTTAAATATTTATGAGATAAACGCAAAATATTATCAAATAGTTTATCATATCCCTAAAAACAAATCAGACATTGGCCCAACAATCACTATGGCAGCATATACTTAGATTCCTCTGTCCACCTATTTCATTTAAAAAAAAAGGTAACACTACACTTGAAAAGAACATTATGCAAGAATCTAGTACTTAGCCATTCATGTTTTGTTCACTCCACTAAAAAACAAAAGAGCATTAAAATGAGCAGTGCAAACGTAAAAATAAAATAAAACATAGGCTTAAGTAAAACATACTAGCTCTTTATTTAAATGAGTGCATTGCTTTCAGTGCAATTTAAAGAAATTATTATAATTATTTAGGTACTAAGTTAATATTACTCTTTAAAGTTAATAATTGTGTAATTTTGAACCTAACATTTATGAGGACTGCACATTGCTGCTTAATTGATTCAGATTGAGCAAAAGTCATGATTTTTCCCCGTTTGAGTCTCAGGTACACTAAACTTGTCATAATGGCTTTTTATGTCACTACTTGATTTTCAATTTTTATTTTACGTTTAAACCACTAGACGAGTAATTCTTCTAACGGTTGCAACACATAACAATTGTGAAACAAATATGTTGGCGATGCGTGCCTATATACATGAAACATTATGAATATGTATTGCAAAACTGTCGAGTCGGGTATTGAAAACTTGAATAGGTAGTAAAGCTTACAAACGAACTAATGCTCTTTGAATTCGTCAATAGCATAATGCTCTGTTACCAAGTACCCATATAATGTACGTCACATTAGCGACTTACTACCAACTATCAAAGCCATCACTTCAAAATCGCTTTTGCAAATTGTGCACCAAATTTCGCATTTATGTTCCAAAATTTCCAATGTTTCACTCGTTATTCACGTCCAAGTTGACATATTGCCCTATTCAGCACTCCTGCAATTGCAACGGAGACCATTTTAGGCGTAAAATCGACTCGATCCTAGAAGTAATCGCCTAACTTTGCTTACTCGATTGGAAATCGAGATGTGTTATCGATATTTGAATGGATTTTAGTGAGGTTTTGAGTTATAAATCTAGTGATGTGTAATTAGTATATTTTGGATTATTCAATGGTCATATCTAAACACACATTAATATTCAATCGCAGCTTAAATAATGTTATTGCAATCAATGAGTCACTAACTTAGGGTCACGAATAATGATCAAAATTCTCGATGGGTAGGTATTTAATACTGAATAACATTTTTATATTCAGCTATGTATAATAAGGTAAAATTACATTTAAAATCTTTAGTTACACGTAAAAGGTACATAATTTTACAAGACCATTTGAACTTAGGCTTCTTTCGAAGAATAGTAAGTCTGCAGTCACATTGGACCTAAATTTCAGTCTAACTCGAAAGCAATCAGGCAACTTCGCCTGTGCTTACCGTTCCATGAAATTTGAAGGCAACCGAACCAGTTAAATTGAAATATATTGACGGACAGTATGGACAATATTAATTTAAATATATTCAGGATCCGACGACGGCTCGTAATTACGTTTTACACAATCATTTTGTCGTATTTCCAAACGTGTATTTTTTAATGGTTTTGTTTCCGAAGCAATTAGCGCGGATCAATCGAAGCAATGCTTGGCGCGGTTGGTCTGTGGATGGGTGACCATCTTGTCATAACGAGTTTTTTCGTGTTTCGGATGGCACGATAAACTGTTGGTCCCGGCTGTCATTGAACGTCTTTGGCAGTCGTTACGGGTAGTCAGAAGCCAGTAAGTGTGACAACTAGTCTTACCAAGAGGTATTGGGTTGCCCGAGTTACTGGGTTACGGAGGTTAGATAGGCAGTCGCTCCTTGTAAAGCACAGGTACTCAGCTGCATCCAGTTAGACTGGAAGCCGACCCCCACATAGTTGGGAAAAGGCTAGGTAGATGATGATTGACAGAAAATATGGACAGTATTAATTTAAATATATTCAGGATCGGTCGACGGCCCGTAATTACGTTTTACACAATCATTTTGTCGTATTTTCAAACGTGTATTTTTATGGTTTTGTTTACGCAGCAAATAATTTTCATGCTTTTGTATGTTTTAATGTAATTGTATTGAAATTTAATTCCAGTTTCGTATTATAGAATTAAATAATTAATTATTACTTTTTACAGTTAAATGGCATTATATCAATAATTATTTTGTGTTTATGTTAATGACAGTTGTAGTTAATTTAATCGTTTTATGTGTTTGTTTGTTTGTTTAAATTAGTTGTAAATACCTTTATATTCAATAATTCCGAATTCATTGTCATTAATAGTCCATGATACCATTGTCCAAAATCATTGCAAATAGGTAAATCAAAAATGATATGCTTGAATTTTTATTTCTATTGAACCAACTCTTGTAAAATTTTACTTCCCGATAAAATTGATAAATTATAACAATGTTTTTGATAACAACCAAAGTAACAGAAAATAGTGAGCAAACTTCATAAACTTGGCTGTTATTTCAGCAACAAAACTTCAAAGCCTTTTCGATACAGTCGGTAAATTTTTGGCATAGTTGTAATTAGTTTCAGACCAGAACTGAAAGTTTAATTTGATTTTCCCTAGTTTTGCGGTTACGGAGGTGTAAGTAAAATAGGGAAAAAATAGTTTGTAATTACGAGGAGCAAATATTTAAGTAGTACCGGGTGTTGTGAATTCGCTAGTAATGTAACTTTTTGGGATGTTGATACCTGTATGTAATAGCATAGCTTTTCACCGCATAAAGTTGGGAAAAACTATATTAATTTTGGCTATATCGTGGCATTAATTTTTGTTTCAATTACATGGGGAACGATTTTGAGTGACGAACTTGAAAGATTTAGAGTACCCGCACTCAGTAGACTTAGGTAACAGTCTGAATCTGTGGTCTGTGGATCTGATGGTCGTCAATATTTTTTTTTAAGAAAATCTTGCTCTTAGTCTTTTTTCGACTGTCTGATACCGGCTAAATACCTGATCGTTTTTATGTGTGTACGTTCATTCATCATCATACTGATTTACGAATCCAGACAAACTACCGAAGTACCGAACGACTAAAAGTTTGCAGTGTGCGAGTACTCCTAAACTAAAAATGGTACTTCAAAAACCAGGAAATTTAAACCTGCCTATTTATGACCATTTTCCCACCATATTCCGTGAAGGTATGTAACATATCTACCTGTTTACATTTACAAGCACTTAAAAAACGTATACAAGAGTATGATAAACAAACATAATTAAAACTGCTTTATTTAACATTGCAAATTGAAAGCGATTCAGTTAAATATTTATGTGGAAGTTGTCTGTATCTTTTTGTATGTGTATGTGTAAACACTTTTATGTATGTAAATATGTATTTTTGCTGTTTATTCTATATCTTAACACACTTTTATATTATGATAGAGTAGTAGTGCTCTTTTAGTGGCTAAAGATTTTGTTTGTTTATTATTTAAACACTGGAACGATTTGAAAATAAAAACTGTGTGTTGGTTTCACCCGAGACCCGTGGCAACAAATAACCGAAAAAGGAGGAATTCTTTATTTATTTATCTTTTAACTGACAAAAACTATCCTACGTCCTTCTTCCGGGTCTTACTTAAGTACCTCCCCTCTAATTTTCATATTAAATGGTTCAGTCATACTTGAAGTTAAAATCAATTTGTCAGTGGAAAACACGGTTACCCATAAAATCAGTACTGCAACATTAAAAGTCATTTCCTTAATATAGACAGACAACTTCCCAGCATCCCGCTCCGTATCATTTGCGATGAATCTTTGTGACAAATATTATGATAATGGCTTTAGATGAATGAGTGTTTTTATTCCCGTGGGAACATCTAAATGCTGAGTTATGGTTTCTGTGTAGTTGCTGTATTAGTTTTAAAGTTATTATGCGGAAAGGAGAATAAAGCCTTTCGGTTTCTCTTTCATTTAGCGTTAAATGATACGTCAATAGAAATAGGCATACAACATGTACCGTATTTGACTTTGACCTTGGCTTTGACATTGACTTTGACCTTGACCTTGACCTTGACTTTGACATTGAATTCGAAAAGTAATAATTGTAACAGATAGGTTCGTTAGGTCAAACTTACGGTTTAATCCGTTTATCTACATTTGCGTTTGAAAAAGATAAAATGTGATCAAACTGACTTTCCCATTGGTCACAAACACGTGACTGCGGATCATGCAAATAGGATTTTTTGAGAAACACATCCAATACTGTAGCCCACTAACTACGCTTCCATTTGTCATGCGCTAGAAAACATTGTTTATTTTAATCTGTAAAGGCTCCGAAACTACTCAACCAATGTGCATTTTGTACGGGGCGTGGTAAATAACGGCGTCCAAGGGCGATTTCGGCTCCGGCAGGTCTCCTCATATAAGGTAATCAGACAGCTGCGCAGGACATATTATAGTGCAGGGCATTTGCGCAGATACAAGTGCACTCCCTATTCCTTCACTCTCATAACCCGATGGGACGGCAATCCGACACGACCGGAGAGAGATCAGGCGCAGGGCCAACAAAAACGTGCTCTCCGATGCACGGGTGAGTCGATCAATAACTTCCAGACTACGGGTGGCGTTTGTGAAATTTCCTAAAACCCACAAAACCATTTTGGCCCGACCCGGGAATCGAGCCCGATACCTCAAGCACAGCAGTCAAACAGCTACAATAAAAAAATACAAGTAACCATACAATGATCGACCGCAGTAACGATACCTTATATTTTTCAAAGAAAGTCAATAACCTTTGATACATACCTACTGTTACATAAATGTTCCCAACAGAAGTACCAAAAAGAAAAATATACCTGTGATAACAAAATATATCTGCGAGCTCACGATAACACGTAATTCACGTTATCCAACCAGTCAAATAATTTGTATACACCCACGCATCATTAGTTACAAACGTAGGCTTTATCCTTTAAGGTTCTCTTTCAACGTAGGCCAAAAAACGCGCGTCTGACGGCCAGCGATTCACCACTAGGTTTACACAGCACAGGCTGACGTCTGATGCGCGCAATGCTGTCACATACCTTGGAAACGGCGCCATATATTCCGTTAATAGCCGTTTTCTTGAGGTTTCACCCGCGTACTGTAGAATCTACTGTTCGTACTGACATAAAATATATTTGTTTCTTTATTTTGTTTTTTTTCCATGTGTATGTATGGCTTGTGTCAATAAATAAATTTTCTTTCTTTCTTTCTATATGTATTTTTAAACCGGTTCAGTACTTTTTAAGCCAAATAATATTTCCTCTTTATTACGTAAGTATTTTAGCATAGATTATACTCGTACTATTGATCAATACGTTACCCGCACCGTAGCCGCACGCGGCTGATGCCTTTTTCGGAATAGCACCTTTACTGCCTTGTTAGTCTTCTAGTTACACAACACGTTGTCATTAGTCTTTTTATCGATAAATCCTTTAGGCTTACGTAGCGAGATTTAGTGCTATCTGCATCGATTCTGTTTATCGACATTTTGTCAGTGTCTTGAATAGAACTGTTCATTGGAGTAGGTCAATTTATGACTGCCTTATTGGTCTTGGAAAACATTATAAGCATGAGATAGTTTAGAATACAAAAAAGACTCTTTAGAATAAGAGAGAAGAAGAGAATTTTATAATAAGTTTAACTAGATCAATTTAACCTAAGTTATTTCCACGTAGTTTCTTAAATCCTTATAATGGCGTCCAAGGCCGATTTGGACCATGGCTATTCTATAAAAGTAGATCAGCCAGCTGTGCAAGACATATTACGCCTCAGATTGGTAAAGCAGACCCCAGCTAAAGAAATCTCCAGATGTACTATATAGAAATAGGTACTTCAAAAATAAACCCCAAACGCCTTAAATTTCAGGTCCAACGTAAATCCATTGGCGTCAAGCGTCGTATAAAGTTTTAATCTCCGTGTTCTCGGTCAGCACAAAGCGTATTGTCATACAAAGAAATAGTTTCGTACCGTCTCACCTTATTACACGTGCGCCGAAGCTGTAGAGATTTTAGTGGTAGAAGTGTCATAGATTAGCAGGGGAAAGAAAGAAAAATATAAGAAAACCGAATTTAAAGGTTTTACTCATGCCTGCCGGGGCTACGGGATTGTTCGAAAGAGTTACCGCGGCTCTGGTACATAAAAGGCCTCCGATGGAACACGACGGTTTTTAGTCAGTAAGAGTCTGACACTCCCACAAAAGGTTTACTCATATTTTAGGGTTTTTTTGCTTGTTTGCACGTTTATCTCAGAAACTGCAAGTCCTATTTGAAAATCACAGTTATTTACAGAGGAAGGTAAATAGTCATTTATGACTGTGTGTGCAATTTAGTTCTCTCAGACGCGAATAAACCAGCCTTGGTCTTAGTAAAATGTTTTACCAAGAGGTATCGGATTGTCAGGGTAACAGGGTTGAGGAGTTCAAACCTATTTGATTTCATGATGGAGCTACTGCCTACAGTCGCTCTTAACGTACGGAAAAGTCTCGGTAGATGAGATGATCTTAGCAAACCAGTAGCTAAAATATAGGACCCTGAATATTGCCTTATAAATACAAAGACCAACATATCATACGACGACAACCTGCAACACAGTGAACGAATTATAAGCTGGAAATACGAGGATAATATTGCAATTTTGTGCACGCCGCTGCTACATATAGCATGATTTATTTTGCTCACAAATTATAACACCGGGACTGTTTGCTGTAGAAGGCTAGGCAGATGATTGTTTAGGCAATGTTTTTCTGGTAACGATTTGCCTCCAACTTCAACTAGATTTAGATCTTTTTTGCAAACTCGCATGACAGTCACTGGTCAAGAGAATGGCTACTTTCACCATATGATGTATCCTTCATGATAAATCAAAGCAGCATAACGAATTAAGCTCATACAATCAAATTATATAAGACAAATGATGTTAAGAGTCCTATACAGGCTACGTAATAACTGGTGCAGTTGATGTACATATTTCTCATCAAATAACTGTAACGCTCTCAAATTGGCTCCTTACTTCTTCACAGTAGTCTAAATACACGAACAAAACAACACAGTAGTAGTTCAAAGAGGCAAAGATATTTGACGATGTCTGTGTTATCTGTTGACTAAATAATGATTGAATGTAATATTCTGCATTGTGCATTGTGCAGTATCTACATTTATTCAACAGCTACTTACTAGGACCACATCTAGTACCCAATACGGCAAGGTAACAAGCCTTTACTTCAATCTGGCGTAAAAATCCGCAGTCTTTCTATTCCGCACAGGGTGTTCACAGAACCCACATAAGCTTTTTAGAGTCGAGCACGTTCGAGCACGCCGCTTCGTCGTGTTTGTAATAAAAAATGTTGCTTTAGATGCTTTACAGACGATCATGCGGGACGCAGCGGTTTTTTATGGAAGGTATGTTTGTTTATTTACGGTTAATTTAATATAGCAATTGATTTGTTAGCTTAAAGTAGTTTGTTAGATTGAAGTATTTGAAGTATTATTATCCTTCATAATGTACTTGATAATAGACTGCAAGGTTTCTATCTTGTAGGTAATTTCGTTTTAACATATAGGTAACCCTATATCTGACAGCTTTTAAAGTTAATAAACTAATAAAGTTTTTGAAAAATATGTTCTCTTTACAATAATGAACGACCATACAACAAGATTGAATACATACCTACACAAGTTTTTTATGACAGAAATACAAAACTCAACATCATACTGATTTGCTTGCTGAAACCGCGCGTCGCTAACGTTTATCTGAAGCACCCTTTACATGTTTATAAACATAGAGTTGTTACAAATACTATATGTCTGTTACCTGCTTTATAAGCATACTGAATATGGAGGTCGGAAACTTTCAAACGCAAAGTAGGTATTTTTAACATGAATAAAAAGTTAGTTTTCTTTAAATAAGGATGTGAAGAGAGTGCGTTGTAAATAATTAAATAGATTGTTTTTACATAAAGTACTTTGATGTATTTTATCTCCAAACAATTTAAAAAGTAAGAGTCTAACACTCCCTCACCGCTGCTAACCCACAGCGGGAGGGGTCATTTCATGATTTTTGACGTCGTTAAAAAAAAGTACTTTGATGTGTGATGATGTTACGGTATTTTTTATTTTACATAATTAACACAAATGATTGTTCCTCTACTGTACATTTTGCGTGTTTCGGTTAAAATACTTAAATACTAACTTAAAACAATGCATAACACATAGAACAATTTCTTTTGTTATGTATTTTTTAACATTTATTTTAATAGTTGTTAAAATAACCATGTTTTATAGTTTGTTTATATCACAAAGTTTGCTTGTCTACAACCATTATTTTAGCAGGCCAAATACATCCGATATGGTCTAGTGGCTAGGATACCTGGCTCTCACCCAGGAGGCTCGGGTTCGATTCCCGGTATCGGAAATCTTTTTTGTTAAAATTTTCCTATCTATTATTTTAATCAGTAACACTACTGTTATATATAACTCAGAGGTTCGTGATATTCTTTCCACATTTACTTTATCCTTCCCTGAGTTTATCACATTTGCACTTGCAGAAGTTTTTCTTTGTTGTTGTTTTATTTTATTCTCCTCAATCTCTTTTCATCTTCAAATGGTTATGATTCCTCCTGAATAAAAAAAACCTTCAAATCCTCTTCATATTTCTGTCCAACGTTTTATTTATTTATTTCTACGTTTATACATTTTCATTAAATTGTATTCTTCAAATGATTTCATCCTTTTTGAAAACACAGACTCATAAACAGTATCACTTATCCAATCAATAAAAGGACTGATTGGTGTTATTACTGCAACATCATAGTTTGAACTGTTTGCTTTCAAAGAACACAATTCTCTCAAACTACGTGTCCACATTGAGTTAAGTCCAACAATACCTGATGCATGGATCATTGGTCCTCCAGAGTCACCGAGACAGACCCCAGAAGACTTGCTGCATCTTCTAGCAACACACACAGCTGGTGTCATATCCATTTTCTCTTTATTGCATGGCACTATAATAACCTTAGTCATTTGTAATGACATTCCCAAAGATGAAGCATCGTCTATCAGATCATGAGTTGATAGCGTATCTCCGTAACCTACTATTATAACTTCATGACCAATCAAGGTAGCGAAATCTAGGCCGCTTATTCTGCCATAATGTGCTAAAGAAATTGGCGATGTTCTGACCAATCCTATGTCATTAGCCAGACTTGATGTTGCAATGTTCTTTCGGAACGCTGGGTGAATGATGACTGCTCTAACCTCGCTGGTCGCCCAAGGTAACATTCCAACTGCACCATATCTGATTACAGGCTCTCTTGTTATTACACGCTTTTTATTAGCTTCACCTGTATGTTTGTATGTTTGTAGGTTTGTAGGTTTGTATGTTTGTATGTTTGTATGTTTGTTTGTAACCGACTTCTTTGGGCGCGATTTTGACCCACTTTAAACGGCCAGATTTCGTTCAAACTTTGTAGATTTATTGAGGACCGATGACAATACACTAATTTGATAAAATTATTCCATTTTAACCGACTTCCCAAAAAGGAGGAGGTTACACATACACATCGATTACTCCGAGGTTTATAGACCGATTTACGTGATTCTTTTTTTGTTCGACTTGGAATAGCTGCCAGTTGGTCCCATATTCATCAGGTCAGGATCTGATGATGGAAACCCTGAGAAATCGAGGGCAACCTTCAAAACTTGTAGGCATACATAGGGTAAAAACTTGACACTTAGGTGTACGCCTAAAAGCACTATTCAACTGTGAAGATTTGGAGCTGACCTGATGATGGAGACCAGAGAGGGTCGAGGGAACTCGACAACTGAATATGTAAACTACCTCGTGTTTGGGCTTAAATTATTTGTATTGACAAGACCTTTGCAACAGTGAAGGTTTGGAGCTGACCTGATGATGGAGACCAGAGAAAATGGAGGGAACTCGACAACTGAATATGTAAACTACCTCGTGTTTGGGCTTAAATTATTCGTATTGACAAGACCTATGCAACAGTGAAGGTTTGGGGCTGACCTGATGATGGAGACCAGAGAAAGTCAAGGGAACTCGACAACTGAATATGTAAAATACCTCGTTTGGACTTATATTCTTTGTATTGATGAGAACTTCCCACTTGTATGGATAGTGACAACTATTCGTATCACTGAAAAGCTTTAAATAAATAACCTTTTTACAAAAAAATTAAACCGAGTTCCCAAAACACTAAAAAGCAAAAAAAAAAACTAATTTTACGTGCATCGGCCTAGAAGTCGGTGGCAAAATTAACTTAGTAACATACATTTGACACCGACTTCTAGGCTTTTCAATTTGCAAAATATGATCTTTGTTAATTTATATAATTTTCATCTATAGTCGATAAGGTAAGAAAATTAATTAAAATTTTCTAGAATTTTTCTCTACAGTCGATAAGGCAGGACTCGATGTTAATTTTTATTTCCAATAATTATCTTTAGCCGTTTTCTCTAATATTGACAAATTTTTGTATACTAAAGAGAATTTTAATTCTACAAAACAAATAATAGTTTGAAAACAAACTAAAAAGTAGAAAATAAATAATAGTTTAA
Organism: Helicoverpa zea x Helicoverpa armigera; assembly: GCA_033682625.1. Classification (NCBI taxonomy): domain Eukaryota; kingdom Metazoa; phylum Arthropoda; class Insecta; order Lepidoptera; family Noctuidae; genus Helicoverpa; species Helicoverpa zea x Helicoverpa armigera. The sequence continues at coordinate 9,249,827 of JAWIIS010000011.1, forward strand.
AAAAACTAAAAAACACGCTTTTTATAGAAAAACGAACTAAAAAATAGGAAATAAATTTTAATGAATTTAAATTAAGAAAACAGTGTTAAAAATTTCAATGAATATAAATTAATAATAGTGTGAATACAAAAAAAATATATTTAAAAAAAGCGTGGGGTGCTTTTTAAGATATTATCGAAATGAAAATCACTGTACTCATATCTGTCAATAAAATATTTATAACTATTGACACCATGCACCCCACGCTTTTTTTTAAATATTTTTTTTGTATTCACACTATTATTAATTTATATTCATTGAAATTTTTAACACTGTTTTCTTAATTTAAATTCATTAAAATTTATATTTCCTCTAGCTTTGTAACTCTTTAGACCAAAGCAATGTGCAGCGGTCAGGGTCCAAATGGCATGTAACACAGTGCACGTGCAAATTTGAAAAAATACAATTTCTGTTTTCAATGTTCCTGTGATGGTAACTTGATGGTCTAGTCTGACTACGTATGGGTATTCATCTTCATCAGCATCTTGACCTCCAGCTATTTTTCTTGAAATTTTGCGACCGGTGCAAATAGTTGGGATGATTAAAATCATGTGCAATGCAATGTAGCACGTAACTGTTTGCATTTTATGACTGTTTTTATTGAGATTGTTTTTTTATGATGTTTGTATAGCCAGCTGAATTTCAGTTGTATGTTGTAATCATGTAGTCTAAGGCCGATTTCCGTCACGGCGGCTGCTTTCGTATAAGGAGATCAGTGAGCTGCGCAGGACATATTATAGAGTGCATTGAGCGAGCATTCGCAAACACAAGTACACTCAATATTCCTTCACTCTTGTAATCCGATGGGACGACAATCAACGGAGATACGATTTACGTATATAGTATTGCCGAACATCGGAAATATTTCAACATTTTAATACTGGTGATTATAATCGGTCTATTCCTGGCATTCCTACTTAGTTTGAATCACATAACAGTTTTCGAAGATTTTCAATTCTTGTGTTTGGGAGATACTTTGAAAACACAAAAGCAAAGATCTCCTAAGAACAAAACCTTCACAAATCTAGCTTACTTATCGCTTATGGAACTCCTCACAAAATACATGAAAGTCTAAGTTACGAGTGTATTATAAAACAGAGGATTAAAACTGTTAAGTTAAACTTGGAGAAACTTTAGAGGTGCTCATTTGCTCAAGTTTTGGGTTTTGCGAACTTTCCAAAACTTAAATATGAGGAAATAAATTAAGGCCTGTCTCTGCAGTCTTAATTTTACATAATCAGTCTATAGTAATCCCAGTGTTGGGATCCAAAGTTTATTTGGGGAAGTTGAATGAATATGATAATATTACTTCTGTGATAATACTAGTGTAGGAAAATGGGGCTTTGGTATCTAGAGTTTATAGGCCTAATTAGTTGTTTCCAGGAAATGCGACAGGTATATGTATTTCATTCATGATGATGTAATGATGAACAATTAGCTCTAAGGAAATTAGGCTTATTAAGGGGAATCAACCCTGCGAATGATCAAAGTCATGATCAATTTCAAACATGCCTTGACGAGCTGTTCTTTCGCCTTTTGGAAGGCACGTTAAATTGGTGGGACCCCGTTGCCACTCACACATCTCAGACAATTGTTTCGGGTAGTCAGATGCCAGAAAGTTTTACAACTAGACTTACCAAGAGGTATCGGGTTGCCTAGATGACTGTTGAGCATAAAGGTTGAAGAGACAGTATCCATGTAAAACACTGGTATTCAGCTGCACCTGATTAGACTGAAAGCCTACCCCAACATAGTTTAGGACAAGGATCATTTTCTTACACCTACTCAAACTACATAGAACACAGAATTAAAATAGTTTCGCACCAAAGACAACTCTATAAGTGATTGTATACTATTCTGCATACAATGGAACTCGGCAATGGTATAAACTTAAGACGAGACGCTGAGGTTTCAATTAAAACTTCACAATTGTTGGAGTTCCTACCTACTTATAAACGAAAGTTTAATGTCGGAGTCTCGGTAAATGGTAATATTTTGCAGTCAGCGGTTGAAGTAAATGATATTCGCATTTCAAATTGTAATTTATTTATTTTGTTAGTTGAGGCCATACAGGTGATTAATGGGGTTTGTAATTGAAGAATGAATGGTTGAGAAAAAATGGGTTGTGGAAAATAGGTGTATTAAAAAATTTACAGCATAGATTTTCTACAGTTTTTGAAATTGCTAGATAAAGCCTTAAAGACGTGGTTTTTGTTGTTTTACTGGTGGTTATTGGTGTGTGGTTATCTATTTTTTCTTAAAAATGTATTTCAGACTCTTTTAGAGTCTTTAATAAAAGGAACCAAGAAATCGGGGTCGTGGTGAAAGAAAATGCCACATTCGCAAAACCTCAATTTCCGTCATACCTAAAACCAGGAAAATAATTCACCATTATTCTTCACAAACGTCAAACCGCCGTGTAACTAGCAAATCCATGAAAACAACGCCCCATAAACAAAATAAAAAGAAAATACACACCATTAATATGGCTAAATCTTTTACACAAATATAAAAAATTGGTGTGTCAGTTTGTATATTTTTATCAAAACGGCGTTTGAGTAATTATGAATGTTTACACCTACCTGCATTTACCTATTTATAAAAAAAAAAACTAGTTCAATATATTTTGTGCTGATCTATTTGTACAAACTTGATAGCTTGATATATGTATAAGGTGAAGGAAATTTTCACTTTAGCATTTGACTGATATTTTAAAGCAAAGCTTAATTTTGTACAGCTCTATTTATGAAAGAAACAGAATAACACTACCTGTTCCTTGTTGGAACTACTCCTGCGCATGTACATATGATAGTCTATCTACATTCCTATTATTATAATCTAAGCTATATTACTACCAAATCATTTAATAACTTTACCTTATAAGAAGAACAAAGATCCACACTCAAAAACTTTATCTTTTTAAGTAGCACGACATTTTAAAAGCCAGCAAGCAAGCAAGCAACACCGTATGAAGAGTCTAACATCCAAAATAAACAAGCAATTTCACGGATGGATCCGCCTAAAGACGAAATATGATCTTACTTCGCGAAGACATGTACCTGACAAGTCAAAAGAGTAAGAAACATCGCCTAGGGACAGGGAACTTGCTTTAAATGGAACAAAAGGGTTTTATAGATATGCTAAATTATGTGTATACTTAGAATTTGGGCTCATTAGCCGGTTAAGTGGGAGTTACATACATTGTGGTGATATGAACTTGTTTCTTCTTTGCTTGTACTTGATAATACTTTTGTGTGATGAAGAAAGGAGGTCATGACTCTCAGCATTGAGGAATATGGAGCAAGGAGAGAGAATAACTTAGGGCTTGTTCGAAAGAGTTACCACGGCTCTGGTACATAAAGGGTTTAAGAAGGAACATGGTAGGTTTCTAGTCAGTAAGAGTCTGACACTCCCACACGCTGCACCCATAGCGAGTTCTTTGATAATATCGCATCACAAAATGGGGGGAGGATAATATTTGTGTAAAAATTGCTTAAGGCTAACCACTGATTCTCGCAAACGGATGAAAAGTGGCGTATTTTAACACGTGTAAGATCAACTGTAATGGAAAATCACGGCTTAATTTTAATCATATTGTTGATACAACAAAAGATTTTTTTTTTATTCTTATAGAGGTCTAGTCAATGATAAACTTTTTAAGCTTCTTATTGTATTTTTGTACTCAAGCTTTGATTGGTAAATAAGTTATTTTTACTGGTCGTGTCATGTGAAAAACTTTAATAAAACTAAAAATAGCATCCACCAGCGAGTAGATAAGAGGCTACAGAAGAGAAAACGTATGGTTATACAAAAACGAGAAAATAAGGAAGTAGGTACATAGTGCACTGGTCAAATCTCAGTTTTAGCAAGGTAAATACTTTCAGCAATATATTGGAATCACTGTAAATAAGTTACCTTGACAGGGTGTTAAAGGGACGTTAGATCAGTGACCATGTTATCTATGAGAATTATCTCATTCATCATAAACTCTCACATTGCTTTAAAAAAATCTAGAACATCACAATTCCATTCCAGAACTAAAAAAAAATACTACACAAACAACAAATATTTTTATCGAACTCCAATTTATTTTTCCGCTTTTACCTTCACAGAAACGTAACCAAAAATAACTTTTTCACTGCCTGTATAACGGTACTTCTAAAGAAAATCTTAAAAGGCATACAGCGTCCGATTTAAAACGTTTCCCGTGTAAGCTTTTAATAGAAGGGAAGTAGTGAGTGTTATAAGCTACTTAAAGCAAGTTGGTTTTGATTTGATTTCTTACTTATCTTAAGGGTCGTTTTCTTGGCAAAAGAAAGGTATGTTCCTTGTTGCTCCTACGTAAATAATTTATTTATTGGTACAAGGCACTGAAGGAGGAAACTCGAGAATGAAGAGAATGGGTAAAATGAATTGCCTATTCACAGGTGGTGACTGGATAGTTGTTGCCATCAAATCTCTTTAATATAATCAAATTAAAAAATAAATAAGTATTTTATTTTGTATATTTTTGTAATACATAGATAGATATATTCCCAGTCATCATATGTCATGATCACAAGAGTCGTATGGTTTGCCTTCAGGTGATAATATTGAGAACAAAATTCCCAGTCTCAAACCATGCGGGTGCGACAGGGAATATACCGAAAGAAAATAACAAGGTCAATGCTACGAATGGCTCGAAGTGGGTTAATTGATTTATTAGGGTTTTCTGTAACTAATAGGCTGAAGGTGTAGTTGATGGAATTTCGTTACCGTCGAGGTTAGGAATATAATAGGGTCAGCCTTGTCAGCCGATCCCGGTTTATTAGTCGAGCTTGCCTTGAATATAGAGTTGTAGTGTATCGTTACTGTTATTTGAGTATAAGTAGTAAAATCTCAGGCCAGCTTTCATCCAGTCATAAAAGAAAATAAAATCATCGAAAATCTTATACGTTTCTTGCGGTTTCACTCTCGTTCCAAGAAAACTGCATCCCACACACACACATCCTCCGAGCCTTTTTCCCAACTATGTTGGGGTCGGCTTCCAGTCTAACCGGATGTAGCTGAGTACCAGTGCTTTACAAGAAGCAACTGCCTATCTGACTACCCCATGGTTAGACTGGTGTGAGACTTACTGGCTTCTGACTACCCGTAACGACTGTCAAGGATGTTCAATAAATAAATGGATGATGAAAACTGCATCCCATACTCGGATAAAATATAGTCTATGTCAGCCTGTGATAATGCAGCTTCCCAACAGTGGCAGAATTTTTCAAAAACGGTTCAATTGTTTCAGAGCCTTTTAAGTTTACAATATCGATAGCAGAAAAACTACCTAAGCTTTAATCTACCATACTAAAACCCAGTCTAGAATATTCTCGTACCCCATTTCCCCCATTAAAAACCCGATATGGCTTAGTACATTTCTCGCAAGTACATTTTAGTGTTATTCTGTGTCAGATCGATAGGACATCAGCATGGAGAACAAAATGACTAGCGGAGATGCCAAAACGGAAAATCACCTAAGAAAGTAACACGCCAAAATACGGGGGATGAGGAACTTTACTGTTTTCGCACTTATACGCCTTCTTTGGACCTTTTGGACCAAAATGTATCTATGAACCCGAACGCCTCGTTAATTCACTTGTAACTGATCGTTTTGGTCATGCCCAACGTACGAATTTGACCTAGACGAAGGCGCCTGCCCTACCTGCATTATGGCATCTCCACTCAGGTTCCTTACTCCGTGGACATCGGATATTGGCTCCGTAGCTACCGTATCTTCAAGGATACTCCCAAGGGGGGTTAGCAGAGAATAATCTTTAATGTATGTCACATCATACGAGGATGTGTTTAAAAGTGAATAAAATTGGAGGGTCTGTTTGTAATATTAAAAGTGTTATGTACACTTTTTTTTACAGATATACCAATATTTTCATCTTTGTTTTTCTGTCAGTCTGTTTGTTCCGGCTAATCTCTGAAATGGTAAGAACAATTTTGACACGGTTTTCACTGGCAGATAGATAATGTAAAAAAGAGTAATTTTGGCTACTTTTTACCATGGTATAGGCAGTAGTTTCCACGGGAAGCGAGTGAAACCAGGGAAAAAGCTTGTAGTAAATAAATAAGAAGTACCTTTTTGTATGATGGATATGGACTTCCTTGGAGAGGATTTATATTGTGACGGGATTGCCCCTTGAGATTTGTTTAAGAACTTTTATTTTGGAAATAGGCACTGATATAACTTTTTTATCATTCATCTAACAGTTTACTATATAACTTATGCAGAGGTAAGTAAAGTATACAGATGTACTACAACTAGAATTATTTTAACAGGATGTTTAACATGTGCAATATCATCATTGTCAGTCATTTAATTGACTCTCTGCTGGGCACAAACTTCTTCTTATACAGAGAAGAAATGAGCGTTTATTAATAACGCCTTCTTATGGTGGTCTTAAAAGTCCAAGTTTCCTAAAGATTTTTTCTTCACCTGCACTGAATCATTGTTGTCCAAAATATATTTAGCTGGTGCTTTAACCACTATGCCACCACGACATTTATTGATGTCATACTCAAAATTCAGTAGCTGGAAGTGTGAAAACTCTGTAATCGACAAACTTTTATGTCAAACACAATAAGAATAGCCTTTGTTCTGTACAACATTGATTTTCATACAATCACTCCCTTTGAACATAACGCTGTAAGTAAACAACAAAGTATTGATGAAACCACAAATTGCTTTTGCAGTATCTTCGAAAATTCAATTGAGAAAACGATACAAAGACTCTCAAGTACCTAGATGCTCGTATTATGGGACCGATCGATCGGACATCCGATATGAGGTCGGAACGCCCCCCAAAGTAGGCAATTAAGTGTACTACCACACTGAAAACTTTTAGTCGGCCGACGGTTTGTTTGGGTTCATGAATCAGTATGGAGATGGATGGGAGTGCGCACATAACAACGATTAGGTGTTTGAATTGTATCGGACTAAAAACTTTGATTGCATTCATGATTTGTTATTAAATATTTTTTTCCTACCGCAAGGCCAATTGTCGGCCGACTGTTTAGTGTCCAGTGGGCGTATACTCTAAGTGAAGGAACTTTTGGACCATTGTGATAAAGATCAAGTTTACCGAATTAGAAACGTGACTATACCGCGATTTTTGAGCAATTTTAATGCTTAGTAATGAAGATATAGATTATAGAATTAGCCTTTGATTTCTGCCTTAATCTATGCTCGATAAGTAAGACTTTAATGGAGTGGATTCTTATCGATAGTAAAATAAATGGGTGTCCCATTACTTGGATCGTTTTTGGGATAAACGATACCTTAATGGAGGTGCAACTAAATAGTCCCGTTTGCAAGAATGCTGGTTTTTATTCTCTATGTTAGACTGGAAACCGACCCCAACATAGTTGGAAAAGGCTAGGAGGATGGTGTGCAAGATAAACAGATTTTTTTTTGGTGAAATTACTTTTTGCAGCATTTTATAATCGAGCTCAAATTGTCAATAACTGTATGACCCGCAAGCAGAAGAGTAGACGACAGTACTTTGCCGACCTTTTAAAAAAGATTGTACTCTTTTTTAGAAAGAACTTTTAAAAAAGAGTACAATCTTTTTTAAAAGATCTTTCTTTCTTTCGTAAATGTACCTAACTCAGGAACCAAAGAAGTTGGCTCTTTGCATAAATAAAACCTTCACATCTAAGCACTATCTAAGCACCACCTAAAAATACCCACCACTTTTAAACACTGCTTAAACTATTATTACAATAATATCCAAAACCACGTACTCTAATATCACATACTTATCTTCATCATCTAAGTCGGAGTTTTGTCCACAGAGCAGAGTCTTCTAATTTCCACGATAACACTGATTGTAATGGACTATAAGATTTCACAGTCGCATCGGAGCGTTTCAATTAAAACTTCAGCTCAGTTAGATAAGGGGACCATGCGATCCGATTTGGACTTTGTTTAAATTAAATTTTGTTTGGCACTGTGTTCGTAGGAGTTGAGTTATTTTTGGATGTAAGTTATTTGTGAAAATATGAGAAGTAATATTAAGACAAATAGTTTTTTTTGTTGTTGTAAAGGGTGTTTAAAAACGTCATTGTGGTTGCCACAAACATGCCTATTGGTGGAAAAGGCCTCCCTCTAACTTAATGGATTTGAATATACCACCACGCTGAACGTGCATGTTGGTGCGCACCTAAAACAACCAAAATAATTTAAATGAATAAATCTGATTTAAAAACATTTAATAAAATAATAATTTATAGCTTACTTTATTTAAAAAAATCTCTAATCTTTCACAACATTCAAGCATTTTCCCTTAAAAATACCTCTTTTACAAACAAACTTAAAGGGTGCACATATTTTACCCCTTTTAAGGGACAACATTTACTGACAATAAATCTTTGGTTCCACACACTGAATCCCAAATTTTCTTAAAGGGTTTCCGAAGCGGCTTGTTTTATGGTCACCCTACTGATAACCGCTGTTACCGAACTACGGTTAGTAGTAACCCGGGTTACCTATTAAGGATTAGAGTCTTAGCATAGACTGTTATACATAGTCAAATAATATTCAGTATTCATGGAACAATCAGAATTGTTGAGTGATTTTCAACATGAAAACCCTTTTTGTTGGATTGTGAAATTGTTTTTGTAAGAATTTATTTGTAGTATATACAGGCTGTGTCGTTCACAATAATATTAAATCCTATCGCTTATACTTTATGATATTCTATGGCGAATTGTAAAAAAAAATAACCTAATCCATTCAGTGGTTTAGCCACAGGAGTCATTCTTCGTTTTCATAATTTACAACATCATGTGTAAAGCAGAGATAAAGTTAGGAGTATTGTACGTTTTGACCAGTTTACAGCTGTAAGTTTTCAATGGAGAAGCGCTTCCACACTAGCTATTTTTCTGCTAAGTATATTTTTCCGTAAGGCTGTGCTCGATTCGTACGTGCGATATTGAGCGTATACGAGCGACAACATACAATTGACAGATTTCAACAGTATTGGCATGAAAGCCGGATAGACAAAGTCGCTTTCGCATGAAGTGAGGACAACTTTTTTTTGCATAATTATACATAACTAGACAGTTTTAATGCCCTGCTGTAGGCAATTATTAGTTAAACCTCAGACAAATACACCCAAAACATAATAAACTTAACTACTTTTCTAACCGAACCAGTGTCAATAACCACAACTAATAATTATGTTTGTTCTCATTTAAACCAATAGACATCCAGTTAATTAGCTTTCGAAATAATTAGGTCACAGATACAAGTAAATAGTTCATAGAAACAATTTAAATAAATAATGATTCTGTCTATCATCATTGGTAAATAGGTACTCTAGAATAGGCTTAAAATACTGGTGGAAACTAGGTCTGATCGACACCTTCTATTAAATGTAATACAGTTGAAGGTGACACTAACACTCAAGAAACCTTAAATTATTTTAGATCTATTTTATAAGCTTTTACACGCATGTAGAACTTCCCTGCAGTTGACTTTCATTCAAAGAACAAAAACAATTAATTAAGTAGTTTGTTCGATCCCTGGTCCAGACTTTCTGGATTTCGACTACTGAAGGAACTCTTCATAACAAGATGGTCACCCATCCACGAACACTAATTTATTATGATTAACCCGTGCAGCTGTTACTTTGCTACAAGCTTTAAATTACCAAACATAAAGGTTTTTTTAACTTTCGCAATTTACTTTTTTATTACTGGACTTAAACGTGATAATGATATTACAAAATTTTATTTGTTTAGAAATATTTGCCATTCATAAATAGGTATACGCCAACCATCTCAGAATGCAACGGAATTCACCGAACTATCTACATACAGAGACAATGTAGGTAAGTAGACATACAGTATTCCCAGTATATTGGAACTCATTTAAATACAAATGAAACGAAGACTTCTGTAGACTGTGTGCGGAAACTGTCGATATTGATTTCAATGCGTGCATTTATTACTTACTAGCGACCCGCCCCGGCATCGCACGGGATAACAGTATTTCCCCACTATTTAATGGATGTTATTATACATATAAACCTTCCTCTTGAAACACTATAAGTATCTGATAAAAAAAAACCGCATGAAAATCCGTGGCGTAGTTTTGGGTCTTTTGGGTGCAGCGATGGAGTGTCAAACTCTTAGTGGCTAAAACCCACCATGTTCCTTCTGGAGCCCTTCATGTATCAGGGCCACGGTAACTCTTTCGAACAATCCCGTAGCCCCGACAGGCTTCAGTCCTAAGGGGTCTCCCGCTGGGTTTGTCTTTCATCCTTGCTTTAGCTTGATTTGTGATAGCTATAGCGTAAAAAAATACATATCAGATATAGTAAAAATCTTGTATGATAACGATTTTTGGCTCATTTATCTATGCTAAATTAGATATTAAAAAACAAATGAACAAAAAGACAAATGAGAAGCCTTAAAAACAAAAGCACAAAATCAACTCATTTACTACATAAAATGAACTTCTCGAAACACAATGCTTACAAATCAGAGCCTGGTCTGATTACTGTATACATTTTCAAATTATTTTCTATCTCATATTACGAGCTCCGATATTCGAGTCCGCAGGCGTATTTGATCTGTCGAGTTTTCCGTTAAATCTATACAGATTTACAAACAATATCTCTTGAATTTGTGCTGCTAGCTTCGTTATATGATGCCTTGGTTATTTGTGGAGTGAAAAACAAAAGAATATACGAGTTTTTTTTGGAATTATGGAATAAATTATTGGAGTTGACAATCTGGTTTAAAGTAGTTCATCATCATCTGCGTAGCCTTGTCCCTGATATGTTGGAGTCGGCTTCCAGTTTAACAGGATGCAGCTGAGTACCAATGTTTTACAAGGAGCTAATGCCTTGTATCTGATCTTCTTAATCGAGTAGATATAACGCTTTAGGAGGGTTGAAAAACTGAAAGATTCATTCAAAAATTCATAGTAAAAAATTGTTTCAAGAACACTAACGTTTAATGTTATCGGTAAACTCGAGCCTGAGATATCAAGATATTCTGTAATCAAACAGATTGTAATCTAAAAATAAGTCGCGTCTGCCTCTTTCTCTCTAAACAGAATGGAAACAACTTGAAAAAAGTTTATTATAATGAAAATATTTTCCTTAAATTCCGTGGTATAAATTAGCATAAATTATAAACCACAGTGGAAGAATATAATTCCTCATTTTAATTATTTCCAACAGCTTTGGTGTTTCGCTTTAATTAAGTGGAAACCTTTCTAAACAATGTAGAAAAACAAGAAATATTATAACAACAGTAGATATACTAAAATGGCAAAAGTTTCAGTTTACCTTCAGAAGCCATAGAAACGAACTTTATATCTAGGATTTCGCCAGTTAAATCTACTTTTAACCGACTTTCCAAAAATAAGTTACCTATGTGAGAAACTTTAAACCAATTTTTTCTTTCGAATAATGCTCGAGTCATGTTTTGTGGAGACACACTCGATGCCATTTTGATTTCCGAAAGAGTAGTCGATCGAAGGATAAGAGTATGTCAACTACGAGCTATCAAGCTTACATTGAAATCTCATTGATATGTTCTTAACGTCATATGCAGTTGAACATAAATCTCAGATAAACCGACGCACTGGATTGCCCGATTTTTATAAGTAAGAAACTTAATAAAAAGTTACTTGAGTACTTATTTAGAAACAGTATTTTTTTTAAATAGGTATCCCTAAAAGCGATTTCACACTAGTGAGTTATCGAGTTGTTTTTCTATGCACAACATATTGCCACGCGGCAATGCCGCTAGTATGAGAGGGCTCTTAAAGAACAAACATCTAAAAAATATTATTTGCTAGCAAAACAAGTTATTCCTAATAGAAACCGAGCATTAATAACCAGACCTAAAAATAACTAACATTTCAATATCATATCCCTGAACTTTACAAAACGGACCACATGTTAATACTGTGGTCACCTTACTATGAGAGGAAAATAATTAGAATAGCAACCCCAACCCTTCCTTTGATTCAAAATCTACCCCTAACGTGACACGGATTGATTTTGCGGTTTCAACCACCGAAATTATGAAAATAGTTACAGCCTAAACATGAATTCGGAAATGTAGCAAATTATTATTAACCACGGAGGAAGGAAAGATAGCGGAGATGGCATAAGAAAGGTAGGTCAGGCGACTTCTTGTAGGTCAAGCAATGTACGGCAGGCGTGAACAGTTATTAGAACTAACGAGACGTTGGGGTTCCTTGTCAAAATAATCAAAACCAATCATTCAAAGATTGATTTTGAAAATAAATAGGTTCCACAGAGGGTGAGTAATGGCGTACAACGTTCCATGAACATCCGCATTTTGGTGCGCTATTTTCTCAGGAAATTTTGCGTTACGACATCTCCACTAGTCATTCTATTCTCCATAATTTGAACCATAAATTTGTGATTCGCCAATTATTCTAGGAAACGTTTGATGTTTTGATATCGGAAGTTCGTGCTTGACTGTATTTGCACATTTCAATTGTATGATGTATGATTTAAACATGAACCCTGTTATTATAAAGGCGAAGTGTGTTCATTGGTGATTAAATTATGACGTAATTTTGTATCTAGTTTTGGTAGCGTGTTCATTCGTGTGTCACTTTTCTAATTTAATGCTGGGATATGGTGAAGAGTGGGGTTGATTAAATAAATAGTGGTTTTAAACATCCATTTGCTTTTTGCAGTTCATATTAGAGACCTCCTCTTTTTAGTTCTTTTTTTTTGTGGTGGCAAATCTAGAAGAGTGAGAGAGTCCTTCTAAAGCCCCTTCATACAATATGGCCACAAAAAAGGGGCTTTCCATGTAAAGTAATTTTTGTTACAGTTTTCTCCTAAGATGACGTTTTCGTGGAAAGTTATGCCTTAGTAAGTATTTTAATAAACATGCACATTTTTTTCACTTTATCTGCCTTCGAAAATGACTACCTCTATGTTTACGATTACCCTGATTTGAGCTAATATAAGAATAATCCGTCACCATACAAATTCAAAATAACACCAATCAAACTCAAAATTGAAAGTAAACAAGCGTATTTTTGTTCTGCGGTGTGTCCATATGCGCAGTTAATCAAATTGAACCACAGTCGAACCGCGCAGTATCATAACCACACACTTCTATTATGTTTGAAATAAAACGGATTTACAATCATAATTACAAGCGTATGTTTAAAATAGATTAATAATATTATTTTGTTGGACATTCTATCATCGCTGTTTTGGTAAGGCTGTGGTTATATGGAATATTTGAGATGAAATTACTGATCATATCATGTACCCAATTCAATTGAATTTTCTGGTGCTAAAAAAGTTACTATCGAGGTCTGCTTTTATAAATAAGGATCATGCTTGAGGATGATAGTTTTTGAGGTTGATTATATGAATCTTATGTCAAAAATCTACCCCGTAGACAAGACGAATCGTTTCTTGTTCATATGAAAGTAACTCCAGATCTCTTTTGCTGATGTCGATAAAAATTCTTTGAAAAAATCACATTGAGTTCAGATTACATCCTTCCACGAAAGTTTTCTAACTTTCCAAAATGATATTATAGAAGTCTAGACAACATTCAGACTAAATCTAGCCTGTATAGAATTTCATCCGAAAATTATATCAAAGAAACGAAAATTCCTTCCATGTAACTGAAGCTTAGGTCTCTATATAGTCCCAAATGACTGGCGTCGGCAGCCAACCGTTGAGTTTCTGTATCTAAATATTATATTATAAACTACATTGCACATTGCAGGAATACAAAGCATAAATTCTATTCGCAGTTTGCTGTTTTAATTGTTATTAGTGTAATGAGTAATTACTCTACGGAAGGAAGTTGTTTTGTATCTACATCTTTGGCATTCGTAACGTAGAAATCAGAATGTCTGACAACCAGTCTTATCAAGGAGTACCAAAAATCAAAATCAAATAATCTTTATTTTCAGGCATCAATCGCCCATAGATAAATACCTTCAAACTAGCATACATATGTTAAACAAAATTCTTAGTAAATATAAACTTAAATCTATGTTAGTAGCACTTCACTATGCACTATGTCTATCGTACTATGTGTACCGGCTTGAGGAGGTCAGATAGGCAATGAGCTCCATGTAAAACACTGGTACATTGGGTTAGACTGGATACCGACCCCAAAATAGTTAAGAAAAGCTAGGCCAACTATGAGCAACTATTTTGTAGTACGTCTTCGTTACACTATTGCTATTCAAACAGTGTGTTCCTATTTTCCTCCGACTAAAAATCGGTCACCGATTATCGGACTTGGGCTTAGTAGGTCTTTTTGGCGTGAAAGCGTGACTGACACAGACAGAATTACTTTCACGTTTATGATATTAGTAAGAATAGCTTTTACATCGAATTACGAAATAGTATATTTATGTTATTGTAGTTCTCTTTCCGGTCGTGTCGGATTGCCGTCCTATCGGGTTATGAGAGTGAAGGAATAGGGAGTGCACCTGTGTCTGCGCAAACGCTCGTGCACTATAATATGTCCTGCGCAGCTGGCTGATCTCCTTAAATGGGAACAGCCGCCGTGGCCGAAATCGGCCGTGGACGCCATTATTATTTTAGTTTTTAACACTGCACAAAACAACACAACATTGTTATTTCATCTGCGGTCGATATCGACTAGTTATACAGTATGCCACGCGTACCCGACCACACACCGACCGTTTCCTATAATGCGTCAGTTAATTAAATTTAAAACGATACAGTTCAATTATTTAAAAGCCGTTTTGTTCGGCGGTTGTATTTTGACACTATTTGCTATTTGTGTATTTTTGTATCGTATTTTATTTTGGTTTGTTTTGTTACTTCAATATTCACTGTAAAGAATTATGCATAGACAAATCGTACATTTTAAATCATCTTTCCTATTTTCAGTTAAGAATTTATCGACAGCATATCTCAGTTAAGAATTCCATTATAACAGTGAAGGTGCACAATTATACGAATTTTGATTCCTTATAATTGCTTATATTATGAACTCTTAGGAAACGGCACACAGTACCTCAAATCGTCCGACTACAGAGGTATCACAGGCTGACAGGCGAATTCAGATGACGTCATCAGATCTACTGACTGACAGTTGTGTATGAAAGATTTCTTCCGCGCGTGTAAAAAACGGTTTACTTTGAAACTTGAATGGGAAAATTCATAGTAAATGATCGCGAAAACTGACGTTTATATTGCCGGTGGACTTTTGTCTTATTATTGTGCGAGACATCCCTAGAATTGATTCCGCGAAGATCCGCGTTCACCGGTATTCTGACACGTGTGCATCGACCATTAAGGAGATTATTACCTACTAAAAAATTAAACTATTCATTATCAATCAATTTATTATTTAAGCGGCAATTGTTCAAATTAATTAAACATATTCCATCAATTGCTCGGGGAAACAGTTAATATTATTTAAACAGCATTCGGTATCAGTTACTAATCTATGCATAGATTGAAATTGACGCAAATGGATGAATAAGCAAATATCATTTGTGTTTACACAATGACAGCAATTAATAAGGTTTAAATTAGTTTGCACTTTACGTAACAAATCGTGAATTTATGTATCTGCGTGATTTATAAACATATGACTAAACAAAGTCCAACATGGTGTCTGATTTGTTTGCAAAATACTCAGAAACTAACAGATTTTCGTGCATTCGATATAGTACTTTTATGCGGAAAATCATCAAATGATTTCTCCCGTTATGGGTGCAGCATGAGGGAGTGTCAGACTCGTATTCACTTAAACCCACCATGTTCCTACATAAGCCCATTATGTAGCATGGCCGCGATAATCTTTCGAGCCTTATGTATTTTATATTTTTAAGATTTAAAATCGATTGATTTTGTAACTTTTTAAATTTGGATCACGTGACGAGTGGTGTGCGGCTGAAACTCTATAGTCAAATTTCATTAATTTCATGATAATTTTACAGTTTTTTGATAAGTATCAATTTATATTTGTGTTGTAATAAAACACCGTGCAGCTTTACATATTAACGTAGTAGTTCAGTTGACGCAATGCGACGATTATTTGTCAGAATTGTAATGATGAGATCAACCGTCACTGTGAGTAATGATTAATTAACTGACGAGAAGTTTCAAAAAAACTATTATATCTATTCGTCAGTATTTTAGTAATATTGTAAGATAGAGTATTTCATGTACTCAATTAAGTAAGTGCATTGACATTAAGCCTTTAGTTTGTTTTTAACTGACTGCAAAAAGGGAGGTTCTCTCTTGACCTATAAGTATATTAGTGTATGTTTTCAGTATTCTTTTTGAAGGTTTTAGGAGGTACTATTAAAGTAAAAAAACAAAACCACACTCTCAAAATCAAAAAGTCATATATTCAAAATAGGCTGAAAATCAGCAACAAGGTCAAAGTAAAAGACAGCAACCAAAACGCCCGTCCTTCACCTTCACTAAAATGGAAGTTACCAAATAACTAAAAAATATGAAAAAAAAACTAGGCCGAAAGCCGGAAACCGAAGCATAGGCCAGCCCTAAACAGAATACAACTTCAGCAAGACAATCTGTTTGCTTTGTTAGAAACTTTTCAAAATGAATAATTAGATATTTGCTAAGTATATTTGGGAGTTTTAACGAAGTGGGAGTCCACTGGGCTCCTGAAAATTTGGGAAATCAAAAAGTTTATAATATTATTGTGTTTTTGGGTCCCAATTGGTAACATTTTTTATTCGTTTAACAAAGACCTCTGAAAACGCAGTTAATGTAAGCTAAAGAATTATCTGCACTTATATAACACTAAGGAAATACTTTTTGTTTGTAATGTATTAACTCAAAAACTACTGGACCGATTTTTTTTCACCATTATAAAGCTACATTATCTTCAAGAAACAAAGGCTATATTTTATCCCGGTATTGGCAGTAATCACCACGGGATGCGGGTGAAACCGCGGGAAAACAGCTAGTCCATACATATATAAATTTGTATTGTACGCTAAAGGATCTCATATGCTATGGTATCTTTAACATCCTCGATAAATCCAGTACAATTTCGGACAAAATGCCCAATGAATCACTATACCATGATACCGAAGCAATATAAGTATTATTAAACCCTCTGTCGCGATTGTACGTAAAATGTGAGACTATATTGTATATAAAATTACTCTTTAATTAGTTAGAAGGCTTCGTGTTTTATTTTACTACCCCTCTAGGAGGCTCTTTCACAGAATATGGAGCTCATATCTTGCGTGTAGGGTAGGGTTGACTGAAAAAGTTAGATAAAAATATGTATTTTATTTTTGTTGCATTTGATTCATTTTTTGTAAGGGTTTGAATAGTAGGAGTATCTGAACGTCCAGGAATTAGTCAATCTTGTTGAAAACTGTAAAAAAATATGTACATATGCATGTAAATAAATATTTTTTATTTAATGCCATGATTCTGAGACTTGGTTGAAAAATCAGCTTGTTACAAAATATTCTTATACATAAGGATATATAAGGATATTTGTTTAATAATTATAATAACACAGTTCACGTTTTTAACACAAAATTACATGGATCAAAAAAAATTGAACTATTAGGTACTTACGTTTGCACGAAACTTGCACTCAAATTGTAAACTTGGTAGTCTTATAGAATGCACAGCTTAATGATAGCTGGAAATCATGAATGCACATATAAACATTGAATCTATTGTTTTACTCAATCATACTGAATACAGAGTTCATGAAAAGAGAATTGGTTAGTTAATTAATTGAAATGAATACCAGGCATCTATAAATTATGTATATTATGATAACTATCTATCAAACTCAGAACTATAAAAATAAAATAAAAAACTTAAAACAGCAATTTTTTTTTGCACTCAGTACAAGTAATCTCAAATTTTAATTCATTTTGTTCACATCGTTTTGAATATCTTTGCTATTACAAAATTATGCAAGAGAATGCCTGTTCGTTGAAGATACGTATATTTTAGTAAAATTCATACATTTCTACTAATTTTGCATTCATTCAAATGTTTGTATTAATTAGAATAGTTTTTAAGGATTCATCTTGAGGTCAGTTACCTCCTTAAATACGCAGTTTCGAGCAAAAAACTACGCATTTCTGAAGTGTAGACGCAGAAGTATTTTGTTCTTTGTTTTTACTATTGCAAATACATTTAGCTAACTTCGAACACACAAACATAAAGCTTATCTACAAGATCTTTTTATCTACAAGATTATATGCAAACCTACAAATGTATATAAACCAAAGTCTACTTAGGTACCTATTGTAGCCATTACCTAATTTCTTAAAAAGACTCTCCTCAAGTTTGTAACCTAACGTATGACAAAGATGTATACGGCACATTCTCGCTGATTTTTAAGAAGCAACGCTAGTAAGGAGGGCGAGATGCACATTTGTGTATGTCGGTAAAGAATTGTCGCGTCTGCTGTAAGCTAGCTTATATAGTGGCTATCGTTGAGTTATTTACATCGTAGTTAAAGGAGTTTTTTTTATTTATTTACAATTTTTTGTACACACGCATAATAAAGATGACAGGAAAGAAAGAATTTACAAAGGTCATGCTTATTTCTAAAGAAATCTATTTATCTTAATGCAGAGTTGATATTGAGTTTTGCATAATACATTTGATGATTATTATCTATATAAAAATGGTCAAATCAGCCGTTTATATTAAAGCCTAGTAAATAATTTGTAATTGTAGTAAATAATTGTAATTTGTAGTAAATAATGACAGATTCGATGATTTGAAAAAGGATAAAGAGTCGTAATGTTTACTAATATATTAAAGTAAATGTCTCTGTGATACACAGACAGATATACTTGCATAGATAGAAAGTACACATTCTTTCGTGGAATGACGTAGTCCGACTAGACAAGCAAAACCACAGAAAACAACTAGTTTCAATACAAATACAGCCGTTTATAGTCGTAAATACACGACAATAATAAAGGGTGCTCTCAAAAACTTTCCTTAACGGTATTAATAAACCCTTTTATGGCTGAAATTCAGTTATAGGCGGAATTTATTGCACTAAACCCGTTAATTACTTATAACAATGATCGTTAAAAACTTCTCAGTTTTCGTATGTGATAAGAAAATTATGACCATGGATATGTTGCGTGGGATTTATCACTACTGGTTAGACGTGTATGAATTTTTGGTAGCAATACAAAATCCAAAAAGTCTGACGTAGATTTGGCATAATATTATTATGTAGGTATAATGTAGTAAGTTAACGTTAACCCTATGTATTGCGTTTCTTATTTCTATTATAACAGTTCATTCTTTTATGCAAAAAAATCGGCTGAAAAGTTGGTCTGCATTTTTGTTAGTTTACCTGATAGCGCATACCTCGAGAACTAGTAGTCTGATATGAAAAACTTTTTATTGAAAAAGACATATCAGACTAGTAGTTAAATAATAACCAATGTTAGCGCAATTATAGCTCAATAATCGCGGAAGGCTATAGGTTACTTTTATCCGATTGCGTGAAGTAGTTTCGACGGGCCATGGATTAAACTACTTGCAGAAGTTAATTCCTAAATATTCTTCGACATGAATTGATAGCAATTTGCTTATTTTTTTCTATACAAATAAGCTCAAGTGTAAACACATGCATTCAACGACAGCTCAAAACTTCTCACATCACTAAAATAAAATTAAAACATCAACTTATTATATTGCACGAACAGTATTTTAAAACCGGGTTCCGTACAGCCGCCGGTGCCACAAACTAATTACTCGACGAGGCATACAGCAACCTCGCCTCGCGTACATACTAGATATGTGGGAAGAAATATTGAAAAACCATGAAATATATTTGAAAAATTTGAGAAAGTGAAAAAAAAAAATTACCTATAGTTATCGGCACGAATCTTGAGCGCTGACCTTCATCTGCGCAGAAGTGATTTATTAGCAAAGAACCAATCCCGAGTCACGGCTATGACGCGATGCGCTGCGGGCCAATCACCGCTTTGTCGCTTGCCTCTGCCCCCGCACCTTACTTCGTACCACAAAAGGAACCCAATAAATTACTTCTGCGCAGGTGAAGGTCAGCGCTCAAGATTCGTGCCGATGATTATAAGTAGAAAATTATCACTTCATATTTTCTCAATAACCTAAAGTTTTCAACTTATTTTTTTAAACCTTTGTAAGGCTCTTTTTATTTAAAATGGTATTTTCGCTTGAAATCTCAATGAAAAATCAAAGGTCAACGCAACATCCGTCAACTTATTATATTGCACGAACAGTATTTTAAAACAGTGTTTGGTACAGCCGCCGGTGCCACAAACTAATTACTCGACGAGGCATACGCCGACCTCGCCGGGAATTCTGCCTTGTTTTCCTATAAAGGTTAGCGCACATTGTATGGGAATGAATATTGAAAAACCATAAACATAAAGTTTACGAGGAACGTGAACATATTTAAAAAAAATTTAGGTCATGATTCTGATGGATAATATAATCAATTTAGGTCCTTGAAAATATCAAATACCAAGATCAATTCAAAATGGAGAAATTACTTTTAGTTACAACGAGTCTTTAGCAATTCTTGATAATTACTGTAGTGAACATTTTATATACCTAGGTATGAAGTTAAATATTTTTCCGTTGTAGAAGTGATGCATTTTTTCGGATATTTGTTTTTTGAAAACTTTTTTTTAAGCTTTTTTTATACAAAATGGTATTTACGTATAAACCTCAACGAAAAATCAAAGCAACATCCAGTTTAAAAATGTGAAACACTTTTCACCTCACTACAGTGTGCGCTATCCCTTACCTAACCAAATTACGTTTAGCGTAGTAAGCAGAACGCTAAAACATACAGCTAGCTAAAATATAAAGTAAAGAAACAATGTACATAATAATTCCCTGGAAGTTTTGATAACGAAATTAAATATTAAAATCAAGAGTCAGATTTTCAGCTAATTACTGTGGAATATTTTAACGCTTAGAGGAAAACATTTTACGTTAACTGTGTTAATCGTAGTATAAAATAAAACGTATACCATTAATCTTTCACATATTCAAATCTCATGATTCCCAAAATAACTGTCTCGTCATTTGTTCAATGGAATCACATCACATCAGAGACTGAAAAAACTAAATAAAAATTCTAAAAATCAGCAAATTTGCTATTAAATATTGAAATCCTACAAAAAAAACTTCTGTCGACTAATTAAATTTAATTCCATTTAGAAAACCCTTCATCAGAATCAAACGTGTTCAAATCTTCTTTGCATAGAATTCGATACCAAAACGACCAAGCGTTTTAGTAATGAACTGCATATAAAAAATTATTTAAGAAATAATTTATCTCTAATTCATAGCGCAGTAACTAAGAGCATTTAACGATTCGGAACCGGAACAAACATAAACCTCTTTACGAAAAAATCCGCAATACGCCGAGGAGCGAGGCAGTGCAACGATTGGTCATTCATGCTTTTTAGATCACATTTTTACACACGCACACTACGAAATTGACAAACACAAGCTAAGTTAGATCGTTTATTTGTGAAACATAGGTATAATTATTTTTTAAAAGGCTTACAAGACATTGAAATTATAGACATAGGGAAACAACAACAAAAAATACCTACTTGTAGCTTTGACATAGGGAGAGGCACGCACATGGCGCCACCGGTTGGTTCAACGTTCTAAGCACAGTATAGTGATGTGTACTTAGCTCGAGGAATTCTAGTGCTGTACAATTTCACATTAGCGCACTATTAACGAAGTTGTATGTAAGTATGTCTGTTCACTTCGTTCGCGTTTCGTGACATAATAATTTCGTTTGCTTTATATGCCTTTCAGTTGCAATTATGGCATTGTTTTGAGAATTATGACTAATTTCTTAAGATTGTGACTAATTTTGTAAAATTGTGACCAATTAACAGCAATAGGGGTCAATCAATGTGTGTCCGGCTACTTATAGATTTTTGTCAGTAATTATGGGTTGGCACGAACCAGAAAATCTAGAGAAAATAAAGGGTTTGTCGGAAAACTGTATTAAGAAAATCAGATAGTTCTATGCAGGTAATAAATGCCTACACTTGAACTTAGCTTCGAGAAAGACTAGACAGGAGGTGATTGAAGAAAATGTATATAGGTAGATATAGTTAGTTTTGGTCACACACACAGTCACACAAGCACAGTCTAACCAAGGGTTGAGGAGGTCAGGCAGGGCAGTCGCTTCTTGTAAAACACTTGTACTCAGTTCCATCCGGTTAGACTGGAAGCCGACCCCAACATAGTTGGGAAAAAGGCTCGGAAGATAGAGGATGAGTCAGTTTTGGTAAAAAATCTCTGACAAAAAGAAGGAATAGGTATATTGTTAAAAAACTTACATACATTACTTTTCATTGAAATCGATCACAATAACTTCAAGTCCTAAAACCTGTCACCGGTTCAAACCAGTTTCTCATCGTGAAATATGTTCTTTAAAACTTGTAAGAAAACTTCGACCATTCACCAATCTGCTACAAGTTTGTTATCGATTGTTTGGCAATTTCACTCTTTAAGCTAACCGTTTTATTTATTTTAGCAAAAATGCGTTGAGTTATTCTACTACTCTTTTCTCCAAAACCTCGATTTCATGTTAAAAAAAATAATACAAGTCTGTAGGCTTTTTATACTTACTTCTTTGAGGTTTCCAATCTATCTGATAATCTGATGTAACTGAATACCATGTTTTACATGTCACGGCTGCCTGACAAATTTTCAGCACAATTACCTGGGCATCTCAATGTCTCTTGGTAAAAGTGGGTAATAATCAGAACTAAAGATGCAAATTCTCTTTGATTAAATTTATTGAAAAAATATAAACTATATAATTTCTTAATAAATGTCTTTACGCATGTGTACCTAATACAGTTACCATTTCAAAAAAGTGCAATATTACCAAACTTCCTTCCCAAACAAAAATAAAATACACTCTACCACATTATTATTCAATACAGATGCCAAATATCATTGCATGCGTCCAAATAAACTGCAATATTTTGATATTACTCAAAGCTGTTCCCGGATTTTATTTCCGAGTGTAATTCGGACCCTTACGTTCCGAAATGTTTTTAAGGCATTGTCTTGAATTTTAAAATGGTGCACGAGTGTTGTAGAGTGCATTCTTAGGTATTATGGTTTATTTATTTATTTTGTGAGCCGTAGTTTATTTGTGAATAGTATAGTTGAGACCGTGGGTAGGTAGGTACAGCCGAAATAGTACAGCTTT
This sequence comes from Helicoverpa zea x Helicoverpa armigera, assembly GCA_033682625.1. Lineage (NCBI taxonomy): Eukaryota > Metazoa > Arthropoda > Insecta > Lepidoptera > Noctuidae > Helicoverpa > Helicoverpa zea x Helicoverpa armigera. The sequence continues at coordinate 9,273,140 of JAWIIS010000011.1, forward strand.
GTAGACAGATAGATACATGTATAGATATAACTATACTCTTTATTATGTACACCAATAAAAAAACAACAACAAAAAACGAACCCAAAGATTTTAAAGTTGGTGACACAATGGAATCTTAATAAGCTATTTATACTTTGTTAGAGTTTGCTGCGTCACTTCTGCCCTGCTAAAGAAAGGGTCAGATATTACGGAAAATCATAAATGTATGATTGAGAACGCATCATCGGTTTGGTGTGAATGATTGAATGTTTTTTCGTATATTTGTCTGTTTTAGCGTTACGCGACGTTATTAAAATGCGGACTAGTTTATAATATTTTTTTTTGTTTATAAATATTTTGTAATAAAATGTAATGTGTGTATACAAACGTTTCTAGTAATTAAGACGGTTTATGTTGATGATAAAATACCTAACTCTCTTTTTCACCTATTTTGATAATTAATTAGTCTTATGTCAATACAAGATTAGGAACATAGTTCATTTGTCACTCGAGTCTTAATTAAATACTAATAACTTTCATTAAGTAAAGAGTGTCCTTGGATATCTAGGACACCGGGAGCTAGGGAGTTTCCTAGGTAACTAAGAAAATCTTGGAAATTAATTGTTTGTTTACCTCTTATCAAGAAACCACTTCAATTGAGAGGATCCACAGATTATACTGAACTGGTTGTGCCCCGCGGTGTCACTCATATTTCAAGAGAACTATTTTCTGATAAAAGCAATCTTTGCCCTTTTTGAGTTTATAAAAAAATCATCCAATGACTCCTCCCACTGTGGGTGTTACGGGTAGTTAGAAGCTAGTAAATCTGACAACCAGTCTTATCAAGGGGTATTGGGTTGCCCGTGTAGCTGGGTTGAGGAGGTCAGATAGGCAGTCGCTCCTTGTAAAACACTGGTACTCAGCTGCATCTGGCTAGACAGAAAACTGACCCCAACATAGTTGTGAAAAAGCTAGACAGATGATGAAATTGTGTGTTCAAAAACATTGCAATCACTTTAGTAGTTTTGGTGTGAAAGCGCTACAGACAGATCACTTTCGAATTTATAATATTAGCGAGGTTAAGTCAGCAAACTGTCTAGTATTTATCTAACATCTAATCTAAATAGTTGACTATCGTAAACTCAAAAGCTTTCAAAATACACACTAGACTCTAGGCGTATCACAGTTCCATCAAATTTCAGAATTCAGCAACAAAATTGGTTAGCATCAAAAATGACAATATTTTTAACGAGATATTTGTTTAAACTGAGCGAGCGGTTCATTGTTTGAATAAAAACGAGCAAAGAGAAAAAACGCGCGTCAGTACACACCCTTATCGGGCCCGTACAGAAAGACAAACAATTTTTTTATTTATATCAGGAAATTTGGAAGAAAAATGTAGACAGGTGGGATGTTTTCTTGAATATTGTTGCTTGTTTTTGTTTGTATGAAATGATGTCTAGGTATCTATTGTAAAAAAGTAGACATTTTTGACTAGTAATTTTATCACTTCTAGTGTTAAGCCTGATCATCAAATGGGCATAAATCGAGACTAAATAGTCACTAAACATTTCAAAGTACAAAACCTCACTATAAAACCAAAACCACTTTCTATGTCATATGATCCAATCTAAGACCTCTAACTTAATTAGTTTACAATGTGGGTATAAAACAAAATTATTCAAATAGTTTTTATGATAAACTAGCTTCTGCCAGCGGTTTTACCCGCATCCCGTGGGAACTACTTCCCGTACCGAGATAAAAAGTAGCCTATATATAGCCTTCCTCGACAAATGGGCTATCTAACACTGAAAGAAATTTTCAAATCGGACCAGTAGTTCCTGAGATTAGCGCGTTCAAACAAACAAACAAACTCTTCAGCTTTATAATATTAGTATAGATAAGGTTCAAGGTTCAACTTGGAAAATGGGTCCGTTTCAAGGATAAAAGCTGGGTTTTAAGTTCTATCCGGAAAAAGTTTGAATAATTAGATTTTGTCAGAGAGTAGTATTTCAGATGAATAGACAGTTGGTTTTGTAAAACACATATTGAGGAAAACCTCTACCCGAATCACGACGAAAAAACGTTGTTTTGTTTATCTTTATTTTGCACTTCATTAGAACATTTTACGCCTATTACCCATTTTACACATAAGCTACAAAATCAAACGGATGGAAATAAAGCAAAACAAAATATCAAAACATTCCGTACACGAGTGTACCACTTAATTTTCAGTACATACACGAACAAAATCTGTATTCGGGAACGCACCTATGATTTAAAAAACGTGCCGTCAAAACCGAAGGGATTTTAAAATGGATTACAATAAAAAAAAAATGTTTGCAAAGCCTAACGCAAAAAGCTGGATAATGACGCTATGAAAGTAGAGAACAGAAGGCTTATTTCCACTATGCGTGACTGTCAAAGATGTTCAAATGACGGCTGCGGTCCACGAATTCAACGTGTTTTCCAAAACACGACAGACGACGACGGACGGACGGACCCATCCACAAATCAAATGATACCTACCTTCTAGAAAATAGAAGTTTAATGCAGCAAGAATGTACCTTATAATAAGTGTCTTTTGTTTTAGTACGTGCATGGTTGATAAAAGTAGAATAAATTGAGATCCATATTTTTATTTCATGCCATCATGCTATGATGTCTAACTATGCCATAATTATCATCATCATCCCTTTTATCTCCAACTGCTGGACACATGCCTTCTCTCACATAGAGAAGGATTGAGAGTTAATCATCAAATGTGGATTAATATACGTACCTATGTATATTTATTTCATTAGAACACAACAATTGATCGAATTGAACCTTCTGCGTCACCCCACTACCTACCTACTCACCTACCTCCACACGTTTGAATTGTATCTACGTACAGAACCCGAACAATAGGGTTCCGCTCGATTACTGCGCGGCGTATGTGTTGCATCTCTTGTGTAACTGGCTTTAAATATTGTAGCAGTTTGTTAAGGCTGCTTCTACTTTCTGTTGTTCCGTAAGTGAGTACTGGCCCTAGAATAATGTTGTGTTTTGATGTTGTAAGTAAATAGATCATATTGTAGCAATTGGTTGAAACTAATGGTAGCTGGGAGCAATTAGGTAGCAACTCTCTATATGTATTTAAGGGGATCGGTGAGGAGAGAGACCAATTCTGACGGTAACTGTAATAATTAACAGTTTATCTAAATATCTAATAACTGAGTATTAAACTACCAATAACTAAGTACGTAGCTTTGGCTAGGGTGAGAGAACTAATTCGCGCATCTGGATAAAAAGGATAAAGCCATGTTTGATTAACGTATTTTCTAATATCTACGTACAGAACCCGAACAATAGGGTTCCGCTCGATTACTGCGCGGCGTATGTGTTGCATCTCTTGTGTAACTGGCTTTAAATATTGTAGCAGTTTGTTAAGTCTGCTTCTACTTTCTGTTGTTCCGTAAGTGAGTACTAACCTTTGACCAATCGTGCGTTGTAAGGAAATAAATAATATTGTGTAACATTATGATTTTTTTAGTTCCTGTGTTGACTTCGCACACCCGGATAAAAATATTCTCCTCCTGTAAAGCTATGATTTTTTAACCCTGTCCTTTTATCTAACGTGAAACAAACTGAAACTAACTAGTCAAAAAACGAAAAATAAAGTTTATGAAACTGGCAAATTAAAAAACTACAACAAACAGACACAAATTGTGAAATTGCTATGTCAGCGAATTGAAAATAGTGCTAGTTTAACAACATTTTTACCACACCAAACAAATTATTGGCATATTATTTTATAGTTAAAAATAATACTGACATTTATGAATATTTACAAAGTCGCGTTTATAATCGAGATTTATTCTCTCAACAAGTTTACTTCGCAACATAAAATTCATTGAGAAAATACTCAGTTCTTGCAAACTCTATAAAAACAAAAGAATAATGCATTTGTTCACAAAATTGCGATTCTAGTATCATATTATGTTTTATAAATGCATCGGGGATATAGCTCAGTGGCAGAGCAATCGACTGCAGATCGATAGGTCCCCGGTTCAAATCCGGGTGTCCCCTTGTGTTTTTTTGACATTGTGGGTCTGTGTGGATATTATTATCTTAAATATTTTTACTTTTTTTTTTAAATTGCGCCTAAGTTTTTTATGTATTTTTATGACACTATACAACAAATTTGCTTTTTTAAAAAAATCGTAATTGATTGATTATATTTTTCAAATGCTTCAGAAATAAGGTCTAAAGTGGTCTACAGCTAAACAAAATACATGTCGAATTTGTGCACCATATGCGCATTTACATTATACGGGTCAACCGCTTTCTTGACGTAGAGAAAACATCCATATTTTTTTATAAGAGCGGCAAAGTCATCCAAGACAAGAAACCAGACATAAAAATCCAGCAAAATAATCCCCAAAGGAAACCACTTTCTGTTCTTCAAATCCGGAAAGAAGAATCACTAGTTAAAGTATACAGAACTAATTTTCATTTCAGAAACTATAAACTAGAAGCCATAAAAACCGACCACCTCTAAATAATTCACGAATAAAATTTTCTCCTTAATAATTGATGTCGGACTTTGTCGAAAAACGAAGTCGAAGTTTGCGAACGAAGTTAGTTTTTTATTACAGAATTATCTTAATAGTTCTGCCGGTAACTAGTTAAGTTATAAGTCTCAGTTAAACTCAGATTAAGTAGGTTTATTCAGTCGTCCTGATGTCTATCTGGTTAGTTTAGGAGTCAACTTCAGATTTCCTGATTATCTGGTTAAAATATTCTGTTGTTATTTAACAGTTCAAAAAAATGAGATGAAGGTTTATTTAGCAAAACTTATTTAAACCAGAAATATTTTCAGTCAAAATTGAAAGAGTTTACTGAGGTGTCGAATGAAAAAAAAAAGGATTTTATCAATTTAACACATACAATTTCAACACATAAATCGAATGTGTGATACGAGAGTATCATCAAATAAACAAATAATAAATTCATGTCAACAACGTTGTTTAAACTCTGACAATTATAAATTATAGTTTAAAAACCACTAGAAAAACACGCTTTTAAAAATGCATATGAAAATCATTACAAGACTTTTCTACTCCATGGTCAAATCATATCGACAGTATAATAACTTCTACAGTACAATATAGTATTGCCAATAAAACTACATATATAGCGGCCAATTTTCATCACAATAATTAAATTAGTTACCTTAGATTCCATTAACTAAAAGTGTGTTAAAAAGCAAAAATAATTCCTAATTCAAACGTAACATTTATCTCATTCTATTCCAACCTTCTACAAAAAGGCGGCACAATTCTTCGTAACCGCGCTCAGAGTTGCTACACTAAAAAAAAAGAAAGAAAACTACACAGAACTACGAGGAGGTTCGCGTGTAACGATGTAACTTTGCCACTTTTTATCCGCATTCCGTAGGGGTGAGCACTGAGCACTAGAGTAGTTCCGCTGGCCAATACGTCCGACGGAACCCAATGAATGGGGTTGCCAGAGCGAAATATTCTCTCGAACACAGGTTTGGCGGGAGAGTTTTAAAATGGCGGAGCTGCATTTTGGTTCGCACTTTGTTCTTTGTGAAATGGATTGGTGATACGCATGCTAGGTTTTGGGGGAAATAATTTTTAGTTTTACCGATAGGGGTAATCTTGTTTTTTTATTTGTTCAATTAATTGTCTAATTCTGTGATGTTGACATTTTGTAATATAAATATATGTACTACCTATCTAGTTTTTGCAAAATCATAGTTTCTCACGAAAATTAATTAATAATTCTGTCAATTTTCATCAAAACATAATTATTCATAATTAGATAGTCTGTTTAAGAATACTATTGTCTACTTTTTTCCCAGATGCACGAAGTAATTACCACAGAACGCGGTTTAAACCACTGGCGGAAGCTAGCGTCCATTACAATAGAACGCTTTCACTTACCACCAAGTAATAACTCACTTGTAAACCGTCTAGAAAGCCACTTCAATATAATAATACTGCACTTGTTTATTAATAAAAGTGTGAGAAGACGGCACTGTTCTTTAAGCACACTGGACTTACCACAGTCAAGCACCTTTGTTGCATAAAATATAACAACGCTTCCTGCATTCTGAGCTTGGAATACTGGTCTATTTTCACAGATAAAATACATGTGTGCTTTATATTTTACGACACACCCTTTAAAGTGCTGGAAAATACTAGCTTTCGTAACTACTTCCATATGATTCAATAGACATCTGAAACTTTCTTATTTCGTAGTTTAATATGTCTTGGAATTGCTTTCAGTGGAAGATTATGAAATTGATATTACAGAGCATATTTCATAAAGTTTAGGTTTTATTTCATCTCAATTTTTCTGCTCAAGGAGGCGTATGGTTACTGCTCATAACTTTCTAAGCTGACATGGTAACTATTATAATCAGAAATTCAGTCTCACATGCGTAAGCACTAATCTCGATAACTTTAAGATACCATTCCTTATAAAAAGAGCTAAGTCCGATAATCCAACTTTAACAAAAAGTGGTATGTGATAATGATGTTCTGAATTAATTAACATAAACAATTGATCATCGACTTTTACCCCTCAATTTTTTTTCCTTGTCCTTATATCCTACATTTTATGTATTCAACATTACTTTCATCTTCTTCAATACTTTTGATACATAAAAGTGATTCTTTCCAGTTATATCGACATTCACACAACCCACCCGTCACTTCAACTAGTGATACTACAAATGTACCTTATTAACCATTATTTAAACACATCTCCAAAACAGAAGAAACTAATTTCACAAGTTAATTATGAGCGATGAGCCAGTGTAGACACCACATGCATTATAATTACACAGAACTTGCAAGCTGGCTCGGTTCAGCTACACGCTAAATTATGCAAGTTCTTGCATTTCTCAGAGATTTCTCGGAACACCGCAGGTTTTTGTCTTTGTTTTGGTAGAAGAAAAGTTCCCGCAAACATTTTATTTAAGCTCGGTTAAGTAGTTTGAACTTTTTGTAAAAAAAATAATGAGGGACTTCCAAAAATACAGAAAAGCGCAAACGCAAAAGCATGGACGAACAAAGCATAGTCATTCTATGTAAATGGTCTCGTACGTGAAGTATTTACCCCTGAACGCGAACACGGAACAGCTACATACCTACTTTGACTACATAATAATAACAATGATTAATGAGAAATCACATTATTATTTAACACACCCCAATAAAATCCATGCACCACCCATAACTTTTCCAATTAATAACAAGAAAAAAAACAGCGCATTAATCAAAACGTCACAACCCTTAACCGCTGGTGGTTCTCAATAAACTTATATTTTGCACGTTATTAACCCTCGAATGAAAACATCGGCCGATACTTGATTTAGTGTTATTAAGCTGTCATTCGCCGGCTTCAGGCCCGAGAGACCGGCCGCACAATGCCTCGCTATTAACGGGTTAACATAGTGTAATGTGAATGTGTTGTGTAGTAAAGTTTAAAGAGGTTTTTGTTGTGTTCGTTTTTTTGGGTGCTGGTAAAATGTAATTTGTTTTTTTTTTGTTTTTCGAATCGACTTTGATAATACATACCCAAAATCTTCTTTAAGTCATCAAAATCGGTTCAGCCAGACAGAACATACATACAAATATTCAAACACATATATATACATACACATATACAGGTCAAAGAGAGAACCTCCTTTTTCGAAGTCGGTTAAAAACTCAATCCATACTACAGAACTTCTAACACACGCTATTGAAAACAGTCATATAACACCAAACTGATTTACCTACGAGCTGCCCATCCCCCGACGACAAAACCCTAATTGGCGGTCACGGTAAAAACAAACGACATACAGTTAAAACCAAAAAACCCGTAACAAAACGGTAAAATTATATTAATTCGCGGCACAACGGGGCTACAGAACCACAGACTCTGATATTTAATTCATGCTGTTGTAATTTATTTAGCAGTGACAGCGAATGAACAATGTTACCAGAATAAAATATTGATTTAGTACGGCCTTTTTTGTTTGTTTTAAGTGAATTGACGGTGAATGCGCTTTGAATAAATAACGGATTGGGGTTTTTAAACCTCGGGGCGATAGAAGGATAGATAAAATGTCAATCTCGGTTAACGTTTTCCAGTATTTTTATCTGTACGTCGTTACTAGTAGTCAGAAGCCAGTAAATCTGACAACCAGTTTAACCAAGGAGTATTGGGTTGCCTTATAACTGGGTTGAGGAGGTCAGATAGGCAGTTGCTCCTTGCAAAACTTACGATATCTTACCTCAGCTACGGGATCATTCTATTACACAAAGGGCTCCAGAACGAACAACCACTTTAGTCAGTAAGTCACTCCCTCCGACTGCAACTCAAAGAACAGACCACGCAGCTACAACCACACAAAACCTTGATAAACAGCTGGCATAAAAATAAAATCCGCATAATGCAAGCACGCCTGCATTTTGTCATCGGCATCGGTAACGCGGTGGCAAACATTTTACATTTTCTAACGTTTTCTCACGCCGTGCAAGATTCTCAGCTAATCCCCAAGTCGGATTTCAAAGTCCTACGAAGCTTAAACGTTGTTACGGAACTCCAAGATTTTATTCTTTGGGATTTTCTGTTCTTGCAATACCTGATCATAAAGTGCCATATGTTCTGTTCTGTTGCACCTTCGGAGATCTATAAAAAGGTAACATATTCTTAAAACTGACTCACAAAACCATAGTGAATGTATCGAATTTAGACACAAGATTGAGGATCTCAGTGTGACTTGTATGTTTGTTTTTCCCGTTTGCCTGAACCTATTTTAAGGTAAGAGCGTAAGTGATCAAGGATTGTAATATTTTGAATATAAACAGGTTTCATGACTTGTCTGAAAACACGTACATTTCTAAATTTTCAACTACTACTACTACTTTCTAAACATAAAAAGGTAAACACATATTTTGATCCCCAATAAAACATACAAAAGGCTATACATTTCCGAAACAATGCATTTGGGTGTACAATAATTATTTAATGCAGTTCAATTACGAATACGATTGGCCTGCTCGTTAGTGGCTAACGTACGTTTTAAAATTAAATAATGCATTAATTAACGTTAAATACCTGCTGATATTGTTGGGTCATTAGTCATGGATTCGGCTTGCTAAAGCCTGCAAACACACAATACATGATCATTCTAAAAATGCAAACTGGAATAAAGGATTTTTTGATTTTGTATTGTCATGGTAAGTATTTCATTTAAATGGGTGTTCATGGGATCTATTCGGTGAGATGGTTTTTGAATAGTGACTTAATCAGTGTCAAGCTTTTCTTAAGGCAAAGCCTACGCCTTGGGTCAAAAAAATCTTGTAAAATACTTTTAAAAAATTGTGAATACCTGCAATATTAGTAACCAAAATCAAAGTAGTATTTAATGTACCGACACATAATACTTTAAACCTGAAGTATTTAACATTCCTTTTCAGAATTTCAAGCTATTAATAATATTTATATTATCATTTCATTAAGTAAATAAATAAGAACATTTAATTAATATTTAATAAATAAATACGTTAATGCAAGGCAGCTTTCTAGATCATTAAAATTTCATATAGTTCAATTACGAATACGATTGGCGAGTCATTAGTGGCTAGCGTTCGTACATAATTCATTAAATCGTATGAGCCATGGAGGAAAGAAAGATTACCAGATAAGTCATAACGCAGGTAGGTCAAGCGCCTTCTTGTAGGTCAAATACGTACAACGGGCGTGACCAAAACAATCAGTTACGACTGAAGTCACAAGCCATCCGGGTTCTTTGAGACATCTGTCAACGATTTTTGATTTTACAAACAACGGATGAGTTAAAATAAGGCGTATAAGGGTGAAAATCACGTGGAGATGCCTTGTCCCTAGTTCGCTACATTCTCTAGAAACTTTGCGTTATGACAACTCCGCTCCTCATTTTGTTCTCCATGGTATAAGTCGATCGCTTTGCTAAGAGTAAGAATAATAATATTATATGTAATTAATTCAGTAGTTTAACATGAATGAACCTTTTAGTATAAGAAGATAGCGTTTAGTTTTTCGAGTGTGTGTGTATTATTTGAATAAAGAGGACTGTTATATTCTGACAGCCGTCTTTGTCTCCATCAGTTTTTGGTGAACGGATGATTAGATCTAAATGCGTTTTTTAGATGAAAATTGATGTACGAGCTTTAGTTTTTAGACATTATTTGCCGTCAGTTACACAAAGTTCCATTAAAGTTAAATCTTCATTAAATCTATTGCTGACACTTTTTTATCTTGTTGACATGGAAAGAGTTAGCAATATATTTAAAGCAGCTCTAACTTTAATGGAGCTTTGTGCAACTGACGGTATGTTAGTTTAATAATAATGATGTCTCCTTAGTCGATTATTCATCGATTTTATCAGCTGTTTTTATATAAGGAGATTAGCTAACTGCGCAGGATATATTAAAGCGCTCGAGCATTTGCGCAGATATAGGTGCACTCACTATTCCTTAACATGACCATGTCCTTATTCTTATTCTTTATTACAAACTTAACAATACATAATAAAAAATAATAAAGACAGTTTATGTACAATGGCGAGCTTAACCCAGAATTGGGTTCTCTTACAGCCAACTTACATGTCATGTCCCGAAGATCGACAGTTTAATAACTACGCTGCCACAAACTGACCCATGACGGCCAAAATTTAACTACACACCTCTTTTTGCCTCGGAATTAAAAAAAAAAAAACCATAATTACGTACAAAACAAACACTTGTATCTATTACTTCCTTAGTACTGCCTTTCGAACATAAACGATCTATAATCACCGTCAAGAACCTTTAATAACTTCCTCAATTTATCTGCTACTTGAGAGAACAGTAAAAACATCTCGAGAAAGCCCACGTTCGTAGAAAATGTTCACAATAAAATGTAACGCGTGTTAGAAGCAAAAGGTACCAACTGTGAGTATGAACACCTGCTATTTGGTATTATGTAATGTCCTCCTAGCCGATTATCGGCTACGGCGGCTGTTCTCATGTAAGGAGATCAGGCAACTGCGCAAGCCATATTATAGTGCACAAGCATTTGCGCAGACACAGGTGCACTCTCTATTCCTTCACTCTCATAGCCCGCTAATCTCTCAAGTCGTGTCGGATTATTTGGTATATTAAGATAAGGAAGTGCGAAAAACATTATTGCAGGGGTTATTATGTTGATCGAAGCCAGTAATGCCTTTAAGAGCTGCCACAGACGCGTAACTTTTAGGCGGTCGATAGTTTGATCGGGATAAATGAAATATGGAAAAAAGTTGCATGGGATATCTGAGTTTCATGTCACCTCCCAGACCTTTACATTTTGTTTTTATCGTGTTGTAGTCATTATTTAGGATCATTTGATTGAACTATATAAGTACCTCTAGGTACAGTATGTTAAACTGCTAACAATGTATTCGGCTGTCGACTGCTACTTTTTCCATGTAAACAGTTGTTTACAGACTAAATAACAAATCTCTCACGATCTTCAATAACATCACCAGACTTACATTCAAAACAATTTCATCGACACAAAGACTTACCCAAATACACGTTAACATTAACCCTACCGTAACATTAAAACGAGCGAAAACTAAACGCGAACAAATGCCACGCATGTAACACAACCTCTAGGGACAGCTAACAAAATTAATCAGAGAAAACAAGATGGCGTAAAGAAACCAGTTTCCCGCCATTCTCCGTAGTAATGGTAGCCATTTCTACGTGTCGCCTTACTACTGCCGATGGGAATACTCATGGAGTAAGGAAAGAGCGGAGATGCTATAATGCAGGTAGGTCAGGCCTTCTTATAGGTCAAATACTTACGGTGGATATGACTAAAACGATCAGTTACGAGTGAACTAACGAGAAGTTCGGGTTCTTTGAGACATCTGTCAACGATTTTTGGTATAACAAAAAAAATGGGTGGGTCTAAGAAAGGCTTAGGTATAAGGGCTTAGAGAGTCACGTTTCTCGTCTCGCCCGCATTTTGGCGCGCTACTTTCTAAGGAGATTTTTCGTTGTAGCATCTCCGCTAGTCATTTTGTTCTCCATGGGGAATACCACAGACCTTTATTTTGTTGGACATGACAACGAAAAGGGAATGATTAATGTACTGTTCAGTAAGATTCGCTTGGGTATCGTGTTTGCATAAATGATAGACATTATCTGTGATTGAGATTTGAATGTGTTGTGTTTTAGGTTAGTGGCCCGTGAACATAATCTTCTGTGTCACATCAAAAAGGGTATAGCTTGTAATTTCTTTGGACTTTTTTTGGTTTATTGAGATTTTTATTTTATTTGTATATAGCTTCTGCCTGCAAATTCGCTCTCGTCCCGATGAAACTTATTCTCGCACATGGATAAAGAATAGCCTACAAGTTCTTCTGATATCTAAACTGTATTACTGCCAGGTTTCGTAAAAATCAATTCAGTAGTTTTATCTCAAAAGAAAACTTGTTACATAAGAGAGGAGCTTACAATGTGAAAAGATAAAGCTTATAAATAAAGCTTCAACCGTTTGGCTATAAAACCTGAGTGACAGACGACAGAACTCATGTAAAATTTTGCGTATTCTGAATAACTTTATATCATGACAAGTTCATAACAATATCCTCCAAAAAACCGAGACGAATCTACCTCATCTCCGCAACAAGTCACGCAATTTCACTCCAAAGACGTACATCTCCTTAAATCTTCATAAGAAACTTAAATAAAACGTAACAGGTAGAAAGTTCGCATCTAAATCACTGTTGATAACGTTGGTAATTTTAAAAATTCTTCTTCTCCGGTATAGTGTGGTGTTCGGATATAATAAATAGTATAATAAACATGATTAACGATGCATAAGGAGGCACGTTTCGTGGACAGTGATGTACTCGTAAGTGCATGTGGACCGGATTTTGGGCGAGTGTTACACGGTCCAGAATGTTGGTTTTCTTTCATAGTTTATTCTTCTTTGCTCGTCGTTACTGAAGCCCGGACTACAAAATGAGTGGAAACGAACAGAACGGTGCAGAGATGTTTAAAACCAACAAAAAAAATCACACGCGGATTTTCCGCTTGGATTTTTTTACGTGTGAAATATTCAGAACGACAAAAAACTGTCGCGCGATCACACGTTGAGCTAGTAGTTGTCAATTGTTTACGCGACCCGCGATACCGTCCGCACGATCCGCTCGGAAGACCAAGCGGGGAATCCGCTAGTGTGTAAGTGCTGTAAAATATATTCTTCTTAGTTTCAAAATTGGTGTACTTGTATAAAAATAGATAACCAGGACACAGTTGTAGATTCTTATCACAGTGAGTGGATTAGTTCCCTTGAGACTAAGAAAAACGACCTTTTTAGTAAACAAACCATCAGAAAAAAGAACTAGTTTATTCTAGTCTAGTTCAGCCTTCATAATGTTTCTGAAAAAAAGCTTTTGAAAAAATTTGTTCTTTATATTCAGGTTAAAATGTTCATTGTTCGAGTTTTGCCTGGTTTCGCCATAATCTTTTGTTGGGATAAGTTCATTTTGACATTGTGTATGAACAAGGAATTGACAATGATTTCTCAGAACAAAGGATTTTGACTTCAGATCAGATTTTATTGTTTGATAACCGCGTTTTGGTACTTATGGCATCCATGTATCTATTTTGATCTTATTATTATATTCAAATGTTTTCGCTTAGGTACTTGTCTGTGCAAGTGCAGTTTATCAAGAATAAAGTAATTCATTATTTGATACTGTAAATATTTAATTAAAGTTTTGAATCCGACCATGTGTGAAATACGACGCTTGTTATTTATTTTATTTATTTATCGAAATGCTTAATATATCAAACGTAACTTTGTATTTCTACAACAAAATCCACATACACACACATATACATAGTTTGTCTACCCCCATGAACAGTGTTACAACCGACCCCAACTTAACAGCAACAAACATGCATGCACATTGAAACTAAGTATTGCCCCGAGTGGTCCCCAGTGTATGAACGATCGTCCAATCACAAAAGTTAGCGTTGCTCTGTACTCAACACTATTGGGAGTTCACAGTACAGATTGACATTTGTACTGCAATTGATTTTTTTAGCTGGACGTTTTAGTTTTTTATAGGGTTTTTTACAGCGAGTTGAATGCCCCCACCCTGAAAAGGTAAGGCGACACTATTCAAAGCGAGGTATTACAGCTGATGATGAACTTCAGATTCATTAAAGAGATCCGTGTGTGATAGGAAGGGGTGGAGATTAAAATTTTGAGATATGTAACCATTTATTTATAGCATTTGAGACCAATTACATATCAAAGTCAAAGTTAAGTTAGGAAATTTGGCCAGAGAGAGATCAGGTGAGGAATATCGTATCCTGTTTGGCACAGAGATGATCTGAGCATGTAACGTCGCCCTCCAAAATAATGTTCGTTAATAACACATTCTACCTACGGTGTAACATACAGCCATATGAAATCCGCATAGCGCATGCCCAGTGTGCACTCGGCTTAACTTCAAATATTTATACCAGCGCCGGTTGCTTTTAGGCAATAAAATTTACATTTTTACAAACGCCCGGCTCTCGCACTGTCGCGGAAGGCGTGTTTTTTGCCAGATAGTGTAATATAAATGGTTTATTTGGAGATTTTGATACAGTTAGCAAGTTTGTTGCGTAGTAAGTTAGGGTTGTAAGCCGATAATGTTTGGCAAGGAAGAGAAAATATTGACGAAATCAATTTAAACGAAAATCAAAATGTCTATGGTCGTTCTATGGGAACTAGACCACGTATCAATACAAAAAGTAGGCTTACAGCCTTCCTAAATAAATGGGCTATTTAACGCTAAAATGTTTTTCAAATCGGACTCGTAGTTCCTGAGATAAACAAACAAGCAACAAGCAACAAACTCTTCAGCTTTACAATGTCAAGTAGGTATAGATATCGTTTCCGATAAAACATCAACAACTAAACAGTAAACAGATATTAAAATCATATCTCAACTGCAAAACAAGCAATAGTCACAAACTTACCTGAAATTTAAAACAATAAACAAAACGAGCGGAAAACAAAAACAATATAAGATAAGACAAAAGATATTGCGTTTAGAGTAACCGCAGACGGCAAACTTTTAGTCGGCCGATAGTTTGTTTGGGCTCATAAATCAGTATGAAGATGAATGGTAGTAGGTACGCATATTACACAGATATTTAGCCGGTATAACACCAACTGAAACTTTGGTTAGAATCAAAAGTATTCGAAGGACATATAAGGCAAGCGGTTGACACTTACTGGTACAAAAAGGCTCTCTTTTATTTCGCACAGCGATTGAGCATTGCCATCCAACGTAGCAATGACGCCAGCCTTTTGGGTACATTACCCAGTGACAGCGATGAGGACTAATTTTTTGATGCTGTTTATTAGTTCTAAGCTCTATATACATATCCGGGGCAGCGGGATTGTTCGAAAGAGTTACCGCGGCCCTGGTACATAAAAGGCCTAATACGGAACACGACGTTTTTTGTCAGTGAGAGTCTGACACTCCCTCACCGCTGCTAACCCACAGCGGGAGGGGTCATTTAATGATTCTTCGTTAAAAAAAGCTCTATGTACATATAAGATATTATTTTGGTGTTTATTTATGTAAATACTAGCTGTTGCCTGCAACTTCGTCTGCGTGGGCAATATAGAATAGTCAAAATACTACTTATCCCGTAGGTGCATTCTTTCACGTGACAGTATAATTAGGATTAGCACTTAGCAGTCGCATAGATTCATTGATCAAGGTTATGTTGTGGATGTGACCATTTATCTAAACAAAAGAAGTAAAGTTTGTGACGTTGTGAATATCTCTGGATCTAGTCAGCCAATTTGAAAAATTATTACCTATGGTGCGTAAGTAATTTTCACAGAAAACAGTTATAATCTATGTCTATATGCTTTGATCTCAGTGGCGTGCACTTGGAGAGGCCTATGTCCAGCAGTGGACTGCGATAGGCTGATGATGATGATGATGATGATATGCTTTGAGTCTGACAAAGCTGTCATTTGTACATTTTCTGCAGCTGCTGCGACTAATCAGAAGCCAGAAAGTCTGTCAGTCTTACCATGGATATCGGCTTGTGTAGTTGACTGGATTGAAGATAGGTAGTCGCTCCAAGCAAAATATTGGTACTCAAACAGATTCGGTGACTGGAAGCCAACACCAACATAGTTGGGGAATAGCCGGATGGATGATAAAATGAGTCATCATCATCAGCAGGCGCATAGGGTAGGATAGTTTCACTACTGGGGAGAAACACTTGTATGACGGGGATTTTCTGTGCACTTACTCACTATGGTAAGGCTGACCCCACATTAGGCGTGCGCGATCCTCGGGCGTGTGAGTAGCGCGGGCGTCGCGAGCACGCTGCATGAACGTCGCGTTTTGCTGCCCTGCGGCATGTGTGAAGAGAGCAAGCGACGCGGCGCTCGAGTTGCGTTCTTACCCCTTCGCCTGCTATCCCCGCCACCCGCTAAACGCCTTAGCAGTTAAACGTCAAGGAGAGCGGCGCGTGCGCGCCGCGACCTCGCTGTAGGTAAATGGCGCAGGGCAGCAAAACGCGACGTTCATGCAGCGTGCTCGCGACGCCCGCGTTACTCACACGCCCGAGGATCGCGCACGCCTAATGTGGGGGAGGCCTAAGCCGGGACTCCACCGAAATGTTTGCATTAGTTCACGAATAGGCAAAATGTACGTATCTGTGAGAGTCTACTTCATGTGTTCGTACTTGAAACCTGCAGTTTTGCCAAGATTTTCAAAATGTATGCTCTCAATTTGTCATTTCTTGGTGGAGCCAGCAAATCAAAAGAAACAGAAGTGTTGTATACTGGGCGTCACTACCGCACACCAGGAAAATTTCGCTCTTGCGGAGGACGTTTATATACCATATTTTGTGTCACACGTAAACAGGACGACAGTAAGTAAAAAAAGACCACCGAAAAACTTTCAAAGATCTGATGAACGAACAAATCAGACCTGACTTGGTCAACTGGGGCCAATCAGAGCTCTATGAAGCGATCATATGCTTTGTTATTGTGGTTTCTGAAAATTTATTCACCTCATTCAACGATGAATGTAATTCTGATGGTACTATTAAGAACACTTGCTTAGCGCAGAAGCTGACGTTGGCAGGTCGACTCTTTTGACTTCTCGAATAGGATACCATTGGTTTTTGTGCAATGCACACCTGCAATGCATGCTGGATTAGGATAGGATACAGGTGGATAGGATTTGCAACAGAAAACAATTCTGTCTTTGTGATTGAATGACATCAAACGTAGTTTTATATAAAAGGTGTTTTTTTAGACTTGGCTCGGGTCTTACTGAGACTGTTCGTAATCGTGACCAGTGTATTTGCGATCAGAAGTTGAAAGTAAGCATGTCTCTGGTATGCGACGCGCAATTTGTACGTTTTCAGACGCATAAAGCATTTTACGTGTGTATGGTATTAAATCGAGAAAGCTCCCATTTCTTATCTGCACTTTGTATCTGGGCTTGTTCTTAAAGCTACAGAATCCTACATTACCTACCTACCTCACGCTTAGCAGCACTTGCGAGAGACAGGTCCTCCTTTCTTCTAGGATTAAGTTTACATACTTTGCATCAGAAAAAATAATGAAGGTCTACTTAATACTATTCACTCAATGTAATTTGTTTTAAGGCCACCACATTAGTGGAAGAGAAGCTAAACTATGTTTATGAAAAAATCCTGATATAAACTCCATCTGTAACTTTAAATGATAATTAATTGTTATACTAAAGTCATCATTTTTGACATAATATTCAAAAAATAATTTAGATGGCACCGTTTTAAATTTGGCTGAGAACTATTATTTTCCTTTCATCAAGGTAATAATTATAATTGGATTTTGATGTGGCACGGCAAACTGACAAACACTATTGAAATGTCTATCGAAAAATTACACTACGTGTTAAAATATGGTGAATTACGGAAAATACACAACTCCATCTGTTGAAATAATAATCCTCTATAAAGAATGTATGGTAATTTATTGTCATTTACCACCTCGCTCCTTTGACAAATTTTATGTATTTTATTTAACACAGATTACCACAGATGGAGCTACTTTAACCTTGGCTAAACACAATTTTCATTTTTTTTTTCTTCCGAATTTACTTATGAAGGTGTGATTTTCTGTGTAAAGATTAATAATAGGCCGATCAACTAATATAAGTACAACATTCAAATGTACAGTTTTGACAAACAGATTGCGTGTCGTAATATTTTACATCTTGAATTCACAAAATTAATCATATCTTTTGATAGAGTGAATCGATTTCGATGAAACAAAAACTAAGTAATACCCCAAGTTACGTAGAATTTTTGTATATAAGCATTGTCTGCATTGAATTCGTAGATTTTACGTGAATCCCGAACGAACAAACAGATAAACAGACAAACAGACAAAAATGACAAAAATGATGGAAATGGGTTCTGTTAGTTATCCTTTAACATGCTGGCTATTTTTTTTGCCAATTTCTTCAATGTACAAAAATTACTTTTCTACAGATTTATTATATGTATAGATGTCTTAAAAAAATTACAACAATCGGGTCAACAGTCGGCCGACTTTTTAGTCTGCAGTATGTACTCTAACAGTATACGGCAAATCTTAGAGCAATTTTGTCCTAGTTATGATTTACAATGGGAAGAAATCTTCCGAGAGAACTATGTTCCTGAACAACGGTATATTTATAGGCTTTATCCACATTTTTGTCTTTTTAAAAGGTCTTCCTGAATTTTATTGTAATCTTGCGTTTGGGGAATGTTTTTGAGTGTTTTTATTACCCGACTGCGCTAGAAAGAGAGTTTTGGTTAGTTACAGAATTAGGGCAAAACAAAATTGTGTAGATTTAGCATCTAAACCTAATCGGTCTATAACCTTCTGTTATAGGTTCTATCCATTTTTGGCCAAAATGTCATCTAATGAAAACAAAATTATGTATGTAAAAAGTTTATACATTGTATATAAAGGATGATTTAATAGAATTAAAACCTTTACATATCCAAACGTAGTTATTAATCTAATCAAACGACCTTTAAAGTATTAAAACATTACATCAACCACCTTCCACCCACACACAGAAAAATCCACCCACACATACAAACAAGTAAAGACAAGAGCGCCATTGTTTCCAATATTTAGTCACGAAACAAGAGGTGCTCTCACATCACGGGAATTCCTTTACATATTTTAATCCGGGATCTATAGAATATCCCGGGATTTTAACTCCCGTCCTCATTGTTCCAGTGTTTAATATTAAATTGAACGGGTTTCCAGTATTACCCATCCGTGGGAATCCCGTTCTTGCAAATTGTATATCGTTTGCAGGCGTGTATTGTGGAAATGGTTATTGTATTGTGAATTACTGAGTATTCATTTGTTTTAGAGTTCTTTTGGGTGTTTATGGACTGTGTAAAAAATGGTATGGCTGGAAAAAATGTTATAGAATGGAAGAAGAAAACATACTATGTCGACTCCAAATAAAAATTGACTAGATATAGGAGAATGTGGTGAAAATGTTTCACGAACATCATCATCTACCTAGCCTTTTCTCAACTATGTTGGGGTCGGTTTAAACAACAACAGTTTAACGTACCCTCCGAATCACAGTTTTTGGTTTCCAAAATATGCCTAGAAAGTAGATACAAACTTAGAAAAAATTCATTGGCACTTACCTGATTTGAATCGAACCCACACACTACATACATACTTGAACGGTTGGTTCTTTACCCACTAGGCTACCACTTAGGCAACTTATGATGATCATCATGATAATTTTTAATCATGGAGCATATCAAGTTATTATCCTCTAAGTTGCAATATATCGAGTTTTCCTCACGATAGCTCTAGAAGCAAGCTTTAAAAGAGAATTTTCATCTGAGAGTGGTATTCACATTGTAGTGAGCTTACAGATTGCTCCATCGCATGGAAATCGGAGCTCAGTGCAAATATTTTCAAAGCCTATTTGACCTCCAACCCACTTTATAACGTAACACGATACAGTTTTGGTAAATCTGGTTTTGAAAAGGTTTTCGGAAGTATAATACGCAGTCAGACTTTTCGAGGCAAGGGAATTATTTGCCATTAAATAATATCCATCACCAGACCACTATAGCTAAGAGAAACTTGGCCATAAGAAGCGAACTAAAGAACTTCCAAATTCGATATTGACTTGGTAATTTTATTATCAATTGCATAAATGTGACTAAAATTGCGTCTTTTATTAATAATGGAAAACAAATAGGACTAATTTCTTTCTAATAAAGTTTTCTACAATTTCTTTAAACAAAACAATAAACAAAGGCAGCACAAACAGATTTTAATTTAAAAAACTTTGTAAAAAATTGTTCAATAAAATGCAAACAAAGTCAGTAACGCTAAAATTACGAATAAATTGAAATCTTTATTAGAAAAATATATTATTTAATAAATATCATACCTAACGTTTATTCTAAATTAATGCTTTAATTTTAGAAACTGAATTAATGAAAACTAAAATAGTGCTTAACTAATTTAATGAAAATGAACGACCATGATCAAAATTATAATGAAGGTCCTTTTCGTGGAACGTTCATAATACTGTACAAAGTACTAATATGTATGTGGGCTATGTTCAGTACCAGGAATTGTATATAAATAGGCCTAGTACTTGCTTTAACGATACTAGCAACTAGGCCTAATTTACATCAAACAAAGTTTATTAGGTACATGACAGAAATGTCTTGTGTCATGTACAGTAAGAGTACCTATCTGCAAACCTACTACAAACTTTTAGTTGGCCGATAGTTTGTTTGGGCTCATAAATCAGTATGAAGATGAATGATAGTACGCACATTAAAAAGATCAGGTATTTAGCTGGTAACAGACCGACTAAAAACCTTGATTAGATCAAGACTTTCTTTTAAAAAAAATTGCCTACCAAGTGTCAAATTTCGGCCGATTGTTTAGTCTACAGTGTGCTCTAGGAGTCTGAAACAACCTCCTAAAAACCAACAATCTCATATTTTCGAACAACAACAAAAGAATTTTTTCGTCATTCACGGGACATTATCACATTGCTTACAATTCTTTCACTCCAATGGTGCCAACCTGTCAATATATCGACTTTCGTTGACGGATTATTTTCGCTACCAACCTTATGATATATTGTATTGTCTATGTCACGCATTCTATACGTCATCGAGTGACAGTTATGTTGATGTTCACATGTTTTTTTCGTATTATTTATTGAATTGATATTTATAGAATAAGTTTTTGTAAAAGTGTGTGTGTGTACTTGTGATGGCTTTTTCGTTTATATTTTTGAAGCGTCATTGAATCTAATATCGTATATACTAAACTCATAAAGCTTTAGAAATGATAATTACTAGCCATTTTCCCGAATCTCAGGAAGAACAGTTTCAACAGTGAAAAAATATCAAATCGATTCAGTAGTTTCGCAGCCTTTAACTTAAAACAAAAAATGGCTCCTCTTATTATTTTAGATTATTATATACAGATTATATTAGTATAGATTACCTAAGCGAAACAAATCAATCTGAGACGGTTGTACAATAAACCCTCATCATATGTATAACCAACACGTCATAACCTAACGATAACAAATCCTATTTCTAATTCAAAATCCTTAACTTATCCAAACACAAACTCGAAAATCTACATCATTAATTATCTATCAACATATTTCGGCTCGTAATTCTCATGCAAAGCGCAAACTTTTCATACATAGCAAACACAAAAACAAATAAGGAACTTCGTAATAAGGGTAGTTGCCCTTTGAGACAAACTTGAGCCAAGGCTTTTGACAGGACGTACTAAAATTAAATTTCACATACGAAGTTTGTCAAGAACACATTGGAATGAGTCTTGGAGAATTATTTCTGATTTTCTTTAGCTCGTGGCTAATTAAGAAACGAAAGATCGGTTATAAGGCTGACCATCTTTGTCATACATAACAAGTTCCTTCCTAAGATTATTTTAAGGTGTTTATTTAGGTAAATGTGTGTGTGAATATCTGATAGTTCCTAAAATTATTCCTATTTCTTTCAATATCAACTTCGAGTTCCTTCATGTTCCGGAAGACACGTTAAATTGGTGGATCTCGGTTTTCATCTGAACATCTTTGGCAGTCGTAAGGGGAAGTCAAAAGCCATAAAGTCTGACAAACTAACCAAGGGTAGTTACCCAGTTGGGTTGAAAACGCCAGATATTCAGCAGCATCCTATTAGACTGGAAGCCGACACCAACATAGTAAGAATAAAGCTAGGCAATAGATAAATTGTTTCTAATTTTAGTGTACGATATACGACTTCAAATTGTCCAGTATTTTAGATTATGCTAAAAATAATTTAACAAGCCGACTGACATTTTAAGAATAACTGCCTCGTCTCACAAAGGACGTAGATAGCTCTTTGTTCGCTTATGAATTCTTCACAATTTATTCTTAGAAAACGTTATAAGTCACCTGTGAGAATCTATCATAAGACATCTATTTTTAACACGCGCCAAGTCGGTGACTATTCATTTCAAATCACACTTTAAGCTGTTGACAGTCAAAACTATCCTTTGAAGTTATTTGTCAGAAACTTTTGTCGTTACGGGCACTAAACTTACTAAGTCTGACATCTATTCTAAGTTATACTTATTGCTCGAATAACGGAAATGTGAAGGGGCAATATGCCCTCAGTTCAAACCACAGAGACAAATCACCATATTGAAAAACGGCCAGGCATAAAGAATAAAGCTAAGCGCAAGATGAAGAAATAAATGCTACAGCCTTTTTATCGTCCCACTGCTGGGCTGTGGCCTCCTCTCACACGGAGAAGGATTGAGCATTAATCACCACGCTTGCTCAATGTGGGTTGGTGATTTCAGACTAGGTATATAATCCAGGTTTCCTCAAGATGTTTTCCTTCACCTTTTTATCAGCCATTGGTGAAGAAATAAATGTTAAATATGTGTGTTGTGGAAACCTATTTCATCTCTAAACACTACAAACCTCGAAAATAAATATTTATTCTTTAAATACTTGGGTTCAGGTTGTTTGCTACACTTAGGATAGCTGGGTCCAGCTTCCGAGATAGCAAAACGCCACTTAAGAAGAATGCTGGAACAAACTTGCCATGACTCTTGCGTCTATGTAAGAATTGTATTGGTTTAGTATAGTATATAGTAATCTTGATTCCTTAACGCTGTCATTGTCATGCGTAATGGTGATATTTTCAAATCTCTTACTTTTTGAGATTAGCGCTTACTGGAAAACACTGGTTCTCAGGTGCATCCAGTTAGAATGGAAGCCGACCCAACAAAGTTGAGAAAAAGCTAGGCAGATGACTTCATGAGATTAGCATTTTCATGTCCTAACAAATAACGAAACCTCATCTTTTATAAAATATTTAATATTATATTTCACTAGCTTCTGCCCGCTATTTCACCCGCATTCTGAAGCTTATGCAGAATTTGAAGCTGGATGGGGACAAAAGTAACAAAGAAGACTATAAGAAACACAACAGTAAGTAAGACAAAGAAAACTAGTAGATAGAACAGTAGCAACTATACTTCTTGTGCATTCAAATCACACCAATCCTTAAAGTAATACAACCATCTTGGAGTAAGATAAGCAGTCCTAGTATACACAGAACAGCTCAGCTCTCCTAATATTGCATCCGATAGCATCGAATTTGAATATTTAATGCCATCTACCAATATTCTCGAATCGATCTATACATATTTATGAGACATTTCAGTGACGTATACTAGATTGAAATTGCCTTCTACATTTACGTATTTAAATAGGTATGATGGTTTTGGGATTGAGGGTTCAGCTGTTTTTTGAAGTACTTCCTCATTAGGGTATTGTTACATAAAAAGCATGACATGGGAGCCAAGAACCTGAAATTTTATTTCTCTTTGGGCGGTCTAATTCTATGGAAAAAATACATAATGAAGAAAAGTATAAGTATCCTTCTCAAGGAGAAAGGAAAAATGAGTGGAGATCAGGCAGGTAGGAAAGGCGCCCTCTTCTAGCTTTAATAGGTTTTACGACGCGCTTTACCAAAACGATCAGTTACTCGTGAAATAACGAGGCGTTTAGATTTTTTGGGACCTCTGTTAACAATTTTTTGCCTTAGAACATCCGCATTTTATTCTATCACATTTTATTATATCTGAAACCAGTCTAACGAAGGGGTATTGGGTTGCCCGGGTAACTGGGTTGAGGAGGTCAGATAGGCAGTCGCTTCTTGTAAAGCACTGGTACTCAGCTAAATCCGGTTAGACTGGAAGGATGGAAGGAAAAGGCTGGGAGGATGATGATGGGAACACCCGCATTTTATTAGCAGATTTTCCGAGAAAACGAATGACATCTTCGCTCGTCATTTGTTTTTAGTGATCCGACTACTATTATGATGTGACACACATTTTGTTGAAAGGTACCAAATTCATAACAAACGTATACCTATTAGTAAAAGGTAAGTTACCGCAACTATCTACGTCGTATCTACCTGTAATAATATCCTCCTGGTTTTGACAAGGGAAACATCAAACGATCATCCGACTGATGTGTTATGGATTAATGCTTTATAACTTCCTTTATTACGGTGTATAACGGTTATGTAATATTCTATATTATTTGTGTTTACATCAGTTTACGTTTATATTGCAATAAGTATTAATTATTTTGTAAATATCAGTTTTCAAATCAAATCCAAATAACACGTAAATTAATAGGTATTGCATTCTGTTTTGTTGTGCCCTAGACGGTCCACGAATGCAAACAAGGAATATGCATATTTTTTTAATAAGAAGATTTTATAAATTAACGTGTGCGAAATTGAATTATTTTGTTTGACTTTTGGAAATACAGATTCCTCTTAAGTAAAACGTTTAGTCCGATCTTAAGTTCAACAATGTATAAGTAACATAACTGGCACCAATCTCTTCTAAATCTTTGCCTCACCTTCTTAAAGCAGTCTTAGTTACACTTGCTTAGTCACAGTCACTTCACAAAATCCTGTCTAATTCACTACTTCACACTCACTCACTTAATATTAATATGTCAACTTAACATACCAGTTGCATTGCACACTACAAAATTCTTAACCCCACTGACACACTTCACCTTTTATTCTCAAAAAAAAAAGATTCACATTGCAAAACTGTTCCAGCCAAGATATACAATGGAACAAGAAGTGGGGGTATTCAGTCAACGGTTAAGCTCCTTTACAACTTACCCACTTTTGTATTTCAGTCTTTGTTGAACTACCCAACATTAAAACGGGAATATTTTTTTGCCTCAGTTACTTTAAGAGTGGGTACTCACTACAAACTTTTAGTCGGCCGATAGTTTTTTTAGGCTGCAAATGTCAGCGCCTATGCATATCATAAAGTATCGTCGGCTAGATGTGAACGAAAAAGTGAATGTGTATGAAAATACAATAAACTGAGTAACTTTCGCTCACATTTGGTGGATGACAGTCATTTCGGTTTGAACACAGCCTTAAGCCGTATACAGAAAGAAAGCTGGAAACTTATAAGCGCTTATCGGCGCGTGACAGCGCTGCTATATATGATAAGCGCTTATAAGTTTCCAGCTTCTTCCAGCTTTCTTTCAGTATACGGCCTTAGGCTCATAAATCAGTATGAATATGAATAGTAGTACGTACACACATTACAAGGATCAGGTCATCAGCCTATCGCAGTCCACTGCTGGACATAGGCCTCCAAGTGCAAGGATCAGGTATTTAGCCGGTATAAGAGCGACCGAATTCTTTGAATAGATACACAATTTTCTTTAAAAAAAATTGCCGAACCATCGTGTCAACTGTCGGCCGACTAAAAGTTTGCTGTCTGCGAGTCTTACTTTTAAAAAGAGCAACTATGCCGCAAGTTGGCTATAAAATGGTGAGCTGAAGAATACCTACGTACATTAGTGTTACGGAGGTTTTATGCTGTTTTATTTTATGGAATAAGTTGCGCTTTTGTTTATGTGGTCCTTGTAAACAAAACGAGTATTTTTATAATGCTGAATAGGATTGTTTGTTTGCTTGTACGCGCTAATGTCTGGAATTACTGGTCTGATTTGATAAAGTATTACAGTTTAAGATAGCTCAGTTGTTGAGGAAGGTTATAGGCTACTTTTATACAGATATATACGTATAGTTGTCGCTAGTAGAATACATATAAAGAGAAAAATAAAAATTGTACCTATGTCTTTATAGTTATATTATTTATTATACGAAAAAACCTTAAAGACAGGATTTCAAATGTGAACTTCAAAGCATTTATCAAAGATGTTTTGAAAGCAATAATAGAATTTTGACGACTGCGACAAAATCATACATAATATTTCATAAAATCTGTAAAAGCTTTTATATTTGACTTTAAGATTTTTGAGAACGTAAACAGACTATTTTTTATTCCGTTGAAATATATTTTATTCTAGCTTAGATCTAAAATAAACTCGAAGATCAATCACAGAGTCAAACGCTTTGCAATAAATGAATAAATAACCTTACTGTACTAAACTAAAAACAATAATAAAATAGACCAGCTGGTACTTAGCCTTATGGCTTAGTAGATCATAAAGTTAAGCAGTGTATCTTTTCATGGCGAGTTCCTCCGTGTTTCGAAAGGCATATTTGTTTGATCTCAGCTATCATTTGAATATCTTTGGCAGTCGTTATGGATAGTCAGAAGCCCGAAAGTCTGACAATCCGCTTTTAAAAGAGACATCAGGTTGCCCAAGTAACTCGACCAGATTAGTTATTAGTTACGAACTTTTCCCGTATAAATCAGCAGTGTATCTTATTATCATATCAGTAATTGTGACTATTTTCTAAACCTTTTACTCATCACTTTTCAAATAAAACATTTTCTTTCGTGACCAACAAACAGCAACCCTCAAATAATGAACTTTATTTTTCATTTATACAACACAAACAGCGAGTCCCTAAGCAAATTGTAACACAACGACAGTTTGAGTTCAGAACACAACTACGCTACAAAGAGCCTATAACGCTAACTTTTACGTTACCTGAATCACAACACAGGTAACCCAAAACGCAATTTTGTCGTGTTATGATTTACAACTTTGGGGACCTTTTGAGAAATTCAGCAAGTATTTTATGTACCTTCTGTAAGCTTTATGAGTTTATCTGCACTATTTTCATTGTTGTATGTGTGAACAGTTTATTGTTATTTTGTAGCTTAATTTAAAGGCTTTTTGGGTGGTTTGTTAATACGTTTAGAAATGGGCCTGTGGAATTTTATTGCGCTGTTAAAATAAGGACTCACCTTTTATGTAAAAGTTACCCATATCCGGACTGTGAAAAAGTGAGTTTCGATATTATACTTTTACGCTAAAGTTGCTGAACCAATTGAAATACTTAGGCATTAAGAAAGAGAGAACCTTAGAAATGTCTCCAAGATAATATATTATCTTATAGAGAGTCTGATATATATGTACATACTTATAGTTAGACAATTATGATGCCAAAAGCAACTATTTAAGGTGGATGAAATAAAAAATCGGGCATCAACCCCATAATTATATTGAAAAAACTCTTTTCTTCCCAATACTCCAAGAATCTTCCTATACAAATCCTTAATCCATTACTTTGTTTAGCAACATCATTGGGAACGTGCTGATGGCCACGTAATCGCGTTATCCAGTCATTAGGGTCATCCTTGCGAACAGTTATTTGGGGCACTCAAGTAAATGCTGTTTAGTCGGCCTAGATATCACAATGTTGAGATTAAACTCCTAATGTCAGTGGTGAGTTATCGTTTTTGGGGTGATGGTAATTTGGTTGGTAACCTTTGATAGTTTGTTTTTGGTCTATTTTTGAGTTAACGTTGTTTGTAGGCACCTAATTGATGTTTAAAATGTTACTTTAAAATCCTTCTTAATATGAATGTTATCAATCAAACTGCTGTTGCCGGTTGTAGAAACATTAAATGCAAATCTTACTTTAAATAATTCCCAACATTGTTGTGTTCATTTTGAAATAAAAAAATGTTGTAAGTGTTTTATAGAAACGTACTAATATTATTATTATATTACTAGTTTGTTTATTTCAACGCATTAATCTCCCTCGCTTAGTAAATTACTGGACCCGTTTGAAAATATATTTCAATGCTAAATAGCCCATTTAGCAAGAAAGCCTATTTACTGGCTACTTTCTATCCGGGTGCGTGGAGAAATTCTAAAGAGATGTAGGTGATATTACTGACAAGTACTACTTATTCAATAAAACTCACAAAACGCTAAAATAACAATCTCTAAAAACAAAATAAACAAAACAGAAATTCACGAGCAAACACGACCACAAAACCGGAATACTACCGTATTTACTTTCTATACCGTCCGTCTAATAATTTGCGGTGCCGTGCCGGGACCGTACCGAGGTCGTGCCGGGGTCGTGCCGGAGCCGTATCGTCACCGGAACGGCCGTTAATTAGTTTCGTTGACGAGGGTAGACTTCAGTACTATATTGTTAATGATTACACAGTAGGACATTGCCGTGCCTACCCTTAGTTTTGAAGCGGTTATTTATACGGGTAAAACTGAAAATTGTTTTATGTATTTATGAGATGGATTGTCAAGTGTTTTTGGTAGTTTGTAGTTGTTTATTTTTGTAGTTATGTGAATGTTTGGTATGTAGCTTGTAGGTTCTTGACTAACCCGAATGTGTGAATAATCAATGGGTGTCCCACTAAATAGCTACATATGTATAGTCCTCCTTATCGATTAGCTTA
Organism: Helicoverpa zea x Helicoverpa armigera; assembly: GCA_033682625.1. Lineage (NCBI taxonomy): Eukaryota > Metazoa > Arthropoda > Insecta > Lepidoptera > Noctuidae > Helicoverpa > Helicoverpa zea x Helicoverpa armigera. The sequence goes on from JAWIIS010000011.1 coordinate 9,301,967, forward strand.
GCTACATATAGTTATCGGCACGGATATTGAGCTCTCGGCGGAAGAGTGGGGTTCGCTTTGCGCACTGTACACTTAAGGCAATAAACCAATAAATCACTTCTGCTCAGGTGAAGGTCAGGGCTCAATATCCTTGCCGATGATTATGGATTATTAATTGAGATTAGTTAAAACCATAAGCTATATGAAATTGTTATTTTGTCGTTTTTGGAATTTCATTGTGATCACATCTCTCGTAATAGCCATTTCAGACATACTTAATAAATAGTCACCTATTATATAACATTTTTCAATTAAATAGCCCTAATAAACAATTAAATTATTATTTAATTCCATTCTATTTTCACATAAACTATTTAAATTACTTTGAATTTATCAACCAAACGAGTCACCGAACCGCCCATAAAATTTTGCTAACCCCTAAAAAGGATAACCACAATATAAATAAACGTACGCAAAATTTAATTAAAACAAAACAGAAAGCAAATACTTTAAACTAATTAGTACCCTGACCTTATTAAAAATATAATTACAAAGCATAAAAAGTGAGAAAATTAAATTCTAAGCAATTTTAATAAGGTGACAAAATATTAGGGTTAGGCACAGGGTTGTGAAGTAGGTGTTACTTATACAATAAAACGTAGACACTGTATAGCAAAACAGCTTGAAAATTCTTTTATAAAATATGTATAAATTATTTTCGAAATTGACAGCAAATCGCCAAATGTGTTTATGTTTGAGCCTTACATAATGCACGTTGTCCTTTATTTTACTGCATCTCCAAAAAAAAAACACTATTTCTCGAAAGTACAAAAAAGAAGGAACTACTTTCGATAAATATAGACTAAATATTGATCTGCAGTATTATTACAGTTTTTTTGCAATATTGATAAATTACATTTTAGTCGTAGTTTGAAACCAGTATTAAAAACTACCTAATACAGTGTTCCTAGTCTACACCAATGAATGCCAGAAGAAAAAAGGTAGAAGTATATAAAGGTGAAAAAGGACGAAGGGTCGAGATTACACAAGTGTTGAAATGAGAGACGTATTTCCCAATAGGATCCCGTCTGCAGTGAAAAATGTATGTAGGAAAATAATATTACATGTCTCAGTCAGTTATTTATGTAACAGTTTATGTAAGTGCTCAGATGATGAGACAAGTCTTAGTTTTAGTTAGTAGTTTTTATATAATCAATTATGTTAGTGTGTTAGTGATGATAATGACAAGACTATCTAATACTGAAAGTTATTTAGTTTAATTTATAGTGCGTTGAAACTCTTTCATCCACTCCGATAGAAATGAGCCACAGTCGTTCTCGAAACATGAGCTATCTAACACTGAAATATTTTTGAAATCGGTGCAGTAATGCCTAAGATAAGCGTAAATGCGCTGCAACTTTTTATAAGCTTTTTTTCAATTCTTGTTTTTGGTATTTTCATCAGCATAGATCTTCATAACAGTAAACAGTAGCAATTCATCAGTAGACCAGCATCGCATGTACAAGCGCTCGCGTGACGGCAGGATTGATTCCCGGAAGGGACACACAAATTGTTCCGGGGCCCAAGTGTTTGTGCATACCTAATGTATGTGCGCTTGTTAATACAGCCTCTACTTGATAGGGGAGTTAATATGGATAAGCCATTAAATACAAAGAAAGAAAGAACCATTAAAGGATTATGGGAAGTTGGAATTGATTTACCATCATCATGTGGGAGCTAGTTTGTGGACCCGGATAAAAGTAGTCCCGCCACGGTAAATGAGTTATCTGACATTAAAATAATTTTTCAAACGATGCGACTACTAAAGATGATAAATAATAATCGAGACCTACAAATTAACTTTTTCTTTAAATACCGCGATACTATACTGTGGGATTTAGTGGCAAAAATAATGCGAATAAAGTTACCTAGTGAAATATTACTCCTCTACAGTGAGTTGCACCATTTAACTGTAACGATAACTAAACCATTTTCAGTTTTTAAATCACCGATTTAACCAATGTGCGATTTAATGAATTCACAGCTGGTTTAGTAGGTAGATTGGTTTATCATGATATTTAAAGGGTGCAACTCACCCTTGGCGTAGTAAATATTTACTAACCCTACTGCACAATCCTACAACACAACAGTACAATTATTACGACGACATGTACCGATTTGTTCAACAAACAAAATTCTATGAAAGTCTGTGTGAAGTTGGTATCGTGTGAACACACCATAACACTGAAAGAATGTATCAAATCGCCATGCTAATTCGAGAGGTTAGTGCATTCAATATTACAGTTAATGAAAAATCACTTCTTTCTATAACCAAATAAAAAGGTATATAACAACCCCACTGCACAATACTACAACAAAACAGTACAATTATTACGACTACAACAGTCATGTTGACTAGTTCTAAACAAACTCGGCGCTTATGACCCACAGTGCGGTTTATGACGTCAATAAAAGCATAGACAAAAGAGCAGGAAGCAATAATACTGTACTGTATGGTGTTAGTGAACTGTGATGTAATAATTGTGAGGTCAAAGATTGTTTGGATTTGCGAAATCAAAGAAAGTTTTACACGATTATTCCTAAATCCTTATGTAATACACAGTATAAATGTGAAAGTAACTCTGTCAGTTTGTCTCTTAGTCCGTGCGCCCGGCTATGATGCCAAAACTACTGAACCAATTTCGATGTAAGTCTAGCGCCGGAGAAAATCATGGGATACTATTTGTCCAAGTGGAAAGAGAGAGGTAAGTAGTACCTCTCCGCTGGCGGATTGAAACTATAGAGAGACAGTATGAATAGACAGCTAATAATAAATCTGCAAATTACATGTAAGGTCTTTTCTTTCCAAATAAAATATTCCCAGGTTTCCAATAAAACGGGGGCACGTTGTATTTGCCATACGTATCTTAAAATCCGGTTCCACACT